>OX637698.1:29186289-34186289 GCA_951802165.1 Adalia decempunctata
TAGGATTTTAGCACCTGTAGCCTGTTGATATTATATTTATTCTTCAATAATTAGAAGTTTATGTGTCGAAATATGCGAATTCACTCCCATTCACTCCATTGGTTTTGATGATATTCCAAACAATTCAAATTCTAGGGCTGCATCCAGAATAATCTTCGAATTTACGAATGCTTCGACAAATCTTAGGGCAAAATCATGAATTATTCGAAAATGAAAGCGTTTTATTCAAAATTACCTCCAAATTTCCCAAAATTATAGATCCTTTCAAAGGGTATAAACCGTTTATTGTATTTCTTCCAATCTTGTATCAGACCATATGGATATGGAACACGGTTGAAAAAACGTAGTCCAATTATAATGAAGAAATTCTAAATATACAGGATGTTTCTTTGGTGAATGAACATACGGTAACCTGAACTAGAGCTTCTCTAGACGAGACCAAGAACCGATTTAGGTCTAATCAATTCCTCAACCGAGATACAGGATGGTCCATTTATTCATCAGAAATTTCAATTTCTCATAATTTCTGAACCAACCAGTATAGTCGGTTGATATTTCAAATGTATGATTCACTTCCACAGATCGATCGATTTATATTTAAATTTCCATAAAATTCCAGGTGCGTATGTGAAAAGAATGTTACTTCTTCCAAACTGAGATTCAGAACCCTGTATGTTAAAATTTTGGGATTTGATTGAGACATTTGAGAAGAATAGAAAATTTTTAATGGGGTTCAGTAGATTTCATTGTCTCGCATGTTATTTTGCACAAAGAAAGCTCCAGGGAAAGATCCAATTGAATATTGGAATTCCACTAAATTCAGTAAATTCTCAGAAAGGCCCCGCACTTTTTCTATGGCAAATGGCGTTCCGTCAAATTTTGTAAAATTTTGGTATAATGTAGTACTCGACCTACTGATCAAAAGTGTCCATGGCCACAACACAATCCTATGACTAGTTTTCGAGATACAGGGCAATGAAGTTAAGAATTAGCCACTTTTACTACGCCCGTATCTCGGAACAGAATCGAATGAACTTCAATTTTTCTCAAGAAACATTTCATTACATCCCCAGGGAGCAACTACATAGAGGAATATGACCGAAAATCGTTACGAATACAGGGTTATCCATAATTGAATGCATGCCCGTTTTTGAAAGTATAAAATATGTCAGTTTCAGAGCGAGAACGTTCACAAAATGAACTATTACACTAGATATGTTGTTGTTACATCGAGAAAGTCTGAAATACCCAGAATTTATACTGGGTGATCCATTATTATAGAAACTATTCTCAAGGAGGGTTAAATGGACACCCTGTATTTATAGGTTGATTCAAGGTGTTTGTTTAATTTTTTTAGAACATATCATCATGGACTTCAAAGAATATAGGGTGATTCAGTCATGAAATGAACTTTGAATCTCACGAAAATACCCAAAAACCACCTCATTTTTTCATCACCCTGTATTTCAAGATTAACTCCGATGAGGTGGAAGTTATCTTTCACCACTGTACTTGATATAAAAACATCAATACGGCTGAGAATATAAATTCTGGGTATTTCCGACTTTTTCGATGTTACAACAACATATCTAGTGTAATAGTTCATTTTGTGAACGTTCTCGCTCTGAAACTGACATATTTTATACTTTCAAAAATGGGCATGCATTCAATTATGGATAACCCTGTATTCGTAACGATTTTCGGTCATATTCCTCTATATGGTTGCTCCCTGGGGATGTAATCAAATGTTTCTTGAGAAAAATTGAAGTTCATTCGATTCTGTTTCGAGATTCGGGCGTAGTAAAATGGCTAATTCTCAACTTCAACGCCCTGTATCTCGAAAACTAGTCATAGGATTTAGTTGGGGCCATGGTCACTTTTGATCAGTAGGTCGAGTACTACATTATACCAAAATTTTACAAAATTTGACGGAACGCCATTTGCCATAGAAAAAGTGCGGGGTCCTTTCTTACAATCGAGAAGTTTTGCCGGCAAAATTCAATCTCTAATATATGACAAAAAGTGATTGAAATGAGAAAATACGTCGAGCAAAATTTCATTCCTATATTCCGAAAATATTCTAAGATATGAATGCCAATATTTCATTTATTTTCAACCTTGGCGCACTGTATTTTTCGCAACTAACATTGTATTGTGAAATTGTGTTAGGGGAGTGCCATTAGTTTCGATTGAAGTATTTACAATTAACAGATTGGCCTACAAATTCCAGATAAGCTCTGTACAAGTTTTTAATCAAGTTATACCCAACTTCATTAAGTTAATTATCTTTCCTTCATTCCGAGGAATTGGAGGTACAAACAAAGCTAACAAAACCATTATAAATTCGAAATAGGTACAATCTACATAGTTCTGCTTTCTGTTTCCTTTCCGACTCAGGTTAAGCTGGTCCGAACAGGAGATTATCCTGCGGTGTGGAGTTTTCAAGTAGACACCGTAGAATTTATTTCGACTGGAACTAATTCAACAGAAGGAAAAGTTTTATTATTCCTCCTTCAGAAATTCCATCCAATACAGAGTTTTCAGAACAAATCTGCAGGTCCACGAAATCAGCAGAATGTAATTTAGAGATATTGAAATACTAATTTTTTATTTTTATTCAAATAATATTCTCGTTTGAAATTGTTTCTTAATTGTTACTCCAAGAAAACTAATTTCAAGATTGAAATTCTGACTTCGTCTTGACAATTTGGAGAAAATTGAATGAGAAGATTCTCAGAAGAATTCTGTTTATGAAAGGATGAACTCATGAAAATGAAAATTAAAATAGAGTAGGTATCATTGAAACTGAAGCTGTCTATGTACAGATAATGAAGAATGACAGGATTCCTATGCTTTTCACGAATTTTTTTTTCAACGCTCGTTATGGAAAGCATAAAATACTAGATACAATTCAATAAAATAATAATAATGGAACTTATTTCCACAGAATATGAATTGCCTTTGTTTCACAATAACACTAAAGTAGGTGCATCATGACTGTAGTCAGTTTAATTCTGTAGTAATAACCACGAACGATCATTATTTGGGTTGTTCTTTTATCGTTCTAGTATGAATACTCTTAATGATGTCAATGGAAGTGACTGATGGATATTTCGATGAACGATACGAAAACCCATAATTTTTTGGACGATCACCTTTATCGGTATGATGAACTTCATAGAATGAGCAATCTACATGTATTATGTATATCTGCTTTTCATTGATTTTTCGTTCGCGTGGTGAAATAAGTTTTATTTCCAAACGTACGACAACAGGATCATCGAAAAGTTCTCTTTTCCGTCTAGGCGGAAAAATAGTTGCTATGGCTTACTTTTCCCTCCGGCGCGGCGGCAGGAAAAAAGTGTTATGCAAAGGATGAATTTTGCATGACAACCGTAACTTAGCAAATGTTTCATTTTTCACTCAATTTAAATGAACGTAAATGTCAATCCAAAAGTGAATATTCAGATTTCCATGAATTTTAAAATGTTTGAAAATAATCGAAGGAGAAGTGACTTTTCATGGCTTGCTTTCAATTACCCGCCTCACTACGTTCGGCAGGTAAACTCACGCTCGCCATGAAAAGTGGCACTTCTCCTCCTTATGAAATAATATACTATTATTCTCTGCGATGTTCAGATGAAAATTTTCTACCAATATAAGCTCTGTTTAGTGTGCCGAAAATTCAACTTCATTCACTGCATAGGTACTGTATGAAATTATTTTTACCACTCAGCATGATTGGAGATTTTGACTTCGTCTCGTTTTGCCAACTTCACGATAAGTGCAACACATATAAAATTTTTGCACGTGTTTCAAAAATAATAATTATTTTGTTTCATTAAGATTGAATTTATCAACAAAGAGTTGATGTTTGTGTTGTTCGGTCCGAAATATTTTTAAATAATGTGAAGTATGTAATTACCGGTCTATCCTTGGAATCACATTTCAAAGAACAACAAGTTCAATTGATCAATTCATTAATTATGCAGGAATAAATTCGAGGAAAGGTATTGGTATCAATATCGAAAGAAATGAGGGAATTATTAAAATATGAATGAGTGGATGAATGATATTCGTACCGATATTCCTTCAAATTTGGAAAATCGACAACGTTGTCAAATAGATTTCGATGTTAATAATACAGGTGCGAGCTCAAAATCAATTATAATACAATTTATGCAAAAATTACTCTCATTTTGCAATTGATCATTCCTTTCAAATGTATCAAATGCTTATTTCTATTCAAAGAGTCTCATTTTTTCGTATATTTATGAGTTCGTTAGGTTTGGTAGGCAGTAGTAATGGAACTTTTCAGGAAATGAAATAAGCTGGTTTACTGCAATTAGAAGAATATATTTATTTCGCATCATTCTTCACGAATTCTCTCGTCGACAAATCAGAGAGGCTTCTCCAAAGTACCATGATGCTTGTTTAAAGAACACACCCTCAGAGATATGACGAAAGAGCGGCTTTCCACAAATCGAGGGGTATTATTATGAAAAAAAATTGCCTTTCTCCTTTAAGGGAGAAAGTGTGAGTACGGCCCGCACTAGAGACAGGACTTTGTCTTTAATCATTCACCAGGGAGAAGAGTGGTAAATGGAACACTTCGAGATTAAACTTCAGACGTATATTGAGTCGAAAATAAAAAAAACGGCTCCACACCCTGTCTTTGAATCAGTCAAAAGAATAAATTTTCACAATAACATCATTGCAAAACACAATCAAAGTAGGTACCAGAAAACTTTCAGGAATTTGAACTCATGGTGTTTGGCGTTTCATAATGATCTGACCTTTTCTCTCTCTGGCAGTTATTCCGCACGATGATGAATGTATCCTTCAAAACAAAAAAAAACCGTACCCGTTGTTCGCAGTCAACTTCACTCCCGGTCTTTCGCGACGTAACTTCCTGTATCGCGAGTTCATCGACGAGATGTAGTCTGAAATATTTTAATTAATTCTTCACTGCCGATTCAACACTTTGCACCACTATTCTCCGAATGGCACTTTTTCCGTCTCCGCTTTGAGACCTGACTGCCTGACTCTGAAGTACTTCCTACATCTTCCTTCAATCGAAGCCGAGAAAACTGAGAACCTTCCTGATTGAGAATTCTCCAGCAACTTTCACCTCTCCGGTTTCAAAAGATTTTATTTTCCGTTGGCGGATTTCGAGAAGGATGTCGTACCCGTCTGAATTTTTCGGTTAGTTGCAACTCCCGCGATTCAGCCTTGAATTTCGAGCTGCCTCGGCATCCCGCCACTCAAGTCGTGCTACAAAAATTCCCTGACACCGTCTCGATATACAATTTATTTTTGGTTCCTCGATTGCGATTTATGGGGAAACTTGATCCGAAAATCAACAGCTCTATTGCTTATCATCTCGCATAATGAAGCCTGTTTGTAACAAGATATTATTCGAAGTCATGAATATAAAAATATTCTATTTAGATTGACCGCAAAATTTCGATTCATTACACTAGAATCTCGAAGGCGAAAAGAGGAATATCAAAGAAAATGAAAACGCTTATTGAAATATAATATAAAAAATTGATTTGAAATTTACTACCCGTTTTAAAAAAGATTCAGACACTGTGTGTATAGCCCCAAAACCTCCTAGAAGAATGGTATTTCCGTTCTCAATCTATCATTAAAATCAGATTCAAAAAAGGCATAGTACGAGAGATTTATTTATTTATTTATTTATTTACATTAATAAAGAGTAGAGGCTTAACCTATAAACTCAAAAAATAATACAAAATAAGAGAGCAACGCTCGTAAAAACGAAATAAAAGATCACTCCTAGGAGTCCTAGATATATAAATCATTGACTAAGATATACACAATATGAAACAATAAACAATAATTTGTGAAGAAGAGAACGGTGGGGAGTTTTACGGGTGGTGTCCAACTGTGATCTTCCATCTGTCATATCCGTTCTTGAACGAGTTGAGCGTTTCCGATTCGACCACGGACCTCGGGAGAATATTCCAGCGGTTGAACACCCTGTTAGAGATGAAGTCCTGCCTTCTCGACGTTCTGAAGAACTCGTGGTTCAGTTTGAAGCAGTGACCGCGCAAATGGTTGTTGTTCAGACTATATATATTGCTTACTTGCCCTCCGAAGTGACCTCTGAGTGAGCGGAAGGTGAAAATCAGGTCGCCGCGACACCGTCGATCCTCGAAGGTGGTGAGGCCGAATATCTTCAACCTGTCCTCGTAACTAGGGCGCTGGGTCCCGTAAGGGAGACGGGTTGCCCACCGCTGGACCGACTCCAACGTTTTGTGATCATTCCTTGTTGAACACCACCAAGAAGGTCCAGCGTACTCCATGATGGGTCTTATATAAGTTTTGAAGAGAAGGCCATATGTCTTGTGGTTGCATCCATGGAAGCTTTTGTGGAGTAGATAGGTCATTTGCTTGGCCTTCTTGCAGATGTTCGATATGTGGTCTTCCCAAGTTAGATCACTTGATACTGTCACACCAAGGTCGAGTTGTCTTTGGACAGGTCGGATCGGAGCTCCATCCAGCGAGTAGACACTCATAGGGTTGTTTTTTCCTATGTGCAGCACCGTACACTTGTCCAGGTTCAGGGGTATCAACCAGTCACGGCACCACCGCGAAATGCTGTTGAGATCGGCTTGCAGTTGTTGGGTACCTGATGTTGGGTAGTTGTACAGTTTGGAGTCATCGGCAAAAAAAGAGGAGGGAGATTTTATGATGTGCGGTAGATCCGACGTGTACATAAGAAACAGGATGGGGCCCAAAACGGAGCCCTGGGGGACGCCCGAAAGGACACGAGTATCGGTGGAGGATGTTTCACCACCAACCCTTACGCGATAAGATCTACCAGAAAGAAATGCCTCAATCCAGGATAGTAGACCACCTCTAATGCCCATGTGTTCCAGTTTCGCGAGTAGCCGGCGATGTGGTACACGGTCGAAGGCTTTTGAGAAATCAAGGTAGATTACATCGACCGGAATGGAGCGATCCCATGCTTTCGTCCAGTCAGAGATACAGGTTATTAAATTGGTTGTTGTTGAACGCCCGGGGACGAAACCATGCTGTTCATCTGGAATTAATTTGTTGGCGCAGCAGAATTCAAGCAACTGATCGCATATTATTCTCTCCAAGACCTTCGAGACCGATGAGAGCAGGCTGATAGGGCGGTAATTATTCGGGGACATTTTATCACCTCCCTTGTAGATTGGAGTGATAAGAGCGCACAGCCACTCGGATGGGAGAGTGGAAGACGATAAGGATCTACTGAATAAAATGTAGAGAGGTCTGGCAAGTGCTTTCGCACATCGTTGGAGTAGATACGGGGATATCCTGTCAGGACCTGCTGCGGAGGTAGTTCTTAAATTTGTGAGATATCTCTCAACCATTTCCTCGGTAAGTGTGATGTCAGACAGGTTAAGAAAGGTTCGAGGAATTTGTGGAGATGGTAATTTTCCTGGTGGTTCGGAGGTGAACGTAGTACCAAATGAGTGGGCAAGATGACGACCAAAGCCATGTTTCATAGCCGCCTGGCTAAAACCGTGTAAAATCGATAGATTAGATGACCCTAGAGCCGACTGGTAGGTAGTTATACTCAGAAGTGTAGCATCTTCGCGGGGGGGCATTTCTGCTTTGTAAAAAAAAATGGTCGACTGTCGTACAACAGCCAGTCTGATATTGAAAATGTACATAGATTTTGTTATTTTATCACTAAAATTTGTGTTTTCAGACATTTTGTGCGTAGCTTTTGACCTGAGTGTATTTTCAAAAATGTCTAAAATCTGACCTAAGTGACTCATAGCAGCTCGGTTCATTTTTGTTTTAAATCATTCGTATTGATGCCCAAAATACGAAAATACGGTTTTCAGAAATTTTGAGTGTCGCCTATAACGAAAAAATTTGCCGGAGTCGTCCGGCAAAAACTCCGGCTCTCCTACTTGGCTACACTAGTAAGAGAAAGACATATGTGATCTTATCGAAAAGAAAAGAGATGAATCAAGTGTGTGGTCAAGTTGTCTTAATCATATGGAAGATGTAAAAATATTTATGTGGCCACTGGCTTGCTTTGCCCACAAGCTCTGACCACATCAAGGAGTTGATGCGTTGAATATAATTCATGTTAGACTAATTTCTGAATTGAAGTCATATATTTTTTTATACATTTCATTTGGAATATATCTATTTGGTGTTAGTGACTATAATCAAAAGAATGTCTGTGAAGTATCTCGGAAATTTCTCAAATTATTTTAGGGACTTGGATCAGAAATATATTAGAAATGATTCTTCCTCAGATTTTTGAGATGAACGTTGAGCTAATTCATATTATCTTTAATAAATATAATGCATATATTTTCGCTGAATAATTAATGTTTTATTGGTTACAAACTACAAAAGTACGTATTATCATTTCATTCTTCCGAATTTTCAATTGGTAAATTTGGTAGCTAACTCAATTTCATGTTCAGTGCTAGTATTTCTATAGGATTGCGGCTATTCAGCATTGATTTCTTGTGCTTGTGGAAACAAACTCGAATTCAGAAACATAATATGTGTATGAAAAAATTGAACGATATCCCTGGGGTAAATTTACCTCACGTTTATGCAACCATGCTAAGTACTGCAAATTGAAAAGTTGTCTGATATAATTTTTTTCCACATCTGGGGAACGTATTCAATCATTGACGACGAATTTCAGACAGATTGCTATGAGTCACCTAGGTCAGATTTGTTGACATTTTCGAAATGCTATAAAAATGTAAGGCGACATGTTTTTTGTCTGAACATTGATCTTTCCACATCCATTGACACGACTTAACCTATAAAAATCATTTTCAGACGGGCTGCTGTAATTTTTTTTGTATTTTTCTCATTGGTCTCCTGGGTACGCGCTACAATCTTGGTGTCTGAAAACTGTGTTATTGGTATCTCAGGGCTATTATCTAACTACATTCCGGAAATCAGACGGACTGCTATGAGTCACCTATGTCATTTTTTTGACATTTTTGAAAATGCGCTCAGATCATACGCTACGCGCAAAATGTCTGAAAATTGCATTTCTGGGTACAGGGTCATATAATCTAACGATTCCGTGCGTTTTTAGCCGAGCCGCTATGGGGCAAAAATCTTGGTCGCCATCTCTCGTACTAGCAGTGAGATTAAGAACTTGATCACTACTATTTCAATTTTATCTGGAGCTTCCCTGGCAATTCCTTAGAACGCATTCTATTATCGATTCAATCAACTTTTCTTGAATTTGAAAAGTTACACTCAATCAGTTGATTGGTCGATATCGTCCAGAATAAGAAGAATTTTATTTGATAATTTTTGACGATACAAGCCAAAACGTGAATTTTATGTAAGAATCCACTGATGCGAAAGCTTGCAAACGTTCTCTTCTACGAATAATTGATCGAAAAAAAAAGATAGATTTTCTATTTTGAAGAAACAGCTATGAAACATCTGTTCATTTTCAAAGTCAGTGAAATGAAAGCTCCATTCGCTGATATTCATATAGAATTTCATCGACTACACTGTCTCGTGTGAGGGTCTTTGAAATAGTCCCTTCCAAAACAGGATGAACTATTGGCAAGCAAAATAACTAGAACTAATTACCATACGTGATGTTCGCATCACCGAAAGCATTCGAGATGGATTCCCGTGTAAACACTCAAGAAAGCACAAGGACTAAAAGCTTTCACCATCTCCGAAAATAAAAGCCCAACGGAATCCTCCTGAATGAATTTCCCCTACTCAAAACGGGAAGGTGGATGCCCTGACTACCTTAGTGTGTAAAGCTTACATAGCAAACGTAGATGGGGACTGATTTGACATGTGAACATTGTTCAGGGGGATGCGTAATATGTCAACTGCTATCTGACGTCAATCTTCCCTAGAGCATCAGACTTGCCTGGATTGTATTCGTCAACGCCAGGGACTCGTTATGTCACGTGATATTGCACGTGATTTGGGACTGTTGGATACAGATCAATTCATGATCACGTGCAGAGAACCTGTACTTTCGGGATGCAAAAACCCCGAATATTAAAAGGCAAAATGTTAATGTCTATGATATACAGTGTGGAAAAGCCATGAAATTGAAAATGTTAGGTTATAGTAATTTTACTGTCTGATGGAAAGTTTTCCTTTGTACATAGAGGTTGTAGTAATTACGTATTTATCAAAATGCTTATTCACTTAGAGAAAATATTACGTTAATTCAATACTTTCAAAGACCTGGCGAATGTGGAAGATACTCTTTCTCTATTCATACTGTAAATATTTCACGTATGTATATAAACATGTTTGGAAGGTTCAGTTGAAATCTTACTGGACAATAATGGACAGAATAGTCTGTTACTTTGTCATATTTCATTCGGAAATAGGTATTTATGATATGAGTGTTAAAAGTGACGTTTTATTTTGTGAGTGAAAACGTTTGTGAAATAAAAAATAAAATCACTTTTAACACAAATACCATACAATGTTTTTTGTACAACTACCCTATTTTGATAATGAAATGGGCGAATTTGCAATGACAATAAACTTCAAAATGCATTTTTATATTCAAATAATCAAAAGGTTGTTGTGCATGGCAAACGTTGCCAACGTTATGATTACTAACAAATGAGAACAGACGTTGTCATTTCAATTTCGTTCCTGTCCAATTTTCTCCTTGGGTTTTTAACTGCTTAATATGTTTGTTGAGAGTCTAATTATTAATAAAAGTGACGATTTGGTTGTTCCTGTGGATATTGAAGAATCTGCAAGAAGAGCAAATCTGGAACTCCTACCAAAAAAATCTGTTCAGCATTACGATATTGCATATAACAATTTCCTGGCCTGGTGTAAATTTGAAAATGTAGAAGGGAACTTCAGTGAACCTGTTTTCCTGGCATATTTAGACGAAAAATTAAAAATATGGAGTTCCTCAACTATGTGGAGCAAATTTTCAATGATAAAGTCAAGCGCCCTTATTGAAAATGGTGTGGATTTCAGTAAATATTTTAAGGTAATAGCATATTTAAAACGGAAAAGTGAAGGATATTGTCCCAAATAATCGAAAATTCTCACTCGTGAACAAGTTGAAAAGTTTATCAATCAGGCACCAGATGAGAAATACTTGGTGGTTAAGGTTGCAACTATTTTCGGATTATACGGAGCCTGTCGGCGTGAAGAATTGTGTAATTTATAAGTGGAAGACATCAAAATAACAAATAAATCATTGGTTATACAATTTCCAAACACAAAAACGAAAGTCAGTCGTTCTTTCAGTATTATTGGGAAGTATGTTGACTATTTTCATAAGTACTTTGCAATGCGCCCTTCTGTCATCAAACATCGTCGTTTTTTCCTGAAATACATGAATAATAAATGCACTGCCAATCCAGTTGGTATCAATTTATTTGGGAAAATTCCATCTATTGTTGCCGAATTCCTCAAACTGCCAGAAGCAAAGCAACATACAGGACACTGTTTTCGAAGATCCTCCGCTTCATTGCTAGCAGAATCAGGAGCAAATATTTCGGATATAAAAAAAAACATGGTGGATGGAAGTCTACGACGGTAGCCGAGGGCTATGTTGATCATTCCATTGCATATAGATATGACATTGCTGAAAAAATTCTCCCAACCTCAACAGATTTTGGATCATCATCATCCAATATTTTACTTCCGGTTTCTACAAGTACAAGTGCTGAGGATTCTAATAATGTGTTGCGAAGTTCCCTAACGTCACAAGGCATTAATGTTAGTAATTGTTCTAGTTTCACGATTAATATTAATGTTCATAAGAAATGATTGTTAAATATTGATAATAAAAATTTGCAATTGCTGAATTTTTTTTCATCTGATTTCATCATAAGAAAATGGAGTGTTGAAAATATTTTTAACACGCTTCCACGTAAACAATCAATTTTAACATTGTTTGCTGTCATTAATAGTATATTCTAAAACTAGTTGCAGAATGGGCTCCTATTCCAATACGAATGCGAAATTCTAAAACGAGCGACGAAGGAGCGAGTTTTTGAATGCATGAGTATTGGAATTGCATTCTGCAACGAGTATTAGACGATATTTTCTCTATTTCACTCAAATTTTGTGAAATTCAATGAAAAAATCAAATTATAGGTCCTAGCGACTTTCATATTGTATCTTGGCAGTTGGTGTGAATGTTAGGAAATACGAAACTTGACGTTTCTAAATTGACGTCTGCTGAAATTTAAAAGGATCGGAAGTCATTGCTGACAACCACAAATCGAAAAATGTTACTGAAAACGATGCTGTAATGAATTAATTACAGCACTGTTTTTAGTACTGTAATGAACTCATTACGATACTGAAAGAGAGAAAAGAGTTAAAGTACTCGAATAACCCGACGGAAAAACTTCTAAACGTACAGCCGGAACTTTAGAATTCCCAAGAAATAAGCCTTCAGAAGACATTTCAATACCTTATTGCACAACTTGAAATACTCCAGTATGAAAATGTAGTAGTACTACGGAACCTGTGTCACAGTTAAACCTCAAAAGAACTGACTCCATTTACAAAGGTAAAAAAGGGTAAATGGAAATTAGTATTGGCAACGCCTCTGAGAATTATTTGACATCTCACGAGTAACAACCTGCGTCAATTTTAAGTAAAAAAATTGATAAACCTTGATCTTGGCCAACTTAGATATTTCATAAAAGTGAATGTAGTATATGTTTGTTGGTAAAATCAAAATAGAAAACACTGAATACTTGTCGCTTGTAATCTTTAGGTTATGCCATTCTAGGATGAAATGATACACGCTCCTTCCACGTTTTGTTAAAGTACTTCATCAAAATCAGTGCTTGTTTGTGAATTCAAGGTAAAAATAATTCATGAACTTCATTATTCTGATAATTTCAAAATTATATTTCTTTACACGATAGAAGAGTACCAGTAGGAACAAGAACACAATAGAATCTTGCTTTGGTAGAAGCAAATGTAAGAGAAAATATTTTTTTTTTGTTTCACCTCGTTCTTTACATTTAAATTTTCCTAAAAACAAAGCATACATAATTTCAAGATAAGATTTGGATTTGAATTCTTCCAATATTCAGGAAAGATACAATATTCAAGAACTGAATAAATTGGACTACTCTAAAACCAGTGACCTGGTCTAGTCTAACTACTTGAAATCCTTTCATGTGAAATTTTTCATCTTCATTTCATTCTTCATTTTGAATTTAAAGATTCGGTTAATATACAAGGAGAATGTCACATTAAAAAAGTATACAGTTGTTCCACAATTGGATGATTTCAATCCAAATCCTGAAGGACGATAATCTTTGCATGAATAAAAAACTTCAAAATGGTTTTATATCTGCGACGCTTAGATACTGGAATTCAACAAGAAAAATTTTCTGTCAATATTTGCTATATCGATAGGGTAGAAACCCCTCTGGACTGTTAGAGCACCGTTAGTTGAACTTTCCTTTTGGATTTATCAATATTGGAGTTCACTTGCTTCGTTTCATATATTGTTAAAATTTCCATGTAGAGGATATTATTATTGAATTTCACTCACATACGGCGGAATGTTTTTACAACTTCATACCCAGTATAGGATTTTATTACATTTTAACTTTTTATGAATTTTATACATCACTGATATAACTTTAAATTCTTGACGTGTGGCTAATAAAAAGCCAATATAATGATTTATGTTTGCCCTAATGTTTCTGCTTCCACATTCACAAAGTTTTAATTGTTTTTTAATGTCAGTCAAGTCATTTAGTGTGTGTATCGTTCGCTCTGATAATAACCGTAGGTACAAACTTCAATTTAATAGCTTCAACTTGAAAAACATCGCTCGTGTGGGGAGCAAAGGTTTTAAATGGAATGAAAAGTTTATTACCATTTGTCGATGATGAGACTTCAAGCCATTCGGTGGCAATACTGGCCCTCGGGGTGCAACCACTGACCCTCGTTTCCACAACATACATTATTCGAATGTAATTACTCTCCTCACGTGTTCTCTTTCAATGTCCGTTATGCCTATATGCGATACGGTGCAATATTTGTCTATCTAGGACTTAACTAGTTTCATGCACAATCATTTAGAATTCAGAATTTTGCAAACTAATTGAATGAAATCTGCCACGTGGAAGTGGTAATCACAATCATTTTCTGTCAGAAAAAGTATTTTCACATTTTTAACGAAATAGGACTATCTCTGAAAATTTTGTATGAATGATTATTCATTATTCATATATTCATATTTCTGCGAGTACAGGAGATAACATTAATTAATTCACCCCTATCTTCAAGTTCGTGACTCGAATTCCAGAACTCAAATATAATTAAAGCTCTGGGATTATCTGAATAGAAATACTGTCTCACTTTTAACACGCTTTCATTAGCTGCAACTGTATCTACATATCTAGTTATCAGCGAAATAATATCAGATACTTCGCAATCTTCGATAGGAAAATCAAAAAATAACATTTCAGAAAAAACAAGCCATTGTTCAGGAAAACTAACCACCAACGAATGCGATGTATCTGATAACATTTATTTTGCACTGTATTCATCTTTGCTTATAGAAATTATCTCTCCTTCTGTTTATTTATCTATCTATCTATATCTATATGTGTAGAGGAGTTAACACAAACTTCAAAAGTTTCGATTTTCTTGAAAATCCTCACACGTATACAGGACCACTAACAATATAGCAATTACTGGCACAGTGTTTCAACCAGAACCATCAGAATGAAAAAACAGATTATTTCAAGCCCAGGCAAATCGATATTTATAACTGGATTGAACCTTTTCTGGTTTTTGAGATAATTGAGGAATTCGAAAACAAAAAAATAAAAACGTACCGTTAGACCATACCTTATTGTCTGAAACCACTATTTGTAGACTATCTTCACTTGCCACCACTGATCAATACGTTCATTAATCAAACTTAAATTGAAATAAACAAATCATCAAAGAAAATACAAAATCCGAGTTCAGAAACATTTATTAGAAAAGAAGACAACAAGGACTATATACCAATTCTGTGCGAGTGATATGGAATTGGCTACTCTCCACTATAAATGTCGTGTATGCTCTAATGGTCTAATACTCTAATATATTGCAGGCGGGCATGAACTGATATTTGCCTATTTTAATTTTCACAATAAATTTCATACTTTCCAGTTTTCCCTGCCTGTACTACATTATGGCATTCGACTAGAAACTAAAAAATATTCTACTTTCATATTCTCGAAACATGGGCATAATTCATGTAAAAATTTTTTGGTAAAATGACTTATTTTGATGTGTTCTACCATATCACCTTTAAATAAACCCTGTATACATTACTCACATAAGATTACATTGACTATAGGTACAGAATTTATTTTTTCAGTTTAATGTTTTGCCAGTCCGTTTTTTTGTATTTTTTTCAATAATTTTTTTATTTCAAACTTTCGAGTTCGATTGATGCTGACCAGTGTTGGTGGGAGTATACTGTATACGGGGTGACCCACTTCAGAAGATCCACTGAAATAACTCCTTGGGAAGAGCCTGTATCAAAAATTGTTTCCAATGTAATTTTTTTTTAATTTTCGGGGGGACATCGAATGCATGCGTCTAATCCGACCTTGGAGTTTGATTTCAAGATCATTTCAAGGTGAGTAGATTTTTTGAATTGGGAATGTAGGTACTTTTCTCATTGCACAATATTGATCGTGAAAAACTGAAACATGCTGTCTCTTTTTTATTATAAAAATAATTTGTCAGGAGATATGAAGTGTTTCATGCTTAGGATAGCCATGGTAAAGTCCTTCAAAGTTATTTCTCATAGAATCATTTGGTTGTTTTGCGTATATGAACATATTTAAAAAAGAAAAATGAATTGCTTTGTTCACTGATCTTTTTGTGTAAAAGATTTTTATCATAACCATTCTGAGCATGAAACACTTCATATTTCCACAACGCATATTATGGCAGAAACAAAAGAGGGCGAAATGTTTTTAGTATTTCACGAATATTTTGCAACGAAAAATGCATATTCCCTGTTCAAAAAATCTACTCGACCTTGAATTCAAACTACAAGATTAGATTCAGTAACTGAATGTGATGAAAAGTAAGAAACTTCCGAAATCCATGTGAAACATATTTTGATACAGACTCTTTCCAAGGAGTTATTTCAGTGGATCTTTAAAATGGGTCACCCTGTATACTAAAGAAAGACAACAGTAAAGGAGCTCCAGATAAAAAAAAATGATCGAACTGAATTCAGAGTGAATTTCCTGAAACTTTCCCAAATTTCTGCAACAGTACAAATTAATTCACAATGTTTTTGAAACTTAGATTCTGTAGCTCTTATAGGCAACGTGTCCCTATAGATCGTTGCAATTCATCATATCAAACCTCAAACAACTCCGAAGCCATAACTCCAAATTGTATCGAGTAAAAGACAATTTCAATGCTTGAGGTCACTATCATAATAATTTCAAGGAAGTTATAATAGAGTCAGTCCAAAAATTTTCGAAAATGTAACATATTATCAATAAACATTGCAAAAAAAATTGGTCATTGTGAGCTATCCTTGGAAAATAAAGATATGCTGTCGCTGACTTAGATCTTTTGGAGACATATGAAATTATAGTGCATCATTTTCAATTAGATGTTTTCGCCTAGCACACGATGCTAAAGCGAATATTCTTCGACTCGAATCACATGAACAGTTTTATCGTACTCCATAAAGTTTCTTCAGAAGTTGACATCTATATCACTACCAGAATTCAAAGAAATCTAATGACTCATCATATGTCAAAATCCATCAAGCCAATCCTGCTGTGGAGCGTGAAAAATCTTGCGCAGGCGGATAAGAAATGAGATAATTTCAAAACGAACAGGCTCCTCCGCCATTTTGCAACGACGCTTAGAATATCCTTCATAATTCCCATTGCGACCAGAACGAAGAAGAAAGCTCAGACAGATCGTATTTTAACATGTTCTCATCTGCGTTACTAGATTGAACCTTTTCTAATTTTTGAGATAATTGTAGAAGTTTGGAGACAATAAAAATTCCTAAAGCATCTAGAAAATTTTAGGATTTTCTCTTCCGATATCTGAAACACACAATGCTTTTCGTAGAAATCCCTACTTCATTAAAAGTTATAGTACACTTTTCATCAGCAGCAATTACAAACAAACAGTCTAGTTCAGACAATCTAAGTTCATTTGGAGTTTTCAAAAACTATTCGTATATAGAATTCTTTCGAATCTTCCTCAAAGACTGCAAAAATATGGAACCATAATCAATGAATGAAGAGAAGAGGGGAATAAACAGCTGTACCAATTCTTATCAACACAAGAATTGAAGAAAATTTGTATGTATCTGGTAGAAAAATAAACCACTCACGGTTGGTCTTATTTGAAGAGATGTATCTGCTGGTTTTCTGTAGCCTCGTACGAACTGAATAGTATTTTCTCTCACGGTACGAATTCACTGTATGGGTACTGTTTTTTTTTCAAATGTTCTTGCAGACACACTGAGTCGCGTTCATGCGAATCATTTGTTCGAGTGAGTAAGAGAACAAGAGAGTGGTGGAGTGATGGTGCTGTTTGACTGGTTGGAGAAATTCTCATTCAATAGTACTGAAAAAGAAGGAAACAAGTATAATTTTAATGATTTACCATTGTTTTCTCACGAAGGAGTCTGATATAGACTTCGGAACGTTACATTTAAAAATTCTTCATTCGTATTCTGCTAGTTTTCTGTGGTCGTGTCCCCAGCACTCTGACTCGTTTTTTCCTACCTGTTCAGTTCAATTATACCTCTGCCACTTGTCGCAATAGTCAGATGGCTCAGCTCGCCACCCTCGACAGACATATGCAATCGGGACCAGTAATATTCGTACCTAAAAGTGAATTCGTTTCGTGAGATGAGGACTTTAGCCGGTACAACATTGCATGAAATCAGACTAACACCCAAGTGTTTATACCAGTGAACTCGTTCCTTGAAAGACAAAAACTATTTTGCTTCAAGAGGCTACAGAACACCAGCGAATACATCTTTTCCAGTCAGGCCAAACGTAACTACCATTTCCCACAGTGTTCACTTTGTGGTATTCATTTCTATTTCCAACATCTATTTTATTATTTAGTTCTCGTGGTGATAAAATTGGTACAGCAATCCATTCTTCTCTCCAAGAGAGCTCTTGTTTTATTCAGTGTTTCAGATATCATGAAAGAAAACCCTGAAAATTCTCACGATAATATGTAATCGACTTTGAAATTATCCTTGATCGATGTTTCGAAATATATATCTTTTGAATATCTTCGAAGGCATTGAAAATGAAGGATATACCGATTCGGTAGATTAAAAATTACCCTATAAATTTTCCAATTTTTTACAAAGGCTTCTCGACTGTGACAAGTTTCCGTCAATAGTTTTTGAGAAACATATTCCAAAGAAAAAAAAGAAATGGGATATTTTATACATAGACTTACTATCCAATTTTGATAAGATGATAAGTCTATGATTTTATACAATATTTCTTGTTCGAACAATTTCACATTTCGAATGTGCTGATTCTGATCCTGGGAATTTCAACAACTGAGTTCCACAAGTAACTATAGGCTATTTGCATAATATTCAAGTTTGAAGAGATCGATTGTAACGAACTTCTACTTGTTGAGTAAATGACGATTGTATATCACTCGTCCTCTTGAGACAACCTCATACTCTCAAAACAAAACGAACATATCTTGGAACTATTTCCGACGAAATTCCACAGAGTTTCCGGAAAAATACTGAGGGGACTCATCTGACGACTGAATTTCCATTCAACAGACAAATGGAAAAATCTAGGCGAACTTCAAGTGTGCTTCTGTTGAAGTGATGAAATATGAAACTAGCGTAGGCAATTATTCCGCAGTAAATGACATGAGAACCGGAAAAAACGTAAGATGCTTCAGCAGTGCCATTGTTACACGGTGAACCAACCTTACGGGAGAGTAGAAGCACCTCATTCATCGCCATGAGAGTATTCCTAATGCTGACAGTGGTGTACTTGTATCTTGTTGATTAAAATGAGGCTTTGGTATCCAGCGACTACAATGGAAACATCTGACAAAGACATGCTGAAGATCAAAGTTGAACTCGAAATCTCCCTGACAACTTTTCATGATGAAATTTTTACTCTTTATTTCGTTGATACACACAAAATCGAATTATTATATTGTAGAAATTAGAACATGTTCATCTCAAAATGTCCACATGGAAGTTTTGATTCAAGCTTACTGTACTCTTCTCTTAAGAGTATCATGGATTAGAATCAAATATGAACATATACATCGTCAAAAGCCTTAGGTTTCTCATGAAATAAACAATCTTTGTCCTGGAAATGAGATGAATAATTTCCTCTACACCTAACAACTGCAATATATTCGATTAAAAGTCTTTGTTTCGTACCCTTTGCTTTATGTAGGATGAAAACAAATAGGAAAAATTAAAAAAATTCAAATTCAATAGACCATATTACCACTTCTTTCTTCGATTAACTGCACAATACGCCTAGGCTCCTAGGCATCTCACAAAAATCGAGTCATTAATGAAATGTTCAGGCATATCGATCCCAATTTCTGAGAAGTTGAAGGTGGATTTTGACAATATGATATTGCTCCCCCTAAGTGCTCAATGCGATTCTTGTGCAGTGAGTTCGCTGGCCAGTTCAACGTTAATAATAAAGGTGCGGCGACCGAATATATCCCCCCCAGGCACAATATTGATCCGCATTGGAAGGGTACAACTTCCTGGGTGAAATTGAGTCGCTAAAGTCTACTTGGACCTTTATAAAACCTTTATTATCGACTATCACTTCGTAAACCGAATCGTGGCTAGTCCCAAGGAAGTTGCGCCATTGTGGTAAAAGCCAGTCTTGGTGGGGTTCTGTCCATTGCTGACGTGTAGCTCTATGTCGAGGTGATAGGCGTGGTTGTCTTGAAAGTTTCCTTGTCCTCAAATTTGAGAAATGCAACCGCCTCCTTATGGTACTGGTTGAGACTACCCTTCTATAGGCTGTTACAGACAGATACCGTTCGATTCCTCCAAGTAAAATTTGCGATATAATGGTCTTCCCTCGCAGATGTTACTCTGGGTCGACCAGGCACAGGTCTCCGGGCAACGTTGCCGGTTTCCAGGCAAAAGGCCACTATGCGTCATACTGTAGGGCTACTATTCTGGCCCGGTCAAACTAAGAAGTTGGATGTCCAAGATTTCTCCACGGAATATTCTCAATACCTATTACAAATATCGTTATACACTGAAAACCCAAACAAGAAACATGAAAAAAATTGCCATGTTACATTCAACGAGTTGATAGGGGGACCAAGACTTTTGACGATGTGCATTTCGATTTTTCGATAGAATTTTGTGTTTATTTAAATGGAAATACCTTCCGTTAATCAGTTCAAGACTAGCAACACCTCATTTCAAGACAATAATTTTGAGAACATCGTATTCTTGTGACGAGAGAAAAATATTACAGAATATTTGAAAGAAGCGTTTTTTGGCGTTGAATATTTTCTGATCGAAGCATTTGTTTTTATAACTGATAATGTTTAATTTTTTGCTCGGTGAAAATCATGGACCATTCAAAGCTTTACGGTAAAAAACAATTTTCAGCGTGAAGTTTCACAGATCGATATCTCAAATAAAAGCCATTTGGGACAGACCGGATTTGCAAACCATTTGCTGTGAATTGTGTGATGAGGACGATAGCACCTAAATACACTGGGTTGGATATATGCGATCGATATGGCATATAGTTAATTCATATCCACCGTAGAAACTTGTACGCAAATTTAGGTAGTTAATCGCTCTTGGACCAATTGGTCAAAGGTAAATATTATAACACAATTAGACGTATCTTGTAGAAGGATTGAAATATTGATTTTCATATAGGAAATTCGAAATCAGTTTAATTTGGATTTGCCGATGATTCCCTTGATTCCAATCTATCATCACCGATTCATATCTAGAGAAATTATTGAAGGAGCAGTCTGAAATAATGAATTTATTGCTGCTCTCCCAAATACCCGATCCCAAAAATAACTTACGACCGACTTCTCGTTATAAATTGAAACTTCAGCAAAGGATTTCTGGGAGTTATACCCTTTCGAATTCAGTGTTCCGCTATATTATATTTTCGTGCGATGTCGATTGAAATTCTCTTTCTAGTTGAAAACATATGGCTTTGGCAATTGAGGATTCCCTTTGGGCGGTTCGAATAATTATTCAATTAGCGAAACCTGTTTGGTGTTGAGGATGAAATTACACGGGAAAGAGTTTTAATGAAGTCATTCATCTGAAAGTTCTATTCCAGCCATCATTCAAAAGTGAAACCTCTGAATTCTCAACAAATCTTGACCGTCGAACCAAGTCAATTTTACTTCGGAATAGCGATTGCATGTAATGTTTAATTTCAGTCAATTTGAATTGCTATAAAAATTCAGTCCAAAGAAATTGAACAATTGAATGTTTCTCAGCACTACTTTTTCTGGAAGAGATATGAGAGAAAAGAAAAATATCGAGTATCACGAAAATCCGTTTTATTCAGTCCACACAATTGTGTCGAAGAGCGCATGCCTGGTAAATATCAGGTATAATTCCTAACGACAGTAATAAATCCCGATATTATATAGGGTGTAGCGTAATCAATGGATAATAATATGGTACCGGCGGATAGAGAACATTGTGGTGATTTAGGCAAAAGCCCCTAGGTTTTGGAGTTATTCGACATTTCAGAAAATTCAAATATTTCACGCTTCGTCCTTCTTTCAGGTCGAAAGATTCCAAATGAATTAATTTTTTCGATATGTTTTTTGAATACTATTCCTGAATAGATGCGCCATCGAATGTTGACTATGGTTTTTTGGTAGGCATGCTTAGTTTTTTCAAACCAAGATCTACCTCAAAGGACCCTGCACTTTTCTTATGTAAAGTGGCGACTGGTCAAATTTTTTGAAAGTTTGGTACCTATGTTCCATGGGCCCAACCCTATCCTATGGCTAGTTTTCTCAATACGGGGTGTTGAAGTTGAAAATTGCACAGCTTTTCGGATTTATTTTTTATTTATTAAGAGTTAGATTGTATGCCCGTTGAATGCTCTCAAAATTCACTAGAAAAGTTCTCATTTCAATTATCTCAAAGCATAATTAGTTTTGGTATGGTTGGCTGTATGGCTCACCCTATATGAAAAGTAATCATAATGAAGTATTTTAGACTCAAAATTGTAAACGACTAGGTAGTAACATAATGGAATAATTTTTCTGTGATGGAACCATAAATTATTGAGCGTTTGCAAGAGCCATTGTGATTTATTATCGTGAATAACCCTGTAACAGTTAATATTTTTAGCTAAACCTTCCCATATATATCTGACCGAAACTCATATTAAACTCTAGGCGTTACATAAAATCAATCTGGCTTTCAAAATGGAGAGAAAAAATCGATAAATTCAGAAATTATCCACTTTGACGCCCTGTATCTCGAAAACGGGTTATAGTATCGGATTTAGAACTTATACCTGTGAAGATGTTATGAAAATCAATATACGAGTATAGTGAGAAAATAGTTACATTTGACCGAGAAAATTTTTGGATACAGGTGGTTCAGGTTTTTGTACTTTTCCCGAAATAGAATAGCTTCCTATGAATAAACAACCTTGAATATTTCTGAGATTAGAGACACACATATGTTTGTTGTATGCTTTTTCCCAGAAATCAATCCAAATACTTATGAGTATAGGGTTTCGAATTAATCCTTAAAAAATATAATTATGTCTAGTGGTTCTCTCTGTGGAACAGCCTTTATAAAAAATGTGTGCTTTGCCATATTTTCTCGTCAAAAAACTTTATCGAATGGTGCGTTTTTAAAATATGCTTCCCCGATGTCACAGTAGAAAAAGTGAATTTTGGCCAAAATCTACCGTCATACATTTGTGAATCACCCTGTAAATATAAATATTTTTAATCATACGTTTCCACTAATTCAATTACTAGAAAATGTATACACTTCTGCGCAACAGAAATCCAATCTAACTTTTGATAAAAAATAAAAAATAAATCCGAAAATCTGGGAAATTTTCAGCTTTTACACCCTGTATTTATAAAACAAGCCATAGGATTGGGTTGGGCCCATTGACACTTTTGGTAACTGAGTCGGGTAAAACAACATTTCAGAGAATTTGACCGGTCGCCACTTTACATAAGAAAAGTGCGGGATCCTTTCATGTTTCGCTTATTGTTTTCCTAAACCTAACGTGATGTGAAAAATAAGAGTGCCAAAATTAAAAAAAATCATGCATGTTTCCTTAAGATTCTGAAATGGTATCATTTAATCCAAAATAAAGTCCTATTGAAATAGGCTTTTTTTTTCAATTTATTATTCAAATATTGATTTCACAACTGAGGGAAAGAAAATAAGAGAAAATAACAATTTCAAGATATCTGTTAATTCCGGTAGCTCAGTTTCAATTTAAGAGAAAAGCGAACTGCATCTTAGCGTTCTGAAGCTGAAGCGATGGCGAAATGTTGTAAGAACACTCAATGATCATAAAAATATCGGTCAACAGTGATGACTTACCTGACCGTCGGCTTTCAAAGACGTAGGGCAGCTCTGCTCCAAATCCCAGCTTTTCTCAGGTATCTTCAGATTTCTGGATGCGTTGTTGAAACCACAAGTTTTGCGAAATCAACAATATCAAAGCGACGTTCAATGCGAACGTTTTCGAAAGCGGATTATATTAAAATTAGCGAAAATATCAAAAAGGTAATCAGCGTGCGAGAAATAACTTTTCACGAGGAAAATTAGCAATCAATTGTTAAGCGAAGAAGAAACGACAATATGCCTTTCGTTGCGGAGTAAGAATCCACCAATGTTGACTTCGTTTACGCGTAAGTTAACGACATTTAGCCATCGCTCAAGCAACATTTATATCATGACGCAACAATTTCGTTTCATCAAATTATATTCGAGGAAAATTGTTCCAAGCAACTTCTAATTGTGGCACGGAAATTTGTTCAATGATTTCTTTCTTAAAGAAAATAAAATCGTCAACTCCGATAGAGGCGTAGGAGGCGAACATTGCTCTTGTAACTGGCTAGATTTCCGTCATTATCTGGTAGAAGTGCAGTTATTTTTGCCAGTCCATAATGAAGCTATTATATCAAATTTTGAGTGTTTCATTGGCAAAGGGTTTAATGTACGAAAATGTCAAATATCTCTAACACCGAGAACTACTAAACATAAAATATATCGTTCGTATTTACCGTAGTAAGCCAGTATCAACATCAGCAGGTAAAAAGTGAATTTCTTCAACTATGAATGGAGATAGATCTTGCTTGTTGATACTGGCTTCGTCGTAAGCTCTCGATTATGGCGCTCTCTGCTTGCATGTTTATTGTTGAAGAAATTCACTTCTTGCCTGCTGAAGGAGCAAAAGAGAGAAATGCCATCTATCTTCGTCCAGGTGACTTCGAGAGGGAATTGTTGGTCTGATTCTCAACTAGATGTCGCCATGATGTAGTTTTCTCTCACGACGATCTTTAGTTTTGTTATAAAAGGACCTTCGTTCCACTCCAATTGACATCGCAGTAGGGTTATGTTGTTCTGAAAAGATCAAAACTAGATGGAAACCTAGGACAACAACTATCCGCTTCGATGAGGTTGGAACTTTCGCTAGTTCCCTGGATGATGATTCGTGGCAAGTTCGAATCGGAGATATCCTCTTTGTGCATAAAATATATTTTTCTGAATCCCCTCCCCCAGTCCTGTACCGGCAGGGATGGTATTATCCATTCCTCACGCCAAACCCTGCATATACTGACATTACTAACGAGCTAATATACAAGAAGTCGAATTGAAAATTTTTTTCAGTAGAAAAATCATCATTTTGGGAAATATTGGCTCGAATTCGAAAATTCTGATCATGATGGGGATATTTTGTTACAAAAAAATTATTGTTCAAAATTTATATTTTCTATTTCTAAATTCCACAAAGTTCATACTGCTAATGGACTTCGTCGGTAACGAAAAAGACCGAGAACTTCTGTAGTCAACCCACCCTCCTCGATTCTATAGTCTTGAGTCACCTAGAATCCCACAAAGTTTCTATCGCAACATATACTTCTGCGACTTGTCTAGTTACGGTCATACGGTTTCCAGTTCGCCATCCTGATACAGCTCACTCTCGTATTCTTCCTCACGTCGGAACCCGTTAGTTTCGTGTTTAATAAAGTTAATATTTTTCGTCCAAAAAAGGGGTTATTCCCATATATTTAACTTCGTACTTTCATTCTATGATATCTTCATTCAGAAGGGAGGATTTCATTGCGTGTGTAGAAACGACCAGACGAGTTACTTGTTTCACGTGCTTTAGTAGAAACACTGGGATATCAGAGGAAATCGTTATCGGTAAAGGGGAGGCATTAGTTATGAAGCTCGCACCGAACTCGTGGCTTTTGATGGAGAAAGTTTGACATCTCAGAGAGATGTGGGAGTAGTTCTCCAAATACACATCGTAGTATTCTCGTTAGTGATTGGTGCAAATTTTATCCTGATGCATGATTAATCAAGATACCTTGTCGTCACGGCCATTGATTGTCTGGACGAGGATGAAATTCCAGCTCTTCCATGGTTAGCACCCAATTTTATAGATTGCGTAGGGACGATGAACAATTCGACAAAAATACCTTCTGTAGCGAATTTTAAAACAAACTGAAATTGGCTTCAGAGAGTCACTGCAACTTGAGAAAGTACAACGCTTTGTTAACAAGGAAAAAACAAAAAATCTAAATATTTATTTTCATCCAAAATTTGAAATTTATAGTGACAACAATTATTCAAATTCATGCTGCAAAATCTTACATGAGTCAAATTTACTTATTTACTGAACAATCTCTACGAAAATCATGAATATACTATAGGTTGGTCGTGGACAAAAATGTCTGTGAAACTGCGGATATTTTGCAGATAGTAGGTACATGTGGCAGTCGTAATCGTATATTCGGTGTTCAGTCCGCATAATTTAACTTATTCTTCGTGTCGCAACATAGAGGCACGTATTCCGTTGGAGTTATAAGGTGCACAATTCTCGACTTAACAGGGAAACTGTAAAGTTTATGCGAAATACAAGGATGGAATAGGAGATGCACGAAATGTAAGGTAGAACTAGATCCGTCGATGTCATCATCCGGACTTTGAGGGTGAAATGTTGAAGTGCGTTTCGTTTAGAAAGTGTTTGTTTATTTCTCTAGTATTTTATTTAAATACTAGCTGACCCCGCGAACTCCGTTCCGCCTTAGAGGCAATGAATAAGCAGTTTTTGTTATACCACGTTCTCGTTAGGTTAGGTAGAGGGGTGAAAATTTAGGGTTGTATGTATTTTTGTGTGCTGTATCATAGAAAAATCAAAATTAAAAATTTTTTCGAAAAAAATTTAAAAAAAAGTTAGGGGTGGATCACCCTTAACATTTAGGGGGATGAAAAAATAGATGTTGGCCGATTCCCAGTCCTACCCGATATACACACAAAATTTCACGAAAATCGGTCTAGCCGTTTCGGAGAAGTTCGGCCACAAAGTGCAGACAGGAGAATTTTATACAGGGTGTTTCAGAATGAGGGACCGTAAATTCGGGATCTTAATCCTCAGATGATTTTATGATATAAAGTGCCTATGGACTATAGGTCCCTGACGCACTGTTTCTGAGATACCGGGTGATGAAATTTAAAAAAAATTGGTTTTATGAAATTATTTTCTACACCGTACACGATTTTTTTTGCGTTTTGATAGGTCATGAGTACGCATTAAGACACATTTTTTCCTATACAAAATGATGTTCAATTTTCACCAGTGGCGTCCGTACAGACTTCTGTCCGAATAAATTCGGTGAAAAAATTTGTACGCCAAAGATTTTTCTCGAATGCAAAACTATTTTCGTAATTAACACATAATTTACAATAAGAATGGTTTCCTGAGTTTTTTACCTACGACGAATTCCTTTTAAAAAAAAATGCAATTTCATCTTGTCTTTAAATGCGTTCTCATTTTCATAATAAGTTTCCGTGAATTCGGGGTCTCAATCTTCAGATGATTTTATGATATAAAGTTCCTATGGACTATGGCTCTCTGACGCATTGTTTCTGATATACGGGGTGTTGAAAATTAAAAAAAATGTTTTTCAAAATTATTTTCGGCACCGTACCCGATTTTGGTAGGATATGAGTTCCAATTTCGTGAAAAAAGGTACGCAAACGTCAAATATGAAGGCGACGTAGCTGCCTTAATCTGTGTCCAGACGATTAAGTAATCAAAGATTTTCTTAACTCTCATAGATGAAATTGCATTTTATTTTTTTTCTCAGAAAGTATTCGTCGCAGGTAAAAAACTCAAGAAACTATTCTTATTGTGAATTATATGGTGATCATGAAAATAATTTAAAATTCAAGAAAATCATTGGAGTACCAATTTTGTCACCGAATTTATTCGGATAGAAGTCTGTACGGACGCCACTGGTGAAAATTTAAAATCATTTTGTGTCTTAATGCGTACTTATGACCTACCAAAACGCAAAAAAAATCGTGTACGGTGTAGAAAATAATTTCATAAAACCAATTTTTTTTAATTTCAACACCCCGTATCTCAGAAACAGTGCGTCAGGGACCTATAGTCCATAGGAACTTTATATCATAAAATCATCTGAGGATTATTAAGATTCCGAATTTACGGTCCTTTATTCTGAAACACCCTGTGTATTAGATGTATCATGTACTGAGAATTAAACTTTATGTTCTTAACAATTTTTTTTTATGAAGAAAAAATCATTTCTCTAGAATGTGTATTACTCGCTTTTCTGTTTTTCTTCGTATTTTAGGAAAAAAACCTGGTTGAAAATATGACCATCAAAGTTCCTACTTTATAATTCATTCCAAAACTCAGGGGGACAATAAACAGAAAAACTGATTAATACACATGTTCGGACTAGGCCAGTATTTTAGTCGAGTCGAGAGTCGATTCCCCCACCGACTACTATACCACAGTATCAAAGACTCTTAAACAGTATAAGGTAGTAGGTACATCATCCTGTGACTTTACTCGACTCGATTGCTGGCGTTTGCTCACGGGAAATCACAAAATCATTCGCTACTCGACTAATCTACTGGCCTAGTCCGAACAAGCCCTTAGGGGTTAGTGGTACACGTCCGAGCTCCTGAGACCCCTTCAAAAATTTGGCTTTTTATTTCCATGATATCTCAGTACGTATGCGGCGTAGACCAACAATTTTTTTTTTAATTAAAGCCTAATCATTCCTTTATAATGTGTATCACTCGCTTTGTCGTTTTTCTTCGTATATTAGGTAAAAAACCTGGTGAGCTGTAATTTCATTGAAATCTGGACAAACGATTTTATTTCCATGATATATCCGTCAATTTTCGGGGTAAATGTATGTAATTTTTAGTATACATGCGGAATAATATTTTGCAGAATGTGTATTACTCGCTTTTCGGTTTTTCTTCGTATTTTAGGGAAAAAACCTGGTTGAAAATATGACCATTAAAGTTCCTACTTTATAATTCATTTAAAAACTCAGGGGGGCAATAAACAGAAAAACTGATTAATACACATCATGCAATATACTATTCCGCATTTATACTGAAAATTTCATACATTTCTCCCGAAAATTGACGTAGACACATGAAAATAAAATCGTTTGTCCAGATTTCAATGAAATTACAGCTCACTAGGTTTTTTACCTAATATACGGAGAAAAACGACAAAGCGAGTGATACACATTATAAAGGAATGATTAGGCTTTAATTAAAAAAAAAATTGTTGGTCTACGCCGCATACGTACTGAGATATCATGGAAATAAAAAGCCAAATTTTTGAAGGGATCTCAGGAGCTCGGACGTGTACCACTTACCCCTAAGGGCTTGTTCGGACTAGGCCAGTAGATTAGTCGAGTAGCGAATGATTTTGTAATTTCCCGTGTGCAGACGCCAGCAATCGAGTCGAGTAGAGTCACAGGATGATGTACCTACTACCTTATACTGTTTAAGAGTCTTTGATACTGTGGTAGAGTAGTCAGTGGGCGAATCGACTCTCCACTCGACTAAAATACTGGCCTAGTCCGAACAAGCTTTATGTTTCAAGGTTTAGTCGTTGTGATAACGGCTGTTTTAGTGCAGTTCCAAAATCACTGTTGCTATACAGTGCTTACCAGAGAGGGCTCTGGCAGATATAGCGTGATTTGTTCCGCGTGTGTAGTAATTTGTGTGATTAGAGTATTAGACCGTTGTATATATCATGTGTGTACCTAAAACTCTACTGTGAATAACTATAATTAAGTATAATAATCTGTAAAGTCTTATCTATCAAACCCACGTATCCGCTCATCCATCCCTTAGATTGTTGCAGCCTCATTGGCATAAACCTGTGACACACCCAGAAGTCTGAAGGTGTTAAATCGTAAGAGCGTGGAGGCAAATTTTGGTCACCAAATCGATAAATGACACGTCCAAGAGCAAATTCGTGCAAGATAATAGAAGTTTCACGAACGGTATGACATGTGGCACCCTCCTGTTGAAACCACGTGTCGTCAAGATCAATTGCTTTCAAGAAACTGTGTTATCATTGCACGATAACCTTCGCCAATCACCTTCTTCGTTTTCGAAGAAAAACGATGCAATTATTCCTCCAGACCATAATGCACATACTTACTCCTATCTGTCACTTTATAATCATGTGACATCATGGCTGTAAGCATGGCATGAAATTGAAATCTAGCGCTCTTATCGAAAATCCCCTTTGACGTTTTGAACAGTCATCGCATCTCCTTGCGTATAAAAAATGAGATTTGGATTTATTTCTGAATTTTATTTGTGAAATACGATGAAAAATGATTCGTATGTGTCTTCTTTGTGGTGAATTGGACTATTTGAATCCTGATTTGAGTTTACACAGGTCTGCCCACTCTTATCATTCTGGGTAACAGTGCCGTAGATTCTTCAATTTTTAGAATTCCACTTTACAGATTCCCTTATGATATTGAGAGGAGGAGCATTTGGTTATCAATTCAGAATTCAGCCGACTCTGTTTATCTAACTCAGAATCTGTTTCAATGTGCAGAACATGGTATGAATTCAACAAAAAAATTAATTCACTTGTAATCTTATTTCCATTCTTTAATACCGATAACACCACGCCACTAGACCTTTCAAAGCTAGATTCTTCAATGTTGCCACGGCAGTATGCAATGACATCATGACCTGCTTCAATTTACCTGTGAAGGCATTAATATTTGCAGATGATCTGGTATTCTTTTCAAACGGACCTGACATAAAATTACTTGCTAAATTTCTATAGTATTTAGACCCTCCACTCACCTGGACTGACACAACCGGAAAAAAACGAAATGTATCATATTCACTCGGAAGATCATGCCCTATCCAATTCTCACTCTGGGTGAAAACAAACTGCAGTTTACCAACAACATTAAATATCTAGGTATCCATTTTGATAGTAACCTGAATTGGAAAAATCATATTGACAATATCAAGATAAGTTGCAACAAAGACTTGAATTTACTGAAAATCCTAGGAAAACATCAATGGGGAGCGGATCTCGACTGCCTTTTAAGAATATACAGATGCTTAATCCGAAGTAAAATCGAATACGGAATATTGGTTCACTCAACTGCAAGAAAAAGTTACTTCAAAACACTTGAGATAATTCAGAACAAAGCTCTGAGGATCGCTGCGGGTGCATTTCCTACTACCCCCACCATCTCTCTTCGGACCCTTCTTGGTGAAATGCCTCTTCAATACAGGATACAAGTAGCCTCAATCTTATATGCGGTGAAGATATTATCTATCCCAAAACATTGCAACAGATCCATGGTAAAGTCAACTCGTTTTTCATCAATATATGCTACCAACCCTAACATAATTCCCCCATTCTACGAAAGACCCATAAGAAATTTAACAAATTTAGATTATGGAATCCCGAACATAATGAAGTTGGTTCCTTACTCAACTTGGACGACAAGAGGCCTTAAAGTAGAACTAAAACTTTCCAAATACAATAAGAGAGAAGTTCACTCTTCTATAATACAGAGACATTTCTGCAGGATACTTGGACAAATATATGAATAATACTTTTGTATATACTGACGCTGCTGTAAATCCATCTGATAACAATGTTGGACTATCAGTGGTTTCCCCAACTGTTGTAGTTTTGCATTAGGGATTCTTCGATATTCACTGGTGAACTGCTGGCCATATATCAAGCACTCCTCCACATTCTGAATGAAAAAACTCCGTTTGGGAAGTTGTCTCTGCACTGATTCTCTATCATCAATACGATCTCTTCAGAAAATGTATACCAACAACGCCTTGGTTAATAACTATAAACGTCAACAAATAGATAATTTATGTATAAATACTAGCTGGCCCGGCGAACTTTGTCCCGCCTAAATGATACTTGATGATTTCACAAATCGTAATCACCGGTGATCGGAGATGTCAACGGCTTGGTTCTCTGATTTTTGAACTGTCAAATGTTTCCATGGATATGAGCTATCACACAAAACAGATACACAAAAATAATATGTCATAATACAGGGTGGCCATTCGAAAACGAAACAGACGAAATAAATTGTTTCGATAGAAATGCTCGGACAGGTCGATTTCTGTTTCGAGGGGGACAACTTAAGATGTAGGTTACGGACGCATAGCTCTTCAACCCTTGCTACTACAACCCTCACCCCCAATTTTTGAATAGGGAAGATGGGGTGAGTGATACTCATTTGAAAGGTATTTTTATACTGATTTCAGCACAGTAATTGTTTTTTCATTTTATGCATTAGTTCTCGAAATATTCATGCGTTAGTTTATTTTATCACTTAAATTAATTTTTTGCGAATAATTGACATTTCGTGCTTCCGAAACACCAAAATTTCCGTGTCGTTGATTGAAGAATTCTGCGGTTCTATTCGCATATTGATTGTTTGCAAAAAAAGTGAAATTATTTCCACCCGCTCAGCAATTGAATAAACCATGTCGAACAATGAATTAGAACACATACAAGTCTCGATTCAAAACTAAGAATAATTCACATGTCAAAGAACCAGTAAGCCAACTTAATGATCTGTTCGTAATAAATAAAAAATTATCGATTCTCATTTTTTTTAAAAAGATATGAATTCAATAATCAACAAAATGAAAACATTATTGAAGCCAACTGAGAAAACACTTCATAATTAAGTCGGAAATCGTTTCACGAATTGGGACTGGAATATTTCTGTGGCATCATTAATGATTTGATTTTCTTACCTGGTAATCTGATTAGAGATATGTACGTATTTGGACTTTTTGGAGATTTCTATCGATCAAGTGTTACCGCATGTTATTGGAAATACTGCAAATTATATCGAAGATAATTTAGATTGAGTTTCAGCAAGATTGAGCTCCTTCGCAATACGCTTTGTTTGTTCGACATCTTGATTAAAGATTTCTATGTCAGTGGATTGGAGGAAGGAAGCCACAGTCATGGTTGTTTTGAAGCTCAAAATGTCGATTTTTCACAAAAAAACGCTACAAGTGCCATGAAAACACCACTTAATTTTCAAATACTTAGTTAAGAATATTTCGAGAACTAATGCATAAAATGAAAAAACAATTACTGTGCTGAAATCAGTATAAAAATACCTTTCAAATGAGGTATCACTCATCCCATCTTCCCTATTCAAAAATTGGGGGTGAGGGTTGTAGTAGCAAGGGTTGGAGCGCTATACGTTCGTAACCTACATCTTAAGTTGTCCCCCTCGAAACAGAAATCGACCTGTCCGAGCATTTCTATCGAAAAAATTTATTTCGTCTGTAATCTCGTCTGTTTCGTTTTCAAATGGCCACCCTGTATGTCAATCACTGATAATGGCAATTTTGGATTCAGTTATTTCCGCAAATATATTTATTACCCAAACAGAAATTCGAAAACATTTCAAAAATTATGAGAAAAGATGAGAATGGACATCACACGATTGGAACTTATCGCCAAAATCCGATTTACTAGGCATTTCGATAAAAATTCACTGTGATATTCACCCGCTTCTGGATCTTGTAATAGCCCTATGTGAATTACACAGTAAATGATGTCATATGTTCTTTTTTCGACTATTTCAAACCACCACCTCAACAAATTCATCGCCATTTAATTGTGATAATGTCAAATATAGAACCTTCACGATTACGTTATTTGGAATAAATAAAACTATAAAAATAACTAATAATTATCAGTCATAACGTGTGAATAGCGCCATCTGAAGTGGTAGGAACGAAACTTTTCTCATATCTCAACGAAATCTAATCATTTTAGACATCTGTACTCCTACGCTAAGACAATTCGGTTTTGACCAACAGCGCAGTGTTGTAGGCAACTCAAATCACACACTATTACAGTGACTATAGAGGGAATATAGTCACTGTAGATACTATTTGTTTACATTGCCATCTAACGCGGAGAATATCAAATGAAGTGCAAACTAATAAGCGGTAGCGTAACTGTAACTGTAGCGACATCTAGTGGCCTTACTCAAATGGAGAAAAAGCATTTCCTGTATAAGTAAAATTTTTATCGATTTTTTCAAAGTTTTATTGTATTTTATAATAACCAGACCGTAGACGAATCCATATATGAATTTTTATAACAAACAGTCCATCCGATCTCGAGTTATAAATGGTGTAACCAACATCTTTCTTTTATATATATGGATTATATTCATTTATACCCCCTCGCACACTGAAATTGATGGAAACACACAAGCAGACTCAGCGGCTAAATGGTCATGTACCTATGTAGAAAGACAAAATCACGCCCATATGAGGGAAGATATAAAAATCACTGCAACATATAGTGTTGGATGTTTGTGGAAATCAGATTGGATACAAAAATAGTAATTTAGGTAACAAGTCCGGAAAATAGGGTTTTTTTGGACGAATAGACAAAATTCTAGGACGAGCCGGAGGCGAGTCCTGGAAGTCTTTGAGTCCAAAAAAACTATTTTCGGGCGTGTTGCGTATAATATTTTTTCGTCAACCGTGTAGAATTACAAATCAATGAGATGACACAGTTCTTCAATATACATTTTGATTATTATTTGAATTGAACAGAACAGAACTGTCGTTATTTCGTTGCTATTGTGATGATCATAACAATGACAACAACGACTAGGCCGGGAAATGCTACTTTCTCAAAGAAAAAGCGTCCGGGAAGGGGGTACTTCCCGGACGGTTACCGAAAAAGTACATTTCTAAAACAAATCAAACCTGACCCGCTTAAAATGATGACTCTTCCCAATAATCGTCTACACACAAGTCAAAATATCTCGATTACGACTAGGCCATACCAGGCTCACGCACGCCCATGTCTTGAACAGAGAAAATGCGCTCCAGTATGCAGCACTTGTGATCGAACTATGACTGTCAAACATATTCTTGTTGACTGCCCCAACTTCAGACCTCAAAGAGAACAAACTGGTATGGTGGACTCCTTACAACAGGCCCTAGGACAAGAAGCCGGAAAACTGGAAAATACCATCAAATTTCTGCAACTCATCAATTTGATCAAAACAATTTGAATTCCATATTTAGTTTGATATGAATTTTTGACGTACAAACTGTAAATGTAAATGAGATGTAACCGTTCCGTAGTGCTAATGATCTGTGAAATCGAAGCACAATAAACATTAAATAAAAAAAAGTATGCAATGAATATTCTCTTCGTTCCACCCATTGAAAACTCACTGAATTTTGGCTCCACCAATTCTCGAATTTATGAATGAGATCCTGTGTCTCCTCTTTCTATGGTCTAAGGGTATACATCTTGCTACTCGTCAGTTGCTCTACTCGCCTGCAGGCACTAGTTCCGTATTGTTGCGAAATTACTTGTGTTTCGAAATTTTATTGGGCACAAAATTTGTTCGCTTACGAAGAAGCGGCAGAAGCTAGTCACTAAACTCCCGAAGAAATTTTTCATTTATTTTCATTGAGTCGTGTATTGTTCATTCACGGTGATTCAAATGAAGAAATTCTGAGAATATCACGCTCGCCTATTTCAATAAAATCCGATTGAGTTGGGGCCCTAATTTCATACTCTTCTCTGAAGCGCTGAACCTAATTGAAGTTGTATATACCGACGAAAAGAGATCTGGGGTTCAGGATTAACAGTTTTCTCAGAATGAAACCCTAGCCGCTGTCTAATAGTGATTTGTCTCGGAACGTTATTTCTTCCTGAATGTATTTTCGCTGAAAGCTCTCTCTAGATGAATTTCCGCCATATGTGCAGATTAATGACTCACAATTCCAGATAAAGTACGGAATGAACTTGGTAATGAAGTACTTTAAACGCAGTATCGTGATAAAAATTTTCATGGATATTCGTTTATATCCTGAAGCTGTAGAGTTAATTGAAAAAAATCCGTCATAATAAACGCTATACTTTTACGAAGTAGATGTTGCTTGAAAATTTGAATACTCACCCCTTACCATTATCCCGAATATGTTTAATAAGTTTGGAATTCAGCTCCATACCTTCTTATCATGTGCATAAAATCTATGAGCCCTTCGTTCAGGTGTTATTTTAGGGGCAAACAAATACGAAACAGCATGGCTTTCGTATTCAAAACGAAAAAAAAATAAGAAATGATTGTCGATTTATCAGTAAATTCTCTTTGTATCGATCTCGATATTTCTTTCAGTGAATTTTAAACCTTCCAGTAATTAGGAGGGAAAAGATTTCCTCCGTTACAGAAGTTGAATAATTATATTTCCTGAAACTCCATGTCAGCACCTGCTCCCAAATTGCTATTCTCATAGTCCCACCGGAAACATTAATTTTAGCTCTCTCCAATGAAAGCTTTGTCACAAAACAACCTCAATTTCCATGGATATGAGAAAACATTCCAGAGGTTGGCCAACTTCGTTTGATTCCCATGGGTGATTACAAATTATTTGCATATTACGTTTAAAGAATTTCAATTCAAATTTAATTTGATGTCGGTTTCGTTTGAACCATACAGGGTGTCGAAAATCCATGAAATCAACACTTTTCTTTCCATATCTTCGGAACCGTTGTTTTAAATTAACTGAATATTGGTTGAGTGTTTACTCTAATAATGGTGCATATTCCTCGTGCATATTCGTCAATCAAAATTTCTTCAATATTTCTACTGGTATAAAAGTAGCCGACGCAGAAATACTTTTGAACTTCTTGAAAAAGATGAACGGTTTATATTTTCGAAAGAATCAATAATTTCAGAAAATAAAAGTATTCCTTCTGTTTTTCAATGGAATGTGTCGTTTTCGAGTTATTTTCAATGTTATCCTATAAATTCTGATCAAAAAATCGAAAATCTCAAGAATAATCTGGATGCTTCCCTATATTTTAAATATCATCGAATCGAATAAAAATTCTATCACAATCTTTAATGTTTATCCACTTTGTCGAATTTTCATTTCGAATTCACTGACATACGAGTAGTAGGTAATGAAATCTCTACGATGGGAAACGTTGATATAGAGATGTGTTATAATGAAATCCCACAAATGTGGGAGTTAAAATTGTATTCTGAAGGGGATGAAATTTCTCGAATATTCTGATAAAAGTTATACATTGTATGCGTCCAGTTTCTATTCAGAATTTATTGTTACTGTTCCATGGAAAAATATTAAAACAACGTATTAAATTGAAATTAACGAAAAAGAAAAAGATACTTATCAATAACTAGCTGGCCCGGCGAACTTTGTTCCGCCTAAGTGGATTTCACAAATCGTAATCACCGGTGATCGGAGATCAACGGCTTGGTTCTCTGATTTTTGAACTGTCAAATGTTTCCATGGATATGAGCTATCACACAGAACAGATACACAAAAATAATATGTCAATCACTAATAATGGCAATTTTGGATTCAGTTATTTCCGCAAATATATTTATTCCGCAAACAGAAATTCAAAAACATTTTGAAAATGATGAGAAAAGATGAAAATGGACATCTCAAGATTGGAACTGATCGCCAAAATCTGATTTACTTCACATTTCGATAAAAATTCACTGTGATATTCACCCGCTTCTATATCTGTTAATAGCCTTTCATGGTACTATAAGCCCTATGTAAATTACACAGTCATATGTAAATTACACATGTCATATGTTCTTTTTTCGACCATTTCAAACCACGACGACCGAAATGCTCGAAAAAAGAACAGATGACATCAATCGATGGCCGCGAAAGCCTCAACAAATTCATCGCCATTTGATTGTGATAATGTCAAATATAGTACCTTCACGATTACGTTATTTGGAATGAATAAAACCATTGTTTAAGGATAAAACTATAAAAATAACTAATAATCATCAGTCATTATTACAGTGACTCTATCAAACATGTTTGATAGAGTCACTGTAGTCATAATGTGTGAATAGCGCCATCTGAAGTGGTAAGAACGAAACTTTTCTCATATCTCAACGAAATCATTTTAGACATCTGTACTCCTACGCTAAGACATTTTGGTTTTGCCCAACAGCGCAGAGTTGTAGGCAGCTCAAATTACACACTGCTACAGTGACTATAGAGGGAATATAGTCACTGTACACACTATTTGTTTATATCGCCATCTAACGCGGAGAATATCAAATGAAGTACAAACGAATAAGCGGTAGCGTAACTGTAACGACATCTAGTGGCCTTACTCAAAAGGAGGAAAAGCATTTCCTGTATAAGTAAAATTTTCATCGATTTTTTCAGAGTTTTATTGTATTTTATAATAAATAGACCGTAGACGAATCCATATATGAAGTTTCTTAATGAACAGTCCATCCGATCTCGAGTTATAAATGGTGTAACCAACATCTTTCTTTTATATATTTTGATTATTCAGTGGCGATGCTTCATAATCATAATCATAATGATAAATTTATTGATCCCACCAAGGTAACAAATGTAACAAGTGGGACAAGTCAAAATGATACCGTTTCTATCTGAACAATGTCCTCTGTGATAATTCCCAAAAATCCTAACTAGAATAATGAAACTAGGACGAACTATGAAAAATCTGCTTCACAAAAAATTATGTCTCATCTGAATTTTTCAGCTATTTCATACAAAAAAACACTAGTAAAAATGCACGTCAGAACTGCCAGATTATATTTTCTCAAAACTTTCACGAAAAAAGCGTTATCCAAAGTTCGTGCCCGATTTAAATGTTGATAATCCTGTGGTATAACTGAAGACTCTTTAGTTCATTCAACTCAACAAACACCACCAGAAACAGTTCATACCTAATTTCGCGGAAAATATTGTCTTCTGAGACGCCACAGAGAAGCAAGAATATGTCCGCCAAGTGAATTTGGTTATCGCTATAAGCATGCGTCTTGGACTTTTGCCGCGAAGATAGAGATTCACAATCTGAAACCTCACTTTTAGGAATATTGGTGGAGCTGGCAACGTACACATCGAAATTTCTGTGAAATATTCACAGAAGATTATTGTTTTGACCACGAAATGGGTAAGGTTAAGTCGATCAATAATAAATTGAGTGAAAATCTATTCTTTATAAGATTTGTTTGAGATATCGAGAAAAATATAAACAGGTCATTAGTGTTCACAAACTAATCTCTAGGATAATCGAAGAAGGAACTAATTTTGCTGAGAGAAATATGGCTTTTCAATTGGAGTTATCATTGAAAGAACTAAGTGTTTTTGTTAAGAAATATCATGCTTCCACATTTTTATTCCATAAGGTTAGTACTCGAGTATTCCCTGAATGTACTAACTAAATTTCATTAGAGAAATATCAATTTTAAGGGAATCGTATTAGGCACGTATTTGGCCCAATTGCTATATCCTTCGTGCAGAGCCGAATTCGGAAAAATGGAAAATGAAAATAAGGTTTTTTTTGCCACAAGAATGTCCATTTGAAATATAAATACAATTCAGAGACTCACCCTGTATATTGAAAAATTCGAGAGATATTTTACATTAATTGCTTATACTTCATTATGAGGATTGATGATACGAAAACATGAAATGGACACTAATTATAAAAATTCATCATGCACTAGTAAGCGTGTCATAAACTAAATAGCCAAATATTGCCGAATGCCAACGAATATCTTTACGAGAAAACAAAAATAGAACCAATAAGTGGTAGAATACAGAGACTAAACAAGAAATTCATCAGTCAACAACACAACATTAATACAATACATGACATATCCCACCCTGAGAGACCTAAACGGAAATTACCAGAACAGCCAATATTCCAGTACTTACGTGGCCTACTTTGATATTCCAGACACACTATATTTCGCAGACTCCCACCTTTCACATACAATAATAATTATATTGTAAAATATAAATTGTACAAGGGCAGGAAGACCCATAGAAATCATAATATATATACTTACTCTAGAATGCTAATTCCTTCTAGTTCCGCAGCGAAAAACGTGCCGCATAGGCAACTCATTCACAATGTGCGCATGTTCACCTAGCACATTTCACGTAGAACGATGCCAAGTCCCTAAATGTTTTGTCGGTTCTATTTTAAGTTCAATATAATTAAACAATAAAAATACTCCATTGAGTAACAAACTTATTTTATAGCTCATGCGCCACTGCCTACGACTATTAGACACATTAATATCATAAGTGAATTGCAATATTTGTGAAATTGGTGAGAAAATCAGAGCAGTAATGTAGTAGGTTTCACTAAATAGATATAGACCGCGCAACACCGCTTTTTCTGTCTCATGGCAAATTACTTTGAAATGACCTTAGTGAAAGTTTAGGCAGGATCGTGTTCAGTGTCAGTCTGCAGCCACAGTTTAGTTTACTGCATAGACAAACTAGTTTACTGGTGCGTAACTGTTATTTTCTTGTTTCGTGTGCATTTTGCTTTTGTTGTGTGTTGTGTTAGATTTGAATTTTTTCGTATCCGATAAACAATGAACTGTATAGTGTTGTGGTGTCCTTGTCTTGACCCGTTCATTTCCCACTTGAGTATGTAAACTATGTGCACCTTTTCATTCATATAAACTGTTAGAAATTTATGATTTACGCTTTGCTTTTCATTCGATTGACACATATCTATCCACTCGCACCATGAGATTGGTTCTTTATATAGCAAAAGAACGCAATTCATTATGAAAAATCATGAAATCTTGTGAGTAAACCATCTTTTAATGGATAATTCGAACTCGAAAATAAAATATATTGAAGTAAAACTTTGCAGTTTCATTCAGATAAGATAACAGATTGATTTTGGAATATACTCGGAACTCAAAAAGACAAATGACTTGGAGAACAAGGGCGGATTTACGGGGGGGGGGGTTACTGGGGGTAACTTCCCCCCCCCCATGAGTATCGAAGACCTAAGAAAAAGGTGGTGCACATACAATATTTCATACATATTTCACCTGATTTTATGGTTTTCAATCGTAATTACCCCCCCCATGATCGTTATTACCCCTCTCATGAAATAGAGCTATATCCGCCCTTGTTGGAGAATGAATGTAGGTATCAGAATTCACTCATGAAACGATGCAGATGGTAACGCATTGGCAGATGTACAATACATTTTCATGTTTCCACTATTTTCAGGAACACCGAAGAATAGAACTGTCCTGAAGGGATATATTAGTATATTTTGCTCATTTGATTTTTTTTCTGTACTTTACCAAGAGATTCGTTGTTTGTTAACCAGAATTTGTCTTCCTTGATCCTTGAATTAATTTTTATACCGAAACCGGGTTTTTTCAACGCCTGAAGAGGTTTTGGAACAATGAAAGATTTTCAGCTTATCTTCCAGTCGCTGATGATTCCAAATTCACCATTCAAATAGCTGTTGAAAATTATCAATATGTTCAAAACAACTAGTAAGTGTCGAATACTAATTATGAATTGATTAAATCCAACTGCAACAATAACAGCATAAAATTTTATTGAAGCCGACCCTGTTCAGAAACAACCTGATGGCACATATGCGCATTGTGGACCACACTGAAATTTTTACAACACTTCGATCCAATTGATTTAGCATTCTAGAGTAAGTATATATATTATAAATTCTATGGGAAGACCTCGGTCGATAGCCCTTTGATAATTTGTTTTTACAATAAAGTTATCTCTCTCTCTCGCCGAATGCAGTCGTTTCATCATCATCACTATCAGGAATTCAATCTCTATATTTTCACAATTCCATTATTTGGATTTTAAAATTCAGAGCATCAACTGAAAATTCGGTAGACGTTTTGTTTTTTGATGAGTGCACTTTTTCTCTTAACAGCTATGCAAATTGTCAAAATTGCCGCTACTGATGTATAAAAAACCCTACTGGATGAGAAAGAAACACAAGCATTTCCATCAGAAGGTGAATGTTTGAGCAGGAAATGTTCGAAACCATAGGCCCCTTTTTCATTGAGGGAATTTTGAAAGGCGATAATTGTGTAGCACAACTTCAAAATAACGTCGTTCCAACATTGGCAAATTCATATTCTGATCCAAGAAAGTTTCACGGAATGAGATATGGTCCCAACAAGATAAACCAACATCACATTACCAACGTCCGGCATTACCTTGACGCAATTCTTCCAAATCGGTGGATAAAAAAAGCGAGAAACGATCGTATGGCCAGCGCAACCCCCTGATCTTTACCCATTAGAAAGTGTAGTTTGAGACCTTTGGTCTTAGATTTAAAGTTGATTAACAGGGAAAAGGTAAGGTTAATGCAACAAAACCACTTCTTAAAACATGGCCGACTAGTTTCGATTTTAATCCAAAATCATCTTCAGGGCTCTACAATGAAAAATACAAAGCTTTTACAATATAGCACACATAACAATTAATTTAAAAGAAGAATAAACGAAAACATGTGAACATAATCATAATTATAATAAATAGAATAAGATTGTGGGTGGTGAAGATATCACAGTCATGATTCATCTAGTGAAATTGAAGGAAATGGTTTTGTTTTTTTTTTTCTCAAATAAATATATATATTTATTTTTTCCCTCTTAGTTGGTGAAAGATAATCTCGATGACAATTGAATGAGGGTATGAACGAATTATGGGAATTCACTTACAGTTTTATGGTGGTCTGAGTCATGTAACAAAAACATGAAAACAAATACACCTCGCAACACATAGATAGATAACTGCTGGACAGGAACTGACATATTGATATATATTAAGTTCTAATATGATGAAAAGGCGCATGTAAACGTTTACAATTCTTTCATCTGATCTCATTAATTAGATAATAATAAGCGGTGTTCAAGTTCTCGATATCTGTCCTCTTATTGATTGATATAATAAGACAATAAGAGGACAGATATCGAGAACTTGAACACCGCTTATTATTATCTAATTAATAAGATCAGATGAAAGAATTGTAAACGTTTACATGCGCCCTTTCAACATCATATTAGAACTCAATATATATATCAATATGTCAGTTCCTGTCCAGCAGTTATATATCTATGTGTTGCGAGGTGTATTTGTTTTCATCTTTTCGTTACATGACTCAGACCACCATAAAACTGTAAGTGAATTCCCATAATTCGTTCATACCCTCATTCAATGGTCATCGAGATTATCTTTCACAAACTAAGAGGGAAAAAAAAATATATTTATTTGAGAAAAAAAAAACATAACCATTTCCTACAGTTTCACTAGATGAATCATGACTGTGATATCTTCACCACCCACAATCTTATTCTATTTATTATAATTATGATTATGTTCACATGTTCTCGTTTATTCTTCTTTTAAATTAATTGTTATGTGTGCTATATTGTAAAAGCTTTGTATTTTTCATTGTAGAGCCCTGAAGATGATTTTGGATTAAAATCGAAACTATTCGGCCATGTTTTAAGAAGTGGTTTTGTTGCATTAACCTGACCTTTTCCATGTTAATCAACTTTAAATTTACCCATTAGATTTATTTTATGGGAATTCAATGAATGAGTAGGGTAGATAACAAAAGATCTATGTGGTCGCAGTTCCTGGATTGCTAACTGGGCCAAACAACCTCATTTCGAATAATAAAATGATGATAATATGGGGATATGTGAAATGCATTGTGAACCAAACTAAACCCATTGATTTGAATGATCTACAAAATCGAATAACGCTTGCCATGAAGTCGATCACCCCTGAGATGATGAATGAGTTGAAAGAATTTTTTACCTAAATGAGGTTAGGAAGTTGCCAAGGCGTTCGCGGTGCACATCTACTTCCTCCTCATTCATAATTGTTTTGCTACATTTGGTATTACATTTTGGATTTTGATATTCTAATCATGCCTTTTGGGCTCCCCACACTGAATCACGCTCCTGGTTGTAACCCTATTTTTTAGTGCAGATTTATTAACCTTGGCGAATTGACACAACTTATTTTTCTAGAAAGTACTGAAGTAGTCGTAAGAGTGGAGGAGGTTGTGCTGGTACTTCTTGTATTATTGATTTGGGTGGCAGCCATCGCACTGTTCATTAACAGATGGGGAAAAATAAGAATGTTGGAGCCTTATCAGCCGAAGTTCCATCAGCAACCTCACAGAGCTTCATGTCCCTTGGCCCCTCTCAGCCCCCCGTTGCCTACGAGCAATTCCACCACCAGGGCTCAGAAACTTCAAAACGTAAGTTATTGATATATCACATACAGGATCAGTCTTTGACTTGCACCTCTCAGACCCAAGTATCGACAAATAAATAAAACTAAAAATATTTCTCATCATAAACAAGAAGAGTCAAATATCTTGTCACGATTTCATCACCAAATTTATGTTTTTGGTAATTTTACTTAAAAATGAAGGACATTTTATTATAGCTACTGAACTTATTTAACAAACGTGAAGAACCCGCCGTTCTGTCTAAACGAAAGAACATATTGTTCTTCATGCATTCCTAATTTGTAATTTATATTCTGGTAGTAGACGAACTCACACCTTTTTTAGGGCGTCGTTAAAATAAACCTACTAGATTTATGTTTCATGACCAAGCTGACCGTTTATGTTGTTGTATATTACATGAATTGTGTACAGTCCCTTGAAGACGCGGAAAGCTATACTAACTTGTGCAAGGTAATTCGGATAGATGAAAACATCGCACCAGCAGAATCGCTTAATGGAATTGTTTAAGCAAAAAATAGTGTAAAAATTACAACATTCTTAGGTCTTCCCATATATCGAAATAGTATATTCTAAAACTAGTTGCAGAATGGACTCCTATTCCAATACGAATGCGAAATTCGAAAACGAGCGACGAAGGAGCGAGTTTTCGAACGCATGAGTATTGGAATTGCATTCTGCAGCGAGAATTAGACGATATTTTCTCCATTTCAGTCAAATTTTGGGAAATTCAATTGAAAAATTCAAATTATAGGTCCTAGTGACTTTCATATTGGATCTTGGCAGTTGGTGTGAATGTTAGGAGATTTTCAAATTGACGTCTGCTGGAATTTGATAGGATCGGAAGTCATTGCTGACAACCACAAAACGAAAAATGTAACTGAAAACGATGCTATAATGAATTCATTACAGCACTGTTTTTAGTACTGTAATGAACTCATTACGATACTGAAATAGAGAAAGTATTAAATATATCGTCTCAATATAAATTTGAAGGAAAGTTTGAAATCATTTGAAATGATTTTTTGAGCAGAAGCATGAGTATATCTTCCTCCTGGAAAATATAGGAAAATATCGTAACACTACCATATTAAAAATCCTTTTTTGTACAACTGTCAAAAACACTTGACTTTTCTTCATCACTATGAACGCGTGAATGATTACTTTTAATAAAAATCTTTTTTTCTACAAACCTCAAAAAATGACAAGGTTCGCGCATAGACAACAATATGCGAAGTGACCCTTTTCTTCATTTTCCTTCGTTACCACACCGTGCGCGAAGTAGTGTGCGAAATACTTACTTCGCACACTGCATGTAACTACAGGGTGTCCCAAGTTCGAGTGCCTATTAGACGTTTCTAGAGAACTGGACATATTTGAAATCTGAAAATTGGGATTATCATATTGTTCGTAATTCTCTACAGACCTAAAATATTTTCAGAGCCAGAGCACTTCCGGTTATACAGGGAGTGAAAATAAATTTGCTCAAATTTTTTTTTTCAATCTTTCCGTTTCTGATATGATTGATTATCAAATTCTGAATACATTTCTGTTAAAACCATTGAATTCATTCGACTAGTTTTCAAGATATCGAAAAAAAACCTGAAAAAAAGCCAAATATTCATAGTCAGTATTATGTTCATTTTTCTTATTCTGAACATCCTGAGTGTACACCGTTCTCACAACGTCAAAGTAGAAGAATGTGGAAAGGTCTTGCATCAAATGAATTTCATGAATATCATCACAGGGTGTTTCAAATTTTGTGTCGAAAACTGTGATCGTAAATCAGCCATAACTTCTGTTTTTCAAATTAGAACCCTATTTTTTTATTATTGCGTTGGATTCTGCGAAGAAAAATAATGATAGCACTCTCAGATGCTCTTGCTCCTTAACTCAGTAATTCCCGAGTTATTTGAGCTTTTCTGGATTCATGTTGTACGTAGAATCAAATTCATCTAATCTTTTACTTGAGAATATTCTGTGACCATAGAACATGGATTTTCCCATTAATAATTCACAAGTAAGATGACTAGAATAATGGTGTAGGCACTCGTCAATTTTTGAATGGAATGACGTTCGACCAAATCGAAAATATTAGCAATGTTTCGTGGCGGCGCCGCAATCTCATTTCAATGCATTTTCCGTTGTCAATTTGATTGATATATCAACAGCTGATTTGCCAAAGTCAATTATGACATGACAGCAGAATGGCATCTTTATATATTGAAAGTTTTCTACTTTTCCTAAGAACTAATATACATCAGGATGTCAAGAATATAAACACACATTATTGCTTGACAAAATTATCGACCATTAACACGCCACGTTCGCCAGAATGAAATCAAATATTTGAAATAACTGATAAAAATCAGTCATAATTTGTGAATAGCGCCACCTGAAGTGGAAACAACGAAACATTGCTAATATTCTCAATTTGGTCGAAACAAAATCTAATCAGTGCCTACACCATTATTCTAGGCATCTTATTCACAAGTGACAGGTCTTATTTAAGGTTTTATTTTTACTTTTCGATTTTATTCAATGGTTTCATAAAAATATTCATCGAATATGTTGCATGAGAATATTCTGTGACCATAGAAGATAAATGATCCCATTGATAATCCACAAGTGACAGATCTAATTATTAATTGTTACTACGGTTTCATGAGAATATTCATCGAATCTGTTTAGATTCGATGAATTTGACTCTACGTACACCATGAATCGAGAAAAGCTCAAATAACTCGGCAATTACTGAATTTAAAAGCAACAGTATCTTAGAGTGCTATCACTATTTTTCTTCGCAGAATCCAACGCAATCATAAAAAAATAGGGTTCTAATTTGAAAAACAGAAGTTATGACTAATTTTCGATCACAGTTTTCGACACAAAATTTGAAACCCCCTGTGATGATATTTATGAAATTCAAAAGATGCATGACCTTTTCACATTCTTCTACTTTGACGTTGTGAGAACGGTTTACACTCAGGATGTTCAGAATAAGAAAAATTAACATGATACTGACTATGAATTTTTGACCTTTTTTCAGGTTTTTTTTCGATATTTTGAAAACTATTCCAATGAATACAATGTTTTCAACAGAAATGTATTCAGTATTGGATACTCAATCATATCAGAAACGAAAAGATTGGAACAAAATTTTTTGAGAAAATTTATTTTCACTCCCTGTATAACCGAAAGTGCTCTGGCTCTTAAAATATTTTAGGTCTGTAGAGAATTTCCAACAATATCATAATCCCAATTTTCAGATTTCAATTGAGTCCAGTTCTCCAGAAACGTCTAATAGGCACTCGAACTTGAGACACCCTGTATATGGGATTTTTATATTTTAACCTTTATGTTCCTCAATCAAGCAGAAATTCAAGGAATCATTCATTTATTAATGTATAACAATAATTAATGCTTTCAAATTGTGAGAAAATTCAACACTACCTAAGTTTATTTATTATTTACAATGTTAATATTTATGGTGCAGCCAGTGCACGAATTTTTGTAGAAAAAATTTCGTTTGCATCTCATGCGCAAAATACTTTGGCGATCTCGACTATTTTTTTTAACTCGACTGCGCCTCGTTAAAAAAAATCAGTTCTCGATCACCAAAGTAGCATTTCGCGCACTAGATACAAAAATAACTATTTTAAACGTGAAAGTAATCATATATGATTTAATCTGTACCTTATGAAGTGAATTAGTTTCGTCATCAGCATCTTGAATGAATTTATTGATATCATCCTTTGATAACACTATATAGATTTCTTTCTTTAGTATCCAACGCTTTTGTTCTTAATGAGCGGGACCAATTTTGAAATCTTCCATACATCAATATTTTCCTCAAGGGGCAGTATCACCTTTTGAATCGTGGTAAATCTCCATTCAAAGGTGGTCTCTTTATTTCACGAGACTCGATTTTTTTTTAAATTGAAGTTGAAGAACGTCGCGAGGGCAAATTGTTTTCTTTTTTTTCGACTTAATTAGTTTTTCAATTAAAAAAACCAGGGTAATCGTTAGATCTGGGGTTATTGAATATGTTTTTCGTTTTTCATGAGTACAAGCTATATTTTTGAAATAATAATCATGAACATTTTTGTAGTTCTTAGAAGATTAAATTGCCAAGGTCAAATTTTTGCGATTTTTTCCAAAAAATGATGAATAACCGTCGGAAAAAATCATTAAGTGTAGTTTCCAAAACGCTGAAGTTCAACCTGTTTTTTTTAATTGAAAAACTAATTAAATCGAAAAAATCAGAAGAATTTGACATCGGCCATTTAATTTCCTATAAACTACAAAAATTTTCATGAATATTATTTCAAAAATATAGCTTGTACTCATGAAAAACGAAAAACATATGCAATAACCCCAGATCTAACGATTACCCTGGTTTTTTTAATTGAAAAACTAATAAAATCGAGAAAAAGAAAACTATTTGCCCTAGGGACGTTCTTCAACTTCAATTTAAAAAAAATCAAGTCTCTACGTCTTAAATTAGGGTACTTACTCGTGAAATAAAAAGACCACTTTTGAATGGAGATTTACCACGATTCAAAAGGTGATACTGCCCCTCAATGTACCGATGTACCTACTTTACAACAGAAACTCCATAACGTGGAATGTTTTAACATTTTTTATTTTTCCTCAAAATAGCATAGGAGCACATTTTCAGAAACCGTTTTTACATGGTATTGGTTGCACCGTTCACAAAATTGGTCATATGTTTTCTAATATATTAGCTTTGATTTGGCGGGTTGCATATTGAATACAATTGTATTTGATTCTTCAGCCATATCTGATGTAGGTATCACTACCATTTTCATGATCAACATCCATTATCTTTGAAATAATTCGAAATTGAAGCAACTACGAGCAAATAAAGTGAAAGATTCCAACACAAGGCGTGTCAACAAACCGTTTCTATAGTAACGATACAGAAAGAACTCTGGATGCAAAAAAATATTGTATTGGAAGTATTATCTTCAGTAAATATATTCCAGACGATGTAAATTCACATTCACAGTTGTTCAAAAATGTTGTTTGTATTTCGTGCGTAAAAAATTAGTGTTTTCATGGCACATTGAAGTGATTTTTTTTAATTGACACTCTCATGTGCCATGAAAAATACACTCATTTTACGCACTTAATGATAAAATAATTAGGTTTTTCAAATCAAAAGCTGGACAAAAAATATTGGTAACTGATCAAAATTGCATGAAGTTCAAGTGTACTGATATAGGGTGTTTCTGAATTGATCGAAGGGAAGGGATAGATTCCTTGTTCAAAATAAAGGGTAGTATTTGAAGAAACAAGTACTCATTTCTGACATTCAGGCACAAATGAGTAAATGAATTTTATATTTTATTTCAATTGAGAGATTATTTATTAGAAATATCAAGGAACGTCACAACGTTGCAAAAATTTCTACTACATTTTGATTCTGTTAGAGCCTTAATTCTGTAGTAGTACAGTAACCCAGTCAAGTTCTTATTATTTTGAAATTTGGCTTCACTATTTATTATTGAAAGGTGTGTCTTATTCTCTTTCTGAAGTGTAAGGAATTTTCAGTTTTTTACGTTTATTCATATTGAATTACCCTAACTGGTAAGGGTAGCCCTAACCATTTATCCACTCTTCATTTGAAATTCGATAATGAACACTCAAAATGGTAAACAATCGCGCAAAAAGAGTGAGTAAGGAGTAAATATCGGAGAGGATATGCATAAAATGCAAAATGAAATCCAGAGTAGACGAAAATATAAATTTCTGTTTACTTCTGGAAATTCAACTCAAAGTTCAACCCGATTCAAAACATCATACTCCGCATCTTCGTACGGTTTGGAGTGAAGCAATTTAAAAGCGGATTTGAACCCCTTGGTGACAATGAAAAAATCTGTTCTATACTAAGTGAAGCAGCGGAAAAGCTCCAGAAGTGATTAATAAGAAATGATTCGAGAATAATGCCTGATGATGGGAGAAAGATTGTATAATCGTGAGTTCAGAAGAGTTTTGAAAGAATCGATTTATCAATTTGCACTGAGATAAGTAATTCAAACACGGAACAATGAGGCCCTGAAAAATATGCGATATTCTTCTTTTTAGTATATCTAAGCGCGATGAAAGTATAACCAATGCATTCACAATGACACTGTTTCGATATAATAATTTTATACTAAGTGTCCCTTCGAGTGGAGTACCTAATACCATTAATTTTGATGAAAATTCCATGTTTCGCAGAAGAAAAATGCTTGAGATAATGGAGAATTTCGAATTTTCGTTTGGAAATGATACATTATCATCAAACCATGTATGTTATCTCGATATCACATACTACCAACAAAAGTAAAATCATTCTCCAGTATATTGTTGCATAGTCATCCACAAACCAAAGCAAATACAGACAGGAATAACGAGATGATGGAAAAATAGTAGGCAGGTGTCTAGATTACTATTTGTATAGGTGGATAATTGATAAAACATGTTCCGTGAGAAAAATTGTTCGAATCTTCCAGGACAGAATGCAGGATGATTCACCTGACCGATTAATTTTGAAGGGAGCTAAAAGAGAGAACCCCCCTTATATTTCATTTGGTATACAATCTACTTGAACGAGGAATATATCATTTCGATACGATGTCGGTGTTGTTCGAATTTTGATCCGATAATTACCTCAATGATTAGGTTCAATGTAGGACTATAAACATGATATTATTTTCTTCAAATGTTTGCAATTTCAACATTTTGAGTCCAAAACGATCTTGAACGATTAGGTTGAACTAGCTGATGAAGAATTTGAAATCGAATACTGTGTGATAGCTGGAGATTTTAACCTGCCCGACCTTGCGTGGCCGCTAGTTGAACTGCCTTCATCTTTGTCACCCTCACTTCCTTTTGCTGAACTGGTGCAAGATTCTAGTTTTGAGAAACTCATCTTGAGACCGACGAGATATCGTCAAAATCAAGTCCAATCGTTGCTGGATCTTGTCTTGGTGAATGTCGACAACTTAATCTCAGACATAGAATATCTCCCCCCTTTCGGCAGATCAGATCATCTCACCCTAAAAATAAAAATCCAGTTCAACTTTTCTTCAAGCAAGAAAATGGTTCGAAGAACTTTCGAGGTCGTCAACTACACCAATCTTAATAGAGACCTGGCTAGTATCGACTGGAGGAAGCGCTTTCCTGATTCTGGTGTGGACGATATATGGGGAGTTTTTTCCGATGTCCTGGACTCCGCCTTACAGGCTAACAGATCTTTCAAAGAGATCTTCACCAGTCCTACTAAACCATGGATCGACGACAGCTTATTTATTATGATTCGCCACAAGAAGAGACTTCGGCAAAGATTTACCAGACATAAAAGACCAGGGGACTATGCAGTGCATCGATCATATTCGAACATCTTATCTAGCGCCATCAGCCAAGCGAAAAAGAACTACAAGTCTAGGCTTGCCTCCTCGGGGAATCCGAAAAAATTCCATAAAGACCTTCGGTCATTTCTGAACACTAAAGTATCTGTTCCCTTGGTCAGAAATTCTGCTGGGGCTGTCTGTAATGACTACCAAGAGTCAGCTGAAGTATTGGTTAGTACGTTTTCCTCCTCGTTTACGCTTGAACCTGATGGACCGTTACCAGCAGTTACAGTGACCAGTCTTTTGCAACTCATACTCTGTCTACACCGTGGTTGAAATAATCAATAACACCTATTTTCAATGAAGGCGACAAACTTTCTCCGACCAATTATCGCCCAATAAGTCTGACTGCTGTGGCTTCCAAGATTTGTGAAAGGATGATACTTAAGGTGGGCGTTCAATGTAGTGTGTTTTTATTTCAAGTTGATCTCGAAAACGGTTTCACTTTGAGAACTGAAATTTTGTGGGTGAACTCAGAAAGGATTAGGGTTCTTGTTGAAATAATTTTAATCGATTTCATTCCGACAGTTGATTTTTTTTCTTTCAAAAATAGAAGAAAATGAGCCAACCCATGCTTCTGTTTTATTTCAACAGAAAGACCCATGAAAATAGTTCAACTTCCGATTAAAAGTGAATCTACTAATAATTTCGTTCAGAAGATCAACTTGAAATACGGAATTGGCAGAAAATGGCCAAATTCAAATTTTGGCGGGAAAAAATTCCTGCTTTATCCACAAATTCGCGTATTTCATAGTTCGGCGATTTTCGGATAGAGAGCGCCATTGTACATTTCATTCATGATTAGAGAGATATTCATAGAACTTGATAGTGATAGTGCATGTTCTATGGAGATATGCCATAAAATGGACGGTGGCGCCTCTATCGGCTGAGCTTTCCTATTCGCTTTAAACGCCGACCTTAATCAGATGTTAGACTTCCTTCTGTATAATGACATCATTCCGTCGGGGCAGCATGGCTTCCTACCGGGTAGATCCGTGATCACAAATTTGCTTCGGTGTGTGAATGATTGGACGAGAGCTATCGATGTGGTCTACTTGGATTTCTCTGAGGCCTCTGATCGAGTACCTATAAGAAGACTTTTAACCAAACCCGAAGATCATGGTATCAGAGGTATGCTACTGATGTGGATTGGAGCATTTCTTAGTGGCAGAGAATTTGCCGTGCGTGTGTCTGACGGTATCTCACGTCCAAGACCAAGGTCGGTCTTAGGACCTATCCTGTTCCTGCTGTACACGGCGGATTTATCACTTCTTCTTCAGTCTTCTTGCTCCCAGTTCGCAGATGACACCAAACTTTACAATGACACAGAAAATGGTTCATTAATTCTTCAACGTGATCTGGACATCGTCTCTCAATGGTGTGAAGACTGGCTGCTCCCACTCAACTTGGATAAGTGTACCGTACTGCATATCGGAAGAAGGAACCCGAGAAAACCATACACGTTGAATGTAAGAATGTTGTCTACGTCCGAAAGCCATGATGACCTTGGTCTGACAATCTCGGAAGATCTCCCCTGGTCGATGCATGTTCAGAAGATAAGGGACAGGACGAGGAGAGTGATTTTCATGATCTCCAAGGCCTTCCATGGTTGTGACCCCGAGGTTTGCTGCAGAATTTACCAATCATATGTAAGGCCTATCTTGGAGTTTGCGGGTCCAGTGAGGTGTCCGAATCTTAAGGGTGACATGGATAAACTGGAGAAACTTCAGCGATCTGTTACTCGTCTCCCATATGGCCTCAATCGCCCCAGCTATGATGAGCGTATCAAACTTTTAAGGACCGACGCGAAAGGGGAGACTTGATTGTGACCTACAGAGCTCTACATGGCAGGTTTGGCACGGATTTGTCATCTCTATTCCCACTGAATACTGGCAATCTGAGGGGCCATTGCTATAAACTACAAAAGGAAAAGTTCAAGACCACGCCACGTCAGATTTGCCTGTCCAACCGAGTGTTCGACGCCTGGAACCGTCTGCCTTCCGAGATCGTTGGTGCTTCTTCAGTGAACTCGTTCAAGAATATGTATGCATGACTGCTTCGTGAGGTAAACTTGTGTGCCGTGGTGGGTGTGACAGGTGATGTGCTTGTTGTTTTCGGACGGTTGACTTTTACTTTTTCTTGCTCTGTGTTTGCTATATATATATATATATATATATATATATATATATATATATATATCTTGTTAGGCAGTGTACTGTCAACTTTACTATATTTGATGAAATTTTCGACATTGAGAGCTATATTACCAAATCTTATATTACCATATTACCATTATATTATTATATTACCAGATCTTACCAAAGCTTACGACTGTGTGAATCATGATGTTTTACTATCGAAACTTAATAGTTATGGAATAAGAGGAACCGCCAACGATTGGATTCGTTCTTATTTGTCTAATAGGCAGCAACAAGTTGTTGTTAATGGAGTCAAATCTAATACACAATTTGTTAAAACTGGTATTGCACAGGGCAGCATCGCAGGACCGATCCTGTTCATAATTTATATTAATGATCTCCCATTGACAGTGAATAATTTCTGCATCACAAACTATGTTGATGACACCAACATATTAATACCAGGTAAAAACCCAACAGAAATAATGGAAAAAACACAACAATGCTTTTCGGAAGCCAGTAACTGGTTTTCGATGAATGAATTAGTTATAAACCAAAACTAATATAATGTTGTTTCGTACTCAACAGACACAAATTTCTACTAACAACTGTATTACTCTCCAAAATAACTCTGTTAAACCTGTGTCATGCACTAGGTTCCTGGGATTACAGATTGACGAGTTCTTGAAATGGGATACACACATAAATAAAGTTTGTCTGAAACTGTCCAGTGTGGGTTTTGGAATAAAAATAGTTGCTAAATATATGAATACTGATACTATTAAAATCTTATATCACGCAAATTGTGAATCAGTTATGAGATTTGGAATAATTTCTTGGGGGGGCAATTCTAAGATCCAGTCAGTCTTCATAGCACAAAAAAGAATTATAAGGACTATATGTAAAATGAGCTTTAGAGATGCCTGCAGGAGTAAATTTAGGAATTTGTACATAATGACGGTATATGCATTATATATTTATGAATGTTTGTTATTTGTGTTCAAGAATAGGGAAAAGTTTGATAAGGGAAAAAGACATAATTATAATACCAGAACTGAAGATTTATTATATCCATATCATAGGTTAACTTTGAGTGAAAAAGGTCCATATTATATGTGTGTCAAAGTTTTCAATAAATTACCTAATCATATCAAATGTTGTAAAAGCATTTCGAGATATAAAAAGGACGTAAAAGATATGTTAATTAAGCTAGAACCTTATAGCTTGGGGGATTATTTCTATAGGGAAAGTTGAGTTGGTTTATTGTTTTTGTTGACGGCATTTCATTTCTTATGTAATTTATGTAAAATTTGAAATAAAGAAAATTATCTTTCTATCTATCTATTAACCTATAATAATTATAAAACTATGAATTTAAGGCAAAAAAACTATCTACGCATTTTAAAGATAAACAAATTCGTCATCGACGTAGTTACTCTTACGAGAAATAAACAGACAATATCCTTCAGAATTCACATAATTCGTGCCAATTTTCATCGGATATACAAGGTCTTACATGAGTGGTTGGCCATAGCATAGTGGCGGGTGCAGGTCATCCAGGACTTTCAGAAAAATGTTTGTTTTTCAACCTAAGGGTATTCATTTCGGAGATAGAGTATGATTTATGAATCTTTGCCTGAATTTTCGATATCCATAACTTGAGAATTAGCGGTTCGATTACGAGAATATTCTTTGAGTTTCTTCCTTTCCAGCAATCCCTTGACGTCTTATGTAATTGAATGTACTCGGAATATTGAGGTTTATCTTTCAAGCTTCAAATCTATATATTCTTCTTCAGTTAGGAGAATATCCTTATTGATATGGAAAGAAACATAATTCAGACTAATTAATTCCATTTTCACTTTAAATGATTCACTTGTTTTCAAGAGCGTAGGAAACGAACGAATTCTTATTTCTGCAGGACTACCATATTTAAGAAACAAAAAAGGTTTACATGAAGAGACCTTCACGATTTTTTCCCAAATTTTAATCATGTACTCCTTGCTATACTATCTATGTTTTACCAAAAAAAATTAAATTAAGCAGCTCTTTCTGGTTGTTGTAGTTTCTTTGTCAGTATGAATAACCTTTGCATATAAAACGAAAATATTTCTGAATGATGACGTGCAATTACCATTAAACTATGGCCAATGAATCATTCAACTCTCTGTATACAGGGTGAATCAGTTTTTTTAGACCCAACTTGAATCATTACTTATTGTGAACCTTTCTCTCGACTTTTACGAAAGATATAGAATTCCAATGTCATGACGATATTTACAATTTTGAGGATACCAGTGGCGTGCAATTGGGTCACATCACGATAATTCCAAAGAATACTGCAATATTTGAGTAACGAATAAAACAATATCAAAAATTGAGTTAAATTTGGGGTGGAAATAGCTTTCACAAAAAAATGTTGTTTTGGTTCCAGAGACCATAAGATCTTTTGAAACCGTGGTAACTACAAATTGGCAACAAATTGAGTAGGAAATTGGTGAAAATTTAATATTAACGAAACATCTTTAGAGATAGATATACTTCATAGTGGAATATTATTGTTCGCTGTTTTTCAATTCATAAGTGTAAATAAGGGTTATTGGGGTATCAGCCGTTTTGTTCAGAAAAACTCTTTTTCCTTTAGCTCGAGCTTTCGAGAATTTAATTTATCTCTTCATCAGGAGCACTAAAATATAAAAACATAAAAAGAAAAAACATTACGAAGATACGATATGATGAAGTTAGTTAAATTAATTGGGGGTGGAAAGAAACAACTTACAGGAATTGAGGTTGTTTAAACGTAAAAGAGACCTCCTTATCTATCATGGAGAGTCTCAGTTTTCGTATCTGACAATTATAAACATAAAAAAACAATCAATCTCCTTTGAGTTTCATGAACAATGATCTTAAAAGAAAATTGTTTCACTGTGCAATAAAAAACTATCATTAATTAAAAAGACGTAATTTAGTGACACGTCACCGTCACGACAAATGACAGAGGGTCACAGAAACAAGTTTGTTCAAGGAAACAATCACAGGAACATGTGTAAATGCTTCTTCGCTGAGTTATACGTTGGTGTCGGCATCTGGTGGTCGCAGTGTGTGTGGATTCAGTTGGTCGATAGAGGACTCTAGGAAGTACGAGTAAATGCAATGTAGGCCCTCTACATCTCTCTTGAAATTCATAGTGTTTGGTTGTTTATTTATATGGATCATTTCAAGGAATTTCCTTGTTTTAAGGTTGTTTTCATTTTCAAGGATCTGTACTTCTTTGTAGTTGGCTTGATGGTTTAATTGATTTTCGTGGTTTGCCAGTGCACAGTTGCCAGTGTTACGTCTAGAATCGCTTATATGTGCTATAATTCTTTTCTTCATAGTTCTTTTTGTTTCTCCTATATATATCATTTGACAGTCCTTGCATGTAATCTTGTATACCACATTACTTTTCTTTATGTTGGGGGTCCTATCTTTAAGTCTTGTATGTACTTTTTTTGTTGTTACCAAATTCTTGTTAGCAATTATTCGATTTTCAGTCTTTAGGAGTCCTGTCAGAGGTTTATTCAGTTGGTCAATATATGGTAGAACTACAACTTTATCTCTCATTGTCGGTGGGGTTTCATTTGTGTTCAAATTGGTGGTTTCATTGGGTTCTGTCCTATTTGGTATGTTGTATATCAGTTTCTTTGCCAGTCTCATTGGGTAGCCATTCTCTAGTATTAGGTTATATAATTTTTTCAACTTATCTTGTATGTTGGATGGGTGTGAGAGTCTAGTCACTCTATCTTTCAGGTTTTCCACCATATTTAATTTCATTTTCCATGGGTGATAAGACTTGTAGTGTATATATCTACCAGATGCAGTCGGTTTTGTGTACCAGCTGGTTTTTAATTTGGTTCCATCTCTGAGTACAAGGACATCCAGAAAGGGGATGTGGTCATTAATCTCTTCTTCCAAGGTAAACTGCAGTTTTGGATGGTAGCTGTTGATATACTTCATATATATTTTACATAAAATAACAAAACACATCGATGAAACCCCAACTGTTCAAAATGCAGACCGCTAGCCTCAAAGCAATTCTGACGAAGGCAAACTAATGAATTAACAGAATCTATTTTCATTTCCTGATTTTGCCACGCTCAACACAAACATCTTTGATTTCATGGATCAGTTCGTCCTAGGTTGTTACGGATGTATTGCAAAAGTGAATTTTGCTCCAAACTGATCAAGAAATTCGAATTTTTCCTCGAAATGATTGGGATGTGACCAACTGGCAGGGCACCGTTGTTTTTCCAAAACCGAAAAATCTGGAAATAAAATAATTATGTATTTAGAAAGAGCAGAATCGCAAAACTTTGTTTGGATTCAAATTTTAGCAAAAACAAATGAATATTTCATGTTAACTCCAACACCCTATTTCATTGTTAAGAATCGAGATAGATTTTTATAATATACGCTTTTCCAAACTAGGACAACAAGAACAACAAGTTTCCTGAATTTCAAAGGGTACAATGTCACATGCAAAAGACAACTGAATATAAATACAGTTTCAGCATTCCGTTTAAATTTACCCAGAGGAACAACGTCTTAGAACGAATTGAAGCTAAAATTTTTGGCCGTAAAGTGGTGTTACATAGTAGCTACTAAAGGAACTATGATGTGACAGGACAGTCTGGTCCATTTTGTTAGCTATTCATTCACAAAAGGATGATATTTATCCCTCGGTCCCTCTACTAGTGCTTCATAGTTCAGCTACTCACTGCCAGATGCGAGGGTAACAATTTCGATTCTCTGAAACACAACTGCGCCACTATGAATGGGAGAAGGAACTTCAACTTAAAGTGGCTTCAATTCGTTCAATGACGTTGATCCTCTCTCTAGGTATCAATAAACTCAATGATTCGAGTCAACTTTGGAATTATATCCCATATATCATTATAATCTAAATATTCTTCCTCTAGCCCAGAATGTCATTCTCCAAATACAACGTGAATGCGATGACGGATCCCCTATCAGCTTTACCATCACCAATTATAAAGAAACAACGCCGAAGTTCCGTTTTCGTTGGGAGTAGTCCAGCTGCTTTTGTTCTCAATCCACCGCCGAGAAGAACCAAGTCTGCAGTGGATATCCACCATTTGATTATCAACGAACACAGTCCAACGTTGTCGCTGACAGGTAATAGAAAAGGTACCTTATTTTGTGCACTTTCAACGCTTATATTCGAGTAATAACAAAATGATTTCGGAACAGAAAATAAGACACCAAACAACATAACACTTACAGGGTCATTTTCCGAGGATACCGTCAGATTTTATGAGAAGTTTACACTAGTCAAGGCAGTTTCAAAACATTGTTTGGTTTATGGTTGGGGGCCTTTATTGATATGGCTTGATCAATATTGATGAAAGTGTAGAACAATATAACTCTCTTCTGTCAATAATTCCAAAACATTTTCAAAAATACAGGGTGGCAATTATGATAAGTTAAGATTGAATTTGCAGGTTGCCAAAACACCCTGTACATTTCGTTCTCAAAAATTCGCTACCTGCTTCAGATTCTACCATAAGTTTACATTACTGGGGCGTTTTTATTTATTTTTGGCACACGTCCAGTTTTCCTAGAAATTTTTTTTAAAGATTCAACAATATCTTTATTTCGCTCCAAGGCAGTGAGAATATTCTGAACTAGATAGTGAATCTCCTTCGTCCAATGAATCAAAGCTCATCCTGAGTCCTAAAGTAGTTTTTCCAAATTCGAAATTCATTTTTAATCACTCATATTCTAATGTATAAAATCAATAAATCCCGAAAATATCTTAATACGTACCTACGGAAACGCATTTACACCATTCGAGAAAGAATCACCCTCTATAGCGAATGAATTATGACTCACTGCAGTCACTGCCCCTCTTAAATAATTATTTTGGACATAGGGGAAGGTGAGGTAATACGATCCCTGGAGGTCAAATGATCCTCCACCGTAAATCTGAGAGAACTAGTTCCATCTATCCAAATGCACATCAAACATGTTCCCCACACCCCCGCAGGTTGCCTCACCAAGTGTCCCGGCAGTGCGAGTGCTTGGTGTGATTTTATTAAAAAACAATCCAAAAGTTTGGTTCCGATCTAAAGTTGCTTTTGGACTCTTATTACTTTTTACATGCTCGTGTTTATTGAAATGCTGTTTTATTCGCGTGTATTAATAGTAGTTAGTTAATATTTAAGCAATGTTCGATCACCTTACGCGGTATTTGAAGGTGTGTTTTGATCGATATCTTGAAATTGGGTGATTGGGGCGAAATGATCCCTTTCAGTGTGTTTAAAATGATCCCCGGAATAATTTTACCCTATTAGTATTTGTTGTTGTCACAGATCACGCCCAGAATTTATAAACGCAAAACTAATCGCCTAAGTTGGCCTGAAGAACAAATACAAAATGCATGCATTAGATGCCGTCAGCGATGGTATGCCTTAAATACAAAACCGTAAGTAGATAGTTTGAGATCCATGTGGTGGCATTAAAAAGAAGAGCCAAAGGTGAAAATAAAGAAGACACATTAGTACTGACCAGTACACCCTACAAAAAATACCTTGAAGAGGAAGCCAGAATTTTTTCTGGATAATAGAACAAAGGAAAGCCCTTAAGGACGCAAATTCAAATAAAAAAAAACAGTGACCAACAAACAGAACGATAAAGGAAAATGCGGTAAGAAAGGAAAAGGAGTCGAGAGAAAAAAAAGGAGCGGAAAGAGAAAAGGCAAAAAAAGCAAAGCAGGGCAGATTCTTCTGAAGAGGAACGTGATACCGAATGCCTCTGTACTGAATAAAGTTACTCCAAAGACAATGAGGACGTTTACTGGACCGGAACCCGCGCTTCCTATCTGTCATACATATATCAAAAGCATCTTCAAGAGATGGATTGATAAGAAATTCTCCTCTGAGTGGAGCACGAGAACGGACCTCAGGCAGTCGAGACTCCTTATCAAGGGGCCTTCTTCGAAGCCGGAGGTCAAAAAGCTCTTGATTCTCGAGAGGAAGCAATTGTCTCTGGTGACTGGTGCTCTAACTGGTCATCTTTTTAACAAACATTTGAAAAGAATGGGTCTAACTGAGTGTTCCCTGTGCCGTTGGTGCAAGAACGCGGATGAAACGACGGAGCATATACTGTTCACGTGCGGCAACTTATCTACACTGAGGTTAACACACCTAGGGAACCCTACACCTTCCATCTTTATGGTGAGAGAGGCTCCTCCTTGTCGGCTCGCGGCATTCTTGTCAGCGTGCCTTCGGGTCTGAGTCTCTCCAGTATTACACAAATGCGGTATGAACAATGGGCCATAAGGCCTACGTTCGGCCAACGAAAGGCACCGCACAGGAGACGAAAGACAATAAGGGCGAAGACACACACCTAGCGTTTGGTGTCTGGGGACATGAGGCTTGTGCGGGAGTAGAAAAAATTAAGGTATACCTAGGTCTATTTCTAAATTATAAGCTAAGTTAAAAACAATACATATAGTCGAAATAAACAGCTGAGTGTTTTATTTCAGAGATATTCATTTACTGATGGTATGAAATAACCCCTGGGATCATTTTAACTTAAAGAAAAACCTCTAATACAAAAAAATTAGGTACAAACATGTAATAAAAAATAATTATGCAGTTACAAAGTTAAGTAAATTCACCACTCCCAACAATAGGAATCTTGATATTTTGCCTTCAACTTTACCCAGGGTTAATTTTTTTCCTTAGGGGGATCATTATACCTCACCTTCCCCCAACTTATGTGTGGTGAGATTGTATCCACTCCAACTGTCGCAATGTCAATCAAAAAACAGTCCGAAGTCTCCAGTAAAAAGCGTCTGTAAATGCTTGAGGGATTTCGAAGACCTGAGGATAGATCATTTCCAATTTTGATTTTGAATGGAAGCGGTTTCTAGCCGCATCTAACGTAATGTTGGACAGAGGGGTAAATTTCAATTAGATTCCGAATCCTATTGAAACCGTTCAGCCTTTGGGAAATTCATCATGATAGAAAAACATAAACCACAAACCGATTTCAATAGGAATATCAATGCGACGCCGAGTCGTGAATGAATATTATCAGAGATTCCATACTTCGCACAACGCCATGTATCTCCAATGATTAATTACAATATATTCGGTACACAATTAAGTTATGCTCGTAGCAACGTAGCATAACTGATATTAACATGAACTTCAGCAAGTAATACTTGTTATGTCTACAGGCAAATCAATAACATGTAATAGGGCTGTTGACTGATTGTTTATTACCCATATTAACTAACATATGCCTTGAGTGAGATATGCAGACTACACATTTTATGTCAACACCCAACAAGGCCGTAGCCAGGGGGGGGTCCGATGGGGTCCGGACCCCCCCCGAAATTTATTTTTTCAGAAATGCCAGATGATCATTTCACCGAAAATTCTTCGAATAAATTTTTTTCTAGCTACGGCCTCGGACCCCGAAATTTTTTTCTAGCTACGGCCATGACACCCAACACCGGATAGAATTTGCTGTGGCGTGATGAAACTCAACTCTGATTTTTTTTAAGTTTCTTTCTAGAATATACTCAGTGGTGAAATTTATATTTTGAGTTTGTCCGTTCAGGGAAAGGAAAATCCTCGGTAAAACCTAGTTGGTGCTCCGAACAGAAAATAGTAGTCTCTTTATACTAATTCCGAATTGCTGGAGGTTGTACTCCGGCGGAAATACATCAACTGCAAGCGCGTTCAACAAATTTGCATTTCAGTAAAAGAAGGATTTGTGGTAAATAGAAGTTCTCAGTGTTGTTAATTGAACAGCATAGAGATCTGCTGGAAGTCTGTGAGTCCAAAAAAAAACTATTTTCGGGCGTGTTGTGTACAATATTTTTTCGGCAACCGTGTAGAATTACAAATCAATGAGACGACACATTTCTTTATTACCTATACATTTTGATTATTATCATTGAGTTTAAATATACATAGAGACACAGCCCAGTTCAACGATTTGAAGCTAAACTTTGTGCAGTTCCTTCACCGGTTCATAGATGGATAAGTGTGTTTCAGAGAAGCGAAAATTTTTACTCCCGCATCTTGCGGTAAGTAGCTAAACTATAAGGCACTATTTCCGAAGCCGAATGCGATGACGATCAGGACCGGCATATGTAAATGTGGGATGTTCAGTATTTCATCACCTGATTTTTTTGATGCAATAAAACGACAATTATTTTTCATCTTTCATGAATATAAAATACTGATGTATGAAAAAATAAATGCATGCAATTTTTTTTCTTCATTCACAAGAATTCTTAAATAGATTTTCTATGAATTTTTAAAAATATTTAATTTTTTATAAACAGCGGGATGCTTCTGTGTCGAGTTTCCTTTGTTTTTTTTTCTGTCCCCTGTACAGCTTCACTCTAATCAGTTGTCTCAACAAATAAATCCTGTACTTTTCAAATTCTGGAGTTAACGGAGAGTTCCAATCTTCTATAAATTCATTTTTTTTTAATTTTCCTAAAATATACCTTTGAAGTCATATCTTTTCTGATTTTGTGACCACAATTTTCTTTATGACCAACAGCGCTTTCCTCATCAAATATTTGAAATCGGTTGCAATATACGTATATCCAATCATTACCAAGCTTATTCAAATCATCAATGAGGAGTGCTTTTTCGCACTTACCGCATTTGTTTTTTTTGGCGATGTTCCTCATCAAATACCCCGAGAAACTTGCGATTTAGTTGGATTCTAGGGTATTTAGGGGTTCAATTAACTCTTTGTCCCTTAAATACCCTCACTAGGCTCACCGTTGCCCGAATCCGCAGAAGAAATGATCGAATCTGTCCAATCAACCACATCAATGGGCCTACTTGTACACAGGCAGTTAGAATTATCGGAACATTTTTCAAGACCGACCCAAATCTGAAGCATGGAGCTGAGGGGTTTGGATCATGGATTTGATTTCAAAAGAGGACATCATTTTTTAGACAAAAAGCCCATCAACCAAGTCCAATAAAAAACCACGTTAAAATCTCAATACTTCACCAAAATGTAAGATCTATAGGTAATTCAATTGAACAACTTGAACAATTAACATCTGATAACAATGATATAGCCATACTATGCCTTTCAGAACACTGGAAGACTGAAGAACAACTTAAATATCATTCTGTAAAGAACTTCAATTTAACAGCCAAATTCTGTAGATATCTAGGTGAACATGGAGGAACAGCAATCTATGTGCGAAAGGATATAGAAGCAAGAGAAAGGAAAGATATAGGTAAAATATCAAAAAAAAAAGAAATTTGAATGTGCTGCAGTAGAATTTGAGATGCATTATCGAAAGTGGGTATGCCTAACAATTTACAATGATGGAAATACAGACCTGATGACAGAACAGTTAACACCAATTTTAAACAAACTAACAAAGGAGAATGTACAAATAATCATTGCAGGTGATTTTAACATAAATATGCTAGAAGATACCAAAGCAAAAAGAGACTGGATACACTATCTAAAATCATATGGTGTCATTCAAACTATATTTCAACCCACGAGAGTCACTCACTCAACATCAACATGTTTAGATGGAATATTTATTAAGACAGAATATCCATTTGATGCAGTGGTAGTACAAACACATATATCCGATCATACAGCTCAAAAAATATCTTTCAACATCAGCAAAACGAACAGCTACACTCACAGAAGAATAATAACCAATGAAAATATCACGAACTTTAGAACAGCCTTATCTAAACAGGACTGGTCACACGTCTATAAATATGACAACAAAAATGTGGATGAACAATATAATACATTCCAAAAAATATATCTCGATCATTTCAATGAAAACTGCCCTCTGAGAAAAAGATCTTGCAACAACAAAAAACGCATACCCGTATTAGAAGACCCATCAATCAAAAAGACAAAAAACAAACTAGATGCACTCCTTGTTATGAGCAACATAGACCCTAAATATAAACATGAATACAACAGAACAAAGAAATGTTATGATAAACTCCTTCTAAAAAATAAAAAAAATTATCTGGGAAAACTAATTAAAGATTCTGACAACAAGAACGAAACTGCCTGGGCTATAGTAAATTCCTTACAGAACAAGAGTGAAAACCAAAACATCCCACTAAAAGCCGGCACAAAAAAACTAGCAAATGAATTCAATGACTACATCGTAAATGCAGCAACTAAATTAACAGGAAATATTAAACAAGCAAAATCAAAAATAACCCTCCCAAAAGCGCCACATACATTTTCAACAAAACCAATTAGTGAAGAACATCTGAAGGAACTCGTGAAGAAACTTAAAAACAAGACCTCAAGTGGAATTGATGAGATATCTAATAGAACAATAAAGAATACCATAAAATAAATAAGCCAACCGCTCAGATACATCATAAACAACTCACTTAGAGAAGGAATCTTTCCCAATAAACTGAAAATAGCAGAAATAATGCCTAAATATAAAACTGGCAATGCTGAAAATCTTGAAAACTACAGGCCAATCAGCATCCTCACATCATTCTCCAAGCTATTCGAACTAGCATATTGCGAACAAATTTTGGAATATTTCACACTACATGCTCTCCTTGGCCAAGACCAACATGGTGGTCTGAAAGGAAGATCCACACAGACAGCAATATACCAATTTGTTACACAAATCACAGAGGCCTTTGAGGAAGGCTGTTTGTCAATGGGGTTATTTTTGGACCTCTCCAAGGCATATGACTGTCTTGACTCGGATATTCTGATAGAAAAGCTTGAACAATATGGAGTCCAGGGAAACGCACAGAAATGGATAAAATCTTTCTTCCACAAGCGCACACAATTGGTAAAAATCCGTATGAGGGGTGAAGATATAAGATCAGAGATGAAAGAACTACTACTGGGAATACCTCAAGGCAGTGTAGCTGGAACATTATTTTTTCTTATATATCTAAATGACTTTGGACAAGGAACAGGATGGAAGCACAAAAGGGTGACTAAAACACACTTCATTGGTGACACAAATCTCCTGGCAAGAGAATCTTTATGGCCAGACCTGAAAACCCTAGTTGATGACATAATGCAGTACACTGAAGACTGGTTCCAAAACAACAACCTGATACTTAATACAACTAAAACCAAAATGATTTTATTTCAGCCCACTCAGCCAAATCTAGAAAAACCAGCAAAAATCAAAATCGGAAATGAAGAATACAACCTATCAGAGAACACCAAATTTCTTGGCGTCTATATTGATGCAGACATGAAGTGGAATACGCACATTATACAATTAGAAGGGAAAATAGCATCATCAATTTATTTCTTGAGAATAGCAGCATCACATTTGAATTCCCAAACACTAAAAATGGTTTATCATGCCATGATAGAATCAAGATTGCGATATGGACTAGTTTTCTATGGCTCTGGTAATTTATCTTCACTTTTCATACTACAAAAGAAAGCAATCAGAACACTATGCAATTTGAAACACAACCAGACATGTAGAGGAATTTTTCGACAAAAAAAGATTTTAACACTATATGCGATATACATACAAGAATGCTTACTTTTTTTCCACAAGAACCACCACCTTTTTGAAAAATACAAAAATCTGAAGAATAGATACGAAACAAGGACACTTGACTACAACTATCCTAGATGCCGACTTGCAACCACACAGGTACAACTGGAATACAGATGCCTCCAGCTGTACAATAAACTCCCGAAGAGAATACAGAGTATAGAGAGCTACACATTATTCAAGAAAGAAATATTTGGCTTGCTGGTGGAAAATGAACCATACTGTTTAGACGAGTATAACATTAACCGCAGAAAATGATCATCACAATTTTGACACTATTTCACTTCTTATCATGTAAACATTGTATACACTGAGATGATTTGAAATAAAGATTTCTATTATTATTATTATTATTATCATAACCCCTTCACTGTCTTATTTTGGAGAATGAATTCTCGATTGGGTCCTGCTTGAGCCGACTTTTTATCAGATATGGAAATGTTTCCTTCGTCTCCTCCCACAATTGAAAGATGCTACTGATGGTTTGTATCAAACCGTTGAAACAATAGCGAATATTTTTCCCAACTGTCCAAGACTTAATGAATTCAATTGATTCCGTCAGAGTTTGTATTGCTGATGGCTGATAATTTCCCACAAATCTTGCATTCGAATTGAGGCAGTCGAAAAGATCATTCATTTTCAGAATGAACTGAGCAGTTGAATTGGCACTTCTCGACCTCAGCTCACCAGCAGCAATGACTGTTCTCATAGCCGAATATGAAGTTCGGATGAAAATCTTCGTGGTCAATTTAACCTTCATTTTCTGGAAGGCGTTTGGATTTATGTGGTTTTCAGTTATCTTCAAGAGAGTACGAGAAAGACAAATTCTTTTCATCGATTAAGTACGTTTCTTTTATGTCCCTCCAAGAAACATTTTCATCCCTCATTTCCTACCTGAGAACACTCCTTTGGAGAAATTCATGGCTAATAGTTCATCATTATTGAATCACACCGTTTGTAACGAATTTGGACGAATCCGACCCTGCCTACGTTTCCGACCCTGCCTACGATTCATAAAACTAGAGAAAAATAAATCTCCTACAGATTTCGATAAATGAGTAGTGACAAAATGGATCGGACTAATATAGTTCCTTTAGTAGCTACTATGTGCCGCCACTTAAGTTGGCAAATTGGCAAGTAAACTGCCAAAAATTTGTGCATCAAATCAATGAACTGGGTTGTGTCCCTATGTATATTTAAACTCAATGTTATTATTTAAATTGAACAGAACAGAACTGTCATCCGTTATTTCGTTGCTATTGTGATTATCATCACAATGATAACAACGACGTAAGTTTTTCCGGCCTAGTCCGGGAAGTACGTATTTTCCGGACTAGGCCGGGAAATGTTACTTTCTCGAAGAAAAAGCGTCCGGGAAGTACCCACTTCCCGGACGCCGATTGCCGAAAAAAATCATTTATTTGCATAACTTTTTGTATACAGGAACGTTACTTGGACAAGGGAATATAGGGAATCCAGCGTTTCACGAGGGTACGAATATTGTCTAGTACAGCGGTCCGCAACCTTTTTGATATTGCGACCCCAAAATTAAAAGAAGAGTTATGAGTGACCCCAGAAAAAAAAATCACAAGTGCAAAGGTTGGTTCAGGTAACGAAGTTAGCTGTTTTTATTTCGTAAATTATTTCTATTGAAGAGTTTATTTATTTTGGAAAGTAATATTAGAGCAAAGACGACCTTGTTGACTTTTTTGGCGACCCCATAAATATCTTTCGCGACCCCAGGGTTGCGGACCGCTGGTCTAGTAGACCAGTAAAATAAACAAAACCCCCATTTGCGATTCGACAACGAATAAATGACTGACCTAGACTGGACTTCGAGCTCTCTCGATCTCGCTGCAAGTCTCCCAGCATCATTGTTGCTTCGAAAGTGAAGACTGGTTTGAAAATAAGACAGATTCCTCGCAAATCGGAATGTTTTAAGTGTAGGAGAAAATATTCAAATTATAAAATGTTACTATGGTGGTCAATCAACCGAAGAGACAAGGAGCATGATATATTGTTAATACTGATTACTCCTAGGTCTCCTGAGGAGACCCCTCTGAAACTAAGCTTCTAAGCTTGTAAGATGTACGAGTTAGGAGAAGCAGTTGTGTTTTGTGTAAGCTTGTTACTGTGTCCTTACGCCAACTTAGGCACAGCACGGTTAATTTTAGACCCAACAGTGAAATGGTGGCCCTACCGAGACTAGAATTTCTTTCCTAGCTCGAGATTGAACTCGGACTTGCCGAGCCCTAATCCAATGCTCTCACCACTGAGCCAAGGGCACTCATAAAAACACATTTTCACAAATACAATAATTTGTGTCATTTATAAAGCCTTCCATACAATGGAATGAAATGGTCGTATTTATTTTCAAACCAGACGGTCTAAGGCTTAGACTATAGAGGGTATAGTCAAAAGTTCGAAGCAACAATAATGCTGGGAGACCTGCAGCCAGATTGAGAGAGCTCTGAGTCCGAAGTCCCCACTCTATAGCCTCCTACGACATTGACTGAGGTCAGTCTCTTATTCGTTGTCGCATCGCACCGCGGGTTTTGATTATTTTACTGGTCCACTAGACAATATTCATACTCTGGAGAATCGCTGTATTCCCTTTGTTTCCGCTTCCAAATTCCGTACCTGTATAATTAGGAAGGTGTCATGAACGAGATGGGTGGAGGATTTTTGAAAATTTTCAAGTTACTTTCAATTCACTCTGTAAAAGAGGCTCTCTTCTTCGATGTTCCAACTGTTCGAGGAATTGACAGTTACGCCAAGGACATGCATTTGCTCCTCCAGCTAAAGCACAATAAGACTCTTCGTCATCAACTCTTCAAAATACACAAATCGTCAAAAGTCTTGCCCTCCCCCCTCTAACACTCAACTTGTTGAGTGTAACATGACAATCCTTTGTGTGTAAAATCGTTTTCTTGTGCGGCGCCCTTGGTCGGCAGAACGTAGGCCTTGTGGTCCATTTGTTCATGCCGCATTTATGTAATACTAGAGAGACTCAGACCCGAAGGCACGCTGACAAGAATGCCGCGAGCCAACTAGGAGGGTCCCTCTGACCATGTAGATAGGTGTAGGGTTTCCTAGGTGTGTTAATCTCAGTGCAGATAGATTGCCGTACGTGAACAGTATATGTTCCGTCGTTTCATCCGCGTCCCTGCACCAACGGCACAGGGATAACTCGGTTAGAGATGTATGACAGATATGAAACCCAGTAAACGTCGAGCGAGCCCCTTTTTTGGCTAAGTAATGTGCTTTCACATTACAAGAGATAGATGCATGCGCAGGGCACCAGATAACTTTGAGAGTATTATCTAATAAGCCAAGAAATATGAAAGTTAAAAAATGGGATTTTTTTTTCCATAACCCCTATACCCAGATTGCTTCTCTTGTGCTTAATGTATTTCCAATTAGATCATTCATATGGTGTCAGTGGCATAAATCAAAATTTGCAGCCTCCAACTGCATGTGCTATTCACGTAAAGCCCGAAAATTTAATCAAAATTCATTCATCATTTTTTCACAATTGGACATGTAACGGAGATAGCTCACTATCTGCTTTTATGGACCATAATTCATCATAGAATAAAAACGCCATATCAATTTGTTCTCAGTCCAAAAATTCAGGAAAAGAATATGTTTTGAGCACTACAGGCCCTGATCCCAGTTAACCTTATGATTGAACCATTCTCTCAAAGTCTGTTTCCTTATCAAATAAACAGAAATTTCCCTAGCATCTGTTAATTCAAGAACAACAAACTCCCGCATTTATCCTCAAAGGATTCATGCCACTCGAAAAGCGAATTAACGATAAGTGTGACATAATTATGCTAACAGAGTCAATTTTGAACTTGAATAGAGTTTTCCTCTGAAGCTGGAGCGAACTTTCCGACAGTCAACATTCTCTGGCACAGTTTGTGTAGCTGCTCTGGAGCTGATAACTCAACTCGCCAAGCCATTGTCCCATTCTGTTCGAAAGATCATTATAATTTGAATAGTTGGTCTATTGAAGAAGTTGCACTAACTAATAACTAATTTTCTGAATTAAAGACTCTTATTTCAAACTACTTTCGTCCTGTCCCTCAGCTTATGAAAATTGAAGAAAATATCTGATCGGAAGCTACTGGTCAATAATTCATGTTCGCGAGAAAAAGCGACATTGATCGTTACGATCATAGGTACATCTAGCTATAAATCTAACAATAAATAACTTTGGAGCATATAAAATATGAATTGAGAAAATAGAATATGACATAAGAAATCATTCAGAACATTTATTTCAACAGAAAAATATGCTTGAAACAATAAAATTTGGAAAATATTAATTTTATCTAATCATGCATTTAAAATTACCGATCATGAGATTTCTTCCTGAATTAAAGATTCAAAATATACAATTAGCTTTGTGAAAAGTTCAATGCAGATAATAGTAACAATATGCACAATATATTATTTGACAATCATTTTTGGAAGCAAAATGCATTGCAGGGTAGGAAATTTTTAATTATTTACAAATATTCGTTGTGATATTTAAATTTATAATATTCAATTGAAAAGTAGGTAATCATGATGGTAATTGTATGGAGAAGGTCAAAAAACATGCAAAAACCTTATTGTCGAATACTTTAATCTATTATGAAAGATTCAAAATATCTGATGGAAAGGAATTGATTGACAACTTTGAAGAAAAATCTTGAGGAAAGAAATGAAACGATTTTAGAAAAGATCTTAAACTATCTTATCTGAACTATTTAAGTTTGGGGATCTGGCGGGCCATGAGTGATGTCCTCTTTTTCCAATACACCGGTTTTCATAATTCTCATTTGAGTACTCCCTAGTGTACCTAGTACACCCTGTATCTCGAAAACGAAACGTTTGCGACCCCATATTTATGGGACTTCTTTTCTTAAACTCACTTAAGGAATCTCCCCTTTTCGTTTGCACAGGGTCACCCAAATTCGATTTTGGCTGTTTCTGGTACTTCTAGGCTAGATAGGTAAAAATGTTGAGAAGAGTCCTCGGCTCGATTTTCGTGAAGACTCAATAACTTAAAGCCGTTTCATGGTATCTTCATTTGTTTTGAAGATATAACGAAATTTTGATATTTTGGCGATTTCGAAAATGTGCCGTAACTTATTCATTTCCGGCGAGATTTTCGGCAAAAACTTTCTACAGGCACTTTTTCATTAAAAATACGAGACTGTATTCAGTTTGTTTCTATCTTTTGTATAAAGGGTAGAAAAATCAAGATATCGTGAAACTGCTTTCATTTATGGAGTTTCAGCCCAGGACTCCTTTCAATATTTTCACCTATCTAGCCTAGAAGTACCAGACAGTTGCCCAGGAATGTTACGCTTTTCCTACCCGGCAAACAATGTACTATTTCAATTAACCATCCCAAAATATCATCATTCTCCTTAGGTACATATATTCTGGGCTTCGATTGAAAATTCACGCCTTATATTTTCTCTTATATCAAATAGCTTCTATAAGGAGTAAACAGTGATGGGTTAAGTTTCGTCCCAGCTCCGCTCATAGCTCTCATTAGATTCGTACGTTTTTCCCACAGCATATTTAGATAGACCGTGAAAAATACTAACATGGTTCACTCTCAATGAAATCCAGTGAACCACTCACGTTAAACACACTGTACAACTATATGGACTTCGATGGAGATAATTAATTATATGTAGGATTGCATTCCCGACCAATTTATAGTATTTTCATTGAGTTTAAATATATAACAGTATTTTTAAACTCAGTGTTTCCCAATAGTTGTCGTGTTTGTGTGAGTTGCTTCATCTTGTTCCCTAGAAAAAAGACACAGTTTGTACAGTGGCGTAGCTAGATGGTCCGGGGCCCTGGTGCAAAAATCGAAGAGGGGCCCCTTAATGAATTGTTTTCGAGTCAAAATATAAATACTTCGAAGAAGCAAAGCTATTTACTTAAGGTACAGTTGAGGAATATACTTGAATAAATTATGTTGTTATTTATGTATTTGAGTAGGTATATTAAATTCATTATATTAATGTGGATGAAAAAAAGGGCGTTGAAAAATTTTTTTATAGATATTTACTATACGTACAAATATTCACAAAAAAATTGTCATTGTCACTATGACCTTCTAGCCTTATTTTTTTTATTGATACGTCAGATTATTTGGTGAAATCACAACAAGAATAAACTATTCGAGGAATGAATTCAAATTAATTATTGGGGATTCGAACCTAGAGGTCAAGTCTAGATTTGAAGTCATTTATTCCTTCGGAAAAAATATGTTTACAACCTCTTTCTAGACCTAGTCTTTGCGAAAGATTCAATGACTTCACTCAAATCTAGACTTGATGCAGCTTCATTCTCAATTGATAGGTATAAGCCATAAATGTCGCATTTGAGCTTGGCTCATAGTGTTCCGCAAAGAATTTTATATTATTCTTAATTTGCTGAAAGATCTTTCAGCTTCTACAGAGGTGACAGTAAGATTGTATGGAACAGTAATGTTGCTGTAAATACTTCTGTTAGATCGCATTCCAGCATTCCGTATTTCCTTATTATTTTCATACACAATTCATGAATTGTCCATGTCTTATTCAATTCAGGTAGAAATAGGTGATAAATATTAAGAACTTGAATTGAAAAGTTGGTCCCTTTCATATCGCAATATTTACTTTGAAATTGGTCGACGCTTTGAATTACAGTTTTATCGTCTACCTATACTCCATTCACTTTTATAAAGTAGCCAGGTTGGCGCTGGAATTCTGACATATTTCACCGCGTATATTTTGAAAATGTTAGGTTATACTCATTCTTCTGTCAGATATGGACGCAACGTTGCCGTTTCTACATATAAATCGTAGAAATTACGTATTTATCAAAATGTTTATTTACTTCGGGAAAACAATGAATTTGAGGAAATATTATGTGAATTCAATAATTCCAAAGATCTGAGGAATATTGAAGAAATTTTTTTTCTGTTAATACTGGAAATATTTCACGTGTACGAGTATAAACTTGATTAGAAGATTCAGTTATGCTATTTTCTTGTACGGAAATCAAGAACCGAGTGTTGAAATTTTACTGAAAAATAATGGACAGAATAGTCTGTTACTTTGTGATAGTTCATTAACCCGATAGAAAAACTTTTAGACGAACAGAACAGACGGACGTAGGGAAATCCCTACTTTTCAAAATTCTCAAGAAATAAGCCTACAGAGGACAATTAAATACCTCTTTGCGCAACTTGAAATACTCCAGTATGAAAATGTAGTGATACTACGAATCTTGTGTCACAGTTAAAGCTTAAAAGAACTTACTCCATTCACAAAGTTAGAAATGAGTAATTAGAAAGTAGACTTGGCAATGTCGCTTGATTTTCACGAGTGCCAACCTGCGTCCGTTTTAAGGAGAAGAACTTGATAAACCTAAACCATGGCCCACCAAGATACTTTATAAAAGTGAATGGAGTATATATCTAGTGATGGTGAAAATTCAAAATTTTGTTGACTGCAGTCATACCCCGAAACTTGAATTCAATCAATTAAATCTTTACTGTACTACAGGCTTAATACAATAGCGTGTAGGTACTCGTCAATTTTCAGCATAAATAACGCATTATTGAAATATGTAAATATGGACATAAAATGAACTTACAGTCGAGGGCCAACTATACTCATATCACAGATAGGTGTGTGTCGCAGAAAAACTCTGAGAGCGAATAATACGCTTTCGTTAGAAGGAGCGCCTTCAATTCTCTTTTAAATTTAATGAAACTTAATAGTTTTCAATGATTCGGCAGTTTGTTGAAAACTGCAACCGAAATATAAGAAGGCGACTTCTAAAATTGAGAAATTATTGTATCGAGCTCTCTATTGAAAATATTTATTTCGGAAAATTCTCCCCTGCTTCGAAATCGGTGATCGGAAGCTAATTCATCGAAATATTTTTTATCTTTTTTTTGTCTCTTCTCTTTGAAATGGGGATCTTTACCATATGCTATGACATTTTCTCTTGCCTTGCACTTGAAGGACTCGAAGTCACTCCTATACATTTCTTTCTTTGTATTCGTCTCTTCAGATGCATAATTGATATCATTGAGAATGCGTTGCATTAAATCGCCGAGGAAAATAAATTAAAATTCAACATTTTTTTCAATTTCTGCTTGTTTTTGCGCTTATTTGCAAGAATTTATTCTTCTATTTCAGCTAATGCACGAATGATATGAAAAAAAATGAAATTTGATTGCTGAAATTATGTTAACCCTACTGGACCATCTAGTCGGATTTAGTTTTTTTAGATAGGTGTCCGATTCACCAGTGAATTTTGGCAATAAATCCCTAGATTTGATGATATTGCGGAAAAAACATTTTTCAACAACTGAATATAATAAAAACAATGTTATTTACATAATAGATCACATAGAATAATCAAAGTTTGAATTTTTTTTAAGTTTAAACGCGATTTGATGGTCAGCGCTTGGGGGCCCCCTGAGGTCAGGGGCCCTGGTGCACTGCACACCCTTGCACCCACGTAGCTACGCCGCTGAGTTTGTATTGAAGTAGAATACTCTTTATAAAGCATTCCTCGTCAAATCTTCTTGCTGATATGATAAAATCTCTCCGTTTAACAGGAAATCCTTAAACGCTGTATATTATTGAAAATTATTCACATCGTTCTCAGCATGCACTTCGCCAAAGAAATTCCAAACTTATGAATTCGCCCTAGGCGATTCTCCGACAATTTCAAATGAGTTATGGGGCAAATGGGAAAACGCAACGTCTGCTACGCTGAGAACTTCATCCCCATATTATTCAGGTTCCAAATTGGCATGCTCCCTAAATGTCGATAACTGGAACTTCCATAATTTATTTCGTCGAACTTGTTCGTGACTCAGTTTCATTTGCAGTTTGAAATGAAGGGTTTTCCAATAATTTTAAATATAAAAAATGGGTCGCCTAGAGCACTGACGTGAAGTCGAATCCTATTATATTCGTACCTACTACTGTGAATTCGTTCCGTGACGAGAAAGACTACACCCAGACAGGAAGAAAACCAGGAGATACATCTTTTTAAGTCAGACCAAACGTATCCTTTCTACAGTGTTCACTTTGTGGTATTTATTTCTATTTTATACATTATTTTTCCTTTAATTCTCGTGGTGATAAGAATTGGTACAGCAGTCCATTGTTCTGTCCAAGAAAGCTCTTGTATTTTTAACAGAACTATTGAGGATTTTTCGACACTAACTCGCTAGCTCTTTTACGGTTCTGTTAAAGAAAGATCTGCATTCGTTGTTAATTACACGTAGAGCTCTCTTGGAATGGACGGATATACCCTCGGATATACCAATACTGATTGAAACGGAAATTGAAAAAATAATTTTATGTATGAGATAGAATAACATTCCACAGAGTAAACACTTGAAGAATGGTACTCACAGTTAATGATGGCTTGAGAGATATATCTGCTGCCCTTCGGGCTTCATGTAGATGTTATACTGACGTATGTGCCATAAGTTTTGGCACATATTTCATGCACCAATATAGTGGTGATGTGAAGAAAACAACAGATTGCTTTGGAAATTAAAGTTAGTTTGTAACTTTGACTTTTTTCCGCATCTAGTAATTACGTATTTATCAAAATATTTATTATTTATTTTGGGAAAATGATAAGTTTGAGAAAATATAATGAGAATTCAATAATTCAAAAGACCTGGCGAATTATGAAGAAACTTTTTTCCCTGTTAATACTGGAAATATTTCACATATATAAACAGGGTTGGAAGATTCAGTTAGGTATGCTAATTTTTTTACGGAAATCAAGAATCGACAGTTTAAATTTTCGACGACAAATTCTGGTTCATCGCTTTCTGGGTAAAGTGCAATACCCGCAACACGAGGTGGGTGAAATGAATTGTTCACAACGCAGAATGAAAGCTCGCTAAAATTGGATTCGCATTGTGGATTACCTAATTTACCCACAACGCGTTCTGGGTATTGCGTTTTACTCAATGCTCGAGAAAAAACCACCTGTTCGCATCGTGGGTAAATATGGATACCCATAACGCGTTGTGAGGAAAATTTTCGGACAGTGGCCGATTTCGGCTATTGCGAATAACATATATGTTATTCGCAATAGCCGAAAGCGGCCACTGTCCGAAATTTTTGCCCACAACGCGTTATGGCTATCCAAATTTACCCACGATGCGAATATATGTTTCTTTTTCGAGCACTGAGTACAGCGGAATACCCAGAACGCGTTGTGGGTAAATTAGATAATCCACGATGCGAATCCAATTTTAGCGAGCTTCCATTATGCGTTGTGGACAATTCATTTTACCCACGTCGCGTTCTGGGTATTGCACTTTACCCAGAAAGCGATGAACCAGAATTTGTCGTCGAAGTCAGTCTGCTGTAGGTTGTGTACTGATGGCAGGTACGAGTAGCGAGTATTACGAGTAGCATGAATAGATTACCACAGTGCCTAGATACGTTGTGATTTTTTGAAATTGGTTTGACTTTGTTTTGGTTTTAGTGCGTGATTTCGAAAATATTTCAATATGAAAGCTGAACTCGAACAAAAATTAAGTGAACAGATCGTTGTTCTTATCAGACGAAGGTTATTTAGAGATTATGTATGAAATCAAAGTGAAACTACAAAGAAAATGGGATGGACTTCAATTATCATTCAAAAAAAATCGTAGATTGAATCCATTAACAGTTGAAGAAAAGGATAAACTTGTTATAAAATTGCAGTTTTTTATTATTTTTACTTTGGAGGGTTGAGTGGAGCAGGATGTGTACCCTGGTATAGCATCAGTGGACCTTTTTTCACAATAGAATGTAAATTGTAAACTACTATGTATTATTTTGGCTAGTTTGTATATTGTGGAAATAAAGACAATTATTATGATTATCGTTATCATAAAACCAATCTGGCCTAATTTTTTTAATGTGCAGCAAGTGAAATGTATTAGGTATGTAATACAGACAACTCATTGAAAAATTGGACACAAAAGAGAAAAAGCTATCTGTCCATTTCGCTCTACCCAAAATACGTTACAAGTAGAACAATTAATACAAAAACCTTCTATTGAAAGTTCATAAAGGTGAAACAAAACGATATATTAACAACTTATTAGAACTAAAAACAAATATTATTTATTTTTACAACTAGTACTTTTATGACATCTTGAATTAAATTTTAATAATTTTATATTCAATTTCACACACGCACACGCCTTAGTTTGACATCCCTTCAAACAATTGCATTTTATAAAGCCTTGCTTAGATCCAGATGATAACATGGCTTCTTGGTGGATGCCGGATATTCACAAAAGAACCTGTAGAATTTGTGTTCATTTCATTTCTGCTGTACAAACTGTACGTAACCTATTCACGCCAGTCGTAATAGTCCGTACGCACAACCTACGTTCTACAGCAGACTGATGACTTCGACGACAAATTCTGGCTCATCGCTTTCTGGGTAAAGTGCAATACCCACAACGCGACGTGGGTGAAATGAATTGTTCACAACGCAGAATGAAAGCTCGCTAAAATTGGATTCGCATTGTGGATCACCTAATTTACCCACAACGCGTTCTGGGTATTGCGTTTTACTCAATGCTCGAGAAAAAACCATCTGTTCGCATCGTGGGTAAATATGGATACCCATAACGCGTTGTGAGCAAAATTTTCGGACAGTGGCCGATTTCGGCTATTGCGAATAACATATACAGGGTCTTTCACGAGGAACCTCACCCATATTTATACGGGAAACTACTGAACGTATTTTCATGAAATTCAGCACTTATAAGTATTTCACGATGCTGATGAAATCTAAAATATTTTCAAGGCATGAGCACCTCCGGTTTTTCCGGAAATGACGTCAACTTCCGTTTTTCAAATTTGAACACCATTTTTTTATTGCAGAAATAGATTCCTTAGAAAATTTCAAGTTTTTTTGATGTAACATTTTTCAGTTTTGGTTGGAAAATTCTCTCTGAGCGGGAAAATTCGGAAAAAAAATCGAAAATAAAGCTCCGCCGAAACAAGAATTACTTGGAGGTTTTTGAATGGAAAATTTTCATTTTTGGGATTTTTCAAGATGTAAGATTGATGTATCCACTTTAAAAATCGAAATCGCGATTCATGATACAGGGGGTGAAAAAATCCCTTTCAAAGTTAGGGATGACAAAATCGTGAAAAATCAATTTTTTCAAATCAGAACCCCACTTTTTTATGGCAGATATTGAATCTACGTTAAAAAATATTGTGAGTGTATGCATCACACCATTGCCCTAAAGTGGTTATTTTCTGAGTTATTCACAAAAAACTGTTTTTTGTCTTGAATTTTCAGCTATTTCTTTTCCCTTCACGCCAAAAAGATGAAATTTTCAGGAACTGTTACTTAAACCATGTTTTAGATTTTACTACCCTAATATGCAAGAGAAAAAAGTTACAGGTTGTTCCTAAATAGATGGCGAATTTGGATTCGAATTTGTATCGGAAACCTCTTTATTTCAACTAATCGGCCATCGGTTTCCTCTCCAGTGATAAATAGGCATAGTGATCGATTTTATAACTTAATACGAATTATCACCAAATTAATAGTAAACACAAAATGCTACTGAATAAAGAGGAATTTGGCGGATGTAATTAATGATATCTATCATTAAAAAAAAAGAATGTTAAACATGGTAAGTTTTTGCATATGGTTCATAAGGAATTATTTATTTATCACTGGAGAGAAAACCGATGGCCGATTAGTTGAAATAAAGAGGTTTCCGATACAAATTCGAATCCAAATTCGCCATCTATTTAGGAACAACCTGTAACTTTTTTCTCTTGCATATTAGGGTAGTAAAATCTAAAACATGGTTTAAGTAACAGTTCCTGAAAATTTCATCTTTTTGGCGTGAAGGGAAAAGAAATAGCTGAAAATTCAAGACGAAAAACAGTTTTTTGTGGATAACTCAGAAAATATCCACTTTAGGGCAAGGGTGTGATGCATACACTCACATTATTTTTTAACGTAGATTCAATATCTGCCATAAAAAAATGGGGTTCTAATTTGAAAAAATTGATTTTTGACGATTTTGTCATCCCTAACTTTGAAAGCGATTTTTTCACCCCCTGTATCATGAATCGCGATTTCAATTTTCGAAGTGGATACATCAATCTTACATCTTGAAAAATCCCAAAAATGAAAATTTTCCATCCAAAAACCTCGAAGTTATTCTTGTTTCAGCAGAGCTCTATTTTCAATTTTTTTTCGAATTTTCCCGCTCGGAGAGAATTTTCCTACCGAAACTGAAAAATGTTACATCAAAATAACTTGAAATTTTCTAAGGAATCTATTTCTGCAATAAAAAAATGGTGTTCTAATTTGAAAAACGGAAGTTGACGTCATTTCCGGAAAAACCGGAGGTGCTCATGCCTTGAAAATATTTTAGATTTCATCAGCATCGTGAAATATTTACAAGTGCTGAATTTCATGAAAATATGTTCAGTAGTTTCCCGTATAAATATGGGTGAGGTTCCTCGTGAAAGACCCTGTATATTAAGTATAGGCATTTTACCGATCGAAGACAATAGTTTGGAGGAGGAGCGCCAGCGACGACTTAAATCGAGATACTTATAGCCTTTTTGCACGATAGACACAATTTTTACTCAATCTACAAAATAATTATCAGACAAATTCGTGCGTATACTCCATTCACAATTATAAAATCACAACTCTGGCCTTGGAAATTTGACACATTCCACTCTGTATCGAAGTTATGACGTTTTTCAAAATATTTTTATGTTCCAAGTCAACACTATGTTGACCTTTCTACATTCTTAGCGTATTTCTCAGAATTTGAATTTATTCGGAAAATGAATGAATTGGAAAAGATGTGATGGAGGAAAATAATTAACGTTTATATGAATTGATAGAAAGGATTCCTTTTCTAGTTATTTGCATGAAAAGTACAAGAGATCACTGTTGAAATATATTATTTTTCGCCATGGAAGAAAATTGCATTGCTTTCACATAATTTTCATATGCATGTTTGTGAAGATGTTTATTATCCTCTTGAACTGAAAGTTCAAGACTTGACGACATCAGTTGTTGATTCTAATCAAGAATTCATTAAAAAAATCAACCCAAAGATATAAGATGAATTGATGGGTAATTACAAGAATCAAGAATCATGTCAATTTTATTTTGTTGATAACTTTCTTAAAATCAATGTTGGGATATGAAACTCGTCTGCGTTTGTTCAAACACTATCTAAAGAATACATTTTTCATTATCTCGACCTTTGAAAGGCTTTTGCAAATCTGCTCAGATATCGCCAAATTTCTCGGAAAACCTGAAAAATATCATCCTAATCGACCTCTCGAGGCTCCATCCGATCCATCTACTGCGATATCTGTCCAAATAACAGCTTTTTCAACGAAATTCTCTTGTACCCATTCAACCTCGAAATGTAAACATTCGTCCTGGTCTTGAAAATCGTCCTCACGCTCCAAACTGGTGCTAGAAACAATAAACATACGTTAATCTTGGATATTCGACGAAAAACTCACCTGCAAATATCGATTAAATACCAAAAATCTGCGAACAATTTGTAATCCTAACAAATTGTGGAATATCTTTGATACTTTTACTTTGATGTAAACAAAGAAACTGGCAACGTCGTTTTGTCATTAACGATATTCTGTGTGCGCGCACTGACTTTTCATCATATGTTCTGTGCTTTTCATCAGGGGCACCAACTCCTGAAAACGAAACCATGACCTCCTATGTGATTAAATAATAATAATAATAATAATAATAAATGGTCTTTATTATGGAATATCCAATGTACAAAATAATATTACATATCTGAGGGCGAGATTTAGTTCGCATGATGCCAGACGAAAAAAAAATAAAGAAGTTATCATCGAAAACCAGCTGACAACATACGTCTATTCTTACATCTAACCCTCTACAAATCGAAACAAAATGTAGAAACATCACATGAGCATAATTATAGTAAATTTGAATACAATATTGCCGCATGTCCGAAAAGTTATTAAATGACCCACCTTGAACAGCTCAGGGACAGCAAACATACAATTTTATCTGAACTTTAACGCAAACTACCGGTACAAAGGGTCATTACGAAGTTCTCTCAGCAAAAGCAATCTGAATTGGCTGAGCGGGACCCTTCTATAATCGAATTTCAAATCATTCATAACTTTTGCCACCTGATATGAGAAAGATCTCGTGAACAAATCAGTGCGATGTCTAGGAATGGAAATGTTACACCTAGAGCGAACATTTATGGAGTGCACATCAGAACGTAAGCTAATTTTATTCATAAGTCCTATCGGAGATTTTTCATTAAGAATACGGTAAAACAGAATCGAAGAATGTAGGCGCCGCCTATGTTCCATATTAAGCCATCCAGTCATCTCAAGCGTATGCATTATTGGCTCGTGTTTCCTTATACTGTGAATGAACCTCAAACATCGATTTTGAAGCATTTGGATTCTATTCTTATGATAAACTGTCAAGCATGGACCATAAACAACATCGCAAAAATTCATGTGCGACAGTACCAGGGATTCACAAAGCAATATCCTATTTGATCTGTCAAGATAATTTTTAGATTGATATAGAAGCCTCAGATTTAAGTAAGCTCTTCGCAAGGTTTCAGATATATGTCTAGCGAACCTCAGATCAGTGTCGACAGTCAAACCCAAATTCCTAGCGCTGTCCACAAATTCCACGACACTTCCCCCAATCGTAATACTTCGACCATAGTTTTCCAAAAACATAATTCTGTCGCTTTTTTTTCCGAAAAGTTGGCAAATTGACTTTTTTGGATTCAAATGGAGACAGTGCTTTCTTGAGATCTCTTGTATGATATGTAAATCGAAATTGAGAGCCGCTATAGCCTGTGGGCATTCCTGTGGTCTGAAGGACAGTTTGACCTGGCAATCATCGGCGTAAAAAAATGACGTTGCTGAAACACAAATATAAGAGAAACAAGCTATATATATTATAAAAAGCAGTGGACCCAGAACGGATCCCTGTGGGACTCCACACCTTAAACTCAAAAATGTAGAAGTTTCATCCCCAATAATGACCGCCTGAGATCTACAAACAACATAAGCAGACAACAAATTTATAGCTTCCCGAGAGAGACCAATGTAGTGCAGAATTGCTATCAAAAGTTCGTGATCTATGGAATCAAAAGCTTTCGTGTAATCGAGTAAAGTTAAAATATTAAGGTCTCCCTGATCAATAGAGTTGAAAATTTCGTCTGTTATATTGAGCAAAGCAGTACAACAACTGTGGCCAGGCCTAAAACCAGATTGCTCGGTGGGAATTATTTTATTTTTTTCCAGATGTTCTTGCAGCTGTTTATGCATTACTTTTTCAATTATCTTGGATAAGGCTGGAAGTATGCTAATAGGTCGAATATCATCTAAGGAAGATGGACTTGAATGTTTTGGTAGGGGAACCACAAGAGCTTTTTTCCAAGAACTTGGAAAAACTGACATTCTCAAACAGAAATTTATCACATGCGTTATGAAAGGACTGTTTACTGTTGTCATGTTAATGCCATCATGTCCCATGGCCTTCGTTTTGATTTTTTTGATTAATTGGAATATCTCACACTCTTCTACCTCACGAAATGAAAAACTAGTCATATTAGAATCCTTGATGTTTTTTTTATAAAATTCCAGAAGCTCTTTATCCCCAGCAATTTTAGGAATGGAATCTATAAAATGTGGATTCATTTTATGAACATCCTTAAGTTTTTCTGGCAGTTCGGTTGATTTCGTTTTTACAACATTGAGAGATTTGAGACCCGACCAGAGCTGCTTGTTATCTTTAGTATTCAGGGCCGCCCGAAAATAAGCTTTTTTTTCTGTTTTCACCGCCAAAGAAACCACATTCCGAATTTGCTTGTATAAGAGCCAATCACTTTCATTTTTATATTTTTTAAAACGAGCGAGGGTTTTATCTCTCAATTCCATCATTTCCCTCAAACCATCGGTAAGCCACGGTGCATACTTTCTCGTTATTCTAATAGTACGAAAGGAAGCGTGCAGATCCAGTAACGTTGTTATGTTACAATTTATGAAATCAACTTTTTTGTCGACGTCATCGATATCAAATATATTCCTCCAGGGTATCGATTGGAGATCCGAACTAAACTGATCATAATCAAAATAGCGGAAGTCTCTAGCAGTCCTAAATACAGGACATTTCTTGCTCACACCTATATGAAAATTGCAAGTTACGAGTTCATGATCCGTTCCAACGACAACAGGCTCAACTCTAACATCAGCGACGCTATGATAATCAGTGGTCAATATGTAGTCAATTAGAGTTGCAGATTGATGAGTAATTCTTGTTGGTTGATCTACCATCTGATAAAGACCAAGGGAATCAATTTTCTGTTTCACGTATTTTGCTTCACTATCTAACACGTTCAAATTTGTATTGAAATCTCCCATACAAATCATTTTACTACAGTGTGTTGCTATATGTTCATATTCATCTTCGAATAATGGCCAAAATGTTCTATTACCGGAATCAGGAGGTTTGTAGATTACGCCCAGAGCCACATCACCATCAGATGAGTCAATCTTGAGCCAGATTTGCTCTATTGGGCCCCCAACCCTCAGAATAGTGTAATCCAAAATGGACTTGATATACACTCCAACGCCTCCGCCCCGCCTATCACGATCACATCGAACAAAATCATATCCATTTATGTTAACTGTATTGTTTGCAATAGTGCTATCTAATCTTGTTTCATTGAGAACTATTATATCAAAATTGCGAAATAGTAGCATGTTCTTAAAATCCGTGAAATGTCCAATCAAAGTTCTTACATTTAAATGAGCTAACCTGAGCATATTTTCTACTAATTCCGATTATACCCGAAGTAGCTGTTCAAAATGGACCATCCTCTACACATATCACATCAATCAGAAACGGTCATAAAAATCCTATTAGATATGCTTTACTCAAACACAAATAAGACACAAAAATATCAACAAAGCTTAGAACTTCCGTTCAAAGCTATCGCAAGGCAAAATAAACACAAAAATTAGCGCAAAATACTCCACACCCTCAAAGAAAAAATCACTAAATCGAGAAACCAACATAGGTAAAATTTGGGAAAAACAAATTCATCAAAATGAAGTGTTCAATACTTTCAATCTGTACGACTTTATTGTTTATGATAACTTTTATGTTACCTTTCACAGTCCAGCAGTTATTTCCGAATTTCTCCCTGACTTTCTTGAAAAGGACCAACCTACTTTTCACCAGCATTTCCACAAACACAACACCACTACCCTTGAGTTTCGATTTCTTCGCGAACACAGCATCTCGCAACCACTGACAGGTGAATTCAATAACAATCGGTCGATGTTTAGATATGTTTTGACTCGGATCGCTTAGTTTTTTACCAATTCGATAACAGTTGTTTATATCGTTCTTATTCACAGGAACACCTATCTGATTCTGGAATATATCAATCACAGTAGGGAAAAGTTGTTCTTCACTGTCCTCCTTCACGCCGTAGACAAGAATATTTTTTGATAGAATTTTTTGTTCCATTTTATCTACCATTTTTTCCAATTTTTCTGTGATATCTACCTTGAAACTTTCAAATTCCAGTTTCAGTGCCTGAATAGATGCCGTGCTCGATGACGATCCTGAGGGTTCTTGAATATTTTTCAAAGTGTCGCAGTTAAACCTTGAAAGAGTTAAAAGAGAGTAAAAATAAATAAGCATTGGCAACGTCTCTGATAACTATTTGACCCTTCACGAGTACCAACCTGCGTCAGTTTCGAGTAAAAAACCTTGATAAACCTAAATAGCCGAACGGGATACATTATAAAAGTGAATGAATGATGTATAATATGTGTTCACAGAATGTTGCGTTCTGTGATAATGGCCATATTCATTAATTTTGAATTGATGGTTTTGTTGCTTCTGAAACGTTAATTACAGTGTATCACAATACAATGTTCAAATGTATATTTTTGTCCTTTTTTGGTCTCTGAAATATGTTCCAAAATTATGGGACATATACGTTAATTTGAGCCCTTGTTTCTCACAGGATAAAGAAAATCATTTGATCGAAAATTGCTCTGGGAGTTGATGCCACTAACACATATTTGGAACCTAGGAATCTAGGAACTATCGTAGAAACTAAGCGATAATTTCAATCACAGAATAGCACTAATTCCAGAGCTTTCATGAGCTTTTATTGTTCACTGGTTCAATTCTCATTATTAACTTTCATCTCGATTTTCAGGATCTGTGATACCGATCATCAACAAAGACCGTCGTCCATCCATATCAGCTTTCGACCGGTCCCCCTACTTAAGCCACCACAGGGCATCAGTATCGATAGAACGACCAATCGTTGCCCTCCAACACTACAAGAGTCGTCGGTCTTCCTGCTTCATAGAACGACCAGTCTTCACCCACATTGGTGGACATCGGTCAAAGAACTTCATGAGCTTCGAAACTGCATCTCACAGTGATCGAAAATTGTCAATAAATATCGAGAGGCCTTCTTGTAGCTTTCATCATCAGCCAATCATCAACCTCGACAGTTCGAAAGATTCATCAGCGAGTTCGACCTCATCCAAGCCCTTAGTCCTCATAGATTCACCATACTTGCGGGATGTTTCAGGTGTGGCACGGCCAAAACTTTCGAGGAGCTTCGAGCAGCCGACAACGAGAAAACCAAGGCCTGAGAGAATGGCAAACAGCCTGGAGATATCGGTATTGAATTTCGAGAAAAATCCAATACAAGAGGAAGAAAGGTGTGGGTATCCAGATGAGACGCCTTCTCCAGAAAGACCTAGTTCTCCAATTTCTATCTATATTGAAGATACTAAAGTGACTGCACCACTTCTGGAAGGTCTCAAGAGTTCAGACGTGTGACTCTTGTCAATACGATTTCTGAAAACTAGTCTTTTGCAGTATGGAAGTTACTGTTGATTGTTTGAAGATGAAAATTATTGCTCAGTGCTCAGATGGAAGATTTTCTATTGAAAATGTTTGATACTGAAATTCATATTTTTGTACTCCTAAGAATTCATTCCAAGGCCCTATAATGCGTCCAAGATAGAAATCTCAATTATTTTTTTCGGAAATCAAAGCTCTCGATTTTGAATACAAATGCTGATATCAATCGAAAGATAAGAGAGAGGGGATAAACGATTGGCTTCAAAGAGACTTTTCCTCCAATAATCGAGTGAATGAAGTCGGGAAATGCGGGAGATAAGTGGTTTATCAAATCTATTCGAAGGAAACTTATGCTATTACCACATTAAGAATTTGTTACTTTTGTTCTATTTACTCCACACATCGTTTTGCGAAATATATTCCAACATCGTAATTGAATACTGAGATACACGATTGAAATCATGTGAGGATTTGGTTTGATTCTGGAATATTCAATCGTTGGCAGTTCCTGTGAAAATCAAGATGTATCATGATATGTATCATTTTTATGAGTTCACCAATAATATTCGGAAGTGCTTTTTGATTGCCATGAACATACTAAAATTACCTTCTATTCGGTTCTTGAATAAGACATACAGAATGTCTCAATAAAAAGGATATTTGTCGGATTGCAGGCAAACCTTAATATTCTTCGAAAATCGCAAAAACGTGTTAGCATTCATTGTAAAGTTCAGATATAGCATCAATTCGAAAGGCTTTCGAATTCTCTACAAGAAAATATAAATTTTTACAATTTCGTGTGGCGACTTTCAAATGATGAATTACTTGTCCTTTGGACAACTTTTCTCATTCAATACGAGCATATTCTGCATATTTGATATAATCGAATGAATTTCTGGAATTTCTCAATCAAACCCTATTCAGACTCCTTTCCAAGCTATATGTCAAACAAAAGATAGCTGCGCTTCTGTTGAACAATGCATTCTTTTACGTCTCAGGAATATGATTTGACGCCAGGACATGTTATACATTATCCTTCAAATGCAGACTTGTATAAAATTTTTTGGAGCACAACCATCAACTTCATTGATGACTTGAGATCAATCTTGTTAGAAATATAAGGTATCAGCACGATGGTGCACCACCACATAGGAGGAGACAAGTAGTCAGTTGGCTGAATGAATATTTACCGAATGCATGGATAGGTCAAGGAGGACCAATACAATGGCCACCTCGTTCGCCTGATCTGAATCCCTTAGATTTTTATTTATGGGAACATATGAAGAAGCTTGTTTATCATGTTGAAATCCAATCTCATCAACAATTACTTGATATACCTACTCAATTCAAGATGCGGCAAACCGAATATGAAACGACCCAAATCTGATCCGACGAGTATTGGCATCTTCAGTTCGTCGATGTGAAGCTTGCATCATGTAGATGGTGGACATTTCGAACAAATTTTATAGTCTCAAAATTTCCATTTATTATTATGATTTGAATATAAAAATATAATTTTTCAAATGCTTGTATCTTCTAAACAAAAGCGAATAACACCTATGTTCATGGAATAAGCACAACTTCCATCTGTCAAAGTTTGTCATAGAGCTTGTAGACCACACTGTATATACAGATTGTTTCTGAATAAGAATATCGACGGTCGACTGTAGATTTCTCATAAAAATTATCAGTTTTTCTCTCTTTTTTTTTTTTTCCGAGTCTTCGTTTCAGAGATACGGGATGTCAAAAATTCCATTTTTTTTTAGTGTTTTGCTAATATCTAAGAAACAATTTGAATTACACAATTGAGTTTCTGTACACACATTGTTATCTTGAATTTCACTCGATTCATTGACGTGCCCTTGGCGGAGATATTGAATTTACACAAAGGTATTACCCCCCAACTTCTACGTCAATGTACAAATTTAAATGTTTACAGGAAATTCTGATGCGCCAATGTGTTTTCCATAAAGAAGGTAATCTTGGTTCATTGCTAGTGAACCGTTTTCAAGAAAACTGTCATTTTATGACCAGAAACAATTTGCTAACGCATTGTAAATTTTGTGTAATTGGAAGAATTCTAGGAATCTTGTTATCTATGGTCACTAAAAATAATGAAAATCAACTCTGCAATTTGAACTGGAAAACTTAGTTGTCAAATTTTGCTAAAATCGACGAACTTGTTAATTGTCACTAGGTACTTTTTACAATCATGTACAAGAGATTTACAATGGCAGTTTTCTCGAAAAAGGTTCACTTTAGAGTAATGTACCAGGAACAAATTGTAAACGCATTGTAAATTTCGAGCAACTCTTGTAATCTCGTTAACTATGTTCGCTAGAAATAATGAAAAACAAATTGGAAATTTAAACATAGTTGTCATATTTTGCTGAAATTAATAAACTTGTTAATCATCACTACTCATTTCTCCAATTACGAAAATTTTCAATGGGTTAGCAAATTGTTTTTTATAATAAAATGCCAGTTTTCTCGAAATTGGTTCACTTTAGAATAATGAATCAGGGGTATTTTTTTATGTAAAACACATTGGCGCATCAGAATTTGCTGTAAAAATGCAGATTTATCAAGTGGTGTACAAGTATCTCTGCCACTGGCACGTCTAAACCAAGTAAAAGGCAAGAGGGTAGCTATTTTTAGTGACAATATGTGTAAAAATAACTCAATTCAGTAATTCAAACAGTTCCTGAGATATCCGCAAAAAAACTGAAAAAAATATATTTTTCTGGCAACCTGCATCTCAAACACAAAGATCCGGAGAAAAAATGGAAAAATAAAATTGTATATCAACGGTCAACTATTGATTTCTCATGAAAATATGTTATTTTCTCATATAAAGTTGATCGTTATTTTTCCATGAGTTGATCGTTGATGCACTTATTTAGGAACACCTTGTGTTAGTTTCAGAATGCAAATCTAACGAGCGTTCAAACACATTCGTCCAAGTAGGCTGTCGATTTTCGAAAGTATTGTAGTAAAATAGAATACATTTAAACACTTTCAAAAGTCTTATTCCCCTTGAATTTGGTACTGGAATGATAGTTGCTACGTGTTTTTGTTATTTAGCTTACAACTATGTGGAGTAAAATTCATTTTTAATCTTTGGTGGAGACATAAATAATTCGAATCAAACCATAAATATCTACCAGGGGTGTTGCCACCTCTTTCTTCAAATAGTCACTTACTATGCTTGGCATGGACTTGCCAAGCCTAACACTCATTTCTCCAGGGATACTGTACTGAGCCATTCTCTTATATACCTATCTCAGTTCAAATTTTTTTTATTTTTATTATATTTATGGAAATGAAGGTGATTATCGCGAATAATATTAGCCTCACAAATTTCACCATGTATCTTTCCTGGAATATGTGTCATTTCGGTTCATCTCCCGTTCATCGTTCCTTCTTAAAGCATCTCACTCAAAGGAGCAACCTCTCTAGTTGGGTTCAGACAGTTCCTCCTTCACGTGGCTCTACAGACCCTGAAACTGTTATCATTACGCGTTAGGCCATACTTTCAATCGTCTATGAACAGCACATTCTTTCATTGACTTGGACCCTCATGCAAATCCTTGCTTGCCCACCTTAATCGAGTTTTCCTTTGATGTAGTTAGTCTTGAAACTCGCAGTGATCTGCATCACCTCATAATGAAGACAAGGCGTATTCCACTGCGGTAGTCAGCATGGCCATATTAAGGGTATCAGAATATTTATCCCAGCTGTTTGCATTGAATTACAATGTTACCCTTCTATGAACACTTGGGGAGGACAGTTACGCGTCCAAAAGATGATCCCTTGTTGTTTGATGCCTTTGGCTGCCAAGTTTCACTGCGAATTCTTGAGCGATTCGAGGTCAAGCCTTGAAAAAATACGCTTAGTTCTGGCCCATTAAATTCACTTTTGGCTTGCCACAAAATTTATTTACAATTTTCGATTTTGAACGAGATAGAAATGAATTCCAACTAACAAGTATCATTTTTTTTCTTCTGAATGATTAAAAAAATGTTTGTTTTTCAACTGCAACACCTACTACTAGCATACCTACATCAGGATACAAATGGAACTTGACCAAAATGCTTGTTACATTAAAATCAAGCTAGTTTCTGGAGCTGAGAATTGAGTTCAGAAGTCGTCAGATTTCTTGTTCTCGAATTGTTTTGAACGCTCATTAAACTGGGTGAGTCTTTGACTACATATAATACAGTGTGTTTCTGAATTGATGGCAAAGATTTCAAAGGGTGATTGCTTGTTCGAAATGAAGGGTAGTTTGTAATATAAATATTGGGTCAAAAATCAAACGTCAGCGGAGATATCGAATTTAATTGTATCCAAGTCGTTGCGTATTTTTTTTTTCTTAAAATTTAGTTGACAAAATGATAGGGGTTGCTTACTGAAGGGGTTGACTTCAATCATTCTATAAACATGAAAAATATCAAGGAAGTGTGTTTCCATAAAAGTAATAACTTCCATGAAATATCATCATTCAAACGCTTTTCGTTTTTAAGATACAGAATAAAAACAAAATTTTTCTGCAATCTTTGAACCGCGATATCTCCCTAACGTATGATGACTTTTGACCCACCATTTATATAACAAACTACCCTTTATACATTGTAATAATTCAAAAATTATATATCTCGATTCATGAATTCTTCATATTATGTTTCTTGATTATACGGAAATTTTTTATTGAAAACGATTTTTCAGAGTAAAAGATCGATTAGAATAACCTTTGAGCTATGAATTTTAATTTGAAGCGAAATATTTATGTAATCGATCAATCGTAAATGCATCAGGGTGTTTCATTTCCAACAAATGGATAAAAGCCAGCAGTTAAACTGAACTCATTTACCAAAATCAAAGAATTCGAAAAATTTAAGCAAAACAAATCATTCGACACAATTTCTTTGGGTTTTGTTATGATGTTCATGATTATTTATTTATTTAATTAATGTGTCTCGACTGCTTGGGCTTTGACACAGTGAGAGTTTTATTTGTTTCTCATTTGTAAACGTCAGTTTCGAAAAACACAATATTAATCAAGAAAGTTTATTTTATCAAGTCACTAACTTGTAAAACTGACAGTTAACTTGCAAAATTTTTACAAGTTAGTAGTATTATTTACATTAGAAAATTTTGTTTTATCGTCATATATGTTGAAAATCATGGTACAATTGTTATTTCCAGTAACACAGATTTTTGATGATGAAAGAGTTGATACTGATGATGATGAACCATCTGTTGACTCAGAAACTGCTGAACTCGAGGACTGCAGAACATTTGTACTCTCCTTAATACCAAATAATTTGATAGACATTTCGATTTTTTTGTTGACCGAATCATCGACATAACTCATCGCAATTTCGGTCCTCTTCCACCCTCCTGCACGCTTTAGTGCTAAAATATCTCCACCCGAATCCGCAACCATAGTGGCTCCAGTTCTGCGAAAGGAGTGGCCGGTGTATAACTCTGGGTTTTTTAAACCTAAATATTTCGCTATTTGCATTGGGACACCACCAATAGTGTGCTGGCCAGCATTAAGGGAATGCACTTTCCATGTCGGTATGTCAAAAAAAATCTGAGGCTTTCTGTTCCAGGAGGCCGAAGATTTACATATTTTCTGTATAACATGCAGGGCTTGAAGCTGTAGCCATCATCGGTTATGGTGAATCTTCTTGTTGTTAAATTTTTTGTTTGCCGCAATGTCACAATAACGTATTTTCCCATATCTTCTACATCATTCATGTTTAAGGAGAGAATTTCGTCACATCGACAACATCCAAAAATCCCAAATATTGTTACAATTTTCGCCAGCAACCACTGTTCATCAGGAGCATGTAAAAGAAATTGTTCAGCCTCTTCTCTACTTAATACCTTGGCCTTTTTTGGCGTATAACGCTCATTTTTTCGTTTCAGAAACGCTATTACCTTTTGAAATCTGCAAATGACAACTAAACGTCATATCTTTCAATAAATTTAAGGAAAACAAACCTGCGAACAGGGGCATTTTCTTTCATTTCCAAGCAGCTTTTCAGCATAAACCATTTTGCCCATAAAGTATTAGGGCTGAATCTAGCTGATAGTTGATTCAAGTAGACCAACAAAACATCTTCAGTTACCCAAATCACACTATTTTGTTTTGCCACTTTTTGAAGTCGTCGTATTCTCGCTCGTACCTTGAAGCTGATTTTGCAGGTAATAAACTTGAAGCTACACTGCTGGCTGCCTCAATAATTTCTTTTGGTACATTCATTTTCGCTTTCGCCAAAACAAATGTAAAGAAAAATAAACAGACATGTTCATGGCAACGCTTCCATACGACATTTGCGACAAATTATTGAGATTTTTTTGGGATTTATCTAACCTTCTTACAAATGAGAAACAAATAAAATATAAAACAATACACGCAAGGTAACGGGTTTTACTGGCTCAAGGAGGTAACTGACTCGCCTGCGGCTCGTCAGTTATATCCTCCATTCGCCAGTAAAAACCCTCTTACCTTGCTAGTAATGTTATATACTATATTTTTCAACAATATGTGTAATGTACCATATACAATTTTTCAAATCCGACTATACAGTTGAGTTGCCTTGAGATAATTCATCAGATTATTGAAGTTTGAGGAGTTGTGTAGAATTTCTTTTAGGTTCAGCTCGAGGTTCTCACTTCTATTTTGTAGGTTCTCCTATCACTTTCGTACTGCTAGCACGCCACCAAAAAGTGAGTCATTGTGAAAGGGCTGCTACACAGTAGTTTATGATTAAAAATTCAATTTCCGATGGATTTTGATGACACTACGTCAATGATTTTCTCATCGCTGATTGAAATAATCACGAAAAGACATTAAAATACATAACATCACACCAGGTCAATCACAGATTGGACAACTGACATAATATAGATCACTGAAATTGTACCGGGATCGTCTTACAAATTAGCAGAAGAATTGTGTGTTCTCAAACCTCATATTTAAATTTTCAATCCTGTGACTTCTCAGACACAGATCTGCATTCAGAATGTTTGTTCAATTGATGGGTTTTTCGATAATTCTCATCGAAAAAAATAACTTTGAACTGCCCCACTCATGCAAAACATTGATAAAAATTCACAATTTTCATCGAAACAAACATTTTATTGTAAATCACTCCATTTGTCAACATTTTTTGCATAAATTGAATATGTGGAAAACAAAACAAGATGAGGGATTTGTATATCGAATTAAGAAAAGCAGTACTATACAAGGTGTTCGATTTGAAAGAAATATTCTGAGATTATTTATAGGAAATATATCGCAGCAATCAAAATTCCAGGATGTTGTCTATTTTAGTTCTATTCAAACCCCCTATGTATCCTTCAGGTGAGTCACTTAAGGACTGAACGAGAATAAATTCGCTATCACAAAAACGCTTATATCTTTTGAACCACTGGACCGATTTCGAAAATCAAACTCATTTTCGAATCATCTTCTAATTCGAATGAAAACTGGTTTTAGAATAAAAAAACCAAAACTATTTTTTACAAAATTCATGGAATTTTTCTGGAATTCTTCCCATCATACTTCTTATAGTGTTCTCAGTCACTTTCCGGGATGCTGTCTTCCACTTTTGCTTGAATTCCGCTGATGTTTTCGTTGATTTCTTAGTCTTCTTCAATTCTATTTTTACCAGGGCCCAATATCTTTCGATTGGTCTGAGTTCTGTGCAATTAGGTGGATTGGCCTCTTTGGGGACAAAAACCACCTCATTAGCTTCGTACCATTCCTTGATGGCCTTGCTGTAGTGCCATGAAGCTAAATCAGGCCAAAAGATTGTTCACACATCGTGCTCACGTAAAAATGGTAAAAGTCGCTTCTTCAAGCAATCCTCGATGTATATCTTCGAGTCAACAGAGCTTTGGCCAACGAAAAATTTGCTCCTTTTCCCACAAGTGCAAATTGCTCGCCAAACCAGGAATTTTTAAGGAAACTTTGCTTGTTTCTTCACGCGAAATTGTTCGTCAACATTTCCACGAGAATCTGCAGTATAAAATTCCTGACCAGGAAGTTGCGAGAAATCAGCCAAGACATAGGTTTCGCGTCCATCACGCAACAGGAAAAAATTTTCAAGAAATCTTTTTTTCATTTCTTTGCTCTTGATTTCGCTTCTTGATTCTTCACAGCGTTCCTGTCTGGCACTTTCTGCACTTTGTATGTTCTAAGCCCACAACTCGACTGGATTTTCTGAACGGTTGACTGCGAACAACCCACTATTTGGGCCACTTTCCGTCCTGAAAGTTTAGGATTCTTCTGAAAAAGGCTTTCTTCACTTTTTTTGGGCTATGAAATCTCTTTTCCTCCCGGTTCCTTCCTTGGGGTTAATTGTGAGATCTTCGTTGAAGCGCTCAACAACTATTTATACCGTTTCCGGACGAACGCGAGCCTCTTTGCGATTCTTTTGAAGCTCCATTTTTGATTTTTTTGAAAAAATTTCACTATAAATTCTCGTGTTTTCACTTCGCTTGACATTTTGCCAGAGAGAATTGGAATATCTATGAAGTAAATGTTCCACATGTTTCTGACGTTCATAACAAAGCTAACTATGATCAAATTTTGATTTTTTCTCAATTGGTTCAAGAAATAGGTATAGGCGTTTTTGTGGTAGCGAATTTGTTCTCGTTCAGTCCTTACTAATTTGGTGAAATTTTGGAATGTTAAATTTGATTCTAAGTGTTTTAATCAAGGCCAGATGCAACAATATAGCTAGATCTGACTCTGGTAATTTTCTCACTACAGTCATAAGTACAAAAATAAGATGACCCCCACTATCTTGCTGGGATCCTGAGAGTAACAGAGAACTGCGAACGTTTTTCTCAAGCTTATTCTTCAGAATGATTTGAAACATTTAAACATTCTTTATTGAAAAGAAGTTGAGGAAGAGTTAATAAATAGATGATTTTAATGCCGATTAAAACCTAGTTGCATAAGATTGATATCAGAATATATTCCACAGAAATGAAAACAAGCGTATGACAGATGTAAAAGTTTTTTCATTTTCAAAAATACATCTCAAGTCTTTCCCGTCTCAATTGCAAATTTCTGAATCCATATCATTTGATGTTCAATATGAATAATTTATTGAGTTCAAGAAAAAATCAAATTGAATTCATATCAGTCTATTTAATTTAAGTGTACAGTTATGGAATACGGTGAATGACAATGCATTTTGACTACATGTATTCTGGTCGATCGATGCTCAAATTGAGCCCCGCCATTTTCCATACAATGGTATAAATTTTGCTCTGGAATAAGAGACGGAAATCTGATTGAAATACGTTTCAAAAATGGTGTGTACACACCATTTTTGAAAGTTGGCGGGGCTTAATTTGCGGTGTTGTTTGATCAAAGTATTGGGGATAGTCATCAGTTCGTCTTTTTCATCCAATTTTACTCTCATGCCAATAGACATTGATAATCATTTTATGCTCCGAATAAATTAAGAAGAGTTTCATTTTCAAAGCCAAATATTACGATAACGAATAATCAAATCTCAAAAAAAAGTTCCGTCATATTCAGGAGGAATGAAACTTTTCAAAAACATATATGTTGTATTATGAAAAAAATAAAGTCCCTCCACTATGAAAAATGACGAGTCGGATCGATTTCCCAAAATTTTGATTTTTTACTTCAAATCGAGTTCTTTTCAAGTGGTTCAAAGATTTTATTCTATTCTTGTATATCAATTTATATTCACATTAACACTTCGTCCCAACTCATAATTCATGAGAGGAGTGGTTATTTATTGGAATATTCGTATTATTACAAAAAGTGTAGAAATGAGATGATAATTATTGTTGAGGTAGGAATTTGAATGGGATATAACTGCAATGCCGTGTTGAATCCGCAAATGTTTCTCAATTATCATTATAATTATTGCTTCATCATATCGAAGACAAGAGACGATCTTCATCATACTTACCTGTCCCAAATATAAAAAATTCATTAGTGAGTACTTGGTAGAAATTAGAATGGGTGCCAATTAATATAGTTATTAATAAAATGGGAACAAATGTGAATAAATTCACACATTGTATTCAATTCTCAATTATTATAATTGAATGTTAACTCGATATTCGATGTATACAACTTCTATTTTCGTTGAATTCGAAACAATTTATATGAGGCCTTCTTCAAATGTTTCATTGAGAAAATATAGTTTTACAATTGTTGTTGAATTGCTACTCATGTTTTATAGATACGGACACCGTATGTCCATATTAGACCAATATATATCAATAAAATGTATTTTCTTGGGTGATAGTTAGCACTATATCATATAACCTCGATGATGAATTGAACCAAATTTTGAAGTGAAAATAATTTAGCGAAATCTTGCTAATATTGAAGTTGAGATTGAAATAATATAGAGTATTTATTATTCAACTGTTCTTCGAAACAAAAAATAAAAGTTTGCATGAATAACTGATTTTTTCGTGAACCTATCCTGCATATTCCTCTCATTAATCTATTCCATCCAATTTTCATCAAAGCAAAAGCCTTAGACGCGGCGCGTCAGACACAGAAAGATCACTGCATGCATAGACATATTGTATTGAAAGCATTATCTTCAATAATTATACAGGGTGGACCAAAAGTCCGTTTACTTTTCAAACAATGATAAAAACAAAACTAGATAAATGCTGCAAAATCTGTTTATTTATTATTAAAAAAGACAAGTAGGGATTTTATTTTTTGAATATTACATCATCTAAATGTGACCCATGTCCCTCACGACACTGTTGCAACCTGGAGCGAAAATTTTCTATCACGGCCTTGCAGGTGTTTTCTGAAATGTTTTTGGATTTTTTTCTTTGGGGATCGTTTAAAAATAAAGTTTTTGACACCAACCCAGCGTCTCTTGAAGAATTAAAGGAACGCATCAGCGAAGAAATCCAAAACATTTCAGAAAACACCTGCAAGGCCGTGATCGAAAATTTTCGCTCCAGGTTGCAACAGTGTCGTGAGGGACAAGGGTCACATTTAGATGATGTAATATTCAAAAAATAAAATCCCTACTTGTCTTTTTTAATAATAAATAAACAGATTTTGCAGCATTTATCTAGTTTTGTTTTTATCATTGTTTAAAAAGTAAACGGACATTTGGTCCACCCTGTATTTCAGACGATGTAAATTCACATTCAAAGTTGTACAGAGTTGGCCAGATTTCGATGGTTTAGTACTACATATCTTAAACTATAAGAGGTAGAGAAAAAGTAATACACACCCAAGTAACACCGTCATATTTCTTTGGCATTGAATGCCAAATTCATGTCATCAATTCGCCCTAAAAACCAAATTCTATGCCAAAAGCATGTCAAAGCCAAATGGTTGTTTTCTAGTGCACTGAGATGGAAATCACGGCTAAAACTAATGCCAAATTGGGTTGAGAGCAATATAGAATTTTTTGAAGCAATAAAGTGGCATGCAATGCTAAAAAAAATGCCAAAGCAATTCCAAAGCTTCATAGAATTTTCCGAAGCAATAAAATAGCATCTAAAGCTTGAATAAATGCTAAAGTATTTCCAAAGCCATGAAGAATTATTCGGAGCATTAGAATAGCATTCAATGCTAAACAAAATGCCAAAGTAATTCCAAAGCCATATGGCATTACTTGAAGAAATAACTGCGCCTTTATTGCTTGAATGAAGGCTAGAAGAATTCTATTGCTCTATGGAATTTTAAGGAGCATTTGTTTGGACTTTATGGCTACACTATTTTCCAAATGGAGACATGTTTCTCAAATAACCTAAAAATAAAAAACTGTTCTGATTCTGATTTGATTCAACTGCTCTTTTACATTCATACATTCAGTGATAATGGAAAAAAACCAGATGAATATTTTGATGGAATAAAAAAATTTCGCTCATTCAAGCGCAGTGACGGATATTTTGAACAAATTCGAGAACGCTTGAAAACAGTGAATGAGAGTAACATTTTAAGTTCAAAAGTGCCTATTTCTCGGCAGTTGTCTCCTGAATGTTCAAAATGTTTCTTCTTATCTTGTCAGCTCGCAAATAGCATTTTTGAATGCCATATGGCAACAATTGCCACTAAGCATTCTTTTGGATAATAACCATGCCAAAAATAAATATGGAGGATATCTAACACACAGAAATATGCGGTGTTGCAAGTTGCAATGATTGCTTGACATATTTCGATGTAGTATCATCCGGATATTCCATTATCCGAATGCCTAACGACAAAATTGGTCCGGATCACTGGCGCATCCAGGCGGAGAAAACCTATGGGGTTGCTATGGGTCTGGACTAGGGCCCCCGAGGTACCGCGGGCCCAGGCCCGCCGCTAGCTGTCTGAGCGCCCGCGTGTAAATACTGTTATGCCGCCCCCAATAGGGCGCTACATCAGGGGCGTATCCAGTGAGCAATTCGGGGGGGGGGGTAGTGGCAATATATATATATATATTATATTATTGTTATTTCTATTTATAAAATTTAAAAATCATATAGATACACACTCAAATATTTATCTAAACAAATTTCACTCTCCTCGCTTTTATATTTGCGAAATTTTCTATAATCTTAGTCATATCCAATCTATCCAAAATTTGGTGTTCAATTGAAATTATAGCTAAATTACTTAATCTGTGTTGGATCTTAAATAATTCTTGATTATTTTTAATTTTGAAAAAGATCTTTCTCCAGATGCAACTGAAACCGGCAATGTTAGTAGTATTCTTAGTGCTATTGTTATATTCGGAAATGTAGAAATTAAGTCATTGCCTCGGTCATTGCCAAAAATATATTGTAACAGTGATTGTGGATCCTTCGATTGGTGTTCTGCAAAATGCGATTTTAGTGGAATAATTTAATTAAACAAATCAATACCGTCAATGTCTGATTCATTAGTAGCATCATCTTTAAGCTTCAGATTCAAGTCTTGACAATACTTAATCAAATCAACATTGGAATAGTCGAATAGGTTGTCGCTAAGAAACCCAAACACGTCGCAAAATGTTGTCAACTCTTCGAATCTATTTTTCAAGGAATTGATTGTTTGATATAGTATCCTAAAATAAAACTCCACTCGGTATTTGGTTTTTGGGTCGGATAAAACTTCATCACTGTGTTCATATTCAAATTGTGTTGGTTTTCTTCTTGGTCTGATTTTATTGATTAGTGGAAAATCTGTTTCTACATTGAGTTCGTGGGCCACTTTGGAAGATTCTGCTAACACAATTTCAAAATGTTCAGCCGTACGATATTGTTTGAACTTATCAATCAACGTCTTCAACAAATTCATGCAAATTTGGGTATTCATGGTGAAGCTCTGCATCATTTAACTCGGGGCATTAATTTTATTTAGGATATCAAACCAAATTACTACCGAGCAAATAAATCTATAATTTTGTACGTTTAAGGCCAGCGAATGAGCTTTGTGGGAAGTAGTACAATCCCATTCTGAGGAATTATCAGATATTTCTAGCAAAGCATCAAAAATTTTTTCGAGGTGATAACGTAAGGGTTTAACTGCATCGATTCTGCTTGACCATCGCGTATTACTTAAAGCTTTTAATTTTATCTTTGGTAAAAGTTTACAGATAACAGACCACCTTTTTGTAGATGACGAAAAGAAAACGTAAATTTCTTGAATTATATTGAAGAAATTCACAGTTTCGTGCGTAATACTTGCTGCATCATTCACTACCAAATTGAGCTTATGAGCCGAACACGGTACGTAAAATGCACGGTTATTGATTTCAAAAAAATTTTTTTGTAGTCCACTGTGTTTTCCACGCATATTTGAACCGTTATCATAACCCTGGCCTCGTAAATTTTGAATGTTGAGATTCAATTGCGAAAATAAATCCGTAACAAAATTCAATAGACCTTCGCCTGTGGAGCTGTTGATAGGGCAGAAATCAAGGAAATTTTCACATATCGTAAATTTTTTGTCTCATTATCTCAAAGAACATGCCTGAGTATAACTGTAATTTGTTCTATATGACTAACATCTGGTGTGCAATCTAATATGATGGAGAAATATTTTGATTCTCTGCGGAACTTCAGGGGGCGGCATTATCGATGTTGGCCGCCTGTCCTCCCGATCCTTCACAGAAAAAGTCTCTCTAAGGGGGATGGGGAGACCTTGCCGCCCCCAATGTTGAACGGAGTTGGAGAAATTTCAAAGCAGTTGGCAAAGTTTCGATCGCATATGGCCAAATTTCTATGTTTCTATGACAGTTGGCAAAATTTTAAAGCAGTTGGAGTTGGACAACCGGCCCCCCTTTTTTTTCTCCCCCCCCCGCTTACCACGTTGTTTGTCCCCTTCAACAAAAATTTCAATTTCACTGGATTTGCCGCCCCTCTGGACGTGCCGCCCTTGTGCCGGGCACGCTTTGCACGCCCGCTTACGGCGGGCCTGCGCGGGCCCCTGTGTATACATAATATTTTTGGCAAAAGCTTTTGATATTTTTCAGAGTTCTGCATATTATGCTAACAAAAAAAATTAGTAAATCCTTGTAACAATTTTCAGATATAAATCAGAATTTTTGTGAACGTGGCAACTACGCAATTAGAGTGCTGATTTTTCATGAATAATTGAAGTCTATATTTGATTTGTTTGATGGCCCCTCTTTTTTTGGGATTTTCATCAATATATTCACCTAAAATTTGCCTTGCCAAATACTTCTGGCAATACCTGGCATATGCATCATGCATACACATTTACTCCTACAGTATTGTTTATGCCATATCTCATAATGTCTAGTTGACAACAAATATTTTGTTTTCTATGAATTGACAGACAGACGGAAACGGAACTTACGGGAAAAATTTGAGGTTAAGAAATCGAGTAAACGCCAAAATAAAGCCAAAGCGATATGGCCGCCAAATCGAATCACAGGCCAAAAGTTGGAATTGCAATCTAAACAGCCTTAGCATTTTTTTAGATTTTGCAGCTAAAAGTTGACCACTAAATCTAAATACATGCCAGAATATGTGCTCCTTTTTGGCATGGAAAACGTTCACACAACGTTATTAATACGTCATTTGTGCTAATATTAAATGCCAAATCGCATTATAGATAGCATAGAAATCGCTTTCAGTGCTAATTCGAAGCTTGTCGTGTTACTTGGGCATCTACGTAAGTCTTATACGATTTTTGCAGCACACGTGAAAATAGCTGATTATGGCTGATTTTTTCGTAATTATTGAAGTTATTGTAGGTATCCTAATTTTTTAGGGTGAAAAGTATAGCCTTTGTCTCTCAGATATTGTAGCTTTCTAAGGGTGAAAGAATTTCTGAAATCGGTCCATTATTTTTCGAGTCAAGTCGTATCAAACACACAAAAACACAAATCTTTCCTCTTTATAATATTAGTACCTACCTATACATAGATATAAATAAAATATGCTGGAATGTTTTATACAAGCAAATTATGACGCTGATAATGCATCTCAATTTATATTTTGGGATGAGACTCTATTGGTCTGAGTAATAACTCATAATAAAACTAATATTTCCTGAATCAATTTGGCAACTTACATTAATTGTGAGATATCGAATTCTATGATCTTATAAGAATTTTAGAAGGCGCCAGACGATACAACAATGACGAAATTGAATTGAATTTGACCAGTAAAAATAAATAAGACATGAAATTCTATAACTGCCTATAACTTGTTTTGAAGGAAGTGAATCTAAGCCTGCTTGAATTTTGCTGAACGAAAAGGGTTTTTTCGATATACATTGAACTCGGAAGTATATCGTGATATATCATTGAAATCTTTTGAGAAAAATCAATTTGGAAATATCATTTCTCATTACGGTTTCCATTTGAATTTTTTTTTATAGCTCCGAAATTTGAGCAGACACAAAAAATCCAATAGCACCGCTGAAAAGCAGTAAAAAATGTGCCCCAAAGATGTGTTTATTTCGAGAGCATAGATCCCATAATACGGAAGTTATAGTCAATTCTAATAATGGACCAAATACCAAAATCGCCCTGTGGCTCGAAAAGTAGACGCTGTAGCAACTTGGGGTTTTCAGCAATTTCTGTTTCTCGAAAAAAGAGAACATGACCAATCTAAAGTGCTATTTGTATTTCGTGCGTATCAAATTCATGTTTTCATGGCACATTCGGGTGAATTGACACTCTAATGTGCCATGAAAAAAACACTAATTTTACGCACCTAATACAATATAACACATTGTGTGACTATTGTGTGACGATGCACTACATGACTACGCAATGTCTATGTCGCTATCTACCTGAACAGTAAATAGTAAATAGATCCTGCAATAGTGCGTTAAGCTTCTATGGCTGCTAAACCAGACGTTTTAGGAATTTAGTTGAAAAGCATTCCCTTTGTTCTTGCAATTCTGCATCTCAGGAAATTATTTTATGATATACAGGGTATTCCCAAATAAAATTATTCAACAAATTAGTGATTTTTTAAATGAAACACCCCTTATATTTTTGCATATTTTCAATGGCTTCAATACTTCTAGCATGATGCAAAATATTAGGGATATTTTTCCAACAGTAGGTACGGATCTTATTAAGAAAAAACTGCAAAATTTCGACGAAACAGTAGTTCGGTAAAAGCCCTTTACCGATTTCCAGAAGCGATAGAATCATGAATTTGATCAGGATTTCTTTTAACTCAAGAATTTGCCTAGTCATCGTTCCTAAATGATCAACCTCTCTTAAACAGGGGGTGCCTGTTATCAATGTCCAAATATGAAAAATTTCAAATTGTTTTTCTCGATTTTTTCAAATGTAACACCCTGTATTTTTTCCATGATGATGTACACAGTTTAAAACCTTACATTTTTTCAGAAGTAACATTAGGATTATTTTCACTCCTGCGTCCAGCAGGTACGAAAAATGAAATCAGAGCGGAAAATTTTATTCAAATATTGGAAATAAAAACAAACAGGCGTTAAAAAAGACAAAGAGAAATTGTGTCAATGATCCAAGAGATGTTCAAAGTGTCGTCCACCTTCTCTGGAACACAAAGCGATCCGATCGTTGAATGTCCCACTAACCCTCGTCAGCATGGCTGGAGTAATGCTTCGGAAAGCAGTCACAATCCTCTCTCGCATATTGGAAGCTGTTGTTGGAACTTCATCATACACGATTCCCTTTATGTATCCCCACAAAAAAAAAATCTATTTTGGTGAGATCCGGTGATCTAGCAGGCCATCTTGTCGGTCCGCCTCTACCAATCCATCTATTTTTGGAAACTGTTAGTCCAGTAAATCCCTCACAGGACGAGAATAATGAGCGGGTGATCCATCATGCTGAAACCATATTTCATTCCGTATTTCCGTAGGTAACACTGCTAAAATTCCGGGAAGAATGTTCTGAATGAAAGTATAATAATATGCAGCTCCATCTAAATTTCCTTCGAAAAAATGTGGGCCTATCACATGATTGGCGATTGCCGATTACTGCTCCCCAGACATTCAATGACCACCTGTGTTGATTGTCTATTTCCCTTATAATTCTTGGATTTTCTACAGAGTAATAATGAAAATTGTACCTATTGACGGCTCCGGAATTGTGGAAGGTTGCTTCATCACTGAATAAAACAAATTCAAAAAATGTAGGGTTCTGTTCAATTTGAAAACTTGCCCAGTTACAGAAATTCAGACTGTTTTCAGAATCGCTATCGGTAAGCGCCTGATGCATCTGAATATGGTAGGCATGATACTTTGTTTTTTGAGGATTCTTTGAACTGAACGCTCACTCATATTACAGGCTACACCAAGCTCCCTTTGGCTTGTGTGTGGATTTTCAGTTACATGCAGTAAAGCCTCGAGCTCCTTGTCCTCCTTAGTGACCGATTTTATTCTCTCTTCACTTTTATACTTGACATCTCCTGTCTCTACAAATCTGTTTGAAAGCCTCCGAAAACTCGATTCATGTGGATGTCTTCTTTCGGGATATTCGACAGCATAGGATCTACTGGCTAATAAACATTTTCTGTGGCACTGTCCCAACATGAAAATCATATCAACCATTTCATCTCTATCAAAATTCATCTCAATTTATTGTATTCGGAAATAACTTTGAGCTCTGAATAACAATATGTTGATCAATAATAATAATCGATGTACTTCATAACAGTTTCTGTGGCACTGCTGCGACATAAAAATTATATGAACCATTTCATGAATAATAATTTTTTTCGATGCCGATAAAACTCTGTAATCGTTAGAATACACATGTTACCAATAATACCTATGTATGTGTTACTTATTCGGACAAACATTATCATTTGCATGTTGAACTTCAAGGATTATGATTTTGGAAGGGTTTTAAAGTTTTTCAAAAATTAGTCATTCAGTTTGGTTTCATTGTGTGACTCATTTAAAATATCCGTTAGTTATTAAGTATGTTCATTATTCCTGAAATTTTTGGTAGAAATGTCATTTAACGTGTCTGCTGGACACAGGAGTGAAAATAATCCTAATGTTACTTCTGAAAAAATGTAAGGTTTTAAACTGTGTACATCATCATGGAAAAAATACAGGGTGTTACATTTGAAAAAATCGAGAAAAGACAATTTGAAATTCTTCATATTTGGACATCGATAACGGACACCCTGTATAAAAAAGGTTGATCATTTAGGAACGATGACCAGGCAAATTCTTGAGTTAAAAGAAATCTTGATCAAATTCACGTTTCTATCGCTTCTGGAAATCGGTAGAGGGCTTTCACCGAACTACTGTTTCGTAGAAATTTTGCAGTTTTTTCTGAATAAGATCCGTACCATTGGAAAAATATCCCTAATATTTTGCGTCATGATAGAGGTATTGATGTGCATTCAAAATATGCGAAAATATAAGGGGTGTTCTATTTAAAAAAATCACTCATTCGTTCAATAATTTTATTTGGGAAAACCCTTTATATTAGAAAATAATTTCCTGAGATACAGAATTGAAATTACAAAGGAAATTCTTTTCAACTAAATTTCTAAAATGTCTGGTTTGGCAGCTATGAAAGCCTAACGCAATATTGCAGGACCCTGTATAGACTATGACGAGAATGTTATAACATATTGCTGCAGGGTGTTCAAGGTACAAGGTAGATTGGACAGTGGACATCAGTCATAGCCCACAAGACTTGAAAAGTTGAATTTCTTTATATACTAACTGGATTTCTATGAGAATTTCGAGTTTTCCGAGGATCTTTCAATTTTTTTTCGAAATCGTTTGCAGATCATAAAGTTGATAATAACAACAAAGCTTCATTCTACAATTTTTCAAGTTTACAGTGACTTACCAAAAAAAAAGTTCTGGAGGAAAATTGGGAACAGTGTTCCAGAAAATTGGCATGTCACATGTTTAAACTATAACTGATAATTACAATGCCCAATTCCAGTTTGATACCTTGTGTAGATACGGGTACTATGAGAAAAAACTATGAAACAAATTCAAACTTTATATCTCGACAACGAAACCTTGGCGGTCCCATGTGTATGGGTCTCTTTTCTTAAAATTATGCAAGGAATCTCCTTTTTTGTACTCCCAATTAGAAAACACATATACTGGGTGACCCATTTTGAAATATCTACGGAAATAACTGCTCGAGAAGGGCCTGTGTCAGAAAATTATTCAAATGAAAGTTTCTTAGTTTTCAGGGGGGAAATTCTGCCTTTTTTTGTTTCTGCTCTAATATGAATCGTTGTGGAAATATGAAGTGTTTCATGCTCGAAATGGTCATGATGAAAATTTTCTACACACAAAATGTGAGCAAATTTTATGAAGTGAGTGTTCATAGAGACGAATTAAACCAGTTTTTCTTTTTTGAATATATTCACAGGCAACACAGAACCGAATGATTATATGAGAAAAATACCTTCGAAGTACTTTACCATGACTACCTTGAGCATGAAACACTTTATATCTCCAGATAAATTCTTTTTATGGAGAAACAAAAGAGACATAATGTTTCAAAACTAAAAAAACATATTTCCTATTCAGAAAATCTACTTGACCTTGAAATCAAACTCCAAGGTCAGATCAAACGTCTGCATTCGAAGTCACCATAAAAACTAAGGAACTTTCATTTGAAACATTTCTCGACCCAGGCTCTTTCTATGTGGTTATTTCTGCGGATCTTTTAAAATGGGTCACCCTATACATAAAGTTATTCTATTGCTTCTCAGATAGGGTTCCTAAAATTGAAGTTCTCCATCCGCTACATCACTCCCATAAACACAACAAAAACGCCAACGCGTATTCTCCTCCGAAAGTCACTAAATGATTCTAATTTGATGAGCTGATGAGCATGCGACGTAATTCATTAATAGAACCCAATCCGCCTTATTGCTTCTTTCTGATGTAACGAAGATGATGGTTGTCCTGTCACATGTTCATTTTAATCCTGTTATACCATCGATTTAGTGGCCCTAATAACGATAGAAGGTCCGAAGGTATCTCAAGGCTAATGGCAATCCATTTTTCCTGGCTGAGATTGAACAGTCTTGAGTTTTACTTCGGAAGGCACGCATTGGAAAAACTGAATCGAAAATTCTCGCGGGTTTTTTTCACCTCATCCAGAAGATGTGCTACAACAATTCAATCAAGGTGAGTTGATCGTCAGTAACCAAATAATATGAAAATGAATCAGTTCTGCGTCAATACTGCAGTCCCCCCTAATTTCGTACTTCAAAAGCACACCAAGCTTAGATAACTCTGCCAATACCAAACACCGCTTACTTCTGTCTCATTTTCTACTTTGTACTTCACCAGAGAGCATGGCAGTAGAATGAGTCAATAAAATAAAATATTTATAGCTTTAATGGTTCTCCCCTCACATATCTACATATTCATTTGAAATAATTGGAGTTAAATGATAATCGAATCGTTCTTCTGATTGAATTACACTCGTTTTTATGATGAAAGTCATATAATGCAATTATTTGATGTCAGACGAGTAATTAACATGAAGATATGTCGTGGTAAACACATTACAGCCTTCAAACAATCTTTTTCACTTTTTTGAACAATAGACAACCATTATGAGTAAACAAAAAGATTGCGTACGCGTATTTCCTGACTCTAATCCGTCTGAGTAAACTATTCAACAAACTAGAATGAGTAGGCTGATTTTTCTATTCATTTTCACCAGGGCAATGTCTGTCTATTAATATCCACAATGAGTACAGAGGTTTTCGATAGAGAAGACTATCTTCCACAGCAGATAACAGCCAGCTTGATTGTCTAATGACGGTTTTTTTGACGAAAGGATCGGGAAATGTCAATCGTCAACTCGAAGTATTTAACAGTCGTGAAGCGCATTGAAATGGTTCAACAAAATTATCTCCACTCACTGGCGGCTTTGAGGGGTAGCCGTGCCCCCCCTTCGAGGTCGACAACCAACCCTTGCTGGTTGTTCAACCGATTTCTGATATGCGAATTTCAGACGAATTATTAAAAAAATAAAAAAAAGAACTCTAATGAAACGAAATAATTTAGTATAGGTCGGACTTTTTCAAACTGCAAGGCTCGAAAAAATCAAACACGCAGACAAAGTTGTCAGGATCCTTCTTATGTATACTTCTCGATCATCGAAGAAGCAATGAATAATAATAATAATAATAATAGTCTAACGATTTTCAATAGGTTCGTGGATGATTGTTTAATTATAACAACAGGAGATGAAATTAAATAAATTATGGAGGACTTGAACAATTTCAATAATGAACTGAAATTCACCTTAGAACCGGAAACAGATAATCAAATAAATTTTTCCCCCTTTTGATTTTAATCAAATAAACTTTTTATATACTACTATTATCAGAGAAAATAACACAACTAAAATGTTGAGGAAGTCCTTAAATTCAGACTGGATACTTGATCATAATTTATTTATTTGATTGAAACAAAATTACAATTCCCATATTGAGAACCATTAGTAGCAATACAAAAATTTCGAAATCGGAGAAATCTAGAAGGAGATCAGTTGGAGTCGACAAGGTATTGGGAGAACTCCATAGCTCCCACACAAAACGCAATGAAAAATTTGGAAATACGAACAACAGAATCGTTCAAGAGTATTGAATCTCATTTCACTCAGCAAATAGCAGATCTCAAAACTGCTTTGGTTGAATTAGTGACTAAAAAAATACAAAAGAAAAAACTGGTAATTCAGTGAAGGCTAGACTTGTGGTTCATTCCAATAACGAAATATTACAAGACATTCCACAATCAAGTATAGTGGAAAAAATATCCGTATGGCCCAGAAAAATTGTCGGATAATTTAAAACTAGGACAATTTAAAGATTGGCTTTTTGTTACTCCAAGGTTTGAATACTGAAAATACCGTTCAAAATACAGCCTTTTTGGCATCCTATTTCAGTCAAGATAATATATCAGATGTAGTTCAACTGGTTTTGAATATTCATGATTTGAGTGAATCGAAGGTTCGCGATATTCTATGTCAACTGGAGGAAAAAATAAAATGGACGAATACGAAGAAGTCAATTCATGAACAGAAAACAAGAAGATGGAGAACCATTCCTCAATTTCTACAGGGAGAAACTTAAACTTTTTCAACTTACTGAACCTTGTGGCCACTGCTACAATAAATTTTCAGCAGATCACATTATTGGATCCCTTCACAGTGATTGGAAATTTATTGAAAAGTTTCCGACCGTAGCTAGAATGTTACACTCATTGTATTTTTCAATATGCCAATAATATCTCTCACAGATACTTCCGATACCGATACCGAATTGAAGACAAGACAACGAATAACATCAACAATGACACATCAGTAATTAACCACGAGATATGAAATGAAGACACGTGAAACGACAGATGAAAAGGAAAATAAGATTGAAACTCGGAAAGTTAACAGATCTGTATCTCGTACCGTAAACGTATTTATAATGGGGATGTTGACTATTATTTGGAATTGATTTTGATTTGTAGATAAACCCTATACAAACATGAAAAAATCTTTTCATGAAAAAAATATAGCAAATACCAATAAAAACTGAGTAAATAAAAATAATATTGAAAATTCCCGCTGAAACGCTTCATATTGTCACGTGATTATGATTTCGTCATCATACGATAAGCAGACTTCGCATTCTGTCGAAGCGATCTGTTTTTGCCTGATTTCTTGCGAACAAATTGTTATCGTAATTACAAATAATCGTAAAATACACTGCGCAAAAAAATTAACGCACATTCTGAAAATCTCAATTTTAATGAAAGTCAACTCTACATTGATTTTATAACTTATTTTTTATGTTCTCTCGGGAAGGTTTTGAACGACACAAGACACATTAAATGGAAGAAAAATTCAGGATTTCACCGAATCTTATGTGACAGAAGTGAAATGAACAATTTTCAAAATACTAAAATGCTGATAAGTGATTTAATACTTGGTATTTCCACCCCTTGCGTTAATTACAGCTCGGCAACGACGGTTCATACTCAAAATGAGTGATCTTAAAATGCTCTGATCTAATCCTTCCCAGATTTCTCCGAGTTGGAACTTCTCAGCCTTCTATTGAGGTTGTCCCAAACCTGCTCAATCGGATTGAGATCTGGACTTCTTGCTGGCCATTCCATTCGAGAGACTTCAACCTCTTCAAGGTACTTTTGAAAGATGCGCGCACGATGGAGTCTGGCATTATCGTCCATAAAAGAGAAATTTTCACCAATGTATGGGGCAAATGGCACTACATGCTCTTCAAGAATGTTCCTTATATACTTATCAGCATTTATAGCTCCATTATCAATGACCACTAGGTTTGTGCGAGCCGTCAAAGATATTCCACCCCATACCATAATCGATCCTCCCCCGAAACCAGTAGTATTCAGGAAATTGCACTGAGCATATCTTTCATGTGGACGTCTGTATACAAGGGAACGTCGGTCACAATGGTAGAGGCAGAATCTAGACTCATCTGTGAAGAGAACTCTTTCCCAATCGGCAAATCACGCAAAATCCAAACGCGCCCTTCGGTGGGCTGGGGTAAGAGCTGGGCCTCTTGCCGCGACACGAGGCCTTAAATCATATTCTCTGAGGCGATTTCTTATTGTCTGAGTGCTAATTTGCACCTCATGAGTTTGCTCAAGTTGATTTTGAAGGAGGCGAGCGGTTGCAAACCGTTGTCTCAACGAAGAAACTCCCAAGTAACTTTCTTGAATGGCAGTTGTTACCTGTGGTCTATCCTGTCCTGGTCTTCGGACATTCATACCTGTCTCCCTGAATCGCTGCAACATTCTGGACACACTTGTATGGGAAACTCCAAACCTTTCTGCAATTCTTGTGTATGTCCACCCTTCTTCTCGCAAAACTACCGCTTGGGCACATTCCTCTTGGGTCAAATTGCGTGTTTCGCGTTGCATAGCGATCGAGTGTAGAAAATCAACGAAAGAAAAACTATTGATCACTAGAATTGATCGAGAACAACTGATTTTAGAATGGAGCCAATACATTCAAAATCTGATAATATCACCTTTTTTTATTCCTGCTGGGAGAACATCTGTATTGAAGAAAAATGTTGAAAGTGGATAACATATGCATGCATAATTCTGATAAAAATGAATAATTATCATTGAGACCACCTTCAGTTGTGGAATAAATTTGAGATTTCCATAATTGCGTTAGTTTTTTTGCGCAGTGTAGTTCGCTGGTGATACGTTTTACTTTATTCTGTTCTTCGTAAGTTCGTACTCGTAATGACACATAGGAGACAGTTAGGTTAGTTCTTCTTCTTCTTCTTTCTCAAACAAACCGGGCTGCAACCAGAATTGCCCCTGATTGAAATGGTCTGAACATGGGCTCAGCCTGGTAGACTATGTACCCAATCTCCGTTTTATATTTGCTGTTCTTGATCCTGGGTCCTGGGGCTTCAGGAATCTTGGTGTTCCAATCCCAGGATTGGTTTACTGAAGATCATAATTATTTGTAGCGATTCAATAATGTGTTATGTACTACTCTACTTAGCGAGATCTACAAGCGGTGGGTGTGAAGGATGACAAGGCTTGGAAAAAGCGACAAAGGTACAATAACACAGGCAGCAATAAGTCTAGGCTAACAAGGCATGCTATTTATAGCACTATTCTACTCTTAACCAAATAATCAACCAACCAATCTAGAACCTGTATATTATTGCTAAATAAGGTCTGATAGATGTTAATGGGTAATGGATAATCAAACGAGGAGAGAGCGGTATAAAGTACATTACTATTAAATGAATTATTGGGGCATCCAAAAAATATATGGTTTATGTCTCCCAACATCCCGCAATCACAGCTAGCAGATTCTCTCAGACCGATTCTATGTAGATGCGAAGGGGTAAGACAGTGCCCGCTTCTGAGGCGGATTATCGCCGTGAAAAAGCGGCGGGGGCGGTCAATCTTGGAAAACCATGGCTTCTTGGGTACCTCTTTAGCAAAAGAGCCGTACACCTTTCCCTTAATAGAGCAGATATCAAAAAATTCCGCTTTCCAGCGTTTCGCGTGTTCTGCCAAGAACCCAGGCCATAACTCTTGTGGTCCCGCAGGTATATCTGGGGGCCCCGTCTGATATCGTCCCTCATTAGCTAAGCGATCAGCAATATCATTTCCATGGATGTACGAATGACTGGGAATCCACAAACATTTTAGTGAGATTCCCTTCAGGGAGGTATCGTACATAAGTTGGTAAGTGCGTGCAGTAATGGGGTCTGTTTTGGCGTCAAATTTTCCAGCCTTGAGCGCTTGAAGAACGCTAAGTGAGTCCGACACTATAAGTACTCTCTCAAATTTTTGTTTTATTGCCAATTCAGCAGCACTGCCCACCGCGTACATTTCTGCAGTATATATGGACCAATGATTCGGAAGAGGTGCAGACTTTTTAATTATTGGTGATGGACAAAAAATTCCATATCCTACAGAATTGGGGTCCCTAGAAAGGGATGCATCTGTAAAGAGTAATCGGTGATGCGGGAACTTTTCGCTGATGAGGGCATGGAATCTCTGGGGGTTCAATAGGGCATTCTTGGGAAGGTCAGAAATATGGACATCCACTCTATGGAGCTTCACCTTTAGAGGGATCTCGAAGAAGGGAATATTTTGAGCTGCTCTGATGAGATGCTTCTTGGGTGTTAGATCGGCTATTGCCTGAAAAAGAGGTGGGACTACGGTGCGAGACCATAGGTGATCAAGTTCTGTATGATCGCCGATTAATTTCAAAACAGGATGTTCTGTATATCTCAACAGCCTAGAGACATACCTGTAGGCCAGCCATCTTCGTCTATATGATAGGGGAGTCTGAGCCGCCTCAAAGAGGATGATGTTGGTTGGGGTAGACTTCAGCAGTGAAAGAGCGGACCGAAGCAGGGCGTATTGTGCTCTATCCAGGCGAGAGAGATTGGCTTTGGAGCATCGTCCATAAAATATGCTTGAATAGTCCAAATGTGGGAGAGCAAGTACCATATAGACTCTCACTAATACGGCCGGATGGCAGCCCCACTTTGTCCTGCCGAGCGCCTTTAGTATATTGTGTGTTGCTGAAATTTTAGCACATGTAACCTCGATCTGACGGTTCCAACGAAAGTTATTCTCGAAGTGTACACCCAGGTATCTGATGCATGGAGACCATGGAATGTTTTGGCCGCAGCATGATATGTTAGGTAAATCCCTGGGGGCTCTTGCCTTCGCAAAAACTATCGCAGAAGATTTCTCTGGGGACAGGGATAGGTTCCTTTGGGAGAGCCATGTGTGCACCTCATTCAAATCCGCTGTAAGGCATTCTGTCATCTGCTCTAAGTCAGTTCCGCTCATCAGCAGTGCAAGATCATCAGCATATTGTAACGGTTGGGTGTCAGGGGATAGCAGATCCGGGGGCATAAGAGAGTACAAGTTATACAGGGAAGGAGGAAGGACACCTCCCTGTGAAAGGCCGCATGAGGTGGTTACCGGACCCAGAATAGTTTCGACTGCAGGGTGGGTTATGTATAGGGATCGATTGATCAACAGTTGGGTTATAAGTTTCGATATGGGGGGAGGAATGGAGGCCGCCTCAAGATCTGACAAGAGCACTGTCGGGGATACATGATCATAGGCACCCTTTATGTCCAGGAATATCGCCATGACTTTTTCTCCGCGTGAGAATGCTTTATACACGAATGCAGTCAGGAACGCGAGGCAATCATTGACAGAACGCCCCCTTCGAAAGCCGAACAGAGGCCGGTGAATGCCGATTTGGTTCTCTATAAGTTCTTCAATACGGTGTTTTAGCAGGCTTTCAAGGATTTTTGTAATGCACGGCGATAGAGATATAGGCCTATAGTTATTAGGAATGTTAGGGGTTTTGCCTTTTTTTAGAAATGGGAGTATTAATGTTTCCTTGAACTCGGGGGGAATAACCCCCGATTCAAGAATCTGATTGAACACCCTCAACAGCAGTAACCTTGCTGATAGTGGAGCGTGCGTAAATACTGAGTACGATAAGCCATCCAATCCCGGAGCGGAATCCTTTTTCCTCGCCAATGCCAAATTTAATTCATTCAATGAGAAGGGCTCGCAGGAACCTGGGTTTGAGGTGTCTGGGAGGACTATGTTGTTGGGGCTTGATAAGTTACGGAGAATGTTCAACAGGCATTCTTTTGAGGGGGGGGCTGAATAGGTGGCAGGGGTGGTGCCAGAGAATTTTTTCACAACCCTCCACATTTTGTTAAGCTTTACAAAGTCTATGCTCTCGCAAAATTCTCTAAATGCGGCTTTCTTTTTCGCCCTTATCAGGCGCCTACATTGTGCCCTTGCCTCCTTGACAGCGCAGAAGTTTTCTAGGGTGGAATTCAATTTATATGATCTGAAAGCTGTCCTCTTTTCCCTGACAGCATTGGCCACATCATCATCCCACCAATGTATACGATAATCTGCAGTGGTTGCTGCCTTCCTTCTGGGAATAAACTCATCAGCAGCCTGTGTTAATAGGTTAATAATTTTTTCTGAATCTACCTCCGCAAAGTTTCCCCGAAAGATTTGATCACTCAGATATGTATTGTACCCCATCCAATCTGCCTTTTTGAGGTTATATTTCCGAGTGCTAAATGTTCTTGCAGAGATGTGTTCAGACTGTCTCCTACCCACCTTAATTAGGATGGGGAAGTGGTCACTCATGCTGCTATCCAGAATAACTGACCATGTTGAGATGAGAGATAGCGCTGGAGAGCATATAGTAAGATCCGGGGCACTAGGGTTTGCACCTGGGGGTGTCAACCGGGTGGGGGTGTTGTCATTCAAAACAACAAGGTCGGTTGAATGGAGAAACCTCTCCAGTACAGCACCATTGTAGTTTCTCATTCCAGATCCCCATAATGGGTTCTGTGTGTTGAGGTCACCTATCAGGAAGAAAGGTGCAACGAAATGCTGTGAGAGTGTGTCAAATTGGCTCAACGAGAGCCTTATATCAGGTGGTGAGTACATACAGAAGATCCTGATGGACTCAATCTCCAGTGCCATTAGCTGTACTCTGGGTGGGAAAAGCAGATCTGGCATTTGTACCATATGATATGGAACATTCTGCCTGACTGCGACCGCTATACCTCCATAGCCATCATTCCTGTCTTGCCTAATCAAAGTATATCCCAATATTTGGGCTTTGATGGAGGGGTTGAGATAAGTTTCATTCAGCAATATTAGGTCGGGGTTGTGATCCTTGATCATTATTTTAAGATCAACCAAGTTGCGCATCAAGGAATGTATATTCCAGTGCATTATTTTAAGTTCCATTGGGGTTGAGAGGGTATGTAATATATATTGATATCATGGCACAAGGGTGCAACATGATTGGTTTCTTGTTAAATTGTTAAAACTATATATACATACAAATACATACATATGTTAATGATGAAAGGAATTACTGGGGCCAGGAGGGGACTCCTCCATGCTCCAGTCAAAGTTTTCAACAGAGTTTTCATTTGTGTATTGGTTATTTGTTACAGTTATACTATCTTCGTCGTTGGGGGAGGTGGGGAGAGGGGTGTGTCTAATGGTGTCTGTTATCATCATTTTATTTGGGGGTATAGGGGATGGTATGCATGATTCTAAGCAATTAGTATTGGTGGGGGTGTATGTGAAAAGAGCCTGAGCATGAGCCTGGCGATCGTATCCTATGGTCCTTTCCTTCCGCTTTTGGGGAGTTGTTTTATTGTTTGAGCGTGAATATGAAACTAATCTTCTTGATGTTGTAGGAGGTGGAGAAGGATTATTTCGTTGGACTATGTTGTTCAGATGAGAGGGGAATTCAGATGGTACAGGGGCTTTCTGGGGTCTGGTGGCAGTATTTGCCTCATACAAGGATAAATTATGGATGGCCATCAATTCCCTCATCTTCACCTGTCTGAGATATTCGGTGCACCTCTTATCGTTTGCTGAATGTGGTTCGCTACTGAATAGACATTTGGGTGTTGCTTTGCAAGGGGGAGTGTTGTCATGGGATTCACCACATGTAACGCATCTAATGCTTCCTCTACATTGTGTTTCAATATGGCCGTACCGTATACATTTGCGGCATTGGATGACCGGGGGTATATATAATGAAACTTCGGTGCGAATACTGAATATTTCGAAATATTTGGGCAGGGAGACGCCCTGGAATGTTATCAAGCATGTTCCTGATGGAACCCTAGATGTTTGGTCATTCAATCTGCTTGTGCGGTTGAACCTGCGCACCCTGAGTATGGGTGTGTTGGGAGACATACCTGTACCATGTTGAATTATGTCCTCTTCTGTGATATCTGATCCTATATCTCGCACAATTCCCATTGAAGTTACCATTCGGGCTGGGATATATACTTCATAGGTTCTGATGCAAAGTGAGTGGTTATCAACAAACCAGTTGGCTTGTTCTGCTGTTGCCATGTAAATGCCTGTTCTTTTAAGACCCTTTCTGCAAATATTTTTGATATCAATATTGTTACTATATTGGGTCTGATGAAGGAGTTTACCAATGTTCATTGGGTTTAGGTTGCCAATATTCTGGCTTATTGATTCAATAATAACACAAAAAGGACCTTTGTCAGTTGTTCTATATCTAAAAGTTTGCCTGGGACTTACCGTGTTATTGGGTTTATTCAACATTTGAGATAGGTTTTCAATTTGGTAAAGTAGTTCATTATCTTGTGTCTCAAAGGCTGTTTTTTTCAAACTTGCTATCTCCTCGTTGAGAAGATTAAAGTCTATTCTATTAGGGGATTCTAGATTATCCAAAGCGTTAGCTGCTCTGGGTGAAAGAAGTGGTGAGACCCGGGGGTGCCCCCCGGGGCTCTCGTTTGACATGTTGCCACGAGATGTGCCAAATTAGTTGGTTACAATATTTGAAATTATGAAAACTACCCTTTTCAACCTAGACCTTGCAAAAAGACTTACCAGGATCGACACACAAAACAATCAATAGGATTTGGATTATAAGGAATTCACCGGCTTATTTTCAAGTCGCTCTCCAAACGTCCGAATCCAAATAAGGTTAGATTTAGATGTCACAGTTAGGTTAGGTAAGCTTGCTTATCGAACAGTGATGTCACGTATTCTGATTGCTGTTTGCAGTCACGTGATAATCGGTAGGTGGTAAATAACACAATTTAAATCAATTTTATTAAACTTCATGAGAGTAATAAGATCACTAAAATATTTTTTAGTACTTCAGAAACTACCTACCTTCAATGTGGAAAACTTCAATTATAATAATAATAATCTTTATTTCAGAAAATCAATACCTTACAAATGTACAATTGTTAACAAAATCAATATAACATGAATGCAGGCAATGAAGACTGAAACGTCCTAACAAAAATTGGCGTGTCACGATAAAAATTCCCTAACACTATAGGGTTCTCGCCTTATTAAGAGTTCATAAATCTCTTTACGGTACATGTTGAAATCAGTAAGTGATCTTATATGCTGAGGTAAATCATTAAATAATGTTATACACATATATGTGCAATTGTTTTCTGTAATGGAAAGTGAATGTTTTGGATAATGTGATCCTCATACATTTCGTGTATTGTATTTATTTAGTTTATTATATTTCTTGAAATATTGCATATTTTTGAATATAAATTGAAGACACTTATATATGTACAGACCAGCCAAAGTCAATATACCGTTTTCTCTGAAAACACCTCGACATGACTGGCGATACTTCATGTTAAACATCTCAGAGCCATTTTTTGTATCCTAAATATCGATAGTGCATAACTGCAATTTCCCCAGAATATAACGCCATAACTCAGAAGCGATTGAAAATTACTAAAGTAAATGGTAACTAGAAAGCTCTTCGACAGTTCAGATCTGAGAACACGCAGAGAGTATACAGCAGAGTTCAATCTTTAGTGCCTTCGAGTGATTTTCCCAAATAATGTGTTTGTCGATATTTATTCCCAGGAACCTAGCGGATGGTGACAACATAATTTCAGAATCTTTTTGGTGTAGGTGAATTTCCCCTGTACACGTCTCAGTTTGTGAGAGAAAACTATATGCTCTGTTTTATTTGCGTTCATTTCCAAATTATGCGAAAAACACCACCTTTGCAAGTTCAACATTATATTCGTGAACTGTTGTTGTAGTACTTCGTTGTTGGTGCATTGAATTAAAATATTTGTATCATCAGCGTAGTTTATGAAATGGGCGCTCTGAAATTGATTGAGGACATTAGGTAGATCATTCACATATATTATGAAGAGAAGAGGCCCCAGAATACTACCCTGAGGAACACCCTGAGAAATTTTAGCATCATATGACACAAATTCCATACCGTTGACCGTAATGCTTACTCTTTGATGTCTACCCTGAAGGTAGCTCTTCAGGAGCTCCAATTGCTTATCCCTCACTCCATACCGCTCAAGCTTTCGTAACAGAGTTGTGTGCACCACGCTATCAGAAGCTTTGGAGAAGTCTATAAAAAGACCAAGAGGAATTAATTTATTCTCGAAACTCTCAATAATCAGATCGACCAATTCAAAAATAGCCGTATCTGTACTCTTGCCTTTAATGAATCCGTGTTGGTGTGGACTAATTATTCGATATTTTGTAAAAAAAACTCAAAAGCCGGTTTGAGAGAAGTTTCTCGAAGATCTTCGAAAAGCTACTGAGAAGACTTATTGGTCTATAATTTTGAACATTTTTTGCATCACTCTTCTTGTACAGCGGTTTTATGATTGCGTATTTCAATGAATCAGGAAACACCCCATTAGTGAGGCTATTGTTAATAATGAACTTCAGTGGTTGAATAATGTAATAAATAGATTTTTTTAACAATGACATCGGTATTCTATCATAACCTGAACTGTTTTTATTAGGGAGTCTTCCAACCAGTTTCAACAATTCCTCCTCTGTCACCTCAAAAAAAATAAAATGAACTTTGGTTTTTCGCAATAGCGTCTATTTCAGGCTGAATATCTTTCCTAGAATCAGAAGTTGCACAAAAATGGCGGTTAAAGCTATCAACGGCTGTGCGAGGATCATCAGAAAAAATTTTAAGATTATCGCTTTTCGTTCCCTTCCCCATTTTTTGGTTTACTATTGACCACAGTGTTTTGGACTTTGTCAGATTGAGCGATACGAGATTGTAAATAGCTTCGTTTTGATTCCCTCAGTGCACAGTCGTATGAAATCTTCAATTTCCTGTACAGATGTTTAAAACGCGGATCACTGCTTGAAATAACGAATAAAATGTCGAGTTTATGTTTAATTGCACGAAGATTTGAATCACGTGTAGGGGAATATTTAAGTAAAGATTTTTTAAATTTTTTAATTGGAAAATACTCTTCGAAATATTTACCGTAGACTTCTGAAAATGAGATCCATTGTTCATTCACCTCCTTTGTAGGGATTTCATATAAATCCTGCCAAGAGTGATTACTCAATGCTGTATTGAAATTCAATATATTTATTTCGCTGTATACCCTCCTTTCTACAATTTCTTTCTCGATTAAAGAAATATTATGATCGAATGTAATTATTTGTGCCATATGGTCAGAAAGATGTGGTTGTTCGGTGATAGCAGACTTCAATGTTATCACATTATCTAAGCAGGATTTAGTAGTACTGATGCGAGATGGGTCCTTGAAAATTAAATTTGCATTGAAGGATTCAACTATGGATAAAAGTGTCATCTTACGAACATCATCACATCCATCCTCCATATGAATGTTAAAATCACCGCAAACCAGATAAGACATATGCATTTCAGTTCAAATTTCTAATAATTCTAGGAGTTTCTCGAAAAAGGTATCGATACAACTGTTGGTTTGCGAAGGAGACCGGTAAATCGAAATCAAAGCAATTGACTTTTTATTAGTTTCAATCTTCATTGCCGAGCATTCAAATGAATATGGTAAACTTAAGCGGACAATATCATTCATTTCCGAAACATAATTGATGAGACCTGAATTACAATAAACTGTACTTCCACCGTGTTTACCTTGAGGCCTACAAAACGATGATATGAGTTTGAAATTGGTGATACTATATATGGATATTTCCTGTTCAGACTTCCAATGTTCAGTGACAGTTATAAAATGACATTTCTGATTTTATATGAGTTTGTAACATGTGTCAACATCCCTATTGTAACAATAAATATATTTAGGTTAGAATTTCAAAACTATAAATTACTGAATACCCTTTCATAAATAATAAATATATCGATTAAATAAGCTGCAGATACGTGCTGCTAGATAACTGGAGGCTGGAAGTAAATTCTCATGGTGGAAATATCGTACCTATTTTCAGCACAAATCATCGTGTAGAGCGCCAATCGTCCAGTCTATTTTTGAAAGCGTTCGCCGATGTAGCATCCACGACCGTTGCTGGGAGCTGAATCCACATGGTGAACACCCTGTTGGAGAGGACCATCTGTCTTGTGGAAGATCTAAATGCTTCCTTCTGCAGTTTAAACCTAGGGCCTCGCAACTATTCATATTCAGTTGGAACATGTTTTTCAGCTCCTCTCCGAAGTGACCGTTTACAGCGCGGAAAGCAAATATTAAGCCGGCCCCAGACATTGCGTGTATTTGACGAATGTTCGGCATTCGCGGTGCTCCGCGTACTGTGTGGGAGCTCAACTGCGGATATCGTTCTCGAAGTTGCTATCTCTTTTTCCTTGTCAACATTTTCCGAACGCTTTTTTTCACGTAGAATATAGTAGTGTCAATAGCTTTCCCAAAAGACCTCACATATAATTGAAAATTTATAAACAACTACATATTTTGATGGCGGTCAAGTCTCGAATGGGGATTTGAATATTTGGTGTCGAAATGCATTTATACTGGACACACACCTTTTTCCTTATTTCGAAGGAGACATCCTTAATATTTCAGTAGAACTTGAAATTCTAATTTCAAAATATATTATGTCATATTTGGTATTACACAGAAATCATCTTAAAAATTTTGAGATGGCAAGTACAGAATTTAAATTTTTTTAAGTCAATGGTAATTGTACAGTGTGACAAGAAAAACCTCGGACAAACTCTTTTTCATTTAACTTTATTAAACAGAAGAAATTGAACAAAACAACAACAAATAATAATAGCTTAAACATTTGTTAATAATATATTTAAGCCGTCTCGAAGTGGCTTCCTTTGGCGGCGATATACAGCTTCAGACGCTTCTTGAAATTTTTGGCAGTGGGCCGCAGCTCCTCGGGCGTTAATCGGTTCCATTTCCGGCGCAGAGATTGCTTCAGCGACTCCAAATTTTTGTGTTTTTTAGCACAAGCCCTGTGCTCCAAAATAGACCACACGCTGTAGTCCATTGAGTTGAGATCCGGTGAGTAGGGCGGCCATTCTGCAGATGAGATGAAACAAGGAAAATGGGTCTCGCACCATTCTTGCGTCATTTTCGCTCTGTGAGCCGGAGCGGAGTCCTGTTGAAAGGTCCAATGCGTATCGCCGAAGTGCTGCTTGGCCCACGGAAGTACTAAGGCCTCGATGATGCCGCAGCGGTAGTCTTCTTGATTGATTTTGACCCCTTGATCCACGAAAACTGAGGGAGTTTTACCACTGCCGCAAATTCCGCCCCAGACCATGACGGACTGCGGATTTTGACGGTGTTCGACGATGGCCGATGTACCGGGAGCCTCTACGGACCAGACTCTGTCGTTTTGGTGGTTGTGGGATTCTACGGTGAAAAGCTTCTCGTCTGTGAAGAAATTTCGCTCCCATTGCTTACCGGCGGCGAGACTAATGAGTTGGCGGCACCTTTGGAGTCGTACGCGCTTGTTTTCCTCCGTGAGGAGTGTAACTTTTTGGAGCTTGAGGTTGAGCTCCTTTTTGGCAATTTGACGGACTGATTCGCGGTTGATGCCGGTTTCACAGGCTATTTTCCTCATGGAAACCCTCGGATTTCGATTGACTCGCTTCTTGACGATGTTGCGATTGCTAGGTGTGTTGACAGTGCGTTTTCTACCACTTCCTGGACGACGACCATCATGGCCCTAGCTCCTTGAAACGACTAATTGCATCGGACATGGTTTGTCGAGGCACATTGAGCAAACGAACAATTTCGCATTGACGCCTACCTTGACGAAACAGCTCCAAAATCGCACTACGTTTGTTTGACATTCTAAAACTCTGTGAAATGTTATTATATCAAACTGAAAATTCACATATTAGTACATGAAAGTGTAGAGAAACCAAGAGAATCAAAATTATTTGGCTGCGCTGAAATACTTTTGTTCCAGACCACAGCAAAATTGGTCCGAAGTTTTTCTTGTCACCCTGTAGAATTCTGATGGTGACAATTCCAAGTAAAATATCCAGTTTCATATATTTTTGGAATTTTTTCCCTAAGTTCTACTGTAATATACAAAAATGTCTAGAATCAAAATGAAATAAAATAGCGTTTTATGAATAAATATTGTTACGCATTATTTTAGGAAAATATACCTTCACCATTGAATGGTACATAAAAAACTGCCACAGAAGACAGAAACGTTTTCACAGACTCGCAGAAGTTTCCGGAGGAAAAAAGTTTTAGCCACATTTCAAATCTGCACATTTACAAGAAACATACTCCTACACAATCGATCATAAACTGACATCAGCTTATGTTCAACTTGTTCCTAAATAGGACTTTACACTCAAATGTCTCCATTTTGGCTCTGCTAGTTTGATTGAAAATTTTCATGCCATTTGGTCCAAGTTATGTCAAAGTAGGCACTTCTCAGGGTAGAGAATGGGTACCATTCGAATTGGCTGAAATTCAATAACCTCCTAAGTATAAATATTTCGAATCAATATGAATTCCAGAAAAAAACAATAAAGCAATTATCATGTGATTCTATTACCGAATTAATGAGTGATATATATGGATTTATGATCTGAGATTAGTTATAATTATTTATATCTTATATGTTCGTCTACTGACCTATCCTACACGTTTGTAGTCTTGAGGAATTGATAAAGATTTATAATTATTATTATCAAATGTCACTATAGGCACGAGATCTGATGAATAAGGTGTTGAATGCGCGGAAGCATGGTTGTTTACTTACCCAAAAATGTGGCAATTATTTTATCCTTCTAAATAAAAATCTTAACATCGGCTAATGAAAAAAGTATACCTATCGATATAAACGGCGTCTTAGAACTTCTAATTATCGGCAATATGAAAATTGAAATTATTATCCTTGATAATGGTGTTGTGATTTTTATGTGATTTTTTCAACACTCAGTCAACCGCAAAAGCATCTAAAATTGCAGAAAGAATCAATACCATTAAACTTTAGATTTGGTCGCCCAGTATCAAATGGAGACTAAGTAGTCTTTGCGTTTTTCTTCCTCCTTCAGTTTCTTTGAAATTGGTAATCATCTTATACTCCGGGAGTACTGACTGCTGACCGATTTTCGAAGTCGAATATCGAGCAGAGTAATGATCCAATCTCCTAAAAACTGATAATGATAATAATAATAATAACATTCTTTATTTCAAATCACTTCAAGTAACATAAATATATCACAAGAAAAGAAATGCAATAGTGTCAAAATTTTATAACTAATAGTTTATTCCATAGTCTCTTAAAGAATATGGTTCCATGTTGATTAACAATTTATAAAGTTCCCTCTTGAATTGTTTGTGATTTTCTATCTTCTGTATATTCTCAGGTAATGTATTATAGAATTTCAGGCATCTATATTCAGTCTGTCTTTGTGTTGTTGTTAATCTGCATACAGGATAGTTGAAATTTTGATTCCTCGTCTCGTATCTGGTTTTCATGTTCTTGTACTCATCAAAAAGGTTTTTATTTTTATGGAAAAAGAGAAGGCATTCTTGAATGTATATTGCGTAAATGGTCAATATTTTCTTCTGTCTGAAAGTTCCTCTACATGATTGATTGAATTTCATGTCATATAGTATTCTGACTGCTTTCTTCTGCAGGATAAATATAGATGTAATATTTCCTGATCCATAAAAAAGTAGTCCATATCGAAATTTTGACTCAATTGTAGCGTGGTACACAGTTTTTAGTACATCTTGATTCAAATATCTTGCAACTACCCTAAATGCATAGATTGCTGATCCTAGTTTTCCCTCGAGTGTTATTATATGATCCTTCCAGTTGAGTTCTTCATCAATGTGGATTCCTAAGAATTTTGAGCTTTTTGACAATTTATAGTTCTGATTACCAATTGGGAATTGTTCTGGGTTTTCTTTACTAGAGTTGGTAGGATGGAATAGAGTTAATTTAGTTTTTGTCTTATTCAGAATCAAATTGTTTTCTTGGAACCAATCTTCAGTATATACCATTATGATGTGGACAAGGTGCTTGAGTTCGGGCCATAGTTACTGTACTGCCAGTAGATTTGTATCATCTACATAGTGCACACTTGTCACTTCATCGTGCCTCCACTTAACATTCAGGCCATAGTCGTTTATGTACACTAGGAAGAAAAGTGTTCCTGCTATACTGCAGTGTGGTACTCCTAGTTTCACTATTTGTTCGTCTGAATTTATGTAGCTTCCGTGTGCATATAGTTTTACCAACTGGGTTCTACCATGGAAATATGACTCAATCCATTTAAGGACAATACCCTGAATTCCATAGTGTCTTAATTTTTGAAACAATATCGGTGGGCTGATGCAGTCATATGCTTTGGAAAGGTCCAGGAATAGTCCTAGAGCCAGATCCTTATTCTCAAATGCTTCTGTTACTCTTTTCAGGAATTGATATATAGCAGTTTGAATTGACTTTCCTCTCATACAACCGTGTTGATTTTGATTGAAAAGAGCATTGGTCACAAAATATTCTGTCATCTTTCCACAATATACCATCTCAAATATCTTTGAGAAGGATGTCAATATGTTAATGGGTCTGTAGTTTTCATATTGCCCTGGGTCCCAAGTTTTGTATACTGGTATAACTTCTGCTGTTTTAAGTATTTTCGGGAATATTCCCATTTCCAGAGAGTTGTTTATGATATATGTTAGTGGTTCTATAATTCCATCTATGGTAATTTTTATTGTTTGATTTGATATTCCATCTATTCCAGTTGAGTGTTTATTTTTGAGTTGTTTTACTATGTCCCTGAGTTGGTCTGTGGAGATTGTGTAAGTGGAAAATATATTTGTTGTGTTTTGCAATGTGGTGTCAACGTCAGATAAAAAGGTCTTTTCAACAACATATCCCGCGACCCATATTCCCCTTTCAGACTTAAGGGGTTGGGGTTGCCGCGGAGGAGAATGAACTAATATATGATGATGGTTTGCAAATAAAAAAATGTCCCCCTCAAGAACAAAATATATGAGGTTCGAGCGATTTTGCAAAATATTGATTTTTTACAAAAAAAGGCTTCTATATTCTTTTCAATATGAATTTTTATATCTTAGGTACTTTTTGGACGCTTCTTAAATGAGAACTATGCAATTCCTTCAAACCGGAATGACAGTAGAATATTGATAAGTAAAGGATTTTCCAATAATAGTATATTCTAAAACTAGTTACAGAATGGGCTCCTATTCCAATACGAATGCGAAATTCGAAAACGAGCGACGAAGGAGCGAGTTTTCGAACGCATGAGTATTGGAATTGCATTCTGCAACGAGTATTAGACGATATTTTCTCTATTTCACTCAAATTTTGTGAAATTCAATGAAAAAATTCAAATTATAGGTCCTAGTGACTTTCATATTGTATCTTGGCAGTTGGTGTGAATGTTAGGAACTACGAAAATTGACATTTCCAAATTGACGTCTGCTGAAATTTAAAAGGATCGGAAGTCATTGCTGATAACCACAAAACGAAAAATCTAACTGAAAACGATGCTGTAATGAATTCATTAGAGCACTGTTTTTAGTACTGTAATGAATTCATTACAGCACTGTTTTTAGTACTGTAATGAACTCATTACGATACTGAAATATTTGAATAGCCCGCTCTTTCGGAATATGTCACTTCTGAAGCTGTCTTTTTTTGAGATTTGACAAGTCATTAATAGAAATGGAACGATACACGCTTCAACAACGTATTGAAATTATGAATTCACTATGAAAATATGGAAGAGACAGTTCGTAAAACACGAATATTTTTGACGTGAAGCACCTTGTCGAATCGCAATACAGGAGAAAATTTAGATCTGTTGGGACATGTTAGTGATGTAAAGCATAAAATCCATGCACGTCGCTCTAGAACAGCCGAGAATAATGCTTTTGTAGCCAAAACTGTTGAAGAAAACCCAGGTTTTCCCATTCCTCGTCGTTCTTTGGAATTTGGCAAACGTCATTACACCGTATTTAGCATAAAGAATTGGGTCTTAAGGCTTATAAAGTTCAGTTAACACAAGAACTCGAGATTGTCGATCAGCAACAACGTCGTCTCTTTGCTGATTGGGTCCTTGAAATGCATGAAAATGATCCGGAATTCTATCGAAAAATCATTTCTAGTGATGATGCCTATTTTCACCTCTGTGGCTTCTTCAACAAGCGGAATTTTCGAATCTGGGGCTCTGAAAACCCAAGAGTTATTGCAGAAAAGGCTCTCTATCCTCAGCGTGTGACTATTTGGTGCGGTTCATGATCTGGTGGGGTCATTGGACCTTACATTTTCGAGATTAAGGCTGGAGCAAGTTACGGTGAATGGATTGCGCTATCGAGAGATGATAAGTGATTTGTATGGCCGGAATTGGATGGTATTGATCTGGACAACGTTTACTTTCAACAAGACGGCGCTACGAGCCACAGAAGCAACGAAGCCATTGATTTTTTACGGGAAAATTTTCCAGACCGTGTTATATTCTCTCGAAGAGGTGATCACAATTAGCCACCCAGATCTTGATGTGATTCAACACCTTGTGACTTCTTCTTTTGGGACCATATAAAAAAAAGATCTACGCCAAGGGCCCAGCGACCTTAAAGATGGAATTCGTGAGCTTATCGAGGACATAGGGCAGCCACTTTGCGATTTGGTTATGGAAATTCTCATGAAAAGGATATGGTCCTGTCGTCGTGGTCGTGGTGGTCATTTGACTGATGTTATTTTCCATCAGTAACGGCATACCTTCCTCTTTATAATGAAATAAACATCCGATCATTCTTCTAAAAAATGGCATTTTTTTTGTAAAATTACACCTCTTATTGGAAAACAATTCATGATAATTATATGAAGAATTAAATTGTTCCAAAAATCGTTATTCCAATTCGATATTTCCATTATCATCTTATGATGATTGTGTGATGTTTATTCAAATATTTCATCATAATACGTCACTCAGTACAATAAATCAAATATTCTCAAATGTAAAACATGAAAAGTGCCTGCAAAATATCGACCACCTACAAAAAAATTATAACTCATAAGTTCGAGGTCAATTAAGCTTTTAATAATGCACTCGATAACTAAGAGGTCGAATCTCCTAGAAGTTAATTCCTACTTCAATAATTCATGAAGATTCATTAATAATCGTGGAATTATCAGTAGCAGTAATTTCTCTGGAAGGGCAAGAGGTTCACGTCAAATCATTCAACATCTTGGTAATCATCAGTAATAACAGTTCCATGGAGAAAAATGACGATTGGTCGGTTTCCCCCAAACAGGTAAGTTTCGCAAAAAGTTTATATAAGATTTGGGCCACATACTATTGAATTGACTATTGTCGGTGTATTTCAACAAAAGAAATGCCATCAAAACTATTTTTCGAACCCTTTAACAAGAGCTAAATCATTTCGTGGCGATGTCAGTTTTTTACGAATTTTTTAATAATGATCTCAAATGAACCACTGATGAAGAATTCGTTGCCAACTTCAATTATGTCCGTCCTTCCAGTCGTAAATTCGAACGGAGAATCCTAGAATATCGGAATATTATGGGTAAGTTCTTGAACACCGCTGGGAAAAATTCTACCAATGGTTCCGTAAATATTGACTTTCGAAATTGTTTCCCTAGTAATTTCAAAAGTACCTACGGATTCAATCGAATTGAAATTTTGTATTCAGATAGAGAATTGCGTATTAAAACTGCATATGGTTTTGTCGAAATCGGTTAACTTATCAAATTCTGCCGAAAAAATTCACGATTTATCCTTAGAAACAAATCATAGACAATTTCTTCAACAGTTCTTGTAAAAAAATTCAATAGTATTTTTGAACTTGTAAATGTGTAACTACCCACATATTCTTCGACTTCACGTGATTTTAGTGATCCATTGTCACTCGACTTCGCCAGAAGGGTATTGTTTTCCAAGTGCATGTATGTATGTTAATTTTTTCTCACAGCCTGACAGCTTGATGGATTTCAACTTATGAGGTGTCATTTTATTCGTATGAATTGCGGTAGTGGCGAAGGCATGTTTTTTTTTCTGAAGGAATATTTTATTCAGTGTGAAAATACTGTTTCGAAGAATTTTCCGCTTTATGGACGTGCGCTGTACAAACAGTCCGGTATAAACGAAAATGAAGCACCACAATTTTATATATCTCCGACAAAAGTCCAAGAGGGCATATCTTCATCTCGCAAAAATAGCTCACAATATCCAGTTATCTTTCTGGAAAGTTTATTGATATTTTCCATTTTCGCTGATTTCTGGACTGACGCAGCAGTAATTTCTTTGATATTATTATGATAGTCGATATTTTTATATTCATATTTTATAGCGAACAGGATCGTTAATCAAATACTGCTTTATTCTTAATTCTACTTCAAAGCATATCCCCATGCCATGCGCAACAGATCTAATTCAACTAATACATTATAACTAGGTAGATCATCTTCCAATTCTTCAAAGCGTTTTTATTCAATCATTGAAATACTCTATATCTACAATAAAAAGTACAATTTAATCTTATCCATATTCAACACATGAATCTTTTTAGTTTTTTCACCTTCCTTCTACATCTAGTTGTAATTGATAATTTTCATTCAAAGGATTCCTTTCACCAGTTGCTACATTTTTTTCATTACTGGATAGTGATGGAGATGAAACTGTGATAAATGATTTAGAGGTTGAATTACTTATTTTATTATCATCTCTTTCTTCAGATACATATTTCCCACTTTTTACACAAGAACTAATTCGCAATTTTTCGGATATTTGAAATTTCTGTTTTTTCATCATTTTCAAAATAATCATAATTCATTTCATTATCTGAATCAGAATATAATATTTATATGGTTTTCATGAAATCATTTCAAATAATTCATATTCCTACATTTTACAATACCTGTTTCAGTGTCCTTCGTATTATATGAATGTGTATCATACTTACCAATTACAACTGCTGTTACCTATATCCTATATAGTATCAAGTTGTGTATATTTCAGTTGAAGAAATCCCTTAATTTTCAGTTGATCTTCACTTCAACAATAAAACACTCAGGTCATTATAGTCATATTGACATTTTTTCGATGCAACTTTTTGTATACTTCTCTCCACAATTCCATTCGATTCTGGATAAAGAGAACTCAACATAACATGCTTAAAACCACATTTATTCGATTTTTTCTCGAATTCTGAACAAGTGAATTGAGGACCCCATCGGAAAAAAATATGTGGTACAAAAATGTTTAATGTGCTTTTCACATTGAGAAAAGTGGTGGAAAGAACTCCTCTGATTTCATTAAGTTTGGTATGATAATCTATAATAATGAATACTAAATATTTTGAATTTCAAACGAATCGATACCTAATTTTTTCCATGGTTATTTAGGAGTAGTATGAGGAGTAATTGGCTGATTGAAATTATTCTTTGAAAATCTCAACATGAAGTGATGAAGTACAAGACAATAGAAAATTTTCTCTCATGATCAATTCCGGGTCGATATAATGCTTAAATAGCTCTGAGTAGTTTTGTTAATGACAAGATGACATATATGACTTATACGAAGCATTTCCTTCTTCAATATATTTGGTACCTACAATTATACCACTTCCTTCACATAAAACATTGTCAATTAGTACAATTTCATCTCTGAAACTTCATTAACGCTTTTCATTTTCTTCATATAAAGAAATACAAATTCTTCTGAGAGCATCAGCTATACGCACTCTGCATTAGACACTTGGCTAAAGGTTGCTTGAAGAAACTTGAAAGAGTTTATGATCTGTTTCAACGGTCACTTGTTAACCAAAAATAAAATTATGATATTTATTATAGTAATTAACAGGACTAAGCTTCTCTTTTTCAATTAAAACAAAGCTCATTTGTGTTTATTTTGAAGATCTTGAAGAATAGGCGATTGGTTTTTAATTTGATTCGAAGATGCACCTAAAGAATATTTATTGGCATCAACTGTTGAAATTACTGGTAATTTAGGATCATAAACTTGTAAATTTCATGGTGAAATTCAATTTTGTTTGAGGTAATCGAATGCTTTTTGTTGCACATTCTGCCATTGAAAACATGTGTCGTCTTTCTTCAAGAGTTCTCTCGAAGGATGTGCTGAATCTGATAAATTGGGAATGAACTTATGTAAGTCATTTAGAATAACCAAAAATCTTTGAAGTTCTTCGCAGAAATTGGTACAAGATAATTTTTTAGAACAATGATTTTAAAGTGAATTAACGAAACATATTTTGGAAAAAGATGGAAAAGATTATGTTCCTGCCTGCAACGCAGGATGTTTCTGAAGTGACGCGAAAGATTTCGAAGGGTGATTCCTTGTTCAAAATAAAGGATAGTTTGTTATACAGGGTGTCTCCCAAGGTCGAGTGCCTATTAGACGTTTCTGGAGAACTGGACATGTTTGAAATCTGAAAATTGAGATTATGATATTATTCGAAATTCTATACAGACCTAAAATATTTTCAGAGCCAGAGCACTTCCGGTTATACAGGGAGTGTAAATAAATTTGCTCAAAAAGTTTTTTTTTCAATCTTTTCGTTTCTGATATGATTGAGTATTCAATGCTGAATACATTTCTGTTAAAACCATTGTATTGAATCAAATAGTTTTCAAAATATCGAAAAAAAAAAAACTGAAAAAAAGTCAAAAATCCATAGTCAGTATTATGTTCTTTTTTCTTATTCTGAGTGTAAACCGTTTTCACAACGTCAAAGTAGAAGAATGTGGTGTGTGTGAATTTCATGAATATCATCACAGGGTGTCTCAAATTTGGTGTCAAAAACTCTGATCGAAAATTGGCCATAACTTTGTTTTTCAAATTAGAACCCTATTTTTTGATGATTGCGTTGGATTCTGCGGATAAAAATAGTGATAGCACTCTAAGATGTTGCTTCTAAATTCAGTAATTCCCGAGTTATTTGAGCTTTTCTCGATTCATGTTGTACGTATGAAACCATAGTAACAACTAATAATTAGACCTGTTAGTTGTGAAATAGATGCATAGAATACCTGGTGTATCGACTCCTTACTAAAACTCGTGACCAAAATTTGTAGATCAAAACGGCATTCTAGATTTCAGATTTTGGTCTAGTTCCGGAATAAATCCGCAATTTATATCGGTCGTGGCGCTGCTGCGGCAACGACAAATGGCGCGACCCCTTTCGGGAGAAATGAAACAAATTCTCGTATTTTCGATCGACAAGAAAGTCTTGAACAAAATCTAATCAGTGCCAACACCAGGTATTCTATGCATCTATCTTGTGAATTATTAATGGAATCATTTATTTTCTATGTTCACAGAATATTCTCATGCAACATATTCGATGAATATTTTCATGAAACCATTGAATAAAATCGAAAAGTAAAGATAAAACCTAAAATTAGACCTCTCACTTGTGAATTATTAATGGTATAATTTATCTTCTATGGTCACAGAATATTCTACATCAGATGAATTTGATTCTACGTACACCATAGGTCCAGAAAAGCTCAAATAACTCGGGAATTGCTGAATTTAGGAGCAAGAGCATCTGAGAGTGCTATTATTATTTTTCTCCGCAGAATCCAACGCAATAATAAAAAAATAAGGTTCTAATTCAAAAAATAGAAGTAATGGCCGATTTTCGATCACAGTTTTTGACACAAAACTTGAAACACCCTGTGATGATATTCATGAAATTCAAAAGATGCATGACCTTTCCACATACTCCTACTTTGACGTTGTGAAAACGGCTTACACGCAGGATATTCAGAATAAGAAAAAAGAACATAATACTTACCAGGGATTTTCGACTTTTTTTCAGTCTTTTTTCGATATTTTGATAATTATTTGATTCAATACAATGGTTTTAAAAGAAATGTATTCAGCATTGAATACTCAATCATATCAGAAACGAAAAGATTGAAAAAAAATGTTTGAGCAAATTTATTTACACTCCCTGTATAACCGAAAGTGCTCTGGCTCTGAAAATATTTCAGGTCTGTAGAGAATTCCAAACAATATAATTATCCCAATTTTCAGATTTCAAATATGGCCAGTTCTCCAGAAACGTCTAATAGGCACTCGAAATTGGGACACCCTGTATAAATGTTGGGCCAAAACTCAAAAGTCAAACGTTAGGAAGATATCGCGGTTCAAAGATGGTGGAAAAATTAAATTTCAAGAAAAACTTACCCAACGACTTGGATTAAATTCGGATAGCCTGGTTTTGTTAGAAACTTTATTATCTCCTGCATTTTTCTCGTAAAATCTACCATTTTGAAAGAAAAAAATTAAATGTAAATCATTTCGTGGCGGGAAAGGGCAATTTATTTTAGAACGGAGAAACATTTTATTTTCTTATTTCGAAACGGTACGTTTTACGAGAAAAATACAGGAAATAAAAAAGTTTCTAGCCAAATCAGGCTATCCGAATTCAATTCTACCCATGTCGTTTCGTTAGTTTTTCTTCAAATTTAGTTAACAAAAATGATAGGGGTAGTCTACTTCAACCCCCTCCGCTCATTATAACAATATGAGAAAATATCGAGAAAGTGTGTTTTCATATACTTCCATAAAATATCATCATTCTGTCGCTTTTCGTTTTCATGAAACAAAATAAAATCCTCATTTTTATACCATCGTTGAACTGCGATATCTCCCTAACATTTTTCTGTTGACCCAACTTTCATATATTATAATAAACTACTCTTTATTTTGAACAAGGAACAACTCTTCAAAATTTTCAGCATCAATTACGAAACACCTGTTTATTATGGCTCTAGCGTCATATTCATATTGAAGTATACGTAAGTAAGTAGGTAGCGAAAATGGCATTTGGTAGTGCACACTTTTCTTCTCTCGCACAAAATTATATTGATTGAGCAAAGGTCTTGATCTTCACAAAAGTTTGAATTCCGGATGTAAACAGTATTTCTGACAGCAAATACGATATCTGAATCAATATCGAATATTCGCGGCATCTTTAAAGTTCAATACGTCAATAATTATCATTTTGATTCGCTTCATGAATATCAATGACAGAAACTTTAATTACCTGATTGCCTAGAATATTATAGACTCAATCTAGTCAGGCTAGACAATGTACTCAATCACTCCATTGAACGAGAAATACCTCACCGGAAAAGCAATCCGTGAAATGAATATAAAAAATGAACAAATGAATCTGTTTGCGATGAATGAATCATTCACTGACGGAAGTCTTTGTCGAGCATTCGTCAATATTTTATTTCAACAATTCCCGAAAATAACAATGTTTGTTCTAGGTGGAGATAATTATCATTGACAAAAGCGAGAGTATACAGTAACTGAATGAAGTCATTGCTTTTAGTATTCCTCAGTATTCGTATTTTCCAAATTTACGTAACTTTCAGTAAATACCTCTGTCTGTAGTCATATACTCAAGCTCAGTTCATTCAATTTTAGTTTTTTGAAAAATCAGTGTAATTCTCAAAAAGGATCTAATTGTGAAAAATTTTTGAGATACATGGTGTTTCACCATAAACTGGACAAACATATATAGTCGTGTAGATGACACCGAGAAAGTCATTTTTGCCTCATGACATATGCCCCGTTTTCGAAGTATACAGCGAGAGGGATACAGGTGTCCGATGTCAACTTTGAGAAATATATTGATAACTTGGTAAGTTACGAGTGACATTTGAAAAAACGGTTTCTGGTCACATCTCAGAATTTTTTAGTGCTCAATTCAATTGTGGTGAAGAATTCTGAAAAAAAAATTTAAAATATCGGAAAACCTGAAAAGTCGGAATTTTTTTTTCTCAGTTGCCAATTTGCAAAGCATTATGTGAAGGTTTTCGGTTGTCTAAGATTTTTCGTAGAAATTTTATGCCAAAATTCTAATCCAACTTTTTTTTACATGTCCTCAGTGAAAAAAAATCGGTCAAAATCAATGGAATTTTCGATGGTTAATCTAATTCTATATACTGATGTGAAAACAGAATCAGAAAATTTCCGCTAGCTGGTTTCCTTTCTGTAGCCTTCCGAAGAATACGCGCGGAAGACTGTCATTGTTATTTGTTATTTCAAAATCTGGAGGTCTTAAGAAGGCCGAAATTGTGCCAATAGCCTCCAGAATGACCCGGATAGAAATATGACTTTATACTTAAATTAAAAAAAAATTCAAAAAACTGTTTTTAGTCGAAATCTCTCAACTGTCAATTAGAATTATTCATATTTTATAAATATCTGTTTTTCCTGGGTGTCATCTTCACAGCTACATATGTTCGTCCAGTTTATGGTGAAACACCCTGTATATTCAATTCGATTTCACTGTAAATCATAACATTCTTGGCTGTCCTGAAGAAACATCAGTTACTCAATCTCAAGCATGGATATTGATTGCTAAGAAATCAGGAAATTTAACCCATCAGCTGACGTTCATAGTGCAAACAGTTGATTATTGTTGTATCTATTTTTCTAATTATACCTATGGTTACTCGAATAAATAAGTTTCATTGAATTCGAAATGACTTCATTATTGGGCGCTCGTTCTACTCAAACTTCGTCAGGATGCCTGTTTTTTCATTTTCGAGCGGAATTGTCTCAACTATGTTGGACTCTGATAAACACGATAACTCTCGAACGGATAAACCTTGAGACGTGAAATTTTCAGGGTAGGTTCCGATTTCGAATGGCGGGTTGTATTCGTCATTCGTTTCATATTCAGTATCACCTTTTGAATCGTGGTAAATCTCCATTCAAAAAGTGGTCTCTTTATTTCACGAGTAAGTACCCTAATTTACGACGTAGAGACAATTTTTTTTAAATTGAAGTTGAAGAACGTCCCGAAGGCAAATTGTTTTCTTTTTTCCGATTTAATTAGTTTTTCAATTAAAAAAACCAGGTTAATCGTTAGATCTGGGGTTATTGAATATGTTTTTTGTTTTTCATGAGTACAAGCTATATTTTTGAAACAATCATCATGAAAATTTTTGTAGTTTATAGAAGATTATATTGACGAGGGCAAATAGTTGCGATTTTTTCGATTTAATTAGTTTTTCAGTTGAAAAAACAGGTTGAACTTCAGCGTTTTGGAAACTACACTTAATGATTTTTTTCCGAAGGTTATTCATCATTTTTTGGAAAAAATCGCAACCATTTGCCCTCGGCAATTTAATCTTCTATAAACTACAAAAATTTTCATGATGATCATCTCAAAAATGTAGCTTATACTCATGAAAAACGAAAAACAAATTCAATAACCCCAGATCTAACGATTACCCCGTTTTTTTTAATTGAAAAACTAATTAAATCGAAAAAAAGAGAACTATTTGCCCTCGGGACGTTCTTCAACTTCAATTTAAAAAAAAATCAAGTCTACGTCGTAAATTAGGGTACTTAAAGAGACCACTTTTGAATGGAGATTTACCACGATTCAAAAGGTGATACTGCCCCTTAAGGATCACGGACGATTGTTCTGACAGCTAATGTCAAATGTAATAATTTTTTTCGATGGATTCTTGGGTGTGAATCTACCTATAAGATGGATCAACTTCCAAGATGGATCTATGTACTCACAAGATGGATGAAAGAGCGCTCAAAAGCTCCACATTGGTGCTTTAGGTGACCCATTTCTTATGACAGTTAAATTCAAGTGACTCCTATTTATACGCCTGCAGATGTATTATTATCACTTAGACAATAACGGGCCAAATTTTCGAAGGGCTTCGAATTACTTCAGGAATTTGTGTTTTTCATAAGGTCTACTTACAGCGCAGCTGACGCTTGGGTCTCACTTTATACACGTTGACCCATTTAAAAAGATCCATTGTCTCAAAAAATGTTTCAAGTTAAAATGTCTGAGTTTTCAGGGCGACATCGAATGCAAACACTCAATCAGGCCTTGGATATTGATTTCAAGGTCATTTCAAGGTCAAGTATATTTTTGACATAGGGAATGTGCATATTAATCTTCGCGAAAAACTGAAAACATTCTGCCTTTTTTTGTTTCTGCATAATATGAATCATTGTGGAAATATGAGGTGATTCATGCACATAATGATTATGGTTAAAATCTTCTACACACAAAAAATTCAGAAAGCAAACCTGGTTTTCTTTTCCTAATATGTTCATACGCCTTAAAAAAAACAAATGATTCAATGAGAAATAACTTCGAAGTACTTTACCATGATCATCTTAAGCATAAAACACTTCTTATCTCCAGAGAAATTTTTTTCTGGCGAAAAATTCGCAGAATGTTTGATTTTCTCACGAAGATTAATATTCTGCAACGAAAAATGCATATTTCCCATTCAAAAAATCTACTCGACCTTGAAATGATCTTGAGATCAAACTCCAAGGTCATATTAAACGCCTGCATGCGATGTCCCCCTCAAAACTGATAAACTTTCATTTGAAACATTCCTTGATCCAAGTTCTTGCCGAAGAGTTATTTCAGTGGATCTTGTAAAATCGGTCACCCTGTATATTTTAATTTCCTATATAAATCAATCGGGATTAAATCACCAAGTCATATGCAACGCTACCTTCCAGACAGATATGGTTTGGTGACTTTACAGATTGAATAAAGAAGGCTTTAGTTATGGACAGTCACTAGTAACACCGAGCATTGAATAATAGCCAAGTACGTCTCTGCCATAATATAATAAATCTGACGCCTCCATGAAGGGAACAATTGATTGATTTGCGGAAAGAATATTTATGAGAGAGATAATCAATTTTCTATCTGAATCGATTTTGCTCGTAACTCTGACACCAGTACTAATTCTAGGATCACATTGATTAGAACAAAACAAGGTTCCCACTTTTCTTCAGCATCTATGTAAAAATAGATCTGAATTTCCTATTCTACTCTTTCTTTGAAACCTATTCATACCAAATGTTCTCTAAAATACCAATCGTGAAGGAAATGGAATATTACGAACACATCATTAACCTTAACGAGTTGGCCGAAAAAAAGTAAATAGTGACAATTTTCAATTAGTGGAATAATGAGATGATTTGTGAGTATCAATTTACTGGATGACATTTATAATGATGATTTTTTATGGTCTACAATAGAATAATTCATTAATGATAGAATATCAGTGTTGTGAATGATTAGTTCTTGAGAATATGCCGCTTTTTTCAGGTAAATTAGAATTCCATATGTACAATTTATCCGAGTTATTGTTCGAATTTTGACTTTTAAAAGGCGCATTCCGTATTCCTTTTCGGAGGTGGATCGGATACAGAACATCCAATAATTCGGATCTCTCTCTCTCTCTCTGGCTGAAAGAGAGGAGAGAGAGAGAGAGAGAGATCCGTATTTATTAGATGTTCTGTGTCCGTTTTCTCTCGCCCCACTCCCGGATTGGTAATAACGAACGCAGTAAATGAGACGTTATTTGTTGTATTATTTCCCACTATAGATGGGTTGATTGGAAAACTACTAAATTCAGTGTTTTCATTTTGAAAACAATAGTTCAGTTTTTCTGACAAAATGATAAATTTGCTAACTCTTCAGGGTATTGTTATAAGAGCCACCCCATATATTAACATTAATTTCACTAATGATCCATTAACCCTAAGTAAACATACTTTATTCGATGTTTCACGAAGCATTTAAAAAACAGGTATTAATTTTTTACATCGTCTTTCAAGTACTCCGTTTGGACTTCCCATCTTATGATGGTCAAAATATAGTCCCAGATGTTTGATCGATGTCGTTTCGGTATGTTTGGACAAGAAAAGTCCTTACGACTGCATTGTGTCTTTAGGTCCGACATAGAAGTGAAATGTGGCTGGCCTATTCTGGTAAGAGAGAATGTTTTGTTTTGTTTTTCATGATGAGGCTCAATCTTTTTTCACTCAATCATCTATGCAAGTACCCCATGCTGTCTTCAGCTCCTTTAATCAACTCATCCCAAGTCTCGAATCCAATCAATATTTCATAAGGAACAGTGTTGGCCCCAGTACTGTGCCTTGGGGTATTTCTACCTCGATCCTACGCCACTCACTAACCTCTTCGACCATTCTTACTTTCAGGTATCTCCCACAATTATAATTCTTAAACAACTCTAAGGCATTATCCCTGACTGCAACCCTCTCCAATCTCTCCAGCAGTCATGTGCAACCGTATCAAGAGCATTCGAGAAAAAAAATTTTTTCTAAGTTCGTATAGGTGCTCATAGATTTTGAAAATTTCTCCACAGCATCCTGTATGATGATGGTACTTGCTTGAAATCTTGTTTCGAGTTTATGATACGGGAATTTCCGAAAATTGTGTTAGATGATTTCTCAAGCATTTTTTCAAAATATTCGCAAAATTTTTTATTAGGGAAATCGGTTGATCGATAGTCAATACTCCTTCTACTCTGCAGGTACTTGTTTCGAAAATCGAATGTATTATGTGAGTGGGGGGCCCATTCAAGTGGTGTTTAATAGTTTTTGGTAGTTTCGCCCCAATTTCCTCAGGGCCAATTGAGACACTATTCTTCGAGGAGGCAATAATTTTAACAATTTTATTTTCTGTGACCGTGTTCGAAAAAAAATTGATGAATCGTTTGATTTAGATTCACGCATACTGATGTTTTCAAACCTAGGTATAACAGGAGCAATTCTATTTCCAACACTTGCAAAAATCCGTTGTACTTGTTCGCCTTGATTAAAATGTCCTCGATCAACTCTCCCCCTCATCAACAATCACATTCGGACTGAAAGATCTGAAACTTCTATCAGTATCGTCATTGATAACTCTCAGATTATGTTTTGATTATGATCATATTGATAACTTTTAGGTCTCCCGAGGACACCCATCAGAAGCAAAAGTTTCTAAGCTAGTATCTAATGCGAGTAAGGAGAATCGGTTGTTTTCTGTGTAGGCTTTGTTGATGTGTTCTTATGCCACCTAAGACACATCGACACCACTGTTAATTTTTGACCCAACAGTGAATGGTGGTCACTAGAAAATTTCTTTTCCAGCCTCGGGATTGAATTAGGATATTGCAAGTCCGAAACAATGCCCTCATCATTGAGTTAGTGCTCTCAACTTTCGTTCCTTTATATTTTCTGTTTTATAAGTTTAACACCTCATTTATTCATCTCCAATAATTTTGTCTGGCCTCGTCCCTACCATTATGTTTTATTTTTTTTTTCATTTTATTTACAATCCTAATTGATTCAGTGCGCGCAATAGCAGTGCCATTGAGTTTAAATATACATAGAGACATAGCCCAGTTCAACGATTTGAAGCTAAATTTTGTGTAGTTTCTTCACCGGTTCATAGAAGGATAAGTGTGTTTCAGAGAAGCGAAAATTTTCACTCCCGCATCTGGCGGTAAGTAGCTGAACTTAAAGGCACTATTTCCGAAGCCGAATGCGATGACGATCAGGACCGGCATATGGAAATGCGGGATGTTCAGTATTTCATCACCTGATTTTTTTGATGCAATAAAACAACAATTATTTTGGATCTTTCATGAATATAAAATACTGATGTATGAAAAAATAAATGCATGCAATTTTTTCTTCATCACAAGTATTTATAAATAGATTTTCTATGAATTTTTAAAAATATTTAATTTTGTATAGATAGCGGGATGCTTCTGTGTCGAGATTCCTTTGGTTTTTTCTGTCCCCTGTACAGGTTCACTCTAATCAGTTGTCTCAACAAATGAATCCTGTGCTTTTCGAATTCTGGAGTTAACGGAGAGTTCCAATCATCTATAAATTCATTTTTTTTTTTAATTTTCCTAAAATATACTTCTGAAGTCATATCTTTTCTGATTTTGTGACCATAATTTTCTTTATGACCAACAGCGCTTTCCTCATCAAATGTTTGAAATCGGTTGAGGGAATTCTTGAATGTATCCGATTTCGATTTGCAATATATATCCAATCATTACCAAGCTTATTCAAATCATCAATGAGGAGTGCTTTTTCGCACTTACCGCATTCGTTTTTTTTGCGATGTTCCTCATCAAATACCCCGAGAAACTTGCGATTGAGTTGGATTCTAGGGTATTTAGGGGTTCGATTAACTCTTTATCCCTTATATACCCTCACTAGGCTCACCGTTGCCCGAATCCGCAGAAGAAATGGTCGAATCTGTCCGATCAACCACATGAATAGGCCTACTTTCAGATTTTCCCATTGTACACAGGTCGAAATCATTGTCGTTTTGGCAGTTAGAATTATCGGAACATTTTTCAAGACAACCAGTGCCAAATCTGAAGCATCGAGCTGACGGGTTTGGATCATAACCTCTACGCTGTCTTATTTTGGAGAATGAATTCTCGATTGGGTCCTGGTTGAGCCGACTTTTTATCAAATATGGAAATGTTTCCTTCGTCTCCCCCCACAATTGAAGGATGCTACTGATGGTTTGTATTGATGCCGTCAGAGTTTGTATTGCTGATGGCTGATAATTTCCCTCAAATTTTCCATTCGAATTGAGGCTGTCGAAAAGATCATTCATTTTCAGAATGAACTGAGCAGTTGAATTGGCACTTCTCGACCTCAGCTCACCAGTTGCAATGACTGTTCTCATAGCCGAATATAAAGTTCTGATAGAAATCTGCGTGGCCAATTTAACCTTCATTTTCTGGAAGGCGTTTGGATTTATGTGGTTTTCAGTTATCTTCAAGAGAGTACGAGAAAGACTAATTCTTCTCATCAATTAAGTACGTTTCTTTTATGTCCCTCCAAGAAACATTTTCACCCCTCATTTCCTACCTGAGAACTTTCCTTTGGAAAAATTCATGGCTAATAGTTCATCATTATTGAACCACACCGTTTGTAACGAATTTGGACGAATCCGACCCTGCCTACGATCCATAGAACTAGAGGAAAATAAGTCTCCTACAGATTTCTATAAATGAGTATTGACAAAATGGATCGGACGAATCTAGTTCCTTTAGTAGCTACTATGTTCCGCCACTTAAGTTGGCTAATTGGCAAGTAAACTGCCAAAAATTTTTGCAGCAAATCAATGAACTGGATTGTGTCTCTATGTATATTTAAACTCAATGGGAGTGCTCAATATTTCTTTGATTTTATTGAAAATAAGGTATAGGCCTTCTTTGTTTTATTCTTTTCGAGAATAACTTCCCCCCAGCTCTCCAATTCCAACCCCTCAACCTTAGTTCTACAGTATGGAAAAGAAAAATGGAATGAATTGATTATCTTGGTTAATGTAAATATTTATGAAGTATCCAGAAGCACGTTGAACAAGAATTTCTACTACGTAAAAATGCGAACCCTACCTATTCGAAAGACAGTTACGAACCCTATTCTTTCAAATTGGAAGTATGGGCTTGTGATACATCGTTTGGAATGTAGCTTCATCACCTATTCTGAAATGTTATCATTTTTTCATTTAGACATGAAGGAAATTTACATTGATCTGATTGAAATTAGAATAGTTATAATATGTATAAATTATAATTGGAAATAAGAAAACTCTGCATTTCATCTACTTTTCAGCCTTCTGACAAATCAATAATATCCATATTTTCATGAACAATGGAAACTCAAGTGACATGGAAAAATCAAAATTTTTTCTTTCACTTCTGACGCTGAAATTCACCAAGTTCATCAACCTCTCCCCTCAGCTCGCTACGTACTCCTCCGAATCACAATAGTTTGGTGTGTCCCACACATCAAATGCTCCCATTGTCATATCCTCCATATCAAGATTATAAGAAAAAACTGAAACCAGATTTTTTATCAACACAACAACAAAAAATAATAAAGTTTCCAAACTCAATGTGACCCCCATCACAGGTGTCAATTTCATTGAAGTGGACCTCTAAAAGATGTCTCAAATTGCCATCCTCCGATCTCCACCACCTAGTTCCGAAATTAAATGTCTCTTAGCACCCAAATTCATCGAGATACTGCCACCACTTTATTTCTCACCTTGTTGCCTAAAGTTCGTAACAAATTTGTAGATAATGCACATGAAAACTCAGAAATTAGCATTTCTAGTTTTTCTGCATGTTATCCGATGCAAAAACAAACTTTCAACCTAGTACCAGATTAATGACTTGACGGAAAGATTTGTAACTCTGATGGTTTCTTTTCTGATAATTGAAATTGGAATTTCCCACAAATCGAACCATTTCTATGTGAAAAATTCTTGCTTCGAAGTTGGTAAATCGGCATGTACTATAACTGTCCTTCACGAAATAAGCCACAAATGAAGAGGGAGAAAATATTTCAACGGCAACTACGATGTTACAATCAAAAAGACCTGTACACTCTGAATACTGCAGAAATTTGTCTTTGCAGTTAAGGAAAACTATAAACAGTTATCTTTATGTATTCCATTCAGAGAGATGGCATCATGTATCATTATTGGAGGCAATAAAGATTAGGGTATTTATGTGTTGAATTGAAATATTGTTGATGCTAAAGGGTCATTTTATGCAATTAATTTTAGTGCATGACCTTTCACTTCAGCTTCAAAACCATAATTTATTCGATCAACAGCTAGTTTATTTGTGGTTTCATGAAATGAGACATCAAAGTTTTGCCGAGAATAGATAATGCTATCAATCAATAGATAACACTATTCTGAGTTTCCTAAAAATGTTGTCAGTGAAATGCAAATATGATTCAGGTTTTCAGTCTGAACCGATATGTCGATGAGAGATAATGATTTCCAGGTGAGAGAATGTTTTCTTGTTCTTCAAGCCAGTACTATACTATATGCACTATTGCTTTATACATTTGGCCAATCTGTAGCGTCAAAGCTTTTGAATTATTTACCCTATGGGACTTTCATTGTAAGAATTATTTTCCTGATGACAAAGTGCATACAAATTTCCCGAAAATTGAAGACGATTATGAACACAAAACAGTTATATACATACTTACAAATATTTTAATGAGTTAAAATATCTTTCATTGACAGCTCATAGCTATAATAAATAGCGAAATGAAATATTATGCTCTAATTTAGCTTCATCAAAACTAATTGACTCAAATGCTAACGTTTTTTTTATGTTTTCTCTCAACAGCAGCATATAGAGGCGTAAATGAATAGTTGCGAAAAAAAATTTGGGGTGATTCCTTTTCGTAAAATATTGTGGGTCTTTCATGTGAACTTTTATTATCTTTTAAGACACCCCATGCTTATTATTAGCCTACTGAAGATAGAGCCCTAAAATTTGTTTTAAATTTTTTTTTCAAGAACCAATATTCTGAATTCAATAAAATGAAGCCGAAATAATTTCATACCGGAGAGAAGGCACTGAGGAAAATTTTGCTGGTGTTCCTCAATGATTGCAAAGGGAAGAAAAATGTACTTCTAAACCGTGTTTCGCAAGAAACTTTTTTCCATTTTAATATTTTTTTACGTTTTATTGAAATTTACCATCTACTTTTATGAAGTAGGTACGTATTGAGTAAAGGACCCCGCACTTTTTCTATGGCAAATGGCGTTCCGTGAAATTTTCTAAAATTTTGGTATAATGTAGTACTCGACCTTCTGATCAAAAGTGTCCATGGCCCCAACTCAATCCTATGACTAGTTTTCGAGATACAGGGCGTTGAAGTTGAGAATTACCCACTTTTACTACACCCGTATCTCGGAACAGAATCGAATGAACTTCAATTTTTCTCAAGAAACATCTCATCACATCCCCAAGGAGCAACCATATAGAGTAATATGACCGAAAATCGTTACGAATACAGGGTCATCCATAATTTAATGCATGCCTGATTGTGAAAGAATAAAATATGTCAGTTTCAGAGCGAGAACGTTCACAAAATGAACTATTACACTAGATATATTGTTGTTACATCGAAAACGTCTGAAATACCCAGAATTTATACTGGGTGATCCATTATTATAGAAACTATTCTCAAGGAGGGTTAAATGGACACCCTGTATTTATGGGTTAATTCAAGGTGTTTGTTTAATTTTTTTTGGACATATCATCATGGACTTCAAAGAATATAGGGTGATTCAGTCATGAAATGAACTTTGAACCTCACGAAAATACCCAAAAACCACCTTTTTTTTCATCACCCTGTATTTCAAGATTAACTCCGATGAGGTGCGAGTTTTCTTTCACCATTGTACTTGACATGAAAACATCAATACGACCGAGAGTTTTTATACACTTCCTATGAGCAGACTTTTTTTTAATGTAATATCAAAATTATTTATTTAGGTATGTTATTCTATTCTTATTCCAGCATAACAAAAAATCTGGTCATAGGAAGTGGATAAAAACTCTCAGCCGTATTGATATTTTTATATCAGGTACAGTGGTGAAAGAAAACTCCCACCTCGTCGGAGTTAATCTTGAAATACAGGGTGATGAAAAAAAAAGGTGGTTTTTGGGTATTTTCGTGAGGTTCAAAGTTCATTTCATGACTGAATCACCCTGTATTCTTTGAAGTCCATGATGATATGTTCTAAAAAAATTAAACAAACACCTTGAATCAACCCATAAATACAGGGTGTCCATTTAACCCTCCTGAAAATAGTTTCTATAATAATGGATCACCCAGTATAAATTCTGGGTATTTCAGACGTTTTCGATGTAACAACAATATATCTAGTGTAATAGTTCATTTTGTGAACGTTCTCGCTCTGAAACTGACATATTTTATTCTTTCAAAATCAGGCATGCATTAAATTATGGATGACCCCGTATTCTTAACGATTTTCGGTCATATTCCTCTATATGGTTGCTCCTTGGGGATGTAATGAAATTCTTCTTGAGAAAAATTGAAGTTCATTCGATTCTGTTCCGATATACGGGCGTAGTAAAAGTGGGTAATTCTCAACTTCAACGCCCTGTATCTCGAAAACTAGTCATAGGATTGAGTTGGGGCCACGGACACTTTTGATCAGAAGGTCGAGTACTACATTATACCAAAATTTTAGAAAATTTGACGGAACGCCATTTGCCATAGAAAAAGTGCGGGGTCCTTTAATGTATGTACAGACTATGAGAAGATATTTAACATATCAATACTTCCTAAACTTAAATTAAATCGTTTGGCCAGATCCGTTGTAATCTTCGGAACTTGAATCGATTTTCTGTAAGTTGGTTGGCTTGCACTTCTATAGCTTTTCTGGTGGTATTTCCTTGAGTGATTTTCCATTTCGGTGGTGACGTATGGGATTCTAAAATCATTATCTATAGGGAGGTGAGAGAGGCTGCGATCTGTAATAATAATAACTAGCTGGCCCGGCGAACTTTGTTTCGCCTAAATGACACTTGTGGATTTCACGAATCGTAATCACCGGTGATCGGAGATCAACGGCTTGGTAAATTTCTAACTCCTTGAGTTTGAATATATTTAAACTCAATGCTCCTATTCATATTTGAGAATTGAACTCAAAATATTCCAGTACAATATTTTCATCCTCGATATATATTTTCTTGTCTATTGTCTTTCGGAATATAAATTACCTCTACATTTCTCTCAATTTTTGAATTTCCAGTTGACGCAATTCTTACCAAAAATTTGGCTCCGCTTTGTGACTGTGAATAGCAGGAGTATAAGCCATATTATACCTTTCCTCAGAACTAATATGAATCAAATGTCAAGAATATGAACACAAATTATTGATTGAAAGAACTATCGACTATTGGCACAACCGGTTCACCCGAATGAATTCTGATATTTGAAGTAACTAATAAAAATTAGAACTCATTTTGTGAATAGCGCTTTCTGAAGTGGAAAAAACGAAACTTTTCTAATATTCTCAATATTGGCTCATCAAAATTTAATTAGTGCTCACACCATTATTTTAATCATCTTAGCCTTTTGGTACTCAGCTTAAAATAATTGGTAAACATCTCAGTTGGTGGAGCAGCGAGATTTCCATGTTTTCATGCATATGAGCTGACACTGAACAGAAACACAAAAATAATATGTCAATTACTAATTATGGAAATTTTTCCACAAATATATTTATTACCCAAACAGAAATTCAAAAACCTTTCGAAAATTATGCGAAAAGATTGAAACTGATCGCCAAAATCCGATTCAATTGACATTTCGATAAAAATCCACTGTGATATTCAACCGCCCCTTGATCTGCTAAAAGCCTTTCATCGCCATCTAATGGTGATCGTGTCAAATATAGTACCTTCACGATAACGTTATTTTGAATAAATAAAACTATAAAAATAACTAATAATCATCAGTCATAATGTGTGAATATCGCCACCTTAAGTGGTGAGGACGAAACCTCTCTCATATAAGTCACATCTCAACGAAATCTAATCATTTTAGAGATCTGTAATCCTACGCTAAGGCATTTCGGCTTTGTTCAACAGCGCAGAGTTGGAGGCAACCCAAATTACACACCAATTGTTTACATCGCCTCTCATCTAGTCACTGTACGAATAAGCTGTAGCGTAACTGTAACTGTAGCGACACCTAGTGTCATTACTCAAAAGAAGGAAAAGCATTTCCTGTATAAGTAAAATTTTCATCGCTGTTTTCAAAGTTTCATTGTATTTTATATTAACCAGACCGTAGACGAATCCATATATGAAGTTTCATAACAAACAGTCCATACGATCTCGAGTTATAAAGGGTGTAACCAACATCTTTCTTTTATATATAGATATAATGAAAGTAAGATTTTCGATTGAAGCCTCTGGATAATTCGAGCATTCGATGATTTAGCACAACCCTAGAATTGGATGCCGTATGTCCATATTATGGTATGTCCGTATTATGGTATGTCCATATTATGGTATGTCCATATTGGTCTTGTATACATATAAGTAATTCGTTCTGAAGGGATAATTTGGATTTTCTGCCTATTAGCCAATACATGCGACGCCTCTTCATATTACCATTGAGTTTAAATGAATATAGTACATAGAGGTACATAGCACTCGAACGATTTGATGCAAAAAATTTTGGCAACTTTAGTGGCGGCACATAGCAGCTACTAAAGGAATTATCGAGGGAACTATAATCTGCTTGCTATTCATGATGATTATTTTCCTCTAGTTCTATCAGTCATAGGCAAAATTAATTGTTGTTTTATCGCATTAAAAAACCCGGTGCGATTAAATACTGAACATCCCAGATTTTCATACGCCGGTCCTGGTTGTCATCGCATTCTGCTTAGGAAATAGTGCAGCTACTCACCGCAAGATGCGAGGTTAAAAATTTTCAATTCTTGCAAATACGCTTATCCATCTCCAAACTGGTGAAGGAACTACACTAAAATCAGGTTCAAATCGTTCAAGGGCGATGTACCTCTATGTACAGGGTGCGGCACGGAGGATGGATGGTTTTAAAAAAATAATAAAAGCGTTAATTTTTACTCAAAAACACATTTATTGACGGAATCAGATTCTCAAGGAAATAGCATTTGAGACAGTCAAGTGTGGAAAATCACATCAGGCATGTGGTGGCCGAAATCGGTGATGCAGTGCTGGAGGCGCTCTTGGAAGTTCGCGTAGACTCTCGCCAACATCGCTCTCTCAACTTGGGCAACTTCCACGCGAATAGCCCTTTTCAATTCGTCCAGAGTTCGGGGCTTGGTCTCGAATACACTAGCCTTGAGGTGTCCCCATAAGAAAAAATCGCATATGGCTAAATCTGGGGACCGGGGAGGCCATTGAACATCGCCAAACCTGGAAATAAGGCGACCAGGGAAGAGAGGGCGAATAACGTCCATTGATGCTCTGGCTGTGTGGGCGGTCGCCCCATCCTGTTGGAACCACACACGTCGGATTGGAACACGTTGCCGTCGTAATTCGGGGATAAAGAAGTTGTTGATCATTTCGACGTACCGCTCTGAGTTCACGGTAACAGCACGACCATTAACGTCTTCGAAGAAGTAAGGGCCAATGATGCGAGTTTGCGATACAGCGCACCAAACCGTAACTTTTGCTAAATAAATGCTAGGAACACACGAGTCTAACGGCACCTTCCCCACTTCTCTCGTCCTCAGTGGGGGAAAGTTATACCCATCTGAAAAACGTCCGCCCTCCGTGCCGCACCTTGTATATTTGAACTCAATGATATTACTAAGGTTTTTCTCAGCTTGAATATATTGTGTCCTAGTGAGTCGCTGATCTAAATATATCGGGTGTTTTTTCAGAGTGATAGAACTTTGAATTGAAATAAAACACAGTTAAATTGAGATAGAAGCCAGTTTTTCGGCATATGTCCGCCACGACTATCTCTGGAGGTAATGTTACAGTGAATGATGCTCGTTACAGATCGATGATCAATGATTATTTGTTTCAAAAATTTGAATGGTTTCGACCCAGAAGTGTTTTGGTTTCAACAAGATAGTGCTTCACCTCATGCTACTACCGTAACAATTGATTTATTGAAAGAAAGATTTGACGATAACATTATTTCGAGATATAGTGTTGATAATTGGTTGAGGTCAGGGATGAAGGAAATCAATTTGATGAAATTTCTGCCGACGTTTCGATTATATTTAAATCATCTTCGGGGCTCTGAAAGAGCAATACAAGGACATTATACAACGATACAGAATGGCCATCGTAAAACAAAAACAAGAAATCAGGGATCCCGAACCTGAACAATTACCAATTTCAAACAATTATTAAAAATATAATGAACAATATAAATACAACATAGACGATCGTATAAAGGATACCTATCTGACAACATAAACGAAATAAATTAACTAACAATGAAAAGATCCAATACAGGCGAACAACTGAACAAGTAAATAACGAACTTTCTTAAAAATGTTTGTTAAAAAGGTGTTTTCTAAAAAAAATTATTAAATGGTGACTCACATCATCGGTTGACTCCTAATGTCCACTCATAAAACATACAAAACAGTGTCACTTTTAAAAAACAGGTAAGACGTGACATGAAGGATCGAGACATGAAGGAAACTGAAATGCAACCACATACGATGTGCAGGTTGACAATGCAATTCGATTACGATAAAAAAAAGGGGGTTCTCGGCATGCAAAACACAATCATAAGGAATTCCGTTCTCAATGACTATAAATTCAGCCGTGTTCTTTTAACCTGGCTATTATATTGAAATAAGCGGTATTTAAATTCTCAATATCCGATCTTTTATTTATGGATTTATTATTTTGTTGAATTGATACCATTTCATGTATCAATCTCTTTTTTAAAATTCGCTGATGTCCTATCACCCTTGCATTGTTGAAATCAAAAGCGTGAAGTTCCCTAAGGGAGTGCTCAGCTAAGGCCGTGTTATTCTCCTTTTTCTTAATTGGGTTGGGCACATTTATGCTGTCCCTGCGATTTATTTCGAGAAATAGTCCAATTCATTCGTGGTGGACAAAGGCCGGAAATTATGTTCAGAACATAAATGTTATAAAATTATCCTTCAAATGAAAAAAATGGCTTCAATCTTAATTTTAATGTATTTTATTTCAATTTAAAGTTCTATCTCTCTAAAAAACATCCGACATACAGAGATATTCGGCTGTGGTGAAAATATCCAATAAGTGTAATAAAACTATCAATTTGGATTTTTTACAAACTAAATGTCATATTAAATAGAAAGAAGGTATGAATAGCAAGAAAAAGTCATCGATTATTACAAACAAATTCGTTGATGTCTATCGATAATATCGTATTGAAGCCGAATTTTCGCGTGACAATATTTTAAAACTATTTGAAATATTCGTGTTTTCGCGTCGAACTGGTGACGTCACGCACCAAATGGTTCAAAATAATTTGAAGCGGTTTGAAAGCAGGTAGCGGAATAGTTCGAACTGCAGTTTGAAGTTAGGAATCAGCTGATTGAAGAATATAGGTTATGTTTGTTGGATTTATTTTGTTTTAACCGTTTTTATTTTGAATAAATGATAATAATAACTGTTCTTCATTGCATTGAAAATTATTTTAATATGACAGCTTGGTTTTTAGAATGCATTGTAACCTGTGACTGTGAAGTAATAAATCACTTCGAGTAGAGCACACCTTTATTTTAGAATTCTGAAATGTTATTTAGTTTTGAAAATGTATGTTCAAATTTTTGAAATTGATTTTAGGGCTTCTTCCTCTTGATTCAATCAATATGAATATTGCATATATTTTTTTCAACAAGTTGTTAATCAGGGCAAGAATATTCAAATTCATCATAAACTGATTGGAGTCCAATTTGAAAACACAAGATTTAATAATAATATACAAATAAAATATTATGTGCGTGTATCGTGTTTCTAACTTTTGAATTCATGAATTGAATTGACATTTCTATGATGACGTCACCGTTTTGAAATTGTGGCATTTTAGCGTTGCATGAACTGGTGACGTTTACTTCGAAATGTTTTTGAAATAGTTTTGAACCGTGATTCACGCGAAAAAATGGCTTAAATATTTGAAGTGACAACCGTCGGCCATTACAAAAGATTCTTGACCTCATTCTTAACCCATAGATGATGGGTTACCCGTTCAAAGAAATCCGCAGTTTTTTGAACCACGCTACTTAAGGTACAATGCGATTTCTTTAGTATTCCATATCTTGGACAGGAGTCTTGTAAACCAACGTTTTCAAATGGTTCCAAAAAAAAATCCAGAGTATTTAAATATGGAGATCGGACAGGCCAGAACTGAAGTCCACCTTTCCCTATACATCCATTAGAATATGTTTCATTTAAATGCTGATTCGTTCCAAAACTGAATTGTATGAGAGCCCATATGTGGATATTGTGAAAATAAGTTATTGGATCTCAAAAAAAATTAGCCTCGTCTGTGAATAGTATCTTTTTCAAAACTATTATTCGATCATTTCCAGCATGAGTGCCCTTGGCTCAGTGGTAGAGCGTTGGAATTCGGACCCAAAGGTCCGGAGTTCAATCCCGAGCTAGGAAAGAAATTTTCTAGTCTCGGTAGGGGCCACCATTCTCACTGTTGGGTCAAAAAGTAACAAAGCCTACACAGAACACAACTGCTTACTCCGAACTCGGCACAAGTTACAAGCTTCGAAGCTTGTAGTTTCAGAGGGGTCTCCTCAGGAGACCTAGGAGTAGTCAGGATAAACAATATATCATATCATATCATATCATATCATCATATCCAAGGGGAGAATTGGAGACCGTAAACAAAGTGCATATCGGTCATTTCTGCGTTAGTGTACACAGTAATCTCAATGAGTCTGCCTCAAAAATCTCAAAATGATAAACCAGATCACAAAATAATTGTAGCTAAATGCAAGTCAATCAAAATGAAACATAACAAAATGACATTCACTCACTGGATAAGTTCTAGAAATAGTTCTAGAATATATTTTGCTCCACAAAAGTTGATTCAAGGGAAATCAAATGTGAACTCGCTTATGTCTGAATGGTTTTTTTTGCTATTGGTATGATCAAGACGGGAGGTGATCAGTGAGATGATGCGAATTTCTTCCTGGCTATTTTTAGTTCGTGGTGACACATATCGCACACACTTTTTTTGATAACATCCATGGTTCGTATCCAATGATGTGATTGTTAATTGATTTTAATTACAAATATGACACATTTATTGGATAACAAGATCATTTTGCCGAAAAAAATAACACAATTTTATCTGAACTTATAAAATGTGCTGATATTGTTTAGCACTTTAGAGTTAATTAACGCGTTTATCGCGTTTTATTAACTGTAAAGAAGCTCCTGAGATAAACTGGTATGTGTCGAGATAACAGTGTAGAAAAGCCAAATGGAATAATGTCGTTATCTCGGTAACTGTATTATCCATGATATATCCTGAGACATGTAGAACTTAAATTTTAAACTTTCATTCTTCTACGTGAATATGCAAACCCTACTTCAAAATGATGACGTTCCAACTTCGGCAAATTTAAATCCTGATCAAGGAAATAATAAGAATAATAATATTTGGTGATTTCGGCTGAAGAAGTCATGTCAAAATCATTCAAGAGAAATATTCAACAGATCGAATTATCCCAGAAGATCGCGGGATATGCACAGCAGGCTGTAGCATTGCAAAACTGTCACATCGTGCGGAAATTCCTAACTATAGTGGCAGGAACTGAAATGTTTTTCCACTGTTTCATAGAAGTAATACCAGCTCAAGTTCAGACCGGGAGACCAATGATGAAGAAAATTATTTAGTGATCCTTTCAGATAAAAATGTATAGGACAGGTCATACTTAACAAAAGGAAATTCAACAAAACCCTCGATTTGAACTTAAAAAAAGCAAAAATTGAACTACTTTACAACTCTATATGGTTATCATCAAGATATTCCTTTACTGAATAATAACTTTTGTTCAACAATATCTCTATATATCTATAGAGACTTTTGTTCAACAATAACTTTTTTAATATTTTTTCAAACTGGTTCACATCTTCGCGCTTTATTTAGAGACTGGTAAATGATTGAACATTTTTTCCCTGATAGGCTGGTGAATGTGTATAGGGCATTCTTTGTAAGAAATGTAGATATTTGAAAAACAAATTTCATGAAAGAGAAAAAACTGCGTGTTCTATTTTTCACTCTGTAGAGAAAAAACTTCAGATGATTATCGAATGATGAATCTGATACCTTAAGCTAACTACTGTAAAATTTTCGTTTATCTAGATTGGAAACAGCGGCTGCTATAAAAATCCTTTGAAACACTGAAAATATCCCAAAAATTCGAATTATGTGGCAACGCCGTAATGAATTTTGAAAAATGAAGTATAAGTCTTAAGCTGTCCTCGAAAGAATTAGGCCATGAAATACAGATACATCAAAAAAAATTATATCTACATATTTTCCCGTAACTTTTTTTTGACGCATGCTGTACATGAAAAACTATTTTTCTCTATTTCAGTATCGTAATGAGTTCATTACAGTACTAAAAACAGTGATGTTATGAATTCATTACAGAATCGTTTTCAGTAACATTTTTCGTTTTGTGGTTGTCAGCAATGACTTTCGATCCTTTTAAATTTCAGCAGACGTCAACTTAGAAACGTCAATTTTCGTATTTCCTAACATTCACACCAACTGCCAAGAGACAATATGAAAGTCACTAGGACCTATAATTTGAATTTTTTCGTTGAATTTCACAAAATTTGAGTGAAATAGAGAAAATATCGTCTAATACTCGTTGCAGAATGCAATTCCAATACTCATGCGTTCAAAAACTCGCTCCTTCATCGCTCGTTTTCGAATTTCGCATTCGTATTGGAATAGGAGCCCATTCTGCAACTAGTTTTAGAATATACTATTATTTCCAAACGTACGATAACAACGTCAGTTCTCGCCTGACAGGATCATCGAAAAGTTCTATTTCCCCGCCTAGGCGGAGAAATATTTACTTTTCCCTCTGGCGCCGGCGGCAGGAAAAGTGTTGCTACGAGAAATATTACTTGGTTACCATGAACTTAGATGCATAGAATACAAAAACTTCCAATTCAAACGTCATTTGTATTTGATAAAGTTACATTAAATGTACAATTTTCATGAATTTGAAAACGTTTGGAAATAAAATAGCATATTTCATTCGGAGAAGAAGTGACTTTTCGTGGCTCGCTTTCAAATATCCGCCTCACTCCGTTCGGCGGATAAACTCAAGCTCGCTACGGAAAGTGACACTTTTCCTCCTAATGAAATAATATATTATTATTTTGTAGATTTTTGTCAACTTTACAACCATATACATAATATAAGTTTTTTTCGACACTGTATAGTTTAGGCGCTATTTTAGATGAACGCCTTGCTGTATTGTTCCTAAAAAGGACCAGTATTCGAAATTGGGTGATTCTTCATTTCAAACATAAACGAATGACCAAATATCAGAAAAAAATATACTTTCATATTCAGAAGAAAAGGACCTTTTCTACAGCATATCGCACGACTAATCTTCCCTATTCAAATTTGTGAGGTTCGGGTTGCACTGCGCAAAAAAATTAACGCACATTCTGAAAATCTCAATTTTAATGAAAGTTAACTCTACATTGACTTTATAACTTATTTTTTATGTTCACTCGGGAAGGTTCTGAACGAAACAAGACACATTAAATGGAAGAAAAATTCAGGATTTCACCGAATCTTATGTGAAAGAAGAGAAATGAACAATTTTCAAAATACTGAAATGCTGATAAGTGATTCAATACTTGGTATTTCCACCCCTTGCGTTAATTACAGCTCGGCAACGACGGTTCATACTCAAAATGAGTGATCTTAAAATGTTCTGATCTAATCCTTCCCAGATTTCTCCGAGTTGGATTCCTAAGTCATTAAGAGTAGCTGGATGATTTTCTGAACTTCTCAGCCTTCTATTGAGGTTGTCCCAAACCTGCTCAGTCGGATTGAGATCTGGACTTCTTGCTGGCCATTCCATTCGAGAGACTTCAACCTCTTCAAGGTACTCCTGAACGATGCGCGCACGTTGGGGTCTGGCATTATCGTCCATAAAAATGAAATTTTCATCAATGTATGGGGCAAATGGCACTACATGCTCTTCAAGAATGTTCCTTATATACTTATCAGCATTCATAGCTCCATTATCAACGATCACTAGTTCTTTGCGAGCAGTCAAAGATATTCCACCCCATACCATAATCGATCCTCCCCCGAAACCAGTAGTATTCAGGAAATTGCACTGAGCATATCTTTTATGTGGACGTCTGTATACAAGGGAACGTCGATCACAATGGTAGAGGCAGAATCTAGACTCATCTGTGAAGAGAACTCTTTCCCAATCGGCCTCTTCCCAATGGATATGCTCTCTCGCAAAATCCAAACGCGCCCTTCGATGGGCTGGGGTAAGAACTGGGCCTCTTGCCGTGACACGAGTCCTTAAATCATATTCTCTGAGGCGATTTCTTATTGTCTGAGTGCTAATTTGCACCTCATGAGTTTGCTCAAGCTGATATTGAAGGAGGCGAGCGGTTGCAAACCGTTGTCTCAACGAAGAAACTCTCAAGTAACGTTCTTGAATGGCAGTTGTTACTCGTGGTCTACCCTGTCCTGGTCTTCGGACATTCATACCTGTCTCCCTGAATCGCTGCAACATTCTGGACACACTTGTATGGGAAACTCCAAACCTTTCTGCAATTCTTGTGTATGTCCACCCTTCTTCTCGAAAAACTACCGCTTGGGCACATTCCTCTTGGGTCAAATTGCGTGTTTCGCATTGCATAGCGATCGAGTGTAGAAAATCAAACGAAAGAAAAACTATTGATCACTAGAATTGATCGAGAACAACTGATTTTAGAATGGAGCCAATACATTCAAAATCTGCTAATATCATATTTTTTTATTCCTGCTGGGAGAAAACATCTTTTTTTTTAATTAAAGTTTATTGTGCTTCGATTTTACATATCATTAGCCCTACGCAACGGGTACATCTCATTTACAGTTTATAAGTCAAAAATTTATATCAAACTAAATAAATTCAAATTGTGTTAATCAAATTGATGAGTCGCAGAAATTTTATGGTATTTTCCAGTTTTTCGGCTTATGTATTGAAGAAAAACGTTGAAAGTGGATAACATATGCATGCATAATTCTGATAAAAATAATAATCATTGAGAACACCTTCAGTTGTAGAATAAATTGGAGATTTCCATAATGTGCGTTAATTTTTTTGCGCAGTGTATATGATGATAACTTCGATGTATCAAATAAATATCGTCATCTCAAGAAAAAATTGACTGGTCCAAGCTTGAGTTTTCTATTAGAAATGAACTGTGTTTCCTTTTCAATGTAACACCCTGTATGTATAAGTGAAGATTGCCGTAATAATATCTCATTCTCAAGGGAAACTAGAAAAGATATGCTCTTCGTAATAAGTACATTTATCGATTCATTCGTAAGATCTTCTGTTACTGCTTTCCACAACGATGGATGCTCATAGAACAAACATCCAGTTTTTGGCAAACTGCCCCGGTCGAAGCCAAAATAATTTCATTCTCAGTAAAACACATTGTTTAATTCCTCATAGAGGTGTATGTTAGCTGAAGTACGCCACTTCGCTCACGCAAGATATAGGATTTGCACAATTTTTCTGGGAATAAGTGGTTCATCAATGATTGTAAACAACTGCTTGAGATCAAAAACTGGTTTGAGTTCATTCAATAATAATCAAAATTCCAAACATGTAATAAGTGAGTATCAGTGATAAGGTATTTGTGTGTAGTTCAGAAATTGAAGGATATTCGAAAAAAAGATGCGAGCATTGATATGACGATATTTGGGATATTAATAAATTTCAAACGAAGTATGGGCAAATCAATAAAACAAACATAAAGCGGTGGCCTCACATCGGTTATTACGGAGCTAGTTACTTCTAGTCAATAATCACAATAAGAAATTAATACTGTCTGAGTGAAAAGTCCACACGCAGTTTGGAATTCATCCAGTCGGTATATTTTTAGATATTCAGACAATGTGCAAACAATTTATTATCTCAACTCTGATCATAGGTTCGAACTATAGCCTTGCGAAATCGGATTTGTACACATTCGTAATTCAGAAAAGATAATCTAGAAAATGGGTCACTGAAAGCACTGACATGACTTCTAAGCACTGGTTCATCCTCCTTGTAGATTGATTTGCACCATGAAGTGAAAAATTATTTGCTAATTCCGGAATAGAATCGAAACATTCGTTTCACCTCCGTTGAATTTAATTTTAAAATGGGAAGTGCTGTCTCTTCACGAAAGCCAATTATACCTTCCAATTCCATTCACAAAATCTTCAACCGAACGCCCTCAGGTGCGTTTAATGATATAAAGGGTTTATCTGAACAACACCAAAAAAATGAAAGGGGTGATTCTTTGCAGAAAATGAAAGTGAATATTTGGTATACTTACATGTTTTTGAAAAACTTCCATCCGGAAAAGCTACACCCCTTCGAATCTCAACAAAAAAATGGTTTTTCTTTTTATTTTCCCTGTATATTAGGCTAAGGACACGAAACCTGGTAATTATCATTTGTCAATGATATTACACATGTTGGAATATTTTCAAATCTAAAGTATGCTCAGAAAGGGTTGAAATAATGTCTATGAAGTTAGCAGTGCCACTTGCGAGAAAATCAATAAAACCTATTGCATTAATTGACGAATAATTGTCGAGAATTCGTCGTGAAAGAAAAAAGATTGTCGCGTCCTTAATTTTTTTTTTTTACGGGGTGGCTTTGCTATAACTTAACGTTAAGTTAGCAGAAACATTTTCTCAATATCTACCAAATATCATGCAAATGGTTATAAATAATTGTCGAGTAATTGTCGAAGTACATATGAAGTAAAAAAAAAACACAAAAAATCCACTCCTTCTTGTTTATTTTACGTCTTTTTCCCGCGCGTTTGAGATATTTCTGGAATTATCGCATTTTTGGCAACAGCGCATTCGTAATTGACTTTTTTTCTATTGCATTAATTGTCGACTACCTGCCTCGAATTTGTCGTGAAAGAAAAAAAATTGTCGCGACCTTCGTTTTTTTCTACTAGGTGGCTTTGCTAACTTTATATTAATTTAGCAAATAGTGGTCGAATATCATCAGGATGATCATAAAAAATTGTCGAGTAGTGGTCGATGTTCAAATGAAGTAGAAAACACAAAAAATTCAATCTTTCTAGCAATTTCCACTCCATTTTCTCGCGATTTCCCTTTATTTCTGAAAATGTCACAATTTTGGCAACAGCACATTCGTTTTTAATTTTTTTTCTATTGAATTAATTGTCGAATACCTGTCCCGAATTTGTCGTGAAAGAAAAAAATTGTGTTTTTTTACTTCATATGGACTTCGACAATTACTCGACAATTATTTATAACCATTTTTATGATATTTGGTAGATATTGAGAAAGTAGTTCTGCTAACTTAACGTTAAGTTAGCAAAGCCACCCCGTAGAAAAAAAACTAAGGACGCGACAATTTTTTTTCTTTCACGACAAATTAATGCAATAGGTTTTATTGATTTTCTCGCAAGTGGCACTGCTAACTTCAGACATGTTGAAATAGTAACTCCTTGTGATAATTTTTCTCACTCCTTTTTTTTTTGAAAAATTTCATGACTGAAAAGCCCAACTAATACACTAATTTTTTATTTTCACAAGTTTTTTCGAAAACTCAAGGATTTACGAAAACACAAATTCAAAGCGTTTTCAAAATATGAGCTAACGTGAGGGTATTTTGCCTAAATATCTAGTAGTTTGTGCTTTGCAATAATACTAGATATTAAGGCAAAATAACCTGGGGGGAGGTTTTCCGAAAAATTTTATACCAAATACCCACTTTAATTTTCCTCGAAGAATCACCCCTTTAATTTTTTCGGTGTTATTCAGATACACCCTGTATACTTCATTCACTTTTATAATGTAGTTCGCTTGGCCATTGAATTCTGCCACATTTTACCGTGTATATTTTGAAACTATTAGGTTATAGTCATTTTGCTGTCAGATGAATAAGCAATGTTGTCCTTTCTACATAGAGGTCGTAGTAATTATGTATAAACGACATGTTTATTTACTTTGGGAAAATAATGACTTTGAGAAAATTTTTTGTGAATTCAATAACTCCAAAGACCTGGCGAATGTTGAAGAAACTTTTTTCGCTGTTGATACTGGTGATACATGGTTGGAAGATCAGGTTGTGCTATTTTCTTTCACGGAAATCAAGAATCCAGTGTTGAAATTTTACCGAAAATGAAGGGACAGAATAGTCCATTACTTCGTGATAGTCCATTCGAAAAAGAATAAAAGTACTCGAATAACCCGACAGGAAAACTTCCGAACGAACAGACAGACCAATGGAATTTCCCACCTCTCAAAATTCTCAAAAAATGAGCATACAGAAACAGAAGACATTTTCATACCTTCTTGCACAACTAGAGATACTCCGGTATTAAAATGTAGATAACAGTAGGGATTGTCGGATGAGGACAAATTACTAGGTACTAATTATCAGCCAACGTTTCGTTTACTTTTATGAATAAACTTCATCAGGGCCTGTAAGGATACAACTCTAATTACAACGCTGAATAAACCCCAAAATGAAAAAGGGGTATCACAACATGAAAAAAAAAACACAAAAGGGGACATGAACAAGGTCAGCAAACAAGATGTTGATTCTACATACCTCAATCAGAGAAGCAGAAAATGCAGTCGTGAAAATAAAAAATTCATCTACATGGAGGTAATATCACAAGCTCGGAAACAAGAGCAATTGGAACAATCTAACTTGAAAAATCATACACACTATACAATAAAACAACAATAAGTCACATTGAAATTCGTATCTAAAACTAAGTTCCGCGACATCTATATCAAGATACATAAAACAATGAAATAAAATAACGGTGTACAAAGTTTTCTGCTCACAGCAAGATAAGATAAAACAAAAAACAGAAAATTAGATTGTAACAATCTGGTACAGCACAATTACAGATCTCTAAACAAATTGGCATACATAATACTTAGATTTTGTGTATCAGTTCGAAAGTTGACAGAGTCCTTTTTATACTTATTTATTAGTAGCATTTCAGCTATAGGCAACTTCCGAGAGTTTGCTTCACTATGCAATACCACAACGTTGTTGAAATCGAAATTATGTCCAGTTGAGAAATGGTGGGAACTCAGTGCTGTCTTCTCTCCCTTGTCAATGTTGACTATACCACAATCATATCTGTGTTGACTCACCCTCACATTTAATTTATTTTTCGTTATACCTATGTACCTCTTCTCGCAATTGCCACACGGGATCGAGTATACCACCCCTGATCTTTGTAGCGTGGGAGTGGGATCTTTTAATCTAGAAAACAGGTTGTTGATAGTTTTCTTACTGTACTGAACAATCTTGTTATCCTCCCTTTTTAACACCTTACAAAGGGCGCTGCTCAGACCTCTCTGCAAGGGTATTTTGAAGTATGTGATCCTTCTATTGGAATCCTCATGATGTACCGGTTGTTGTTCATTGAGGACGGCACTGATAATATTTCTAGGGAAACCATTCATCTTTGCCAGTCTCATTATCAGCTTGAAGTTTTTCTCTTTAAACTGCGGATGTGAAAGCTTTTCAGCTCTATATTTCATAGCCTTCAGTATTGCGACCTTTTGAAAATTCGGATGGCCAGACCTGAAATGTATGATCCTCCCTGAACTCGTAGGTTTTTAGTACCAATCAGTAACTATAAAATTATTGGGATCTCGCAATAGCAATATATCGAGAAAAAGAAGTTTTTTGTTCACCTCATTTTCGATGGTAAATTGCAGGTTTTTATTATAGGAGTTAAAAGCACCCAGAACCGCATCGTCTGACCCCTCAGCAATTGATATGCAGATATCGTCCACGTAGATGCACAAGATTGGTGGTTCAAAAGCCAACAATGGGAGCACATTCACCAAGAGTTCATGCATGCACAGTTCAGCAAACACGGGAGACGCGGGATTACCCATAGCACAACCGAAAATCTGTGCATAAAAATTGTTGCAGTATGTGAAGAAGCTACTGTCGAAAATGAAGGAAATTATTATTATTATTCTTCATCATCGGTCTCCCGGTCTCAGCTTAAGCTGGTATTATTTCTATGAACCAGTGAAAAAACAATTCAGTTCCTCCCACTAGTTCAGGAATTTCTGCACGATGTGACAGGTTTGCAATGCTACAGCCCGCTGTGCATATCCCGCGATCCTCTGGGATAATTCGATCTTTTGGAGATTCCTCCTGAATGATTCTCTTTTATCAGCTGAAGTTCTCCAGGTGAAGACGTTATAGAGGGAGTATCTCCATCCAGGAAGTGGTTTGTCCTCGCAATTGTTCACGTAATAAAAAGCTCGCAATACTTCAATATTCATTTCGCGGCTCCACTTGATACGTGCGTTGCGAGCTCCCCTGCGGGCAGTCCTCCTCACGGTGGTCGAGCCAGCAGGTGGAGTGGCATTTCGATCTTCTGCCATGATATCGGTTTCCACTTCTCGTTGCTGGCTTGATATTTTCTCCATTTTCATGGGTTTGCCACCATTTACCCTTGGTGGCCCAGGTAACTCGGGCCGTGGGGACGTCACCCCCCATGTGGCGTAGCAGAAACCAAACCACACCCGTGCGGGTATATTATTATTATTCTTCTTCATCGGTTTCCCGTTCTCAGCTTGAGCTGGTAATTCTTCTATGAACCAGTGAAAAAACATTTCAGTTCCTCCCACTAGTTCAGAAATTTCCGCACGATGTGATAGGTTTGCAAATCCACAGCCTGCTGTGCACATCGCGATCTTCTGGGATGATTCGATCCCTTGAAGGTTTCTCTTCTCCATCCAGGAAGTGGTTTGTCCTCGCAATTGTTCACGTAATGAAAAGCTCGCATTACTTCAATATTCATTTCGCGGCTACACTGGATACGTGCGTTGCGAGCTCCCCTGCGGGCAGTCCTCCTCACGGTGGTCGAGCCAGCAGGTGGAGTGGCATCTCGACCTTCTGCCATGATATCGGTTTCCACTTCTCGTCCATGGGTTTGCCACCATTTACCCTTGGTGGCCCAGGTAACTCGGGCCGTGGGGACGTCACCCCCCATGTGGCGTGGCAGAAACCAAACCACACCCGTGCGGTATTATTATTATTCTTCATCATCGGTCTCCCGGTCTCAGCTCGAGCTGGTATTACTTCTATGAACCAGTGGAAAAACATTTCAGTTCCTCCCACTAGTTCAGGAATTTCCGCACGATGTGACAGGTTTGCAAAGCCACAGCCTGCTGTGCATATCCCGCTATCCTCTGGGATATCTCGATCTTTTGAAGATTTTTCTTGAATGACTTGGACATGACTCCCTCAGCCGAAATCACCAATGGTATAATAGTGACTTTCGACAATTGCCACATATTCTTCAGCTCAATTGCCAAGTTCTCGTACTTCGTTATTTTTTCCGACTCCGTTCTTCCGATGTTATGAGTCAATGGTACTGCCACATCAATTATCACCCCATACTTCTGATCCTTCTCAATGAACACAAGGTCCGGTCTATTGTAGTCCACTGATCTATCTGTTGTTATGGGTCTGTCCCAATAGAGAACCGCTGCGTCCGTTTCCAACACTGCTGCAGGTTGATACTTATAATATGGCGGACAAGTATCCAAAAAACCATGTCTAAGAGCTAACTGCTGGTGGACAATTTTTGCCACTTGGTTGTGTCGGCCCAGATATGCGTTGTCGGCAAGAACTCGACAACCTGCGATTATATGTTCAATAGACTCGCCGACTGCGCCGCACTTCCTGCATTTGTCCTCAACGTTCAGCTTCAAACAGTGCTTCTCATAGTTGCGAGTTCTTATAACTCGGTCTTGGATAGCCGTCAGGAATCCCTCAGTTTCAGGATACAATTGTCCCGCATTCAACCATGACAAAGAAGCTAATTTATCGACATTTTCCCCCTCAAGGTGTTTGGGAAATCTTCCGTGCAGAGCTTGTTCCCGCCATATACTTATATCTTCGCTTCTCGTGGTGATATCGAATGTCATTTCTCTGTGTTGTAGGTTCAGAGGTGTGTATCCCTTATCCTCTGTTGTCACCAATTTCATCAGGCTATCTTCAGACTCGAGCAGTCGCTGCCTCAAGTTTTTCTCCTGGGTTCTGCAGAGTTTATAGATGTTCAACAGACCTCGTCCACCATCTCTCCTGGGTAGATAAAGCCTTTTCACCGATGCATTGGTGTGCAAACATCGGAACTTTGTCATTAGGCGGCGGGTGAGTCGGTCCAACTCATTCAGATCAGCGTCTGACCACTTCAAGACTCCGAAAGTGTAGGTCAGAGCAGGCGTAGCCCAGGAGTTCAAGGCATCGATCTGGTTTCTAGCAGACAGCTTGGTGTTGAGCACTTTGGTTACCCTGTTCTTATATTTCGCAGTGAACTCAGCTTTCAAACGGGTGTGGTCAATCCTTTGATTTTGAGGAATGCCCAGATACTTGTAGGTCTCTTCTGGCAACATACTGTGGATGTCCTGAAATTGTTCCTGAGTGTTCTCCATTTTACCCTTCCTGATGTTGACTATAGCGCATTTGTCGAGACCGAAAGACATGTCAATGTCTTTGCTGAAGGAGCGCACTATATCTATCAGCGAGTGAAGTTGATTTTGGTTCTCGCCGAATAGTTTCAGATCATCCATATACAATAAATGGGTGAGTTTTCGCGGATTCCTCATTGCTGGTCTGTACCCCATGTTGGAGTTTCTTAAAAGAGTAGATAGAGGATTCAGTGCTATACAAAACCACATCGGCGACAGGGCATCTCCCTGAAATATCCCCCTCGATATTTTTACGGTTCCAGCATTGATGTTGTTTATAAGAATATTCGTTTTCCATGTACTCATTAGATGTTGGAGCACGCCTCTTATTTTCGGGCAGATCTTATAAATCTCCAGTACTTTCACAAGCCAATCGTGGGGCACCGTATCGAAGGCCTTCTGATAGTCGATATAACATAGACTTAAATTCCTTCTTCTCGCTTGGGCTTGCTTTAACACTACAGCGTCTATGGTGAGTTGATGTTTGCATCCTGCCGATCCTCTTGAGCAGCCTTTCTGTTCTTCTTCCAGAATGTTGTTGGCTTCACAGTGACGATATATCGCATTATTCACAAGGGTTGTGAACAGCTTGTACACCACCGACAAACACGTTATGGGTCGGTAGTTTTCTGGCTTGCTGCGATCTCCTCTTTTGTGAAGCATATAGGTATTGCCTTGAGTAAGGAAAGTGGGTATCTCGAAGGGGTCTTCCAGTGCCTCCGAAAAACATCTAGCCAGACTTGGGAAACATGCTGGAAATTGTTTAACCCAGAAGTTGTGAAGTCGGTCGGGTCCTGGCGCCTTCCAGTTACTAGTGTTTTTGACAATGTTGGAAATTTCTTCGACTGTGAAAAGATCTGTCTTCATCTCAACGATTTCTGAGGCCTGGTGTTCAATGTCCGTAAACCAGCTAGTATTCCTCTGAAGTTGACCACTCTCCGACCATAGAGAACTCCAATATTGCCGAAATTCGTCATTGTTGATGTCAGCATGCTGATTGGAGGAGATTTCGGATGGCTTTTCAAGACTTCTGAAGAACTTCCTTCTGTCTCTCAAATATTCAGCGTTTTGTTGTTTTCGCTTTGTGAGCTCATTGTATCTTCGCAGGCGAGCACCTTTCGCTTTAGCTTGCTGTCTCAAGCGATCTTTCAGATCAACTATCAACTCTTTATGTCGTGGGGATTCCAGGTCCAGCCCTGCGGATGTGGCTATTTTTCGCACTTTGTTCAATACTTTACGCGATTTATTATCCTTCAGGAACTCATCCAAGACATCAACTTTTCCTCGAAGTTTATCGACGTCCTGCATTAATCTTCTTTTCCAGGCAGGAGTTTGATTTTTAACTTTCTGTTCACTGGTTCTGGGGATGTAGATCTTTTGCCCATTTTGTCCGATTACTGTGATGGCAGCACAGTACAGAGATAAGTGGACTTGTTCCAACGTCCATTGAGTGCTCAGGTGTTCTGCCAATATTTCGTTGAGCCACTCGATGTTATTTTTGGCCGTAGAGTTGAAGTTCAATTTTGGTAGGATGGGGCGGTTGAGCGGATCAGTAGATTCGTATTGCGCCAGGTTACTATAGAAGGTGTCATACAGTTGGCGATATTGTGGGGAGTCTTGGTGAGCAATTCGTGTGACAGACAGGTCCCTGGCCGTATCTGCTGGTCTCTCCAGCGGCTCCGTGGGTTCTTCATTCTGAGTTCCGACAATCTGTTCTTGATTGATTGTGTAGCCCATTTCTCTCTTGATCTCATCTAGTTCCTGTCTTGTCAAGTAGCCTTTTCGTATAATAACATTTTTACGATCCGCAATGTTCCCTTCCGTTAGCTGGAGTTCTGGATGTCTCTTGGTGAATTCAGTATAGAGGGAGTATCTCCATCCAGGAAGTGGTTTGTCATCGCAATTGTTCACGTAGTAAAAAGCTCGCATTACTTCAATATTCATTTCGCGGCTCCACTTAATACGTGCGTTGCGAGCTCCCCTGCGGGCAGTCCTCCTCACGGTGGTCGAGCCAGCAGGTGGAGTGGCATTTCGATCTTCTGCCATGATATCGGTTTCCACTTCTCGTTGCTGTTGTGGTGCTGTATTTTGTTGAATGACAGGAGCCCGCTTCCTCAGCACCCTGCCACCGACGGATCGCATGCTGTCATGTCCAGCGCCGGCTCCGGACATGCCCTGGCGCTCCCCAGGCAGCGACTCTCTTCCGAGGCTTACTTCATTCACCATTTTCATGGGTTTGCCACCATTTACCCTTGGTGGCCCAGGTAACTCGGGCCGTGGGGACGTCAACCCCCATGTAGCATGGCATAAACCACACCACACCCGTGCGGTTATTATTATTCTTCAACATCGGTCTCCCGTTCTCAGCATGAGCTGGTAATACTTCTATGAACCAGTGAAAAAACATTTCAGTTCCTCCCACTAGTTCAGGAATTTCCGCACGATGTGACAGGTTTGCAAAGCTACAGCCTGCTGTGCATATCCCGCGATCCTCTGGGATATTTCGATCTTTTGAAGATTTCTCTTGAATGATTTTGACATAACTCCCTCAGCCGAAATCACCAACGGCACAATAGTGACTTTCGACAATTGCCACATATTCTTCAGTTCTATTGCTAAGTTCTCGTACTTCGTTATTTTTTCCGACTCCGTTCTTCCGATGTTATGAGTCAATGGTACTGCCACATCAATTATCACCCCATACTTCTGATCCTTCTCAATGAATACAAGGTCCGGTCTATTGTAGTCCACTGATCTATCTGTTGTTATAGGTCTGTCCCAATAAAGAACCGCTGTGTCCGTTTCCAACACTGCTGCAGGTTGATACTTATAGTATGGCGGACAAGTATCCAAAAAACCATGTCTAAGAGCTAACTGCTGGTGAACAATTTTTGCCACTTGGTTGTGTCGGCCCAGATATGCGTTGTCGGCAAGAACTCGACATCCTGCTATTATATGTTCGATAGACTCGCCAACTGCGCCGCACTTCCTGCATTTGTCCTCCACGTTCAGCTTCAAACAGTGCTTCTCATAGTTGCGAGTTCTTATGACTCGGTCTTGGATAGCCGTCAGGAATCCCTCAGTTTCAGGATACAATTGTCCCGCATTCAACCACGACAAAGAAGCTAATTTATCGACATTTTCCCCCTCAAGGTGTTTGGGAAATCTGCCGTGCAGAGCTTGTTCCCGCCATATACTTTTATCTTCGCTTCTCGTGGTGATATCGAATGTCAGTTCTCTGTGTTGTAGGTTCAGAGGTGTGTATCCCTTATCCTCTGTTGTCACCAATTTCATCAGGCTATCTTCAGACTCGAGCAGTCGCTGCCTCAAGTTTTTCTCCTGAGTTCTGCAGAGTTTATAGATGTTCAACAGACCTCGTCCGCCATCTCTTCTGGGTAGATAAAGCCTTTTCACCGATGCATTGGTGTGCAGACATCGGAACTTTGTCATTAGGCGACGGGTGAGTCGGTCCAACTCATTCAGATCAGCATCTGACCACTTCAAGACTCCGAAAGTGTAGGTCAGAGCAGGCGTAGCCCAAGAGTTCAAGGCATCGATCTGGTTTTTAGCAGACAGCTTGGTGTTGAGTACTTTGGTTACCCTGTTTTTATATTTCGCAGTGAACTCAGCTTTCAAACGAGTGTGGTCAATCCGTTGATTTTGAGGAATGCCCAGATACTTGTAGGTCTCTTCGGGCAACATACTGTGGATGTCCTGAAATTGTTCCTGAGTGTTCTCCATTTTACCTTTCCTGATGTTGACTATGGCGCATTTATCGAGACCGAAAGACATGTCAATGTCTTTGCTGAAGGAGCGCACTATATCTATCAGCGAGTGAAGTTGTTTTTGGTTCTCGCCGAATAGTTTCAGGTCATCTATGTACAATAAATGGGACAGTTTTCGCGGATTCCTCATTGCTGGTCTATACCCTATGGTAGTGTTTTTCAAAAGAGTAGACAGAGGATTTAGTGCCATACAAAACCACATCGGCGACAGAGCATCTCCCTGGAATATCCCCCTCGATATTCTTACGGTTCCAGCATTCATGTTATTTATCAGAATATTCGTTCTCCATGTACTCATAAGATGTTGGAGCACGGCTTTTATTTTCGGGCAGATCTTATAAATCTCCAGTACTTTCACAAGCCAATCGTGTGGCACCGTATCGAAGGCTTTTTGATAGTCGATATAACAAATGCTTAAATTCCTCCTTCTCGCTTGGGCTTGCTTTAGCACTACAGCGTCTATGGTAAGTTGATGTTTGCATCCTGCAGATCCTCGAGAGCAGCCCTTCTGTTCTTCTTCCAGAATATTATTGGCTTCACAATGACGATATATCGCATCATTTACAAGCGACGTGAACAGCTTGTACAGCACTGACAAACACGTTATTGGTCTGTAGTTTTCTGGTTTGTTGCGGTCTCCTTTTTTGTGAAGCATATAGGTATTGCCTTGAGTGAGGAAAGCTGGTATTTTGAAGGGGTCTTCTAGTGCCTCCGAAAAACATCTAGCCAGACTTGGGAAACATGCTGGAAACTGTTTAACCCAGAAGTTTTGAAGTCGATCGGGTCCTGGCGCTTTCCAGTTACTTGTGTTTTTGATAATGTTGGAAATTTCCTCGACTGTGAAAATATCAGTCCTCATCTCAACGATTTCGGATGCATGGTGTTCAATGTCCCTCAGCCAGCTAGCGTTTCTTTGAAATTGACCACTCTCCGACCATAAAGAACACCAATATTGCTGAAATTCGTCATTGCTGATATCAGCATGTTGATTGGAGGAGATTTCGGATGGCTTTTCAAGACTTCTGAAGAACTTCTTTTTGTCTCTCACATATTCAGCGTTTTGTTGTTTTCGCTTTGTTAACTCGTTGTATCTTCGTAGGCGTGCACCTTTCGCTTTAGCTTGTTGTCTCAAGCGATCTTTCAGGTCAACTATCAACTCTTTATGTCGTGGAGATTCCAGGTTCAGCCCTGCGGATGTGGCTATTTTTCGCACTTTGTTTAATACTTTACGCGATTTATTCTCCTTCAGGTACTCATCCAAGACATCAACTTTTCCACGAAGTTTATCGACGTCCTGCATTAATCTTCTTTTCCAGGCCGGAGTTAAATTTTTAACTTTCTGTTCACTGGTTCTGGGGATGTAGATCTTTTGCCCATTTTGTCCGATTACTGTGATGGCAGCACAGTACAGAGATAAGTGGACTTGTTCCAACGTCCATTCAGTTCTTAGGTGTTCTGCCAATATATCGTTGAGCAACTCGATGTTATTTTTAGCCGTAGAGTTGAACTTCAATTTTGGAAGGATGGGGCGATTGAGCGGATCAGTAGATTCGTATTGCGCCAGGTAACTATAGAAGATGTCATACAGTTGGCGATATTGTGGGCAGTCTTGGTTAGCAGTTCGGGTGTCAGGCAGTTCCCTTGCCGTTTCTGCTGGTATCTCCAGCGGCTCGTTAGGTTCTTCATTATGATTTCCGACAATCTGATCTTGATTGATTGTATAGCCCATTTCTCTCTTGATTTCGTCTAGTTCCTGTCCTGTCAGGTAGCCTTTTCGTATTATGACATTTTTACGATCCGCAATGTTTCCTTCTGTCAGCTGAAGTTCCGGGTGCCTTTTGGTGAACTCGGTGTAGAGGGAGTATCTCCATCCAGGAAGTGGTCTGTCATCGCAATTGTTCACGTGATAGAAAGCTCGCATTACTTCAATATTCATTTCGCGGCTCCACTTGATACGTGCGTTGCGAGCTCCCCTGCGGGCAGTCCTCCTCGCGGTGGTCGAGCCAGCAGGTGGAGTGGCATTTTGATCTTCTGCCATGTTTTGGGATTCCACTTCCCGATGTTCTGGTGGAGCTGTATTTTGTTGTATGACAGGAGCCCGCTTCCTCAGCACCCTGCCACCGACGGATCGCATGCTGTCATGCCCAGCGTCGGCTCCGGACATGCCCTGGCGCTCTCCAGGCAGCGACTCTTTTCCGAGGCTTAATGTATTCACCATTTTCATGGGTTTGCCACCATTTACCCTTGGTGGCCCAGGTAACTCGGGCCGTGGGGACGTCACCCCCCATGTGGTATGGCAGAAACCAGACCACACCCGTGCGTTATTATTATTATTATTATTATTATTATTTGTTGGATAAGAGTAGAGGTTTTTCGACCTATAAACTCATTACAAAACTCATATAGAATGGTAAATACTCAATTATGTAAAAGAAAAAAAAAAGTCAACATCGTCAACAGAACAGAAAAAAAAAAGAATATATACTCTGTGTTGTTTTTGTTAATGATAGATCCAGCTTCCATGTTGTCATCTCGAAAAATTGTGTAGTCCGGAACTCCATATAGGCATACTCGAGCTGATACCAGGGTGTAATCATGATTCCAGGGATTGAATGTTGGTATAAATCAGCGGCCAAGATGTTATTTCAAGTTTTTTGAACTGATTGGAGTTCTCACATCCATTGTGACAATTTTTGGCGATCCGTTAATGTATTTTATCGTCAAGCCCGACTCCCCTCCAATCTGACGTCTCTTCAATTCTTCCCGAAGTTCATTCAGTTCCCTGATCTGGAATTTGGTTTTATCATCATGAATCAAGACCCTACGATAGCTATGATGACCCTGCAAAGTTTGCCTGCCTCTCAAAACCTGGACAGCAGCATCTGGATTAGAGAACGATACCTTCAACCAGCGTGGTTTTCCGGGAAATTTCGATGGCAAACGAGTGCTGCTGACTAAACTGGAGAATGATGGCTTATGTATATGTTCAACGACTGCTTTCACATGGATTAAATCTTGGGAATCATTCTCACTCTCGGGTACGTTGACCATAATAACATTATGAGACTTTTTAATGCGGTTCAGAATCTCAGGCATCTCCACACCAGTACCCACGGCAGTGCCACCACTCGACGGCATTTTTGACTCCAAGGCATCAACTCTCTCGTGCACCCGCAGAAAATCGGCTGATACAGATGTTAATGAATCCCGTAACATCCCAATGTCTTGAAAACACGTCTCAAGGGAAGATTGATGGTCAGATAAAATTTTTGAGTGATCGCTCAATGTAGACGTACATTCTTTCAATTGGGCAAGGAGATCATCCTGTCTTTCCTCAATGCGGTTCATGCCAGAAATAAGAGTCTGCATCTGACCCATTAGTAGGCTGAAGTGCTCCATGGTTATAGCAGTTTTATCGGAAGAGGGCTCAGCCTGGTTATTATCGGGAACATTCGTAGTACGTGAAGTCGAACGTAGGCCGCGAATATTTGATTTACAAGCCGGGCATTCCCACTCGCCATCATTCCCGTTCAAGTTTTCAATATCCTTACGGGACATGTTTACGCAGGTTGCATGGTAAAAATCTTTACATTTCGTACAAGATATTTTCAGTTGGGAACCAGCGATAAGTTTCGTACAGGAAACACAAGAGCGTGGCATTTTAATATTTTATTATACAGAGAATTAGGTAGGTACTTAGGGAAAAACACTGGACTCTTCACTTTCCTTGGGCCGGTAAGGAAGTCTTATTTTACACAGAAATGGAAGGCCACGAAATGGAATGAAGGAGAAGATAGTGAATCTAGGGATAATACAAATACGCAATTATTATTGTCCACCTGTATATGATCACGCTCGATTCCCCGCAACGTGTATTAAATTGATATCACGCGCGGTGGCGACAGAACCGAGATCAACGGTTACACGGCTCGCCCAACTATATTGTACAGTCGAACCAATGAATTCAGCAATATGTAAACAAAGATTAATATTTAATTATCGAATCCGCTCTTTCTTATACCAGTTATACCTGGGGAGAATAAGAAACAAAGGTCACCTCACCTTGCAGAGTAAACCCATATAAAAGTTTCACAGAAAATCACATAAAAAATATCACGAATAATGAGTGAAAAATGTAATAACAAACCAGCGAAGAGAATCAGCGTGTTGACACATCAAGCGACCAGATAAAACTTGTTGTTCTTAAACTTCTCCTTGCTCACTCTGGTGTTCAAGCAGATGGTTGGCCAGTGCTTTTCAATCACTTCTAACACCAGTTCCTTGGGTATATTGGTGAACAAGGAAGTCACATCTAGTGAAACAAGCTTGTAACCATCAGGAAGTTTCAAGTCCCGAATCCTGTCCACAAACTCAAAGGAATTTTTTTTTTCACTGAGAACTGAGGAGTGGGGCTCACAGTTGAGAGGACCTCACTCACCCATTTTGAGATCTTGTATCATGGGGATTGCACGCAAGAAACTATAGGCCGCAGTGGGAAACTTGGCTTATGGGTTTTAGGGAGACCATATATTTTGGGTGGTAGGGAATTCTTTGACAGAAGTCTCTTATAGGTAGCTTCATCAATACCTCCATCGTTATAGATCTCCCTAACATCCTTATTAATCCGGTTTTCAAAACATGTAGTCATATCTTTGTCAAGTTTTCGATAGACATCTTTATCCTCCACTAACTGTGTCATCCTCGAGTGATAGTCATCCCTCAGCATCAAAACTGTAGAATTGCCTTTATCAGATCTAGTGATAATAAAATTATTATTCAGTTTCAAAAATCTTTGGGTTATCTGGTATTGTTTTAAATTTTTATTTTCACGACTGCATTTTTTGCTTCTCTAATTGAGGTATGTAGAATCAACATCTTGTTTGCTGACCTTGTTCATGTCCCCTTTTGTGTTTTTTTTTTCATGTTGTGATCCCCCTTTTTCATTTTGGGGTTTATTCAGCTTTGTAATTAGAGTTGTATCCTTACAGGCCCTGATGAAGTTTATTCATAAAAATAAACGAAACGTTGGCTGATAATTAGTACCTAGTAATTTGTCCTCATCCGACAATCCCTACTGTTATCAAACATTAAAGGACGCAATTACCTATCAGATTAAAATGTAGTTTTACTACGAAACCTGTAATAGAAATTAGCATTGGCAACTCCTCTGAGAATCATTTGACATTTAACGGGTACCAACCAGCGTCAGTTTCAAGTAAAAAAAACTTGATAAACCTTAATAATGGCCAACCGAGATACATTATAAAAGTAAATGGAATATAGCTATTGATTGTGTATTGGGATGGAGTTAATGTTTCGTCCCAGCTCCTCTCATAAAACTCATCAGATTGGGTATAATGAACAGAGTCAGCCAATGACGTAGGTGTTGGAGATGCTTGCCAAAAGAGAATAACGTCTCAAAGCCGATCGGAAGGTGGTACCCTGTTATTGCTTCTGGGTGGCACCCTTTTCACAGCACTTGCTCAATCGCTGGCAGATTGGCAGAATGTTATAGTATGCTTCATACGCCGTGGATAGTGAGTCGCCACGATGAAATTGCGAAATGAGGCACATATGGTATCTCTTACAATGGCCTTCTGTTGGTTTCAGATTCTTGCTTTCTTCAAAAATGATTGATTTCAGGGAGAATTTCCTTTCAAAATTCATCATACTTCTTCATCCACATTGCTCCAACAAGAATAACTATTTGTTGTTGCCTGTTTTCTATTATTGTGACGCTACGCATAGCGAAATCCATCAATGCTCATTTTCTTCTGAATTCAGTTCCATCTATTTTGTTGCTATTCTTCACTATATACACCTCATTTTTACTGATCCACTCGTTAATTAATCAAATTCAAACACTTCAAATGAGCAAATGATAAAAAAAAAACAACAACTACTTAGACTGCGAAAACATTTGACCGAAAAAAAAACAAAATCTCTACTTAATCAATATAATTTTTCTCTATTGTTCTTGTTGCATATAATCATGTTTGAATTGAAAATCTATACAGGTAACTACATCTGGTGTATGTAGAGTGAATGTAAAATAAAAATAAAATTAAATAAATAAAATAACTTTGTGTGAGCATTCAATGTTTTTTTTCGTTACCTTTCTACTCAATTAATAATACAAAGGGTGTTAAGTAAATATGCAGCAAAAATTTAAGAGGTTATCCCTTGCACTATTTTAAGGATATTTTATGCGCGGAGATATAGCAATTCGTTACTAAAAATTACATGTAACATTCTTTACCGCCTGAACACGTTCAATATTGCATGGGTACAACAAATTATCACATTCGAAGTAATTGCAAGTTTTCGCGTAGAAGTACCTGGATCTTATTCTATCATGTCCAGCACATTGTCTTCCACTTCTATCGTTCAATCCTTGGCTTTCCTGGTCCTTCACTTGGCTTCGATGTTCCCGTTTTTCGAAAACGTTGATGCATATTTTTCTATCGGGTGCAATGCGTTGAGGAAATCGTTGAACGTTCAGTCGCCTAGCTTCTAATTTCTAATGCATTGCCTCAGCAAGTCCATACATACAATGCATATATCAGCAGTCTCGGCATTTGTATAGAAGGACATTATGAAGGTTTTCACCAAAAATTCTTTATGTTAACACTTACGCACAAAATTGAATATTGGCGTACAGAACTATCTACCTCAGAGGCGTTATACGACATACAGGTAAAGAATGCAGGAAATTTGATTTTTTTACTTTGAATATTTTTCGCCTTATACCTTCTTAAAAGGCGCTTTTTCGAAAATAATCAAAGGGGAAAATATCCTCAACATATTTTGAAGAATAACCTCTAGAATTTTTGCCACATGTTTACTCAATACCTTGCACACTTATCAATAATATGGGACAAACCACACTCATGAACCATATTGTTAAAATGAAATAAAAACATATCAGTTTGTCCCCGCTAGCAATTCATTATGAAATGTATTCCAAAATTGGATGTTTGAAAAAAATTCCAAAAACATGGGACCACAAGCGTTTAATTCTTGAGTCAGGTGAAATTGGAATTTTTTCAAGTTTTTCTCGTAGTATCTGCCATTCTCAAGTTATTCAACCTAAATTTGGCATAGGATATTACAATTCTTAATTCACACCATATGACATAACAATTTCGATTACTCATCAACAGGGTGATATATTTTTTGGATCACTGTCCATTGTTTTCCTCCTTTTTTGGTGAGGAATGAAACAAACGTTTGCGATCCCTTGTTTATGAGGGTTTTTTTGAAATTATTATTATACATATATTATTCCCTCTCTGTTTTTACTTCCAATTCAGGAGCACCCTGTATACTCTTACCTACTCAGATAGGAAGGGAAAAACATTGCTCAGCGCCAGTTTCATTTATTTATTTTTTTATATCCTCATTGTTCTTCATTGTGTGGTAGATGTATTGTGCTTCTTATAGTGTGAATACAACCGATAAATTTTATACAAAGCTCAAGGACAAAATCCCGACAGAGTTTCAGTCTGAGTTAGTGTACAGAGTTCCATGCGGTGGCTGCGACAGATCATATATTGGACAGACAAGACAACTTCTTAAAGACCGACTTAGACAACATAGATATGACGTTAACAACCGTGACAATTCGAATAAGACGGCTCTCACCTTGCACACACACACGGAAGGACATATTTTCAACTTTCAGTCTACTACAATCTTAGACCGGGAAAAACAATTATATAAAAGAAACATCAGTGAGATGGTACAAATCAGAATGTTTGATACTGTTAATTACAGAGACGATGTAAGGAACTTAAGTTGTTTTTATGATTGTTTGTTAGATGTAACGTGATTGCAGTTTGTCTGTTTCGATAATATATGTTCTTGACATTTTCGTTAACAATAGTTTCGACGTTCGTTTTTGTTTTTCGGTTTTATATTTTTATATTTTTATTTATTTTAAATGTCTGAAAGCAATTTGAAATTTTATGTTTTTCGTTGTAATTTATTTATTTATTTAGCCAGAAATTTTGTTGTGTAGTATATCTGTTCTTCCGGGAAAGTTTTGATGATAGAGTTGGTAGTACCGTTGGTACACCCTGGCTGTCCTTTTTCACTTCTTCGTGTCATATCTTATTTTCAACTTGTTCCTTTGTTGAGAGAATTTGATGTTATAGAAATATGTATATGGTGGAGATTATTATTTTGCAACCTACTTTTTATTATATGCGATTTCTCCGTGAATGAATATTCGAAGGTAATTTTTCATTGATTATAATTTTCCACTTTTAATATGTGCCAGTCTTTTTAAAAATTTTAATTTTTCAATTTTTTGGGGTTATGATAGACTGTTTTTATATGTTAGATAATATTATACCCTTTTTTATAGCCTTGATAAAGGAGCAATGGTGCTACCGAAACGTTGGCTGAAGAGTTTATAAAGGAGAAAATAAATATTGTCCGATTCCCGATAGTTTGTTTTATTTATTATATAAAATGGATGATAACTACAGTCACGTATAGTTTTAAATTTTATCATTGGATAAATTTATAATTCTAATTATAAACTATATGTATTTCGTTTCAGAAGAAGAAGATGTTCCATGACCAGTACAAGACTAGGAAACATCGGTTCATAGTGTGTGCCTGCTTAACTCCTACGGTGTTCATTAGTTCGGGAATTATTCTAATCATTTTGCGGACGTTTATTCAAAATGGTTTGAAAGCGGAAGTTCAAAACATCAACCCCGGTAGCAAATCGTTCGAAATATTCAGAAAAACACCTTTTGACGTCTATTTGGACATTTACTTCTTCAACTGGACCAACCCTGAAGATTTCAGCAATCCCCTCGTGAAACCCAAATTCGAAGAAATTGGACCGTTCCGTTTTTTGGAAGTGATCGAAAAGACTAATATAACTTTCCATGAAAATTCGACGGTGTCTTATAACAGAACCAGAAGATGGTACTTCAAGAAGGGAGATTCATCGTACGATTTGCATACACCAATAACATCGATAAATCCTGTTGCAGCAGTGAGTATAATAGGTACATATATTTTATTTCATATATTCGACACTTCTTTCATTCCACTGAATTGCATGATAAATACTGATTTGGACAAAAAGTAGAAAATTTCGAAAGCATGGGTGCACGCAGAAACTAAAACCATTAAGCCCGCAACGGACGGCGAGCGATAATATAATATATATTATAGCTTTGCATTGACATATGTCATTTTAGTTATGGAAAAATATCGTAATATCGGAATATATATTATAGCGTCGTCCGCGGGGCTTGGTGCATTTTCATAAGGAGCGATATTGGTGTAATATATGAGATATAATACATCGCTCGCCGTCCGTTGCGGGCTTTAAAGTCGTCAGAATATATCCTATACAGTGTCCTGCAATCCTGCAATAGTGCGTTAGGCTTTCATAGCTGCCAAACCAGACGTTTTAGAAATTTAGTTGAGAAGCATTTCCTTTGTAATTTCAATTCTGCATCTCAGGAAATTATTTTCTGATAAACAGGGTGTTCCCAAATAAAATTATTGAACTAAAGAGTGATTCTTTAAATGGAACACCCCATATATTTTCGCATATTTTGAATGATCTGCAATACCTCTATCATGACGCAAAATATTAGGGATATTTTTCCAACGGTACGGATCTTCTTCAGAAAAAAACTTCGAAATTTCTACGAAACAGTAGTTCGGTGAAAGCCCTCTACCGATTTCCAGAAGCGATAAAAACATGAATTTGATCAGAATTTCTTTTAACTCAAGAATTTGCCTAGTCATCGTTCCTAAATGATCAACCTTTTTCATACAGGGTGTCCGTTATCAATGTCCAAATATGAAGAATTTCAAATTGGTTTTTCTCGATTTTTTCAAATTTAACACTCTGTATTTTTTCCATGATGATGTACACAGTTTGAAACCTTACATTTTTTTCAGAGGTAACCTAAGGATTATTTTCACTCCTGTGTCCAGCCGACACGAAAAATGACATTTCTACCAAAAATTTCAGGAATAATGAACATACTTAATAACTAACGGATATTTTAAATGAGTCACATGATGAAACCCAACTGATTGACCAATTTTTGAAAAACTTTAAAACCCTTCCAAAATCATAATCCTTGAAGTTCAACATGAAAATGTCCGAATTAGTAACACATACATAGGTATTATTGGTAACATGTGTATTCTAACGATTACAGAGTTTTATCGGCATCCACAAAAATTATTATTCATGAAAGGGTTCAGATAATTTTCATGTCGCAGCAGTGCCACAGAAACTGTTATGAAGTACATCGATTATTATTATTGATCAAAATATTGTTATTCAAAGCTCAAATTTATTTCCGAATACAATAAATTGAGACGAATTTTGGTAAAGATGGTTGATATGATTTTCATGTTGGGGCAGTGCCACAGAAACTGTTTATTAGCCAGTAGATCCTATGCTGTCGAATATCCCGAAAGAAGACATCCACCTGAATCGAGTTTTTGGAGGCTTTCAAACAGATTTGTAGAAACAGGAGATGTCAAGTATAAAAAAGAAGGGAGGATAAAATCGGCCACATACGAGGACAAGGAGCTCGAGGCTTTACTGCATGTAACTGAAAATCCACACACAAGCCAAAGGAAGCTTGGTGTAGCCTGTAGTATAATTGAGCGTTCAGTTCAAAAAATCCTCAAAAAAAAATAAGTATCATGCCTACCACATTCAGATGCATCAGGCGCTTAGCGATAGCGATTTTAAAAACCGTCTGAATTTCTGTAACTGGGCAAGTTTTCAAATCGAACAGAACCCTACATTTTTTTAATTTGTTTTATTCGGTGATGAAGCAACCTTCCACAAATCCGGAGCCGTCAATAGGCACAATTGTCATTATTACTCTGTAGAAAATCCAAGAATTATATGGGAAATAGACAATCAACACAGGTGGTCATTGAATGTCTGGGGAGCAGTAATCGGCAATCATGTGATAGGCCCTCATTTTTCGAAGGAAATTTAGATGGCGCTGCATATTTTACTTTCATTCATAACATTCTTCCCGGAATGTTAGCAGTGTTACCTACAGAAATACGGAATGAAATATGGTTTCAGCATGATGGAGCACCCGCTCATTATTCTCGTCTTGTGATGGATTTACTGGACCAATAGTTTCCAAATAGATGGATTGGTAGAGGCGGACCGACAAGATGGCCTGCTAGATCACCGGATCTCACATAAATAGATTTTTTTTGTGGGGATACATAAAGGGAATCGTGTATGATGAAGTTCCATCAACAGCTTCCAATATGCGAGAGAGGATTGTGACTGCTTTCCGAAGCATTACTCCAGCCATGCTGACGAGGTTCAGTGGGACATTCAACGATCGGATCGCTTTGTTTTTGTGTTCCAGAGAAGGCGGACGACACTTTGAACATCTCCTGGATCATTGACAGAATTTTTCTTTGTCTTTCTCAACGCCCGTTTGTTTTTATATCCAATATTTGAATAAAATTTTCCGTTCTGATTTCATTTTTCGTAATTGCTGGACGCAGGTGTGAAAAAAGCCCTTTGGTTACTTCTGAAAAATGTAAGGTTTTGAACTGTGTACATCATCGTGGAAAAAAATACAGGATGTTACATTTGAAAAAATCGAGAAAAAACAATTTGAAATTCTTCATATTTGGACATTGATAACGGACATCCTGTATAAGAGAGGTTGATCATTTAAGAACGATGACTAGGCAAATTCTTGAGTTAAAAGAAATCCTGATCAAATTCATGATTCTATCGCTTCTGTAAATCAGTAAAGGGCTTTTACCGAACTACTGTTTCGTCGAAATTTTGCAGTTTTTTCTTAATAAGATCCTTACCTACTGTTGGAAAAATATCCCTAATATTTTGCATCATGGTAGAGGTATTGAAGAGCATTGAAAATATGCAAAAATATAAGGGGTGTTCCATTTAAAAAATCACTAATTTGTTGAATAAATTTATTTGGGAACACCCTGTATATCATAAAATAATTTCCTGAGATGCAGAATTGCAAGTACAAAGGGAATGCTTTTCAACTAAATTCCTAAAAGGTCTGGTTTAGCAGCTATAGGAGCTTAACAGACTATTGCAGGATCCGGTATACAGGTTCGTTAATTTTGTTCATGAAAACCATCACATCATTTCATCCCTCTGCGCGGCAACCCCATCACCTTCAACTTGTAGAGGATATATGGGTCTTTTCCTTCTAACTATAGGTAACAGTATTATTTTTTTGAGATCTGATCATTCGTTCCATTATTATTCGACTTTGAAAATAAAATATCACCCAATTAACCTACAGTATGAGATGATTAGCAGTTTCAAAGAAACAATTCAGGAAGGGCAAATTTGTTTTTGAAAAACGAGACGAGTGTCCTGAATACTTTAATCCAACAAATCGATAGTCAAAGTGTAAGTGGTAGGTATAACTTGAGGAGCTCGCAATGTGAATTTCATATTGTGGGTGCACTCAAGATATCCCTTCGAAAGTTGTTATTCGGGTTGCATTCGTGACATCTCTGAGGGCTCGCAAAAATAATAAATTGAGAACTTCGCTTAGGAACATCACATAGCGATCTCTGGCAGGTCGCAATAGGAGTTCGCCTAATAGTCGCTATGTAACCTCTCAGAGAGAAGTCTGTGTTTCATGCGTAGTATAGGTTGTCGGGGGAATAATCTTCAAGTTCCAGAAGTAAAATAAATTTTATTCCATCGTTTGAATAGTCTACGAATATATACTAACTGACAAGGAGCTGTTTGAATCTTATTTTTTTTGTATTAAACAAAGATAGTACAGCAAGGAGTAAATGATTAAAATTTGGAGAAAAAAACAAAGGATTACATAAATTAATAATGTTTTTGTCCACCGCGGTTATCTATACACTCCCCAACACGTCTTGGCGTTGATGCAATGAAATGATCTTTTTCTTCCTGGGGGATGCTATCCCAAGCTACCTGTATTTGATGTCTCAGAGCCGCCAAAGTCCGTGGGGGCTGGGGTAAATTTCCAAGCCTTCTACCCATGATGTCCCAAACATGCTCTATGGGCGGAAGATCTGGGAATCTGTGCGGCCATGGCAAAAGGTTCACATGGATCGCTTCAAAAAAGTTCAAACTAACTCTGGCAACATGAGGTCGAGCATTATTTTGCTGGAATATTGGATTCTGGAGCAGGTAACAGTAAGGGAGATCATAAGGCTCCACTATTTCCTGAAGATAACGCAGCGCTGTCATGCTATCTCGAATGAATACTAAAGGTGACCTACTTACATGTGCAATAGCACCCCATACCATAACTCCTACTGTCCGGTGTACATGACGTTCAACATCAATCTAATGTTCACGTCTTTCTCCCCGACATCTTCTAACCGTTATTCGGCCATCATGTGCATCTAAGAAGAATCGAGATTCATCAGAAAACACTACCTGATGCCATTCCCCATTCCAATGTTGTTTTCTCTGCACCACTTTAATCGTTGCCGGCGATGCTCAACCGTCAGAGGTAACACAAGATGTGGTCGATAAAAAGCGCTACACCATTCGGACAGTTACAGGATGCTCTTGTTCTCCCAACTACTCATCAGCCAAAGATCGAGTTGTCGCAAATCGGACTCTAATTGCCTTAGACTTCGATCTTGAACTTCATTTGTGTCCCTTCGATGTCCGGTGAAAAAACTTTCACGATTTTGCTCCCAAATTTGAATCGTTTACTCCTTGCTATACTTTCTATGTTTCAACAAGAGAAATGTAAAACTTAAACAGCTCCTTTTGGGTACCCGTTTCTTTGTCAGATAGTATATCTTCATGAATCTGCGTACCCTTCTTTGACACTGGCGAAATCTTATACATGATGAGCAGAGCAAAAAAGGCGGAGAAATGGGAATTTGAAAATTGAAATTGCATTTTTTCAGGCAGGAGGATATGCATTGAGACATGACAGCATTTGGACGAAAAAATTATTTTCGCTAGGAATCAGGTCAATATTCGGAAGAATGGATCAGACGCAATCTGTGGGCAACTTATTCTTCGATGGCTATGAAGATCCACTCATAAACTTAGGGAAATCGCTACCATTTATGCAACACAGAGTACCCCCTATGGACAAGTTTGCTTGGTTCTATAAGGTAAATCATTCTTCATTGTCCACAATCCCTGAAAATAATGAAGCCAAAGGATAGTAAAATTTCGGAAAATGATCATGAAGGACATCGATAATTCAAATATTTCGGAACGGAGAGATTTAATTGCGATTTGTTACATTTATTCGAAAGTATTGGCAACGTTGGTTGCCTCTTTCATTCGTTTCGTGTTTCGTCTGGAGTTCCTCACGATGGCATATTAGTTCTTTCAATGTGATTCAAAAATTGAACATGCGGGGTGTTTTTTTATTAAATAAGAAACACAATATTTTTAATCTAATATCAAATTAGCAAGACATGTTTCGAACATATATTCAATAATCTTCAGGTAAAGTATAGGGTGGCCAGATTCCGATGGTTTAGTACTACAACTCCTAAACTATAATAGATAGAGAAAAAGAAGGATACATGTCATGTTCTCTTTTTTCGAGAAACAGAAATTGCTGAAAACCCCAAGTTGCTCCGCTGCCATCTAGTTTCCGAGGCACAGGGCGATTTTGGTATTTGGTCCTTTTTTTATAATTGACTATAACATCCTTATTATAGTCAACGCATCTTTAGGGCATTTTATTTACTGCTTTTCGTCGGTGCAATTGGATTTTTTGTATCTGCTCAAACTTCGGAGCTAAAACAAACAACAAATTTTCAAATGAAAACCATAGTGGGAAATAATATTTCCAAATTGATTTTTCTTCAACGATTTCAAAAATATATATCATGATATACTTCCGAGTTCACTATATATCGAAAATTCCGAAAAAACACTTTTCGTTCAACAAAATCAAACCAGGCTTTCATTCACTTCCTTCAGAACTGAGGCGGTCATAGAATTTCATAACTTATTTATTTACACTCAAATTCAATTCAGTCTCATCATTGTTGTATCATCTGGCGCTTCTGAAGTTCCTTTTTATATCACATCAGTAAAAGATGCAGTATTTATGAATTTCTTCGGATGGACGACGATTGGAATATTTGTTGTGAATATTATTTTTTCAAATAAACCAATATTTTTTCTGGAAGAAGCTTTTTTTCCCATGAAAGCATACATTACTGTTATGAACGGGTTACATAAAACTTTGTGTTAGTGTCATCATTAAATCATCTATGAGTATTTAAATGCTTTTCATTTTTCAATTCAGCAGAGGAATCATACTAGAATCAACAAGTCTCGCGAAGCTACTTTATTGTTCTGAGTAACTATAATGCTAATATTTCCTGAATCAATTTGGCAGCTTACAATAATTGTGAGACATCGAATTCTATGACCAGGCGATACAACAATGATGAAACTGAATTGAATTTCACATGTGAAAATAAATAAGACATGGAATTCTATGAACACCACAGTTTTGAAGTGAATCAAAGCCTGCTTGGATTTTGTTGAACGAAGTGTTTTTTCCGGAATTTTCGATATATAGTGAACTCGGAAGTATATCATGATATATATTTTTGAAATCGTTGAAGAAAGATCAATCTAGAAATATTATTTCCCTTTATGGTTTCCATTTGAAAAAAAACTGGTTTGTTATAGCTCCGAAATTTGAGCAGATACAAAAAATCCAATAGCACCGATGAAAATCAGTAAAAAAATGCTCCAAAGATGTGTTCATCTCGAGAGCGTGGATCCTATAATAAGGAAGTTATAGTCAATTATAATAATGGACCAAATACCAAAAGCGCCCTGTAGCTCGGAAAGTAGACGATGTAGCAACTTGGGGTTTTGAGCAATTTCTGTTTCTCGAAAAGAGAGAACATGACGTCATGTATCTTACTTTTTCTCTATCTTTTATAGTTCAGGAGTTGTAGTACTAAACCATCGAAATCTGGCCACCCTGTACAGGGTGTCCAAATTCGATGATCACTGAGAGCATCTCGAGAACCATAAGGATTAGAGAATAAATGTTCAAGGACTTTCGATCTCTTTTTTCAAAATAATCAATTGTCAGCAAGCGGATCCCAGATATCTGAATTGGTTCTCGAGTGATACAGAGCGTTTCTGAAAAATTGCTGTTTCAAATAATTCGCTATATCTCGTTTTCTGTTGGAGATATCACGAAAATTCCGAGAAGTTGCCTCTTGTAATTTCTATTGCCTATACGCTACTTCCATCTGATCCAAAAAATGTTTCGCCGTTCAAGTGCTAGAGAGAAAAGTTTTTGTTTTTCGAAAGGGACACCCTATATTTTTTATCATTGCTTTTTAGCACCAGATTCACAGAGTATCATCCAGTAATCGGTTTTTCGAAAATCTGATCCGTTTCAAAGATATTGAAATTTTCGTCTTCACTTGAATTGGGACAGCTTGTATAAAAAGATTTTTCTTATTTTGGAGATATTTTATTTAGGCAATAGAAATTACAAAAGGAAACTTTTTGGAATTTTCGTGATATCTCCAACAGAAAACGAGATATAGCGGAATATTTAAAACAGCAATTTTTCAGAAACGCCCTGTAACTCGAGAACCAATTCAGATATTCAGATATCTGATACTTACAATATACTCATTAGACAAAAATTAAATTAATATAAATAAAATTTGATCCGAAAACAAGAAATGTTAACGTATTCACAGTCAAAGGTATACAAAACAAACACGGAGACAAGCTGAGGTACCTAGGAGAACAAGCGCACACCAAGAAGTCAGCGACTGAAAAAAACACCGCACCGAAATTAGAATTAAAATAATCCAATATTTGGAAAACAGATGTCACCAATACCGATCAAAATTACCGGGCTGAGAAATAGAAAAAATCAAAAAATGTTATAGAATCAAAACAAATTAGATCATTGAGGAATTGGACAAAAGGAAGTTCCAAACACGTTCTTATTATGTATTCGTTTATTCAAATGGTGAGGAGTGTTCGCTATTTAATGCACTGTAGTTTTCTGATGGATTTTAACTTTCGGAAGTCAAGTACCTGAATATTAGTAATTTTCAGAGAAATGGATCCAACGAGTGGGACGGACGTTACAATATGGGGACAGGATCCGACACAGTTTTCGGAAGATTATACAGCTACAATAACTTGCAGCAGTCGCCTTTCTTCGAAGATTTTTGTGGGGAATACAGAGGTTCAGCCGGCGAGTACTTTCCCTCTGGTCTAGGGAAAGAACCACTCGATTTGTTCAATCCTGAAATGTGCAGAACGATCGTTTTCGACTATGAGGGAGAAAGCAGCAAAAAGCTGATAAATGGATATAAGTTCACTTTGGGAGACCATTTCTTCGATAATGGTGAGTAGGAGTTAATAGACCCGACCTGTTCCTGAATAATTAAATATTGAATTCGTTTATGGATAATCAGCTTCAAAATGCGTCGTCATAATTTTTCAATTTCCTTCAAAAAACGTAATTAAATGGGTTCACGTTAGTTTTAACTGCATAACAGAAATTTTGCCATACCTATGTTGAAGAACTTTTACTTCTTCAACTGCGTACCAAAAAATCTCACGTATCCTGTCTGCAGATTCGAAATATAAATAGACGCATTCGACGGCCATGAGCACTGGCGCATTCGCCAATTTGTATTACCAACTAAAGTTGATCAGTATTCAGGGTTGAATAAAACATGGTTTTCTGTAGCAGAGTATTGAAATATTTATTGATTTAGTGAACATACATTTGAGAATCATGTATGAAACGTAAATGGCCACCACGGCTTTGCTGCCATATGCGTTCCCTTTCGACGAAAATTTCAATAACGTTATTGAATACATGTGGTGGCAATTCCTTGATACAGCGTCTATTTTCTGATTTCAATGCTCCGGTGGTTGCAGGCTTATTGGCATGAACCTTTGACTTCGGATAAAATCATAGGAAGAAGTATATTATTCGAACTGGGGTCGTTACGGCTCAGTTAGCCTTCCGGGAACTGCGACCACATGGATCTTTTTTCACTACCCTAATTTTCTGTGTTTTCATCATAGCAATAAATAAACTGCTCCACACGAGTTAGGGATATTGACTTAAATTGAAAAAAAATATGGTTAAAATAAGATTTTTGTGATGAAAATTCATATTAATATGATTTCAAGTTGCAAATTAATTTAAGCCTGTAGGTCTGCAGCGTATACAGGGTGGTTAAGAAAAATCGAGTAAAATAACGAAATTTTTTTCCCAAAGAATTCAAGCATTTTAAGACTATCAATACAATGTATGGCATTCACAGGCACCAATAACAGCTTGACATCTTCTTTGCATACTACACACGAGGTTGTTGAACATTTCTTGAGGAATTTGGTTCCATAAACGGGGCAGAAGCTCTCTCAGATAATTTAAGGATTCAGGGGTAGGTTGATGATTATCTAATTTTCTTTGGAGCATATCCCATGCATATTCTATGCAATTCAAATCTGGTGAGTGCGGAGGTATCGGTAAATGTGGAATACCAAGCTCCTCGCGCGCATTCTCAACTATGGCTGCACGGTGCGGTCTAGCGTTATCGTCTAGAAATTGAAAAGTTTCACCAATAGCAGCGTGAAAATTTGGCACAACATTGTCAATGACATGCTCCCTATAGTGTGAGGCGATCGTATTCCCAGGACAAATGTGTAGATCTGTGCGCCCGTTGAAACATATCCCGGCCCATACCATAACACTACCCCCTCGGAATGGATGGACTTCTTGGACATAGCGACGATTACGGGGTATGCGTGGGATTGTCCATACCCTTATTCTCCGAGAATCTGAAAATCGTCCATATCTGGATTCATCAGTGAAAAGGACACTACGCCATTGATCGTTCCAATTGATATGTTGCCTTGCCCATTTCAGTCTTTGACGCTTATAGTCACGTGTTAATGGAACTCCTCTTAATGGACGTCTGGAACCTAGATTCACCTCTCTCAAACGTCGTCTGATGGTTTCGATGGAAACTTGTTGGACCCCATCTGCATTTTGAAGAGTATTCCGTAGCATTCTACACGTAAGATGTAGGGTATCTTCTCGCCGAAACGGTGATGAAACTATCCTGAGCAGGTGTTGTTTTTCGTCGCCCACCAAGCCTTGGTCTTTCCAACACAGAACCTGTCTCCCTGAACATATTCCGCTACAACAACCTGAGTTAGGCCACCCTGTAGCATTCCGATAGTCCTATTAGCCTCAGCGTTTGTTAATTTACGTCTTGGCATTTTCAGAAAACTCGCTTCAAATCGGAGCCGTTGATAAACTGACTTCATTTCAAAATAAGAACATTCATGAAGCATATGCAAAGAACCAAACTTCAGAAAAAAGGCGACCAGATTGACGAAATGTCTCATACTGATTTTTATTGGATCGATTCAAGTTGTTATTGAGTTTTAAATGATTTTACAGCGATTTTCTCCAAGATTACATACTTTTAAAAACGATTGAATACGATATCCTAACTCTTGTAGAGCAGTAGGTATATATGTTATTTTATTAGGCGAAAGAAGTAGCCAAGAGCATCACCTATTCACCATTTACCTATAGCTACTCACCCTCCAAACACCCTGTATATCATTTTCATCTTGTATTAATACATTTTCGAGCCATCCATTTCAAGAGCATACAGCCTGGAAATTCTGGTACGATAACCAAAAATATCGTGGATTTCTTTCCCAACTTCAATATAAATATTCGCTAAACCAGAAAAATCCAGTTGATAATTTGAAGCGTGTTGCTGCAAAGTGGACGGATTGGAAAAATTGTAATAGATATCAATGCAGAAACAAAACTTAACGAATAGATCTATTCAATATAGGATGAAAAATTTTGTCATACCGTTGTAACATTCACTGTTTGTGAACAATGAAGTAGTAAAATATGTAATATTAAAAATGTAAATATTCCTATTATTCAGCTTCAAAAATCACTGTTATTACTTCCTCATCTGGGCAGAACTCGTCATGTTCATATTTGAAGGCTTTATGTCAGCAATATCATAACATTCCATATATGTATTTTGACTGATCTTTTCTTATTTCTTTTTATACGTGCTCTGTTCAGGCTTTTAATTTATTAGCTGTACAATCTTCAAGAGCCTGATTCCTGAGATTTTTCACTTGCGCTCTTGCGCAATAAATTGCCAAACGACCCCGTACTTTCCTTATGGGAAATGGCGTTCCGTCAAATTTTCTAAAATTTTGATATAAAGTAGTACTCGACCTACTGTCCATAGCCCCAACTCAATCCTATGACTAGTTTTTGAGATACAGGGCGTTGAAGTTGAGAATTTCCCACTTTTACTACGCTCGTATCTAGGAACAGAATCGAATGAGCTTCAATTTTTCTCAAGAAACATTTCATTCCATCACCAGGGAGCAACCATATAGGGGAATATGACCGAAAATCGTTACGAGTATAGGGTAATCCATAATTGAATGCATGCCCGATTTTGAAAGTATAAAATATGTCAGTTACAGAGCGAGAACGTTCGCAATATGAACTATCTCACTAGATATGTTGTTGTTTCATCGAAAAAACCTGAAATACCCAGAATTCATACTGGTTGATTCATCATTATAGAAGCTATTCACAATGAGGGTTAAGTGGACACCCTGTATTTTTGGGTTGATTCAAGATGTTTGTTTGATTTTTTCAGAACATATTACCATGGACTTCAAAGAATACAGGGTGATTCAGTCATGAAATAAACTGCGAACCTCACGAAATTACCCAAAAACCACCTTTTTTCATCACCCTCCATTTCAAGATCAACTCCGTTGAGGTGGGAGTTTTCATTCACCACTGTACTTGATATAAAAACATCAATACAACTGAGAGTTTTTATCCACTTCCTATGGCCAGATTTTTTTTATGAATAATATACTATAATAATCGGAGGTAATATCCCAAGACTATGACAAATAGCCGACTATTATTTTCGACCTAATTCTATCGAGAGCGTTTTGTATTTCGACAAATTGATAAGACCATATGAACATTAATAATCTGAATAACTCCCGAGAGCTTTAGCTCGAGGGAGTTATTCTTTGATTATTAATGTTCATTTGGTCGAATTGAATTGTCGAAATACAAGTTGATCGAGATGAATTAAATAAAATAATAGTCGCTTTTTGTCAAAGTCGAGTGATATTCAGGAAGATTATTTCATGAACACGCTCCGAACGCTCGAATCCGCGGTCTTTTGTATTTTAGACCGAGCGGTCGGACTTATTTATAATTATTTTGCAAAAAAAATGCTATCCCAACCAAGTTTTGAACTCGGGACTCTCCGTACATTTTCAATTCTGAATGAATGTTATGCCAAATTTTGACACTTTAAAAAAGCCGCTGATATTCCTTTGTTTACCTAAATAGTCGATAATATTGCATGTCGTGTGACTGAATTCGTGACGTTTCATTGGCGGAACCATGTGTGAATGAAATAATCTTCAAAGTACTATGGATATTCACGTACGAACAGTAGAATTCTGTAAATTCTCTATTTATTTTACAGGCACCATATATCCTGAAAACAAGTGCTACTGTACGGGTGACTGCGTTCCATACGGAGTAATGAATATATCCTTGTGCAGGTATGGATCTCCAGGCTTCGTCTCATTACCCCATTTTTACAAAGCAGATCCGTACTACACAAATCTGATAGATGGAATGACTCCAAGCGAGAGACATGACTTCTACATGATTATTGAACCTGTGAGTATCGATTACACTGGAAGTGATTATTTGACTGAATTTGAATTATTTTCAGACAACTGGACTGCCTTTAGAAGTAACAGCTAGACTTCAGATAAATCTTCTGGTCAAGAATATTCCTGGTATAGGGTAGGTATCTGTTTGGAGCGAAAATAATACGTGATTAAATAAGAGCTTATCAGGACGACAAAAGCTTACGTGAAAGTATCGCACATTACCAGTGAAAGTGCAAAGACTATACAGGGTGATTCACGGAGGATGGCACATTAGACGTTTCTGGTGAACCAGACATCTGATCGGTTTGAAAATTTAATGGAGTGCATTATCGGACATTCTCTAACCTACTCAAATATTTTCGTCAATGCTGTGTTGTCACTTCTATCAGAAAGTAGTAGCAACTTTGCTTTTTCAAATGAAACACCTGGTATATTATATTATTTCTGGCATCTTCAACAACTTCCTGACAACTTTTCTCTACATTCCGTAAACCTATCTGTTTCCGTTTTCGAAATATAAATTAATTTCAATTTTTTTCACCGGAAATCATGTCCTCTAAAAATGCTGATAACTTTGAGTTGAGAAACACGATGGCATTGAAATTTGGTTTGGAGTTAGGTGATACATGAATTCTTCCAACACATCAGCTTGATCTACGTTACTTCAATACAGGGTGCTAAAAAATACAGTCTTTTTCGTTTTCTTCAAAAAGTGGCTGAAAGTTGTATACAATTCCAAATAGGACGCCCTATTAGAAATTCAGAAAGCTGTTGGAATTTGATTTCATTCTATGTATTTCATGCCTATACCTAACTGGTCAAATTTCGGAATTATGAGCATTTATTTGTCCAAATGTCCCTTCAGAATGGTATTCCCATTCGGTATTTGGTAGGCAGGCCATGATTACTATTTGACAGTACCTTGTGACAATCTTCTTATAATAAATTTACAAAGATATTTGAAAGTCAAACTATTTGTATGAATAATTACAAAAAAGTTAAACAATCATGTCGAATATTTCAAAATATGTTCGAATCACTGACCTTTCACTTCCAAGCACTTCAAAATGTGGGTGTTCACTGCTTTCTTCGTGGATTGCAGACTCTTGCGGTGAAGAGGAAGCAACAGCCTCTCACATAATTTTTGAATGCGGGAATGTGGGAAGAAGGCGCCACAGAATATTTGGAGAAATCAATCCGGAAACGGGAATGAATCCGAAAAACCTCATAAACAGGCTACTGAACCTGATAAAGGACACAAACCTATTCTCGTGAGGAACCACTGACGAAAGAGTGATACAATAGACCCAAGTTGGTCGCAGTGTCACAGGGAGGCCAAGCGCTAACCCGGTCTCTTGTTCGTCAGCAAATCAATCAATCAAATCAATCGTGGCATTCATTGGGATCCCAATCTTCAAATGCTTGGGTAATCCTTTCCAACAATTCATCTGTCGAACTCACGGGTGTTTTGTGAACTTTTTCTTTCAACATTCCCCACAGACTAAGATCGGGAGATATTGCTGGCCAATTCCATGGTCCAAAGCGTCATATTTTTCCAATGGGTTTTTCGTTGAAAAATTATTCATTATGGACATGTTTTCTTTTCAGCAAAAATACCTCATTTTGAGTACTTTAGAATGACATATCAACTTTTTTGCTAACTGCTTGTTTTCTGCCATAATATCATATCAACAAGATAAAAACGAAAAAGTCGAAAAATTTCAAACCTAAATTTGCTCCATTTTGAAACTCATTATGATTGAATATCGAAGTAATTCTTATGGAAATCTGACAGTTTCTGTCACTTAACTTTTGTTAAGAGCTATCAAATGACGGCTGTGACGTGATCACATTTCTATGGTCAGCCTACCCTCTCTGGGGTCAACGCCTATCTCTTCTTCTTCTTCTCTGTTTATCTTCTTTACGTTCTATGGCGAGGGAGGTATAAATAGAGTTACACTGTTAGTTGACAGTTCACAGTTAATTATACTGCGGAAGTTATTCACTAGTAAGTAAGTGTCAGTAAGAGTGATTCTTCGACAGTAGAAGAATCACGCAGTCAGGCAGTTACGTTCGAAAGAAATTTACAACTTTTCTGAGTTTAGTAACGTTTTTTTGAATTTACCGAATTAATTCGATTTATAATAAGTATTCGAGAAGAAATCGGGAAAATAATGCAAGTTTTTTCGAACATAATATATCGCGATATGTTGTTCATATATGGATTTGCGAATGGAAATGCTAACGCAGCAACAAGTGTTCAGAAGATTAGGCGAAACAGGCTCGGCTCATTTGGTGGTTTCCGAATTAGGGAAGGTGGTCGAAATATTCAACAAGGCAAGCATGCACCTGCTATTCTTCAAGCATTTCGAACAATTGTTATAAATAGAAATAGTCTGTTTTCTACATTTTTTCATAAAATCTGTATTATTAAAAATTATTTCATTCTTCTGAATTATTCTTATTTCATTGATGAATTCATGATTTTTATAAGAAATACTTCGATATTCAATCATAATGAGTTTCAAAAAGGAGCAAATTTAGGTTTGAAATTTTTCGACTTTTTCGTTTTTATCTTGTTAGCCATGATATTGTGGCAGAAAACAAGCAGTTAGCAGAAAAGTTGATACGTCATTCGAAAGTACACTAAATGAGGTATTTTTGGCTGAAGAGAAAGCATGTCCATAATAAATAATTTTTCGACGAAAGACCCATTGAAAAAATATCACTGATTTTGTTCACTTCAGTATCGTGATATTCATCTCCTCACCAACCCCGCAATAGAAATATTTTTGGCACACTGAAATTCTTTTCTTGTAGAAAATTTAATACCATTTCCAAAAATGTGATCGAATTCGATGAAGCTACAAGCATAACTGACATATTAGAGATTTCATGGAAAAAATTGAAATATTTCGTCAAAACGAGAAATGTTAAATTGAAGAATATCCGTCAAGATTTCGACCATGTGTTATATGACATTTTCTGTTGCAAATCACTTGAATAATCTCCCCTTGAAGTTTTGCCGTTTCAAAACTAGACACCCTGTTTATTTCAGTACTGGTGCTACTTCCAGAATAATCTGCAATATTTATCGGTCGTGGCACTACTGCGGCAACGAAAAATAACGCGAACTCTTTCGGGAGAAATGGAAAGCAGTACAAATTTTCGATCGACAAGAAAGTCTTAAACTCAAACAAAATCTAATCAGTGCCAACACCAAGTATTCTATGCATCTATGAAAACCTTTTATCTATAATGAAGATTTGTGGCAGTATTATATCTGTTACTAATCTGCCTTTCTTTGGTGTGGTGAATTTCAACCTGACGAACGGTACATTCTTCTTAGAAAAAATCACCACAGAAACTTCCTCTGTATAAGATTCTCCCGCAATAAATTACATGCCTTTGACAATCAATCGCTCGAACAATCCAATATATTTCGAAACAATTTAATGCTAAAGGTAAAAGTGTCACATTCAGTTGGCCACAAAAGGAAACCAGTTCGGAAATGTGGTCCTATTGTGGTGATCCGCATAATAATCAAGTTGCACTGAATGTACTCTCATTTGAAAAAATTTCTATTTCAGATTGCTCGAAAATAGAGACGATGTTTTCTTTCCCATCTTCTGGTTCGAGCAAGTAGTAGAAATACCAGCCAAATATTCAATTGGCCTTTTCCTCCTCGTATGGATCGAAGAAATATGCATAATAGTTGGTCTGATCCTGATCCTCATAGGTACTTTCATCATGTCACATGCCACCTATAGGATCTGTACTACACCACTCTGGAACAGAAACGAAGAAATTTATGTTAAGGAAATGGTTCCTCTGAGTCAAGAAAAGAGATGATGCATTCCCCATGACGTATTGATGTATGAAACGACATTGTGATATATAACTGCATGATCATGCAACTTCCTTTGGAATTTAATTGCCCTAAAAGCTTCATAGCAGTGAAGTACTTGCTACTGCTATGATCAACTGAAATTCGAGTCTCATCATGAGTGTCTCGTGAACGTTAGGAAGAACTGGATCGGTTGAATTCTAGAAAAAATTGACTAATTTGACGAGAAACAAGTTTGAAAAATTAAAAAATTCCATGAAAAAAATTACATTTTCATGAAGCCATTTTGTTTTTCTGATCTAATGAAATGACATTGTGAAATTTTGAGGGAGAGTCGCAAGGAAATATACATATATGTAGGTTTGTTTTCGGTCGTCTAGGAATATGACCTTCGCATTGGCTGCCAAACCTATATTTTACGTCTTTTTTCGCTTTCTACAGTTCTCCCAAGAACCAATAAAAGTCAAACTGCCTATATACAGTTTATTTACAGTAATTTACACGATAAATTACAACAATCTACACTTGAAGATTATAAATACGTCTTACACTTATTTATCCGCCTTTACTGAACTTCGAGAGATATAGAAAACGTCTTTACGCCGAACAAATGAATTAATCTTGTACCGCCGATATGGTACCGTCTTCAAGATCTAATTCCGTCTTTAATGGCAATAACTACCCCCGTCTTGAAACTCTACCGACTCTTACTATCGACTCGTCTAACTCTCTCTATTAACTCTCCACTCTATTGACTAACTTTTTACCCCAGTTATCCCCTTAACGTCAACTCGCGGTTCCGCCCCCAATTTGCATTCGAGAAAAGAGGTGTTACTTCTTGTACGACTCAAGCCAATGAAGTAAGCAGAGCCAAGTGCCTCTTTAACCGTCATAAATTATCCATCCCTGGTGGCCGAGGCCACCTAGGGGTGAAAAGCTACAAAGAAAACACTTGTGCCTAAATTGGTCCATTTATCTTAATCCACGAAATGGTAAAACTGTCGAATATCGTATTGCACATCCTTTCAACTATAAGATAAAGGTTTCAGATTTAGGACTCGCTAACACATGGAAGTCATCAAACGCAAAGCGGAATTGTCACGCTGATCTTGAGCACAATATAAAGCGTCCCACACACGAAATTCAGAAATGGCAGAAATACTCAACAATTATCTACAATTGACGGGAATAAAATCCTACATTCACCCCCACCAAAAAAGTTAATCCGCCTCGGATTCACTATTAATTTCGGGAACTACCTGTTCCCCGAAAACGGCACTGTTTCCGCCATGGAATATCGTCCTCCCTGTTTTGTACCTGAACCCTTCGATGATTCCCAAAGTACCCTCTTTTTCCATGTCCATTACCAAGAAATTGTTGATCGACATTTATCCCGCACCTTCCGTCTTTCCGTCTCTCTTTCTCATTCCGATTCTTTTCCTCTATCCAATTTTTGATCGGATTCGATCTAACACCTTTCCGAAGATTCACTGCTCTCTGAATCATAAAGGTATCTATCGCTGAAACGTCGTCTTTTTGCCTTACAGGACTTACTGACTTTTCGCGGATTTCCCGCGGATCCCTAATTTTTCTATTTGTCCATCCCTTTTTCTCCTTTAAGGTCACGTCTTTCTTTCCCTGAGGTGCACTGTCCTTTACCCTGGCTTCGCAGATGTCCACATTCACCTGTTCTATCGAAACGTCTTTCTTGTCATCCTTGATTAGGTTCATGACATTCGCAACCTGGCATTGGTTCGCGATCGGCTTCACTGAGACACATCCGTCTTTAAATTCCACGGTGGCTTTTTCGAGTACGTCGCTACCCAAAATTGCCCTAAATCTCAAAGCATCCCTTGACATTATGTGGAACTTGTGCTCATATGTGTTGCCATTTATACCAGTTTCCAAACGAATGGAACCCAGCGTCTTCATCTCGTAATTTCCAAATCCTCGAATTACGAGCTTATCGTTCGACAATGGCAATGTTTCGAAATACTTTTCGTAAACATCTTCTCGAATAATGCTTATGTCGCTGCCTGTATCGAAAAGTGCGTCTATTCTCAATTTCCCAAAGTCAAGCTCCACTGAATTCTTGGGAACACTTTTGATTGTGACCACATTCGCGACTTCGGACTTTTCTGTCTTTTCATCACAGCTGACAGCGATATGCCCAAATTTCTGGCATTTGAAACACTTTATACCTCTCTCTTTTCGCGGACATTCACGCGACTTATGTCCGCGATTTCCGCAATTAAAGCAGGTTTCACTGCCAAAGTTCTTCTGGAACTTTTTCACCGGACTTTTGCTCATCTCGCGAGAACGATCATCTATCGTCTTACCGTCAGAACGTCTTTGATTCTCCGCATTTTTCCGCTGAGCCACAGTATGACGTTTACCTGTCACCTGTTCATAAATGCAGGCTTTTTCCTTAAATTCGCTAAAATTTCTTGCTCCGTACAAGATAATTTTATTGCCAGAATCGTCCGATAGGCCATCGATTATATATTGTATAATCGCTTCGTCTTCAATATTGGCACGGCTGCCAATTTCTCGCATCGCTAAAATGTACTCCTGTACATCCTCATTATTGTTTCGTCTACGGCAATTCAATAGTTTGTGAATTTGGGCAGAAGTATATCGAACTTCAAATTCTTCGAGCAACCTCCTTTTCAGCGATGCCCACGTCTTTATACCACTCTGGGATTGTACAAACATCTTTGCCAATCCACCAAGCGATTTTTTCGCGAACAATAATTTCTGGAGATCCGTCCAGTTTGTTATTGCCGCGATCTCCTCGAAATCGTCAATCCACCTATTGATAGGATAATTATCTCTACCAGTGAATTGCCTGATTGAGTCTTCAACATCTCTAAAAGTCAAAGAAAAACTGGTTCTTTCGCTAGGAACCCGACTTTCGCTGGTACTTTCCACATCTTCATCGTCCTCGTCTTCGGAATCTGTGCCTTCTTTTAACTTCTCGGGGCAACAAAGAAAATCACAGATTCGCTGGGCTAACTCTTTAGCCTCTCCCTGATACGATAAATTCAGGATTCCACACACCGCAATCAAGTCAGCAATTGTTAATTTCTCTGACATTTCTGAAATTCGCATTTTGTGATCTTCGCTTTCCTGTTCCCAAGAAAAGCCCGCGAACCTACGCAGTTCCTTACGCCGCATGTATTTATTGCCTTCATCGCCAAAACAAATCATGTACAAAGCTTTTATAACCGGCACCTTGGCGTTAGAGATGTTTCTCTCAATTTCAACGATTTCACCTAACGCAAACATTTTATTTCGTCTTTTACTGAATTTGATGAAAAAATAACCGCGTCGTTAATTATCGCGCTCTCAACGATGTTCAGTAACTGCTCACAATATATTGAACTTATTGAAAATAAATTGGGATAATCCTCAGATTTATAAATCTGACTGAGATACCTTCGCATGCAATAATTTCAAAAATAAAAAATCAATCACCACAACACAAATTAAATAAAAAACACAATCAGAAACTAAAAATCAAAACGACACACAATAATAATCCAATAAACCTCGTCTTACAATAATTCAAATCAAATGAAAAACGTCTAAGAGCACAAAAATCAATTGAAAAAAAAATATCGCCATATAATAAAACACAATCAATTATCTCCTTCTACAGAAATTATTCAAATATGATTTCGAAATCGTCTTTAAAAGTCAATGAAATATTTCTTCTCGAAATTCCGTGGATTCGTTTAAAAAGGAAAGATCCTACCTTGATCCTCAACGTTCAAATAATCCTTTTGCACTATTCCACTTGTTTCACTTTATTGCCTTCTACACAAATCGCACAGTCACAATGGCTTCCTCGCTGTTCCTCGTCTTTGTAGATTCCTGGAAGTTCTACCTCGTCACCTTTGATCCGATTATTGATCCGTCTTCTCTGCACCTTAGATCCCAGTTGATGATTTTCACAAATCAATCCCGGTTGAGCCCCCAAAAATGTAGGTTTGTTTTCGGTCGTCTAGGAATATGACCTTCGCATTGGCTGCCAAACCTATATTTTACGTCTTTTTTCGCTTTCTACAGTTCTCCCAAGAACCAATAAAAGTCAAACTGCCTATATACAGTTTATTTACAGTAATTTACACGATAAATTACAACAATCTACACTTGAAGATTATAAATACGTCTTACACTTATTTATCCGCCTTTACTGAACTTCGAGAGATATAGAAAACGTCTTTACGCCGAACAAATGAATTAATCTTGTACCGCCGATATGGTACCGTCTTCAAGATCTAATTCCGTCTTTAATGGCAATAACTACCCCCGTCTTGAAACTCTACCGACTCTTACTATCGACTCGTCTAACTCTCTCTATTAACTCTCCACTCTATTGACTAACTTTTTACCCCAGTTATCCCCTTAACGTCAACTCGCGGTTCCGCCCCCAATTTGCATTCGAGAAAAGAGGTGTTACTTCTTGTACGACTTAAGCCAATGAAGTAAGCAGAGCCAAGTGCCTCTTTAACCGTCATAAATTATCCATCCCTGGTGGCCGAGGCCACCTAGGGGTGAAAAGCTACAAAGAAAACACTTGTGCCTAAATTGGTCCATTTATCTTAATCCACGAAATGGTAAAACTGTCGAATATCGTATTGCACATCCTTTCAACTATAAGATAAAGGTTTCAGATTTAGGACTCGCTAACACATGGAAGTCATCAAACGCAAAGCGGAATTGTCACGCTGATCTTGAGCACAATATAAAGCGTCCCACACACGAAATTCAGAAATGGCAGAAATACTCAACAATTATCTACAATTGACGGGAATAAAATCCTACATATAGGTATGTTCCTACCATATATAGAGCATTTTGAGAATTATAAAAATGGTCTATTACATATGTGTGGATTGGACACTGTCACTTGCTCCTTACAATGAATTAAAAAAAAATGATATTTCATACTAAGCGAAAATTCATTATTCACATAAAAATCCTACAAAAGTGTTAGGAAAAATTTTTCGGCATAATGAGTGAGTTTTGAATTTTTCTCATTAAATATTCAGAAAAAACCATACACAGGTTAAAAATTTTGAGAAAGACAGAAACAACCTAAATTTTCAGAACAGTTCCTGAATTTTCAGACTTTTCAGCAATACCGTGAAGGAACTCCAAGGCAATATTCCCCAAAAATGTCAATTGATTTAAGAAAACTGTTCAAAAGTTATTGCGGATACAATTTTTCGGTGAAAACCAAAAATCGTCCTGTGTATAACCCATTCCCATTTATAATGTATCCCGGTTGGTCATGGCATTTTAACGCAATTCAGCGGGTATATTTTGAAAATCTTTGGTTATGGTCATTTTCCTGTCAGATACCTAAGCAATGATAATGAATGAAAGGACTCGAATAACCCAACTGAACGAACAGACAAACCTATCGAATACCCCATTCTTCAAAATTCTCAAGAAATAAGCCTACAGAAGACATTTGAATACCTTTTGCACAACTTGAAATACTCCAGTATGAAAATGTACTAAGTAGTAGGTACTACGAAAACTGTGTCACATTATTAAACCTTGAAAGGACTAATTCCATTTGCAAAATTAAAAAAGAGTAAATAGAAATTAGTAAAATACCTTTTGCACAACTTAAAAAACTCCAGTATGAAAATGTACTTAGCATTGGCAACGTCTCTGAGAATTATATGAAATTTCAGGATTTCAAACCTGCGTCAGTTTCAATTAAAAAAAATTGATAAACCTAAATTATGGCCAACCGGGAAACATTATAAAAGTTGATGGAGTAAATAACTCATGATGAGGAGAAGGCACTTTCGAATGTTTTTTTTATTTTATTTTTTAGTATTCACTTGAGTAGCCTCTATACGTGGTAGAAATATATACAATAATAATAATAATAATAATCTTTATTCATTCCTTTAGGACATACAAAATATGCATAGGATACGTCAACAAAAATACATTCAGTAGATACAAAAAAAAAAACTAAGCTATTTTTCTAAAAAGACACTGAAATTTCCATCCTCAAAAAACTCCTTAACACTATAATATGCTTTGGAATATAAAGCATTTTTCAACAATTTCTTAAATGCAGACACCTCGAGTAATCGTAACTCCAATGGTAAATAATTAAATAGTTTTATACATTGATAGTATGGAGAGGACTCGTACTTAGCAGTTCTGTGCATAGGAACAGTAAGAAGGCATTTATTTCTTGTAAAATAGGTATTCTCATCAGATAATTTACGAAATTTATTGATATTTTCCCTCACATACACTAAACAATTATAAATATAGACACAAGGAACTGTCATTATTTTATACTGCACAAAGAATGGTCTGCAGGATGCAGGGATTTTCACCTGAAATATCATTCTAAGTACTCGCTTCTGGCACAATAAAATCCTGCTTATATTAGTTGAACTACCCCATAATATTATGTTATAGTTCAAATGAGAGTGGAACAAGCTATAATAGATGTTAAGTATGGATTGAAGGGGAAGTGAATCTTTAATTCTACTAACTGCGTAGTAGGCCTTATTGAGTTTTTTACTGATATGTTCAATCTGGTCATTCCACTTGAGCTGTTCGTCAACATAAATACCCAAGAATCTGATGAATGGCTTGGAAGTGAAAACAACATCTTTATGCTTGAAGGATAAAGGAGTACTCCGAGCTCGAAGACCGAAAAAAACCCATTCAGTCTTGTCAAGGTTTACTATTAGAGCATTTTGACGACACCACTCAGTGAAACCATCCATTAATAAAGCACACCTCCTCAACAACTCCTCATGGGTTCGGGCCGAAATTGCGAAGGAAGTGTCATCAGCGAACATCGTTATCAAATCCGTACTAGTATGCTCTGGCAAATCATTGACAAAGAGAATAAAAATGAGTGGACCCAATATCGATCCCTGAGGTACCCCCAAAGACAGATCAAACATCTCCGAAGAGCAATCCTTGATTTTAACAGACATAGTTCTGTCAGCTAGAAAAGAGTGTATCCAATCGAGGAAAACACCTCTGAAGCCCAAGCTGTAGAGTTTAGTGATGACAAACTTGAAAATGAGAGTGTCAAATGCGCGAGACAAGTCAAAGAATAAGCCAGCAATATATAAACCATCGTCCATACATTTGTAGACATATTCCACGAAAGAGAGTGCAGCAGTTTGTGTTGAGCGCCCCATACGGAACCCATGCTGACTTTCCTTTATTATTCTGTGCTTGTTGATGTAATTCACTATGCGGTTATAAACCACTCTCTCGATCACCTTGGAGAAGATACTGACCAGAGAAATAGGTCTATAGTTACTTATATCTGTTGGATCATTTTTCTTATGGACAGGTATTACCGTAGACAACTTAAGGCAAGAAGGGAATTTTCCACTTGAAATTGAAAGATTTACAATGTGTGCCAGATGGGGAGATATAAATTCAGCCATTGTTTTAAGAATTTTTGCCGGTATACGATCCGAATCACTACTTTTACTATTCTTCAATGCATTTATGACATTAAATATTTCTTCTTTTGACGCTGGAAAGAAAAAAAAGGAACTTTCCACCAATTTTGAAGTTGTACAATTTTGCGACAAATTAGTTCCATAATGAATATCAAGACTTCTTCTTGCACAAGTTGAAAAGAAACTGCCAAAAAACGATGTAATTTTCTTGAGATCAGAACATGGTGAGTTATCTATTGTAAGAGTATTCGGTACTGTGAAATTCACTTTGCTTGCTGTAATCGAATTAACAATATTCCATACGGTCTTGTTTACATTCGTAGACCTTTCCAATAAATTTTCATGATATCTCAATTTTGTATCTCTCAATATTTGCCTATAATTCTTTTTTTTGACTTTATACATTTCAAGCAGGTTAGCCGATCCTGTACCCCTAGCCAACCAGTACATATTCCTTAATTCATTACTAGATCGCTTTACTTCAGGCGTTATCCATTTCGTAGTATTATCTTTAAAATAAACTTTCCTCTGCGGACAAACTTCATCAATACAAGAATTTAAAACATTGAAGAAATAATAAAAGCTTTTGTCTATGTCTGTTGTACTATAGACTTCACTGAAACATCTATCAGCAATTGAATTTTGGAGATTAATCATATTAGTAACAGAGAAGTCTCTTATAATTCTAGATTGAATCGGTTTACGCTTTTGTTTAGATGAATTAGGAACATAGTAATTCAGTGAAATTGCATGATGATCACTGATATGTGGCTCAAATACACGAGTGACACAATGATCAAGATTTACATTTGTAAGTATATAATCGATCATAGAGGATGAGGTATTGTCTCTAATATTAGTATAAATTCTAGTTGGTTCATAAAATGTTAGCTTCAATCCAAAAGAAGTCATTAGATCATCAATAAGTCTTCTATTATAGGAATTTGAGTCAAGATAATTAACGTTAAAATCTCCGCATACAAAAACAGATAGAGACACCTTGAAAGCTCGCTGTAGTATGTGAGATAATTGACTTATGAATAATTCAAAATTGCCAAGGGGTGATCTATAGACACTTAAAACACAAATGTTTTTATTTTGGATGTTCAAACTTACGGCGCAGACTTCGCAATGTACTTCTGTGCACAGAGAAGAAATGTTCAATATTTTGAAGGGCAAACCTGATTTGATGAAAATCATTGATCCTCCATGAATTCCATCGCAACGGCAAAAGCAAGCAGCCAATACGTAACCTGGCAAATTGGCAGCACTAACACTGTCATCTCCACACCAATGCTCCACGACACTGATAATATCGGGGGAAATTTCACTGAATAGCACCTCCAATGCATTCAACTTGTTCGATATGCACTGCACATTTAAATGAAAAATTTTTAGTTTCACACTGGGTTCGCTGATTTTATCTTCGATATTCAGTCCTTTATTTCCCTGTAGTGTCCTCTGTATGAACGGAGACTTTTCTTTTCCGAAAAAACTGGGATACCAAGGCTCCGTTAGGCCAAATATCCTTCCTCCATATGTTCTTGAAATTTTCTTGACTAATGGAAACCTTTATAGATTTATAGATATCCGGATGTTTGGATATAAGGGGCTCACATATGACCTCCGGAAATTTTCCAATCAGAAATTTCTTCAATTCCTCGGGCTCAGTATCCGGTGCTAATCTAGTGACATGTAATGATACGAACTTCGGTACACCCTGAATATCTTGGTTTTCCTTGTTTTGCCCAACAACAAACTTGCGGCTACGTTTACGTTGTACCCTTACCCAGTTTTGATCAGCATCTATTCTACTTTTGGAAAGTTGGATTTTATTGATTTCTGATGATTGAATATCAGGTGCAATTTTAGTGGATTCCGCAGATTTTGGATCAATTTTAGAATTGTTTACATTGTTTTGTTGTGGCATATTCTTAGTCTGAACAGATTGCGCGGTAGCTGACGCATACGTAACCTGTCTCTTTATCGATGTTTGATTCCTTTCGATATTCGATGGGAAATTCGTATTAGAATCTTGCCTCGTATGACCTTGACTAGTTGAAGGTTCATTGGAAGAGTCCATTCTGTTATAACTCTCGTTCCTATAAGTTAATTTTTCCTCTAACGATTGAATAACGGTTTTTTGCAGAGTATTCGAATATTCCATCTCAAGCAATAACTTTTCCAATAGATGTTTTTCCCTCCTAAGGCTATACAGTAACTCACCCTGTTTATTACATAGTCGGTGACTTTATAAATAATCCTTTTTATGTGCGTTATGATTCTTTTGAACGCCTTAAAATGAAGATTTTTCTGATCCGTGTTTTTCTACCGTTCTAGTTATTTGACGAGATTTTTTTGGTGAACTTCGAATTCCGTCTCATTTTACACGAATAATTTTGTACACTACTTCTTATTTTTTGTATTTTTCTAATTTGAATATTTTGTATAATTATGAATGAAATGAATATATGCAGGTGTTAACAGAAATGTTTTTTGTGTTATTCACCTATCATTCCTGTCCAAATATAAACAATTTTTAACTTTTCATAAGTTATAGTAATTTTGATTAAATATCAAACAGTAACGTATTCAAGAAAACATGTGTTTCGTGAATCTTAATTTCTTTTATCCAAAACATGACAATCATGACTGTCATTATTAATGTCATTTTAGAAAAGTAAATTTCTATGTTATAATCTATAACTCACTAGTGAGAGTTATATCTCACGTTCATATGTGAAGTGTTATTTCATTTAAATAAATAGAATTAGAAATATGTATCCCACCAAAAACATTCTGTAAAAACTAGCCAAGTCTCGATGGAGCTGCTAGTTTATCTCTAAAAAGTAATGAAATCTAGAAAAAGTCGAGCCAAGTTTAAGGCTCCTTACTGCGATTTCTTTATTATTATAGTTAATATTGTGTGACTTGGCCGTTGAACATTCTTTATACGTTAGTGGGTACAAGTCAATTTTGTTTACACGTAATGCTATATCTGTTGTAACTACTTATGTTTGTTAAGCGAGATAATAGCCCATGCTCGTATTGGGAATGGACGCTAGTGTCTCATTTTAGGCTGTTGTTGATTGTGCAACACATATATGCATTCAGCATTGACAATGTTGACTTCTGCTCTCTTCTTTTTGGAGCGTCAAATCGATCACCGATCTAAAATAAAATAGACGTACAGACGGTCTTCTATCAATGATTAGAAGTCCGTCTGTACTGGAAATAATGGTTTATACTGTTTGTTTCAGGCTCGTATGATTGAATACGCAGCTTCATCAAGCCTACAATTGACTGGTTATTGAATGAACGTTTTCCAAGTGGCAATTTCACTTCTTTTTGTAGAAACGTGGGCATATCGATCTATTTTATTAGATTTTCTTATTTGACACTTTTTTTCAGGAGTAGTTTTTTTATTACAAATCTTTATTTTTTTTTTCGGTTCTGAACTATGGTAGATAGAGCCTCCGATTATTTTTTATTGATTTCAGCGTCCTCGAAAACCTATAGTTTGATACCAAACTTGTCCATATAGCCCATCTCTTACCCGATTATTTTTCGGATTCAATTTTTTCTCTCCCAATCTAATCACCGCAGACCCATCTGATAATGTTTTTTTCTGAAGAGCAATAGACGTTCTATATTGCACCAAAATTTCATAGCATTTTTTTATTCAGTGATATAGGGCGAAACACAGTTTCTTCTTCATCAAGATCTTCGGAATGGAAAGAAGATATATGTAGAGAACATAACTGCTTTAACAGTTGCTGGTGATTCTGATAGAAGAGATTTGATTCACGAAATAAATCAACGAAGAGAGGAAGTGGGAGGATTACCTCAAATAGTACAACAATTGTTGAATGAGCACCCAGCACCCAAGCTTGTTGTCGTACATTCTGATCCCTGTACTCTGATGAAGAATGATCATAGATCACTTCATGAAGCCTGACAAGTTCGATCAAATTTTCATCCATTTTCACTTCATCAATCACTTCACAAAATATCCGACGTGATATCACTTACGGTTAGAAAATGTAAATTTGCGGGTAGTTCTGGTGTGCTATCAAGTGACAGCAGATGCTAACTTCGTGAATGCGTGAAATGATAACAATTGAAAAATGGATAATAATCGGGTGATCAGTCTCATTCACAGTGATAATTTTTACTGTCTCATTTATTGTTCCGGCCTAGCTTTCGAAAACCTATCGTTTCCTTGAACAATAAATGAGACAGTAAAAATATCACTGTGTATAAGACTGATGACCCGATTATTATTTTTTTTCAATTTATATTCTAAAGTCGATATTCACATATTGAGTATGATAACAATGTGTTTCCAAGCGCATAAACTTCCATACATTATTGTGGTTGCACATTTTGCGAAGATGACGTGATAGCACGTGATCTCACGTGACGTGCCAACAGATTTTCGATCATCCTAGTTTTTATAATTTTCCCTTTATGTGGCCATTAAACCCTAACTCTGTACCAAATTTCAGCTCTCTGAGTTTATGGGAAGTACTAGTTCTATTTTGATGATCATGAGTGAGTGAGGGTCGAAAATGCGAAACTTTGCTTTCGCGTAACTTCGAAACTAAATGACCTACACACTTGAAATTTTGGATTTTGAGTACGTGATTATAGCTCACTGGATAACGAAAATTTCGGCGTTCTGGTCTTATCCGGAGGTTCTCAAATAGGGGCCTGAAAATGCGGCGAAATGGTTCGGGTAAAGATAGTACGGCAGTGTTTGCTTCGCGCTCGACTTGGCGGGGCCACTGCCGTGCCCCCAAATTACTATTACAGAATTCGCATTGATATTGTTTATTCGAATTTGAATTATTTGTTAAACTCATTGCTCCATTGGAACCAGACTTTCCCATATCGGTACCGCGGCTGATAATGCTGGAAGACGCTGAGCGATAATTTTTCTGCAATTTGTATTTTGTTATGCACCGATTCTTCTATACTCCATTCACATTCATAATGTATCCCGGTTGACCATGATTTAGGTTTATCAATTTTTTTTACTAAAAAACTGACACAGGTTGGTCCCGTTAAATGTCAACTAATTCTCAGAGACGTTGCCAATGCTAATTTCTATTTACTCTTTTTCAACTTCGTAATTAGAGTTAGTTCTCTTAATTGTGATACAGGTTTCGGAGTAGGTATGTACTACAACATTTTCTTACTGGAGTATTTCGAGTTGTGCAAAATAGTATATTATATTAACAGGTAAATTAAATTCAATTTCCACAAACAATTTTTAATCTTGAACGACGATCGTTTCGCCTCACTGAGGCTTCGTCAGGTTCTACATTTGAACGATCGTCGTTCAAGAATAAAAATTGTTTGTGGAAATTGAATTTTATTTACCTGTTATTAAACATGAATTTCCATCAAGTAAAGACCGAATCCATCAAATATGTATATTAAATTATTAGGATTAAAAGTACTAATCATATAATTTTTATAGTAGTTTTTACACTGCTCTCAAAATGAATCCCGAACACGATGAAAATATACCTGCGGATGTATTGGGAAGTGCCGAAGCAGTATGTCTGAATCTTTTGCCACCCAAATCTCGCCAAGTTTATGAACTTGCATATCAGCGATTCATGGATTGGTGTAAAGAAAAAAATGTGCAAAACTATGAGAGTGTTCTTATGATGTATTTCTCAAATTTAACGAAGACCGTCAAGTCAGCCACTCTTTGGTCACAGTATTCAATGTTGCGATCCACACTGGATATCAAAAATGGTGTGGATATTAGTAAATATTCAAAATTACGAGCATTGTTAAAAAGGCAAAGTGAGGGATACATACCTGAAAAGTCTAGGGTTTTTACATAGGAGGAAGTGGATCGGTTCCTCGATATGGCACCTGATAATGTATATTTGATGATGAAGGTTGTTCTAGTAATAGGAATTGGAGGTGCTATGCGTTGTGACGAACTAGTTCATTTTAAAATTGATGACATTGAAGATATGTACTCGGTCCTGGTCGTAAGAATTTTGCAGACAAAAAAGAAGAAACCTCATTTGTTTACCAATATAGGCGATAATTAGTTGCGTTTATTTCGAAAATATGTGGCACTACGGCCATCAAATATACAGGAACGTCGTTTATTTTAGAAGTATGTTAATGGGAAGTGTCTAGGAATGGTTGTTGGTATTCACAAAATTAGTGCCGTGCCGCACCTATTGTAAATTTTATAAATAAATTTATTTTTATTTACATTATGATGTGTGATTTATTGCCATACCTTTTTCTTTTTTTTATCTAGAACTTTTCTTGACCAACATCTAAAGCTAATTTTCATTAATTTTAAGCATTTTCTATCATAACTTGATCAGAAATATCTTAAAATGACAAAAAATAATTTTGTAGTAAATGTCTAGTTCTTTGATTTTTTCCATCTCGATGACATTGAAGGCTAATTCTGGCAAAAGTAGAGTGTTAAGTACCAATTTTCATCAATGATTCTAAAAGCTGACTGTTGAGCGCAGTCTTTAAGCATACTCAGAAACCGTGAATTAGCCTTTTTACATTTTTAATTTTGATTCGAAAATTCAGATCATAATCCAATTTACGCAACTTTTTCACTTGAGACCAACATTTCCATAATTTTTATCAAACTTACGAATTTGGTTATTTTATGTATCAAAGTACAATTCATGGAGATTAAGTTATAAAAAGAATTTCACAGAGAAGTCTTGTACTTTTTTTAATATCTTTTTTAAGATCGTCAAGTCGAAAATTCTCAAAGTTCATAAAAAAATTCATAACTCGAAAACCGTGAAAAATAGCATAACATACATGGGAGTGATTCGAATAGCCCATAACACGAGGGACCTGTTCTTTCCTTTTCGACGTCAATCTCTTGGCCACCCTGTATATAGTTGCCCAATTATTTTGTTTTGCTAAGTTTGTAAGAGACAATGTTTTTTTCTTCAAATTTCATTAGGAGAACTCAAATGCAATTACTTTTAGTCCTTGGATTAAAAGTAGCGTTTTTAATCCTAGGATTGAAAGTGTTGCTAAGCAACGAGCAAATTTTTATACGGTAAGGGAATTGATGGCTTTTGCACCTGAAAATAGTACAAAAATGTCAACATTTTCGGATGGTTGGGGGAAAATGTATTATAATATCTTCTGTAGGCCTATTTCTTGAGAATTTATAAAAGTGTTCATTCTTTTTCCGAATGGACTATCACAAAGAACGGACTATTCTGTCCATTATTTTTCAGTGAAATTTCAACACTTGATTCTTGATTTCCTTACAAGAAAATAGCATGACTTTATCTTCCAGCCATGTCTATATACGTGAAATATTTTCAGTACCTACTAACAGAGAAAAAAGTTTTTTCAACATTCGCCAGGTCTTTGGAATTAATTATTCACATATTATCTTCTCAAATTCATAATTTTCCCAAAGTAAATAAACAGGCCCACCGGGATTCATTATAAAACTGAATGGACCATAGGTGTCCTTCTGCTACGGTCGAGGACTTTTATCCTTTGTGATACTTGAAAGTAGCATGCAAGCCCCTGCATTGGCCAAAAGAGTCGCCGAAGACCTTCTCAGGCTATGACCAGTGTAAAGCGCTGGTTCCTTCAATTTCAGAATTCTTGAAGATATCTTCGACTATGATTTATTCCCACACACTGGCTGGTATACCTCTCATTTTTATGAAAAATTAAAAAAGGCTAGAACTAGTATTGTTTGGTCTCAAAGACATGATTTTTTCACACAAATTGAGGGGGTTGACTGAAATCCTTCTCACGTGACTTATTTTTAACACATCACACCAGTACCGTAAATTACTATTCTACCTAGATCTTAATATTGATATTGAAGATATTTTCATTGAAGACATTTTCATTGTGTCAACCAGGATGGCGAGAAAATATGAACATATTTTTATGTTTTTGCCTCTCCTATTTATACCGGGAATAGCTATTACGAGATGACTTTGATAATTATATGAATTCACAAACTCAAGGATATTAGACAAGTTTTCTCAATTAGGGATGATAAAAAAAAAATTGCCCTGAATTCAATAATGCTAATTTTTCCGTAGTTGCTTGAAGTGGTTGAGTACACACACTGTGAAACAGGCTTTTTATTCACGGTGTGGAAGAGCTGAATGCAATATTCAAATTTTTTCGTACATATTCATACAAAATTTCGAAACACGACAAATTTGAATAATGGACTGATAATTGGATAACTCTGGAAGTATGGCTTCTTGGTATTCGCCCTTCATTTTTCAAGAAATGTAACAGTTTTCAAAATTTCTGCAAAATCAATCCTGAAAAGAATTCACAACAATGCATTCAATATATAATACTTAATTCAACAGATCGTAAAATATAAAAATTATCAAGAATGCCAATTTTGTGTTATTTTGAATCATGAACAATTAAAATATGAAATGTTGAGTGTGCAGGACTTCCTGGAATCAATCCAACAAAATTTGGCCACAGATTCTCAAAAGCAAATTAAGACACCCTTATTTCTGATTTCATTTTATTTTTAATCAGGGGCCCCCTCTTTTGCAGTTAATAGTCTTTTTATCTAAGAATCCGGACAAATATAACCACAGTAGTTTTATAGATTTCAGAAATTCTTTCACCCATAGAAAGCTACATTGTCCCTGAGTGACATAGGCTATACTTTCCATCCGAAAAAATTAAGGATACCTACTATAACTTCAATAATTACAAAAAAATCAGCCATAATCAGCTATTTTCAAGTGCGCTGCAAAAACCGTAAGACTTACGTGGATACAATGTATGACGGAAATGTACCTCTTAAATACACTGCGCAAAAAAATTAACGCACATTCTGAAAATCTCAATTTTAATGAAAGTTAACTCAACATTGACTTTATAACTCATTCTGTATGTTCTCTCGGGAAGGTTTTGATCGAAAGAAGACACATTGAATGGAAGAAAAATTCAGGATTTCACCGAATTTTATGTGAAAGAAGAGAAATGAACAATTTTCAAAATACTGAAATGTTGATAAGTGATTTAATACTTGGTATTTCCACCCCTTGCGTTAATTACAGCTCGGCAACGACGGTTCATAGTGTTCATACTCAAAATGAGTGATCTTAAAATGTTCTGATCTAATCCTTCTCAGATTTCTCCGAGTTGGATTCCTAAGTCATTAAGAGTAGCTGGATGATTTTCTGAACTTCTCAGCCTTCTACTGAGGTTGTCCCAAACCTGCTCAATCGGATTGAGATCTGGACTTCTTGCTGGCCATTCCATTCGAGAGACTTCAACCTCTTCAAGGTACTCCTGAACGATGCGCGCACGATGGGGTCTGGCATTATCGTCCATAAAAATGAAATTTTCACCAATGTATGGGGCAAATGGCACTACATGCTCTTCAAGAATGTTCCTTATATTATACTTATCAGCATTCATAGCTCCATTATCAACGACCACTAGGTCTGTGCGAGCAGTCAAAGATATTCCACCCCATACCATAATCGATCCTCCCCCGAAACCAGTGGTATTCAGGAAATTGCACTGAGCATATCTTTCATGTGGACGTCTGTATACAAGGGAACGTCGATCACAATGGTAGAGGCAGAATCTAGACTCATCTGTGAAGAGAACTCTTTCCCAATCGGCCTCTTCCCAATGGATATGCTCTCTCGCAAAGTCCAAACGCGCCCTTCGATGGGCTGGGGTAAGAGCTGGGCCTCTTGCCGCGACACGAGGCCTTAAATCATATTCTCTGAGGCGATTTCTTATTGTCTGAGTGCTAATTTGCACCTCATGAGTTTGCTCAAGCTGATTTTGAAGGAGGCGAGCGGTTGCAAACCGCTGTCTCAGCGAAGAAACTCTCAAGTAACGTTCTTGAATGGCAGTTGTTACCCGTGGTCTACCCTGTCCTGGTCTTCGGACATTCATACCGGTCTCCCTGAATCGCTGCAACATTGTGGACACACTTGTATGGGAAACTCCAAACCTTTCTGCAATTATTGTGTATGTCCTCCCTTCTTCTCGCAAAACTACCGCTTGGACACATTCCTCTTGGGTCAAATTGCGTGTTTCGCGTTGCATAGCGATCGAGTGTAGAAAATCAAAACGAAAGAAAAACTATTGATCACTAGAATTGATCGAGAACAACTGATTTTAGAATGGAGCCAATACATTCAAAATCTGATAATATCATCTTTTTTTATTCCTGCTGGGAGAAAACATCTGTATTGAAGAAAAACGTTGAAAGGGGATAACATATGCATGCATAATTCTGATAAAAATAATTATCATTGAGAACACCTTCAGTTGTAGAATAAATTTGAGATTTCCATAATGTGCGTTAATTTTTTTGCGCAGTGTAGTTCTACAAAAAAGTTCGCGATAGCATATATCTATCTCTCAAGATTGACTTGCTATTACCTGTTTATGGTAATCAGATGTTTTCCAAAATTATGCACTATTTGGGAGTGTGTTTTTATAAATTGGGTATTGATCCTCATCCAACCTAATACGTTATTCATCCCCAGTATTTAATTTAGAACGAAATTGCCCTCCACATCATACAATGACAACGAATACATCAAAAGATATGGGAGGTTGAAGTGTGGAAGATGAAACCGCCGCGTGAAACAAATTTCTACCCGGGCGAAGCTGGGACGGCTTGCTTGTATTAAATAAATGTAAGAAAACGAACAATTTCGAACAAATTTGTTGGTTGATATAGATGAATATTTACTTCTTCGGAATTGATTGCTCGCTAATCACTCGGTGACACATTGTTATTAATAATAGGGTAAACAATCACACTTGACGATACGTTTCACAATTTCTTGCTCTTTGTGTATTGCATTTAGCCTTTCGGCGTGTACCATCTACCTATTTAATATGATATTTGATTATGGGATGTTCAAAATTCTTTATTTTGTCACATTTGTTTGACATTCGTATCAAATCTAAACAAAAATGTAAACTTGACATCCGCCTAATCAATAAATTTGAGGTCGAAAATAATTCCAGCCTCTACGACTATTTTTCTCAAAAAACGTAATCTTTTGAAAGAAATCACGGGAGACTCCATTTGGATGGATGAGGCTATCCAAAATGAATTCTTTTATTGTAAAATAAGTATATGAAAAGAAGTTTATTGTGAAAAAAGGTAAAAGGGTGGCCCATTCTACTCCTTGCAATCAAAGAGAAACATCACTAAAAATTTTTTGAGTGCTTTTCCGCTCGCATAAATGTCAGCCCAATTATATTATTGTTGGTGTTTTTTATTTTTGATAGAGACATTTTCAGGCCCTATATTTAGGTGCTGTAACTAAGCAGGTTGGGCTAAAAAAAAGTGTTTATAAGGAATCGACCCCTGAATTTTGTCGCAACTATATTTATATTCACCCTGTATATTGACAAAAATTATTATCATAAAATAAATTGATTATCAAAACGATAAATTGAGCTTCCACTGCAGCAATTAAATTAACTCAAGAACCGAAGTTATCACATATTGCAGAATTTGTTGAGGTCAGTCAGTACATTAAAATTAATAAAAAACTCATTTGATTCTTCCGAATAAACTAGCATTGTGGAAGATTGAGGTTGGGTATCCATTTTCTCCACTAATTCAAGTGATATTGCATGGTCAACTTGATTGATGTTATGAGAGATTGTTGCATTCGTGAGTACCAAGACATAAGTTAGGAATTCCATGTCTGCGAAAAGATGTAGTTGATATGTTATTTCTTCAAACGACGATCTTGTTTCATAAGAATCGAGAATTTACTGGTCATTTTTTCAGGTCATTACTAGCAACATTTCGAATGGAACGAAGAGTTTCCGAATCTTGTCTTGTTCATTCAGGCATGCGTTAATATCATATAGAATTACCCTGAAATCACAAAAACAATTTTAGTCTCTGACGCGTGAAAGATAGCTTTTCCAATCATTATTATTTGCATAATGCATACTCGTTTGGGGATGTCAAGAATAATTAAGGACTTCATAGGGATTTTATAAGTGTCTTCAGTCAAAAACTTTGAGGAATTCATGTCCCATTTTAACAAGTGTGAGCGTATAGAGAAATAACCTAGTGCCTTTCATTAGTTCAAAGAAAATATCGAATGGATAATCAATGAATTGGTAAGAAAATTCAATATTTCCAGTAGTTATTATGATTTTTAGTGCATCCAAAATCGTTTTGAATTCGCAAAACTGAACAGCAAAAAGACATGGTATAAAATAATCAGGGATATGATAGTTACTCAGGGATCATTTCCGACAAAAAACATTCTTGGATTTTTTGTTGAACCTTAAGTTTAGTGAACATTTTTTTCTAATATTTATACTATTCTCCAGCACACTGAAATAGTTACTCAATTGGTCACATTGTCAATAAATACTCAAGAACAAATCTAGGATCAGAAGAAAATCGATAGATGGTCTTAGAAGGCAAACTACCCACATATTTCAGTCAGATACGGTTTATTCCACAAACATCAGCACCTTTTTCTTGGCGCATGTGGTAGGGTGGCAAACATTCGGAGAGAACAAAATTCCAAGACTATTTTCTTTTCTGTTGAAAGGTATCGGGTGTTTTTTATAGTGATAGAACTTCAAATTGAAATGAAACCCATTAAAATTAAAATTGGAGCCAATTTTTTTTATTCGAAACATAATTTTATAACATTTATATCTTAAAAATGATTTCCGGCATATGTCCACTACGACTAGCTCTGGAGCGATGATCAATAATTATTTGTTTCAAAATTGGAATGGTATCGACCATTGTGTATTGATTCTAACAAGGGGGTGCTTCACCTCATGCTGCTACCGTATTGATTGACTTATTGAATGAAAGATTGGCGATATCATTATTTCGAGAAATGGTCCAATCAATAGGCCTCAAAACACTACTCGAAAAGACAGTTTACAGTTTGGATGAGTTCTTAAAATAATTTGTACGTTATTGGTGTAAAATGTGTAATCGTGATTTTGCAAACATTTCTTGTATTTTTGTGATCAAATTTTACATTTTAAACACTTATTTCATGACACGCCGTGTGAGACTTGACGGCAAGTATTTATACTGTTCACCTATTATAGTGCCTACATGTATGAATAATAATAATAATAATAATAAAGAACATGCGACATAATAATAATCTTCTTCATTGTTGACCCTTAAACAGTAAAAAAAAACATAACTGGCACCAGGGCCTACTAATAATACATATTATAATAAGAAACTAGAAACAAACAAAATAAAATATTTTCAACATCTCAACTCATCGACAACAACTTAAAAGTCTATTCTAGTTTAAAAAATTTTTTAAGGTTATGGCACATTATTTTATTTGAGGTTATGTCAAGTCATTGCTTTGTGTTGATGAACCAGAGTACCAGAGGCAATAGACGCTTTGGAAGCCAAGATAACTCATGTTATTGATGAAATAAGTCTTGAATTATTCGAAAAAGTGATCCAAAATTGGTCGGCTCGAATGCGGTTCCTCAGAGCTAGTCGGGGGGGAAATTCTTTTTTAAACATAATGTCATAAAAAATGGCTTCAATCTTAAAACAATTGTGATTTATTGCAATTTAAAGTTATATCACTCGATACTATCGTTTCCCGAAATATTTCACATCAAATTTATTACCCGCTTGAAAAATAGCACTTTTTAATTTATAATTATTTCTGGAAATACTTGAGGTATTATTAATTCCTAGGCAAAATACGTTTGTAACTATTGTTACTGACTATACTCATATTTTGTGAAGATATATAAACTAGTCCGGGTGCCGGTGGGACAAATTGCAAATTATTAATAAAGTTTTCTTATTTTCTGTGAAGCTTTATTAGGCGAAGTCTACCACATTTTTCCTCTGTGAAAATTTTTGTCGTCGCGGCTTTTTTCAGCAAACCTCTCGTAAATCGACCATATTTTCCATACTTTTAAATCATACATACTCTTTTTTTGTGAAATGCAATCATACAAACAATCTGGGAGAAATGGGAAAACATGATTGTCCGACAAAAATAGTGTGGCTTTGAGCGATGTCTACCAACATGAACATGAAAATCGCATTTTTTAAAATTATTAATACCCTCCTGATTTTTTCAGAATCGGTTGATACAACCATATGAAGTATGAAAACGCAATTGTCCGACAAAAAAAAGTGGCGTTTTTCTTGTCCGACAAATGAAAAACGACGATTTTTTGAGCTGAAAAAATTATGAATAGAGTTCTATGTTTTTCTTATTCTTTCTTCACCTTGAAAATACAATGAAGTGCACCAGTTGTCCGACAAAAAAATGTGGCGTTCATTCAAAAATTAAAGAATTCAATGCTCTAGTTTGGGTATGAATAGAATATATGCTTTTATCGAATATAATTTTGCTTATGTTATCAATGAACATTTGATTTTTTGAGGATCATCTAAGGAGGATGTGCTGAATACTATCATTGAACTGTCCGACGAAAAAAATTCGGCAATTTCTCAGTCCACCGAATGAAAGATATTGGTCTCGTGAGACTTCGTTTTCATAACTGACATTTTCAATCATTATATTTGACATTTAAATTTCGATGAAAGTTGCCTTTTTTCCATACTTTTGGTTGGATACGGAAATTCTACTCTAGAAGTGACAAATGTGGTAGAAGGTACCTGGGACACCTTTTCTGTAACACCTCTGGGGTTATGAAAAGAATGTTTTCAATTGTTTATACTTGTAGCTATTTGCTTTAAAGGCTGAAGATGTAATAATAATTATGGAAAAATGGACTTTCGGAATAAAAATGCAAAAGCTGATTTTTTTCTGCCACCGTTGAATATGGAATGTCCGCTCCAGGTCGATGTCGCGAATTCTTCGAAAAGAATGTGGTAGTTTCATGGAATTTCGTTTGGGGAATACCAAGGGTTGAAAAAGTAGTTTGGTTATTTTCCCTATAAATATGAGTGCTGTTTTGATTTTGCTGCAGTCAAACTGATGTGTAGACGAATTTTAGTGTGTTGCCGAATTTTCTCTTCTTGACATAATTCTTGTTCTATTCTCTTTGACAGTTTTACAGCTATTGCCGATATAATATTCTTAGTAGTCATAGAGTGTTTTTTGTTTTAATATTGAAAAATAACCCTGTCTACAAAACGCAAAGGGAAGAAGCGAAAAAACTCACAGCTGACATCCTTAGACAATGTAAAATATTCTTGGCGTCAAGAACACAGCATAATCACAAATATAAATATGTCATTCTACTTGACGATTGGTATGATACTTTTACTTGATACCATTCGTCTTGTTACAAAGAATTCGATGTGAGGAGTATTTCCATTGTTTTTTTTCTATTAGATTTGAATGAAAATCTCAGTAAACAATTCGAATTATACACTTTCAATTAAAATCAATAGATTCATTTCAATAACAATCGAAGAAAGATTCTGAAATGAAACCATATTTTCCAAGAAGTTTTTTTGTCCAATTGAGGATTTGCCGCATTTTATATGGTGGACAGTTGTTTTTTCTATGAACAAATCAATCTAAAATATAAATTCATTCTTGTCCGACAAATATTTATGAATTTGAAAACTCAAAAAAATCGTCGATTTTCATTAGTCGGACAAATAAAACGCCACATTCTTTCTGTCGGACAATTGCATTTTCATATTTCATATGGTCATATCAACGGATTCTGAAAGAATCAGGAGAGTATTAATAATTTAAAAAAATGCTATTGTCACTCATGTTCATAATGGTAGACTCACCCAGAGCCACACTATTTTTGTCGGACTATTCCACTCTTTTCATTTTTAGTGAGGAAGTTTCCGTAGCAACGATCGTTTCATCCCGAAAAAATTTTTCAAGTCGGCAAAACCAACATGTTGATTTTTCAGCGACAAAATTTTTGACGTTTCTCGAATTCATAGATAGCTTCGGAAATAAATATCATAGAGAGAACAAACAACGTTTAGTGGTTTAGTTAATCTATGATGAATTCTAATTTGCTAAATAGCGCAATACGCGTCAAATGTGAACATATTACCCCATTTTCTCGTGGAATAGTCATGCCGAATTACACTCGAGATGAAATTTAAGCAGGTGAAATTTCTCTCTTGTAATATTCAAGTTTGTTGCTTTTCGGAAATTTCGCTCATCACATTTTTTGCAAAATCACTTGCCTAACGGCTCGTGATTTTGATACAAATGTCATTTACGAAATTTCCGAGCAACAAACTTTCATATTACAATCGAGAAATTTTTCCGGCAAAATTCCATCTCTAGTGGTATTACATATGACTATTCCACTCTTTTCATTTTTAGTGAGGAAGTTTCCGTAGCAACGATCGTTTCATCCCGAAAAAATTTTCAAGCCGGAAAAACCAACATGTTGATTTTTCAGCGACAAAATTTTTGACGTTTCGCGAATTCATAGATAGCTTCGGAAATAAATATCATAGAGAGAACAAACAACGTTTAGTGGTTTAGTTAATCTATGATGAATGCTAATTTGCTAAATAGCGCAATACGCGTCAAATGTGAACATATTACCCTATTTTCTCGTGGAATAGTCATGCCGGATTCCACTCGAGATAAAATTTAAGCAGATAAGATTTCTCTCTTGTAATATTCAAGTTTGTTGCTTTTCGGAAATTTCGCTCATGACATTTTTTGCAAAATCACTCGCCTGACGGCTCGTGATTTTGATACAATTATCATTTGCAAAATTTCCGAGCAACAAACTTTCATATTACAATCGAGAAATTTTGCCGGCAAAATTCCATCTCTAGTGGTATTACATATGACTATTCCACTCTTTTCATTTTTAGTGAGGAAGTTTCCGTAGCAACGATCGTTTCATCCCGAAAAAATTTTCAAGCCGGCAAAACCAACATGTTGATTTTTCAGGGACAAAATTTTTGACGTTTCTCGAATTCATAGATAGCTTCGAAAATAAATATCATAGAGAGAACAAACAACGTTTAGTGGTTTAGTTAATCTATGATGAATTCTAATTTGCTAAATAGCGCAATACGCGTCAAATGTGAATATATTACCCTATTTTCTCGTGGAATAGTCATAGGTAAAATTTCTCTATTGTAATATTCAAGTTTGTTGCTTTTTCGGAAATTTTTCGCCTAACGGCTCGTGATTTTGATACAAATGCATATATTACAATCGAGAAATTTTGCCGGCAAAATTCCATCTCTAGTTGTATCACATATGACAATTATGTTTTCTCATTTCTACCAGATTGTTTTTATGATTGCATTTTACAAAAAAAAGATTTAAAAAAATTGAAAATATGGTCGATTTACGTGAGGTTTGCTGAAAAAAGGCCGTTACTATAAAAATTTTCACAGAGGAAAAATGTGGTAGATTCTACCTAATGAAGCTAACAAAAAGTAAGAAAAATTTATTAATAATTTGCAATTTGTCCTACCGGCACCCAGACTAAAATGTTTTCTTGATCCTTTTGTTGGGTTGATCTGTTGATCTGTTGATTACCTTCCACAACCCGAATCAACAAATAACCTAACAAACCTAGGGAATTAATTGCTTTCAAATTCCGGACATCGGACATAATATAGAAACACAGTTCAAAAGTTTCGAAATAGGATTTTTCGTTCAAAATTTATCGTGTATTAGGTGAGGATGGACAGACAGAATTGCAAGAAATTATTTAGCCCTCGTTGAAGAGAAGGAGCGCCAATATGCCAATATGTCGAAATGTTTAAGCTGAGACTTGGCCGGTTATCACAATGTATCCATCAATTATTAAATTCATCTGGCGGAATTTGAATACCAGTTAGGCTGTAGCCATATAATTAGTTGGCGATTTTGGAACCTTTCGAATTGAAAATGGATGATTTTTTCACGGTATATTATTGAAGGTTTATTGTAGGTGTGTCCATAACTGGTTGGATCAGAAATATTTTTTCATGTTATTTCTCGATGAAACGAAGAATAAAATTCAATTTGACCACGATCGATTCTCGTTTTCGTTCATTTCCTGCTCAGAATTAAAAAAATTCAGACATCGTGACGAAATTATAGACCTACACAGAATCATACACAGAAGAATCACCTGCATTATTGAGGGTCGGTATTATAAAAGGAGAACTGACGGTTGAACCGTGCGTCAACTACCAGATTTCGTATTTTTAGTGAGGAATTTGGTTGTTGACGCAACGGTTGAACCCTCGGTTGCCCTTTATAATACCGGCCCTAAGAGAAGAAACGTGGGTGATCAGAAAGTTTGTAAATCCGCTCATATGGAATAGATGTCTGGACTTCTGATATGGTCTTGATATCACTTTCAGGCTTAACGTAGACTTGCTTAGGGGAGAAATTTCGATGTGACAAAATTACCTGCCTGAGTCACCAAGGATTAAGATACAGTGTCCCAGTCTGGAGAATTCTAGACTGGGCTGGACTATTGACGAATGTGTCCTATCCATGTAATAATTGAAATTTGAAAAAATCGAAATGAGCCATGTAAGTTCATATGTTCCAGCGGGAACCATAGAAATCACAGAGCTGTTTTGTTCTTTTATATTTGGGGTCGTCAATTTTCATTCCTTTCCGATAGAGAAACCAGGCTCAAACATTGGAGTTATAAACAAAGAGGTGTGATTAGTTGAATGATTTGAAGAATAAAACATGTTATGAAAGAAGAGAAAAAGGTCCTTAGGTCCGACAATCTTTATTTTTTGACGACTAGTTTCAAGACTTTAAATTAGTCTCATTCTCAATTAAGTCTTCTGAAGCAACAAAAAATTATTTCAAATTAGGTGTAGAGGTCATAAATTATAAATCGATAACTTTCTGTAGCTTCAGAAGACTTGAGAATGAGACTTATTTAAAGTCTCGAAACTAGTCGTCAAAAAATAAAGATTGTGGGACTTGAGGAACTTTTTCTCTTCTTTCAAAATGAGTCACCCACATTTGTCAATTGTCAAGTGTATTTAATAAAACATGTCATTTAATCCATCAAAACTTATAATGAAACCATAAATTCATGCCACTATGTTAGAGTCTGACGATTTTCCAAAGAGATCGGAGAAAATTGTTGAACATTTTCCTGGGACTAAGCTTATACGAAAAAATTATAGAAATCAAGTTTTTGAATGAACAAAGATAATTTTGGATCAATGATGTATCGGTTGGATAGTGAGAGAGATTTTAATATGTATTTTTATTTTTATATGTGAGAATAATTGATTTATCACGGTGAGTTATTGTCTAAGCTGAAAAGACCTTTGTGAACACTAAAGTTCGTCATATTTTTATAGCATGAAGCAGGAAACAGTAGGTTTCCGAAACTGTTGCGTTCATAGATCATCTGTAAACTAAAGTTTTTTGCCTATATACACCGAACCTCTACACCTATTACAAAGATTCTTATTCTTATTTTTCCTGAAGAGAAAATGAAGATATTGCCTCAAAAAAATATAACATCATGTTGATTTTCGTGAAAAATTAACATTCCACATGATGTGAACTCTAAAGTGAAATATCTTTGGCGAACTCCAGCTGAGTATTTTGACAAATTCAGATGCTATGAAATTCAGAAACGAAGCGTTTGCGGGCTCCTTTAAATAGAACTTGTTGGGACTATTCAACATGAAACGAAAGAAAAGCATCAAGACCTCAAAACAATAATATTAACAGAAAGCTACAATGGACAATTATCTGTTCTTTATTCAAATATCCGTGAAGGTAAATAAAAGAATTGGATTCTCATGTGAATAACAAACAGTTCAGTCTTCTGAATTTTCATATTGCAATAATAATTCTTCTGGGAGTTGAATATCGTTTAAAATTCGAGATATCGAGAAGTTAATTCACTCATTATATTTTATTATACATTCAATTCTATTTTAATAGGACCTCGGTCTTATCGAATATTCCATTTTTATTTTATTTTGTGATAATTATATTCCCCTTATTTTTCATTCCACAAGCCCCAATTTGAAATAAGATAATCAGACAGGTACCTATTTCTTCAACCGTAACGAAAGGAAACTTTGAAGGTGAAAGGCCAGGTCTACCTTTTTTCAAGAATTGTGAAATGTGTTCTTTAAGATTCGTTCTACTAATAACGAGATTGAAGCGGAAATCAGATTCATTTCTTCTTTCCCATTGTAGTTGTTGGCTCTATGGCTGGGCCACAAAATATATAGGCATATGCCGATATATCTAATTATTACAATAGGGGGAATGAACCCATGAAAATTGAAGCAGGGTTTTGGTAAGAATCCAGATCTGCGCTTATGCGGCAATATTGAGAATAAAGATAATTTCCCAATTCTGTCTCTCTATGACACATCGTATTGGGGCTGTAACCCAAAAATACTGCGATTGATGTACGTCATGATTGTAAGACCTATAATCACATATGGGGCAGAAGCCTGGTTTGCTAAGGGAAGTCAGGTAAGTACGAGGAAAATGCTCGACAAAGTACAAAGGCTTACCTGGTTGTGCATCTCGGAAGCTATGAGAACGTGCGCAACCAGGGCGCTTGAGATAATCACAGACCTCACACCTCTTTCTACATCTAGTGATTGATAGGGTAGCCCATGAGGCCATCCTCAGAGTATCTAAAGAAGGGGCAGGCAATAAGAGAGTCAGGTTTCAGAGAGTTTAGTCCTCTCTGAATGACTACACCTCATCTGCAAACCTTCATAGTGATGTAATGATCAGGAAAGTAAGCACTGAGAAGAACTTCAGTTCAATGCTAAGCAAAAGAGAGGATTGGGAAAGGGAATAAACCAACTATAATCTCAAAGAAAATACAATGGAATGGTATAGGTACAGATGGTTCTAAAACCGCTACAGGAGCTGGCGCTGGGATTTATGGGACAAGTACCAAGTGTGCACTATCGCTAGGCTCCTGTACAAGCGTCCTTCAAACCGAAATACTTGCAATCGGAAGATGTCTAGATATAAATCTAGAAAGAAACTATCAGAAGTGCGATATAGCTATTCATACAGATAGTCAAGCTGCTATTAAAGCACTGAGTTCCTACGTCATTGACTCAACGCTGATTTGGGAGTGCCGGAACAAACTCAATGAGGTAGGCAAGAAGAATAAGGTCTTTTTAATCTGGGTTCCCGGTTATTCGGGAATCGGAGGAAACGAAGAGGCCACTACACTGTCCAGAAAGGGCGCACAAACGCCACTCACTGGCCCAGAACCCTTCTGTGGTATAGGAAAATCCACCTATAAGAAGGAGTTTATGCTGAAGGAGAAAACCGAAAGATAAAAACTCTGGCGGTATCTCCCAGGGAAGCATCTGTTGAGAATGGGTTTATCGGACACTGATGAGTGTAGATTCTGTTGGGAGGAGGAAGAAACTCCTATTCACCTGGTTACGGAATGCTATGCCATTGCAAGCCAAATGAAAGAGTGCTTTGGACAAGAAACTTGTAGAATTGGGGAGTTATCCTCCTTGAAGCAGTCCCAGATACTGGATTTCATCAAATCTCTGGAACTGGAGGGCGAGCTGTAGGAGGCGCGATGATAACAGCTCTGTAAGGGGGCACAATAGACCTTAAGGTCGCAGTGGACTATAACCCCTCTTCACTATAACTATAACCTCATAATTTCAAGTGAGATGGATAAATCGCTTCATTCTGTTTTTTTTTTGAGTCCTGCATATCATTGTTGACTCCTATTGATATTTTAGGGTCGAACGAAATATATTTAAGTGATATCTATTTTCTTGTCGTCTTTCGAAATATACATAACCTCTACGTTTCTCGCAATTTTTAAATTTCCAGTTGACGCGAGCGAACAACTCAATCCTTACCAAAGATTTGACTTCACGTTGTGACTGTGAAAAGCAGGGACATAATCCATATTGATATTAAGAATAGATATTATATACCAATGCCAAGATGCCTGAAAATTTGGTGTGTGCACTCGTCAATTTTTGAATGACATTCGACCAAATCGAAAATATTAGAAACTAGCTGGCCCGGCGAACTTTGTTCCGCCTAAATGATACTTACGGTGGATTTCACAAATCGTAATCACCAGTGATCAGATTTTTAAACTGTCGAATCGAGTTGATTCTATATCAAGCTCCGATCACCGATGATTACGCTTTGTGAAACCCACCGTTAAAGTTGTATCAACTAATCATTGCTATTTTTTCAAGCGGAAGATAAATAAGGCAAAATATACAAAATTTTACTAACATTGTTATTCGCATGAAAAGAATTCTCTGTATTCGAGCGGTATCTAATTATTGTTGAACATATAATTTTTCTTTGAATGCTTTACAGTTTTCTCATTGCGGTACCTAAAAAAAAATATAAATCACGATCGAATTATATGGATGAGAAATAGTTCCGATGATTTATTACCTCTGATCAATGTAGAAACCGTTTTAGTTTTTTCAATACAACGCTGAAAATTCGAATTGAAGTACTTTGTCTATGGTACTACACTATACGCTAAGACATTTTCTTATTTTTTTTCTTGACTGGGACATTTTTGTTTTGCTCCACAGCACCGAGTTGGAGGCAACTCAAATTACACACTATTTGTTTACATCGCTATCTAACGGGGAGAATATCGAATAAAGTACCTACGAATAAGCTGTAGCGTAACTGTATCCATATATGAAGTTTCATAACAATCAGTCCATCCGATCATCTCGAGTTATAAATGGTGTAATCATCAACATCTTTCTTTTATATATATATATATATAGATGTTTCGTGGCGGCGCCGCGATGTTATTTCGGTCTTTTTTCCCTTGATCGATTTGATAGATGTATCAAAAGATGGTCTGTCCAGGTCAATTATTACATAACCTCAAAATGACATTCTTATGTAATAACAGTCTAATAACTTTCCTCAGAACTAATATGAATCAAAATAACAAGATTATAAATACACATTATTGCTTGAAAGAACTATCCACTATTAACACAATAAGTTCACCCGAATGAATTCGAATAGTTGGAATAACTAAAAAAAAATCTTTCATATTTTGTGAATAGCTCCTAGTGGAAAACACGAAACTTTTCTAAAATTCTCAATTTTGTGCGAAGCAAAATCCAATCAGTGCTTAGGTACACCATTATTTTAGACATCTTAGCCTATGCCCTAGGAGCATAGAATATTCTATGCTCCTAGCTATGCCTATACTCCATTCACAATTATAAAATCACAACTCTGGCCATGGTTTCGTTTCCAGGAATTGGTGCACCTGATAAAAAATCTGTGCGCGTACAGAGAATATCTTTAATGACAAAACGGCGTTGCCAGTTTCTTAGTTTACATTAAAGTAAAAGTATCAAAGACATTTTGGCATGGGTACAAACGGCAAATTTGAATTGGACCAAAAATCGATTTATAAGCATGAATAAAGCAAAAGTAAGTACTAATCGCCTTTTTTACACTTGATAACGAAGTTTTTTTCGGTATCTGGCCGTTTGGAAAGATTTCAAACGAAATTCCGGTCCCCAGAAGTTTGGTTAGTTTCGGTATCGTTTTTGGTGCTCAAAATTTATTTGGAATGTGTAAATGGACAAAAAAGGCTTCCTTATACGATCTTTTCATGAAAGCGACCGGAAAATATGGTTCAGGTAGGATTTTCGAGGAATTATGAGGAAAGAACTTGCAGAACGAAATTGTACGATTTTCGTAAGTAAACGGGTTTTGGATGGCCATCATCGGTCTCTAAATGATTATTATTGATCGTTTTCACGTTTCAGAAAAAGAACCACTTCGTATAAGCCCATTTTGAAGAAATTTGTGTATGTTACATTCAACGGTAGGTATTTGCTCTTAATCGAAAGAATATATTATATCTAGTGCTACTTCTTTCAAAAGAGACACAAGCTTTTAATTCTGTAGGGGCCCTATAATGTGAAGGAGTTTGTGTCTTATTTTGGAACAGGTGATAAATGTGAAGCATATGTTTGACCTGTTCCATATTATTTGTACAAACCTACTGTGGTTGTAATGTATGAATATTTTTTAAACTAATAAATTACTATACAGTCAGAATATTTTACTCCTTGTTCATAAGATCAAATAAATGAAATGTATATCTTCTACTCTTATTTTTATTAAGTTAACTATTAAGGTTAAGTTCCAAGAAAAAGTTCCTGTTGCATCAGATCTCCCTTCAACTATTTGGATTCCAGTAGAGGGATATAATGTTCCATTATTCTTGATTCAACAATTGATGTCAAGTCTTGAACTTTCAGTTCAAGAGGATAATAAACATTAAATCTTCACAGGCATGCATATGAAAATCATGTGAAAGCAATGCAATTTCCTTCCATGGCGAAAAATAATATATTTCAACAGTGATCTCTTGTATTTTTCATGCAAATAACTAGAAAAGGAATCCTTTCTATCAATTCATATAAACGTTAATTATTTTCGTCCGTCACATCTTTTCCAATTCATTCATTTTCCGAATAAATTCACATTCTGAGAAATACGCTAAGAATTTAGAAAGGGCAACATAGTGTTGACTTGGAACATAAAAATATTTTGGAAAACCTCATAACTTCGATACAGAGTGGAATGTGTCAAATTTCCAAGGCCAGAGTTGTGATTTTATAATTGTGAATGGAGTATACGTGTTTTGGGCAGATTGCAGGACCATCGCATAGGAATCGAAAAAAGTTAAGCTCTGTGTCATTTCATGGCATAAGTGAATTTCCATCGGCTTGAACGTTTCCGCGTCATTTTTTGTTGTTGATAGTATATGAATATTCTGTCTGTGTTATCCTTATAATTGAACTACAACTTTTGGGACAGGAAGACATTGATTTATCGCAATGTTCCGAGTTTATATAATTGCATCATTAAGTATTAGGATTGATGAAAAACACGAACAAGCAACTTTCTACATATCGAAGCTTTTAATCATAGTGATGAATATAGTTCGATGAATTAGTTAATTATTCGCGAAAAAGTTAATTATTTCAGGTTTATCATCATATCAGTGTCTTCAATTTATTCATGTAGTTAAAAAATATGAACCTGAAACTGAAACATATTCAGGGCTATTACTAAGTGAAGTGGTTTTAACAGTTGCTAACCAAAGCAATTCTGATAACAACTTTGGACTCTTTGGTGCGGATATATGGCGGAAAATAGGTATATAACTAAGATGTCTAGAATAATGGTGTAGGCACTGATTAGATTTTGTTTCGACCAAATTAAGAATATTAGCAATGTTTCGTTCTTTCCACTTCAGATGGCGCTATTCACAAATTATGACTGATTTTAATCAGTTATTTCAAATATTTGAATTTATTCTGGCGAACGTGGCGTGTTAATGGTCGATAATTTTGTCAAGCAATGATGTGTGTTTAGATTATTGACATCCTGATGTATAGTCCATCCAAGAATTATTGACATCTCGGGCGGCTTTGGAAAATCGAAATTAGGTTGGTAATGCCCGTTCAGTGGTATTTTGAGTTTCGGAATTCAGGTTGGTGTTGCAAATAACACTGGCGTTTTGTTCTGTCATTAATATTCGAATAAATTTGGCAAATAATTGCGCGAGTGAAAAATCTTTGGAATGAGGCTCTTGAATAATGTGGGTACAGCTAAGTAATGGAAAGCCTGTACAGAGGACGTAGAAAAATAAATAAGAGGAGATTAATCAAAATATATGGGATGGTATGATATTGCTGACATAAAGCCTTCAATTATGAACATGAGCTCTGCCAAGATGAGGAAATAATGACAGTGGTTGTAATAGGAATATTTATTTCAACGACCCATGAAAATAGTTCAACTTTCGATTAAAAGTGTATCTACAGATAATTTCGTTCAGAAAATCAAATTGAAATATGGAATTGGCAGAGAATGGCCAAATTCAAATATATAGCAAGAAAAGGTTCCTACTTCATCTACATAGGTATTCACTAACTTCATAGTTCAGCGATTTTCGGATAGAGAGCGCCATTGTACATTTCATTCATAAGGAGAGAGATATTCATAGAACTTATAGTGATAATTCTGTTATGTTCTCGTCCATGTTCTATGATGAAAAGTTATAGAATAGTTTAATGGATTTATTCAATTCCCTACATCCCTACGATAGCTACTTTTCATTATAGTGATAATGTAAGTACTATGGAGATATTCCATATAATGCACGGGGGCGCCTCTATAGGATTAGTTTTCCTACTCGTTGTGATCGCATTGAACTTTCATGTATGGTTATTCAAAATACGACCGGATTTTTTTTGTTTAGATTCGATGAATTTGAGTATTTGACTCTACATACAACATTAATCCAGAAAATCTCAATTAACTCGGGAATTACTGAATTTAGGAGCAAGAGCAACTGAGAGTGCTATCATTGTTTTTCTTCGCAGAATCCAACGCAATCATGAAAAAAAAAAGTTATGGCCAATTTTCGATCACAGTTTTCGACCCAAAATTTGAAACACCCTATGATGGTATTTATGAAATTCAAAAGACGCATGACCTTTTCATATTCCTCTTCTTTGGCGTTGTGAGAACGGCTTACACTCGGAATGAGAAAATGAACATAATACTGACTATGAATATTTGACTTTTTTGCAGATTTATTTTCGATATTTTGAAAAATAGTTTAACAACAGTTTTAACAGAAATGTATTCAACATTGAATACTCAGTCATATCAGAAACGAAATATTTCCACTCCTTGTATAACCGGAAGTGCTCAGGCTCGAAATATATTTAAGGTCTGTAGTGAATTTCGAACAATATCATAATCCTAATTTTCAGATTTCTATTATGTCCAGTTAACCAGAAACGTCTTATAGGCACTCGAACTTGGGACACCCTGTATTTGTTACTCTCAGGTAATATCAGTCTTCCCTATTTTATTGAACTAAAAAATTCGGTGGTAAAATGGAGATATTTATGGTAATTATAAGATGATTTGATACTTCGTCAGACTATACAGTTGGTTTAAAACTCACAGAGCACGATATCTTCGTAAAAAAAAGACAACTTGTATTCAAAACTTCTATAAATGCATTTTATTTGATATCATACTATAGTTCAAGCAGTTTACCTGGATTTTTTTTGTTGGCATAAATTATTGAATCGGCAAGTACGTAATTATTTAGGTTGATATGTTTGACGATATATGTGGACCTTGAAGTACCTATCAGAAAGTTGTAACGGTTAGATTATCATTCATTATTAGTAATTAAGTTGCAAGGTATATAATTTCTTTTTCCTTCCACCCTTAATATGTGAAGTGTTCTAAAGAAATCAGAGGAACTGAACTATCGGTGAGCTTTGTGATTGTTCAAACTTTCCCTGTATTGAATGGGACAGATTGTAAATTTTTTATACAGATAGTTCCTGAATTAGTGTATTGGTCGACTGTGGATTTCTTATAAAAAAATAACATTTTTGTTCTCCTCCATTTTTTCTCCGGGTTTTCGTTTCAGAGATACAGGGTGTCAAAAATTTAATTTTTCTTCAGTTTCTTGCTAATATCTCGGGAACCGATTGAATTACAGAATTTAGTTTCTGTACAGGTACACACATTGTCACTTATCATACTTTCTTGCACTTTACTGGGCTTTATTAGACGTGCCTGTGGAGGAGATATTGAATTGGCACAAAGGTTCTACTCCACAACTTTTACACCACTGAAAAAAATTTGCATTCGCACAGCAAATTCTGATGCGCCAATTTGTTTTACTTGAAAAGCATCTGTTGAGAATGGGTTCATCGGACACTGACGAGGGTAGGTCTGTTAGGGGGCACAATAGACCTTAAGGTCGCAGTGGACTGTAACTCCTTTTTACTATAAACAATACTTGAAAAAGCTAATTTTGGTTCATTGCTCTAAAGTGAACCGTTCTCTGGAAAACTAGCATTTTATGATCCAAAACAATATGCAAACGCATTGTAGATTTCTGGTAATTGGGAAAACGAGTAATATACAGGGTGATTCACGATGGATGGCACATTAGAAGTTTCTGGTGAACCAGATATCGGATCGGTTTGAAAATTTGCATGAGTACATTATCGGACCTTCTCTACCCAACTAAAATATTTTCGTTAATGCGGTGTTGCCACTTTCATTAGATAGTAATAGCAACTTCGCTTTTTCAAATGGAACACCTAGTATATTATATTATTTTTGGAATCTCCAGCCACTTCTCGACAACTTTTTTCAACATTTCCCTATACCTATCTGTTGCCGTTTTCGAAATATAAATTAATTTCAATTTTTTTCACCGAAAATCATGCTGATAACTTCGGGTTGAGAGACAGTTTGGCATTGAAATTTGGTTTGGAGTTAGGTGATACATTTATGCTTCCAACACATCAGCCTGATTCACGTTACTTCAATACAGGGTGGTAAAAAATACAGTCTTTTTCGTTTGCTTGAAAAAGTAACTGAAAGTTGTATATTTCAAATGGAACGCCCTGTATATTATTGAAAATTCAGAAAGCTGATGAAATTTGCTTTCATTCTATGTATATCATGCCTGTACCTAACAAGTCAAATTTCGGACTTTATTCATTTGTCAAAATGTCCCTTCAGAATGGTATTCCCATTCGGTATTTGGTATGCAGGCCATGATTACTATTCCACGGTACATTGTGACATTCTCCTAATAATAAAGGCACCAAAAAACTTGAATTTCAACATTTTCGTCATTTCAGAAGTTGCAAATACCCTCTAAACGATGGACAAAACTATTCGAACGAAGTGCTCATGAATTTGTTTATTATTATTAGCTGGAGAGACTTTTTGACGATCGGTGGATAAGGCGCTTGGGACCACGGTATTGGCCCGCAAGATTACCGATCTTAGTCCATTAGATTTTTATCTGTGGAGAAGGGGAATGCTGAAAGAAAAAGTTTACAAAACACCCGTGCATTCGAGGGGTGTATTTGTTGGAAAGGATTACCCAAGGCATTTGAAGATTTGGATTTCAAAGAAATACGATCTGCCACAAAGAAAGCAGTCAACATTCGCATTTTGAAGTGCTTGGAAGTGCACGGCCAGCGATTCGAACATACTTTGGAATATTCGACATGATTGTTCTACTTTTTGATAATAATTCATATGAATAGTTTGACTTCCAAGTTTCTTGGTGCCTTCATTATTAGGAGAATGTCACAAGGTACTATCAAATGGTAATCATGGCCTGCCTAGTGCCTACCAAATACCAAATGGGAATACCATCCTGAAGGGACATTTTGACAATAAATGCTCATAAGTCCGAAATTTGACTAGTTAGGTATAGGCATGATATACATAGAATGAAAGCAAATTTTATCAGCTTTCTGAATTTCTAATAATATACAGGGCGTTCCATTTGAAATGAACAACTTTCAGCCACTTTTTCAAGAAAACGAAAAAGACTGTATTTTTTACCACCTTGTATTGAAGTAACGTAGATCAGGCTGATGTGTTGGAAGAATTCATGTATCGCCTAACTCCCAACCAAATTTCAATGACATAGTGTCTCTCAACCCGAAGTTATCAGCATTTTCAGAGGTCATGATTTTCGGTGAAAAAAATTGAAATTAATTTATATTTCGAAAACGGCAACAGATAGGTATAGGGAAATGTAAAGGAAAGTTGTCGAGAAGTGACTGGAAATTCCAAAAATAATATAATATACTAGGTATTCCATTTGAAAAAGCAAAGTTGCTACTACTTTCTAATGAAAGTGGCAACACTGCATTGACGAAAATATTTTAGTTGGGTATAGAAGGTCCGATAATGCACTCATGCAAATTTTCAAACCGATCCGATATCTGGTTCACCAGAAACTTCTAATGTGCCATCCACCGTGAATCACCCTGTATAATTAAAAATGGTCGCTAAAAATAATGAAAAATGACTTAGCAATTTAAATTTAGAAACCTAGTTGTCAAATTTTGTTGAAATTATTAATTATCACTAGTCATTTTTCCAATTACAAGAAATTTTCAATGCGTTAGCGAGTCACTATTAAACCTGTATTTAATAAATTAAGTGATAGAAAACGAAGTAAATTTATTTTAAATTATTCCTCATGCGTTAGCGAATTGTTTTTGATCATAAAATGCCAATTTTCTCTAAAACGGTTCACATCAGAGTAATAAGCCCGAAGTATCTTTTTTATGTAAAACACCACCCCTGAAAAAACTACCTCCAGATATTCTTTTCAAATAGCACCCTTATATTTTTCTCACTCTAAACGATTTCTCAGTGAGAGAAGAAATATGTTAGAACAATTTTATATCATTTTACATAAATTCAACCCTCAAAAAAATTTATTATAATTTCCGGCACATTCACCATTTTTTTCAGTCCATTCTCTATGTCTATGTTATATATTTATTTTATTTCGAAAACTGGCATCGTTTTCAGTGGCAACCTTTGAGTATAGAATAATTGTAGAGTGTAGAACATAGACATAGAGAATGGACTGAGAAAAATGGTGAATGTGCCGGAAATTATAATTATTTTTTTAAGGGTTTGAATTTATGTAAAATAAATGTTTCTTCTTTCACTAAGAAATCGTTTAGAGTGCGAAAAATATAAGGGTGCCATTTGAAGAAAATATCTGGGGGTACCTAGTTTTTTCAGGGGTGGTAATTAGACACAGAATGTTAACGACGAATTCTGGTAGAGTTTTTGATGCCATTTGGTAAACTTTTTATTTGAATTTTCTACCTTGTCTGAGAACCGAGATATTGGCTGTTTGGAACATCTTGGGATACCCTGCATATGTTTGCCCAGTTTATAGTGAAACACCCTGTATATGATAGGAGTAAGTAAAGTTCCTCGTGAGACACCCTGTATTTAGATTGGCCTTTACTCTGCCTGATTGAAAATGGATTCCCAAAGAATAAACCATGAGGAAACTTTATCTTGATAGTAATCTAGTGAATCTCTAATGCAGAACCATATTTTATTACATTACTGGTCCCTCTCACATAATCTCTTGATGTTATGAATTTTTTAAATCAAATTAAAATTTAATTATTGAAGATGAAACAACCCAACTCCAGAACAAGATTTTGACAAGGTCAAATCGAGTTGATTTTTAATAGATCCAACGAACCTAATCCGTTCTTTAATCACACCAGTCTATTCATATCGGATCTGATTATCAAAGTGGGAAGTTCCTCAGTGTGTGCCCTAAGTCTTGGACCTTCAATTTCAAAAAATCTGATGTGCTTTATCGAGAATCCACATTTTCGATCATGAGTAATTGCCAGAACTAATTCTGTCCATTCCTTGAAAAATGAACGCCAAATCCGTTCCTTACATGGATAGAAATCTAAGAAATATCAATATGCATCCTCTTGCTTCAGGTTTCCGATCCGAAATGAAAGTGAATAGAAAAAATAGGAAGTGCTTGGGTATTGTGCTTTCTGGACTTGTTGTGATTATCGGAACAGGACTTCTCATTTGCCATAAAATTATTGCCGATACATTCATCGATGAAGTTTTCGTCCTGAAGCCCAATAACTATGTCTACAATGAATGGAAGGACCCGACACTGCCCATACGCATCGAATTCTTCTACTTCAACTGGACCAATCCAGAGGATCTAATGAATCCCTTGGTGAAGCCAAAGTTTCAAGAAATAGGTCCGCTTGTATTTTCTGAAGAAATTCATAAATGGAATATTACCTTTCACGATAACAACACAGTTTCTTACAGAAATATGAAGACGTTTTTCTTGAACGAAAAGGAATCTAACACAACATTTGAAGCTAATATCACAACCGTGAATGTCATTCCTCTGGTGAGTAGAAAATATGCATATAACATTTCATAATCAATCTACAAAGGACCCCGCACTTTTCTTATTGCAAATGGCGTTCCGTCAAATGTTCGGATATTTTGGAATAATGTAGTACTCGACCTACTGATCAAAAGTGTCCATGGCCCCAACTCAATCCAATGACTAGTTTTTGAGATACAGGTCGTTGAAGTTGAAAATTACCCACTTTTACTACGCTCGCATCTCGGAACAGAATCGAATGAACTTTTTTTTTTCTCAAGAAACATTTCATTCCATCCTTAGGGAACAACCCCATAGAGGAATATGACCGAAAATCGTTACGAATACAGGGTTTTCCATAATTGAATGCATGTCCGATTTTGAAAGTATAAAATGTGTCAGTTCCAGAGCGAGAACGTTTGCAAAATGAACTATTTCACTAGGTATGTTGTTGTTACATCGAAAACACCTGAAATACCCAGAATTCATACTGGGTGATCCACTATTATAGAAACTAGTCACAATGAGGGTCATAGGAAGAGGATAAAAACTCTCAGCCATATTGGTATTTTAATATCAAGTACAGTGGTGAAAGAAAACTCCCACCTCAACGGAGTTGATTTTGAAATAGAGGCTGACGAAAAAAAAAGGTGGTTTCTGGGTATTTTCGTGAGGTTCACAGTTTATTTCATGACTGACTCACCCAGTATACTTTGAATTCCATGGTGAGATGTTCTGAAAAAATCAAACACACATCTTAAATCAACCCAAAATACAGGGTGCCCACTTAACTCATTGTGAATAGTTTCTATAATAATGGATCACCCAGTATGAATTCTGGGTATTTCAGGTTTTTTCGATGTAACAACAACATATCTATAGTCCGTTCAAATATAAGAAGGAGCTTTGTAAACAAACATAATCGTCTGGTTTGCTCACAATAAAACTCTTATTGGTCAAACTTTCATAAAAACGCTCTCTTCGACCGCCCTAAGAGACTGCCAGGGTCGTACTCGAAACGGACTGTGGATGGTACTGGATAGAAATGATTCAATAATTTGAGTCAGCAATTCCCACATTAGAACTTTTTTCCTCAGAAACTCTAGTGCAAAATTTCTGTTATGATTTGCAACTGTCATAAACATTTTATATCCGACGTACCCTATATTTTTTATTTTTTTTGTTTTTATATTATTATCTACTGAATAATTTCTTTTTCGGATGCTCGAGATTGCGGCAAGGTAATTCCAGGAAACACCAGAGTTTTAGAGATTTGGGTCGGAATCTTGCAAGATTCCGACAAAGTAATTCCGGGAAACACCAGATTTGGGTCCTTTTCTTGATTTGCATAAATATCGAAGTTTTCAATTGACAAGACTCGTAAAAGATCTCTCTTCAAATTTATAATGGTCATTTACTTGTAATATGCGAAATATATTATTTTAGTTTCGGTCCAAAATTTTATATTATTTTGTTCTCTCTATTCAGTTAAAACTGAACGATTGTGTGAAATCTCCTCGATTCGACTCTGAACGGAAAGTAACTATACGAGGGCCCTCCTACCGCTGCGCCAAACTTGTTGATATTGCTCCTTCTTACATTTGAACAGAGTATAGTGAAATAGTTCATTTTGCGAACGTTCTCGCTCTGGAACAGATACATTTTATACTTTCAAAATCGGGCATGCATTCAATTATGGATAACCCTGTATTCGTAACGATTTTTGGTCATATTCCTCTGTATGGTTGCTCCCTGGGGATGGAATAAATAAATGATTCTTGAGAAAAAATGAAGTTCATTCGATTCTATTCTGAGATACGAGCGTGTTGAAATTGGGTAATTTTTAACTTCAACGCCCTGTATCCCGAAAACTAGTCATAGGATTGAGTTGGGGCCATAGACACCTTTGATCAGTAGACCGAGTACAACATTATACCAAAATTTTTGACGGAAACGCCATTTGCCATAAGGAAAGTGTGGAGTCCTTTGTGCTTATGTCTAAGCGAATTGAAATCACTATGAAAGAAAGAAATATTTGCCCCATTCCTGTATTTTAAGCAACCTATTTTGACACATAAGTGAAAGTTACGCACCAAGGATTGGCTGGCTGCCCTTAACGACAGGATGTAAGTCAACTTACATCCCTAGGAAACATTAATCTAAAATTATTATGAGTTACTTCAATTTTTAATATCATTTCCACATATTGCAAAAATCAGGACAAGAATCCGGTGATATTAATTAAAATGAATACTGGTGGTACAATTCTTACAATTATTCACATTATTAACATTTTTTGGAATCACGTTTTCTCGTTTCTTCCCGATGTGCATTACATTTTCTGACTTCATCGATCCTTCATTTATAACCAATTCTGTCACTGTTGAAGCAGTGCAAGAGACTTCTGGCTGGGTCTCACTGTAAAAAATTTGCAATATTAGCGGATTTCCATCCACCAGGTCGCTGGATAGCTAACATCAACTCCAGTATTTGCTAATAAAGTTGCCGACGTTCTTTTAAAAGAGTGTCCAGTATACATTTCGAAGTTCAAATTTCGCAATTTTACTTGGAATTGACGAAAATGTATTATTTCCGACAGGCACTTTCCATTTTGATATCGCATAAAGAAGCGCGGATTAATAGTCGTCATGTGGGATCTTATGTCAATGTAGGGTAAGCAGGGGTAATGGCGCTCACCGGGTAATGGCGCTCACCGGATAATGGCGTTCACCGGGTAATGGCGTGCACCTCTATAAGTTTATGAAAATGGTGCAAAACAATATGCAATAAACTTAAAACGGGGAAGGAAAGGGCCTCTAACACGTAGCGATGCGCAAGGGTAGTCAGCTGGTGACAAGCGATGGGAAAGTGCGTTCGTTTGTATGAGGCTGTGCTGATTTAGATTTCGTTGCTTTTTTTGCGGTAAATTCAGAAATTTGATATTTATTAAATTTTCATTATAGTTTTCCTAGGTTCTTAATCATTCCATCTTGCCACCTTGACCCGATCAACTGCGCATCTGATCGGGTCAAGGTGACCTCTACCAGGAAATAATACTTCATATATAACTTGAATAGTATAATAATTACCTGCTCCGGTTGACTAGTGGTTAGAGTGACTGGAATTTCGAAATTGCAACCTTATAACCCGCGTTCGAATCCCAACACTGTAATTCAATAATCGAAAAAGTATGGTGCGTACAAGTCCAGACAGATCAAGTTTGGCAAAAACCGGTCCTTCTCAGGACCCACACCCTGAAGACGGCAGGCGAATGCTTGCCGAAACGTCGGAAACAACAAACCGCATAGATAATGGAAACAGCCCAAATAATGTTTCAACAAATATCCCATTATCAAGAATATCTCGATCACAACTCCTATATACTATAAAAAAATTAAATAAAGTAAGATACATGTCATGATTTCTTTTTTCGAAAACATAAATTGCTGAAAACCCCAAGATGCTTCGGAGTCTAGTTTCCGAGCTACTGGGCTATTTTGGTATTTGGTCCAATTTTATAATTGACTATAACTTCCTGATTATAGAATCTACGCTCTCGAAATGAACACATCTTTGGGGCACTTTTTTTACTGCTTGTCAGCGGTGCTATTGGATTTTTTTGTATCTTTCTTCAACTATTTGGAAAATATATACCATGATGTAATTCCGAGTTCACTATATTATGAAAATTTCGAAAAAACACTATTCGTTCAACAATATTCAAGCTGGCTCTGATTCACTTCCTTCAAAACTGGGGCGGTCATAGAATTTCATGTCTTATTTATTTTCACTTGTCAAATTCAATTCAGTTTCATCATTGTTGTATCGTCTGGCGCTTCTGAAGTTCTTAGAAGGTCATAGAATTCAATATCTTACAATGATTCCAAGCTGCCAAATTGATTCAGGAAATATTAGCTTTATTATTACTCAGAACAATGTAGAGGCCTTGTGAATATACTTTTCTACGGCTGAGTTATTTCAGGATATCTCTCAAAATATATTTGAGATGTATTATCAGCGTCATAATTTGCTTGTATAGAACATTTTAGCATATTATATTTTTCATAATTCTCATGATGTGATATTATAAATAAGAATTTTAGAAGTGCCAGACGATACAACAGTGATGAAACTGAATTGAATTTGACGAGTGAAAATAAATAAGACATGAAATTCTATGCCCGCCTCAGTTTTGAAGGAAATGGATCAAAGCCTGCTTGGAATTTTTGAACGAAAAGTGTTTTTTCGAAATTTTCGATATCATACATACCTATAGTGAACGCGAAAGTATATCATGATATATATTTTCGAAATCGTTGAAGAAAGATCAATTTGGAAATATCATTTCCCATTATGGTTTCCATGGTTTTTGTTCGTAGAGTTAGCGATTTCTCGAAATGACAACCCCGACTCTCAATAATTCGACCTCTTTCGAATTCACTTAGCTAGCGATAAATTCCGCGTACACGTGCTCCAGGGAATTTTAACAACACCTAAACATCGACTTTGGATCTCCTCGAACAGCTGGTTTGTTGTAAAATTTAAAAAATTAGCAAAAAACGACAACAATATTTAGGTAACGAAAAAAGTTTTAATGAAAAAACCTTCACATTTTTTTTTCAAAATCATAAACTCCTTGCTATACTATCTATGCTATACAAAAAAAATTACAATTTGAACAACTCCTTCTGGGTGTTTCAGTTTCATTGTCAGTTAGTATATTTTCGTTTTGGTCGAATGTCAATCCATTCAAATATTGACGAGTGCATACACCTTGTTTTCCGGCATCTTAGACACGCAAGTGGCTTTGATTTGATGGTTGAATGGTTTCATCCACTTGTTGAATACAACATTGTATGCCACTCGCGTCTTATGTTTTCTAAGTCACTTGAGAATCTTCTCGCGTGACTTATTTTCAACATAACACACTGGTACCATAAATACCTAACTATCACATCACATGGTTTTTCAGGAATAGATGTGTCGATAAGTGTATGGAAAACTACTAGTACCTATATACTAAATACTGAAATTTATATTCAGGGGTTTCCACATAATGATCTTTCACAACAAATTTTAAAATATTCATAGGCAGGCTCTTTATTGATAGAACATGCTCCCAAAATGCCATTTCTTCAACCGTTCAGCACTTTCAAGAAAGCTTTGGTTTAAAAGAAAGACCCCCTTCAATTTTCAACAAAAGGAACCACCTCCTGAAAACTTTCGCACATATTTGGCAACAACTGTATAAATACCAGCTTGAAATAGAGGATGAATTTGGTCTTTGGTATTCTCAAATCTACTCCTAGTTTTTGTGTTGGCTTAAAGTTATGTGCCTGTTCTTTGGAAATTATTTCCGATGTTTTCCTTAGTTTTTGCTCTGTTCTTATGGCTTGATAGGCCTTTCTCAAGTTGTAACCCCATTATAAATTAATGCTTGTCTGAAATCCATCAACTCGACTGGAAAACATTTTTAGAAAAATCGACGCACACAGGCGAACATCTACACAATAAATCTAGTCACAATCCAACAAAAGCCGAGTGTGAACAAAACGCTTGTTGGAGCATTCGTGACAAGCTTTACACTTGAAACTAGTCCTGGCAATTTGAGCAAAATTCCTAACTAAGGAATCACTTGATACAAAATGAAATGCGGAGTTCGAAAAATTCAAAGAAAATTTTTTTACAGGTCGCATCAGAAAAATCAAGGAATTGGAATTTCATATACCAGAAAGCTCTATCTGTTTCACTTTATCGCACTCCCCACCACTTAACGAAGAATGCGAAGCAGTGGATATTTGAAGGTTACGAGGATCCTCTCCTGAGTTCTTCAAAATATGTGCCATTTCTGGACGACATACCGGGTTTGGAAAAATTCGCCTGGTTTTATGGTGTGAGTAATGAAAGTGCATTTTTTTTATTTTTCTCCACAGAAAAACACAAGAGCTTTTTTATTGGACAAATTTCTTGTGGTAATGAAATAATTTTACGAGAAAAAATGACATGACAAAAGCTCGAAGATTGAGTGATTTTGTCGAATGTCAGTTGTTCGAGCAAAATGGCCGATGGAAAAATTTTGAGTTAAAAAGGAATTTATCCTTGAAAGAAAAGCTCGAGTGTTTTTTGGCAAGATAAATAAAGGACCGAATATATTAATGAACAACAACAACAAAAATCAATAAGTGACGTAAGCATACTAGATGTAGAAGCTTAAGAGAGACAAGAGTTTTTATCGGTCACTATTTCACTCATTCCATTTTTAGTGAGGAATTTTCCATAGCAACTCTCGTTTCACATCGGCAAAACATGCAAGCTGGCAAAACTAACACGTTGGTTCTCCAGCCATTAAATTGTTGCCGTTCCTCAAATTTATAGATAGCTTCGGAAATGAATATCATAGAGAAAACAAACAATAAAACGTTTAGTTAATCTATGTTGAATATTAATTTGTCAAATAGCGCAATACGTGATCAATGTGACCATATTACTGTTAGACACATTTTCTCATGAAATAGTCATGTCGAATACCATTGACATGCAATTTAAGCAGCTAAAATTTCTCTTTTGTTGTTGCTTTTCGGCAATTTCGCTCATGATACAAATGTCGATCCCGAAATTTCCAAGCAACAAACTTTCATATTACAATCGAGAAATTTTGCGGTATTATATATGATAAAAAAAAGATGCAATTTTTTATGGCTGTCAAAATGATAAAACAGTCATCTTTAAATCACACATTTTATACAGGAGTTAATTTTCCAGTTGCTGAACGCTGTAACGCTATCCACTTGACAGCCAGGGTATGTCATATTCACGTCATCTGATCACCAAACTGACTCTAGCAGCTGACATGAATATACCCTTGGTCAAAAAATATACTGCTCCACAAGAGTTAGGGATATCGTATTCAATCGTTTTTGAAAGTATGTAATCTTCGACAAAATCGCTGTAAAATCATTCGAAACTCAATAACAACTTGAATCGATCCAATAAAAATCAGTATGAGACATTTCGTCAATCTGGTCGCCTTTTTTCCAAAGTTTGGTTCTTTGAAAATGCTTCATGAATGTTCTTATTTTGAAATGAAGTCAGTTTAATAATAATAATCCCTTATTCGATCCAAAATACCATTACAGATGTTGATCACGTCAAAACAAATATAAACATAGTTACTACTCCCAAACTCCCTTTATCAACGGCTTCGATTTGAAACGAGTTTTCTGAAAATGCCAAGACGTAAATTAACAAACGCTGAGGCTAATATGGCTATCGGAATGCTAGATGCTGGCCTAACTCAGGTTGTTGTAGCGGAAACGCTCCAAGTCAGCCAAGGTGTGATATCTCGATTTTGGAATAGGTTCAGGGAGACAGGTTCCGTGTTGGAAAGACCAAGACTTGTGGGCGACGAAAAACAGCACCTTCTCAGGATCGATTCATCAACGTTTCGGCGATAAAAAACCCTACACCTACATCATGTAGAATGCTACGGAATACTCTTCAAAATGCAGATGGGGTCCAAGTTTCCATCGAAACCATCAGACGACGTTTGAGAGAGGTGAATCTAGGTTCTAGACGTCCATTAAGAGGAGTTCCATTAACACGTGACCATAAGCGTCAAAGACTGGAATGGGCAAGGCAACATATCAATTGGAACGATCAATGGCGTAGTGTCCTTTTCATTGATGAATCCAGATATGGACGATTTTCAGATTTTCGAAGAATAAGAGTATGGACAATCACAAGCATACCCCGTAATCGTCGCTATCTATGTCCACGAAGTCCATCCATTCCGAGGGGGTAGTGTTATGGTATGGGCCAGGATATGTTTCGACGGGCGCACAGATCTACAATGTTGTGCCAAATTTTCACGCTGCTATTGGTGAAACTTTTCAATTTCTAGACGATAACGCTAGACCGCATCGTGCAGCCATAGTTGAGAATGCGCGCGAGGAGCTTGGTATTCCACTTAGACAAAGGTCTAAGGTATTCCACATTTACCAATACCTTCGCACTCACCAGATTTGAATTGCATAGAACATGCATGGGATAACGTATGGTCCGAAAGTTTTGGGAAAAATTTCAAAAGCATATAACTCTGACTTAAATAATCTTATATTTTTATCGAATTATTCAACAATTTAACTCAACTATCCTTATTATAAATCAAAATTCAAGTAACAGACAATGGACCATTAGGTATTTTCGATTTGCCCAATTATTCCCCTGACACGTTTCTTCTCAATCAGACCAGGTGAAATTTTTCCCAAAACTTTCGGACCATACGTTATGCTCCAAAGAAGATTAGATAATCATCAACCTACCTCAGAATCCTTAAATGATCTGGGAGAGCTTCTGTCCCGTTTATGGAACCAAATTCCTCAAGAAATGTTCAACAACCTCGTGTGTAGTATGCAAAGAAGATGTCAAGCTGTTATTGATGCCCGTGGAGACCATACATTGTATTGATAGTCTAAAAATGCTTGAATTCTCTGGGAATAAAATTTCGTTATTTTACTCGATTTTTCTTAACCACCCTGTATACGCTGCAGACATCTACATATGAAAATATTAAAGCCAGAGCTCCCATTCGCTATCCACCTGAATAAGGATATACAGGGTCTTTCACGAGGAACCTCACCCATATTTATACGGGAAACTACTGAACGTATTTTCATGAAATTCAGCACTAAGTATTTCACGATGCTGATGAAATCTAAAATATTTTCAAGGCATGAGCACCTCCGGTTTTTCCGGAAATGACGTCAACTTCCGTTTTTCAAATTAGAACACCATTTTTTTATTGCAGAAATAGATTCCTTAGAAAATTTCAAGTTATTTTGATGTAACATTTTTCAGTTTTGGTTGGAAAATTCTCTCTGAGCGGGAAAATTCGAAAAAAAAATCGAAAATAGAGCTCCGCTGAAACAAGAATAACTTCGAGGTTTTTGGATTTTTCAAGATGTAAGATTGATGTATCCACTTTAAATATCGAAATCGCGATTCATGATACAGGGGGTGAAAAAATCGCTTTCAAAGTTAGGGATGACAAAATCGTGAAAAATCAATTTTTTCAAATTAGAACCCCATTTTTTTATGGCAGATATTGAATCTACGTTAAAAAATAATGTGAGTGTATGCATTACACCCTTGCTCTAAAGTGGATATTTTCTGAGTTATTCACAAAAAACTGTTTTTCGTCTTGAATTTTCAGCTATTTCTTTTCCCTTCACGCCAAAAAGATGAAATTTTCAGGAACTGTTATTTGAACCATGCTGTAGATTTTTCACCCCTTCTTGAAACCGACTTCAAGTTACTATTATAGAGTAAGATCCCAGAGCAATCAGACATAACTTATTTTCACACGGATGAAACCTGAAGTTTTCAGTAGCGTCTCGTGTGCCTTGAACACCTTCGCGCTTTGTGGAACTTGCCGAGTGACACCTGGGCAGGTACCAGGTGAGAGAGGTAACTAAAAATAAGAATTATTCAACTTAAATTCACAAGGCTGATTTTTACATATGTCATGTAGAATATTATTTTAAAGTAATATCATAAGTGTCAGACACTTTTGATGGACCAGAGCTTTTGTCAGACGCTTTTAAGCTACCCAAAAAATAAATGAACTTTAATTATTTTTACATGTCTGATTTTTTAATATGTTATTGAAGTATTTATTTAAAAGTTATATTCAATCCGTCAGACAAATTAGGGTGACCAAACATCCCCTAAGACAAAAATTATTCGGCTAGAAGTATGAGGGCGAGAGCACTATGCATGCGCTTCAGAGTGAGTGAGACGTCCATAATAACTCGGTTTCCCTTCTTAAACTCACCATTACATCTGTTTCAATCTGTACTGTGTATGTGCTGTTTGCGTGTAGTATTATATAACTTATAATATAAATATACAAGGAATAAATTCGTCATTTTGTAAACCGCCGAATTTAAGGAAAAATCCCGAAATACGTCGATTTTTATTTTAAAACAGGCTATTCGTAAGAATACCTTTTTATTTTTGACGTCATCTTTGTGAGCGTGGTGACGTCATCGCTCAAATTTTCAAATGGAAATGTGGGTGTTGTGATACATTATTTGAAAGGTATTATAAATTTCTATCCAGTCATATCAATAATTTGCAGTAATTGATTTTTGTATTTGTTTAAGAAATTAATAAAATTCTATTATTACAATGAATATTTAATATGTATTACTCATTAAATACAACGAAACCTAAATTGAGTGCTTAAATTGTTTACCTTCAGCTAAAATACAATGACGTCATCGCTCAAATTTTTAAATGGAAATGTGGGTGTTGTGATACATTATTTGAAAGGTATTTTAAATTCCTATCCAGTCATATCAATAATTTGCAGGAATTGATTTTCGTATTTGTTTAAGAAATCAATAAAATTCTATTATTACAATGAATATTTAATATATATTACTCATTAAATACAACGAAACCTAAATTGAGTGCTTAAATTGTTTACCTTCAGCTAAAATGCAATGACGGCCTTACAAAATTTATTTTTGTGTGTCAATACTCAATACATTTTATTGAGAAACCTGTTGAAATTTCATCAATAATATTTGTGGCAATAAGCAAATCAATTACTGTACATATTGGTATGGCTGAATAGGTATTTAAAAGATCTTTCAAATAATGTATCACAACACCTACATTTCCATTTAAAAATTTGAGCGATGACGTCATCACGCTCATATAGATGACGTCAAAAATAAAAAGGTATCGTTACGAGCCCGGTCTAAAATAAAAATCGACGTGTTTCGGGATTTATCCTCAAATTCGGCGGTTTACAAAATAACGAATTTATTCCTTTCATTTGCACCATACTGTATATTTATATTATAAGTTATACAGGGTGTTCCAGAAGTCCCGCACTTCCTTGAGGGGATCGAAAGGGAGAGTGAGACGCCAGTCTCGGTTTGCTGCGTGAAAAGCCGGCCGCAGCTCTGGCGTCTCACTATCGCGTCCCCACTGCCTAGTTATTCTTCTGTAGTGCGCTCCTGATTGGTCACTTTCATTAATTAATAACTTATTAACTACTTTATCAAAAAATTTCAAACATGGATATTTGGGCTTAGAATATTTTTCACTTTCGGTCCCCTCAAGGAAGTGCGGGACTTCTGGGACACCCTGTATAATATTACACGCAAACAGCACATACACAGTATATTGAAACAGATGGTGAGTTTAAGAAGGGAAATCGAGTTATTATGGACGTCTCACTCACTCTGAAGCGCATGCATAGTGCTCTCGCCCTCATACTTCTGGTCGAATAATTTTTGTCTTAGGGGATGTTTGTTTGGTCACCCTAATTTGTCTGACTGATTGAATATAACTCTTAAATAAATACTTCAATAACATATTACAAAATCAGACATGTAAAAATAAGTAGTTCATTTATTTTTTGGGTAGCTTAAAAGCGTCTGACAAAAGCTCTGGTCCACAAAAGTGTCTGACACTTATGATATTACTTTGAAATAATATTCTACATGACATATATAAAAATCAGCCATGTGAATTTAAGTTAACTAATTCTTATTTTTAGTTACCTTTCTCACCTGGTACCTGCCCAGGTGTCACTCGGCAGTTCCATAAAGCGCGTAGGTATCCAAGGCACACGAGACGCTACTGAAAACTTCAGGTTTCATCCGTGTGAAAATAAGTTATGTCTGATTGCTCTGGGATCTTGGATTATTAGGAGAACCATGGCAAACTCTCGCAGTTATAACTAGAGAAGATGCTCAAAGTTTTGACCGTTAATTTCTAGACATTTATTTATACGTCTCAGGAATGCTTCGTGCGTTGCTCTTCTTATTTCATCGGGAGGAAGAGATCTGCAAAAGTGTTTAAAAACCAAATTGAGTTTCAAAACTATGAATCTAAAAATCTAAACAAACCTGAACGCATTTCTGACTCGTTCTATGCAGTCCTCTTTATCAGTCAGGGGAGTTGAGTAGACAATATTTTTTATCCTACCCCAAACATAATAGTCTAAAGGAGTTAAATCGGGAGAACGTGGTGGCCAAAGATGTGGACCATTGTTCGCCAACCATCGATCTTCAAATAGCCTGTAGAGGATATTTGACACATTGAGTGAATTGTGTGGAGGCGCGCCATCTTGTTGATACCATAAGTCATTATGGTTCTGTACTAGCGGCTCAATTATTTGAGTCAATATGTCAGAATATCTATCTCCTAAGGGAGAACATTCTTTAAATAATGCAAACATGTGTAGTGTTCTATCTTACCAGTTAAAGTCTCATCATAAATGTGAACATCGAGAATTGCATTATTTTTGATGGCGCAAAAAACATTGAAACTCCAGGTCTCTTGAAAGTTCCATTGTCTGAAGTGGTGGTTGTTCTCTTCATCCCAATAATGACTTTTATGCCTATTGAAAGAACCATTCTTTGTGAATTTAGATTCATCTGTCCAAATTATACAGTCCAAAAAGTTTTCATTCTCTTGAAATCGAATCATCATAGCTTCGCAAAACTCTGTTCTCCTGACGAAATCAGTTTCCTTCAAATGCTGTACCCTATTGAATTTATATGGGTGCATTTTATGTTTTTTTAATATTCTCCAAACACTCGATTGAGATAATCCCAGATCAATCTCGGCATCTTTGAGAGAATTTTGAGGATTTACACGAAAATATGCAAGAACTGTAATTTCGTTGTTCTCATCTTCTACTACACTTTTTTCTCTATGTATAGTTTTCTTAACGAAAGATCCGACATTTCTCAAGTTTGTTATGGTTCTATTAATGGTATCTCTCGTTGGTCTGGGTCGGTCAGGAAACCTCTCAATGAACAGTCGAATCGTTCTATCTACAACTTTATTACATTCTCCATGAAGTAGAATGAGATTTAAATAATCTTCATTGGTAAAATTAGGCATAGTGATCGATTTTATAACTTAATACGAATTATCACCAAATTAATAGTAAACACAAAATGCTACTGAATAAAGAGGAATTTGGCAGATTTAATTAATGATATCTATCATTAAAAAAAAGGATGTAAAACATGGTAAGTTTTTGCATATGGTTCATAAGGAATTATTCATTTATCGCTGGAGAGAAAACCGATGGCCGATTAGTTGAAATAAAGATGTTTCCGATACAAATTCGAATCCAAATTCGCCATCTATTCAGGAACAACCTGTAACTTTTTTCTCTTGCATATTAGGGTAGTAAAATCTAAAACATGGCTTAAGTAACAGTTCCTGAAAATTTCATCTTTTTGACGTGAAGGGAAAAGAAATAGCTGAAAATTCAAGGCGAAAAACAGTTTTTTGTGAATAACTCAGGAAATATCCACTTTAGGGCAAGGGTGTGATGCATACACTCACATTATTTTTTAACGTAGATTCAATATCTGCCATAAAAAATGGGGTTCTAATTTGAAAAAATTGATTTTTCACGATTTTGTCATCCATGAAAGCGATTTTTTCACCCCCTGTATCATGAATCGCGATTTCCATTTTTAAAGTGGATACATCAATCTTACATCTTGAAAAATCCCAAAAATGAAAATTTTCCATCCAAAATCCTCGAAGTTATTCTTGTTTCAGCGGAGCTCTATTTTCGATTTTTTTTTTCGAATTTTCCCGCTCAGAGAGAATTTTCCAACCAAAACTGAAATATGTTACATCAAAATAACTTGAAATTTTCTAAGGAATCTATTTCTGCAATAAAAAAAATGGTGTTCTAATTTGAAAAACGGAAGTTGAAGTCATTTCCGGAAAAACCGGAGGTGCTCATGCCTTGAAAATATTTTAGATTTCATCAGCATCGTGAAATACTTATAAGTGCTGAATTTCATGAAAATACGTTCCGTAGTTTCCCGTATAAATATGGGTGAGGTTCCTCGTGAAAGACCCTGTAGATACAGTACATCGAATTCAGCTTGATTTTTTTATTTATGGATGTCACTGAGAGTCAAAATACCTCAAAATTGACTTTTGGAAATAATTAATTAGGACCAATGTTCCATCTTGTTCTTGTCGAAGGTGAGTTATGTGCATGAACAGATGCGAAAAAATTTCACTATAAAAAAACTAATTCAGCTTAGCTTGATCTAATTTCTTGTTAAAGATCAAGGTTTTTGAGAAGAAAAATAATACAAATATCAACAGACAATACGCTTGAGTCGTAGAGGATGTCATTATTCTCGACCTCAAATTTATCCTTCAGGATCAGGACTGTGGACAGTAAGTCGACAAAAATTTCATATCTCCTTTCTTTGCAGAGGAATGCTTCAGCAAGTTACGAAGGCGATTATAACATGGGGACTGGTATCGGAAACACAACACTTGGTACAACATACAAATGGAATCATAGAAGTAGGAGTGATTATGATGGAAAATGTGGCGAAATCGAAGCACCTACCGAATTTTATCCTCAGAATTTGAAAAAGGAGAGTATCGAACTTTTTTTCCCAGACTTTTGTAGACGAATTACTTTTGATTACAACGACACAGTGATATGGAATGGTATTGAAACATACAAATTTTTGGCTGGAATCAATTTTCTGGATAATGGTGAGTTGAAAGCCACTAAACACACAAACGTTGTTTCTCAAGTAACTTTTATACCTCCGTGAAAATATCGTGAGGAAATACGTTTCTTTCCGGGTTTGAAGTAATGCAAATTTTTCATGTTGATTCAACGTTTTTTATCCGATTGTTTTTTTTTACTTTATTTTGAACCGGCGTCGTTATGGCTCGGTTAGTCTTCCGGGATCTGCGACCAGGAATGAAGGTCTTTGTTCTCTACCCTACTCATTCATTGAAACCCAAGAAGGTCGTCTATGGGGTTGATAAGAGCGACTATATCCTTAGTGGCCTCAACCGTTACCTCGTGGGTATCCAGGGCCAATTTTCCCATATTGATGGTTTTTAGGCCAGCCAGCTCTGGACACAGTTGTTTTCAGCTGTTTCTGCTTCTAATGCACAGAGTCTACAAATCTCATCTGCTGACGCCAGTGCCCCGTCAGCAAACCTATCATTAGCGGAAGCTCAGCTCGTGAGAGCTTTAGGAACTCTCTGATATAAGTCGGTAAAATCAACACGAATTTCTAGGACTGAGTAAGTCTTCAAAAGTAGTGGAGAGCAATGAGAAATGCCGTTTGGTCTCAGTTCAATGAAGCGAAAACCCCTATTATGTGCCTCCTCGTGGCGAAGATGGAAGCGTGTAATGACGACCAAACAGACAGGGGACCGAATGAGAGCCGGGATAAGTGAACAGAGTGATGGGACACTCTTTTGTCCTGGGGCTGGGACACCGACCCTAAAGGCGGATGAACTCAACAGTGGAGTCAACGGCAGAAGCATGCAGAAGGCAATGGGAAACCACTGCATTATTTTTTCTCTAGTATAATCATCATGGCTACGTTTGATACTAAATTTAATTCCGGAGTAAGTCCCCCTTTCGGATCTCCGGGGGGGACAGTTTTGAACGCTGCTGTGAGGTCAGCTATGAGAATTGGTACCTTGAATACCAGGAGTATTTATCAATCTGGAAAGGTCCACAATGTGGTAGGTACAGGAGATGAATAGGCTGAGACTAGACATCCTAGGTCTTAGCGACACGAGATGGCCGAGTTCAGGCCAACAATCAACAACAAATGGTTACATATACTACTCTGGAAACAACGAAAACCACCATAGATATGGAGTAGCAATAATGGTTTCCAAGGAGGTTAATAAATCAGATTTGGACTTTTCTCCTATATCAGACCGCATAATTTTGCTGCAGCTGAATTTGAGGGGATGTAAATTGAACGTAGTTCAAATATATGCACCAACTTCGGATGAGTCGGATGATGAGATAGAGGATTTTTACGGAGAACTATGCTCACTTAAAAACAGAGATGTGACAGTAGTCTTGGGCGATTTCAATGCAAAGATCGGAAAGGGAAACTTTGAAAAATATGTCGGAGATTGTGGACTAGGTACTAGAAACGAACGAGGGGATAGGCTACTACAGTTCAGTCAGGAGAATGACATAGTCATAACAAACGCTTTCTTTAGGCTACCTGATCGTCGTCTCTACACTTGAAAATCTCCGCAAGACAAAGAAGACAAAATCGTTAGGAACCAGATCGACTATATTCTGATTAACCATCGATACAGAAATAGTATAAGATCAGTGAAAACATACCCGGAAGCCGATATCTCTTCAGACTACGATCGTCTATTACCGGATGTGAGAATAAAACTCAAAAAATGTTCCAAAACACCAGGTCCAAATAGACCAAATGTATCTCTTCTGAAACATCCTGACATAAAACACGAACTGCAAGGCAAAATCAAAAGCAGCTTAAAACAATGCAAAGAGAGCACACACTCGGAGGACATTGATGAAGGGTGGAACAACATTAAGAGGGCAATTCTGGAGCCATGCAAGGAAGTTCTTAAGAGATGTCCACAGACAAGGCAGGAATGGATGACTTCTGATATCCTCCAGCTAATGGATAAAAGACGCAAAGCTAAAAATAACAAGGAAACATACAAAAATATTCAAAGAGAAATCCGAATTATGATAAGAGAGACAAAGGAAGAATATTACAGGGAGAAATGCGAAGAAATTGAAGAATAACAGAGAAGACATGACAATTTTGAACTCCATAAGAAGGTGAAGGAGTTCACTGGAACTCAAAAAAGAAGGCACACATCTGTTTTAGTAGATGAAGATGGAAAGCTAATTACAGATGTGGACGAAAAGATAAGAACTTGGACAAACTACATTAAGGGCCTGTTTGAGGATAGTAGAGCTGGGCAAGAAGAAGAATCATCCCAGAACAGTGGACCAGAAATAACCAAACAGGAAGTTATATATGCCCTTCAAAATCTGAAAAATGCCAGTGCTCCAGGGCCAGATGAAATTCCAAGCGAGATTCTGAAGCTTATCGATGAAGATCATATCGACATTCTATATAGTCAAACTATTTGGTGCAGTTTATGACTCGGGGCACATTCCTGAGTTTCAACCTTTGTCACTCTTCCAAAGAAAGCTGGCGCCAAGAGATGCAGTGACTATCGAACAATAAGTTCGATGAGTCATATGTTGAAGACCTTTCTCAAAATTATTCATCGTAGGGTATATAATACCCTGGAGCAGGATATAGGTGAAACACAGTTTGGCTTCAGAGACGGCCTGGGTACGAGGAAAGCGTTGTTTGCGGTTAACGTGTTGAGCCAACGATGCATGGATATGAATCAACAACTTTATGTGTGTTTTGTAGATTATAACAAAGCTTTTGACACGGTAAGACACGACAAACTCATGACTATCCTCAAAAAGAAAAACCTAGACGATAAGGACATCAGAATCATCTCAACGCTATATTTCAACCAAAAAGCAGTTATCGAAGTGGAAAACCAACAATCCACTGAGATCGAAATAAAACGGGGGGTCAGACAGGGATGTGTATTGTCGCCGCTTTTGTTTAATGTTTACTCTGAGATCATCAAGACTGCATTGGAGGACGAAAGCAGGGGTGTAGTAGTAAACGGAAAGGTCATAAACAATATAAGATATGCTGACGACACTGTCATAATAGCGACCTCATTAAACGATTTAGAGTTTCTTCTGACGAAGTTGGCCAGAACTGGTGAGAATTATGGACTGACTTTGAATGCCCAAAAGACCAAGTTCATGATCATATCAAAGAACCCTCCAGCCAATGCGAACCTTGTTCTGGAAGATCAAACGATCGAGAGGGTGGAAAAGTATAAGTACCTTGGCACTCTGATAAATCATGATATTGACTGCTCGGGAGAAATTAGAATGAGAATAGAGCACACCTTCTTGAAGATGAGACGAGCATTTTGTAGCAGATACCTCACTCTGGACTTGAAGGTGAGATTGTTGCGATGCTATGTGTTCTCGGTGCTTTTTTATGGGATGGGATGCAGGACCCTACGGAAGACAGAAACTCGAAGACTGCATGCGTTTGAGATGTGGGTGTACCGAAGGATTCACAGAGTTAGTTGGATGGACAGAGTTACAAACGAGAATGTCATGCAGAGAATGAAGAAAGAGAGAGAAGTGGTGTTGACGGTGAAAAGCCAGTATCTCGGTCTGATAAATAGAGGGTTCACTTCCCAGGGCTTTGGAGATCCTCAGTCTAGGTCCGTATAACCCAATGCCAGTGCCTCTTTCTGATTTTGATCCACAGGTAAACCATATGGATGACTTTTTGTCCAAGCGATTCACGAAACTTATCGCACTAGAACGGTCAGCTATGACCTTCCGAAGGGCGTTTCGAAATCGAAGATTTTTGGCATAACATCCGTTGGATTAGTACGAATTCAATGAAGAATTCAGGATCTAAACTCTCTACTACAATCTGTTCCTTGTCGCCATCTCTTTGTGATTCTCTCTCTCAAAAGAATATACCTTCATATACCTACTACATCCACTTTTGATACTCATTGATGATAATGATACCTTCAAGAATCATAATGAACTGTAATTTATTTGATTTCTGGCATTTTTCAGGAAAATACCATAAAGAAAATAAATGCCTGTGCAACCGGAAATGTTTGAAGTTTGGTGTGGTGGATCATTCGAAGTGTAAATTTGGTATTCCTGGCTATTTATCTTTACCACATTTCAGAGGAGCGGATGCTAATTACCGAAATGATATAGAGGGTATGCATCCGGATGAAACAAAACACATAATGCAAATGTTGATAAATCCGGTGAGTGAGCAAGCCAATCTTGTATGGGGAATCAAATTTCATAATCATTATTCTTTTTCCTCAGAGAACTGGAACAGTGGTTGACCTGAAACTGACTGTACAATTGAATTTGTACCTAGAACCAAACCCGAGGATCAGGTAGGTTCTTGTCTCAATTCGTTTATACAGGATGGATCTTTGACAAGTTCGTACAATTTTTAAACTTTTCAGGAATTCTTGAGGTGCCAATTATCGGAAAAATGCCAAAATTTCTGTTATGATCCAGGGATAGATGCATAGAAATACCTGATTAGATTTTCTTGTCGATCGAAAATCTGATATTTTGTGCGGCTTTTCATTTCTCCCGAAAGGGGTCGCGTTATTTGTCGTTGCCGCAGTAGCGCCACGACCGATAAATATTGCGGATTTATTCCGGAACTAGACCAAAATCTGAAATCTAGGATGCCTTTTTGATCTACAAATTCTGGTCACGATTTTCAGTAAGGAGTCGATACACCAGGTACTCTATGCATCTATATCAAGGGTAACGCACTATTTCTTTAAAAGCTTCTGTCGAATTTATTTGATATAGTGGTCAGAATTCATTTTCTGTTCGATTTTTGAATGCGAAATATTATTATCATATTATCAAACGTTCTTCCAAAGCGCAACATTTCCAAATATACATAGAAACCTCAAAACAATAATGTGTTCAGTACAGTACAGTACATTCTTTTATGTTCCAAAGGTATGGAAAAATAATTGCACAAAAACTTTTTCAAAAAAATCTTCTATTCAAATGCTTCAAAAAAAGAAAATAAAATTTTTCTTTAAAATTTTAACTTTCAACTTATAACCTCATTATACAAAATTTATATGATCATTAAAGCTTGTCGCGCGATTTACTTGTGTGAATGAACAAGTACCTATTCATTTGAGTAACTTAATCTGCTAAGTTCAATTTTTGTAAATTTCATTTTAATTAAATACTTATGGATACCTACTTATGATCATATAAATTGTGTTTAATGAGGATTTAAATTGATAGTTAAAATCATAAAGGAAAATTTTATTTTTTTCTTTTTAGAGCATATAAATAAAAAATAAAAGCTTTTTTTCAAAGAGTTTTTTTCTGCTTTTAGTTTATTTCAAACTGCATTTTATCCTTTCCTTCAATAACCATACTATGGGAAAGCTTTAAAACTCCAAAAGTCCGCCATATTGGATTAAGAGTGATGCCAGAATATTTTTCTAATTTTTCTTGGCAAACCCTATCATTTGATAGTGCATAAAGAATAACGATTCTGACATCTTGGATACTCCAACTTATTGAATTAAGAATGACGTCAACATTATTTTTCGAATCAAAATAATCAAAATAATACTAGTCCATTCCCCTCATTGATTATTTTTCGAGTTACTGTCAACAAGCTCTTTCATTTGATACCCATATTGTAGAACTGCATGAAAAATAACTTTTCCGCCATTTTGGATGTTCCGCCATATTAGATTTATAATTACATAACATTATATTTCGAGGTACTCTGAACAAGCTCTTTCATTTGATACCCATATTATAGAAAAGCATAACAAATAACTATTTTGACATATTTGATGTAGAATGACGTCACAGAGGTTATCGTGTAGGTACTGTCATCCCAATTGAACGAGTATGTATACACAATTTCAGCTCAATGGGTTGAAGAGATCTGCTTCAAAATTGAGTAGCAAGATCCACCCCAACAAACATATATACATTGCAAGTTAAATAAAAGCTTTCAAAAAGGGTCACCTGAAGCACTAACGTGAAGTCAGGACGTTGTAGGTAGATTCGCATTCCAGGATCCAACGAAAACAAAAATTGCACCATCTAGGACAAAAACCATACACTATTCCAGATCTGTTGTTACAGAAGTAGGTATTGGGAATCCATTTTCCGAAAAGTTTTTATGGTTTAGGTTGAGTGATCTAAACAAAAATCTACATGTAGATTAAGTTGGACATTCCTCCACATCGAATTCAAAATTTTGAAATTATCAGGAGAACAAAAGGATTCGAGATCCAAACCGATTTTATGGCCAGATGGACTGAACAGATTAGACCTCCGATTCGTTATCAGCAAGTCAAACTTAGTCCGAGACCATTTCCGGTGTGGCGAAATGATATAGCCCTCGTTTAAGAAGAACAAGAGCTCAAACATATCCACAAGTCAGAAAGTCAGCCTGTTTATTCGATATTATTGCAATAATGAAATTCATGTTTTATTTTCAGCATGTATGAAGATGTTCCAGAATTAATGATCCCAGTCTTCTGGTTTTTGGTGGATATTGGAATGAATACAAGAAATATGATTCTTCTGAATATCGTCCTAAGATTGGAAATAATTATCCAAATAATGTCTTGCATTCTAATCAGCTCAGGTGTAGTTTTACTGATAAGATCTCTACGGCGTTCAAACAGAAAGAAAAGAAGGAATGAACACGTTGAAAAGGGTCATCAAGAGAATTCTAAGCTGCTGACGAATAAAACCGGCCGTGAAGAAGCTAGAGAATATTCGAGAGTGAAATGCTGACTTGGGGAACCACTCTTATCATTCCCATTCCCAAAAAACTTTTGCCATCGACATTATACATATAATACGATGGTGCAGAAAATCCCGTGGTTCTGGTAGACTGGATAGTGCGGATTTTTGAAAAAATGGCTACTTTAATACCTACTTGTATTTGGTATTCATCCATTTGATACAAGCTAAGCCCAACATTCGAAAGTTATCAGCTATCAGCCTAATAGACCACAAGTTTTTGTGGACACTCGACATTTTGGTGCCCAAACTTTTTTTAATCAATGTGAATAATGTGATATACCTACCAAATCTTGTAGGCAATGTTTTCATCGAAACCAATTGCATACTGTATGTATCTGATACTTAAAAATTTGTGTTGATCTGTCGAATATATTTTTTTATGAAACTCTTCATTTTCTTCATTACCCTTATTGAAAAAATAAATAACACCTGATCAAGGACCGGTTTTTCAGAAATTCTTGATGAATAACATTCAGATTTCTTGAAACATTGGGAATGTATGGTTTTCTTGGTGAATAAATTGGTATATTTTAGTGGGCGGCATGTTTGAGCCTCATTCATATATCTAAATAGTCGATTTAAATATGAATTGGATCGAACTATCAACGTCCTCGAGAGACAAAAATAATAACTTGTTGTACAACTTTCAGAAAAACTTGACTATTCTTCATCACTATGGATGCGTAAATCATTACTTGAAAAAATGCCTTTTTTTGAACGGTAAAAAATGAACAAGAATAATTCATACATTAAGGTCGGCGTTTAAAGCGAGTTGGAAAGCTCAGCCGATAGAGGCGCCACCGTCCATTTTATGGATATCTCCATAGAACATGCACTATCACTATCAAGTTCTATGAATATCTCTCTAATCATGAATGAAATGTACAATGGCGCTCTCTATCCGAAAATCGCCGAACTATGAAATGAGTCAATTTGTGGGTAAAGCAGGAATTTTTTCCCGCCAAAATTTGAATTTGGCCATTCTCTGCCAATTCCGTATTTCAAGTTAATCTTCTGAACGAAATTATCAGTAGATTCCCTTTTAATCGGAAGTTGAACTATTTTCATGGGTCTTTCTGTTGAAATAAAACAGAAGCATGGGTTGGCTCATTTTCTTCTATTTTTGAAAGAAAAAAAATTGACTGTCGGAATGAAATCGATTAAAATTATTTCAGCAAAAACCCTAATCCTTTCTGAGTTCACCCACAAAATTTCAGTTCTCAAAGTGAAACCGTTTTCGAAATCAACTTGAAATAAAAACACACTACATTGAACGCCCACCTTAAACATGAAACATTACTTTTTGAAAGATTTATTTATTACATAGTCAATCATTGATGATTAATAATTCTCGAATCAACTCTTCAAGTAATATTTAACGTTTTCAATCAGAAACAACCTGGAACATCTTCAGGAATATATGTTTTCTTCTTCTTCTTGTGCGGTGCCTTTCGTTGGTCGAACGTAGGCCTTATGGCCCATTGTTCATACCGCATTTGTGTAATACTGGAGAGACTCAGACCCGAAGGCACGCTGACAAGAATGCCGCGAGCCGACAAGGAGGAGCCTCTCTCACCATAGAGATGGAAGGTGTAGGGTTCCCTAGGTGTGTTAACCTCAGTGTAGATAAGTTGCCGCACGTGAACAGTATATGCTCCGTCGTTTCATCCGCGTTCTTGCACCAACGGCACAGGGAACACTCAGTTAGACCCATTCTTTTTAAATGTTTGTTAAAAAGATGACCAGTTAAAGCACCAGTCACCAGAGACAATTGCTTCCTCTCGAGAATCAAGAGCTTTTTGAACTCCGGCTTAGAAGAAGGCCCCATAAGGAGTCTCGACTGCCTGAGGTCCGTTCTCGTGTTCCACTCAGAGGAGAATTTCTTATCAATCCATCTCTTGAAGAGGTTTTTGATATATGTATGACAGATAGGAAGCGCGGGTTGCGGTTCAGTAAACGTCGAGCGAGCCCCTTCTTTGGCTAAGTTATCTGCTTTTATGTTACCAGAGATAGAAGACGCATGCGCCGGGCACCAGACAACACTGAGAGTGTTATGTGAGCCAAGCTTGCGCAGGGCCTTTCTGCATTCGTATACCAAGTTCGAGTTTACTTTTATATCATAGAGGGATTTCAGTGTGCCCTGACTGTCGCAACATATGTTTATGTGTTTCCCTGAGTATCCTCAGTGGATACTCTCCACCGCACATGCGAGGACGGCATATAGCTCTGCCTGTGCTATTGAGCAGTCTTTTCCTAGAGGAATGGACCACTTTGTTCTTGGTCCAACAATCAAAGCACCGGCACCGGTGTTGCAAACCGAGCCGTCGGTGTACCAGGTGGGACCAATACAGGGTCTTTCACGAGGAACCTCACCCATATTTATACGGGAAACTACTGAACGTATTTTCATGAAATTCAGCACTTATAAGTATTTCACGATGCTGATGAAATCTAAAATATTTTCAAGGCATGAGCACCTCCGGTTTTTCCGGAAATGACGTCAACTTCCGTTTTTCAAATTAGAACACCATTTTTTTATTGCAGAAATAGATTCCTTAGAAAATTTCAAGTTATTTTGATGTAACATTTTTCAGTTTTGGTTGGAAAATTCTCTCTGAGCGGCAAAATTCGAAAAAAAAATCGAAAATAGAGCTCCGCTGAAACAAGAATAACTTCGAGGTTTTTGGATGGAAAATTTTCATTTTTGGAATTTTTCAAGATGTAAGATTGATGTATCCACTTTGAAAATCGAAATTGCGATTCATGATACAGGAGGTGAAAAAATCGCTTTCACAGTTAGGGATGACAAAATCGTGAAAAATCAATTTTTTTTCAAATTAGAACCCCATTTTTTTATGGCATATGGCAGATATTGAATCTACGTTAAAAAATAATGTGAGTGTATGCATCACACTCTTGCCCTAAAGTGGATATTTTCTGAGTTATTCACAAAAAACTGTTTTTCGTCTTGAATTTTCAGCTATTTCTTTTCCCTTCACGCCAAAAAGATGAAATTTTCAGGAACTGTTATTTGAACCATGCTGTAGATTTTTCACCCCTTCTTGAAACCGACTTCAAGTTACTATTAGGAGAACCATGGCAAACTCTCGCAGTTATAACTAGAGAAGATGCTCAAAGTTTTGACCGTTAATTTCTAGACATTTATTTATACGTCTCAGGAATGCTTCGTGCGTTGCTGTTCTTATTTCATCGGGAGGAAGAGATCTGCAAAAGTGTTTAAAAACCAAATTGAGTTTCAAAACTATGAATCTATAAATCTAAACAAACCTGAACGCATTTCTGACTCGTTCTATGCAGTCCTCTTTATCAGTCAGGGGAGTTGAGTAGACAATATTTTTTATCCTAACCCAAACATAATAGTCTAAAGGAGTTAAATCGGGAGAACGTGGTGGTCAAAGATGTGGACCATTGTTCGCCAACCATCGATCTTCAAATAGCCTGTAGAGGATATTTGACACATTGAGTGAATTGTGTGGAGGCGCGCCATCTTGTTGATACCATAAGTCATTATGGTTCTGTACTAGCGGCTCAATTATTTGAGTCAATATGTCAGAATATCTATCTCCTAAGGGAGAACATTCTTTAAATAATGCAAACATGTGTAGTGTTCTATCTTACCAGTTAAAGTCCCATCATAAATGTGAACATCGAGAATTGCATTATTTTTGATGGCGCAAAAAACATTGAAACTCCAGGTCTCTTGAAAGTTCCATTGTCTGAAGTGGTGGCTGTTCTCTTCATCCCAATAATGACTGTTATGCCTATTGAAAGAACCATTCTTTGTGAATTTAGATTCATCTGCCCAAATTATACAGTCCAAAAAGTTTTCATTCCCTTGAAATCGAATCATCATAGCTTCGCAAAACTCTGTTCTCCTGACGAAATCAGTTTCCTTGAAATGCTGTACCCTATTGAATTTATATGGGTGCATTTTATGTTTTTTTAATATTCTCCAAACACTCGATTGAGATAATCCCAGATCAATCTCGGCATCTTTGAGAGAATTTTGAGGATTCACACGAAAATATGCAAGAACTGTAATTTCGTTGTTCTCATCTTCTACTACACTTTTTTCTCTGTGTATAGTTTTCTTAACGAAAGATCCGACATGTCTCAAGTTTGTCATGGTTCTGTTAATGGTATCTCTCGTTGGTCTGGGTCGGTCAGGAAACCTCTCAATGAACAGTCGAATCGTTCTATCTACAACTTTATTACATTCTCCATGAAGTAGAATGAGATTTAAATAATCTTCATTGGTAAAATTAGGCATAGTGATCGATTTTATAACTTAATACTAATTATCACCAAATTAATAGTAAACACAAAATGCTACTGAATAAAGAGGAATTTGGCAGATGTAATTAATGATATCTATCATTAAAAAAAAAGAATGTAAAACATGGTAAGTTTTTGCATATGGTTCATAAGGAATTATTTATTAATCACTGGAGAGAAAACCGATGGCCGATTAGTTGAAATAAAGAGGTTTCCGAATTCCGATACAAATTCGCCATCTATTTAGGAACAACCTGTAACTTTTTTCTCTTTCATATTAGGGTAGTAAAATCTAAAACATGGTTTAAGTAACAGTTCCTGAAAATTTCATCTTTTTAGCGTGAAGGGAAAAGAAATAGCTGAATATTCAAGACGAAAAACAGTTTTTTGTGAATAACTCAGAAAATATCCACTTTAGGGCAAGGGTGTGATGCATACACTCACATTATTTTTTAACGTAGATTCAATATCTGCCATAAAAAAATGGGGTTCTAATTTGAAAAAAAATGATTTTTCACGATTTTGTCACCCTAACTTTGAAAGCGATTTTTTCACCCCCTGTATCATGAATCGCGATTTCGATTTTTGAAGTGGATACATCAATCTTACATCTTGAAAAATCCCAAAAATGAAAATTTTCCATCCAAAAACCTCGGAGCTCTATTTTCGATTTTTTTTTTCGAATTTTCCGCTCACCAAAACTGAAAAATGTTACATCAAAATAACTTGAAATTTTCTAAGGAATCTATTTCTGCAATAAAAAATGGTGTTCTAATTTGAAAGACGGAAGTTGACGTCATTTCCGGAAAAACCGGAGGTGCTCATGCCTTGAAAATATTTTAGATTTCATCAGCATCGTGAAATACTTATAAGTGCTGAATTTCATGAAAATACGTTCAGAAGTTTCCCGTATAAATATGGGTGAGGTTCCTCGTGAAAGACCTTGTATATGTTTTAGAAGTAGGTAATTGTTCGAAGTTTCCCTATCAATTGCCACTAAAATAAAAATTTTCATGTATTGGAACAATAATTGATAGTGCAATGTAAACAATCACTTCCAATATAAATTCCCGACAAGCAAAGGTCGTCAGGCTCCTACTCGAATGTTTTCAGGCAGAAATACTTGCAATCAAAAGAAGCGTACACATAAACCTGAAAAAAATCTATCGAGTGTATGACATAGTGATCCTTTTACATATTATAGATGCATAGAATACCTGGTGTTGGCACTGATTAGATTTTGTTTAAGACTTTCTTGACGATCAAAAATCTGAGATTTTGTGCTGCTTTTCATTTTTCCCGAAAGGGGTAGCGCTATTATTCATTGTCGCAGTAGCGCTAGGACTTTGAATTATTGCGGATTATTCCGGAACTAGACCAAAATCTGAAATCAGTGAAATCTAGAATGCCGTTTTGATCTACAAATTTTGGTCACGATTTTTAGTAAGTAGTCGTTACACCAATAGATCAGTAAAAAATGAAAACTAAAAAGTGGCACTTTTATCCCCGGTCTACCCTATTCTATGCATCTATCTCATATTTACTGTGTTCGTTATTACCAATCCGGAGAGAAAACGGACACAGAACATCTAATAAATACGGATCTCTCTCTCTCCTCTCTTTCAGCCAGAGAGAGAGAGAGAGAGAGAGAGAGAGAGAGAGAGAGAGAGATCCGAATTATTGGATGATCTGTGTCCGATCCACTTCCGAAAGGGAATACCGAATGCGCCTATTCAAACAACTGTCAAAGCACTGAACTCCTATGTCATCGACTTAAGAGTCTTCAGCCTTCGAAATAGGAAACGCATACCGATAGATGGCGGTGCAGTACATTAATTTTCATTTATTGGATTATTCAGCTCAATAGAACAAATGTTGGGGCGCAGTGAATATCAACAAGGAATCATACCCTGAACTAGATCTCACCCTGGCTGTATAATACTCTGTCTTTCCTTCACCTGTCGTCATCTGGGAGTAGATACCTGCGGGGCGTGCCATTAAAAAAAATTCAATTCCATGTCAAAATCCATAATTGTAAGAAACAATTAATTTTCACTTATCGACGGCTCATAAAATCCTTAATAAAATGTCTTTGTTAAAAATGAATATTTATCATTTCGAATAGAAATATTCAAGGAAATAAATTTCGCCAAAACAACACATTATTGTAATATAATTTACAAAAAAACGGTAAATTCTGAAAGAAAAAGGAGGTATACATTTAATTAACTAAATGATAGACTTCAATACTGAAATGAAAAAGCACAAAAATATTTGTTCGTTTTGATGGGGGAAATGTAGAAAAACCACCAAAAACGATGGGGAATATCCCTTTCATTCATTTAATACTTATAAAATATTTTTTTTTTCTTTATACACTCATACATCCCTTCATCAATCAGAAAAAAATAAATCGTTTCTGACTCCCTTTTTTCAGGGACGTAGACCCTTAAAGCTGATATGGTAGTGTCGAAGGAAACTAAGTGAATTAGGAAAAAACAAATACCTAGGTCTCTTGATTGTGGATTCCTGGTCAGTCAGGAAACGAATAGCACAACACACTATCCAGAAAAGGAACAGAAACGCCCCTCACTCGCCTCTCTGTGTTATAGGCAAATGCACCTATAAGACAGATTTTTTGGAGGAGGAACAAACTGAAAGAGGAGCATAGTGAAGACCCTGCAGGGACTTGTTGAAAGAAACATCATGGATACATCACTACTGGCTTGTCCATTGCATCCCTCTCAACATTCCCACATGCTTGGTCAATCTGTAGACACCGATCTTCACTCAGTTGTAAACTACATTAAGGACGGGTTGTATTACAAAGAATACTGTAGAATACCGGAGCAACATTTTTAGATTTAGGAGGAGCATTCAACAACACTGCATACAAAGCAATGAATAATGCTGTGGTCAAACACGGAATATCGCCAACACTCTGTCGCTGGACGAGATTCCTACACAATTGTGGCTAAGCTGGCGCCTCGACCATAGAGGGAGGGGTTGTCCGCAGGGTGGTGTTCTTTCACCACTACTATGGGATGTCGTCCTGGATGGGCTCCTGGTTAGGTTATCGGATGCAGGCCACGTCGCAGTGGCCTATGCGGACGCTATTGTCCTGCTGATAAGAGGTGAGATCCTACACAGCGTTATCCTTGATTTGATGCAAAATGCCTTGCGGAAAATCGAACGGTGGTGCATAACATACGACCTTACAGTAAACCGAAATGGTTGTCTTTACGGGGAAAAGAGTGCCTTGCGACACAAGCCTTCCCAGTCTGTTAGAAATGAGGCTCACCTTATCTGATCAGGTCCGTCATCTCGGTTTTATATTGGACCGCTTCTGTGGAACAAACACATCGAAGCTCAAGCGAATAAGGTCATTTTGGTCAACACGGAATGTGCTCGGCAAGGGCTGGGGCTTCAGGGCCCATATTCTACACTGGCTTTATACTGTGGTCGTGAGGCCTATCCTCACCTATGCATCAGTAGTATAGTGGACTTCCATGGAGAATGCCAGCAACCGAAACATCCATAACAGATGCCAGAGGAGAGCTTGTGTTAGTATAACAGGACCTTTGAAATCCACTCCCGTATCAATGGAATGCATGTTGGACATTCCTTCCATACACCTCGCCATCATCGAGGTGGCTATGAAAACACCACTCAGTGGTCCATTCTTCTTGGAAAAGACTGCTCAATAGCACAAGCAGGGCCATATGCTGTCCTGGTATGTGCGGTGGAGAGTATCCGCAGAGGTTACTCGGGGAAACACATAATATACATATGTTGCGGCAGTCAGGGTACACTGAAATTCCTGTCTGAAATAAAAGTAATCTCAAACTTGGTTGATGAATGCAGACAGGATCAGCGCACGCTCGGCTCAGATAACATTCGCAATGTTGTCTGGTGCCCGGCGCATGCGTCTATCTCGACTTTCACTTGGCCGGAACCCGCGCTTTTTAGCTTTCAACATATATCAAAAACCTCTTCAAGAGATGGATTGATGAGAAATTCTCCTCTGAGTGGACAGGCAGTCCTTATCAAGGGGCCTTCGTCAAAGCAGAAGGTCAAAAAGCTTTTGATTCTAAAGAGGAAGCAATTATCTCTGGTGACTGGTGTTCTAACTGGCCATCTGTTCAACAAACATTTGCAAAGAATGGGTCTTACTGAGTGTTCACTGTGCCTGGTGCACGAACGCGGATGAATCTATCTGCATTGAGCTTAACACACCTAGAGATCCCTTCATCTCTATGGTGAAAGGGACTCCTCCCTGCCGGCTCGAGGCATTTTTGTCGGCGTGCCTTCGGGTCTGAGGAATTTTCCAGGATTCTGGAGGAATTTTCCAGGAAATCGGGATTTTGGAACTGTAAGAACCAAGAATTATTGGACTTCAGTAAGAATAAAATACGCCTCCTCACTAATTTCTCACAGGACATTGTCGCCTTAGGAAGCAAATGCTGAATCAAAAACCGCCGAGTGCAGATTTTGTGAAGGAGGCGTCAAGGCGAGGAAACTCTTGGTTATAAAATGTCTGGCTATTGCAAGACTGTTCAATGAATGTCTTGGAAAGGAGAATTATGGAACGAAGGAGGATTTAGATTCAAGATCCGCGGACGACATTGTTTTGATGACGGATAATCTGGAGGACACTAAACTGATGTTGCAGGAGCTGAAGAACGAGTGTGCAGCGGTAGGTCTGAAAATCAACTTCTCTAAAACAAAATTCATGACCAATCTTGTTCCCAGTGAAAACATCATGGTGGAGGATAGAGAGGTAGAACTCGTGGATAGATACACATACCTTGGTCATGAGGTCCGAATCGCAAGAGACAACCAAACATGCGAACTGAAGAGGAGAATAACTCTGGCATGGGCAGCTTTCGGGAAACTTCGTGATGTATTTAAGAGCGATCTACCAGTGTGCCTGAAAAGGAGAGTTTTCGACCAATGCGTGTTACCGGTGATGACTTACGGAGCCGGGACATTAATTTTAACGGTAGCATCTGCCAACAAGCTCCGAATAACACAGCGCAGAATGGAGAGATCAATGCTCGGGGTTTCTCTTAGAGACCATATAAGAAATGAGGATACCTATACGCCGGAGAACAGGTGTTGCTGATGTTATCACGCGCATCGCCCGACTAAAATGGAATTGGGCTGGACATGTGGCCAGAATGACAGATGAGAGATGGACTAAAAAACGTTTAGAGTGGAGACCCCAAGCTGACAAGAGAAGCAGAGGAAGACCTCCTGGACTCGTTGGACTGATGACATCAAGAGGCTTGCTGGTAATTGGACTCAAGCAGCTCAGGACAGAAGAGAATGGGCAAGACTAGGGGAGGCTTATGTCCAGCAGTGGACGCAGAGGGCTGGATGATGATGATGATTTAGTCCCCTTGAGGCCCCTACAGATTCTGGAATTCATTGGAGCTCTGGAACAATAGACTTTAAGGTCGCCGTGGAGTGTAGCCCCTTCACCAAACTGAGCTTAGTGGGACGTAATGCCAAATTTCCTGAAAGTATGAACATTTTTTGCATTTATTGGTTCTTTGATCTATGATTTTTTAGACTCCGTATTTTTTCTTTTTTATTCCTCCTAGTTTTGTTTTGATCTAGTTTTCTCATTTCTGCATCCGGTTTTTTATGTTTTATTGTTAGTCCACAAATGGGTTTTGAAAAAACCAGAATTTCACGTTAGTATTGGGCGGACGCGAAGTATTTTGAACACTCTTTTGTTGATAAAAATTGATATTCGCTATTCTTCATGGTCTCCAATCGGTAAGTCGCACGATTAGGACATACTCGCTTTACGTTATTTCAATATCAATAGTTGGCATATTTGTTAATTTTGAATTATCATTTGTTCTTTCTAATATCCTCTTTTTCCTTTCATTTTGTATTGTCAAATAATCGTTTTCATTGAAAATATTTTAGTATATTTTTGTTATTGGTTTGTTTAACAATTTATTCGAATATCGGAGAGGTTGGTTTATATGTATTCGGTCAAATGAATTATACTAACTGACAAAGAAACTGCAACACCCAGAAAGAGCTGTTTCAATTTAATTTTTGTTTTGTTAAACTTAAATATAATATGTAGATATAGCAAGATATAGCAAGAGGTAAATGATTGAATTTGGAGAAAAAATCTTGAAGGTTTTTTCATGCGAAAATTGTTTGTTACTTAATATTGTAGTCGTATTTTGCAATTTTTTCAAATTTCCCAAAAAACCAGCTGTTCAAGGAGATCCAAAGTCCATGTTAAGTTGTTGTCAAAGTGCCTAGGCACGTGTACGCGAATTGTATCGCCAGCTGAGTGCATTTGAAAGTGGTCGAATTATTGGTATACGGGAGGCGGAGGCGGGGTTGTCATTTCGGGAAATCGCTAACCAAATGAACAGAAATCCAACTACGGTTATGAGATGTTGTCAAGCGTGGTTTGATAATGCCCAAAATCGGGAAGAGTCAGCACCGGACGTCGAAGGGGCACAAATGAAGTTTAAGATCGACGTCTGAGACCCATTAGAGACCGGTTTGCGTCAATTCGATTATTGGCTTATGAATGGTTAGGATACCAAGGCCATACTGTCCGAACGGTTAACCGCCGGATAAGGTCTTACGGACTGCAACATTATCGACCCCATCTTGTATTACCTCTGACGGTTGAGCATCGCCGGCAACGTTTACAGTGATGCAGAGAACGTCAATATTGGAATGTGGAATATGGAATGGCATCAGGTCGTCTTTTCTGATGAATCTCGATTCTCCTTGGGTGCACAAGATGGCTGGAAAAAGGTTACACGACGTCGGGGAGAAAGACCTCAGTTTGATGTTGAGCGTCATGTACACCGGACAGTAGGCGTTCTGGTATGAGGAGCTATTGCACCTGCAAGTGGATTACTACTTAGTATTCATTCCAGGTAACATGACAGCGCTGCGTTATCTTCAAGAAAAGGTGGAGCCATATGTTCTTCCTTACCTTAACCGGCTCGAGAATCCAATATTTCAGCCAGATAATGCTCGAACTCATGTTGCCAAAGTTAGTTTAAACTTTTAAGAAGCGACTCATGTGAATCTTTTGCCATGGCCGCCCAGATCCTCCGATCCTTCGCCCATAGACCATGTTTGGGACATCATGGGTAGAAAGCTTGGAAATTTACACCAGTGCCCACGGACTTTGGCGGCTATGAGACAGGTAGCTTGGTAAGAAATAGACCATCTCATTGCATCAAAGCCAAGACGTGTTGGGGAGTGTAATCACACATCATTAACAAATTTATTAAAAAAACTGAAAACTCTTCGTTTTTTTTCTCCAAATTTTAATCATTTTCTCCATGCCATACCTACTATATTTGATTCACCAAAAAAAATTCAAAATTTAAACAGTTCCTTCTGGGTGTTGCAGTTTCTTTGTCATTTAGTAAATCTCTATTCCATCCATCCACATCTGCGGATTCACAATGTACACATCTTCAATTCACCTTATTACGAACCATTAGGATTACAAAAAAAAAATATGAAAATTTTTTCTCAAAAATTGATTCTTGATCTAATAAAATTTGAAAACTTCCTGAACAATTGATAGTGTGTTATACCTGAAGAGTTATGATCGGCTTTCAATTGTTAACCATTTGTTTTTTATAGAACTTTAGATGTTTCTATGTAGTGCGATCTGCAAATGAACCGATCTCTGACGAGCTTATTTCGTCAATGCAAATATCCCCAGACTCTCTGGTACGACTTATATCAATTTAATTACAATGTATCGAAACAAGAAAATCCGTGCTTTCCGTAATTTATGATATTCTTAAGAAATGCCGATAATGAGTTTCTTCCCAGTTAGATCAATTAAGAGATAACAATACCGATAACAGAAATATTTCTTAGAAAAACGTTTGCTCAAGAATATAAACATCAACCAATTCCAAACTTCGTGCTGAGGTCGAGCAGAATGTTATTATCTCATTCAGTAGATAATTCATATCTTGCTCTCAACTGCAATCATTCAATTTTCTCCCCAAGAGCTATTTAACATGTTCAATCTGAGTGCAAGTGCTCTGAATACCTAGTGCAACAAATTTGCGGGATCGACATTCCTTGAAGCGAAGGAGAAGAACGTAGGTGAGATTTTAAGATACATTCAACAAAGAAATGACAAAGGTTATTCCTTTGTCGACACAATGTTATCACACAATGTGATTGATCCTTCTGGCTTTGTTTTTTTTTTCATTAGTGGCTTTATATCATCAATATTCACAACAGCCGTTTCAAGCTGAAATGGCTGATAGATAGCGTACATCCATTGTTCATCAGAAAAATATATTATTTCCTTCGGTGTTTCCGTCCAATAAAGCCAGCCAATGGTGAGTGACTTCAACAGTTTTTATGGACCATAACTATAATACTGACGGTAATATCTATAACTATAGCTGGCCCGGCGAACTTTGTTCCGCCCTAATGATACTTACGGTGGATTTCACAAATCCACTCTGATTTTTGAACTGTCAAATGTTTCCATGGATATGAGCTATCACACAGAACAGATACACAAAAATAATATGTCATAATATGTCAATCACTAATAATGACAATTTTGGATTCAGTTATTTCCGCAAATATATTTATTACCCAAACAGAAATTCAAAAACGTTTCAAAAATTATGAGGAAAGATGAGAACGGACAATTCACGATTGAAACTGGTCGCCAAAATCCGATTTACTTGAAATTTCGATAAAAATTCACTGCTATGAGCCCTATGTAAATTACACGGTAATTGATGTCATATGTTCTTTTTTTCGACCATTTCAAACCCCGACGACCGAAATGCTCGAAAAAAGAACAGATGACATCAATCGATGACCGCGAAAGCCACAACAAATTCATCGTCATTTAATTGTGATAATGTCAAATATAGTACCTTCACGATAACGTTATTTGGAATAAATAAAACTATAAAAATAACTAAAATAATCATCAGTCATAATGTGTGAATAGCGCCATCTGAAGTGGTAAGAACGAAACTTTTCTCATATCTCAACGAAATCTAATCATTTCAGACATCTGTACTCCTACGCTAAGACATTTTGGTTCTGCCCAACAGCGCTGAGTTGTAGGCAACTCGAATTACACACTATTACACTGACTATAGAGGGAATATAGTCACTGTACACACTATTTGTTTATATCGCCATCTAACTCGGAGAATATCAAATGAAGTACCAACGAATAAGCGGTAGCGTAACTGTTACTTTAGCGACATCTAGTGGCCTTACTGAAAAGAAGGAAAAGCATTTCCTGTATAAGTAAAATTTTCATCGATTTTTTCATAGTTTTATTGTATTTTATAATAACCAGACCGTAGACGAATCCATATATGAAGTTTCATAACAAACAGTCCATCCGATCTCGAGTTATAAATGGTGTAACCAACATCTTTCTTTCATATATATAGATTAATTGTTCTTATCCAACATATAGATGTATGTAATCCAACACGTTCATGCGTACAGGAAAGGCGAGCAACATGACATACTGATGGTGGGTTTCACAAAGATCGTTGATTGAGTGATTCACAGAATACCTTGACGTTTTTGTCAAATCGACCAATAGAATTCCAAATTTTCGGATTTTTTATCACAGAATCGCTCGATCAAGCATTTAATCACACGATCCACTTTTGTGAAACCCGGCTCTAGTCTTTCAAATATCAATTTGTTAAAACATTTTGATCACACATGAAATGAGTTCCTTGGTTCGTTATCGGAAACAATGAACCACTAAAAACAATTCATGTAAGTAAGGTTGCCAAGACTAAAAAGCGCAATACCATCTCATGAAGAGTCAAACCCTGCAAGACCTAACTCAACAATAAATCAACAAAACCTGAATTTTCGTCTGAAAGTTTTAGAACATTGACTTCTCCATTAAATAAGACTAATTGCCAATGTTTGAACCACTCATTCTCATACTACTGCACATTTATAAAAAGATTTAATTTCAGGTTTTCGATAATATTATATCCAGTATTATTTATTTATTCATTTTGATCCGGTTCGTTATGACTCGGTTAGTCTTCCGGGAACTGCGACCACATAAATCTTTTGTACTCATTCATTGAAACCCAAGGAGGTCGTCTATGGTGTTGATAAGGCCGACAACATCCTTAGGAGCCTGGGCCGTTACCTCATGTATATCCAGGAACGGTTTCCCCCCGTATGAATGGGTCTCAGACCAGCCAGCTCTGGATACTTGCATACCATGTGTTCATCTGTTTCTGCTTCTGATCCACAGAACCCACAAATCGCATCTGCTCACTTTCCCTTACGGTACAAATGATGTATGTACCGTCAGCAGATCTACCATCACCTGAAGTCCGCTCGGAACAGCTTTAGGAGCCTTCTTGTATAGGTCGGAAAATCATCACAAATTTCCAAGACTGAGGAAGTCCAGAAGTGTTTCACCAAAGGGTTATTTTGTTGTCCAACTCCCATTGTTTGACCGCTGCCCCACATTGGTCTCTTCCGAACCCACAGAAAGGCTCAGGTTATACACATATCAATTAGGTTATCCTCGCATAAGTTAAAAAAGGAATTAATTCTGCGAAATACAGTTTCGTCTCAATGGCCAGGACCCATCACGGAAGATTATTTGCAAGCTGGATTACGAGGGTATCTCCAATGAGCTGGATATAACTGATTGGGAATCAATCCTTGTACCTCTGGATAATATCGAGCTGGTAGGAGGAAGTTTGTCAGCATCGTCAACAAGATTGTTACTGGCATCACCCGAGTGGAGACCATCAGGCACAACGCTATTGGGCCCAGAACCAATGATCAGTGTATTTGTCTGATATGATGATATATTGTTTATCCTGACTACTCCTAGGTCTCCTGAGGAGACCCCTCTGAAATTACAAGCTTCGAAGCTTGTAACTTGTGCCGAGTTATAGGAAGAAAGAGGAAACTCTGGCAAAAGTACTTAGATAGGGGTCAACAGATGAGGTAACTTCATCAAAACAAGTCTCCAACAAGATGCAAAAATCTGAAACTCTCTTCGAGAATGGTTTGTCATCTTCTGATAATCGAAGAAATTGGGAGGGGACATATTTCCGGATTGAACACTTTTTTGGTTCCAGATTGTGATGGAATAGCACCAGTTCTCTGGAATCGCCAGCGTGTTTGCAGCCCCTCCCATCATTATATTCCGTGGATCGTTGTCCTCTTCTCTTCCTTTCAGCTGGCTTTTTGCCTGGTTGACTGCTATCTTCAAAAATGGAGTCGAGTTCTCACCTCACAACTTTCGTCTTATTAGTCTTCTGCCAACCGCTTCCAAAGTTTTGGAGATAATAATTTATGATCATGGAGTTTTACTCTCACGTGGTAGTACCACCGGCAACAAGAATTTTTGCACAACTATCACAAACGTTCTCACCTCATTGTCCGACGTGGCCAAAGCATGACCAGAATGGTCAGCTGAAGGACGTGGTTCTGTTCGGCACTTGGCAGGATTCCACACGGTCGACTTCTAATCAAACTCGCTCAATTGGGTATCAAAGGATTACTGCCGAAATGGATGTCGGGTGTGAGGTCTCTTCAAGGTCTTGATGAGTGTTTTCTGGTTCGTCCCAGGGGTCTGCCTTGGGTCCATTCTTATAACTCTTGTACACTTCCGACGTGCCACTACAACTAATATTTGCCAAAGCCATACAACTCACACAAGTCTTCCGCGGGTTGCAATGACGAAACAATTGGTAAACTATTCAAGAAATACATTCACCTTCGACTCAATTTTTTTTATAGAAGAGGTGAATCTTACATCAGACAACCAGTCTTTCTGGGTAGTGTCGGATTCTTACCGACTAAACACCTCTCCCGTTGTTTGGTTCCGGGTATGAGCCCATAAACCATTCGTGTCTGTTATTTCCCCTTTCGCATTCTTTATGCTGAGTGTTTGTGTTCATCCTTCAATTTGGATATCTCTCTCTAAGTTAAGAGTTCTATATCTTCATTTTCGCAATTGGTCTCTAGGTCTTTTGACTATGACCCCTTCAGCGGGGTCATAGTCAACTAACCTTCTAAGGTCGTCATTTGGATGTTCACTAGCTCTTTCATAGGCTGTTGCAGCTTTTCGTTTGATAAATGTAGTAATGGACTCCCATTTTATGTCTTTTCGGATTTGTTCATTCCTAACAAACCAGGGGGCGTCTAAAGTCCATCTCAGAAATTTGTTTTCTGTGTTTTGTTCCTCTTTATATGGGTTCTCGCTGCATATCCCCATGCTGTTGATCCATATGTTAGCTGCGGTCTGGCGACTGCTTTTATGATCCTCAATTTCGTGTTTCTGTTCATTTGGTTTCTTCTGCCTATAATCGGGTATATAATCTTTTCATTGCTACATTCGTTTTATCCACTGCATACTTAATGTGCTGTTCCACGTTAGTCCTTTGTCTAATATTACTCCTAGGTATTTAACTTCATTCTTCCATTCAACTTCATTATTGTCTATGGATATCTTCGATTCCATCTTCAGTCTTCTCTTTTGAAGCCTCAATTTTGAGTTCGGGGGTCCGACTTAGTGGTTTGCAACAAGAGGTGAGGCTGACCTACTCGACTCCTCCCAAAGATGAGCCAGTCGTATTGGCTATGGACAGTACGAGGCGCGATGAGAACAGTTCTGTCCTTATGGTCGCCGTGAAGTGTAACCCCTTTTCAGTATAAACTATTGGCTATGGACCTATTCGACCTACATACCAAAAGCGACTCAAATGCATGGAACTGATATCCTTCGAGAAGAGGAGGGCTAGCACTGGAACATGATATTTTCATAGCGAACTATAAGGGGATTTCTGGGTGACAAGGTCAGAGGTATGTCTCTCCAAACAGCAACAATCTCTGAGGTCGCGATTACCAACTGAGGCGAGAAAATTTCAGAACAACTCAACGTCAGAAATACCTCGCATATAGATTTTCTGGTGACTGGAACAATTCTAGAATGGAAACGACAGATGGAGGTAGGCTCAGCGATGACAGTAAGCTTTATCCTACAATTTGGAACGTTCTGGTGCTATTGGCTGTGATCGTCTTATTTTTTTTCATCATTCTCTTTGATCGGGGGTAACTTTCCACCAGAACCGATCATCCAAGCGATGATTCTTCTGTTCTTTATATGAGAGATACTGAGATACCTCTGAAAATGCCAAACGTATTCATAAGTGAAACCTAGAGAAATTTCTATTAGATTATGACTAGGAAGTTCTGAATTTCTAATTTTCTAAACCAGAAGCCTGGACTTCATACAACGGACACATTATTTGAAATTATAGACTTAAGGGCAGTATCATCTTTTGAATCGTGGTGAATCTCCATTCAAAAGTGTCTTTATTTCACGAGTAAGTACCCTAATTTACGACGTAGGGACTTGATTTTTTTTAAATTGAGGTTGAAGAACGTTTCGAGGGCAAATAGTTTTCTTTTTCCGATTTAATTAGTTTTTCAATTAAAAAAAAACAGGGTAATCGTTAGATCTGGGATTATTGAATATATTTTTCGTTTTTCATGAGTACAAGCTATGTTTTTGAAATAATAATCATGAAAATTGTTGTAGTTTATAGAAGATTAAATTGCCGAGGGCAAATAGTTGCGATTTTTTCCAAAAAATGATGAATAACCGTCGGAAAAAAATCATTAAGTGTAGTTTCCAAAACGCTGAAGTTCAACCTGTTTTTTTCAATTGAAAAACGAATTAAATCGAAAAAATCGCAACTATTTGCCCTCGGCAATTTGATCTTCTATAAACTACAAAAAATTTCATGATTATTATTTCAAAAATATAGATTGTACTCATGAAAAACGAAAAACATATTCAATAACCCCAGATCTAACGGTTAACCTGTTTTTTTTGATTGAAAAACTAATTAAATCGAAAAAAAGAAAACTATTCGCCCTCAAAACGATCTTCAACTTCGATTTAAAAAAAATCAAGTCTCTACGTCGTAAATTAGGATACCTACTCGTGAAATAAAGAGACCACTTTTGAATGGAGATTTACCACAATTCAAAAGGTGATACTGCCCCTTAAAGGAGCCGAGTGGCCAAACGATAGTCAAACATCGACGTCTGAGATTTTTGTGTAGATGCTTTTTTCCTATTTAAAATTCTAGTTTGAAAATAGCGGAACTGGATGTTCAAATAACGGCTTTTGTGGAAACTGATGAACAGAAATTTTCATGTCTTACTAGAAGTAGTAGGTACTCGAGGATGTCATTGGATTTCTAGGACGTTCAAAAGTTCCGCCTATCTGCACTTACCACGACAACAAAAAATGTTATCCTCTTACACAATAGTCATAGCGGTTCATTAAAAGGCTCTATAGTATCCGTAGATCAATCATCAATCTAGAACGTCTATGGGCGGGTTGTAACTCATCAATAGGTTAACCTCTGGTTTCCGTTGACCATTGGTTAGCGTTGTTGTATGATAGAAATCTTGAATTGACTTAACCTTACTTGGCAGGTTAACCATTGGTTTCAAGACCAACTGGTTAACCAGCTGAGTTACAACCCGCCCTATGCGGGATTAAAACAATGGTTACAAGGTTGAAATGCTCGTTATTTCAGTTTTTGTTCGATTTTTGTATTATCCAAATTAATATTCTTGAATAGAATAGTATTCAAGTTCCAAAGAACCAGATGAAAATTGTACGCTTGGCTGTTAATTTGATACCAGTACCAAATTCGAATTCTCGTCTGGCAACTAATCGAACTGTGAATAAGCACTCAACCTATTCTAACGTTGAAAGTCGAAACAGGAACTCCAAATCTCCAGATAATAAACCTGGTTTGGGTCATCCTTATCTCGATATTCAACGACATGGGCACAAAAGGACCCATACACTCGATTCAAACCATAATGTGACAACAATAATAAACGTCAGTCAATTAGTCATAATTGGTTTGAAAGAAACATGAAAAATATCAGTACCAACTCAGATTTCCTTGTTGCGAAATGAGTGAGGCGAGATTGTTACAACAAAGACGCGTTTTTGTTCACAAAGATGACAGTTCTTGAGGGGAATATACCTTTCGATGTGAGGTGAGTCGACAAATTCATTCAGAGAAAATTCAAGTGATATATAACTAATGAAAATAGACAATAAAGTAACAAATTTATTCAGGTATCCAAGTCTTTCGACTCGAAGTATTATGTTTAGTGTCCGAGCGAAGGTCATTTTTTGACAGAGGACGAAGCCAAAGTCATCTGCTTAAAAAAAATTAGACATTTAGGATAAAAATTCGAGTCAAATATATGTATATGATATATTATACAGGATGGCCAAGAGATTGACGTCAAAGTCGTCAAAAAGGAAAAAACAGGTCCCTCGTGTCATGGGCTATTCGAATCATCCCCAAGTATGTTATGCTATTTTTCACGGTTTTCGAGTTATGAATTTTTTCATGAAATTTGAGAATTTTCGACTTGACCATCTCAAAATAGATATTTAAAAAAAAGTACAAGACTTCTCTGTGAAATTCTTTTTGTTACTTAATCTCCATGAATTGTACTTTTATACATAAAATAACCAGATTCGTAACTTTGATAAAAATTATGGAAATGTTGGTCTCAAGTGAAAAAGTTACGTAAATTGAATTATGATCTGAATTTTCGAATCAAAATTAAATTTTCGAGAACAATTTTTGATTAACCACTTGAATGAATGATACCCGAACAGATGGTTCGGACGCAGTCGACCAATCAAGGGGCCCCCACGTTCACCTGACCTTAATCCCATCGATTTTTTCGTTTGGGGTTATATCAAAGAAATTGTTTACGCCCGAGAATGTTCGAGTGAAGACGAGCTGCGACTGAAGATAAGAGAAGCCGAACGTGTTCTGAGAGAGAACAGGGCAGGTTTTATGCGATTGAAAGAAAATTTTCTAAGAAGGTGTAGAATGTGTATTGAGGCTGGAGGTGGCCACTTTGAACACCTACCGTAAATTTAATAAATAAATTTCTTTTTATTTACATTATGATGTGTGATTTATTGCCATACCTTTTTCTGTTTTTTTATCTAGAACTTCTCTTGACCAACATCTAAAGCTAATTTTCAGCATTTTTCATCATAACTTGATCAGAAATATCTTAAAATGGCAAAAAATAATTTTTTAGTAAATGTCTAGTTCTTTGAATTTTTCCACCTCGATGACTTTGAAGGCTAATTCTAGCAAAAGTAGAGTGTTGATTACCATTTTTTATCAATGATTCTAAAAGCTGACTGTTGAGCGCAGTTTTTAAGCATACAAAAAAAACCGTGAATTAGCGTTTTAACATTTTTAATTTTGATTCGAAAATTCATATCATAATCCAATTTACGTAACTTTTTCACTTGATACCAACATTTCCATAATTTTGATTAAAGTTACCAATCTGGTTATTTTATGTATAAAAGTACAATTCATGAAGATTAAGTTACAAAAAGAATTTCACAGAGAAGTCGTGTACTTTTTTTAATATCTTTTTTAAGATGGTCAAGTAGAAAATTCTCAAAGTTCATAAAAAAATTCATAACTCGAAAACCGTGAAAAATAGCAGCACATACATGGGGGTGATTCGAATAGCCCATGACACGAGGGACCTGTTTTTTCCTTTTTGACGTCAATCTCTTGGCCACCCTGTACATACTCAATTCACGTTCATAGGGAATCCTGGTTGGCCATGGCGTTCTGACACATTTCACCGAGTATATTTTGAATATGTTAGGTTATTGTCATTTTCCTGTCAGATACCTAAGCAACGTTATCCTTTCTACATGGAGGTCATAGCAATTACGTATTTATCAAAAAGTTTATTCACTTTGGGAAAAGCATGAATTTGAGAAAAAATTATGTGAATTCAATAATTGCATAGACAAGGCGAATGTTGAAGAAATTTTTTCTCTGTTTGTACTGGAAATATTTCACGCATATAAACATGTTTGGAAGAATTAGTTGTGCTTTTTTCTTGAACGGAAATCACGAATGGAGTGTTGAAATTTTACTGAAAAATAATGGACCGAATAGTCCGTTACTTGATGAAAGTTCTTTCGGAAAAAAAATAATAGTACTCGAATAACCGAACAGATGAACTTCTAAATCCTCCACTTGTTTATTTCATCGAAAGATACTTTAACAGTTCAGTCAATCAACATAAAAGATGAAAAAACGATTTAATTCATCACAATAAACATTGGGGAATTCAAAGATATAAAATATGAACGATCTATTGTCTATTACAAACTTTATTTCAAACTAACTTGTGAACACAAAAAACAATTTAAAAACTCGTCTATGAAGTAAAAACAGTATTTTTTCGCACAACTCGAAATACTCCAGTATAAAAATACAAAGTACGAAACCTGTGTCACAGTCAGAGCCGGATTAACCATTAGGCAGAGTAGGCAACTCCCTAGGGGGCCAACATCAGATAGGGGTCCCACGTGCCCCGTGCACGAAAAAAATGTAATGTTTTACATGGGGAAGATTGCACTATGCAGGGACCCCCCACATGGTCAATCCGGCCCTGGTCACAGTTAAATCTAAGAAGAACTCACTCCATTTGCAAAGTGAAAAAAGAGTAAATAGAAATTAGCATTGGCAACGTCTCAGAATTATTTGACATTTTACGAGTACCAACTAGGGCTAGATCTCTGTGAACTTTGTGTGGGCCCAAAAAATCATAGTTCACATTCGATATCGCCTCTTTCTAGGATTACTATCCAACAGATTGTCAAAATTCCCCTCATTTGAAGTCTTGCCACCAAAAATATTGGCAAAGGGTGTAATTTTTCTGAACGTCGAATATCCCAAAAACCGAGGCACTTTTACAAAACATAAAACATATCTTTCCTAACCACCACAAAGTCGTCTAAATAATATCAATTTATTAGACCACACCCTGAACACACAATAATAATAAACGATCATTGTTTTCATATAATGTACAAAAAATTCAATAAATCCAGTTCTCAAATTTATTGAGTCGCATTCAACAAGATATGAGGAATACAACAAACAAGTCAATAAACTTATAAATAACAACAAACTATTTATTAATGATCATCTGATTAGAGCAGTATGATTGAATGAGTACGTACACCATGAAAAACATTATCCGTTTGGCCTTTCATCTTTCATCCTATAAGATAAGAAAAAAGGAAGATGATGCCAAATGTGCAATATAAATTTCAATATATATACACGAAACCATTCACTCTCACGATCAATTATAGAAAATTCTCAAAAATGAGTTGTAATAATTAAATGAAATACTGAAATACCCACAGTTTTTTTCATTCTATTTCTTACCTATTCCACGCATATTCCTGTATATTTTGTGGATATAACGTAGCAATTTATTTTGCAAAATATTGTATTGATTAACATAGTTTACTCATCATCGAACAAAAGGTAATTTTAAAGACCCATTATATGAAATTAAAAAAAAAGGCCATATAATATAATAATTGAAGATTATATCATGCGTCTGCGCCTCAAATGGTCCATACGCTTAGTCCAATGTTGGCATACTTTTTCCAACATTTCGACCGATATCTCAAGAATAAATGATCCAATGTTGTCTTCCAATGCGTCAATAGAAGTGGACTTGTCCGAATAGACATGAGCCTTAGCATAGTCCCACAAAAAATAGTCTTAAGGCGGCCAATTGACCGGAACCAAACGTAAAATAAACTGTTCACCGAACTTGCCTCTCGATTGGTTTATTGTATTGCTTGCTGTGGGGCACGTGGCACCGTCTTGTTAAAACCACTTTTTCTGGATGCATTGGTAGATCTTGCAATGCTTCTTTCTGGCTGATCTTCACTTCCAAGATAGCCACAATAGCCCGAACATTCGCTTCGGTGGGTCGATTGAACTGACCATATAGTTATAGTGAAAAGGGGTTACAGTCCACTGCGACCTTAAGGTCTATTGTGCCCCCTGACAGAGCTGTCATCATCGCGCCTCCTACAGCTCGCCCCCCAGTTCCAGAGATTTGATGAAATCCAGTATCTGGGACGGCTTCAAGGAATCCTCCTTGAAGCCGTCCCAGCTTCTATAAGTTTCTTGTCCAAAGCTATCTTTCCTTTGGCTTGCAATGGCATAGCATTCCGTAACCAGGTGAATAGGAGTTTCTTCCTCCTCCCCACAGAATCTACACTCATCAGTGTCCGATAAACCCATTCTCAACAGATGCTTCTTTAGGCGACAATGTCCTGTGAGAAAACCAGTGAGTAGGTGAAGTTGGTTTTTACTGAGATCCAGATATTTTTTGGATCTAGCAGTTTCAAAGTTCCGGAGGAACTTTTTGGAGTGATCCATCCCTGAGAGATTCCGCCAGAGTTTTTCTCTTTCGGTTTCCTCCTTCAGCATAAATTGCTTCTTATAGGTGCATTTTCCTATACCACAGAAGGGTTCTGGGCCAGTGAGTGGCGTTTGTGCGCCCTTTCTGGCCAGTGTATGGGCCTCTTCGTTTCCTCCGATTCCCGAATGACTGGGAACCCAGATTAAAAAAGCCTTATTCTTTTTGCCTACCTCATTGAGTTTGTTTCGGCACTCCCAAATCAGCTTTGAGTCAATGACGTAGGAGCTCATTGCTTTAATAGCAGCTTGACTATCTGTATGAATAGCTATATCGCACTTCTGATAGTTTCTTTCTAGATGTATATCTAGACATCTTCCGATTGCAAGTATTTCCGTTTGAAGGACGCTTGTACAGGAGCCTAGCGATAGTGCACACTTGGTACTTGTCCCGTAAATCCCAGCGCCAGCTCCTGTAGCGGTTTTAGACCTATCTGTATACCATTTCATTGTATTTTCTTTGAGATTGTAGTTGGTGTATTCCCTTTCCCAATCCTCTCTTTTACTTAGCATTGTACTGAAGTTCTTCTCAGTGCTTACTTTCTTGATCATTACATCACTAGGAAGGTTTGCAGATGAGGTGCAGTCATTCAGAGAGGACCAAGCTCTCCGAAACCTGACTCCCTCATTGCCTGCTCCTTCTTTAGATACTCTGAGGATGGCCTCATGGGCTACCCTATCAATCACTAGATGTAGAGGTGTGAGGTCTGTGATGATCTCAAGCGCCCTGGTTGGGCACGTTCTCATAGCTCCCGTGATGCACACACAGGCAAGCCTTTGTACGTTGTCGGGCATTTTCCTCGTACTTGCCTGACTTGTCTTAGCAAACCAGGCTACTGCCCCATATGTGACTATAGGTCTTACAATCATGACGTACATCCATCGCAGTATTTTTGGTTTACAGCCCCAATTCCTGCCGCATAGACGCCTGCATGCCATCAGAGCTCTTTTAGCTCTGCCAGTAGCATTAACAACATGCTTATTGCACAGAAGTATGCTATCCACTGTTATTCCTAGGTATTTGACTTCAGACCCCCCACTCCAACTTCAGACCCCCACTCCAACTTCTTCAGACCCCCACTCCAACTTCAGACCCCCACTCCAAAACTGACCATAAAATGGATGAACTTTTTTAACAGAGCTCGCATTTTGATCATAAAATTCGATAATTCGCAAGCGTTGTTTGTTTGTTGACTAAACTGAAGGGGTTTGACGCTGACACTAAACACGAAACGTGCTTGGCCTGTCAAAATCAGAGTTGCCAAAAAAAATATTTAAAAAGCATCCGTTACATACAGGCTTGATAAAAAATTAAGCTTTCAATTTGGCATATCTAACGATATATGGCTTGAATCGATCGATAGATCCACCTATTAAAATCAATCATGAAATATCCTGAAGTCATACGCCATTGAATCTACTGATAAAAGATATATGGAAACGCATTTAATAAAGCGTAACGAATATAATATTCATAAGAATGGTAGATAAAAGCTTATATCTCAAAAGTTTCAACATTAGGCGTTAGAATATTTTTTCGAAACCTGCTGTACAAACACTTTCCATAATAATTACCGAATAAAACAAATACACAAGGAATTGACCTCGATCAATTTTGATACAAATCATAACGGCGTTAATGAAGGAGAAGAAAAACATTATCTGGCTTATTCTATGTAGCATCGTGATGGAATGACCTTATAATATCAATTTTTGCTAAACTTTCTGTCGGTAGTTCAAAAGTTATCAAATGAACCCAGATTATTGTTCTGAAGGAAAATGAACGATAATTAGTTTGTTTTAATAGTGTGGTGCTATACACATGCTCCAATTTTGTCGAGTTTCTTTGGATACATAGAGTCTTAGGTGAGAATAAATATTTTTCTGGTACTCTGTATGAATTATTATTCAGTCATCATTCTTTTTCTGTACTATATTGTTAAAACTATTCAACTTGTATATCAAAAAGTCAAGGATACCTTCGTTTGATTACAATTTCTGTGTTTCCAAATCAACGTAATCTATACTAATTATCTTTATTTGATTGATTCGGTCGATTCTTCATGGAAATTCACATCAAATAATAATAACAATCTTCGATTTCCACGAAATTTTGGATTGTTGAACAACAACTCTTTCGCGCCAATGTGGCTTATTCAGCAGATTTACGATTCGACCTGATTTAACATAAGGTAAACATCGTCTTAAATATACACAACACTAGACAAGGTAAAAAGAATAGAGGCAAACTATCTGAAGATATTCAACAAGGGCAATATGCCCATGTGAAACATTTTTAGGGAATTGTACCTTTTTTTTCGAGTGATTGTAGAACTATTTGATATTTTACAAATCATTCATCTTCATCGAAGTTTAACTTCTTTTGTTGTGCTGTACATTTATTCCCAGCAGTATACTGCTCCACAAAAGTTAAGGAACTACAGAAATTTTGTGATCATATCAAAAGTGGCCGAGTCTTGTCCAACAAATGTTTACTCTCTCATATCTGAACGGTTATTTTCTACTCGTTTGATAACTTTTTCAGCTTCTGGCATGTGCTTGTCGTTTGAGTTTCGAAGAATTTTGGATCAGATATTGTTTAACTTCTTCCAATCAACTTTGATTCAAAATCTGAAAACTTGTTTTGCAATACCGCCTAGACGTAAACTTAGTGGGGATGAATCCAATGGAGGTGAGAATTTCCTTCAAGTTCGTGAAAGCGTAGTTTTCCGGCTCATCCTTTGATATCAAGAAACTGGATACGTGACCGAAAGACCAAGAAGTGGACGCCCAAGATCTACCACTCTTGCACAAGATCGGTTTCTGACTGTGTCTACCCGTACAGAGTCTTTGAGTACTTCTCGAATCAACACTTTTTAACGCTTCTGGTGTTTTGGTTCCGATCGAAACAGTTCGTCTAGACACCTTTCAATTGTTTGCTGCTTTAAAAACGCTCGAGTGAGAATCTAACGATAGTGACAGTATCTAATTTTCTTTGCATTACTTTGGAATATCTTTTTTTTTCTTGTTCTCAAAGAAAAATATGCGCAAAACATAGAAAGCATACAATATGTCAGCGATCGAGTACTGAGAGTGAAGATGATGTTCGACCTACCTCTACATATAATATCAGTATATGCACCCGACATCAGTAAACCCAAAGAAATGTCAGCTGACTTCTATGGAAACCTACAATCAGAGTTGGATAAAATAGCCCAACACGAAAGGATAATAATACTGGGAGACCTGAATGCACGCATAGGAAACGAGGTATTGGACGGGATAAAACAACGATACAATGAGGATGTAGTGAATAGAAATGGTGAAATGTTGACTGAATTTTGTGCACAGAACGAACTACGGATAAACAACACCTACTTTCCCCATAAAGAACAACACAAATACACTTTCTACGACAACAGAAACAACAAATCCATAATCGACTACATCATCACCAACCGAATGTTCCTACCCAAACAAATAATTTACATTAGAGTCCTCTCCTCGGCCAATATCGGAACAGACCACAAAATGGTGCTTGGAAAATTACAGATGGCAATGCAGGCAAAACGGTGGAAGCCTACAGTTAAAATAGAAAAGTTTAACCTAGAGTCACTCAGCCAGGACAGCACTAAACAACTTTATTCTATCCGATGCAAACAGCATATAGAGTGTAACACAATAAATCAAGACGACACTCCTGACACCGCATGAGAAAAACTGCGGGAAAATATATGCAAAGGTGCTGAAGAAGCCTTGGGAACACGCAAGGTATCACAGGATAACAGGCCGAACAGCAAACCCTGGTTCACAACAGAAGTCAAGGTGCTCAAAAGGGAGAGGAAGAGAGTATATTTACTACACAAAGAATCCCCAACACTGGAAAATCGGAGAACATATATAGAAATGAGGAACAAGGTGAACAATAGGGTCCGAGAAATTAAAGAAGAATACTGGCAGAGGTTCAGCAATGACATGCAGGCGGATATGTATGGAGCACAAAAGCGTATTTGGAGACTATTAAGGGGCATGAAACGTGGTACAAACGAAATAGTACAGCTGAGGACAATTTCGGAAGAAACCTGGGAAAAGTATTTCAGAGATTTGTACTCGGACATTGAATATCAACCCGAAGAACAAAACGAGACAGAACAAAATGAGACAGCACAAATCGAGCATGAAGCAAACATACAAATTACACAAGAACAGGTATCAGAGGCAATAGGAAAGCTCAAGAACAGAAAAACTCCCAACCAGGATAAGATCCCGAATGAACTAATCAAATACGGAGGTTCAGACGTTATAGAGGAGTATACAAAGTTATTTAATGTGATATTGAAGTACCGAAAAATACCAAGGGACTGGAAAAACAGCATAACAGTACCTATATATAAAAAAGGAGACAAAATAGACCCAGCAAACTACCGTGGAATAACACTATTGACTACTTCGTTGAAACTGCTTGCCAAAATCATAGCAGACAAAATAGCGTCAATAATACCAATGAGAGAAGAACAGCAGGGATTCCGAAGAAACCGGTCTACCACCGACGCCTTGTTCATACTCAAACAACTAGCTGAAAAATCCCGAGAGTACTACACCCCTGCATACCTCTGCTTTGTGGATCTAACCAAGGCCTTTGACAGAGTCCGACTGAGAGACGTAACGACGATCTTACGGAACAGAAACGTACCTGAGGAGTACGTAGAACTAGTCAGGGACCTTAACACAGATACAACAACACAAGTACGAAGTAACTTCACTCTGACCCAGCGCCTACGAACAACGACAGGAATCCGCCAAGGTGACAGTCTCAGCCCTCTCCTATTCAATCTAATAATGGACGAAATAATAAAAGCCGTGAAAAACACTGGATTAGGATATCGATTGGGAGAACACAAAATTAATATACTGTGCTTTGCTGACGATGCAGTACTTATTACCGAATCGGAAGACGACCTCCAAAGAATACTACAAGTCTTCAACAGACAGGCATTAGAACTAAACATGCTTATTTCCATCAAGAAGACCAAATGCATGACAATAGCAAAGGAGCCCCTGCGATGCAAACTGGCAATAGAAAACAACATCATCGAACAGGTCATGTCATTCGAATATCTCGGGTGTAAAATTACAAGCGCAGGGTTCCTGGAAGACGAAGTGAGGAAGTAGGTCAACAAGGCTGCAGCAATATCAGGACATCTTAAATACCCTATTTGGAAGAACAGATATCTAAGTACTTCTTGCAAGTCAAGAATATATAAAACATGTATAAGACCAGTAATGACATATGGAGCGGAGACCAGAGCCGAAACGTCTATAACAAAGAGGATATTACGAACAACCGAAATGAAGACCCTAAGAACAATAACAGGATACACACTGGCTGACAGGCAGAGAAATTCTGCTATTAGGGAAGAGTGCCAAGCGGAAGATGTGGTCAGATGGGTAAGGAAGAGGCGGAGAGAGTGGAACCAGCATGTGGACAGAATGAGCCAGGACAGAATGGCAAAGATCACTAGGGATAACAAACCCCGCGGAAGAAGACCCATCGGACGTCCACCAAAACGATGGCGAGACAGCTGGCAATCCACGTCACAGGAGCCATAGACCGGAGACACAGAAATCCCTTATGACAACTGTTGTCAATTTTGAAAATGCAGATTAATTCGATGAAGAAGTCGAAGATAAAGCATAGTGTTCAATTCGCGGTAATGGTCATAACACACTTGATGAATTACACCCCTCGCCTGACGGCTCGGGCTGCAAAATTCATCTGCGTGTGTTATGACTTACATTACCGCTCATTGAACAATATACTATTATCAGAATTATGTATGCATATGTTATCCACTTTCAACGTTTTTCTTCAATACAGATGTTTTCTCCCAGCAGGAATAAAAAAAGATGATATTATCAGATTATGAATGTATTGGCTCCATTCTAAAATCAGTGGTTCTCGATCAATTCTAGTAATCAATAGTTTTTCTTTCGTTTGATTTTCTACACTCGATCGCTATGCAACGCAAAACACGCAATTTGACCCAAGAGGAATGTGCCCAAGCGGTAGTTTTGCGAGAAGAAGGGTGGACATACACAAGAATTGCAGAAAGGTTTGGAGTTTCCCGTACAAGTGTGTCCATAATGTTGCAGCGATTGAATGTCCGAAGACCAGGACAGGGTAGACCACGGGTAACAATTGCCATTCAAGAACGTAACTTGAGAGTTTCTTCGTCGAGACAACGGTTTGCAACCGCTCGCCTGCTTCAAAATCAGCTTGAGCAAACTCATGAGGTGCAAATTAGCACTCAGACAATAAGAAATCGCCTCAGAGAATATGATTTAAGGCCTCGTGTCGCGGCAAGAGGCCCAGCTCTTACCCCAACCCATCGAAGGGCGCGTTTGGATTTTGCGAGAGAGCATATCCTTTGGGAAGAGGCCGATTGGGAAAGAGTTCTCTTCACAGATGAGTCTAGATTCTGCCTCTACCATTGTGATCGACGTTCCCTTGTATACAGACGTCCACATGAAAGGTATGCTCAGTGCAATTTCCTGAATACTACTGGTTTCGGGGGAGGATCGATTATGGTATGGGGTGGAATATCTTTGACTGCTCGCACAGACCTAGTGGTCGTTGATAATGGAGCTATGAATGCTGATAAGTATATAAGGAACAATCTTGAAGAGCATGTAGTGCCATTTGCCCCATACATTGGTGAAAATTTCATTTTTATGGACGATAATGCCAGACCCCATCGTGCGCGCATCGTTCAGGAGTACCTTGAAGGAGTTGAAGTCTCTCGAATGGAATGGCCAGCAAGAAGTCCAGATCTCAATCCGAGGTTTGGGACAACCTCAATAGATGGCTGAGAAGTTCAGAAAATCATCCAGCTACTCTTAATGACTTAGGAATCCAACTCGTAGAAATCTGGGAAGGATTAGATCAGAACATTTTAAGATCACTCATTTTGAGTATGAACCGTCGTTGCCGAGCTGTAATTAACGCAAGGGGTGGAAATACCAAGAATCGAATCACTCATCAGCATTTCAGTATATTGAAAATTGTTCATTTCTCTTCTTTCACATAAGATTCGGTGAAATCCTGAATTTTTCTTCCATTTAATGTGTCTTGTTTCGTTCAAAACCTTCCCGAGAGAACATAAAAATTAAGTTATAAAGTCAATGTAGAGTTAACTTTCATTAAAATTGAAATTTTCAGAATGTGCGTTAATTTTTTTGCGCAGTGTAGAACCCATGTTCTCAATTGAAAACTGGAAATTGGGAAATATCTACATATTTTTCCACTATTACACAGATGTTCCAACAAAGATTGCAACAATCGATGATACGAGTATGAAGTTATTTGTACTGAACTTTCGCAAGATGAAAACGAGATTTTCAAATTGAAACTTCGAAACTGCAACGAAGCATACATTCATGGAAAAAATTGTATCTTCTAACCTTGATCTAACGGTCACACTACACTGTATCCTATTCTATATTTTCATCATAGTTGAACATGATAAGATATTTCAAATTTCAATTCTTAACACGCCAAAATTACTGAATCAACGCATGTATGATTATTAAGCAAAATATGGTTATCATGTCTTATCTTGGTAGAATTGCTTCCTTTATTTACTTAGAAACATTTTCGACATTATCTTATTTTCAGAAAGTAAAAGGATTTCGATTTCAAAAATTTTAAATGAATGATTTATTCTACAGAAAACACCCTGCACGTTTTTTTTTATCAGGACTCTTATAGATTGAATTTGCTCATTATCAATTTTTGGAATCGAATGAAAACCAATATAAAAATACGAGGAATACATGAACTTAATCTTAAATATCATTCTCACGGGTCAAATCTATAGTGAACCCATCGACGAAAATCGATTTTTCTCCAACCATAAATAGAATAAAATCAGATCGAATCTTCTTTTTAGAAATGTGAACATGAAGAAGAGAAGAAGGCTCTACGTCCAAATCATCGTTCTAGTCCTAGGACTAAGTTTGAGTCTCTTGGGCATTCTCCTGCTAGTATTCCTGGATCCAATTCACGATGGCATCATTAAAACAGCCATGACCTTCAAAGAAGGATCTGCTTCTTATACAGCATGGTCCATCAACAATCCACCTCTAGATATGGACGTCTATCTGTTCAACTGGACCAATCCAGAAGATATAAGGGATCCAGACATAAAGCCTAAATTTGAGAGACTAGGGCCTTATAAATTCAAGGAATGCAGGGAGAAAATCAATATTACATGGAACGATAATAAGACAGTTTCGTTCAAACACAGAAAAATGTATCATTTCAATGCTGAAGAAAGTGTGAGACCTCTGGAAGACATGATAACCACAATTAATGCAGTCTCCTTGGTAAGTTTAGTTGTTTAGTACCATATTTCCTATCTACTATGGCCGAATCCGAATCGACAATTTCAAGGTTTAAGCAGGGGCAAGATGAAAACATTTCGAATTATTTTGTTAGTACCGAATAACAGTTTGAAAGTGGGAAAATAAATGCATTCCCACTATATTGTCAATGAAATAATATGAAAGGTACTGTAGAGGGTCGTTAGGTTAAGAGTTTTCGAATCTTCGGTTGTGGATCTGTGTTTTGTCTTGATACTTGATGGTGAATATTTTGATTTTGGCAGTGATGCATGATATTGAAATATCTTCTTAGTAGTTTGGTTGCTCACGTAATAGGAAGCGATATCTTTTTGGTAATGCTCACTGGCATATCTTTGGTTGGGAAGAGGTAGAGCAGTGGACACAAATCACTACCTCGTGGGACTTCTTATATTCTGGTGGTGTGATTGGTCTTGCATTATGTCAAATAATTGTGCCTAGAAATATCTTGCTACTTGTTGCGAGTTCAAACCCCAATCTCCTAGTAATCCAGACACAATCTACGATCTTGCTGAAAATTAGGAATGTCTCAACATTTTCTTAAAACGCTCAAATACGCCTGTTTCTGTTTTGGGAAACTCCAGTAGTCGTGACTTCAATGCTTTCAGCTCAAAGCAATCATAAGAATCAATCCAATTATATGCACATCGTCCAAAAGTCTTGTTTCTGGTTTCTCAAGAATTAAACAATCATTGTTCTGGAAATGATATGAGTATTTTACTCTATTTCAGCTGCAATATTGATAGGAAATCTTCGTTTGTTATTCTTTGCTTTATGCAAGATGAGGCAAAATAGTAAATAAGGGAAAAATTCAAATACTTCGATTATTTATTCCACAACTGAATCCAAGCGCGGATCCAGGGGGGGTCATGGGGGTCATGACCCCCCCCCCTGGACTGGACGAACCCTCAAATCTTGTGTTTGATGAAAAAATGTTTCGATTGAAAAAATAGAATTGAATCATATTTAAGTGAATATTGGAGGGTAATTAGTTCCAACAATGAAAAAATCTGAATTTTGGGAAAATAATTTGTCCATTTCTTTGAATAGAATATTACAAACCAGCTCAATTGATTTGAAAAGAGCTACGGATGCCATAAAACATACGATGAGTGTGTTAAGAGAAAAAAGGGAAAAAGCGGACGTAGTTTTCCGACAGCTTTTTTGAGAGGCAAAAGAAGTAGCAGAGCAGCTAGATGTGACTATTAAATGCCCTAGAATAGTCAAAATACAAATACACAGAGCCAATAATCAGCCTGCCCAGTCTGCAGAAGATTATTTCCGCAGGTCTGTGTATGTTCCTCTTCTGGATTCAATAATAAACGACCTAGAGGATCGACTGTCATCTGAATTCTGAAGTAATGAATTTATTCAAATTAGGAGTTTTTATACCTAAAGTCGTTTATTCAAAAAATGAAAATGAAGATATGGAAATAGTTAATGAGTTGGTAAATCAGTACAAACTTCTATTAGACAATCCTCCTGTTTCAATCGTTACGAATGAATATCGCTCATGGAAGATGAAATAGCAACGAGAGAAGAAGATTCCACAGACGATATATAATCTCCTAGAAAACTGTGATTCTGACATGTATCCAAATGTGAGAAAATTTCTCAGTATACTCGCAACACTACCAGTTAGTGTGGCAACGGCAGAGAGGTCATTTTCCACTCTGGGAATCAAAACATGGTTAAAAGCTTCGATGGCAGAAGAACGACTTATTGGACTAGCACTTCATATCCATAATGACATATCTGTTGATGTAGAGGAAGTCATCACTCGTTTAGCAAGAAGGAGAAATAGAAAAATTCCCTTTGCTATTTAGTTATACCTTTGTTATTATTCTCATTAAGTTTTTGTTTTTGTAATAAATCAAATAAACTTCTTGTTTGTGTTAGACCTCATCAGAATTTTATTTTGGGGATGCTGATTTGTCTCAAAAAAATCAATTGGCGGGTATGTAATCCACCTGACCTTGACCCCCCCCCTTTCTCGAGAGCTGGATCCGCCACGGTTGGAACCATTGCTGTAAAAATATTCTCTGGATGCTGGATGGACCCATTGCTTTTTGAGATTATTCTCTGATTGGATTCTATTCTGCAGGCATCTTGACAGTAATCTGACGAGTCTTGTCATCATATAGTTGTTTCTTTGGTGGCTTGTCAGCTTGTCTATATTCTTGCTTCGGCATGGGGATGTTGGATGGAAGAGCCCTTTCGAAATAACATTCTCCGTATGTTTGACATCGTTGTCAAATTATTTGGACAAGTGTTATGGGAAATAAGTACAAAATGCCGTATGCATTATAATATGAGTTCGGAGATAAATGCATAGAAACCCTGGTGTAACGACTCCTAGCTAAAAATCGTGACCAAAAATCTTGATTGTAGATCGGAATAATCCGCAATGTTTCACGGTCGTGACAGTATTGCGGCAATAGAAAATAGCGCGACCCCTATCGGGAGAAATGAGAAGTAAGATTACTGAAATAAAATCTTATGTCATTTTGTACGTACTTCCCCTACCAGCTTGCAACAGTAGATTATGTCTACTTCTACGGCATCTTGTTAATGCTCGATCTAAGTGTTCACTATAGTCAGAGTTTTTATGCAAAATGAGAATTTGCCAAGGTCGTTGATATCTCCAAAAATTACGACATGGATGAAGAATGATCCTATTTATCTAGAATAGCTTTTCCTTTGTTTTCAGGCAGTGGTCTTCGATTGACGAAAATTGAATTCAATCTTTGTTGCTACCACAAGAAACTCGATTTTGTCGATATCCTCCTTGTTCTTTGAATGAAATAAAGCACAACTGATTTCGTGGATTGGGAAGTAGATTTTTTTCAGGTATTATTGTCCGAGGTCTTTTATGCTGCTTCTAGTTATGTTTTAGCACCTGCTGATGCTGATGGAACTATATCGTTGAAAAAATTCAACTTTCCCAAGATATTCTTTGCATAAACTTTTGTTAATAATTATCTTAATTTTTTTCAGACCATCGGTTACAAAGTGAGACATTCTGGATATTTTCCAAGGAAAGCAATTTCTTATTCGCTTTCCAGCTTGAGCTCTGTTCAAGTTACTGAACCAGCTAGAAAAATTTTATTCGATGGCTTCGATGATAGTATTTTGAGTATTTTGAACTTGGCATCCTTCGGAGAAATCAAGGACAAATTCGGATTGTTTTATGGGGTGAGTAAAATGTTTAACACTATCAAATTATGATTAAGAATTTTCAAAACATTCCATAAGGATTATGTAATATAGTTGAAATCTGAAAGGAATTATGAAGCATTTATTCTTCAAGATTCGGAAATGTTCATCGGAACATTCACTGGAAATGTTCATATGTAATTCAACAAATTTATACCATACATTTCTTTCAGACGAACGGTTCGGAAGGAAAAGATGGATATTACAATATGTTTTATGAAACTGACGAAAAGTTCGGGAGAATCGCATCATGGAACTTCAAAAAGCGCACAGATTTCTATACCGGACACTGTAACGACATCAGAGGATCAGCTGGAGAATTTTATCCGATTAACCAGAAGAAAGATCAGATAGTGTTCTATTCTCCTGAGCTTTGCAGATACGCTGTATTGGACTATGTTGGGGAGGTGATGATCAAGGGGATTAAGGGATATAAGTATTCTGGAGATCACATGTTTGATAATGGTGAGCAATCTAAAATCTTTTTCTGTTCATTTGAACACATTTTTATGAGAAGTTGGTAGTCAAAGCTGTGTCAAAGTATAAAAACTAACATTTGGAAAAATCGCTCAGAACTGTCAATTCCGTTGTGAATTCTTTTGTGATCTTGAATCAACGCCCCCCTGAACAAAATTGTCACCAGCCGCCAATAGTTAGAGGTTATAGTCATTTTCCTGTCAGATGAAGACTCAACGTTGTCCTTCTTACAGAGAGGTCGTTGTTATCACGTGATTATCGAAATGTTTATTTATTTTGGGAAAATAATGAATTTGAGAAAATATTATGTGAATTCAATAATTCCAAAGACTTGGCGAATGTTGAAGAAACTTTTTTCTCTGTTAATACTGGCAATATTTCACGTATGTTTGTATATAAACATGGTTGGAAGATTCAGTTATGCTATTTTCTTGTACGGAAATCGAGGGTTGAAATTGAACTGAAAAATATTGGACAGAATACTCCGTTGCTTTGTGACAGTTCTTTGGAAAAAACAATGAAAGCACTCAAATAGCCCGACCCAAAAACCTATAAACGAACAGTGGAATTCCCCACTTTTCTAAATTCTTAAGAAATAAGCCTACAGAAGACATTTAAATAACTTTTTGCACAACCTGAAATACTCCAGTATGAAAATATAGTGGTACCTACTACGAAACCTGTGGCACAGCTAAACAAAAAGAACAAACTCAATTCATAAAGTTGAAAAGATTAAATATAAATTAGCATTGGCAACGTCTCTGAGAATCATTTGGCATTAAACGAGTACCAACCTGCGTCAGTTTTAAGTGAAAAAACTTGATAAACCTAAATCATGGCCAACCGGGATAATTTATAAAAGTGAAAGGATTAAACCAAAACAGAAATTAGCTGTTATCCAGATTATTCTCTTCCGAGTTCAATTATTGGAACTGTCTCAACTTGGCGAATAGAACTGGAGTAATTCCAAAAATAAAGTACTAACAGATGAGATGCAAACACATATAATAGATGCTGGGACGCTAGATAATGTTAAATACTCCACCTAAGTTCAATTATAACATTATTTATTTTATCATATTATATACAGGGTGTTTGGAGGGTGAGTAGCCATAGGTAAATGGTGGATAGGTGATGCTCTTGGCTACTTGTTGTGCCTAATAAAATATCATTTTGCCCAAAGTTCAAGGTGTTATAATTTTTTTACCATTTTTCTCATTAAAACCTTGAATTTTTTACAAATTTAATGCTCGAGGTGCCTATAAAATGATTTATTTCCTTAGTCTAGTCTTGTCTTATTCAGATCGAATCATAATTTCATACAAACGTCTTCAAAAAACCTGACAGCGTCGTATCAAACATCAAAATGAAAAAAGAATAATGTTGTGTCGACTTTTCAAAGTGAAGCAGCTGCCCCCCCCTAGAACTCAAAAATCCATTGAAAACTTTTGAAATAATAGCATAATATACGAAAATCAGTTAATTTTTTCTATTCTGATTGGGGGGGGGCACGAGGGTCAGCTGCCCACTCCCTGGCGACGCCCTTGGTAGTATTATTAGCCGATGGTAGAGAGGGCACGCTATTTTTAGCTGTGGTAGAATGAGACAAAAGATTTTGCCTGCTCAATGGAATCGTTTTGTCGTCATCCTTTCAAGGCATCCTTGAAGACAAAACGGTTTTTTGTTGAGTTATCTGATTATTAATGGTACATGTTACATACCATTGCAAAGAGTATTAACTAGATAAGTTTTTAAAGCCATTTTAAAACCCAACACCATGTGAATTTTTTTTTTATTTCACTTTGTAAAGTGGACACAACATTATTTTTTTTTTCATTTTGTTGTTTGATACGACGCTGTCAGGTTTTTTGAAGACGTTTGTATGAAATTATGATTCGATCTGAACAAGACAAGACTAGACTAAGGAAATAAATCATTTTATAGGCACCTCGAGCATTAAATTTGAAAAAATTCAAGGTTTTAATGAGAAAAATGGGAAATTTCTAGAAAAATGGTAAAAAAATTATAACACCTTGAACTTTGGGCAAAATGATATTTTATTAGGCGCAACAAGTAGCCAAGAGCATCACCTATCCACCATTTACCTATGGCTACCCACCCTCCAAACACCCTGTATATATAATACCACTAGAGATGAAATTTTGCCGGCAAAATTTCTCAATTATGTTATGAAAGTTTGTTGCTTGGCAATTTCACGAATGACATTTGATTTTGGAAAGAATGTCATGAGCGAAATTGCCGAGAAGCAACAAACTTGAATATTACAAGAGAGAAATTTTACCAGCTTAAATTTCATCTCGAGTGTTATTCGACTTGACTATTTCACGAGAAAATGTATCTTACAGTAATATGGTCACATTTGACACGTTTTGCGCGATTCGACAAATAAGTATTTCATCATAGATTAACTGAACTTTGTTTGTTTTCTCTATGATATTCATTTCCGAAGCTATCTATGAATTTGAGAAACGTCGAAAATTTTGAAAACCAACATGTTATTTCTGCCGGCTTGCATCTTTTATCGATGTGAAACGGGAGTAACTGAAAAATTCCTCTCTAAAAATGAATTTATATCAATGATATTAAATTGAGATACATTATTCTAGGCACACTCAGACCAGAGAATAAATGTTTCTGCAATGGAGAATGCAATCCTTCTGGAGTCTTCAACGTGTCACTTTGTAGGCAAGGATCTCCTACATTCCTTTCATTTCCTAATTTTTACCACGCTGATCCCTATTACGTCAACTCTATTGAGGGAGTGATGCCAGACAAGGAAAGGGATGAGTTTTACATCGTTCTGGAGCCAGTAAGTTCAATAAATGTTTTGCACGGGAACTCCACTTCAAACATGAGGGATGCAAATTATAAATAAAATTAAGGATATCGATTTTTCTAAGGAAACTGAAATGATTTTCCTGACACCCAAATCGATACGATTTGCAGACTCCCTCTTTATTGGAGCATGAAATATTTTAATGAAAATAGAAGCGTCCTTATAACTTATTTTTAACATTTCTATTTTTTCAGAAATCCGGAATCGTGATAGATTTTGCAGCTCGAATGCAGCTCAATATGTTGTTGCAGCCTATTCAAGATATATTGTAAGGATATTTTCGCTACCATATTATTGTTGCTCATCATAACCTTTTACAGGCTTTTCGAGAAAGTGAATAAGGTTTATGTGCCAATCTTCTACTTCGACCAGAAGATCTCCATCAAGGATCACTTGGTCACTAGCATCAAACTCCTCCAGCACTTCCCTGAAATATGCACTGGAGTATCTATCACCTTCATGACAATAGGCATACTGATCCTTGTAGGATTGTTTGTTCACTTTTATTACGACTGTGCTTGTGCTAAAAAAAAGTATCAGATTGAACAAGTGAAGAAGCCAGTTTCTGTGCTAGACATTTCTACAGTCCATGTGGCGCCTGCAAAATACTAAACTTAATTCTTGTACATAAATAATTCGTATAATTAATACATTGTGATATATGATTCTGATCTTTACAAAATCAATACCAGTGGAAATTCACCCGACATTCAAAACCATTCGTTATTCTCAGTATTCTACTGCGAATTTCCTCAACAATAGGTACTGAATAGAAAACTAGGACTCCTTATAAATTACAATATTTTAACCCATATAGGTCGCTTACATTCAGGATTCAATAAGGTGAATAAACGTTCAGTGAGCTAAAACAGGATAAGGTATGAAAGAACGTCACTCACCCTGATTGAAGCTGACAGATTAGCTACTGAATTGTAAATTCTGCAGTTGTGTTTTTTTCTGGCTGGAACTTGTGATATCGTCCTTGTTTTGCACCTTGATTAGTTCACCAAGGTGTTCTAGTTTTATTTTTGTACCCTGGTTTTTTTACCAGGTCTTCTTGACTTTTTTGTGGGATGCTGGAGATTCTCGTTAATCTCGATGATTAAGACTTTTGTGACTGATGAACCGATGTAAGGGGGTATACAGGGCCGATCCTAGGAGGTTTGCAACGCGTCCCCGCACGCGGGCAGCTAAATACAAGGGGCGGCCGCAAGCCGCCACCTTTATATGTCAGTTGGTAAAGAATATGATTTTCAAAAAACTGATAATTGCTTTTAATTATTGATTATAATTTCTTTCAAACTCTAGTCATCCAAATTTTTAATGAGACGACAAAAGGAATTAAATGAAACTGAATGTCAAATCAAATATTCCTTGCTTCCCTTCACCGAGAAAAAGAAACAAAGGAATGCTTGCTTCAGAAGAACGTGATGCAAAGGTAGAACAAACTACCATCTGAGAGCAATTATCGTTATTAGGTATGTAAACTTATCGAATAGTAGGAGACATTTTAGAGTACTTCATCTATTTCCATAGAATATCATATCCATTATTCAACTGATTTTGATCTGTAATAGTCTCTATGAACCAAAAATTGCATTTGGAAAAAGTGAATTTTGGACGTTTTCTACGGTATTCGATATCGATTCGATTTTCGACCACAGAGATCACTTTTGACAACTGTTGTCAATTTTGAAAATGCAGATTAATTCGAATTCAACTGAAGAAATCGAAGATAAAGTATAGTGTTATGTAAGTCATAACACGCTCATTGAACAATAAAGTATTACAGGCTTTTTCCAGTAACTAATACCACTAGACAAGGTTTATATAACTTTTTGTTCGAAAAGCTACTGCCTAGTCTCCAGCAGTTCATGATATTCGGGGTCAAATATGATTATGGAGCAAATATAAAAGGAAAAATGTAGGCCTTTAAAAGCGGATACTTAAGCTAAGCGTCCACATGTCCGCACCGGATCGGATTTACGGATCTCCATTGCAGAAATGCCGATGCTCCGATGCGTCCGGTGCGGGTCTGTGGACGGGCTTGCACGAGTTTCTATACAAAGAATACCGAAATCCGTTTGATCCGATCCGTCCGATGCGTCCGGTGCGGACATGTGGACGCTTAGCTTTAACATCAATCGAAGAGCATTTATGTCTATGTGCGGCTCATACCTTAAATCTAGTGGTTAATGCCACTTCAAGTGGGAAAATTTCGGTTTTTTTTATGTAGTGAAAGAATTATTTAATTTATTTTCTTTATATCTTTATATCGATGAGATATATTTAAAAAATATGTCAAAGGTTTAACTTTGAAACCCTTAAGCGACACACGGTGGGAGAGTGGTATGAATGCTTCAAGATCTTCAAAATAAGACTTTTGAAAAATCGTAGAAACTTCAAATGCTTTAATTGAAGAATCTACTTGGGATAATAAGACAAAAATTGCATTCATATGCTCAATGTTAATTTGGCATGACTCATTAACAAGAATAGATGTTTTAAGTAAAATACTAGAAAACCCTAAGGTAAGAAGTATTGCAAAGAATGTAAAAGGTTCAGATAATTTAAAAAAATATATAATTTCACAAAGATCTGATGAAAATTGATCCAAGCTTTCCCATCCCAAACCCAGAAAGAAAATTCGCTTATTTAATTATGAGGGCAGCGATGAATGAATCTCCACTGGAGATAAGAAGACGAAATGCTACGGGATGTACAGATTCTTGATTCGACCAAAACTGGATTACGGTTGCATACATCTGCTAGCATTTCAAACCTGAAGTCACTAAAGTGCGGTTTACACGGGTAGAGTAAATGGTAGAGTTCACTAGCATACTTTTTTACGGAAATACTCCACTCGACTCATTCCAGTAGAGTAACTGTTTACACGTTGCTAGTGATTTGAAAGGATAGTTCGATTTTACGTGCCAAATAATGAACAAGCAGACTAGGCAACAATATCGGGGCGTTATTAGAAAATGTTAAGTGCAAGCGGCAGATATTTTATTAAATGGAGTTGGGGATAATATGGAGGAAGAAACTAGATGGGAAAAAAGAATTTAGTCAAGGGATTGGATTAAGAGACGTGATAAATTGGGAGAATCTGCTAATCTTTCAAGAGAACTGGAATCGGAAGACCCAGAAAAATATAAAATGTGCTTGATAATGGCACCTGATAGTTTTGAAACTTCTGAACTTTCTGACTTTTTTGATTTTTTGATCTTCCCTACTTCTTGATTATATGTTCATCTCAAATTTTCTTTTGCAATATATGTATTCAACAATTTCGTCGTAGGCGGCTGATCTCATTGCCCTATTTCTATGATCAGGACTGCTAATGTTTCAAATATATTCGTAATATTTGTAAACTAATACTAATTTCATGGTTTCATTTTCCGTCACCTCATTTTCGCTTGAACGTAAACAAAATTTGAATAAAACTTTCAACGGAAAATTTGTCGAATAGCACTAGGGAGGCTAGAAACACGCACTATCCTCTACTGAAACCGGGCAGTGTCTGTTCACATTGGAATAGTCAACCAGCAAACAATAGAGTAGAGTAGAATTGTGGAAGTGAGGATGGGTTAGTCGAGTGTACTATTCCACATGTGCTATCCACTCGACTCTACCGTACACTATCTTGAGTACTCTACTGCCACTAGCACAACCTATTTACATTATGCTAGTAGGGGGATAGTAAGTACTCTACCATTTACCCACGAATTAATAGATAGATAACTTCCTTGATTAATATATTCAAAGTGTAGTTGACAGGAACTAGGAATCGGGAATGAATTAACAGACCTCAGCTAATGCCGACGTTTCGCAAATATATTTTTGCTTCTTCAGGGCTAAAATAGAGACAACATCATTTAAAAAACACAAAAATAAAAATTTTGAAGATTTACACATTAGACTAAACATTAACAAAATCAAATATACCATCAAATTCTACATTAGAATGGTAAAACAACTTTCAGACGTCACGACCAGCCAAAACTTACCAAAGCCAAACTATGTTCTCCCCAAGGTGCAACCATGAACAACCGACCAGAAAAACATCGAGAAATTCGGAACGTTTTCTACGGTATTCGATATCGATTCGATTTTCGACCACAGAGATCACTTTTGACAACTGTTGTCAATTTTGAAAATGCAGATTAATTCGAATTCAACTGAAGAAATCGAAGATAAAGTATAGTGTTATGTAAGTCATAACACGCTCATTGAACAATAAAGTATTACAGGCTTTTTCCAGTAACTAATACCACTAGACAAGGTTTATATAACTTTTTGTTCGAAAAGCTACTGCCTAGTCTCCAGCAGTTCATGATATTCGGGGTCAAATATGATTATGGAGCAAATATAAAAGGAAAAATGTAGGCCTTTAAAAGCGGATACTTAAGCTAAGCGTCCACATGTCCGCACCGGATCGGATTTACGGATCTCCATTGCAGAAATGCCGATGCTCCGATGCGTCCGGTGCGGGTCTGTGGACGGGCTTGCACGAGTTTCTATACAAAGAATACCGAAATCCGTTTGATCCGATCCGTCCGATGCGTCCGGTGCGGACATGTGGACGCTTAGCTTTAACATCAATCGAAGAGCATTTATGTCTATGTGCGGCTCATACCTTAAATCTAGTGGTTAATGCCACTTCAAGTGGGAAAATTTCGGTTTTTTTTATGTAGTGAAAGAATTATTTAATTTATTTTCTTTATATCTTTATATCGATGAGATATATTTAAAAAATATGTCAAAGGTTTAACTTTGAAACCCTTAAGCGACACACGGTGGGAGAGTGGTATGAATGCTTCAAGATCTTCAAAATAAGACTTTTGAAAAATCGTAGAAACTTCAAATGCTTTAATTGAAGAATCTACTTGGGATAATAAGACAAAAATTGCATTCATATGCTCAATGTTAATTTGGCATGACTCATTAACAAGAATAGATGTTTTAAGTAAAATACTAGAAAACCCTAAGGTAAGAAGTATTGCAAAGAATGTAAAAGGTTCAGATAATTTAAAAAAATATATAATTTCACAAAGATCTGATGAAAATTGATCCAAGCTTTCCCATCCCAAACCCAGAAAGAAAATTCGCTTATTTAATTATGAGGGCAGCGATGAATGAATCTCCACTGGAGATAAGAAGACGAAATGCTACGGGATGTACAGATTCTTGATTCGACCAAAACTGGATTACGGTTGCATACATCTGCTAGCATTTCAAACCTGAAGTCACTAAAGTGCGGTTTACACGGGTAGAGTAAATGGTAGAGTTCACTAGCATACTTTTTTACGGAAATACTCCACTCGACTCATTCCAGTAGAGTAACTGTTTACACGTTGCTAGTGATTTGAAAGGATAGTTCGATTTTACGTGCCAAATAATGAACAAGCAGACTAGGCAACAATATCGGGGCGTTATTAGAAAATGTTAAGTGCAAGCGGCAGATATTTTATTAAATGGAGTTGGGGATAATATGGAGGAAGAAACTAGATGGGAAAAAAGAATTTAGTCAAGGGATTGGATTAAGAGACGTGATAAATTGGGAGAATCTGCTAATCTTTCAAGAGAACTGGAATCGGAAGACCCAGAAAAATATAAAATGTGCTTGATAATGGCACCTGATAGTTTTGAAACTTCTGAACTTTCTGACTTTTTTGATTTTTTGATCTTCCCTACTTCTTGATTATATGTTCATCTCAAATTTTCTTTTGCAATATATGTATTCAACAATTTCGTCGTAGGCGGCTGATCTCATTGCCCTATTTCTATGATCAGGACTGCTAATGTTTCAAATATATTCGTAATATTTGTAAACTAATACTAATTTCATGGTTTCATTTTCCGTCACCTCATTTTCGCTTGAACGTAAACAAAATTTGAATAAAACTTTCAACGGAAAATTTGTCGAATAGCACTAGGGAGGCTAGAAACACGCACTATCCTCTACTGAAACCGGGCAGTGTCTGTTCACATTGGAATAGTCAACCAGCAAACAATAGAGTAGAGTAGAATTGTGGAAGTGAGGATGGGTTAGTCGAGTGTACTATTCCACATGTGCTATCCACTCGACTCTACCGTACACTATCTTGAGTACTCTACTGCCACTAGCACAACCTATTTACATTATGCTAGTAGGGGGATAGTAAGTACTCTACCATTTACCCACGAATTAATAGATAGATAACTTCCTTGATTAATATATTCAAAGTGTAGTTGACAGGAACTAGGAATCGGGAATGAATTAACAGACCTCAGCTAATGCCGACGTTTCGCAAATATATTTTTGCTTCTTCAGGGCTAAAATAGAGACAACATCATTTAAAAAACACAAAAATAAAAATTTTGAAGATTTACACATTAGACTAAACATTAACAAAATCAAATATACCATCAAATTCTACATTAGAATGGTAAAACAACTTTCAGACGTCACGACCAGCCAAAACTTACCAAAGCCAAACTATGTTCTCCCCAAGGTGCAACCATGAACAACCGACCAGAAAAACATCGAGAAATTCGGAAGAACTCGTCCATAACATAAATTCCAAAATACAACATCAACCGTTCAATCAGCGAAAGACAACTGCATACTGAAATTCTCGAGCACCAGTACACGCCCACACAAATTAATATTTATACATGTGTAGCATACAAACAAATCGAATGAAAGAAATCACAATCAACCCGCGCCGTCCCTTATAGCGGCCACTCACGTAGCGTCCAGATCCAGGCGTTCCAGGCGTTTTATTACACTTTATAAGCCTTTGACCAATCACAGAGACTCTTTTCGCACGTGGCCTCATATAATGTCATAAAACGTCCGTCTCAGCAGCCTCGTGAGTGGGCCCCTTAACTCTTTTAAAACCATGTAAAATATTATTGTAAATCAGACTTAGATTTTGGGTATCTGTTCTGCTGTTAACTGTATCGTTTAATTTTATATGTATCATCTCACTTACATTACGCTTCAACCAGTTCGACTCAAAGTCCAAAATTTCAACATTTTGAAAGTTAAACTGGTGACCCCCCTGAAAGTGATGAACCGCCAGAGCTGTCTTATTCTCCTTACACCTGAAAGTCTCATTACAATCATACCTGTGCTGTCTGATTCTGTTTCTCAGAAGTTGCTTTGTCTGACCCACATAACATTTTTGGCAGTTCTCGCATGGTATTTTGTAAACTAGGTTACTACAATGTGAGATAGGATCTTTATCTTTCAATGTGGAGAACAAACGGCCACAAGAGTACAAATTATAAGTTATGATTCTCACGTTGTTTGAAAACTGACTCATGAGTCTTGAAAACTTACTAGTGAGACCAGGTATATAAGGGAATTTTAAATATTTTAACCGAGCTGTAACCATTGTTGTAACATTATCTGATGGTTTCTCACTGGGGTTCTGAAAGTTGTTAATGATCTTTTTGAGCAGAGATGGTGGGTAGTTGTTCATTCTCAATATGTTTTTAATTTTTTCCAAATTTTCGGCATGAAATTCAGAGCCACTCAAATTAATTGCTCTGTAGATAAGATTTTTGATGGTAGAAATTTTGCAAGAAAACGAGCAACTAGACTTGAAATTCAAAACACGACCAGAACTCGTTGGCTTAGTATACCAACAAGTCCTTAAAGTCCCATCTTCACGTCTGCTCACAAGAACGTCCAAGAATGGTAACGAACCATCCACCTCAGCTTCCATGGTAAACTGAAGTTTGGGGTCTTCTTCTTCTTCTTCTTCTTCATCAGCCCTCATTTGTCCACTCCTGGACATAGGCCTCTTTCATCCGTTTCCATGCCCCTCTGTCTTGTGCTGTCCGGAACCATCTTCTCCCCGCTATCCGTTTGATATCGTCCAGCCATCTCTTCTGAGGTCTGCCTACGCTACGTTTGGTCTGTCTTGGTCGCCAATGTGTTATCCGCGCTGTCCAGTTGTCATGGCTTTGTCTGGCCACATGCCCCACCCACTGCCATTTGCTCTCCGAAATGCGTTTCATAATATCCACGACTTTAGTTTTCCGTCGGATTTCCTCATTCCTGATCCCATCCCTCAGACTGATACCAAGCATGATGCGTTCCATCGCTCTTTGCATCACTCTCAATTCTTCGGCACTTCTTTTTGTCATTGCCATTGTTTCTAAACCGTATGTTGCTACCGGTAGTATACATGCATCGAAGACTTTCCGCTTTAGGTTTATTGGTATCTCTCGGTTTTTCAAAATAAAGCTCAACTTACCAAAAGCTGCCCATGTAAGTCTCTTTCTACGTTTAATTTCGGCAACTTGGTTCTCTTTGCCATTCTTTATATTGTGCCCCAAGTACACATATTCGTCGACGTTTTCCAAAGTTGTACCGTCCACTGTTACAGTATCGTTCGCATCGCTGATAATCTTCGTCTTAGAAAGGTTCATTCTTAAGCCCACTTTACTCGATGCTTCATTCAGTTGACCCAGCATCTCCTTGAGTTCATGGACGTCGCTACTTATGAGGACGATGTCGTCGGCGAACCGCAGGTGTTTTAGGAGTGTTCCGTTCACATTGATACCTTTAGACTCCCAAGGAAGTGTTTTGAATACGTTCTCCAACGCCAGAGTGAATAGTTTGGGAGATATAGTGTCTCCCTGGCGCACGCCTCTCTTAATTTCTATTTTATTCGTTGTCAGGTTGGGGTGATAGGAGTTAAAGGCGGTTAGTAGTTCGTCACATTTGCCGATGGTGAACCATCGAATAATCGAATAATAAAGAAGGGGAAGGCTTTTGCAGTTACCACCCCTTCAGCTCCTCTCTCAACCTTTAAACTGTCTTCTATGACCAGCATCCATACAGGTTATCATTAAACGGAGATATCTGGGAGTGGAATTCTGAATTTTGATACCTAGGAATATCCCTGCATAGCAAGCTTCTGTGGAATAAGCATGTTGATAAAGCTATTGGCAAAACTACAAGGGCTCTTATGACGTGCAGGTGTCTATGCGGCAGGAATTGGGGTTGTAACCCAAAAAAACTACTTCATGATTGTGAGACCTATAATCACATACGAGTATGGGGCGATATCCTGGTTTGCTAAAGCAAGTCAGGTAAGAACGAGGAAAAGGATTGCCTGTGAGCATCACGGGAGCTATGAAAACGAGCCCAACTCTTAGATATTCTGAGGATGGCCTCACGGGCTTGTAAGGGTTTGAGATCTGTAGCATTACAGAGTTCACTATCGTTAGCCTCGAAAGTTTTTCAGGCAGAATTATTGGCAATTGAAAGATCTGTAGACATAAACCTTGGAAAAAACTATCGGAAGTGCGACATAGCCGTTTACTCGAATAATCAAACCACTATGAAAGCACTGAGCTCATGTGTCATATACTCAAAGTTGATGTGGGAGTGCCGAAGAAAACTCAATGAGGTAGACAAGAAAAATAAGATCTTTTTAATCTCAGTTCCCGGTCATTCGGGAATCAAAGGCAACGAAGAGGCCATTCATTGGCCCATAACCCTTCAGGGAAAAGCACCTATAAGAAAGAGTTCCTGGAGAAGGAGAAAACCGAAAGAAAAACGCTCTGGCGGAATCTTCCAAAAAGGGATCACTTCAAAAAGTTCCTTCGGAACTTTGAAACTATCGGACAATGGAGAGTGTAGATTCTGTGAGGGAGGAGGAAGAAAATCCTACACATCTATTCACGGAATGCCTAGCCCTCACAAGCCAAAGGAAAGTATCCTTTGAGCAAGAGGCTTACAGGAGCGGGGAACTAGCCTCGTTGAAACCTTTCCAGATATTGGATTTCGTAAGATCTCTAGAACTGGCCGGAGAGCTGTAAAATGCCTGGTGACAATAGCTCTATTTTGGGGCATAAGGCATAATAGACTTTAAGGTCGCAGTAAAGTGTAATCCCTATCTAAATATAACTATATCCATACAGGTGAACCTCTGGCACATTTACCATAATGCCTCCTAGCGTGACAACGATTGCTCGTCGCTACCAGTTAGGAATTGCAGTGCAGCAATGTGCACCCCAATCCCTCATCGGGCAGGACGAAAAAGGTTTCGAAATGCCCGCACGAAAGCGAAACGTATCAGTCTGGGTACCGGTGGGACGAATTGCAAATTATTAATAAAGTTTCCTTACTCTCTGTATAACTTTATTAGGCGGACTCTATCACATTTTCCTCCGTGAAAATTTTTGTAGTCGTAGATTTTTTTCAGCAAACCTTTCAATTCTTTTGAATCATACATACTCTTTTTTTGTAAAATGCAACCATAAAAACAATCTGAGAGAAATGAGAAAACTAATTGTCAGACAAAAATAGTGTGGCGTTGAGCGTGTCAACCAACATGAACATGACTGAAAATCGCAGTTTTTGAAATTATTAATTCCCTCCGGATTTTTTCAGAATCGGTTGATACAACCATATAAGTATGAAAATGCAATTGTCCGACAGAAAATGTGGCGTTTTTCTTGTCCGACAAATGGAAAACGACGATTTTTTGAGATAAAAAAAATTATGAATAAGGTTTTGTTTCCCTTCTTATTCTCTCTTCACCTCGAAAATACAATTTTGTGCACCAGTTGTCCGACAAAAAAACGTGGCGTTCATTCAAAAATTAAAAATTTAATGATCTAATTTGGGTATGAATAGACTAGATGCATTTATCGGATATAACTTTGCTTATGCATTTGATTTTTTGAGGATCATTTAAGAAGGATGTGCTGAAAACTATCCTTCAACTGTCCGACAAAAAAAGTTCGGCAATTTCTCAGTACACCGAATGAAAGTTATTGGTCTCGTGATACTCCGTTTTCATAACTAAAATTTTCAATCATCATATTCATTTGACATTGAAATTTCGATGAAAGTTTCATTTTTTCATAATATTGGTTGCTTTTGTGAAGCATATTCAATTTGTTTGGCCCAAAGAATTACTAGAATCCGTTGGATAAGGAAATTCTAATCTTGAAGTGGAATGTTGCACGAAGTGGTGGAAGGTACCTGGGAAACCTTTTCTGTAACACCTTTGATGTTATGAAAAGACTGTTTTCAATTATTTATACTTGTAGCTATTCACAAACTGATTATTTTCTGCCCCAGTTGAATATGGAATCTCCATCCCAGGTCGAAGTCGCGAATTCTTCGAAAAGAAAGTGATGGTTTCATGGAATTCCGTTTGAGGAATACCAAGGGTTGTAAAAGTAGTTTGGTTATTTTCCCTGTAAATATGAGTGCTGTTTCGGTTTTGCACCGCAGTCCTCTGCAGTCTGAAACTGTGTAGACGAATTTTAGTGTGCTGCCGAATTTTCTCTTCTCGATTCTTGTTCTATTCTATTTGATAGTTTTTCAGTTATTGCCGATATAATATTCTTAGTAGTGATGGGGGTTTTTTTGTTTAAATATTTGAAAAATAACCCTGACTACAAAACGCAAAGGAAGGAAGTGAAAAAATTCATAGCTGACATTCTTAGACAGTGTTAAATATTCTTGGCATCAAGAAAACATCATAATCACAAATATAAAGATGTCATTCTACCTGACGATTGGTGGATGCAATTCGTCTTTTTACAAATAATCCAATGTGGAGAAGGAGTATTTCCATTTTTTTTATCAGATTTGAATAAAAATGTCAGTAAACAATTTGAATTATACACTTTCAATTAAAACCAATAGTTTCATTTCAATAATAATCGAAGAAAGATTCTGAAACAAAACCACATTTTTCAAGTAGTTTTTTTGTCCGACTAAGAATTTGCCGCATTTTATATGGTGGGAAGTTGTTTTTTCTATGATATATAAATTCATTCTTGTCCGACAAATATTAATAAATTCCAAAACCCAAAAAAATCGTCGATTTTCATCTGTCGGAAAAGAAAAACGCCACATTTTTTCTGTCAGACAATTGCATATTCATATTTCATATGGTAATATCAACCGATTCTGAAATAATCAGGAGTTTATTAATAATTTTGAAAAATGCAATTTTCAGTCATCTTCATGTTGGTAGACACGATCAGAGCCACCCAATTTTTGTCAGACAATCATGTTTTCCCATTTCTCCAAGATTGTTTTTATGATTGCATTTCACAAAAAAAGAGTTTGTATGGATTAAAAAAATTGAAAGGATTGCTGAAAAAAAGGCGCGACTACAAAAATTTCCACAGAGGAAAAATGTGATAGACGCCGCCTAATAAAGTTATACAGAAAGTAAAAAAACTTTATTAATAATTTGCAATTTGTCCCACCGGCACCTAGACTAATATGTTTCGCCTTCGTGCGGGCATTTCGAAACCTTTTTCGTCCTGCCCGATGAGGGATTGGAGTGCACATTGCTGCACTGCAATTCCTAACTGGTAGCGACGAGCAATCGTTGTCACAAAGGAGGCATTGTAAATGTGCGAACCTCTGTGCTATCCTCAAAGAAATAAATTTCAAAATTTCAATACAACCTCGGACCAATTAGTAGGAAAGAGAACTCAATGTTCAACTTGATTCAGCTTATTTGTCAGCTGCTGTCAATTAAAAAAAAATTATCATAATTTATTATATCTACAAGGTATACTCCAGACCCTCAAGCCTCCTAGAATTTGTTCTCAATAAAGACTCTTTTCAGTTATTTTCAGTCATTAGTAACGAGATCATTTGAGATCCCAATATACTGATTGGTTAGGCAATGGTGGTTCAAAAATGAAATGAGCAAAATCATGAGCAAACACTCTCGGACACAAATCCATCTGTGACCTTGACCAACCTTCTTAATAAACCAATATAAAAAATTTGGAATATCTTAAAACTGCGTTGTTTTGGCACACTGTTGTTTTCAATCACAACATAAAAATATGGGTTTCAAAAGAATCAGATTCCTCAGATTGTAGAAACTTAAAACATCAAAAATTTGAAGTTCCATGTAGTAGATAATAGCTTAAATTTCAGGTCAGCCAAAACACTTTCTCGCCAAAAATGTTCTTCCCGGAACCAGAATCAAGATCATCGCAAATTAATACCTTAATTCACATTTTGATTTGTTTACTGTCTGAAGCTACAACAGACTCGGAATACTGCGAAATCCGAAATCTACCTTGAAAGACGACTAAGTCGAATTTTTGACATTGAGACAAAGCAAGATGCGAAGAAAACAGTAAGGTCATTAATCTCATTGTCATAAGATTGTCTTGAATATATTCAAGCGCCATTGTCATAATATTCATGGGAATTTCAAGATCAAGGCAACAGAAAAATATCGAATGAGCTATATCGTGAAAGTACTTGAGAGAGCTTGAGTATTAACATTTTCTGGTAATTCTCCATTATGAATATGTTTTGATATTTTATGTCCTCAGATTGAGGTTATATGAGATTCTAGAAAAATACAACAACATAGCGAAGTTAAGGTGAAGAATATTTCGAAATATTCGTCGAAGGTCTTACAAAACTAAAGTAGGGATCAGTATCAATTTCAATATCAAACTAATGCTGGTCGATTGCTATCATAAGAAATACGCCAACATTGTACTTATTGTATATTGAATTTTTGGGAACTTGCAGCTCCAGAAAATATTGCTCTGTAATGCTCTTGTAATGATATTTCAACTCCACACAACTCGCTGGAGATATGATCACTGATATTTGAATATGTTTAATATAGGCTTTTTTCTCTTTTTCCGTTCTGTATCATGAAAGCAAGTAGTTTAAAAATTGGTCATATAAATATAAGATCTCTGATTCCAAGTCTTGAAGAATTCAAACAGTTCATTACCTCGAATGATTTCGATGTTGTGGGTGTATCGGAAACTTGGTTAAATGAAACAGTCAACCACGAAAACATCGTAATTGACGGATATAGGGGTATTTATCAGAATCGAAATGGTAGAGGTGGAGGCGTGGGATTATTCGTCAAGGTGCGTTTTAATGTCACACGAATAGAAAATGAATATACAAATAACTCTAGTTTTGAACAAGTCTGGATTCGAATGCGTCTAAATAAGATGGATATTGTCCTAGGATGTATTTACAAACCACCGCAATACAGTCAATCTAATTTTTTGACAGATTTTGATGATATCTTATCCTCATTGGCACCTCTTTCTGACAATATATGCTGTGTTGGTGATTTCAACCTAAATTACCTGAACTACTCCTCTAAGGAGGTGATAGAGTTCAACCTACTGCTAAGTTCCATGGGCCTGTCCCAAGTTTTTACCCATCCTACTAGAGTAACATTACAAAGTGAATCCCTAATTGATCTGATCATAATGTCTGATAGTATGGAAGTAGGCAAGTGTGACACCCTGGCCTCCATGTTTTCAGATCACGAATTCATTTTTTGTGAAATTCAAATACCTACTCTAAGAAGAAAAACAGAGTTCAAAGAATACAGAAACTACAAGGATATTGATATACAGCAGTTCGATCAGGACTTGCGCTCCATTCCATGGCGGAATATTTTCGACATTGACAATGCTGACGGGAAAGTTGAGTTTATTAGCTCGAATATAAACGCGTTGCTTGATCTACACGCACCAAAAAGAATGATTAGATTGTCGAAGCCTAAAAAACAGCCCTGGCTTGACAATGTTAGACACCTTATGAAACTGCGTAATAAAGCCTTGAGTAAATACAAAAAGAATCGCACTGACGAGAACCGAGCCCACTATAAATCATTAAGGAACTTAGTTTCTTCGAAAATTGAACATGAGAAAAAACTGTTTCTGAAAAAAAAATTTTCAACTAATAACAATCTTTGGCAAGAGCTTAAATACTACTGCGGTGATTTCAAAGATGGCACCACCCAAATACCTGAAAACTTGAGAAATCCTGATGAAATCAATCGTTCTTTCATTTCATTGATCCCACAACCCGTAGCTGATCCCGAAGACACTATGAAATTTTACTCACAAAACCGGAAAAGATCGTTAACCTCTCTCCTTAAGTTCACTGCTGTATCAGAAATTGATGTACTCAAAATAATCTCTCAGTTGAAATCTAAAGCCTGCGGCATAGATGGCATCAATATACACGTACTGCATTTATGTACCCCGTTTATTCTTCCATTTCTCACTCATCTCATAAATCACTGTATTTCCAACTCAATTTATCCAACTACATGGAAGAGGGCACTTGTAATCCCAAAACCAAAAAAAACATCTCCTAAAGAGTACAGAGATCTCAGACCTATAAGCATCCTCCCATGCTTATCGAAGATTCTCGAAAAAATAATTAACGAACAACTAATTAATCATATAGAAGCCAACAATATCCTTCCAGAATCACAATCTGGCTTTAGAAAACATCACAACTGTTCTACCACTCTAACAGATATCACGGATGACATCTTTCGTGCCACAGATAATGGTAATTTCACATTGCTTGTTCTCTTAGACTATAGTAGAGCCTTTGACACCCTTAATCGGTCTATATTGTTGGCGGTTCTCCACTACATAGGTCTTGATGAGAGCGCAGTTGCCTTTTTCAGTAGTTACTTTGATGGGAGGACTCAAAGAGTCTTGATGGATGGTGTTCTGTCCGGGGAACTATCTGTGACTAGAGGTGTTGCACAGGGATCAATTCTGGGAGCAACTCTTTACATAGTATACACCTCTGAGCAAGATTGCTCTTTCAATAAATGCAAAGCTCATTACTACGCAGACGATACTCAGGTATGGATATCCTTTGACAAGACTGATGTCGTTGAAGCTTGTAACACTCTGAATCTCGAACTAGAAAAGGTTGTGAATTTTTCAGCTAAACATCACCTTCACATCAATGCAGAAAAATGTACGGCATTACTCTTCGGTCCTAAAAATTGTAGAGAACAAACTGAAAAATTGGTAAATATTAAAATCGGTGATAAAAGATTGAAAATTGAATCCGGCAAACGTAATCTAGGAGTGATATTTGATAGTAATCTAAGATTTGATGAACATGTCTCGAACTGTATTCGTCGTGCGTATTACAAATTAAGGCTGCTATATTGTAATCGGCACTATATCCCGGAGAAACAGAAAAAAATTTTATGTGACTCCCTTGTACTATCAACTTTTAACTTCGGTGACGTGATTTATGGGGAATGCTTAACTGCAATAGCCAAGGCGAGAATTCAGCGTGTCCAGAATTCATGTCTGAGATTTATATTTGGCATTAGAAAATTCGACAGAATCTCTCACAAACTCAAAGAAATAGGCTGGTTGAACATGAATTTCCGCCGAAAATTACACTCAGCCTGCTTCTATCACAACATTATATTAAAAAAAACTCCGAAATATCTCCATAGAAAAATAATATATAGAAGTCATGTCCATAATATAAATATAAGAAATAGAGGTCTTATAACACCACCAGTTCATAGAACGACCGTTTTCGAAAGAAGTTTCACCTACAACATCGCTAAAGTCTATAATGGTATTCCATACACCTTCAAGACTTTGAACATAAAGACATTTAAAAATAAAATCTTTGAATTATACTTGAGAGAACAGAACGAGCACTAGTTCTTCTATTTACTTGCACATTATCTAACTCACTCCATTAGTGAACGCAGAACGCCTATGAAAAAAGTGTAAAAAGCTGATCCAAAATATTTTTTCTTGTTGTTTTTTGGTTTTCTTGTGTTTTTTTTCTTTTTTTAGTATTTTTCTGTAAGGGTTGAGTAGAGCAGAATATGCATAAGCATAACTGGACTCCGCCTTTTTTCACAATAGATCAAATTAGCTAATAACTAAAATAAAATAATTACTGTATCCTTTCTGTGAAAATAAAGACATTATTATTTATTTTTTTTTTTTTTTTTTTAATACGTCCGTGTGAGGGGAAAACCCTTTATGGGCACCGAGAGGGTCCGCACTCTCGGTAGTGTGAGAATCCAGGATCTTGTTTGGCTACTCACTAAAAACCCCTCACACCTTCAATGGAGGAGTTCTTCATCCTGCCCTCGCAGCGTCCCTTAACAAAAGAGATGAGCTGCAAGTGGCTTCTAGAGTTCATGGGACCTGATGATATGGAGTGACCCGAGCAACACTGCTTTCTGCATTCTGTGCGCCAATACCTCGGCCAGTGATCTGCAGACCGGGATAATCTTCAGTTCATCCACATAGTTAGCTCTCATTCCACCGAGACATCCTATGATAAGCACGACCATCCTAATTTTATGACCTGGGTATAAAGTTCCAAGCTCGAACATAAGGTCTTTGTATTTTTGCCTCTTCTGTTGTTCCTTCATCACAACATTATTTTCAGCAGGGGAGGAGAATTCCACGACAAATAACTCCTTCAGCTCCTTGTCCAGCAGAAGTATGTCTGGCTTAACAGCATTGATCTGTCGTGTTGTTGAGACAGGATAGTTCCAGCATATCCGAGCTCTTTCGTTCTGGATCACCGCTTCAATCTCCAGAGGCACATATGGTAGCACCGGTTCTTTGTCTATCCCATACGCGGCTCTCAGATGGAAGTATAAAATCCGGAGTGCCGCGTTGTGTCTCTCTACATACCCCGATGGAGCATGGACTCTGCAGGCGGAAAGGATGTGCATAATCGTTTCCTGTTGCCCATGGCAAGCCCTGCAAGTTGTTGGGGTGTCCATTTTCATGATGTTCTTTTTATACCATCTCGTATTCAGTACTCCATCTTGACACGCCATCACAAATCCTTCTGTCTCTGACTTAAGGCTAGCTGACTTTAGAAAGGCGAAAGACAATTCTTCAGACAGGTCCTGGTCTTTTAAACTCCTGAAATATATGGAGTGCAAGGTCTTACTCATATGATGTTCGAGTAATGTATCTGACTGAGACTTTCGGATCAGTCTTGCTAGGCTTCTTTGGTCCGCTTGAGTGATCGGTGCTCCAGCGAGCTCAGGATTGATCGATACGCCGGTTATGCTGAGCTTATCCAGGGCCCTTTGTGCAGCTCGGAATAGGAAGGCTCCATGGTTCGCAATTTCATGCTGAGCGACAAATTTCAGAAGCGGATCTCCACTTCTTAGAATCCTTACTGCCATTTCCAATGTTTGTTGATAGTGTTGATATTCCAAACATTGCAATCCTCTACCTCCCTGGCTTCGAGGAAGGTATATCCTCTGTATTGAACTGTTGGGATGTAGGCTACGATTCATGTTCATCGTTTTCCTTGTTAACCTATCAAGATCGAGGAGCTCGTTTACCGTCCAGTTCACCACTCCGAAAGAGTAGGTGAGAATCGGGATGGCTAGCATATTTGTAGCAGATACTTTGTTCTTTCCCGACAGCTGCGATTTCCATATGTCTCTCAGCTTCTTTTTGTAGCTGGCTGTTAAGGCATTCTTTATCTGGGTTGTCTCCAGTACACCCCTCTGTTTCATTCCAAGAAACTTGTAAGTTTCTCCGTCTTCGAGGTGTCGAAAAGTCATTCCATCTTCCAGTCGAATATCTTCTCCTGCGTCTTCAGCTTTTCCCCTGCGCAGATGAAAAACAGCACACTTGTCCAAACCGAATGACATTCCCATTGCTGAAGTGTAGTCTGAAACGATATTCAGTAGTTGCCGCAGTGCGGACTCGGAGGGAGCGTAGAGCTTCAAGTCGTCCACGTACAAGAGATGCGAGATCAGGTGGTTCCTTCTGCCTGGTGGTCCGGCCTGGTATCCTATCTTGCTCTCCCTTAACTCAACTGTTAGTGGTATAAGAGTTATGCAGAATAATAACGGGCTTAGCGAATCTCCCTGGAAAACTCCTCTCCTGTATCTCACCCATCCTGTATAAACGGTTCGACCCTCTGCTCGGATGGCAAACTTCGTTTTCCACAGCGCTATGATGTTTTCTATCGCGTGGACGATGTTGGGGTGGACTTTCAGCATTTTTAATAACCGTATGATCAGTTCATGCGGCGAGGTGTCATATGCTTTCGCGTAGTCTAACCATGATGTGTGTAGGTCGCGCTTGTAGTGTCTGGCGTCTAGACATACGCTCTTGTCTATGAGCAAGTTGTCCTTGCATCCTTGCACTCCTTTCTTTGCTCCCCTCTGTTCGTAGATGCTGTTCCACACTGGTCCAATAACCCTCAGTATTTGATCTTGAATTACACTTGTGAGGATCTTATACAGTGTATTGAGGCAAGTGATTGGGCGATAGTTCTTGGGTTGCCCTAAATCACCTGATTTTGGTATCAGCACTGTTCTACCCTCCACTAACCATGACGGAATGGGCTCATGGCGAGTCAGCATCCCGCTGAATAATCTTGCCAGGTGTTGATGTGTAGCTGGAAAACTCTTCCACCAGTAGTTTTGAATACCGTCCAGTCCAGGTGCTGTAAAATCACGCTTGTTCTTAAGGGCTTTTTTAATATCTTCGGTTGATATTTCAGAAAGTTCATCGTTCTGCTGTTGGTTTTGATCACACATCTGCTGGAATCTGAGTAGTGCTGGAGTATCCCTGGTTTCTGCTTGTTGTTCATACAGGCTTTTCCAAAATTTTTCGACCTCTTGAGGTGATGGTGGGTTTTGTGCCTTTTGTTGTTGGGACTGAAATAATTTCGATGGTTCTGCGGTGAAGGTGTTGTTATCTTCAATCCATTTTTGCCTTTTTATCAGTTTCTTTCGCGCTGCAGCAAGTGATCTTATTTTATCTACAGCTTTCTGCTTCAGTAGATGGACTGTGGGCAAATCCACTGCATGATGTATGGAACGAAACTCCTCGATCATATCCTTCATTTTCTTGCTTGATCCAATTTTGCCTCTCAGAACATCTATGATACATTGGTACCAAGATGCCTGCTGCCTCATTGATTTTATTTTGATGTCAAGCCGACTGAGTCTTAACCTATGCTTATCCTTCTTCGTAGCTGAACTTTTCGGTGGACATAGAAGTGAAGCGGCCGCTCTCACTGCAGCCACCACATCTTCTAGTGAACAGGTCTCGTTAAGATGATCTTGAATTATTTTGTCCACTACGGCTAGATCTTCAGCCTGAAGTCTTGTTTTTATTCGGGTGGCCTTGACCAGTGGGTCTCTAACAGCAGCCTCAAATGCTTCCTTTATATTGACGATTGACTCCGGAACATCTCTCACTTGTTCCGCTCTTGGCCTTGCCCTCAGGGCTATTGCTTGGTGTTGTTGGTTTGGAGCACCTGTCACCTGCTCTTCACCGTGTTCTATTTCTGGAACATCTCTCACTTGTTCCACTCTTGGCCTTGCCCCCAGGACCATTGCTTGGTGTTGTTGGTTTGGAACATTATTTTTTTTTTTTTTTTTTTTTTTTTTTTAACGTCCGTGTGAGGGGAAAACCCTTTATGGGCACCGAGAGGGTCCGCACTCTCGGTAGTGTGAGAATCCAGGATCTTGTTTGGCTACTCACTAAAAACCCCTCACACCTTCAATGGAGGAGTTCTTCATCCTGCCCTCGCAGCGTCCCTTAACAAAAGAGATGAGCTGCAAGTGGCTTCTAGAGTTCATGGGACCTGATGATATGGAGTGACCCGAGCAACACTGCTTTCTGCATTCTGTGCGCCAATACCTCGGCCAGTGATCTGCAGACCGGGATAATCTTCAGTTCATCCACATAGTTAGCTCTCATTCCACCGAGACATCCTATGATGAGCACGACCATCCTAATTTTATGACCTGGGTATAAAGTTCCAAGCTCGAACATAAGGTCTTTGTATTTTTGCCTCTTCTGTTGTTCCTTCATCACAACATTATTTTCAGCAGGGGAGGAGAATTCCACGACAAATAACTCCTTCAGCCCCTTGTCCAGCAGAAGTATGTCTGGCTTAACAGCATTGATCTGTCGTGTTGTTGAGACAGGATAGTTCCAGCATATCCGAGCTCTTTCGTTCTGGACCACCGCTTCAATCTCCAGAGGCACATATGGTAGCACCGGTTCTTTGTCTATCCCATACGCGGCTCTCAGATGGAAGTATAAAATCCGGAGTGCCGCGTTGTGTCTCTCTACATACCCCGATGGAGCATGGACTCTGCAGGCGGAAAGGATGTGCATAATCGTTTCCTGTTGCCCATGGCAAGCCCTGCAAGTTGTTGGGGTGTCCATTTTCATGATGTTCTTTTTATACCATCTCGTATTCAGTACTCCATCTTGACACGCCATCACAAATCCTTCTGTCTCTGACTTAAGGCTAGCTGACTTTAGAAAGGCGAAAGACAATTCTTCAGACAGGTCCTGGTCTTTTAAACTCCTGAAATATATGGAGTGCAAGGTCTTACTCATATGATGTTCGAGTAATGTATCTGACTGAGACTTTCGGATCAGCCTTGCTAGGCTTCTTTGGTCCGCTTGAGTGATCGGTGCTCCAGCGAGCTCAGGATTGATCGATACGCCGGTTATGCTGAGCTTATCCAGGGCCCTTTGTGCAGCTCGTAATAGGAAGGCTCCATGGTTCGCAATTTCATGCTGAGCGACAAATTTCAGAAGCGGATCTTCACTTCTTAGAATCCTTACTGCCATTTCCAATGTTTGTTGATAGTGTTGATATTCCAAACATTGCAATCCTCTACCTCCCTGGCTTCGAGGAAGGTATATCCTCTGTATTGAACTGTTGGGATGTAGGCTACGATTCATGTTCATCGTTCTCCTTGTTAACCTATCAAGATCGAGGAGCTCGTTTACCGTCCAGTTCACCACTCCGAAAGAGTAGGTGAGAATCGGGATGGCTAGCATATTTGTAGCAGATACTTTGTTCTTTCCCGACAGCTGCGATTTCCATATGTCTCTCAGCTTCTTTTTGTAGCTGGCTGTTAAGGCATTCTTTATCTGGGTTGTCTCCAGTACACCCCTCTGTTTCATTCCAAGAAACTTGTAAGTTTCTCCGTCTTCGAGGTGTCGAAAAGTCATTCCATCTTCCAGTCGAATATCATCTCCTGCGTCTTCAGCTTTTCCCCTGCGCAGATGAAAAACAGCACACTTGTCCAAACCGAATGACATTCCCATTGCTGAAGTGTAGTCTGAAACGATATTCAGTAGTTGCCGCAGTGCTGACTCGGAGGGAGCGTAGAGCTTCAAGTCGTCCACGTACAAGAGATGCGAGATCAGGTGGTTCCTTCTGCCTGGTGGTCCGGCCTGGTATCCTATCTTGCTCTCCCTTAACTCAATTGTTAGTGGTATAAGAGTTATGCAGAATAATAACGGGCTTAGCGAATCTCCCTGGAAAACTCCTCTCCTGTATCTCACCCATCCTGTATAAACGGTTCGACCCTCTGCTCGGATGGCAAACTTCGTTTTCCACAGCGCTATGATGTTTTCTATCGCGTGGACGATGTTGGGGTGGACTTTCAGCATTTTTAATAACCGTATGATCAGTTCGTGCGGCGAGGTGTCATATGCTTTCGCGTAGTCTAACCATGATGTGTGTAGGTCGCGCTTGTAGTGTCTGGCGTCTAGACATACGCTCTTGTCTATGAGCAAGTTGTCCTTGCATCCTTGCACTCCTTTCTTTGCTCCCCTCTGTTCGTAGATGCTGTTCCACACTGGTCCAATAACCCTCAGTATTTGATCTTGGATTACACTTGTGAGGATCTTATACAGTGTATTGAGGCAAGTGATTGGGCGATAGTTCTTGGGTTGCCCTAAATCACCTGATTTTGGTATCAGCACTGTTCTACCCTCCACTAACCATGACGGAATGGGCTCATGGCGAGTCAGCATCCCGCTGAATAATCTTGCCAGGTGTTGATGTGTAGCTGGAAAACTCTTCCACCAGTAGTTTTGAATACCGTCCAGTCCAGGTGCTGTAAAATCACGCTTGTTCTTAAGGGCTTTTTTAATATCTTCGGTTGATATTTCAGAAAGTTCATCGTTCTGCTGTTGGTTTTGATCACACATCTGCTGGAATCTGAGTAGTGCTGGAGTATCCCTGGTTTCTGCTTGTTGTTCATACAGGCTTTTCCAAAATTTTTCGACCTCTTGAGGTGATGGTGGGTTTTGTGCCTTTTGTTGTTGGGACTGAAATAATTTCGATGGTTCTGCGGTGAAGGTGTTGTTATCTTCAATCCATTTTTGCCTTTTTATCAGTTTCTTTCGCGCTGCAGCAAGTGATCTTATTTTATCTACAGCTTTCTGCTTCAGTAGATGGACTGTGGGCAAATCTACTGCATGATGTATGGAACGAAACTCCTCGATCATATCCTTCATTTTCTTGCTTGATCCAATTTTGCCTCTCAGAACATCTATGATACATTGGTACCAAGATGCCTGCTGCCTCATTGATTTTATTTTGATGTCAAGCCGACTGAGTCTTAACCTATGCTTATCCTTCTTCGTAGCTGAACTTTTCGGTGGACATAGAAGTGAAGCGGCCGCTCTCACTGCAGCCACCACATCTTCTAGTGAACAGGTCTCGTTAAGATGATCTTGAATTATTTTATCCACTACGGCTAGATCTTCAGCCTGAAGTCTTGTTTTTATTCGGGTGGCCTTGACCAGTGGGTCTCTAACAGCAGCCTCAAATGCTTCCTTTATATTGACGATTGACTTCGGAACATCTCTCACTTGTTCCGCTCTTGGCCTTGCCCTCAGGGCTATTGCTTGGTGTTGTTGGTTTGGAGCACCTGTCACCTGCTCTTCACCGTGTTCTATTTCTGGAACATCTCTCACTTGTTCCACTCTTGGCCTTGCCCCCAGGACCATTGCTTGGTGTTGTTGGTTTGGAGCATCTGTCACCTGCTCTTGACCGTGTTCTATTTCTGGAACATCTCTCACTTGTTCCGTTCTTGGCCTAGCTCCCAGGGCTATTGCTTGATGTTCTTGGTTTGGAGCATCTGTCACCTGCTCTTCACCGTGTTCTATTTCGGGAACATCTCTCACATGTTCTGTTATTGGCCTGTTGGAGCGTGTACCAGTCTCGGTTCGGCTCGCAATGTTTCTCACCAGGTCAATCGTCAATTGCTGATGTTGACTCGAAGCATCTGTCACCTGCTCCTCAGCTAGTTGTTCCGTCCTTTCTTGCTCTTGAGACCGCCATAAGATTCCTCTTCTTTTGAGATGACTGATCTGATCTCTGAGGTTTTGCTGCGTCATGAAGTCAAGGTCCGGATAATTTTCGCACCACAGACCATGAAGCCTATTCATGTACCCTCGTCTTTCAGGTCTTGATCTTCTGTATAGCTCAGTCAGCAGGCTATGCTGCTCGGGCGTCCACTTGTGGCGTCCTCTTTGTGCCGTCCTGTTTCGGCTGCCGGTTCCGACTGCGGGCTGCTCTCTCGAGCGTTGAATCCCTATGCGACCGACAACCTGAACTCTCTCCTCGTCAATGTCTTCCTCGTCTAAAGGCATAGCTTCTTGTATGGCAGGCGCCTGCCTTCTCAGCATCCTGCCGTTGGTGGCCCGCATGCTGTCACGTCCAGCACCAACTCCAGACGCGCCCTGACGATCCCCAGGCAGCGACTGTTTTCCGAGGCTTAGCTGATATCTGTCCGACATCGGTTGAGAGTGACCGGGGTCCGCGGGATTGTCACACCCGTATACTACAAAGTAGTACCCCCCGTGCGGGTTTGCCACCATTTACCCTTGGTAGCCCAGGTAACTCGGGCCGTGGGGACGTCACCCCCCATGTGGCATGGCAAAACCACACCACACCCGTGCGGGTGGGAACATTATTATTATTATTATTATTATTATTATAAGTGCTAACGATAGTGCACACCCTTGGTGCTAGTTCTGTATATTCAAACACCAGCTCTCTTCATAGTTTTCGACCCATCGGTGTACTCTTTTATGGTCATTTCTTTGAAATTTTGAATAGTGTATCCCATTTCCCCTCCTTTCCTTCAACATAGCGTTGTATTCTTCTCAATACCTACATTTTCAATCGTTACATCACTAGGTAGATTCGTTCTCATTATCTGTACCTTGCCTGAATATGAGTATTATTTTAGAGGCATAAATTGTCATTAGTGAATCAGAGTAATGTCATATTCTTCACCAATGATATCTGGTCCTTTCTTTATAAAATCTTATCAACACTTATGAAATAGAAGTAACAAGAAAAGAAGTATTCTTAGATAAATTGGGTTGAACGAAAATTCATTTTGTTCATTTGCTATGGACCAAATGATATACAGACAAATGGCAACAATATTGTTACAACTATAGTTCAAAATTGCACTAACAAAGTTCACAAATGAAGCATTGGTTCTTCTAGGAACACCAGTACAAGATGCGTCAGCCCAATGCAAGCAATTTATGCATCAAAACCAGTCTTCGGCAGGCTAATATTGGAAAAATATATAATTTCAAAAGATACATGGACAGTCGACGTCTTCTTCACCTAGAAAGTTGTCTTCTTTGAATAATGCCCTAGGGACCTATCTCCTTCTCTTTGGAGGAGGTGTGGGCTATTTTTTTCCATTTGATTGCAATCATATTAGGTGTAGAAGTTGAAACTAAGTAAATTTGTCGACTCTTCAGTTCACGCTTGCCTTGTCCACTTATAGATCGTCCTTTAGGGACTGGAGAAATCTCCCCAAAGGAACAGCAAGAGTAGCATAAGATGCATCGCTCTTATTAGCCGCAGACGAATGTTTTTGTTTCGAATAAGCTAAAACAAGTCCTGGTTCTTTGTTTGCTGATGGATCCTGGGATGAATTGTCTTGTTTTTGTTCGGTAGATAGTATTAATTCAGCTGAAATAACAAGTGAAGTTTGAAATGAATGCAACAATAATTTAAAACATGATAAAAACTGATCATTTATGAGTCTAAAAGATTGAGGTCACACAAGTCTTTTCTGATTTTTGGAAAGAAGGTTAATTTTGGACGTCTCCATTGTTAGGTATTTCAGCCAATGCTAAACTGCTTCTTGGAAACCTGAGCAGATATGGAATAATCTCTTCTCCTCCTTTCTGCAAGGACACATCCACTCCTGAAGATTGATACGAGCCAATGGTGCTAATTGTCATTGCTTTATGAATATTTTTCAAGCAATGCCCGAATCCTCCTTACAGATGTTTCTGTCTTATTGCTGTTTCCATACAGCTTATGGGTTCTCTACCTGTAAAATCTGTTTTGAGTTTCTACTCCTCTTCTTCAGTAACTGACGGATCTGTCAAAAGAAAAATAACTGATGAACTTGGCTAGTTTGATCCAACGTCAGCATTTTCATGCTCAGACCCAAGAACAAACACCTTGAAAGAGGAAATTTCGATATATGAGTCTCTCATATGCAAGTAAAATTTTGATTCAGGTATTTTCGTAAATTTTCTGTGGTTGTATCAGGTTTCAGATCTGTAACTTGCAATTGAGTTGATGTTGATGAATTGAGAGAAGAAGTTTCCATTGAAATAACGGCATGTCAAAGTCCAGTTTATGTCTGCATTCTTCGAAATCATGTTGTAGTAAACATTCTAAGAAGTTTTTAGGTCATAGTTTATAAACACATCCATCTTGATGATTAAGTAGGTTCGATAAACACTACGTTCCCCTTAATCATCCTAAAAATTACCCCTATGAAATTTTCGCCAATATTACATCATCCGGACAGGCGATAACCTAAGCCTTTGAATGTAGTTTAGGGGAAATGATACTCAAAGATAATTATTGTGTTATTGACAGTTTTTAGTGTCAGCACAGCCAGCATTTCCAAAATGCGGATCCAGTATCCTTGAGAGAAGTAACGGTTTGATTTAACTTGGGTAACATATCTTTCTTAATCAAACGTATTGGTGTGGATATTTTGGAGAGGTCTATCTATATTGGACCCAACATTTATGTAACAAACTCCCCATCATTTTGATCAAGGAAATACCCCCTTAAATTCATCGGACTCGTTTTGGAACACCTTGTATAGCTATGTATATTTCTGTGGCACGCTCTACACTCTACAGCCCGAACGGCTTGATGGATTTTAACTTTCAATATACACACTGACAAAAAAGTATCAGGAAATTCTCATTTAAATTGGCCACGTTGAGTATTTTTTTGTATTTGAAGTTTCTGTATGTTGGTAGGACTGTCCTTAATTACCATACCAAACATGAGCGCGGTCTGTCAACTAGTTTGTTTACGACAGCTGTTGAAACCAGTCGACCTCAGTGGTAGTCTGCGAATTTTACATTGAAAAAAAATATTGGACAAAGAGTTTGTCTCAAATTCTGAGTTTTGAACGAGATTTCGTGTGCTGACTCGTTGCGAATGCTAGGAAAGGCTTATGGAGACTCTCTTTATCGAAAACGAAAAGTGTACGAATGGTACAAAGTCTTAAAAAACGGTCGGGAAATCATCGAAGATCTGCCTCGTTCAGGGCGACCGTCGACCTCTTCAACCAACGATAACGTCAAAGAAATCGAGGAAATTGTTCTCGAATGGTCAATAAGAAGTTCTATTTAACTGTTTTGAGACGTTTGCGTGAAAATATTCGCCGTAAATGGACGGGTTTGTGGCAAAACAATTTGTGGCATGTGCATAACGATAACGCATCATCTCATCGAGACACGATGATTAACGATTTTAAGGCCAAACACTCGATAAATACCACCTTAGTCGCCTGATCTAGATCCGTGTGACTTTTTTCTTTTCTTCAGACTGAAATTGCCGCTCCGGGGAACCAGATTTGACTCCATAGACGCCATAAAAAAAATTCGCAAAAGAAGCTGAAGACCATCCCTGAAAGCGCCTATAAAAAATGTTTCCATGTTTGGAAAAACGTTGGCACATGTGTATCGCTTCGAATGGAGCATATTTTGAAGGAGATTCAATAAAATATCGAAGAAGTTTTATATTTTTGCGTTTTATTTCAAATTTCCGGATACTTTTTTGTCAGAGTAGTATTATCAGGTGTCATTGGATTTGTATTTTGTGGGAGTGACAATGGTTATGGTTTTTTTCACTTTTCTTCATTCAGTGTTGAATTACTGTTTATGAAATTCGAATCAAATAATTTTCCATTTTATCGGCATGCACAGGGTCCGAGGTAGCATATCTTTATCTCTTGAAGATATCTCACAATATCCAATTTTCTTTCTGGAGAGGTCATTGATAATATATTCATTCACGTAGACGTTTGGACTGACACAGTAAAAATGGTCCTTGAAATTATAAAGACAGTGACCTTTAGCATTCAATTTAGATCAAAAATGTCTTTTACATACAATTCGGAATTATGGTTTCGGAGTTGTGATATATTTTATATGATGAACTAGCTGGCCCGGCGGCATTTCTCCGTTCCCTATACAGTCAGCGCGACAGGTCGCTCTCACCGTATAGGAAACGGAATGCACGATGGAACACTCCGTTCCCTAGCAGATATGCGCGATGTGCTCACTGCCCTAGTCTTCTGGGTGCCGATGGGACAAATTGCAAATTATTAATAAAGTTTTCTTACTTTCAGTATAGGGTATTAGGTAGAGTCTACCACATTTTTCCTCTGTGAACATTTTGTAGTCGCGGTTTTTTTTTCAGCAAACCTCTAGTAAGTCGACCATATTTTCATTTTTTTTTAATCATACGTAGGCACTCTTTTTTTGTAAAATGCAATCATAAAAACAATCTGGAAAAAATGAGAAAACATGATTGTCTACCAATATAAACATGACTGAAAATCGCATTTTTTTTAATTATTAATACACTCCTGATTTTTTCAGAATCGGTTGATATAACCATATGAAATATGAAAATGCAATTGTCCGACAAAAAAATGTGACGTTTTTCTTGTCCGACAGATGAAAATCGATGATTTTTTTGAGTTTTTAAAATTTCGGACAAGAATGAATTTATATTTTAGAGAGATTCGTTTCATAGAAAAAACAACTATCCACCATATAAAATGCGGCGAATCCTTAGTCTAGTTGAATATAATGGTTTTGTTTCAGAATCTTTTTTCGATTATTACTGAAATGAAACTATTGAATTTGATTGAAAGTTTTTAATTCAAATTGTTTACTGACATTTTTATTCAAATCTAATAAAAAACAATGAAAATACTCCTTCCTCACATTCAATTCGTTGTAACAAGACGAATGGTATCCAGTAAAAGTATCACATCAGTGGCGGCTCGTCGGGGTAGGCAAGGTAGGCGGCGCCTACCTTGGGAATCTTCTCATCGAAATTATAAAATGATTCATATTCATTTTACGTATCAGATACCCCCCTTAAATTATAATACGTTATTAGAGAATTTTTCATCCAAAAATCTCGCACGCGATTTTGATATTTCCACCTAAGCCCGGGATCTGCAGATGCAGCCCCGCCACGACCATTTCTCGCTCATCCTAAACGGAAGGCGATCTATCCCAGCGCCTGCGATTCGATCACTACACGTCAGCCCTGCCGAGTGCCGCGGAATCTACCAGTAAATCAGTAAAGGATGGATACACTGGCATGTAGAGAGAAGCATACGAAATAGAGAAGAAAGTAGGCGATGAACTCGTCCGCCTTCGGGTACTTTCGAGAATGATCGCTTGGCGATTCCGCTCCCGCGCTCTCGTATGGTTGCAACGATTCAACTCGAGTTCAGTGATTATTGATATCGATAAATTATAATATTTGAGGTTTGAATTCTGTGTTCGCGCATTCGCATTTGTGTTTTAAAACCCTCATTTGATTTGAACATTATTCGAAAGCAGGAGAACCCGATAAGTACGTTCCTATATTTATTTAATTGTTTTAGTTTATTTGGAACATTAGGTCGTATTTCCAAATTCCTGAGAAATAGAACCCATTCATGATATTATTTGTTCCTCACTGGAATGATAATTTACGTAACAAGTCCGGAAAATAGAGTTTTTTTGGACGAATAGACAAAATTCTAGGACGAGCCGGAGGCGAGTCCTAGAGTCCAAAAAAACTATTTTCGGGCGTGTTGCAATATTTTTTCGGTAACCGTGTAGAATTACAAATCAATGAGACGACACATTTCTTTATTATAGATTTTGATTATTATTTGAATTGAACAGAACAGAACTTTCATCCGTTATTTCGTTGCTATTGTGATGATCATCACAATGACAACAACGACGTGAGTTTTTCCGGCCTAGTCCGGGAAGTACGTACTTTCCGGACTAGGCCAGGAAATGTTACTTTCTCAAAGAAATAGCGTTCGGGAAGTGGGTACTTCCCGGACGGTTGCCGAAAAACTCCTTTTTCGCGGTTGAACTATAATATTCGAAAAGAAATCGTTTCAATCCGACATTATCTTTATCTTATAAAATACTCGAAATACTCTAGATTTGAAATCTTCACGGTCTTTCAAAATCTATGTGTCGCCTTACCACATCCAAACCTCACGAGCCGCCGCTGTATCACATCAATCGTCAGGTAAAATGACATCTTTATATTTGTGATTATGATGTTCTCTTGATTCCAAGAATATTTTTTACAGTTAAAGGATGACACTTCCTCCTTTTTCGCTTCAAAGCCACGGATATATTTTAAATGTTTGCACAAAAAACACTCCATCATATTATATCGGCAACAACCAACAACTGAAATTGCCGAACTTTATTCGTCGGACAGCTGGATGATAGTATTCAGCACATCCTTCTTAAATGGTCCTAAAAAAAAACAAATGTTTATTTGTAACATGAGGGAAGTTATATCCGATAAATGGATATAGTCTATTCATAACCAAATCAGAGCAGTGAATTCTTTAATTTTTGAATGAACGCCACATTTTTTTTGTCAGACAACTGGTGCCCTACATTGTATTTTTAAGGTGGAGAGAAAATAAGAAAAAAAGACATTATCGATGGACTATTCTCGTTCCTTCCAGAATTTCTTGAACTAAAATGGATCTCGGTGTAAGGAACTGAATAAAACTCATTGGATTCTAAAGCGACGCTTCGGCGTTATATTTAGCCTTCCTCAGGACACAATAAAATCAAAACTAATTCTTCCATTGAAGAATAAAGGATTTCTCAGGTAAGAGATGAGGGAAATAATGTTCCACAAACAATCTAGTCAGTCTCCGAACAGGGAATTTCTTCTCTGCTTATTTTGTTGAAGATTCGATTATGATTTTTAAAAAATTTTTAATTTTTTCATTGTTTTCACCACAAAGTCACACACATATTTTTAATTTGTTCTGATTTTATTGTAGCATGAGGAAGGCGAAATATAACGCCGAAACGTCGCTTTAGAATCCAAAGAGTTTTATTCAGTTCCTTACACCGAGATCCATTTTAGTTCAAAAAAAGACATTATTCATAATTTTTTCATCCCAAAAAATCTTTGTTTTCCATTTGTCTGACAAGAAAATCGCCACATTTTTTTGTCGGACAATTGCTTTTTCATATACTTCATATGGTTGTACCGATTCTGAAAAATTCGGGAGGGTATTAATACTTTGAAAAAATGCGATTTTCAGTCATGTTTATGTTGTTAGACAATCATGTTTTCTCATTTCTCCCAGATTGTTTTTATGATTGCATCTAAAAAAAAGAGTACCTATGTTTGATTCAAGAAAAATGAAAATATGGTCGACTAACGAGAGGTTTGCTGAAAAAAAAACCGTGACTACAAAAATGTTCACAGAGGAAAAATGTGGTAGACTCTACCTAATAAAGCTATACAGAAAGTATGAAAATCTTAATCATAATTTGCAATTTGTCCCATCGGAACCCAAAGACTAACAGGGCAGTGAGCACATCGCGCATATCTGCTAGGAAACGGAGTGTTCCATTGTGCACTCCGTTTCCTATACGGTGAGAGCGACCTGTCGCGCTGACTGTATAGGGAACGGAAAAATGCGGCCCGGCGAACTTTGTTACGCCTAAATGATACTTACGGTGAATTTCACAAATCGTAATCACCGGTGATCGGAGATCAACGGCTTGGTTCTCTGATTTTTGAATTGTCAAATCGAGTTGATGCTAGATGAAGCTCCGATCACCGGTGATTACGCTTTGTGAAACGTACCGTTAAAGTTGTATGAACTAATCATTGCTATTTGCAGGAGATAAATTAGGAAAAATATACAAAATTTAAGTACCATTGTTATTCGCACGAAAATAATTATCTTTATTCAAGCGGTATCTGATTGTTGAACATATAACTTTTTGTTTTAAATGCTTAACAGTTCTCTCATTGCAGTAGGTACCTATCTTGTCATGAACGACATCACGAATGCAAATATAAATCACGATCGAATTATATGGTTGAGAAATAGTTCCAATGATGAATTACCTCTGATCACTCGATTATACAGGGTTGGGATAAAGTTTGGCACCAAATTAATATCTTTAAAACGAAACGGGCAATACTTTTGAAATTTGGCAGCTGAGTGTAATGGACCACAATGCATCTGATGAGCATATTTTCATTAATGAGATACTTCCGGTTTAACCGGAAATGACAAAAAAGATTTTTATTTAAATGGGATACCCTGTATATTTCTGCAGATTCTGAAAGTGCACCTTGTTTCGGATCTGTCCATATCGGGTTCCATGCTTTTCATGACGTATTTTTTATGAAAATCTATGAAGAGAAGAAATACAGGGCTTTTACTAGTAGAAAAAATTTATTGAAAATAATTTAAAAAAAAATCATTTTAAATGTTCGAAGTGCTTGCCATTCACTCAGCTGCCAAATTTCAAAATTACCGTCCGTTCCGTTTTAAATACATTAATTTGGTGCCAAACTTTATCCCAACTCTGTATATGCGTTCTGTGACTCGATCACTGTATAAACATAAACCACTTTAGTTTTCCCAATACAACGCTGAAAATTCGAATTGTCTTTGGTACTTTAACTTCACTTCACAGAATACAAATACGCTAAGACGTTTTCTTATTTTTCTTCTTGACTAAGACATTTTTGTTTTGGTCCACAGCACAGAGTTTCAGGCAACTCAATTTACTATAGAATTCACATTATAATGGAACGATATGAGCCTTGCTTAGGATGTCTAAAAACATGGTGTATGCACTTGTCAATTTTTGAATGCATTGACATCGACCAAATCGAAAATATTAGAATTGTTTCATGGCGGCGCCGCAATGTCATACGGGTTATTTCATAATTCCAATATGGGCAATGAACCAATGGAAATTGAAGCTGGGCTTTGGTAATAATCCAGATCTGCGCCTGTGCAGCAATATTGAGAATGAAAATAATTTACTAATTCGGTCTCTCTCTGACACATCGTAATATGTCGTGAATCATATTTCATTCATAACTTCATTTGAATACTCTTGATCATAACCTTATAATTTTCATGTGAAATGTTCTTAACGCTTCATTCCGTTTACTTCGAGCTCTGAATATCTTTTCTAACTCCAATTCACATTTAAGAATTGAACTCAAAATATTTAAGGAACATATTTTCATCCTCGATATCTATTTTCTTGTCTATTTTCTTTCGGAATATACATACCCTCAACATTTCTGGCAATTTTTGAATTTCCAGTTGACGCAATTCTTACGAAAAATTTTACTCTGCTTTGTAACTGTTAATAGCAGTATAGGCCATAGTATACCTCTCCTCAGAACTAATATGAATCAAAATGTCAAGAATATGAACACAAATTATTGCTTGGAAGAACTATCGACTAATAACACAATCCGTTCACCAGAATGAATTCAAATATTTGAAATAACTAATAAAAATTAGAACTGATTTTGTGTATAGCGCTTCCTGAATTGGAAAAAACGAAACTTTTCTAATATGTATTCCAATGTTGGCTAATCAAAATCTAATAAGTGCTCACACCATAAATATCTTAGCCTTTTGGTGCTCAGCTCAAAATAATTGGTAAATATCTCAGTTGGTGGAGCAGCGAGATTTCCATGTTTCCATGGATATGAGCTGTCACACTGAACAGAAACACAAAAATAATATGTCAATTACGAATTATGGCAATTTTGGATTCGGTTATTTCGGCAAATATATTTATCACCCAAACAGAAATTCAAAAACATTTCAAAAATCATGAGAAAAGATGAGAATAATGAAAAACTCACGATTGAAACTGATCGCCAAAATCCGATTTACTTACTTGAAATTTCGATAAAATTCACTGTGATATAATTCTATGCAAATTATACATCCGTAATTGATGTCAATATATGTAGTACCTTCACGATTAGGTTATTTTGAATAAATAAAGCTGTAAAAATAACTAATAATAATCAGTCATAATGTGTGAATAGCGCCACCTGAAGTGGTAAGAACGAAACTTCTCTCATATCAGTCATATCTCAACGAAATCTAATCATTTTAGAGATCTGTAATCCTACGCTAAGACATTTCGGCTTTGGTCAACAGCGCAGAGTTGGAGGCAACCCAAATTACACACTATATGTTTATATCGCCGTCTAACGGGGAGAATATCGAATAAAGTAGCTACGAATAAGCTGTAGCGTAACTGTAACTGTAGCGACACCTAGTAGCCTTACTCAAAAGAAGGAAAAGCATTTTCTGTATAAGTAAAATTTTCATCGATTTTCTCAGAGTTTTATTGTATTTTATAATAACCAAATCGTAGACGAATCCATATATGGAGTTTCATAACAAACAGTCCATCCGATCTCGAGTTATAAATGGTGTAACCAACATATTTCTTTTCAAATTGTTGGAACCTATATATAATACTAGCTGGCCCGGCGAACTTTGTTTCGCCTAAATGACATCTTAAGGTGGATTTCACAAATCGTAATCACCGGTGATCGGAGATCAACGGCTTGGTTCTCTGATTTTTGAACTGTCAAATCGAGTTGATGCTAGATCAAGGATCAAGCTCCGATCACCGGTGATTACGCTTGGAGAAACCCACTGCTAAAGTTGTATAAACTTACCATTGCTAGTTTTTCAAGCAGGAGATTAATAAGGCCAAATATACGAAATTTCAGCACCATTGCATTTCCCACGAAGAGAATACTCTTTATTTAAGCGGTATCTAATTGTTGAACCTATAATTTTTTGTTTTAAATGCTTAACAGTTCTCTCATTGCAGTACCTATCTTATAATGAACGACACCACGAATGCAAATATGAATCACGATCGAATTATATGGATGAGGAATAGTTCCAATGACTAATTACCTCTGATCACTATATGAACCACTTTAGTTCTGCCAATACAACGCTGAAAATTCGAATTGAAGTACCTACTTTGTCAATGGTACCTTAACTTCACTTCACAGAATACAAATACGCTAAGAAGGTATCTATTCTATTCTATTTCTTCTTGGCTGAGACATCTTTGTTTTGGTCCACAGCACAGAGTTGCAGGCACAAATATATTTATAACCCAAACAGAAATTCAAAAACATTTCGAAAATTATCAGAAAAGATTGAAACTGATCACCAAAATCTGATTTACTTGACATTTCAATAAAAATTCACAGTGATATTCACCCGCCTCTTGATCTGGTAATAGCCTTTCATAATTCATGGTACTATAAGTTCTACGCAAATTAGACAGCAATTGTATATACATCACCATCTAATTGTGATCATGTCAAATATAGTACCTTCACGATTACGTTATTTTGGATAAATAAAACTGTAAAAATAACTCATTATAATCAGTCATAATGTGAGAATATCGCCATCTAAACTGGTGAGAACGAAATCAGTCATATCTCAATGAACTCTAATCATTTTAGAGATCTGTAATCCTACGCTAAGACATTTCGTCTATGCTCAACAGCGCAGAGTTGGAGGCAACCCAAATTACACACTATTTGTTTACATCGCTATCTAACGGCTACGAATACGCTGTAGCGTAACTGCAGCGATACCTAGCGGCCTCACTCGAAAGAAGAAAAAGCATTTCCTGTATGAGTGAAATTTTCATCGATTTTTTCAAAGTTTTATTGTATTTTATAATAACCAGACCGTAGACGAATCCATATATGAAGTTTCATATCAAACAGTCTATCCGATCTCGAGTTATAAATGGTGTAACCAACATCTTTCTTTTATATATATAGATAAATCTATAGATTCCAACAATTTGAACGATCGCCCCTATTTGAAGTCTCCACACTAATTCGTAGAACCAGGTAGCCCAAAAAGGCTACAGAATCTAACTTCTAAAAACTGATGTGAATTATTGTTTGTTGATACAGAAATTGGTCATAAAGAAAGTTTTAGAAACTTCACTCAGATTATAGTTCGATCATTCCATCTGAATATCCCTGTTGGTTGCGCTTTTTTTACTATATGGAAATAATTTTAACTATCTGCCACTGATCATCTCGTTCATTAATAAAACTTAAAAGATTGAATTAATCATATTATTGAAGAAAAAACAAAAAACACAACTGCACTTAATGAATATAATTTTGTGTGAGTAATGTATAAGGATACATCTCGGGATACATCTTATACTATAGAAAGAAGAGGCTCGGCATTCAATAATAAATAGTGGAGCCAATTTTCAAAATCATCAGACCTAAACTGTACCACTACGGAATCGACATGTAGTAGATGAAAAATACTTTAAATTGAAAATCTTTTTCTCATTTGTTCGTGAATATCAGAAATAAGTATTTGTTTCTTCCAATATTGTGCATTCCTCACATTACATACACTAAAGTTTCTCAAAACGGCTCTACAGTTTTTGCATCAGATGATGAGTGGGCATGTTATGGCAGTTCATTCATTAATTTCGTTCCACTATTTTAATTTTGTGTTACTAATGACGTTTAAACAGTGTTTTCATCAGGATTTTGCGTAGGAGAAAAATGAAATTTGGATTTATTTCCGAATATTATTGATTGAGATTGGATTAGGGTTGACTTCACCTGAAGGACCGAAAATATTCTATACTTTATGGAAGATCTACCAATTATACACGGTTGGATGAAATGTGGAACCGAGTAAATATCTTTGAAACGAAAAGGACGATATTTATGATACATTGCAGATAAATGCAATGGCTACTATCGCATCTGATATTTTTTGTTACTACCTACTGTATTTCCGAGAACTGCAGATTTCAAAAGACTTTTTTATTTAAAACCTGTACATTTTGATTTTAGTGGAAATTATTTGTGCAAACGAGAAAATGGGTGAATTTATTCGTTTCACAATGAGAATAATTTCAACAATATCACTTCAACTTGTCGAAATACTCGCTGTTCACCTCCTGATAATTCAATTAATTATTCCATCCATCCAAACGATGTAAGACGCATTGCGTTTAACTTTCTAAAAATAAGGTTGTCGGTGTCACAAAAAGTGTAACACTCACGAGTTGATAGCTACTGAATGAACTAATTAATTCAACCTAATCTTTGACGAATGTTTCCAGTTTTATCGATACGGAAGTTGACCTAATAGAAAAATTGACCTTCATTATTTTCTCTCTGTGAGCGCAAAATTAATCTACTCTAATGTTCTTTATACTGGGTAGTGGGTACTTCGATTATTTACAGTATGTATGCTTGAATTGCTTGTACTGCAGAACGTTCTTTCGAGAATAGTAAATCGCCAGCTCTTGAGATGAAGCGGTATGTTTGAGAAGTCTCAAAATTAATGGAATTGAATGATTCACCTAGAGCAGAGCTGGCGATAGGTATTAATGAAACGTCTCTGATAACATTTCTCAGAGTTCTTCATGATACAAAAATCCAATGACGAAGAAGACTATTATGGTAGACGAGAATAAAAACATCGCTTATTACCATAATTGAATCGAATTTTTTGAGCAAGGATCGATAGGATATCAGCCGAAAGAATCCAATGTTCTGGCTAGTGAAGATGTTCTGAAATTCATTCTTGGGGCACCAAATGTATAAAATTTGCATTAATATTCGTGGACAGAATCGCGTTTTCACAATTATTGAAGAAGACGAAATGAAAAATTTGTTTATTCTGTATGCTCAAGTTGACGTTTTAATAAATAGCTGTAAGTAGGTATCTATAATAAAAAGTTTTTTCATTACACCGCTCTGAAAACCCTATCAAAACATGTCAATTCAGGGCACCGAAAGTGACCCTTTTCCGTGCGCTGAGACATAGATGCATCTATGCTGAGGCACAAAGCAACGATTGCGTGATGACAGTAGACGTCAGTGTTTCGAATAATTATTGTTTTACAATATCGAAATGCTTTCTGTCGAAGAACAAATATCGTTGGATTGTTTTAGGAGAGGTGTAATGAAAAATATCGTTCATTACACGTCCAGAAAGGCTTTTTCCGTGCTTGCACGAATTCCCGTGTTCGGCTCCGCCTCACACGGGAACTCTTCGCGCGCACACGGAAAAAGCTTACTTTCTGGACTAGTAATGAAATATACTATTCAACGATAAGGCTCAAAATATATTTCGCAAATATTTTCCATCCTCTTTCACTGATATTCTATGTATTTAGTATTGTTTATACTTTACATATTGGTTTCTTTATAGGAGCCATCTGATGTATAATTCAGACCAAATCGTAATAGGGATGCAAAACACCGTTATTACGATTTGGAGCAACATGTAGAGCAGGTAAACGTGGCAATGATGGAGGCTTTTCACTCCAGCTGTCCACTGACCAAGGCTCGATCAAGTAAAGAAGCTCCTTGGTGGAATGACAACCTGTCAGAGTGTCAAACCTCCGAAAGGAAGTCCGTCGGCTCTTTAATAGAGCCAACCGAGACAGTAACTGGCAAAGGTACTTTGAGAAATTACTCAGTACAACAAAGAGATCAGGAAGGCCAAAAGACTTCATTTTCAAGCCTTTTGTGTAAATATCACTTCCACTCCCAGCCAGAGGTCATGGCAAAAGGGGGAACTAACCCCAGTTAGAGAGAGAATTGCTGAGACATCGATGGGCGAGGAATCCGTCTTCGTCAAAGCTACTCGTGGAACACCCCAGGGTGGGGTGTTATCTCCCCTCTTATGGAGCCTGGTAGTGGATGAACTACTACACAGGCTAACGGAGCTTGGCTTCGAATGTGTAGGCTATGCTGACGACATAGTCCTAATAATTAGAGGCAAATTCGAAGGCACTCTCTGCGACCTATTGCATAAGGAAATTACTGAGCAGTGATGCTTGGCAGTGAGGATGAACATCAACCCAACCAAGACCACATTAATTCCGTTCACTCGGAAGAGGAAACTTCCAGCCATGAAAACGTTAACATTAAACGGAAATATCTTGGAGTGGGGATCTGAAGTCAAATACCTAGGAATAACCCTGGATAGCAAACTTCTGTGGAATGAGCATGTTGAAAATGCTACTGGCAGAGCTACAAGAGCTCTGATGGCGTGCAGGCCTCTATGCGGCAGGAACTGGGGTTGTAACCCAAAAATACTGCGATGGATGTACGTCATGATTGTAAGACCTATAGTCACATATGGGGCAGTAGCCTGGTTTGCTAAGGCAAGTCAGGTAAGTACGAGAAAAATGCTCGATAAAGTACAAAGGCTTGTCTGTGTGTGCATCACGGGAGATATGAGAACATGCCCAACTAGGGCGCTTGAGATCATCACAGACCTCACACTTCTACACCTAGTGATTGATAGGGTAGCCCATGAGGCCATCCTCAGAGTATCTAAAGAGGGAGCAGGCAATGAGAGAGTCAGGTTTCAGAGAGTTTGGTCCTCTCTGAATGACTACACCTCACCTGCAAACCTTCCTAGTGATGTAATGATCAAGAAAGTAAGCACTGAGAAGAACTTCAGTACAATGCTAAGCAAAAGAGAGGATTTGGAAAGGGAATACACCAATAATCTCAAAGAAAATACAATGATATATATGGTATACAGATGGTTCTGAAACCGCTACAGGAGCTGGCGCTGGGATTTCCGGACAGGTACCAAGTGTGCACTATCGTTAGGCTCCTGTACAAGCGTCTTTCAAACGGAAATACTTACAATCGGAAGAAACTATCATCTATTCATACCTACAGATATTCAAGCTGCTATTGAAGCCCTGAGCTCCAACGTCATTGACTCAAAGCTGAGTTGGGAGTGCCGGAACAAACTCAATGAGGTAGGCAAGAAGAATAAGGTCTTTTTAATCTGGGTTCCCGGTCATTCGGGAATCGTAGGAAAGGAAGAGGCCAATACACTCAGTGGCCCAGAACCATTCTGTGGTATAGGAAAGTGCACCTTTAAGAAGGAGTTTATGCTGAAGGAGAAAACCGAAAGAGAAAAACTCTGGCGGAATCTCCCAGGGATGGATCACTCCAAAAAGTTCCTCCGGAACTTTGAAACTGCTAGATCCAATGGCTTTCTCACAGGACATTGTCACCTAAGGAAGCATCTGTTGAGAATGGGTTTATCGGACACTGATGAGTGTAGATTATGTGGGGAGGGGGAAGAAACTCCTATTCACCTGGTTACGGAATGCTATGCCATTGCAAGCCAAAGGAAAGAGTGCTTTGGACAAGAAACATGTAGAAGTGGGGAGTTATCCTCCTTGAAGCCGTCCCAGATACTGGATTTCATCAAATCTCTGGAACTGGAGGGCGAGCTGTAGGAGGCGTGATGATAACAGCTCTGTTAGGGGGCACAATAGACCTTAAGGTCGCAGTGGACTGTAACCCCTTTTCACTATAACTATAACAATTGTTTATACTTTACCTGTGATCATACAGCCATATTTCTCTCGCAGAAAAACTGACTGTCAAATAGGTATTAATAATGTCAGTTCAAAAGAAAAACGTATAATTTTGAGTATATTTATTGTAGAGCTGGTAGAGCGCTTTCGGCTAGTTAGCCATCCTCAATACCGTTGTCTTAAAATAAACATAAAGTAATAAACTGCTAATTTCCACAAAATTTTGTGGAAATTAGCAGTTTATTATTATTTATTTAAAATGAATTTCCATCAAGTGAAGACCGAATCAATCAAATATTTAAACATAAAGTGCCTACAGAGTGCAACGTCATAGATACAATGGGTCTGGGAAATAAACCATTATGAAAGTGAAAGTCTAAAACGACCTAGTTACCCACACATAGAAACAATTATTAACAAAACATTACATAGGTATTAGTACAAAATAGTCAGAAGAGTATGAGCTATATCGTTTCAATGGAAGGTTGGGTAGGGTGCATTAGTTAATTTTTGCCAGTTTGGGCCCGGGACTCCAGAAGCCCAGAAAAGCTGTCACCGGCCCTGACCTGTAGATAAATTGAATCTGCCGATAATTTGCGGATCGCACAACTTATTTATACTGCTTCACAAAAGTTAAGGAAATTCAGACTGTTCAAAACTGTTTCCAAAGTTTCCAACTTTGTCACCAATTTTTTTAATATAAATAATCTAAATGTTGACTCACTTATCTAACTCATTATTATGCTCATTTAAAGTTTCACAGTTTCGGAGGAACAATCCTTTTTATAATTTGAAGAAAAAACTCAATTCTCTCGAAAAATTGAATCAACCACAGCCTGACAAATGTCTGAGTTTTTTGAAGTGTATGAGGAGGTGGTTGATGAGAATCCGAAGCTCTCTTTGTTGTTTACAAGAATGTTTGGAATTGAAGTCGGGCGACGAAGGGGACATGGCCAATTTCGGAATACCATGAATTTCCAGAACTTCATCGGCAATTCTCGCACGGGAGAGTGACGCATTATCGTCCAAAAACAAGAAATTTGGCCCAATAGCAGCATGAGACGAAGGAATAATATTTTCAATGGCTTGGTCCATGTAAATCTGCGCATTCATGGTAACATTAGGCACCATCTTCCATTGAAAGAAATGTCTCTCTAAAACGGAGTGAGACCTCTGAACGGATGAACTATTTCATTGCAAAACAAATTTTCAGACTTTTAATCAGAGTTGAGTGTAAGAACGTGAAAGAATAACTTAATAACAAAATTATTATAAAAGCTATGGACAAGAAATTGCCTGAAACTGAAGGAGCCATCAAACGAGGAGAAAAAGATTAAGATATAAGAGAGTAAATAAATATTTTTTGATGGACAAGAATCGGCAACTTTTGAAACGATCTTTTGTGGAGCAGTATATTTCGCACAAAATTTGGTCAAATCTTTCAACATATCGAAAGTTCATCGATCGCAGAAAAATTGATTAAATTTAACCAATTTCTGGTCCCAAAAAAAGATACACGCACGAATATTTCACACCGACGAATTTGACCACAATATTGGAGCAATAAATTTTCACGTCTGCTAATAATGGACGAGTAATTCCAGAATATTATCGGTCGATTATTTGGTGCAATGTATCATTACAATAAACTGTTATCGGTATCGATTGCATGACTAGAGTTTCATGTTACATGCAACTGAAGAAAACGAGTTTCGTGAAACCGATATAGATCGTCATCTCGTGATTCCGATTTCAGGGTTTCGGAAAGAACGTTGAATGGGAAAATAACTTTTTCCAAAATCAACTTTCACTGAACTCAAACGGGCTAAAAATGATGAATGGTCGGAAATGTGATGTGCGAAACAAAACACAGCAATTTGGAGTAATCTTATCTCTGGAAGGAAGATACTTTCAGTCTGTTGAAGGATAATTGATTAATAAATAATGAACATTTATCTTGTTTTTGATTGATTAGTATTCACATAAGTAGGGAATCTAATTGTCCGTGATTCCTCAGAAGTACCCAGGCAAATCTGAATCCTGAATTTATTTAAACGGTAATCTTCGTCCTGAGAGCATCGCCAATAAAATATCCTGCAAAATGTTCAAACTCGTGTTGGTTGTTCTTGTGTGTCTATCTTACCAAGTGGCGAATGCAAGGTGGGTGTCCAATGAAAATCAAAATCAATATGAGACGGGTGATGGAAACAGTAAAAGTGTAGAAATTCTTGTTGAACCTCTAACGGCTGATGCAGAAAGAAGATTGGAACAGCAGTTTTTCAACCAAAAATTTTTGGGGAGTATCAACGAGAACTTGGAAGCTTCCAGAAAAACCGTTATTCCTTTGGAAGATATGGTGGAAAAGAGAAAACCCGTGAAGAGACATTGCATGGGAACTTTGTCGATGCTGATTTGTGTGTGAATATTGAGTACTCATCAGAATCTAGTCTTCATAATTACAATTTGTTCATAATGACTAATTTAATTTATCGTTTATGTTTTATGAAATGCTATAAATGTAAATGATGCATATAATCAATTCTTAGGATAGTAAGTTAGTTTTTGTCCTCGTGGCGAAATCTAACCTTTACCTTTATTTATGCAGTATTTTTAGTGTTATTTTTTTACAAACTGTTTTTCTCACTTGTCTGTAGATATTGAGTGAATTGCTCATATTTTGTGGCTGTGTATTAAGGATTTCAATATTTATCGACTTTCTGAACTGATTATTCACAAAATCTAACTTTTCGAAGGTCAAACACTAAATTTATATCATGATATTATTCAAGGTACAATTGTACCGACCTACAATTTTTTGGTTTACCTATAATGTTCCATAAATTAAAAATTGATTAATCTTATATGTGATTTTAATTGATAATTCCTGTTATACCTACAAATAAGGAAGGTCCATTATAACAATGTTTCAACTTCACTGCATTTTTATCATTTATTTCAGCATCAGCACATAACAGTATGCTGGCTATAAAATGAAATCAGAGACTTAGTGAAACAGTTGAAATTGTAGGTTTAAACTCAGACAAAAATTGATGCAGTGATAACTGTAATAAATAATACATTATTCTATCAATATTTGATATACAATAAATTATGACACAAGCCGTCTCAAACATTCGAGATTTCCATTTCTACTTATGTCCTATTGATTAAGTCACTTAAGGTGCAGACACATTGTTGTCACGTCATGTGAGAATGTCAGAATGACATTTCACAAAATATCAGACGTGGTATCACGTGCATTCAGAAAATGTAAATTTGCGGAATATAGATCTTGCGTGCTATCAGTGCTATAACGTGACAGCAGATACAATGTTGCAAAAATTTTTACTACATTCTGATTCCGTAGTAGAACAATCACCCAGTTTAGTTCTATTGATTTGATTTCACTATTTATTATTGAAAGGTGTGTCTCTCTTCCTATGCTCTAAGTTCCATGCATTATCGTGGTTGCACATTTTGGGAAGATGACGTGATGTGACGTGATAACAATGTGTCTGCACCTTTATACACAGAATTAGAAGTTTGGCGCGACTCTCAAACTTACATCCCCCCTTTTTGGAAAGGAGTTACTCACCCCAGGCATGGGACTAACTTACTCGCATGGAATAAACTATCACTCTTTCGAGATCCACCAGCAATTCCATATATCACATCTGAAATTTTTTTCTTGATTCTGAATGGTCCTATTCTGATTGTATCTAGTTTATCTCTGTTCAGTTTGTTTTTGTTCTGAACATATACTAAATCTCCTACTTTATATTCTATTTTTCTTGTATTTTCATCATAAATTTTTTTGTTTTGTACATGTATTTTCTTGGAATTTTCATATGCTATTTTTTATTAATTTCCCAATTATCTTTATTGTTTGTTTCTAATGGCTCAGGTAGAATAGGATTTTCTTTTCCGGTTAACAAGTATTTCGGAGCATAACCGGTAGAACTATGGACTGTGTCATCATATTCTTTAATACATTTCTCTGCTACGACTGGCCATGATTTATTTCTATTTTCAAATATCTTGCATCTCATTCTACTGACGTTTGGTTTGTTCTTTCATTTAGACCGTTAGAAAATGCACAGTCGCTTGCTGTAAATATCAGATTTATTTCTTGATCATTAACATAATTCTTGACCTGTGTAGAATTTATGCCAGAGCATTGGTCTGTCAATATTTTTTGATATTTCCATGTTGTTCTACTTTTCTAATTAAATTTATAAAATCCTTAGCCACTTGAGTTTTTGATGTGCTTATTTATGAAAGCGAATCTCGTAAAATGGTCAACTATTAAATGCATATATCTTTTAGTGCTTTTTCCTTTCAAACCTCCTATTGTATCCAATGAGACGATTTCATAAGGTTCCTTTGCCGGACCTAATTGAGATAAAGGTGCTTTGAAACAACCAATTCTGGTTTTACTTTTTGTACAAACTTCACAAGAACGACATGTCAACTTGATATGTTAATACATGTTCTTGAAGTAGAATTTATGATATAATCAGAACTAATTGTTTGGTTCCTATATGTCCCTGATTTTCATGTACCTTTTGTACCAGAGATTTTCCAAAGTCTTCTGTTAACCATATTATTTCTCTGTTATTCAGAGTTTTATATATGATGTCATTTTCAATTTTGCACTTGTCATCTAGTTGTAGACTTCTTTGGTTATTTTTATATCTTCTAATTGTAATAAATTTGTTATTCTTATTATGGAGTCTTCATCAAATTCTCGTGGTTCTAGTACAGGATTCCTAGATAAGCAATCTGCTTCTAGATTCTCTGCTCCTGGATTATATACTATATCAAATTCGAATTGTGATATGTAATTCAATATTTGAATTAGTTCTGTATCTTTACTTTTCTTAACATTAAAATTTTCTAACGATTTGTGATCTGTAAATATAACAAATTTTTTTCCCATTAAATAATATGGCCAATATAAGATGGCTTCTTTAATAGCTAGACATTCAATATATATTGCTTTTTTGATTTTTGTGAGTTATTCAATTTTCTTGAGAAGAAAAATACTGGTTTCAAAACCTCATTCTCTTGAGGTTGTTTTAATATTGCTCCAACTCCCTCCATACTCGCATCAGTTGAAATATAGATTGGGGCTTTTGGATCAAATATAGCCAAAGCTGGACCAGCACATAAATATTCTCTGACTTTTTCAAAACTATTCTGGCATTTTTCTTACTCGTTGAATTCTATGTTTTTCCTCAATAAATTATGTAATGGTTCTATTAGCATTGCATGATTTGGTATATATTCTACATAAAAATTTATTTTTCCTAAGAATTGTCTGATATGTTTTCTTGTTTGCGGTACCGGAAATTCTCTTATAGCAATGAGGTTATCATTCATTGGTTTCATATAGTTATTATGTAATTCATCACTTTGTTACTGGCAGATACACATTTTGATTAATTCAATTTGAAACCTTTGTCTTGAAGTGCTTTTAAAGTTAGTTCAACATGTTTTAAATGATTCTCATAGTCCTCTGAATGAATTAAAATTTCATCTATATATCTCACAGCAAATTCACTTAGATCATTCTTTCTTAAAACACTAGATAATTTTTTTTGAAAAATTGCTGGCGCTGTCTTCAAACCAAATGGCAAGCACTTCCACTGCCGAAGGCCTTGATGGGTTACAAAAGCTAATTTGTACTTGTCCTTTTCTCGTATTGGTATCGACCTAAACGCCGAGTTTATATCTAGTTTTGTAAAATATTTACAATTTCTAGCACGTATTTTTAAATCGTCAATCCTAGGGAAAGGTTGACTTTCAGGGACAAGTATTTTGTTTAAATCTGAAAAATCTATGCACAAACGAGACTTTTTTCCATCTTCTCTTTTATAAACCATTGTCACTGGAGCTGCGTAAGTGCTGCATGACTCTTCGATCAGATCAGCTTCTAGTAATTCTTTTATTTGTTTTTCGATTTCAATTTTATCTTGAAATGAGCATCTGTATGGTTTTCTTGAAATATATTTATTCTCTCTCAATTTTATTGTTGCTTCATACCCCTTTATTATTCCAACATCAAATTTTGTTTTTGCAAATACATCATCATATTTCTGCAAAATTTCGAGTATATTGTTGGGTTGTTTCTCATTATTTCGTAATACATGTAGATTAACTTGTTTATCTTTATTTATTTCACCTTTTTGGGTAACTTTTAAATTTTCATTTTGACAAAGCCTAAATTTTTTTATTTAATCCAGACCTAATAATAAATCTTCCTCAAAAGTTTTGCTTTTTATTATGAAAAATGAAAAATTACTTTATATATCACAAATTTTTATTTTCAGTGTAACAGTTCCTTCAGCTTTAGCTATTCCTGCTACTCCTTTTAAATTTTCCTCCCCACTTATTATACCTTTTAACATATTCATTTTGCTTAAAAATGCATAATTTACAGGTGAAATGTTAGACCCTGAATCGTAGAGGCCCACACAGGTATATCATTCACTAATACATGTATTCTAATAAGAGGGGGAACTATTCGTTTTTTGCCTCCTCTGAATTTGCTATAGCATTTTCCTAATCGACATCATTTACTACTTTGATATTATTATTTTTCTTGTAACCTGATTTTTGTTCTTTTAATCTACACATATTTTCAGGGTGGACTCTATTTGGAAATCCCAACTTTTCACAATTTAGACATTGTTTATGTGAAGGTATGGCTTTATTGGTTTCTTTTTTCTTTTCATTCGAGTGACCAAATTGTTTTAATTTTGACATCAAGTCTTCAACTGTGTCTATTGTTTTTCTTTCTATCCTGGTCTGCATATAATTTGGTAAACTGATAACAATTAGATTTATTTGAGAAATTAGCGAGATGTCCTCGTCTACTTCCATTAATAAATTTCTCTTCTTAAGTGCAAAGTCCATTCAAATACTTAAAATTATATGCGTATGCTAAATCAGTCCAAGACTGTACTGAAAAAGTTTCTGAAAAGAATTATTCCACAATTTCCAATTGTTTATAAGCAATTTTATTTCGCACAAACATTAAACCAATCTACAGCAGAATCTATCAAAAATAACCTCAAGGTTTCTGCATATTTATTTTGTGTGATTCCCACTCTAATACACTCCTGAATGAATAATCTCATCCAAGTACTGGCTTTGAGATTTTGTCCATTAAAATTTGCTATAATCATATCCTTAGCTAAAGATCTAGTAGATTTTCCTGGAATACCTGTGTTAGTTGGTTTTTCTAACGGTGTGACCTCTTCTAAATATTCATCGTTGAGTGCAACATTTCCCTCTCCATCCATGTAGATACCTTGTAATTCTGGATCTAGAGTGATTATCACGTTTCGAAATTTATTTCGAAGTCTTCAAACTTTTTACAACATTTTTGACCACATTAGTACCAAAAAGTTGCTTGTGCTGTGTACTGCTTTGTTTATCCTTTGGAAATTGAAAAATTTCTGGTTGATTTACAAGTTGTATAGTTTTCACTTTCACTATAGAGCTCTTGGCATCGGAACCAGCCTCAGATACAAAATGGAATTTAGCTTTGTTCACCATTGTTTTGAATTGTAAGTCTCGAAATCAGAGCCTTAGTGAAGCAGTTGAAATTGTAGGTTTAAACTCAGACAAAGATTGATGCAGTGATAACTGTAATAAATAATACATTATTCTAACATATTTACAAGAGTTTGAAATAACAAACCTGAATCAATACAATTGTCGAAACTATCAATATTTGATCTATACTAATATTATAAAGAGGAAAGATTTGTATTTTTGTTTGTTTGATACGGATAGGCTCAAAAACTACTGGACCGATTTCAAAAATTCTTTCACCCTTCGAAAGCTACATTATCCCTGAGTGACATAGGCTATACTTTTCACCCGAAAAGGATACCTACTATAACTCCAATAATTACAAAAAAATCAGCCAAAATCAGCTATTTTCACGTGCGCTGCAAAAACCGTGATACTTACGTGGATACAATGTATGACGGAAATGTACCTCTTGAATATTTCTACAAAAAAGTCCGCGATAGCATGTATCTATCTCTCAAGATTGACTTGCTATTACCTGTTTATGGTAATCAGATGTTTTCCAAAATTATGCACTATTTGGGAGTGTGTTTTTATGAATTGGGTATTGATCCTAATCCAACCTGATACGTTATTTATCCCCAGTATTTAATTTAGAACAAAATTGCCCTTCATATCATATAATTACAACGAGTACATCAAAAGATATGGCAGGTTGAAGTTTTGAAGATGAAACCGCCACGTGAAACAAATTTCTACTCGGGCGAAGCTGGGACGGCCTGCTTGTATACAATAAATTATGGCACTAGCCGTCTTAAACATTCGAGATTTCTATATCTACTTATGTCCTATTGATTTGAGTCACTTAAACACAGAATTAGAAGTTTGGCGCGACTCTCAAACTTACATAGTATTGGATGAATTCAATACAAATAAGAGCGGAAGTACAAAAAGGTAGGATCGAGTGTGGGTAGAACTTGCGTGGCAGAGAGCGCTTAGCTGTTATTTTCTTCTGTAGAATTTTATAGATTATTATTGCCAATTTATTTCAAATCTTATGCTCCGTAAATTCAATGCTGAGAACGGAATGTCCAATCTTTGCATTTTTACTTAAATATTCTATACCTCTCAAAATTCTAATTCTACAAAATTTCCCTTAAAAGTAATGTAGGTATCCATAATTAGGGTATTAACTACATATATTACCAAATAAATGCAAAAGTTTGGAGGGTGATTCCTTGTCAAAATTTGAAGAGTATATTTCATTTTGAAAAAAGTTCTTTCCTTGAAAAGTAACACGCTTTTTAAAAATAAAGAATGAAATTTATTTTTCTTCATAGTGCTGAATGGTTGATGAAATGGCATATTCCAACAACGAAAGTCTTTTTTTTTTCTAATTTGATAGTGGTCTAAATAGGGGTAAGACATGCAACCCCTATTCCATTTCCTCCAGAAGATTCAAGCAAATCATTTGAAAAATGTATTGGAAAGAACTATTCATTGCAAGTCTTTTTCAACTCTTTATTTGTGTCCGTTACAGCAATGGTTTCCTAATTAAAAAAAATATAATACCATATTAGGCATCAACTGATCTTCAGTACCTAAATGGAATTGAAAAAATCTGTGGTGTTACGTTTTGTTTGGATGTCCTTTTTAATGGTAGAACATGTCCAGAAAATGTCATTTCTTCGACCCTGCAGTATTAAAAAAAATGGTTTCCTTATTCCTCTCAGGCTGGTCTAACAAAAATGCAGGTGTATCAGGTGATTTTTCAACTACCTATTTCAATTTTCTTTTTGGCAATACTGATTTTGACATCTCACGCACGCTTCGTGTTTTGGGTCAGTGTCATCTTCAGTTTGGTGTATAATTTAACCATGAATCGTCTTACAAACGGCTGTAGACTATTTTTTGTGAGACTATGTTGAGGCTCATTTGTGAACTGATAAGCCCGTTTCGATTGATGCACTGGAAGAGATCATTGAAGCATTTATTCGCGAGATACCGACTGAAATGTTGAAAATAGTATGCCTATTAAGATGTTATCCTTATCGGTAGATCTCTGCAAATCGGTTGATTTTATAGGCATAATGTCCAATATTGATCAATTTCATTGAAGAAATAGGAAAATTATGAAAAATATGAATACCAAGCTATTGCATTGACCTTTTCTCTTCCGATTCGTATATTCACAGCACTGCCAGGATATCTGTGAAAAAAGTTTTATCGATTTTAAAATTGCCCTTTATGCCAGATTTTTGGGCGATTTACGTTATGAGGAAGAAGAGCAATCTTTTGAGAAGAATACTGCAAGTACCGCCACATTATATTACAATAATATCGACAGTTTTAGGAATTGATGTCAGTCATCAATGATGTATCCCCTTGATCAAAATTCAAAATTTCAACATATACAGTGGCGGAAGCAGATAAATTTAAATATTTTCTTTAACGAATTCTATTTAAAGAAAAATTTGGCAATAAACCATAGAATTTGTGATGAAATTACCACACCAAGACTGTTGACCGATTTCACACCATATAATACCTCATATAAATTCCAACCAGCGCTTCCCAATTTTCATCATGAAACATGACCCACCTGTAAACGTAATGTTAGGTGAAGAAGCAATTATTGAACTTCCACTCGTATCACAAGATGCAGACGTTCGTATAATTTCTATGTCATCATACGTGAAGTTCCATGATCTTGAACGTCGCTGAAGGTTTTTTGCAAATACATAGTCATTAACGTTCAAGGTTGAATGTGAAAATGTCCATATTGATCAATGAAACGAAAACACAGGGTGTCACATTGAAAAAGGTCACTCTATAGAAAAATGAATATTTCGGAAAATCGCTCGAATTCTTTAATTTTGTTTATGGGGGAGATATTCATATCAAATCATTCCATCCCTCTACACGGCAATCCCAATCCCTTCAAATTCGAATCGGGAGGATGGGTCGTGCAATATGTCGTTGAAACGATATTTTCATTAGATTATAGAAATAAAGAGAAAATTTCAAACTAAATTTCTACTACATTTTGATTCCGTAATGGTAGAATTAAGTTCTAATGATTTGGAAAATTGGCTTCACAATTTATTATTAAAAGTAATAATAAATTGTTAAGTCAATTTTCAAAATCATTAGAACTAAACTCTACCACTACGGAATCAAAATGTAGTAGAAGTAGAAATTTAGATTGAAATTCATTTACTCATCTGTGCATGAACGTCAGAAATGTGTATTTTTCTCTTCAAATATTGTGCATTACATAATATACAAACGTATCGGAATGTTCGCGAAACGGCTCGGCTGATTTTGCCTCAGACTATGAATGGGCACGTTATGTCAGCACCGCATTTTTCCAGTCTGTGACCAGTTCTATCTTCGATTTTCCTGAAGATTAGTTTGCAAACACATATAATTCGTTCATATTTTTCTCGATATCCCAAAACTATCTCATAAAAAAAAATCTCACCAACCTAACTCCATTAACCTATACTCCATTCACAATTATAAAATCACAACTCTGGCCTTGGAAATTTGACACATGACACATTCCACTCTGTATCGAAGTTATGACGTTTTTCAAAATATTTTTATGTTCCAAGTCAACACTATGTTGCCCTTTCTACATTCTTAGCGTATTTCTCAGAATGTGAATTTATTCGGAAAATGAATCAATTGGAAAATAATGAAAAGATGTGATGGACGAAAATAATTAACGTTTATATGAATTGATAAAAAGGATTCCTTTTCTAGTTATTTGCATGAAAAGTACAAGAGATCACTGTTGAAATATATTATTTTTCGCCATGGAAGAAAATTGCATTGCTTTCACATAATTTTCATATGCATGCTTGTGAAGATTTCATGTTCATTATCCTCTTGAACTGAAAGTTCAAGACTTGACGACATCAATTGTTGATTCTAATCAAGAATTCATTAAAAAAAATCAACCCAAAGATATAAGATGAATTGATGGGTAATTACAAGAATCAAGTTCTTTGTTTTCATCATGATATTGTATGTTATATGATTGTGAGGTTGCATAACATTTATATTTCTAATATTTCTTTATTTCAAATAAATAACAGTTTTATTCATTCATCACAAAGAAAATAAACATAATAACTAAATTAGCGAATTTGTTTACAGAGAAAAAATAAAAGCGGTTCTGGAGGGTACAAAATGGGTACAAAATTGCAGTTTTTGTTTGAATTCGATACGATCAATTCTTGCAGAGTGGTCTGCCAACTTTACGTTAAGTTGGCAGCCCACCTAAATGGGGTCGATATCTCGGAAACGGTGGGGGTACAAAATTTTTTAAGGGTGGTACAAATTGGTACAAAATGGGTACAAAATTATGGCATAGGTCCGAACTCGATCCGTTTTGGTGGGCTGTCAACTTAACGTACCTCTTCAGATGTATATCCGCAGGTGTTGGCAACCTGGGGCTCTTTTGATGAGAGTTGTGGCTCTTCAGTCCCATCAGCAAAAAAAAAAGAGATTCCAAAAAAGGGGTGAAATTGACATTCTGCGGGATCTTCAAAAAAATGCAGTGTTTCATGAAATATTACTTTTCGCTCTTCTGACTCAAAAGGTTGCCAACCCATGGTATATCATGATGGGAAGGTACCTGAGAACAATGGCTTCCATTGAAAAATTTGTATATTATACTCATCTCAAAAAACATTATTTATTCCTTCAACCGAGCAATGTCAGAATGCCAATTTTATTTTGTTGATAACTTTCTTAAAATCAATGTTGGGGTATAAAACTCGGCTGCGTTTCTTCAAACAACATCTAAAGAAGACATTTTTCACCATCTCAACCTTTGAAAGGCGTTTCTTATAGGAGAATTAGGTCTAAGTTCCACCTCATTAGTGAGGTACCTAACTTTTGCAAATCTGCTCAGATATCGCCAAATTTCTTGGAAAACCTGAAAAATATCTCCATCCGATCCATCTACTGCGATATCTGTCCAAATAACAGCTTTTTCAACGAAATTCCCGTGTACCCCTTCAACCTCGAAATGTAAACATTCGTCCTGGTCTTAAAAATCGTCCTCGCGAGTCACGCTCCAAACTGGTGCTAAAATCAATGAACAAACGTTAATCTTGGATATTCGACGAAAAACTCTCCTGCAATTATCGATTAAATACCAAAAATCTGCGAACAATTTGTAAACCTAACAAAATGTGGATTATCTTTGATACTTTTACTTTGATGTAAACAAAGAAACTGGCAACGTCGTTTTGTCATTAACGATATTTTCTGTGCTTTTCATCAGGTGCACCAACTCCTGAAAACGAAACCATGACCTCCTATGTGATTAAATAAAAGTGAATGGAGTATAGGTCATAGGATTCGAAGTCAATGATGATTGATATTCATATTTCAAAGAAATTTTGAGAAGACGATGCCAGATTGCTTCAACTCTTCAAACAATGGAATAGGCGAAACCAAGGAAGCAGTATACTTCATTCACTTTTATTTAATAACATAGGAGGTCATGGTTTCGTTTTCAGGAATTGGTGCCCCTGATGAAAAGCACAGAACATATGATGAAAAGTCAGTGCGAGCACAGAAAATATCGTTAATGACAAAACGACGTTGCCAGTTTCTTTGTTTACATCGAAGTAAAAGTATCAAAGATATTCGACATTTTGTTAGGTTTACAAATTGTTCGCAGATTTTTGGTATTTAATCGATATTTGCAGGTGGGTTTTCCGTCGAATATCCAAGATTAACGTATGTTTGGATCGTGAGGACGATTTTCAAGACCAGGACGAATGTTTTCATTTCGAGGTTGAAGGGCTACACGGGAATTTCGTTGAAAAAGCTGTTATTAGGACAGATATCGCAGTAGATGGATCGGATGGAGCCTCGAGAGGTCGATTAGGATGATATTTTTCAGGTTTTCCAAGAAATTTGGCGATATCTGAGCAGATTTGCAAAAGTTAGGTACCTCACTAATGAGGTGGAACTAAGACCTAATTCTCCTATAAGAAACTCCTTTCAAAGGTCGAGATGGTGAAAAATGTATTCTTCAGATGTTGTTTGAACAAACGCAGCCGAGTTTTATATCCCAACAATGATTTTAAGAAAGTTATCAACAAAATGAAATTGACATTATTCTTGATTCTTGTAATTACCCATCAATTCATCTTATATCTTTGGGTTGATTTTTTTTAATGAATTCTTGATTAGAATCAACAATTGATGTCGTCAAGTCTTGAACTTTCAGTTCAAGAGGATAATAAACATTAAATCTTCACAAGCATGCATATGAAAATTATGTGAAAGCAATGCAATTAATATTAATTTATTTTTCCTAAGAATTGTCTGATATGTTTTCTTGTTTGCGGTACCGGAAATTCTCTTATAGCAATGAGGTTATCATTCATTGGTTTCATATAGTTATTATGTAATTCATCACTTTGTTACTGGCAGATACACATTTTGATTAATTCAATTTGAAACCTTTGTCTTGAAGTGCTTTTAAAGTTAGTTCAACATGTTTTAAATGATTCTCATAGTCCTCTGAATGAATTAAAATTTCATCTATATATCTCACAGCAAATTCACTTAGATCATTCTTTCTTAAAACACTAGATAATTTTTTTTGAAAAATTGCTGGCGCTGTCTTCAAACCAAATGGCAAGCACTTCCACTGCCGAAGGCCTTGATGGGTTACAAAAGCTAATTTGTACTTGTCCTTTTCTCGTATTGGTATCGACCTAAACGCCGAGTTTATATCTAGTTTTGTAAAATATTTACAATTTCTAGCACGTATTTTTAAATCGTCAATCCTAGGGAAAGGTTGACTTTCAGGGACAAGTATTTTGTTTAAATCTGAAAAATCTATGCACAAACGAGACTTTTTTCCATCTTCTCTTTTATAAACCATTGTCACTGGAGCTGCGTAAGTGCTGCATGACTCTTCGATCAGATCAGCTTCTAGTAATTCTTTTATTTGTTTTTCGATTTCAATTTTATCTTGAAATGAGCATCTGTATGGTTTTCTTGAAATATATTTATTCTCTCTCAATTTTATTGTTGCTTCATACCCCTTTATTATTCCAACATCAAATTTTGTTTTTGCAAATACATCATCATATTTCTGCAAAATTTCGAGTATATTGTTGGGTTGTTTCTCATTATTTCGTAATACATGTAGATTAACTTGTTTATCTTTATTTATTTCACCTTTTTGGGTAACTTTTAAATTTTCATTTTGACAAAGCCTAAATTTTTTTATTTAATCCAGACCTAATAATAAATCTTCCTCAAAAGTTTTGCTTTTTATTATGAAAAATGAAAAATTACTTTATATATCACAAATTTTTATTTTCAGTGTAACAGTTCCTTCAGCTTTAGCTATTCCTGCTACTCCTTTTAAATTTTCCTCCCCACTTATTATACCTTTTAACATATTCATTTTGCTTAAAAATGCATAATTTACAGGTGAAATGTTAGACCCTGAATCGTAGAGGCCCACACAGGTATATCATTCACTAATACATGTATTCTAATAAGAGGGGGAACTATTCGTTTTTTGCCTCCTCTGAATTTGCTATAGCATTTTCCTAATCGACATCATTTACTACTTTGATATTATTATTTTTCTTGTAACCTGATTTTTGTTCTTTTAATCTACACATATTTTCAGGGTGGACTCTATTTGGAAATCCCAACTTTTCACAATTTAGACATTGTTTATGTGAAGGTATGGCTTTATTGGTTTCTTTTTTCTTTTCATTCGAGTGACCAAATTGTTTTAATTTTGACATCAAGTCTTCAACTGTGTCTATTGTTTTTCTTTCTATCCTGGTCTGCATATAATTTGGTAAACTGATAACAATTAGATTTATTTGAGAAATTAGCGAGATGTCCTCGTCTACTTCCATTAATAAATTTCTCTTCTTAAGTGCAAAGTCCATTCAAATACTTAAAATTATATGCGTATGCTAAATCAGTCCAAGACTGTACTGAAAAAGTTTCTGAAAAGAATTATTCCACAATTTCCAATTGTTTATAAGCAATTTTATTTCGCACAAACATTAAACCAATCTACAGCAGAATCTATCAAAAATAACCTCAAGGTTTCTGCATATTTATTTTGTGTGATTCCCACTCTAATACACTCCTGAATGAATAATCTCATCCAAGTACTGGCTTTGAGATTTTGTCCATTAAAATTTGCTATAATCATATCCTTAGCTAAAGATCTAGTAGATTTTCCTGGAATACCTGTGTTAGTTGGTTTTTCTAACGGTGTGACCTCTTCTAAATATTCATCGTTGAGTGCAACATTTCCCTCTCCATCCATGTAGATACCTTGTAATTCTGGATCTAGAGTGATTATCACGTTTCGAAATTTATTTCGAAGTCTTCAAACTTTTTACAACATTTTTGACCACATTAGTACCAAAAAGTTGCTTGTGCTGTGTACTGCTTTGTTTATCCTTTGGAAATTGAAAAATTTCTGGTTGATTTACAAGTTGTATAGTTTTCACTTTCACTATAGAGCTCTTGGCATCGGAACCAGCCTCAGATACAAAATGGAATTTAGCTTTGTTCACCATTGTTTTGAATTGTAAGTCTCGAAATCAGAGCCTTAGTGAAGCAGTTGAAATTGTAGGTTTAAACTCAGACAAAGATTGATGCAGTGATAACTGTAATAAATAATACATTATTCTAACATATTTACAAGAGTTTGAAATAACAAACCTGAATCAATACAATTGTCGAAACTATCAATATTTGATCTATACTAATATTATAAAGAGGAAAGATTTGTATTTTTGTTTGTTTGATACGGATAGGCTCAAAAACTACTGGACCGATTTCAAAAATTCTTTCACCCTTCGAAAGCTACATTATCCCTGAGTGACATAGGCTATACTTTTCACCCGAAAAGGATACCTACTATAACTCCAATAATTACAAAAAAATCAGCCAAAATCAGCTATTTTCACGTGCGCTGCAAAAACCGTGATACTTACGTGGATACAATGTATGACGGAAATGTACCTCTTGAATATTTCTACAAAAAAGTCCGCGATAGCATGTATCTATCTCTCAAGATTGACTTGCTATTACCTGTTTATGGTAATCAGATGTTTTCCAAAATTATGCACTATTTGGGAGTGTGTTTTTATGAATTGGGTATTGATCCTAATCCAACCTGATACGTTATTTATCCCCAGTATTTAATTTAGAACAAAATTGCCCTTCATATCATATAATTACAACGAGTACATCAAAAGATATGGCAGGTTGAAGTTTTGAAGATGAAACCGCCACGTGAAACAAATTTCTACTCGGGCGAAGCTGGGACGGCCTGCTTGTATACAATAAATTATGGCACTAGCCGTCTTAAACATTCGAGATTTCTATATCTACTTATGTCCTATTGATTTGAGTCACTTAAACACAGAATTAGAAGTTTGGCGCGACTCTCAAACTTACATAGTATTGGATGAATTCAATACAAATAAGAGCGGAAGTACAAAAAGGTAGGATCGAGTGTGGGTAGAACTTGCGTGGCAGAGAGCGCTTAGCTGTTATTTTCTTCTGTAGAATTTTATAGATTATTATTGCCAATTTATTTCAAATCTTATGCTCCGTAAATTCAATGCTGAGAACGGAATGTCCAATCTTTGCATTTTTACTTAAATATTCTATACCTCTCAAAATTCTAATTCTACAAAATTTCCCTTAAAAGTAATGTAGGTATCCATAATTAGGGTATTAACTACATATATTACCAAATAAATGCAAAAGTTTGGAGGGTGATTCCTTGTCAAAATTTGAAGAGTATATTTCATTTTGAAAAAAGTTCTTTCCTTGAAAAGTAACACGCTTTTTAAAAATAAAGAATGAAATTTATTTTTCTTCATAGTGCTGAATGGTTGATGAAATGGCATATTCCAACAACGAAAGTCTTTTTTTTTTCTAATTTGATAGTGGTCTAAATAGGGGTAAGACATGCAACCCCTATTCCATTTCCTCCAGAAGATTCAAGCAAATCATTTGAAAAATGTATTGGAAAGAACTATTCATTGCAAGTCTTTTTCAACTCTTTATTTGTGTCCGTTACAGCAATGGTTTCCTAATTAAAAAAAATATAATACCATATTAGGCATCAACTGATCTTCAGTACCTAAATGGAATTGAAAAAATCTGTGGTGTTACGTTTTGTTTGGATGTCCTTTTTAATGGTAGAACATGTCCAGAAAATGTCATTTCTTCGACCCTGCAGTATTAAAAAAAATGGTTTCCTTATTCCTCTCAGGCTGGTCTAACAAAAATGCAGGTGTATCAGGTGATTTTTCAACTACCTATTTCAATTTTCTTTTTGGCAATACTGATTTTGACATCTCACGCACGCTTCGTGTTTTGGGTCAGTGTCATCTTCAGTTTGGTGTATAATTTAACCATGAATCGTCTTACAAACGGCTGTAGACTATTTTTTGTGAGACTATGTTGAGGCTCATTTGTGAACTGATAAGCCCGTTTCGATTGATGCACTGGAAGAGATCATTGAAGCATTTATTCGCGAGATACCGACTGAAATGTTGAAAATAGTATGCCTATTAAGATGTTATCCTTATCGGTAGATCTCTGCAAATCGGTTGATTTTATAGGCATAATGTCCAATATTGATCAATTTCATTGAAGAAATAGGAAAATTATGAAAAATATGAATACCAAGCTATTGCATTGACCTTTTCTCTTCCGATTCGTATATTCACAGCACTGCCAGGATATCTGTGAAAAAAGTTTTATCGATTTTAAAATTGCCCTTTATGCCAGATTTTTGGGCGATTTACGTTATGAGGAAGAAGAGCAATCTTTTGAGAAGAATACTGCAAGTACCGCCACATTATATTACAATAATATCGACAGTTTTAGGAATTGATGTCAGTCATCAATGATGTATCCCCTTGATCAAAATTCAAAATTTCAACATATACAGTGGCGGAAGCAGATAAATTTAAATATTTTCTTTAACGAATTCTATTTAAAGAAAAATTTGGCAATAAACCATAGAATTTGTGATGAAATTACCACACCAAGACTGTTGACCGATTTCACACCATATAATACCTCATATAAATTCCAACCAGCGCTTCCCAATTTTCATCATGAAACATGACCCACCTGTAAACGTAATGTTAGGTGAAGAAGCAATTATTGAACTTCCACTCGTATCACAAGATGCAGACGTTCGTATAATTTCTATGTCATCATACGTGAAGTTCCATGATCTTGAACGTCGCTGAAGGTTTTTTGCAAATACATAGTCATTAACGTTCAAGGTTGAATGTGAAAATGTCCATATTGATCAATGAAACGAAAACACAGGGTGTCACATTGAAAAAGGTCACTCTATAGAAAAATGAATATTTCGGAAAATCGCTCGAATTCTTTAATTTTGTTTATGGGGGAGATATTCATATCAAATCATTCCATCCCTCTACACGGCAATCCCAATCCCTTCAAATTCGAATCGGGAGGATGGGTCGTGCAATATGTCGTTGAAACGATATTTTCATTAGATTATAGAAATAAAGAGAAAATTTCAAACTAAATTTCTACTACATTTTGATTCCGTAATGGTAGAATTAAGTTCTAATGATTTGGAAAATTGGCTTCACAATTTATTATTAAAAGTAATAATAAATTGTTAAGTCAATTTTCAAAATCATTAGAACTAAACTCTACCACTACGGAATCAAAATGTAGTAGAAGTAGAAATTTAGATTGAAATTCATTTACTCATCTGTGCATGAACGTCAGAAATGTGTATTTTTCTCTTCAAATATTGTGCATTACATAATATACAAACGTATCGGAATGTTCGCGAAACGGCTCGGCTGATTTTGCCTCAGACTATGAATGGGCACGTTATGTCAGCACCGCATTTTTCCAGTCTGTGACCAGTTCTATCTTCGATTTTCCTGAAGATTAGTTTGCAAACACATATAATTCGTTCATATTTTTCTCGATATCCCAAAACTATCTCATAAAAAAAAATCTCACCAACCTAACTCCATTAACCTATACTCCATTCACAATTATAAAATCACAACTCTGGCCTTGGAAATTTGACACATGACACATTCCACTCTGTATCGAAGTTATGACGTTTTTCAAAATATTTTTATGTTCCAAGTCAACACTATGTTGCCCTTTCTACATTCTTAGCGTATTTCTCAGAATGTGAATTTATTCGGAAAATGAATCAATTGGAAAATAATGAAAAGATGTGATGGACGAAAATAATTAACGTTTATATGAATTGATAAAAAGGATTCCTTTTCTAGTTATTTGCATGAAAAGTACAAGAGATCACTGTTGAAATATATTATTTTTCGCCATGGAAGAAAATTGCATTGCTTTCACATAATTTTCATATGCATGCTTGTGAAGATTTCATGTTCATTATCCTCTTGAACTGAAAGTTCAAGACTTGACGACATCAATTGTTGATTCTAATCAAGAATTCATTAAAAAAAATCAACCCAAAGATATAAGATGAATTGATGGGTAATTACAAGAATCAAGTTCTTTGTTTTCATCATGATATTGTATGTTATATGATTGTGAGGTTGCATAACATTTATATTTCTAATATTTCTTTATTTCAAATAAATAACAGTTTTATTCATTCATCACAAAGAAAATAAACATAATAACTAAATTAGCGAATTTGTTTACAGAGAAAAAATAAAAGCGGTTCTGGAGGGTACAAAATGGGTACAAAATTGCAGTTTTTGTTTGAATTCGATACGATCAATTCTTGCAGAGTGGTCTGCCAACTTTACGTTAAGTTGGCAGCCCACCTAAATGGGGTCGATATCTCGGAAACGGTGGGGGTACAAAATTTTTTAAGGGTGGTACAAATTGGTACAAAATGGGTACAAAATTATGGCATAGGTCCGAACTCGATCCGTTTTGGTGGGCTGTCAACTTAACGTACCTCTTCAGATGTATATCCGCAGGTGTTGGCAACCTGGGGCTCTTTTGATGAGAGTTGTGGCTCTTCAGTCCCATCAGCAAAAAAAAAAGAGATTCCAAAAAAGGGGTGAAATTGACATTCTGCGGGATCTTCAAAAAAATGCAGTGTTTCATGAAATATTACTTTTCGCTCTTCTGACTCAAAAGGTTGCCAACCCATGGTATATCATGATGGGAAGGTACCTGAGAACAATGGCTTCCATTGAAAAATTTGTATATTATACTCATCTCAAAAAACATTATTTATTCCTTCAACCGAGCAATGTCAGAATGCCAATTTTATTTTGTTGATAACTTTCTTAAAATCAATGTTGGGGTATAAAACTCGGCTGCGTTTCTTCAAACAACATCTAAAGAAGACATTTTTCACCATCTCAACCTTTGAAAGGCGTTTCTTATAGGAGAATTAGGTCTAAGTTCCACCTCATTAGTGAGGTACCTAACTTTTGCAAATCTGCTCAGATATCGCCAAATTTCTTGGAAAACCTGAAAAATATCTCCATCCGATCCATCTACTGCGATATCTGTCCAAATAACAGCTTTTTCAACGAAATTCCCGTGTACCCCTTCAACCTCGAAATGTAAACATTCGTCCTGGTCTTAAAAATCGTCCTCGCGAGTCACGCTCCAAACTGGTGCTAAAATCAATGAACAAACGTTAATCTTGGATATTCGACGAAAAACTCTCCTGCAATTATCGATTAAATACCAAAAATCTGCGAACAATTTGTAAACCTAACAAAATGTGGATTATCTTTGATACTTTTACTTTGATGTAAACAAAGAAACTGGCAACGTCGTTTTGTCATTAACGATATTTTCTGTGCTTTTCATCAGGTGCACCAACTCCTGAAAACGAAACCATGACCTCCTATGTGATTAAATAAAAGTGAATGGAGTATAGGTCATAGGATTCGAAGTCAATGATGATTGATATTCATATTTCAAAGAAATTTTGAGAAGACGATGCCAGATTGCTTCAACTCTTCAAACAATGGAATAGGCGAAACCAAGGAAGCAGTATACTTCATTCACTTTTATTTAATAACATAGGAGGTCATGGTTTCGTTTTCAGGAATTGGTGCCCCTGATGAAAAGCACAGAACATATGATGAAAAGTCAGTGCGAGCACAGAAAATATCGTTAATGACAAAACGACGTTGCCAGTTTCTTTGTTTACATCGAAGTAAAAGTATCAAAGATATTCGACATTTTGTTAGGTTTACAAATTGTTCGCAGATTTTTGGTATTTAATCGATATTTGCAGGTGGGTTTTCCGTCGAATATCCAAGATTAACGTATGTTTGGATCGTGAGGACGATTTTCAAGACCAGGACGAATGTTTTCATTTCGAGGTTGAAGGGCTACACGGGAATTTCGTTGAAAAAGCTGTTATTAGGACAGATATCGCAGTAGATGGATCGGATGGAGCCTCGAGAGGTCGATTAGGATGATATTTTTCAGGTTTTCCAAGAAATTTGGCGATATCTGAGCAGATTTGCAAAAGTTAGGTACCTCACTAATGAGGTGGAACTAAGACCTAATTCTCCTATAAGAAACTCCTTTCAAAGGTCGAGATGGTGAAAAATGTATTCTTCAGATGTTGTTTGAACAAACGCAGCCGAGTTTTATATCCCAACAATGATTTTAAGAAAGTTATCAACAAAATGAAATTGACATTATTCTTGATTCTTGTAATTACCCATCAATTCATCTTATATCTTTGGGTTGATTTTTTTTAATGAATTCTTGATTAGAATCAACAATTGATGTCGTCAAGTCTTGAACTTTCAGTTCAAGAGGATAATAAACATTAAATCTTCACAAGCATGCATATGAAAATTATGTGAAAGCAATGCAATTTTCTTCCATGGCGAAAAATAATATATTTGAACAGTGATCTCCTGTACTTTTCATGCAAATAACTAGAAAAGGAATCCTTTCTATCAATTCATATAAACGTTAATTATTTTCGTCCATCACATCTTTTCCAATTCATTCATTTTCCGAATAAATTCACATTCTGAGAAATACGCTAAGAATGTAGAAAGGGCAACATAGTGTTGACTTGGAACATAAAAATATTTTGAAAAACGTCATAACTTCGATACAGAGTGGAATGTGTCAAATTTCCAAGGCCAGAGTTGTGATTTTATAATTGTGAATGGAGTATAGGTACGTCCGCTATCGTTAACGGATGAACTATCGCAAGCACAGACTACATACAAGGCACTAGTTTTGTCTACTTTTCGCTAATGGCGTCTGCGCTAGCCAGCACGCAAGAGAGACCGTTGTTCTGTGTCTCCAACGTTAGTCCCATCACAGACCAATCTATGGTCTCATGAACGACGCTTGCGTATAGCGATAACTTGCACCATGAACTTCCACTTATTTATTTACTTACAGAGAATAATGCAAACAGGTGATGATTATGTAAAGACTTCCAGTGAATTGATGTATGTAATAATAACCGAGTAGTTTCGAGTTGAAATTTCAAGGGGTATTGTTTAGATAGAAACATCGCCATAGATTATGTAGTGCTGAGTATCATTTTATTTTTCATTAATTTCAATTCAATACGTGGTTTGTATCGACATCATCATTAATATTCGAATTTTGAATTTCATCGACATTTATTTTCAATATGGACCGGTAAAAATAATTTTTTAATAGAAATTGTGCGTATAAAATGTATAATTTCATGCTTTTCAGAATTCAATTTTATTTCTCACATTTGTGGGATTTTATCATTACATATCTCTTCATCAAACGTTTTTCCATTATAGAGATTTTAGTCGTGACGAAGTTGATAAACATTCTGACAACATTGTTAACTGGTTTAAAGACCAGAGAAGAAATATTATTCGATGATATTTCATATAGGGAAGTATTCAGATTATTGTTTAAATTCATGATCTTTTCCTTAAATTTCATCGTATACAATTAGGAATAACTCGAAAACGACGCGTTTTATTCAAAAAACATAAGAATACATTTATTTTCTTAAATGATTGATTCTTTCGAAAATATGAACCGCTTATATTTTTCAAATGGCTTTATAGTATTTTTGCGTGAATTTATGAGTCGGCTACGCTGTAACTTTTATACCAGGAGAAATATTGAATACATTTTGATTGAGGGATATGCACCATGAATAGGGTAAACAATCAACCAAAGTTCATTCGAAATTTCGATTTCGAATGTATAGAAAGAATAGTGTTAATTTCATCGATTTTCGACACCCTGTATCTTTCAAACCGAATTTTGAAAAATGGTATGGAAAAAAAGTGTTTCGTTTGATGAGAGGAATCTACAATTAAAATATTTGTACAAGTCAAAGACTCACCCTGTATAATTAATAATTTGATAATTGATATTATTATGTCTATGACTTGATCATTCGTTCGCGTGATATTCGGCCAAGGGCGCTCCTACGGGGGGGGGGGGGGTGGTATAGGGGGTATTTACCCCCCCCAGAACACTACAACTTATTCGATTTTTTTAAATTTTATTCATGAAAAAACCAACAAAAAAAAGTTATATCATCTTTGAGAAAAAATCGCAGGGCTATATGACTTCGGCTTTGAAATAATATTTTAATGATATGGAATTAACAGAAAAAAATAAACAACACAAATAAATAAAACATTCTGGAGTTATAGGTATAAACTTTGAAAAAAATCACAGAGTTATGACTAAGGCATTGAAATATGAAATAAGATTAAGATAAAATAAATAAAGAGAACAGCGGAATGGAAAAATCCTTAAGTGATATGAATTATGAATCAAGTCACAGATCATGGAATATGGCTTTGTGTTTTTATACAGGGTGTCCCAAGTTCGAGTGCCTATTAGACGTTTCTGAAGAACTGGACATATTTGAAATCTGAAAATTGGGATTATGATATTGTTCAAAATTCTCTACAGACCTAAAATATTTTGGGAGCCTGAGCACTTCCGGTTATATAGGGAGTGAAAATAAATATGTTTTCGTCAATGATATGATTGAGTTTTCAATGGTTAATACATTCCTGTTAAAACCATTGTATTCTATCAAATAGTTTTCAAAATATCGAAAAAAAACCTTAGAAAAAGTCGAATATTCATAGCTAGTATCATGTTTATTTTTCTTCCTCTGAACATTCCAAGTGCAAACTGTTCTCACAACGTCAAAGTAGAGGAATGTGGAAAGGTCATGCTTATTTTGAATTTCATAAATACCTATCATCACAGGGTGTTTCAAATTTTGTGTCGAAAACTATGATCGAAAATTGGCCATAACTTCTATTTTCCAAATTAGAACCCTATTTTTTTATGACTGCGTTGGATTCTGCGGAGAAAAACAATGAACAATATTATGATCCCAATTTTCAGGTTTCAAATATGTCCAGTTCTCCAGAAAAGTCTAACAGCCACTCGAACTTGAGACACCCTGTATAATCACTCAGTACGGATACATACACGTAAGACCTTCAAACATGGGACTGCAAATGCTTCGTATTCGAGATACCTAAAGGGTGTTTTTTTAGTTTAAAATTTCGATTGTTCATCCAATTATTACCCCCCCCCCAGAAAATCAGCCTAGGACCGCCCTTGTATTCGGCATTGAAAATGACCTTTCAATTTATCTGGAGAATAAAAGGATTACCTTTGTCAATGGGACATGGCGGGGGGTAATTTTTTTCTTCTATTTTGATTGTTGCAATAAATATGAAAACGAACATTTCTGAATATAGAATGACACACGATCTTTCAAACGATGTGTCTCAAGCCCATGATTCCTATTGGTAAAATTGGGGGCTGTACTAGTTTCGAAGAGCGTTGAAGATATAGTTCTCATTTTTACGACTAAGGACCATTTGATATGTAAATTGGACGTGTTTCAGGATTTCCCATAAATATGTACAGTAGCCAAGATGAATAATTTATTCCAATAATTTAATTTCTATTTTTCAAATAATTTTTGAAGTGCCAAATTCGAATCTACCTACAAGGTGTATATCAATGAGCACACCGAATCACCTCACTTCATGTCAGTACTTTTAGTGACCCATTATTTAATCCTACAGTAATTTTGCACAAAACACCCACAAGCAAGATAATAATAAATATTGTTATTTTGCGTACCAGCATTTTTCCTCAAACACATGAAGAAAGAAGGACGTTGAGAGAAATGGTAAAAATATTCATAAAATAATTTGGTGCACTAGAATACTCGGAACTTCGCTATATATTGAGAAATAATTAAGAATGTTAATCATACTAATTAGAAATACCCATAAATCTCATTGAATATATCGAAGATTCAAAGACCTCTTACTGCAAGAGTCAATTTGTCACTGTTAACAATTTCAATGGTGACACATTCATTTTCGAAATTGTAAGGTTGGTGAGATTGGAGTCTGGGCTTTTACCTTGACCTACTTTGGACAGATTGGAATCAATTCAATGCGTCCTTTAACACTACTTTTGATTGCCGTCTATTTTGTTTTGTTGTTCTTGCAGCTCCTGTTTAATGTTAATCAGATTTGTTGCGTATCATAAATCAATTGATGTTGTCACATTCTTTCATGGGTGATATACGCGTCGGTGGTTACAAGGGGAATACGACAAAAATTAATCCATGGACTTTCTTGTATTTGTGAAAGATGTCTGTATTTTCAGACGAAAATGGTCCTGATCCTCTGGCAACTTCCTGATCAAGAATTCGTGGTCAAAATCAATTCTGACTTGAAACTTTCAGGGTAGGTTTGGTTCTCGAATCCCGCAATTAATTTCGTTAATGAGCCGAATTCGACCAAGGGTACCCTAAATAAGGTATTAATTGTTCATCTTTTTCCTTTGCCGTTATTCCCCTTTTCTATATAAACCAGATATCATATCTCGGATATCAGTATCTCAAAAGAAGTCATACAAGGTATAACTGAGCAACTGATTAAATTTCGGGATCATAAAAGAATTGACAGCTTTCCATAATTCCAAATACATTGTTTCATTATCAAACCTATCGTAAACATGTTAGATACGAAAATAAAACACTGTATTTAATCCCACAATTGAAACAAAACACCAAAATAAATTCATGAAACCAAGACCACGTTGAATTATTCCATTCGCAATCTCAAGGTTGGAATATATTCTGAATTGAAGCTCCCATCTAACACTAACGAAGAAATAGAAATCAATACCCAAAAAGAAAAAATTTCCGAGAATTCAAAAGTTATTCTATCGAAAATTTTTCTCAGTTCAATTTATTATTATTCATTCAGTAGGTACTCAGATTGCCATTAAAAGATTTTATCATTTTTCACAGAGAATAGTCTATTGAATTTTCAACGTTTTATATGTGATCCTTGATCATAAAAATTGTGATTTGGTATTTATTACCTACAATATAATAATAAAGTTTATTCATTTGAAAAGTATACAATGATCAAACATATATCACAGTATTACCTGAAGGCAACCCCGTCATTTTTATAAGACCGATGATTACAAGTTCCTCAATCCTCATACATAACTTTTATCTCAATCAGTAAAATCCTTAACCTCAGGTATATACCGAGAGATACATTGAAATAGAAGCAGGGGTCTTTTTTAGTAGAAAAATCGAGATTTTGTAAAATCGCTTGGATTTATGCATTTTGTTCGAAAAGTCAATACAGGAAGGGAAAATTTGATCAGAAAAACGTTTGCATATTAGTTTAATCTAACAAACACTTATACTGAGCCCTGCCAACTTCCATAGAATGGTGTGAATTTTGCTTCGATTTCTTTTTTTAATTCACAAACCATTTTATGGAAGTTGGCGGGGCTCAATTTAAGATCAAACTATTCAGGACACGTTTTTTTATCAAGTTTACCCTTCCTGTATTGCCTTTTCTTCCAATCAATCCAATTGGAAAGAACTATTACCTCTGAATTTTAATTAATCTAGTATGAAGATGGATTCAGTATTGGAAAGAATTCCTTCAGAAAGAATGAGTGTGATGCTGAGTATTTATGAAGCAACTTTCTCTGTTTGATTGTTACTGCGCCTTTTTTCTATAGTCGGGGAAAATCCTTTGCATCCCAAATAATCCCTGAAGCATGTTATGTAAGATCCCGGTCAGCTATTGCAAGAGACTTCAATGATTATGGAAGTTTCCTCACTGCTTGGGAGTAAGACAGAAAATGAGTTCGATTCAAGTTCAAAATATGATGGTTTTCCCAATGTAAGTCATAGACAAAGACAGTAAGACACGTAGTGATATAAACTATACATACTATATGGAAATGAATGATAAATTCTGGTGTTGACTAATCTGGTTTTAAAAGAGGCCATGCCTAAAAAACGTGAATTACGTGAACATCTGATTTCTATTTATCCAGGATGACTCTTCAGAACCCAAAAATATATAATTTATAATGTGCTACTTTTCTATCATCTCGTGAAAGGAAAATTCTCTAAAGAAATGCACTGGCCGTCCAGCTCTGTCTGTAATAGCCTTCACTAGATGAGACAAATTACAAGAAAATAATGGTGATGAGATGGAATAAAAAAGATATCTCGATGTGTGGATTCAAGACAAGTAGATGATCCAAACTGTGTGGAAATTTGGGTCCTAGCCAATCACCTAATAATTTTGATCAATCGATCAAGCTTTCTCCTTATTGAGTTACTTCCCGTATAAATATACAAATTCTCTTCTGGGGACATTCGGAGATATTGAGAAAGAATTAATACTCACCTCATGTGAATTCTTCAAAAGTGCATCATGTAAAAATTACATTAGTATTAGCGAAATTTTCATGATATATCTTAATAATTATAAAGGATTTTCATGGCATATGTATTTGTTATTGTTTCTTCGAATTCATTAATTTAAGTAAAGTTTTTTGAAGCTATATTATGGTAGTAAACTCCCCCAAGAATTATTATAAAATAAACAAAAACTGCTGAATACACTTTACTTCTGTCTCCCAATAAAAAATTTAGTGGTCGATGAGTCCTTTTCTACCGATTCATCGACCAGACAACGTATCATTGAGAAAATTCCTCACATTGACACCGAAGTATAGTGGTGCCCCATCTTGTTGAAACCAAATGCTTTCATTTATTGTATCAACATTTTTGTTCGTGAAATTGTGAGTAACCGTTCAAAAAGTGAAAACTTTCTGACGATGCTGCGTATAAGCTCCATGTTTCCAATGTGGACCGTGTGATCAGTAAAAACAGTGTTACAATTCCATACAGGCAAAATGTGGCTCCATCACAAAAAATTGTGCTGAGGGATAATTAGGATTTTCTCATCATTATCAAAATTATAATCATCAGTCGCGGAAAGTCCATGAATCTGTTGATACATATAGGAAAGATGTTTTTGGGCTCTCATTCCACATAATTGACCGCTATATCATTTTGTCACGATGTCTATGTTTTGCGCATTTTTAAGCCGAGAATGGTCCCGCTCACTGGACACGAATCCATTGGCAAATTTAATTCTGTTCGAACGTCCGAAAACACAATAACTCTTGAACTGATAAAACTAGAGACTTAAAATTTTCAGGGTAGTTTCAGACCTCCAATGGGCTAAATTCGACCTGGGGTTCCGTAAATATGATCGTGCTCAGGGGCAGGGGAGGCCATGGCCCCCCCTGATGACCTTATCGTTTTTCAGCACAACATCCTCAATATTTCTTCCCAATCCAAAGGCAAAGAAAAATGACCCCCAGTGTGAAAATTTTCTGCGGGCGCCCATGGGAGCATTGAAGGCCGAAATTAGACTGTATCAATGAAATACAATAACGTTATTGAAAATTTCGTCAAAAGGGTACACATATGCCAGCAAAGCCGTGGCGGCCATTGACAAGATATTTTGTTTCATAAATAGGTAATTGTTGTTGATATCACACTAAGTTTTTGTCGATTTCGACATATTTCATATCTCTCTTTGTTTTGAAATGGTAAAGATGCAATAATCTGGCTTTTTAGTGTAAATACCTTACAAAAATTACTTCAAGTAAAAGGTTTCTTTTGTTCTGTTCCACTCTTCACCGTGTGTTGACTAATTTACTTTGTTTTTTAGTAATTTTGTTCCATCAATTTAATTTCAAAAATTTCACGATCACCTGAAGATGGAGAAAACTCTATCTCCGAAACTGTCGTCCGATTTCTGCAAAATTGAAGATTTATATGAGAAGTTTTTACTGATTTTAAGCCTTTACTTTTTGGGAAATTTCGAAGAGTGATACGTCACTGGAACCTCAAATAATTCCCAAATGTATATTTTCTAAATCAATGCATTTTTCAATACTTTGCTACAGAAAACCGTGTTTTATTGAACAATGAAATCCTGCGCTCCTATTGGAACATCCTTTCCATGAACAGTTGCGTAATTTAAGCTGAAAATTAACCTGTTCAAGATTTTTTCTGCAAAATACTAAACACCAACGATATGAATCTTGTGAGTTATTATTCAGCCCGTATAATTGATACAATAAATTATCGTCTGTTGAATTCAACCAATTTAGATTCGACCCCGCATAGAAGACTATTAAACTGAAGTAATCTTCAAGAAAGTAACAATTCAATCGCGTGCAAGTGGTAGGTAACAACCAAACACTTCCTTCCTCCAACTACACGAGCAGATCAATCCCTTTAAATTTTATGCGAGCATTGCCACAAACTCCAACACCAGAGAAGAAGTTCTTTGTCTCTGCAATCCGGAGTCAACAACCGGAGCGTCTTCACAGCTCAACGACTCAAGAATAAAACCCTTCTTCCTCATCCGTACGCCAGGGTAGTAAAGTGAGCATCTTCAGCTACCAATAAGCCTCAAATTGGACGAGTGCCACTCGAATAAACCGCGACAACAGTCATCGCCAATTATGCGAATATCTTATAGGTAACATTAAGAATATGGAACGGAAGTATCAATAAAAATTCGCAAACTTATTTTATGGATTCCGCTTGGCATTGATGGTGAAGAGGATGAGTTTGCGGCGAAGGCAATCTCCAAATGGGCGTGGGGGAAGTATATAAACAATAACCAAGTTCACGTCAATGGGAGTGAAACATAGTGTGACAATTTTAATCGGAAGTGTACAGGGTGAATTATGTTTTGTGATACTAAATCGGATATGGGGTAAGCTTAGTGCAACTCCCATTTCGAAATGGCATAAGGATTCAGATAGGAAGAAAAATTAGAAGCTATTTATTTTTATTATTTCCTTCATTATGAAATCAGACAGCATGATTTTTTGAATGAATTAGATTGAGATAAGTGATTTAATTCAACCCCAAAAACCATCCCCCTTTTAAATTTTGTTCATCACTTATGGTTGGTCTTACAATTTTTGGATGCAGTTCATAAAAAACATTATTTTCTTAATTGTAGTAATAATGTCCCAATTTTGATATACTTGTTTCTAAATTGGAGATACAAACGAAGAGGAGAGATTACTTGCCTAATTTTAAGAAAAAATTTCTCATTAATATGGGATAGCAAACGTTTCGTTGCCAAGATACGGGGTGTTGAAGTTTAAATTTTTTTCGAGTATTTTATCATACTATCTGCATTCCATAGGATATTCAACTGAAATTTCGGATAGATATAACAATTTAAAATACACACCATGCCATTTTTTGTTGCAAACCTACAGGGTGGTATTTTTTACACTGCCCTCTGGATTTCCTCCAGAACTTTATTTTGGTGAGCCACTGTTAGTTGAAAAAATCGTAAAACGAAGCTTTTTTGTTATACAAAAATTTATGGTTTCTTATAATTTTGTTGTATCTGCTACTGATTTCGAGATAAAACAAATCCTAAGAAAAATCAAAATTATCATGAAAATCCAGTTAATGAAGGAAGAAATCCAAACTATTCAAGTCTGGGGATTTGGCAGGCCCTGACTGATGTCCAATCCACCTTTTTTCATCATTCTCATTCCAATACCCTGGTACACGGGTGTTTTTCAGAGTGAATTTTTGATAGGGATAACTGTGATTTGACAGAAGGTAGAACTGTAGAAGTCATGTTGTTTTGACATTTCTGTTCAGTAAACATTGACGAAATATCATGGAAAGACTCAAGCCGCAACAACTTTCCACTTTGTTCAAATTTATTTTCAAAATCAGTGTTCTATTCGCCAAACTTATAGAACACTTTACGGTTTACATAATCGTCCATCAGAGCAGCTTATTCGTTGAACTATCGGTAGATTTCGGACAACATTTTTTGTACTCGATGCAACAACAACAAGACAAAGAACACAACGTACAGGAGAAAATATAGCTGCTGTGAGTGATAGTGTTAATAAAGATCCAGATTTATCTATTCGTCGTTCACAACAAGTTGGACTCTGTGCATACACCACATGGAAAATTTTGTGTGAAGATCCAACAGGTTCAAGAACTAAATCCAAAAGCCACTTGACCATTATAAGGGTCCTTTAAGCTGATGGGGCCCTAGAACAGCTTGAAGTTGATCCACTTTTTTATTGAAAAATTGTTTTTATTGATGAATCTCATTTCTGGTTGAACTGGCTTCGTGAACAAACAAAATTTATATGGAGTGAAAACAATCCTCAAGAAGTTTTGCAGGTTCCATTGCATCCTGAAAATGCACGCTGGAGGCATCATCGGTCCATATTTCTTTAAAAACGATGCTGGAGCTAATGTTAAGTGAATGGTGCTCGGTAGAGATCAATGATAAATGATTATTCGTTTCAAAATTTGAATGGTATCGACCCAGAAGTTTTTGATTACAACAAGATGGTGCTACACCTCATGCTGCTACCGTAACAATTGATTGATTAAAAGAAAGATTTGGCGATAACATTATTTCGAAAAATGGTCCAATTAATTGGCCTCCATGATTATGCGAAATAACTCCAATGGATTGTTTTCTTCGGGGTTATGTTAAGTCATTGGTTCATGCTGATAAACCAGGAAGAATAGACGCTTTGGAAGACAACATAACTCGTGCCATTGCTGAAATAAGGCCTGAATCGCTCGAAAAAGTGGTCCAAAATTGGTCTGGTCGAATGCGGTTCCTTAGAGCTAGTCGTGGTGGACATATGACGGAAATTATTTTCAAAACATAAATGTCATAAAATTATTTTCCAAATAAAAAAAAATTAGTTTCAATCTTAATCTTGATGTGTTTTATTTCAGTTTAAAGTTCACATCCGATACATCCTGTATCTGGAAAACGAAACTTTTTCGTTTGTTTATGAGACTTTTTTCTTGAAATTATGCAAGGAATCTCACTTCTTCGTTTGTACCTACCTCCAATTCAGTAACACCCTGAATAATTCAGGACCTTAATAATCGGTTTGATTGTCTGTCTGTATTGAGTCGCATCGAAATATCTTCGGCCATATTGCGAAAAAAACGAATTCTTCCCATTCTTTTTATGTCCCCAAAATATTTCATAATGATTCCCTAAGTATGAAAGCAAACTTTAATTTTTTGCTTCTTTTTCCGATACGCCAATATACAAAATATAATTAAAACTAAACGATATCACCCAGTAATATCAAAAGTAAAGAAAAATGTCTTATTTCATAAAATCAACCTTGGATGGCAAGCAAGCAAGGACGAAGTACAGCAACGTATGTCCCAAAAAAGGACCATTATGTACAAGGTGGGCAAAATTGGTGCTACATGAACTAACACTTTTTGTTATAACTCAGCAAATAAACCTCTCAGAAAAAATCAGAGTACGCCACTGGATTGCTATCAGAAAAGTGCCTGTATAATGTTTTTATTTCAACATCCTAGCATGAACAGAAACGGAGATAATGACCAAAGTTGAAATTGCCCAAATTGCAATTTCGGCCTATAACTCGGAAACGAAAGAAGATAGAGGAATGCAGTTGATGGCATTAACAGTTTCTCGAAGAAAGAGGACTATAAGGTGCCATTCATTTTTCTCTATCTCCTCGGGTCAAAAAGTTTTAGTTCATGTAGCACCAATTTTGCCCACCCTGTACAGTATGTTTCACAAGGGATGATTTGAAAGAATGAGTCAATAAAAGTTCTGACTTGTAGTCAGTAGGTTCAATGCACTTCTGAGTAGATTCGCATTTTCCAATTCAAGAAACCAATTGAAAAAAATATTGACAAAAAAAAAATTGCTATAGCTGTCAATGAAATTGTCAATGATCCCGAATCATGTTATTATCATTGTTTAAGGAACATTAAACAATGTTATTATCCATATGGTTCTGGATAAAATTTTGCATATTTCCATCGAAATGCCGAATTTCAATGCAATCGAATCCATACTTTTGTAATTTTTAGCAAAAAAAATTTCGAACCGCCACATATACGGAACCCCTTGTCGAATTATGCCCTTTAACGAAATCAACCTTACCGTTAAAGATTCGAACCTACCCTGAAAATTTCTAAAGCTTTGTCTGTTCGAGAGTTGTCGTGTTTACGGTCAGACGGACAGAATTAAATATGACCACGAATTCATCATCTGTGGGTCAAACCAGGTAGTTTGAGACAATTCTCGCCTCAAAATTCGATAAACATAGCCCTCGTTTAAGTAGAACGAGTAGAGTTGAATATTTCAGAGTTTTTTAAATGTTGCCTTGAGTTCAAGGATTCAGTAGTCAATGATATTTTTATATTAAAATTCACAGAGAACTTGGCATTGATGCCATTCTAAATAACTGATAGAAATGAAAGAGAGGATAACTGCTTTAAGCAAAAAAGAATGCGGTGAATGCAAAATGTAACTGATAAATCGAATTCGTTGATATAACAACATTATCAAAAAATGCCATGTCTGTAAAGAACTACCCAAACCATTGTTCAGGTAAACTGTCAGAAGTTTCCTTATCTTCTTAGTGGAGCAGATGCTAACCATGGTTTCAGGCTTGTTTGACCTTCTTCAGAGCAGCATAATTCACATTGATTGAATCAATTATTTTAATGAATAATTTTTGAGATGTATTTCAAGCATCTTGATGCTTTGATATGTCTCAGGCTTAATACATGTATAAATTTTTCTTATTAATCCTAGGTAGGTGCAGATATAATCTAACCTACATTTCTCTGACATATTTCACATGAATAGGAATACCCAATCATCTGGGTAAGTGGGTGACGTTTTTATAGATTAGATAATAGGCTGAGTTGTCCGAATCACTTGTAGTATTTATTCGCAAATTGCTTTGCCAAAATTTAACATGACATATACAGGTCAACATAGACGGATAATATGATTACAACGATTACAGGAGTGCCGAGGGATATGAGTTCCTTCCTGAAAAGCCCAGTCGAAAGCTATTGATCAATATCTGCATCAAGCATCTTTCAGACTGTGGATTTGATTATGTCATGATTCTGTTGGTGATTATAATTTGTTTATATGATCTGAGATAGAATGATCATAATCTTGATTATAGAACAATCGTAACTTAATCTAAAATTACGCAATAATCAATTCATACCTTATGATCAATTCAAAAGGATAAGATATAGCAAAAATAGTGGGCGAGACATATACAGGGTGTCCGGTAAACCTTGTACAATATTGAAACTGGTGATAGACCAGGTCATGACTGTTCATCAGAATTTCACCTCAGTAAAAATATCACCATTTTCGAGATAATGGGCATTTTCTAAATATCTAGAAAATCACAACCTCACCTCCGTTTTTTGAGTGCTATGTCTACAAATTGAGACTAATTCAAATATCTTTGTTGCTGAAGATTAATGATGAGTGATGCTTTCAGACGTACAAAACAGTTTTTCAGAACTTGATACATTAGGCATAGCACTCAAAAAACGGAGGTGAGGTAGCGATTTTCTAGATATTTAGAAAATGCCCATTATCTCGAAAATGGTGATATTTTTACTGAGGTGAAATTCTGATATTCTGAACAGTCATGACCTGGTCTATCACCAGTTTCAATATTGTACAAGGTTTACCGGACACCCTGTATATTTTACTGGGTGGCTCACATCAAACTTTCCAGTTGAATATTTGAGTTTAATCATATTTCAATGTCTTTCGTAAAAACGGATCGTATATTGATACCTTGACTCAGGAAGGGGGGTCAATTACAAAATATGTAAGTGATGATTCATTTAGGTTGAGGAAAGTTATGCACCCAAGGAGGACCAAGACAAAATAATGTTTTTTCCCTTTTTGATCCAACAAAAAGTAATTCAATTGAATGAATCATTCATACTTACAATAAGTAAGAGAAACTAGCATCATTTATCTTAAGTAGTGACCAATTTTCTAGTTCTCCAAGAATGTTGATGAGTCAAATAAGACATCTCGAAGAACATATTTATCTTATCATTTCTGGAAACTTTGAAAATTGCCGCCACTAATAATATAATGTTTCTTCACATGCTTATAAAGGCCCACGCAGTTTTAAGTTCATTCACATATTTTTCTTCCAACAGCAACATTTGAGTAACAACTTTCGTATGAGTGATTTTTTTTGGGTAAAGTAGAGGGGAAATTTCTTGCATTATCTTGAGAAAAAGAAACAATAAACATGGGACCGCAAAAGTTTCGTTTTCGAGATACATAGTCTGCTAGGTGTAGGTACTAGGCAGTATTTGACCGAAAACTATGAGAACAGGTGGATTGGACGTGGTGTACAAGGTGGGCAAAATTGGTGCTACATGAACTAAAACTTTTTGTTATAACTCAGCAAATAAACCTCTTAGAAAAAATCAGAGTACGCCACTGGATTGCTATCAGAAAAGTGCCTGTATAATGTTTTTATTTCAACATCCTAGCATGAACAGAAACGGAGATAATGACCAAAGTTGAAATTGCCCAAATTGCAATTTCGGCCTATAACTCGGAAACGAAAGAAGATAGAGGAATGCAGTTGATGGCATTAACAGTTTCTCGAAGAAAGAGGACTATAAGGTGCCATTCATTTTTCTCTATCTCCTCGGGTTAAAAAGTTTTAGTTCATGTAGCACCAATTTTGCCCACCCTGTACATCATGAAAGATATCACCATAAAAGAAATCTCCCTCTTCGTTTGTACTGCCAATTTAGGTAGGTACACCTTGTATACAGGGTGATTTCTTTAAGTGTTTCATAAGACGTATTCCAGGCAGGAATCGCGATACAAATTCTAAATTTTGTAGTTTGGTTCTAAAGTACATGAACTCAATTTGTAAAATATTTTCAAGCGGAATCTATTTCCGGTTCTACCTGAAACGAATGTGAACTTCGTTATTTCAAATGCAACACCCTTTATATTCATACATATTTGAATTCTTCGTTTAATTCTGCAATGATTTGATGTATGATATGCGCAACCACATCGAGCGATTGTTGAGTTATAGCCTGATTTTCTAATTTTTTGATAGAAAGCTTATCACAAATTAGTGTTTATATCTCCAAAATCTCTGATTGTAAGAATTTTTCGCAACTGCGGAACAAAAAAAAATACGCTGATACTGCTTCTTGTATAAATTATGAGGAAATATTATACAGGGTGTCTGAAACAGGGCTTCAAAGTTAGCCTCAACAAAACTATGAAATCTCATTTTTTTCAAATGGGAACCATATAATTTTGTAATTCCTATCGATTGCTCGTCAAAATCTAGTTAGAGTGTGCCAAACATTTCATGTCTTTAAAATCAGTAGTTTTGCCGTTATCAATCGAATTTCAGGAATAAATCCAGTTTTCTTTGTCTAATCATAGGTTTATTAAGATAATTTTCAAGTAGGCTATGTCAATAGTTAAAATATGTCAGTTCATTTATAATGCACTGTTGAGAACTGTCATTCATGATTATTACTTGTTGTTTGAATTCGAGCAATATGCAAAATCACAATTACAGTTTATTATTATTTAATTATCATTTATGGTGAATGTAACGAAATAATAGAAAGGATAATCAGAATTTCAAACGAAAGAAATCCACATTTAACACCTTCAACGAAATCAAAGTTCTTAGAAGAATCAATGAATGTTTGGAGGAAGGGGGCCAACATTTTGAAAATTTATTGTAATAGCGATTATTAAATTTCTGTCAAAGTTTTTTGTTGTAAGGAAAATTGTTGTGATAGTTTCAAACTTATTTTTTTTTATTTAGTCATCATTCATTATCTGCTTTGTTTATTTGTCACATTCAATGCAAATAAAGGACACGCTTTCGATATATCAATTCTAGTGTACCTAATTATTATTGCATGTTTTCCATAAGGCTGATCAATAAAAATACTTAAGAATGACAATTCCTAACATTAACAATTCCTACTTTGTGAAAGACGTGCATACCAATGAATTCGCTGAGCGAAACCTGGCTTTAGTCGTGAAATTCGAATTTTATTCGATAACAGCAAAATGAGATCTCATAGTTTTGTTGAGGCTAACTTTGAAGCCCTGTTTCAGACACCCTGTATAATATTTCCTCATAATTTATACAAGAAGCAGTATCAGCGTACTTTTTTCTGTTCCACTGTTGCGAAAAAAATTTCCTACAATGAGAGATTTTGAAGATATAAATACTAATTTGTTACATACTTTCTGTCAAAAAAATTGAGAATCAGGCTATTACTCAATAATCGCTTGATGTGGTTCCGCATATCATGCATCCAATTATTGCAGAATTAAACGAAGACTTCGAATATGTATGAATATACAGGGTGTTGCATTTGAAATAACGAAGTCCTCATTCGTTTCCGGTAGAACCGGAAGTAGATTCCGCTTGAAAATATTTCACAAATTGAGTTCATGTGCTCTAAAACAAAAATACGAAATTTTGAATTTGTATCGCAATTTCTTCTCCGAAAACGTCTAATGAAACACTTAAAAAAAATCACCCTGTATAGTTCACTTTGAGCTGAATGCCTAGAAACTTAAATTTTAGAGTGAAAGATCTATATCCGAGTCTGATATATCCCTTATCGCATTTATCCGAATATGGAGTAATATGTAATCAATTAAGGAGATAAAACAGCTAAATAAAAAGGCCCAAAATATATTGCGAACTCTTTTTTTGGACGCTGATTCTACTCACACGAGGTCTATATGATTTCGTCTCATCTATATGTTTTAAATTTTGAACACTTAAAGGCCTCAAATGAAAAGGTTCGGCACACTGATGAATTCGTAGTAAAATTCAATTATGTCCGTACGGCAGTAAACACGAAATTGAAACGTTCAAGGACAGCTCGGATCTCGAATTAAAATCGGACAATATTTTTCGTAATTGTAGACGCTTGAAATTTTGTTTTCCTAAAATTTTGGAAACAACTTCCTCCTGGCCCTTTTCCTACTACCATTGTGTTAGAGTCAGACAGCCATATTATTATACAATATCTATCATTATTCTACCTATTCTTAAAATTTTCAGTAAAGGGGATGCAGATATGGCCAACAATAATAACAACAACAATATAAGTGATAGCAAAGAATATACGCCACTCGATAAGAAAAAAGAAGTGGACAATGACGAGAAATGTGGAATTTTAACTCAGGTATTGAATAACTCACTAGGGCAATAGGACTAATCCGTAATTTCAAAAGTAGAGAAGTTTTCATTATACGTTGCTGTTCCCAGTGTATGGTTACATGCGCAGTCATGTTGAGCTCTGCTGGTTGTGGCATGCCTGTTGGATATTCAGCCATTCTTCTTCCACAATTATCAAAGAACAATGACACCATACAAATTGATGAAGAGGAAGGATCTTGGATAGGTGAGTGATTCATTGTTACGATTTCGCAGCCTTTATTGTGTATTCATTAAATTCTTTCATCGATTCCACATATTCCTACTCGTAAAGCTTGAGACTCAAGGGCCAAAGTCAAAAATAATCACTGTAATTTTTCAATAAAGAAAGCATAAAGGTCGTTGACTTGACTCCGTTGGTTGGGTATTACCTTGCATGGGATTGCCCCGTACGGAACGTTAAATAGGTCAAGATCTTCTGCAATTTATAGTGCAATGTCGTTGACGATAAAAATAACAACGAGCAGTAAGTAGGTACAACACGACGCGGAATTCTTGAGGAAGTACTGCGTGAGTGACTTCTCAGTGTTTCCTCAAGAAACTGAGAACTATTTTCTATTTTTTCTCTCATCATGCTGAGTACAACAAATATTCTTTTTGCACATGTTGCACATAACATTTTTTCATTCTTCATCAGCGTCTTTCAAACTCGACATTTGAAACACCTTCACAGAATATTTATATTAATCAAAGTTGGACTGTTTCTTTTGAATATCAAATCAACCAGTAAAGTTTTGAGTGATATCTTATGGTATCGGTGTTTTGTTTAGAGTGATAGAATTTTCGATAGGGATAATAACTGTGATTTGACAAAAGGTAGAAGGTAGAAGCCATGTTGAATTGACATTTCTGTTCAGTAAGCATTGACAAATTCTCATGGAAAGACTCAAGCCGGAAAAAAGTTCACATTCATATTTTCAAAATCAGTGTTCTATTCGCCAAACTTATAGAGTACTTCGTGAAATTTATGGTTTACAAAGTCGTCCATCAGAGCAGCTCATTCGTCGAACTATCGATAAATTTCGTACAACATTTCCTTTACTCGATGCAAAAACAACGACAAGACATAGAACTGTACGTACAGAAGAAAATATTGCTGCTGCTGCTGTAAGTAATGAAAATCCAGATTTGTCCATTCGTCGACGTTCACAACAATTCGGACAACATTTTCTCCACGCGATGCAAAAACAACGACAAGACATAGAACTGTACGTAAAGAAGAAAATATCGCTGCTGTAAGTAATGAAGATCCAGGTTTGTCTATTCGTCGACGTTCACAACAATTTGGACTCTGTGCATCCACCACATGTGACAATTCTGCTTCTTGGCGAAGCCACCAAGGTGGAAGTGGGCCTCATCACTCAAGCTGATTTTTCGATGGAATTCCGGATCATTTTCATGCATTTCAAAGACCCAATCAGCAAAGACAAAACGTTTTTTATGATCGGCCGGCCAGAGTTCTTCTGTTAACTGAACTTTATAACCTTAAGACCCAAATCTTTATGCAAAATATGCTGTGGGATGCCTAATTCCAGAGAACTACGAGGAATGGACAAGCCTGGGTTTTCTTCAACACTACAATGCTACAGCAGCAATATTCTCGGCTGCTCTTGAGCGACGTGCATGGGTTTTATTCTTCACATCACTATAACTTGTCCCAACAGCTCAAATTTTTCCACCAATTTCTGTATTGCTTCACGACTACCAAATTTTCTATAGTTTTACGAACCGTCTCTGCCAAATTTTCAACATTTTCATGGTGACTCTTAATCATTTCAATGCGTTTTTGAAGCGTGCATCGTTCAATTTTTATTACTAGCGGGGTATTCAGTAGTAATATCACAAGAGATTGAATTTCCGTGATAAGTCTATCGATTTATTTTCAAACAAAAATGAGTTGCTTGGTAACATCACGAGTCCGGAGGACCAGTGGTGCTCACAGATTATTCTGTAGTTCAATCGTTGAAAATACCGGTTGTCAGACCAATCATAATTCAGAGACAGTTGGTGTTATCGCGATAATACGAGCTGTCTCTGGACTGTGATTGGTCTGTTTTTGATATGAGTGGAATAGTCAAAATAACACCTCTTATTGGAAAACCCTTTATAACTATTATGAGTGTAGTGATATTGCATTTGTTTACAGAATAAGATGGCATATTTTGGTTGCAAGGCTTTTTTGACTGAAACAAAAGTTCCTCCTGGAGTTGGACAAAATATCTTGAAATCATCATATTTGAAACAAATTAACACAAGGAATAACAATAAAAAAAAGTAAATGAAATAACGCCACCTGCTCACAAAAAACTTTGCTCAAAGTTTCAACTTTACTCTTGAACTGGAGGATTTTTAGATCAGGTCCAATTTTCCAAGTGATTCTTCTGCCTCCAAGTGGAACGCTACAGTGCCTATTTCATTAAAAAAATAAGAAAAATACAAGATGAAATTTGAAAAACTTCGGACACTCTATCGTTAATGTTACAACGTGTTGATTTATTCACACAAAAAGTTTAATAATAATATTTATTAGCCAGGTAATATTTTATACAAAAGTGTCGGGAGTGACCATACCATTGAAGTCATCCATTTCGATGCTTGGCATTACTGTCGGCAGTAACCTTTCCTGGGAGAATCACGTGAGATCCATTGCTAAAAGTGCATCCCAAAAACTTGGTTTTCTGTTTCGTGCCAGGAGCTATTTCACCTCAGGTCAGCTGCTTATGATCTATAAGGCACAGATTCGACCTGTCCTGGAATACTGTTCCCATATTTGGAGTGCTGCACCTAAACACACCCTAAAACTCTTGGATTCCGTACAAAAAAGGGCAATTCGTCTCGTCGGTGATGCATCGCTTACAAGCTCGCTCACTTCTCTGGAACAACGTAGAAAAGTGGGCGATCTGTCTCTATTTTATAGGCATTTCCATGGGCGATGCTCTTCTGAATTATCAGCAATCGTTCCCCCTCTGGCAGTCCCTTCCAGACTAACCCGTCAAGTTAAGTCTTCACACCCCTTCGTTGTAACTTTGGATACCTGCAGAACATCTCTCTTCAAAGACTCGTTCATCCAACGAACAGCGAGGCTTTGGAACACATTGCCTGGGGAGGTGTTCCCCGAGGCATATAACCTCCAGAAATTCAAGAAGAACACCAATTCCTACCTGCTTGCCCTTGGTTCTCACGATGTTCTCTGAACATTACAGGATATTCCTTTTCGTGAAAACCACAACATTAAAAAAAAAAAACATCGTTACAAAAATATATCACAACTTTCGAAATATATTACAACTCAACACCTATGCTAATATGCAGAGACTACGCAATGGGCTTTTAGTCCTGTATCGTGTGTGCACATCTCCTCCTTTAAATAAAAATTTTTCTTTGAAGTTATGAAGGGCAAACTAAAATATACAAAAAAATATAAACAACAAACTTTAACAAAATTATATCTTCTTTGGTATCTCTTTTGGCAAAATAAAGGAAACACACTACAAATGACCAATGTTTCCCCCCTCGCGATCCATTCCCGTATCTGATGTCTGACTTTGCTGTATGAGTGTATGGTCTCCTCAATTGAACAGGCAATGCATGCTACAGGGTCCTGCAATAGTGCGTTAGGCTTTCATAGGTGCCAAACCAGACGTTTTAGAAATTTAGTTGAAAAGAATTTCCTTTGTAATTTCAATTCTGCATCTCAGGAAATTATGTTCTAATATACAGGGTTTTCCCAAATAAAATTATTGAACGAATGAGTGATTTTTCAAAAAGAACACCCCTTATATTTTGAGTGCTCATCAATACCTCTATCATGACGCAAAATTTCAGGGATATTTTTCCAACGGTACGGATCTTATTCAGAAAAAACTGCAAAATTTCTACGAAACAGTAGTTCGGTGAAAGCCCTCTACCGATTTCCAGAAGCGATAGAAACATGAATTTGATCAGAATTTCTTTTAACTTAAGAATTTGCCTAGTCATCGTTCCTAAATGATCAACCTTTTTTATACAGGGTGTCCGTTATCAATGTCCAAATATGAAGAATTTCAAATTGTTTTTTCTCGATTTTTTCAAATGTATAACATCCTGTATTTTTTTTCATGATGATGTACACAGTTTAAAACCTTACATTTTTCAGAAGTAACCTTAGGATTATTTTCACTCCAAAAAAATGACATTTCTACCAAAAATTTCAGGAATAATGAACATAATAACTAACGGATATTTTAAATGAGTCACACAATGAAACCAAACTGAATGACCAATTTTTGAAAAACCTTAAAACCCTTCCACAACCATAATCCTCGAAGTTCAACATGAAAATGATAATGTTTGTCCGAATAAGCAACACATTCATAGGTACCTATTATTGGTAATATGTTGTGTATTCTTACGATTACAGAGTTTTATCGGCATCCAAAAAAATTATTATTCATGAAATGGTTCATATAATTTTCATGTCGCAGCAGTGCCACAGAAACTGTTATGAGGTACATCGATTGTTATTTTTGATCAAAATATTGCTATTCAGAGCTCAAAGTTATTTCCGAATACAATAAATTGAGATGAATTTTGGTAAAGATGTAGATCCTATGCTGTCGAATATCCTGAAAGAAGACATCCACATGAATCGAGTTTTCGGAGGCTTTTAAACAGATTTGTAGAGACAAGAGATGTCAAGTATAAAAAAGAAGAGAGGATAAAATCATCCACTAACGAGAACAAGGAGCTCGAGGCTTTACTGCATGTAACTGAAAATCCACACGCAAGCCAAAGGGAGCTTGGTGTAGTCTGTATCAGTGGCGGCTCCTCCATATGTGCACATGTGCACGTGTACCCCCAAGTAATATCTTCATCTAAAGGAATTTATTTTTGTGTTTGACGTAAATGTAACGTTTTCTATTGGGTATTTAATTTTATTTTTAATTTCCGATGTTCCAGTTCACGGTTCTGTTCTACTGTAGACTACTATAGAAACAATAAACAGACGGCGGGCGAACTCACAACAGTCACAACTTCGAACGCCAACGGTCAATGCAAATACGCGAAGCCCGTACACTGCACTCTCGAACTGATCCCTCATTGGAGCAGCCGCTACCCTTCGCGTCCCTCACTCCCCGTAACAGTCCATAGTATTTAGCTAACATAGGTACACATCCAGAATGTGTACGGTCGTCTGTTGCATAGACAAGCTATAGATAGGCAACTCTTAATTCAAATTCTGTTCATTGTGTCTGCTGTCTGCGCTATGTATACTCGGTCGTTAATACTAACAGATGATATCGGCGTAAGAAAACAGAGGCGTCATCTCGCGGTTTTGTAGAAAAAACAAGGGACATGGTTTTATGTACCATTTGTATAAATTTTTTTTTCAAATTTCAAGTTCATTAGATACGATGATTATTTGTATTCAAAAGCAATCACTAAATCTTATAAAAAGCTTGAAATGTACCTAGAGCACCAGTGATTGAAATCAAAGTCTTATATAGGAGTTAAATATTATTCATTTATAAATGTTTGTTATCTACATGAATTAATGTCAAGGCAAATAATAATATTTCACTCAAGAGAACACACAAAAATATTCAATTGGTTGTATTTCGCGCAATTATGGCCGCAAATTTTGGGAATCCGATTAGCATTAGCGTACAATATTCAAAAACAAATTCGCTGACAGTAGAAAGAGAGACAAAAATCAAAATTGCCTGTCCTGGTCTTTTCAATATTTCGTCTGAATTAGATCTAGCACTCAGGGATCATTTGGATCAATCCACAGTATTCAGCGGAACATCCAAAGACATTCAAAATGAATAGTTGGACTGTATGCTTTCATTGCTTTCTGTGTGTCATGCACACATTAAGAAAGAACTTGCTGCCTCAAAATTCGTGTCCTTGATAAGTGATGAAACAATTGACATTTCAAACATTTTCCAAATGGTTATAGTTTGCCGTTATGCTTCAGCAGACGGTACCCCTATTGTGAGAATTTGGGGTTTTCTGAATGTTATTCCAAGATAAGGCCAAAGAACATCACAAACTCCCCAAACTGCGAGATTCGAAGGTTGATTTCACATTTTTTTCCTCCCCAGAACCCCCCTTCCCCATGTAGTCCGTACCCTCTAGACCCCCCGGTATCTGCCCACATGTGCACTCCCAAAATATAAATCCACGCGCCGCCACTGGTCTGTATACAGGGTCTTTCACGAGGAACCTCACCCATATTTATACGGGAAACTACTGAACGTATTTTCATGAAATTCAGCACTTATAAGTATTTCACGATGCTGATGAAATCTAAAATATTTTCAAGGCATGAGCACCTCCGGATTTTCCGGAAATGACGTCAACTTCCGTTTTTCAAATTAGAACACCATTTTTTTATTGCAGAAATAGATTCCTTAGAAAATTTCAGGTTATTTTGATGTAACATTTTTCAGTTTTGGTTGGAAAATTCTCTCTGAGCGGGAAAATTCGAAAAAAAAATCGAAAATAGTGCTCCGCTGAAACAAGAATAACTTCGAGGTTTTTGGATGGAAAATTTTCATTTTTGAGATTTTTCAAGATGTAAGATTGATGTATCCACTTTGAAAATCGAAATCGCGATTCATGATACAGGGGGTGGAAAAATCGCTTTCAAAGTTAGGGATGACAAAATAAATTTTTTCAAATTAGAACCCCATTTTATTATGGCAGATATTGAATCTACGTTAAAAAATAATGTGAGTGTATGCATCACACCCTTGCCCTAAAGTGGATATTTTCTGAGTTATTCACAAAAAACTGTTTTTCGTCTTGAATTTTCAGCTATTTTTTTTCCCTTCACGCCAAAAAGATGAAATTTTCAGGAACTGTTACTTAAACCATGTTTTAGATTTTACTACCCTAATATGCAATAGAAAAAAGTTACAGGTTGTTCCTAAATAGATGGCGAATTTGGATTCGAATTTGTATCGGAAACCTCTTTATTTCAACTAATCGGCCATCGGTTTTCTCTCCAGTGATAAATAAATAATTCCTTATGAACCATATGCAAAAACTTACCATGTTTTACATTCTTTTTTTTTAATAATAGAAGATAGAAGAAGGGGTGAAAAATCTACAGCATGGTTCAAATAACAGTTCCTGAAAATTTCATCTTTTTGGCGTGAAGGGAAAAGAAATAGCTGAAAATTCAAGACAAAAACAGTTTTTTGTGAATAACTCAGAAAATATCCACTTTAGGGCAAGGGTGTGATGCATACACTCACATTATTTTTTAACGTAGATTAAATATCTGCCACAAAAAAATGGGGTTCTAATTTGAAAAAATTGATTTTTCACGATTTTGTCATCCCTAACTTTGAAAGCGATTTTTTTTCACCCCCTGTATCATGAATCGCGATTTCGATTTTCAAAGTGGATACATCAATCTTACATCTTGAAAAATCCCAAAAATGAAAATTTTCCATCCAAAAACCTCGAAGTTATTCTTGTTTCAGCGGAGCTCTATTTTCGATTTTTTTTTCGAATTTTCCCGCTCATAGAGAATTTTCGAACCAAAACTGAAAAATGTTACATCAAAATAACTTGAAATTTTCTAAGGAATCTATTTCTGCAATAAAAAATGGTGTTCTAATTTGAAAAACGGAAGTTGACGTCATTTCCGGAAAAACCGGAGGTGCTCATGCCTTGAAAATATTTTAGATTTCATCAGCATCGTGAAATACTCATAAGTGCTGAATTTCATGAAAATACGTTCAGTAGTTTCCCGTATAAATATGGGTGAGGTTCCTCGTGAAAGACCCTGTATAAGTGATCATTCAGTTCAAAGAATCCTCAAAAAAAATAAGTATCATGCCTACCACATTCAGATGCATCAGGCGCTTACCGATAGCGATTTTGAAAACCGTCTGAATTTCTGTAACTGGGCAAGTTTCAAAATTAACCAGAACCCTACATTTTTTGAATTTGTTTTATTCAGTGATGAAGAAGCCTTCCACAATTACGGAGCCGTCAATAGGCACAATTTTCATTATTACTCTGTAGAAAATCCAAGAATTATAAAGGAAATAGACAATCAACACAGGGGTGGTCATTGAATGTCTGGGGAGCAGTAATCGGAAATCATGTGATAGGCCCTCATTTTTCGAAGGAAATTCAGATGGAGCTGCATATTATACTTTCATTCAGAACATTCTTCCCGGAATGTTAGCAGTGTTACCTACGGAAATACGGAATGAAATATGATTTCAGCATGATGGAGCACCCGCTCATTATTCTCGTCCTATGAGGGATTTACTTGACCAACAGTTTTCAAATAGATGGATTGGTAGGGGCGGACCGACAAGATGGCCTGCTAGATCACCAGATCTCACGAAAATAGATTTTTTTTGTGGGGATACATAAGGGTAATCGTGTATGATGAAGTTCCAACAACAGCTTCCAATGTGCGAGAGAGGATTGTGACTGCTTTCCGAAGCACTACTCCAGCCATGCTGACGAGGGTTAGTGGGAAATTCAACGATTTGTGTTCCAGAGAAGGCAGACGACACCTTGAACATCTCTTGGATCATTGACACTATTTTTCTTTGTCTTTTTCAACGCCCGTTTGTTTTTATATCCAATATTTGAATACAATTTTCCGTTATGATTTCATTTTTCGTACCTGCTGGACGCAGGAGTGAAAATAGCCCTTTGGTTACTTCTGAAAAATGTAAGGTTTTAAACTATGTACATCATCATGGAAAAAAATACACGGTGTAACTTTTGAAAAAATCGAGAAAAAACAATTTGAAATTCTTCATATTTGGACATTGATAACGGACACCCTGTATAAAAAAGGTTGATCATTTAGGAACGATGACTAGGCAAATTCTTAAGTTAAAAGAAATTCTGATCAAATTCATGTTTCTATCGCTTCTGGAAATCGGTAGAGGACTTTCACCGAACTACTGTTTCGTAGAAATTTTGCAGTTTTTTCTGAATAAGATCCGTACCGTTGGAAAAATATCCCTTATATTTTGCGTCATGATAGAGGTATTGAAGAGCATTGAAAATATGCAAAAATATAAGGGGTGTTCTATTTAAAAAATCACTAATTTGTTGAATAATTTTATTTGGGAACCCTGTAATCTGTATATCATAAAATAATTTCCTGAGATGCAGAATTGCAAGTACCAAGGAAATGCGTTTCAACTAAATTCCTAAAACGTCCAGTTTAGCAGCTATAGAAGCTTAACGCACTATTGCAGGACCCGGTATACACCAGGACCAACGAAGCAAATGTGTCTCTGCGTGAGTGAGAACTTTCTATATGGTTTTGATAGATCACACCTTTGTGAACCTCTGGTACTTGACACAACAGGGCTCCTGTAAAAGGCTTAGTCGTCATATACCTTACAACAAGCTTCACATACAGCTGTTCCAAGGTCAACAGTTGGCTTTCCTGAAACGAAAGTTCAGTTGGAAATGTTTTTTCCTTGAAGAGCATAACCTTGATGATGAATTTCTGTGCAATGAAGAGCTTTTCTAAATTTGTTTTACAGGCACCTCCCCGCACCACTATCCCATATGCAATAATTGACTCAACCAGTGCCAAATAAACCCTCTTCAATGTTTCCCATCTCTAACAATAATTGTCGTATCATCTGCAAAACAGTAGACACCACCTTCGGCCAACAGTGACAGCATATCATTCACATTTATTATAAATAATAAGGTGTCAAGCACCGTACCCTGCAGCACACCGCTCGCCATCCCCAAGGAAGCACTACGTGTGTCACCTTTTCGGGCACTCTGTGTTTTGCCGGACAAGTAAGATTCAAACAGTTTATTCGCAATCCCTATAATTACAACATTATGTAGTCTCCTCAAGAGACACAGTGTCAAACGCTTTGGCCAGGTCCTGAAATATCCCTATCACCAGCATTTAGGCCTGTCATAATATGTTCAGTCACCCTACACAGTATATCATCAGTACCTGTCCCCTTCTTGAAAGTATATTGGTTCCCTGATAGAATTTTATGATTCTCTGAGTTCATCATAATCTTATGTTTCATACATTTTTCTCTCAACTTGCAAAATAATAGGCGACATTTTTTTTATTGCAGCGAGCATTCATTCAGCAGCAACTCCATTGGGATCCATTCTGAGTGGCATTCTAATGGATGCATATGGGCGCAGATTCACCCTGCAAATAGCTTCGGTTCCTCTGGTCATGGGGTGGTTTCTGATAGGTTTCTCGCCAAATTATATGATCCTTCTGCTGGGAAGATTTGTTGCAGGATTATCTACTGGACTTACTGCGGCTACTGGGCAGGTGAGTGCCATTTGCAGTTTCCAGTTTCAGAAAACAAGAACTTTTCAAATGAACCCTTATTAACGCTGATTAAAGAGCCTAAAAAATGTCCATTCAACACCACATGTTTCGTTTTCTTAATTATTAAAACGTGCGAGGTAAATAAACTATTTATTTACCACCAATTATAACACCACTAATCAACATAAAGAACTGATTCTAGCAAAAGTCTGTACAATTTATTTCCACTGTATTTGCACTAATATTTATCTCCACTCGTTGCTTAGCTCTGAATAAGAATGATCCCCTCTGCCAATGTGCCCTGTACATACAGTGCGCGTCAAAATTATGGGACAAATTCATTCTCTCAGAAGAAAAATACTTGGCAACAAAATCTTCAAACAGGTCAATTTTTGTTTGACTTTCACTAAATTTTTGAAGGATTTTTGGTGCACACTGTGCCATCTCCATCAACCCTCTAAATTTTTTGAATAGGGAAAGTGGGTCATATGGTACTTTTTTGGCAAGGTCTTTGTATCTTCTTTACAGGCGTGCAGAAAGTTTCAAGAAAAAAAATTTTATTTCGAAAAATTAGTTAGTTCAAGGAGGTTTTCAGTATGTGCACTTTATCATGGCTCTTTCTTTGAATTGAAACATTTTATCGAAAAGTTTCCGCCGTACCCCCCTTATAATTGTTGAACGAACAATGACTGGTACCAACTACGTAGAAAACATCAGTGAATCAATTATTGTTCCTCTGCGCAACGAATTTGATAATTTCAGTTATCAGGATGATAACGCCTCACCATACCGCACTCGAAGGGTTCAAACATTCTTCAAGGGGGCAATATCCTTAGAATGAACTGGCCAGCAAACTCACCGGCCATGAATCCAATTGAGCACGTATGGGATAACTTAGGGAGAGCAATATCCAATAGTCAAAACTCACCTTCAACTTTTCAGGAACTGGGTTTAGCCCTTCAGGAAAAATGAAACGATATGCCTGAAATTTTCATTTATGACTTGATTCGTGGGATGCTAAAGCGTATTGGGCAGTTGATTGCAAAAAGAGGTGATGAGGACGATCGAATTTCGATAGTTGTGGAATAACTTTAATTAATCACAAATAAATAATCAATAAATTTTGATTTTTTCTATTTTGTCTGGTCCTGCATAAAACAAAGAGTAACAAACAAAGTTAGGGAAAAATATTCATCTTATTCCCACAACATATACATTGATTATTTTTCGAGAAACCTGTATTATAGTCTACATTTTATTCTGTACCTACTAAACAGGGTGTTGAGGGTGTATCTGAATATCATCGAAAATATGAAAGGGTGATTCTTTGAGAAAAATTGAAGTGGGCATTTGGTATAAAATTTTTTGAAAAACCTCCACCCGGAAAAGTTACACCCTTCCGAAGATCAACAAAAAAATTTTTTTTTCTTTTTCATTTTCCCTCTATATTAAGCTGAGGACACGAAACTTGGTAATTATAATTTGTCAATGAAATTACACATGTTGGAATTTTTTCAACCCAAAAGTATGCTCAGGTTGAAATAGTAACCCTCTAAGATATTTTTTCTCACACCTTTCTTTTGTTGGAAATTTTCCTTTTAAAAAATAATGACTAAAAGCCCCATCTAATACACTTTTTTTATTTCTACAAGTATTTTCGTGAACTCAAAGAAAAAATTTGAAGCATTTTCGAAATATGAGCTAACGCGAGGGTATTTTGCCTTAATATCTAGTAGTTTGTGTTTTGCAATGACAATAATAAAAATAATAATACCGATACCAGGATTGTGTTGAAAAATTTCCAACATGTGTAACTTCATTGACAAATGATAATTACCAAGTTTCGTGTCCTTAGCTTGATATACAGGGAAAATAAAACCAAATACCCACTTTTCGTCAAAGAATCACCCCTTTCATTTTTTCGGTGTTATTCAGATACACCCTGTATAATCTAATTAGTTTGTGGCAACCAACATAGCAGACAGCCATTGGTCGGTAGTAAAATCGATAATGCCACATTGAATTTTAAAATTCACAAAATTTTCAACCTCGCTTAAAAACTATGACGGCGGTTTTAACACAGTCATGCGAAGCCCGAACTCTGAATTGTGCAGGTGGGAACTTGAAAAGGTGTTAGTTCTTAATTACGAATAGACGATCTCGTAAAGCGTTGGAAAGGTAAGAATATACCAAAAACAATGAAGAAAATCAATAGGTCATTACGTTGCAAAATGGTGCAGGAGTCGGTTCAAGAGAATGCATCGAGTGGCCCAGTTTTCAATGAAGAAATTGTAGAAATCAAGAAAGATTTTATTAATTTTAGGAGTTCGCTTCATGAAATGTATTCAGAAAAATCTTCGCTAACAGAATATTCCGTTTGGTTAGAAAACATCTCATTTGCTCCTACCAAAAGGATGAAATTTCATTTATCTGCCATCGAGTTAGCACCTCATGCAATGAAAAAATATGTTTGTTTTGCCTTTGGCGTCCGTACTAGCACCGCGTATCTGCATATTTCTGAAGAACAATTATTACACTTCCGCATTTTCTGAAAATCAATTTTCAAATCTCCAGTCAATTTGTGAGAAATAGTCTGTCTTTTGATATATTATTTGTACGACGACGCGCAATGTTCATTCCGAAAGAAAAGAGAGTCTTGAAATTTCCAGTGTAGGCCAGATGTCCAAATACGCTTGTTTTTATAATATTTGTACCAATTAACTCATAAATTATTGACTGAAAATGTTATTCCTCCAGGTCCTTGTAGGTGAAATAACACAGCCTCATCTCAGGGGAATTCTCTGCTCTCTTCCGTTTGCCAGTTATTCCTTTGGTATTCTACTAGTTTATACTTTTGGATACTTCCTACCATGGAGATATGTAGCTGGTAAGATATAAACCGAGTCGAAATGAGAATTCCTGTTTAATTTTTCATTTTCAGTTCTAAGTGCCGTTCTACCGATATTATCCTTGCTGCTGTTCTTCTTCTTGCCTGAAAGTCCTATTTGGTTAATGCGCCATGGTAGATTAGAGGAAGCAAAACAAGCTTTAACTTGGCTCAGAGGAGGAAATATAAATTTAGTAAGTAGTCTTTCGTTAAAACATAAAATTCTCTATTGGTTCGGTTGATATACCGGGTGTTCTACAAGCTCTATGACAAACTTTGACAAAAGGTAGATGTACAGGGTGTCCCATTCGTTTTGTCCTATGCCCTTATATAGGAACTCACACATGTAATAGAAAAAAGTTTCAGATAAAAGTTGTTCGTGTTAATGTAATCTTTTATTGTATAATAATTTCAAAATGGCGTCGAGCTTATACACATGGTGGTGACATAAAGTTATACTTTTTTAAATGGAACACCCTATATATTATTATATTTTTGAAACGAGCTCAAAAACACGATTTCAGTCATATATAACATTAATAGTCTATTATGTTCCGTTCCGGATTTATGGCTAGTTTTCAGTGAAAAGGGGTCCAACTTTGGACTGCAATAAAAAAGTCTCTATGGAACGGATTTGAATGAAACTTGCACTGGGAGTTTTTCAATTTAGTTGTCTTTCATATTTAATCACAAACAATTCGATAGACAGCGATTAAAATCAATGCGATTGTCTTTCTTCAACCTCCAAATATCTCGAATTTTTCAAATGAAACACCCTATATTGAGTTACATCATTTTAAAGATCTCTTCAAGACGAATCTAAATATGTAGGGAAGCATAGGCCTAAAATCTATCTGCAAAAAGTTGAAGACGGTTTATTAATGAAATTTAAAAAAAATCGAATAATCGATTTACTGTGAATTTATTTGTTGTGATTTGATTGGATGATTAATAAATTTCTTTTATTTTGGATGAATTTGCTTTTAAATATTTCTAAACCAAGCAGCTAATTTCAATATATCGCAAACCTTGACAACGATAATAACGATATATTCAAATGATTATGCAATAAAATTTCAACATTACATATTAAATGAGTCGTCTAAGTATAAGTTTTCCAAAATAAATTTTAGACCTATGCTACCCTACATATTTAGATTCGTCTTGAAGAGATCTTTAAAATGATGTAACTCAATATAGGGTGTTCCATTAGAAAAATTCGAGATATTTGGAGATTGAAGAAAGACAATCGCATTGATTTTAATCGCTGTCTATCGAATTGTTTGTGATTAAATATGAAAGACAACTAAATTGAAAAACTCCCAGTGCAAGTTTTATTCAAATCCATTCCATAGAGACTTTTTTATTGCAGTCCAAAGTTGGACCCATTTTCTCTGAAAACCAGCCATAAATCCGGAACGGAACATAATAGACTATTAATGTTCTATATGACTCAAATCGTGTTTTTGAGCTCTTTTCAAAAGTATAATAATATATAGGGTGTTCCATTTAAAAAAGTATAACTTTATGTCACCACCCTGTGTATAAGCTCGACGCCATTTTGAAATTATTATACAATAAAAGATTACATTAACACGAACAACTTTTATCTAAAACTTTTTTCTATTACATGTGTGAGTTCCTATATAAGGGCATAGGACAAAACGAATGGGACACCCTGTACATCTACCTTTTGTCAAAGTTTGTCATAGAGCTTGTAGAACACCCTAGCTAGATGTTCGATATTTTGTTTTACTGATAATTTCAATAATATTGATCAGATATCGATATAAAATTTCGGATTTAGATGAATAACGGCGTTATGTTTCAATAATTGCTCAAGATTTGAATTGTGCGCCATGTTTGGCAGTCATTATGTCACATGATTATGACGTGACAGATCGAAAGTTGACAGATGGGAAATACAGGCTGCGGCAACTAGTTCTGTCACATTTGAAGGAGCTGTTAAAAAAATACGAAAAAAAATATTGGAAAAATTCTCTTTTATTTTGAAAGTCTAATACCTAATTAATACTCTAATACATGTGGAGTATTTCGCGGAAGTTTTCCCTCTGCAGCGTAGCAGTTTAAATTTGGATGGGTTTATTTTTATTGAAAACAGATGATCATACTCATATTTTAATGCTTTCATTATTCACGATCACGAGAAACAATACAGGGAGTCGCATTGAAAAGGAAACAGAGGTTTTTCTCTAGTATAAAAATCAAAATTTTGAAAAAAATCGCTCGGAAGTCGGAACCTTCCATTTTGTTCATGAATTTTGAATAAAACCTTCACCACATCATTTTATCCCTCTGGACGGTAACCGCAACCCCTTAAATTCGAAAAGAAAAGATAGATTGTGCTATATAGGTACGTTGTTGTCGTTGTTGAAAATATCCTCTTGAATAAAATAGAACAAAATTTCAGAAGCACAGCTAGAACACCAGAATTCTATTTAAATCAAGTAACAAAATAATTGAACCTTGTCACTGATGATAACTAAACATAATTCAAGAAACTATATTTGCGGTTGTAACCATCAGGTGTCGTCACATGTAATTCATTTGAACATCTGGATTTGAATTAAAAAAAAAGAAGGAAGCAAATTTTTATTACTAAGCCATTTAATTTCTAGGCTAAGAAGGAGGCATCACAAATGATGGAAAGAATGTATGCCGAAGAAAAGAGAGATTCGAAGCTGGGTGTATGGCGAACACTCCGGAGGCCTGAGGTGTTGAAGCCTTTCATCATCATGAACATGTTCAATTTACTCCAAATTCTGTCTGGAACCTATTTGATAGTTTTCTACGCTGTGGATATTCTGAACCAAATCCATTCTATTTCTCTCGATAAATTTTTAGCAGCGGTATATACCGCAATCGCTAGATTTGTCTTCACAATAATAGGGATCATTTTGTTGGGTCAAGTAGGGCGGAGGTCATTAGCATTAACATCTGGAATTGGCACCAGCATAACAGCATTGATTTTTGCTTGTTTTGAGTACCTGGATTGTCAACAAAGCGGGCAATTTGCAGCTTTGTCAATACTCATTTATGTTGCTGTTAACACTGTTGGTTTCATGATACTACCAGGTGTACTGATCGGAGAACTGTTTCCTGCGAAAATCCGAGGATTTGCTGGAGGTCTCTCTTTCACGATTTTTCATTTCGCATTGTTTTTATCAGCGAAAATATTTCCTTTCATCAGACAAACGATAGGAATTTCGGGTATTTTTTGCATTTTTGGGATATCTTCCATATTAGCCTGTATATTTTTGTACCTGATGTTACCAGAAACTAAAGGAAAAACTTTAGGAGAAATTGAAGACTATTTCCAGAATAAAAATATATTTTGGATAACGAGGAATCGAAAAAATTGTGGGGAAAGATGACATAGACTGATTTTCTTTAGAATAAGTTACAAATTGAACTGTATGTTAAGCTTTAAGATTGTTAGGTATTTATTGAGGAATTAAAACCTTTTACAAGATACTGAGTTTCATTATGAACTGCTGACAGCAAAAAATTCTTTTGCTTTCTTGAATCTATCTACAAGGAGAATAGACTTATAACGAGGATTTTCTCAATGGTAAATATACTGATCCGATCACACAAAAATCATTTAGAAGGTTTTTAAATTCTCTACAACAGTTCTCTTGACTGTGAAACAATTCTTTCCACACTTCTGAGATTATTAGAAAAATGAATGAAGTGGAAATTTTTTACTAAATTTTTTTTAAGAATTCCACAAATCGATTCAGCAATCAATGAAGTACCCGCGGTTGTAGACAAGCTTGAACTAAAATAAAACACATTAAAACTGCTATAATCTGTGGAAATTTGGCTATTGTTGTAAAGCAGGTTCAAGTTTATACTAATACATAGTACATGTATGTAGGTATATTGTGAACTTTGATGTGAATAAGCTGTATTCAAAAAATCTTTGGGTGTAAATCATCAATTCAGTTTTTTCTCAATGCAGTTTAATATGAAAAAAATTTCAACAAAGATTTGTTATAAATTTCATCAAGTTTCAATTATAACCTATTCTTTAGTTTTTGGTTGGCCTTAAGGCACATTAATACATAAGATTCATTAACATAAATTATTAATCACTCATTATGTTATCGGAATAGAACAAAAATTTGAATAATATATAAGCCTCAATATTAAATTAAATAAACAATTAAATTACATCACATAGGATCAAATAGTGAACACATTAACGTTTCTCATTTTTCTCTTGTCATTTTATTGATGATTGCTTTTATGTCTGTAATTCTGGTTTTTATTTCTGGATTACTATCTTCCTGCAATTCCGGTAATGCTGCTTCGAAACTTTTCTCTACCAACATGTATTCATTCAGCCTCTCATTTTCTGACAGTTTCTTTAGAAGGGATATTATAATATTCAAAGATTCCTTTCTCAATCTTGTATATTTGGGAACTCCTGAAAATACTCAAATTATAATCAATATAGGTTCTCCATGGACAAACACTACACTCACCCAAAGCATAAGTCATCATGGTCAAAATAGAACGAATCATATTCTTCAAACATTTCTCTTCTTCTTCAGACAAATTCTTTTTCTGTAAAAGTTTCAAATTCTGAACAAAGTTATACATAGCCTCTAAAACCGTTATTTGAAGAGTTCTGGTAATTTTTTGCAAATGACCCACACAGTGTGTAACAAAAAACTCTTGGTACTTTTCTTGAGTCTCTTTGGTAGTTGGAATCCAACTTTTACCCAAAACTTCATAGGATGCTGCCTGTAATTGGAGATTATCATCTCTATTCTTAGCTACTTCTTCTGCAGACAAATCTTCGTCATCTTTGTCCTTAGTATCCCCATTCACAGTCAATATATTTTTAACGATGCTCAGCACTTCACTGAATTTGTCGAGTTCAAGAGATGATAGAATATCTCCCAAGCATTTCAATCCTTCAATTCTGTAGACAATATTATCCTTCTGACATTGTTGCAACATTGTGTCTGATATTTGTGTTTCCATGCCTTCCAATTCTTTTATAGCGTCTCTTTAAAATACAGATACATATAATTAGGAGAAAAGTTCTTTCATTAAGTGCTACCTGATTATGATTCCAAATCAAATAATCTGGAATTGCGAACATTAAAAATTTAGTCTGAAATGTATATGAAAATGATCACTGCAAAATACACTGCGCAAAAAAATTAACGCACATTCTGAAAATCTCAATTTTAATGAAAGTTAACTCTACATTGACTTCATAACTTATTTTTTATGTTCTCTCGGGAAGGTTTTGAATGAAACAAGACACATTAAATGGAAGAAAAATTCAGGATTTCACCGAATCTTATGTGAAAGAAGAGAAATCAACAATTTTCAAAATACTGAAATGCTGATAAGTGATTTAAGACTTAGTATTTCCACCCCTTGCGTTAATTACAGCTCGGCAAAGACGGTTTATACTCAAAATGAGTGATCTTAAAATGTTCTGATCTAATCCTTCCCAGATTTCTCCGAGTTGGATTCCTAAGTCATTAAGAGTAGCTGGATGATATTCTGAACTTCTCAGGCTTCTATTGAGGTTGTCCCAAACCTGCTCACTCGGATTGAGATCTGGACTTCTTGCTGGCCATTCCATTCGAGAGACTTCAACCTCTTCAAGGTACTCCTGAACGATGCGCGCACGATGGGGTCTGGCATTATCGTCCATAAAAATGAAATTTTCACCAATGTATGGAGCAAATGGCACTACATGCTCTTCAAGAATGTTCCTTATATACTTATCAGTATTCATAGCTCCATTATCAACGACCACTAGGTCTGTGCGAGCAGTCAAAGATATACCACCCCATACCATAATCGATCCTCCCCAGAAACCAGTAGTATTCAGGAAATTGCACTGAGCATATCTTTCATGTGAACGTCTGTATACAAGGGAACGTCGATCACAATGGTAGAGGCAGAATCTAGATTCATCTGTGAAGAGAACTCTTTCCCAATCGGCCTCTTCCCAATGGATATGCTCTCTCGCAAAATCCAAACGCGCCCTTCGATGGACTGGGGTAAGAGCTGGGCCTCTTGCCGCGACACGAGGTTTAAATCATATTCTCTGAGGCGATTTCTTATTGTCTGAGTGCAATTTGCACCTCATGAGTTTGCTCAAGTTGATTTTGAAGGAGGCGAGCGGTTGCAAACCGTTGTCTCAACGAAGAAACTCTCAAGTATCGTTTTTGAATGGCAATTGTTACCCGTGGTCTACCCTGTCCTGGTCTTCGGACATTCATACCTGTCTCCCTGAATCGCTGCAACATTCTGAACACACTTGTATGGGAAACTCCAAACCTTTCTGCAATTCTTGTTTATGTCCACCCTTCTTCTCGCAAAACTACCGCTTGGGCACATTCCTCTTGGGTCAAATTGCGTGTTTCGCGTTGCATAGCGATCGAGTGTAGAAAATCAAACGAAAGAAAAACTATTGATCACTAGAATTGATCGAGAACAACTGATTTTAGAATGGAGCCAATACATTCAAAATCTGATAATATCATCTTTTTTTATTCCTGCTGGGAGAAAACATCTGTATTGAAGAAAAACGTTGAAAGTGGATAACATATGCATGCATAATTCTGATAAAAATAATTATCATTGAAAACACCTTCAGTTGTAGAATAAATTTGAGATTTCCATAATGTGCGTTAATTTTTTTGCGCAGTGTAACTCCATTCAAATTAAGAAAAAATTGTTCAGAAATGTTTTGTGCAAAGAATTTCGAGAACTTACTTGCAATTAGTGCATATGCTAGCTAAAGCTTTCAAAAGTTTTTCTTTACCATTCCAAGTTCTTCCTTTCAAATTACCCAATAAAATTTCTATTAAGGAAGTTAGGTTTTTGGTATCCAAAGAAGACCCCATTTTATTTGCTAGTGTTGATATTGCATTTGCGGCCTGGAATACATTTAGTCATAAAAAGAAATCTCATTTCATAAATATGTTGGCAATGGTCGAATAATGTATTGGCTCTTTCATTGTTCTCCTTTCAGGGCTAGTCTTCACCATGTTCAGTCTCATGCATGGTTAAATGCATGAACCCCGAACATATGGACCTAGAAAGCTGAGGGGTACAATAAAAATAGCAATAATAGATATTTCAATAGAAAAGAAAAGATGAAAATTCACCATTTTTGAATTTAAATTCATAGTCATTTCAATGAGTATAAGCCTTATAACGAAAAATTTTGTGATTTAATCTTCGAATATCATGTGAATGAAAATACCTGTGCTTTTGCCGTCCAATATGGCGTTTCCAGAGCTGATTTTATGGTATTGATGTGATTATGTAGATGTTGTTTTATTCCAGTTTCGGTTCCAGAAGTATTTTCAGACCAAAGTTCATCCCAAATCTGCAAAGTACTCATATTCTCCGGAATTTTCTCATCATGCATAGCAAAAAATATTAAAGGTAAAAGAACGCTCGAAAATTTCTTCATTGTTGACGAGCTTTGAACGCTTATAGACTGAATAGTGAAGGCTATAGCACTTTTGACAGAAGAATCTGAAATTTAACTTTTTAGGTAGATTAATGAACTTCACAATACAACCCATTATAAACTATACATGTAATCAATACCTTTGCCCTCAATATACCACTGATCCAAATCATTTATCAGTTTTTCAACAGTTGACTCTTTAGCTGCAGACACTACATAACCAAGAGTCACGGCATAGTGCTTTCTAATAGCAGCATTTCTATCTTTCAAACCACGAGATAGAACAGACACAAGTTTTTTACAGTAAGGCTGCATATCTTCAGCCATTTGAACAATCAGTAAAGTTAAACAGTGTGTACATGCAATTCGCGTTGCCAATCCCACTGATTGCTTCATTAATTCAATGATTTTTGGAATGAGTTGTTCTAGAATAGAATTATCTACATATTGTAAACTCTGAAATTATACAAAAATTAAATAAATGAAAAAGCTGAATCCTCCAAATACAAACTTTTGACACTGTTTCTGTGGTGAAATATGACTTTGCCATAGAAGCCCTAGCATCATCTACTATTTCTTGAGACTGAGTTCCTCCCAATCTTGTACTTAGATATGAAAGCTTATTTGACTCAAGATCTCCTGTTGCCTTTAGTAATGCAGGTACGATCGTTGGAAGAAAAGGTTTGACTTGATGTCCACATGAATCTACTAACTGTGAGATCGCTTGAAGGCTAAAATGAAATATACAGTTCAGCAATCTCAGTGGAATTTATGGGGAGAATGGTCATGTATGTATTATATGAATAATAATTTTTTTTATTCATATAATTAGTGAATTAATCTTCTTATTTGGATTAATATCAAGCTCTGGCGTATAATATCGGAGAATTAAATTTTAAACAAGACCCTAGAACTAGATGCACATAAAATAGAAGACATGCAATAAAAATAGGAAAAATATCTGACCTCACTAAACGTATTTCTGCCACGCTGCTCATTATACCATCATTTAACAAGGGTGGCAATATTGCCTCCAACATTTTGATGCCATCTTTTCCTTGTGTTTCTCCGCAGGACTGAACACAAAGCTGGAAAAAAATTATTACTACAAAAATTTCAACTCTTTGAATGAAAACAGTACTTTGCTCAATACTCTAGCTGTGTTAATTGCAACTTTTCTGGTTTCTTCATGATGATCGTCCATAACACGGAATAATTTAGACCACAATTCCTCCATATTATTGACAGCATCGTGTACAGACTTATTTCCTGAACTCTTTAAAAGATCCTGAATAGCCAGACAGCAAGATTGTCTAACTCTGTATTGGCCAGAGTTCAAATTATCTATGAGATCTTTCAGAATTTCATGGAAATATTGCTCAACCTGCAGAAGGAAGAATAGAAAAGTGAATAAGTTATAATTTTCATCATTTCTTCATGCCATTATACACTTGTGCTTCAAACAGAAACTCGAAACGTTTCATTTGCTAATTAGCCATCTTTCCAATTTATTTTCAACTATGCTCCCTAGTTTTCGAATTTTAAAATTGTCAGACTCGGACGTTGACATCTATCCAAGAAATCCGGGTCTATTTTACGCTCATAAAACTAACCACATCGCGATTAAGGTCACGAATTCTTCGAACTATTCGAGCTAATGCCCGGTTTCGTGCATTTTAAAATCAATTTAGTAATAATTTTTCAGCCCCTTCATTGTGAAACTAATGGTTTGAATTTTGACGAGTGCAACTTACAAATTACAAAATACACTGCGCAAAAAAATTAACGCACATTCTGAAAATCTCAATTTTAATGAAAGTTAATGTAGAGACATTGACTTTATAACTTATTTTTTATATACTCTCGGGAAGGTTTTGAACGAAACAAGACACATTAAATGGAAGAAAAATTCAGGATTTCACCGAATCTTATGTGAAAGAAGAGAAATGAACAATTTTCAAAATACTGAAATGCTGATAAGTGATTTAATACTTGGTATTTCCACCCCTTGCGTTAATTACAGCTTGGCAACGACGGTTCATACTCAAAATGAGTGATCTTAAAATATTCTGATCTAATCCTTCCCAGATTAAGTCATTAAGAGTAGCTGGATGATTTTCTAAACTTCTCAGCTTTCTATTGAGGTTGTCCCAAACCTGCTCAATCGGATTGAGATCTGGACTTCTTGCTGGCCATTCCATTCGAGAGACTTCAACCTCTTCAAGGTACTCCTGAACGATGCGCGCACGATGGGGTCTGGCATTATCGTCCATAAAAATGAAATTTTCAGCAATGTATGGGGCAAATGGCACTACATGCTCTTCAAGAATGTTCCTTATATACTTATCAGCATTCATAGCTCCATTATCAACGACCACTAGGTCTGTACGAGCAGTCAAAGATATTCCACCCCATACCATAATCGATCCTCCCCCGAAACCAGTAGTATTCAGGAAATTGCACTGAGCATATCTTTCATGTGGACGTCTGTATACAAGGGAACGTCGATCACAATGGTAAAGGCAGAATCTACACTCATCTGTGAAGAGAACTCTTTCCCAATCGGCCTCTTCCCAATGGATATGCTCTCTCGCAAAATCCAAACGCGCCCTTCGATGGACTGAGGTAAGAGCTGGGCCTCTTGCCGCGACACGAGGCTTTAAATCATATTCTCTGAGGCGATTTCTTATTGTCTGAGTGCAATTTGCACCTCATGAGTTTGCTCAAGCTGATTTTGAAGGAGGCGAGCGGTTGCAAACCGTTATCTCAACGAAGAAACTCTCAAGTATCGTTCTTGAATGGCAGTTGTTACCCGTGGTCTATCCTGTCCTGGTCTTCGGACATTCATATCTGTCTCCCTGAATCGCTGCAACATTCTGAACACACTTGTATGGGAAACTCCAAACCTTTCTGCAATTCTTGTGTATGTCCACCCTTCTTCTCGCAAAACTACCGCTTGGGCACATTCCTCTTGGGTCAAATTGCGTGTTTCGCGTTGCATAGCGATCGAGTGTAGAAAATCAAACGAAAGAAAAATTATTGATCACTAGAATTGATCGAGAACAACTGATTTTATAATGGAGCCAATACATTCAAAATCTTATATCATCTTTTTTTATTCCTGCTGAAAGAAAACATCTGTATTGAAGAAAAACGTTGAAAGTGGATAACATATGCATGCATAATTCTGATAAAAATAATTATCATTGAGAACACCTTCAGTTGTAGAATAAATTTGAGATTTCCATAATGTGCGTTAATTTTTTTGCGCAGTGTAGTTGGAATTGGTTGTTGCAAAACTTCGATCCTTTCTTTGTTAATTTTGGGTCTCCTCTCTATTACTTCCTCATTTACTAATGAAAAACTAGAACTATCATTCAAATTGCAATTCAATATTTCGAAGAATTTCCACAAAAGGTTATGTACATTCAACTCAAATAGGCAGAACTGACAGGGCCCATATTCTTGAATTCCAGAAAATAGAAAACCTATTGTCCATTCAACTTTGTGACAGATGGATAATATATTTTTATTCTCATTATTTTTATCAGTTTCTCTACTGCCTAGGGTCCAAATTAGGCAATCCAACGACCTGTCAAATATTTTTTTGAGGTTAGTTGGTGGTCAAATAAACCAAATTTAGCTTTGTTCATGTAGACATTAAAACCGTTTATTTGCTTGAAAAATTGTTTTATGTGGACATTTTTTTGATATTTCTAGTCAATCTTCCTCTTAGGAATATCAGACCAGTGAAAATTATTTAAATTAAGTGCATTTTCAATAAAAAATGCCATAAATGTGTGCCAAAGTTGGATGTGCAAGTCGTTCAAATTATGAGGATTTTCTTGAATATTTTGGAACACCTAGTGTGTGTAACTTGGTGTATTATACACATATTAAGTGACTTATCAGGAAACAAAAGGAAATTGGGTTAGCAGTCATCAAGACTTGACAATATCGAAGATAAGAAACTAAAGTGAATGTGTCTTCGTAGACACTGAAATAAGCAGTATTCAGTTCATGTAAAACTGATGAATATTTAAATTTATATCATATAAAAGGATAAAGAAGTTACAGGGACAGTCCTCCGATTAATATTCCTTCTCCAATACTTTCTCTTCAATCTCTTCGGGCTCCCAATACTAAAAGTTGTAATCATATGATTGAGTGAAATTTTCTTCGTCAGTGATACTTCAGGATACTTTTTGATATTAGAAATCATAAAAACTCACTCGTTCACTCATGAAATGCATAAGATAATAAAATTCCTCATATTTACTGCAAGCCAGCGACCTGTCAGAAAATTTATAGGTTATCTGGAGGCAGGGCGCCACGTGGTTTGGATTGCCTAATATACTAGTCTAAGAAAAGGTTATGTTTATTATTCACGATCAAGTTGAAAACTAACAATGTGTAAAAATTTCAAGTAATAAATACATTTTCAATAGTTAACAAAACAGAGGAATGGGGTTGTTACTACTCCAGGGCAGTAAAACAGTCAAACGGGACCTCATCCAACATAAACTTGGATTTGTAGTATAAATATTTGAAGTGATAACAACAAAAATAATAAAATTTAAATTATCATAAAAATAATAAACTCACCACTTTTTGTTGTTCAGAAACTAGTACTCTCCAAATATTGTGCATAGAATTTTGAATATTAGGAGAAGGATCATACTGATACCTGTACAATTTTGGTACGATATCAGGGAGGTAGTTCTTCAATTCCTCCCCGCATTTCTTCGCAATTGTTGAGAACCCAAAAGCTGCCCCTTTCTTGGAATTCCACATAGCATTATGATTGGCAAGATGCATAAACTGATAGATCAAATCAGGTTTATTCAAATCAGAAGCTAAGGAGCACAATTCCTTGTATGTTGTTAAATTACCCCTAAAATATTCCTTCATCATAGTTCAGTTTTCTTTTAATTTTCTTCTATATTTACCCAGTGGGTGAAGCTCCCAACTGTCCATTCTCGAACAATTTAGTATCACTGGAAACTTGCTGAACTTGTCTTGCACCAGCAGTCAATTGTCTAACTAGAGCAGATAAGAGTTCTTCTGACTTATAGGTGTCATAGAAAACACAAAGAGCCTTAGAAGCAACATCTTGAACGATATCTAAAAAAGGTTGAGAATTTCATAAAAAAAAAGATTTGGTCCAAGAATGTAAAATTAAATCAAAAAAACTTTTGCCATTTTTCATGTTTAGAATATATTGCACTTGCAACAGAAAGGTCAAAATGATATTATGGAATATTCCATAAGACCATCAAGTTATTAATTACCATTGTTTTCTCCAAGAAGTCTAAGGAAAGTATTTTGTAGTGTATCCAAACGAACAGATATAGGTTCCCTTTTGCCACAGCTTTTGACGATCGCCAGCAACCAAATTGAAGAAGCTTGTCTAGAATTGGGATTGGTATTCTCACTTATTTTCAACAATTGTCCTAGGAGCCAATCCAAATTTTGATCAGGCAACTTATCATCTTCTGCTGGATTGAATTCTGTTTTTTTATCAAACCATTTATTTCTGGCTTCTGGAGAGTAAATACCCTGTATGCACATGACTAACGATTCACCAATGGTTAGATGTACCTCCACATCTTTCGTCTAAGATAAAATATCCAGCATTAAAATCGAAATTACCATAAATTCAATATTTTCCAAAGAACAAACTTTATAGAAGATAAAGATTGTTTATTCTTTGAACTGTGAAATAGTACAATGTCAACAGTATAATTTGTTCACCAACAAACTTCGAATTTTCCATCCAATAACTCAAAATATTGAATGAATTTAGTTTTCTTCTTAGGATTTGATTATTCTTATTGTATATATGTTCCTTAGTGATTTTACTCTACAGGGTCTTTCACGAGGAACCTCACCCATATTTATACGGGAAACTACTGAACGTATTTTCATGAAATTCAGCACTTATAAGTATTTCACGATGCTGATGAAATCTAAAATATTTTCAAGGCATGAGCACCTCCGGTTTTTCCGGAAATGACGTCAACTTCCGTTTTTCAAATTAGAACACCATTTTTTTATTGCAGAAATAGATTCCTTAGAAAATTTCAAGTTATTTTGATGTAACATTTTTCAGTTTTGGTTGGAAAATTCTCTCTGATCGGGAAAATTCGGAAAAAAAATTGAAAATAGAGCTCCGCTGAAACAAGAATAACTTCGAGGTTTTTGGATGGAAAATTTTCATTTTTGGGATTTTTCAAGATGTAAGATTGATGTATCCACTTTAAATATCGAAATCGCGATTCATGATACAGGGGGTGAAAAAATCGCTTTCAAAGTTAGGGATGACAAAATCGTGAAAAATCAATTTTTTCAAATTAGAACCCCATTTTTTTATGGCAGATATTGAATCTACGTTAAAAAATAATGTGAGTGTATGCATCACACCCTTGCCCTAAAGTGGATATTTTCTGAGTTATTCACAAAAAACTGTTTTTCGTCTTGATTTTCAGCTATTTCTTTTCCCTTCACGCCAAAAAGATGATATTTTCTGGAACTTTTACTTAAACCATGTTTTAGATTTTACTACCCTAATATGCAAGAGAAAAAAGTTACAGGTTGTTCCTAAATAGATGGCGAATTTGGATTCGAATTTGTATCGGAAACCTCTTTATTTCAACTAATCGGCCATCGGTTTTCTCTCCAGTGATAAATAATTAATTCCTTATGAACCATATGCAAAAACTTACCATGTTTTACATTCTTTTTTTTTAATGATAGATATCATTAATTACATGCTACTGAATAAAGAGGAGTTTGGCAGATGTAATTAATGATATCTATCATTAAAAAAAAAGAATGTAAAACATGGTAAGTTTTTGCATATGGTTCATAAGGAATTATTTATTTATCACTGGAGAGAAAACCGATGGCCGATTAGTTGAAATACAGAGGTTTCCGATACAAATTCGAATCCAAATTCGCCATCTATTTAGGAACAACCTGTAACTTTTTTCTCTTGCATATTAGGGTAGTAAAATCTAAAACATGGTTTAAGTAACAGTTCCAGAAAATTTCATCTTTTTGGCGTGAAGGGAAAAGAAATAGCTGAAAATTCAAGACGAAAAACAGTTTTTTGTGAATAACTCAGAAAATATCCACTTTAGGGCAAGGGTGTGATGCATACACTCACATTATTTTTTGACGTAGATTCAATATCTGCCATAAAAAAATGGGGTTCTAATTTGAAAAAATTGATTTTTCACGATTTTGTCATCCCTAACTTTGAGAGCGATTTTTTCACCCCCTGTATCATGAATCGCGATTTCGATTTTTAAAGTGGATACATCAATCTTACATCTAGAGAAAACCCAAAAATGAAAATTTTCCATCCAAAAACCTCGAAGTTATTCTTGTTTCAGCGGAGCTCTATTTTCGATTTTTTTTTCGTATTTTCCCGCTCAGAGAGAATTTTCCAACCAAAACTGAAAAATGTTACATCAAAATAACTTGAAATTTTCTAAGGAATCTATTTCTGCAATAAAAAAATCGTGTTCTAATTTGAAAAACGGAAGTTGACGTCATTTCCGGAAAAACCGGAGGTGCTCATGCCTTGAAAATATTTTAGATTTCATCAGCATCGTGAAATACTTATAAGTGCTGAATTTCATGAAAATACGTTCAGTAGTTTCCCGTATAAATATGGGTGAGGTTCCTCGTGAAAGACCCTGTATAGTTTCCGACCAATGAAAATAGCACCTCCTGCTTTTGCGAGTATTTCAATCTCATTTTCATACCTCTTTTGCTGTGTCCAATAGTCCCTCCAAAACATGTCTGGTATGAGGGAACCGTTCACCAACACACAACAACCCCACAGACATTGCAGCTTTTTCCTTCAGTTTGGTATTGAATTTTTTATTGTTTAGAATATTCAATAGATTTGTCAACAGATCTGCTTTAGTAATTGTTTCAGTAGCTGGTTTTTTAGCATCTGGGCTTTCTTTAATTTTTCCATCAGCAATGGGTAAAGAAGTACAACCTGCTATGACTCCCATACTGGTACAAGCAGCTCCAGACAGTAGTACATTTGAATTTGTCAAGTAATTATCTGGAATTGAGGCACATAATCGAATTTGAATATTCTTCAATAACATAGGATCTTAAATATACAGTGTGCCCCACAAAAAATAGTGTTAGCAAGAAAAAAGATTGCACAAAAAATGTACAGAATGTGAGTCCACTCAACTACATTAGTTTAAAGAACTCACTCAAAACACAAATAGCATCAGAAAGAAGGACATCTAAGTTTTCTTTATTGTTGCGCAGTCTTGATTCCAAACAATTTCCAAGGGCTAATAATGCCCCATGTTGGACCTCCAGTGTTCTGTGGGAACACTGTTTTACCAAATATCGAATAATCTCTTCAAACTTAGTGGTATCAATATTCATCAGAAGTAGTCCATATAAAACTGCCCCATACTCTCTTACTTCTATCCTGGTTGAACATAGCAATTGATCTCTAATCCAGGTGGCATCTTCAGCGAGAACAGTAGAATATTGAGGCAGACATCCAATTGCCTCAACCAAACAACTGAGTGCTTCTATTGCTGAAATATAACAGTTTATAGTCAATTTACATACTTTTTCAAACACAACATTTTACCAGTGTTTGATATCAACAACTGTCTACACAATTTCAAATAATCATAAAATGCTTCTGATTCTCCATTAGTCGGTACAGAATATAGTTTCCTCAAATGTTCTGAGATCAATGGGGTTTCATCACAAGGATGATTCATAATATCTCTCACCAAAGGTACATTTGCATCTTGAATAAGGCACAATCTAACATATATGAGCACCTTTAAAACAAAAAATTAATTCACAAAGAAAAAGGGGAAATGTTATAATCACCTCCTTGCAAACTTCTGTCGAATATGGCAAAAGTTTATTTCCAGCAATATCTCTTTTTTGACTTTTATCCTCATTCTCAATATATTTCATTATTGCTGTGAATGAAGGAAGTGAAACCTGGTTGTCCATATCAGAAAGATTGATTTCTGCTTTTCGCGATTTACCATATAAAGATTTATATGCTTCTGAAGAAACCTCATCTTTCCTGAAAATCTTTCACCATCAGAAAAACAAATAGATGTTGTTGCAATACATCATAAAAAATACATAAAAATACAGCATAAAAATACAGCATAAAAAATAAAACAATTATTCATCATGAATTATAATTTTTTCTTATAATTTTTATATATCAACATCAATCTAATTTGAAGGTGTTGATTTTCATGGCAATATTTTCCTTTCCGCAAATGAGGATGAAAACTAAATATTGGCTCAAAATATATAAATATACAGGGTGATTCACGGTGGATGGCATATTAGACGTTTCTGGTGAACCAGATATCGGATCGGTTTGAAAATTTGCACGAGTGCATTATCGGACATTCTCTACTCAACTAAAATATTTTCGTCAATGCGGTGTTGCCACTTCCATTAGAAAGTAGTAGCAACTTTGCTTGTTCAAATGGAACACTGGTATATTATATTATTTTTGGAATCTCCAACAACTTCTTGACAACTTTTCCTTTCATTTCCCTATACCTATCTGTTGCCGTTTTCAAAATATAAATTAATTTCAATTTTTTTCGCCGAAAATCATGACCTCTAAAAATGCTGATAACTTCGGCATTGAAATTTGGTTTGGAGTTTGGTGATACATGAGTGCTTCCAACACATCAGCCGATCTACGTTACTTCAATACAGGGTGGTAAAAAATAAGTCTTATTGGTTGCTTGAAAAATAGACTGAAAGTTGTATATTTCAAATGGAACGCCCTGTATGTTATTGGAAATTCGGAAAGCTAAAAAAATTTGCTTTCATTCTATGTATATCATGCCTATACCTAACTAGTCAAATTTCGGACTTATGAGCATTATTTGTCAAAATCTCCCTTCAGAATGGTATTCCCATTCGGTATTTAGTAGGCAGGCCATGATTACTATTCCACAGTACCTTGTGACATTCTCCTAATAATAATTCAGAAATTTGACTAGTTAGGTGTAGGCATGATATACATAGAATGAAAGCAAATTTTATCAACTTTCTGAATTTCTAATAATATACAGGGCGTTCCATTTGAAATAAACAACTTTCAGTCCCTTTTTCAAGCAACCGAAAATACAGTATTTTTTTACCACCCTGTATTGAAGAAACGTAGATCAGGCTGATGTGTTGGAAGCATTTATGTATCACCTAACTTCAAACCAAATTTCAATGCCATAGTGTCTCTCAACCCGAAGTTATCAGCATTTTTAGAGGTCATGATTTTCGGCGAAAAAAATTGAAATAAATTTATATTTCGAAAACGGCAACAGATAGGTATAGGAAAATATAAGGAAAAGTTGTAGGGAAGTTGTTGGAGATGCCAAAAATAATATAATATTCCAGGTGTTCCATTTGAAAAAGCAAAGTTGCTACCACTTTCTTAGAGAAGTGGCAACACCGCATTTACGAAACTATTTCAGTTGGGTAGAGAATGTCTGATAAAGCACCCATGCAAATTTTCAAACCGATCCGATATCTGGTTCACCAGAAACGTCTAATGTGCCATCCACCAATCACCCTGTATAGAACCCAGCTAAAAATTATTACTTGAACCGATAAAAAAAAGAATCTAACAAAACACCCCAAGTTATTCATCAGAAATTTACTTACATATCCCCACAAGCCTGTAGCAGTAGGAGCTTGGATGGCACATGTTTGGGAGGAAACACACTAGCCAACACTTTCACAGTAACAAATCGTACAAGCACATCCTCGGAAGTGCTCCTACTTTTGATTAATGCAAAAATTAAATTGAGCCTTCCATCTTTATCGGCTTCACCTGGGTTTGTATCGTATTTGAAAGCTGTAATGAAGCTCAAAAATCCTTCACGGATTTGTAATTTCAAATCGGTTGAAGCTTCCTCCAAGTTATGCAAAAAATGTTCGAATAAGGTGAGGTTATGGTATACCATATCAGGAAATTTTTGAGCTAAAAGACCTATCAAGACATATGCTTGTCCTTTTTGACTTTCTTCACCTTCAGTTGTATATTTTTGGAGCCCCCCAAGAAGGACAGATGCCAATTTCTGCAGAGTTTCTTTGTTGCCACTTCAAAAAAAGCTTCTTCAGAAAAAAAATATCAAAACATTATTTTGAATTTTACCTTCTTATGATATTATTTGTAAAATTTAATGCTAAACCTTTCAGTTTTGTATTGCTGTTGGTTCCATATAGAGAGTCAAATACTACTTGGATACACAGAGGAAATACTAAACCACCATCTTTTGCCCGACACAAATAATGCAACAATTTCAAACGTATTCTTATACTAGCTGGAGACTTCTTTTGATCATCTTTAACATTTCCTTGACTTCCTAGATACATAACATATATTGGTTTGCATACAAGTTGTGAGCTCCAATTGACAGTCCTAAAGAGCAAAAGAATAAGGTCAAATATAACTGTGTATGTGGATTCCTTACCCTATTATTTTTCTTACTTCAGTTTCAGCCAAATTTGCAACCTCAAATCTTGTATCAGAAGATGCAACGATAAAATGTAAAATAACATCATCATTTTTAAATATTCCATGAGATAGGAATTTAACAATACCCAACTTTTCCTACAAAAAATAAATCTGGTTTTATTGTTTCTTTTCAATCCAAGGACAAGGAATTCATGTAAACATCACTGGCGTACCCAACGAAGGCCAATATAGTAATGTTATTAATTAATGAAATTAGGCGTTATACCTGTTCCAATGAATCGGGATTAGTTTCGTTTTCATGAAGAACTCTTTTGAAGGAATATTCGCTCATTGCAGGAGGTACAGATATGGTTACACCATTATTCTCAGACTGAGACTCTGGTTTTTGCCCCACAGCACTACGATAGAATGATGAATTTTTTTGTTATATATTATAAAATGAATTTCATACCTATATGGTAATAATAGAACGTCCAATAAGAATCCAAGCAAATGTTTGCTCAATTCTGGCTTTTCATCAAAACCAAAAGCAGATGGTATTTGTTTTGGATCTGTTGGAACCTTTACAAGACCTAAAAGAGGTAGAAGCATACAAAGCAAACTATCAATTTGTGCCTGTGGTTTATCCCTAAGCGCATTCAATATAGTCGGAACAAGTTCAATTTGTTCAACTTGTGATAAACGTGGAAAACCAATTTTGATATAAATGATACAGAAATTCTGAAAATAAAAAAATTTACTAATATAAACAATGTATACACCAGATGAAAACTCACTATCATGAAAGAAGAAGCTTGAGGGGCATTATATTGAGTTAGGAGTGCTTCCACGGGTAGTTGGACTTTGGGGCGGGTTTTCAATCTTTTATTTACATGAATTAGTAGCTCCATGACCTGAAAGATTCCCTGCGTTGAAGAAAAAGTTGCCAAAATCTTGGAAAACTTACTTTCTTCCGCACTTGTTCATGAGGAGAGGATAGTTTTAGTAAAACTGGAGTTAAAAACTTGCCCAGCACAGTTTCAAGTTGCGTATCTGTTTCTGTAGATCCAAGTCTAAGGAACACACGCTCAAGAAGCTCTGTAACCAACAAGATTATTTGCTGTGAAATCTTAAATTTCTCATAAATATTGCTATAAAAATCCTACTGGAGTAGGCCTTTCAATGAGATGATAAATTTTTGTCCCGATACGACACGGGCAATAAGATATTGGACTTATCGAGAAATGTTTACCTAATTCTTCAGCACTTGAGTTCATTATTATATGTTTATAATATATCGTAGATGAATATTATTTGTTATCCTGATGACTGTCAGGAAAAAAGTGAGGTTAACGTTACATATACTCATAGACCTAGATACTGCTGAGATATGAAATGACCAGCGCCAATACATGCGGAACCAGTATGAGCCGAAAAATGCAGAACCAGTATGAGCCGAAAAATGCAGAACCAGTATGAAATCTATTAGGAAATAGTCTGTTCGTCAGAGTTCGCCAAAACGAAAAATAATGGGAAAAATTATATGTATTTCTTTCTGGTACTCCGGGGCTTTTTTGGTACCCCCGTACCTTTTGACTTTGAGCATAAATGTAGGCCAGAACTGAATGGAAGCTGTTTATTTCCGCTATCTTCTAATATGTAGTGAATTTATTTATCAACAGGATATTCGAAATAAATTTGGCCCATTTCGACATGAAGTGGATTAGGCTACTGCATGGGGGTGCCTCTTAAAAACAAAATCCGTTGAGCACTCTACCATTTGATCTTTAATCTATGCCTACAGTCTACACTCTACAGGGTGATATGATGACTGATATGGAAACGAGACAAACGAGTGCATTAATGTGCCTTGACGAACACTCTATTTACAGGGTGGTGCGTGAACGTCAACAGACTTAAAAAAGCTGCATAGCCTATGCAGGCATAGTTAAGGGTATGAAGTGTGAGATTCAGTTAGAAGCTTTCAAAACCTATTGTGCGACTGGCGCCCTAGCAAGTAGAATTTCATGAACCAAAAGTACCTACTATACAGAAGAAAAACTCACAAAATGCGTGTCGACCTGAGGCCCACATAAAGCAGTTGATTCAATTATTACATTATTTTACTGCATGTTGTTATGGTTTTAGTTCATATTTCGTTATTTAAATATTCTTACGATTTCTGATCAAGGCTATCCCACCAAAAACATTCTGTAAAAACTAGCCAAGTCTCGATGGAGCTGCTTGTTTATCTCTAAAAAGTAATGAAATCTAGAACAAGTCGAGCCAAGTTTAAGGCTCCTTACTGCGATTTCTTTATTATTATAGTTAATGTTGTGTGACTTGGCCATTGAACATTCTTTATACGTTAGTGGGTACAAGAGTCAATTTTGTTTACACATAATGCTATATCTGTTGTAACTACCTTTGTTTGTTAAGCGAGATAATAGCCCATGCTGGTATTGGTAATTGGATGCTAGTCTCATTTTAGGCTGTTGTTGATTGTGCAACACATATGCATTCAGCATTGACAATGCTGACTTCTGCTCTCTTCTTTCTGGAGCGTCAAATCGACCACCGATCTAAAATAAAATAGAGGTACAGACGGTCTTCTATCAATGATTAGAAGTCCGCCTGTACTGGAAATAATTTTTTATACTGTTTGTTTCAGGCTCGTATTATTGAATACGCAGCTTTATCAAGCCTACAATTGACTGGTTATTGAATGAACGTTTTCCAACTTTCCAAGTGGCAATTTTCCATCGTCAATGGGTAGCGTTTCTGGCGACAGATTGGTGCAATGGTGTCATGGAGCACCTGGTTTTGTACCCTTGTGTACACTTCAACGGCCAAGTCACACAACAATAAATATAATAATAAAGAAATCGCAGTAAGGAGCCTTAAACTTGGCTCGACTTTTTCTAGATTTCATTACTGAAGTTTTTAGAGATAAACAAGCAGCTCCATCGAGACTTGGCTAGTTTTTACAGAATGTTTTTGGTGGGATTTCACTTCTTTTTGTAGAAACTTGGGCATATTGATCTATTTTATTAGATTTTCTCATTTGACACATTTTTTTTGGAGAAGCTTTTTTATTACAAATCTTTATTTTTTTTCGGTTCTGAACTATGGTAGATAGAGCCTTCAATTATTTTTTATTGAATTCCAGCGTCCTCGAAAACTTATATAGTTTGATACCAAACTTGTCCATATAGCCCATCTCTTACCCGATTCCTTTTCGGATTCAATTTTTTCTCTCCCAATCTAACCACCGCAGACCCATCTGATGATGTTTTTTCTTAAGAACAATAGACGTTCTATATTGCACCAAAATTTCATAGCATTTTTTATTCAGTGATACAGCGAAACAGAGTTTCTTCTTCATCAAGCTCTTCGGAATGGAAAGAAGATATAGAAAACATAACTGCTATTACAGTTGCTGGTGATTCTGATAGAAGAGATTTGATTCACCAAATAAATCAACGAAGAGAGGAAGTGGGGGAATTCCCTCAAATATAGTTCAACAATTGTTGAATGAGCACCCAGCACCCAAGCTTGTTGTCGTACCTTCTGATCCCTGTACTCTGATGAAGAATGATCATAGATCACTTCATGAAGCCTGACAAGTTCGATCAAATTTTCATCCACTTTCACTTCACAAAATATTCGACCTGATATCACTTACGGTTAGAAAATGTAAATTTGCGGGTAGTTCTGGTTTCTGGTGTGCTATCAAGTTACAGAAGATGCTAACTTCCGAACTTCGTGAATGAGTGAAATGATAACAATTAAAAAAAGGATAATAATCGAGTGATCAGTCTTATACACAGTGATAATTTTTACTGTCTCATTTATTGTTCCGGCCTAGCTTTCGAAAACCTATCGTTTCCTTGAACAATAAATGAGACAGTAAAAATATCACTGTGTATAAGACTGATCACCAGATTATTATTCTTTTTTCAATTTATATTCTAAAGTCGATATTCACATATTGAGTATGATAACAATGTGTTTTCAAGCGCATAAACTTCCATACATTATTGTGGTAAGTGGTTGCACATTTTGCGAAGATGACGTGATAGCACGTGAGCTCACGTGACGTGCCAACAATGGTACTCCAGATTTTCGATTTTCCTAGTTTTTATAGTTTTCCCTTTATGAAGCCATTAAACCCTAACTCTGTACCAAATTTCAGCTCTCTGAGTTAATGGGAAGTACTAGTTCTATTTTGATGATCATGAGTGAGTGAGTGAGGGTCGAAAATGCGAAACTTTGCTTTCGCATTTTAAGTAGTTTAAGTTTAAGTTTTCGGATTTTAAGTACGTCAAATAGGGGCCTGAAAATGCGGCGAAATGGTTCGGGTAAAGATAGTACGGCAGTGTTTGCTTTGCGCTCGACTTGGCGGGGCCACTGCCGTGCCCCCAAATAAAACTAAATTCGGGGTAATCGAAGTTATTTTTGAAAGAGTTCACACTTGGAATATGCCAACTATATGCTTGGAAGTGAGTTCTATCGAGTTTTGCAAAAAAAATGCTGTGTGTGTCCTCCAAGGTATTTATGGCATATGGTATATAGCAGTACAACTTGAGCGATAGGTATAGGTGTACCTAGGTACTCTATCTGAAGAAGTTCTTTGAACATATCGCCATTAACATTGTTTTCAGTGCATTACACTCACTGATATTTTAAGTTACACTAACCGTGAGCCTCAGCTAGTGGACAATCATTTTCTGAAAAGGAATTAACTGAAGTTGAAAAGCGTTTATTTTCGGAGTTATTGAAATATTGAAGACGTTGAAATAGTGGTATAACATATATAAACAACGTTTTGCTTAAGAGTTATACATCACTGAATTGCAAAAAATCTGTAATGAAACATTTCGCTCGAAATAAATAGTAGGTATAACAGATAAAATATATAACATTAAGGGCTTCATGATTTGCATGCAAATCTTCAAAGTAAGTTTCAAGGTCTCTGAACAGTGCAATTTGTAACTGTTCCATATGTCTCAGTATAATAAAATGTACAAATTGCCGCATTATTTTCGTATGATATCTCAGCAACCTTGAATTCTGGATTGACTACTACTTTCATTGTATAAACTCCTGGTTTAATGTCCGAGATATCTATCCATTGACAGTCCACAGTATATTTGTATATATCGGAACAGTTGACGGATATTCCTTGGTCTCCATAATTATTGCAATTATATCTTGGCTCGATCCCAGGAAGACACTGATTGTCTTCTAGACAAAAAGATGCCTTATGGCCTTCTGCTACCCTCACGCCCTTCTCGTTGAAAATATCGAAAGTAGCGAAAATTTCCATACTGTGGTAGTGCCTAAAAAACAAATGATCAAATTTCAACTAATGTAATCGGGGAAAAATTCAAGGTCTGAATAAGCCTCTAATTATCTATTGTATTACAAAAAAGGTAATTTTTGAGGGCTCCCAGTGGATATCTCCTGTACAAAGGCAGAGGTGGTCTGAAGGAATACTTACATGTGACACATATGCCATTCCCAAAGGTGTTTCGGAATAAAGGGTCTGAAATCCGCAGTACCAGCATTGAATATTCTAGCGGTAAATCTCAACAATCTTCTCGTTTCCAAATGCCATCCACTGGGGTTCTCTCTTTGTATCCTGTAAGCTTCTGATGCCAAGCAGTTTTCTTCCATGGCACATTGGAGGAAGAACATTTGCCGGTCTTCTAAATGTGCTGTTCTCATGATATCAATATGGTCTATTACAAGATCCGGCAAACTTGAGGTGCAAGACACAGCAGCAACATCATTGCCGGGGCACATGCCTACAGTATTGTAGTCAAACTGACAGTGTTTGAATGAATCCTCATTGCCTCTGCATTTAATATTGGCATAACTGTTGTTACTCAAATTTCCACCAAAGTAGTCAGTTTGGAATGCATTATCGGCATACCCTAAAAGATATCTCATGTGAGTTCCTTCGTCAAAACGTCCAGTAAAAGCTTCCAGAGTGGAGGTATTGGCTCGGGATAATGTCCCATACTATCTGAATGTTATACGGAGTGTCCCAACAGAAGGCATATAGGTACCACGCATTTCATACACATTTTGAGAGACGTTAGCTATTTTGAGAAAACATGGGTCACTGACATAAGGTCAGGAGCTTTTGAGCCCTTTTTCATCCACCTTGTATGTAGATTCGCATTCAAGAACCCAAAGGAAAAATTTTGACAGCCTCTTTCAATATTTTTGTTTAGAATTGTATAGGGTATCAGGAAAGCAAAATTAAGAACAGCCTACATGGATGAACGTATACTCCATTCGCACTTCTATAAAGTATCCGGTTTGGCCAAGACTTAGGTTTATTAAGTTTTTTTTACTTAAAACTGACGCAGGTTGGTATTCGAGAAATGTCAAATGATTCTCAGAGACGTTGCCAATACTAGTTTCTACACTGCGCAAAAAAATTAACGCACATTCTGAAAATCTCAATTTTAATGAAAGTTAACTCTACATTGACTTTATAACTTATTTTTTATGTTCTCTCGGGAAGGTTTTGAACGAAACAAGACACATTAAATGGAAAGAAAATTCAGGATTTCACCGAATCTTATGTGAAAGAAGAGAAATGAACAATTTTCAAAATACTGAAATGCTGATAAGTGATTTAATACTTGGTATTTCCAACCCTTGCGTTAATTACAGCTCGGCAACGACGGTTCATACTCAAAATGAGTGATCTTAAAATGTTCTGATATAATCCTTCCCAGATTTCTCCGAGTTGGATTCCTAAGTCATTAAGAGTAGCTGGATGATTTTCTGAACTTCTCAGACTTCTATTGAGGTTGTCCCAAACCTGCTCAATCGGATTGAGATCTGGACTTCTTGCTGGCCATTCCATTCAAGAGATTTCAACCTCTTCAAGGTACTCCTGAACGATGCGCGCACGATGGGGTCTGGCATTATCGTCCATAAAAATGAAATTTTCACCAATATATGGGGCAAATGGCACTGCATGCTCTTCAAGAATGTTCCTTATATACTTATCAGCATTCATAGCTCCATTATCAACGACCACTAGGTCTGTGCGAGCAGTCAAAGATATTCCACCCCATACCATAATCGATCCTCCCCCGAAACCAGTAGTACTCAGGAAATTGCACTGAGCATATCTTTCATGTGGACGTCTGTATACAAGGGAACGTCGATCACAATGGTAGAGGCATAATCTAGACTCATCTGTGAAGAGAACTCTTTCCCAATCGGCCTCTTCCCAATGGATATGCTCTCTCGCAAAATCCAAACGCGCCCTTCGATGGGCTGGGGTAAGAGCTGGGCCTCTTGCCGCGACACGAGGCCTTAAATCATATTCTCTGAGGCGATTTCTTATTGTCTGAGAGCTAATTTGCACCTCATGAGTTTGCTCAAGCTGATTTTGAAGGAGGCGAGCGGTTGCAAACCGTTGTCTCAATGAAGAAACTCTCAAGTAACGTTCTTGAATGGCAGTTGTTACCCGTGGTCTACCCTGTCCTGGTCTTCGGACATTCATACCTGTCTCCCTGAATCGCTGCAACATTCTGGACACACTTGTATGGGAAACTCCAAACCTTTCTGCAATTCTTGTGTATGTCCACCCTTCTTCTCGCAAAACTACCGCTTGGGCACATTCCTCTTGGGTCAAATTGCGTGTTTCGCGTTGCATAGCGATCGAGTGTAGAAAATCAAACGAAAGAAAAACTATTGATCACTAGAATTGATCGAGAACAACTGATTTTAGAATGGAGCCAATACATTCAAAATCTGATAATATCGTCTTTTTTTATTCCTGCTGGGAGAAAACATCTGTATTGAAGAAAAACGTTGAAAGTGGATAACATATGCATGCATAATTCTGATAAAAATAATTATCATTGAGAACACCTTCAGTTGTAGAATACGTACATTTGAAATTTCCATAATGTGCGTTAATTTTTTTGCGCAGTGTATTTAATCTTTTTTAACTTTATATATAAATGGATTTAGTTATTTCAAGGTTCAACTGTGACACAGGTTTCATAGTACTACTACTACTACTTACTACATTTTCATACTGGGATATATCAAGTTGTGCAAAAAGGTATTTAAATGTCCTCTGTAGGCTAATTTCTTGAGAGTTTCGAAAAATGGGGAATTCCATAGGTCCGTCTGTTCGTTTAGAAGTTTTTCTGTCGGGTTATTCGAATAGGTATAGGTACTTTCAATATCTTTTTTCGAATGAACTATCACAAAGTAACGGATTATTCTATTTTTCTGTAAAATTTCAACACTCGATTCTTGATTTCCGTACAAGAAAATAGCACAACCATGTTGATATACGTGAAATATTTCAAGTATTTACAGAAAAGAGTTTCTTCAACATTCGCCTGGTCTTTGGAATTATTAAATTCACATAATATTTTTAACGATAGTTTCCCAGCCTTCCCTATTTATCAGATTTGGCCCCATCTGACTTCTACCTGTTCGCAGGTCTCAGATGGTGCTTCAAGGTGAGAGATTTGGATTTAATAATGAGCAGTTTATAGCCGCAACAGATGCCTTTTTTTAGGATAAAGACAAACCATCTATAAAGCCGGTCCCAGACAATGCGTGTATTTGATGAATGTTCGACATTCGCGGTGCTCCGCGTACTGTGTGGGAGCTCAACTGCAGCATACGTTAATTGTCCAATGTCACAAACCAATCAGAGAGAAGCATTTTCCGCGCATGCGTTATGAAGTGTTTACCAGGTTATAACCTAACTCTGATGTTTGTGTTTGTACGAATGTCAAAATGGAAATGATCAATTATAGCAAAGTGGAGAAAGAAGATTGAACTGAATAATAGATCTCACCCTGAACTCAGTTCGATTCTACATAATATTATTCGATAACGAGGAAATCATTCTTGGATTTGACATTTATTCAGAAGGTTTTCTCTTGCTTTACGAAGATTTTCATCATCAATTCCTTTCAATTTAACTGCCAGATGAAAAGATGCGAGACCAAATTGCTTTCAAATCATAATTTGTTATGAAAATGAACAAAGTATCAGAGGGAGTAGGTGACTTTATTGAAATAAGGAAGTTCTTGTTTCGAAAAGCTATTGATCAGTCTTTTCTTCCTGCATCATCATTTAAAAAGCAAGGATTCTACTCAGAAGTGTGGTTCTGAATTTATTGGTCTGCTCAATATTGATGCTATGGAATAATATATATTTTTAATCTAGAAACTGAATAATTTTAAATTTACAAACATATTTAACTCTGACAATTCAATCGATTAGTTTAATTAGTAATTACTGAAATATTGAAATACATACATGAATTAATTTATTACAGTATTCAATTTGTGACGCCACGGAAAATCATTCTTTATTGTGAAATCACCTGTTCTTTGTTCCGATTTTGTTTCAAATAAATTGATATTAGGTTGTGAACGAAAGAGGAAGAAAAAGTGTTGCTTTGATTGTGTAACATTTATTCAAATTTATGCATGAATTCTTCACAATTCAATATAAGATCAATGTTTGATTTTTATTTACAATACAAGATACTATCACCATCATACAAAATCTAGTTCTTTTAAACCTTCACATGAAAATTTCATGCATTATTTATAAAGATGTGAGTTTAAAGTATCACCATTGTAAATAAGCTTTCATCTCGACCTTTCTTTGTCTACCTTCATCAATAAAAATTTCTTTCCAAAAAATCACTGAGTTCATTCTAATAAAGAAACTTAAATTAGTAGGTTCAGAGATTTCTAATTCAATATCATCAGAACCTCCACCTAAAACAGAGACACTTCCCTTTTCGACCAAAGCAACTCCATTAATGTGTTCACGTAGTATATTTACTTGATTTTTTTTGTCCATACCTGTACTCATTTTGGTCGAAAGTTTGGACCTTAATATAAAGTGTACATGGACATGTAAATAGATATACATTGTTGACGGTAACTAGTGAAAGAATTTATTCAAATTTCAAATACACTTCTAGTAATTGTGGCCTGAATTCCTAAAGGGCAAATTCCAGAAATTTTGATACTACCTCCTCTTTCATTCTTCGTTCAACCCATTGACTGACATAACCTGAACAAATAAGAATTTGTTGTAACATTTTCGAATAAGAAATTAGTGTTCCACCTTTGGCATTGCTCCGATTACAATCATAAGTAGTCAATTTTCCTTCAGCAGTTTTTCTTCTGTTCCTCCAAACATAATAGACACATCGTTAATCAGATTTCTCCAAGACCCAAACTCATGAATTTCCGTAATTAACACTTGTTTCATTAAATTCCAAAGAATGTATTCGTTTAGATATCAAATCTTCATCTGTGCAGAAACTTTCCATGGATCTGCAGAGCAGAGGGGGCACTTGAAATGCTTCTTTTTTGCCTTTACGATTATTTTGTGAGCATTTTTCAAGGGTCGATTCTTAGTAAACAATGGCCTAAAACCTTTGTTGCTAGTTGCTAACTTCGCAGATGAGTTTGTTATGGCTGAAAAATATATGCTTTTAAAATCGGAAGTTATTGATATGAGAAATAGACTTACTTCTGTTATTCCATATTGCAGCTTTAGTAGTAAAATCCCAGTTGTAAGCACTTAGATTAAAAGTAAATACTATGGAATAAAAGTAATGTAGAGTATGTAGTCTGTGATGTATACCGATTTATTTGTTACACAGCAACCAAATAGAATGATTCGTGTAGAAATTGAGGAAAATAATTAACTCTCTTTCTCTCTAGAGTTGTCAAAGATGTGACGGACGCGGGATTTCAAATCATTCGTAAATGCGCGGGAAACTGCTTCTCTCTGATTGGTTTGTGACATTGGACAATTAATGTATGCTGCTCAACTGCGGGTATCGTTCGGCATTCGCCTGCTATCCGAAGTCTTGTCTGTAAAACGGCACGAATCAAACGAAGACGAAGTACATTCGCGCTCATTCGCGTTAGCTCCCAGACAGTGTGCTTAACTACGCGTAGTAGATTGCCTATTCTGTCTTCAGTCAGAGTCGCGCCAAACCGTGCGGCGAACGTTTGTCAACAGAGAAACGAATGTCGAACATTTCGCGTTTGCCGCAGTGTGTGGGAGGGTACCCGAAGGTGCACTACGAAGGCACATTCGTCAAATACACGCATTGTCTGGGACCGGCTTACGAAAGGCATCGAAATTTGGAAAAACGTTGGAGAGATTGCATCACGCAATGGAAAGTGAAAAGAGTCGAATTCTACACAAATACACAAAAAAATATATAATTGTTACAACTTTGATCCTTTCGTGTAGGGAAATTTGAATCTTTTCAAATATTAATATCAGATATAATGTTTTCTCCGTCTTCTTGGAATTCAACAATAAAGTTAACACTTGTTTGGAACACTCTCTGTTTAAATATCTACACCAATAGCGACCAAGCTGACTTATAACAACTAACTCATTTAGTAATTTTTACCCAAATTGAGGCTTCTACAAACTACCGTTGCTTCCAAAATTGACCATCCATCTCCACAAACTGATTCCCACTTCCCACCATCTGTTTTAACCTCCACTCTTCCTTCTTGTTTGATTCTTCCGCCAACTATTCTGAGTCCTAATGAATCTGGTAACTTTTCCCTGTAATCAACCTATACTTGAAATTTTTCGGGTATTTTGATGCATGCAAGTATTTTCTCACATTCGGATTTCCGTTTTAACAATTTCTTTACGTTTTTCCTCTTTGGGAGGCTCAGAGCAGATAACGCCAGCAGTTTCGGTGATATCGCAATCATTTGTACCCCAACCATCAAACCTGCAAGACGTTATTTCTTTCTCCGAACCTGTGCAATAGACGTTGTCCATCCAAAATTCACCTAAGGCAAACAAACATAAAAAACACAACAATATATGGAAATTTCGCGGCAGATAAAATTGGATTTTTTATTGTACCAATAATAAAGTATAGAGACGTTTTCGGCAGGCAGGGTATGCAATAAAACGACGTCTTATGCCGGCCACTCACGAGGCTTCCGAGACGGGCGTTTTATGATGGTTTCTAAGGCCACGTGCGAAAAGAGTCTCCGTGATTGGTCAAGGGCTCTTAAAGTGTCATAAAAGGCCATAAAACGCCCGTCTCTGTAGCCTCGTGAGTGGCCGGCATTAGTCCTTTCAACTCTTTGAGAATGCTTAAGGCATGCTCCTTAATAAGCTACAACCTTAGACAAAGGCTACAACCTACAACCAACGTAACGATAAATTAGTTCAACCCAGAGAAGGATGGCTTAGGTATAAGATGTATTTTCCGTGAAAACCAGGTGGATTTACAAGAGCCCTTTGTAGAGTATATACTCTGTTCAAATTTAAGAAGGAGCAATAACAACATGTTTGGCGCAGCGGTAGGAGGGCCTTCGTAAACATACTTTCCGTCCAGAGTCGAATCGAGGAGACTTCACACAATCGTTCAGTTTATTTATCCATGTCTCATCCAGCTAATAAATTTTTCTGCCTTGTTCCCTTAATGAGCGGATTTTCTTCAAATAATCTCTTCTCCACACAATTATTTAATCCTTTTCTATCAGTAGACTATCACGACCACGTTTTTTGAACTTGAATTCCATTTTTTTTCAATAATTTATAGAACGTTGTTCTTTTGAAATTTGGCAAACTGTCGTCATCATTCACGATTTCTAGTACTTTAGAAATCGTTTGGATTTCATTCCGGAAAAAAAAACCGTGGAAAATTTTTCTGATAAGGTTCATATCGAAATCGTCAACCGAATCGATTATTTTTAACGACTGGGCTCTCCTATTAGGTAGGTGGCGTCAATGTTTTTTTATTCTCTCTATATTCTCTGAGAATTCTGAATACAGCTGAATCACTCACCGGTCCTGAGGATTTTGAAACAATTCCTACTAAGTCTCTTTTCTTAAATCAGGATGTTCTTCCAATTATTTTCGAGAAATGTTCAAAATTATCTTTCTTTTCAGCAGAGAAGGCCACCTTTTTGGATCTTTTTCGTGGTGGTCCCCACATATCACCCTCAGATGCAGTATCCGTTTCCGAATTCGACATTGTTCTATAAACACTATATACACTTTGTCAAAAGATTTTCGAACACAATACACTTTTCACAACAAAATCTATAAACACTTTGAACAGCTAGACCTTCACAGTAGCTCTAGGTATTTTAACTAGTCTTGTCAATTGAAAACTTCGATATTTATGCAAATTAAGATGGCTTCAACCCATTAAGAGAAAGGAACTAAATCTGGTGTTTCCTGGAATCTCGAGCAGCCGACAAAGAGTTTCGTACAAAATAATATAAAATTTTGGACTGAAACTAAATATATTTCGGATATTACAAATAAATGACCATTATAAATTTGAATAGAGATCTTTTACGAGTCTTGTCAATTGAAAACTTCGATATTTATGCAAATCAAGATGGCTTTCACCCATTAAGAAAAAGGACCCAAATCTGGTGTTTCCCGGAATCTTGCAAGATTTCGACCCAAATCTCTAAAACTCTTGTGTTTCCTGGAATTACCTTGCCGCAATCTCGAGCATCCGAAAAAGAAATTATTCAGTAGCAAGGCCGTAGCCGATGGGGTCCGGACCCCCCCCCCCGAAATTTATTTTTTCAGAAATGCCAGATAATCATTTCACCGAAAATTCTTCGAATGAATTTTTTTCTAGCTACGGCCTCGGACGGACCCCCCCCCCGAAATTTTTTTCTAGCTACGGCCTTGTTCAGTAGATAATAAACTAAAAACAAAACAAAATAAAAAGAATAGGGAACGTCGGATATAAAATGTTTATGACAGTTGCAAATCATAACAGAAATTTTGCACTAGAGTTTCTGAGGAAAAAAGTTCTAATGTGGGAATTGCTGACTCAAATTATTGAATCATTTCTATCCAGTACCATCTACAGTCTGTTCCGAGTACGATCCTGGTAATCTCTTAGGGCGTTGAAAAGGAGCGTGGTTATGACCGTTTGACCAATAGGAGCTTTATTGTGCGCAAACCAGACGATTCTGTTTGTTTACAAAGCTCCTTATATTTGAACGGACTATAGTTGACAATGGTTCTAGAGAGAAATACCCGAAACACCAACGTGTTGATGTAAATTGTAGACCTCGCCATCCGAAAACGTCTAGACCTCGGTACATTTTAGGTAATGCTCAATAGTCAATTTATTGCAGGGTTCCGACTGGATTCAATAAAACGAATGAGAAATAAAGATGACCCTGCACTGAAACCTAAAATTGATTTTTCGAAAATGTTAAGTTATTTCGCGTTCTAAGTATATTTGAACTTTAAACCGAAGCTATATTCCCCTGTTCTAACTTTTGTGTAACCTCTGACTCTGAGTTATGACTCTGTTTGTAACTAACGTTTTGCTGGTCCGAAATGGGCATTGCCGGTATATTTAATTGTTCCATTGTTGTATCCAAGTTGGTTGCATATGACCTTAGCTTCGGCTTGGTCCCACTCATCGTCGCAGATCGCCCCCCATCTTCCAGCATGAAGAATTTCAACATTTCCTGAAAAAATCTTGGCATCAAAAGGTGAATCTCAGAACAATAAGAATTTTTCTGAGGAGTGAATTCGGAGGCAAGTCTATTTATTCATTTCAGGACTTTTCAGTAATTTTGTCCCATTTAAAAAAATATTCTCTCTAAATCCTAAATGTTTTATACGTAAAGTTTCACTAAAAAAATTATAGAAACCATTTAATTGTACTTGAAAAATACTTCAGAAGTGTTTTAAAATCAGAAACGACTTACCACAAAATTTCAACCCGATCGAATATGTAGTTTTTGAAAATAGAATTTTCTGAAATATAAAAACAAAAACCAAAAAATCCATTTATAAACTAGAGGTATCGAAAAATAAACAAAGGGTACCTAATATACAGGATGATTCACGGTGGATGGCACATTAGACGTTTCTGATGGCGAACCAGATATCGGATTGGTGTGAAAATTTGCGTGAGTACATTATCGGACATTCTCAACCCAACTAAAATATTCTCATCAATGCGGTGTTGCCCCTTCCATTAGAAAGTAGTAGCAACTTTGCTTTTCCAAATGGAACCCCTGGTATATTATATTATTTTTGGAATCTTCAACAACTTCTCGATAACTTTTCTCAACATTTCCCTATACCTATCTGTTGCCGTTTTCGAAATATAAATTAATTTCAATTTTTTTCGCCGAAAATCATGACCTCTAAAAATGCTGATAACTTAAGCTGAATACAGATTACTCTGACGTGACGTGTAAGGACGTCACGTCAGACGTGTACTGTGCTCCCATTGGCCTAATATGAACGTGAACGTCAAAATGTGAGTGATATAAAAATGCAACACATTGTTCTGTGCGTTCACGTTCATATCAGGCCAATGGGAGCACAGTACACGTCTGACGTGACGTCCTTACACGTCACGTCAGAGTAATCTGTATTCAGCTTTAGGGTTGAGACTGTTGAGAGACACTATGGTATTGAAATTTGGTTTGGGGTTAGGTGATACATGAATCCTTCCAACACATCAGCCTGATCTACGGTACTTCAATACAGGGTGGTAAAAAATACAGTATTTTTGGTTGCTTGAAAAAATGACTGAAAGTTGTTTATTTCAAATGGATATTATTAGATATTCAGAAAGCTGATGAAATTTGCTTTCATTCTATATGTATATCATGCCTATACCTATAATATAAGTCAAATTTCGGACTTATGAGCATTATTTGTCAAAATGTCCATTCAGATTGGTATTTCCAATCGGTATTTGGTAGGCAAGCCGTGAATACTGTTGGGGGGTACCTTGTGACAATCTCCTAATAATACATTCACCACGAAACTTGAAAGTCAAACTATTTATATGAATTATTATTAATAAGTAGAACAATCATGTCGAATATTTCAAAGTATGTTCGAATCGCTGGCCGTTCACTTCCAAGCACTTCAAAATGCTGGTGTTGACTGCTTTCGTCGTGGCAGATCGTATTTCTTTGAAATCCAAATCTTCAAAAATGCTTTGGTAATCCTTTGCAACAATTCATCTCTCGAATGCGCGGATGTTTAGTAAACTTCTTCTTCCAACATTCCCCACAGATAAAAATCTAATGGACTAAGATCGGGTAAACTGGCTGGCCAATTCCATGGTCCCAAGCGCCTTATCCACCGATCGTCAAAAAGTCTCTCCAGTTAATGATAATAAACAAATTCATGAGCACTTCCTTTGAATAGTTTTCTTCCATCGTTTCGAGGGTATTTGCAACTTCTGAAATGACAAAAATGTCGAAATTCAAGTTTCTTGGTGCCTTTATTATTAGGAGAATGTCACCAGGTACCCTGGAATAGTAATCATTGGCTGCCTATCAAAAACCGAATCGGAATACCATTCTGAAGGGACATTTTGACAAATGATGCTCATAAGTCCGAAATTTGACTAGTTGGGTATAGGCATGATATACCTAAAATGAAAGCAAATTTCATCAGCTTTCTGAATTTTCAATAATATACAGGGCATTCCATTTGAAATAAACAACTTTCAGACACTTTTTCAAGAAACCGAAAAGACTCTATTTTTTACCACCCTGTATTGAAGTAACGTAGATCAGGCTGATGTGTTGAAAGCATTCATCATGTATCACCTAATTTCAAACCAAATTTCAATGCCATAGTGTCTCTCAACCCGAAGTTATCAGTATTTTTAGAGGTCATGATACTCGGCGAAAAAAATTGAAATTAATTTATATTTCGAAAACGGCAACAGATAGGTATAGGGAAATGTTGAGAAAAGTTGTCGAGAAAATGTTGAAGATTCCAAAAATAATATAATATACCAGGTGTTCCATTTGAAAAAGCAAAAAAAGCAAAGTTGCTACTACTTTCTAATGGAAGTGGCAACAACGCATTGACGAAAAATATTTTAGAATTTCCGATGATGCACTCGAGCAAATTTTCAAACCGATACGTCTAATGTGCCATCCACCGTGAATCATCCTTTATATAAGATACTTAATTCAGATAATTGAATGAAAGGAAAATTGTTAAACACCTAGTTTAATTACAGCAACTCATAAAAGATTATTCCGAAAACCAACTTAAATAATTCATAAGTAGTAGACTGAAATATTACCTTCGTATTCGCCACTACCACCCACCAATTTTATAGCACCTTCTGCTTTTTTCAACCTTTTCAAATGTTTTTTTACTAATATCGCTTTTTCATTATTTCTTTCGTCTGCTGAAATACACACAAGTATTAACGGAATAAATGCAAACCAATTAAAATGCAGCATATCAATAAAAGGCTTTAATACTGAAGTGGATTTACTCTATCTACATGAATGAAATGTGTGTCATAAATTGGATGTAGTGACCTTATGAACCTCTTTATCATACGCTACGAATAATGTGGAAAAATTATAATTATTGTGAAATGATTAGTTCACATAATAAAAACATCTAGGTAAATTTATCAGGATTGAAATATGTATGTATTTATAAATATGGATCTTGTAATAGTAAAATTAGAAAAAATGAGGCACTAAAAGCGCTGACGTGAAGATGCAAGATTTTGAACGCTTTAGTTCATCCACCTTGTAGATAGATTCGCATTTACCGGTTCAATGGAAGAAAATTTTTGAAAGTTGTTAAAGAATAATACAGATTCCAAATAAATCGCCAACCTTCGTCACTTTTGCGTGACGTGGGGTATACAGGTTGGAAAAAATAAGTTGGAAACATAGCCAATTCAGCATTAAATGAGTGGATGCATATTGTATAGTGGATCAATAAAATAATGAAAACCCTCGACGCGATGCGACAACTAATAAATGGCTGACCTCACTCAATGGCATACGAACTGCATAGGGACTCGAGAGCCCCCACTCTCTAGTCTCCTATGCCATTGAGTGATGTTAGTCATTCATTCGTTGTCGCATCGCGCCGAGGGTTTCGATTATTTTAGTAGCCCACTAGGCAATATTCATTGGATCGTTGGAAGCTGAATTGACTATGTTTCCAACTTATTTTTTCAAATCTGTATATTTGACATAACGTTGTATAGCCATTCTATCGCTGACTATATAAGAGCTTGGCGTGTGGACACGGAAGTGATCCGACACGTTTGCTTCTCCATCATAGACAACAGGATCAGGATACCTGAGGTATTCAGGAATCCTAAAAAAAACAGACTGGCTAAGACTTAGACCATAGAAAGAGTCTATGGTCTAAGGGCTAAGATATATATTTGGTACATCTCTCTGGAAATGTTGGACATAGCAGAACAGCACCAAAGAATACGAGAGTTAGATTTCGCTGCAAATAAACTGCAGCAATCTGTTATCTCAGTATATCATAGTAGTTGCTTACCTCACTTTAGAAAGCCGATAGGCAAGACGAAAATGGTGGCCGAAGGAACTATAGGTGATGAAAGACGTAAAAGTAGAAGTCTATTTAACAAGGCTATGGGATCTGGCCTTGACGATGACTGGTATGACTATAAATCAGCCCGGAAAATATACAAAGGACTCAAGAATCATGAAGAAGCTTTTGTAGCGATATACAGGGTGTATCTGAGGCTAACAGGCTTCGGAAAATTCTCTCTAGCGGAGGCCCTCCACAGATCGATAGGTTAACTCTTTCTACTGGTGTGAAAACCAACTCGGAAGATGACATTTTCTAGAGGTCCACTTTTCGGGCTTTGATGAAATGGAAAACACCGAGGCTCACCGACGTGCATCAAGCGCGGATTGGCAGGCAGTGTCTCAGGCAGAAATTAACTCTCGAATCAGCTGGGCTATCAGGGCATTCGAGTCATATAAAGCGGCTGGTGAGGACGGCATATTTCCGGATCTCCTTATAAGAGATTTGGATTTGCAATAAATCTCCCCTCTTTCCTAGTGAAGACCCTGGAGTGACTGGTAGAAATATACATCAGGGGCACATCACCTGTGGTTTGTCCATTGCATCCATCTCCACACACCTACGTGCTTGGCAAATCTGTAGACACCGCTCTTCACTAAGTTGTAAACTACATTGAGGACGGATTGCACTACAAAGACGAAGAATATACTCTAGCTATATTTTTGTATATATAAGGTGCATTCAACAACACAGCAATGAACAATGATGTGGTCAAACACGGAATCTCACATGTACTCTGTCGCTGAACGAGATCGCTACTCAAGGCTCGCAAAATCGTGGCTAAGCTGGGCTCCTCGACCATAGGGGAAACACCAGGGACGGGTTGTCCCCAGGGTGGTGTTCTTTCACCACTACTGTGGGATCTCCTCCTGGATGGGTTCCTGGTTGAGTTGGCGGATGCGCGCCACGTCGCAGTGTCCTATGGGGAACGATCTTGTCCTGCTGATAAGAGGTGAGATACTCAGCGTCATCGTTGATTTGAAGCAAAATGCTTTACGGAAATTCGGACGGTGGTGCATAACATAGGGCTTTACAGTAAACCCTAAGATAACCAACATTAGACTTCCCAGTCTTGGAGTGAGGCTCACCTTATCTGACAAGGTCCGATATATCGGTGTTATAGTGGACCGCAAACTTCTGTGGAGCAAACACATCGAAGCTCAAGCGAATAAAGCCAATGTAATAATTTGGTCTCCACCCGAGGTGCTCGGGCAATGGAATAACATGCATTCCTTCCATACACCTCGCCATCATTGAGGTGACTATGAAAACACAACAGAATCTGGGAGCAGGAAAAATGGTGCGACCGCGGAGGATTCAGGGGGCACGCCTCCCTCCTCCACAGAAGGGACCCTTCGTGCTCCCGATTCTGCATCGACGAGCCCTATCCTGTTGGATATATAAGGAGGACCTGATCCAATATTCTGGGTTGAGAAAAGGGTAAAGGATTGAAAAAAGTCAGGGTTAGCTAAATAATCAATTTATTTAATAAATTAATTATTGGACATGTAAATCATTTTCAAATTATTTATATAAATAAACAGTAGAAAACTGAGAGCCAGTCTTGGATACAACTATAAATTCATAGTTATTTCAAATTAACAGTCTTTAAACACACTTACACTTTACAATTCATCATGTTCATCACCTTCATCAGCTTTCTCTTCTTCTGGAATGCTATCTTCAGGAACTTCTTCATCTTCCTCTTCTACCGGTTCTTCCAAAGGAATTCCAAGTGTTTTTCTCATCATTCCTTCTATGCTTTCGGCAAAATCAGCCGTTTCTTTAAGCATAAACCCTGACCTCAAAGTTGCTGTTCTAAACATCATCTTTGCCATGTCAATTGCAGTTTTGTCTGCTGGGTCATCATTGACCCTCTTCAATAATTCTTTCATCAAAGGATGTCTTGGATTAATTTCCAAAGTCTTCTTCTGGTTCAGGTAGTAACTCCTTTGAGGATCATCAGATTTTTGATGAGCATTAGAAACAGCTAACCTTTCCATATTTCCAGTCCACCCAAACAAGCTTGCTACTAAAGCACAAGGTGAGTCACTAAGTCTCTCAGAAACGGTGGCTTTGGCAATGTCGTCCTTCAGAGCCTCGGAGCTCAGCCATTTAGTCAAGGGTTCAAACTTGGTTTTGATTTGTTCCAATTGTTCTTTATTTCCTTCAGCTTCAGCCAAGCTGAAACCCTCCTTAGCTACATTTTGGAATTTCTTTCCTTCGAACTCTGGAATGGCTGAAATTGCATATTCGTCCACAGCTTCAACCAAATACAAAACTTCATAACCTTTACGAAGTAGCCTTTCAACAAACGGAGACTTTTCAACCTCTGTTTTACTAGATCCAGCAACATAGAAGATTTTATCCTGGTTTGGTTTCATCCTTTTGACATAATCGCCGAGGAAGGTGTTTTCACCACTGTTTGAAGACAAGAATTGTAAAAGCTTAGCCAATCTAGTTCTGTTGGTTGGGTCCTCAATAACTCCAAGTTTGATGTTTGTAGAATATTCCTTCCAGAATTTTTCATAGTCAGCCTCTGGAATTTTTTTCAATGCATCCAACACTTTCCTTACCAATTTCTTCTTGATAACTTTAATAAGTTTGTGTTGTTGAAGATTTTCTCTTGAAACATTCAAAGGGAGATCATCTGAGTCCACAACCCCTCTGATGAAGTTAAGATAAGAAGGCATCATGTCATTGAACTCATCTGTGATGAAGACCCTTCTCACGAATAATTTGATGTTGTCAGTTTTTGTTCCATATTTGTTGAAGCTTTCAGAGGGTTGAACCTTTGGTACATAAAGAAGCGATTTGAAAGTTACTTCCCCTTCAGCAATAAAATGAACATGAGTGAGTGCAGGATTTGTGTCTTTAGTTAGAGCCTTGTAGAACTCTTCATATTCACTTTCTTCAACTTCAGCTGGCTTTTTGGTCCAAATTGGTTTGCTGTCATTCAGAAGCTCCCAATCCCAGACGGTCTTGTCGACTTTCTTTGTTTTAGCTTTTTCTTCTTTGTCTTCTTCAACAGCTGCTTCATCTTCACCTTCAGCTGTGTCTTCCTTTGGCTCTTTTTCTTCAGCAACATCTTCTTCAGCTTCTTCTATTTGTTCGGTATGACTAGCCCATAAATATATAGGGAAGTTGATGAATTGAGAATATTTCTTGACTAGATTACGAATGGTATCCTCTTCAAGGAAGTCCTTGGCTTCAGGTTTCAACTGCAAGCTGACAGTGGTACCTGTAAAAGAATTCATAAGAAATAATAATCAAATATAATGAATTAATGCCTTTGATATACATATAGGGTCACTCCAATGTATATTATGGCAGTTTTTGCCTTGATGTTGCTTTCAGATCATTTTCATGATTTTGTAATCCATTTATTTAAAATCTCTGGGAATAGGTTGACGAAAGAGTTATAAAAAAAATTGCAAAACAATAAAAAAGTCAAGTATACCATAATATACAAGCGTTTCATTTGAAATAAATATTGAAATTTTTTGAAATAGACAGCAAAGCTGCAGTGCTGAAACTATTTTAGATCGATAGAGCATAACTGATTATAGGATAAACCAAATTTTCAAAATAATGCAAAGTCCTATTCTTCCACAAACTTTTGGTTTCAAATATTTGTGTTGCTAACATTTTAAAAGTAGAATCCTTACCTCTCTTCAAGGAATCTTCTCTAGGATCGTCCACAATGCTGAAGCTACTGGAATCAGACTCCCAAATGTATTGCTTATCATCGTTATGTTTGGTGGTAACAATAACTTTATCAGCAACCAAGAATGCAGAGTAGAATCCAACACCAAACTGTCCAATCATGTCGTTCATATCTTGGGAAGAGCTTGCATCCTGCATTTTGCTCAAGAATTCGGCTGTTCCAGACTTAGCTATAGTACCCAGATTGTTGATCAAATCTTGCTTTGTCATACCGATACCAGTATCAGTGATATGCAACATCAGAGCATCTTTATCCGCCTTGATCTTAATATTGAGCTCTGGATTAGTGTCCAGCACATTTTTATCTGTGAGTGAAAGCATACGGATTTTATCCAAAGCATCAGATGCATTAGATATAAGTTCCCTCAAGAAAATCTCCTTGTTTCTATATAGAGAGTTGATAATCAGTTTCATCATCCTGTTAACCTCCGTTTGAAAGGTAAACTTTTCAGATTTTTCCCTGAGTTCCTTGAGCTGAGCCACATTGAGACCGTCAAGTTTGATAGCTTCTTCTTCTCGTTTAACAACTTCATCATCTGCAGAAAAGATATGAGTCGTAGAAAAAAAGTACACATAAGAATACTAAATGAAGTAAAGTGATTCATTCAACATAATAAAGCACCATCAACTCTGTAATCTGATATTTAGATGTTACTAAGAATACAGATAGTCATTGATCAAACAAAATGGAGGCCTCAGAAGCAAACATTTCTGATCAACCAAAGAAAAAATATTGTCCTATGAAGTTATGTTTTAAACCCAAAGTTATACTTGGAAACTCCTATATTCATATTGGATTACCGACTAAAATAAGTAAGAACAATAATTGAGGTTACCTATGAAATTCTTGAAATGATAATTTTATTTCAGCCCCAGTAGTAGCATCAAAATTTTACAGTACAAATCAAGATGATCCAATAGATGAAGAGAAAATTGAAGATATAAGGACAAAATTAGAAACCCTATCGCCAAATGAAAAATATGAGAAACCTCTTACAGAAAATCAAAGGTACGTTCAACCTGAAGATATTCCTCTATCTACAATCCAATAATATGATGAAATTATGAAGAATCAATTTTGCTATTTCAAATTCTAAAAAAACAAAAAATATAGGTTTTTCATTTATATTTTCCACTTCCTATGGAATTTTTTATAGATATGGCTGGTACAACGAAAATGTTTGCAACTTAACGCAACAGGAAATGAAAGAGATGCACCTGGATTTTCGAAAACAGAAAAACCAGTTCATAATCGAACATTTGATGAATTATGCAAAAATAAGGGAATGAGAAAATATGACGTTGCACATCATAACTCACCTGTTCTAGAACCTTCTCTACTTGCCCCAAGATCTATATCAACAGTACCGGCATCGATTGTTTCATCGGCTTTTACGAAACCTGCAATTCATTAATCAAAATTAAATCAAACATTCAAATATTCCAACTACAAATTTTCCTTACCTATGAAAAACAGTAAACACACTCCTAAAATTAGGAAATTCTTCATTTTGATAACTGCTATCACATACAATATGTACAAAAATGCTTAATAGTCACAATAAAACTGAAGATTACGACCAGTTAAATGGAATTAGATCCTTTTCAGTTACGTCCTACCGAAATCCAATGCCGGCTGAAGGAAAATTCTTCATTCACAATCGCCCCCAGAGATTTATTCCGAAATTAATACAGTAAACGTCACTTTCCTCCAATAGGATCAAACCACGCTTGATGCCAACAGCGCAAATCCTACAGGTTTTCCACATACAAATGGTCGAATTTAATTGGTTGGATTAAAGCGCCCAATTTTGAATATTCTACGTGTCAGTGAATTTCGCTTTTCTTTTCAACTTTGGAATAGTGAATTAGAACGATCTTTTCAAAAGCAGGGAAAATCCTATGAGTTTATCGTTTTCAACTAATTCTTGAAAATATCTACAATACGTTTCACATAGATTATTTCATACCGGATAAACATCCTGGTAGTTTTCATAATAGGAATTGTTTGTATGCTTTTACTCTTTTAGGAAAAATTGAATTATGTATCTATCAATAAATTTATAGACCTCATTCTTTTTTGTCTCTTAGAACAATAGTAGGTAATATACTGTACATAATGTCAGACAAAAAGAATTACATACAAGAAAAATGGCAAACACTATAGTTTTGATATGGGTATATGCAATATGCATGAACTTTTCCGGAATTTCAAAAAAATGTCTGCATGCCGTTAACTCTTTCTCTTTGATTATATACAAGAATATTGAAGTCAATGTCAAAATAAGGTTTTTCTGACAATTTAAAGTAAAACTCGGTCGCGAATATTTCCGATAGTTTATTTTTTCTTGAAATTATCAGGACTATTTTATGAGAAATAGGTAGGCAAGATGTTCTCCAATATGATGATGGAAGATGATAAATCTCCACAGCGTGGAATAAAATATTCGGTATAAAGGTAATCGAGAGAATGTACTGTTTCAGTCCAATATTTCATGGTTTCAGCCCGAAAACGAAAATAAGTATTCAGTGCAAACTCTTCAAGGAAATTGGTTCGAAGAACGTTTGCATTATTGCTTCCCAAAGTGCAAAAACGACAGTCTCTATAACCTTGAATACGTTCCAAAAACAGTTTTGCCCGACACAGATAATATATGGGATATTGCATCTGCAGGACAAGTAGGTATCTTCTTTTATACGATACTGAAATGGTAAATCACTGGACCGACCCGAGTCCCGAGGGAATCTGTCGAAAATGTGGGTCCAGAAGAATCTTAAAGTCGCAACGAAAGTGTGTCCGTGAAGTTAGCACCCACATTTTCGAAAATGAAGAAAATTTTTTTTGCATTCGTTAGTAACTCGTTAGTAACTATTTGTAACCTCAAAATTTTCGTTTGTACCTCAAGGGAACTCATAGAAAAACGCCGCATTCCGCTGGGTGCTAACTTCACGGGCATCCACTTCTCAATTTTTTGCGAAAAAAAAAATACGATCGGAAAGTCCTTCGTTAGTAACTATTTGTAACATGAAAATTTTCGTTTGTAACCTAACCCTTACTGAAAAAATGACACCCCTTGAATGCGAAGTTAGCACCCACATTTTCGAAAATTTACAAATTTTCTATTCCATTCGTTAGTAACTATTTGTTACATAAAAATGTCCGTTTGTAACCTAACCCTTTCTGAAGAAATGACACACCCTACATGCGAAGTTAGCACCCGCATTTTCGAAAATGAGGAATTTTTTTTTTGCTTCGTTAGTAACTCGTAGTAACTATTTGTAACCTCAACATTTTCGTTTGTACCTCAAGGATACTCATAGAAAAACGCCGCATTCCGCTGGGTGCTAATTTCACGGGCTTACCAATTTTTTGCGAAAAAAAAATACGATCGGAAAGTCCTTCGTTATAGTAACTATTTGTAACATAAAAATTTTCGTTTGTAACCTAACCCATAGTGAAAAAATGACACCCCTAAAATGCGAAGTTAGCACCCACATTTTCGAAAATTTACAAATTTTCTCTTTCATTCGTTAGTAACTATTTGTAACATAAAATTTCCGTTTGTAAACTAACCCTTACTGAAAAAAAGACACACCTTACATGCGAAGTTAGCACCCGCATTTTCGAAAATGAAGAAAATTTTTTTTGCATTCGTTAGTAACTCGTTAGTAACTATTTGTTAACTATTTTTAACATAAAAATTTCCTTTTGTAACCTAACTCTTACTGAAAAAATGACACCCCTTGAATGCGAAGTTATGTAGCACCCAGATCTTCGAAAATTTACAAATTTTCTCTTTCATTCGTTAGTAACTCGTTAGTAACTTTTGTAACATAAAAATTTCCGTTTGTAACCTAACCCTTACTGAAAAAATGACACATCTTACATGCGAAGTTAGCACCCACATTTTCGAAAATGAAGAAATTTTTTTTTCCATTCGTTAGTAACTCATTAGTAACTATTTGTAACAAAAGATTTTCGTTTGTAACATATTCTTTAATGAAAAAAGTAACACTCCTTACATGAGAAGTCAGCACCAACATGTTCGACAATGAAGAAAATATTTTTCGCATTCGTTAGCAACTGGTTGGTTACTATTTGTAACATAAAAATCATAGTTTGTAACCTAGTTTTCAGTGGGAATATACATACATTCGTGCAAATAAATTCAATAAATTTTCAATAAAAAATATATTTTCAGAATAACATTTTAAATACTATACAATAGTAACAATAGTAAGTATGGACGTCAAGTACCATTGTTTTCGGTATTAATTTTATTTTTTTTGTCATATCATCATACACCTCCAAGGCTCCATCATTTCTGCGACAAATGGCAGTATAATGACCTAAGCTATTCCTGGTGAGTGAAAAATTGATAGTCAAAAATAGTTCATAAATAATAAAAGTTATCGAGAGCAAAAAACTATAGTATTTATTTGAAAATGTTCAGATATCAGAACTAATTCAGAAGTGTCTTTTTCTCATTGAAGATTACGTTGCAAACGAAAATTTATATGTAACAGTAACTAATGAGTTGCTACAGAATGCAAAAAACATTTTCTTCATTTTCGAAAATGAGGGTTCTGACTTCGCATGTTAGAAGTGTCGCCATTTCATTAAAGAATAGAACAAACAAAAATTTTTATGTTGCATAGTAACTAACGAGTTACTAATGAATGAACGGAAAATTTCTTCATTTTCGATAATGTGGATGCCCGCGAAGGTAGCACCCTTCAGATTGCGGTACCCTTGAGGTACAAAAAAAAATTGTTTTGTTACAAATAGTTACTAACGAAGGACTTTCAGATCGTATTTTTGTTCGCAAAAAATTGGGAAGCCCGTGATGTTAGCACCCAGCGGAATGCGGCGTATTTCTATGAGTATCCTTGAGGTACACACGAAAATTATGAGGTTACAAATAGTTACTAACGAGTTACTAACGAATGCAAAAAAAATTTCTTTATTTTCGAAAATGTGGGTGCTAACTTCACGGACACAACGAAAGTGCCATTGCCATAGACTATAGAGTGAGGAAATTTTCATTCGCTCGAAAAGAGGAATAATCGATTCATGCATGGGTGAAATTTCGATTCTCTAGCTGGGCATATGAAGAAGTGTATTATTTTTAATTCGCGAAAAATGCGGCAATTTTAAACTCGGAAAAACATTTTCACAGATATCCTGGCCGTGATATGATATATTGTTTATCCTGATTACTCCTAGGTCTCCTGAGGAGACCCCTCTGAAACTACAAGCTTCGAAGCTTGGTGTAAACACATATAAGTATAGGGTACGAAGGAGAAAAGATCAATGCAAAATAGCTTAGTATTCTTATTTTCCATAATTTTTCTCATTACTTCAGACTTCAGTGGCGCAGGATTTAGTTATTGGCGGGGGGGGGGGGGGGGGTTGAACCTGAACTGAAGAATTGTTCTTGCAATATACAGGGAGTTTCATTGGTAAATGAACATACGGTAACCTGAGCTAGAGCTACCCTAGACGATCAATTTACTTTTGAATTTCATAAAAATTACAGATCCGTATTTGAAAAATATGGGACTTCTTCCAAGCTGCTGAGATTCAACATTTTGGGATTTGATTGAGATATTTGAAGAGAGCAGAAAATTTTCAATGAGGTTCAGTAGATTTCATTGTCCCGCACATCATTCTGCTCGAAGAAAGCTTCAGGCCTTCAAGGAAAGATCCAATTGTATATTGTGATCAAATTGAATATTTCGAAAGTTCTGATCTAAAAGTTGCCTGATCCTCTGAAATGTGGCGGAGCTCCATCATGCATTCCTGCAACGTCCGTACGTATGGTGTGGCGTTTATAAAAATCGATTGATGGACCACACGTCCTGCCAAGACGGCTTTCGGGTGATAACTAATCTTTACTTAGATTTCCTTCAAAATCATCTTCCTGTATTACATTAAGGTATACGGACATTGCTAGTCATTGCAAGAATGCATTTTAAGCAAGATGGATCTCCACCCCATTTCAAAGCAATTGCCAGACTCAGACAACCGTCTTTGGTGTATTATGTATTGGGGAAGTGAATATGGAATACTTCAAAAATGACAGAGTTTGAAATCAACCAAAAGAAGACTGTTTGACGTTCGAAAATGAACTGAGAAAAATTGAAAATGTTGGTATCTTTGGGGGGGGGGGTGGCTGTAGCCCCAAAGCCCCCCCTTGGGTGCGCCACTGAACTACTTAATAGTTAATATGTAGATCTAGGCCTTAGGGGCTCTACTGGTACTTACCTATTTCAAAAAAGTATTGTGTACTGTCCTCTTGAAGAATTATATTTTTATATTTAACTCCCACCTTTTCACTAAAAATTTTGGGAAAGTCACAGGACACGTTTATTTCTGCAATTTGGTTCATTTTTTGCATTCTCTCCTTGTTTTAATTTTTTTTGTATGCATCCAATATTTCTTTTTCCTAGTTTTCCAAATGTCAATTGAATTTAGAAAAGAAATATATAATTTATCATTAATATTCAAAGGCAGGAGTTGATCCAATAGTTCACCCGAGGACAGGTTGTGATGATCATCCGAATTTTTTCGAAAATTTTACATCAACTACTGACCTATCCTATAATCACTTTCCTAAATGGTACAGGAAGGAAGGACAAGTCAAGAGGCACTACAGAGGTTGTGTTGATCAGTATTATCCAATGGAAGAATATTTGGAACCTTTCGTGAGTAATAAGGAAGATTGTCCATGATAGTTTAAGTTGCACCCTATTGAGGCTTGTAAAAAATATCAAATTACGATATGTAAGAAAACAAAGAACTTGGAATGGTTGTGTAGGATATATCTGGAGCTCACAGGAATGAGGCAACCTTTTTTTTTTTATTTTTTTTTTCTCGATTATAGTTCCGATGAAGTCCAGAAATTTGGACAAAACATTGACAAAGAATTAAGTTTAGTAAACTACATTGCAATGTTGCCTCGTACTTGGAATTTCGAATACTTTTCCAGCTTCAAGAATTCTTCAGCTCAATATGGTATTTGGAACTGCATCAGTAGGGCACACTATTCATTTATCGATTTATCTCAAAGTTTCATCTACCAATTATCAATTACGTCTTGTAAGTCAGGAAAAAAATTATGACAATAAACGAAAACTACGCAAAATGTTATGATATACAGGGTTATCATAATAATCCGTGCATTAGACGTCTCTCGGCTTCTATGAGGAAAAGATTTCTGAAATTTGGCACACGGCCGTTTTTCAAAGGGGGAAATCATGCTAAAATATTTTCATCGAAATCGCACTTCCGGTTGTACCGGAAGTGACCATCAGCTTTATTGGTATTTCAAATGAAACTACCTATTTTTCTAACCAGAAATGGATTCCTTCTCGAATTTTGCACATTTTTTATCTGAAACATTTTAACGTTGTTGTCATGGTAACGAAGATATAAGGACTTCTCTGAGAAAATGGCCAGTGTCAGAGGTCCGCGAAACGTATCATAGCATGTATGCTATCCATAATAAAGATAAAGAAACAAATGAAGGATTTTTCGAAAATTCAATAATTTTGCCCCGTATTGCGTGGCTATCGAATAATGTTGTTCTATTGGAACTGTCACAATAAATTCATATTTCTGAGAAATTTCAAACTGCAATAACTTTATTTTTTCAAATGGCATGCCTATATTTTTTGTACAGAAAATTTAATTTCAAACATTTTTCCAAGGGTTCCTTATGTCCTTCTTCAGTCGTTTTCTGTGCAAAAAATATAGGCATGCCATTTGAAAAAATAAAGTTATTGCAATTTGAAACTTCTTAGAAATATGAATTTATTGTGACAGTTCCAATAGAACAACATTATTCGATAGCCACGCAATACGAGGCAAAATTATTGAATTTTCGAAAAATCCTTCATTTGTTTCTTTATTATGGATAGCATACGTGCTATGATACGTTTCGCGGACCTCTGAAACTGGCCATTTTCTCATAGAAGTCCTTATATCTTCGTAACCATGACAACAACATTATAATGTTTCAGATAAAAAATGTGTAAAATTCAGGAAGGGATCCATTTCTGGTTAGAAAAATAGGTAGTTCCATTTGAAATACCAAACCTGATGGTCACTTCCGGTATAACCGGCAGTGCGATTTCCATGAAAATATTTTAGCATGATTTCCCCCTTTGAAAAACGGCTGTGTGCCAAATTTCAGAAATCTTTTCCTCATAGAAGCCGAGAAACGTCTAATGCACGGATTATTATGATTACCCTGTATTTGGGAAAGATAGCTCATATAATGCTCCAGACCTTTGATAATACCCAACATGTTTCCACATGCAATCCAGCCAAACGGAAAGGGGAGAACTCTCCACTGTTGAGTGTATTTCAGCAATGTTGAAAGAGCGAACTGTCGAAGCCTGTCTGGGGGAAACTGAAGTGACAGTGCTGACGTGCAGGAGATGCCCTCAACAAGGGGTACTATCACCCCTGCTGTGGAGCCTGATCACTGACGATCTTCTAGAGAGGCTAACGGCAGGTGGTTTCAACGCCTAGACATACGCCTACGACATAGTGGTGACCATTAGGGACAAGCATTAAGGCTCATTAAGCAGCCGAATGCAACTTACCCTCAGTGTTGAGTGAAAAAGCCGATGAGCTTGCGAAATGCATCAAGGTCAACACCTGCTAGACCTGAGCCTTTCTGTGAGCTTGGAAAAGATCAATATAAGGCAACGGTCCAACGATGGGAGTTGGACAACCTAATTACCCTTTGAAGAAACACTCCTGGACTTACTCAGTCCAAGAAATTCGTGATGATTTCACCGACCTATACCAGTAGTCTCCTAAAGCTGTCCCGAGCTGCGCTTCAGGCGATGGTAGGTCTGCTGACAGGGCATTGTCGGACGTCGGTACAAACATCATTTGTACCGTATGGGAAAGTCAGCAGATGAGATTTGTAGACTCTGTGGATCAGAGGCAGAAACAGCTGAACACATGGTAGGCGCTAGTGTCCAGAGCTGGCTGGTTTAAGAACCATTCATATGGGAATGGCCAGATGATGATTCGATTATGGTTATGGCGAGCCGATTCGTTTTATTTATTTCTGTAATATAAGGTGTGCTTTCCAAAACATCAGATTATTGATCAAAATTTCTCATTCAACACATTAGAATCAGCATATGTAAACATCCATGCATATCATTTTCAGCACAATTTGACGAATTTTGGTTTAGTTGACGAAAAAAAAGTGTTGTGGAACGATGCTAAACAGAGAAAATCTACGAAAAGTATTTATAAAGATTCCTTTCTAGCGCCGCATAAAGACTGTTATGAATTTCCAAGATGGAGCAAACCAAGGTGAGGCTTCAAAGTAAGCACATAATTCTGTAAAATCATTTTACTCTCATTTTAGAGCACTTTCAAGTATCCTTAACAAAACTTCAGAAACATTAGAAGCTTTGCGACTACGTGGCTGGAATCCTGGATTTTTCATTCCAACCCCAAGTAACCCACCATTACTCAAAAGAGCTGAAACCTGCAATATATTCACTTGGCAATGTCCGCCCAAACAAAAAATATGTGTTCCAAAACATCAGTGGAAAAATTGCAACGAACAACAAAACTTGGTTTGAATATGAATGAAATAAAGCAATTTGAAATCATATTTTTGAATAAATTAGTATCTTTTCAAACAATTGACTTGATGCGAAGTCGATAGGGATTATAACTTGCTTGGTGTAGAATCCGTTCTAATATTTTCCCTTAGAACTTTGAAGAGCGTACAAGTAATTTCACTTTCTCAAGGACAGCTTTCATTGAGATTAGTATGTATCTACCATATAACACTTTCTGATACAAATCACTAGAAGTGGATGGGATATATCCTGTGAATAAGTCCATGGTAAAATGGATGTCTAATATAATGCTGGCCACAAGGAATAGTTGGGAATTAAGCCCCTAACATCAAATTTCGTGGCAAACCTCAAGGTGGAGTGACATCCCCTCTGATGTGGAGCCTAGAAGTGGATGAACTACTAAATAGGCTGACGTAGCTTTGATACGAATGCATTGGCTATGCTGATTTCATTGTCCTAAAGGTCACTTAGGTCACAGATAAGTTTTAGGACATCTTGTGTGACCTATTCATCAGTGGGGTTGGGGTATACCCCAATAATATAAATTACCGGAAAAAAGAAATCCTGGGAATTGATATGGATAGTGAGCTTCTCTGGAGTAAGCGCCATGAGACAACTGATGGCAAAGCAATAAAAGCTTTGATGGCGTCCAGAATACTTTCAGATAAGAGCTAGAGCTGTAACCCAAAGATACTGCGATAGATGAACGTCATGATTGTAAGGCCCATTATAACCAATGAGGCAATAGCCTGCCCTACCGATGCAAAACGAAGTACCACAGTCCACAAGGAGAATCCTGGATAAGGATCAGAGAATACCATGTACATGCATCATCAGGGCTTTGAGAACATAACCAACTTGCGCATTGGAGATCATCACAGATCTCAAGCCTCTTCACTAAGTGAAAGAGCAGCTTAGGAAGCGGCTCTTAGAAGGCTGCAGAACGGAAAGGAGAGTCTAGACTTCTCTGATCTCGGAACTAGCGATCATATAGAGAGATTCAACATTGCAAGGAGCTTTGCCACAATGATAATTATAGCGTATTGGAAAGGGCTCATCACCCATGAGTTTTATAAAATTCCATAAAATGGCACACAATCTGTTCAAAAATTACCACAGGAACAAAAGCGGTAGATTTCGGGCTTACAAAGAAATACTACGAAGCGATGGGTTCCAACCTTCCAACCAAAGATATTGTAGAACCCTAGCATCTAGGTAAGAATAATCCTTGGTATGGATTCCTAGATACGCCAAAATCTGACCAAAAATGGAACTTCACACGATTTGTGAGGCTTAGAAAAACACATCTATCATGAGTGGATCAGACAGAAAGATGAATCTGACAGAGGTACTCTGGCGGAACATTCCAAAAAGTTCCTTTGAAATTTTAATACTGATTAATCAAAAACCTATCTTTATCTCAGCAGGAATAAGCTCCAACTCTTCATGGGCTTTCTTATGGGACACCTACGAAAGCACTTACTGAGGGTGGGTTCAGTAGATAACGACGAGTGCAGATTCTGTGTTCTCTTGAACACCTAGAAGCAGAAAGCCTCAGGATATGATATGCTAAGCGTTGAAGACATATTCTCCCGGAAGCCATCCCAGCTTCTAGAGTTCATTCCAACTGAGGAACTGGTTGGGGAGCACAACTTTCTCAACTTTAGGTGAAACGTAAATGATTCCAAAAAGTGAACCAATACAATATCCATCTGACTAGGCCAATCAGTTGTCTGCCAACAGTGTAAAGCGACAGTCTGTGTCGAGTACAATGAGCGTCTCAAGATGTTGACGAAGTTATTAGTGAAGCCGGGGAGCATTCGTCAGATTGAACTCATTCACCATCTAGTTTTTATGAAAAACGAACATAAGGCACTGATATCAAGTTTCGTAAAGGGTGTTTGTTTTAGAGGTATAGAACTTTAAATTGCAATAAAACAACGATGGATTATTCTATTGACATGCATTTTTTTATCCGAAAGATAATCTTGTGGCATTACATTTCAAATATGACTTCTGGCATATGACCGCCCCACGGTGGCTCGGATGTTGTTCAATCTGGACGTCCAATTTTCGATTACTTTTTCCAACATTTGTGGCCGTATATCGGCAATAACACGGCGAATGTTGTCTTCCAAATGGTCAAGCGTTTGTGGCTTATCCTCATAGACCAATGACTTTACACAGCCTCACAGAAAGTAGTCTAGCGGTGTTGAATCACAAGATCTTGGAGGCCAATTCACAGGTCCAAAACGTGAAACTAGGCGGTCACCAAACGTGTGTTTCAATAAATCGATTGTGGCACGATTTGGATTTGTAAGCACGCAAACTAAGATCCTTCCGCAAAATCTTCCATAAAGTGGATGGACACAGATCCAATTCCTGTGCTCGATGGCGGATGGACTCATTCGGGTCTTCCTCAATGCTACGCTCTACAGTAGCAGTTTCTTTTGTAGCACCGTACGGCGTCTCTGGGGATGCGAGTTATCAATAACAGTAAACGTGGTGCGAAAACGTTCCATGGTTAATCGAATTAACTGGTCTGATGGACGATTTTGTCGACGATAAAATGGACGTAGAGCGCGATACGTATTCCGCACAGAACCATTATTTTCGAAATAAAATTGCAAGCGTTGTTCAGGCGTGAGTCTTCTATTCATGATGAATTGCCAAACAAATCTGAAAATAAATCAGTTGACAGCTGTTAAATCGGTCGCCATCTTGAATTGTAATGCCAACTTAAAGTTCTGTACCTCGAAAAAAAAAACACCCTTTATTTCCAGCTTGTTAATACGACTTATCCAATTAGACCCACCCTGTACAGAACCCAAAAAATAGAAAAGGCATGATTTTGGTGAATTAACTAAAATCAATAATTGTATAAAGAAATTATTTTTATTAATTCATTAAAAAACTAAGCTTTCACAAAAAATATCAAGAATATGAATACATAATTTTGATTGATATAACCAACATGAAACTCCAGAAGAAGGTGAATGACTAGAATAGTATTATTAGATAGTAGTATTATTGCCTGAATTGGCTAAATTATCACAAATCATTTCAGTTCTATTTAAACAAAACAAAAAACAAACGCCACAATGCAAACGAATGAAAAATTATTTAATACTATATGTAAACTAAAAAAATTCATAAACAAATAGATTCACTCGAAAAAAAAAATTAAATATTCAACATATGAATGTAATAACAAATGGAAAAACAAATATGTATGTAGGTATAAAAAATTATACAGAAAAAATGTATGATCTCTTGATTGCATTTAATTTACCACAGAGGATTATTTCAAATCATATAAGGGTCAGTTCAGATTAAAATAAAAAAAGGGCTTTTGGTACGTTTCAGAAATACTTGTTGAATTATATGAAGGTTTCGGTAGCCAGATAACTTTTTGTTGTGTCTTCCATGTTGTTTTTAAGGGGAAGTATCACCCGAATTTACGATGTAGACTTGATTTTTTTTTTTAAATATATATATTTCAGAATAAATACCCAATGGAATAAAGCTATATTGAAAGAAATATGTAAAATTTATATCTCTCCGTTAGTATAATGACAGATCGATGGAATCATGTTGAGGATATGTTTCTTTCTATACAGGAAGTAAATAGAAGGTCTCTAGGAAGTAAATAGAAGGTCTCTAGGATGGCAAATAGTTTTCTTTTTTTCGATTTAATTGGTTTTTCAATTAAAAAAAACAGGTTGAACTTCAGCGTTTTGGAAACTACACTTAATAATTTTTTTCGACGGTTATTCATCATTTTTTGGAAAAAATCGCAACTATTTGCCCTCAGCAATTTAATCTTCTATAAACTACAAAAATTTTCATGATGATTAGTTCAAAAATATAGCTTGTACTCATGAAAAACGAAAAACATATTCAATAACCCAAATATTGCAGAGATCTAACGATTACCCTGGTTTTTTTAATTGAAAAACTAATTAAATCGAAAAAAAGAAAACTATTTGCCCTAGGGACGTTCTTCAACTTCAATTTAAAAAAAATCAAGTCTACGTCGTAAATTAGGGTAGTTACTCGTGAAATAAAGAGACCACTTTTTGAATGGAGATTTGCCACGATTCAAAAGGTGATACTTCCCCTTAAGAACAAAAAACGGTTTTATAGGCAAGATTTAATAACAATTACAATTTACTGCTACAAGTTTCGAGATTTTTCATTATCTCTTCTTCAGGCTAAAAAACCAAAACAGAGAAAACAAAATTAATATGTGCCATTAAGCGCGTTCGGCAATAGCATCCGAGAGCGGACGGATTTTTTAGTCACGTGATAACAGATTGTACAGATTTGTCAGATTTTTCTGTAATAAACGAACGCTACGGAGCATTTAGATCGTTTTTTCTGTTTGACGTATGTAACGCCTTACCCGAGCCAGATATTAAATTAGAGCTTAAAGGTCTATTCGTCCGTAGAGGTAGTCTGGGTACTATTTTAATTCTTTTGTTATAGTTCTCAACATTTCTACCCCTTGGTTGAGATGATTCAATATTTTGAATCATTATTTTTTTAGCAAGCAACATTTTTTCATTTATTACTACACAACAAATAACATAAGACACGAAAATTCAACAGACTGTTCAAGAATATTCGAAGCGGGATAAAAAATCCATTCACTAAGGCCGAAAAGTAATTTCTGTTTCTGTTCTGTGGAAAAAAATCCGTTTCCTCCGTCGAAATACACCGAGCAAAAAGATCTACATCCGATTGATCAGATTTTCTTGCCGAACGGTCCAGATGTGTACTCCCCTCAATCTGGATGTAATAAACGAACTGTTCAGATCAATCCGACCAGTCAGATGTCATTGCCGAACGCGCTTATTGTACATTTCATTCATAATTAGAGGGATACTCATAGAACTTATAGTGATAATGTAAGTTCTATGGAGGTATTCCATAAAATGCACGGTGGCGCCTCTATCAGATTAGTTTTCCTACTCGCTCTGAACGGCGACCTTAAAAATTATTATTTTCTAATATTGTTATTAATGATCAAGTTGACTCGATAGTGTGAACATTTCAATATTATGAACACGTCAGTTCACACTGTTGCACGGTTGTTGTATATTTTAACCAGTTCAGCATGAAGGCATTCTTCATCTATTTCACCAGAAATTTTTTAGTATTCTTGCAACCATCCATCGCTCTCATTGAAACTTTTTGACCCAATTGTTAACTTTAATTCATCTATTATTGGAGATGCTTCGGCAACAAATGTAGTACTCCCTCCGAACCATTGAATTTTATTAAGATGAAGACATGCAGGAAATTTGGTAAAAGTACTCTTTATAATAAACCCACTTCTCAAGGATATCCAAATGACGACACCTCTGAAGTATTGACCAGTTAGGAAATCCCGAGGGAAATCCAGGTATTTACAAGCCGTGCTCATGAAAAAAACCACTATATTTGTTGAGTATTTTTATGCCAATGAACATGTAGCAAATATTATGAACCAATCCGATTTCATCACAGTTATGTAATAAAATTGTATGCAAGCCACAGTGAGAAAGCTATGCGCAGATGAAATTAATTTGTAAAATATAATTCATGTTTACAACAAGTATTTCTGAAACTACTTTAAAGTGGTATGGAATCAGAAGCATAGTTATGACACCTTAGTTACTGTGCTGGAACATTTACCCTTATATGATTTGAGAATTAAAAATAATCAAGAGATCAGGAGAATTCCGATAGGATTAAAACTAATTTAAGTTTCCCATAGGCCTGTTATATCCCATGTAATGAATGTCAGAAGTCCAAGAAGGAAGAGGTTGAGAAGGTCTTGGAATATTCAACATTGCATAAGTTGAATTAGGTGATCTCATGCGTGGAGAACCAGAGGGTGACATTGCATAATTTGAATTTGGATGTCTCACAGGTGGAAAGCCAGAGGGTGGCATTGCATAACTTGAATTATGTGATCTCATAGGTGGAGAACCAGAGGGTGACACTGCATAACTTGAAATTGGTGATCTCACAGGTGGAGAGCCAAAGGGTGACATTACATAACTTGTATTAGGTGTTCTCAAAAGTGGAGAGCCAGACGGTGAAGTATAAGGAGATTTTGGGGCTATAGATAGCCTTTCAAAATCTCCAGAAAGGGAAGTTTCAACTGATGCTGGGAGAGAAAAATGTTGGCCATTACTGAAAGTTTTAGTGAAGTCATTGTTGGCTTGTGAGAAAAATCCGGAACTTGGACTATAAGATTTTTTTCCACCCTGGTTTATAGGTATTATTGTTCCATCAGCACATTTCCAAAACCCACCTGCAACCCACATATTTTGATCCAGATTATTCAGTGTTGCAGGAGATATGGGTCTTTGTTTTTTGTTTAGAGATGATGTACTAAATGACAGCGGATCTGCTTTGTCAAACTCGAATAAGGACTTACTTGGATGTAAGTCTTCCCTGTGAGATTGTATAAATGAGTCCACATTGCAATTATCTTCCATCTTTCTATTAAAGATATGGTTGGCAGTGAATTTATCAGTCATACTCCTGTTGATCACAGTGTCTTCATAAGACAAGGTAAAATCTTCATTGTCTGAAATATCTTCACTATAATTACTATTATCACAGCTTCTTGGCAGTTTTTTCATCGTTATTTTAGCTCTAGGATTTATTTCGAATTTGTAAAATGAATTGTAGAATATAAGGCAAGCACAAACAATCTGAAATAGAAAGTAACAATTAGGTAGGAGTCTCTGGAGAAGAATCAATAAATCGAATAAAAATTCCGTATCACCAAACCTAATCTCTCTATTGGGCTAAAATTTCTTCTGTATAGCAATGTGAAAAATTAAATGAGTTACCCACTAAAAATCGTAATCCTCATATTAGAAATTTGGGAAGTTATTTTTATCTGGAATACTAGCAACATTCACAGGATTCAGTACTTGGATGGAGATTGCTCCAGCTGAGAATTTGTACAAGCTAGCAAAAGCTCCAAACTTCAGGTTACTGCATTTATAAATGTGTTGATATTTTAATTTTCCTCATGAAATTGTTTTGGTTTTCACTAAATTTCCATTCAAATATTTTTGTGTTAACATTATAATTATACTGAATTTCAACAGTAGACACAAAAAAAACATTCTTTCAATTTTTGAAATCTTAGACACCAACTTGTAATAAAAATCTTTCAGAAGAAGAGATAAACTTACTTGGAATGAACTCATGAGCATTTCCTGGCTGTTGGTCCAAGATACCAGTGCTAAAAAGCTCCAACATAAAATTTGATTGATCTTGATGCATGCTGGAGTCTGTTCCATTGGGAATGATAGTATCTGCATAAAGAAACCAACGAAACAAAACGCTTTGAGGTGTATATATTCGGCAGCTGCTGAAGGAAAACATGATGCAGAAATCAGTTGAGTGCAGATTTTTTGTAGAGTCTTCGATGTATCATGATAAAACTCAAGATATGGCAGTAAATAATCGGGAAACCGTTCAGGTTGTACGCCGAGTAGAATTCGGCATGATATTTTGAAAATAATAAATATCGCCAGGATACCCTGAATCCTTTTGAGCACCTTCAGAAAAGGTGAGCTTGTTTCATTGGCATTCGATTTTTTCAAAAGCTTTTCATAGATATTTATTCCTTTTTTCTGAATGTTGTAAACGTGGTTACCAAAGAAACTGGCCTTCTCTCTTAACAAGGTGGTTTTCAAAAAACGTCTGCAAGGTGAACACAGTTTATATGCCTTTTCCAGTTGAATCCTGAAATTGAGAGCAATTAATAAACATGAATAGCACAAACATTCCAAAAAATATGTGAGACAAAAATTACCTGAAGTGTTCTATTTCTTCATCATAATTTTCTTCAACTAAAGGAGTGAACATTGCCAGCTGAGATATTTTCAGCTGCTGATTGTGATTGCATGATGTGCAAAGCCCATTGGAGTTTTTGGGTGAGTTTGATATGGGTGTCTTAATCGATCTATGTTGGGCTTCAATAATCTTATTGTAACCACCATCTTCTGTGAAACCATTGTACTGGGAACAATTTTTACATTCGAAACAATTTCTGCTGTCATATGGAACCCTGCTCCATTTGTTGCAGAACCAACAATTCACAGATATTGGAAAACACCTCCTGTTTGAACACAAAATAATCACAATTACATATTGAATCAAAATTTCAGTTAACAGATGAAATAATAATAAAGAAATAAATTAGTAGGCTCTGGTGCCAGAAATGGCCAGCAATAAAGATTATTATTATTATGAAGGAAGGAAATGTTGTACAACTCTCCTCCTAAATAAATGTTATTGTAGCTGGAGACTTCAATATTGACCTTTCGTAAGTAAGAAGACTGAGTTTTTTACTTTGTCAAGTTTTTTCAACTCTTTCCCACTATCAATAAACCTACAAGGGTTACACATAGTACGAGAACTTGCTTAGCCAATGTATTTGTTAATACTTAATATTAAGGCTGATGCAGGAGTAATTGAGACTACTGTTTCAGATCATTTGGGTCAAAAAATAAGTTTCAATGTAGCTATAGAAAAAATCGCAGATTTTATAGTGATAAGGGAAAAATGAATTTCAGAAGTGATTTGCAACAGGAGGAATGGCAGTCAGTGCTTTGGGCTGATGAGTCTGATATGTTTCTCTTGTATATTTGTAAAACAATTTTACTTTGAAATTGTTCAAACTTAGAAAAAAGAAATTGAAGAACTATTATGATACTAAGGAAGTCAGTTGGACATTTTGCTGACATTGAAATCATGTGATAATTCTTATAAAGCGTAATATGATACTGAAAAACGTAATTATGACAAACTTTTAACAGCAGCTAAGGCAAATTATTATAATCTGAAGATCTAGTCATCTGATAATGAGTGCTAATGACTATTTGTAATGATATTAGGAGCACAGAATATATGAACGGTTTCAATATTTTCAGGGAAGGTTGTGGTGATGTAGCTGAAAGATATAACAATTTCTTAGTCAAGAAAATTCCCATTTTGTTAAATAGTTTAGGCTATTTCTTGTAATTTACCAAGTAACCCCAGATCTATCAATTTACAGCTATCAAATCCCGATGGAATAGTAGTTTTTTTTGTGAAAAATCGACATCTTGATTAAAGATTTCTATGTCAGTGGATTGGAGGAAGGAAGCCACAGTCATGGTTGTTTTGAAGCTCAAAATGTCGATTTTACACAAAAAAAAAACACTACAAGTGCCATGAAAACACCACTTCATCTTTAAATACTTAGTTAAGAATATTTCGAGAACTAATGCATAAAATGAAAAAACAATTACTGTGCTGAAATCAGTATAAAAATACCTTTCAAATGAGGTATCACTCGCCCCATCTTCCCTATTCAAAAATTGGAGGTGAGGGTTGTAGTAGCAGGGGTTGAAGCGATATGCGTCCGTAACCTACATCTTAAGTTGTCCCCCTCGAAACAGAAATCGACCTGTCCGAGCATTTCTATCGAAAAAATTTATTTCGTCTGTAATCTCGTCTGTTTCGTTTTCAAATGGCCACCCTGTATATATATTCTTATGAAAATGAGCCGTGCAGATTTGTTTTGAATAAAAAATCAAAACATTATGGCATGTGTATTGAAAGGCAACAAGGAACAGATCATTCAAACAAACAGATTGATCCATTCCTTGCTCCTACTCTCAGTATCAGCAGGGGAATGTTAAATGGGGCACCATACTGTTCTACATATGATGAATATTATGATGCAAGAGCACAGATAAAAACATCAGCAAAAATCTCTGAATAAGTGTAGGGATATTGGATTTGTTTACAGAATAAGCTGATATTCATATTGAAGGGCATCTTCTTCAAATACAATTCTTCCTTCTTTTCTTCAAAGAGGTTGGCAAAGAAGATGAGATAGTTTGTTATTTCATACACAGTAAACAATTCCCTCAAACTTAGAATATTTCCAAAACAACTGAATCTAGCAATAATAAAACCCATTTGTACAAAAGGGGAAGAAACTTCTTTTTCAAAAATATTTGAACTTGTGGGTGACTTTTGATTTTAATGAATGAATTTATTAAATGATTCTCAGGATGGATATTTGGAGGGTCGATCGGTTTAGACTTCATTATATCAGTTCACAAAAAGAATAATAGTGCTACTGAAGGATTATAAGCTAGGTCTGGGTTTGTTCATCAATCAAGCTACTGCTTTTGATCTTTTATTCAGGCCTTTTCTGTTGAAAAACTTAAAAAACTGGGAATTAGAGGTAATGCAAAAGAATATCTGTCAGGGCGTTTGCAGAGGGTTGCTGTTGTTGAAAATGGTAAAAATGTTAAATCAGAATATGGGGTACTCAGGGAAGTGTTTCGGGTCCCATTCTCTTCATTATTTCTATTATTTATATGAGTGATATAATTGATGAAATAACTAAGTTGTTAACTTTTTTTTTTGACACTTATTTAATGATTGGGGGTAGTGGTTTTTGATGAAATCAAAACAAAGGCTCTCTCACAGTATGATTAATTGACATGGTATGCAAAGCACAAATTGAAAGCAAAACAACAGCTGTGTTATTTAGCACCAACAAATGTGTCCTATCAGCAGACCTACCATCTCCCGAGCTGAGCTTCAGGTGATGCTGACAGGGCACTGTCGGTACAAACATCACTTGTACTATATGGGAAAGTCGAGATTTGTAGACTCTGTGGATCAGAGACAGAAACAGCTGAACACATGGTATGCAAGTGTCCAGAGCTGGCTGGTTTAAGAACCGGGGAAACCAGTCCTGGATACCCACAAGGTAACGGCCAAGGCTCCTAGGGATGTTGTCGGTCTTATCAACACTATCGACAGCCTCCTTGGGTTTTAATGAATGAGTAGGGTGGAAAACAATAGATCTATATGGTCGCAGTTCCCGGAAGGCTAACTGAGCCATAACAACCCCAGTTAAAATAATAATGATAGCACAAACAGATCACAAAAAAAAAGAAAATGTTTTGAATCTGACTGACTGTAATATCAGGACTGAGGAATCAGTTAAGTTTTTGGGCCTGGATAGTTTCCTGAAATGGTCGTTTCACAAAGAGTAACTTTCGGGGAAGCTAATTTGTGTTGGATTTGCTATTATTGTTACAAATTTTTAAATGTGAATGATTTACAAACTGTATATTTTGGTAATTTTGAATTCCTTTTGAGATATGGTATTATTTTCTGGGGATCGAGCTTGGGAATATGCAGGTTGTTTGTTCTGCAGAATTACCTAATTGATCAATGTGAATTGAACAAAATATTTCATTTTAAGGAATAAGTTATGATATTGTTCGCCATGGGTATATTGACATTTCACTCTTGCTATAAGCATTATGGCGCGTTTACATTAGTCAAGTGAGTTGATCAAGTCAGTTGAATTCAAGTGACCTCCACAAAGTTGACCGTGCTTCAACTTAGAAGCCGTTCAATTCAGCCGATCGAGTGAAACGAATTGGGGGGTTTACACATTCAATTCAACTGACTTGATCAACTCACTTGACTAATGTAAACGCGGTGTTAGGATATAGACTGCAAAATTGGATAGGGATTTGAGGCTCATTATAACGTATTCTCATTGAATGAAATACTCACCTAATACTCAAGTAAATTCTCAAAATTATTAGTGCCAACACTGAGAATAAAGCTGTGATCGATGAAAAGAAAGCAAGAATTTCTATCAGCTCTTCCATTTTAAAAACTTTAACAACTATAAATAGCGAGAAGCGAGAACAGAAAACGGCGAAAACCACGTTTTGGCGGGATAAATAAATTAACCTAATAAAAAACCAACATCACCAGTCGGCAGCACTCGGCAGATGTTCTGTGCTCGGCACTCGGCAGTCGCTAGACATAAAATCAAAGAGTTCCTCTTTGATGGTCTTTGATAGGATATGTTAATAATGACAACATGGCAACACTCAGAGTTGGTCTTTTATCATTCCATCCAAACAAGAGTTATTGAGTTATTGAGTCATTGTTCAAGGATAATGGAATAATATAATAGTATTAGTAAAAATTTTATCATACGGAAATGAGGGATTGGATCAACTGCTAAAGATTTAAAAAATTAAGCATTAAGTTTCGGAAATCGGAATAATATTGCGTTCAATATCGTCTAGAAATTGGAAGCACCTCAGACTTCACTATTTGTAACAATTGTGAAGTTGGCATATTATTTTTATGAATCAATATAATCAGTCAGTATTGTTTCTCAATCCAAGTAGTCATAAAATATTCGTTCAGATGGTTATTTTTTAGAAAATTGGTGGATTCTTCTTTAATCTAACTTTGACTCGGATGGTCGGATATAATTCAAATTTCTTTAGCAATCTACTACGAGAAATGTTTATAGTTCGCCTGGATCTGGATAATATCCAGATCCAGATTAGATGTTCTGTGATATCCACGTCCAACATTAATGTTGGAAAATGTAATTATATTTACAGAACAACTGATTTCTATTTATAATACAGCATGATACCAAAGAGGGGTCTTTGTTGAAACTAAGTAATTTTCAATAGAATTGGGTATTTACTTTGGTAAAATTAATGTCGAAATCAGTGGCGGTTTTATTTATCTACTGAGGGGGGGGCGAAGTGAAAAAATAAAAAAGCAGTTCGTGGGGATTTTTTTCAATGGGACGACAATGATAATGCTAAAACAAAAATTCTAAATGAGGTGAATAAAAATATACAGGGTGTCCCAAGTTCGAGTGCCTATTAGACGTTTCTGGAGAACTGGACTTATTTGAAATATGAAAATTGGGATTATGATATTGTTCGAAATTCTCTACAGACCTGAAGTATTTCCAGAGCCGGATATACAGGCAGTGAAAATAAATTCGCTCAAAAAATTTTTTTTCAATTTTTTCGTTCCTGATATAATTGAATATTTAATGCTGAATACATTTCTGTTAAAACCATTGTATTCATTCGAATAGTTTTCAGAATATCGAAAAAAAAAAACTGAAAAAAGTAATGTATTTATAGTCAGTATCATGTTCATTTTTTTAATTCTGAAATCCTGAGTGTAAACCGTGATCACAAAATCAAAGTGAAGAATGTGGAAAGGTCATGCATCTTTTGAATTTCATGAATATCAACACAGAGTGTTTCGAACTTTGTGTCAAAAACTGTGATCGGAAATCGGCCATAACTTCTGTTTTTCAAATTAGAACCGTATTTTTTATTATTGCGTTGGATTCTGCGAAGAAAAATAGTGATAGCACTCTAAGATGCTGTTGCTTCTAAGTTCAGCAATTCCCGAGATATTTGAGCATTTCTCGATTCATGTTGTACGTGGAGTCCGAATCTGTTTGGATTCGATGAATATTCTCATGAAACCATTTACCATAGTAACAACACATAATTACACCTGCCATTCGTGAACTATTAATGGGATCATTTATCTTCTTTGGCATAGAATATTCTCAAGTAAAAGATTAGATGAATTTGATTCTACGTACATGAATCCAGAAAAGCACAAAGAACTCAGGAATTATTGAATTTAGGAGCAAAGGTATCTTAGAGTGATATCATTATTTTTCTTCGCAGAATCCAACGGAATAATAACAAAATAAGGTTCCAATTTGAAATACAGAAGTTATGACCAATTTTCCATCACAGTTTTTGACACAAAATTTGAAACACCCCGTGATGATAATCATGAAATTCAAAAGATGCATGACCTTTCCACATTCTTCTTCCTTGAAATTGTGAGAACGTTTTACACTCAGGATGTTCAGAATAAGAAAAATGAAAATAATACCGACTATATGAAAATTTTACTTTTTTCAGTTTTTTTTCGAAAACAACAGAAATGTATTCAGCATTGAATACTCAATCATATCAGGAACGGAAAGATTGAGAAAAAAATATTTGAGCAAATTTATTTTCACTCCCTGTATAACCGGAAATGCTCAGGATCCAAAAATATTTTAGGTCTGTAGAGAATTTCGAACAATATCATAATCCCAATTTTCAGATTTCAAATATGTCCAGTTCTCCAGAAACGTCTAATAGGCACTCGAACTTGGGACACCCTGTATATTGAATATATTTACTTTTCAGGTATCAGGGGTCATGCCAGTCAGACCTATTTCATTCGATTATTATGTTAACCTAATAAAATTAAAGTTTAGGGGGGGGCGATCGCCCCTGTCGCCCCCCCCTGAAAACCGCCCCTGGTCGAAATTATTATTTCGACGCTGTTTCGACCTATTTAAACGCCGGAAATCCAATACTGCGATGCCATATTTCATTTTTGTTATAAACGACGTCTGTGAAAAATTACTGCCGCGGAGAAAGATAAAACATTAAAATCATAGAACAAACTTCTGCAAAGAGTTCCGTGGTTCTGTGCTTGTTTATTTATTTTTGCATTTTGATAATAAAATCTATTTGCTTTTTGAATTTGAAATTTTTCGAAATGAGTCTACCCACTGACTTCGGGCCAGATTCAGGCGGTAGAATAAAGGTATTTATAATTCTACTCGTTTTTCAATACCTTATAGAAATTAATTTGGAAAATTATTAACAGGGCGTATGCATTGTAAAACCAATAGTATATGGCAATGTAGCTAGATATTTTGGAAAAAAACGTGAAGAGGATGGTCATACCCACCAATGGACTGTTTACGTAAAACCATACAACAATGAAGATATGTCAACCTATATTAAAAAAGTTCATTTCAAACTTCACGAGAGTTATGTGAACCCAAATCGAATTGTTGTTAAACCTCCTTATGAAATTAGTGAAACTGGATGGGGAGAGTTTGAAATAGTTATTAAAATTCATTTTCATGATCCTAATGAAAGACCAGTAAGAATCATTTGAATTACCATGAACTACTTGTAGCTTGTTGATTTCTAGGTGACCATGTATCACATTTTGAAATTATTTCACTCAGGAGGTACTAGTGACATAGGAATGGAGTTGGGTAAAGGTTTGGTTTCTGAAAGTTATGATGAAATAGTATTCCAAGATCCCACTCAATTGATGCATCATTTGCTCATAAATACGAAACAACTCACACATGGACGATGGGAGCATAATACAAATTGTAGGTTTTCTGAATTAATTTAGAAAGAATTTTGATGATTTTTTATTTTAGTTGAAGAGAAGAAAGAAAAAACCCTAAAGACTATAGTAGATGCAAAGCAAAAAGTTAGGTCTGACATTGCTGCTTATAAAAATAGGTTGAAATTAGCTAGGGAAATTATATCCCAGTTCAAAGATGAAATAGCCAAAGTGCAGGATCAACAATTTTGAAAGTAAAACAACCACTTATGAAGATATATTTTTTTAATCCTCTATCAATATTTGGGTACTGAATTGCTACATTACTGTACAAAAATAATATGATAATTATAGTGATCTTGTTGGTTCTTGTATAATGAAATCAGGATTCAGAGTTTTCACTATTATTATCTACAGAGGGCTCAACTTTTGTGAATGATCTTTATTTGGTAAATTTCTCAGAATAAGTTGCTGTGATGAAATATTGTAATTAAACAATTTGTATATTATTGAAATCAAAATAACCGTGTAGGAATTTTTTATAATTTAACCTTATAAAGCGATTTTTCCTCAAGTTGTATATTTGAATCTACTAAAATACCATAATATAAAAATTGGGACAACAAAGAGGGGACATATCTCTGCCCTCTGCCAACGTGGTTCAGTTAAAGAAAAAAAGTATATCATATAAACCAAGAAGCAAATTGTTATAGCTTTATTCTGGATATACAGTTGAACATAGAATATTTATAATATTTTCATTATATTCTTAATACTAAAGAAAAGTTAAACATAATCAACCAACAGCTGAGATAATAAGGTCTGCTACATCTTCCTGCATGGACTTCACTTGCAGTTGCATATTGACACCATCAGCTAAAGCTAATTTAGCCTTCACAAGTATATCAAAACCTCCCCTGAACACTCCTGGAAAAAAATTGGTGATGAGAAAATCAGTGAACCTAATGTGTTGGATAAAATGAGATTATCACAATTGAAATAGTTCTATAGATAGATGCATAGAATACCTGGTGTATCGACTCCTTACTAAAAATCGTGACCAAAATGCGTAGATCAACACGGCATTCTAGATTTCAGATTTTGGTCTAGTTCCGGAATGAATCCGTAATTTTTATCGGTCGTGGCGCTGCTGCGGCAACGACAAATGGCGCGACCCCTTTCGGGAGAAATGAAAAGCCGCACAAATTCTCGAATTTTCTATCGACAAGAGTCTTAAACAAAATCTAATCAGTGCCAACACCAGGTATTCTATGCATCTATTTCTATAGTTATCGCTATAACCTTAAGAATTCTTCACTGTTTGATATCAGACAAGTTTAAAGGTGAAATAATTCTTAGGGGCATAATACACTGCGCAAAAAAATTAACGCACATTATGGAAATCTCAAATTTATTCTACAACTGAAGGTGTTCTCAATGATAATTATTTTTATCAGAATTATGCATGCATATGTTATCCACTTTTAACGTTTTTCTTCAATACAGATGTTTTCTCCCAGCAGGAATAAAAAAAGATGATATTATCAGTTTTTGAATGTATTGGCTCCATTCTAAAATCAGTTAATCTCGATCAATTCTAGTGATCAATAGTTTTTCTTTCGTTTGATTTTCTATACTCGATCGCCATGCAACGCGAAACACGCAATTTGACCCAAGAGGAATGTGCCCAAGCGGTAGTTTTGCGAGAAGAAGGGTGGATATACACAAGAATTGCAGAAAGGTTTGGAGGTTCCCATACAAGTGTGTCCAGAATGTTACAGCGATTCAGGGAGACAGGTATGAATGTCCGAAGACCAGGACAGGGTAGAGGGTAGACCACGGGTAACAACTGCCATTCAAGAACGTTACTTGAGAGTTTCTTCGTTGAGACAACGGTTTGCAACCGCTCGCCTCCTTCAAAATCAGCCTGAGCAAACTCATGAGGTGCAAATTAGCACTCAGACAATAAGAAATCGCCTTAGAGAATATGATTTAAGGCCTCGTGTCGCAGCAAGAGGCCCAGCTCTTACCCCAGCCCATCGAAGGGCGCGTTTGGATTTTGCGAGAGAGCATATCCATTGGGAAGAGGCCGATTGGGAAAGAGTTCTCTTCACAGATGAGTCTAGATTCTGCCTCTACCATCGTGATCGACGTTTCCTTGTATACAGACGTCCACATGAAAGATATGCTCAGTGCAATTTCCTGAATACTACTGGTTTCGGGGGAGGATCGATTATGGTATGGGGTGGAATATCTCTGACTGCTCGCACAAACCTAGTGGTCGTTGATAATGGAGCTATGAATGCTGATAAGTATATAAGGAACATTCTTGAAGAGCATGCAGTGCCATTCGCCCCATACATTGGGGAAAATTTCATTTTTATGGACGATAATGCCAGACCCCATCGTGCGCGCATCGCTCAGGAGTACCTTGAAGAGGTTGAAGTCTCTCGAATGGAATGGCCAGCAAGAAGTCCAGATCTCAATCCGATTGAGCAGGTTTGGGACAACCTCAATAGAAGGCTGAGAAGTTCAGAAAATCATCCAGCTACTCTTAATGACTTAGGAATCCAACTCGGAGAAATCTGGGAAGGATTAGATCAGAACATTTTAAGATCACTCATTTTGAGTATGAACCGTCGTTGCCGAGCTGTAATTAACGCAAGGTGTGGAAATACCAAGTATTAAATCACTTATCAGCATTTCAGTATTTTGCAAATTGTTCATTTCTCTTCTTTCACATAAGATTCGGTGAAATCCTGAATTTTTCTTCCATTTAATGTGTCTTGTTTCGTTCAAAACCTTCCTGAGAGAATAAGTTATAAAGTCAATGTAGAGTTAACTTTCATTAAAATTGAGATTTTCAGAATGTGCGTTAATTTTTTTGTGCAGTGTATGTAGTTAATGTTCATTACCTGCCAGGAGTAGGGTATGGGTAGTCTTTCCTTCTGGCACTTTATCTGTTCTTTCTGCTGGTTGCAATCCAAGAAACTGTACAATATTTTTCACTGCTTCATCTAACGTATTCATAGAACTGAGGGAATAAGTATCTTCCATCTCAACAAAGCTTTGATCTGCTTCTTCCCAAGCTGTGTTCCAACTAACTTTGTTTATCCTCTGGATTTGATCACCAAGCGTAATTTCAAGGTCTTCTAGCATGTATTCTTCATCATAACCTTGAATAAAATTGATGATTAACAGATGGGCTCCAAGTAAAATGACCTAGTACCCAATAAAAGAGAAGCCGACAAAATTTCTAATTTGAAAGTCAATCCTCAAATAGGTCCAGAAGTGAATGTTTAAAATCATTTTGCTCTTTTTCTTGATTATCATTTTAAATAAAGAAATTATCCTAGAAAGTTATTTATGCCTCATATACCCTGTTTTCGAGGCATAAGCGAGATATAGGGTGTTTAATGTCAACTTTGAGCAATATTCTTATAACTGTGGTAAAGAGAGAGAGAAAAAGATAATTTATTGTCTGACTTATTACATCAGGCAAACTGTGGTAAATTATGCGTGGCATTTGAAATAACGGCTTCTGGCTACATCTTAGTTTGTTGTGTAGAATTCTACACCACATTTGAATTGAGACCTAAAAAATACTGAAATGTGACCAGAAACCGTTATTCTACATGCTATCTACATGGCTTTACAGGGTGTATTTAAAGGTGAGGTTTTTCTTTTGACAGATGGTAGAACTCATCAAAATAAGTAATTTCACCAATTTTTTTTTAAATAAATTATGCCCCTGTTTTGAGAAAATGAAACTATAATAGAAAGTTCCCGGTTTTCATTTGTCTAGGAAAAATTGGTGTCTTCTGAATCGTCTTAGGACAGGTCATGGACGTTGTAATAGTATGCTCTTCAAATGGAATGCCATTGATAGCCCGAGATGTGAGTGTGGGCATGAAGAGCAAACTATTGACCATTTGGTCAATAATTGTCCAATATATAAATTTCCAGATGGTTTCAACTCTATTCATTCAGTATCTGATTCATTTTTGAGATGGGTTGGTACCTTCAAAACAATTTGAATATAGTAGTGGCTTTTGCTTTTCCTTTTTTTCTCCCTTTGGTTTTTGTTTCAGATTATTTGAAAATGCTTTGTCAACCCCTTCGAAGAAATGAAGATTAAGAATTACATTCGAAGAAGATGGCCTCCAATATGAATATTTGTAAACAAATCCAATATCCCTATACTTATACGGGGAGACAGAGTTTTTGCTGAGGTTTTTATCTGTGCTCTTGCATCATACGCAGAACTGTATGGTGCCCCGTTTGACATTCCTCTGCTAATATTGAGATTAGGAGCGGGGAATGGATCAATATGTTTGTTTGAATGATCTGTTCGTTGTTGCCTTTTCGAGACACATGCCATATTTGGAAACAAATCTGTACAGCTCCATTTCATAAGAATATATATATATAATAGTTTCTAGGTGAATCTGAAAATTCCTCAGTTCGAACCTGCTCCCTCGACTACTTCTTCGTAGGCATCAATATCTTGTTTTTTTGTCTTCTTATCATGACTCAGAATACCGATTGTGATCAGTCGATCGTGTTACGGCGAAGGTACGGTGTAGACTGTAGATTGTACGAGTGTTTTGTTTCGAAAGTGCCGCACATTTATTCAAATAATGAACTTGATGATATGCTTTTAATGTATGGTGAATCAAAACAAAATCCCAGTTCAGAGTATGAGATGTTCATAACAAGATTTCCTCTAAGAAATCATATCGCGGATGTTCATAAACCTGGTGCAGAGATGTAGAGATTTGATGCAGGCCAGAGTGGTATTACGGTATTGAATTTTTTATAAATTTTCTGAATTGAACATTTCATATAAGTAATTTTCGGTAAAATGACTTATTTTGATGAGTTCTATCACCTGTCAAAAGAAAAGCCTCACCTTAAAATACACCCCGTATATGTTTGTCCAGTTTATGGTGAATACCCTGTATTCATATTCAAGAATCCAACAAAAAAAATTTTAAGCTGTCAAAAATTCTCTATCATTTTATATGATTTTGGTTGAGCCTTCTGGACAAAATTTTGCATTTGCTGAATGCAAAATTTCATCTTGATCGAATCTGCAATTTTGAACTCACCACCATCTGCGTCTGGTAGACCTGTGGTAGGGTCACAATCTTTCACAATGAATTTTAATACAGCGCCGAATGTCCCAATGGAATTCTGCAGATCATTTTCTGGAAATTTGAGTACAACATAGCAAGTTCCTGTTTCATTATAAGGCAATCTTGGGCAGGGTATTTCCCCAACTATGTCATATCCCTCACTCGGGTCCAGCTGAACCTTCACATTTTCTAAAAGCTGATCACTCAGTGTATTGAGACAATCAAACTGTAAAACCATATGATTCGTGAAGCAATGCTTGATACATCTGACGTAATACTCAGTTTCTGATTCTGTAAGTTCAACGACTTCCGAGCTTTTGAAAAGAGGACCAATTGCTTGAATTCCAGGTATGGCTGATAATTTTTCTGTGTAATTTTCTTCTCGGGACACTGGAGCTGGTTTGATGGGTCCTGTGGTATGAAGCATACCATCTGTTTTTTGTTTTGTTTCTTTTTCTTCTTGAGCCGGAATTGACGCTATTGGCACTGTTTTTATATCAAATGGTTCTTGGGTATTCCCTTGAATGTATTCTTTGAGGCATCTTTCTAAAGATGGAACTGATACCTGGTGAGCAAATATAGTAAATCTTCAATGTGAAACTAGATTGAATTAACCTTACTTGAAGTGTATCAAGCACATAATTATTATAGAGGCTTTTATCTTGTTGGCCCAAAATATAACTATAATATGTAGCTCTATCTCTCACTTCGTCATCAGAATCCATCTGACATCGAGCTAATAGGACTTGTATGTTTTCCAATAAATCAGGGCATGTAGCACCAAACTGTGCCATTGCTGCAACTGCAGCTGCTCTCACCGTTGGGTTTTCCAATATTACTCGATTGTAGATGAAACGAATATACCTAAAAAGGGGTAGTATCAAATTTACATCTTAGTATACAGGCTGTTTTCCTAAGTATGTTACATGACTATATGGCAAGTAATGCCGCTGAAATATACTCCAATAGGCCAAGATTTAGGTTCATCAAGTTTTTTCTCCTTAAAACTGACGCAGGTTGGCACTCGTGAAATATCGGCAATGTCCAAATAATTCGCAGAGACGCTGCCAATGCTAATTTCTACTCTCAATAGAATATTTGAATTGACTTCAAAGTTTTTCCATAAAGCATAATTTCATATCTTGCTTTTGACTTGAATACTGCATGATAGCTAGTTTTCATGGAGAATTTATCAAGATATCTTCATTATACCCAAAGATAACAGACTGAAGCTAAGCTGCATCCCAGTTTAGAAATATGTTTTTCCCAATTCAGTTTATCATTCACATAGATTCCCAAGAACTTTGTATATGGAGTTCTTTTAAGGTTTAACTGTGATAGAGTTTTCATTTTCATACTGGAGTATTTCAGTGAGGGATTCCATTGGCCTGTCTGTTTGTTTAGAAGTTTTTCTGTCCTGTTATTCAAATACTTTTATTCTTTTTTCGAAAAACTGAATCTTCCAACCATGTTTATATACGTGAAATATTTCCAGTATTAACAGAGAAAAAAGTTTCTTTAACATTAGCCAGGTATTTGGAATTAATGAATTGACATAATATCGTCTCAAATTCATTATTTTCCCAAAGTAAATAAACTTTGAAAAATACGTAAATACTACATACTATGTAGAGAAGACAACGTTGCGTAGTTATCTGACAGGAAAATGGCTATAACCTAACATTTCCAAAATATACACAGTGAAATGTGTCAAAATGTCATGGCCAACCGGGATACTTTATAAAAGTGGATGGAGTATAGAGGTAACTTTGCTATTCAAACAACATTGAAAAAAGTGAAAACTTTTCCGGAATTCGAAAAAATTCGTCTGAATACCGATAATGATCTTCTCTTTAATATTTGATATCTTCAAAACAAAGCATTTAAGAGCCTTTGTTGATTTTTGTTCCAACATAAGTTATTTTATTGCCTATCAAGTTCAGCAGGTACAGAGTCCACCGTCGTGTACATGTAGCTTTGAAAACATGCTCACAGACCAAAATGAAGCAATATATTAATAAATGGCGTGTTTTACCTTGACGGTTGTTTGGTTTTAGGGCCTTCCTTTCCTAACAAGTGTAGAATTCTCACAGCTAATGAAGTGTGCTCACAATCTTCAATAAACTCACAAAGATGTGCTAGACCTGTTTCTTTAGCTTCAGGATTATCTTCAATAATAGTAATTATGGTATCTGCAATTGATGCTTTATATTCGAGGCCTCCTTCATCTCTCAACATTGCAGATAGAAAGTTCATCAGAGAACTGTGTTTTCTAGGGAACTTCAATGCTAATGCTCTTATTGCTTGTACAACAACCACTTTAAATTCATCACTTATTTCTGATACAAAAGTAGCAATTTGTTTCATGAGCCTTTCAACAGAAGATTCAGCTCCTGAAAATTTATTACATCTAAGTATTATCTGTCTCAGATTTTTCCACTCTGTATTCATTATAAAGGTAAGCAAGTTAAGTCTTCACTTCTCGAATTGACCTAAAATATCTGCAACAATAAGGTTTTTTCTGTCAAAACCCACCTGTTTTGAGGAGGGTGGTTATAGCAAGTGTCGCAATTGACCTATTAGAATCAGTAATGAGATTTTCTAAATCCATATTACAAGCTGTAACTGCTGCAGGATGAGAAATTGCGACTTGATTTAATGTGCGAACAGCAGCAAATCTCACAGTAGGTTTTGGTGAACCACAGTTAATTTGAAGTACCGTAATAGCAGGAGCTAGCTCTCTACTGGTGGTACGTTTCAAGTTAACAATGGCATGAGCTGCTTCATAAACCACCATTTCTGATTTATGTCGCAGACAAGATTCTAGAAACTCAAAGAGAGGGGAGTCACTACCAGAATCATCCTCTTCTATCAGTTTTGCGGTTATACGTATCTAGAAATCATACTCGTGAATAACTGATTCTTTCATAGAATTCCCATTGGACTCACCAACATACAAACTGCATAGGGTGATTTCAAACTCATACGAGTTAGTTTAGCAACTAATTTGGTGACAGCTAAGCGATCTGATTTCCTGATATGATATAGCAAACCAAGCGCATGATACTGAACCATTATACTGAAAGTGAAAATATATAATCTCATTCAATACTGCATTCTTTTAAAACCTACTTATCACTATTAACGGCTTCTTGTGCTTCATTTACCCATCTTTTAACGACTTCTGGAGCCAATTTGGTTAAGTGTAGAGAACTGACCAGAGCAGCAGAACTCACTGCTGAATTTTTGTCAACAATAGCCTGTTTCATATATCTTTCTATAGCTTGAAGCATAGCACCATCAGTTATGCTACAAAGGGCTCTTATTGCTGCAGCCCTATACAAATCCTCTTTGCCAGTCATGTCTTTTGTTAAACTTGAAGTTACAATTATAACATCATCAGCAATTGAACTGAGCTCTTTAATACCTAAGTAGACTAAACGTCTAAGGATAACATCCTTGGACTGAAAAAGTTTAGTCATTGCGAAAAACACATCTGTAGCTTCTTTCGTACCAAGTTGTTCCCCCTGCAAGGTAAGTATAGCACAATGTTATAGAGTATCAAATACTTCTGTAGTATGAACTTATCAATAAAGCTTTTCAGAGAAGACATCTGACCTGATTTAATAAATACAGTAATTTTGTGAGAATATGGGTGCATTTCCGATGATTTAGGGTTGTATCATTGAAAGCTCTCGCTTCTTGCAAGACCGTAGTCTTTTCAACATTCTGAAAGGGGTTTCCGCCACCTGAAAATTCAATCATTCATAAATATGGCCCAATGCGATATTAATTTACATTAATACCATCTTCTTCCTCCTTTTTATCCCTTTTGAAGGATCCCATTCTCAACTAACAAGAAAAACCAAGAATAAATATTTGAAAACAGCAAATTTACACGTCAACAGAACACGAATTGAAAGGGAACATAGATTTGGAAAATTTGACGTTTTATTATTTTCAAAAAAAAGAAAACAAACAAACGATCACAGAGTAATAAATCACCCCTGATTCTCCATAAAATTTATTATTTTTTGGGTTCAAGTGGAAGCAAGACAAATTCTGTTATTTTAAAGTTAATCATAAATAATTAGTAACTTTCCTGACATCTTTTCATTTCGATGAGAATAAAATTCTATGGCTCATAATTTTCAAATTCAGTGTTTTTTCGATTCGAAAATGAAAGATAGGAAAGTGGTCAAGCTGAGAGATTGTGAAAATCATCTGAATTAATGCAGTGTAGTGTAAAATAGGTAGGTCTTTGGTAAAGTTAAGGGAATTTGAAATCAGTTTTCAGTTACAAAAAAGAAATTACTTATCGACCCAATCGCGCAAGAACTCAAAAAGGATAATTCAGCGACGGCGCAATCCAAAAATGTCAGTGTCAGTGTCATCGGACTCGTCAAACGAGTGTAACAAATATGTCCAAATTGTTATTGCTGGCACAAAAGTTTAATTGTTTTTACTTAACAGGTGCATAATTTCACTTTCTAAAATTGAAAGCTTGTTGGTGATCTTATTATTAGATGAAAAGTGCTTCATTGTGGTTGTTGTTTGTCGTCTTATTGATCTGAAAGTCACCCACCCTAAAGCCTAAAACTTGTCTGATGCGAAAAGGCTTTTGCAAAAATTGTTGTGTTTTCAGGATTACTGAGCCGTGATTGCAAACCATTTATCGTTGAAGGGATTCAAGTTGGTTTAATACGACCTGATGTTCTGCAGCAGTTATTGAATTTTCCTGAGGTATTTTTCTCAACAGTGATGCTTACTATTGAATATGCTAAATGAAGGTTATTCCATAGGTTTTCCTTGTATCATCGGATTGTGTTGAACTCAATCCAGCATTTAGAAATTATGATGAGAGATCTATTAGATTGGATGAAGTTCTGAGGAAGTTACGTGCAGAGCACAAATTTGTTACTCTGAAGGGATGGAGAAATGAAGTAAGCATTTTGATTACATTTTGAATGTTGGTAGGAAACTTGTTCTACTTGTTCAAATGAGGTTATGCAAATTGTTTTATTTTGATGGTTTCACTTTTCTTTATAGAAAGTACTTGTTTCATTCTGAAATTGACTCAAATGTATCATATTCTCTTCAAAATCTTTGGCCTGTTTACCTTTGAGTAGTATGCTCATTTCCATATTTTCTCCTTGACATCATATGAACAAGTTGAATTATTTTTCATGTAGTCTTATTCCCTGCTTAAACATACTTTGTTGCTTACCTAATTTATTTGTTGATTAGACATTCCTCAAATCAAGTAATTTGATTAATGATAGTTCAAATATGGAAAGTGTTGAGTAGAGGAATGAACATGGGTTCTATTTTCAAATTATTCCTTTCAAATCCAAAGGTCTACAGTGTGTGATAATTTTGTGTAGAATTTTGGAATAAAGTAATGTCCATATGTACTACCAAAAATTTTCAACTTTTTATTTATTGAAAATACCCAAATGATTATCTGTAACAAATAAATCAAATCAAGTTGTAGACTGTGTCGCTGCAAAATTCAAAACGTAAAATCACATTTCATTTGAATCAAGCCAATACAAAAGCCCGATAGTGCATCATCTACAACTCATCTTCAAACCATTACTAAGGGTAAAAATGTCAGCCATTCTAGTTTAGTATGCCAATGGTGTGAATTAAGTATTATTTCTTGCTTTGCATTGATTTGTTTGCATTTGTTATCACTTTTGTAAAATACTCAACTGGATATGATACACACAACACTCATGAAATACGTAGATTCCAAATTATTATCTAGTATACTACCAAAAAGTTTTGTTTGTAGTTTATTCAATTGTGTTTCTGAAAATTGAATACTTTGCCTTATGGCAACGGTTTATACCTGTTATATCACTTCACTTTATTGAAAGTAATTGTGAAATTAGAACAGCTCTGCTATAAACTCACTCGTAAGTAAGGAACTAAACCTTAAGGTCGTAGTGCAACTTAACCCCTCTTTCTATTATTGAGATAATTGACCATATTCACCGTCGCCATATTGTTGTGCGACAATACCAACTACCCAGTGTTCCAACGGAGAAATATTGAGATTATCAAAAGTACTATCAGATTATTAGTATGGTATGTGGTATGAGAGGTTATATAAAATTGGTGGTAAACTTTGGTTAAGTATTTTGTGATAAAATCCAGGAAATATGGGTAGATATCAGTATAGTGGAGGCCATGGTTGTTGTGTCAGTAATTGTTCGGCAAGAAATAGATCTAAAAATAAAAAAACTTTCGCGGTCCTAAGAAATTAGTGACTTTCGTTATTCGATGTTGAGGACCCTGGGTAGTTGGTATTGTCGCACAACAATATGGCGACGGTGAATATGGTCAATTAGGCAATCCAACGACTTGTCAAATATTTTTTGAGGTTAGTGCTGGAGGTCAAACAATAAGAATTTAGCTTTCTTTGTGTAGACATTAAAACCATTCATTTGCTTGAATGGATATCTAATAATACCTATAAATATGGATCATACGCCTGCTATTCAGAGTAACCAAAGTGAAGCCAAATCTTTGGTTATAATTGAGATGTGCGCACGCGCCAACTCGAAATTTAAAAATCACAAGAGATCAAAATATACCACTGAAATATTTCCGACATGATTATACTCCATTCACTTTTATAAAGTATCCTAGTTGGCCATGGTGTAGGTTTATCAAGTTATTTTACTTAAAACTAATGGAGGGCAATCGTGAAAGTCAAATAGTTCTGAGCGACGTTGCCAAGGCTACTTTCTATTTACTCTTTTCTAAATTTGAAAAAGGAGTTAGTTCTTTTAAGGTTCAACTGTGACACAGGATTCGTAGTACTACTACATTTTCATACTGGAGTATTTCAAGTTGTGCAAAGAGGTATTTAATTGTCGTCTGTAGGCTTATTTCTTGAAAATTGGGGAAAAAGTGGGGAATTCTATAGGTCCGTCGGTTCTGTTCGTTTCGAAGTTTTTTCTGTCGAGTTATTGCAGTACTTTTAATTTTTTTTTCGAATGAACTATCACAAAGTAACTGTCCATTATTTTCCATTAAAATTTCAACACTACATTCTTGATTTCCGTACAAGGAAAACGCATAACTGAATCTTCCATCCATGTTTATATTCGAGAAATATTTCCAGTATTAACAGAGAAAAAAGTTTCTTCAACATTCGCCAGGTCTTTGGAATTATTGAATTCACATAATATTTCCTCAAATTCATTGTTTTCCCAAAGTAAATAAACATTTTGATAAATACGTAATTTCTACGATTTATATGTAGAAACGGCAACGTTGCGTTTGTATCTGACAGAAGAATAACTATAACCTAACATTTTCAAAATATACGCGGTGAACTGTGTCAGAATTTCATGGCCAACCGGGTTACTTTATGATAGTGAATGGAGTATAGGTATTAACATCGACATGCATGAGACAGATCGCATTCATGCGATTGAAAAATATCTTAAATTTGTAGGTTATAAATATTTAAATACATTTGGAACTTGGAAGACATCCATTTTATGACATAATGCAATATGTCAGAGTGAGACAATTAAAACTTGAATGTGTATTCTCAATACATATTTCGCTCATGCTCAGAGCTCTATTCTTGCCAAAGACCAGCTTTTTATAGTTGACAGAAATATTGAAATTTGTTTAAAATCTTTCTATAAATGATAAAAAAATGACGAAAATAGTAAGTTTCTAATAGACCGCGTTCTCTGTTATATAGAAGTGTTTTCTTCATCAACACTGAATGTGGGCTTTAAATTCTTGCGAAACATTTCTTCTCATCGTGCATTCTGCAATATAAAACAGAAAAATCCTGAATGCAAGAACAATACAACAAATGGCACTCATAGAAAGAATTAACTAATGAACTTCGCAGTGTTGACTCAAACATCGAAAGTTACTCTTGATTAAATGGAAAAAGAATTGACTAGTATTACTACACTGTTCGTAATTTGAAAGAGTGAACGCTGTACGTGTTTTGGTTGTTTTCTATTTCCGGCAATTGTTCTTTTCCTTAAGCTAATGTGATAATAGGGATCCTCAAAGCATTGTATTTTTCATAGGCAGTCTGTTTTGAATTCGCAAAAGGAAAATTCTCTTCTTAGTGCTTGTTTTATTAAGGTTTTCATGCGGAATCTACACTGCGCAAAAAAATTAACGCACATTCTGAAAATCTCAATTTTAATGAAAGTTAACTCTACATTGACTTTATAACTTATTTTTTATGTTCTCTCGGGAAGGTTTTGAACGAAACAAGACACATTAAATGGAAGAAAAATTCAGGATTTCACCGAATCTTATGTGAAAGAAGAGAAATGAACAATTTTCAAAATACTGAAATGCTGATAAGTGATTCAATACTTGGTATTGCCACCCCTTGCGTTAATTACAGCTCGGCAACGACGGTTCATACTCAAAATGAGTGATCTTAAAATTTTCTGATCTAATCCTTCCCAGATTTCTCCGAGTTGGATTCCTAAGTCATTAAGAGTAGCTGGATGATTTTCTGAACTTCTCAGCCTTCTATTGAGGTTGTCCCAAACCTGCTCAAGTGCTCAAGCGGATTGAGATCTGGACTTGTTGCTGGCCATTCCATTCGAGAGACTTCAACCTCTTCAAGGTACTCCTGAACGATGCGCGCACGATGGGGTCTGGCATTATCGTCCATAAAAATGAAATTTTCACCAATGTATGGGGCAAATGGCACTACATGCTCTTCAAGAATGTTCCTTATATACTTATCAGCATTCATAGCTCCATTATCAACGACCACTAGGTCTGTGCGAGCAGTCAAAGATATTCCACCCCATACCATAATCGATCCTCCCCCGAAACCAGTAGTATTCAGAAAATTGCACTGAGCATATCTTTCATGTGGACGTCTGTATACAAGGGAACGTCGATCACAATGGTAGATGCAGAATATAGACTCATCTGTGAAGAGAACTCTTTCCCAATCGGCCTCTTCCCAATGGATATGCTCTCTCGCAAAATCCAAACGCGCCCTTCGATGGGCTGGGGTAAGAGCTGGGCCTCTTGCCGCGACACGAGGCCTTAAATCATATTCTCTGAGGGGATTTCTTATTGTCTGAGTGCTAATTTGCACCTCATGAGTTTGCTCAAGCTGATTTTGAAGGAGGCGAGCGGTTGCAAACCGTTGTCTCAACGAAGAAACTCCCAAGTAACGTTCTTGAATGGCAGTTGTTACCCGTGGTCTACCCTGTCCTGGTCTTCGGACATTCATACCTGTCTCCCTGAATCGCTGCAACATTCTGGACACACTTGTATGGGAAACTCCAAAGCTTTCTGCAATTCTTGTCTATGTCCACCCTTCTTCTCGCAAAACTACCGCTTGGGCACATTCCTCTTGGATCAAATTGCGTGTTTCGCGTTGCATAGCGATCGAGTGTAGAAAATCAAACGAAAGAAAAACTATTGATCACTAGAATTGATCGAGAACAACTGATTTTAGAATGGAGCCAATACATTCAAAATCTTATAATATCATCTTTCTTTATTCCTGCTGGGAGAAAACATCTGTATTGAGGGAAAACGTTGAAAGTGGATAACATATTATGCATGCATAATTCTGATAAAAATAATTATCATCGAGAACAGCTTCAGTTGTAGAATAAATTTGAGATTTCCATAATGTGCGTTATTTTTTTTGCGCAGTGTATATTAATGAACAAAATTGAAGTGTCTGTACATTGATGAAGTCTTCCACTTCCGAATTCAACCCCAAATCAGCTGTGGTCCCAACAGGAATTTCACCTAACGTTTCGCATACAACTGTGGTAACCCTCTAAGTCCTGCTATTGCCAATTTCATTATGGAAAAATTCGAAAAGAACGCATTAGAAACAGCCCCAAACAAACCATACAAATGACTGCGATATGTGGATGGAACCTTCGATATTTGGAGCGGTGAAGAAAAACTGAACGTCTTCCTTTAACACCCAAACATTTCAGTTCACCATGGGAGTAGAGAAGGATGTATTAGTTACTTTACTAGGGAGCCTGATAGCAAGCTGGGCCACAGGGTTTATAGAAAACCTACTCACACAGACAGATATCTACATAAGGAGTCGAATCACCATCTCCAACAAAATCGGGGTGTGATCAAAACACTTGTTGAGAGAGCTCGACGGATATGTGAGCTTGAATATCTGCTAGACGAAGTGGAACATTTTCGACAAGCATTTATATCAAATGGGTACAACTCGAACGAGATCGATCGAGCCTTGAGACCATCTATGCTTGGTTGCCGGCCATCTGCAAGGCTATGACTAAACCTGTCCGAAGCGGAGGGGAAGAACCGACCGGTCTCACCGAAGGTGGGGCCGCGGCGGTGAATACGGCTAGGGATCCAATAACATCTCCAGTTCGGAGCGGTCATTTGTGAGGCTACAACTTCCTATCGAGAAACCTCTGAAGATGCCTAACGTAGTTTTAGGAGAAACGTTAGGTGATATTCTAGCTAGAAAACCTGGAATGCTCTAGATTTGAGGTTGAAGTCTATGCCTGTAATTTTCGGAGAAATGAATGTTTTCGAGTTTGTAAAGCTATTTTTGAATATGTATAACCAAAATTGAGGTATTTTTTAACGATTCTCTGCCCTGGCGAATCAAAGTGGAATAAGAAATTTTCGGGAAAGTTTTAGATTACATTCTGTTCCAGGGAGAAAGCCCAAATTCAAAATAATATGCAAGCTCCTCGCTCCTCCCAAATCATCCTTAAACCAATATTCAATAGAACTTTTTGATCAAATTGAAAAACCTACAAAATGATTTATTTTGAGCTACCGCATCGATTTCTCATTCACGGTGAAAATCCGGGAAAACGTCGATAAATCGAGGCTATCTCTTTGCTGGCTCGTTCCCCCAATAATGCCATTCGACTCGCACTTTGTAGAGTTGGGAGCAACTTCCAGTGACATTTTCAACACATTTCCCTCTTACCAGGTGAAAAATTAAAAGATACAAGATTGAGGTAACGTATGGTCCGGAAGTTTTGGGAAACATTTCACCTGGCCTGATTGAGAAGCAACGTGTCAGGGGAATAATTAGGCAAATCGAAAATAATGGTCCCTTGTCTGTTACTTGAATTTTGATTTATAATAAGGATAGATAAGTTAAATTGTTGACTGATTCGATAAAAATATAAGATTATTTAAGTTAGAGTTATATGCTATTGAAACTTTTCCCAAAACTTTCGGACCATACGTTATTGATCTCTATCAGATGGCGTTAACAGAATTTTAATATGACGATTAATCTTAAATCGCCTCAAGATAAACCCTTAAACTGTTTATAACGCGATCGTGCCAACATTTTCGATTGAGGTTATCACCGGAATGAAAAATCAGATTAAGATAATAAACCACAATATATTTGTGTTGCTTATGCTAAAGAAGTTACGTTTTCGGCCTAGCATGGGCGAAAATTTTGTTGTATTGCTTAGTGTTGTATCTGCATAGTAGGCATTAGACTGTTGATAATTCTAACCGTTATTTGTTCAATTAGCCTCTTCCTCCTCAAATTTAGCCAAGCATGTCTTATAGAGATGCATAGCAATGTATGTATACTTCAAATTTAATAGGAAATTATTCGTATGTGGTTCGTGTAGAAAGCTGTACATTATTATGGTTTTATTGACATTTCCATAGTTTATGGCCGTGATTGTGGAATGAACGGTACGCTTGATATATTCCACTGACGATATCGTTTTTGTATGCGAATAAAAACAACTGAATCCCTTAAGAAGAGTGTTCACATCATTCCAATAAAATTTTATGTGATGTGTTATACTTTGAGTGCACAAAATTTTCATCTTTCATTGGTGTTTACTTTTGGGTGAGTAAGAAATATGTCCCTGATTCGATCAGAATTACTGAAGATCCGTATTTTGGACAGGAAGTAGATCTATAATTATTATTCACTGATATGGAAAGTGACTTCCTCGATGAGTAATATTATTACAATTAAGGAAATCCCAATTTCAACGGCAGTACGTATCTCCGCTATATTAGAATTAATAGATATTCATCTTCATTATCTGCATTTTCTTCTGTGGAACACCCAACAACAATATTCCAAAAAAACTATATGCTGTTAATTTCCAACCGATACCTGTTTAATTGGAGCAAATAAAATTAGTTGTCGAAATGTGCATTGCACAAAGGGAACGTTATATTTAACTTAATTGAAAACGGTCTGTAGTAACGGAAATATTTCGGTTATATGAATCCCGTTCTAATTTCCAATGGAACACACTATTTATACTTTTGGAACTGCATAAAAACTATGTTACTGGCCATTTGAATTCGTAACTCACCGTTCTGAGCATACGTGAATTTGTCGTTGAAAGACGAGATAGGGAAAAAAATCCATTTATTGATGAACGTCCAGGGATGCAATTTGACTTTTTCGTATTCTCACATAAGATATCGAAAGAATTAAAATTGAAAAATATTTGTGTGAATAATAAATCCAAAATTAAGGATACCTCACCAAAGTATTTTGTTGTAAAAGTACCAATTAGAAACAGAATTTCTCCTTTTTAGTAAGAACTCAGAAACTATTTGCCGTACAAAATAAGCCACGGATTAGAGCCTTTATTAACCATTAAATTAATTTCATCCTAGAAATGGTCCTCGTGATCGCAGGTCGTAATGGATATTTTCAGTAACAGCCTTTAGGAATAAACACTTTTCTAAGGACTCGTTTTTATCAAACACGACAGTAAAATATCGTGGATTTTTCGGAACGAAATTCAAAACTACTTTCAAGAATACCGCACAGATCTACAATTTTTGATCACGATTTTAAGTTAGGAGCTGTAACATCAAAGATTCCATGCATCTATGGTCTTTGGTACACTGTTATACGTGAAATATCAAAATTTCCCACCTATGCCATGTATGTTGAAAAAATTATTCGAGGTCAAAGATCGCAAATATAAGATTTTTTTGAATAACTATTTCAAACATCGAAAGTACCAATGTGCACGCTTTTGTGAGGTGTCCTTGATGAATTTATATTATACACTGCGCAAAAAAATTAACGCACATTCTGAAAATCTCAATTTTAATCAAAGTTAACTCTACATTGACTTTATAACTTAATTTTTATGTTCTCTCGGGAAGGTTTTGAACGAAACAAGACACATTAAATGGAAGAAAAATTCAGGATTTCACCGAATCTTATGTGAAAGAAGAGAAATTAACAATTTTCAAAATACTGAAATGCTGATAAGTGATATAATACTTGGTATTTCCACCCCTTGCGTTAATTACAGCTCGGCAACGACGGTTTATACTCAAAATGAGTGATCTTAAAATGTTCTGATCTAATCCTTCCCAGATTTCTCCTAGTTGGATTCCTAAGTCATTAAGAGTAGCTGGATGATTTTCTGAACTTCTCAGCCTTCTATTGAGGTTGTCCCAAACCTGCTCAATCGGATTGAGTTCTGGACTTCTTGATGGCCATTCCATTCGAGAGACATCAACCTCTTCAAGGTACTCCTGAACGATGCGCGCACGATGGGGTCTGGCATTATCGTCGATAAAAATGAAATTTTCACCAATGTATGGGGCAAATGGCACTACATGCTCTTCAAGAATGTTCCTTATATACTTATCAGCATTCATAGCTCCATTATCAACGACCACTAGGTCTGTGCGAGCAGTCAAAGATATTCCACCCCATACCATAATCGACCCTCCCCCGAAACCAGTAGTATTCAGGAAATTGCACTGAGCATATCTTTCATGTGGACGTCTATACAAGGGAACGTCGATCACAATGGTAGAGGCAGAATCTAGACTCATCTGTGAAGAGAACTCTTTCCCAATCGGCCTCTTCTCAATGGATATGCTCTCTCGCAAAATCCAAACGCGCCCTTCGATGGGCTGGGGTAAGAGCTGGGACTCTTGTCGCGACACGACGCCTTAAATCATATTCTCTGAGGCGATTTCTTATTGTCTGAGTGCTAATTTGCACCTCATGAGTTTGCCCAAGCTGATTTTGAAGGAGGCGAGCGGTTGCAAACCGTTGTCTCAACGAAGAAACTCTCAAGTAACGTTCTTGAATGGCAGATGTTACCCGTGGTCTACCCTGTCCTGGTCTTCGGACATTCATACCTGTCTCCCTGAATCGCTGCAACATTCTGGACACACTCGTATGGGAAACTCCAAACCTTTCTGCAATTCTTGTCACTTGTATATGTCCACCCTTCTTCTGGCAAAACTACTACTACATTCCTCTTGGCTCAAATTGCGTGTTTCGCGTTGCATAGCAATCGAGTGTAGAAAATCAAACGAAAGAAAAACTATTGATCACTAGAATTGATCGAGAACAACTGATTTTAGAATGGAGCCAATACATTCAAAATCTGATAATATCATCCTTCTTTATTCCTGCTGGGAGAAAACATGTGTATTGAAGAAAAACGTTGAAAGTGGATAACATATGCATGCATAATTCTGATAAAAATAATTATCATTGAGAACACCTTCAGTTGTAGAATAAATTTGAGATTTCCATAATGTGCGTAAATTTTTTTGCGCACTGCATAATGTCCAAACTTCAAAAGGTTATTGTACCTATTTAAAAAAAATATGTTTCTCCCATAAAATATGGTCCAAAAATGTTCCGTAAATATAATATAGGTGTTGGAGTTTGAAAAAAAATACTGGACGTTCGTTCATGTTGGAAAATATCCACCACCATTATGACTTCATACGTGCATACTCCATTCACTTTTATAATGTATCCCGGTTGGCCATGACATTTTGACACATTTCACCGTGTATATGTTGAAAATGTAAGGTTACAGTTATTTCCTGTCAAATAACTAAACTACGCAATGTTATCCTCTCTTCATAGAGGTTCGTAGTAATTAAGTGTCTTCAGTGTCTTTTCGAGTGCACCAATAGAAGGAAATTCTTTGCCGTCTCTTTGACTTAAAAACTTCTTATTGTGATTATGTGCAGTTAAAAAATAAATATCTATTCACATGAAATATAATATGTGCCTTCGTTTTCACTCAGATACGTCGAAAATGTTGGATAGCTGGTGATAAATTATTGACTCCAAATGATCAGTTTAACTATCAGAATAAGCAGATTTTAATTTTACATAGCACTGTAGCACTGATACTTTGTCTCTGCTTCTTCCAGTTTGTCTATGGCTTCTTCAAAACTACCTTCGGTATTCTTATTTTTCAAGCGCGATGATTATATTGAGATTGAGATAGAAATTAGCATTGGCAACGTCTCTGAGAATTATTTCGACATTGCCGATATTTCACGAGTGCCAACCTGCGTCAGTTTTGAGTGAAAATACTTGATAACTAGATATTGGTCAATCGGGATACTTTATAAAGGAAATTAGAATACATAGTTTAATTTCACTCGAAAACGATTCGCAGAAGACTCTGCATATCTTTTCTATTTTCTGTGTTAAAATGTTAAAAAACAGTGGAATGGTGATTCTTTGGAAAAAAGTGCTGGGATAATTTTTTGTAGACATTTGACTGATCTACAAGAATTATCGGAGCTATTTTTATTGTAACAGTTACCGTTCAAGAGGAAAATGATATTCGCTATCTTTGACCTTGAATACATTTTTTTTTTGCACACATGAAGATCAATAAGGACTTCTGATATACACCAATACCAAAATTCAACTCTATGCGAATTATTGTGAATTGAAATGTCGGTTTTGACTGGATCACTAATTTATTCCCTCTACGAAAGAATAATACGGCGATTTAAACTCCCATGAATATTTAGAAACAGTGTTGAATAATATTTTGTTCGGAAAAAAAACGGAAGTTGAATTTGAAATTCAATAGAACATTTTATGCGTTCCGATCTGATAGGCGGATCTTGAATAAAATGTATGACTTAAGTGTGCTAAAAATAATGGTCCAAAAATAATTGTATTACAAAATTTTCAATTATTTCCAGTTGCGACGAAGTCCTGTAATGCGTTCTCTTCAGTCGCTTTCATTTTTTTTATTTTTTAGTTAACGGATTTTAATGATATACTTAGTGTTTTTAAAAGGGTGAAAAAGTAGATAAATCTAATCAGAACCAAAATTTCCTGTATCAATAAAATTGAATTTTCACGGTTCACGGAGTGAACGGAAAATTCACCCGTTGCAAGATATTGGTCGGGATCAGATCCTCACTTCTCATTTCACTGACTTCAAGGGATGATAACTTCGCTGTCTTGGAAGTTTTATGAATGTTATTTTTGTGGAATGGTTCATTTTAACGATTATTATCTACTGTTGAAAATAAAGGTCCAATTCTGAAAACATCTAGCAGGGGTGGCCAATCCGTCAGTCGCGAGAAAAAATTTTGAAAACTTATATTTTTTTGGGGGATAGTATGATTTTTTCATTGTTTTCTAGAAATTCACCTTCCAAAACATGAATCAACACATTGTGTGTCAATTTATATTATAATATTGGATATTATATTATTCCGAGAGTAAAAGGACAAAGAAAAGTTACTACGTTTGAAAAATAGTATATTTACATGACGGCCAGGATATCTGTGAGAAAAGTTTGTTATAGTTTAATTGACTTTTTGGTGGGTTTTGCGATCTTGGAGATTGTCGCGAATTTTTTAAAAAACACTTCTACATCGCCTAGCCTAGAGAATCGGAATATCACCCACGTATCAATCGATTATACCTATTTTCGAAAAAATTAAAAATTTCGTCACTGTATCGCTGCTGTATTCGCTGCTATTTTATCTTTCAGCTAACGTTTCGTTTTCAAACCAGTTACAACAACGATTATTGAAACTAATTCGAAATTTCTTGCAAGAAATTTCATGTGTGACTCAGTGTCATACAATTCCTCAACAATAGGTTCCAGAGATCTTTCTGAATAGATCATTATCGCATTTCTGCTGAGGTGTAAAGAGCTTCTGTTCAAACTTCGAATTCTCACAATTGTTTGACTATATTGAACGTGTACATGTATCATGTTAATGACTCATTTGTTCATCTGTTTCTACCTTTTAGTCGTTCGCGGATTAAAATGAGAAACATATTCGGTATTGATTTCTTTAATCACGAAGTTTCAGTTTCGAACGGATAAATTTGACGCTTTTATTTTTCCGGTAGAAATCGCACTAGCATGAAGATGTGGCCGTACAATTTTTGATTATCTTTATATGCTCGACCGTTCATTATGATGAATAGTTATTGTTGTGTTGGAGTTTCGCATCGATGATTTCTGAATTATTCATAAGTTGTCAAGGTTCATATTACATTGCGAGATTTAATTGGCTTCTACCGAATCACTAAATTAGGTGAGAACAATCATTTCAACTTTAATGATTATTAAAACGCGATGCAATTGATTGCTAATGTCATTTTGTAGATGCATTGGTAAGAGAAATTTGAATGATATCTCACTTGGATAACTCACTTTGATAACCATTCAATCAAAAAGGAGTACCAAAAGTGAGAATTTCTAATGATACTCTGTATCTCATAAGTGGAAAAAGATATGCTAAATAGTTTCATGGTATTTTGAGTTTCACAAAAATGTACGAAGGTAACGTAAAAAGGTTTCAATAACTAGAGATCTGGCTACTATACGTATATGTCTATATTTTCAACTATAAAATAGTATCTTCACGATATAAATTCAAATAAAAACATGAGATATTCTAAGTAGATATAGTTTCTTCATGAGTGAGGTTAGCCCATTCACGTACCCTTTATTGAGGAGGTAGATTATATTATAACTTCCTGTCACACATTTTCTTTTGGACCTTTGGGTCCGGCACATCTTTTTGTGATTACAAGTAGATGCTGAAACCAAATAACCACGTCGCGAGAACTTTCTCTTAGCATTTGAATACCGATACGTATATCCTGAAGCCATTCATTCCTCGCATTATGCTTTCCTTTTTTGAACAAAATATTTGGTGTAATTAGTGATTTGTATGTTCCACATTGCCTTGAATCTATTATTGAAATGCATGCACTTTAATGGCAGTTCCAATGTTGACGCATATATTTTATTGTCATAATATTTATCGAGCAACTGAATTGCATTTTTTATTTGATGCAAGTAGGTAGGATGTTCATGAATGTAAATCCAGGGGGTGTCTTCCTAACAGGTTCTGCAGTTTATTGAAATTTAAATTCTTTACTAACATTCCTGAATGTAACATTAGATTATATTTAAACCGACCCATGTATATAATTAGTTTATTTTCTGTTTGGAAGGAATGATTGAACAATAAGTAGATGAATCTTCAAATGAACCAGACGCATGATATTTCACACACCTCTACAGTTCAGACGTTTCTGAATTGATATTTCGGTAGGGGTGTTCCAAATTTTCATCCTTTTCCCAAGTATTCATCACTGATTTATAAAAAAAAACTTTAAGGAATATGACTAAAGCTGAATACAGATTACTCTGACGTGACGTGTAAGGACGTCACGTCAGACGTGTACTGTGCTCCCATTGGCCTAATATGAACGCGAACGTCAAAATGTGAGTGATATAAAAATGCAACACATTGTTCTGTGCGTTCACGTTCATATCAGGCCAATGGGAGCACAGTACACGTCTGACGTGACGTCCTTACACGTCACGTCAGAGTAATCTGTATTCAGCTTTAGTCATTGTTCCCCCATTTCATTCGATTCTTATTACTGTCATCAGCTAGTTCAATCATTTCAAAATTAGAAAATTCTCATAATTATTGCATGGTGAAGGGCACAATCATTTGAACGATAAATTCAGTAATTTAATACCTGAGAGCTGAGATGAAATACGTTTCAATACAATTTTTTCATTCGTATTTGCAGATAAACGTGTTAATGAGCGCGTGAGACATGACAAGTCATAACTCGTCATTTACACAGAGGTACAAACCCTACATTTTTGACCAGTATCGACAACCTGAGGGTGGCCAGCAATGGGAACCGGCCCCAGAAAGCATCCCACCCATGGTTCCTGCCCGAGGAATAAAAAAAAACTTACAAAGCGATACGTCCCCTCTAACCCGTAGTGAAGACGCCCCCTGGATAGCTCCTGGTGAGATTCAAATCAATAAAATGGATAATAATCTCATGCATGACACCAATTTACTGTTAAGAACTGAAAATAACATGAACATCAAAAACGAAGATTTGCACGATAGACGTGATGTGAATACTAATTGTCTGATAACCCCCCTGCGACTCAATCCAAAGTATAGTCACATGCCATGGTTTCATGGTAAAATCTCTAGAGAAGAAGCTGAACGGGTATTACATCCATGGACTGATGGCTTATTCCTCATAAGAGAATCTACAAACTTTCCAGGAGATTATACACTGTGTGTATGTTTCCAAAATAAAGTAGAGCATTATAGAATAAAAACACAAGATGGAAAGCACACCATAGATGACGAAGAGTTCTTCGACAATCTAGAAAAGTTGATACAACACTATAAAATGGACGCTGATGGACTATGCACACAACTTGTAAAACCATTGCATGTTGACGATTTATGTATAATTCCTGAACAAGAATTGGAAATTTGTGAATCCATTGGAAAGGGTGAATTTGGAGAGGTCATGTTGGGAAAATGGAAAAAGAATAAGGTGGCAGTGAAGGTATTGAAAGATTCCAGTGAAGCTGAGGCCATATTAATGAAATCCTTACACCACGAAAATTTGGTTAACTTATTGGGTATTGTACGCAAAAAGGATCTCCTTTATTTAGTTACCGAATTTATGAGCAAAGGGAATTTGGTTGACTACTTACGATCAAGGGGGAGGTTACATGTTACCAAAAGAGATCAGATAAACTTTGCGACAGATGCAAGTGCTGGCATGGAGTATCTTGAAAAGATGCATGTGGTTCATAGAGATTTAGCAGCAAGAAACGTATTGATCGCGGAAAATGGAATGGCGAAAGTGTCTGATTTTGGTCTTGCTAGGGTGGATATTTATGCAGGTTCAGAATCTGCCAAACTACCGATAAAGTGGACTGCACCAGAAGCTCTTAAATATAACAAATTCTCAAATAAGTCTGATATGTGGAGTTTTGGCATATTGTTGTGGGAAATATATTCTTTTGGAAGAGTTCCTTATCCAAGGATACCATTAGTTGATGTGGTGAAACATGTAGAAAAAGGTTATAAGATGGAAGCTCCAGAAGGTTGTCCTCCTGAGGTTTATGAGATAATGAGGCAAGCTTGGGATTTAAATCCTGATAATAGGCCAACTTTCCATACTGTTAAAGGTCAGTTAACAATCATGAAACAACAAACTTTATGACTATGAAAGTGCAAAATGTGAAAGTGATGAGACACTTGATTAGTGAAACGAATGATGGTTTATTGAAGTGAAAATGGTATAATATTACGGAATCGGCAGGATAAACACTTCATTTTTGTTCTCTGGAATGAATGTCTGACTGAATTCGAAGTATTGCTGATGTTTCTGAAAATCAATATTAAACTTCATGTCAAGTCCCAAAGATAATACTCAAATTTAAAATGTTAAAGTACAAAATTCACTGTAAACAGTGAAATATTTGAGCACTCTCATTGTGACTCATGTAATATATATTTAAGGTACAAAATATCTACCTTCTTTACATTTCTTTTTCTTCAATTCGCCATTAGCGAATAAGTACAAATCTGACATTAATCTTTACAAAATTTATTAATCTTGTTTTAGTTTTCATGCGTGAAGAAATTGTTACTTAATCATTTCTAACTAATAATAATGATATATACAAAATTCATGTTTATATTTATGTGAAATCGGTAGATGGAAGATTTTTTTGAAGCATCAGCAATTTGAAGTCTTTAATTTACATGACACTGCAGCAGTAAAAATATGAATTCATTGGTACACAAAATAAGCACAAAGAATGAAATCAGATGTAGGACATGAAACCATCTTACATTCATATAAATCACCTGAAAATCAAATTATAATATTGTATATTATTCTCATGTGAGGATTCATCAAACTGTCCATTACAAATTGATTTACAAAGCTTCTATGATATACTTCATTTGAAGGAGTAAATTCGATATTATCTTCTTTTCAATGAATTCAACACAGGCTTTGAATTCTAAAGTTATTGTTGAAATTAATCTAAAAAAAAATATTCTCAGTGGAAAAGAAACTGAAATTTATTTCTGTGGAATTATGGAGGTAAAACAATTTTCATGTTGGAAGTCTTCAATATTTAGTCTATAGTAATCTAATATTGATTTTTCATGTAGATTGTTCGTGGTCGTGGAAAATATTCGTTGAAGGACCCCTTAAGTATCATTGGTTGAAATGGTGTCATATACTTTTGTGGTATTTAATGGATGAATTAGATTTTTATATTGAACTTGTTTCTCAAACTGAAGATTATATTGTAATTATTCACAAACCCACACATTAGTTGATGGTCCTTCTATACTTAAGTCTGAATCGGTGGGAATAAATAAGAAATTGTAAATTTTTTTATTTGTTATATATTGTGTTTATTGTAAAATGTTTTGTACATTCAATTTTTTCAAGAGAGTATTTTTTGAATGGATTTATTTATGTTTTTGATATATTTAACTGTGTGACTTTCTTTGCTTTTGTATCTAAGATGTTGTTCTTTTTCATTACAAATAAAATAATATATTCCTTGAACGCTGTAATCATTTAATGTTTTTTTTTTGGAATTTCTGCTTGTTGTGCTATTGATATTTGGCCATAATTGAATACTTTTTTTGGATGCGAGGCAAAAACATACAAGTGTTTGTGAAAAGGATAGAAATCATACTAGCCAGAAATAATATGTAGTGCGTTCCACTTGGCGATCACAACGATCAAAACGCTCCTTTGGCCGTTCCACATGGCGACTACGGTCGTCGTGGACGCGGCGAATACGTCACTCATGACGTCATTGTTTTCGCCCACGCCAAGCTCACAACGACCCATCCCAAGACTTGGGTCTTTGCGGTCGTTCGAGGAGTGGGGATGATGATTTGGTCACGGCCTGCTAAAGACTGATGTAGTAGGCCAATGCCAATCTAGCCCGTTCCACTTGAATGTTTGATTGCAACGATCGCGAGCATGTGGAATGGGATAAACAGCGGTCGTGAGCGTGAGCATTGTGAGCGCCAAGTGGAACGCACTAATGGTTGAAAGTTTACATTTCATGATTTGAAGTTCAATATCAAGGGAACCAGAAAGAAAAATAATTTTTGCCTTATCATTGATTGCATAGCAACAGTGAGTCAGCAGCGGCTCGTGAGGTTTGGATGCGGTTATGCGACAATTACATTTTGAATTACGTATTTATGAAATGATTAGACGATTCTAACGTCAAATATCATGATTTATCGATTACTCCATGCAGTTTTATAAAGTATCCCGGTTGGCCATGACATTCTGACATTTCACCGTGTATATTTTGAAAATGTTAGGTTATAGTCATTTTACTGTCGGATAAATACGCAACATTGTCCTTTCTACACAGAGGCAGTAATTACCTATTTATCGAAATGTTTATTTACGTTGGAAAATAATGAATTTGAGAAAATATTATGTGAATTCAATAATTCCAAAGAACTGGCGAATGTTGAACTTTTTTCTCTGTTAATACTGGAAATATTTCACGTATTTTCTTGTACGGAAATCAAGAATCGAGTGTTGAAATTCGACAATGGACAAAATAGTCCGTTACTTTGTGATAGTTCATTCGAAAAAGCAGTATATGTACTCGAATTACTCGACAGAAAGACTTCTAAACGAACAGACATTGGCAACGTCTCTGAAAATTATTTTGACATGGCCGTTATTTCAAGAGTGCCAACCTGCGTCAGTTTTGAGAAAAAAAACTTGATAAACCTAAATCTTGGCCACTCGGGATACTTTATAAAAGTGAATGGAGTATAGAGTAGAGGCACAGCCCAGTTTAATAGAATAAAGCCATAAACAAGACTAAGTTTCTTTCGAACTTATTTCTTGCACAAATTAAATTCGAAATTGAAATAAAAAAATCTTGGTTCTTATCTTTTGGCAAACTCATAGATGTGGCAAACAAAATTCTGTTTTCGATTGTCCGCATGCATTTTAATGAATTTATTCCAAGAGATCAGTACAGAATATAACAAAAATTCGCTAGGTCAAATATTGAACCAGTCAACTGTAGAATGTTCCCCTATATTTTAATTCGATCTGTTGGATTGAATACAATAACTGTTTGCTAAAATTCATTCAAGACACAGCAAACGCAATTATAATAATTCGAAACATACAGAGTCTAACAGCCAAATGGAATAAATTCGATAACGAATAAATGAGGGCGTGTTGGGAAAAACTCTCGGACACGTCGATCTGTAATTTTAAATGCGCATAATTTTCAAGAAAATATTCTATATAGGGTGTTCCATGTGACCGTGGCCAATACCAACTTTCTTATTTCAAATGCAACCCCCTGTATATTATTTATTTTTTGGATTCTTCAGAGAATTCTAGACACAATTCATGCACAATGTCCTATACCTATCTTTAACTATTTCGGAAGTGTTAAGTGTTTTCAGATTTATTGCAAAAATCAACGTTTTGAATAAAAATTATTTTATTTCACAAATTCGGTAGGTACATTACACTTAAAAACTAATAAGTAATACTGATTATTTCTTAATTATTAAAAAAAACATTAATGTCAATGTAGGAAATGTTCAAAATGCTCGCCGCGAACGTCTTGGCAACATGCTACAGATAACGTGTTACTATAAGGCTATGAGAATAAAAAAATCCGTTTTTGTTTTTTTTAATTTCTTCTCAGTAATGGTTTTTGCTTACTTCATTCATATCAAGAGGTAAATGGGTAATAAGTATTAAGTGTAATGTATCGAATTCGTGAAATGAAATAATTTCCATTTAAAATGTTAATTTTTGTAGAAAATCTGAAAACACTTTTTATTTCCGAAAAAGTTGAAGATAGGTAAAGGACATTTTGTACATGAATTATGTCTAGAATTTTCTGAAGAATCCAAAAAATAAATAATATACAGGGGGTTGCATTTGAAATAAGAAAGTTGGTATTTCAAAATCTTTAATGGATGACCATGGGATAGGTATCCTGAGTTTACAGGGGGCGCGATTTGGGTCTAGTGCGTTTTTTAAATATTTATATTGTTTCAAGATTAAAAGATGATTTAATGGTTATCAGAACTTGTCCAGTTTGTCTCTTGCCTCAAAAAATCTTTAGTCCACAATAACAAGCTTGATTACTTTACTTGATTAGTATCCTGTGCAGTGGAGTGGAATATGTACTTGTAGTCTCTATTGAATCCTGGAATTTTTCTTCTGGTTTTGCGAAAATCCGTTTAATTTTCTATTACAGTGCTATGAAGTTAAACGGGACTTTAGCTCTCGTAGTTTGTTCAAAATGGACCGATGTGCCACTTGCTTGTTTGGAATTATGAATTATGGAGTGGATATAACTGGTTACGTCAAACACCCAACTTTGGGTATATGCATTTGGTTCCAGAGAAGAGCAGCTGATAAACAAACCTGGCCAGGTAAGAAGATTCTACTCGACATTACAGTGTGACAAGAAAAACTTGGACAAACTCTTTTTTATTTAACTTTATTAAACAGCAGAAATTGAACAAAACAACAAATAATAAAAGCTTGAACATTTGTTAATAATATATTCAAGCCGTTTCGAAGTGGCTTCCTTTGGCGGCGATACACAGCTTCAGACGCTTCTTGAAACTTTCGGCAATGGGCCGCAGCTTTTTGGGCGTTAATCGGTTCCATTCCCGGCGCAGAGATTGCTTCAGCGACTCCAAATTTTTGTGTTTTTTAGCACAAGCCCTGTGCTCCAAAATCGACCCCACGCTGTAGTCCATTGGGTTGAGATCCGTTGAGTAGGGCGGCCATTCTGCAGATGAGATGAATCAAGGAAAATGGGTCCGACACCATTCTTGCGTCATTTTCGCTCTGTGAGCCGGAGCGGAGTCCTTTTGAAAGGTCCAATCGTCCAATGCGTATCGCCGAAGTGCTGCTTGGCCCACGGAAGTAGTACGGCCTCGAGGATGTCGCAGCGGTAGACTTCTTGATTGATTTTGACCCCTTGATCCACGAAAACTAAGGGAGTTTTACAACTGCCGCAAATTCCGCCCCAGACCATGACGGATTGCGGATTTTGACGGTGTTCGACGATGGCCGATGTACCGGGAGCCTCTACGGACCAGACTCTGTCGTTTTGGTGGTTGTGGGATTCTTCTACTGTGAAAAGCTTCTCGTATGTGAAAAGAATTCGCTCCCATTGCTGACCGGCGGCGAGACGAAGGAGTTGGCGGCACCTTTGGAGTCGTACGCACTTGTTTTCCTCCGTGAGGAGTTGAACTTTTTGGAGCTTGTATGGCTTGAGGTTGAGCTCCTTTTTGGCAATTTGACGGACTGGTTCGCGTTCGATACCGGTCTCACAGGCTATTTTTCTCATGGAAACCCTCGGATTTCGATTGACTCGCTTCTTGACGATGTTGCGATTGCTAGGTGTACTGACAGTGCGTTTTCTACCACTTCCTGGATGACGACCATCATGGCCAAGCTCCTTGAAACGACGAATTGCATCGGACACGGTTTGTCGGAGCACATTGAGCAAACGAACAATTTCGCATTGACGCCTACCTTGACGAAACAGCTCCAAAATCGCACTACGTTTGTTTGACATTCTAAAACTCTATGAAATGAAATTATATCAAACTGAAAATTCACATGTTATTACAGGAAAGTGTAGAGAAACCAAAAGAATAAAAATTATTTGGCTGCGCTGAAATACTTTTGTTCCAGACCACAGCAAAATTTGTCCGAAGTTTTTCTTGTCACTTGTATATTGAAATATACTTTCATTAAAATTCTCTCTATTCCTCTTTTGATTGAAACAAAGGATAGGAATGTGACTTTAATTTCTATCGCTTCAACTTTTATAATATTCATTACTGTTGAATGTTTTCGGATGAAGAAAATTTCATTCTGATCTAATTATTTTTTTGGGCTTATTAGGCGGAGCCTTAGCTCTTCTTGGGTTTATAATTAAAATAATGTAGATATACATATTATGTGTACTGAGTATATAGTTTTTTGAGGCCGAAATTCCACAGGAAATGAAATTAATAAACCATTTGCCAATTTTTTTCGTGTAATGTTCAGCTTTTTGGAGGTGTAACTTCTATGGAACTATTTCATATTCACAGGATATTGGGATAACATGGTTGGTGGAGGATTATCGGTAGGTCATGGTATATTAGAGACAGCTTTCAAAGAATCTCAGGAGGAAGCATCAATTTCTGAAGAATTGATGAAGAATTTAGTTAGTGCTGGTTCTGTATCGTGAGTAATATTATACTTATTTTCAAACGTTCATTCAATACATTTTTCATATTTGTTTCTCAATTGATGCTAAATATGCGGTGATTTTAGAAAAAAGAAAGTCTTTTTTCAATAGGATGTAGAACTCGTCAAAATAACTCATTCTTCTGAAAATCATCTATACATAAAATTCTCAGCATGAAGAAACCATCAAATAATATCATCCTAATACGAAATGAGAGTTTATATAGGCGATTTTTGGTTGAATAGTTTGTTTTAATAAGTTTCTTCCCTTGTTAAAAATGAAGACCCACTTTAGAAAACAACCTGTGTAATCATTTTTTCAGTTTCTCTTGTATGTATCGATGTGTGCTATTTCTTTCAAGCCATTTTTCGGTGTTGAAAGATTTGACTAAAAACCTTCCATTTGTGTTCAAAGAAACATTTAATGAATTATTACAAATTGCATCTTTCTGATGAATTATTCAGCTAACTCAACATGAATATTCGTTAAATGTTCACTTGTTTGTTTTAGATTCTTTTATGAATCTGAGCGGGGTTTATTTCCTAATACAGAATTCGTTTTTGAAATTGAGTTACCATTAGATTTCAAACCAGTCAATTCTGATGGTGAAGTAGATGAATTTGAGCTATTAACTGCTGCAGAAGCTATAGATAGAATTTGTTCGCCAAATTTCAAGACGACCAGTGTACCTGTAGTCCTTGATTTTCTGATAAGGCATGGCATAATTAACATCGAAAAAGGTGAGAAATTTTGAGGAAACTACGTTTCGTAGAGGCACTAATAATTTTTTTTATGTAGAAAGAGAATTGCTGCGCATTATTGAGCTTCTTCACGTTCCTCTTCAAACACTATACAATCATGTTTCACCGAAGAGAAACTCACTTGGAATAAAAGAGAATGGCGAAAATGCTGTTGAGTAATACTTATGGATCTTCATTTTAATTAGAGTAAATTTTTGATTTTTGAATTGATAAAAGCGAAAGCCTTAAGTAGGTACTTATATTTAATTTATTTATTCAGTGATAGGTAGCAAATTGATGAATATATAATGTTTTGAGAGCTTAGCCTTTATTACTTTTGATACCGTTAGTTAGTTCATATAGATTTTATATCTTATTAAAAGGTGTAAAAGTTTTCGATTACCATATACTTGTAATGACATGACCGTTTTTGTATGTATTTACTCTGATAGACTATACAAATAATATTCAATAAATACAATGCATCGAAAAAAATATGTCCACTATTTATTCCCAGTACTTTCAGCTTCATTTAGTGTTTATTGAGAGAGGCGAATAAACGTTTCGATCCGTTTCTAGATTTCATATTAGGCGTCTACGGGTATTGACCTATAACTATTGGATAATCAGTTTGGTGAGGATCACGGAGATAGGTTTTATCTCCCTGGGGAGGACATTGCTCAGGTCTAATATGAGATGAAATAAGACTTTGGTAGACGAAAAATAAAACATAAAATCCCTATATTTTTGAATTATATCAACGTTTGTTTTGTGGGAGAAATTAATCACATCAAGTAAAATATTCAATAAAAAATAACATATATACATAATAATACTTTCTCTGCACTCATTCTCAAGGCCGAATTTCTCAACTTTGTGGTCTTTCATCTTCCTGTTTAGAGATTGTGAAACAGTCGCCTTCTCCTGTATTGCTTAAAATACCTTCGTTACAATTTATGTCCTTGGAAGGGCCTCGTATCCTGAAAGAGGTTTACTATCATCAACAATTCGTTTTTACTTAAGGAGAAGTGTACAAGGTGACAGTTTTTTCGGAAATGATGTGGCAGACATACCTCGCTTGAATTTTCTTATAAATGTAGATTCCAATCAAGGGTATTGGAGTCATCATGGAAACAGCAACTGGACACACTGGAACGAAAAAATGTTTCAACAAACAGAAGTGGCAATAGCCAGTACAGATTCTAAAACTGATATACTGATTATTTGATGTAATAGCATATATTATATGTGAAGAAGTTTCAAATTCAGTTTTCTGAATCGGTGGAAAATTTCTTTAGCACATTCGAACTTTTTGTTTACTCAAATTCAGTGTATGGCTTTGGAACATAATCTTGTCGATCAAATTTCATGGGGTTGATATCTTGAATGGCAAGAACAAATTGTACACTATCATCAGGCTTCCACTCGAGTGTTTTTCATGCAGAATTACTGGCAATTGAAAGATGTTTAGACATAAACCTGGAATGAAACTATCAAGGGTGTGACATAGTGATCCATTCTGACAGTCTAGCTGCTATCAAAGCACTTAACTCCTATAAATATATGTCATCGACTCAAAGTTGATTTGGGGGTGCCGGAGAAAACTCAATGAGATAAGCAAAGAAAATTATGTTCCCGGTCATTCGGGAATCAAAGGAAACGAAAAGGCCAATATGCTTGCCAGAGATGGCGCACGAACGCCATTCACTGGCCCAGAACCTTTCTGTGGTATAGGGAAATGCACTTATAAGAAAGAGTTTCTGGAGAAGGAGAAAACCGAAAGGAAAACAATCTGGCGGAATCTCCCAGGAATGTATCACTCCAAAAAGTTCCTTCGGAACTTTGAAACTGCAAGATCCGAGAGGAATATTGATCTCAATAAGAACCAGCTACTCCTCCTCACCTGTTTTCTAACAGGACTTTGTCGCTTCAGGAAGCATCTGGTGAGAATGGGTTTATCGGACACTGATGAGTTTGAAATATGTAGGGAGGAGAAACTCCTATTCACTTAGTCACTGAATGCCTTGCCATTGCAACCAAAAATGTATATAAAGTTAGCAAAACAACTTTCGCGAATCAAACTCGGAATAGCTCAAAATTTTGCCGTTATTTATCCGTAATTTATTCGTGAAAAAATAAATTTTGCCGCTCTTATATTTTAAAAGATATGAGATGTGTCGCTAAGTTGATATGAACTTAGCGAAACAACTATCCGAAAATGCATTTTTCTCGAAAACTTAGAAAGCAATATCGATGAAATTTGAAAAGAAGATTGAGCTTTTCATCTTTGATTTATCCGTGAGGAAGAAAAATTTGCCGCTCCTGCTTTTAAAAAAATATCACGTGCACTGGTACCTATATCAAATTACCAGGTGACATATTGAAAAAAAAAATAATTTCAGCAATCAACAGATAATTTAATTTTTCCAATGATTTATCCGTAAATCATCCGTGAAGAAAAAACATCGCAACTCTTGTATTTAAAAAAATATTAGATGTTTCGTTGACTTGATATCAAGTTGGCGAAACAACTATTCAAAAAATGGTTTCAGCACAAAACAAAATAGCTCATCTTTTTAAGTGATTTATCCGTAAATTATCCATTAAAAAAGAAAATTTGTATCATTCAAGATTTCGAAGAAAAATGACAAAATCTGATTGATCGCTCAGCAGCCGACGGAACATAATTTATGCATTTTTCTCGAAAACTGGAAAAGCAATATCGATGAAATTTGAAAGGAAGTTGTGGCTTTTGATCTTTGATTTATCCGTGAAGAGAAAGATTTTGCTGCTCCCGGTATTAAAAAAATATCACGTTCACTATGGTAAGTTGATGTACACTTACCAGTGCACGTGATATTTTTTTAAAAACAGGAGCGGCAAAATTTTTTTCTTCACGGATAAATCAAAGATGAAAAGCTACATCTTCTTTCCAAATTTCAACAATATTGCTTGCGTGCTTTTCGAGAAAAATGTATAAATTATCGATCAATCAAATTTTGTCATTTTCTTCGAAATCTTGGATGATACAAATTTTCTTTTTTCACGGATAATTTACGGATAAATCACTCTAGAAGATGAGCTATTTTGTTTCGTGCTGAAAACATTTTTCCAATAGTTGTTTCGCCAACTCAAGTTAGTGAAACATCCGATATTTTTTAAAATACAACAGTGGCGATGTTTTTTTCTTCACGGATAATTTACGCATAAAGTGCTGGTTTCGCTAGTGCGTCCGACGCATGCAGCGACTTCAGAAAGTTGCTGCACCGTCTTTCGAATAGACTGCTACTTCGGAACTACGAAGAAGTGGTTTCGCTTCTGCGTCCGACGCAACAGCACTGCAACAGCCAAACGGCTGACTGCTTGGGGTACCAGTCCGTGCGAGTTGCTGCAGCGTCAAGAAGGAAAAATAAGTATGGATAAATTCACGAGGGACGAAGTGATGAAACTCATTGAATTAGTTTCTCAAAATAGATGCTTGTATGATGCATCTGATGAGAATTATAAGAATAAGTTTCTGTTCAACCGAAAAAAACTCTGGAATTTTTCTGGAATTATCTAGAAGATGTCTCGTTATGAGGTTATTGAAGGTACCTTCCTCATCCCTGTTTTTATACATTGAATGCACAGGTCGCCTTTTTTTATTTTTTTGCTTTACATATTTTAAAATTAATTAATCCTGCTCTTCTTCCAAAATATGAAGCGCAAGTAAATACTCCATTTCTAACAAATTATCACTGACGACTCACAGGACACAAATAATACTGCCGGCAGTGCCGGCTGCAGTCGTTTCGCTGCACCTAGGGAAACCACTCCGACGACGCAGCGGACGCAAGCATTCGCTGCACGCAGTCACTGCATGCGTTCTACGCACTAGCGAAACCAGGCCTTAAATCATTGGAAAAAATTAAATTATCTGTTGATAGCCGAAATCATTTTCTCAATATGCACCTGGTAATTTAATGTACACTTACCAGTGCACGTGATATTTTTGTAGAAACAGGAGCGGCAAAATTTTCTTCTTCACGGATAAATCAAAGATGAAATGGTGCATCTTCTTTCCAAATTTCAACGATATTGCTTGCGTAGTTTTCGAGAAAAATGCATAAATTATGTTCCATCGGCTGCTGATCGGCAATCAGATTTTGTCATTTTTCTTCGAAATCTTGAATGATGCAAAGTTTCTTTTTTCACGGATGATTTGAGGATAAATCACTTAAAAAGATGAGCTATTTTGTTTTGCGCTGAAACCATTTTTCTATTAGTTGTTTAGCCAACTTGATATCAAGTTAGCGAAACATCCAATATTTTTTAAAATACAAGAGTGGCGATGTTTTTTTCTTCACGGATAAATCATTGAAGAAGATGAGCTAGTTTGATTTCGGCTGAAAGAATTTTTCGGATAGTTGTTTCGCTAAATTGATATCAACTTAGCGACACATCTCATATCTTTTAAAATATGAGAGCGGCAACATTTATATTTTCAAGGATAAATTACGGATAAATAACGGCAAAATTTTGAGCTATTCCGAGTTTGATTCGCGAAAGTTGTTTTGCTTACTTTATGTACATCAACCATGTGTAAAGAATCCTTTGGGCACGAAACTTAAAGGAGTGAGGAACTAGCCTCGTTGAAAACTTCCCAGATATTGGATTTCATTAGATCTCTGGAACTGTAAGACGAACTGTAAAGTACGTGGTGACAACAGCTCTGTTTGGGGGACACAATAGACCTGAAGGTCGCCGTGAACTGTAACCCCTTTCTAACTATAACTATAACTTGAATAGTTACTGGAACCAAAGTATAATGTTAAAATAATTCTATCTTGTTGAGACCATTATTTGAATAAAGCTTTTGAAATATGAATAAATTTAACGGAGTTCGACAGAAAGTGGATTAGTTGAGTTTTGATTGAAGGGTATATAACTGAAAAACGCACCGAGCAGTCTACAAACTGATTAATGTGGTAACTGTTTTGCTTGGTATCGAGTTCACATTCCCCCAGCAGATTTCGTTTGATTACCTCAATGATACCGATCAATATTCTACTTTAACTATCTTGTTCGTCGAAGTTGAAGCATTACGAGCTCAACTGAATGTAGCCACCAATTCTGTAAGTAGGTATCGTGTTCGTCAAAGTCCAAAGGGCTTTCGGGTCGATCATATTCACCTATGAACAACCTGTTTGCGGAAACTAAAGCGGTATTCGTTGAATTAAACATGCAGAATCATATCATGTTGACAGAAATTGACTTAATCGAAAGATAGAGATAGATCTTTCTGGATTTCATTACGACGCGACGTGTAAAAACAATGAATGTAATAATGAATGACATTGCGTACCTGTCGTTAAATCAGCAGCTGGTTGTGTCAAAGAAAACCTCAGTAAGAATATAGCGATTCCAGTATTTTGTATTCCTGTCTCAATGGCTATTGCCAGACAATCTGGGTCTGATTGTCTTAGTATTTTGGAAATAATAAATGCTGCACTAAAACCTAAATATGGTAAAGCCATTCCTGCGACGATGATCTGAAATCATATTCAATATAAGTTTAATTTGAGAATTATATTTTCAGTTCAATATGATTTTTGTTCTTACTCACCTTCCAAGAAAAAATCTTGAATAAGTACAAATTCGTGACAGTTGCGAAAACAATTATGAAAAGTAGTAGTAATGAAGACAATCCTTTCAAAATCCTAGCCAGAAACGATGCCAGATTTTTGCAATATCTAGTGAGCAAATATCCAATAGCTAAGGGTATGATTAACCCAAAAGCTGACGTTGCAATAAGTCTGTAGGGTACCACCAACTTCGCCTGGTTGAAAATCAATTTTCCAAGACTGAATATCCATAAAGGCATCATAAGAAGGGCTACGAAATTGCCCACACTAGTCACTGTTATAGAAAGATCTACATTTCCATCCAGCACCAATGTCCAAATATTGGAGGCTCCCCCTGAAGGGGCAACCCCTGTGAAAAACATGCCCAGTTGCATTTCAGGGCTTTCAGGAAACAAAACTTGTCCGAGTCCATAACTTAACTGAAAATGTAGAGAAGAAAAAAATATTAATAGGGTGAAGAAAAAAAGAATCATAAATATCAGGAGAAAACTATAATCCATTTTAATTCAAATAGATCTCACTCACCAAAGGCATAACAATGAACTGGCTGCACAATCCTATCACGGGACCTACAGGCCTTTTCAAATTACGCTTGAGTTCTCCCCAATTTAAAAAACATCCAAAGTTTATGTATATGATACTGACTAATGTAGCTACTGACACTGTGAAAATTGTATCGATCAAACGTTTTTTTCTTATAACGATCACATCTAGTTTAGCTTCGATTGTTTTATCCTTCTTGACGTCTTTGCAAGTAACTGAGGTTTTTCCTGGAGATAATGAAGTATGAGCAACTTGCTTGGACAATATCCTTTTGAATTTATCACCTACCTAGGAATATGCCAGTTATGTTCAAAGATCTATTCAGTGGAAGATCGTTAAAAGTGAAATAAATTTCCTGGTTTATTGTTGCTATGTTATCATCCTTAGTACTTAACTGTAGTAGGTATTCCCCATTATCAGCTTCATCTGTTGAATCTAAAATGATAGTGTGAAATTGATATTCAATTTTTTCATTTCATCGCATAGGATGATGAGGAATTTGCTGAAGATACCTTTGTATACATTATATGGCACGCTGATAGTCTCATCCATATGTACCTTGACTGAATCATTTTGAAACTGTATAGATAAGGCATTAACCACCAGGACGTTGATTAGAATGATTGCCAGGATGATCAACAGGATTTGAGAGAGGCCATTGAAAGGGCACATCTGAAAAGGAAGTGGTTTTTGAAATGGATTTTTACTTTCTCGCGGAGGTCTTGTTTCACTGGAAATTGTTTTTGTATATGATCATAATCTTTTCAAGAGCCGACATTGAAAAAACAACATAATTCTTTCGTAAGAATCCGTGGTCGAAATCAATTTTGTCCGTTCGTTTGTAAACTCTGATATAGATGTTAACTAACCGACACAATGACATCATAGTGATTTCCATCTTATATGTTGACAGTTTTATGGTATCAATATGATTCTGTTAGTATTTTGCTTGCATTTTCCGCTTATTGAAATGAAACTGTTGTCATTCGGATCAAAGACTCGTGATCCCATTTTGTTTTCGTTTTGAAGTGGCTTTTCTTTGATGATTCGTATCGATTGTGGGATTACGGAATATTTTTGAAGTCAAGATATCCATCATATCCATATCTTTCTAGTGTCCAAGATAAATATTGTGATGTATATGTATTTGAATTTCCAGTGACAAAACAGGAAGCGGTTCAGACGAAATATTTTGTTGGAAAGAGTTCTGGTTGAATATGAATGCGGTCAAATTCATTGAATTGGAAATAACATTGCAAATGATATTTAACTTATACGATCTTTTCAGGGAGGAATGAATATACTTACTTCACTTGGGGCCATATATTAGGATATGAGAAAATATATACAGAGCTTTCATGAATTGGAGGTACTAACGAAGAGAGATGATTACTTGGATGATGCTTTTATCAAGATATTCGGCAGCTATTTTGGAAAAACACAAATCATATGACTTGTCAATTGCTCTTGAAAATCAACAGGTTGATATTTTTTCTGGGGCAATGTCCACTTTTACCCTCCAGAATATTTTGTGGTGAGCATCTGATATTATAAAATTCATAAAAAATCTTGAATTTTAAAACTTTTCATCCCTCAATTTTTTCGAATCTGCCTTTATTCTCGAGAAGAAATTTAAATATTAAATTCTCTGTAAGTCGCCAGGAAAATGAGAATTCTCGAAAAAATTGGCATACTTATTTGTATAAATTCATGGAAGTGGTTCATGAAGATTCGAAAACGCAAATTATAATGAAAATAATAAATGTGATACGTTATACATATTAGAAAATCTCAATCAATAAAAACAACAAATATAGGTAATAATAAGTTACAACAAAGACGTATTGAACAATTACAATAACGGAAATGCAATACAAAAAATATTAAAAATGTCTTTTTGCAACCCTGATCTCTTTTTTATATATTTTTCTACCTTCCAGTGTCGTACCACAAAAAAATACGGTAGGGAAAAAGTGGACATTGCTCCAGATAAATATGATCCAAGTTATATTATCAACAGAATTTATGATCTCAGTATATAATTAAACAAAAAACAAGATGAGGAAAAATTAAGTAAAATATTGTTCAATTTATTTTGAAAACCGTTCAGTTTCCGATGAAGAGGAACTATTTTTCATCAACATCATTCATTAGCATTTCTATCGGTAGTAACAAGATCTGAAAATTTGTCACTTTTTCGAGAGGCGTCCTTAGTTCTTTAATAGAAACATGCTGGAGTGATATCTTGGATGCAATATCATTTTTAATATTCAAACCTTAAGAAAGGGATTTCAAAGTAAATTAATGGGAAATAAGTAGATGTTATTAATTAATCATAATCCAATATGTCTTTTCTGATCACTTTTCACGATATTATCACGAAGGTTTCGTGTATTGATGACATTCCAATAATTAAGGCTCTTAATTAATCATAAAGAATGGATACTGTCTTCCGAGTTCAATGTATGATATGAGCCAAGGTCGATCGATGTTTCGATGAACAATTGAATGAACCTTTCGTTTTGTACTTAGTGAAAATCTTGCAACATAAAATTCGAGCAGGTACCAATTAATAGAACAGAATTTAAAATTTTCAATTCAATATCAGAGATTGTCTCTTGGAATTTTCTTGTATTTGCTTAAATTTCTGCAGTTTTTCATCAGAAATAATATTACTCGATTAAATTAGAATCGAGATTAGAATTAATCTTTGTTGATGATATTTTCTGCAAAATTCAGAATATAAGCAGATACAAAAATGGGACTAACTTGAAGCAAATGTCTTCAAAAGGATACCATCCATACATAGGAATGAATTGGAAATTGAAATTTTGCATAGATTTTGAGTCTTAAGGCCGATCATCAACAACGTCGTATCTTTGCTTATTGGGTCCTTGAAATGCATGAAAATGATCCAGCATTCCATTGAAGACTCATCTTTGAGTGATGAGGCCCATTTCCACCTCTGTGGCTTCGTCAACAAGCAAAATTGGGACTCGGAAAACCCAAGCGTTATTGTTGAAAAGCCTCTCTTAACCCAACGTGTGACTTTCTGGTATGGTTTATGGTCCGACGGGGTCATTACTTTTTCGACATTGAGGCTGGAGCAACAGTAACGGTGAATAGATTGCGCTACCGGGAGATGATTAATGATTTTCATGGCCGGAACTGATTGGTATTGACCTGAACGTTTACTTTCAACAAGACGGCGCTACGAGCAGCGAAACCTTTGATCTTTTACGCAAAAAGTTTCAGGACCGTGTTATCTCTCGAAGAGGTGACCACAACTTGCGAATTCTTCCTTTGGAGCCATGTGAAGGAAAAGGTTTACGGCCAAGAGCCCATCGTCGATTCAAGACCTCAAATATGGAATTCGTGAGGCTATCTAGGACATTGGGTAGAGCCACTTTGCGATTTGGTTATGGAAAATACATTAATACATTTTTTTTATTCAAAATTTTAGGGATCAATTGAACCTTTTTGAAGGGATTATTGTCAATATGAAAATTGGGATTATGATATTGTTCGAAATTTTCTACTGAGCTGAAATTTTTTTTAAAATTTTTTCGTTTCTCATAATATGACCAAATATTCACTAATATGTATCATAATCCCAATTTTCAGATTTCTAATAAGGACTGAACGAGAATAAATTAGCTATCACAAAAACGCCTATATCTCTTGAACCAACTGAGAACAAAATCAAAATTTGATCATAGTTAGCTTTGTTATGAACGTCAGAAACATGTGGAACATTTACTTCATAGATAGATGCATAGGTATTTCATGCATCTATCTTCATAGATATTATAGATGCATCTATTAGATATTCCAATTCTCTGTCGCAAAATGTCGAGCGAAGTGAAAACACGAGAATTTATAGTGAAACTTTTTCAAAATAATCAAAAATGGAGCTTCAAAAGAATCGCAAAAGAGGCTCGAGTTCGTCCGGAAAGGGTATCAAGAGTTGCGCTTCAACGAAGGTCTTACAATTAATCGCAAGGAAGGAACCGGGAGGAAAAAGGGGTTTCATAACCCAAAAAAAGTGAAGAAAGCCATCAGCCTTTTTCAGAAGAATCCTAACCTTTTAGGACGGAAAGTGGCCCAAATAGTGGAATTTTATACTGCAAATTCTCGTGGAAATGTTGACGAACAATTTCGCGTGAAGAAACAAGCAAAGTTTCCTAAAAAATTCCTGGTTTGGCAAGCAATTTGCACTTGTGGGAAAAGGAGCAAATTTTTCGTTGGCCAAGGCTCTGTTGACTCGAAGATATACATCGAGGAATGCTTGAAGAAGCGAATTTTACCATTTTTACGTGAACACGATGTGTCAACAATCTTTTGGCCAGCTTTAGCTCCATGCCACTACAGCAAGGCCACCAAGGAATGGCGCGAAGCTAATGAGGTGGTTTTTGTCCCCAAAGAGGCCAATCCACCAAATTGCCCAGAACTCAGGCCAATCGAAAGATATTGGGCCCTGGTAAAAAGAGAATTGAAGAAGACTAATGCTGGATTCCCATGCATCTGTCATCCGATGATACGATCGTCCGAAGGTGTTGTGATTGGCAGAAATATTCAATTTTGAATTCCCAAGGTGTTGTGATTGGCCGAAATATTCCATTTTCAATATTTCTGCCAATCACAACACCTTCGGACGATCGTATCATCGGATGTATGGAAATCCAGCTTAAGAAATCAACGAAAACATTAGCGGAATTCGAGCAAAAGTGGAAGACAGCATCCAAGAAAGTGACTGAGAACAATATAAGAAGCATGATGGGAAGAATCCCAGAAAAAATCCATGAATTTTGTAAAAAATAGTTTTGGTTTTTTTATTGTAAAAACGGTTTTCATTAGAATTGGAAGATGATTCGAAAATGAGTTTGATTTTCGAAATCGGTCCAGTGGCTCAAAAGATATAAGCGTTTTTGTGATAGCGTATTTATTCTCGTTCAGTCCTTATTATGTACAGTTCTCCAGAAACTTCAAATAGGTACTGGAACTAGGGACACCCTGTATTTCAGAAATGTTGTTAATTAACATTAAGAATAAATTTGGCTTACGTAGAATAGGCTCTGGGATTACTATACTCAACAACAACTTTCATGTGTAAGCAAATTCGCATTCAAGAATCTATTTTATAGCTGGAGAAAATTTTTTACAATTGTAAAAAATGTTTGACAGCATCAGCATAGAGAAATCGTATAGGATCCTGGATATGTTATTACAAAAATATTGGGATTTTTTTTCGTTAATTTGTTCGAATTTTGTACGGTTTTGAGTAAGCGTGCTGAGCGTGTAGCTTGAATACGTCCTTTTTCATCATCTAAATGCGACCGAATCTTTAGTTTTGAAATTATCAGGAATACAAAATTTCGAGGCCTGGTCAAATGTTGCCTTTTGAAAATCGTGAAATACAAAATACGAATCTACTCTGAAAATTTGCCAGTCTCATGTTCATCCGTTCGAAAGTTATCATGCATGTTTACGGACAGACGGACATAATTGAATTTAACCACGGATTCGTGATCATTGACGAGTGAGACCGTGCTCGAATCAAAATTCATAAAATACAGACATATAGTGACGAATTGATAGAACATTCGTTTAAGTAGAACGAGCGTTCCAAAATTAAGCAATGGAGAAGTGAATGTGGGAACTACTTAAGCCAAACTGTTCGAAATATGCGAATTATTTTTCGGATCAGTTTAGAAGGTGAATGAATTTAACTCATTATATCCAGGTACACAGATCTATACAGTCTGGGTAGTTTTTTATATGCATAGGGAGATAGTCCCGAATTTATTCATGGTTTGAGATAAATTTTTATTGAATTTCCTCGTGGATTAATTGACAAAACGCTGGTAATATAAAGAAATGAATACTCATTCCATTCGATGAGCAATGCATTTCAGAATTCGGAGTGATGAATATTCCTACCTTACTCAACTTGCAATTATTGACCTTGAAGGATAAGAATAAGAAATTGGCATTATACGTGAAAAGTTATTCACGTAACATTCACTCTCTGCTTAAGTCAGAATGTCCAGTCAGTCCAGTTCTCGCTGTGCTTTATTTCCAATCACAATTTTCATTAAATACAAATAACCAAATTCAGAAGCACGTTGAAAGTTTCACTAGAAAATCTAAAATCAACAGTTAACACACTGTTTATGTACACTTCGCGAGATGCACAGTCGCACTACCACGGGACATCGTGCACGCGAGCTTGACCTAGAACGACGAACGAAGTTTAACTTTCCTTTTATCTTCTAGGCCGGTAATGTGAAATGAGTGAAACAGTTCATGAATGGGCTAATTTGTACATACGGCCTGAAGGCTACTTCCCATTTTCGTTTATACAAGGAACAGCGTGTCCCAAGTTCGAGTGCCTATTAGACGTTCCTGGAGAACTGGACATATTTGGAATCTGAAAATTGGGATTATGATATTGATCGAAATTCTTTACAGACCTAAAATATTTTTGGAGCCTGAGCACTTCCGGTTATACAAGGAGTGAAAATGAATTTGTTCAACATTTTTTTTAGATTTTTTCGTTTCTGTTATGATTGAGTATTCAATGCTGAATACATTTCTGTTGAAACCATTGTATTCATTCGAATAGTTTTCGAAATATCGAAAAAAAATGAAAAAAGTCAAATATTCGCAGTCAGTATTATCTTCATTTTTCTTATTCTGAACATCCGAGTGTAAACCGTTCTCACAACGTGAAAGTTGAAGAATATGGAAAGGTCATGCATCTTTTGATTTCATAAATATCATCACAGGGTGTTTCAAAATTTTTGTCGAAAGCTGTAATTGAAAATTGGCCATAACTTCTGTTTTTAAAATTATAGAACCCTATTCTTTTATGATTGCGTTGGATTCTGCGAAGAAAAATAGTGATAACACTCTGAGATGCTCTTGTGCCCCTAAATTCAGTAATTCCCGAGTTATTTGAGCTTTTCTGGATTCATGTAATCATATTGTATACGTAGAGTAAAATTCATCGAATCTAAACACATTCGATTAATAAAGAGAGGAGTAAAGATGAGGCATCGATGCATAGAATACTTGCATCGACTCTTTACTAAAAATCGTGACCAAAACTTGTAGATCAAAACGGCATTCTACATTTACTGCGTTCGTTATTACCAATCCGGAGAGAAAACGGACACAGAACATCTAATAAATACGGATCTCTCTCTCTTCTCTCTTTCAGCCAGAGAGAGAGAGAGAGATTCGAATTATTGGATGTTCTATGTCCGATCCGCCTCCGAAAGGGAATACCGAATGCGCCTAGTCTAGTACTGGTGCTACTTCCGGAATAATCCGCAATATTTTGCGGCCGTGGCGCTATTGCGACCATGGAAAATAGCACGACCCCTTTCGGAAGAAATGAAAAGTAGGACAAATAATCAGATTTTCGATCGACAAGAAAGTCTTGAACAAAATCTAATCAGTGCCAACACCAGGTATTCTATGCATCTATGATGGAGCCTAAAATTAGAACTGTCACTTAGGTACGAATCAGTAATGGGATAATTTATCTTCTATGGTCACAGAATATTCTCATGCAAAAGATAAGATGAATTTGACTCTACGTACGATACGACATAAATCAAGAAAATCTCAAATAACTCAAAAACTACTGAATAGTAGTAAGAGAAATTATGGCCAATTTTCGATAACAGTGAACTGTATACCCTGTATATTATTCAGCTTTTGATTTGAAAAACTTGGGTTAGTGGTTTCTGATGTGGTACGTAAATTCAAAATAGAAATTAGAAGGTAATATTGAGGTGTCGTGCTGAAAAACGATAAGGCCATCAAAATCTCAGGGGGGGGATGCCCCCCCCCCTGCGGGCGATCATGGGTCCCTCTCAGCAATATTATTATTTATCACCACTCTGCCGAAAAAAAACATAAGAAAAAGCAGAACTTTTTTCATTCATTCGAGTCACGCCTCAGAAGAATCAATTGCGTGAGTTAAATTTGTTTTTCAACTCCAGGAATTGAGTTATTCAGTTCCAGGAATTAGAGATCAGCAGAAGAAAACATTGGGAGAACTTCCCAGTTATTTGGGGAAGTTTGTATCATCGATAACAGTGAACTTGACCTTTCTGATTGTGATGGAGCAGACATAAATAAATGATTGATAATAATGCATTCGGATCATTGAAATGCAGAAATAGCTTTGGAGTATCATTAAAATGTGTAGTTTGTTGTTATCCATGCACTGGATTAAAAACTCACCCACCCTTTCGTTTTGTCAAAGTTGCAACATTATCAACACCAATATATATTTCAAGTGAAAATTTTCACTGAATCGTACTGAATCGCTTATTGTGTAATAGACACATCTACTGAGACTTATCGATTTAAGAATTTGTTCTCACTGTTGATTCAAACATTTTTCAAAATTATGACAAAAAGCGTAACCACGGACTCATTGACATGAACATTGTCACGATGTCATTCAAAGCATTTAAAGGAAGTCACTCAGAGGTAGAGCGTTTATCTTTTCTTCTGAATAAAATTTGCAGTTGAATTTGCATTAAGACTTATAGGGTCATTATTATTTTCTTCCTCAACTACACAAATGAAGCACTGACGTGAAATCAGGACCTTTTGAGCGCTCGTTAATAGACCTTTCTCTATTTCAGTATCGTAATGTGTTCATTACAGTTCTAAAAACAGTGCTGTAATGAATTCATTACAGCATCGTTTTCAGTAACATTTTTCGTTTTGTGGTTGTCAGCAATGACTTCCGATCCTTTTAAATTTCAGCAGACGTCAATTTGGAAATGTCAATTTTCGTATTTCCTAACATTCACACCAACTGCCAAGATACAATATGAAAGTCACTAGGACCTATAATTTGAATTTTTTCATTGAATTTCACAAAATTTGAGTGAAATAGAGAAAATATCTTCTAATACTCGTTGCAGAATGCAATTCCAATTCCCATTCGTATTGGAATAGGAGCCCATTCTGCAACTAGTTTTAGAATATACTATTCCACAATACGTAGAACAAAGATGAAAGATGTGAACTAAACCAGAATGAGAGAGAAACAGGTATATTTCATGCGCAACTTGTGGGCAGCATTAAAAGATGCGCAAACCTTAGTGCGAGAGAGAAAAGAAAGAGAGAGAGGGAAGCAATGAAATGAGATCCTACTGAGTACTGGTTTTATCTTTTATCGTACCGTGACCGTCACTTAGTAACACAACATTGTTGAGGCATACTAAAATTTTGATTTTCGATAAACAATACAACAAATAACATCCACATCCAAAACATCGACTGCGTAAAATAATAATATCAATTGTCAAATGTCAACGATTTAAGGAGGGAAATTTTGACGACCAATGATATTCATTCTTAGCCCACAAGTGACGCGCGCAATTGTCACCTGCACAGGTAATTCTGGAAAGGTCTATTCACATTCGGAGTCGTTCCACCTTGTAGGTAGATTCGCATAATATCACAAAATTTGAGTGAAATAGAGAAAATATCTTCTAATACTCGTTGCAGAATGCAATTCCAATTCGCATTCGTATTGGAATAGGAGCCCATTCTGCAACTAGTTTTAGAATATACTATTCCACAATACGTAGAACAAAGATGAAAGATGTGAACTAAGCCAGAATGAGAGAGAAACAGGTATATTTCATGCGCAACTTGTGGGCAGCATTAAAAGATGCGCAAACCTTAGTGCGAGAGAGAAAAGAAAGAGAGAGAGGGAAGCAATGAAATGAGATCCTACTGAGTACTGGTCTTATCTTTTATCGTACCGTGACCGTCACTTAGTAACACAACATTGTTGAGGCATACTAAAATTTTGATTTTCGATAAACAATACAACAAATAACATCCACATCCAAAACATCGACTGCGTAAAATAATAATATCAATTGTCAAATGTCAACGATTTAAGGAGGGAAATTTTGACGACCAATGATATTCATTCTTAGCCCACAAGTGACGCGCGCAATTGTCACCTGCACAGGTAATTCTGGAAAGGTCTATTCACATTCGGAGTCGTTCCACCTTGTAGGTAGATTCGCATTCAAAAATCTTATGAATTTTTTTTTTACAGCTGTATGAAGAAATTCGACAACAGCTTTCAAAGAAATCGTGTACGATCCTGGATCTCTTATAACATAAACATTGTGAATGTTGAATACAAAATCTGGACAAATTCGGATGTCGCTGAAATACTTTTTACATCTAAATGCAAAATTTCATCCCCATCATCGAATCCGTAATTGTGAAATTAACAAAAACAAAATTTTAGAACGGCCATATTTACAGAACACGTAGTCGAATTTAAAATTTTTAGGTCATTCCGTTCGAGAGTTATCTGTTTAATGCCGGGCGGACATAATTGAAATTAAATACGGATTCCCCATAAGTGAGTCGAAGCTTATCGTTTGAGATCGTTCACTGCTCAAAATTCGAATTTTCTACTACTTGAACTACCGTATTTGTTTGGATCAAAATAAACTGCTACACATGAGTTGGGGATATTGACTCAAATTGCAAAAAATATAGTTAAAATAAGATTTTTGTGATGAAAATTCATATTAATATGATTTCAAGTTGCAAATTAATTTCAGCCTGTAGGTCTGCAGCGTATACAGGGTGGTTAAGAAAAATCGAGTAAAATAACGAAATTTTTTTTCCCATAGAATTCAAGCATTTTAAGACTATCAATACAATGTATGGCATCCACGGGCATCAATAACAGCTTGAAATCTTCTTTGCATACTACACACGAGGTTGTTGAACATTTCTTGAGGAATTTGGTTCCATAAACGGGGCAGAAGCTCTCTCAGATCATTTAAGGATTCTGCGGTAGGTCTAATGTTCTTTGAAGCTAATCCCATGCATGTTTTATGCAATTCAAATCTGGTAAGTGCGGAGGTATTGGTAAATGTGGAATACCAAGCTCCTCGCGCGCATTCTCAACTATGGCTGCACGCACGCGGTCTAGCGTTATCGTCTAGAAATTGAAAAGTTTCACCAATAGCAGCGTGAAAATTTGTCACAACATTGTCAATGACATGCTTCCTATGGTGTAAGGCGGACATATTCCCAGGACAAATGTGTAGATCTGTGCGACCGTCCCATACCACAACACTACCCCCTCGGAATGGATGGACTTCTTGGACATAGCGATTACGGGGTATGCGTGGGATTGTCCATACCCTTATTCTTCGAGAATCTGAAAATCTTCCATATATGGATTCATCAGTGAAAAGGACACCACGCCATTGATCGTTCCAATTGATATGTTGCCTTGACCATTCGAGTCTTTGACGCTTATGGTCACGTGTTCATGGAACTCCTCTTAATGGACGTCTAGAACCTAGATTCACCTCTCCCAAACGTCGTCTGTTAGTTTCGATGGAAACTTGGACTTTATCTGCATTTTGAAGAGTATTCCGTAGCATTCTACAAGTAGATGTAGGGTTTCTTCTCGCCGAAACGGTGATGAAACGATCCTGAGCAGGTGTTGTTTTTCGTCGCCCACAAAGCCTTGGTTTTTTCAACACGGAACCTGTCTCCCTTAACCTATTCCAAAGTCGAGATATCACACTTTGGCTGACTTGGAGCCTTTCCGCTACAATCACCTGAGTTAGGCCACCCTGTAGCATTCCGATAGCCCTATTAGCCTCAGCGTTTGTTAATTTACGTCTTGGCATTTTCAGAAAACTCGTTTCAAATCGAAGCCGTTGATAAACTGACTTCATTTCCAAAAAAGAACATTCATGAAGCATATGCAAAGAACCAAACTTCAGAAAAAAGGCGACCAGATTGACGAAATGTTTTATACTGATTTTTATTGGATCGATTCAAGTGGTTATTGAGTTTTAAATGATTTACAGCGATTTTCTCGAATATTACATACTTTTAAAAACGATTGAATACGATATCCCTGACTCTTGTGGAGCAGTACCTATATTAAACCAATATGAACATAGCCATTTTCTACTCTTCTATTTCGTCAGTATCTACCCACATTGTCAAAAGTCATGGCCCCCTAAGTTTCTCAGGAAATAAACAATCTTTTCTGGCATGAGGTGAATATTTTCCTCTATTTCAATTGCAATATATTTGATAAAAAATCTTTGTTTGTTATTATTTGCTTAATGCAGGATGAGACAAAATTAAGAAAATGGGAAAAAAATTAAATATATCGATTATTTATTTTTGATTAAATATACATAGTTATAATTCTTCCACAACTGAATCCACATCTTCTTTCAATCAACTGCCTAACACGCCTAGGCATTTCACAAATCAAGTCATTAATGAAATTTTAATTCTTCCTGAAGTGATAAACTCAACTCCTGAGAAGTTGAAGGTGGGTTTTGGCGATTGGATATTGCTCTCCCCAAGGGCCCAAGTAATCCCATAGTGCTCAATTGAATTCATTTCCGGTGAGTTTGCAGGCCAGTTCATTCTCCGGATATTGTTCTCTTGAAAAATGTTCTGAAACCTTCGTGTGCGGTGTGGTGTGGCGTTATGATTCTGATGAATGATATTCTCCTCAAATTTGTTGCGCAGGGAAACAATGATTGGTTCAATGATGTCTTCTATGTGGATGGCATCAGTCATTGTTTATTCAACGATATTCGAACAATATACCCCCTAGCACATTATTGATCCACCTTGAAAGGCCACAACTTCCCGGGCGAAATTGTCGCTCTAGTCGGCCTGGACTTCTCCAAACTCTTTCTCGTCGATTATCATTTTGTAAACCGGATAGTGACTCGTCCGAAAAAAGTACGTTGCGCCGTTGTGGCAAAAGCCAGTCTTGGTGGTGTTCTGCCCATTGCCAATGGGAAGCTCTATGCCCAGGTGAAAGCCGAAGTACTCTTGAAGGTCTTGCCTTGAATTTGGAAAATGCAATTGTCTCCTTATGGTACTGGTTGAGATTACCGGTCTATAGGTCCACAAAAAATGACTTCGAAGGGCTGTTACAGATACCGGACCACTATGCGTCATTGCGTCGTACTGAAGTCCTTGTAATAATAATCAAACGTAGCGCAATCTGGTGGTTCGACAAAGCTTTTTGATGTAGGGCTACTATTCTTGCCCGGTCAAACTGAGAAATTGGATGTCCCGGCATTTTCCATGGAATATTCTCAATATTAAAACTCTTGTTATTCGCTGAACCCTGATTAACTTCGCGAACACAGCTGTATTCTCCTGAACGAGAAACACTTTTCCTGGTGTATTGTTTTTATTTAAGGAGAGTTAAGATTCCATACACAAAAAATTGTCATGTAACATTCAACAAGTTGAGAGTTGATAGGGGGGCAAGAATTTGGACGATGTGCTTGTATCCGACAGTCGACCCAAAATCATTCACAGGAGGCGGAAATGGTATCCGAAATAATAAAAATGAAACACAGAAAAAAGACTGAATTGTAGGGTTCAGGTTTTCTATTGAAAAGTAGTAATTCGTATGAAATCTGGTTTCATTTGATTGAATGTGCTTTTCCGCATCTGATTTTTTTTCAGACTAATAACGTATACAGGACTAGTATTTTTCTTGGAGTGGTTGGTCGAAAATTTTTGAACCATACAAATGAACTGAGCCCTTTGCTATGAAAGAAATTCAACTTAATCCGCCCCCTAAAAATTTCCCACAGCTCGAGATATATCACAATCAAAGAGATGGGAAGTGAAATATTGTGAAATAGACTTCAGAAGTTAGTCCACTCTGATGTACATGTTTCTAATAAGAAAAAAATATTCTCTGATTTTCTGCATACATTTTAAGAGTACATTCTTTCAAGATGTATGATGCTATAAATCATTCCTCAATTAATTTTCAGAATTTTCCTTATGAAAAAAATCGCAAAATTCATTCAAAATATGCACTCACCTCTAGGACTATCGAATATAAGAACTCGATCCAGAATAACCAACCAGATCACTCAACAATTCGAAATATTTATTTTCATTCGAACATTCGCCTACTACGTGAAGGTTAATGCTGTTGCATTTCCGCAAGACTCGCACTCCACGTGGGAAAAGGTGAAGAGGATTATGATGCGCTCTTCCTCTCTGGTCAACTCCCGGGTTCATTTGGAGGATCCTTTCAGTGACGTCAGCATTCAATTGGCGGAGTGGGACAGGAGCAATCACGTGCGCTTTACCGCTTTACGTTCCGAACATTTGGAGAAATGGGGGTGCATTTAGTATTATCGCTGATTGCATATATAGGGGTGATTTTGTTCGTACCCGCTTCAATCATTATAGAGAGGGATATGATTTTATTTTAGTATTCACTATATTAGGTTACGTTTGGGATTTTCCCATGTGAATATATCAATTCAAGTGCAGATTAGAAGAATAATAAGCTATGAGCAGTATATTTCAAACCGGCCCCAATTTCTTGTTACGAAAATATTTAAATTTTGCTAATTCGCTAAAATTTTATATATCGGGTGGTTGAAAAGTCTGTAAACGGTGGATTATTTATTTCACGCACAGGTGGAAAATCGGACTTCTGATACTCGTAACTGGGATCTTTAGTAATTACGCCCGAGGAATCAAATATGCCCATCAGATTTTGGACTCAAAAGGGCCTTATACGAGATATGAGTCCCAACTTTGAAATTTCAAATGCAGACCCGGATTCCGCGGGTAATTCTAAATCCGGATAGGTTGAAACCAAAATTTTTTCGTACATTTTTGGGCTTTTTTTGTTAAAAAATCCGGGGCGCTCATTCAGATCAGAATGCAGAAATTCATATTCTGATACTGAGGTCCTTAGTTATTTTTCTCGAATAATCGATTGAGCCATCAGATGTTAGGTCCAGAAAGACCTTAAACGAGATAAAAGGCCCAACTCTGAAATTTCAAATGCGAACTCATCTTTTCTATAGCAGATTCGGGTTCAACAGGAAATTTCACATCCGTTCATCCAGATCTGAATGAAAGTCCCTGGATTTTTGAGAAAAAACGCTGCATAGGGCATGAAAATCGACGAAAAGTTAAGGTTTCAACCAATTCGGATTTAAAATCTCCCACTGAATCCGAATCTGCAATAAAAAAATGAGTTTGCACTTGAAATTTAAAAGTTGGGCCTCATATCTTGTAAAAGGCCCTTTTGGGACGAAATATAAAGGCCCCATTCGATTAAATTACTGAAGACCCCAGTATCGGAATTCTGATTTTCGAACTGTGCGCGAAATAAATTCACCGATTCCACTTCCAGACTTTTGAGACACCCGGTAGTTATGGTTTACCGATCTGGACATAATTTCGCATGTGCCTTGATGCTTGAACACTTCAGTTAGTTCAGAATCAAACTTAATTTGATCTAGAATACACACATCGCCAAAAGTCTTGCCCCCTCCCCCTATCAACTCTCAACTTGTTGAATGTAACATGAGAATTTTTGTGTGTAGAATCTTCACTGTCTCGAATGAAAGCAATAAACTAGCAAAAAATGTTTCTTGTTCGTGAGGATAGCCGATAGAGGTGTATTCGGAAGTTGATCATTTTCAGCGAATAACGAGAGTTGTAATGTTGAGAATATTCCGTGGAAAATGCCACGACACCTAATTTCTCAGTTTGACCGGGCCAGAATAGTAGCCCTACATCAAGAAGCTTTGTCGAACCATCAGATTGCCCAACGTTTGAATATTCCACGGACTTCAGTATAAGATGCATAGTGGCTCTTTTCCTGGAAACCGACTGCTTTGCCCGGAGACCGGTGCCTGGTCGACCCAGAGTAACACCTGCAAGGGAGGACCATTATATCGCAAATTTTTCTCGAAGGAATCTAACGGTATCTGTAACAGCCCCTCCTAGTCATTTTTTGAGGACCTAAAGACGGGTAGTCTCATCCAGTACCATAGGTAGACGGTTGCATTCCTCAAATCTAATGTCAAGAAGACCTTTAAGACCCCTCATATTATCGTTGAACGAACAAGGACTGGTAAACATCATTGAACCTGCGCAACGAATTTGGGGATATTTCATTTATCAGGATGATAACGCCACACCACTCCGCACATGAAGGGTACAAAACAATCCAGAGAATGAACTGTCCAGCAAATTGAGCGGACATGAATCCAATTGAGGATTGAGCACGTATGGAATTACTTAGGGAGAACTATATTCAATCGCCAAAACCCGCCTTGAACTATTGGGGAATTGAGTTTAGCCCTTCAGGAAGAATGGAACGATATGCCTGATAATTTCATTAATTTACTTGATTCGTGGGATGCCTAGGCCTATTGGGCAGTTGATTGGAAGAAGAGGTGGTAATACGAACTAGTGAATTTGGATTCAGTTGTGGAATAACTATAATTAGTCAAAAATAAATAATCGATAAATATAGATTTTTTCTCATTTTTCCTATTTTGTCTCATCCACCATAAAGTAAATAATGCGAAACAAAGATTTTCTATCAAATATATTGCAGTTGAAATAGAGGAAAATATTCATCTTATTTCCAGAACATAGATTGTTTATTCCATGAGAAACCTAGGCAGACTTTTGACGGTGTGTGTGTATGTAGTCTCGAAATTTTCAGGAAAACAAAATTGCCAACAGCCATATTTACGGAACCCCTGGTTGTACTCTGCTTATTAACTCAATCGCGGCATTCGACGTCCGAACCTGACCTGAAAATTTCATGTTTCAGTTTCAGTATAATACAGGTGTCCCAAATATGAGTGACTGATTTCAAACATAAATGCCCAGCTTATTAATTGCTCCAAAGAGATGGGATTTTCACTAGTTTATCAAAGAGATCTTTGTTGTTAATAAAACAAAAGATAGAAAACTATACATTTTTGGAAAGGAGAATGATTGCTCTTTCGAATGAGATCAAAAATTATAGGATGTTCCATTTAAAATAACACATATTTTCCCCTTTGAATTTGACCAACATTAGTAAAACACCATGTGTTGATGAGATACAAATGCCAGCCAAGCCTAAAAAAATCTCTTGGATAAACTAGTGAAACTAGTGAAAACTAACTCTGGAGCAATTAATAAGCTGGGCATTTATGATTAAAATCAGTCACTCACATTTGGGACATCCTGTATAATATGAATGTATGGTATATTTTTGAATTTGGAATTTCCATTTCTCCTGAAATATTAAGGATGTACCCTTCGAAATATGAAAGAAGGTATGTGTTGTCAGTATAAAGGATGCCATTTCACTCCAAATATTTCACATCCCATTCCAGACTATCTAATTATTTGTAAGATTTTCGAGAAATATATTTTCTAAGTGGAAAAAATGCTTATATACAGGGTGTTTCAGTATAAGGGACCCTAAATTCGGCAATTTAATCCTCAGATGATTTTATGACATAAAGTTCCTATGGACTATAGGTCCCTAACGCACTGTTTCTGAGATACGGGGTGTTGAAATTTAAAAAAAAAATGGGTTTTATGAAATTATTTTCTACACCGTACACGATTTTTTTCGTTTTGGTAGGTCATGAGTACGCATTAAGACACATTTTTTCCTATACAAAATGATGTTCAATTTTCACCAGTGGCGTCCGTACAGACTTCTGTCCGAATGAATTCGGTGAAAAAATTGTTACGCCAATGATTTTTCTCGAATTTCAAATTATTTTCTTAATTACCACATAATTTACAATAAGAATGGTGTCTTGAGTTTTTTACCTGCGACGAATACTTTCTGAGAAAAAAAATAAAATGCAATTTCATCATGTGTTTAAATGCGTACTCATTTTCATAATAAGTTTCCGTGAATCTTCAGATGATTTTATGATATGAAGTTCCTATGGACTATGGCTCTCTGACACATTGTTTCTGAGATACGGGGTGCTGAAAATAAAAAAAATGTTTTTCGAAATTATTTTCGGCAGGATATGAGTACCTACGCCATTGCTTTTGATAAATACAAGTTTAACTATTTACTTATGAAAACAGAACTGCCTACCTACTACCACTAACACTAATAATGCAAAATTGTTAAATTTACAAAGCAATAAGAGATCTTCAAAAATGAACAAAATGAGCCAAACCGAACTTATCACTATATCAGTTGTTGAAAATGACCACCACCGGCAAGTTTGCATGCCTCAGCCCGCCTTCTCATCAATTCACGTACTACATATTTGAAAAATTCCTGGAGTATTTCGTATCTCTTCGCAGGAAGTTATTATTCGGTTTTTCAACTCCTCTACAGATTGAATTGGAGTCCTATACACCAATGTCTTCAAATGTCCCCAAAGAAAAAAATCCAAACAGTTTAGGTCTGGAGACCTAGGTGGCCATTCTCGTGGTCCTCCACGACCTATCCACCGATTATTATAAGTTTGGTCCAAATAACCACGTGCTAAAACACTAAAATGGGCGGGAGCACCGTCGTGCATGGATCACATCGCGCTCCTTGTTAGAATGTCGACATCTTCCAACAAAATTGGTAAACTTTCTTCCAAAAAGCGGCGATAAGAATCTCCATTTAACCTACTTGGTAGGAAGAATGGCCCAATCAAATAGTCACCAATTATTCCAATCCATACATTAACAGAAACTTGGTCCTGGTACTGGGTTTCACTAATCTTGTGTGGATTTACCTCTGCCCAAAAATGATTATTATGAAAATTCCTTATACAATTTTTCGAAAAAGAAGCTTCATCAGAAAATAAAATTTTAGTTCCAAATAAAGGATCTGCAGCTAATTTTCTGAGAAACCATTGGCAAAAATTAGTACACAAGGAAAAATCTCTCGGAAGCAGGGCCTGGACTCGTTGGATACGGTGAGGATATAATAAAAAATCATGAAGAATCCTCCAAACTAGCACGTGGTTAATATTTAAATTATTGGCTATTTTTCTTGTACTTATTTCGGGGTCGTCTTCAACCATATTCAAGACAGCCTCCTCCGTTTGTGGAGTTCTTGCAGTTGTTATTGCGCCTTTCAAACGATTATTTGGTTCAAAGCTGCCTTTTTCTCAAATGAACCCTGTAAAATGTTTTCGCTCCAGGTACTACTCTTTTAGTAGCTCTTCACATAAACGTCTGGCTTTTGATGCATTTCCGTCAGCAAGACCATACATGTAATGTATGTCTGCAAATTCATTGTTTGTGAAATTTACCATCCTAGATATTGTGTAAAACCAGCAGTCGAAATTAATTTTGCAAACGTAAAATATGAAGGCGACTAAGCTGTGTCCAGACGATTTTAGAAGTAATCAAAGAATTATCTTAGATGAAATTGCATTTTTTTTCTCAGAAAGTATTTGTCGCAGGTAGAAAACTCAAGAAACCATTCTTAGTGTGAATTATATGGTTATTACGAAAATAATTTAAAACTCGAGAAAAATTATTGGCGTACCAATTTTTTCACCGAATTTATTCGGATAGAAGTCTGTACGGACGCCACTGGTGAAAATTGAACATAATTTTGTATAGAAAAAAATGTGTCTTAATGCGTACTCATAACCTACCAAAACTCAAAAAAAAATCGTGTACGGTGTAGAAAATAATTTCATAAAACCAATTTTTTTTTAAATTTCAACACCCCGTATCTCAGAAACAGTGCGCCAGGGACCTATAATAGTCCATAGGAACATTTATATTGTAAAATCATCTGCTGATTAAGATCCCCAATTTACGGCCCCTTATTCTGAATCACCCTGTATACAGGGTGTCTCAAGTTCGAGTGCCTATTAGACGTTTCTGGAGAACTGAACATATTTGAAATCTGAAATTTGGGATTATGATATTGTTCGAAATTCTCTACAGACCTAAAATATTTTCAGAGCCAGAGCACTTCCGGTTATACAGGGGGTGAAAATAAATTTGGTCAAAAAAATTTTTTTTCAATGTTTTCGTTTCTGATATGATTGAGTATTCAGTGCTGAATACATTTCTGTTGAAACCATTGTATTCATTCGAATAGTTTTCAAAATATCGAAAAAAAAACTGAAAAAAAGTAAAATATTCATAGTCAGTATTATGTTCATTTTTCTTATTCTGGACATCCTGAGTGTTAACCGTTTTCCTAATGTCAAAGTAGAAGAATGTGGAAAGGTCATGCATCTTTTGAATTTCATAAATATCATCACAGGGTGTTTCAAATTTCGTGTCAAAAACTGTGATCCAAAATTGGCCATAACTTCTGTTTTTCAAATTAGAACCCTATTTTTTTATTATTGCGTTGGATTCTACGAAGAAAAATAATGATAGCACTCCCAGATGCTCTTGGTCCTAAATTCAGTTATTCCCGAGTTATTTGAGCTTTTCTGGATTCATATCGTACGTAGAGTAAAATTCATCGAATCTAAACAGATTCGATGAATATTCTCATGAAACCATAGTAACAAGTAATAGTCAGAACTGTCACTTGTGAATTATTAATGGGATCATTTATCTTCTATGGTCACAGAATATTCTCATGCAACATATTCGATGAATATTTTTATGAAACCATTGAATAAAATCGAAAAGTAAAGATAAAACCTAAAATTAGACCTGTCACTTGGGAATTATTAATGGGAAAACTTATCTTCTATGATCACAGAATATTTTTAAGTAAAAGATTAGATGAATTTGATTCTACGTACAACATGAATCCAGAAAAGCTCAAATAACTCGGGAATTACTGAATTTAAGAGCAAGAGCATCTGAGAGTGCTATCATTATTTTTTTCGGCAATCGTCCGGGAAGTAGCCACTTCCCGGACGCTTTTTCTTTGAGAAAGTAGCATTTCCCGGCCTAGGCCGGAAAGTACGTACTTTCCGGACTAGGCCGGAAAAACTCACGTCGTTGTTGTCATTGTGATGATCATCACAATAGCAACGAAATAACGGATGACAGTTCTGTTCTGTTTAATTCAAATAAAAATCAAAATATATAAAAAAGAGATGTGTCATCTCATTGATTTGTAATTCTTCACGGTTGCCGAAAAAATTTTGTACGCAACACGCCCGAAAATAGTTTTTTTGGACTCACAGACTTCCAGGACTCGCCTCCGGCTCGTCCTAGAATCTTGTCTATTCGTCCAAAAAAACCCTATTTTCCGGACTTGTTACGTAAATTACTATTCTCCGCAGAATCCATCGCAATAATAAAAAAATAGGGTTCTAATTTGAAAAACATAAGTTATGGCCAATTTTGGATCACAGTTTTTGACACGAAATTTGAAACACCCTGTGATGATATTTATGAAATTCAAAAGATGCATGACCTTTCCACATTCTTCTACTTTGACATTAGGAAAACGGTTAACACTCAGGATGTGCAGAATAAGAAAAATGAACATAATACTGACTATGAATATTTTACTTTTTTTCAGGTTTTTTTTCGATATTTTGAAAACTATTCGAATGAATACAATGGTTTCAACAGAAATGTATTCAGCACTGAATACTCTATCATATCAGAAACGAAAACATTGAAAAAAAATTTTTTTGAGCAAATTTATTTTCACTCCCTGTATAACCGAAAGTGCTCTGGCTCTGAAAATATTTTAGGTCTGTAGAGAATTTCGAACAATATCATAATCCCAAATTTCAGATTTCAAATATGTCCAGTTCTCCAGAAACGTCTAATAGGCACTCGAACTTGAGACACCCTGTAGTTATAGCAACATTTCCAAAATGCACTTTTCGACAGCTGTCGAGAAAATTTGACCGCAGCTGTCAAATAAATAGTCCATGATCCCGGATCTGTTATGACAGAAGAAACGGCTCGAAATTCTAGAAAAACGGGCATGTGATGAAATGATATAGCTCTCGTTTGAGTAAAACGAGCATTCAGAAAAAAAATAAGAAAGAAATCGATTAGTAACCAAACAGTTTTCAACGATACGTTTAGTCAATGAATCTAAAGCGCTCATGTTATAATTTGAGATAACAAACGAAGTTTCAATAAAAATTTAAAGAGTCAAAAAATTCATTATGGAGATCACATTTATTCTTATCGCCACAAAATTCCACGTCATTTTCCAAAATTATTTAAATCTATCAACAATAAATGATAATTTAAGATTTTCGCAATTTTGCATTGTACTGAAAACAACATTGGAAAAATAGAAAATGAAACATATAAATTCAATTTAATAACAGCATTATTCACACTTTGTACAAAAATCACAGCCAATTTGTTACTATATCATAAGTTTCGGAAGTCACCAAGGCCTCCATACTTTATCGTTGAGTTTCATTGCATAACCCTCACTATTTGTTCTATTCGTTTCCACTCCTTTGAGATCTGTTGAAGGAACTACCAACACCACTTCCCCGGTCTTGAGTTTTGTCGGTATAAGAGTCAATCCCAACTTAAGATTGTCGCTAGAACTATCTGCTGCTCTTCTCACCACAAATTCTTCTTGTTTTTCTTTGTTTTGGTCTTGTATTGCGTTAACTTTTTGGTGAAGATGCTGGAGGTATCGTACTGTCATCTCTAGTATGTCTGCTTTCTCCAGTTTTGCAGTTCTTTGAACGCCTTTCTTGCAAGCTCCTTCCCTGAGAAGTGTTTTCGAATCTAGCAGTATTTGTTTTAAGGTTTCCAAACTGTCGTTGATCCTCGCTCGTCGTTTTTTCTCCATCAATGGTTTTCTTATCTGGAAAAAAGTCAAAAATAAGATATTTACTTCTACTTATGTTTTACAGATCAGTAGAAATCATAATATTAATACCATTTCGATTGTTAACATGAATGAACTGGAATTTTTTCTTTTTTATTTGAAAATATAATTGACTTTCAGTTGTCTTGAACGTTGAAACGTGTCTTTTCGGTTAAAATATGCACCATTTTCCAAAAAAATCACTAGTTTTCATGTTAATTTATTTTCAGCAATTCATAACGTGCTAGCTATGAATAAAAAGACAATTAAAAACCTAGAAATTCTATATTTTTCGATATTTGTTCGTTGAGTAGGTTCGAAGTATGAAAGATACAAGATAATTTTATCGATGAGTCAAAAAAATTCTCAAAAAATTGAAATGACGACGAGAAATAAAAAATAATCAAACACTGTTTACATGAAATAACAACGACTATTACACTGAAAGTTTTGGAGTTATGAAAAATTCTGATGAAGGTTACCACTGGTAGAGAGTGGAAGTTGTTGTTCTTATTGTGACTTGGAAAATTATTCATAATTAGGTATTATATTCATTATATTCATTATATTCTTTCATTATGCCCAATAGATAAGATGAATTTCCATTCAATTGATACAGAAAATGAGAATACTTTGCGAATGACTTTTTATGTTTAATTATTGCAAAATTTTGGATAATTAATAATTTTTTCTTGTGAAATTAAGAAGAAACCTACCTTTCTGCTCTCCGGTATTATGGCAGTAGTATGTGTGATGACACTCTTCATTTTCGAACTATTTTCCGATAACTAATCGATACCACTGATGATGATCGAACTCCGATGGATTTCGAGAACTGATCGGTTCGCACTATGAGACCTGAATGTCAGATTTGAGTATACAACGTGCTCTTAAGTCTTAAGACCATCCACCCCTCCACTACTACCACCGATGCCGCATCGTCAATACCTGTTGATCTTTTCTTGTGGATCAGCAGGAGACCGTCAATTGTTATGACACTGATTATCCAAGGGCGTAGTAAACCTATGGGAAAGGGCGGCAATGGAAAATTTCTAGTTTTGGGTAGACTGAGGAAATCATTATACAGCGTGTATATTAAGGTGATGCTTTTTTTTGACAGGGATAGAACTCATCAGAATAAGTCATTTTACCGAAAATTTCTTATATGAAATGTTCAATTCAAAAAAATGTATAAAAAATTTTGTGCATCAATACCTCAATACTACTCTGACCTGCATATCTGTTCATCATATCTCTACATCTCTGCACATTTTTTAGCGGAAATCTTGTTCTGTACAGGGTGGCCAGATTTCGATGATTTAGTACTACATCTCTCAAACTATAAGGGAAAGAGAAATAGTTATTTAATCAACTAGTTTATTAATGACAGCGATTAATGGTCGAAATATTTTAACGCGTGAGCGGAGCGAGCGCGTTAATGTTTGAGACCATTAATCGCTAGATTAATAAACGAGTTGATTACAAGATTTTTCCGTCGACCTCATCATGAATTGAAAATAAACTCTGGATTCAAAAAGATTTTTATTTTGCGGAATAGACAAATTTGACATAATGTAAATTTCTGTGTTCAGTTCTATATATTAATATTTATGCTCACTGAAGAAGTTTTCGAAAAATTCATGGATGGAATATAGGACATTCTGAATAGTTTACATTTTTTTCATGAGAATAAGTTGGATAACGATTCAATTGAGTTTTATTTTTACTTTAGACATCAACAAAATACTATTAGGAGCATTCGCTATGAACTCTTCCACATGTTCTTTTTCGATCAACAGTTTGTGGTATCTGCTTATATCAATGTTGTCTTCAGCATCGAATACTTTGACCATTAATTTGCCCCTTTTCTGCAATACACGTAAAGTATGCCAACAAACCGTTACCGAAAATTTCAGAACGTTCTTCTCCTTGCACCAAGATTCTTCCTAAGTTTTCTCATAAATGTCGGCCCTTTCCATCAGGTAGCATACTCAAAGTTGCTGCTTCAGCAGTTTTTCCCACATCTAGGAGTGTCAAAGGAATATTTTCTTCTATATTCATTATGAAAAATAGCGTAAATGTTAAAATCAGATTCTGATCGAAAGCGAATAATTAAATTTGACAGCTCGATAGTGCTCCGACATAGATACATCTATGCTTCGACCGAATATTTTATGTTCGGTTGCCATGATAATCATGTATTAATACAAGAAATCATGCATTAATAGGGGTCATTAATGGATGATTTCGAGGTCGTTAAAATGAGCTTTTATTCTATGGTCGACGGAAATAGTAATTTTTCGGCAACCGTCCGGGAAGTACCCACTTCCCGGACGCTTTTTCTTTGAGAAAGTAGCATTTCCCGGCCTAGGCCGGAAAGTACGTACTTCCCGGCCTAGGCCGGAAAAACACGTCGTTGTCATTGTTATGATCATCACAATAGCAACGAAATAACGGATGACAGTCCTGTTCTGTGTTCTGTTTAATTCAAATATGAATCAAAATCAATAAAGAGATGTGTCATCTCATTGATTTGTAATTCTTCACGGTTGCCGAAAAAATATTGTACGCAACACGCCCGGAAATAGTTTTTTTGGACTCACAGACTTCCAGGACTCGCCTTCGGCTCGTCCTAGAATCTTGTCTATTCGTCCAAAAAAACCCTATTTTCCGGACTTGTTACGTAAATTACTATTACGTAACAAGTCCGGAAAATAGGGTTTTTTTGGACGAATAGACAAAATTCTAGGACGAGCCGGAGGCGAGTCCTGGAAGTCTGTGAGTCCAAAAAAAAACTATTTTCGGGCGTGTTGCGTACAATATTTTTTCGGCAACCGTGTAGAATTACAAATCAATGAGACGACACATTTCTTTATTATACATTTTGATTATTATTTGAATTGCACCGAACAGAACTGTCATCCGTTATTTCGTTGCTATTGTGATGATCATCACAATGACAACAACGACGTGAGTTTTTTCGGCCTAGTCCGGAAAGTACGTACTTTCCGGACTAGGCCGGGAAATGTTACTTTCTCAGAGAAAAAGCGTCCGGGAAGTGGGTACTTCCCCGACGGTTGCAGAAAAAAGTAATATACATGTCGTGTTTTCTTTTTTCGAGAAACAGAAATTGCTGAAAACCCCAAGTTGCTACGGCGTCTAGTTTCTAGTGATTAGGTATTTGGTCCATTTTTACAATTGACTATAACTTCCGTATTAGGTATAGGATCTACGCTGTCGAAATAAACACATCTTTGGGGCAATTTTTTTACTGCTTTTCAGCGGTGCTATTGGATTTCTTGTATCTGCTTAAATTTCGGAGCTATAACAAAAAAAATTTTTTTTAATGGAAACCATAATGGGAAATGATATTTCCAAATTGATCTTTCTTCAACGATTTCAAAAATATATATCATGATATACTTGTTCGAAAATTCCGAAAAAACCTTTTTCGTTCAACAAAATCCAAGCAGGCTTTGATTCACTTCCTTCAAAACTGAGGCGGTTATAGAATTTCATGTCTTATTTATTTATACTTGTCAAATTCAATTCAGTTTCATAATTGTTGTATCGTCTGGCGCTTCTAAAATTCTTATTTATATCACAATATCACATCATTAAAATATGCAGTTTATGTATTTCCTCGAATGGACAACGATTTGAACATTTGTTGTGAATATTATTTTTTTCGAATAAACCTATATTTTTTCTTGAAGGAGCTTTTTTGCCCCTCATAGAAACATTCATTGCCGTTTTCAACGGGTTACATAAAACTTTGTGTTAATGTCATCATCAAATCATCTGAGTATTTAATAAATGCTTTCCATTTTCCAATTGAGCAGAGAAATCATACTAAAATCAACAAGTTCTGGTCTGAGTAATAATGAAGCTAATATTTCCTGAATTAATTTGGCAGCTTACAATAATTTTGAGATATCGAATTCTATGAACGTATAAGAACTTTAGAAGCGCCAGACAATACAACAGTGATGAAACTGGATTGAATTTTACAAGTGGAAATAAATAAGACATGAAATTCTATGACCGCCCCAGTTTTGAAGGAAGTGAATTAGCTTTCATTATTTTGATGTACCAACGCGACTTGTATTCTGTAGCATCAATAAAAAAAAATTTATGCTCTAGGAAAATTGGATGATATTTGAATGATATTTGAAGGTTTGTATGTAGAAAAATGTCCCTCTCATGAACCAAATCGACGGGTTCTAGTGATTTTCCAAAATCTTGATTTTTCCACTCGAAAAGACCTGTATTTCCTTTTCCATGTGACACCCTGTGACACCTTACGGTGTATAAGAGTTCGGGGAGAAACATTTTTGCCTGATGATATATGGGTACCCTGTTTTTGTAGCATAAGTGAGATTCAGGTTTTTAAGGTAATTTTTGTAAAATATTTTGTGGATTGTGATGGATTATGCTCCATTCACTTTCATAATATATCCCGGTTGGCCATGAAATTCTAACATATTTCACCGTGTATATTTTGAAAATGTTAGGTTATAATAATTTTCCAGTCAGATGAAGAAGCAACGTTGTCCTTTCTACATAGAGGTCGTAGAAATTATGTATTCAAAGAAATGTTCATTTACTTTGGAAAAATAATGAATTTGTGAAAATATTATGTGAATTCAATAATTCAAGACCTGGCGAATGTTGAAGAATTTTTTTTTCTATTACATATTTTGGAAATATTCCAAGTATATGAACATGGTTGGAAGATTCAGTTATGATATTTTCTTGTACGGAAATCAAAAATCGAGTGTTGAAATTTCACTGAAAAATAATGACAGAATAGTCCGTTACTTTGTGATAGTTAATTCGAAAAAAGAATGAAAATACTCGAATAACCCGGCACAAAAACTTCTAAATGAACTGATGGACCTATGGAATTTCCCACTTTTTAGAATTCTCAAGAAATAAGCCTACAGGAGACATTCAAATTCCTTTTTGCACTACTTGAAATACTATACGAAGTACTACGAAACCTCAAAAGAACCAACTCCATTCACAAAGTTGAAAAAGAGTACCAAAATAGAAATTAACATTGTCAACGTCCCATTTCCCATAAGACATTTAACGAATACCAACCTGCGTCAGTTTTAAGTAAAAAACATTGATAAACCTAAATCATGGTCAACCGGGATACCTTTTGATAGTGAATGGAGTATAGGTATGTAAAAGCTCGGTTTCTGGTCACAACTTAGTATTTTTTGGTACTCAAATCGAATATGGTTAGATTTCTGAATAAAAATCCGAAATGGCTCAATACTTTCAAAAGTTGCGATATTTATTCTAGCTTTCCAAATTGGATTTCATTCTTCAATGTACGTGACTTGTTTTCTTTCAATATCTCGGACTTCTCACATATTTTTTTTCAAATATCTGTTGAAGAATACCCCTTTCAATCAAAATTTTTAGATGTTACTATTCAGGCATTGACGAGTCGACGCTGTCCTCAAACCACGCGTTTCTTCTGGCATGCAGTCATATAGTTTACGGTTGCGTGAACAAATGACAAAAAGGGCAGCAGCGCAGCTCATTGAAGACGGTGGATGGGTTCAGAAAGACGGTCCCATGAATGGACAAAAGGTCGGGTTCGGCCATGAACAATTAGTAAAAGATTTTTCGTCGTTTAGGCGAAGTGATATATGGTTTTCGCCAGATGTTTCCTTCAGGAGGAGGACCTTTAGATTTCGAACCAATTGCCTTTAATATGGTCAAATTGCTTTAAAATATGGTCCTTTAGAAAAATTAATAGTCTCCTTTAGAGGTCGCTCATTCTTGATAAGTGGAGATGGAGTGGAAAAAATGGTGAAGCTAAATTGTATATATGCTGACGTCGATTCGAGTCCTTTGTCGCGAATAATAGGAATATGAGAATAAAAGATCTTTGAAGGTATGGGATGAAGTCAAAATTGGTTTATATTGGTATTTTACAATTCTTATTCACTTCATTGAATCCTTAACAGTGCACATTATTAAACGAAAATATCGAAGTGAATCAAATTTTCAGAGGACACAAAGTTTGCTAGCTTTTTGATTATTTTTGATCTCTTCATTAGTTTCGCCTTGGAAATAGGTACATGATACTCATCCATAAGAAGGACCTCATTTATTTTTTGTTTTGTTTTTCGCATTAGACAACAATGTTGGATATAAAGGTTGTGCAGCATAAATTCAGGTATATGCAGAATACATACAGGATATTGCAATAATGAGGAGGTTATTGAATTATAATTTTTTCAAATGACAATATGATTAGGATCCCTGGAAAATTCTGAAATTTTTTTTATTACATTCCCTATGTCGAAGTTAAGAGCTCTTGAGGTATTCACAATTCAACTTTCCTTATGCTTTTCATGTTCTATTAATACACATCCGACAACGCCATTCTCCGTTAGCGTTTGTTAATTCGATCTATCCTCTCCGTATTCTCTGATCCTCCTGCAAACGGCGTGAATAGATCGAGATCCTTTTTATCTTTTGACAAGACGTAATTCTGAATCTTATCAGAGTTCCATCTGCAGTAAGATCCAGTAGGAGGTTTGTGAATCATCGAAAAAAGAAAGGAAAAATAATATTTTTAAATGGTAAGATTGTTGAGACTCAAGTAATGTGGTATTCCGTTCTAGATCTTACTCTGGTGAATTAAATATGATAGTTAGAAGTGTAATTTCCACTTATTCATGATTGGATGATCTCTTGAATATTGCTAGAAACCTGAAATAATTCAACAGATCGTATTATTTATGCGTATCATTTCCTGATGTAGTTGGACCATCCCTGTTGAGAAATGAGACACATTCATATTGAGTGTAATATCCTTTCCTAATACCATAACTATAGCTATATTTGTGATAATTTTTTGTATCTACTGAACTTGAATAAAGAATTAAACGAATATGGGTATTCAACTTCTAAGAATAAACTGACTTTGAGACAACTACGAATAATATTTATACAGATGAATTTATTTTCTTATTATTATCTACACAATAGTACCTAAGCGGTTTTGATAAACCAATGAACCTATTGATTTTTGTAAATGTTAATAAAAGTATACATTTTTCAAATAAAATAATTTTTTGTTAACAATCATCATTCGAACACACAGTTTTCAAAATTTTACAGGACAACACTTTCTAATTTATTGTCAATGACCAATGTTTCATATTTTCGTAGGATCTTGTTATTTTTCCCATGAAATGGATGACACAAATTGGTTACAGTATTTATCCCCGAATAGCCACGATATCACTTTTTGATTCACTGGAATTCTCAAGAAAACACGTTCGAGTTGAATTGCCCACTGAAATTTTTGTTCGTTGGTCAAAACAATTCCTGAAATCTAGCTATGTTTCGCTCATCTAGGGACTTGGACGCTTTGGCGACTGAAACTTTATAGTTTTCTCTCATGAAAATGGACTTGTGCTGATTGGCCTCTGAATGGCTCATATAAAGGGTGTTTCAATTCTTCGCTCTTGCGGAAGGTTTGAATTGCGCGCCAAGTTTGAAGGTCATTATGTCACATGATTATGACGTGACAGATCGAAAGTTGACAGATGGAAGTTAGTAAACATGGAGCATTTTAAAGTAGAAAGAACACAGTGGCCCCCCCTTGGACCCCGAAATTGACAATAATTTCTTTATAGTAGTTCTATCGATCCCTAATATTTTCAATAAAAAACATTTCATTTTAAGTCTTTAACTCCTATAATAAGTTTACTTTTAGAAAATGATAATTTCGTTGACAAAAAAAACAAAAAGTAAACGAAATTAAACGATGAAATATTTCCAAGAACCATAGACTCATCAAATGTAGAGGCGCACCCAAGGGGGGGGCTTTGGAGTAACGTAACTTCTAAAAAAATTGATATTGAGAGGAGCTGATTTTTTGGTTTTTCTTTGGTGTTTTAAGAGTTTAAATGGTGTTTTTTATATACCTGAGACGAAGGGTTTGAATTTAGTGATTTTTTTCGCGAAGGTCCAATTTTTTCGATTTTCCATCAACCATATTCAAAAAACAATTAGTATCAGAGAAAATCTGTTTGGATTTTCTTGATCTCCGGCATCGAATTAATAAATGGTGAAAATTTCGTAGGTAAGAAAAAATTTCGATTTCTCGAAAAAAAATTTTTGGTTCCGATCGACTTCGAACTCACACCATTCACTAATTCGAGGACGTAGATTAAGTAAATCGAATCAGTTCTTCCGTGAGGAAAACAGTTTTTGATTTACGAACGATGAAAAATCGGAAAATTTGGACCTTCGCGAAAAAAATCAGAAAACCTAAACTGTTGGACTCTGATAGATGAAAATTGGTTTTTTTTTTATTCACAAAGGATCAATCTATATGCAAAAAAATCAGCATCTGTATAAATCAATTTTTTTGGGAAATACGGCAGTCCAAAAATTACCTATTTTTCGCGATTTTTCGACTGAAGGTCGATTATTCCAAAATACGCGTCACAGGAGAATTCTAATTACAGATTCGTAAGCTCTAGCTTGGGTTATGTTCATTTACCAATGAAACTCTCTGTATATAGCAAGAACAATACTTCAGTTCAGGGTGCGCCACTGCTGAAATGGGATAATTGGGATAATATGTCGATTCCAAGGACGATCACATTTTTAAGAATCTGAAACTACCTAGCTGTGGTTATCAAAATGATTCTGTGGTCGTCAAGGCATGCTTCAGACATTTGGAAAGAAAAACCAGAAAATTTCAAAATAGTAAGATTTAAATATACATATTTCGTTACTTCTGTGAAAACCGAGCCAATGAAAAGCGAATGTGTTTCCATTCGAAATTATGCCACCCCTCATAACCTCATGGGAAAATGATTTGCCTTCGACCCAACTCCCTTTAAAAAACGACCTGAACTTGAAGTCTCTGGGAATATCAACCGATAAGAAAATGTAAGTGGAACATTCACTTGTTTTCTTCTCGTATTACCAGGGAGATCCACCTACTTCCTGTGCTTTCAAGAGATGTTCGTTGGTCTTCTTTAAATTGTAAAAGAAGGCTAGACATGTATGGAATTGACGTGATTTAATACATCAGGTATCGGTTGAGCATAACGATTTTTATCGCTCTTTTTGAGGCGGGTGGAATTTCATCAGGAAATCAAGGATATGGAGATAGACGGTTGGGTTTATCGAATGGTGAATATGTAAACGAGGATATTTTTATGCGAAGGGTAGTCCAACCCTTTTCCTTGAATTTATTTTATCGATTCTACGGGAATTCAGTACCGATAAACCAAAGAAGTTAAATAAAATCCAACTGTGTTGTCGTTGTAAGAAATTCACCACTTGAATTAACATAACAATTTCATGATTATAAGTCTATTTTGAAATAATCTTCATTCTTTTTTACGTTTTTACTATCATGGCAATCTGTTACATCAAATTGAAAATTTACCTTATGCTCCAGGTAGGTAAATTAAGATTCTTTCCAAAGAATAATCAGATCTTGAAAAAATGTCCACTGTCATAATCAGAAGGAAAAGACTTTTTCAACAACATATCGTACAATCCATCTTTCTAAGTAAAATTAAAGGGGTTGGAGTTGACGCGCAGAGGGATGAAATGATATGATGATGTGAAAAAATGTCCCCCTCAAGAATAAAATTGCCGGATATGAGCGATTTTCTAAACGCGCCCCATTTCGGGAGAAATGAAAAGCAGGACAAATACTCAGATTTTCGATAGTCCAGAAAGTCTTAAACAAAATCTAATCAGTGCCAACACCAGGCATAATGCTGGACTCATTCGAATAGAGTTGTAATAGTTCTATACTATACTAAACTGGTAATTTATTCTAAAACTAGTTGCAGAATGGGCTCCTATTCCAATACGAATGCGAAATTCGAAAACGAGCGACGAAGGGGCGAGTTTTCGAACGCATGAGTATTGGAATTGCATTCTGCAACGAGTATTAGACGATATTTTCTCTATTTCACTCAAATTTTGTGAAATTCAATGAAAAAGTTAAATTATAGGTCCTAGTGACTTTCATATTGTATCTTGGCAGTTGGTGTGAATGTTAGGAATAGGCTTGTGTATTAGGAAGTACGAAAATTGACATTTCCAAATTGACGTCTGCTGAAATTCAAAAGGATCGGAAGTCATTGCTGACAACCACAAAACGAAAAATGTTACTGAAAACGATGCTGTAATGAATTCATTACAGCACTGTTTTTAGTACTGTAATGAACATATTAAGATACTGAAATAGAGAAATGTCATTTATCTACTTTCATAGAATAATATATCCATTATTCAACTGATTTTGATCTGTAATAGTCTCTATAAATCAATAGTGTGAGGTAATAATAACTCACGCCTATAACTCACTCTAATACAAATAGGAAAAATGTAGCTTACGAAATGAATGAAAAAGTCGGGTCATTGGGAAACTCTATTTCAGGTAACGTTCTCGCCATCATTTCTACATTTTCTTAGGTCTGAATATCCAAAAATTGCATTTGGAAAACGTGAATTTTTGACGTTTTCTACGGAATTCAATATCGATTCAATTTTCGACCACAGAAATCGCTTTTGACAACTGTTGTCAGTTTTGAAAATGCAGATTAATTCGAATTTTATTGAAGAAGTCGAAGATAAAATATAGTGTTCAATTCGCGGTAATGATCATAACACACTTGATGAATTACACCCCTCGCCTGACGGATCGGGCTGCAAAATTCATCTGCGTGTGTTATGACTTACATTACCGCTCATCGAACAATATACTATTATCTAATCCCATAGAAAAATATATCCATTATTCAACTGATTTTGATCTGTAATACGAGTATTATCTAAAAACCAATAGCGTGAGTTAAAATGACTCACGCCTATAACTCACTCTAATACAAATAGGAAAAATTAAATTGCTTACGAAATGAATAAAAAAGTCGCATTGATCGGGAACTCTATTTCAGACATCAAGGTAACGTTCTCGTCATCCATTTCTACATTTCCTTGGGTTTGAATATACAAAAATTGCATTTGGAAAACGTGAATTGCAAATCTATGGGGTGATATATTTTCCCCAATTTTTTTTGTGGGTCATTTTTCGTTTGCCAATTTCTAGCAACTTTGTTGTTGTACTGAACTTAATCGTTTCTTGTAGTTTTCAGTATCTGCAACCGATTTTGAGAAATATCGAATAATTCTCTCGAAATCACTAGAAGAATCAGAGTAGTCATAACAGTCCAATTGGTATAGAAATTAACCATTTATAAGGGGAGCTACTCAAACAAAAATTGGGCTTTTTATTTCCATGATATCTCCGTCAATTTTCGGGATAACTGTATGAAATTTATAGTATACCTACATGCGGAATAATATTTTGCAGAATGTGTATTAATCAGTTTTTGTGTTTATTGCCCCCTGAATTTTCAGATAAATTATGAAGTAGGAACTTTATTGGTCATATTTCCAACCGAAATGTAGGAAGAGAAACGGAGAGGAATGATTAAAATTGTTGCTCTACTCCGCATACAAACTAAGATATCATGGAAATGAAAGGCCCAATTTTTGAACGGAGCTTGGACATATAGCACCTCCCCTTAAAGTGGGCGTTAAATGTAGTTCGTTTTTATTTCGAGTTGCATTTGAAAATGGTTTCACTTTGAGAACTGAAATTTTGTGGGTAAACTCAGAAAGGATTGGAGTTCTCAATGAAATAATTTGAATCGATTTTATTTCGAAAGTTCATTTTTTTTCTTTCAAAAATAAAAGAAAATGAGCCTACTCATGCTTCTGTTTCATATCAAACGGAAGATCCATGAAAATAGTTCAACATCCGTGAATCTACAGATAATTTCCTTCAGAAAAACAACTTGAAATACGGAATTGGCAGAGAATGGCCAAATTCAAATATATGACGGGAAATAGTTCCTGCTTTACCCACATATTCACTAATTTCATAGTTCAGCGATTTTTGGATAGAGAGTGCCATTGTATATTTCATTCATAGTGATAGAGATATTCTCAGAACTTATGGTGATGATGTGAGTTCTATGGAGATATTCCCTAAAAAATCCACGGTGGCGTTTCTATCGGATTAGTTTTCCTACTCGCTCTGAACGACGACCTTCAGTCTGGAGTACTGGCGGCCATGATTAATGCCCACTCAGTCCAATCCACCTGTTTTATAATTTTCATTCAAATGTAAACTAGTACATACTGTATCTCGAAAACGACAGGCTTGTGGTCTTATGTTTATGGGCAATTAATTAAAAAATGAACGTTATCTCAAGAAGAAAATTCGTGCAGAAATCATCCTCATAATCCAAAAACATTTAAAGTGATCAATTAAATACAATATGTACATACCTATTTTATATTCAACTTTGATACCCTATATTTTCCACAGCGAATTGACCTACTAATTCCTGACACCCTGTACATAATAATATCCAAATCTTGAGCATGATGTCGAGATCAATATCGAACTTTCATGATCATCGAAAATGACACTAAGAAACTGGACAATTTCAGTTCAAATGTCCCACCATCCCTCTTTATAATAGAAGGTAAGATGAAATTCTAATCCCCATATATAAAGGTGTACTGAAGCGAAGATAAATGTCTCAAAAATACCGAAACATCAGGTGCGAATGTACCTTAAGAAATCACACGGATCGACGAAAAGAGCCGCGAGATAAGGTAAAATTCCGAAATTCAAAGGAGATTCATTCCTCTGAATGCCCTGAATATCTACACAGTGGAAGATTAGAGGTATCATCTCACAACGGGAGCCCCTATAATCTCTTGCCGGAGGTGTGAAAGGGTGGAGGATTTTAACACCCATCTGGACATTCCTAGTAGGGGAATTTGGATATCTGTCAAAATATGGTGAATGAGTGTGCGTTTCTTGGATGGGTTAAACGTATCTTCATTGCTGATTTCGAAAAAATCTAAGAAAATGGACTGTTGAAAATCATTCCGATATTTTAAATGGATGAAGTTCTACCGTAAACAGGGAAATGGAGTGAGATCACATTTTTGTTGAATACACTGCGCAAAAAAATTAACGCACATTATGGAAATCTCAAATTTATTCTACAACTAAAGGTGTTCTCAATGATAGTTACTCTTATCAGAATTATGCATGCATATGTTATTCACTTTCAACGTTTTTCTTCAATACAGATGTTTTCTCCCAGCAGGAATAAAAAAAAGATGATATTATCAGATTTTGAATGTATTGGCTCCATTGTAAAATCAGTTGTTCTCGATCAATTCTAGTGATCTATAGTTTTTCTTTCGTTTGATTTTATACACTTGATCGCTATGCAACGCGAAACACGCAATTTGACCCAAGAGGAATGTGCCCAAGCGGTAGTTTTGCGAGAAGAAGGGTGGACATACACAAGAATTGCAGAAAGGTTTGGAGTTTCCCATACAAGTGTGTCCAGAATGTTGCAGCGATTCAGGGAGACAGGTATGAATGTCCGAAGACCAGGACAGGGTAGACCACGGGTAACAACTGCCATTCAAGAACGTTATTTGAGAGTTTCTTCGTTGAGACAACGGTTTGCAACCGCTCGCCTCCTTCAAAATCACTTTGAGCAAACTCATGAGGTGCAAATTAGCACTCAGACAATAAGAAATCGCCTCAGAGAATATGATTTAAGGCCTCGTGTCGCGGCAAGAGGCCCAGCTCTTACCCCAGCCCATCGAAGGGCGCGATTGGATTTTGCGAGAAAGCATATCCATTAGAAAGAGGCCGATTGGGAAAGAGTTCTCTTCACAGATAAGTCTAGATTCTGCCTCTACCATTGTGATCGACGTTCCCTTGTATACAGACGTCCACATGAAAGATATGCTCAGTGCAATTGCCTGAATACTACTGGTTTCGGGGGATGATCGATTATGGTATGGGGTGGAATATCTTTGACTGCTCGCACAGACCTAGTGGTCGTTGATAATGGAGCTATGAATGCTTATAAGTATATAAGGAACATTCTTGAAGAGCATGTAGTGCCATTTGCCCCATACATTGGTGAAAATTTCATTTTTATGGACGATAAAGCCAGACCCCATCGTACGCTCATCGTTCAGGAGTACCTTGAAGAGGTTGAAGTCTCTCGAATGGAATGGCCAGCAAGAAGTCCAGATCTCAATCCGATTGAGCAGGTTTGGGACAACCTCAATAGAAGGCTGAGAAGTTCAGAAAATCATCCAGCTACTCTTAATGACTTAGGAATCCAACTCGGAGAAATCTGGGAAGGATTAGATCAGAACATTTCAAGATCACTCATTTTGAGTATGAACCGTCGTTGCCGAGCTGTAATTAACGCAAGGGGTGGAAATACCGAGTATTAAATCACTTATCAGCATTTCAGTATTTTGAAAATTGTTCATTTCTCCTCTTTCACATAAGATTCGGCGAACTCCTGAATTTTTCTTCCATTAAATGTTTCTTGTTTCGTTCAAAACCTTCCCGAGAGAACATAAAAAATAAGTTATAAAGTCAACGTAGAGTTAACTTTCATTAAAATTGAGATTTTCAGAATGTGCGTTAATTTTTTTGCGCAGTTTATGTCCAGTTCTCCAGAAACGTCTAATAGGCACTCGGAATACTATCCTAAGTCCTCTGCCCACATTAATTATTCCATTCCATTCCTTACCCCTCACCCTGTTAAATTGTATTCTGCGCTTAAAAAAGTGAATTGGCTCACAGAAATAATACGAATTTATTCAAATTCGTTGAATAACTACTTTTAATTACGATTTTCTTTGTAAGGGTGATCATTTTGAACCACTCTCCTCTGCTTATCAAGAATTATACAAAGAATAATCAGCCTTCGCAATTCCTTGATGCTTTCGATGCGGCTTTTATTCTAGACTTCACAGTAGTTTTTACAATTTACCAAAAACAAACACTATACTATTCATTTCACTCAATGAAGTCACGTCCCATCGCACCATTCAATCAGTCACGCTCTTCCTACCCGTACAACTTCTTATTTTTACTGAGAAGCGAGAAGCAGCAGTAGTAAAAATAATGAATGGGAACTTTGAAATCTGATCGAATAGGTTACATCTACTACTGACCGGAAGGACGGTATAAAGGCGCTTAAGTACAAATTGTCAATGGTTAAAAGGTATGTTATTGTCACATGATATACCCTAATGATGTCCATCTGATATTTTATAGCGTCCGCAGAAGGAAAATAAATGAGTACCTACAGGAAATTGGTACTCTTGCGTGGACTCCTTGTGCATGTCCTGTTTGAAAAATAGAATGGACGAAGGTCTTTTGTGGTTTCTACCGCATTCAACAAATTTATGTATAGGGTGTACGGTTGCGGAATGAGCTAGGTTTTGTTGAATTCGGATATAACGGGTGAATTCAAGGAGAGGGTTGAAGAATTAGTTGCGGAATGTGAATGACATGATCTAGGTGACCAATTTCTGTAAGTTACATAATAACTATAATAATTTCTATAAGTTACATAATAACTTCTAGATCAATCCAATTTACCCTTCCTGTATTGTCTTCGTGGAATTGGTAATCATCTTATTACCCAAGCAAATTGGTTGATATTTCATTTTTACAGTAGAATACAGTGAATACACAGGGTTGAGATAAGGTATGGAACCAAGTAAATATCTTTTGAACGAAAAGAACGATATTTAAGAAAATTTGCTGGTGAGTGCAATGGAACAAAATGCATCTGATGTATATTATTTTGATAATAATATACTTCCAGTTTAACCGGAAACGCCATCAACTTCTTTAATTTAAATGGGACACCCTATATATTTTTACAGATTTTGAAAGAGCTTGTTATTTTGAATTATACCTTATAGGTACCTCATTTTTTAAATTTCATCACGGCGTTGCTATTTTTAGTGTTTTAAGGGGTTCATCAAGGTTCTTATAACAACCGCTATGTTCAATCTAGACGAACCAAATTTTTACAGTAGTTAGCTTAAGATATCAGCTTCATCATTCGGTGAACATCTGAAGTTTTTTTTATACAGAGTGTCTAATATAAATTTTCCAATTTACTCAAATTAAATAAGCGATAACTCGATTTTTTCAAATGGGGAACCCTGTATTTTTCTCTTTCATGAATTTCATCTTCCAAATGTCTACATTTGTTACAAAATATGTCCCATATTTAAACCGCTCTTTTCTGAGATATTTCACATTTTTTCAACAACCAACAACGATTACCTTGTGAAAAATGTGAAATATCTCAAAAAAGAGCGGTTTGAATAATGGACAGAATAGTTCGTTAATTTCTGTTAGTTCACTCGAAGGTAGAATAAAACTACTCGAATAACCCAACAGAAAAACTTCTGAACGAACAGATGGACCTATGGAATTCCCCACTTTTCAAAATTCTCAAGAAATAAGCCTACATACGACATTCAAATACCTTTTTGCACAACTTGAAATACTCCACCATAAAAATGTAGTAGTAATACGAAACTCGTGTCACAGTTAAACCGTAAAAGAACTAACTCCTTTTACAACGCTGAAAAATAATAAATAGAAATTAGCATTGCCAGCGTCTCTGAGAATTGTTTTACATTTCACTAAGACCAACCTGGGTCAGTTTTAAGTAAAAAAACCTGATAAACCTAAATCTTGGCCAACCGGGATACTTTTTAAAAGTAAATGGATTATATTAAGTAGATGCTCTCTACCTCATACTGTAGTAAAGCCATCAACATCACCACAACAAGTTGTATGGAGCGACATTGTGAGGCAACATCAGACAATAACGCTATCAACTATAAACACAGATTATCCTGAAAAAAAATCAAAGAAGAGGTAACTTAAAACAATACTAAGAAAACTGTTATTAAGAAGATTAAACTAAAAACAATAATCGGTTCAATTCTCTTCTTCTTCTTCTTCTTAACGAAAGCTAACAGCTTGTTATACCTATTTCAGTCCCCTTCATCTCTTTCCTGCGATATGGAGCTCCAACGGTTCAATTCGAAAACTGGAACGTTCCAATGACTCCAAGTACTAAAGTGACCATTTTGCATAATGATATATCATTGAAATGCCTAATGATGATATGAATTTATTAGAATTAAAAAACGGAATTTTAGTTCGCAGCAAGATAAACTGTATTGTGAATAATGGGACGCTTAGCTAAGACCAAAGAACATGAGGGTTGAATACATAGGTGCTGCGGCCCCCAATGAGTTATTTTTGTTCATTCGTAGAGATATGTTTACAATTTGTTATGGAATATCATTACCTTTTGGGACTAATTTAATGAAGTTGTAAGTTATTTAAGATAATTTAAAATTCGTTTCGAGACTTCTATTCAGGGTGTCACATTGAAAAGGAAACAGAGGTCTTTGCTTGTAGGAAATCAAGAGTTTGGAAATTCCTTTAGGGGTCCGAGAGATTTTACAAAATCTTGATTTTCTACTAGACAAGATTTCTGCTTCTTTCTCAATGTAAAACCCTATATGCATACTATATTATTATAGCACTGTTATCTATTTTATTTCAATTCGATATAATTCACTATTGAAGCGATTATTCGAAACATGCAGCTTTTTCAATAACGTATCCATTTTGATTGTTTCAAGAAAACCTTCAAAATCAGTAGGTCAAGTCATTTCCCTAGGAGTGAGGGATTAAATTCAAATAGGGAAAATATCTTTCAGTTCTTTCTTTTTAACGAATCGTTGGCGAATTCTTTGCTTTCAATGCAACTCTTGGATATTGATCAGAGTCAAACATTATTATTTGATCAGTTTGGTTTTCATCCATACTATTTGTTCAAATTAAAGTACTTATCAGAAACGTGGACAGTTTATTTCTCTAATTAAATCTACAGAGCCAACGTTTCGGAGACAATATTTTCTCCTTCTTCAGGGCTACAAAAACAAACGGAAAACATCAGCAAACAAACAAACACAAAAGATGTGACAAGAACTAACCTTAAGATTATTGGAGGAGGTTTTTCAGTCACAAGGAACACTACTTTATATACAGTTTATTCAAACAGCAACGTTTCGAGAATTATATTCTCTTCTTCAGGCTTATGAACAACATTAATATAATAATTCATTTGAATATTGATTCAAAATCGTGGTTGTTTGTCTCAAAATAGTCTCCATATCTCGGGGCCTTATTACTTTTGAGACAAACAACCACGATTTTGAATCAATATTCAAATGAATTATTATATTAATGTTGTTCATAAGCCTGAAGAAGAGAATATAATTCTCGAAACGTTGCTGTTTGAATAAACTGTATATAAAGTAGTGTTCCTTGTGACTGAAAAACCTCCTCCAGTGTTAATATTAGGAACGATATAAGCCATACTAACTTAAGATTATTAATTATTCAGAGATTTAACATTTGGGTATCTGTAAGATCTACAATTCATAATACTCTAAAATTCGAAAGCTTTCTAGCAACCAACAACGATGTAAATAATTTTTTATGAAATCAACTAAGACGGAAAACAGACAAATTTTTTGGTGGTGAGGATGTTGTAAAAGGCACAAACGCAGTTCAACTCTTTCAAAATCTTCTGTATCCTGTAAGATAACCCTTCAATAAAAGGAAATCTATGGTATGTTTGTAGAACATCAGAGGCAGGTTGTGATACTATTGTTATTTCTTCCCTTTTGTTCTTCATCTTGTTGATACATCTATCTATAAGGTACCTAGGAACAATTATCCTAGGTACAATTATCCTAGGTACCTTATAGATAGATGTATCAACAAGATGAAGAACAAAAGGGAAGAAATAACAATAGTATCACAACCTGCCTCTGATGTTCTACAAACATACCATAGATTTCCTTTTATTGAAGGGTTATCTTACAGGATACAGAAGATTTTGAAAGAGTTGAACTGCGTTTGTGCCTTTTACAACATCCTCACCACCAAAAAATTTTTCACAAAACTGAAAGAAGCCACAAAAAAAGAACTATTATCCTCAGTAGTTTATAAGATACCTTGCACAAATTGTAACAGTAGCTACATAGGACAGACAAAACAATATTTAAGAGATAGAATTAGACAACACAGATATGACATCAAAAACATCAACAATGAAGAAAAGACTGCTCTAACATATCATACTTTCAAAGAGGGACACAACTTCAACTTCGAAGAGGTTAGTGTACTAGATATAGAGTCCAATGGTTACAAAAGGAATATTAGCGAGATGATTTTCATCAGAAGAAACGACACGGTGAATTTTAGAGAGGACGTTAAAAATCTGAGCTATTTTTATGACTTTTTACTTGACATAACTTAGTATAGTTCACTGAGGCCATGTTTTCGGGAAAGAATAAGAATTGATGGTTTTACAAATTTGACATTAACTTGACATGTCTGTTTTCCGTCTTAGTTGATTTCATAAAAAATTATTTACATCGTTGTTGGTTGCTAGAAAGCTTTCGAATTTTAGAGTATTATGAATTGTAGATCTTACAGATACCCAAATGTTAAATCTCTGAATAATTAATAATCTTAAGGTTAGTTCTTGTCACATCTTTTGTGTTTGTTTGTTTGCTGATGTTTTCCGTTTGTTTTTGTAGCCCTGAAGAAGGAGAAAATATTGTCTCCGAAACGTTGGCTCTGTAGATTTAATTAGAGAAATAAACTGTCCACGTTTCTGATAAGTACTTTAATTATTATTTGAGTAGATCATCAATCATTAATTTCTCTTCTTTTTGATCATATTACTAACATAATCCTCGATCGTAATTTTGGGTGATCATTGATGATGAGAATGGATCACATGACCATATCTAAATTTTCTCTGGGTGATCCTATATATCGAAGTTGTTTTATTTATTTATAACATGCTGGTTTGGGCAGCCTCTTCATAAAAGAATGTAAAAGAATATAATCGAGCAATACATAATATAATTCTAAGAAATAGAAAAACCATTGAATTTGTAGACTTAATCTTCAGGTGCTCAAAATAACCAGTACATAATGTACATAATGTAAAAATGAACTAGACAATGAGATTTTTCGATTTGGTGGGGATATTTTGAAGAAATACCTATTCAATAATTATGTTTTCTATCCATCATCACTTCCAAAATTTTATGGATGAACTAATACATATATGAAGAGAATTTTGTTAGATTTCGATATATTGTGGATTTCAACTTGGAAGGCGCACGAAGCCACCCAGTCGTGCTTCTTTCCACTTCACTCGTTTCTGTAATTTCTTTTGGCGCACTTGTTTATGGTGAAGATCGTTCTACCGTGATTCCGTCATCGTGTAATCGAACGATGTAAAAACTGAGATCAACTTGATGATTTATGGAAATCAGCCACCCAAGTACCAACTTCCAACTAAAAATGTTTCTTTCTATGTAGGTATAGGTATGTACATAATTCATTTGAATTTTGGAACGAAGGAAGTGGTATAAGAAAGGACTAAGAGACAAATGATCTTTCACACACATTTGTTGGATATATGTTTTATGATGCATTACGAGAGTTAGGAGAGAAAATGTAAAAGCACCTCCATACCATTCTACGTATGAAAAAAAATTGAATAGGATAAAACGAAGAAAGTGCTTTGAAGGCACGGGCCTATCTCAAATATGAAACAAATATTGAATGTATAGTCCCGAGACCATCTGGAAATACGTATACTGAACAGTTATTGATCTAATGGTCAATAGTTTGCTCTTCTTCACCACATTCACATTTAGGGCTACCAATGGATTTTATTCAGGAAGCGTACTATTACAAAGACCATGGCCTGACTAAGATAATTCAAATATTTCTAGAATGACAAAATCCAGTAACTTTTTTCGGAGGACTCACAATTGAATTTTAATTGAAAAAATCATATGAAGCCCATTCCAAACTCCAATTTTTTTTGTGATATTTTTAAAATAAAGGAAACAATTAAAAGGTTTTCGAAACAATATAGCAAATCTTGTACCTGGCATAAAACTTTTGATTGGAAATAAATTTGGGAAAGAATGAAATTTATCCCATGGCAGCAACATGTCCAGGCGTACCTACTGAGAGTGGTGGCTTCGGCACCTCATGATGTACCAGCTAATTTTCGAAGAATATTATACCTCGTTATCAACCTGAGACGTGAAGTTTCTGAATGTAGCTTAGAATTAAAAAAGAATTCAGTTTTAGATTTTAAGGTGTGAAATTGTTTTTGGTGACTTTTTCAAATGAAACCTAGACACTTCGATTTTGTAGGGATAAGGGCATAAACTCCACTCTAAAAAATAATTTTTTTAGAATTTCTAAATCTTCATTCGGGGTTTTTCAATGATTATGAAATCAGTATTACAAAGACAAGAGAAATATCATCTTCTTGAATAAATTTCTTCGAGGAAGTATCAGGAATATTACATAAATTCAAACTAACGAGAAGACGAAATGAAATTGACCCGTGAGGAAGTTCATTATTCGAAGATTTAGAACTATATTTTCTATCAAACGAATTATTTCACGACATTCAATTGATAATGTAGTATGAAAATTATTGAACGACCCGCTGTATCTTTCCTAAAATCTCCCTGACAATTCGGCAGAGCATCTGCTAAAAAAAAAAATTGGACGATAAATATTTGGATATCAAGAATGGTAGTCGTATTCGAGATGTTGAAGAATTTTTTTAAAAGCTTTTTCCTCGAAGCTTCTGCAAATCTCAAGATACGAGTCTGGTTTTAAATGTCAAAACTAATGATACAACCATTGATTTATCCAGAAATTCCAGTGCTTATTGTTTTTTTTGAAAATTCTGATTTTCCGAACGACTTGGTGAGCATTGTTTGAAATTTTTTTCTCGAAAACGGTAGCTGATACAGAAGAATTGTAACAGACCGAAAAATTTTCGAATATAACTCCAACTTCATATCTTCAAGCTACCATAAACAAGTTCAGAAAGGAAAATGGGTTATTGATCCAGAAAAAATATCACCATGTTAGTTTTCACGGGAAATTGACATGTGAAAGATGTATAAGTACAGGGTCCGGCAGAGATGTATGACGTTTTTGAAAAAATCATAACTAAGTGAGATTTTGAGGAAAATGAAATTTTATTTTTTTTAAATGTACATGAGAGTTTGCCATTGATACCACATCAAAAAAAAAAGATAAATAATAATCATGAACGGAAGATGATGTCATCTAAGTGGTTGCCCTGTTTTTCCACACACTCCTGCAGCCGATTTGCGAAGTTGTTCCAGCATGTTGTTTGGAATTGCTTGAATTTCGCGGGTGATTGCAAGAGAAAGTTCGTCAAGAGTAAGTGGCTTGTCAGTAAATACACGAGCTTTTAGGTGCCCCCACAGAAAAAAATCACATGGGGTGAGATCGTGTAGGCCACATTTTCCGGAGTTCTAACAGTTCTTTATCTGCCCCTAGGTACACCAGGGCTCAACGAACCTCTCGTCCGGAGATTGTGCACCCACTTTAGGATGGTGTTTCGTGAAGGAACACGTCAATGCCTTCCAACATTAAAATGTGTTCGAAATCTACGTTGAGTTGCTACCACAGAACGATCGGTTTCAATGAAACTATCGTACACAAACACCCGTTGCTCTAGCGTCCACGGCTCCATGGCGACTGAACAAGAAATAATGGCAACTCCTTGCGGTCACATATCAACCATTGCGAAAAATTTAGGCTTCCCCTTCGCCGAGGTATACGCATCCAAAAAACGTCATACATCTCTGCCGGACCCTGTATAATGTACACTGCGCAAAAAGTTGACGCACATTATGGAAATCTCAAATTTATTATACAACTGAAGGTGTTCTCAATGAAAATTATTTTTATCAGAATTATGCATGCATAGGTTATCCACTTTCAACGTTTTTCTTCCATACAGATGTTTTCTCCCAGCAGGAATAAAAAAAGATGATATTATCAGATTTTGAATGTATTGGCTCCATTCTAAAATCAGTTGTTCTCGATCAATTCTAGTGATCAATAGTTTTTCTTTCGTTTGATTTCCTACACTCGATCGCTATGCAACGCGAAACACGCAATTTGACCCAAGAGGAATGTGCCCAAGCGGTAGTTTTGCGAAAAGAAGGGTGGACATACACAAGAATTGCAGAAAGGTTTGGAGTTTCCCATACAAGTGTGTCCTGGTGTCCAGAATGTTGCAGCGATTCAGGAAGACAGGTATGAATGTCAGAAGACCAGGACAGGGTAGACCACGGGTAACAACTGCCATTCAAGAACGTTACTTGAGAGTTTCTTCGTAGTTCGTTGGGACAACGGTTTGCAACCAGCGGCGTAGCTACGTGGGTGCAAGGGTGTGCAGTGCACCAGGGCCCCTGACCTCAGGGGGCCCCCAAGCGCTGACCATCAAATCGCGTTTGAACTTAAAAAAAATTCAAACTTTGATTTTTCTCTGTGATCTATTATGTAAATAACATTTTTTTTTTAAATGTTTTTTTCCGAAATATCATCAAATCTAGGGATTTATTGCCAAAATTCGCTGGTGAATCGGACACCTATTTAAAAAAACTAAATCCGACTAGATGGTCCAGTAGGGTTAACATAATTTCGGCAATCAAATTTAATTTTTTTCATATCATTCGTGCATTAGCTGAAATAGAAGAATAAATTCTTGCAAATAAGAGCAAAATCAAGCAGAAATTTAAAAAAATGTTGAATTTTGAATTTATTTTCCTCGGCGATTTAATGCACCGCATTCTCCATGATATCAATTATGCATCTGAAGTATAACAAAAATGCGATGTCAGTTTGGACGACGTATGCAGAGCTTTAGAAGAGAAGAATACAAAGAAAAAAAATTATAGGAGTGACTTCTTCCTTCAAGTGCAAGGCTAGAGAAAATGTCATAGCATATGGAAAAGATCCCCATTTCGAAGAAAAGAGACAAAAAAAGATAAAAAATATTTCGATGAATTAGCTTCCGATCACCGATTTCGAAGCAGGGGAGAATTTTCCGAAATAAATATTTTCAATAGAGTGCTCGATACAATAATTTCTCAATTTTAGAAGTCACCTTCTTATATTTCGGTTGCAGTTTTCAACAAACTGCCGAACCATTGGAAACTATTAAGTTTCATTAAATTTAAAAGAGAATTGAAGGCGCTCCTTATAACAAAAGCGTATTATTCGCTCTCAGAGTTTTTCTGCGACACAAACCTATCTGTGATATGAGTATAGTTGGCTCTAGACTGTAAGTTCATTTTATGTCCATATTTACATATTTTAATAATGCGTTATTTATGCTGAAAATTGACGAGTACACGGCACACGCCGTATTAAGCCTGTAGTACAATAAAGATTCAATTGATTGAATTCAAGTTTTTCGGGGTATGAATGCAGTCAAAAAAATTTTGAATTTTCACCATCATTTCTACTAGATATAGGTAGACGAAAAAACTGTAATTCAAAGCTTCGACCAATTTCAAAGTGAATATTGCGATATGAAAGGGTCCAACTTTTCAATTCAAGTTCTTAATATTTATCACCTATTTTTACCTGAATTGAATAAGGCATGGACAATTCATGAATTGTGTATGAAAATAATAAGGAAATACGGAATGCTGGAATGCGATCTAACAGAAGTATTCGGGGTATGAATGCAGTCAAAAAAATTTTGAATTTTCACCATCATTTCTACTACACCTTTCACAGTTGTAATTCAGAAATTCAAAGTTGAATTTCAGAAAAGGGAACATGTATTTCAGAATAGCAATATGTAATTCAGAAAACAGAAATTGAATTTCAGAATAGTTAATTCAATTTCAGAAAAACGAAATTGAAATTCAGATTAGGAAGTTGTAATTCAAAAAAACAAAGTTGTAATTCAGAATAGTGAATTGAAATTCAGAAATGGCAAATTCAATTTCAGAAAAGGAAAATTGTATTTCAGAAGTTATCAATTCAATTTCAGAAAATGTGATATGTAATTCAGAATAGTATCGTGCTCGGCATCTTGGGGATTCAACATAGGAATCTATGACAATGTGGCATCGAACTTGTCTTAAGTATTTGGTATTTTCAAATTTGTTTTTTTCCGGTTTTTGTTTTTGACTGTAGGTATAGGTATACCTTTATATTATTCTTGGAAATAAAGTTATTATTATCATATTTCTTGCTTCTATGAAGGTATCTACGTACTTCGAAAATGACCTCAAGAATCATCATTCATATTTTCGCCACCCATTTTGAATGAAATCATGTCTCCATTTGAATCACATACATGATCTAAGAGAGAGTGGTTTGGGCAATTGAATTACATTTTTTTTTCTGAATTAAAATTTCCCATTTCTGAATTTCAAATCACCAATTCTGAATTACAATTTATATCTTCTGAAATTCAAATTACCGTTTCTGAATTACATATCACTATTCTGAAATTCGAATTACCTTTTCTGAATTACATATCACTATTCTGAAATTCAAATTACCGTTTCTGAATATCAACTTACTATTCTGAATTACAATTTCCATTTTCTGAAATTCAATTTGCTTTTCTGAATTACATTTTACGTTTTCTGAATTACAATTGGAAAAGGTGTAGATATAGGTAGACGAAAAAACTGTAATTCAAAGCTTCGACCAATTTCAAAGTAAATATTGCGATATGAAAGGGTCCAACTTTTCAATTCAAGTTCTTAATATTTATCACCTATTTTTACCTGAATTGAATAAGGCATGGACAATTCATGAATTGTGTATGAAAATAATAATAATAATAATAATGGAAATACGGAATGCTGGAATGCGATCTAACAGAAGTATTTACAGCAATATGACTGTTCCATACAATCTTACTGTCACCTCTGTAGAAGCTGAAAGATCTTTCAGCAAATTAAGAATAATATAAAATTATTTGCGGAACACTATGAGCCAAGCTCAACTGCGACATTTATGGCTTAGGTATACCTATCAATTGAAAATGAAGCTGCATCAAGTCTAGATTGACTAGATTGATGAAGTCATTGAATCTTTCGCAAAGACCAGGTCTAGAAAGAGGTTGTAAACATATTTTTTCCGAAGGAATAAATGACTTCAAATCTAGACTAGGTTCGAATCTCCAATAATCAATTTGAATTCATTCCTCGAATAGTTTATTCTTATTGTGATTTCACCAAATAATCTAACGTATCAATGAAAAAAATAAGGCTAGAAGGTCATAGTGACAATGACAATTTTTGTGTGAATATTTGTACATATAGTAAATATCTATAAAAAATGTTTTCAACGCCCTTTTTTTCATCCACATTAATATAATGAATTTAATATACCTGCTCAAATACATAAATAACAACATAATTTATTCAAGTATATTCCTCAACTAAACCTTCAGTAAGTAACTTTGCTTCTTCGAAGTATTTATATTTTGACTCGAAAACAATTCATTAAGGGGCCCCTCTTCGATTTTTGCACCAGGGCCCCGGACTATCTAGCTACGCCACTGTTTGCAACCGCTCACCTCCTTCAAAATCAGCCTGAGCAAACTCATGAGGTGCAAATTAGCACTCAGACAATAAGAAGTCGCCTCAGAGAAAATGATTTGAGGCCTCGTGTCGCGGCAAGAGGCCCAGCTCTTACCCTAGCCCATCGAAGGGCGCATTTGGATTTTGCGAGAGAGCATAATATCCATTGGGAAGAGGCCGATTGGGAAAGAGTTCTCTTCACAGATGAGTCTACATTCTGCCTCTACCATTGTGATCGACGTTCCCTTGTATACAGACGTCCACATGAAAGATATGCTCAGTGCAATTTCCTGAATACTACTGGTTTCGGGGGAGGATCGATTATGGTATGGGGTGAATATCTTTGACTGCTCGCACAGACCTAGTGGTCGTTGATAATGGAGCTATGAATGCTGATAAGTATATAAGGAACATTCTTGAAGAGCATGTAGTGCCATTTGCCCCATATATTGGTGAAAATTTCATTTTTATGGACGATAATGCCAGATCCCATCGTGCGCGCATCGTTCAGGAGTACCTTGAAGAGGTTGAAGTCTCTCGAATGGAATGGCCAGCAAGAAGTCCAGATCTCAATCCGATTGAGCAGGTTTGGGACAACCTCAATAGAAGACTGAGAAGTTCAGAAAATCATCCAGCTACTCTTAATGACTTAGGAATCCAACTCGGAGAAATCTGGGAAGGATTAGATCAGAACATTTTAAGATCACTCATTTTGAGTATGAACCGTCATTGCCGAGCTGTAATTAACGCAAGGGGTGGAAATACCAAGTATTAAATCACTTATCAGCATTTCAGTATTTTGAAAATTGTTCATTTCTCTTCTTTCACATTAGATTCGGTGAAATCCTGAATTTTTCCTCCATTTAATGTGTGTTGTTTCGTTCAAAACCTTCCCGAGAGGACATAAAAAATAAGTTATAAAGTCAATATAGAGTTAACTTTCATCAAAATTGAAATTTTCAGAATGTGCGTTAATTTTTTTGCGCAGTGTATTTTGAAAATATTGAGAATAGTATAATATTATGCAACGATCATGTAATGATGGTTATTATCACACGAGCATAAACCGGCATAAACGAAATGAGCCGAAGGCGAATTTCGTATGGTTTATGCGAGTGTATTGATAACCATTACATGAGAGTTGCATACGCTATTTTATCTACACCCAAAAAATGATGAAGAACTATAGATATTATTGATCCATTTTTTGTTTCTAGGCTATACCTAACCTGAAATGTGAACAATTCGGTCTTGCTTCCAAAAATGATTTATCGGGCTGGAATTTTAGCTGATAAGTAAACATTTTCGCGATTTTTTTAAAAATATGTCTTTCCCGAAATCGCAGAAAAAATCTAAAACACCACCGTAGAGCTCCATTCTTCCCCTATCCGACCCCCCCCTTCCCGTAGCGAACGGGGGCCGCTTGATTGAGAAATAATGGATTTCTATTGATTGAAAATCGGTATCGTAATAAAAAATCTGTATCGTAGTGGATCTCATTACGAAACGGATTATGGGCATACAAGTATAAGTGTATTATGATACGGGTGTAGCTAAATTCAAATGCTGAGAAAAAACTGTGAAAGAATTGAAACTTCCATACCCCGCACAACGGTTTGATGTCATTCAAGTAATTACACATCTTCGTTTGTGCCTCCAATTTGAGAACATCAAAATGATAGGAACTGCAATAACTATTTCGGTTGTCTTTTGTCTGAAGCTTAGAGCTTCTATTTTTTTGAGCAAACGTCCTACTATTTTTCGCGTCGGAAAGGTCTCAATCGACTAGGTTGGACTCACTGATCACGATTCTGTGGTCAAATTGAATTCTGTCTCTATTCTTTTCAGGATTTGAATATCAAGGTTTCATGGCGAATTTTGAAGGATGATCCCTTAAATTGTTTATAACGCGATTGTGTATTGTCACCCTCCGTTTATTTTTTTTTCCGTTCAAAAACTACCAAGCATCGATATGAACAACTCGAGTGCCACTCATGAATGAACCGTGCAAAAGTTTACCTTCCCCGAATTCAAAGCCTTCTTACACGCTTCTTCTGTACACCCATTCAATTTTCCGAAAATGATGGATATCGACCATCTTCTGACTACTCTCGGTATTATTGTTATCCAAGAATAACTTCGAGTATTTCGAATAGTCAATAATAAGCCACTTCCTGCCTGGCACAAAATCACGTTTGAAGACCCCGAAAATCGGAGACAATGATCCTTGCTCTCCTTACGCTCTCTTTTCGCCTTTTCATTTCGAGTGCCCATTCATTGACGGTCCTCTCGGCCCACCCCTCAAGCACCCCGAGAAAGCATTATCGACTAACAATTTACTACGAGCTCCATTACTACAACAAATAGAATTCGATTCATGAAGTCAGCCATTCTTCGATGTCAGGTGGCCGAACCTTGCTGATCTTTTGTTCAACCTGAAAGGCACTGTTTTTTTGTTCGTCCAGTTGATCGTAAAAATATTAGTAGTTTCGGGTAGATAGTACGTAGTATTCTTGTTCTTGGAAGGAGGGGGTGAGAAAGTACGTCGACACGGGATCTCTCCAAATCAAACCCTTAATTATCTGTTCATTGTTGATATACACGAATCGTCAAAAGTTTTCGCTCCCTAGGTTTCTCAAGAAATGAACAATCTATGTTCTGGAAACGAGATGAATATTTTCCTCTATTTCCACTGCAATAAATTTGATAGAAAATCTTTATTTGTCACTCTTTGCTTCATGCTGGATGAGGCAAAATAGGAACAAGGTATATAAAAAACATTTTTGTTCTAATTGATCGTATAATTTCTTGAAAGAAAAATATGTTTAACAAACAGTATTAGTAGAAATTTACCGAAAATGCTCAAAGTGCTCACCATTAGATTGCATGCAGCGAAACAATCGTTCTTCAAAATTATGCTATAGCATTTCAGGAGTAATGTTACGACATTCTGCTACAATTCGTGCTCTAAGGTCGTCTAAATCTGCAACTCTGGTTTTATAAACTTGTGATTTCAAGTGGCCCCAGAGAAAAAAATCAAGCGGTGTTATATCCGGCGATCGTGCAGGCCAGTCCACTGGGCCACTTCGGCCTATCCAACGTTCAGGAAACTGCCTCGCCTGAGCTGCAAAGTGCGGCAGAGCTCCGTCCTGCTGAAAGCGTAACTTCTCTTCAAAAAGGTTTTCATCTGCCTCCAAAGCTTGGGTGATTAGCAGATCAAACATATTTTCGAGCAAATCCAGAACACATCGCCACTGAGATTTCCAGGAATGAACACAGTATCAATCAATTGAACTCCCAAAATACCCATCCAGACGTTGAGTTTTTGTGAGTGTTGAGAATGTTGCTCCCTAAAGAGGTGAGGATTTTTATCGGACCAAAACTTACAATTATGTTTGTTTACGTATCCTTAAGGGAAAAAGGTGCATTCATCCGAAAAGCACAAGTTGTACAAAAACACAGGATTTGCAATACTTTCTTGCGAAATTATTTTGCAAAATTCCATTCTCCGATCACTATCATCTTCGTTCAGTTCATGAACAAGTGTCATTTTATATGGATGGAACTTAGCCAGCTTCAATATTCTGTGAAAACTTGTCCTTGACTATCCAGTTTCCTGCGACAACTTTCTAACACTTCCACTCTGTTCCCGTTCAGCCATTAGTTGACTATATTAGAAGAGTCCCTTCATGCTGGCCAACTGTTTAAAAATACCTTAAAATCTTTTTTTCGCAATGATCCAACTCTTACCTGATTGCTTTAATCCTAATCAGTGTATCCTGAAAATATTAGATGTCACGAAGGTCTTCATCAAAAGCTATAAATTTTTTGGTTTCTAAGGGTTTCATCAATGGAAAATAAATATACCCACCCTAATGTTTGAATGGAGAATTTGAATATGATTTTAATTTTTCGAATCAAATGAGGATTTCGCTTTTGTTTTTTATAATAACTTCTCTCATGAATGAGATGTTTCAGTGTAAAAATGATTTAAGATAGTGCAGAAAAAATATCAAATTGAAAGTTCATTCATTTCCGAAGGAGGAGCACTCGTTTAAAGACCTGTTGCAAGATGTGAAACTGATTATTATAGGTATTTTCTTTGAATTCGTGGAGATCATATGAAGACCTTCAGTGAATTAATGTATTATTAACAGTGTATTGTGGAGTTTATTAAATATAGGTGAATAAATTGGCTTTTCCCTTCTAATTGGATGGAAATTCTACGAGGAATTCAAAGGAAATTAGGGAAATAAGAAATAAATTATTGTTTTGAATGTTCTTCATTTGCATGGAAACTTACTACAGAATAACAACAGGAAAGTATTTACACCTGCAATAAACTATGTTCTGATGCCGCATGAGAAATTAGGATCATTGTACTGGAAAATCATTATAATCAAGTATATCACTTTTAAATCATAATATGTATAGTCTTAAAATGTAAAGTGGTAAATTCATCAATTCATCATCAGAACTTGGCTTGTGAATACCACATCTCAAAATATCAGCTAAATACACACAATATATTCACTAAAAATATTGTTCGCAGTTGATTGAGAAACTCCCTTAAAATGGCTACTTCACAAACATTTGCAGTTTTATTAACATTAAAACTAATCTCTCTTAAGCAATCTAATATCTATTTATGGATTTTTCGATCTGGATATAAATCTGACTTGACATACTCGTCCACGTGAAGGGAACAAACACATATATTCTTTGTAGTAAGGTTTCCCATCAATAGTTTGTCTATCCATGCTTTTCTGCAGTCCAATTTATATAATATGCCAAAGGCATTAGTGATATTCGGATTTCTCAGGAAATTTATGAAAACGAGTAGCCGTGTTTTTACTTTTTCTTGAAGAGCAATTGAAAACAGTTTTTTTCCTGTACTAGTACTTTGCTTACATTGTTATACAGAGTGTAACAGCCAAATGGAAGAAATTCGATAACCAATAAATGAGGGGGGTGTTAGGAAAAACGCTCGGACACGTCGATTTGTAATTTTAAATGCGCATATTTTTCAAGAAAATAAAATTATATAGGGTGTTCCATGCGACCGTGGCCAATACCAACTTTTTGTTTTCAAATGCAACCCCCTGTATACTTATTATTCATTTTTTGGATTCTTCAGAAAATTCTAGACATAATTCATGTACAATGTCCTATACCTATCTTCAAATTTTTCGGAAATATTAAGTGTTTTTCAGATTTTTTACAAAAATTAACATTTTAAATGAAAATTATTTTATTTCACAAATTCGATACATTACACTCAATACTTATTTCCCGTTTACCTCTTGATATGAAGAAAGTAAGCGAAAACCATTACTGAGAAGAAATTAAAAAAAAAACAAAAACAGATTTGTTTATTCTCATAGCCTTAGTAACACGTTGTCTGTAGCATGTTGCCAAGACGTTCGCGGCGAGCATTTTGAACATTTCCTACATTGACATTAATTTCTTTTTTTGTTTTTCTTTCAATAATTAAGAAATAATCAGTATTACTTATTATGTTTTAAGTGTAATGTACCGAATTTGTGAAATAAAATAATTTTTATTTAAAACGTTGATTTTTGCGATAAATCTGAAAACACTTAATACTTCTGAAATAGTTAAAGATAGGTATAGGACATCGTGCATGAATTGTGAATTATCTGAAGAATCCAAAAAATAAATAATATACAGGGGGTTGCATTTGAAATAAGAAAGTTGGTATTGGCCACGGTCACATGGAACACCCTATATAATATTATTTTTTTGAAAAATATGCGCATTTAAAATTACAATTCGACGTGTCCGAGCGTTTTCCCCAACACGCTCTGATTTATTCGTTATCGAATTTATTCCATTTGGCTGTTGCACTTTGTATAATCAATCTACTGGCCTAAAATTCAAATATATCATGAGGATTGAAACATACATCTTTTCGCTCAGATACTTCACCTGTTCTAATTTCCATCTTAAGGCCTCTTGCAACGACAGAGAATTCTCGCGAGAATTTTCTGTCAAATTCACTGACCGAAAATTCTCTGCCGTTGCATACTACTTTCGGTAGAATTCTCTGTGGAATTCCATTGTTCCATCGTATGCATCGGCAGAGGATTCTCGGTCAGCGAATTTGACAGAAAATTCTCGCGAGAATTCTCGGTCGTTGCAAGAGGCCTTTACAGGAATATGAAGTCACTGCTCAGTACCTCGAATTACGAGGATCAACTTCATAATTTTTCCTACAGTAAAAACGGCACCAGAAAATAAAAACAGCTTAGGATCAAGTAAAAAAATAAACAACTCGTTTTCTAGGTTGGAAAGTCATAGATTTCCATTAATGAATACATAAGAACACCAAAATTTATAGCTTCCGATGAAGACTTTCGGACATCTGATATTTTCAGGGTACACTCATTAGGATTAAAGCTTTCAGGTTAGAGTTGAATCATTGCGAAAAATAGGGAGGTAATTTTCAGGTATTTTTAAACAGTTGGCCAGCATGAAGGGACTCGTCTATTACGGTGACTCGATCATTTTCACCCATAACCGTTCGACTGCGATTAGGTTTTTTGTTTGCAACTGATCCTGTCACCTCAAATTTATGTACCAACTGAATGATGAACATTTTTATCAGGATGTCGTTCTTCAAAAATCCTGGCAGCAGGCAGTAGCCCTAGCATAGTCATTGTTCTGGAAATAAATTTCCGTTTTGTCCTCCAACGTCTGAACCATTCTGTAATTTTTATTAGGAACTGATAAAACGCAACATAATTCTGCAATACAGAATACTGAAAGTGTGAAACGAAATTTTCTGAAAACAATAATCTCTTATCGTATGGCCTGGTAGTGCAGATTCTGATAAACATGTAGAGAAAAGAGGCATTTAACACTTTTTAATCATTTATTGTGTTTTGTTTTTCTAGTTTCAATAGAAATCATACGATCAATTAGAGCATCTCTGTTTCATTTAGTTTTATCGGTACCATAATTCCATAAAAAACTTCCTGTAACTTTGTGAATATTCACTGATAAGAACACAAACTGCAGGTTAATACAAATTTAATTCCATGCTACAAAATAACCTACTTTCCCTGATTCCCCAAATTCCTGATGGGGTTGCAACCCTCTCCAGGTGGTTGCTAATAGAAACAAGCTTCGTACCTCAGTTAATCTTCCCCTGTCATAAAAAATCGACCTGTCTGAGTGTTTCCACAAATTCTGATTCGTTGTTGAGTTATTGAGGGTGGACACTTTTAAATGAGAGTAGGTATAATGCTGTATCGAAGCAGTTTAGAATAATAAATTAGGAGAAAATTTTTATTAAAAATGGGTTTATTAATCATAAAAGGTGACCATGTAATACACAGGAATATCTCGACCATTTCAAATGTTATAAGGCCAGTGGATTGAATTCAATTTAATTTTGACATTTCTTTTATGTATGAATAAAATGAAAAGAATAAATCTCCATCTATCTATCTATAACTGTTAATTTTGAATAAATTTTGTTGGAATATTTTTTGTATTTTTATTGACGAACAATCCTAACAATCTTCCAATTTATTTTTGAATTCTCCTTACACCTACACTGCAAGCTCTACTTGTGGGGCCTGTGCCATTTACACTTTTTTCATCGATCCCAACTTTCGGTTGACCCAAATCGATTTAAAAAGAACGGAAATTCGATGAAAGTGCAATGTAGTGCATGTTCCAATACAGGTAGCATCGTATCGAATGTCAACCCCTTGCCCCAATTACCTGTTCATTCAATTCGAGGGTTGTCCTACTTAAATCGACGATATTGGCGTCATTCGGAATCTACAATACGTAGCGGCTTATCTTTCCGAGCGAATCAATAAATTCCGGTAAAAATTTCAATGAAAATACGGTCTGGTTAAATGGGCGGTGCATTCTTTGAAGGAAGGTCACACGAATCCCCATTCTTCTCAGGTGGTTGAAATCCGAATAGTCTATATATAATCGATAATTGATGAAGGGTACTGAATTGAAAAATTTCAGCGAATGGTTCTTTGAAATAGGTAGTATAAGTTAAGGATATTTTTTCACAATTTTTTTAGATATGAGAAATATAAATGTTCACCCACTAACTCGTTTTCTTGTCTTTCATCAAGTTTCACAGTTTCAGGCGAAAATTTGTTTTTAGTATACAGGGTGATTCACGGTGGGTGGCTCATTAGACGTTTCTGGTGAACCAGACATCGGATCGGTTTAAAAATTGAACGAAGTACATTATCGGACATGTTATACCCAACTGAAATATTTTCGTCAATGCGGTGTTGCAACTTCTATTAGAAAGTAGTATCAACTTTACTTTTTCAAATGGAACACCTGGTATATTATATTATTTTTGGAATCTCCAACAACTTCCCGACAACTTTTCTTAACATTTCCCTATACCTATCTGTGGCCTTTTTAATTAATTTCAATTTTTTTCACCGGAAATCATGGCCTCTAAAAATGCTGATAACTTTGGGTTGAGAAACATATATACAAGACGTTCCATTTGAAATATTGAAATAAACAACTTTCAAGCAAATCAAAAACTCTTTTTCATACACCCTTTATTGAAGTAACGTAGATCAGGCTGATGTGTTGGAAGCATTCATGTATCACCTAACTCCAAACCAAATTTCAATGCCATAGTGTTTCTCAACCCAATGTTATCAGCATTTTTAGAGGTTATGATTTCCGGTGAAAAAAAAATTGGAATTAGTTTATATTTCGAAAACGGCAACAGATAGGTATAGGGAATTATTAAGAAAAGTTGTCGGAAAGTAGTTGGAGGTTCCAAAAATAATATAATATACCAGGTGTTACATCTGAAAAACCAAAGTTGGTAATACTTTCTATTAAACGTGACAACACCGCATTGACGAAAATACACTGCGCAAAAAAATTAACGCACATTCTGAAAATCTCAATTTTAATGAAAGTTAACTCTACATTGACTTCATAACTTATTTTTTATGTTCTCTCGGGAAGGTTTTGAACTAAGCAAGACACATTAAATGGAAGAAAAATTCAGGGTTTCGCCGAATCTTATGTAAAAGAAGAGAAATGAACAATTTTCAAAACACTGAAATGCTGATAAGTGATTTAATACTTGGTATTTCGACCCCTTGCGTTAATTACAGCTCGGCAACGACGGTTCATACTCAAAATGAGTGATCTTAAAATGTTCTGATCTAATCCTTTCCAGATTTCTCCGAGTTGGATTCTAAATTCTTAAGTCATTAAGAGTAGCTGGATGATTTTCTGAACTTCTCAGCCTTCTATTGAGGTTGTCCCAAACCTGCTCAATCGGATTGAGATCTGGACTTCTTGCTGGCCATTCCATTCGAGAGACTTCAACCTCTTCCAGGTACTCCTGACAATGCGCGCACGATGGGGTCTGGCATTATCGTCCATAAAAATGAAATTTTCACCAATGTATGGGGCAAATGGCATTACATGCTCTTCAAGAATGTTCCTTATATACTTATCAGCATTCATAGCTCCCTTATCAACGACCACTAGGTCTGTGCGAGCAGTCAAAGATATTCCACCCCATACCATAATCGATCCTCCCTTGAAACCAGTAGTATTCAGGAAATTGCACTGAGCATATATTTCATGTAGACGTCTGTATACAAGGGAACGTCGATCACAATGGTAGCGGCAGAATCTAGACTCATCGATGAAGAGAACTCTTTCCCAATCGGCCTCTTCCCAATGGATATGCTCTCTCGCAAAATCCAAACGCGCCCTTCGATGGGCTGGGGTAAGAGCTGGGCGATTTCTTATTGTCTGAGTGCTAATTTGCACCTCATGAGTTTGCTCAAGCTGATTTTGAAGGAGGCGAGCGGTTGCAAACCGTTGTCTCAACGAAGATACTCTCAAGTAACGTTCTTGAATGGCAGTTGTTACCCGTGGTCCTGGTCTTCGGACATTCATACCTGTCTCCCTGAATCGCTGCAACATTCTGGACACACTTGTAAACTCCAAACCTTTCTGCAATTCTTGTGTGTGTCCACCCTTCTTCTCGCAAAACTACCGCTTGGGCACATTCCTCTTGGGTCAAATTGCGTGTTTCGCGTTGCATAGCGATCGAGTGTAGAAAATCAAACGAAAGAAAAACTATTGATCACTAGAATTGATCGAGAACAACTGATTTTAGAATGGAGCCAATACATTCAAAATCTGATAATATCATCTTTTTTTTTTCCTGCTGGGAGAAAACATCTGTATTGAAGAAAAACGTGGAGAAAAAAGTGGATAACATATGCATGCATAATTCTGATAAAAATAATTATCATTGAGAACACCTTCAGTTGTAGAATAAATTTGAGATTTCCATAATTCCATAATTTACAACTTTTATTGATGCCGAAAAGTGGACATATAGAGGATGTCTCAAAATATCATCTTCAGAGCTTGTTTTAACACCAGGTGAAGAAGTTGACGGAGCAATCAGTATCTGTATACTAAGCTGGGCACGCAAATCTGTAAAATATATAAGTATTTTTGGAAGATATGAGAGCCTTTCTGTCACCTTCAGTATGAGTAGTGGTTTATTAAGGTGGGCGTTCAATAAAGTGTGTTTTTATTTCAAGTTGTATTTGAAAATGGTTTTATTTTAAGAACTGAAATTTTGTGGGTGAACTCAAAAAGGATTGGAGTTGTTGATGAAATAATTCAAATCGATTTCATTTCGGAAGTTAATTTTTTTCTTTAGAAAATAAGCCAACTCATGCTTCTGTTTTATTTCGAACGAAAGACCCATGAAAATAGTTCAACATCCGATTAAAAGTGAATCTACTGATAATTTCGTACAGGAAAACAACTTGAAATACGGAATTGGCAGAGAATGGCCAAATTCAAATATATGTCGGGAAATAGTTCCTGATTTACCCATATATTCACTAATTTCATAGTTCAGCGATTTTCCAATAGAGAGCGCCATTGTACATTTCATTCATAATTAGAGAGATATTCATAGAACTTACAGTGATAATGTAAGTTCTATGGAGATATTCCATAAAATGTGTGGTGGCGCCTCTATCGGATTAGTTTTTCTACTCGCTCTGAACGGTGACCTTAAGACGAGACAATATCTGAAAATATTATCCTCCATAAAATTTTTAAATTATTTTCGATTCATCATTTTTATTTTTGAAAGACAGACTATCAAGGAACATTTCATGTGGACTCTATGTTTAATTTACTATCGCCGATATTAACAATTGTTGCTTCTGCGCCGATATTCTTCAGGAACCGCTGGAAAGCTTGTGAGTTACTGAGAAATCTAGGCGACGAAGAAGCCTCCTCCGAAGACATTTCGAACTCCTCATCGCCGACAGTGGTGGCTTCTGACATGCAGCCAGTCCGTGAAGATTCGTCACCTCTTTCTTTCATATTTTCTAGGGTCTTTATCTTCTCTTTCAAGGCGCTTCTCAGTATTTGAACCTGAAGAGAATTCACAATCAACAGAGAATTTAAAAATCAACAAGCTCTCTCTGAGAAAACTGGAAAATTGTACAAGGGAAAAAAGCTTCCATTTGCATGAAGAGGATCCTAGATAAGCTAAAAAAGCTATAAGTTTGCACATTGCTCATGAAGTTTGAAGACAAATATCAGGGAATAACCCTATGGAACAAGCTTATTGAGGTTAATGTTAATGCAAAGCAGTAAGACTTCGGGATGTATCCTAAAAATACTGCGATGGATGTTCGTCATGATTGTGAGGATTATAATAACTTAGGAAGCAATAGTATGATATGTCAAGGCAAGAATAGTACGAAGAGATTCCGCCACATAATACAAAGGTTAGCCTGTGTTCATTCCACTGGAGCTATGATAACATGTCCAACTAGGGCACTTGAGATCATAACAGATCTCACCTTGTTGTAGATAGAGTAGCCCATGAGGTCAATCTCTGAATATCTAGAAGAGGAACTGGCTATGAGCAAATTGGGAACCAGAGAGCCTGGTCATCTCTGACCAAATCTTTTCCACTACCAAACCTTCCCAGTGACCTGATGATTACAAAAATTGGCATCGATAAAACCTTCACTACGCCAAGTAGAAAGGAAGACTGGTAAAAGGAGCCCACAATAATCCCAGCTCACGAAGAGAATTTCCCCAAATGGTATACAAAAGGTTCTAAAACGAAGACAAGGACTGGCGCTGGAGTAGTAGTAGTAGTAGTAGACCAAGAGCCAGTGACCAATTTTCATATGTCATTTCATAACTCACCAAAATTTACTTGTTTAATATTCAATATCTGCTCGAAAATAATAACCATTTCTGCCAGCCCATGATGGCCGGAGTAGACTACCATAAGCGCTCAAAGAGGCCAGAAAATTAGGTTCAACTATGTCATAGTATCACACACAAAACTTTCAGGAATTGTTATTGATAATATATTGAATCTATAAAAAATATTGACAGAACTTTTTCGTCCCTCCTAAGTGTTGGCAGAACTCTTTGAAAATTCATCAAGAACAGCTGTACTTAGGTATGTCATTTCAGTACGCTTGAAATTTACAGGAAATAAAGCAAATGCGTCTAGAAAGCGAATTATAATCATGACAGAAATTTTTTACATCACGAACCATCTGCCAGAACGAGAAATGTTGCCGCGCAAATGCGAGCGAAATAAGCTTATTCATATTTGCAAGTCAGACCTATAGAGCGCATGTTGGGCATTTACGAGACTCATCAAAAGTTAATAGGAAGCTAAAATTCTTTTATGAAATTATAGAATTTGTTTTCAGTTTCATTTACCTGATCCGATGATAAGGGTATTCGCTATGTATACTCCATTCACATTTATAAAGTATACCGGTTGGCCATGGAATTTTGACACATTTCACTCTGTATAATTTGAAAATGTTAGGTTATAGTCATATTTCTGTCAGATGATTGAGCAATGTTGCCCTTTCTTCATAAGGGTCGTAGTAATTACGTATTTATCGAAATGTTTATTTACTTTGGGAAAATAATGAATTCGAGAAAATATGTGAATTCAATAATTCCAAAGACCTGGCGAATGTTGAGGAAACTTTTTTCTCTGATAATACTGGGAATATTTCACGTATATTAACATGGTTGGAAGATTCCGTTATGCTATTTTCTCGTACGGAAGACAAGAATCGAGTGTTGAAACTTTACTGAAAAATAATGGACAGAATAGTCCGTTACTTTGTGATAGTTTATTCGAAAAGGGAGCAAAAGTACAATGGAATGAAATAAGATATATACAGTATAATTCATAATGTAATTTCTTTACATAATTTCAATGGCATGATAAGTGATTTTTTAGCAACTATTCAATTAGTAATTTTTCAAGAGAATTGTTTATACTCTTATCCAATTAGAATAACTTCACTAATATAAATGAGATTGAACACATGGAAGAGTTCAGGTCCAAACTTCTGATGTAAGCAGTAATATTAAATTCAAAAAAGTCTACTTATGAATACAATCATTAAAAAAGATTTTTCTTCAAACTAGCATATATAATGATTGGATACAAAAACTTGAGAAAACGGCAGCACAATAAAGAAATTGGTTTTGAATATATAAAACTTCCATAATTTTCAATCACAAAACATTATTTTCTAACATCGTTACATGTATATGTTTTTTTGGGAAAGAGCATTAGGTTATTTGATGCATCAAACATTATAGCATGTTCAAAGCAATTACAGTATTAGCAAAACAAATTCGAACCGGACACCATACATTTTTTTACTATGATACAAGAGCAAAAAGATAAAAACCTCTGAGTAAGTATAGAGATTTTGTATTTTTTTTTTCAAAGAATCGGCTGACATATTTATAACGGACAGAATCTTCTTCAGGAACAAAATTTCATCTTTCTTTTGGATTAAGACTGACAAAATATCTTGAAATCTGCAACAGAAAGGAGATAGAAAATCATCAGGAAATAATGAATAATACCTACATTTGGTCCTTGACAACAAAGGTCTTCCGATCATATCTGGTCCTCCAAGCAATTATTTTTCATATCCTCAGGTTTACGAAGAACGCTTCATGTCCCTTATAATGAGAAATTATTTCCCAAAGTTTCCTAATTGGTTATTTTTCTATCTAGGCGATTTGCAGCAACTTCCTCTTCCATAATATAGACTTTTTTTCATTTTGTTTGATTCAGTTGAACCTCCTTGATCGTAGAAAATCTTCAATACAGTACTAGTTGAATAAGGATGGGATTCGACATTTTTGCAATACTAGAAAACCTAAATGTTAGGTCTTTCACACTGCATAGAAGGTTCTGTTGAAAAAGGAAGCTCTATCGCTTAGGAGATCAGATGTTCTACACTAGTGATCTTTCTTTCGGAGTTGTTGAAGCTCCATCCATTTTGAATTTCCCCATTTTAAGTTGAAGAGACGAGAAAGAATTTCCTCTACATATTATTCCATATCCATTAGATCATTGTTTGAGTCAGAGTCATCCTCAGAAAATTCTGAATCTGAATCAGATTCCCCCAATGAAATAATGAGTGGAGGAATATCTGCTACTGGAAGATTACCCATGTGTTTCGTCCAGTCCTCTGTGATAAGTCTTTCACAATGTAGATAAAAATTTTGCCACATATCTGATGTACATTTTGAAAGAGCCTGACTCCATAAATTCAACACTCTATCCTTTGTATAGGGATGTGAATTTATGTTTTTGTTATAGAAGTTCTTACAAAACGCCCATGCCATTTCAATAGGATTGTACTGACAATGGTATGGGGGTAATCTAAGAACCTCATGTCCATGCTCCTTCAAAAGGTCATCAACTACATATCGTCTCTGTCTGTCAGTTCGATGAGGTAATATCAAATTCCAAAGTTGCTTCTTGGTAAAATTTTGATTAAAATCAATCTTGTTTTTAATCAACCAATCCTGCATCTCACTTTTTTTGCTGGAAAATGTGGGTGGTTTATCCAATTGAACCGAATGATATGGTGCATTGTCCATTACCACCACACATTTCACAGGAATCTTAGCTAAAGATGGAATCAGTTGATTAATAACCCAATTTTGAAAAATGTCACTGGTCATTGTCTTGTGATAGTCACGGTCATTGTTTTTTGAATCTAAAATGAAATCACATCCCTCTAAAAACCCAAAATTACTTCCTGCGTGTAGAACCGTGAAACGTTTTCCTTCTGACTTAATTTTGGATGGATTGCTCATCATATCAGATTCATGTGTCCATCGACGAACTGATGTACCGTTTTGATAAATCCAAGTTTCATCTAGAAACACAAATCTGATATCATCTGAAGATTTATATTGTAAAAATTTGCGCAGGAAAGTAATTTTGGCTGCAACAACATGTTTTTGTTCACATAAAATTTTGCGTTCATTTACCCTTTTGTATTTGTAACCCATTGATTTTATAATTTTGAAAAGTGATGTCCGTCCTCCGTTATATTCCAAATGTTCCTTTGCAAAGGTGAGTAGAGTATCAATCGAAAAGTGTTCATTTTTCAAATTATAATTCCAAATTTGTCGTTGCAGATCTTTTTTCAAAATAAAGTCTTCCGTCAGTGTCTTTTTGGGTGCCCCAATAGAAGGAAATTCTTTGTCATCTCTTTCACTTAAAATCCTCCTAATTGTGTTTATGTGCAGCTAAAAAATAAATATCTATTCATATAAAATGTAAAACCTTGGTTTTCACTCACATACGTCGAAAATGTTGGATACCTGGTGCTGAACTGTCGATTCTAAATTATCAGTGTTACTTTTAGAATGCGCAGATTTTAATTCCAAATAGCACTTCCTGATAGTTTGCCTCTGCTTTTTCGAAACTACCTTCGGCATTCTTGGTTTTCAGGCTTGATAATTACTAATTAATATTTAATAATGATTAATAAACATCGGCAACCTCTCTGAAATTTATTCATTGACGTAATGTCATTTAGAAATGCCAACCTGCGATTTTTTCGGGTAAAAAACTTGATAAACCTAAAACTTGGCCAACCGCGATACTTTATAAAAGTGAATGGAGTATACTCGTCATACTAAAGCTCACTGTGAAAGTCTACCCAACTTTCGGGGTTTTAAATGCCCTGATGGTTTATTTTTTACCCCTTAATGTGACTGAGATCTTACACTTTTTTGAATGTTTCGTAAGTCACACAGGTATACTCAAGACCACAAGACCATTCGAAAAATTCTTGAAGAAACAAATTTTAAGGATACGTAGGAAGAGCATATTTTTTGAATAGTTTATTACTGAATAAATTGTTGTAATGTTAAAAATAAACACCTTTAATTCCTTTATTTGACAATAATACATGCCCAATATCCGCCTAGGTCTGAGTTGCAAATATGAATAAGCTCATTTCGCTCGCATTTGCGCGGCAACATTTCTCGTTCTGGCAGATGGTTCGTGATGTAAAAAATTTCTGTCGTGATTATAATTCGCTTTCTAGACACATTTTCTTTATTTCCTGTAAATTTCAAGCGTACTGAAATGACATACCTAAGTACAGCAGTTCTTAATGAATTTTCAAAGAGTTCTGCCAACACTTAGAAGGGACGAAAAAGTTCTGTCATTATTTTTTATTGATTCAATATATTATCAATAACAATTCCTGAAAGTTTTGTGTGTGATACTATGACATAGATAGGTATATAGTCGACTGTTCTGATATATTCTCGGGGTTGGGTTATTTGGGTTGCAGTCTATTCAAAACAGAGTACTCTTTTTTCCTTGGCTCGAGCTTTCGGACTATTTTAGTCCTTCATCAGGAGCAGCTATAATTTTAATCATATAAGCAAAAACAAAATACATCATAGGGTTTTTTTACAATACTTACAATTCGAGGTTACTATATGTATGACCACATTTTATTACAAACTAACCTCGAATTGTAAGTATTGTAAAAAAAACCCTATGATGTATTTTGTTTTTGCTTATATGATTAAAATTATAGCTGCTCCTGATGAAGGACTAAAATAGTCCGAAAGCTCGAGCCAAGGAAAAAAGAGTACTCTGTTTTGAATAGACTGCAACCCAAATAACCCAACCCCGAGACTATGACATAGTTGAACCTAATTTTCTGGCCTCTTTGAGCGCTTATGGTAGTCTACTCCGGCCATTATGGGCTGGCAGAAATGGTTATTATTTTCGAGCAGATATTGAATATTAAACAATTAAATTTTGGTGAGTTATGAAATGACATATGAAAATTGGTCACTGGCTCTTCCTCTATAGTAGTAATTTTTTGTCATCAATATTACATGACTCGTCCACAATAATATAAAAGTATATATCACATTACAAAGAAATAAAATGAGAACAAACAACATAAAAAAAAATTCAACTATCCAATCGTGACTGAAGGAACTCATACACTGAATAAAATGCACCCCTTATCAAGACTTCTTTCACTTTCTTGTTGGAATGTGGCAGCATGAGACATTTAATATTTTCTGGTAAGTGATTGTACAATTTTACTCCCCAGAAGTCCACAAACTGTTGGGTATATTTTTTAGTGTGCAATGGAGTTACTAATTGATTTTTAAATCTCGTGTTCTTGTCGTGGAACCATCCATTCCTACAATACTTGTCCTTGTTGTCATGAACGTATTTTAGGGTCTCCCTGATGTAAACCGAAGGAAGGGTAAGAATCTTTTCGTTTTTGAATCTTTCCCTGCATGAATCATTTGCCTTCATATTGAGTATTATTCTGATAGCCTTTTTTTGCAGAATAAAAAGTCGGGTGACCTCAGCAGACATACCCCAAACTAGTATTCCATAGGTTATAGTGCTATGAACCAAAGCGAAGTATGCCGTCCGCATGACCTCAGGAAAAGAGACGTATCCGAGTCGTCTGAGTACGTATATTGACCCACAAACTCTCTTGTAGACCTTTCCTATGTGCTCCTTCCAGTCCAGTCGCGCATCAATCTCTATTCCCAAGAAGTTGACTCTTCCTCCATTATTTCGGGAGAAAGTCAATGATTGAGTCTTGTCACTGTTCAGTTTAAGTTTGTTCGCCGAAAACCACTCCTGTACACTCTTCTGGGCGTCTCTCTTCATCCTCTCAAGTTCCTCCAATGATCTCGCACTTATCAATAGAGACTTATCATCACAGTAAAGACTCCCATGCAGACATTCGGGTATAATCAGGTCATTGATGTAGACAATGAAAAGAATGGGGCCTAGTACGGAACCCTGTGGCACCCCATATTCGCAGCAGAGCTCTGCCGATCCCTTGTCCTGCCAAAATACTCTCTGTTTTCTCCCCACCAAGAATGATTTGAACAGCTTCCAAGTGACTCCTCTGAAACCGTAGTAACTCAACTTCTTCATTAGTGTTTCTACACAGACACAATCAAACGCTTTACTTAGGTCAAAGTTGAGCATCATCAGTTCTTCATCTTCATCTAGGGCCTCAACTGCACCTCGAAGCAAATCAATTAAGGCTGTTGTTGTGCTCCTATTTTTCCTATAACCGTGTTGATATTTGGGACTGGCACCAGATGCCCTTTACCCTTAGGCCGTCGTCCAAGCGTAATTCAGGTAGAAATGCTCTCAATCGAAAGATGTGTGGAAATGAACCTATCAGTGATTAAAGCAATGAGCTCTCATATCATGGATTCTGAGATGGTAAGATGGTATGGGAGTACCGATAAAAGTCAACGAAAAAGGCAAGAAAAACAAAGTCTGCTTAGTCTAGTTCCCATCATCTCGGGAATCAAAGAAAATGAAAAGGCCAACAGACTTGCCAGACAAAGAGCAAGAACTCCTTTCATTGGCCCTGAACTTTTCTGTTGTATAGACAATTGTACCTACAGGAAAGAGTTTCATCAGGAGGAGAAAACCGACAGAAGAATCATTGTGCAGATGAAGGAAGAAGAATCTCAATTTTTGACAGAATATGGATATATTTTGGATATGAATTGTTCCAAAATGAATCTTCAAAGGATATTGCCTGGATCTGCAATGAGTAATGTTTTACTTAGTGTATACCATACATGGTAGGACACACAAGCCAAACCTTGACGGCTGACTTTTTGAATCTAAACAGAACAAAGGCACGCATAATAGAAGGTCTACTGACGGGACACTGCGGCCTCAGGAAACATCTGAACACCATAGGAATACTTGGAGAACCCGTGGATTGCAGACTCTGCGGCGAAGAGGAAGAAACAGCCTCTCACATAATCTTTGAGTGCGACGCCTTGGGAAGAAGGCGCCACAGAATCTTTGGTGAAATCAATCCGGAAACGGGAATGAATCCGAAAAACCTCATAAAAAGGCTACTGAACCTGATAAAGGACACAAACCTATTCTCGTGAGGAACCACTGACGTAAGAGTGATACAATAGACCCTAGTTGGTCGCAGTGTCACAGGGAGGCCAAGCGCTAACCCGGTCTCTTGTTTGTCAGCTTATCAACCAACCAACCAGTGTATACTATACCTATCCAGAATTCAAGAAAAGCCAGTACCATTAGGAACTGAAGAGCTCTTTCCTCTTCACATAATTAGGACCCCCTGCCTCTCCTAGCTAGACCCAATATTGAATCAGATCGTTAACACTAACTCATACCTGTCTACGTGAATATCGAAGAAGCAAAATATTCCTCAGCTGATTTGATGGGCTTACCTTTATTTCATCATACGTTTTCTTGCATGTTAGGTCTTCTCTAGTTGCCTTCATTTTGGCGAGAACCGAGCCAAGTCTATCATCAAGTTTTTCTGCTTCTTCGGTAGATTTGTTGATGGACTGAAAATTATTGTGTTTATCAATGTTTCAATCTCATCATTCTTCAATAGAAGGATTTACTCTACGGATTGGTAGAGATCCTCAAGTCAGAGCTCTGATAGTAGCATAATTATGTAATTAGAAACGAAAATTGAGTACAGAACGAATACTTACTGCCACAAGGTCCCTTTCCGTATCATTGTCGAACTTGGAGATTTCATCTAAAATATCCGTCCTAGAACCAAATCCTTTCATGCTCTTTTCCAACTGAAGTATCTTCATTTGTATGTTTTTCATGTCGAGTTCTGTCTGAGATATCACGTATGGCAGAAAAACAGATTCCTGTTGATAAAAAAGGTGCGATGTGAATGATGACCATCAACAAAACGTGACTTAGAATTTACTTTGCTCATGATTTGATTCAAACTTGATTGGCTGGAGTCAGCAGTGGATTGCTCTTCGTTCGTCTTCTCGTTTATACTCTCGTTTGCGTTTTCATCTTTTTCAGCCCTTTCTATTTCTTGTGATTTTGGCCTGTCTTCCCGCATTCTGTTCGTTTCTTTTATCTGCATTATTCTCAAACGTTCCTGCATCTTTTCGTACTCGTTTCTAAGCACGTGAAGCTTTCCTTGCAATATTTCTTTATCCCTTGTGACCTGAAGACAAATTATTCTCATGATAATGACAAGATCCACATGGGATAACGAGCAAGTCAATATTTCATCGAAGAAGCTATTTTGAAAATTGAAGTTAATTTGTTTGATTCAACTTCAAAACATTCGAATTGAAGTGGTAATTGGATCTGTATGGCATGCAAGACCATAGGCCAAAAAAAAAATAAATTAAAGTGGTATAAAGCGAACGGAATGAAGATAAATGGAGAAGACTTTGAATGGCTGCCACAATAGAATGGGTAATTTGGACACTTTTTGAACAGCCTCTCTATTTAGTAAGGGGAGACAATGATGCCGTACTCAGTATATCCAGGGAAAGGTGCAGATAGTAAGAAGATTGAGACTGGTCCTCTCTAAACAACAAAATCTGCGATCCTACCCAAAATTTCAAAGGAAATACCATAAAATGGTGTAGCGACGGGTCGAAAACCACGTTTCTGATGCTGGAATATACGGAACAAGCACCAAGTGCTCCCTACAGTTAGGCTCCTGCTCGAGTGTCCTTCAATGGCAATCGAAAAAATGTATAGATTTAAACTGGTAAATGAACTATCAAGGATGTGACAAAGTGATTCATTCTGATAGTCAAGCTGATGGGCCATCAACTCAATACACTCCCCATAAAGGCAGCACATACGCCACTCACTGGCCTTGAATCTTTTTGTGAAAAATGCACCCATAAGAGTATTTGGAGAAGGAGGAATCTTCTGAAAGAACTTTCGGAAGTTTGAAACTTTCAGCTCCAAAAACTATTTGGATCTCAATAAGAATAAGTTTTACCTGCCAACAGACTTTCGAAGAAAGCTTCTGACGAGGAGATTATAGGAGGAATGAGGACTAACCTCCTTGAGTTCATTCAAGCTCTGGAGCTGGAGCCATCAACTCAATACACTCCCCATAAAGGCAGCACATACGTCACTCACTGGCCTTGAATCTCTTTGTGAAAAATGCAACCATAAGAGTATTATTTGGAGAAGGAGGAATCTTCTGAAAGAACTTTCGGAAGTTTGAAACTTCCAGCTCCAAAAAGTATTCGGATCTCAGTAAGAATAAGTTTCAGCTGCCAACAGACTTTCGAAGAAAGCTTTTGATGAGGAGATTATAGGAGGAATGAGGACTAACCTCCTTGAGTTCATTCAAGCTCTGGAGCTGGAGCCATCAACTCAATACACTCCCCATAAAGGCAGCACATACGCCTCTCACTGGCCATGAATCTTTTCGTGGGAAATGCACCCATAAGAGTATTTGGAGAGGGAGGAATCCTCTGAAAGAACTTTCGGAAGTTTGAAACTTCCAGCTCCAAAAAGTATTTGGATCTCAGTAAGAATAAGTTTCAGCTGCCAACAAACTTTCGAAGAAAGCTTTTGACGAGGAGATTATAGGAGGAATGAGGACTAACCTCCTTGAGTTCATTCAAGCTCTGGAGCTGGAGCCATCAACTCAATACACTCCCCATAAAGGCAGCACATACGCCTCTCACTGGCCATGAATCTTTTCGTGGGAAATGCACCCATAAGAGTATTTGGAGAGGGAGGAATCCTCTGAAAGAACTTTCGGAAGTTTGAAACTTCCAGCTCCAAAAAGTATTTGGATCTCAGTAAGAATAAGTTTCAGCTGCCAACAGACTTTCGAAGAAAGCTTCTGACGAGGAGATTATAGGAGAAATGAGGACTAACCTCCTTGAGTTCATTGAAGCTCTGGTGCTGGAGGGCGAGCTGAAGATGGCTCTCTAGTGAGAAAAGCTCTAATGGGTGGCACATTAAATCTCAAGGTCGGAGAGCACTTAAACCCCTCTCAAACTATGGAAACATATTTCATTACAGCACAAACCTGCTCTAGTTGTCTCTTGAGATCATCCGCTGATGCGGATAATTCTTCCATTTTGGCGAGTGCAACCTTTTTGGTCTTCGTATTGAGTCTGGACTCTTTGGTAACGTTCTCCAAACGTTTCTGTAGGAGTTTCTTCTCCTCCATTATTTCCTCTATCTGTGTTTTGGCGACGTTGTTCTCTTTGAGGCTCACACTCAATCGTTTGTTTAGCTCTCTTTTTTCCTTGGACAAAGAATCAACTTTTCTAGAGAGCAACGCATGTTCTTTGATAGAGTTAGTTTGGACTGCTAAGAGTTCTTCTCTCAACCTAGAACACTCAGATCTGAGAGCTTGGTCGTATTTGAGCGGAACTGAAGTGTGGAATATTGTTTGGCATATTTGATCTGAACTTTCTCTGAGTTCAGTGTTAGAACTGGATGTAGTCTTGAGTACTTTTTCCTCGCTAGTTACTAATTGAGGTTGTATCCCTTCCCTGACAGAGTCTCCAATGGGATGGGTCTCTACAGGAGCTAGTTTTTCAGGATCTGATAATTGTACTTCTTCAGATCTGAAACAAATGCAAAGTGTCATCATTCAAGAAATTCATGGCCCATATGAATGCTTACTTTCTTAAATAACTACAGATGATGGTTGCAACAAACTTCGCGATCGAACAGAAAACTAGGGAGACAACAAATATGATGATATTAACGAGAATCATGGAAAGTCCAAGATCTGAACCAAGTTTATCGGATGAAGTGGCTTCGAGGAACACTGTTGATGAAGACTTTTTCTGTTCGACATTTTCCTTCTTGGTTGATGCGAATATATGGGGCGGTTCTGGAATCAAGATTAATTCAAAGAATAAACTGGACAATAAATAAGGGGTGGACTATATTAGATTTTGAATGAGTCACCTAAAGCAAAGTCAGGAGCTTTTGAGCGCGCGTTCATCAACCTTGTCTGTAGATTCGCAATTGCTAGTTCAAGCAATCAATTGGAAATATTCACACTGTCTGTTTTTTTTCTGATTTTGAGAAACTGGAAACGTTACTGAAAGACCTAGAAGTGGACGGTCAAAATCTACCACTCCTGAACGAGATCGGTTTCAGATTGTGTCTATCGGTAGGGAGCCTTTGAGTATTTGTCGAATCATGCAACTTCGGCTTTCGAACGCTTCTGGTGTTCTGGTCCCGATTGAAGCAGTTACTCGAAGACTTGGAGATCTTAATCTACATTCTTGGCGACTTTCGAGAGGGATTCCTCTAACTAGAAAGCCTAAGCGATCAATAATTCTGAGACTCTTCTGCAATAGGTCGCAGAGAGTGCCTCCGTATTTGCCTCTAATTATAAGGACTATGTCGTCCGCACAGCCTACACATTCGAAGCCAAGTTCCGTTAGAATGTGTTGAAGTTCATCCACTATTAGACTTCATAAGAGGGGAGATATCACCCCACCCTGAGGTGTTCCACGAGTAGCTTTGACGAAGACGGATTCCTCGACCATCGAGGTCTCAGCTATTCTCGTCGTAAACACCTCATACATCCATTTTAAGATGGTATCATTCACTCCTCGCCTCTCAAGTGCATCTCTGAAAGACTCGTGTGTTGTGTTGTCATAGACCCAAGGTACATCCAGGAAGGCACACATGGTGATTTCTTTGATATTCAGAGTTCTTTGGATGACTTCAGTCTGCTGATACAGAGCGGGTCGTTCAACGGAGACCGCTCTGTATCAGCAGTGCTGTAAGCATGCCGACATTGTGAAGTGGTGTTTTACCAGGTTCTCCATTCTTATGCAGTTATCTACCACTTTCTCCATCGTTTTAAGAAGAAACGATGTTAGGCAAATGGGTCTGAAGGATCGAGGGTCAGTCCCGTCCTTTTTCCCTGCTTTGGGAATGAAGGTTACTTTGGCCCTTCTCCACTTTTCAGGTATTTGACCCAATGCTAAGCGGCTTCTTGTGATTTTCAGTAGATGAGGGAGGATCTTCTCCACTCCTTTCTGCAGGAGTATCGGAAACACCCCATCCACTCCTGGGGATTTATACGGCTGAAAGGTGCTTATTGCCCATTCAAGCAATGTCTCAGTCCTCCTTGCGGGTGTTCTTGGTGTGCTTCATTGCTATTTCACTATTAGGAACTTATTGGTTCACTACCCGGGAAGTGTTTCGTGAAGAAGAATGGATCGTTCCTTCTCTCCTTCAGGGTAAGTACCTTCTGGCCTTTTAAGCAACTTAGTGGGATTAGTTCCCCTTTTGCCATGACCTTCTGAAGTCTGACTGCTGTGGGAGTGGAAGTGATATTTTCACAAAGGCTTGAAACTTAAGTGTTTTGGCCTTCCTGATCTCCTTGTTATACTGAGTAAGTTTCTCAGTGTACTGTCTCGTTTGGCTATGAGTAAGATAAGTAAGCAACCTTTTGGATATGTCATATTTCAAAAATTGGTGAAAAAATGAAATGAAAACTTCTGAAACGGTCCCAAAATTTCTGTATTTCCCTATTTTTTGTGAAGCATTCTATTTCGCAATTTCATAACGGTAAAAACTTTACAAGAAATCTTCACGTGAATGGCAAGGCCGCTAAACTCTTTAAAACGAGACCAGTAAATCAACACATCACCTTCATACCTTCAGAGTTTTGTGAAGTAGCCATTTCTATTTCTTTCAGTCTGAAATATTCTTCGGCAATTTGAGTATTTCTGATAATATATTCGTTGTTTTCCATATCTGAAGAACTGCTTGACTTAACTAGTGATTTTGAATGGGAATCATTAACTTCATGATGGTGAAGAAGCGAACAGATTTTCTTCACCAAAAATTCATTTTGAACGCTTGACATCGAGTGTCAACTTGGCAGCAGATTGCTTCGAGTTTATAGAATGAAAAAAGGAGTAAACGAATTACTGAATTATTTTTCTTCTCCACTTGCAATACCTAGTCCCGAAACTCATATTCATATCTATTGTATTCTTTGGGAAATAAATTTATCTATCTATTTAAAATATTTAACTTGTAAATTGAAAATTTTTCAAATTGAAAATCACTTTCATGCAATGGAAAGAATTCTGTTGAAAATACGTCCAAATGCACTTATGCACAATGGCAGCTTGCAGCTTTATTATGAGTAATACTATTACGAAATTGAATAATAAAATTCAAAATGGACATTTATTTGGAAATGTTTTCGAATTAATGTCAAGATTTTTCAAAAATTTTAATTGTAGAAGCACGAAATGTTTTGGATAATGTGAAGACGAAATTCCAATCAAGGGATTATTCCAGAACACATCAAACAAGGATATATAACCCTCCACTCCATATTCGTACTTGAAACTGCCTTTGACATAAGAAGTTTCTATATGAAAAGGATAAAAGTTATCCTTCCTATGTGGAACGTTAAAGTTATGGTAAGAATTCTGTTACTTACCCGGTATATAGGACTCGAAGATTTTGTGACGACGAAAGACATCTGTTGAGAACAAAGCGATCCAAAATAGGAATCCCAGGACGATGAGAGGTTTCCAATAGACGTACATTTTGAACTGAAGAATAATTTTGAATTTTATTCTTTAAGGCTACATTCGATCACGAAAATACGAACAATGTTAACATATTGGTTTTAACCGATTTTACTGATGTCATTTAGCGTCTGACAAGAATTTCAAACGTGTGATATCAACATGCTGGATTCATAACTACGGCGCATCCACCATAACAGCTTATATTGGTCTCGTTAAGCTCATCCACCATTCATCCAGTTTATCCGTCATTGTTGTTTTGCAACAGCAGACAGCAATTTCATTATAGCTTATAGCAAGCAAAAAAAAATAGATGTCAGGCCTAGAGCCGGCAATTGATTAATTAATCAAACATAAATGGATAAAAAAACTTTGGACAATGATTTTCGGATCCTTTCAGTGGACCTGGGATATAGTCACGCGATACCATACAGGGTTAACTACACAAAACTGTCCAGCCAGGTATTTCCGTTAGTATGAGTTTTTCAGGAGAATTAGTGGGGGTTTTGGGAGGAAAACTACCTTTGATTGAAAATGCATGGTTCTACGGTCCTTAAAAAGGGGTGGCACCCTCCTCAAGGAGAATAATAGTTTTGTAGCATCTACTGAGTAATTCTAAACGAAACCCATCAAACTTTGCTCGACTATACCAAAAACAAAGTTCCAGATCACCGAATAAATCAAAACAATATTATGAAGAATAAAATATCATTCATAATCATGGATAATAAAAAATGTTGGAGAATCTCTTCAGGCAATAAAACAACAATATTATCTATATAAAATTTTCTAAATATATTTCAGTAAATATACATAAATAAAACATCTAAGGAATAATTTGTACATAAATATTATCAATCTAACTTTTATTACAAAGCTCAGCACCAGCTACCAGTCATTTCAATCCCGTTCTCTATAATCCTCTGGTTCTGTCCCAAATTCCACTTTAACGAATTGCTGTTCTGCATACCATACTCAGCATTAATTTCACTGAGTCTTTTATGAGAAGACATATCTCCTTTGTAAGTACGTTTTACAGTTTTTCTAGATTCTCTACTAGGAGATTCATTTTGGCTTGTTTCCACAGATTGCAAACTTTGTGCTTTGTGTAGTGAAAGCCTAAGAGGTTTCTTCGGTGGTATTGGACGTTTTTGTTGTTCTGTATAACAGCTCATTGATTTTTTATTGTTATCTAGCGGCTCGGAAGTGTAGTCAATGGATTTACTGCAGGATGAAAGTTTTCCATTCATTTTGGTGGAATTACAGTCGCTGTCGAAATCTAACGATTTCATGCTTTGCGAATTTTGTATTCTTTGTCTATAGTTATAGTCACTTTCGTTTCCATTCAGTTCTTCCGCGCTTTTACAATCAGCATATTTTGGTCCAATATGGATTTCAGAGCGGAAGTCCAAGACAGAGGTAGACTTTCTAGAATTGTAATGTTTCAAAATGTCTCCGTTGTATTTCTCAGAAGCCATCAAACATTTCTGCCTATGTTTTTCATAAGAATTAACATCACTCCTTCTAGTTAGATCATGGACTATCTTAGTAGCCTTATGGTAACTCTGATCCATAATATTGTTATTGTTTTGGACAGAATCTCTCTCAGGCTGCTTATGCCCATTCTCCAAATTCTTTTTGTTGTATTTTGAGATCTGCTCGATTGCTGAGTTAGTCTCTGAGCTGTAATCTTTTTCCCTGTAATGGTGATGATGATGTGAATGCTTCCTGTAGGTTATCTTGTCGTTCGCTTGGTCTAAAGTTTGGGTACTTCCTGAACTGCTCAACCCATTTCTACTCTTATGCTTGTGACGATGGCTCTTGTGACAATTATGACTTTCTGATGTTTGGTGGCCTGATGAAGAGTGATGAGAATTGGAAACGTTTGATAAACTGCTCTTCGATCTGAGCGGGAGGGAGGAATGGTTATCTCTGTTCGTTTCAAGACCTGGAATATTCGCTACTAGAGCAGTTACTTGGGGCCCTTTCTGGAATACTTGGATATCCTTCGAACTGCTACTGCCACTTGGGGACGAGGGACCCGACTGGTGGGATATATTGATGTTCGTGATGTTTTGGCTGCTTTTTACTGTTGAAATTATTGGACTTTGTGTCACTATTCTTATGTCGGATTCGGGATTCTTTCTGCCCAACAGCTCCGATACCTGGAAAATGTAATCAGGATTTAGTTTGAATAATATAGGAATAAGGTGGTTTGTTATGATTATGACTGATTCATTAGAGATTTATAGAGAACCAAATATACTGCTCCACAAGAGTTAGGGATATCGTATTCAATCGTTTTTAAAAGTATGTAATCTTCGAGAAAATCGCTGTAAAATCATTTATAACTCAATACCAACTTGAATCGATCCAATAAAAATTAGTGTGAGACATTTCGTCAATCTGGTAGCCTTTTTTCTTAAGTCTGGTTCTTTGTATATGCTTCATGAATGTTCTTATTTTGAAATGAAGTCAGTTTATCCACGGCTTTGATTTGAAAGCAGTTTTCTGAAAATGCCAAGACGTAAATTAACAAATGCTGAGGCTAATATGGCTATCGGAATGCTACAGGGTGGCCTTACTCAGGTTGTTGTAGCGGAAAGGCTCCAAGTCAGCCAAAGTGTGATATCTCGACTTTGGAATAGGTTCAGGGAGACAGGTTCCGTGTTGGAAAGAGGCTTGGTGGGCGACGAAAAACAACACCTGCTTAGGATCGTTTCATCACCGTTTCGGCGAGAAGAAACCCTACATCTACGTGTAGAATGCTACGGAATACTCTTCAAAATGCAGATGGGGTCCAAGTTTCCATCGAAACCATCAGACGACGTTTGATAAAGGTGAATCTAGGTTCTAGACGTCCATTAAGAGGAGTTCCATTAACACGTGACCATAAGCGTCAAAGACTGGAATGGGCAAGGCAACATATAAATTGGAACGATCAATGGCGTAGTGTCCTTTTCACAGATGAATCCAGATATGGACGATTTTCAAATTCTCGAAGAATAAGGGTATGGACAATCCCACGCATACCCCGTAATCGTCGCTATGTCCAAGAAGTCCATCCATTCCGAGGGGGTAATGCTATGGTATGGGCCGGGATATGTTTCAACGGGCGCACAGATCTACACATTTGTCCTGGGAATATGACCGCCTCACACTATAGGGAGCATGTCATTGACAATGTTGTGCCAAATTTTCACGCTGCTATTGGTGAAACTTTTCAATTTCTATACGGTAAGGCTAGACCGCACCGTGCAGCCATAGTTGAAAATGCGCGCGAGGAGCTTGGTATTCCACATTTACCAATACCTCCGCACTCACCAGATTTGAATTGCATAGAACATGCATGGAATATGCTCCAAAGAAGATTAGATAATCATCAACCTACCCCAGAATCCTTAAATGATCTGAGAGAGCTTCTGCCCCGTTTATGGAACCAAATTCCTCAAGAAATGTTCAACAACCTCGTGCGTAGTATGCATAGAAGATGTCAAGCTGTTATTGATGACCGTGGAGGCCATACATTGTATTGAAAGTCTTAAAATGCTTGAATTCTCTGGGAATGAAATTTCGTTATTTTACTCGAGTTTTCTTAATCACCCTGTATACGCTGCAGACCTACAGGCTAAAATTAATTTGCAACTTGAAATCATATTAATATGTATGAATTTTCATCACAAAAATATTATTTTAACTATATATTTTTGCAATTTAAGTCAATTGCCCTAACTCATGCGGAGCAGTTTCTGCCTCCGATCGACAGAGCAAATCTCATCTGCTGACTTTTCCAGGTCAGCAGACCTAACATCACCCGAAGCTCAGCTTTAGGAGCTTACTGGTATAGGTCAGTGAAATCATAAAAAAATTCCTTGGACTGAGTAAGTCCAGGAGTGTTTTTCCAGAGGGTTGTCCTGTTTTCCAACTCCCATTGTTGGACCGCTGCCTTATGGTCTTTTCCAAGCCCACAGGAAGGCTCAGGTCCAGCAGGTGTTAACCTTGATGCACTTTTTGCAAGCTTATCGGATTTTTCATTTCCTTTAACACCACAATGCCCTGGCACCCATGGTAGAGTCACTTTAATGACTCTGGCCATTTTTCTATGGTGTTAAATCCCTCCCAGGCCAGCAGAGATCCCTGGCAGGTCATTACAGGGACCTCAGCGTGGCCTGACTGTCCGTGGTGATGTAGCTATGCGCCCCTTTGAGGTTTATTTAAAGGCACTCCTGGGCGCACACATAAACAGCCAGTATTTCGGTCTGTAAAATAGAGAGTTCACTTCCCAGGGCTTTAGAGATCCTCAGTTTAGGTCCGTATCCCCGAATGCCAGTGCCTTTTTCTGATTTTGATCCATCGGTAAACCATATGGATGACATTTTGTCCGAGCGATTTGAGAATCTTATTGCTATGATGCTATGGACGATCAGCTATGACCGTTTCAAAGGGCGTTTCGAAATCGAATATTGTTGGCATAACAAGAGGTTTGAAGCCAGTTAATTCAATGTCCTCATGTGCCCAACCCGGTTTCCAGGTAGGTGTTCCCTGTTAAGGGATATCTCATTGCATCGAACAGGCTGCATTTCCTCACATGTAGGTGTAAGGGAGGCAAGGCAGATCGAGTATAACCTCAAACGCTGCTGTTGGAGCTGTGCCCATAGCTCCCGTGACAACAATACAGGCCAGTCTTTGAAGTTAAAGAGAACCAAAGGAAGAGAAAAATCAACCTCAAATAATTTTGGTTGCGTCTATTGCAATAATTTCGTTCGATCAAAATAGATAGTCTGTAAAATGGTAAGTAAAGTATCCTACCTGCTCTTCTAGGTAGGAAATCCTGTGTGTCAGTCTTATGTTATCAGATCTGAGACCATCTTTGGCTTTTTGAGATTCGTCGGCCCTCTCTTTGACAGCATCTAGCTCCGTTCTCAAGGCGGTCACTTCTTTTTTGTACTCGATGGACGTCTTCGTCGAGGAGGTGTTGTTCTCCATTTTCCTGAGAACTACCATTTGTGCCGGATCTGGAGCCGCTGCTAGAAGACGAGCCAGATCGTCTCTTGTTTTTGTCAAGACTATTTTTCCGTTCACCTCGATGATCCTGTAATGAAAAGATGAATTGGTTGCGGTAAGATGTTAAGACGAACTTGGAATGACTTCGATTGAGAATGAATTTAATTAGTTTCGTAACTGATTATGGTATCGTACATTTATTATGCGGACGGTTTGAGAAGAATGCTTGGAATAGGAATTCATGAGATACTAGAACTCGTGGTTTCTGGTTTCGATCCGAACACATGGGAATTTGTTGATCTTTTCTGTCTTGTCGGTAGTGAACGAGTACTTGACTGATTAATTGGGTATGGGAAATTTATTAGCTTAGCGGTTTTACGAATGGAAATAAAAGTAGGTAGGTATTTGGAAATGTCGGATATATTGAGTTATCAAATTCATAAAACGATGTGTCTGAATGTCTAAATGAAAAAAATAACAGGATCGATATGGCTCGTAACACTGATGATGAATTCGTGATCAAATTCATTTCTATCCATTTGGACGAGAATTCTCGATCGGAAAAACTCAGAAACTTGAAATTTTCAGTAAAGGCTAGAATCTCAAATACTGCAGTTGAGTTCGTTAGTTGCAGCATTCGAGTGAAGTTTGACTGTCTTTGGGTTAAGGTACAAGCTTCTGAGAACGTTACTCGGAAGACCTAGGAGTTATCAGTATGATCTAAATCATAATAAATTCAATTAATCTATACTAATACTAGCTGGCCCGGCGAACTTTGTACCGCCTGAATTATACTTAAAAGTTGTATAAACTTACCATTGCTTTTTTCCAAGCAGGAAAAAAATTAGGCAAAATTAAAGTTCAAAATATACAAAATTTTAATAATTTTGTAATTCACATGGAAAGAATTCTCTTTATTTAAGTGGTAACTAATTTTGAACTTGAATATATAACTTTTTGTTTTTAATTGTTGAACAGTTCTCTTTTTGCAGTACCTCATGTGACTGCGAATAGCAGGAGTATAATCCATATTATACCTTTCCACTTATATGAATCAAAATATCAAGGATATAAACAAAAATTATTCCTTTAATGAACGATCGACTATTCACAGCCCGTCGACCAGAATTAAAAATCAGTCATTTGTTAATAGCCCAACCTGAAGTGGCAAAAACAAAACTTTTCTTATATTCTCAAAATCTAATCAGTGGTCACACCATTATTTTAGACATCTTAGCTATGCTGCTAAGCTCAAAATAATGGGTAAACATCTCAGTTGGTAGAGCAGCGCGATTCTCATTATTCCATGGATATGAGCTGTCAATCTCTCTTCAATTTGTTCAATTTAGTTGACGATATCAAGCTCGTTAGAAGACAAATCGAGATGTTGAAATGTCGATAGTACCTACGATCGACACGGTAAAATTGCCAACACTGTGAATTATGTTGAACTCATATTCAAATTTATTGATGGTCATTCGACCAGATCAGATTAGGCAACCCATGAAACATTATTGTATATCATAAGTGAAAGCCCGATGAGCAAACGTTTCAAAATTATTGACGATTACAATACTGTCTCTGTGCGAACAGAAACACGAATATAATATGTCAATTACTAATTATGGGCAATTTTGGATTCAGTTCTTCCGCAAATATATCTATTACCCAAACAGAAATTCGAAAGCATTTCAAAAATAAAGAAAAAAGATGAAGATGGCCAACTCACGTTTGAAACTGATCGTCAAAATCAGATACTTGATCTTTCGGTAAAAATTCACTGTTCCACTAACTTGAGATAACTTTACCCGCTTTTTGATCTGGCAATAGACTTCCATGTTACCATGAGTTTTATGCGAATCCATATCGCCATCTAACAGCGGTAATATCAACCTACGACTACGTAGTCTATTCACTGTACGACTACGCATCAACGGTAGCGACACCCAGTGGCCTTATTCAAAAGAAGGAAAAGCATTTCCTGCATAAGTAAAACTTTCATCAATTTTTTCGAAGTTTTATTGTATTTTATAATAACCAGACCCAAGACGATTCCATAAATGAAGTTTCATAACAAACAGTCCCTCCGATCTCTAGTTATAAATGGTGTAACCAACATCTTTCTTTTATATATATAGATCTATAGATCTATTACCCAAACAGAAATTTGAAAGCATTTCAAACATAAAAAAAAAAGATGAAGATGGCCAACTCACGTTTGAAACTGATCGTCAAAATCAGATACTTGATCTTTCGGTAAAAATTCACTGTTCCACTAACTTGAGATAACTTTACCCGCTTTTTGATCTGGCAATAGACTTCCATGTTACCATGAGTTTTATGCGAATCACATATCGCCATCTAACAGCGGTAATATTAACCTACGACTACGTAGTCTATTCACTGTATGACTACGCATCAACGGTAGCGACACCCAGTGGCCTTATTCAAAAGAAGGAAAAGCATTTCCTGCATAAGTAAAACTTTCATCAATTTTTTCGAAGTTTTATTGTATTTTATAATAACCAGACCCAAGACGATTCCATGAATGAAGTTTCATAACAAACAGTAAACAGTCCCTCCGATCTCTAGTTATAAATGGTGTAACCAACATCTTTCTTTTATATATATAGATTATAAAGAGGAAAGATTTGTATTTTTGTTCGTTTGATACGAATAGGCTCAAAAACTACTGGACCTATTTCAAAAATTAAGGATACCTACTATAACTTCAATAATTACAAAAAAATCAGCCAAAATCAGCTATTTTCACGTGCGCTGCAAAAACCGTGAGACTTACGTGGATACAATGTTTGACGGAAATGTACCTCTTGAATATTTCTACAAAAAAGTCCGCGATAGCATGTATCTATCTCTCAAGATTGACTTGCTATTACCTGTTTATGGTAATCAGATGTTTTCCAAAATTATGCACTATTTGGGAGTGTGTTTTTATGAATTGGGTATTGATCCTAATCCAACCTAATACGTTATTTATCCCCAGTATTTAATTTAGAACAAAATTGCCCTCCATATCATACAATTACAACGAGTACATCCAAAGATATGGCAGGTTGAAGTTTTGAAGATGAAACCGCCGCGTGAAACAAATTTCCACTCGGGCGAAGCTGGGACGGCCTGCTTGTAGGATATATTTTGAAACACTGTTTTTGAAGAGCCAGCTTTTTATGCTCTCTATAAAACCTTCTCTTTCAAGATATTGTATATTAGTTCTTTCAATACATACCTAACTAAATTTTCATGATATTTTAGGCCACAGTCCACACAAACTGATAGTTTGATCAAAACAACATTGTCAGAACATTTAGTAGAGCCATTGACTTCATTATAAAACATTATTTGCTTTGAAATAGTGAGGCAATTTCAAAAATCAGAAACTAAAAAAATTCGAAATCCAGCTCTATTGGCATCAGCTATGCTATAACCATAGATATTCCTGAAAAATATCATTCATGTTTTTGTCCTAAGACAAATTAGAGTCGAGTACTACATAAGGTAGTGAACATAGCAGTCGAGGCCTACAAATACTGGAGGAAAAAAATTGAGGGAACCGTTTTGAAGAAGTTGGCATCAAAACAAAAATATGAGACAGTTGAATACAATAAATTATGCGCAGGTAGGTTGTGAAAAAGTATTCTCCTCACATACAATTATATTGATTGAGTGTAGATCTTGTTTTACTTTCCAGTTAAGTGTTTTATCAGTTGGGTTTTTTATTTTTTCTTCAATAAGTTTTTGTATTCAGTTGATGACATATACTTCAACTAGCGACCCGCCCTGGCTTCGCACGGATGCAATTCTGATACTAAACACCTACTACATAATGTCCTTATGAACAACATTTACAGCTTTTTGACATACAAACATATTTTGTTTAGAATTTAGCTACTCTTGGAAGAGCGATTGGGAGAAACACGGCCTTCGACGCGCTATTCACAGGCTCACGCGGCCATACGAATCGGTATTGCCGGCGCCGCACCGCTATGTCCCTGTATTTTTAAATCTGTAATAATTTCGGAAATATTAATTTAAATTACATGCTGTAAGGGGCCATATTGATCTATATTGAATGGACAATGTATTTAAGGTGCTTAATTGGATGAGGATTAATGCTGTATTGCTTAAAATGACTTTCTAAATAAGCCATTTTTTCCCGTAAAATGTGAAGGATAAAAAATGGTTACAGTGGGTTATCCTCAAGAGATAGACATATACCATCTCGAACTTTTTTGTTGACCTTTTTCAGGTGTACAATACCGAGTTCATCATTTTGATTTATCTCGTGGGGTTTAGTCAGCGTTTGCAATGTAAGCGCAAAAAAATGTGTTTATTTACGACATCACACTAGAAACCTGTAAATTCACCAGTGTTCCTCTACAATATTATGCAAGTATCATACATACAAACCCTCCTCTTGAATCACTTTATCTATTGAAAAAAAGCGTTTCAAAATCCGTTGTTTAATATCATTAACTGCTCATGTAGGTAGCGAAAGAAAACTAGCGTAGTGCATCCTGTGCATGTTCTAACACAAAATTATATTTCTTAGATATAGGCGTTGTTTTCTTCTTTCCAGTTGAATGTTTTTGCAGTCGAGTTTCTTGTCATTTCCTTAATAATTTGTTTATTTCGATCTTTTAAGTTTCATTAATGAATGAGTTGATCAATGGTGAAAAGTAAAAAGTAACAAATGAGGTCTACTTAGTAAAGGAAAGGGTGATCGACCACAGGATTCTGGTTCAGAGTCTCTGAAATTTCCATTCGGACAAATTTCTACATGAGTACCAACTAATTTACAACAGTTTTTAGCTTGAGTTTTTCCCACAGTTCGAACAAATCGACGCCTTATACAATATTTAAATTCTTCAGGCCGTTCGGGTAAAACTTGAAAAATAAATGGACATACACTCGAAAAATATTACCCTGCTTCTGGCACAGTCGGGTGAAAAAGGAGTTTTATTCTAAACTAGCTGGCCCGACGAACTTTGTTCCGCCTAAATGATACTTACGGTGGATTTCACAAATCGTAATCACCGGTGATCGGAGATCAATGGCTTGGTTCTCTGATTTTTGAACTGCCGAATGTTTCCATGGATATGAGCTATCACACAGAACAGATACACAATAATAATATGTCATGATATGTCAATCACTAATAATGGCAATTTTGGATTCAGTTATTTCCGCAAATATATTTATTACCCAAACGGAAATTCAAAAACATTTTTAAAACTTATGAGAAAAGATGAGAATGAACATCTCACGATTGGAACTCATCGCCAAAATCCGATTTACTTGACATTTCGATGAAAATTCACCGTGATATTCACCCGGTTCTGGTTCTTTTTAATAGCCTTTCATGGTACAATAAGCGCTATGTAAATTACACAGTAATTGATGTCATATATGTTCTTTTTTCGTGGTTAGAAAACCACGACGACCGAAATGCTCGAAATAAGAACAGATGACATCAATCGATGGCCGCGAAAGCCTCAACAAATTCATCGCCATTTAATTGTGACAATGTCAAATATAGTACTTCACGATTACGTTATTTGGAATAAATTAAACTATTAAAATAACTGATAATCATCAGTCATAATGTGTGAATAGCGCCAAGTGGTAAGAACGAAACTTTTCCCATATCTCAACGAAATCTAATCATTTTAGACATCTGTACTCCTACGCTAAGACATTTTGGTTTTGCCCAACAGGGCAGAGTTGTAGGCAACTCAAATTACACACTTTTACAGTGACCATAGAGAGAATCTAGTCACTGTACACACTCTTTGTTCATATCGCCATCTAACTCGGAGGATATCAAATGAAGTACAAACGAATAAGCGGTAGCGTAACTGTAACTCTAGCGACATCTAGTGGCCTTACTCAAAAGGAGGAAAAGCATTTCCTGCATAGGTAAAATTTTCATCGATTTTTTCAAAGTTTTACTGTATTTTATACTAACCAGGTCGTAGACGAATCCATATATCAAGTTTCATAACAAACAGTCCATCCGATCTCGAGTTATAAATGGTGTAACCAACATCTTTCTTTTATATATAAAGATTAGCAAGTTTTTATTTTGTCATACTTTTCCAAACTGGCGGTTCATTTTGATTCGTGTTGAACATTTGGTTAGCCATGACTCCAACAAATTCTTTTCAAATTTGACAGGTTTTATGATCTCAGGCTATTGAAATGTTCATATAGACAATATCGAAAAAGAACCTCAAAGGCTCCTCAAAACAATATGTACCATACTCCATTAAGTCTATTTCCTCCTTTGAAATTCACACCTAGTTTTTTTCCAAAATTCACAGTTCTGCCAACCTATCTTTCCAGGTCATGCCATAAGTATGAAAGCCGCTTTAATCTCACCTCTTCCGAGATCTCGGCAAACAAAAACAGTAATTTTCCACAAATCACCACAGTTATATCAACAAATAAGGCATGAAGTTTCAGTTAAGTTCAAAACAATGGTGAATAATGCAATACCTATTACACATGGATTGTACGTCGGCGCTATTTGTTTTCGAGTGTAAAGGAGGATAAACCATGTTAGAATTGAGTTGTTGAGGAAGTCAGCGAGAACATATGAGCTTATTTTATTGGAAGACCGAAATGGATCTTGGCATTCAATGGAGTAAGTTCATTGTTTGGAAACGGGCTCATTACTGGTTCTAGATCGATCCTTGTTCGAACAAAAGGAGGCTTCAGGATACAAAATGACTTTGCGAAATGAGAACTTCCTGTATCTAATTTGCTCGGCTCAAAAAAGTGATATGCTTTTCAATACTCAGGTGATTATGTATTTTGTAAGTTTGCAAATTTGATGTGAAATGTTCGATCCAGTAGCTGTCAAGCAGCCGTTTGCATTTAAGTATTTTTTGGAGAAGGCATCTTTGAAATCATATTTCTACGGATTTAAAATAATAATTTTCTTTCTGTCTCAATAAATGACACCTTAAAATCGAGGAAAGTCCGTTGCATCAACGTAACAACCATCAGTAGCTCTTCCCAGTTTGACGAAGCTCCTATGGTTGTTATGTTCCGCTCTTAGGTTCATAACAGCCGGATACACGCATGGAAGATCACAATAACCTCTGAATAATTTCCGGTTATTGTCTTATACGTTACAAAACCGATGAACTCGCACTGTTTCGTACAATACAAGTGTTTTTCTGTATCGTTAAAGAGAATTCTTCAATATAGGCCGTTTCTTTCCTAACAGTGCTGCGTTCTGAAGAGATGGGATCTATCTTAAAATGCTACATTTGTTAAATTATTGGACATAAAAGACTTACCGTAATATTACATTAAAAAAGTAATGCGAAGATTGAAATCGCGCCAGATTTGAATTGCGCGCCATGTTTGAAGGTCATAATGCTTAGAATAAAGAATATAAAGGAATTTTATATGTCATAATGACAAATGATTATGACGTGACAGATCGAAAGTTGACAGATGGGAGTAAGTACACATGGTGCAATACGCGGTAGAAATCGGACTGTTTTTTCTTCGAATACGAAGAAGGTAATGAAGTAACAGTGAATGGCGAACGTTATCGTGCTATGATATCACATATCACAGTTTCTTGTGTCTCATTTGGAAGCTATTGATCTTGATGATATTAGGTTTCAGGCGGACAGTGCAACATGTCATACCGCACGTGAAACATTGAAGATCTTGCATGAGCTTGCTCCTGGTCGTATCATTTCCCGATTTGGGGACCAGCATTGCCAACGACGCCCTAAGATTTAACGCCTTTATGCCCACTTGCACCGTTTTATGCCTAGGACAGACTTTGTTAAGAAGTGCCTTAACTTTAACTTGGTCTTATTCTCGGCTTTGCGCATCATAGCTTGCACCGGTCTCTCACTAACAATGACGTAGTAAAGCACGTGTTAAGAAATGGTGAATCTGGCAACATGGCTAAGTTTGATGATTTTGTCGGTTTCTGTACAATTTTCTACCTGCGAAGAGAATTGCTATAGCAGATTTGACAGAGAAATTATTGAAGAATGAAGTGGAGTCGCAAAAGAAGCAACCGGCATTGAAGGAGGAAGCGTTGCAAGTTGCAGTTGCAGTCAGATATTGAGATCTATTTTCTTAACAATCTCGATAAAATATTTTCAACATTTGTGTGATGGTTTTCTGATCACAATATAATTTTGAAAAATTCATTGTATAGGTTTACATTAATTCGGTAATAATAATTCATCTTATTTATTTATAAAACTCGAGAGTAATTTAATTTTCGTGTTTGTTATGTGGAGAAAAGAGAAAAATTCAAGTCAGTTCATGTGATCACACTGAATTTTTTTTTAAATAATACGCCTTCATTGTCTTTTTTTTTAATGTGAAATATCCCAAAAAAGAGCAGTAAAAAATGTAGACATTTCAAAAACAAATTTCATGAAGGAGAAAAATATAGGGTGTTCCATTTGACGCACCCTGTATATGTAAAATCATTTTTATTTTGTTGATTCTTGTCAACCCTATAACCATGCTATTTTAGCCGTACGCCTTGCTGACACACCCTGTATGTCGTCGATTTCAGTGAACCTATTTTTTATTTATGTGGAATTGAATACCACAATAACAACAAACAGTCTCTACTCCTTGACAAATAACTCGTTGATACGGCAAAAACTGACAGAGAAGTTCTTTTTTGAGGTTATGAATCCTCAAGACGGCCCTAAGTCTTCCTTAAGGACCTTAAGCCATGAAATATCTCGGCTTAAAATAAGAAGGACTTTACCTGCACTTAACCTGTGGTGCAAGAGAATCTGTGTCTCAAACCCTACTTACATTTAAAGACGTCCTTAAGGCAGGCTTAGATTCGACGGTGCAAGTGGGCATTTTTTAGACTTCTGGCAGTGGGGTCACAGATTTATGCCAATAAGCCTGCGAAGATCGAAGCATCGAAAGCAGAAATTGGACGATGTATCCATGAAATAACACCACATATATTCATTAACGTTATTGAAATTTTCTTCAAAAGCATATGCCAGCAAAGCCGAGGTGGCCATTTACAAGATATTTTGTTCTAGGTATATTTCAAAACTAACGAAATAGTTTTGAAATATTGTCACGCGAAAATATGGCTCCTACATAATTCCCGAATGTATATTTTCTAAATCAATCCATATTTCAATACTTGGATTCAGAAAACTATTTTTTATTGATCAAAGAAATCTGCGCTCTTATTGAAACACCCTTTATATTCAGCACGAATCAGTTCTCAAATTGTGAACCAGAATTGAATGGGTGGACATTAATAATCCCTTTAGGAATATCTGTATATATTGGTTTTTTAAGTGAACATTCATCATGTCTCCACTAAAAACAGATTGGTGCTGTTGCATGATCAAACAACTTCAACCATGACATTTTGACATATAGTGTTCACATAAAATAAATTCAAGGTGCTGTTTCATTTCAAATTTTGCGTGCAAAAGTATTTGAACGCTCGTTAAAATGAATTTCTCTATTTCAGTATCGTAATGAGTTCATTACAGCACTAAAAACAGTGCTGTAATGAATTCATTACATTTTTCGTTTTGTGGTTGTCAGCAATGAATTCCGATCCTTTTAAATTTCAGCAGACGTCAATTTGGAAATGTCAATTTTCGGATTTTCTTAAAGTTCACACCAACTGCCAAGATACAATATGAAAGTCACTATGACCTATAATTTGAATTTTTTCATTGAATTTCACAAAATTTGAGTGAAATAGACTAATAGAGAAAATATCGTCCAATACTCGTTGCACAATGCAATTCCAACACTCATGCGGTCGAAAACTCGCTCCTTCATATTTCATGAGTTCACATACGAGTTCACATACAAAGATCCCAACTACCCATTTAAATCAAACAAAAATTAATTGATACCACACACATTTGAATCAAGTTTCGAACCATTTTTTTTATTTCGAAGATAATTCCATGACATTTTTGTTTTAAAAATAATTTCCGGCGTATGGCCATCACGACTAGCTTTGGAGCTAATGTTACAGTGAAATGAGCTCGTTACAGATCGATGATCAATGTTTATTTTTTTCAAAATTTGGATGGTATAGACCCACAAGTGTTTTGGTTCCAACGAGATGGTGCTAACATAACAATTGATTTATTGAAAGTAAGAATTGGCGATAACATTATTTCGAGAAATGGTCCAATTAATTTGCCTCCAAGATCATGCGACATAACTTCAATGGATTATTTTTTTGGGGGTTATGTCATGTCATTGGTTTATGTGATGAATTGGATACAATAGACGCTTGGAAGCCAACACAAGCCAACAAATGAGACCTGAGCCATTTTTTCGCGTGAATCACGGTTCAAAACTATTTCAAAAACATTTCGAAGTAAACGTCACCAGTTCATGCATCGCTAAAATGCCACAATTTCAAAACGGTGACGTCATCATAGAAATGTCAATTCAATTTATGAATTTAAAAGTTAGAAACATGATACACGCACATAATAATCAAAATATTTATAATTTTAGGTGTGTTTATTGTTTATTTGTATATTATTAAATCTTGTATTTTCAAATTGGACTCATTTTATGATGAATTTGAATGTTCTCGTCCTGATTAACGATTTGTTGAAAAAAATATACGCAATATTCATATTGATTGAATCAAGAGGAAGAAGCCGTAAAATCAATTTCAAAAATTTGAACATACATTTTCAAAACTAAATAATATTTCAGAATTCTAAAATAACGGTGTGTTCTACTCGAAGTGATTTATTACTTCACAGTCACAGGTTACGTTACAATACATTCTTAAAACAAAGCTGTCATTTTCAAATAATATTCAATGCAATGAAGAACAGTTATTATTATTATTTATTCAAAATAAAAACGGTGAAAACAAAATGAAATCCAACAAATATAACCTTTATTCTTCAATCAGCTGATTCCAAACTTCAAACTGCAGTTCGAACTATTCCGCTACCTGCTTTCAAACCGCTTCAAACTCGGCTTCAAATTATTTTGAACCATTTGATCTGAAGGTTATCGGGATAGCAGGGAGAGAAGAAAAAGAAGTTTTCTAATGAAACAATTTCGACAGGTGAAGAGATTTAAACCAAGTAATGATTAATTTGCGCATCTGCGTCATTTCAGATCTGTCGTCGATTTTCCGTTTTTTTTTGGACTGATTACGTTGACTGAACCTATGAAGATGGTTTTCATTTGTTCTTGAAGAATTATATTATTTGTTGGATGTAAATGTCATCAGGTTAAAAGTTGAGATTTGCCAATTTTTGATTTGTTTGTAATTTTAGTATTTATTGTAGTTTTTACCTATATGGTTACTCTTGGAATCGAGGTTAACCTTACATTGACGTAAGTTTTTAGTTTTTTCTTGATAAAAATTAGATTTTTCATAGAGAAATTTTTTTACTTATTTTAGAACCCTGAAGAAGGAAAAGCTCTTGTCCGAAAGCTAGGTTTTTCTGTTCAATAAATGGGTTAATAAGGATCTTGTGTTGTGACTGCTATCCCGATAACCTTCAGATCAAATATTACGAGACAGTCGAGACTTCCACCCATCTTATTTTGAACCATTTGGTGCGTGACGTCACCAGTTCGACGCGAAAACACGAATATTTCAAAACAGACGAAATAGTTTTAAAATATTGTCACGCGAAAATTCGGCTCTGAACTACTTATATAAAATATTCTTTCAAATAAAAAAATTCGGCTTCAATCTTAATTTACATGTGTTTTTTCCAATTCAAATTTCTGTCACTCTAAAAGGACACCCGATATATCGACTTATTTTCTACATACCCTCTTATTATGAAATATATTCAACATAATGACAAATCCAAGAAACAGTACATTGTAACATGAAAAATATATACCTACATCAAACTATGCCCCGCTGTTCAAATCATAGAAATTATTGACAAATTAAAAAGATCGATCCCTGTCGAATTTACTTACGATCAATGGGGTTACTGTAACTGTAATTCGTGGGGTAGAATTTTTCAATGAATAGATGACAGATGTCACATCTCATGTCAGATTAATTCTGAATGGCATATAAGATTGTAGTTATGGAAGAATAGAGCGACCCCTTTTCAGAAAAGTGAAATGCAGGACAAATCGGGCTATCCTGATTTTGTCTCGAGAAATTGTGACCAAATTTTGTTGCATTCATTTCGCGACACTTGTGCAAGAGGTATTAAAATAACCCGAATTTCAATAATTAACAATATTAAAACATTGATTCGCACAGTAAATAAGGAATTAATGATATTTCGAGTAAAAGTACCTATAGATGAGGCCATGAAACTATATGAGAAACGAGATGATGCAGGAAAATGTTTCCATTCATTTAAAGAGCTACATATCTCCTCTTACATCTCAATGAGCCCCAAGGATTATTCAATTAATTTACAAGACCATTGTTCTGGTGATGTATGGAGATTACGAAACGATGCCTGAGTCCGTAATTGGCGAGTTGTTAACAATATTTTGATGACTTGAGTGATTTAACCAGGATAAAATCGTTGTATGGTACCTAGTTCACACAATTTCAAAATATTTCACCGGCACATAATACTCCATTTTCGAGATTAGGATAGCTTATTGTGTAGTAATAGTAATGAAGTTTTAACAACAGGCTTTCATCTCTTCCTGTACCATACCGGAGATTGATTAATGACAGAAAGGTGAATGCATGCAGATAAGGAGAAAATGATTCTCAGTAATTTAAATGAATTGTGCAGCTTGATTCAGTCTAATTAGGTTTAAATACGTCATTTAGTCGATCTCTCCTTGGTGGAATTTTTTTTCTGTTAAATGAAAGTCTAGGTACATCAATTTTTTCTTCTCGATATTATCGACAAATTCTTCCTTGGATTATAACAACTCCGAATCAAAGTCAATCAAAACTTACCTATCATCTTTACACAGCCCTGTCTCTTCCAATGCCCAGTCAATCCAAAGTCCTCCTTGCTCTTTCTCACCAGCCCCAAACCTTGGACTTTTGGGATCGAACTCAACTTCAACTCCGACCAAACTGATACTCTCTTTTCCATGTACACAGCTGCGAAATTTAATTGGAAATGTAGCTAATATACCTTACAAACGTCAATTTCACTCACCTGAATAGGGTATTCATCATATTATTGCTTTTATTAGATTCATCTAAGCACAATTGAAGAGTCCTAGTCTCTTCCAGAAGAGTGAGGAGGTTCAGTTCTTCTCGACCGAGTTGGTATTCGAGTTCAGCTTGTTGTATTCGAACATCAATGTTACTGAAAAAAAAATGTATCGATATAGACATAGTTATTCGTGTTTTACTGTACAAATATATGAGATAGAACCCTAGAGATTTGATTCGTGCAGACAAAGGATAGCAAGGCCTTACTCATTTCAGCAAAGCTGTTATTTTCTAAACTACATATTCCACTATTTTCTGCTTTATTGAAATGTCGCAGGTCTGACATTCTTGGTCGTTTTTGTACAACGTCACTCACTCTGTTATATCTAGTCGTTCCAAAGCCATTTTGAGGTTTTTTATCGCCAGTCTCTTATTATCTACATCTGTTTTCAACCTATACAGCCTTTCTTCTGCTTGTTTCTTTTCCACTTCTGTTAACTCCCTGCTGCCTACTGAATTCGTTGATCCTCCATTCTTGATATTCAGGAGCCTTATTCCAGGAATGGTCAATTGTCCTTTGAGAGTTTGTATGATATTCTCTTTGTCCCTTAGAGCATTCCTCAAATTTTCCAGTTCTTTGGTTGCTATTTCTTTTGGAATTGAACGTATAGATGAACCAAGGCTGAATCCACCGATACTTCCGTTTTTCTTTCTTCTAGGGGTACTGGATAGGGAAACTTCTATACTGGCCATCTGAAAAAATAGTCTTTAATATGGCTAATGATACTTTACAATTTTTATGTGAAAAATACTTTGCAGGCCAAGTTATACAGATTTTTTGAGTACTCAAATGAAGATGCAAATTCCCTTAACTAAATTGGAGCATTGAAGGATTCGTTTCAGTCTTTTGTAAAAAATGTAAAAACTGGGAAAAGCTGGGAAACCTTCGAAAAAGTTCATTTTTCGAATGAATAGATTTCGCATAAGCTCATGTGTATTTTGTGATTGAGTTTCCAATTCAAAAGAATCTTTCAAGTAAAATTATCTCATGAAACTTTATTTATATTTATATTTTCATCTTATACAGAGTGTAATAGCCAAATGGAATAAATTCGATAACGAATAAATGAGGGCGTGTTGGGAAAAACGCTCGGACACGTCGATTTGTAATTTTAAATGCGCATATTTTTCAAGAAAATAATATAATATAGGGTGTTCCATGTGACCGTGGCCAATACCAACTTTCTTATTTCAAATGCAACTCCCCGTATATTATTTAGTTTTTGGATTCTTCAGAGAATTCTAGACACAATTCATGCACAATGTCCTATACCTATCTTTAACTATTTCGGAAGTATTAAGTGTTTTCAGATTTATTGCAAAAATCAATGTTCTAAATAAAAATTATTTTATTTCACAAATTCGGTACATTACACTTAAAGCCTAATAAGTAATACGGATTATTTCTTGATTATTAAAAAAAACATCAATGTCAATGTATGAAATGTTCAAAATGCTCGACGCGAACGTCTTGGCAACATGCTACAGACAACGTGTTACTAAGGTTATGAGAATAAACAAATCTGTTATTGTTTTTTTTTAATTTCTTCTCAGTAATGGTTTTTGCTTACTTTCTTCATATCAAGAGGTAAATGGGAAATAAGTATTGAGTGTAATGTATCGAATTTGTGAAATAAAATAATTTTCATCTAAAATGTTAATTTTTGTAAAAAATCTGAAAACACTTAATATTTCCGAAAAAGTTGAAGATAGGTATAGGACATTGTACATGAATCATGTCTAGAATTTTCTGAAGAATCCAAAAAATAAATGCATTTGAAATAAGAAAGTTGGTATTGGCCACGGTCGCATGGAACACCCTATATAATATTATTTTCTTGAAAAATATGCGCATTTAAAATTACAAATCGATGTGTGCGAGCGTTTCTCTCAACACCCCCTCATTTATTCGTTATCGAATTTATTCCATTTGGCTGTTACACTGTGTATCTTTTCGATAGCTATATCATTTCGTCACGATGTATGTATTTTTAGAATTTTGAGCAGAGAATGTTCTCAATCGACTAGGTTGGTCTCAGTGATCTTGAAACCTTTGTCGAAATCAATTGCGCCGTAGCAATGCGCCGACATATTATATATACAGGGTGATTTACGGTGGATGGCACATTACACGTTTCTTGTGAACCAGATATCGGATCGGTTTGAAAATTGGCATGAGTGCATAATGGGACATTTTCTACTCAACTAAAATATTTTCGTCAATGTGGTGTTGCCACATCCATTAGAAAGTAGTAGCAACTTTGCATTTTCAAATGGAACATCTGGTATATTGTATTATTTTTGAAATTTACAACAATTTCTCGACAACATTTTCCTATACCTATATGTTGCCGTCATCCAAATATAAATCAATTTCAATTTTTTTCACCGAAAACCTTTGGGTTGAGAGACACTATGGCATTGAAATTTGGTTTGGAGTTAGGTGATACATAAATGCTTCCAACACATCAGCCTGATCTACGAAACTTCAATACAGGGTGGTAAAAAATACAGTCTTTTCGTTTGCTTGAAAAAGTGACTGAAAGTTGTTTATTTCAAATGGAACGCTCTTTATATTATTAGAAATTCAGAAAGCTGATGAAATTTGCTTTCATTCTATGTATATCATGCACATACCTAACTAGTCAAATTTCGGACTTATGAGCATTTATTAGTCAAAATGACCCTTCAGAATGGTATTTCCATTCGGTAGCTGGTAGGCAGGCCATGATTACTATTCCACAGTACCTTGTGGCATTCTCCTAGTAATAAAGACACCAAGAACTTTAATTTCGACATTTTCGTCATTTCAAAAGTTGCAAATACCCTCGAAACGAAGAAAGAAAACTATTCAAACGAAGTGCTCATGAATTTGTTTATTATTATTAACTGTTGAGACTTTTTGACGAAAGGTGGATAAGGCGCTTGGGACCATGGAATTGGCCAGCAAGATTACCCGATCTTAGTCCATTAGATTTTTATCTGTGGGGAATGTTGAAAGAAAAAGTTTACAAAACACCCGTGTATTCGAGAGATGAATTGTTGAAAAGGATTATTACCCAAGCATTTGAAGATTTGGATTTCAAAGAAATACGATCTGCCACGACGAAAGCAGTCGACACCCGCATTCTGAAGTGCTTGGAAGTGAACGGCCAGCGATTCGAAAATACTTTGAAATATACGATATTATTGTTCTTCTTTTTAATAATAATTCAGATTAATAGTTTGACTTTCAAGTTTCTTGGTGCCTTTATTATTAGGAGAATGTCACAAGGTACTATCAAATAGTAATCATTTCCTGCCTATCAAATACCGAACGAAAATAACTTTCTGAAGGGACATTTTGACAAATGAATGCTCATAAGTCCGAAATTTGAGCAGTTAGGTATAGGCATGATATACAAAGAATGAAGGCAAATTTTATATGCTTGCTGAATTTCAAATAATATACAGGGAGTTACATTTAAAATAAACAACTTTCAGTCACTTTTTCAAGCAAACGAAAAGACTGTATTTTTTAACACCATTTATCACCCAACTCCAAACCAAATTTCAATGTCATAGTTTCTCTCAACCCGAAGGTATCAGCATTTTTTGAGGTCATGATTTTCGGTGAAATAAATTGAAATTAATTTATATTTCGAAAACGGCAACATATAGGTATGGGTAAATGTTGAGAAAAGTTGTCGAGAAAATGTGGGAGATTCCAAAAATAAAATAATATACTGGGTATTCCATTTGAAAAAGCAAAGTTGCTACTACTTTCTAATGGAAGTGGCAACACCGCATTGACGAAAATATTTTAGTTGGGTAGAGAATGACCGATAATGCACTCATGCAAATTTTCAAACTGATACGATATCTGGCCCACCAGAAACATCCACCGTAAATCACCCTGTATATATCTTTGGAGAGCTGATTTTTTTTTAACAACATAGGATCAAAAAAAGATACCATTCGTTTTTAAAATAAGAAAGTTGTTGTTTTTTACACCCTTTATACAAAAGATAAAAAAGATCTGAATACGGTTTCGTAGGTATTGTTAATGAAAAAGTGCCCTTAGAAAGTTTTTGCCATTTTTAGATATTTCAGAAAATGAAGAAGTTATGGCACATTTTCGAAATCGCCAAGATATCGAAATTTCGTTATGTCTTCAAAACAAATGAAGATATCGTGAAACGGGTTTCAGTTATGCAGTTTTCACGAAAATCAAGCCCAGTACTCCTCTCAACATTTTCACCTATCTAGGCTAGAAGTAACAGATACAGCCAAACTCAAGCAATTTGGGTCACCCTGTACTCCTCGTTGAAAATTTTTATGCCCCCTCTGCAAAACTTCCTATAGATCCGCAAGTGCTGTGAAATTATCATACCTTTCTGTCAGTTACTAATAATAATTGGTAATAACGAATTCCTCGAAGTTTTAATGAGTTCATTCAGGAGACAACTTCTGAAAACGCATCTGAATTCTACGTGAAAGAACTTTTTTCAACTTCTCTTGTGGCAATGACCAATCATCATGGGAATGTTGAATCATTACACGCTTAAGTTCTCGTGCATCCATTGTTTATGCCATCAGATGGGACAAGTATGGGTTTTTTGAATAATTGTAAACGACGGTCCGCTATTAGAAACAACCATGCAATCTCGAATAATAAATTATATGCATATGAAAGATACGAGCCGCGCCACCCCAACAGTGAAGACTCAATGCCATAAGCGTAGGGATTTGAAAAGAATTCAATTTTATTAATTCATTCGATATGTCTCTTTCATTTTCTCATCCGCTATAGAGAAATATTCAAGTTCGACTGGTTGGATTAGAATAATTGAGAAACTTAATTAGGGAGCTTATTTTTGGGTGATATGTGATATATTGTAGGCGCCAAAGATTTAATTCATGGTCGTCCACATTGTTTAGATCATTTTTGTGATAGGAAAATTATGCTGAGATTTGATTTAATGAATTGAATAATATACCACGTCTCCAGATCGAAAAGCAGGACAGAATTCTTCAGGTTATATTTCAGCTATTTCATGGGAAAGAGTCTTTAAATGACCGGAATTTGTTCTCATCGATATCAATGGTATACTATTGTCTATAATCTATATCGACAATTCATCGTTTACCAAGACTAGTCCCTCAAATTCAATATTTCAGAGTGATAATTTGAATATTACAATATCGAAGGTTTTAGCAAAATGACATAGAATAATAGGCATTTGATTTTTAACCGTTATCTTATCAATGATGCTTGTAACTATATTAATAATTCATCATTAAATAAAGCTTAGTCCCAACTGCCCAATATTTTCGAGTGCAAATTTGAATTTTACAATTTCCGTGTTTTTGGAAAAACGCCTTCAAATAATCGCAAGTTGCTTTCACCGTTATAAATGATAGGTACTCTTCAATAAATTGAAAATGTATAATGTATTGAAGCTTCCTGTGCTTTCTGTTTACTATTTTCAGTTGCAATTATTTGAATATTACAATAAAGTTTCTCATCGTATTCCTTTCAATTATGCTGATATACAAGGTGCGGCACGGAGGGCGGACGTTTTTCAGATGGGCATAACTTTCCCCCACTGAGGACGAGAGAAGTGGGGAAGGTGCCGTTAGACTCGTGTGTTCCTAGCATTTATTTACCAGTTGGATCTTCGCTTTCACCCCTACAAATTGGCCATTGTGCAACAGTTACACCCCGGAGATTATGCACAACGAATGAACTTCGCACGTGAGATGGAAGCACTGATCGATCAAAATGAGAACCTTATTTTGTTCATGAGTGACGAAGCCCACTTTCACCTCAACGGCATGGTTAACCGGCAGAATTGCCGTTATTGGGCTAATGAAAATCCGCAACACTTACACGAAAGACCGCTGCACAGCCCAAAAGTTACGGTTTGGTGCGCTGTATCGCAAACTCGCATCATTGGCCCTTACTTCTCCGAAGACGTTAATGGTCAAGGCTAGAGTATACGAGACCAAGCCCCGAACTCTGGACGAATTGAAAAGGGCTATTCGCGTGGAAGTTGCCCAAGTTGAGAGAGCGATGTTGGAGAGAGTCTACGCGAACTTCCAAGAGCGCCTCCAGCACTGCATCACCGATTTCGGCCACCACATGCCTGATGTGATTTTCCACACTTGACTGTCTCAAATGCTATTTCCTTGAGAATCTGATTCCGTCAATAAATGTGTTTTTGAGTAAAAATTAACGCTTTTATTATTTTTTTAAAACCATCCATCCTCCGTGCCGCACCCTGTATAAATCGTGAGATCGGAATATGTTGGAAATATTTCCTTTGAGCGACGTTTCGCAACTAATTTGATGCTTTTTCAATCTCTACAATAAAAAACACATAGGTTCAATAACGCAATAACAAAGTTATAGGGACTTCAAACTTTATATTTTTATCTAGGAAGCAGTCGATGTCCTGTCAATTCTTCCATGTAAAGTCATAAAATTCGAAGATATTGCTGTTTATTGAAGTTCAAGAAGGTTGAAGATGTAAACAAGCTATATGGACTAGATACCAGGCGACGGCGTACCGATTTGTTTTTGAATTTTAATAAATAGCAGAATCTTCGAATTTTCGATTTAACGACTTTATATCGAAGAATTGACAGGACATTGACTGCTCCCGAGGTAAGAATATGAAGTTTGAAGTACTTATAACATTTTATTGTGTTATTGAACCATATGTGTTTTTTTATTGTGGAGTTTGAAAAAGGAATGAACTAGTGTCTTTTTTTCTACCTATTCCGATTCCACGATTTATATGTATATCATTACAATAAAGGGGTTTTTAGGAAAACTTCTTGAAAAAATCGAAATTTTCTTTCACCGATATCCATGGTACTATTATCTATATCGATAATTCATCATTCACTGAAGCCTCAAATTCATTATTTTCGACTGATAATTTGAATACTACAATATCGGAGGTTTCAGGAAAAATGCTTGGGATGAAATAAACTTGATTTCACCTATATCATGAAAAATAATAACTATATTGGTAATTCATCATTTAATGAAGCTAGTTCTTTAAAAAATATTAATGTTTTCGGCAAGGGGATATCCCAGATATGTCCCGAGGATGTCCGGAGATGTCCTAGGATGTCCGAGGATGTCTCAGGGATGTCCTTAGATGGGAGGATGTTCGTGTTCAGATTTTGGTCAGCGTTTTATACCCCTCGTCAAAATATGAAAGACTTGAAAATTCTTGAATTTGTGTAGAGGTATTTGTCTTGTGAAACGATATGGTCGCTGGTACCAAAAAAATGAATTTAAAATTTGACACGTAGGTACTGTTTCAACCCACTGTCATTATTCTGAACTCAACTTTAGTCGAACGAAATGTGAGTTTAAGTTCCTCATAATCGTAATTGAGATTTATGTTGCATTAAATGCTGGAAATACAGTTCCTTCATTTGGGGCCTCGCCACCAAAAAGAGGTGGTAATTTTTTGACTTTAAGAAAATGTCGAACATCTCGGAAACTGAAGGACTTTTAGTGAACATCTATCTATATATATAAAAGAAAGATGTTGGTTACACCATTTATAACTCGAGATCAGATGGACTGTTTGTTATTAAACTTCATATGTGGATTCGTCTACGGTCTGGTTATTATAAAATACAATAAAACTCTGAAAAAATCGATGAAAATTTTACTTATACAGGAAATCTTTTCCTTCTTTCGAGTAAGGCCACTAGGTGTCGCTACAGTTAGACAGCGATGTGAACATATAGTGTGTAATTTGGGTTGCCTCCAACTCTACGCTGTTGACCAAAGTCGAAATGTCTTAGCGTTAGATTACAGATCTCTAAAATGATGAGATTTCGTTGAGATATGTCTGATATGAGAGTAGTTTCATTCTTAGGTGGCGCTATTCAGACATTATGACTGATTATTATTAGTTATTTTCACATCTTTATTTATTCAAAATAACGTAATCGTGAAGGTATTGACATCAATTATGTACTGTATCACAGTGAATTTTTATCGAAATTTCAAGTAAATCGCATTTTGTCGATCAGTTTCAATCGTGAGTTGTCCATTATTCTCATCTTTTCTCATGATTTTTGAAATGTTTTTGAATTTCTGTTTGGGTAATAAATATATTTGCGGAAATAACTGAATCCAAAATAGCCATAATTAGTAATTGACATTATTAGATTTGTGTTTCTGTTCTGTGTGACAGCTCATATCCATGGAAATCGCGCCCAAGGGCGGATATAGCTTTTTTTCATGGGGGGGGGAATAACGATTGAAAATCAGGTACACAATGTATGAAATATTTTATGTGCACCACATTGTGTTACTTTTTCTAAGGACTTCGATACTCATGGGGGGTGATCTGAGTTTCATCTAGCATCAACTCGATTTGACAATTCAAAAATCAGAGAACCAAGCCATTGATCTCCGATCACCGGTGATTACGATTTGTGAAATTCATCGTAAGTATCATTTAGGCGTAACAAAGTTCGCCGGGCCAGCTAGTACATATATAAAAGAAAGATGTTGGTTACACCAACTCGAGATCGGATGGACTGTTTGTTATGAAACTTCTTATATGGATTCGTCTACGGTCTGGTTATTATAAAATACAATGAAACTTTGAAAAAATCGATGAAAATTTTACTTTTACAGGAAATGCTTTTCTTCCTTTTGAGTAAGGCCACTAGATATCGCTACAGTTACAGTTACGCCACCGCTTATTCGTTTGTACTTCATTTGATATTCTCCGCGTTAGATGGCGATATAAACAAATAGTGTGTACAGTGACTATTTTCCCTCTATAGCCACTATAATAGTGTGTAATTTGAGTTGCCTACAACTCTGCGCTGTTGGGCAAAACCAAAATGTCTTAGCGTAGGAGTACAGATGTCTAAAATGATTAGATTTCGTTGAGATATGAGAAAAGTTTCATTCATACCACTTCAGATGGCGCTATTCACACATTATGACTGATGATTATTAGTTATTTGTATAGTTTTATTTATTCCAAATAACGTAATCGTGAGGGTTCTATATTTGACATTATCACAATTAAATGGCGATCAATTTGTTGAGTCTTTCGCGGCCATCCATTGATGTTATCTGTTCTTTTTCCGAGCATTTCGGTCGTCGTGGTTTGAAATGGTCGAAAAAAGAACATATGACATCAATTACTGTGTAATTTACATAGGGCTTATAGTACCATGAAAGGCTATTAACAGATCCAGAAGCAGGTGAATATCACAGTGAATTTTTATCGAAATGTCAAGTAAATCGGATTTCGGCGATTAGTTCCAATCGTGATCATGTCCATTCTCATCTTTTCTCATAATTTTTAGAATGTTTTTGAGAGAGAGAGAGTTTATTCACGGCCATCGACCTGAGGTCCTTCAGACCTGTTTTTGAATTTCTGTTTGGGTTATAAATATATTTGCGGAAATAATTGAATCCAAAATTGCCACTATTAGTGATTGACATATTATTTTTGTGTATCTGTTCTGTGTGATAGCTCATATCCATGGAAACATTTGACAGTTCAAGAATCAGAGAACCAAGCCGTTGATCTCCGATCACCGGTGATTACGATTTGTGAAATCCACCGCAAGTATCATCGGAACAAAGTTCGCCGGGCCAGCTAGTAAAACATATATTCCTGAACCCCCTGGTACCATACTATCATTCTCATCTCAATATCGAGATGGCGCCGAACGCAGATGTCGTTACCGAGTTAACAAAACTTAAGAAAGAACATTTAGTTGATATAATTGTCAATAAAAAAATACCGAAAGGGCTTACAGTGAGTCAAGACCTTCGAGATTTTGTGGAAGTTGAAGATGTCCAGCCTAATTCCCAGGATGTTCCAGAAGTTCCAGTTAGTAAACCTAACCTAGATTGGAATATTTCGGAGACAACACTGAAAAACGAAATCAAGGTATTGGAAATAGAATTACATTACTCTAAAAGAATAATTAATGAATTGGAGAAAACAATTCACGACAAAATCGTAATAATTCAATTATTGGAAAATAAACCGAACCCGAAATGTATGAAAAACGATGTTGCCGCACCTACAGGATTATCCTCAAATTTGAATATGCAAGATAGAAGTTGTGGAAATTTAGACAAAGTTCCTTTCAGTAAAGAATCGAAAAAAATTGATTCACTCAAGAAATCCAACCAAAGAGTTAATTCAGACAACACCCTGAAAAATAATGGGGAAAATATTAAAATTAATAAAGATGCACCTACTGACCAATCCAGGAAAATTGACAGTAGCAATACATTAGTCCGTTCTGAGTATAGCGCCTTGAATAGTAACGTTCGTATGGACGAGGAAAACTTCACTTTGGTTGAAAATAAGAAAAAACCAAAGAAATTGGATAAGAGTATACTTGGCAGCGGTAAGGGAACGAAAATCAGTATAGAGGCTGCTCCGAATTTTAAGTACATTCATGTGTGCAATTTACACCCATCGTTGGGCGAAGAAATTCTGACTCAGCATTTGGTGGCAAATGGTTTCTCAGAAATCAAGTGCACAAAATTGGATTCGAGGAGACCGGATGAGTATTCATCATTCAAGGTTGGTGTCCCCTCTGCTGAATTTGAAGCGCTGAAACACCCGGATATTTGGCCGGAAGGTAGTAGAATTAACAATTTTTTACTTCATCTATCAAGAAGAAAAAGAAGAGAATTTTAAATGATTTTGTACTAATCCATCAGAATGTTCAATCAATTGGAAATTGTCTGAATGGGCTAGAATTGTTTGCTCATAATAATAACGCGACCATTGTTGCCGTCACAGAGCACTGGAAAAATCCAAAACAATTAGAAATGTATTCAATTCAGGGTTACAATTTGATTTCCAAATTTTGCAGAGAAACGTCGCTTCACGGCGGTTCTGCAATTTACTGTAAAGAGCATGTTAATGGCAAGGAACGTTCAGATCTGGCAAGAATGAGTATTCCCAATGTTTACGAATGCTCGGCGATCGAAATAAAATCAGATTATCACAATGTGGTCATTGTCTGTGTATATCGTCCTTGTACCGGGCCGCATGCGGATGTTGACGTTTTCTTCGATAAAATGAATAAATTATTCGGTGTACTTTTGAATGAAAAATTCATCATAGCAGGTGACTTCAATATAAATTTACTCCTGTCGAATTCTGACACTCAGAAATTTGTTTCGCTTGTAGAAAGTTACGGGGGGAAATTCATGATTAATGAACCAACACGCATAACTACAAATTCGGCTACTTGTATTGATAATATCATAACGAACTTAGAACAATGTAATGCAAGGGTAATTTCCACACACTTATCGGATCATACCGCTCAGAGATTCTCTTTTCAGTGGGGAGATCCGTCAAATACTTCACGGATTCAGGTTCGCCTGATAAACGACTCTACCATTGAACAGTTTCTGAATGAACTATCGAAGGAAAACTGGAATGATATTTTAAACGTGAGTACGGGTGATTCGGAAAAACTTTGGGAGAGATTTTTCACTCGCTATAAGCATGTATTTGATCGATCTTTTCCGGTAGTAATGAGAAAAATTTGTGGGTCTGATATTTCACTTGTATATAAAGAATATCCGCTAATACATGCAGCAAAGAAAAGGTTAGATGTACTTTTCACTATATCTAAATGCAGACCAGAGTATTTGGAAGTATATAAAAAAGAGAAACTTAGATACGAGAACAGTCTTCGTTGGGCCAAACAAAAATATGTCCGCGACAAAATCATGGCATCGGACAATAAGTCGAAAACAATGTGGCAATTGGTCAATAGCTTCACAGGAAAAGGAAACAAAAAGTCGAAATTTAACGATAATGTAGATCGACAAGCGCTCGCAAATTCCTTCAACAGCCATTTTTCCAACGTTGGTAACCAAAATGTGGCTCCAACTGATCGATATACTCAGCATATCAAAACAAATCCGAAGTCATTTTACATGTTTGACATCGATGAAAAAGAAATTGTGAACGTGGTCAAATCACTTAAGAACTCACGCGCAAGTGGACATGATGATATTCCGATGACAGTCATCAAGAAATCGGCCCATTTGATTGCAAAGCCACTGGCTCACATTATCTACAATTGTTTTAGAGAGGGCGTCTTTCCAAATAGTCTAAAAATCGCTATAGTTAAACCTCTCTATAAGAAGGGCGATGTTAAAGACTTGGATAATTATCGACCGATCAGTCTGCTTACATCATTTTCAAAGATTTTCGAGAAAGTACTTGGGATGCGTTTGATTGACTTCCTTTCTAAATATCGGATTTTACGTGGTAATCAACATGGGTACTCTAAGAACAAGAACACTGAAACAGCCATATTCGAGTTGATACGTTCGGTAATTGAGGCACTAGAGAATGGTGAAGTTCCTGTTGGAATTTTTTTAGATCTTTCCAAAGCATTCGATAGTGTGAATCATGAAGTTCTATTGAGAAAGTTGCAGATATACGGTGTGAGGGATAGACAATTAGAGGTTATCCGTAATTTTTTGAAAGACCGGGTTCAAAGAGTGCTGATTGAAGTCGATGGTAAGAAATATTTGTCCTATGACGCGTTTTTGCATAATGGAGTGGCACAAGGGAGTATACTTGGACCGCTACTTTTTTTAATTTATATTAATGACCTTCCATGTGTGCTAGAAAATGACATATTAGTCATCATGTACGCTGATGACACAAACCTGATTTCATCCCAGGGAGATATAAACTCAGCAATATCATCGGCACAATTCGCCTCAGGGGCGGTTTCCGACTGGTGCGAAGAAAATGCATTGAAAATAAATCCAACTAAAACTGACTGCGTGATTTTTTCTGCATCTAAGAAGACGAATTATCCAACTTCATTGCAGTTGCTCGGTCATAACATCCAGATATCGACTAGCACTAAATTCCTTGGAATCACTCTGGATGGATCTTTAAACTGGGGAGAACACTTAACAAACCTCATGCAAAAATTAACGTCAGTCGTGTACTCCTTTCGGGTGATGAAACAACAAGTTGATCAAAGCGTCTTGGAAATCCTCTATTTCGCAAATTTTCAATCACATTTAAATTATGGCATAATAGCGTGGGGTGGATGTTCAGCAATTAACCAAATTTTTGTGATGCAAAAGTCTGCCCTACGAATAATCTATGGATTACCGTATAGAGAATCGTGTCGTGGTTTGTTCCGGAGAAAAAATATCTTAACACTGGCCGGTCTTTACATTTTCAGATGTCTTCTGTTCCTGCATCAGAGAAGACAAACGTATTTTAAACAACACGAAAATACAAATAATACCAGACGTAGACATCCTCTGCACTTTCCAGTTCACTCTCTCACTCTTTCCGAGAAAAATGTCGAATATATGAGTATCACATTTTTCAATAAAATACCTAAAGAAATTCAGATTATAGATAGATTTCACATCTTCAAATCTAGATTACATAGGTTACTTATAAATATGGAACCTTACACTGTCCAGGAATTCCTTGCAACATAATATCTGAGCGTTCCTTGTTCATTTGTTATATTATGAAATTAAAATATCTATGTATTTATTGACGTATTCTCTATACATGTAATTTTACTGTTTATGAGAATAAATATCTATTATTATTATTATTATTATTACTATCCTTTCGTTACACCATACCCTGTATAAAAGAGTCGATAGAGAGAACATTGAAACGATTGAAGCCAAATATACTTCAAGACTTCATCATAAGAGTCTGATATTTTTAGAGTGATTTAAATTGAGATTGAAGCCAATTTTTTTAATTTGAAAGATAATTTTATATTTGCTTTAGATATAATTTCCGGCATGGATAGCTCTGAGGAATCGCATTCGACCAGACCAATTTTGGACCACTTCTTCGTGTTTTTCAGTCCTTATTTCAGCGATAACACGAGTCATGTTGGCTTCCAGAGCGTCTATTGTTTCTGATGGTTTATCAGCTCAAACCAATGACTGGACATAATCCCAAAGAAAATAATTGCTTGGAGTTATGTCGCATGATCTTGGAGATCAATTAATTGGACCATTTCGCGAAATAATGTTAACGCCAAAACTTTCTTTCAATAAATCAATTGTTACGGTAACAGCATGAGGTGTAGCACCATCTAGTTGGAAGTGTTGGAACCAAAACACTTCTATGTCCATACCATTCAAATTTTGAAACAAATAATCATCGATCTGTAACGAGCACCACTCATTCTACCATTAGCTCCAGAGCTAGTCGTGATGGACATATGCCGGAAATTATTTTTAATATATGAATGTCATAAAATTATGTTTCAAATAAAAAAAATGGCTTCAATCCTAATTTAACCGATACATTAATTAATATCAGATTGTTCATAAGTGAGGGAAAGCGAAATTAGTATCAATCCAAATTGTGAACTATTTATCTTCACATTCAGACCTCCGTCCACCTACGCCAATGAAAAAAGGCCGTAATGTAGCATCGTAGCCCCGCGGGCGATGTGTAGGAGGTTTCACAGCGATCCACTCGGTTTTCAATAAAAATCTATACCTTTCATATTACGAGGCACCATAATGGTGTAACATTATATCCTTCTATGTACACAGATTGAAGACATCCAGGCGATAAATTTCGATTTGGAAAAAATGGCTCAGGGGTATTATCCTGAGAGCTTATTGTTCGAGAGCGTTGCGGAGGTATGGTCCATCCTCTTAGATTAATGGCTGGGATATAAGATAAACGTCCTGCGAAGAACGTTTATTGTGAATGTGTTCTGGCTTGGAAACGAGTCGTCTGGAGTCTGGAAATTTTCAGGGTAAAAATTTATGAAGCTATCGATGAAACTACTCCAGCAATGTGCGTGTTTGTAGATATTGCTAAGGCATTCGACTCAGTATGTCACGATGAACTGTTATCGAGTTTGGAAAACATGGGATTTAGAGGGAAGGTTTTGGATCTGCTGGGCAGTTATTTATCAAATCGATCTCAATCAGTACAAATAGGTGAATATCAAAGTGAATTTGAGAATAATAATTGTGGAGTTCCTCAGGGAACAGTACTAGGTCCATTGTTGTTCTTAATATATGTAAATGACGTACAATTTAACATCAGGGGAAGTGGTTAGTTTTGCAGACGATACTGCTGTATTCGATAGAGATAAAACTGGTAAAATCTGAAAAATAAAGTAGAAAACGACTTCGGGAATATAATATCTTTCTTTCACAGTAAACATCTAACACTAAATATGGAAAACACGAAATTCGTAATGTTTAGCAGTTCAACCCATACGCTACCGAAGTACGACAAATTAAAAATATGTAAACAGGATGAAGAAACAGAAATATACGTTACGAATAATATAAAATATTTAGGAATTTATATAGATAGCCATCTCCACTGGAATATACAAGCAACGAAGCTAGCACAAAAACTAAGAGCATTGGTTTCGAAAATAAAATTTTGTAGAACTTTTTGCGATATCCCCCAAATGAAATTGGTTTACAAGGCTCTTGTACAGAGTCATTTGCTTTATGGAAATATAGCGTGGGGTGGAATGTATTCTTGTTTTTTTAAGAAGGTTGAAATCGCCCAGAAATGGATAATTGAAGTTATTTTCAGAAGAGGTTATCGTTATCCAACTGATCAGCTGTACAATGAAAGCGGACTTTTTAAAATCAAAATTTGCAATTGTACTTTCAGTCCCTCAGTTTATATCAGTTTAAATGTAGAAGGAATTGGCTTAAGACCGAACACATTCACGGCACAAGATATAATAATAACAATATAATGGTACCAAAGATGAACAAAACCATAGGTCAACGTTGCTTTGTTTTCTTGGGCCCTCGTGTGATGAATAAGTTACCTATACTGATTAAGAAGGCAGAAAATAAAAGAAAGTTCAAAATTCTATTGAAAAAATTTATGAGGGAAACAGATCGTAAAATTATAAAGAACTTAATAGATATAAAAAATGAATAAGGATAGAAGGTAACATAGTTGGTACAAATTATGATATTGTGTGATTTTTTTTATATTGTTTTATAATGGATAGCTAGATTATAATATAGATTAATTTAAATCCACACGAGGAAATTATTCCTTTGTGGAATTATGTTTGTGTTTATTTATCTAAAATGGAATTGTAAAGGATTGTATTATGATTGTGGTGGTACTAATAAACATTTTTGATTTGATTTGATAGCACCGCCAACTCCACGGTTATGAGCCAAATTTCACCCGGGGTTTCGTGAATATGACTCTTCGAAATGTTGTAATTCTGATTATGTATTTCAAAACTACGGATTCTATTGGGATGAAATTTCTCATTTAGATGGAAAATTACGAGGATGATATCTAGTTACCTTCTAGACCAGTTCCATGCATAAACAGAATATTGCGATACAATTTCAACGAACAATAACTTATTAGAAGTGTCAGTGTACAGTTCGACGTCACAAAAGTAAACCAGAGTTACGCAATAAATTTAAAAAAAGGTGTCCACCGAAAATGTAAATCGAAAAATTGGAGTATCGAGCGATCATCAAGTACCTGTATTTAAAAGGGTTGAGAGGTAAGCAGATTTACGAAGATATGCTAAATACCCTTGGTGATCAATGCCCTTCGTATGCGACCGTGAAAAATTGGACTGCAAGCTTCAAAAGAGGTAAATTTTCCACTGAAGATAATGACCGATCGGGAAGGCCAGTTTCTGTGTCAGATCCCGAAAATATCGATGCAGTTCATGACATGATTTTATCAGACCGTCGAATTGGGCTAAAACGGATATCTGAAGCACTGAAGATTTCATACGAACGCGTTCATCATATAGTTCACGTCATTTTGGTCATGAGAAAAATTTCTGCAAAATGGATCCCCAAATGTTTGAATGTTTACCAAAAGCGTGCAAGGTTAGAAGCATCGCGTTCGATCGGTGCTCGATTTGAAAACGATGTAGACTTCTTAAACCGAATTGGTAATATGGATGAGACTTGGGTAAATTCCTATGATCCAGAAACAAAGCTGCAATCGATGTAATGGCGACACCTAAGAAATTTCGTGTTCAAAAATCTGCTGGAAAAGTTCTTATTGCTTCAGTTTTTTGGGATTGTCATGGAGTAATCATGATTTTTTGGATAAGGGTAGAACAATAACTGCAGATTACTATTCGACATTACTGACCACTCTACGGGAAAAAATTAAAGAGAAAAGACGCGAAAAGCTATCCAAAGGTATTTTGTTTTTACAGGAAAACGCCCCAGCACACAAATCTCATGTTGTCATGAAAAAAAATCGTGATTTAGGGTTAGAATTAATAGAACACCCCCCTTATTCACCAGATTTGGCTCCGTCCGACTATCATATCTTTCCTCAACTGAAAAAAAGTTTAAAAGGTCGTAAATTTTCTTCCAACGAGGAGGTTAAAAGCTGTGGAGGACTGGTTTGCAGAGCAAGAAGAAACATTTTTTTTGAAAGGTCTCAAGACGTTGCGGGTTCGCTGTAATAAATGTATTCAATTAGGAGGAGAATATGTTGAGTAATAAAATATTTTGACATTGAAATTTTGTTTGGTTTTATAGTATGCTGTGAATTTTTCAATACAGGGTCTTTCACGAGGAACCTCACCCATATTTATACGGGAAACTACTGAACGTATTTTCATGAAATTCAGCACTTATAAGTATTTCACGATGCTGATGAAATCTAAAATATTTTCAAGGCACAAGCACCTCCGGTTTTTCCGGAAATGACGTCAACTTCCGTTTTTCAAATTTGAACACCATTTTTTTATTGCAGAAATAGATTCCTTAGAAAATTTCAAGTTATTTTGATGTAACATTTTTCAGTTTTGGTTGGAAAATTCTCTCTGAGCGGGAAAATTCGAAAAAAAAATCGAAAATATAGCTCCGCTGAAACAAGAATAACTTCGAGGTTTTTGGATGGAAAATTTTCATTTTTGGGATTTTTCAAGATGTAAGATTGATGTATCCACTTTAAGAATCGAAATCGCGATTCAAGATGCAGGGGGTGAAAAAATCGCTTTCAAAGTTAGGGATGACAAAATCGTGAAAAATCAATTTTTTCGAATTAGAACCCCATTTTTTTATGGCAGATATTGAATCTACGTTAAAAAATAATGTGAGTGTATGCATCACTCCCTTGCCCTAAAGTGGATATTTCCTGAGTTATTCACAAAAAACTGTTTTTCGTCTTGAATTTTCAGCTATTTCTTTTCCCTTCACGCCAAAAAGATGAAATTTTCAGGAACTGTTACTTAAACCATGATTTAGATTTTGCTACCCTAATATGCAAGAGAAAAAAGTTACAGGTTGTTCCTAAATAGATGGCGAATTTGGATTCGAATTTGTATCGGAAACCTCTTTATTTCAACTAATCGGCCATCGGTTTTCTCTCCAGTGATAAATAAATAATTCCTTATGAACCATATGCAAAAACTTACCATGTTTTACATTCTTTTTTTTTAATGATAGATATCATTGATTACATGCTACTGAATAAAGGGGAATTTGACAGATGTAATTAATGATATCTATCATTAAAAAAAAACAATGTAAAACATGGTAAGTTTTTGCATATGGTTCATAAGGAATTATTTATTTATCACTGGAGAGAAAACCGATGGCCGATTAGTTGAAATAAAGAGGTTTCCGATACAAATTCGAATCCAAATTCGCCATCTATTTAGGAACAACCTGTAACTTTTTTCTCTTGCTTATTAGGGTAGTAAAATCTAAAACATGATTTAAGTAACAGTTCCTGAAAATTTCATCTCTTTGGCGTGAAGGGAAAAGAAATAGCTGAAAATTCAAGACGAAAAACAGTTTTTTGTGAATAACTCAGAAAATATCCACTTTAGAGCAAGGGTGTGATGCATACACTCGCATTATTTTTTAACGTAGATTCAATATCTGCCATAAAAAAAAGGGGTTTTAATTTGAAAAAATTGATTTTTCACGATTCTGTCATCCCTAACTTTGAAAGCGATTTTTTCACCCCCTGTATCTTGAATCGCGATTTCGATTTTTAAAGTGGATACATCAATCTTACATCTTGAAAAATCCCAAAAATGAAAATTTTCCATCCAAAAACCTCGAAGTTATTCTTGTTTCAGCGGAGCTATATTTTCGATTTTTTTTTCGAATTTTCCCGCTCAGAGAGAATTTTCCAACCAAAACTGAAAAATGTTACATCAAAATAACTTGAAATTTTCTAAGGAATCTATTTCTGCAATAAAAAATGGTGTTCTAATTTGAAAAACGGAAGTTGACGTCATTTCCGGAAAAACCGGAGGTGCTCGTGCCTTGAAAATATTTTAGATTTCATCAGCATCGTGAAATACTTATAAGTGCTGAATTTCATGAAAATACGTTCAGTAGTTTCCCGTATAAATATGGGTGAGGTTCCTCGTGAAAGACCCTGTATATCCTCGTACATATTTAAGCTACATGATGTTTGTGTCCAGATTTTATGCATATTTCTGAATTCTATATCGTTTTTTGAAAAAATTCCCTATACTTAGCTCTCAATAAAGCACTCATTGGTTACGCGACCTGGACAAAATTTTGCGAAGAGTTCAAATACGTCAATATCCATATAAGCGCAAAATTTCATCTGGATCGAATCCGTAGTTATTTACGAAACCCTGCGACATTCTAAATTACCATGAAACTTCAAGTTATTCGGTTCATCTGTTCAGGAGTTACCTTATTTGCAGACGGCCCGACAGAATTGAACTTGACCAAGGATTCTTGATCAATGAATTGAACCTAGTCGATTGCGACCATTCTCGGCTACAAGTTTTAAAATGCAAGAATACAACGGAATAAATTTTTGAGAACTGTCGAAGGCAGTATAGTCAAAGAAATCATCCATTATTCCAGATATGATACAGCATTCATCGAAGTAGAACGAGCGAGAAGAAATGCAGTCGAGATTTTTCTAATAAATTGAAGAAAATAAAAAATTTTGATAACTCTGGCGTCAGAACTCGAAAGAAGAACTAAACCTTTTACTTTCACAACATTATTGCATCATCACGAATCATTGGCAATATATCACATTTTTTAGGTCAAATATCTCACATTTGACACCCATAAACAAACTATATTTTCCAATGTCATCTCTACAGTCTGTAGATGAAACGCTCTTCTTTCATTTTCTCGTTGATTCCAGACATATTTCAACACTCACCTTCGCTTCTAACGTTTCTAGTTGTGCCATTCTAGGTTGTTTCACACCAGGCTGAAGAGTGCTCTGAAAAAACAAAATATTTTAGTTCAATTCATTTTCCTGTTTAGATAAATTCAGCAGAATCCTCAATGAATTGTATTTGCGGGAAGCATGAAAGTGACTGTAATGCCATCTAGGTACTAATGAATTATGATTTCAGAATCTCAAAAATTCTGAAAAATGAAAATGGTTATATTGTTCGGTCGGCGTAGAAAACATGATTGAACCAATCATTGCCCCTCTGCGCAACGAACTTAAAATAATTTCATTTATCAGGATGATGTGGCCCCAGCACACCACACACGAAGGATTCAAAACATTATTCAAAAAAACAATATCCAGAGAATGAACTGGCCAGCAAACTCGCCAGACAAGAATCCATTTAAGCACGTATAGGATTACTTAGGGAGAGATATCCAATCTCCAAAACCCACCTTCAACTTTAGCCCTTCAGAAAGAATGGAACGATATGCCTGAAAATTTCATTTATGTCTTGGTTCGCGGGATGCCTAGGCGTATTGGGCAGTTGATTGAAAGCAGAGATGGTAATACGGACTATTGAATTTTTGAATTCAAGTGTGGATAAACTATAATTAATCAAAAATAAATGATCGAAACATTTTTGTTTTTTTCTTCTCATTTTTCATAATTTGTCTCATCCTGTATAAAGCAAAGCGTAACAAACAAAGATTTTCAATCAAATTTATATATTGCAGTGGAAATAGAGAAAAATAACCATTCTATTTCCAGAACATTGCCCCTCGGGGTAAGACTTTTGACGATGTGTATAAACCTATGAATATTTAATGGTAGGTATTGCGATTAATAACATAATCCGTATCAATAATCTGTAAAGTTGTAAATATTTTATCCTTCAACATATTACCAACACAAAATAAACAAGTTAAGAACCACAATATACCACAATGAATTCAGATAAGATTTATGTGAGTAGTATACATTTTGCAGATTTCATAAATACTCAACAACAGCTCTGGGACAGTTCAAATTGTTAAGTAAATGACTAATGCGGCGCCACCAAAGCTTGCTACTTAGCATTTCAACATCCTGCACCTATAAATCTAGTTTTCATAATTATTCTTTCTTAAATCAAATGGACACAATAATTCCATCGAAAATAAATAACGATCTAGTTCAGCCTATTCAGGCAATAATATCTAGAGATTTCGAGATAAATCCTCGATTAACAAATAAAGGATATTATTCAACCGAAACCCACTATAACGCCTTTGTTTCGCGATAAACACTGGATATTGACTCGACTTCTTTCCGATAAACTTGATTTTTTTCAATACCTAATTGGTGGACCGTGCGTCTTGTCCTGAGATCGTATAAATGAATAAAACATGGTCGTCATCAGTACCATATCCACGGAATCCACGTTTTAATTGAGTTTGAATGAAATATGCATTTGATGTGACCTTAGCTACACGATTTCGTGACTGAGGACTATCGGTGAGAAGCATAAAGCCGCGGAAAGCTGAGAAAGACGTCTATGCGGGTATTTATTTCCTTGTTTGGGAGTGACATGCAGCAATCACCCACGTAAACGAAAAAATAAAAAAAGCCGATGGTATGGTTAGATGCCGTTATCCATGGGTTCGAAATAAGCTGTTGAATTATGTCTGCGGTCGGAGGATATGTGTTCTTTCGCCCTTGGATGGATAATTTAGACTCAAAGGCGTATAATGCTGAACGTGGCTTCGAGGACAATACGTTAAAGCGTTTATTGTTGAGAATGTCTTTCATTAAAAAATTCCCAAATTTTTCAGATTTCAGATTTTCAGGAATCGAAAGGTAAAATTCTTCATATTCTTCAGAAAAATAATATTTTCTTCCCTACTGAACAAGTTTGGTCGGTTTTATTTCCATTCGAACAAATCTTCCTTCCTTTTGAGAACTGCATCCTCCTTAAATTTAAATTATGAATTATTTTATCGTCTGTGAATTCAATTAAGGAAGATTTTTAGCGGCATGCCGCTAAAAATTCCTTACTTAAATTTAAATATAATCCATTTACTTTTATAAAGTATCTCGTTTGGCCATGAAATTCTGACACATATCACCGCGTGAATTTTGAAAATGTTAGGTTATAGTCATTCTTCTGCCAGATGAACGTTGTTCTCTCTACATACAGGGTGTCCGGTAAACCTTGTACAATATTGAAACTGAGACCAGGTCATGACTGTTCAGAATATCAGAATTTCACCTCAGTAAAAATATCACCATTTTCGAGATAATGGGCATTTTCTAAATATCTAGAAAATCACTACCTCACCTCCGTTATTTGAGTGCTATGTCTACAAATTGAGACTAATTCAAATATCTTTGTTGCTGAAGATTAATGATGAGTGATGCTTTCAGACGTACAAAACAGTTTTTCAGAACTTGATACATTAGATATAGCACTCAAAAAACGGAGGTGAGGTAGTGATCTTCTAGATATTTATAAAATGTACATTATCTCGAAAATGGTGATATTTTTACTGAGGTGAAATTCTGATATTCTGAACAGTCATGACCTGGTCTATCACCAGTTTCAATATTGTACAAGGTTTACCGGACACCCTGTATAAGTAGTAGTAATTACGTTTTTATCAAAATGTTTATTTACTTTGGGAAAATAATGTTTTTGAGGAAATATTATGTGAATTCAATAATTCCAAAGACCCGCGAATGTTGAAGAAACTTTATCTCTGTTAAAACTTGAAATATTTCACTCATATAAACATTGTTGGAAGATTCAGTTTTGCCATATTCTTGTAAGGAAATCAAGAATCGAGTGTTGAAATTTTACTGAAAATGGTCAGAATAGTCCGTTTCTTTTTGACAGTTTATTGGAAAAAAATAAAAGTTCTCGAATAACCCGACAGAAAAACAGTTGAATTCCCCACTTTTCAAAATTCTCAGAAATAAGCCTACAGAAGACATTTAAACACCTTTTGCACAACTTGAAATACTCCAGTATGAGAATGTAGTGGTACTACTACTAAACCTGTGTCACAGTTAAACCTTAAAGGAACGAACTCCATTTACAAAGTTAAAAAATGAGTAAATAATAAATAATTGCGTTGGCAACATCTCTCAGAATTATTTTACTTGCACGAGTGCCAACCTATGTCAGTTTTAAGTAAAATAACTTGATAAACCTAAATCATGGCCAACCGGGATACTTTATGAAAGTTAATGAAGTATATGGATAGTTATAACAGTAGAGACCTCTAATCACTTCGAAATAACTGGCACCATAACCTTAGTTTGCATTTTCTGTATCAGAACTATAACATCCTTATAAGTAAATTCAGATTAATTTTAAATTTCGTTGTATGGTTTCTCATATTCTCATCGAAATAAGTACATAATTTTAGTATTTTTAATCTCATGAAAACGCCTCAATTCCTCAACTTCTGCTATTTTATCTTAACAAATAGATAACCTGTTTATAATGTTTCAGTAGATGTATAAAAGCTCAGTCAAGAAAATGTTTTTATAGCTTTATTTTATATTTACTGCAGTTTATTTAGGAAACCAGAATCTGCATTCGTGATCATGTCAGCTCAAGATTTGAATTGCCATGTTTGACAGCAATAATGTCACATGATTATGACGTGTCAGACTGTCAGATCGAAAGTTGACAGATGGGAGTAAGTAAAGATGGAGAATTACATGGTAGAAATTGGACCGTTTTTCTTCGAAAACGAAGAAGGTAGTGCAGTGACGTGAACGTTAAGGATGTACACTGAGTACAGTACTTTCATTCGCCCTATGCTTTCCATTGCTAATTAAAAGACATTTCATTTCAACTCAAAATTAGCACGATGGATTTATTTTATTTTCATAGGCTAGACTCGGATGGGCATTATCAATCGATCTGTTGATTGATTTTTGGAAAATATTTTCAGTTTCTCACGATGCATTTTAAATCGAGAAATGTTATAAATGATCATATCTTACAACGTTGAAGTTTCAAGTTATAATTTATAGTCAACAGAAACATTCTAATCCCAAAGAAAATTTCTCCAATGTGTGGGGCGTCTCAAAAATAAAAAAATGTTAATATTCACGTCTCTCATCTAGCATCGTCTCTTATATCGGATAACCAATGAAAACGTACATCTTCAATTAAATTTTGATTTATGGCTTTGAAGAGGGCAATATTTTACTCAAAGAATTTTTTATGATATTGGTAATGATGCCAACGATTGTCGGTACATTGATTTTCATCTTTCTTGTACCTCATTTGGAAGCTATTGCTATTGACGACATCTGGTTTCAGCAGGACGGTGCCACATGTCATACCGTCAGTAAAATATTGACGATTTCACACGAGTTTGCTCCAGGTCGTGTCCTCCCGGTTTGGTAACCAGAATTGGCCTCGAAGCTCCTGCGATTTAACGCAGAAGTGAAAGACTATTACATATTTTAATTGAGAAAGCGAAGTGAGACTACAAATACAAAAGAGTATGAAAAGATACTATGAGGCATGGTGAGTTGTTGTAGATTACTGAGAAATTCATACAATTATGCAATATAGAAGAAAAAGTACAAGGTGTGGATCAAAACAAAATATGTTGAAGATTTTGGTCCTAGTAATTATCCTTGGGGTACACCTGTAAGTATGGTTCTCCTTCTCGTTGTCCGATCTTCAAGAAAATTTTATGATAGGGTCATATAATTCAGCTCTGCGTACATTTTTGAAAGCAACCCTCTTCTCTGACGCATAATGAAACCTAATCCAATGATTTAGCATTTAGAAGTAGAAAGAGTGGGTAATCAAATTTCTTCATGTCCCTGATTATATTCGTCCTATAAATTATTCGAATCTCAAAGTTGTGGGATAATAGCTACGAGTATTCGTGTAACTGGTACCTATTATAACCAGCCGTTATTACGACCGCAGTTCTGTCTGTCCGTTCATATTATTGACGTTTAATGTCTACATGAAGACTGGATTATTTACGACCAATTGCTCCCTGGTCTATTTTTATCTTGCTTATAACCGTACAGTAAGGAACAGATACGCTTTCCATCCGCTGCTCCTGATATTGTCTGTGATTAAAAAGTTGATGAATATCGAACGGGACACTACCTTGCGTGTTATGCAATATGGTAATTGATGGAGGAACATTTTTCAATAATCTCGCGTTACCAGAGAAGAATTATATGATTTTCCTAAAAAAAACAAGGAAAACTCCCAACTGGAATAAGGGTTCTTCCAGATGAAGATAACTGATTCACGACACCAGTAGAAACAGAATATTCTTTTGAAGTTTCAACTATTACAAGACTCAAGAACTCTTTCACCACTTGCTGATTAAGTTCCACATATGAATCCAGTAGATAAAATATCTGCAGGATAAAACTGTCGGATACTATTTTTCTGTTTCACGCTTCACTGCTCGCCAATTAATACCAAATACAAAACCGATGAAGACATTCATTCACAGCCAGATTCAACTTCAAGTTTAGTATTCCGTGATTTCTAGCATTCTTTTCTTTCATAGAAAATTTCGACAAGCCTGCTATTGAAGCAGCCCAAAAAAACCCTGCAAATGGCAGCGATTTTTTTATGATACTTATACCTGATTTGGAGTCACGTTGAAGAACAACTGAATGCCTACCTTCAACAGCTTAATAGCAGGCATCTAAACATTAAGTTAACCATGAAAGTATAAAAAGATGGTGCACTAACTTCACTGAATGTATTGGTCACTAGGAAGCCTATAATGGCCAACTAGGACAAAAGTTTTGTAGAAAACCGAAAACCTAGCCACATATATATAGACAGATATCTTGACATGGATGTTGAACCTTGGATTTTCTTGTTCATCTACATTCTACAGGGTGATTTTTTTAAGTGTTTCATTAGACGTATTCGAGGAAGGAATTGCGATACAAATTCAAAATTTCGTATTTTTGTTTAAGAGTACATGAACTCAACTTGTAAAATATTTTCAGGCGAAATCTACTTCTGGTTCTACCGGAAACGAATGTGAACTTCGTTATTCCAAATGCAACACCCTGTATATCTATACATATTTGAATTCTTCGTTTAATTCTGCAATGATTTGATGTATGATATGCGCAACCACATCAAGCGATTGTTGAGTTATAGCCTGATTCTCAAATTTTTTGACAGAGAGATTGTCACAAATTTGTGTTTATATCTCCAAAGTCACTCATTGTAAGAATTTTTTTTCGCAACAGTGGAATAGAAGAAGGTACGCTGATACTGCTCCTTGCATAAATCATGAGGGAAATATTATACAGGGTGTCCTGAAACATGGCTTCAAAGTTAGCCTCAACAAAACTATGAAATATCACTATTTTCAAATGGGAACCATACAATTTTGTAATTCCGATCGATTGCTCGTCAAAAACTAGCTAGAGTGTCCCAAACATTTCATGTCTTTAAAATCAGTAGTTTTGCTGTTATCGAATAAAATTCGAATTTCACGACTAAAGCCATGTTTCGCTCAATCCAATTCATTGGAATTCAAGTCTTTTACGAAGTAGGCTATGTTAGGAATTGTCATTCTTACGAATTATTATTGATCAGCACTATGGAACACATACAATAATAATTAGGTACACCAGAATAGAATTATATATCAAAAGCCTGTCCTTTATTTGCAGCGAATGTGACAAAGAATCAAAGCAGATAATGATGACTAAATAAAAAAAATAAGTTTGAAACTATCACAACAATTTTCCTGACAACAAAAAAAAACTTTAAAAATTTAATAATCGCTATTACAATAAATTCTCAAAATGTTGGCCCCCTTCTTCCAAACATTTATTTATTCTTCTAAGAACTTTGATTTTGTTGAAGGTGTTAAATGTGGATTTGTTTCGTTAGAAATTCTGACTACCCATTCTACTATTTTGTTACATTCACCATAAATGAAGAACATATTTAATACATCACTGTTACTGAAATTGTAATTTGCATATTGCCCGAATTCAAACAACAAGTAATAAGTATGAATGACAGTTCTCATTGTTCTCAACAGTGCATTATGAATGAACTGACATATTCTAACTATTGACATAGCCTACTTGAAAATTATCTTAATAAACCTATGATTAGACAAAGAAAACTGGATTTATTCCTGAAATTCCAATTTTATTGGATAAAATCAAAACTATACTGATTTTGAAGAGATAAAATGTTTGGCACACTCAAGCTAGTTTTTGACGAGCAATCGATCGGAATTACAAAATAATATGGTTCCTATTTGAAAAAAATGCGGTTTAATGGTTTTGTTGAGGCTAACTTTGAAGCCCTGTTTCAGACACCCTGCATAATATTTCCTCATAATTTAACAAGAAGCAGTATCAGCGTATTTCCTTTTGTTCCACTGTTGCGAAAAGATAAGAGATTTTGGAGATATAAGCACTAATTTGTGGCAATCTTTCTGTCAAAAAATTTGGAGAATCAGGCTATAACTGAACAATCACTTGATGTGGTTGCGCATATCATACATCAAATCATTGCAGAATTAATCGAATAATTCAAATATGTAAAAATATACAGAGTGTTGCATTTGAAATAACAAAATTCACACAAGTTGTTTCCACTTGAAAATATTTTACAAATTGAGATCATGTACGTACTCTAAAACAGAAATACAAAATTTAGAATTTGTATCGCAATTCCTTCCTCGAATACGTCTAATGAAACACTTAAAAAAATCACCCTGTATACTAATATTATAAAGAGGAAAGATTTGTATTTTTGTGTGTTTGATATGACTTGACTCAAAAACTATTTGACCGATTTCAGAAATTCTTTCACCCTCAGAAAGCTACATTATGCCTGAGTGACACCCGAAGAAATTAAGGATACCTACTATAACTTCAATAATTACAAAAAAACAGCCATAATCAGCTATTTTCAGGTGCGCTGCAAAAACCGTGAGACAACGTGGATACAATGTATGACAGAAATGTATCTCTCAAATAGTTCTACAAAAAAAGTCTGCCATAGCATAATATATCTCTTAAGATTGATGACTTGCTATTACCTGTTTATGGTAATCAGATATTTTCCAAAATTATGCACTATTCGGGGGTGTGTTTTTATGAATAGGGTATTGATCCTCATCCTACTTAATACGTTATTTATCCCCATTATTTAATTTAGAAGGAAATTGCCCTTCTCCTCATACGATTACAACGAGCACATCGAAAGATATGGCAGGTTGGAGTGTTGAAGATGAAACCGCACGACCGCACCAGAATGCGTCTCCGTGGTAGGTAGGCGGGTAGGTAGGAGAGGGCACCGTGTGAGGGGGACATGCTAGTTTTCCTAATATACTAAGAAAAACGGAAAATCGAGTAATACACATTCTGCAAAATATTATTCCGCATGTAAACTGAAAATTTCATACATTTATCCCGAAAATTGACGGAGATATCATGGAAATAAAATCATTTGCCTAGATTTTTATGTAATTACAGCTCACCAGGTTTTTTTCCTAATATACGAAGAAAAACGGAAAAGCGAGTAATACACAATATTCTAGAGAAATGAATAAGCATTAATTAAAAAAAAAAAATTGTTGGTTGCCACCGCATACGAACTGAGATATCACGGAAATAAAAAGAACAATTTTTGAAGGTGCCCGCGAGCTCGGACGTGTAGCACCTCCCCTTAATAGAGCTCGCATTTTGATAATAACATCAATTGATTTGCAAGCGTACTTCGTTTGTTAGACTATTCATAGTTGAATAATAGACCAAACTGAAGATGTTTGTCGGTGCCATAAACCACGAAAAGTGCGTGAGCTGTCAAAATCAGTGTTCCCAAAAATAAATCAGAAAAATCACTCGTTATGAACTTCGATACGAAAAATGTTTTTCTCTGTTTCAGTATCGGGATGAGTTCATTACAGTACTAAAAACAGTGCTGTAATGAATTCATTACAGCATCGTTTTCAGTTACATTTTTCGTTTTGTGGTTGTCAGCAATGACTTCCGATCCTTTTAAATTTCAGCAGACGTCAATTTGGAAATGTCAATTTTCGTATTTCCTAACATTCCCACCAACTGCCAAGATACAATATGAAAGTCACTAGGACCTATAATTTGAATTTTTTCATTGAATTTCACAAAATTTGGGTGAAATAGAGAAAATATCGTCTAATACTCGTTGCAGAATGCAATTCCAATAGGAGCCCATTCTGCAACTAGTTTTAGAATATACTATTGTTCCACACTGATACAACTAGAAATATTTTCATTCGAGATGACGATGGTTCCTTAGTAAATCTGAATTATTTCTATTGAGCCATCTGCTCTCGAACATGTCGCATTTAGTTGCCCTCCGATCATGGGCAATAACAGTCACATACCCAGGATAAGAGTAATTGAAAACGTGACGTTAAAACACCAACTCCGTATACAAGGCTCTGAAGGCTCGTATCCCGTTCTCGTTGTGGGAGGGCAAATCTCGGACATTGCCTATTTGTCATTGAACTGGAGAGAACTAGATACTGCAGTTGACAAAGGGATGCATTCAGAGATGAAATTGGACCAACTAACTTGAAAATGAACCAAAACAAGATAACCCCTTTGGTGTGGCTAAACCAATATAAAACCTCTTTAATTCTCAAATAATAAATAATGACTTTTCTTCTATTATATATTTGACAAATCCTTTCCTTCAACTCTTTTCACACACTATGTTTTAACATAGATGCATAGAATAACTGGTGTAACGACTCCTTTCTAAAAATCGTGACCAAAATTTGTAGATCAAAACGGCATTCTAGATTTCAGATTTTGGTCTAGTTCCGAAATTTATCCGCAATTTTTATCGGTCGAGGCGCTACTGCGGCAACGACAAATATAGCGCGACCCCTTTCGGGAGAAATGAAAAGCAGCACAAAATGACATTTTCGATCGACAAGAAAGTCTTAAACAAAATCTAATCAGTGCCAACACCAGGTATTCTATGCATCTATGTTTTAACACAACAATATAAAAATGATATTTGGAAACACCAGCCAGAACATTCTCCGCGGCCACAAAAAATTAATAGAACGTTGCTCTTCTTCCGATTCCGAACTGGAATAAGACGATGACCCGGAACTGGAATCATCTCCGTGCGGGACCTTAGGAGGCTTGTGCTTCTTCTTGAACACATTCTTCAGAAATTTGGAGAACTTGTTGTCGTGGATCAGCTTGTAGAACTGCTCGTGTATCAAATCCTGCTGTTCCAAGTTCTTCTGCGACTTCACCCCGTTTATCACATCCTCCATGTCTAGCACGCTCGTCATCCTGGCAAACACCTTCTCCTGGAGGACCTCTTGGTGCGCCTCGAAATCTCTCAGAATTATTAGCTCTTGGTGTAGTCTGTGGATGGAGAGGTCGCAGAATAAACCACCCACCAATGGCTCTGCTCGTTCGTTGTTCAAGTTCTCATGTCGATCGTCGAAGTCTTCTAGAGCGTCGTTCATCTTTTTGATGATTTCTTCTTGCCTGAAGGGTATTCTTTCTAGACAAAACTCTCGTATTTCTACCTCCCAAGGGGTCGCTGGTGCTCTGGACGTGTCGAGCAGTTCTAAGATGGAGGACTCGCATACGTCTTTGCTCTTTCGTAGAAACTCCGTGTCTTGGAAGAAATCGTCGATGCTTTGATCGCTTTCCAGGCCAAGAATTATTTCACGTTTAGCGCTGTCAGCTTCTGGTTCAGAATTAGAATCTAATGGAGAAATAACTTGATTGTCTGTTGACTCATTTCCATGATTTTCAATATTCACTTGATCCAGCCATATTCGAATTTTCTCTTTATTTCCTTCGGTTAATGTTTGGAAATTATTTTCGATTGGGGCTTGAATAGTTTCAGGTACCTCTTCATCAGAACTATTTATAGAGGCTTCGGAACTCGATCTCACTGACGAATTTTGTGAAACTTGTTCGACTTCCACTGAAGCTTGAATATTTGTAATTTGTTCCTCTTTTTCCATGCATTTCCTCATCTCAGCTGCTTCTGCTGCTCTTGCTGCTTCTACTGCTTCTGCTGCTCTTACTGCATCTACGGCGTCTGCTGCTCTTGCTGCTTCTGCTGCTTCTGCTGCTCTTGCTGCTTCTGCTGCTCTTGCTGCTTCTGCTGCTCTTGCTACTTCTGCTGCTCTCGCTGCTTCTGCTATTCTTGCTGCCCTTGTTGCTTCTGCTTCCTTTAGTATTATCGCTTTCAAAGCTTTGAATCTTTTCAATTCAATTTGTTTCAATTCAATACTACTTGAAGATTTTTTGGCTTCTTGAGAGTTCTTAGTTGATTCATTAGGACTATACCTTGAGAGAGGTTTTCTCGCATTTTTTGTTGCTTCTACTGCTCTTGCTGCTTCTGCTGCTCTTGCTACTTCTGCTACCCTTGCTGCTTCTGCTACTCTTGCTGCCCTTGTTGCTTCTGCTTCCTTTAGTATTATCGCTTTCAGAGCTTCTAATCTTCGTAATTCAATTCGTTTCAATTGAATAATTAAGGGAGGTTTTCCTGCATTTTTCCTTGTGGTCTTCCTTAAAGATTCTTCCCGATCTGGCATATCGAGAAGATTGAAATTTATGCTCGTGGCTTAGAGCACAATTTCTTTTTTATCTATAATGGCTCGAAGGACCAAAAAATGGTGTGGCTAAACCAATATAAAACCTCTTTAATTCTCAAATAATAAATAATGACTTTTCTTCTATTATATATTTGACAACTCCTTTCCTTCAACTCTTTTCACACACTATGTTTTAACACAACAATATAAAAATGATATTTGGAAACACCAGCCAGAACACCCTTGCTAAACATATTTCGATTCCTTGAACTCAAATGAATATCATTCACAACAAAGGAAAGAAACTTTATATCCCCTCTACAAGCTTCACTGAGAATATTATAAAAAGTAACGCACGACTCGAATGAAGTTTCTATTCAATATTTGCTTCTCCGACGAATGTTCTTATTTTCTGAGTGTAAATCGTCACAACTGTCGTTACTGGGCAGACGAAAATGCTCATACTTTCAATGCGAAAATTTGATAAAACTTTAACAAAAAAATAAATAACATTTATAAACTTGGACCACGACAAATAAAATTACGAAAACTGAAAGAAAATGGCAGTGCTTTCGAGCTAATTATTCTGTACAAGGCAGAAAATTTCATAATAATATTTCTGAAAAATCCACTCAACCTAACCAACGAAACGTGTTGACAAATAAACTGCTCACCATGAGTTAGGGATATTGACTTAAATTGCAAAAAAATAAGTTAAAATAAGATTTTTGTGAGGAAAATTCATATTAATATGATTTCAAGTTGCAAATTAATTTTAGCCTGTAGGTCTGCAGCGTATACAGGGTGGTGAAGAAAAATCGAGTAAAATAACGACATTTTATTCCCAGAGAATTCAAGCATTTTCAGACTATCATGCAATGATGGCCTCCACGGGCATCAATAACAGCTTGACATCTTCCTTGCATACTATACACGAGGTTGTTGAACATTTCTTGAGGAATTTGGTTCCATAAACGGGGCAGAAGCTCTCTCAGATCATTTAAGGATTCTGGGGTAGGTTGATGATTATCTTATCTTCTTTGGAGCATATCCCATGCATGTTCTATGCAATTCAAATCTGGCGAGTGCGGAGGTATTGGTAAATGTGGAATACCAAGCTCCTCGCGCGCATTCTAAACTATGGCTGCACGGTGCGGTCTAGCGTTATCGTCTAGAAATTGAAAAGTTTCACCAATAGCAGCGTGAAAATTTGGCACAACATTGTCAATGACATGCTCCCTATAGTGTGAGGCGGTCATATTCCCAGGACAAATGTGTAGATCTGTGCGCCCGTTGAAACATATCCCGGCCCATACCATAACACTACCCGCTCGGAATGGATGGACTTCTTGGACATAGCGACGATTACGGGGTATGCGTGGGAATGTCCATACCCTTATTCTTCGAGAAACTGAAAATCGTCCATATCTGGATTCATCAGTGGAAAGGACACTACGCCATTGATCGTTCCAATTGATATGTTGCCTTGCCTATTCCAGTCTTTGACGCTGATGGTAACGTGTTAATGGAACTCCTCTTAATGGACGTCTAGAACCTAGATTCGCCTCTCTCAAACGTCGTCTAATGGTTTCGATGGAAACTTGGACCCCATCTGCATTTTGAAGAGTATTCCGTAGCATTCTACACGTAGATGTAGGGTTTCTTCTCGCCGAAACGGTGATGAAACGATCCTGAGCAGGTGTTGTTTTTCGTCGCCCACCAAGCCTTGGTCTTTCCAACACGGAACCTGTCTACCTGAACCTATTCCAAAGTCGAGATGTCACACTTTCGCCGACATGGAGCCTTTCCGCTACAACAACCTGAGTTAGGCCACCCTGTAGCATTCCGATAGCCCTATTAGCCTCAGCGTTTGTTAATGTACTTCTTGGCGTTTTCAGAAAACTCGTTTCAAATCGAAGCCGTTGATAAACTGACTTCATTTCAAAATAAGAACATTCATGAAGCATATGCAAAGAACCAAACTTCAGAAAAAAGGCGACCAGATTGACGAAATGTCTCATACTGATTTTTATTGGATCGATTCAAATTGTTGAGTTTTAAATGATTTTACAGCGATTTTCTCGAAGACTACATACTTTTAAAAACGATTGAATACGATATCCCTAACTCTTGTGGAGCAGTATATTTCACTTCGAACTCAACTAAAATACAAGTTCAATTGTTTCTCCGAAATGTTCTGAGTACAACACTGTCCGAATACAGTACGGCACCGCGGAAACGTCTATGCGACACGTTTCCATAAACGGAAATGACAAAAAAAATTGTGTTTTAACAATCCCTTGCTTCGACAGGACGCGTTGGATATCTCCATTATGACTGTATAGATGCGAAACACGCAGTACATTCGACATTTTTTTCAGTAAAACTATGTGGAAGTGTTCGTGGCTATCCTGGATATTCGATGTAAACGGTTTCGAAGGAAATAGATAATGCAAAATGGTTTCTCAACATTATGAGACATATGGTAACGCAATAATACTATACAACCACTAACCAGCGTGGAAAAATTGTGGTCAAGTATAGGGTGTCAACTTATGAAAGTTGTGTTTAATCTTGTCTATTTATTGTAGTCAACATATAGAATTCACTAACATTATTGTCAAGTTACTCAGGAATCTAATTTCAATCAGGAATATGAAAAAGTTAAGGATGTTGAATTAATTCAGAAAACCCCAGTTTTCTTTTGTAATATGTACGAGGATATATTGAAAAATTCTTAGCCTGTATAGAACCAAACAAAATTTCAATGTCAAAATATTTTATTACCCAACATATTCTCCTTTTGATTGAATACACTTATTAAAGCGAACCTGCAACCTCTCTAGACCTTTCTAACCCTGAATAACGAATTTTTAGCATGGCAACATGAGATTTGTGTACTGGGGCTTTGTCCTGTAAAAACAAAATAACTGATGATGATAGCTTTCCGCGACTTTCCTCTTCAATTTTTTCCCGTAGAGTGGTCAGTAATATTGAATAGTAAACTCGAGTTATTGTTCTACCCTTATCCAAATAATCAATCATGATTTCTCCATGGCAATCCCAAAAAACTGAAGCAAGAACTTTTCCAGCAGATTTTTGGACACGAAACTTCTTAGGACTTAGAACAGAGTGTTGCCATTCCATCGATTGTTGTTTTGTTTCTGGATCGTAGAAATGTACCCAAGTCTCATCCATAGTAACAATTCGGTTTAAGAAGTCTACATCGTTTTCAAATCGAGCACAGATCGAACGCGATGCTTCTACCCTTGCACGCTTTTGGTCAACATTCAAACATTTGGGGATCCATTTTGCAGACATTTTTCTCATGTCAAAATTGATGAACGCGTTCATATGAAATCTTCAGTGCTTCAGATATACGTTTTAGCCCAATTCGACGGTCTGATAAAATCATGTCATGAAGTGTATCGATATTTTCGGGGACTGACACAGAAACTGGCCTTACCGATCGGTCATCATCTTCAATGAAAAATTTACCTCTTTTGAAGCTTGCAGTCCAATTTTTCACGATTGCATACGAAGGACATTGATCACCAAAGTATTGCATATCTTCGTAAATCTGCTTACTCCTTAACCCTTGTAAATACAGGTATACTTGATGATGGCTCGATATTCGATTCTTACAATTTCGGTGGGCATCTTTTTCTTTAATTCATTGCGTAACTCTGGTTCACCTCATAGACGTCGAACTCTACACTGACATTTCTAATAAGTTGTTGTTCGTTGATATGGTACCGCAATTTTTTGTTTATGCATGGCACTGGTCTAGGCTAACTAGATATCAATTCATCCTCGTATTCTACGAAAAACAGAATGTTGCTTTGATCATTTTTGGTTTCCTTGTTCCTTCCACATTTTCAATGAACGAATATATAGAAATAGAAATCCCAATTTATACAGAGGAGAGTTTCGAAAAAAAATTACAAAGTTTGACAATCGAGCAATTGAATGAATAAAAACAAAGCAAAACAAAAATAATGATACTTCTCATAGTTAGTTGTCGTGTCACAGACTAATCACTAAATACATCTCTGTTTTTCCAAATACTTACAACAACAAAAACATTCAATCTTCCTCCAGATCCTTGAGTTTGTGATAGATGCTTGGGAAATGAATAACATGAAGAAAACAAACAACGTTTAGATAATCATATTTTCTCGTGGAATAGTGACCCACTTTCCCTTTTCAAAAAATTTAGAGGGTTGATGGGGATGGCACAGGGTGCAACAAAAACCCCTCAAAAATGCATACAAATTTGTGAAGTGAAACAAAAATTGACCTGTTTCAAGGATTTTGTTGCCAAATATTTTTCTTCTGAGAAAATGAATTTGTTTCATAATTTTGACGCGCACTGTATATGAAAATATCTGTTGATTTCTACAACAGATTCGTCGACTTGGTGCATTTATTTTCTATTTAAATTACCTGTGAATTTCGGATAGATCTTCTTGAGCAAAAATTTCATAGCACTTTATGGAAACAATGTCACACTCACAATTCAACACTTTCAAACCACCTTTTTATTTCCTTAACTAGAAGAATTACACGGTAAATCCAATATAATGTCGACAATTTAATGAAACAGATCTTTAATGATGTCTCTAGAAGAGAAGAGCTCAAACAACTGATGTATTCACACAAAAATCCGTTTTTAAATTTCATGTACGATGCAATAGAAAAAAGGGGCGAAAGACCGTTGCGCTTCCTTTTCCTGTCTGTTCATACCTGTTCTCCACCGACTGTGTATATGAAAATCAAGAAACAGGTGATCAATTAGGGAGACCTTCTTAAGGTCAAAGAGAGTGGTATTAATTCCATAGACGAAAATGGCGCGAAAGAATGTGATCGGAAAACGGAAATGGTCTCGGAAATCTTTCATATTACCATTGAAGGTAACATATTATTCAACATCGTCTTCACATCATTGGATTTAATAAACATTGGCATGGTGATAATCAAAACCTGTAGGTTCAAGAACCCTATGGTCTCCAATCCACGAAAGGTTCGCCATTTTTCTGAGTAATTTCATTCGGTAGACTTTTCCTGAATACACTGACTTTATTCTAGAAAATTCCCAAAAAAAAATGCAAAATATTCAGAATTTGCTGGTTGGCTGAAGGTATATAGTGAAAATCTACTTGTCTTCATTTCTCCATGTCTTTGGACAACGAAGGATGAAGAATAATAGGTAAGATAGTTATGGGAGATGGGTTGGTTTTGGATATAATTATATAGTGCGCAGGTCGGGAATAAAACAAAAGCAGTAACATGAGAACACTCCTTGGCATGAGTTCAAGGGACACAAGAGTTATATTTCTGGTCTGCTTTGAAAACAAGAAAAGATGGAGGCTGGTGATTTATCGATGGTTCTCTGTTCGAATTTTATGTTCTCTGCTTCAGTACACTGTACAGTGATGATCCTATTGAAACTGGTGTTGGAATTAATCAGATTCAGTTCAAGACTTTCTTATTGAACGCAAATTTGAGTTATTCCACTTTTCATTTTATTTCGCAAGAGTGTTATTTTTATATGAAAAATTTTATTTTTATGCCTCATCATAAGCTAATTTGACATTGATCATATGGATTCACTAATATTCTGAAGTTTTCTTTAGTTATTTGAGCTTTTAGACAAATATTTTTCATTCGGAATGATCAGAAGGGCTATGATCCTTTCTGTAAGAAGGATGAAAGGACCCGCATTTTACTTATGTAAAGTGGCGACCTGACAAATTTTCTGAAAGTTTGGTATGTTGTTGTACCCGACTGAGTAACCAAAAGTGTCCCAATCCCAATCCTGTGGCTAGTTTTTCAAATACGGGGTGTTAAAATTGAAAATTTCCCAGATTTCCGGATTTATTTTTTATTCATTAAAAGTTGAATTGGTTTTCTGTTGCATGCAGACGTTTACTACATGTTCTAGTTATGAAATTAGTGAATACGTATGATCAAAAATATTTATATTTACAAGGTTATTCACGAATGCATGACTGTAGATTTTTTGCCAAAATTCACTTTTTCTACTGTGATGTCAGGGAGGCATATTTTTGAAACGTTCTCTTCGATATAGTATTTGGATGAGAAAATATTGCACAGTACACATTTTTTATACAGGTTGTTTCACAGAGAGATCCACTAGACATAATTTTTCTTTTGGATTTATTCGAAACCATGAATTTATGGATTGATTTTTAGGAAGTGTATTACCAAAAACATATAACATATGTGTGTCTTTATTTTTCAAAATATTCAAGGTGGTTTATTCATAGGAAGGTATTCTATTTTGGGAAAAATACAAAAAACAAAAACCACCTGTATTCAAAAATGTTCTCGGTCAAATGTGACTATTTTCTCACCATATATTGATTTTCATTACATCTTCAGAGGTATGAATTCTAAATCCGATATTATGATCAGTTTTCGGGATATAGGGCGTTAAAGTGGTGAATTACTGATTTCATCAGTTTTATCATCGAATTGAAATGCTGGATTGATTTTATGTTGTGCCTATGAGTTCAGATGTTCATGGAAAAGTTCAGCTAAAAATATTTACTGTTACCAGGATTATTCACGAACAAATCATAATTAATGGCTTTTGCAAATACTCAATATTTCTACAGTTCCGTCACAGAAATTATTCCAAACTATTCCTTTACAATTTTGAGTTTGAAATACTTCATTATGATTACTTTTCATACAGAGTGAGCCATACAGCCAACCATACTAAAAATAGTTACATTTGACCGAAGAAATTTTTGAATACAGGTTGTTTTGTACTTTTCCAAAAATAGAATACCTATGAATAAACCACCTTGAATATTTTGGAGATTGGAGGGTTTCGACTAAATCTTAAAAAAATAATTATGTCCAGTGGTTCTCTCTTTTGAACACCTTTTATAAAAAATGTGTACTGTGCAATATTTCCTCATCAAAATACTATGTTTATCGAAGAGAACGTTTCAAAAATATGCTTCCCTGACGTCACAGTAGAAAAAGTGAATTTTGGCAAAAAAATATCGTCATACATTCGTGACTCACCTTGTAAATATAAATATTTTTAATCATACGTATCCACTAATTTCATTACTACCTTGTACTACCTTGTAAATATAAATATTTTTAATCATACGTATCCACTTATTTCATTACTACCTTGTAGTACCTTGTAAATATAAATATTTTTAATCATACGTATCCACTTATTTCATTACTAGAACATGTACTAATCATCTGCATGCATCAACAGCAATCCAATCTAAGTTTTGATAAATAAAAAATAAATCCAAAAATCGGGGCAATTTTCAACTTTGACACCCCGTATTTAGAAAACTAGCCGTAGGATTGGGTTGGGCCCACTGACACTTTTGAGTCAGGTACAGCAACATAACAAACTTTCTGAAAATTTGACCGGTCGCCACTTTACATAAGAAAAGTCGGGGTCTTTTTCAGTGAAGAGTCATCCAAATTGAATACATTTGAATATAAAGTCCTTTGGAGATAAACTAGATAAACAAAAACTGATGTGGATGTCTTATTGTTTGAGTGTAAGAGGGTGTTTTTTTGTAAATGTGCATTTTTGAAAAGTGCCTGTAATTTTTTTCTCGTGTAAAATTCTGTACTGTACCTACCATACCTTTCATGGATATAATCTTATGTCAGAAAAACGAATTGGGTATTTCAATTTCTTCATTCTACCCAGCTTGTATGTTGATGACCGTGAAAACCGTAATTCATCTCATCCACAGAAGGCAGGTTGTGCTTTCATTTAAATTTTTCATAAACTTCCGAGAAAGCTAGAACAGCTCATTCTCAGCGTCAGACAGTGTTTCTGAATAAGAGAGCCAACATTCTTTGAGTTGTTAGGTTCCTTATATAGCTGGACGATTAATCTTCATAATGTCCATTCATTCCAATCAGCAATTACAGCATTTGTACATTAAAGGGCATGTAGAGATTTCATCTTCTCCTGTGCAAAAATGCACTGTTATAATAAAGATTTTCAAGGAAGGGTTAGAGTAGAATACACTGCGCAAAAAAATTAACGCACGTTTTGGAAATCTCAAATTTATTCTAAACTGAAGGTGTTCTCAATGATAATTATTTTTATCAGAATTATGCATGCATATGTTATCCACTTTCAACCTTTTTCTTCAATACAGATGTTTTCTCCCAGCAGAAATAAAAAAAGATGATATTATCAGATTTTGAATGTATTGGCTCCATTCTGAAATCAGTTGTTCTCGATCAATTGTAGTGATCAATAGTTTTTCTTTCGTTTGATTTCCTACACTCGATCGCAATGCAACGCGAAACACGCCATTTGACCCAAGAGGAATGTGCCCAAGCGGTAGTTTTGCGAGAAGAAGGGTGGACATACACAAGAATTGCAGAAAGGTTTGAAGTTTCCCATACAAGTGTGTCCAGAATGTTGCAGCGATTCAGGGAGACAGGTATGAATGTCCGAAGACCAGGACAGGGTAGACCACGGGTAACAACTGCCATTCACAAACGCTACTTGAGAGTTTCTTCGTTGAGACAACGGTTTGCAACCGCTCGCCTCCTTCAAAATCGTCTTGAGCAAACTCATGAGGTGCAAATGAGCACTCAGACAATAAGAAATCGCCTCAGAGAATATGATTTAAGGCCTCGTGTCGCGGCAAGAGGCCCAGCTCTTACCCCAGCCTATCGAAGGGCGCGTTTGGATTTTGCGAGAGAGCATATCCATTGGGAAGAGGCCGATTGGGAAAGAGTTCTCTTCTCAGATGATTCTAGATTCTGCATTGTGATCGACGTTTCCTTGTATACAGACGTCCACATGAAAGATATGCTCAGTGCAATTTCCTGAATACTACTGGTTTCGGGGGAGGATCGATTATGGTATGGGGTGAAATATCTTTGAATGCTCGCACAGACCTAGTGGTCTTTGATAATGGAGCTATGAATGCTGATAAGTATATAAGGAACATTCTTGAAGAGCATGTAGTGCCGTTTGCCCAATACATTGGTGAAAATTTCATTTTTATGGACGATAATGCCAGATCCCATCGTGCGCGCATCGTTCAGGAGTACCTTGAAGAGGTTGAAGTCTCTCGAATGGAATGGCCAGCAAGAAGTCCAGATCGCAATCCGATTGAGCAGGTGTGGGACAACCTCAATAGAAAGCTGAGAAGTTCAGAAAATCATCCAGCTACTCTTAATAACTTAGGAATCCAATTCGGAGAAATCTGGGAAGGATTAGATCAGAACATTTTAAGATCACTCATTTTGAGTATGAACCATCGTTGCCGAGCTGTAATTAACGCAAGGGGTGGAAATACCAGGTATTAAATCACTTATCAGCATTTCAGTATTTTAAAAATTGTTCATTTCTTTTCTTTCACATAAGATTCGGTGAAATCCTGAATTTTTCTTCCATTTAATGTGTCTTGTTTCGTTCAAAACCTTTCCGAGAGAACATAGAAAATAAGTTATAAAGTCAATGTAGAGTTAACTTTCATTAAAATTGAGATTTTCAGAATGTGCGTTAATTTTTTTGCGCAGTGCATTTCGATGATACTTATCATCAAAATCATTCCCTTTTATGATGTTTTTCCTCGAATATTGGGCACAGAATAACTTTATTTCTGACAATATTTGGAAGAGAATTTGGGGCAATAGCACTGAACACTCAGATGAAACAGAACAGAATCCGAGAACCATAAAAAAGGAGGAATTTTACGTTTCTTCATTTTACTCATGAAACACATAGGTATGCTCATATTCAGGCATATAAAGTGGTGTAAGCAGTAAAACAAGAAACTCGACTGCTCTCAATGACAAAAAGCATTTCACACAGATTTCTGAAGATAAACTAAAACGTGACTTGAAAGGTCAACGACGAAGCAATGAACTTACCATGTCGATTCTACCTGCCCGAGTGCCAATTTAGTTCTCTATTCACACAGAGATGAAATATTTGTGATTCGCATTGAATGTGTTTAAGCATTATCATTGTTTATGGATATAAACAATGGTATTATACAGGATGAGTCAGCGACTTGGAATTTTTCAACTATAGATTCTCGAAGTCAAAAGAAACCTTTTTCGATTTTTCGGAAATCGGATCTGAAAATGAGATATAGCAATTTTCAAACATTCTTTGAGCAAGTACGTCCCTGTACTTATATCAGCGAATATTTCAACGAACGAAATGAGTTGAAAGAATCGATGTTTTGACGAATATTGGTTTGAAATTAGTGTACCAAAAATATGATTAAACGGATCCAAAATAATCGTAATATTTTCGAGCTTCGACCAATCTTATTGAATGAAAAAAGGATATAGAAAAAACTCCAATAAGGCCTGTTTTTTTTGCGAAAAACTTAGTAATACTTTCATTCTTAAAAATAATGGGTTCTTTTAAAAATATAAAACGTTTTTCTTTTTCAAATACACTGCGCAAAAAAATTAACGCACATTCTGAAAATCTCAATTTTAATGGAAGTTAACTCTACATTGACTTTATAACTTATTTTTTATGTTCTCTCGGGAAGGTTTTGAACGAAACAGGACACATTAAATGGAAGAAAAATTCAGGATTTCACCGAATCTTATGTGAAAGAAGAGAAATGAACAATTTTAAAAATACTGAAATGATGATAAGTGATTTAATACTTGGTATTTCCATACCTTGCGTTAATTACAGCTCGGCAACGACGGTTCATACTCAAAATGAGTGATCTTAAAATGTTCTGATCTAATCCTTCCCAGATTTCTCCGAGTTGGATTCCTAGGTCATTAAGAGTAGCTGGATGATTTTCTGAACTTCTCAGCCTTCTATTGAGGCTGCCCCGAACCTGCTCAATCGGATTGAGATCTGGACATCTTGCTGGCCATTCCATTCGAGATACTTCAACCTCTTCAAGGTACTCCTGAACGATGCGCGCACAATGGGGTCTGGCATTATCGTCCATAAAAATAAAATTTTCACCAATGTATGGGGCAAATGGGACTACATGCTCTTCAAGAATGTTCCTTATATACTTATCATCATTCATAGCTCCATTATCAACGACCACTAGGTCTGTGCGAGCAGTCAAAGATATTCCACCCCATACCATAATCGATCCTCCCCCGAAACCAGTAGTATTCAGGAAATTGCACTGAGCATATCTTTCATGTGGACGACAAGGGAACGTCGATCACAATGGTAGAGGCAGAATCTAGACTCATCTGTGAAGAGAACTCTTTCCCAATCGGCCACTTCCCAATGGATATCATCATCATCATCATAAAGCTTATCCTGTCCACTGCTGAACGAAAGCCTCCCTCAACTCTAGCCATCTTTTTCGGTCCTGTGCCACCTGAATCCAGTTTCCAACTACTCTTTTTATATCATCCGTCCACCGACTAGGAGGTCGACCTCTACTTCTATATGCTTCATGTCTGGGCCTCCACTCCACAAGTCTCTTCGTCCATCTTCCATCACTCATTCTCGCCACATGTCCAGCCCAATTCCACTTGAGCTGTACGATAGTCTCGACTGCGTCCCGTACTCCTGTTCGGTTTCTTATTGTTCGGTTTGGTATCCTATCTCTAAGGGTAACTCCTAACATTGATCTTTCCATTCTCCGTTGCATCACTTGTATTTTGCAGATGTTCCTTTTGGTCAATGTAAGTGTCTCAGCTCCACACGTGAGAACAGGCAGAATACACTGATTGAATACCCTCCTCTTTAAGCATATTGGGACATCAGCTGCTCTCAGTACATGTTTGAGTCTACCGAAAGCCGCCCACGTCAAACCTATTCTTCGTTGGATTTCGTGAGTCTGGTTATCTCTCCTGATGCCGATTTCATGGCCCAAATATTTGTAGACATGCACTTGCTCTAAGTTAATGTTGTTGACTTTTAGAGGGCTACTCAGTACCAGATTTGTCATGTATTGAGTCTTCGATAGATTCATTTTCAAACCGAAATCCCCCAAGATATCGTTCAGCATATCCAACATGTACTGCGCCTCTCGTATGTTGTCAGCTATGAGCACAATATCATCTGCAAAGCAGAGATGGCTTATATTTTCACCATCGATGTTTATTCCTGTTGTACTCCAGTTTGCTCTCTTCAGTATACTCTGTATCAATGCAACAAACAATTTAGGTGAAAGTGTGTCGCCTTGTCTTACCCCTCGATCGATATCAAACTTATCAGTGCTCCGATCCATCGATACTTTAACGTTTGCCGTGGCGTTATTATATATATGTTCGAGAATTCTTGAGTATCTATGATCGATGCGGCACTCCACAAGTGTCTCTAGAGGTCTTCGTTGATCCACCGAATCAAAGGCCTTCTCAAAATCCACAAACACGAGCATTAGTGGTCTGTTATACTCGATACATTTCTCAATTAGAACTCTAATTGTCAGAAGATGGTCATTAGTTCCGTAACCTGATCTGAATCCCGCCTGCTCTCTCGAAAGGAAGAAATCTATTTTATTTGTCAAACGATTCGCGAGTATTTTGGTGAACAATTTATAAATGTGGTTGAGGAGGCTGATCGGTCTGTAGTTCTTAAGATCTGTGTGGATATGCTCTCTCGCAAAATCCAAACGCGCCCTTCGATGGGCTGGGGTAAGAGCTGGGCCTCTTGCCACGACACGAGACCTTAAATCATATTCTCTGAGGCGATTCTTATTGTCTGGGTGCTAATTTGCACCTCATGAGTTTGCTCAAGCTGATTTTGAAGGAGGCGAGCGGTTGCAAACCGTTGTCTCAACGAAGAAACTCTCAAGTAACGTTCTTGAATGGCAGTTGTTACTCGTGGTCTACCCTGTCCTGGTCTTCGGACATTCATACCTGTCTCCCTGAATCGCTGCAACATTCTGGACACACTTGTATGGTAAACTCCAAACCTTTCTGCAATTCTTGTGTATGTCCACCCTTCTTCTCGCAAAACTACCGGTTGGGCACATTCCTCTTGGGTCAAATTGCGTGTTTCGCGTTGCATAGCGATCGAGTGTAGAAAATCAAACGAAAGAAAAACTATTGATCACTAGAATTGATCGAGAACAACCGATTTTAGAATGGAGCCAATACATTCAAAATCTGATAATATCATCTTTTTTTATTCCTGCTGGGAGAAAACATCTGTATTGAAGAAAAACGTTCAAAGTGGATAACGTATGCATGCATAATTCTGATAAAAATAATTATCATTGAGATTACCTTCAGTTGTTGAATAGATTTGAGATTTCCATAAGGTGAAAAGTTTTTTTTTCATAAATTCTCGATATCCTGTACCTATCTTTCAGACGAAGCCGACTTTCGAAAAATTATATGCGAAGAAAGTGCACCGTTTGATGAGAGAAATCTACCTTGAAAAAATGTATATCATTATAAGCTTTGAATGATTGAATTAGTAGTCGAACGAAAGAATCAAAACTCTCAGTCGGCACCCCTTAAAGATTTTCATGATATACAGGGTGTTTCTGAATTGATGCGAGAGATTTCAAATGGTGTTTCCTTGTTCAAAAGTAGGGGTAGTTTTTTTTATAAATGTTGGGTCAAAAGTCAAACGTTAGGGGGATATCGCGGTTCAAAGATGGCGAGAATATGATAATTTTATTTTGCATACTATAATGAGAACACACTTTCTTGTTAATTTTTCATATTTTCAGAATGAGTGGAGTGGGTTGAAATTGATTACCCCTATCATTTTTGATAACTGAATTTAAAGAAAAACATTGACATTTATATAACAAACTACCCTTTATTTTGAACAAGGAATCCCCTTTGGAATCTTTCGCATCAATTCAGAAACACCCCTTATACAGTGCGCGTCAAAATTACGGAACAAATTCATTTTCTTAGAATGAAAATATTTGGCAACAAAATCCTGAAACAGGTCAATTTTTGTTTTCCTTTTACCAAATTTTTATGCATTTTGAAGGATATTTGTTGGACACTGTGCCATCCCTATCAGCCCTCTAAATTTTTAGTCACTTTCTAATTTTTCACGTGAGGGGATTGAAAGAGGTTGAAAGTTGTGCATGAACAAAACTGTAATGGTCGACTTTCATTCGTTGGCAAATTTCATCAGGTACCATCGCTTCAAAGTATATGAGCCTTGACAAAGTGCACATACTGAAAACCTCTTTGAACTGAGTAATCTTTCGAAAAAAAAATTATTTTCTTGAAAATTTCTGTTCACCTGTGAAGAAGGTACGAAGACCTTGCCAAAAAAGTATCACATGACCCACTTTACCTATTCAAAAAATTTAGAGGGTTGATGGAGATGGCACAGGGTGCAAAAAAAATCTTTCAAAAATGCATAAAATTTGGTAAAAGTGAAACAAAAATTGACCTGCTTCAAGATTTTGTTACCAAATATTTTTCTTCTGAGAAAATGAATTTGTTCTATAATTTTGACGCATTTGGGGAAATTTGAAAATGAAATCAATGAGTACACAGAAGATTAGATTGAGTTATAAAGACTCACTTTTTTCATCCATTTAACCAAATCCATTATTTTCCTCATTCACGTTGTACACAGCTTCAAACCTTTTACATACAAAGTTCCCACCGCATAACTTCGAAAAAGTATAATTGAAAAAACTTGATCGATTCTTTAGGGCTACACTCATGAGACAGATACTGGTTTTCAAAAGAATATTAGAACCTGAACTGCTTGGAATTTGTTTACTTTCACTTACTTTATGTAATGTCTCATCAAATCAAAAGATATTGAAAATGAGTTTTGAGAATTCACTGGAATACTACAAATCTTCATTTATTCTTAACAATAAAATAATAATGGGGAATTATCAGGTTGGCATTGAATTTTTCTCTTGTTGGGGTGGATGCAAATAATTGAATTGAAGAAAATATCAGGGCAAGAACTTTAAAAACTATTATTTGGATTTTGAATGCCGCAGAGAAGTTCGTTAATAACCTGAATTCTTCCAAGGGTTCCCTGAATTTGTCCGTTCGATTTTTTTTCTCCTAAATAATAATACAGGGTGAACAATTTCAAAAGGTCCACTGAAATAACTCCTTGGGAAGAAATGTTTCAAATGAAAGTGTTTATATTCTCAGGAGGACATCGATTTCAGACACTCTGACCTTTGAATTTGCTTTCAAGGTTGAGTAGATTTTTTGAATTGGGAATATACTGAGCAAATTTGAAAAAAAATCAGAGAACAAACCAGTTTTTTTAATATGTTCATACGCAATACAAAACCAAATGATTCTATGAGAAATCACTTTGAAGTGCTTCACCATGATTATCTCAAGCATGAAACATTTCATATCTCCATAGGAATTATTTTTATGGAAAATTCAAAAGAGACAGAATGTTGTTTCGCACGAAGATTAATATTCTGCAACGAAAAATCCTTGAAATCAAACTCCATGGTCCGATTAAATGCCCGCATTCGATGTCCCCCTAAAAACTAATAAACTTCCCCCTTTCCAAGTTTAGTGGATCTTTTAAAATGGGTCACTCTGAATAGACAGCCCTACATTCCCAATAATAGGAAGCTGGAGGGAGACAGTAACAGATTTCTAAATCTTTCGAGTTCATTCCACATACCAAATTTCAGCTTTCTAGGATTTTTGGAATATCTATTTATATAGAATAAATAATAATATTTTCAGCATTACATACCCTGAAATAAGTATTTGGTGGTGGTGGATGTATCAGATTTCTTAATCTGGCTGTTGTCGATGTGCAAATTTTGCTTAAGTATCGAATTTCATCTCTCTAGGATTTTAGGAAGTACCTGTCAATAAGAACTACATTCCCCCTGATATGGGGTTGGAGTGTGAGAGGAATGAGGTTCTTTTTCGTAGGATAAAAATTGAAATATCTGAAATAAAAATAAGAAATACCAAAAAATAATGAACCCTTCATTGAATCGTTCTTCATTCAGTGATTTAAATGTTCAACTGAGCACCATTAGTGACTCAGCAGTTGACTTAGTCCGAAACTGAAATAAACACTCAGAGTGGACCTTTGCAGAGTTTCTTCTTGTCTTATTCGGACCTTCAATACTTTCAACTTAGTTGGTATTGACAAAGACCTCTTTGGTATTGATTCATAAACAGTTCTATGTATCCCCACTCAATCTGGTGGAGTTAAATCATGTGGTCCAGCATGCCACTCGATGGGTCCTCTTCTACCGATTCATCTACCAGGAAACATATGATTGAGGGAATCCCTCACATTGACACCGGAGATAGGTAGGGACCCATCTTTTGAAATCAAAGGTTTTTACTCATTGTTTGATCGTGGTTTTACTGAAAAATATTGTTGGTAGAAGTTCAATAAGTAAATCTCTAAATAGCATTTTGCTGTTTGATTTGATACAGAAAATATGGGTCAAGGACTATATTTCTAAAGGACACTGTCTTCAGAAAGTTGGATCGGTCAATATCTACTTCTGTTTTCTGAAGGTAGTGTCCAATACCCGAATCTTTGTTGTAGATTTCAGTTCTAGCTGAACCGCATGAAAATTTAGTAATTCCAGATAAGCAAATGAGAGAAAGTCTCATTTTGTTCATACTTTGAAGAAAATCTGCATTATAAAAGGTGGGAAAATATGGAACGTGGTATTTTCTTGTTTGAATTTGGAAGAATGAGACTTCTTGAAAAAAATAACAAATCTGAAAACGTTTTTAATCAACCTGACGATACGAGAATGAAGTGTGAATTAGAATTCAATGGATTTAACCATTAAAACAGTAATAATAATAAAAGGGTTGAAAAAACTCCATCAATGACCAATTCATCGTCAACAGCAAAAAGTCTATTTATTTCTGACACAAAAAGTTAGGATATACTGTATAGCCATTTTCCATTCAAAAAAATCTCCAGTTCTAGAATGACAATTTCCTCAATTGTGCATGAAATTACATGTAATTCAAAATGAAAATTGACCTGTTGAAGCATTTTTAAACAGGTTCTATTCACCTGCATAGATCAGGTGTTGCATTCGAATCGATTTGGGAATATGATAAATGATTTGAAATTGTATGTCAATAACGAAAAGGATTTTCCCACTCAATAAAAATTCCCTCCACCAGATGGAGCATAATTATGTTGATGACATACAAACGATAACAAGGTTTTATAAACCATTGATGAACAAATACCGTGATAACTTCTGATGAATTAAATTCTATGGGTTATATAAATTTTTAATATGATCACAATACTAGTGAGAGCCCCCTTTCCCCTACCATTACAAGTCAATTTTTGGTTATCTAATATATAAATGCAAAAGGAATAACAAATGAGAAAAAGTATAAAATTCAACTTCAGTCCACGCCACCAACATTTGAATCCTTCCAAAACTTTTTAACACTCATATTTTGTTTGTTTCCAACTGTTTGTCGCTATCAAGATCAATTCTTCTTCTTATGGAGATTCAATTTCTCCGTTAATTTTTCAATTTCTTCCACTTTTCCTTTAGTTTCGGAGTTCGGCTCAGTGTTGTTTTTCGATTTTGCAAATTTACGCAGCTGTTCCATCACACTTTCAATATCGCATTTGATGTTATTAATTTGACGTTGCAGTTTGCCTACTTTTTCCTCTAAAACACGGTTTTTCTCCATGATAGGATCATACTCGAAACTGGTGTCTTCTATAACTCTGTTAAGATTTTCGATTTCCATTGTAACTTCTTCGTCAAGTGGATCCTCACAACATTGTACCTTGTAGCATGATGGCAAACCTTTGTTTCCTTTTTCTTCGAGACATTTCTTATGAAAGACGTTCTGACAGTGAATGCAAATGTAGATGCTTGGCAGTTCTTTGTCACAACAACTAAAAGTGTTGGACTCACTGTCACTATCACTGGAGTAATCCATTGCCGGATATAAAATCTTGGTTTACAAAACTCAAAACACAGAAAATTAACGAAACGATATTTTTAACAGCATCTATCGTCGATTTCACAAGAATGACGCTTATCGAAGGAACGAAGAGCAAGGGGATAAGGGCCAGGTAGTGACATAGCACATGCTGGGGAGATTTTATTTTCGGAGAATCCATAAGCGTCTCTTTCAGCGGGAATTGGGGGTTCTCAACATTTTTATCGAGTAGCTTATCACGATAATGCTTTTTGAGAAATTGATGGTGGAAATCACCAAAGAAAAAGATTAAGAATTGTCGCCCTTGAGAAAAAAAAATTGAATTTTCATCGAAATTTCACTCGGCTATTCACTGCTGAAAGGTCACAGACACAGAACTTAAAAAGTCGTTAAAACAACGTATTTTAAGGGGAAAATGTCATATCAGATCCTCGATTATGGATGAATTCGTTAGGTTTGAAGGTTTGCTTTATTTATTTTTTTTGACAGCTGCCAAACTGTTTTCGAATTGGTTTTGAACTGGCAAATGCGAATCTACCTACAAGTTGGTTCAAATGAAAAGTTGGTTGAACTAGGGCTCGAAAGCTGTGCTTTGATTTTCTTGTATTTATCAGTAGGTATCGTGAAAAATTTGTATTTCATACAATATCAACAGGTGTGTTTTGCAAAAATTGAACAGACTTGAGAAACTAGGGTGCAACATTTATTTTGAATCGGTTCTACTTCATGAGAAGAATTAATTGCCCTTTAAAAAAATGCACTGTCCATTTATTCCAAGAAATATTTTTCTGTTATACAAAACATCACAAAAAAAGCTGATGAAATATTGAGTTCAAAGAACAATAACTTCAATTAAATATTTTCTCACTACTATGTAATTGTGTTTTCTCTCCTTCTTCACCTAGGTGGTTTCCAACTACACATTCAGCACAGTTCATTTAATGAAAATTTCTGTAGTAATAAGGGAGGTATGGAACCTGTATAATAGTAGGTATATTATTCAAGCACAAGCAGATGAATTTTGCACCACGAGCCGTCAGGCGAGTGGTGTAATTAATCAAGTGTGTTATGACCATTACCGCGAATTGAATACTGTACTTTATCCACGACTTATTCAGTGAATTCGAATTGATCTGCATTCTCAAAATCGAGAATCGAATCGCGTAGAAAACGTCAAAACTTCACGTTTTCCAAATGCAATTTTTGAATATTTAGACCGAAGGAAATGTAGAAATGAATGGCGAGAACGATACCTTGATGTATATAATAGAGTTCCCAATCAATCCGACTTTTTTAATAATTTCGTAAGCTTCATTTTTACTATTTTATATTAGAGTGAGTTATAGGCGTGAGTTGTTATAACTCACGCTATTGGGTTATAGATCAAAATCAGTTGAATAATGGATATATTATTCCATGGGAGTAGATAAACTAAATTACTTGAAAAATTTTCACGAGCCGCCACTGCCATGAACTGAGAATTTGGTAAACCCAGAATTCCCTATTCTATAGCAGTTTCTATTCGAAATTTGGTGCACGCATGCGTATTTGCTGGAATCAAGTATATCAACATTGACCAATACCAATCATGAAATCCCGATTAGTACTTAAAAGTCAGGACCGGACTGACTCCATTTGGAGGCCTTCGGTTAGTATTGAACCAGGAATTTAGAGGAAATACAGTAATATATAAAATTTTTGAAAATATGTATACAGGGAGTTTCATATTTGCTGTCGATTAAACTATATTTATTGATTACCGAAAATCAAATGTTTCCGGGAGTTCTTGTGTTCTTTTTTTAAATTCCCAGCATATTTCGTCAATTTATTCTACGATGGTCAGGGTTAGGGACTAGTATGAGGAAAACAAAACTATTTGAAATAGATGTTGAAAAGTCCTTAGTATGATTTGTGAGTTGGTATATGAATAAAAAAATGGTCAATTTCGAATATAATATCAATTTGCTTACAACTCTAGAATTCTACAATTTGTATATGACAAAATTATTTCAAAAACTTGCCAAATACCTTCTTCATTTCCTCAGAAAGTTTTCATGAGAAGGTTGCACTACTATCGATTCAGCAGATTTCGATTTGACAGGGGATAGAAGCAAAGAATGCACAGTAACGAATAAAATATTTTTTTATTGCCATTAAACACAAAATTTCAGTAGGAAATGTATTTATAATAAATTACGTTCAAAATGACCTACACCATTCTTGCAGAATAATTGATATTAAAAATTGTCCTTTTTTCATATGCGAACTTTCAAATCATAAAAATTATTATTTTTCAACATCCAATATAGAAAAATTTCCCTTTTTCATACATATCGGTTTTGTTTCTCATGAAAATAAACCAAAATTGAAAACGGAAAACGTAAGGTAAAGTAAGGTGAGAAATTTTTTAGGAATCATAACAACTCAAATATCTCGGAAACTGTTAATTTGTGGTAATTAACAAATATGGCTCAAACGACACCAAATGGGTCTTACTGACACGTCCTCCAAGGTTCACGTCTAGTTTGGGAATACCCTGTATATATTCTTTCGAAATAGAGCAATACCTACATGGTTTTTTAATGATTATTATCATACTGCTTACTCTTCGGTCTCCCGACGAGACCCCCAGATGCTTGTACCTTGTGCGCCACCTTAAGCACAGCACTGTTAATTCTTGACCCAACAGTAAATAGTGGCCCACTTCTTTCCTGTCCCCCTCTTGCTGGGGTAAACCAATTTCTATTCGAAGCCGCTTTGGAACAAGCTACGCCACTGAATTCGATTAATTATAATTGAAAAACATCGGAATCTTACCAGGGAAACAGATCGTTGTTGTCCTATTGTTGGCGAGTCCTCTTCTTGTTCTGTAGGACAGTCCGAATTGAGGTGTGAAGGGGGACGTGAACAGACCGAACGACGGCCCCCTTGGGGCAAATGGGATCGAGTTTGGAGGCTTGGCTCTCCCTGGTCATTCATGGCAACATCCTACACAAATATTTGACCATAGACCAACTTTATCATCTGAAAGAAAAAGAATAAAATAAGACACAAATATACCAACATTTTCTCATCAAAATGTTTCAATTTTCCACTTTATTATTATTTTCTTGTAGTATTATTATCATTATTATGAGATAGAAGTATAATCAGAAGCCAAGGCTTTATACAGGATTGGGATGAAGTATGGAACCAAGTAAATATTTTTTAAACGAATTCAACGAGATTTATGAAAGTTTGTAGGCGAGTGCAATAGAACAAAATGCATCTGATATACATTTTTTTGTTAATATTATACTTCCGGTTCAACCGAAAATGCCATAATAGCTATTTATGTAACAAGTACATAAATTAGGTCTTTATGGACGAGTCCAAAATTTATGGCAGAGCGAGCAAAGCGAGCGAGGCCAATAATTTGGGCAAGTCCAGAATTGACTACTTTATTGGACACCACTTTATTGGACTCAACTGTCACAGTCTTCTCTCGATTTTGCAATTTTCTTCGTTTCACACCACTTGTTATAGGCCGCATACAAATTTTCATAAGCACTTTTAGTGGGTAGGAGAGATTCTTTGGCACTTGCGGCTAATTTATTCACGCTTTCCTCTTCCAAACTATCCATTTTTGGGATTATTATGACGTTTGTCACAGAATTAACGAAGTAAACAACTTTGTTCAGTGAGGTTGCTAAGGTCGCTGATGGTTACTAAGGTAAGATAAGCAAAAGCACACTCAAAGTATTTCTTGAAATAAAGCGACGAATATTATATTAATTGCCATTTCAGAAAATAAAATGTCTGCATTGCAGTCAAACATAAAGCTTTGTATGCAAACTCGTACATAATTAGGCTTATGGACTTGTCCAAATTATTGGCCTCGCTCGCTTTGCTCGCTCTGCCATAAATTTTGGACTCGTCCATAAAGACCTAATTTATGTACTTGTTACATAAATAGCTATTAATTTAAATGGGAAAGAATTTGCTATTTTGAATTCATATTAAATTATACCTCATTTTTTAAATTTCATCACGGCGTTACCACATAATTCGTATTTTTAGGATATTTTTAGTGTTTTAAGGGGTTCATCAAAGTTCTTATAGCAACCGCTGTGTTCAATCTAGATGAACGAAATTTTTACAGTACATTCGGTGAAAATCTGAAGTTTTTTATACAGATTGTCTGATATAAATTTTCCAATTTACCCAAATTTTGATTACTTCATTCTCCTTCTAAATTATCCAAAAGGTTTTGAACAGGTCGAATTTCGACCGCCTATTCGAAATGAGAATCTACCATGAATACCATGAAGTTATCGTTTTTACGGACAGACCGATAGAATTAAATTCGACCACGGATTCGTGATCACAGAGTCGATCCTAGTTGATTGGGTCCATTCCAGACTCAAAATTCAGAGATCGTGACGAAATGAAATAGGCCTCGTGTAGAACGAGCGCTCAATAATTCGAAATTTTCATGCTCTTAACCGGCCATGAAAACTCCATTACCAATTAATTCCCTTTTAATGGAGAACTGTCTAATGGTCATCATCGCAAAATGAGTCTCGCTCACATAATGAACATTTCTTTCCCACTGAGTTCACGACCATCGTCCAATTGAAATATTGTTCATATATTACTGAAGTGATTATTTCATGTGAAATATGTTTTCATACTACATTGAATTCAGATAATCAACTTGTCCGATTGAGAATGATTGATGATATAATGGTGTTTGATTTTCCGATAGTTTATATGTCGCTTTATATGGCGTTGTTATTGAATTGTTGTCGGCTAATTGTACAGCTAATACAAATTGGTTTAATTAGTGCATCAACTCGTTTTATGTCTTGTGTAGAAACTCTTCGCATTCAAGAAAACACGTGTCTTTATTTGTCGACAATTCATTCATTGCAGTTTCTATTTGACTTGCAAGTAATAATGTTCTTTCTTGTTTTCTATCGATTTTCGTCCAATTGGCTCAAATTGTTCGACGATTGCAGTTTTGGTGCGTATCTTGAATGCGGAATACGAATTTTTTTCACTAAGCAACCCCCAATTATGTTTAGTTCCCTACCTAACCTAGAGGCGCTGTCACCTGTTTTGAAGCACACGTATGTATATTAAAGAGAAGGGCAGAAGGGGACATAAATTATTATTATTATTTGTCAAAATGTCCCTTCAGAATGGCATTTCCATTCCAGCCATGATTACTACTTGATAATACCTTGTGACATTCTCCTTATAATAAAGGCACCAAGAAACTTGAGGGTCAAACTATTTATATGAATTATTATTAAAAAGTAGAACAATATTGTCGAATACTTCAAAGAATGTTCGAATCGCTGGCCGTTCACTTCCAAGCACTTCAAAATGCGGGTGTTGACTGCTTTCGTCGTGGCAGATCGTATTTCTTTGAAATCCAAATCTTCAAATGCTTGGGCAATCCATTCCGACAATTCATCTCTCGAATGCACGGGTGTTTTGTAAACTTTTTGTTTCAACATTCCCCACAGATAAAAATCTAACGGACTAAGATCGGGTATTCTTGCTGGCCAATTCCATGGTCCCAAGCGCCTTATCCACCGATCTTCAAAAAGTCTCTCCAGTTAATAATAATGAACAAATTCATGAGCACTTCGTTTGAACAGTTTTCTTCCATCGTTTCGAGGGCATTTGCAACTTTTGGAATGAAGAAAATGTCGAAATTCAAGCTTCTTGGTGCCTTTATTATTAGGAGAATGTCAAATAGTAATCATGGCCTGCCTACCAAATACCGAATGAAAATACCATTCTGAAGGGACATTTTGACAAATAAATGCTAGTCCGAAATTTGACTGGTTAGGCATAGGCATGATATACATAGAATGAAAGAGAATTTCATCAGTTTTCCGAATTTCCAATAATACAGGGCGTTCCATTTGAAATAAACAACTTTCAGTCACTTTTTCAAGCAACCGAAAAGACTGTATTTTTATCACCCTGTATTGAAGTAACGTAAATCAGGCTGGGGTGTTGGAAGCATTTATGTATCACATAACTCCAAACCAAATTTCAATGCCATTGTGTTTCTCAACCCGAAGTTATCAGCATTTTTAGAAGTCATATTTTCCGTTGAAAAAAATTGAAATTAATATATATTTCGAAAACGGCAACAGATAGGTATAGGAAAATGTCAATAAAAGTGATCGAGAAGTTGTTGGAGATTCCAAAAATAATATAATATACCGGGTGTTCCATTTGAAAAAGCAAAGTTGCTACTACTTTCTAATAGAAGTGGCAACACCGCATTGACAAAAATATTTTAGTTGGGTAGAACAAGTCTGATAATGCATCCCATTAAATTTTCAAACCGATCTGAAGTCTGGTTCTCCAGAAACGTCTAATGTGCCATCCACCGTGAATCACCCTGTATTTTGGAGATTAGAGACACACATATATTAGTGGTATAACTTTTCCAAAAATCAATCCATAAATACAGGGTTTCGAATAAATCCTGAAAAAAATAATTATGTCTAGTGGTTCTCTCTGTGAAACTGTATAAAAAATGTGTACTGTGCAATATTTTTTCACCCAAATACTATATCGAAGGAAACGTTTCAAAAATATGCCTTCCTGAAGTCACAGTAGAAAAAGGGAATTTTGGCAAAAAACTACAGCCATAAATTCGTGACTCACCTTGTAAATATAAATATTTTTAACCATACGTATCCACTAATTTCATTACTAGAATATGTAGTAAACGTCTGCATGCAACGGAAAACCAATCTATCCTTTAATAAACAAAAAATAAATTCGAAAATCTGGGCAATTTTCAACTTCAACACCCCGTATTTAGAAAACTAGTCATAGGATTGGGTTGAGCCCATTGACACTTTTGGTCACTGAGCCGGATACAACAACATACCAAACTTTCAGAAAATTTGACCGGTCGCCACTCTACATACAAAATGTGCGGGGTCCTCTCGATTTTTTCCAATTTTTCCTATTTTGTCTCATCAAAGAGTAACAACGAAGATTTTTTATCCAATGTATTGAAGTTAAAATAGAGGAAAATATTCAAGAACAGAGATTGTTTATTCCTTGAGAAACCTGGTGGTGCCAAGACTTTTGACAATGTCTGTATTCTCTATCAGACTAACCATTTTAATTGAATAAGAAACTCAAAAATTAAACCATCATTTCACACTGTATCGTAAGCCGATGATAAATAAATGAATGCAGCTCTTGTTTTCATCTTATTATTGAAACCTGATTCAATAAACGTACTCGTAGTGAGACTAAAGACCTGATTCTGAGGAATTTCTATTTTTCCCTGAACCTCCTTGACAATTTTGCAAACCAGCTTTAATATTATGATTCAATCCTAAAGAGAATCGTTCTAAAATTTCGGAAGGGACACCCATCAAACTAATAGGATCTAGAGAATTTTTACGGGTTTCAGAATGGAACTTTTGCTCTGCGAAATTCAACTGGAAAAGGGCCAGATTTCATAAATAGACGATAATCAGGAAAGAGCATAATTTTTCTCATTCAATAATCGTGGACAACATTGTTTTTCATTTAAATTGGGCTGTTTTCCAATCCATAGATAGATAGATAGATAAATTCTTTATTTCCAATGAAGTTTCATACAGAGAACATAAAAAGAAATAGTGTCAATAAATCCTAATTACAATTTTGAGCTAAGGTAATCGCCAACACAATATGGTTCTAAGTTTATTAATAGTTTTTTGTTTTTATTTTAAATATTTTATAATTTTCAATTGTTTTTATTGTATTAGGTAAGTTATTAAAGATTTTGATGAACATATAAGATGGATTTTTCTCACTTATGAATCCCTACTCGTCAATCAACTACTAATAGAGATATTTCAACAGAAACTGAATTTTCCACCCATCTCTCCCCAGCCAGCCACAAAATTCAACGGTCCACTCTAACCACCAGACCGAGACCATCCCGAAGCAGATGTTCGTGTACAACTGTTCCACCGTATAACCACCTCATATCATCGAAACTGCTCTAAATCATTTCATCTAAAACATTTATGTTCATTTAGCGACTAGGACGTCCCCCGGTTTGATTTATGCTATATTATTTTGATTCATGTTCATGCAAGCCCCACCAGTAAGTTGTTATGTTGATCGAAATTAAAGTATGGAAGAGTTACGGCTACATTTGACATCCGATTTCAGAGAATTATAATTGTCTGTTTATAGGTTCGAACCTTTCTTCTGTTGTATATGACAGATTGGTAGTCAACAATCGACCCTCTCTGGAGAAGGTAGGGATTTCCGATTTAAGATATTGTTTTTGTCATACGGCATATTGACCTGGGATCTACGCCAATTGCTATCAGAAAAATTCGACATTTCATGAGACTGATGATGATCAATAATTCAATTCCTGCTGACACGAAAGATCGATGGAAAGAAGGGACGAAGTCGAAAACAACATAAGGGGTTGGTGTGGCATATGGACTGTGGTAACCATTGTTCGCCTTGCAGAAGAGGGATCTTTCGAAATACTAAATTAAAAGTACCGATCAGATAGCCTCCTATGCACAGTATAGTGTATGTTACTTTAAGAATAAGGTGGTGACGAGTGATTGATTTATTTTGCTAAATCATAAAATAGTTGTCTCTGATGATGTCTACAAGAAAGCAGAATGAATGATGATAGTATAGCAAGAAAAAGTATGTCCTCTCGTTACTTTCTCATATTCTACAATGCTGTATTCAACTGAAAATTTAAGTTCCATTGAAAGTTATTCAGTTTTCCCCATTTTAATTTTGCACATACTGTTCAGATCCAAATAGTACGAAGGCGTAGAAGGGCCACATTTCAAAGTAAAAATTTTTCAGTATAATTCCGAGTTTAAACTCGGAATTATACCTAATTCCGACTTTAAACTCGGAATTATACATAATTCCGAGTTCAAACATGGAATTAGGTATAATTCCGAGTTTAAACTCGGAATTAACCCTAATTCCGACTTCAAACTCGGAATTAGCCCTAATTCCGACTTTAAATTCGGAATAAGCACTTATTCCGACTTCAAACTCGGAATTATACATACCTAATTTCGAGTTCAAACACGGAATTAGTGCTAATTTCGAGTTCAAACTCGGAATTAGGGCAGAAAAGATTGATGATAGTATTCGGAGATGATTCTTCGATGGCGTAGAATGTTGTTGCATTAATTTCAAACTTTATCGTTTTCTCATTGTATTTAAGAAGCTTTTTTATGTTAAACATACTTTTTATGTATGCTATGCATCGTAACCAGTCTTCTCCAGGCTTAGATCAGGAAAACAATGTCATTACAATAGATGCAATGAGTAATGACAGTCGTCTTGATCATCTCGAATGTGGCTAACAACATTTTATTCTTCATTGTCTTCTTCAAATAATGCCTTAAGGATTTCATGACTCCTTTTCTTTAGAGGAGATATGAGCTCACTTTTTGATTTGATTGCAATCATATTAGGTGTAGAAGTTAAAACTGAGAACATTTGTTGGGTCTTCAGCTTACGTTTGCCTTGTCTTCCTTCAACAGGAACAACATTGCCTTCATTAGTCGCAAATGAATGTTTTTGTTTTCAATATGCTATGGCAAGTCATGGTTCTTTATTGCTGATTGATCCTGAAAAAAAATATTGTGTTGCCTTTGTCCCGTAGATATCTACTCTTAATCTGAAAATACTATTTCATGTCCTTTGACTTTAAATGTCATTTTGTCCATATAGCGTTGAAAAAATCATCGAAAAGTGTATTTAACATCAAAAAAGCTTTGGGAATGCAATGACAAATAAGTAAAGTTTGAAATGAATGCAACATAAATGGAAAAAGTTATGAAAACTGGCCATTCATTATCAAAATTTGACGCAATGAGAAAAACTCGTGACATAGATGCATCTATCTCGTGACCTATCGACACCTGTTATCAACTCATAATGACCGAATTAACTAGAGCAGCTCTTAAGAGTTTTCAGAGGTTCATAGAAGCCACTAGGGTTTGTGATATGGTAGATAGTTATGAAATTGATACATACAAATTAAAATCATGAAGCCTAAGCCATTTTGTACAAATAATATGTCATTTTGTACGTGTTTCGTCCAATTGATGACGCAGACAAAGAAATTAGTTGTTGATATGTTGGAAAGCTAATGGGAATTTATATGATTACAGAATATGGTTTTGAAGTACCTTCTGAGAAAAGATTGAATGAAATTGGCTCTAGGTATAACATGAATTAACAAAATCTCAAATATCTCCAAAATCATTGAAATTAGAAGCATAATCATCTCCGAAGACTATCATTAACTGTTTCTGCCCTAATTCCGAGCTTAAACTCAGAATTAGCACCAATTCCGTGTTTGAACTCGGAATTATCTATAATTCCGAGTTTGAAGTCAGAATTAGTGCTAATTCCGAGTTTGAAGTCGAAATTAGGTATAATTCCGAGTTTGAACTCGAAATTATACTGAAAAATATTTTACTTTGAATTGTGGCCCTTCTACGCCTTCGTAGACACATCGTCAAAAGTCTTGCCCCCCTCCTATCAACTCTCAACTCATTGAATGTAACGTGACAATTTTTTGTGTTTTATCACTCAAATTAACACAATTAACCAGCAAAAATGTTTGGGGGATAATTTTATTTATCAATTCTCATAACGTTTTCATTCGATAACGCCCCTCCACACCGCAAACGAAGGGTTTAAAACATTCTTCAAGAGAACAATATCCAGAGAATGAACTGTCCAGCAAATATTTTACTACCAAATATATTGCAGTTGAAACAGAGGAAAATATTCATCTCATTTCCAGAACATAAAATGTTTATTTCTTGCAAAACCTAAGGGGGGGGGGGGAATTTTTGACGATGTTTGTATATTGAATATATCTTTGAAAATTTCAGAAGGATCGAATCATATGTTGAAGATGCTTCGCAGAATTGTCAGGGAGGTTTTGAGGTAATTAGAAATTGTTCCGATCGAGTTCTCAGTCCTTCTTCATTGAATCAGGATTCAATAATAAGTTGAAGATTCGATGCTTCATCATCGGCCTACGACAGAGTGTGGAAAAATGGTTCGACTTTTTAACCTCGTTATAAATCAAAATGTGGTTTTTCTGAGAATATGTTAAGAGACAGGAGACTTCGTGTTTTCGTTCAAAATGATTTCATACCTTTGAATAATGGACTTCCACAAGGATAGGTTTTATTCCTTCTTCTCTTTAATTTATCTATGTGATATTGATACTTCCTAGGAGAAATTTATTTACGAAGTAACATTATCTTGCCTTTCATCAAACTGATTTCAAACTTATTGAAAATACCCCAAATGAAGATTCAGAAATTCTAAAAAGATTCCAACGAAATAGAAGTGTCTTGTTTTCATTTTAAAAATCAACAGAAACATAAGATATTAAAAGTTTAAATAATACATTTTCAAGGCATAATTTCACCCCTAAATATCTTGGAACAAAATTATATTCTTCTTTGAATTTCAGGGTACATTCAGAAAGATTGCGTTCAAAGTTGAAAACGAGGAATAATATTCTTCAAAAATAAGCTGGTACATCATGGGGGTGCCGATTCCACCACTTTCCGAACGGCTGCTTTAGCCTTGGGTTCTTCTGCTTCTGTTCTGTTAGGTTTAATAGTTTTTTCAAATATAATAACCCCTCATATTCGTAAACAGGTTGCTGCCATTAGGTCTTGGGATAGATTCATTTCCTATTACAAGCTATATGCCCGATGCAAGACTTGCATCGAATCGTCTCAGATCAGGTCATGGTCGTTGTAATACTTTTTTTAATGACATTCCATGTGAGTGTGGTGAATATGAGCAAACTATTGACCATTTGGTCAATAATTGTTCAGGGTATAAATTTCAAGATGGTTTTGAAGCTAATTATTCAGTATCTGATTCGTTTTTGAGAAGGGTCGTTACCTTCAAAACAATTGGATAATGAATATATTAGTTGATTACCAAATATCTCTATTGTAATTTTCATACAAAATACATTTTCATGAAAAACTATTAAAATGCTAGAGGTTTCAGGAAAAACTATCAAATTCTACGTACGAAGTAATTGGAAATTTTTTCATAGAAATTAAGAATTTATAGCAGGAAAAAACTTACAGTAATTATAGAACGATGAAAAATGCTGTTCTCACCTTTGAGTTTATCGAGATAATTCACCTCCAAACAGAATCAGGCCTATCCAGTTCATAAATTGTACTTTCCCTTCAAAACTATTCAATTTGACAATACTGTTAAATGCTTAGGCTTTGATGATTCAACGAACTTTGAGCTTCCACTATTGCTCACTTATTTGCACAATTCAGCATAGGACAAAGGCTGTTAACACCTATAAACCGGTTTTGTATAATTTACACACACCCCATTTCTACAGTAGATGAGCAGAGGGTTGAAATAAACGGTGTAATGGTTTGAATACAATAATCAAATGATTCCACTTGAGAGGCAAGATAATATAATTCGTTCTAGTTTTCGCTTCCATTCCAAACCATAAAGGGTCACCTCCAACAACTGCGAAAATAGGTGAATTCCAGTTAGTTACGATAGGGTATTTTGAATAGGGGAGCAAAAAAGTGAAGATTAGTAACATCAATCATTCCCCATTCGGTTTTTTTTTTCGAGCAGACAGATTGTATGGGTTAGTTTGTGTTCGTTTGGAACGGTTCAATGACTAGGTACACTGGATGAGATACGCTTTGAGGAAACATCGAACCTTTCCATTGACTGGATAACGCTTTCACAGCTTCGCGGATGATAGTACCCTCCATACCGCCTTTTCTTCTAGGGTTCCAATACCAGCCCGCCAAATCAGAAACCAACGAGAAAGAAATGTTAACAACGTAAATATGGACTTGGCAACAGTTCTTGAATTGGGATCTAATAACTTGGTGGAATTCAATGCAAACAAAACACAAGCATGTCTTTTCTCTAGAAAAGCCGATCTTACTGTACCCAGCATAGAATTACATTACAGGATATTCCTTTTCGTGAGAACCACATCATTAAAAAAAAAACATGAAATATTGAAGTGAAGATAATAACTATAAATACTAAATATTTTAGAAAGTCGAGGCTGCATATACAGTGCGCGTCAAAATTATGGAACAAAATCTGACGAAAAACATTCCATAAGCAAAGTTTAGATCACCATATAGTCACTTTGCGTGCTGAAAATGAACAATATCTTCTTTATCGATTCTTTTCATGCGGTTTTGGTAACAGACATCAATATCACAAACTCTGATATTAGACTAAAATCAAACTTCAAATATTTATAAACATCAATTCATCAGAGTAAAAAAAACAAGAATGTTATAATTGTTGAGCCAATTTTCGATTAGGGAAATTATTGTATTGATCTTATCATGAATAAGCTTCCGATATTGAAATCTTGATATACTGGTTGTGCTTACACCTGACCGGTTGTATGTCATCAATATACCGATACTCAAAGTAAGCAGACAACTTTTTTCTAATAAAAAGAGGTAATTCCGAATCCTGAAGATTTTCTTATGAATGAAATCCTTCCGTTAATCAGTGTTGATAGGTTAACCACATGGAAGTATTCCAATCTATTCCATTAATTATGATGAGAACCATTAGCTTTACGGCTGGGATGTAATAGTTATTTTATTTGTGAAATCATTGCAGACAAAAAAGTCATGATTATCCATACCTAATTCATTTTGTTGTCAGTGGCAATTTCGCCGTAAACCGTGCTGAAATTGAATGAACAGGGCAATTATAATAGTACATTATTATTTCATAAGGAGAAGAAGTGTCAATTTCTATGGCGGGCTTGAGTTTACCCACCGAACGCAGTAGGCGGGTAATTGAAAACATAGCAACTGTTTCTCCTCCTAGGCGGATAAATAGAACTTTTCGAAAATTGACGTTATCATACTTTTGGAAATAAGTAGGAAAAGAAATAGTTGCTATGTCAACTATGACTTACTTTTCCATCCGGCTGCAGGAAAAGTGTTGCATTGCGAAAGATGAATTTTGTAAGACAACCGTAACTATAGTCCGTTCAAATATAAGAAGGAGCCTTGTAAACAAGCAGAATCGTCTGGTTTGTGCACAATAAAGCTCTTATTGGTCAAACTTTCGTAACAACGCTCTCTTAAACCGCCCTAAGAGACTGCCAGGATCGTATTCGGAATGGACTGTGGATGGTACTGGATAGAAATGATTCAATAACTTGAGTCAGCAATTCCCACATTAGAACTATTTTCCTCAGAAAATCTAGTGCAAAATTTCGGTTATGATTTGCAACTGTCATAAACATTTCATATGCAACGTACCCTATTTTTTTATTTTGTTTCGTTTTATATTATTATCTACTAAATAATTTCTTTTACGGATGCTCGAGATTGCGGCAAGGTAATTCCAGGAAACACCAGAGTTTCAGAGATTTGGGTCAGAGAATATAATAGTATATTGTCCAGATGAATTTTGCAACCCGAGCCGTCAGGAGAGGGGTGTAATTCATCAAGTGTGTTATGACCATTACCGTGACTTGAACACTATACTTTATCTTCGACTTCTTCAGTAAAATTCGAATTAATCTGCATTTTCAAAATTGACAACAGTTGTCAAGCAATTTCTATGGTCGAAAATCGAATCGATATCGAATCCCGTAAAAAACGTCAAAAATTCACGTTTTCCAAATGCAATTGTTGGATATTCAGACCTAAGAAAATGTAGAAATAGATGGCGAGAACGTTACCTTGATGTCTGAAATAGAGTTCCCCATTGACCCGACTTTTTTATTCATTTCGTAAGCTACATTTTTCCTATTTGTATAGAGTGAGTTATAGGCGTGAGTTAATATTACCTCACACTATTGGTTTATAGAGACTATAACAGGTCAAAATCAGTTGAATAATGGATATATTATTCTAAGGGAGTAGATAAAGAGAATAAAACATTGACGCCACCTAAGAGGAGAGCCCAGTCGTTAAAAATAATCGATTCGGTTGACGATTTCACTTAGATGTGTTGTATGAATTGCATTTGTATAATAATATCATTGTTGTCTTCAAACAATGATAATATTCAGTTAAAACTGGACGATTGTGTGGAATCTCCTCGATTCGACTCTGGACGGAAAGTAACGAAGGCCCTCCTACCGCTGCGCCAAACTTGTTGATATTGCTCCTTCTTACATTTGAACAGAGTAAAGGCAAATGATCACTCAATTATAAACATCGTGAATGTGAATCAATCCAAGAGTGAATAATCAGAATTTTATGAATTTCAGAACGTTGGAAAATGAAATCACATATTTCATTCGAAGGTGACTTTTCACGGCCCGCTGTCAACTCAAACTCGCCATGAAAAGTGACAATTATCTTCCTTATGGAATAATATACTATTTTCGCATAATGAATTCCTCATGAAAACATTCAAGAAAAACCTTTTCAAAACGTCAACGACCATTCGATAAAGTTTATCCATTCATTCTTCTACCTTAATAATTTCAGAAATTCGTTCCTTCAGAATCTAGGGGTGGTGTTTGATTCAAATTTGACTCAAAATTCCAAGTTCTAACTTTTCCTGAGGGTGAACTGCAGTTTAACATATTTCGAAGATCCATCCTCTTCAATTATCTCTTTGGAATATGCAATCATTATAATGCCTATTCCTCTGATACGAAAAAGTTGTGAACAAACATAAATCTTTATGTGACGTTCCAACCTGTTGATAGAATTTATTGCGTACAAATAGAATATGTCGATTGCTCAAAACTGAAACATCGTAAATCTCACGTAATACAGCGTCCAACGCATGGTACCCCTGTTATTTACATACATTTTCCATGATAACAGTGAAGAAGTAAATTGGCTGAAATCTTAGACCAATTAGGAACAACGCGTACTGCCACTTATGGAAGACGATGTCGATTGAGAACTGTTGCGCAATAATAATTGGTGAACAAGTTGAAGGAAGCTCTTGATAACATAAATTTTCTCCAGCGTTCTTTTTTAGCAGAGTAGGTTTTGTCTCATTGTTTCAACTTAGAAACATGAACTGTTGTGGGCGAAAGAAGAGGACATTTTTAAAAACGTGAAATAGAAGTAAATGTCGAATATCACTGATATAATTATTGGCATCGGATGCATCCTTTGTCATAAAAATTCAAAACTGTAATTTTAGAGCATAATATTCGCCATATTAATTTTCTAATGGTCTGGCTATCGTTTCTATTGGAACTAATGCAAACTTCACATGTTAACATTCTAAAGAAGTCACGAAACTCTTATGACGAAGAGTAGGTACCAATTTTGTTAAGTCGATGAAAAAAACTGCGTAGGACATATTAATGAAACTGTGCTGCTCGGATACTTTAGTACTTTACCGATCTGTCTGAAACATTGTCTCAGAGTTCTTTATGGTCCGAATATTCAATGATGAAGAAGATTTTGATTACCATTACTTGGTCGAATATTTGAAGCAAGGATCGGAAGGATATCAGACAAAAGTCCAAAGTTCTGCCTAGAACCTTGCATCTATACAGGGTGAGTCTTTGACTTGTACATATATTTTAACTGAAGATTTTTGAGGTCAAAAGAAACCTTTTTTTCATTTTCCATTTTTCCGAATTCGGCTCTGTTAAAAAGATATAGCCATTTGAAAAAAAATTGTGCGAATTACGTCCCTGAAATGATACTGTGGAATTGATTCAAAAATAATATTTCTCGATAGAAATTGAGTTTATACATTTAGAGAATACTCAAGTACTAACCTTATTGGAATAAAAATGTTGCAAACACGATAATTTCAACAAAAACAGTTAGTTTCATCGGATTATATCTGCAACTAAAAAGCCACATTTATTCCACCAAAATAAGTTCCTTCTTCGATTTTTCTGCAGATTAGTTTGTAAACACTAATAACTTGTTCATATTTTCCTGGAAATTCCCAATCAATATCATGAAGAAAGACTTTCATTCAGATTTATTATTAAGCAACCTTACCTAATCTAATTTGTATCGATTCTGTGAATTTTTGCACAGAAATGTCAAGAAGATGTTGTCAGCTTGCTGATATTTTCATTGAGGTTAAGGATTTTTTACGAAACATAGTATAAATTACGATACATTTGTGTACCGTGGTATGAATATCTATGAATTCTGCCGTTTCCATCATGAATCGACTTTGCCGCCAAATTTTACCACGCATGCGTAGAGCGAAAACCGAAAACTAGTTATCTGGAGCCAACTATAAACAATAACAAAGCAGTCTCTGAACAGTCTGAACAAACTGTAAACATTATGTGAAGTTCTGAATACATTCATTACATTCAGTGGATTATTGTTCTAATTGATTATTACGTGAAGTGAATTAATATAATTTCAACCGTGTCGAGTTTATAAAATTCCAAGAGGATCTTGTTTAGATAGAAACATCGCCACAGATTATCAGGTATCGTTTCATTAATTTCAATTTAATAAGTAGTTTGTGTTGAGATTCATCATTCATATCCGAATTTTGTATTTCATCGACATCGGTAACTATGAATTTTCAATAGTGTTAAATCCTCCTCGGTGTTCAATTTTATCTCCCACATTTGGAGGATTTTATTATTAAAAAATATCTCCACAAAGTTGATAAATATTGTGACAACATTGTGAACTCGTTTAAAGACCAGAGAAGGAATAATATTCGATGATATTTAATTAATGATTTTTTCGTCAAACTTCTGCGGGTAAAATTGGAAATAACTCGAAAACGACGCGTTTTATTGAAAAAATAAGAATACTTTCAGTTTCTTAAATGATTGATTCTTTCGAAAATATGAACCGTTTATCTTTTCAAAGTGGTTTTATGGTGTTTTAGCGTGTATTGATGAGTCGACTACCCTGTAACTTTTACACTAGTAAAGATATTGAATAGGTTTCGATTGAGGAATATGCACCATGACTAAAATAAAAACTCAACCAAAATTCAGTTCATTTGAAATAACGATTCCGAAGATATAAACAGAAAAGTGTTTTTTTCATGGATTTTCGACACCCTGTATCATCCAAACCGAACCGAATTTCGAAAAAAGGTATAGGAAAAAAGTGTTTCGTTTGATGAGAGGAATCTACAGTTAAAATATATGTACAAGTCAAAGACTCACCCTGTATAATGTATAATGAATTTACAGATCAAGTTCATGTTGCAATCCATTATGTATCATTATCTTCACATTATTCAAAATATTTGGGAAGAGGTGTGAATCTTCTGATGACTGGTGTGAAGATTGAATTGTAAGGTTGAAATATTTCGTTCTTCCTCCTTGTGCATCATTCATTCTATGCTCAAGGCCATTTCAATTGAACCATGAAATAATATGGTCATCAGTTTGGGATTTATTGCCTTTGGTTATAAGGATTCCAGTTGAGATGAGGTGCGTGCTTTTGAGGCATGGGAACATTGAAGAATATTAGCAGAATAAATATGAACTCGTTTCTCCACTTAAAATAATTACAGCACAAAACTAATGGATAAGGATGTACAGGACACACTTTCTCCTATGTTATAGGAAATAAAAATGTATATCACTTGATTCTTTAATTATTTTAACAATGGATTCTTCTTATCAAACGAAAAACTTTTTTTATACTATTTTCAAAAATTCGGTTTCATTTGAAAGAAACAGGGTGTAGAAAATCCATGAATAAAATTTTTTGTATATTCGGAACCGTTATTTCAAATTAACTGAATTCTGGTTGATGGTTCACTCTATTTATGGTGCATATTCCACAATCAAAACTTATTCAATATTTCTCCTGATATAGAAGTTACAGCGTAGCCGACTCATAAATCCACGCAGAAAAACCATAAAACCACTTGAAAAAAACGGTTCATATTTTCGAAAGAATCAATCATTTTGGAAAATGAAAGTATTTTGATTTTTTTTCATAAAACGAGTCTTTTTCGAGTTGTTTCTAATTGTATACGATAAAATTCGAGGAAAAAATCATTAATAATCTGGATGCTTCCCTGGATTCAATATCATAGCATATCAGGTATTACTTCTCTGGTCTCTAAACATGTTAACATAACTGTCAGAGTTTTATCAACTTTGTCGAGACAAAAATTTAATGATGGAAAAACGTTTGGTGTAGAGATATGTAATAATAAAATCCCACAAATGTGGGAGATGAGATTGAACACCAAGGATCATGAAATTATACATTTAATACGCACATTTTCTATTAAAAATTTATTGTTACCGGTCCATATTGAAAATGAATGTCAATGAAATACAAGTTTGGGATATTATAATGAATGTCGATACAAACCACGTATTGAATTGAAATTAATGTGAAATAAAATGATACTTAGGTTATACTAAATAATCTATGGAGATCTATCTGAACAATATCCTCTTGGAATTTTATGAACTCGATACTTCACGGTTAATATTACATTAGTTCACTGAAAGTCTTCACATAATCATCACGAGATCGAAGAAAAACACATTAAACAATCACTTTCCAATTATATAACAACATTGCTCTAGAAATAATTTCCTCCACACGCCATTCACAGATCGCGCCAGTTGACGCTATACGCATGCGTCGTTTACGTTTACGCTGACGTTTGAGACAGAGAACAACAATATAAGGATTGAGATGTGTCGATTCATAGATCTTGCGGTTTGTCTTGCGCGCCAGCTACCTCGCCTAAGAACGTCATTATACCATTATTTGAAGAGAAAATCAACAATCTGGCATCGTCCTCTCAAAATCTCTGTGAAATATCCAAAGAAGATGGGTTAGGTAAGGTCATTGATCCAAAATCCTTTGAGTTAGGTTGATTAATCATAAATAGAGTGGAAAAACAATTCTTTATGAGACATTTTTGGCATATCGAGGAAAATATAAACAAGTTATTATTGTTCACAAACTAATCTTCGGGAAAATCGAAGAGGGAACGTATTTTGGTAGGAGAAATATGGCTTTTTGATTGCAGAAATAATCGGAAAAAACTAAGTGTTTTGTTGAGAAATATCGTGTTTTACACATTCTCATCCAAATAAGGTTAGTACTTGAGTATTCCCTAAATCTATCAACTCAATTTCAATCGAGAAATATGAACTTTGAGGTTTTTGCAGAGAGTCGTATCAGGCACGTATTCAGTCCAATTTTTTTCGAATGGCTATAGCTTTTAAACAGAGCAGAATTCGGAAAAATTGAAAATTAAAATAAAGGTTTCTTTTGGCCTCAAGATTCTTTGCATGGTTAAAATATATGTACAAGTCAAAGACTCCCCTGCATGTTTAAGTTACCGGTTAGCCATAACATTTTATTGAGAAAGTTTGTAGTGACAATAGAAATAATTCCATGAAAGCATTCCATGTATGACCCATGCGTTTCTCGATCTGAATTCATTCGGAAATACAGAAGGTGAAGATTGTTACTCACAACTTTAGTATTTTCCTCACCAATTGAATGTGGCCATCAAATTTTACGACACAGTTAACAAACACTTAATACAGTGTAGAAACTGTATAACTGTACCCTCCACTCATGAGCCTCATATCCAAACTCATCCAATTCATTTTCTTCGCATAGTCGAAGTTTGCATTTCCTGATATCTCTAATTGTCACATTTAACTGTTGATTGATTTTTGTTCACGCGTGTGATCAATACGATCAACCTTTAATTGAATGAGCCAATTTACAAACGTCCTCGAAGCCATTTCAATCATAATGGGATCTTCGTACATAATAAAGATCGAAATCTGTGGTATTATTCACATCTAATATCTGGTATCGGAAGGTAAGGATATGTATAGTGTAAGCTCTGAATATAAATCATCAATTAATTCTAACTGGACGCGAACTTTGATAAATACGCCGATAGAATCAGATCTGCTGGCTATGCTACTTGGAATATGCTGTTCAATTTGATTCATTTCCTGATGGTAGATATGACTGCGGATGATATGACACTGAGGCTGGTAGAGGTGCTCTGATATGTTTGACAGTATTGAATATGACTGGAGGTATAATATATTTCTTCGTATATTACTATAAGAGAAGTAACTCGGTATGAAATCTTTTGAATATCTAGATAAGTCGACAACCGAAAGCACCTTCTACTTCAGAGCATTGAGAAGGACGTTAACTCGTTTATTTTTTATTTTACCCCAAGTTCGGAAATAGTTTTACTTCAATCATGAAAATCAATAACTTTTTGTATGTCTGATTCTTTCATCATTGTGAAGTAGGTATTCTTTACGACCTCAGAAATGATTTATCATCAAATAGGAGGTTGCCATTTGAATTTCTTGTTTGGGGTGGCTAGAACGCAGGGGGGGTTGGTCAGTGTACTTTCCAAAAATGCCGCTATTTTTCCTCCTCTATGCTATTGAATCATTTTTCAATTAATTTTCTTATTACTTCGGAAAAATGTCAAGTTTTTGAAAACGCGCCCTTCATGTTATTATAGCACCTAAAAGCCGGATTTTACAATGATGCTTACCAGGATGTTGAATCTGCGGTACTATACAGGGTGTCCCAAGTTCGAGTGTCCATTAGACGTTTCTGGAGAACATATTCGAGATCTGAAAATTGGGATTATGATATTGTTCGGAATTCTCTACAGACCATAAATATTTTTGGAGCCTGAGCACTGCCAATTATACAAGGAGTGAAAATAATTTTGTCCAAAAATTTTTTTCAATTTTTTTCCTTTTTGATACTTATGATTGAGTATTCAATGTTGAATACATTTCTGTTGAAACAATTTGTATTCATTCGAATATTTTTTCAAAATATTTTAGGTCTGTACATAATTTCGAACAATATCATAATCCCAATTTTCATATTTCAAATATGTCCATTTCTCCAGAAACATCCAATAGGCGCTCGAACTTGGGACACCCTGTATCAAAAAAGGGTTATAGAAAATTGAATTGGTACCACTCACAATGAAACACACTGTATATAGAAAAAGATTCGAAATAAAGAGAAAAGAACACCTCTCCTCGTGAAAATTTAAGGCATTTATTGAATGTTCAAATTTTTCTATACATTTCTGGCAGTATTTTCGAACTTCAAATCGATCTTCGTTCCAAATGAAGACGCAACTTAACGATAATCCAACCGACACGGTTTTTTTCGCTTATATATCAATCATTAGGATTCAATTTCATCCACACTATGGATACAGGTGAATGAAGTCCAATAAAAAACTCTTGAAATTTTTGCCAGTTCTCTAATAGGTACATTTGATTCAAAAATCTTTTTCATCTTTGTTATAAACTGTCGAATCTATTTTGTCTACCTAATTTGCGATACTCAGATATAAAAAAATATTTTCTTTGTCAAAATCACTCTGTTATTTCATTGAAATTAAAGACGTTTTATTGACCATGAATATGAATATTTCATTATTCCATGAATCTCCCATAAAAACAAATAATGGACCCACCAATTCTATTCAATAAATCGAATAAACGTGATATTTTCGCACATAAATTATACACTTTACTCGATGTCCTCACTTCATTGTACAACGAAGATACAATCTTCTCAAGGCCGTACATAATTGAAAAAAAATTATATCTTGAGGTTCGTTCAGAAGCAACACGAATATGAAACATTCCAATGAAAAATGTCGGATATTTAAAACCCAACAAGTATTCGGTACCTACGCGAATATGTATATCGGAGATATCAACGTTACACCAAGCGAGTAGCATAGACACTTATACATAAGAGTTCTATGCTCAGCAATATCCTTGCTTTTCAGGTCATGAATGCTGAAGGTATGTTTATCATGAAGTTTGAGGGAAGGGCCTTATCTAAATCCGGAATGTCAATATAAGTTAAGTTATATTGAAAATTGAAAGTATGAAATGTGAAATGTTATGAACAAAATTGGGTCACCTGAGGCACTAATGCGGAGTCAGGAGCGTTTGAGCGCTCGTAAATGCACCTTGTGATTAGATATACCTTGTAGGTAGATTCGCATCCAAGAATCCAACAGAAAAAAAAACAATTCCATTCAAATAAATTCATTTAGGTTAAGTAGGAAATTCTCATCTAATTACAAAATTTCGGCCATATTTTCGGAATCCCTCGTCGACTTTTGCTTGTACCTATACGTACTGTGAGGCATGTGGCATCGTCTTCTTGAAACCATATGTCACGCAAGTCGAACTCTTGCTCGCAAAAAAAAGTTCACATAACGTTGAGATTCGCATCATCATTGAAGCTCATAATCGGCACCAAACAGTTACTTATTCTGGATGCATTGGTAGATCTTGCAATGCTTCTGGCTGATCTTCACTCCAAAATCGACAATTCTGCTTGAGCCAAAAATGAGCTTCGTTGCTCAACAGAGCATGCAGTTTGATAATGAAATTCAATGATTTGCAAGAGTTTGCTCGTTTGTAAGACGATTCAAGGTTAAATTATAGACCAAACTGAAGATGCTTGACAGTGACGAAAGCACGACACGTACGTGATCTGTCAGAATTAGTGTAGCCAAAAAGAAAATAGTTGAAAAATTACACGTTAAATAACACATTTTATGTTTCTTCTTTATTCAATTATACCTAATGACGAAGAAACTGCAACACTGAAAAAATCGTGAAGGTGTTTCCATATGTAATACCACTAGAGATGGAATTTTGCCGGCAAAATTTCTCGATTATTGTAATATGAAAGTTTGTTGCTGTTTCCGAAAAGCAACTAACTTGAATATTACAAGAGAGAAATTTTACCTGCTTAAATTTCATCTCGAGTGGTGTTCGGCATGACTATTTCACGAGAAAATGTCTAACATTATGAGTAATATGGTCACATTTGACACGGATTCCGCTATTTGGCAAATTATAATTCATAGATTAACTAAACGTTGTTTGTTTTCTCTATGATATTCATTTCAGAAGCTATCTATGAATTGGAGAAACGTCAAAAATTTTATCGCTGAAAAACCAACATGTTGGTTTTTGCCGGTTTGAAAGTTTTTTCGAGATGAAACGATCGTTGCTACGGAAACTTCCTCACTAAAAATGGAAAGAGTGGAATAGTCATGTTAACATTTTTCGTTACTTAAATATTGTAGTCGTTTTTTGCAATCTTTTTGAATTATACAGTAAACCAGCTCTTCGAGGAGATCCAAAGTCGATGTTTAGTTGTTGTTAAAATGCCTAGAGCACGTGTAGGACGCGGAATTTATCGCCATCTAAGTGTTAAATATTGTAGTCGTTTTTTGCTAAATTTTTGAATTTTACAACAAACCAGCTGTTTGGGGAGATCCAAAATCGATGTTTAGTTGTTGTTTAATTTGAAAGAGGTCGAATTATTGGTCTACGGGAGGCAGGGTTGTCATTTCGAGAAATCGCTAACCGTACGAACAGAAATCCAACTACTGTTATAGAATGTTGTCAAGCGTGGTTTGATAATGCCCAAAATCGAAGAAGAGAAGGCACCGGACGTCGAAGGATCATAAATGAAGTTCAATAAGATCGACGTCTAAGACTTATGGCCATCAAGACCGATTAACGATAACTCGATCTTCAGCTGGTGGGTGGTTAGGAGAACAAGGTCATCCTGTAACTGTAACTGTCCGAAGGGTTTACCGCCGGACAAGGTCTTTTGGACTGCACTGAATGCAGTATTATCGACCTCATCTTGTGTTACCTCTGACGGTTGAGAATCGCCGGCAACGATTACGGTGGTGCGGAGAACGTCAACATTGAAATGAGGAATGGCATCAGGTTGTCTTTTTTGATGAATCTCAATTTTCTTTGGATGCACATGATGGCCGAAGAAGGGTTAGACGACGTAAGGGAGAAAGACGTGAACCTCAGTTTGATGTTGAGCGTCTTGGACAGTAGGCTTTATGGTATGGAGTGCTATTGTACTAGACTACAGGCCCGTGTCGAAAATTGATGGGTCATTTGAACCAGAAGATGACCTATCTAGAACGATAGAAGGACATAAAATAATAAGATTCAGCACTATGCCGTCACTTGTAAGCTGTCCAACTGAGTACAGGTGGCAATTCAAAAGGACAGGTAGACTGCGTACATTTGGGTCATATGACTTTTGACGGCATTCTTACCATCGATAGCTCCATGGAAAATAATAGGAAAACGGGCAGTGCCGTACAAAAATGATGCGCCATATATTCGGAAAATTTTTTCGATTTTCCGAAAATTTCCATGGTAAAATAGGTCATTTGACTTTGTACGGCATCAGTTTTATACGGTTGCCATACATCTTCTAATCCATTATTCAGCAACGCCGTCAAAAAATCATGCGACAAAGGGAAAATATCGAGGGTTGCAACCCCCTCTCTTGCCGTGCTCCAGGAGGTCATTTGAAAAAGTACGGCTTCGGTTCCAAAACATTATCCAGCACTCAAAATTACTATTAAAAATAATGCCGTCAAAAAAAAGTTGTTCATTTTGATGTTATATCAATAATTATCTTAATTTCATCTTATGCTTGACCCATATAGCTCTAAAGTCATTTGACCCAGTACGGCAATTTTTTTTTTACATGATACTTTAAGATACAATTCGTATATTATATTGCCGTTCAAAAGAAACTGTTCTAAAAAAAATTATAGAGAAATACAAAAAGTGAAATTTTTCATATTATTGTAAAAGTTTGGAACTCAGAGGCTGATTCGGATAGCGAATAATTTAAGTTATTAAATTTGTGTTATTATCACCATTGATAGTTATAAATATATAAAATTTTTCTAGAGAATAGTTGATTTATTCATTCACTTACAGTGAACAATCAATTATATATGTATCAATATTGTTTCAAGTATACCTTTTTTTAAACCAAAAAGTATACAAAACTGTTGATACTTGGATTGACGGTTTCACTTGTTGAGTATGATATAGACACTTCAGACGGTATAATGATTTTGTCATTTTTTCAATTTTTCTCTTCAAAAATATGTTGATGCCGTACAGTATCAAATGACCATAGAGTATCCTTAAAATGGTAGCGCAATTTTCATCATCCTAAATGATATGGTCTGGATAAAAATGTACGGCATCATTTGTTCCTAATTTATTTACCTTAATACTATTCAAAACAAGGGATAAAATGTAGAAAATTGTTATATATCATTAATCTATGAGTTCCAAACTTTTACAATAATATGAAAAATTTCACTTTTTGTATTTCTCTATAATTTTTTTTAGAGCAGCTTCTTTTGAACGGCAATATAATATACGAATTGTATCTTAAAGTATCATGTAAAAAAAAAAGTTGCCGTACTGGGTCAAATGACTTTAGGGCTTTATGGGTCAAGCATAAGATGAAATTAAGATAATTATTGATATAACATCAAAATGAACAACTTTTTTTTGACGGCATTATTTTTAATAGTAATTTTGAGTGCTGGATAATGTTTTGGAACCGAAGCCGTACTTTTTCAAATGACCCCCTGGAGCACGGCAAGAGAGGGGGTTGTAACCCTCGATATTTTCCCTTTGTCGCATGATTTTTTGACGGCGTTGCTGAATAATGGATTAGAAGATGTATGGCAACCGTATAAAACTGATGCCGTACAAAGTCAAATGACCTATTTTACCATGGAAATTTTCGGAAAATCGAAAAAATTTTCCGAATATATGGCGCATCATTTTTGTACGGCACTGCCCGTTTTCCTATTATTTTACATGGAGCTATCGATGGTAAGAATGCCGTCAAAAGTCATATGACCCAAATGTACCCAGTCTACCTGTCCTTTTGAATTGCCACCTGTACTCAGTTGGACAGCTTACAAGTGACGGCATAGTGCTGAATCTTATTATTTTATGTCCTTCTATCGTTCTAGATAGGTCATCTTCTGGTTCAAATGACCCATCAATTTTCGACACGGGCCTGTAGTCTATACATGCAATGAAGTCACCTTCAGTCTTTGTTCGAGGTTACATGACAGCGCTGCCTTACCTCTAAGAAATTGTGGAGCCAAATGTTCTCCCTTACTTTAACCGGCGCGAGAATCCCATATTTCAGCGAGATAATGCTCACCTCATGTTGCTAGAGATAGCTTAACCTAGCTACCCATGGGAATCTTTTGCTATGACCGCCCAGATCCCCCGATCTTTCGCCCATAGAACATGTTTAGGACATCATGAGTAAAAGGGTTGGAAATTTACCCCAGTCCCCACGGACTTTGGCGGCTCTGAGACATGGAGTACAGGTAGCTTGGGATAGTGTAAGAAGTATTGTGTCCTTTAGATTTAGATTTTAGGTTACTGTTTTTGCAGTGGAAGGACAGGTAAATAAACTATTCTTAGTAAATTGCCAACGTTTCGATCACTTTATTATGATCTTCTTCAGGGCTAAAATATAATATCGAGGGTCAGAACAGCGACACTAACTCTTTCAACATCACACACAAGTTAAAACAATGGTATGAGAACATATCAATCCTCAGATATAAAAAATCACATCTATTAACACACATAAATATATCTAAAATAGAATGAAACTCCGCTCAGAGAGAAATCATCAAGGGTAAAAACAAATAATGTAAAAACTGCAAGTGCAAGTGAAAGGGTAGTAAAAAACAACAAGCATACCTTTTTACATGAATATATTCACCTCTTCATGAATACTTGCGAATTTTTGTTGGGCTGATTCGTCTTAATCTTGTTGTTGTCTAAACTAGACATGGGTCAAGAAATCATAAAAATTAAAAACTTGTAGTCAAATGATTTAAAATTCAATGGAATATCCCAAAAACTGTTTATTAATTCTCAGTCGAACTAACGAATGAAATCTGTCAACACGCTGACAGGTGCCCTGACAAAGATAAGGATTGTTGGCATGTTCGGGTGAGGAAAATCAATCTGGATGTTTATATTTATGTAAAATACTGCTATATATCGCGCTCAGATTGGACACGTCGGTTCTCAAATTGACGGTATCATTGATTGAAATTTGGATCATCTCACTCAAACATCTTTTTTGGTAGTTGCTCTCACAGTCAAGAATTTCAAAATCCGCAAAACTGAAGTCATGTTTATCTACGAAATGATGGAGGGCTAGGGCGGTTTTTTCATTTTTATTTTCATTAATGGGTTTACAGTCGTATATATGTTGGCGAACTCGATTTTTTATGTATTGTTTGGTCATACCAATATAACATTTTGAACAATCATTGCATGGGATCTTATATATAACATTCGACCTCAAACTCACAGGGGTGGGATCTTTAAGTTTGGAGAATATGCAATTAACTGTCTGTACAGGGTAGAAAGCCAGTTTGCATCCTGGGTTGATTGATTGTACTGTTTTGTTCAAGTTTTCGGATAGACCTCTTATGTATGGGAATTTGAAATAAGAAGTGCGTATCGAGTTAGACTGTTCTTTATTGCTTTGAGTGAGATGATCCAAATTTCAATCAATGATACCGTCAATTTGAGAACCGACGTGTCCAATCTGAGCGCGATATATAGCAGTATTTTACATAAATATAAACATCCAGATTGATTTTCCTCACCCGAACATGCCAACAATCCTTATCTTTGTCAGGGCACCTGTCAGCGTGTTGACAGATTTCATTCGTTAGTTCGACTGAGAATTAATAAACAGTTTTTGGGATATTCCATTGAATTTTAAATCATTTGACTACAAGTTTTTAATTTTTATGATTTCTTGACCCATGTCTAGTTTAGACAACAACAAGATTAAGACGAATCAGCCCAACAAAAATTCGCAAGTATTCATGAAGAGGTGAATATATTCATGTAAAAAGGTATGCTTGTTGTTTTTTACTACCCTTTCACTTGCACTTGCAGTTTTTACATTATTTGTTTTTACCCTTGATGATTTCTCTCTGAGCGGAGTTTCATTCTATTTTAGATATATTTATGTGTGTTAATAGATGTGATTTTTTATATCTGAGGATTGATATGTTCTCATACCATTGTTTTAACTTGTGTGTGATGTTGAAAGAGTTAGTGTCGCTGTTCTGACCCTCGATATTATATTTTAGCCCTGAAGAAGATCATAATAAAGTGATCGAAACGTTGGCAATTTACTAAGAATAGTTTATTTACCTGTCCTTCCACTGCAAAAACAGTAACCTAAAAAAAAAAAAAAAAAAGGTTGGGATAGTATCCCTCATGAAGTAAAGGACCATCTTATTGCATCCATGACAAGACTTGTTGGGGAGTGTATAAATAACCGCGGTGGACAAATACATTATTAACAAATTCAGTGAAAAAATTTGTGAACCCTTCGGTTTTTTCTCCAAATTTTAATCATTTACTGCTTCTATACTATCTTTGTTTTACCAAAAGAGTTTAAAATTTAAACAGCACCTTCTGGGTGTTGTAGTTTCTTTGTTGGTCAGTATATGTATTTACTATTTATTATTATAATTCGAAGATACAGGATTCCTCGAAGTCAACTTCACTCTGACCGAAAAACCCTGTTTCGTTTTATTGGACCAATGGACCACTTCTTAGATAACAATGCATGAATCTCTGCAATTATTTCGAGTTAATAACGTAACCATACCATAGACCTTCAGATGGAAGTGTTCCGAAAAACACTCGCTCTAGGCAAGGCTAGGCTCACCAGATAGATATCTTGCTGTAATCACCTTCTCCACTATCTAACAGAATTTCAATTTCCGCTCCAACATTCTCACTCCACTGACTCAATAACGATAATCTTGACCATCGGCTGTGCGAATTAACTACCAATACTCGACCTATTCTTCATCTCGCAAGATATCATTGTGCACTTTGAAAGCTTTCATCTTGACTTACGGTAGCTGGAAGTAGCATTATACCAAACAGACGTGATACATAAATTCCGCTCATTATTGCCGTAGACTTCGTCCAGGCGTGTCAGGATACGGCGAGAAAGAGTTTTACGATACGAAACGGTCACCCAAGCACAAAATTCGATTATAAGTCGAAGCTTGACTCATAACAGAACGAGAGGAGCTCCTACATTTATGCATAAACATCGTACTTAAGTTAATGCGTCTTTTGTACCTAGGTACTTATAATATGGTAAGGTACTTGAAGCTCTTCACGTGCAGACCTAGAATAGAGTATAGTATGTATCCTTGGATAAATCATTTTTTACGGAGACTCTAAAGTCTTGAAATCCTCTTCAAAATCAGGACACTTAAACAAATAATTGAAAATGATTTAGGTCGTGATCTTGGACTATATAGAGACCCATTTATTTACATTACAAATAGGCCCGTCAATTCATTAACATTTAGGTTTCATTATATTCTTTATAAAATTTAGGTGAACACAAGATGTACTTACACCTTTTTATCATCCATTTTTACCAAAAATTGTTTTTGCTCTATCAAAATTCAAAATTAATAGCACGTTCGAAACTTCAAAAATTGTAAACAATCAATGAAAATTGACATTAATGAGGTTCGACATTGAACATTGACATTGATGACAGATTGGTACCAACCCAAAGATGCTCAAAAGGCTGCCACCGATAGCTAATGAATATCCTCAATAGCGATGGAAAGATACTTTCCTCAACACGTGGTTATCGAAGAAACATGTTGCCGGTAAAATGGGGTTGAGAGTAGTTGAATTTCAAGAAAAACTTATGTTGAATTTGGTGGCTGTTTATGATTCAGTGGCGTACAAACTTTAAATAAGGAAGTTTTCAGCTTGTATCTTTTCAGGTACAAATTCATATCACAGTCAGGATTGTTTGTTGTTTTGTAAAAATGTAGACATTTATTGTCAGTTTGTTGTTAAATAACCACTCGTTGCAAAGAATAAGGTCTTGATTGGCCAAGAATTCTAGTTTGTTGGGATTACTATCAGGCGATACTAGTACATATACAGGGTGATTCACGGTGGATGGCACATTAGAAGTTTCTGGTGAACCAGATATCGGATCGGTTTGAAAATTTGCATGAGTGCATTATCGGACCTTCTATACTCAACTGAGGGGGGTTGAGAGAGACTATGTCATTGAAATTTGGTTTGGAGTTAGATGATACATGAATTCTTACAACACATCAGCCTGATCCACGTTACTTCAATACAGGGTGGTAAAAATACAGTCTTTTTCGTTTGCTTGAAAAAGTGACTGAAAGTTGTTTATTTCAAATAGAACGCCCTGTATATTATTAGAAATTCAGAAAGCCGATAAAATTTGCTTTCATTCTATGTATATCATGCCTATACCTAACTTGCAAATTTCGGACTTATGAGCATTTATTTGTCAAAATGTCCCTTCAGTATGGTATTTACATTTTGTATTTGGTAGGCAGGCCATGATTACTATTTGATAGTACCTTGTGACATTCTCCTAATAAGGAAGGCACCAAAAAACTTGGAAGTCAAACTTTTCATATGAATTATTATTGAAAAGTAGAACAATCATGTCGAATATTCCAAAGTATGTTCGAATCGCTGGCCGTTCACTTCCAAGCACTTCAAAATGCGGGTGTTGACTGCTTTCGTTGTGGCTGATCGTATTTCTTTGAAATCCAAATCTTCAAATGCCTTGGATAATCTTTTCCAACAATTACACCTCTCGAATGCACGGGTATTTTGTAAAGTTTTTCTTTCAGCATTCCCCTTCCCCACAGATAAAAATCTAATGGACCAAGATCGGGTGTCTTGCTGGACAATTTCATGGTCCCAAGCGCCTTATCCACCGATCGTCAAAAAGTCTCTCCTGCTAATAATAATAAACAAATTCATGAGCACTTCGTTCGAATAGTTTTGTCCATCGTTTCGAGGGTATTTGCAACTTCTGAATTGACGAAAATGTTGAAATTCAAGTTTTTTGGTGCCTTTATTATTAGGAGAATGTCACAAGGTACTGTGGAATAGTAATCATGGCCTGTATACCAAATACCGAATGGGAATACCATTCTGACGGGACATTTTGACAAATAAATGCTCATAAGTTCGAAATTTGACTAGTTAGGTATAGGCATGATATGCATAGAATTAAAGCAAATTTCATCAGCTTTCTGAATTTTCAATAATATACAGGGCGTTCTATTTGAAATAAACAACTTTCAGTCACTTTTTCAAGCAAACGAAAAAGACTGTATTTCTTACCACCCTGTATTGAAGTAACGTGGATCAGGCTGATGTGTTGGAAGCATTCATGTATCACCTAACTCCAAACCAAATTTCAATGGCAAAGTGTCTCTCAACCCGAAGTTATCAGCATTTTCATAGGTCATGATTTTCGGTGAAAAAAATTGAAATTAATTTATATTTCGAAAACGGCAACAGATCGGTATAGGGAAATGTTGAGAAAAGTTGTCGAGAAAGAGCTGGAGATTCCAAAAATAATATAATATACTAGGTGTTCCATTCGAAAAAGCGAAGTTGCTACTACTTTCTAATGGAAGTGGCAACACCGCATTGACGAAAATATTTTAGTTCGGTAGAGAAGGTCCGATAATGCACTCATGCAAATTTTCAAACCGATCCGATCTCTGGTTCACCAGAAACGTCTAATGTGCCATCCATCCACCGTGAATCACCCTGTATAATTAATTTTGAACATTTATATTTTCGAAATAAACTTAGAATTGAAGTAATTTTTTTAAATAATAGCGAAATAACAACTGGATTCTAAATATTGGATTGACTATACCTATCTTCACGGGATATTCATTTTAATAGGAATTAAATGATATGTTATTCCATTCTCAATTTTGATTATTCAAATAGCAATTGTTTCGCCTTATAGTAGCTTCTTTGAAGTTATTATTCGAAAATGTAAAATCTGAAGAAGCTACTGAGTAGCAAAACCATGATTATTTTAATAATTTAAAGTGGAAATAGAATAACTGTCATTTAATTCCTATCAAAATAGATGCATAGAAAATAGAAATCCTGGTTAAACAACTCCTATCTAAATAAAGTGACCAAAAAGTGTACAGCAAAACGGCACTCTAGATTGCCGATCGGGTCCTACTTCCGGAATAATCCGCAATATTTAACGCAAATATAACCGAAAAGTAATTATTTTGTAGGCAGTCATAGGAAAAATTATAAATATATAAAAATATAAATTATAATAAATTGCGAAGGTTTCAACGCAGTTTGAATATTGGAGGGTTCATGATGAGGAAAGCAAAGTTTCAGCTCACTCCCTACTCATTTGTTGAGAATATTTATTCCTGTTCAATGTGTGTGGAAAAAGTATAACCTAGAATAGTAAATTACATGAGAAAATGAACCTTATAATATTATATAATAAAATTATCAGTTTATAATATTTTATAAAAGAATTTAATTCTTACAATATGGAGCAATAAATGTCCGTATAAGATTCATTGTATTTTTCGTTTATATTATATGTTTTTGTTATTAGAATAACAACCGATAGTACCTATATGAGAGTGATAGTATATGAGTGATAAAAATTATTATGGTCATGGGTATTATATACAGAGTGCCACAGTTAAAAGGGGACAGAGTCCTTGATGTAGAAGAACCAAGACTTTGGAAAAACCCTAGGACCTGCCAATTTTTTTCATGAGTAGAAATGCTTTTTCATGTTGTTGGAAAGGTATTTTCTTCCTGAATATGATTGTGAACAACTTTGAACGATCTGATTATGCGTTTGAATAATATTCGTCTGTGTTTGTCGCTATGAGGCAAATTTAATGATTATACCAAATGAGCAGTCAAGGTTCGAATATTTGTCTCTGGACATGATTAAATCATTCCATTTTACTCTATTGCATATCTTTTAGTCACGAGTGAATTTCAATTCCACAGCTTCGTTACGACTCTCTAGTTGCAAAAAGTGACTTTTACTGGTGGATATATTTCGTGATTTGTTACGCAAGTTAAATAAGAACCAACGTTAACTCAGGCTGGACAAAAAGTGGAATAAAATCTGAGCGTGAAATTAATGTTTAAACCCATGCTGAGCACAAGCTCAAGCATTGATTGCTTTTCTTTGTCCTTCAATTGTGCCTATGAGGTATGACAATCGTGCGGTTTTTCCTTGGTTCATGGATATGATATAATAAAAAGTACACTAATTATGTCGACAACTTTCAGTCCAATATGTATTGTTTTCGTTCATTTTCACTGGAGCAAGAGTCAAATGGAAATTCGAAATTTTCCAGATCATAAAACGTAAAGACATCTTCTTTGGGTCACATTCTTCCCTTTATTTCGGGTTTATTCTAGCACAACAACCTGACATAAAATAAGGCTGTGATAAATTGATTGCATAATGAATAAGCCAATCCATATTGATTGAACCAGTTTCGAAGGAGATCCCAAGAGATTTTTGAATTTTAAATGGTCCCGATAATCTTCTGAACTTGAAGAATGTGAAAGTGGGTGCAATACATAAAAGATGTTTCTGTCCGGATGGCGTGGCTTGTTCGTTGGAGTTTTATGGATTGAACGACGATAGTGATGTACACCGATCAATGATTAATTGAAATGGGTATTATTAGACTTGGGATTTTTTACCAATGAATGAGGTAATGAAATGAACTTTATTAAGCTTTGTAATCAATAGTTGAATGTATCGTATTACTTCATTGGCTCCATTTTATTCAACTTTTTAGGGCCTGTACACGGTGGTCCACGATAGACATATGGGAACATAACATCATCGAAAGTCTTGCCCCCCCCTAGATTTCTCAAGAAATAGCCAATCTATGTTCTGGAAATGAGATTAATATTTTTCTCTACTTTAACTTCGGAATATTTGATTGAAAATCTTTGTTTGCTACTCTTTGCTTTATGCAGAATGAGACAAAATAGGAAAAATGAGAAAAAAATCTGAATATATCGATTTTTTTTTGATCAATTATTGTCATTCCACAGATGAATACAAATTCAAAAGTCCTTATTACCACCTCTAATTTTAATAAACTGCCCAATATGCCTAGGCATTCCACGAAACCAGTAGTTTATGAAATTTTCAGGCATATCGTTTCATTCTTCCTGAAGGGCCTAGAACTTTGACGATATGTATACAGGGTGATTTTTTTAAGTGTTTCGTTAGACATATTAGGAAGGAGTTACGATATAATTTCAAAATTTTGTATTTTTGTTTTAGAGTAATGCGGAATCTACGTCCGGTTCTACCGGAAACGAATGTAAACTTCGTTATTTCAAATGCAACACCCTGTATATTCATACATATTTGAGTTCTTCGTTTAATTCTGCAATGTTTGATATGCGCAACCACATCTAGCGATTGTTGAGTTATAGTCTGATTCTCAAATGTTTTGACAGAAAGATTGTCACAAATTATTGTTTATATTTCCAAAATCCCTCATTGTAATTTTTTTTGCAACAGTGGAACAAAAAAAGTACGATGATACTGCTCCTTGTATAAATCAGGAGGAAATATTATACAGTTTGTCTGAAACAGGGCTTCAAAGTGAGCCTCAACAAAACTATGAAATCTCATTTTTTTCAAATGGGAACCATATAATTTTGTAATTACGGCCGATTGCTTGTCAAAAACTAGTTAGAGCGTGCCAAACATTTCATGTCTTTAAAACCAGTAGCTTTGCCGTTATCGAATAAAATTCGAATTTCACGACTAAAGCCATGTTTGGCTCAGTCAAATTCAGTGGTATGCTCGTCTTTTCAAAGAAGGCTATTGTCATTCCTACTTATTGTTATGGATCAAGTACTATGCATAACAAGCAATAATAATAAAGTACACTAGAATGTTATATCAAAAGTCTGTTTTTTTTGCGGCGAATGTGACAAATAAACAAAGCAGATAATGAATGATTACTAAATAAAAAAATCTTAGTTTAAAACTGATATATTCTCACTATTGACATAGCCTACTTGGAAGTTATCTTAATAAACCTGATGATTAGACAAAGAAACCTGGTTTTATATTAGTGAAATTCGAATTTTATTCAATAACGGCTAACTACTGATTATGAAGACATGAAATATTTGGGACACTCTAGCTAGTTTTGGACGAGCAATCGGTCGGAATTACAAAATTACATATATGGTTCCCTTTTGAAAAAAATGAGATTTCATAATTTTGTTGAGGCTCACTTTGAAGCCCTGTTCCTGACACCCTGTAGGTATAATATTTCCTCATAATTTATACAAGAAGCAGTATCAGCGTACTTTCTTTAGTTGAAATAATAATAAAACTCCTTTATTTCCAAATGAGTTACATTCCCAAAAAAAGGAAATAAACTGAAAAGAAATAGTGTTGGTTTTGAAAAAAACCAATTTTGTTGAAGAATTCCCTCATGGTGTAAGGTTCTAAATCTATTAGGTACTTCTTGATCTCTCTTTTGAAGGTTTTCTGTGTTCTTAATTTCTGCAGTCGGATTGGTAGGTATGTTATTGAAAAAGTTGATGCATCTGTAATGAGTGCCTTTTTCTGCGAGTGTGAGTCCATGAAATGGGTATATGATATCATTGGATCTTGTTTGATAACTATGATTTCTTTCAGTTTGGAAGTAATTGGTGTTCCGTGACAAGAACATCAAACATTCATATATGTATAGTGCCACTGTAAAAAAAATTCCTTACAATGAGAGATTCTGGAGATATAATCAATGACAATCTTTCTGTCAAAAAATTTGGGAATCAGGCTATAACTCAACAATCGCTTGATGTGGTTGCGTATATCATACATCAAATCACTGCAGAATTAAACGAAGAATTGAATTATGTATGAATATACAGGGTGTTGCGTTTGGAATAACGAATTTCACATTCGTTTCCGGTAGAATCGGAAGTAGATTCCGCTTGAATATATTTCACAAATTGAGTTCATATAATGTAAAACAAAAATACACAATTTTGAATTTGTCCCTTAAAAAAATCACCCAATATACCGCTATGCTTTGCACAAAACATGAAATGCGAATCATTCAAAAAATTATTAATTTTTGGCATCAAAGTTCTTCACAAAAACTGAAGACGACTCACTAGGGTATCCGTCAGACAAAAGAAAAGTCACGAGTCGTAGTGTCTTTCGAACCAACTGCAGACTGATCTGTGAATTTGTAGATGACTTAGGTATAACCATGAAATTTGTCGAAAAATGTGTCCTACGTCAGAGAGTAACACCGATAAATGATGACAGGTGGGGTATGTCGAAATTAGAATTTCTTGGAGATTACGAGTATAATATTTGGGATTTCTCATTTGAAAATAAGGGTGGTAAAATAATTTAAGCTTATGCGCTGAGCATTTTCGATTATTTTATAATTTTTCTGGCCCAAAATTTCCAAGAGTTATCGACCGATTAAGAACTAACGACTCACAATGTATATAGTCCGCTAACTCTATTTTTTTTTCTTTTCAGGAATTTCTATTTATTCACTTTCAATTCAAAAGAAATTGAACAACATCTTTTAATTACTGAGTTATAGTGGCGGGCTAAGTTAGTCAAGGGCCTTATGGTAAAGCAACAAAAATGCAGTTCTCTGAGTAATTTCAACTGATTCATCTGGAAATCGCTTTTCTCATGTACATAATGCTCATCATGAGCTCCACGAATTTATCCTAGCATCTTCACGACCTGAACTTCCGTTACTGCAGAATAAAATAGAGGTCGAGTCATTGTAATGTCGAAGAGACAATAAGTCAATGATTATAATAATACACAAGAGAACAGCACTTCCTTCGAAACGAATGGTACTATAACGGAATTCAGACCATTGTTTCGACCATTTTTCAAGTCGCAAGGTCGCAAGATTTCTACATGATTATATCATTTATCAACCGTGAATCTGGATATTCCTCGCATTCACTTCGTAAGTTGCATGACTTGTCTCTATAGTGCAGATGTATAACTAGATTGGTTGACCGATGTTGAATTAATTTAATGTAGTGTGTTTTTATTTCAAGTTGCATTTGAAAATGGTTTCACTTTGAGAACTAAAATTTGGTGGGTAAAGACAGATAGGATTGGAGTTCTTAATAGAATAATTCATATCGATTTCATATCGAAAGTTGATTTTTTCGGTCAACAAAAGAAGAAAATAACCCAACTCATGCTTCTGTTTTATTTCAAATAAAAGACCCATGAAAATAGTTCAACTTCCGATTAAAAGTGAATATTCAGATAATTTCGTTCAGAAAATCTACATACTTGAAATACCGAATTGGCAGAGAATGGCAAAATTCAAATAGACAGGGTCCTGCGATGGTGCGAAAATCTTCCATAGCTGCCGAACCAGACATCTCAGAGATTTCGTTGGAAGGTAGACCTCTTCATTTCTGCATCTCATTAAATTATTTTCTGATATACTGGATATACAGGGTGTCCCCGATAAATGTTATTCAACAAATGGAAGATTTTTCTAATGGATCACCGGATCACCCCATATATTTTCACATATTTTCAATGACCTTCATTACCTCTTTCACGAAGCAAGATATTGGAGATATTTTTCCAACGGTGCAGATCTTATTCGAAGAAAACTGTAAGATGGTGAGGGAAAAGCAGTACAGTAAAAGTCTTCTGACAATTTTCAGAAGCGCTAGTAACATGAATTTGATCTGAAAGTTTTTCAATTGGAGGATTTGCCTTGTCACCGTTCCTAAATGATCAACCTGTCATGTACAGGGTGTCCGTTATTAAGGTCCAAATATGAAGAACTTCAAATTATTATTTCTCGATTTTGTCAAATGTAACACCCTGTATTTTTTTTCACAATGATGTAGACAATTGAAAACCTTAGAATTATTTTCATTCCCGCATACAGCAGGCATGAAAAATGATATCGCAACTGAAAATTTCATTAACATACCTAAGTAATAACATAAAAACTGATGGAGATTCAAAAGAAAAATCGAGAAATATTAATTTGAAGTTCGTCATATTCGAACCTCAATAACGGACCCCCTGTATATGGCAGGTTGATCATTTAGGAACGAAGGCAAGGCAAATCCTCCAATTAAAAAACTTTTAGATCAAATTCACGTTACTATCGCTCCTGGAAATCGTCAGAAGACTTTTACTGAACTGCTTTTCCCTCACCTTTTTACATAGTTCTCTTCGAATAAGATCTGTACGGATTGAAAAATGTCTCTGATATTTTGCGTCATAGAAGAGGTAATGAAAGTCATTGAAAATATTTGGAAATATATGGGGTGATCCATTAAAAAAATCATCCATTTGTTGAATGACATTCATAGGGGACACCCTGTATATCAGAAAATAATTTCCTGAGATGCAGAAATGAAGGTACAAGAGGTCTACTTTCCAACGAAATCTCTTAGATGTCTGGTTCGGCAGCTATGGAAGATTTTCGCACTATTGCAGGACCCTGTATAGCGAGAAATAGTTCCTGCTTTACCTAAATATTCACTAATTTCATAGTTCAGCGATTTTATGCAATATTCCATAAAATGCACGGTGGCGCCTCTATCGGATTAGTTTTCTTACTCGTTGTGATCGGCTACCTTAAAAAGATTGACAAATTCCATGGTAATATCACAACTTCCCTGAAGTATGTTGGAAATTTCGGAAATGCAACGGGTTTTACTGGAATTTCATTCCTAGAGGATCTTCATCACGACAATCTGAGTCGAGAAATAGGGAAGAGTAGGATAAAATGATAACCCTAGGAGAAAACTGGTATAAAATCTTAAAAATATGTATTTGACTGAAAATAAAATTGCAGGTTCCTTGAGAGTTTCAACCCCGAAATGAAAATTGAGGAATGAAAATCAGTAAGATAATTTTCATGGAAATAGGTTGATTCAAAAAAACTGTGGTAGGTAAAAACTAACGTCAATAGACATATGTCAGCTAATTATTCAATTCAACTCGAAACCAAAAAAAATCATTAATGCTTACATTTTATAAAATCAATGGAAATTAATTATACGTCCTATTAAAATATGCTATTCAATGTTTGACTCTTTTCTTCCTGTCCTGTGATAAATAGGCATTTCCTGTCGGTTGAAAATACGTTTTCGGAGTCACGCCGACAGTTGTTGATTAAATTATAACTATCATTATTTCTAACCAACCTTTCATTCACCTATCAGGACTGACGAATGAGTCTTCTATCCGCATATTCCAATCAGTTCTCATTGTCCTTTTCACCCCTAGTATTAGGAAAACACGTGTTCAACTAAGAACGTTATAACGGATAACTACCCCTAGTTCACATTACCTGTAGGGAGCATCAGGTTCATGCTTTGACGGTTAGTAGATCTATTGCTGCATCTCTCTGCATATATTTCAATTTTGCATAAGAGAGATAGATTTAAGCACCAAGCTTGAACCGTACTCATTGTAACATTTTATGTACTAAGTGCCGGTATATTCATCTACTTGTAAACTGTCAAATAGCGCTACTGACAAGGAATGCGGTTCGTAAAAGTCTTTTCATCTCTCACTAGGAGGGAGTGAGTGGTAGATTTGTCTTAGCAAAGTGGATAGATTTATCCAGTACTCAGTAGCCAGTTGGGGCTGCAAGGAAGTCCTTATTTAACAGAATCTATTAAGATCACTGGTTAGTAGTTCTATGTGAGCTGAACGAATTTTGTAATATTTTGTTGAACACTTATACAAACTGACAAAGAAACTGCAACTCCGAGAATGAGCTGTTTAAATTTAATTTTTTTTTGTAAAATATAGGAAGTATAGCAAGGAGTAAATTATTATAAAAGTTGGAAAAAAAGAATTATTGACATCTCGGGCGGCTTTGGAAAATCGAAGTTATTTTGGCAATAGCCCATTCAGTAATATTTTAAGTTGCAGAATTCAGGTTGGTGTTGGAAATAGATGCATTGGCACTGATTAGATTTTGTTTAAGACTTTCTTGTCGATCAAAAATCCGAGAATTTGTGCGGCTTTTCATTTCTCTCGAAAGGGGTCGCGCTATTTGTCGTTGCCGCAGTAGCGCCACGACCGATAAATATTGCGGATTTATCCCGGAACTAGACCAAAATCTGAAATCTAGAATGCCGTTTTGATCTACAAATTTTTGTCACGATTTTTAGTAAGGAGTCGATACACCAGTTATTCTATGCATCTATTGTTGGAAATAACACTGACGTTTTGTTCTGTCAATAATATTCGAACAAATTCGAGCAAATAATTGCGCAAGTGTATATTTTTGAAATGAGGCTGTTGAAGAATGTACAACAAAATGTATCAATACAAGATGAAAACAATATACTGCTGGTATTCAGATTCACACGATGGTAATCGTATATGCGATGATTGAGGACATTTTTGTGTTCAAAGTGCCTTACTTTGAAGAAATACCATTTAATTTTGAGGTTCTATTTATATATTCATTCCAAGGCCTGCTTTAATGTCAATAATTCTTTAATAATACATTTTTTCTAAATAAATTTGTTAATACTATGTTTGTCCACCGCGATTATCTATAGTCTATACCAGTGGTTCCCAAATGGTGGTCCGCGGAACCCTAGGGTTCCGCGGAAGGGCTATAGGGGTTCCGTCTTATCCGAGTGTTGTATGTTTTGATCATTCGTAACACCTTTAAAATACTATCAGACTTACGAGCTGTGCCACAGCATTGTGCTCGTGAAAGCACTCGAAGCCCTTTTGTAACTGGAACACTTCAACAGTTCACTCATATTTTTTTGTTATTTCTCTTCAGAATGTTCATGCTGAAATATATAATTCCCCATTTGACATTTTATAATTCTTGAGAAGAACTTTGCATTCAAAATTTCATTATTTCAAATTACGGAATCCGGAGTCTTTAAAAATTTTGTTTCCAACTCTTATACATAGTTCTATCGAATTCGAGACGCTGTGTATATTTTTTGTTACTCGTCAATAATCAGACGTATGCCAGCTAAGATAAATAGGATTAATTTTTATTCCGATTAAAATAACTTCAAGTTTAACAGTTCCTAAAAAATGTTTCTAAGCCTTAGCTCTCGAAATATCGAATTACTTTGCAAAAGTGCTTAGAATTCGGAAGCCTTTTGTGGAAATTGGTGCTTAGTGCTCGCGAATCGGCATCTTTTTTTCAAGTGATTAGTACTTGAAGCACTATTTACCAGTTTTGTTGGACTTCATATCATGTTTTAAAGTTCAACTTGCAATTTTTTTTTAGTTTATAACATGGATAAATGGATTAAGACGTGTCAAAACCTGCAAACCTCAACAATACACAAAAAGAATGAACCTCAGGAAAGATCCATTCCAAAAAAAAGAAAATTTGATGAATCCTATTTGTCTTTTGGGTTTATTCCTGTAGGAATGGCTGAAAACCCAAATGGACAATGCGTCATTTGCAGCAAAATTTTGTGTAACAGCTTATAATATTCCAAGCATACAATTTGTTCTTCCTTTTCAAGTTGAAGATGAAAATAGTCAAACTTAACATTGGATCAAAATAGGGTTCCGCCATAAAAAATGTTGACGATTAGGGTTCCGTGGCGAAAAAAAATTGGGAACCACTGGTCTATACACTCCCAGCACGTCTTGGTTTTGAAGCAATAAGATGGTTTATTTCTTCTTGAGGGATACTATTCCAAGCTACCTGTACTTCATGTCTCAGAGACGCCAAAGTCCTTGGTGGTTGGAGTAAATTTCCAAGCATTCTTTCTACCTAAGATGGGGTCGATAATGATGAGGTTCAAAAGTCCTTATCCGGCGGTGAACCGTTCGGACAGTTACAGGATGGCCTTGTTCTCCTAACAACTCATCAGCCAAAGATCGAGTTGTCGCCAATAGGTCTCTAATAGTCATAAGTCTTAGACGTCGATTTTTAACATCATTTGTGACCCTTCGACGTCCGGTGCCTACTCTTCTTCGTTTTTGGGCATTATCAAACAACGCTTGACAACATCTCATAACAGTAGTTGGATTTTTTAAATTTAAATGGGAATATCTGTTTCGTTGAAACTGCATAAATGTCATACATTGACCTCTAAAATGTCAAATATCCCAACGATTTCAGTAAGTGTACATACCAAATCGTTCACATTGAAATACCTTTCGAACTAGAACATAGTTTGAACGAATCCCAATTTAAATGAATAGGTGTTCGTTTAGGTATTGATGTAACATCATAAATGAAGTTCAACAATCCTTCATTTATCTGCATTATTTCCACAAGACCTTATCAATTCAGATTATTCCAGATCGAATCATGATAAATATCTGTGTGGTATTTTAATACCTCACAAAAGCAATAAGCAAAATCCAGGCGAGTCTCTTGTTATGATAAAATAAGTGATAAATCATATACTTAGGCCTAAGCTTGATAGTTAAACTTGTTGCTTAGCCGACTTGATATTTGCTACCTTAGCAATACGATGCACTTGTTTGATTTACGATAATACTCTGTTAAAATACGAAAATATTTCGCTTACAGACTGAACACAATTTTATGCAATGTCAAGATTCTCAAAATAATTATTCTTAATAATTGATTTGATGAACTTTGATTGCTTTTTCGATTCATCTCTGGCACTGGCGTATTTAGGGGGGGGGCAGGGGGGGCCAGGCCCCCCCCCCCCCCCCCCCCGATGTACCTCTGGCCCCCCCTGAAAGATTCTAATCAAAAACTACGTATAGGTATCACAAATATACCAGGGGCCGCGGCCCCCCCTGAAAACTGAGGCTAGATGCGCCTATGATCTCTGGACACTGAAAATGGGTTAGGAATTGCATTAAACACGTTCAAATCTCAGTGTTTTATTTTATTTATCCGTTGATTGCAAGAAGTGAAGGTCAACGCAGATGGAATTATAGCATTGCTATTACGTGTTATGAATAACTGCATGCTGATATTGATGTTAAATAATTATTCAAATGAGGCTCCATTGTCTAGCGGAGAGAACAGCAAGTCTAGAAAAACTTCAAATAGAACTTGTTCGTTGTCAAGCACGATTGATTATTGAATCATTAGCTTCGAGTAGGTACATGTTGAATTCCTGATACTGAAAAATATTTAGTGCACTTTTTGACATCATTACCTTGATAGGTAAAGCGAACATTATTCAATGTAGGTAAACTTATTTACGAGAATAGTCTTAGCCTCTGTCGCGCCACATACCGTAATCTTGATATGTATGGCATTTTTAAACAAATATAGTGTTTGAAACACATTCTATCGACTTTATCCGGTCTATATGAATGAATAATGAGTTTCTCACTCGTCCAATCGTTCAAATCATCAGGAATTCTCCTAATCAACAAATGTGTTTCGCGCATGCGGTGTCAGGCGTAATCATTGGACAATCTGTCACCTGAGGGGCAGAGCATGAGAGATCACAAAATTAAAAAAATTGATATAGGTACCACGACTTCAACTCCTTTAACAACTCTTTTAGAAGCCATGATAACAAATGAGAAACAAAATTATAAAAGAAACCGCAATACTACGAAAAAATATTGGTTTTTTCGAGAAAAAAGCGAAAAGCTCTATTAATAAGTGTCAAATTTCAATATATAGGTACTCCATTCACTTTTATTTAATCACATAAGAGGTCATGGTTTCGTTTTCAGGAGTTGGTGCACCTGATGAAAAGCACAGAACATATGATGAAAAGTCAGTGCGCGCACAAAAAATATCAAAACAAAATGACGTTGCCAGTTTCTTTGTTTACATCAAAGTAAAAGATATTCCACATTTTGTTAGGTCAACAAATTGTTCGCAGATTTTTTGTATTTAATCGATATTTGCAGGTGAGTTTTTCGTCGAATATCCAAGATTAACATATGTTTATTGTTTTTAGCACTAGTTTGGAGCGTGAGGACGATTTTCAAGACCAGGACGAATGTTTACATTTCGAGGTTGAAGAGGTACACGGGAATTTCGTTGAAAAAGCCTCGAGAGGTCGATTAGGATGATACTTTTCAGGTTTTCCAAAAAAATTTAGCGATATCTGAGCAGATTTGCAAAAGTTAGGTACCTCACTAATGAGGTGGAACTTAGACCTAATTCTCCTATAAGAAACGCCTTTCAAAGGTCGTAGGTCGAGATGGTGAAAAATGTCTTCTTTAGATGTTGTTTGAACAAACGCAGCCGAATTTTATATCCCAACATTGATTTTAAGAAAGTTATCAACAAAATAAAAAAAAATTGACATTATTCTTGATTCTTGTAATTACCTACCCATCAATTCATCTTATATCTTTGGGTTGATTTTTTTTAATGAATTCTTGATTAGAATCAACAATTGATGTCGTCAAGTCTTGAACTTTCAGTTCAAGAGGATACATTAAATCTTCACAAGCATGCATATGAAAATTATGTGAAAGCAATGCAATTTTCTTCCATGGCGAAAAATAATATATTTCGAAAGTGATCTCTTGTACTTATGCAAATAACTAGAAAAGGAATCCTTTCCATCAATTCATATAAACGTTAATTATTTTCGTCCATCACATATTTTCCAATTCATTCATTTTCCGAATAAATTCACATTCTGAGAAATACGCTAAGAAAGTAGAAAGGGCAACATAGTGTTGACTTGGAACATACAAATATTTTGAAAAACGTCATAACTTCGATACAGAGTGGAATGTGTCAAATTTCCAAGGCCAGAGTTGTGATTTTATAATTGTGAATGGAGTATACACACATCTTCAAAAGTCTTGGCTCAAAAAATAAACAATCTATGTTCTGGAAATGTGATGAATATTTTCCTCTATTTCAAAGATTGATAGAAAATCTTTGTTTTTCACTCTTTGCTTCATGCTGGATGAGAGAGAATAGGAAAAATGAGAACAAATCTTATCATCTCGATGAATGAAAATATTCCAAAATTCGTTGCACAGGGAAACAATGATTGCTTCTATGAGGTTTTTCACGTATGTGGCACCAGTCATTGTTCGTTCGACCATAACATGAGGCGTACGGCGACTGAACATTATACCATCAGCACATTATTGATCCGCCTTGAAAGAGCACAACTTCCCGACCGAAATTGAGTCGCTCTAGTCTGCCTGGACCTCTCCATCTCCTCCCTTTATCGTCGACTTGATTACACTGGATTCAAAATCACTTGTAGTGTCAGTTCACTTTAAATCTTCAGCATACCTCATGAGATATAGAGAAGGTATATTTAAATATTTATTTTGAACACTTCATAGTAGATATGCGAATGATATTGTGTTCATTGAGGTGAATCTTCAAACATCGACATTCTAATATTGACAACAAACTCAGTATTGGTTACAACAGGAACTTAGTCGATAGAGGTAGGTAGGTATTTGATTTATTCGTGAAAAATCCTTTCATCGTTTTGCAAGAGGGTATACCCATTTATAACGGGTGTATTCTATACTAAAAATGAGAATGCTACATGCACAATTGATTGAAAATAAATGGAAATACATAGTTTTCAAAAATCTCAAAATTCTGTAACAACAGATCCGGAATCATAAAGAAGATTTATATTTTGAGAGCGGAGAAAAAAACATGGTTGTTTTACTAAAACCGAATTCCAATTTTCTGATCAATCACAATGCACTCCCCCGTAGGTAACCGATCATACATTACTAAGGCTTACCCTGTATACCTAAGTTCCTTTTCATGGTATCACCTACACAGCAGTTTCCCGCTTCACCGTTAATTGAAATCTCCATGAATTCGTAGATTTTCGGAATGCTTTTCAGTTTTCATGTTGATAATATTTGTAACAACTACTTTGTGCAACCAAAAGATGAAAATTCTGAATTTTGGGAATCGTGATAAATTGTATAGGAGACCACTCCCACGTTAAGATCAAAATTCAATATAATGAATATGTATTCACATAAATATTATTCACCTGTATATAAGTACATCAATCAATGAAACATTATGAACTTTATAGTTCAAAAGAGTTCATTTTATTAGATTTATCGTTATCACGCTTTTCTGTTCGTTGAAATCGCCTAGAACTTTCAAGGCTGTTTTCGTGCTTCTATGATAATCTTCTATAAGATGAATATTCTCTAATAAAATTAATGAAGAAATTGTTCAATTAGTTATGAGTATCTGCCCATAGTAAATATCTGGGTATATAACTCGATAAAAACAAAACGAGATATATTCTTTGAAGTCTACGAAACATAGGTATCTATACCTATTCGTTTCGAAGCTTGTTGTCCTTGTTTCTTGACAGCTATGAACACGAAACATAAATTTGACTCGACCTAATTTCAATAGCAATTGAATCTTTTCGCATCTGATTGACTTTTGAAACTCAATCATAATTGACGGTTTTGAAACACTCTTAATGATTAATGTTTACAATTTCTATTCTTCTGAAATTTGAGCTTGGTTTTTGAAACGTATTTTTATATAATTTATCAATAGCTACGAGGATATATTGAAAAATTCTTAGCCTACTATAGAACCAAACAAAATTTCAATGTCAAAATATTTCATTACTCAACATATTCTCCTCTTAATTGAATACATTTATCACAGCGAACCTGCAACGTCTCTAGACCTTTCAAAAAAAATGTTTCTTCTTGATCTGCAAACCAATCCTCCACAGCTCTCATCATCTCCTCGTTGAAAGAAAATTCACGACCTTCTAAACTTTTTTTAGTTGAGGACAGGGATGATAGTCGGACGGAGCCAATTCTGGTGAATAAGGGGTGTGTTCTAGTAATTCTAACCCTAAATCACGAATTTTTTGCATGCCAATGAGATTTGTGTACTGGGGCGTTGTCCTGTAAAAACAAAATACCTTTCGATAGCTTTCTGCGTCTTTTCTCTTTCATATTTTCCCGTAGAGTCAGTAATGTCGAATACTAATCTCCAGTTATTGTTCTACCCTTATCCTAAAAATAGATCATGATTACTCCATGGCAATCCCAAAAAACTGAAGCAAGAACTTTTTTCAGCAGATTTTTGGACACGAAATTTCTTAGGTCTTGGAGAACCAGAGTGTCGCCATTCCATCGATTGTTGCTTTGTTTCTGGATCGTAGGAATGTACCGAAGTCTCACCCATAGTAACAATTCGGTTTAAGAAGTCTACATCGTTTTCAAATCGAGCACAGATCGAACGCGATGCTTCTACCCTTGCACGCTTTTGGTCAACATTCAAACATTTGGGGATCCATTTTGCAGAAATGTTTCTCATGTCCAAATTGACGTGAACTGTATGATGAACGCGTTCGTATGAAATCTTCAGTGCTTCAGAAATCTGTTTTAGCCCAATTCGACGGTCTGATAGAATCATGTCATGAACTGCATCGATATTTTCAGGGACTGACACAGAAACTGGCCTTCCCGATCGGTCATCATCTTCAATGGAAAATTTGCCTCTTTTGAAGCTTGCAGTCCAATTTTTCACGGTCGCATACGAAAGACATTGATCACCAACGGTATTAAACATATCTTCGTAAATCTGCTTACCTCTTAACCCTTTTAAATACAAGTAGTACTTGATGATGGCTCGATACTCCATTTTTTTGATCGTTGCAATTTCGGTGGACATCTTTTTTTTTAATTTATTGCGTAACTCTGGTTTACTGTTTTGGCGTCGAACTCTACACTGACACTTCTTATAAGTTATTGATCGTTGATATGGTATCGCAATATTTTGTTTATGCATGGAACTGGTCTAGGCTTACTAGATATCAATACATCCTCGTATAGTAAAGAGTTGAGAAGTATACAATTGATAGTGAAATAAACAAAACTAATTCACCCAATACATTTCTAGTAACGACTTCATGACTCATTATTCCGAACAAATCATTCAGTTGGTTCAAGAGAAATAGACGGACTTCGTTTCAATTATGGAATAGATTATATGAATCATTAATTCTTCAAACCCTGAACAAAAAATACAAAAATAAACCACTGTGAAGTAGAAAATAATGTATTGCTTCAGATTTGAAATGTAGTAGTTTGTTCGCATTTACTCGGAACCAGCTAATAATAGCACTGGGCATCTTCGTGACGAGTCTTATGTAAAAGTAATTTGTAGCAGTCCAGTGAATGAACAATTAGTGGTTGAGAATGACTAACTAGTCTTCCATGGTTAGATAAAGAATGGGAAGGTTATTATTATAATTTACCTTCACAATGCAAGAATAGTCTGGAAGAGAAGTAACTTTTGCTCGTTTTTTAGATAAGAATCATTCCAAAAAATTGTTCATGCTATTCTGGGTCTGATTGGATAACTTAATAATATATCTACTTTTCTTACAAAATCAATAACATTGTTCTCTTTATTTCTTCAAGAAATACTCATTTGGCTAAATTGGTAACCAATTTGTACTCCACTAGTATACGGTGCCTCAATCTATTGTGTTCTCAAGAATGGAAGCATAATACGATTACTTAACAATAGCGTGCATTACCATTGTTATTGATCATATCTGCCTCATGTAAAGTTGTTGACTCAACCACTCAAGATTATAGTGGCTACACTAGAATCATAATTTGAGTAGGTAGGTGTGTGTTGAAAGTATCTGAGGTGTAAGAGAGCGAAAATGTGTAAAAATGATATATAATGGAGTTGCTACAATCATCAAAACGCAGTTGAGCAAATGAATCATGATGCATTGGGCAACAAAATGCACAATATTTGATACTGAAGGCAGTTTGCATGGAAATTGAAGAATTAGCAGTATGATGTATGCATATTCCAGATATCATAAGTGAAAGGAAAACACTAAGAAGAAAATCAAATCAAACTTGTTGAGATTGTTGAGGAATTGCACAATTCCTCAAGAAAATCCATTTACGAGGATGTATTGATACCTATCTAGTTAGCCTAGAACAGGTCTATGCATAAACAAAATATTGCGATACCATATCAACGAACAATAACTTATTATAAGTGTCAGTGTAGAGTTCGACGTCGAGAAGTAAACCACAGTTACGCAATAAATTAAAAAAAGATGTCCACCGAAATTGTAAGAGTCGAAAAATTGGAGTGGTCATCAAGTACCTGTATTCAAAAGGCTTAAGAGGTAAGCAGATTTACGAAGATATGCTTGATACCCTTGGTGATCAATGTCCTTCGTATGCGACCGTGAAAAATTGGACTGCGAGCTTTCAAAAGAGGTAAATTTTCCATTGAAGATTATGACCGATCGGGAAGGCCAGTTTCTGTGTCAGTCCCCGAAAATATCGATGCAGTTCATGACATGATTTCATCAGACCGTCGAATTGGGCTAAAACGGATATCTGAAGCACTGAAGATTTTATACGAACGCGTTCATCATATAGTTCACGTCAATTTGGACATGAGAAAAATTTCTGCAAAATGGATCCCAAAATGTTTGATTGTTGACCAAAAGCGTGCAAGGGTAGAAGCATCGCGTTCGATCTTTGCTCGATTTAAAAACGATGTGGACTTCTTAAACCGAATTGTTACTATGGATGAGACTTGATGGGTACATTTCTACGATCCAGAAACAAAGCATTTTGATGGTTCTCCAAGACCTAAGAAGCTTCGTGTCCAAAAATCTGCTGGAAAAGTTCTTGCTTGAGTTTTTGGGGATTGCTATGGAGCAATCATGATTGATTTTTTGGATAACAGTAGAACAATAACTGGAGATTACTATTACTAACCACTCTACGGAAAAAAATTGAAGAGAAAAGACGCGGAAAGCTATCCAAAGGTATTTTGTTTTTACAGGACAACGCCCCAGTACACAAATCTCATGTTGCCATGCAAAAAATTCGTGATTTAGGGTTGGAATTACTAGAACACCCCCCCTTATTCACCATATTTGGCTCCGTATGACTTTCCTCAACTGAAAAAAAGTTTAACAGGTCGTAAATTTTCTTCCAAGGAGGAGGTAATAAAAGCTGTGGAGGACTGGCTTGCAAGAACAAACATTTTTTTAAAGGTCTAGAGAAGTTGCAGGTTCGCTGTAATAAATGTATTCAATTAGGAGGAGAATATGTTGAGTAATAAAATATTTTGACATTGAAATTTTGTTTGGTTCTATAGTAGGCTAAGAATTTTTCAATATATCCTCGTAGGTACCAAAACAGGTTGTTTTGCGGGGAATGGTTTAAAATTTACACATTCGAAGTGATTTTATTTGAATGAGTATTCTCATTAATCTGAAGGAAATGAATTCACCTACTATTCAAGTGTAAAAAGATTCTATTTTCGTTTTTACAAATTATTTCCACTGAGCTTAGTATGTACGAATTCCTAATGACAAGGTCTTCAGAAAGATGCGAAAAATGTACAGAGTGTTAGTTTGAATTAAAAAAGGTCTAGGGTAGGTACAGATGTAACAAAAATATGGCATCAGATTCCTTATGCCTCATTGTACTTACCAGGAAAGTTTCATTTACATCATCTTTTTTGTTTCTGAGATATATTCATTGAGTTCAATTCTTTATCCGCACCTTGTATAATTCAAGGTGGAAAAAAATTCACCCTCTACGACTCAGGCGTACTATAAGTTACTTTTTCTCAGAAATCCTTAACTTGAGCAAGAAATTACAAGAGACTCTATTTGTCTGGATCAAGCTATCCAGAATTAATTTATATTGAAATATGAATGTGGAAATAAGTTTCTTGCGAAACAAGGTTTAGGGATGGCTCATCTACCCCTTGCAATCATAGAGGACCAAAACCAAAAATTGTTTGAGTGTCTTCACGCTCACATAAAATTTTTCGAGCGTCATCTTCAGTAACTAAGAAAGGGACCCCAAAAAATAAAAGTTTATATGAAAGACAACAAAGAAAATCAATCATTATTGGTTGCTTTTCAGATTGAGGATGTTTCCAAAGTTAGAAAGGGAGTTGCATTCCTAAAAAAAATCTATCTTCACCTGCATAGCTCCCGATTTTCATGATTCGAGCCATACTTGGTATTATTGGAGAACCTGAAATTGCTCATGAACTTTAGGATGGATCTAGTGAAAACATTGCCGACGCTCATGTATACCAAAGAACTGCAGATATACAGGTTGTTTCTGAATTGATGCGAAAGATTTCAGAGGGGTATTTCTTGTCCAAAATAAAGGATATGATACACCAATCAGTGACAGGAATTTTCACCCAAACTATCATTTCGTCCTTGCTCATGGATTCTTTCTATCTTCGGGAATAGAACTACAATTAATCAAAAAATATTAATGTAACATTCTAGAATTAATTATTTATTTGCAGAAAAAATTGAAGAATGAAGTGACAGGTGAGAAGCAAACTCATAGTTGTTGGAAAGCTAGCAAATTTAATTATTCCCTCTATCTTTGATCATTATTCTGAGTAGATATCCCAAAATAAATCTACACACCAATATGTCTCTCATATTTTCTACTTGTGTTGAATCTTCATATTAAAATGGATTTGTACAGTGGTGAAGAAAATAATAATCGATTTCTGTATTCCACTTTCTTTTTAGCAAAAATACGAAATTGGCTTTCACCAGCCGAAAATGTCTAGTACATGTTTTATATTCCCATACAAACTGTAGAATATGAATAATGATACTTCACTGGGAAAGAACATAAAACTGTTATGCTTCAGTAAAAAAGAAAATAAAAATTTAAATGCCCGCATATTCTACTCCACCTCGGTAATAATTTCACTCTCCGATTGTTTTTCGAAACTACTCTCACGTGTAGTCGGCTTTAAAATTCAAGCTGTGCATAAACACAACTGGTTTTACATCATCGTTTTCGCAGGACCTATAAACTGAAGCTGCATAATGAAACAAGTCCATTTGTGAGGCAAATGATCTACATAGGGTTGAGATAGTTTACAGTTGACCATTTCTTGAAGGCTGCTATTGGACGAGAATGTATAATAGTTCGAAAACCCCATAACTTTTCATCTCTATCAATGCAGGTGGAATTTCTCACTTGATAAGAATAATGATGATGAGAAAAATGCTTGTAATATACGTTATTCCAAGTGTAGCTTCTGAAAACTTTTCGGAATGACACACATGAATTTCTTCGAGTTTTTTGGTTTTATCATAATATAGTTGATAATTATATAAAGTTTGCGCAGTAAAAACGGCAAACGAGACCAATTGACTATGAAATCCCGTATCTCATCTTATAGTAAAGGGTGTTCTAACTTCTACATTATTCCTCTACAAAAACCAGCATTAACTTAGGAAGGCCTACTTTTATATCGATCAGATGGACATATTATTAGATTCAATGGAATGCATGTACAGAGTGGTCCAAATTGAACACTTTTGATAGGAAACACCAATTTCTAGAGGAGTTAGAGAAAAACCACCTTATATGCGACGAGATCGATTTCAAAAACAGTATGGGTGTACTTTCTTTTGTTTCACTGTTACAAAAAAAATTTCTCACAATGAGAGATTTTGGAGATATAAACACTAATTTGGTACAATCTTTCTGTCAAAAAATTTTAGAATCAGGCTATAACTCAACAAACGCTTGATGTGGTTGCGCATATCATAAATCAGATCATTGCAGAATTAAACGAAGTATTCAAATATGTATTATAAATATACAGGGTTCTGCATTTGAAATAACGAAGTCACATTCGTTTCCGGTCGAACCGGAAGTAGATTCCGCTTGAAAATATTTCACAAAGTGAGTTCATGTACTCTAAAACAAAAATAAAAATTTTGAATTTGTATCGCAATTCCTTCCTCGAAGAGGTCTAATGAAACACTTAAAAAAATCACCCTGTATATTTTTGAAAAGATAATTTCATTTCAAACACGAATATGTAAAAAAATATAGGGCTGTCCATAAGAAAAAATACAAGATTATGTTATAGCTTCAAAACCATATTTTTCAATGACTATTCCACTCTTTTCATTTTTAATGAGGAAGTTTCCGTAGCAATGATCGTTTCATCCCGAAAAAATTTTCAAGCCGGCTGGTTTTTCAGCAACAAAATTTTTGACGTTTCTCGAATTCATAGATAGCTTCGGAAATAAATATCATAGAGAGAACAAACAACGTGTAGTGGTTTAGTTAATCTATGATGAATTCTAATTTGCCAAATAGCGCAATACGCGTCAAATGTAAACATATTACCCTATTTTCTCGTGGAATAGTCATGCCGAATTCCACTCGAGATGAAATTTAAGCAGGTAAAATTTCTCTCTTGTAATATTCAAGTTTGTTGCTTTTCGGAAATTTCGCGAATGATATTTGTATCAAAATCACGAGCCGTACAAACTTACATATTACAATCGAGAAATTTTTCCGGGAAAATTCCATCTCTAGTGGTATCACATATGACTATTCCACTCTTTTCATTTTTAGTGAGGAAGTTTCCGTAGCAACGATTGTTTCATCTCGAAAAAACTTTCAAACCGGCAAAACCAACATGTTGGTTTTTCAGGGATAAAATTTTTGACGTTTCTCCAATTCATAGATAGCTTCTGAAATGAATATCATAGAGAAAACAAAGAACGTTTAGTTAAACTATGAATTTCAATTTGCCAAATGGCGGAATCCGTGTCAAATGTGACCATATCTATACTAATATTATAAAGAGGAAAGATTTGTATTTTTGTTTATTTGATACGAATAGGCTCAAAAACTAATGGACCGATTTCAAAAATTCTTTCACCTTCAGAAAGCTACATTATCCCTGAGTGACATAGGCTATAATACTTTCCACCCGAAAAATTAAGGATACCTACTATAACTTCAATAATTACAAAAAAATCAGCCAAAATCAGCTATTTTCACGTGCGCTGCAAAAACCGTAAGACTTACGTGGATACAATGCATGACGGAAATGAACCTCTTAAATAGTTCTACAAAAAAGTCCGCGATAGCATATATCTATATCTCAAGATTGACTTGCTATTACCTGTTTATGGTAATCAGATGTTTTCCAAAATTATGCACTATTTTAGAGTGTGTTTTTATGAATTGGGTATTGATCCTCATCCAACCTAAAGGCCTCTTGCAACGACAGAGAATTCTCTCGAGAATTTTCTGTCAAATTCACTGACCGAGAATTCTCTGCCGATGCATACGATGGAACAATGGAATTCCACAGAGAATTCTACCGAAAGTAGTATGCAACGGCAGAGAATTTTCGGTCAGTGAATTTGACAGAAAATTCTCGCGAGAATTCTCTGTCGTTGCAAGAGGCCTTAATACCTTATTTATCCCCAGTATTTAATTTAGAACAAAATTGCCCTTCACATCATACAATTACAACGAGTACATCAAAAGATATGGCAGGTTGAAGTGTTGAAGATGAAACCGCCGCGTGAAACAAATTTCTACTCGGGCGAAGCCTGCTTGTTACTTATAATGTCAGACATTTTCTCGTGCAATAGTCATGCCGAACACCACTCGAGATGGAATTTAAGCAGGTAAAATTTCTCTCTTGTAATATTCAAGTTTGTTGCTTTTCGGAAATTTCGCGAATGACATTTTTTCCAAAATTTCGATACAAGTATCATTCGCGAAATTTCCGAGCAATAAACTTTCATATTACAATCGAGCAATTTTGCTGGCAAAATTCCATCTCTAGTGGTATTACATATGAAAAACTAGAAACAACATTGGATTTTTTCAAAAGAGTGCCTGAAGAATGTTTTCACAGAAACAATAAGTATACCATCGTGATTTTGGAACCATCTCTATACCATTTTTCAGTATTTTCTTTAAGATTGTAGGAGATGTACTCCTGTTCCCAGTCCTCTCTTTTGCTTACTTTTTCAGTGCTCATTTTCCTGATCATAAGATCACTAGGAAGGTTTGCAGATGACATGTATTTGTTCAGAGAGGATCAGACTCTCTGACTCTCATGCAACAATCCTGACGTTTCATCGACGTCTAGGCGAAAAAGGATTATAAATTGTTCAAGTCTATCTTCAAGGGGATCAAATTTCAGATTCGCATGAGATGTATTACCTTCGAAAAGCCTACCGTGGGATCGATCGTGAATCGTTGTGTAAAAACGAAAGAGTTCGTGCTGCAGTCGAGATCTTGAGATACAGCTTATTACCACACCATTCACTGGTCAAAGTTGCCTCGGGTGAATGAATCTCAGATTTTCTATCTGTCTCACAAGCAGGGTATTTATTATATCAATCAACAACCTTTGTTTAGACAATTCTCCATTAACTTCAAAGAAATATAATTTGAACGAGATTTCGCTAAACATTGTTCAAGAGAATTAAATGGCCGGGAAACTCACCGGACATGAATCCAATTGAGCACGTATGGGCTTACTTAGGGAGAGCAATGTCGAATCGCCAAACCACATAAGTCTATACCAATAATTTGATCCTAGAAATTAAAAGTGAAACATCTAATGCGCTCTATCAAAGGCCAGTGAGAACTATTGCGCATATTGTGATTGGGTTATCGACAGAACGAAGAAATTTCCATAAGGTATCCATGGATATACAGGGTGATTTTTGTGTTTCATTAGCCGTATTCGAGGAAGGAATTGCGATACAAATTCTAAATTTTGTATTTTTGTTTTAGAGTACATGAACTCGATTTGTAAAATATTTTCAAGCGGAATCTACTTCCGGTTCTACCGGAGACGAATGTGAACTTCGTTATTTCAAATGCAATTACCTGTATATCTATACATATTTGAATTCTTCGTTTAATTCTGCAATGATTTGATGTCTGATATGCGCAACCGCATCAAGCTATTGTTGAGTTATAGCCTGATTCTCAAATTTTTCGACAGAAAGATTGTCGCAAATTAGTGTTTATATCTCCAAAGTCTCTCATTGTAATAGAGATTATTAAATTTCTGTCAAAGTTTTTTGTTGTAAGGAAAATTGTTTTGATAGTTTCAAGCTAATTTTTTTTTATTTAGTCATCATTTATTATCTTCATTGTTTATTTGTCACATTCGCTGCAAATAAAGGACAGGCTTTTGATATATCATTATATTCTAATGTACCTAGTTATTATTGCATGTTTTCCATAGTGCTGACCACTAAAAATACGTAAGAATGACAATTCCTAACAAAACCTACTTTGTAAAAGACGATCGGAATTACAAAATTATATGGTTCCCATTTGAAAAAAAATGAGATTTCATAGTTTAGTTGAGGCTAACTTTGGTCTTTGAAGCCCTGTTTCAGACACCCTGTATAATATTTCCTCATAATTTATACAAGAAGCAGTATCAGCATACTTTCTTTTGTTTCAATGAGTGACAATCTTTCTGTCAAAAAATTTGAGAATCAGGCTATAACTCAACAATCGCTTGATGTGGTTGCACATATCTTACATCAAATCATTGCAGAATTAAACGAAGATTGCAAATATGTATAGATATACAGGGTGTTGCATTTGAAATAAGGAATTATACATTCGTTTTCGGTAAAACCGGAAGTAGATTACGCTTGAAATTTGATTCAGTTGTGGAATAACTATAATAAATCGAAAATAAATAATCGATAAATTCAAATTCTTCCCATTGAAATAGAGGAAAATATTCATCTCATTTGCAGAACGAAGATTGTTTATTTCATAAGAATCCTAGGGGAGCTAGACTTTTGACGATGTGTGTATATTTGTTGAGTAAAATTTTGGAATTTAATTTCCCGAAACAAATACCAAGAAAAGGTGCTTTTTCTTGCACATCAAAAATGACCTTTATCCAATAGAATACTCTATTGTTCTAAGGGTTATTACTATTCCTGGAATTCATAATTTGACAAGTAGATATATTGTAACAGATAAGATATTATTTACCATGATTGATAAGAGTCCAGTTAAGGAAATACTGAATGGAAATGAGCAATTTCTTCGATACAATCTAGATCATTTCTGATTCAGCAATTCAATCTATTCAGTCTGAAAACTTGAATGTTTCGAATCGACCTGTACTCCTATACTTGATTTAATACACCCATCAATTCAGAATTAAATTATTCAGGTCTTGATTGATGGGTTTATTATAGTGTATTACATTTTTTATGTGGATTGCTTTCCTTTGACTCATATTATAGAGGCTTCTGTATACTGATTAGTTTTTTCACATATATCATTAATTGAAGCATTCATCGTGTTGATTATACAATCTGGATCTTGATCTAACTGTAGAATTTAATTTTCGATACGTTTTAATTTTCTATTAATTCCAAAATGGTTTTGAATTTCACCAATTTGGTCAGCGGAGGATGAAATTGGCAGTCGTTAGAAAAAATGAGGACTGTGCCAGAATTCATCACTCGAAGCAGGATTTTATACAGGATGTATTCAGAAAAAGTGCAAAAAAATCAATGTCTAGTGGGAAATGTTTATCTAAGCATTTTTTGGCACTATTCATAATGTATTTCGTTTTATATTGTAATCTTCTTGAAATGATTCCGCTTCTTATAGGTAAATGTATTTTATTTAAATAATACTGAATTCGCCTGCTTGAGGTTAACGAATTTTGAATGTAATCTCTAGGTATAAACGAATACAAAATAATTTAAAACACCAACTACAAGTCAGGTAAATGAACAAGAGAATATTCCGATTCATAGGGAATCTTGTTCTTACTTAATTACATAACATATTTAATTTAAATTGAGATTCATGGCATGTTATCATTTTGAATACTATTTTTTTTCTTATTCATGTTTGTTGAAACTAACTACACCAGATGTCATATCGCTCAGCTTAGATTCCCTATACCTTTTCCACTTAGACTTGAAATTTCAGTTACCCCCAAGCTTTCTACCATACGGAAAAGTGGTTTTATTGCGTCTGAATACTTGGGGTGTTTGTCATAAAATGTATTATCACACCATGTCGTAAAATATCTTGATCTGTCACTTATCGTGACAGTTTGTCGAAAAATCTTTTGAATGCACCGCTATCAAACAATAAACCTTGCTACATATAAAGAGCCAGGTGTGGCTCCAATGAGGTAAAAATATAAGTTGTCATAGACATATTGGATGGTCATAAGTTTATTGCTTGCAATAAAACTCCCCTATTATGCGAAGTACAATGACTTCATTATTTCGTTCATTCTTCTGAATATTTGGGAATATTTTATTAGTTGGAAAAACTTGATATCACAATATATATACAGGGTGTCCGGTAAACCTTGTACAATATTGAAATTGGTGATAGACCAGGTCATGACTGTTCAGAATATCAGAATTTCACCTCAGTAAAAATATCACCATTTTCGAGATAATGGGCATTTTCTAAATATCTAGAAAATCACTACCTCACCTCCGTTTTTTGAGTGCTATGTCTAAAAATTGAGACTATTTCAAATATCTTTGTTGCTGAAGATTAATGATGAGTGATGCTTTGAGACGAACAAAGATATTTGAATTAGTCTCAATTTGTAGACATAGCACTCAAAAAACGGAGGTGAGGTAGTGATTTTCTAGATATTTAGAAAATGCCCATTATCTCGAAAATAGTGATATTTTTACCGAGGTGAAATTCTGATATTCTGAACAGTCATGACCTGGTCTATCACCAGTTTCAATATTGTACAAGGTTTACCGGACACCCTGTATATAGTCCATCCAAGAATTATTGACATCTCGGGCGGCTTTGGAAAATTGAAAATAGGTTGGTAATGCCCGTTCAGTGATATTTTGAGTTTCAGAATTCAGGTTGGTGTTGTAAATAACACTGGCGTTTTGTTCTGTCATTAATATTCGAATAAATTTGGCAAATAATTGCGCAAGTGAAAAATCTTTGGAATGAGGCTCTTGAATAATGTGGGTACAGCTAATTAATGGAAAGCCTGCACAGAGGACGTAGAAAAAGAAATAAGAGGATATTGGTCAAAATATATGGGATAGTATGATATTGCTGACATAAAGCCTTCAATTATGAACATGAGTTCTGCCAAGATGAGGAAATAATAACAGTGGTTGTAATAGGAATATTTAAATTTTCAATATTAAATATTTTACTCCTATGTTCACCAATTTTGAAAGTTACAATGTCATGACAAAATTCTTCATATATTAAATAGATCCATCCGTTAAGTTTTGTTTCTGTCTTGCTATCTACTAAAATTTTTCGAATCCATCCAGTTTGCAGATACACGCTTCAAATTATCATCTTTATTTTTCTGGTTCAGCGAATATTCATATTGAACTTTGGAAAGGAGCATGCCTTTTTATCATCCACGATATTTTTCGTTATCCAGAATTTCCATACTGTATGCATGCTCCTATAATTCATCGTTCGAAAATGTCTCGGAAAATGTATCAATACAAGATGAAAATAATATACTGCTGGTTAGCAGATTCACACGATGGTAATTGTATGCGATAATTGAGGAGATTTTACTTTGAAAAATTCCTTTTAATTTCAAGGTTATATTTATTGCTATGATGAAAGCACAGAAAATTTTTATTGACTTTTTTGTAACTAGAAATAAAGGCGCGACTGGACTTCCAAGGCCTGCTTTGATGTAAATAATATTTGGATGGACTATATAACCATTTTCAGAATTTCAAGTTACTTGTATTTTAACAGTAATCGTCTACGAAATTCACTCTTATCGTACTGTACAAATGTGAATCACAAAAGGGATGAAAATGTAACGTTAAAAAAATGATGTCAAATTAACATTGTAACAAAAAAAACCAATTTTAAACTTCAAATATATTATAAAATAGGCCGAAAGTACATCAGCCCCTGAGGCAAAATGCAAAACATTACAAATAGCAATATTTTTTCCTCAGAAACCGTAAACATAATCAAAAAATTACATTTGTTGTTAAAAAAGGATCAAGCTATCCAAAATTAATTTTTTTATTGTAAAATATGAATATGGAACAGTTTCTTGCGAAACAAGGATTAGCAGTGACTTTTTCTCCCCTTAGCAATCGTAGAGGATCACCACCAAGAATCTTTGTAAATTTTTGTATTCTAAGAAAAAAATTTAAAGCTGATTCTAGGGCACTGTAACCCCCAAAGCAGGAGAGGCTCAAAAAATTTTTCGTCAAGGAACGTCATTTTTTCGCAAATATTCATATACGAAATATTTCAGAACTGACATAAACTGAAATTACGAGAATATAAACCTTATCTTCGTCATAACATTGAAATGAGTTTGACAAACGACGTAAAAAAGGGTGAGTTTGGAAACTAATGCTTGGAAGTGTCTGACTTCAGCATGGATTGAGCCACGGTATTTTTTTGTTCTGAATTAGTGCAGATAAATTAATTGAAACCGTTTGATGAAAATATATTTTTGGTCAATAAGAAGAATATGAACAAATAATTAATGTTCACAGAGCTTAGGGAAGAGCAAAGATGATTTTGGAAGAAGAAATACTGCACACATAATCGAACAAATCTTTCTTTCGTTTTTTCATCCATTCTCTGCATTTAGTCCAAAATTTTATTTATTAAATAAAGAAACAACAACCAAATAATATCCCAAAAATCGAATCGTACCTACTTGCAAAATATTTCTCGAAAAATGGCTATATTTTTTAACAAAGCCGAATTTGAAGAAATAATATCAGAATTAATATCGATATTCCTGCACACATTGCTGATACAATTTAAAACTAATTAAAGGAAGGAAATCATGAACCTTTCACGAGTAGTTAACTGCAACATAAAAGTACACCAATCACCATCGTACGCATCGGTAGATATATGGTGACCTCTGCGATCTAGGTACTGTTACATATTAATTAAAAGTTCCCATAATTAGGAATCCCAATAACTGTTTACCACTTCCGTAAACTCTTTGTCTGACAGAAGCTCGGCAATAAATTTTTTTCCGAAGTTCTATATCATATTTGTCTCTTTGATTAATGGAGAAATATGAAATGACACAATATGCATATATTTGAATAATAATCCATTTTGTATTCTAATCGTAATTTTATGTGTTGAGTGATTCATAAGGTGTGAAGTTGTCACAGACGTAGGTATATTATGCAGCAGGAGGCAGCAGGATCTTAAGCTACGTCATTAGGTGCTAGGTTAGTTTATTAATTATACTGATTCTGTCTGACTGTCAAAAGTTTTTTAATTTTTTAATGTTTCCTTAATCTTTTTCCAATGAAAATAATCTCTGTGAATATATGAGATATGATTTCCGTAAAAAAGTTCTTTAGCCTTATGATTCACGACAAGATATGCAATATTAGAGTAGCCGCTAAATGCATGTGGTAGGAATATGTACAGTTCCTCTTGACTCACCCTGTAAATGATCATGACCCCACTGACGGCACTGACAATCTTTCATCATGAAAAATGAATTGAACCAAAACAACAATGATATAAAAGCAGCAATAAAACGAATTCCCCATGAAGAAAACGAATACTGGAAAAATTAAATGATAGATTTTTTCTGCTGAGGCCTTATACCTGTTGGATATTCTTTACGCTTCCCAGTAATTATATACCTCGTGGGAACACAATAGAGGTGGAATAGCGTTCGAGCAACCTTCCACGCATTCCAAAATTGGTAAAACCGAACATTCTTCCTCAAATCGCCTTAAGGGGACTAATTACTATGACTTTCTTAGTCCGGGTAAATCATAGGAAATTGGTGTAAATAAGACTTAATTGTACGAATCACAGGACGGCGCAATCAAAATTCCATTATGGATTCTTCAATGATCATTACATCTGTATTCATGTATATAAAGGAATAACAGTGTTGTATATCCTATTACTTGTGTACACGAGTCATTTGATACGTTATGAAATAGAATCATGCAAGACACAGTAATGAATAGGCGAATATGATGCTAATGGAGAGATTACAAATATACAGAAGTGGATATTGTTACATTATACCTACTACCTGTGTTTTATTTCCAAATTCTCTACACAATTGAATTTTTAAAGGTTTTGAATTTTCAAAGGTTTTCTCATTCGCCTTGATCGCTTTGCAAAGTAATATGAGATATTTCAGTTGATTATATTGTGAAGAAAATTAAACTTTCAGACCCTGTCTCTCGAAAACGAGACGTTTCCATGTTTATGAGAGTTTTTTTCTTAAAATTATGCAAGGAATCTTCCCACTCCGTTTGTACCTCCAATTTGGGAACACCCTGTATTTAGGTGACAAAAATATTACAGATATAATCGAAAAAAATTTAATGTTATTGTTTCTGAATGTTTTCATTTGATGATTTCTCATCCAAATGTAGGGAAAGTAATGACTATATCAGAAAATTTCTTTTCTTCGGTTTATTTTTGACTTGTGTCGTTACTGCTCAGTAAAACTACATTGCTATTAGCCTCAGGGAAGTACATACAAAATATTCTTCTTTTCATTTCCACGTCAAATCGTAGAAAAATTGGGAAAATTCAATTACAAATTTCTTAACTGAAAAATAATCCATAGTCCAGGAATGTGTCTTTTCCTACTAGGTGAACATACTATTTTTCCGCAAATCGCAAATTTCAATTGATTTTGATGGAATCGCGAATTATTTAATTCATAAATAAATGATGCTTCAAAATTCGTATTGAAATTGGTTACGTTACTATGTAAACGTACTCATGTTGAATTGTCAAAGTTGACGCATATAAATTTAATTGCTGGTGTTTCCGAATTTAAAATAGTGTAAAATGATAAGTGATTATGAATGTTCTATTTCTGGGACTCCTCTAGAGCTGGTTAATGCAGTGAAAATACTGCTTGCCGAAGAAATCATGAAAAAAGTTCGTATATGCATGTGTCGAACCAAATGTAAGGAAATATCATTTCCTCACAGTAAGGAAATTAATATTTCCTAACATTCCTAAATGAATATTTCCTATAAGAGTTAGGAAATCTTGAAATCTCTGGAACTGGAGGGCGAGCTGTAGGAGGCGCGATGATGACAGCTCTGTCAGGGGGCACAATAGACCTTAGGGTCGCAGTGGACTGTAACCCCTTTTCACTATAAACTATAAACTATAGGAAATCTTGACTTTTTCTATGACAAATTTTGACTGGAATGTCAAAATTTCCTATCGATTTTCCTTATTGTAAGGAAATGATATTTCCTTACAGTTGGTTCGACATATGCATATACGAACTTTTCTCATGATTTCTTCGGCAATTATTCTAAAGAAGCAGTATTTTCACTGCAACCAGCTCTAGAGGAGTCCCAGGAATAGAAAATTCATCAACACTTATCATTTTACACTGTTTTAAATTCGGAACACCAGCAATTAATTTTATATGCGTCAACTTTGACAATTCAACATGAGTACGTTTACATAGTAACGTAACCAATTTCAATACGAATTTCGAAGCATCATTTATTTATGAATTAAATAATTCGCGATTCCCTCCTAATCAATTGAAATCTGTCGAATTACGATTTGCGGAAAAATAGTATGTTCACCTCGTAGGAAAAGACACATTCCTGGACTCTGTGTTGCCATGTTTCACAATCGTCCAGGAATGTTTCGCTTTTCCTACCCGGTAAACAATGTACTATTGTGGAGCTTCAGAATTTCGGATTATACCGGAAATGAAAATGAATTTTCTCAAAAATTTTTTTAATGATTTTTACTTCCCTCATGATATGATCATTTATTGTTACAAAATTTCGTTTTTCAACTTTTCTGCTCCAATGAAGTCAGTATTCCTGTATTCCTCAAATGTAAAGATTTTCCAATAAGAGGTGTTATTTTGACATTCAAAGAAAAATGCCATTTTTTAGATGAATGATCAGATGTTTATTTCATCATAAAAAGGAAGGTATTCCGTTAATAATGGAAAATAACATCAGCCACGACCACGACTACAATTTTCCATAACCACATCGAAAAGTGGCTGCCCTATGATAATAATAATAATAATAAATAGATTTATTTCAACAATTAACACATGTACAGGAAGTATATATGATAAATCTGAAATAGGTCATGAAAAAAAAAATAACTACCCCCGTGCCAAACACATATTGTGAAATTCGTCCATACAATAAGGTTCACCGTTCAAAAGAAAAGAACGAACTTCTCTTTTGAAGAGACTCACAGAACCAAGAGATCTGATATTTCTAGGGAGAGCATTATACAACTTTATGCAAGTATACGGTATATTATTCTGAGTCATAGTAAGCGAAACCTGGGGAAAATTTAAAGGTACAACTTGTCTTGTATTATTTATATTCTTGAAAGCAGAAAATAGTTCCATATGTTTATGAACAAATAATACAGTTCTGAAAATGAACAAAGCTGTAGTCGTCAGAATGTTGTTTTTCTTAAACAGCCCTCTACACGACTGTCTATATCCCAATCTCAACATTGACCTAAGGACCATCTTCTGAGTCACAAACAAGCGATGAACAAAAGGGCTTCTACCCCAAAAGACTATACCATAGGATAATAGAGACTCAAAGTTCGCAAAATAAACTGTTTTTAAAGTAGCGAGATCTACCTGATGTCGCAGTACATTGATTGAATATAAAACAGATGTCAGTTTTTTATTTAAATAATCAACTTGTAGATTCCACCTAAGAGATGAATCAATAACGGTGCCTAGGAAGTTGACTGATTCACTGGTTAATATGTCCTTGCCTTGAAAGTTTATAGAAGACGGAAATTCGATTCTAGAGTGACTAGTGTGATAGAAAATTAACTCAGTTTTGTTGATGTTTAATTTTAAAAGATTATCATTGCACCAAGAACTAACGGCTGCGAAAGCCTTTTCTGCATTTTTAATGGTGGTAGTAATATCTTTTCCTGAGAGAATTATGTTGGTATCGTCAGCATATAAAGTAAAATTAAATATTATGGCGTCAAGGACGCTTGGCAAATCATTGATATAAACCAGGAATAGTAAAGGTCCGAGAATGCTGCCCTGCGGTACTCCTCTGATAACCCGAGCCTCATCAGATAAAACAGATACTCCATCCTGAACAAGTTCGACTTTTTGTCTTCTGTTAGTAAGGTAACTACGAATAAGCTTTAATTGGTTATCCCTCACACCACAAGCCTCAATCTTCTCAAGAAGTCTCCCATGATCAACATTATCGAATGCCTTCGATAGGTCCAGAAACACTCCAATAGGAATATCTCCCGCCTCCAAAGCAGTCAAAATGTGACTCAGAAGATCAAAAATGGCTGTTTCCGTAGATCTATTGGCCAAAAAACCATGCTGGTACGCATTAAAAATCTTGAATTTCCGAAAGAACGATAACAAGCGACAGGAGAGCAACTTTTCAAAAATTTTCGAAAAGGATGTCAACAGGCTAATAGGTCTGTAGTTATTCAGATCCTCATGAGAACCCTTTTTCAACAGAGGTTTTACTATAGATACTTTGAGAGCATCTGGAAAAATCCCTTCTGTATAGGATTTGTTCATGATGTGGCTCATGGGTTCAGCAATTACATGAATGCATTTTTTGATGATAGTCATGGGTACCTTGTCATATCCACAGGATGAAGAGTTTTTTAATTTTTTGACTACTGATATTATGTCCTGAGCTGAAATATTGAACATGTAAAAAGATTTATTATTGACTACAAGTTTGAGTGACTTTGTGGTAGGTGATTTAATAGAAGAATTAGAATTATTGAAAAATTTATTGAACTTATCAACAGTCAAATTGATATTGCCAGATGGGATCTTCATTTCAGATTTATTTCTTCCATTAAGTTCTCCAATAATATGCCAGGTAGTCTTCGCTTTATTAGCTGAATTCTGAATTAAATTTCCATAGTAAGTTTGCTTAAGTTCTGAAATACGTTTATCATATTCTTTTTTAGCCAACTTGTAACGTTCCAGGTAATGAGAGTTTACTCGAGATATCGTATACAGTATATCAAGATCTTGTTTTAACTTAATAAGCTGGGGATCTGTTTTAAAATGTTTAATTCTACTCGAAGATGCTTTGGACTGAACTTTGGGAAAAGATTCTCTGAAAACTTGGTAGAAGCGTTCTGAAAAATACAGCCACATCTCGTTAACCCTATCCTGAGGAAAATCATAGAGACCAGACCAGTCCGTTTCGGATAAGGCCAAGACAAAATTTTTAATATTATCAACGCTAAAATTATGGTAATTTAAAGTTCTGCCCTGACGTAAAAGAGCAATCTCATCAGCACAAAAGTTGAGTTCAATGGATTTATGATCTGAAAGATGCGGCTGACCAGTTTTAGCTCGACAGTTCTCAATATTCGTGAAAAAATTATCAAGACAACTAGATGAATTTAGAGCAACCCTTGTTGGCTCATCTATTTTTACCTGAGCTCCAAAAGACTGCAGAACCGTCTTCAATTGGCGAGTTTCATGGGAGTCTGGTTTCAGCATGTCAATGTTGAAATCACCCATGATGACATATTTTGTTTTTCTCTCCCCAGAGAGAATCTCCAGAAGCAATGTGAGCCTCTCCAAAAAACTATCAATATTACCCAGACTGCGATTACATGACCTATAAATACAAATTAAAACCAAATTAAAACTATTCAGCTTACATTGGACACTGCAGCATTCAAAATCAAACATAATGGCTAATGAGCTAATATCTGGGCGTACAGTACAATTTTTAAAAGAGTTCTTAACAAAAATAGCAGATCCACCATGTCTGTGTATTTGACGACAGTAACTGGTCAGCAGACTGTAGCCAGGAATAACATAGTTAGACAACTGGTCTTGACTCTGCCAATGTTCCGAAATTGCCAGGAAATCACTACCCCTGCCAGTAACATAGTTGTGCAATCCATTGAAGGATGTAGAAATACACTGAATATTTATGTGTAAAATGTTTATAATTGTTTTTCTAATGGGATCCAAAATGATATCAACAGCTCGATTACTTTTAACATATTGGTGAGGAGGCTTTAGGGATTCCCACTTTGAGGCTTTTTCGCTAAAAAATAACGCGATATAAGAGCTCCATGTGGCCAAATATTCTGATTCCAAGCTTTTTCGAGATTATCCTTGTGTATAGAGACCTTCATTGATGAATAGATTTGCGGATGTTTTGAAAGATGTTGTTCACAAATTACCTCAGGAAAATCCTTCACCAATAGGTCTTTCATATCTTCTGTCGTAGTATCGGGTAGCAATCTGGATATATGCAATGATACAAATTTAGGCACCGCTTGTACTTTCATCGACCGGTCACCTGCTCCTACTACAAACTTACGGCTGTTTCGCTTGTTTTTGTGCTTGACAAATTCCCACTTTGATTTGTTCACATTATTATCATCATTGCTTAAATGCAGAGTTTGGATATCTTGCATTAAGGTACTCTGTTTTGCTTGCATAATTGCAGAATTAACCATTTGTTTACTTATAAATGTCGATTTGACAGCTGACGCTGCTGAAGTTGAAGGTTCAATATTGCCATTTCTCTCGACCTTACCCTCACCGGTCTTGACCGCGGAAGATTCGTTCACAACATCCTTGTTTGTCAACTCTATGTTCGACCCTTTCTTGGTGATATGACTGTATGAGTGAGAGGATGATTTTATCTCTCTCATTGCAGGAGGTACTTGTTTATGGTTATTGACGTTATTGTTTTTCGATGAGGTACAATCGGATTCGGATATATCAGTGAGACTAACCTTGGGTTGACCTTTCAGTTTAGACAATTGATCTTCGTATTGTTCCAGTAATGTTTTCTGAATTTTTACAGTATAATCCATATCATCTACTGCCTTCTTCAACAGGGTTTTCTCTATGATAAGGCAATCTACCTCCTTTTTCAGAAGAATTTCCCTGTTAGCCGATAAGAACACCTCGTTTGAAAGTGCTCTCCATTTTTCATTACACGATTCACAGAACCATTTTATATTGTTATTTTCGGTGAAAACTTTTAACCATGCGTCTTTTATATAGACACACGCTAAGTGGAACTTAGATTTACATAAATTACACTCCAAAAATTTCGATTTTACGATGAAATTGTCAGAGCAAACCTGACACACGTTCGCTAGCTCAGACATCGTACATTCACAAATGTCCTCGATAGCCTCACGAATTCCATCTTTAAGGTCTTGAATCAACAATGGGCTCTTGGCGTAGACCTTCTCTTTCACATGGCCTCAAAGGAAGAAGTCGCAAGGTGTTAAATCACAAGATCTCGGTGGCCAATTGTGATCCACTCTTCGAGAGAGGGAATTTTCCAGTAAAAGATCAATGGTTTCGTTGCTTGTGTGGCACGTAGCGCCCTCTTGGTGAAAGTAAACGTGCTCCAGATCAATACCATCCAGTTCCGGCAAAAAAATCATTAATCATCTCTCGATATCGCAATTCATTCACCGTAACTGTTGCTCAAGCCTCATTCTCGAAAAAGTAAGGCCCAATGACCCCGCCGGAACATAAACCGCACCAAGAGTCACACGTTGAGGATAGAGAGGCTTTTCAACAATAACTCTTGGATTTTCCGAGCCCCAGGTGCGACAATTTTGCTTGTTGACAAAGCCACCGAGGTGGAAATGAGCCACATCACTCAAGATGGTTTTTAGATGGAATTTTGGATAATTTTCATGCATTTCAAGGACCAAATCAGCCCAAACACTACGTTGTTGATGATCGGCCGGCTTGAGTTCTAGTGTTAACTGAACTTTATGAGCCTTAAGACCCAAATCTGTATGCAAAATACGGTGTAATGACGTTTATGGAATGCCTTATACAAAGAACGACGAGGAATGGACAAACCTGGATTTTCTTCATTTCTTTCGGCCACAGCAGCAACGTTCTCGGCTGTTCTTGAGATGTCTACAAAGTTAGCAGTGTTACTTGCGAGAAAATCAATGAAACCTATTGCATTAATTGTCGAGAATTTGTCGTGAAAGAAAAAAATTTGTCGCGTCCTTAGTTTTTTCTACGGGGTGGCTTTGCTAACTTAACGTTAAGTTAGCAGAACCACTCTCTCAATATCTACCAAATAGTTATTGTCGAAGTCCATAAGTAGTATAAAAAACACAAAAAATCCATTCCTTCTTGTTTATTTTACGTCTTTTTCCCTCGAGCTCGTGATATTTCTGGAATTATCGCATTTTTGGCAACAGCGCATTCGTTATTGACTCTTTTTTCTATTGCATTGATTGTAGAATATCTGTCCCGAATTTGTCGTGAAAGAAAAAAAATTGTCGCGTCCTGAATTTTTTTCTACTAGGTGGCTTTGCTAACTTTATATTAATTTAGCAAATAGTGGTCGAATATCATAACGATGATCATAAGTGATTGTCGAGTAAATATCGATGTTCCAATGAAGTGAAACACACAAAAAATTCAATCTTTCTAGCAACTTCCACTCCATTTTCTCGCGATTTCTCTATATTTCTGAAAATATCGCATTTTTGACAACAGCGCAATCGTTATTGACTTTTATTCGATTGCATCAATCGCGTGAAATAAACTAAATGGAATGGATTTTTTTGTGTTTTTTTCACTTCATATGGACTTCGACAATTAATCGACAATTATTTATAACCATTTTCATGATATTTGGTCGATATTGAGAAAGTGATTCTGATAACTTAACGTTAATTTAGCAAAGCCACCCCGTAGAAAAAAAACCAAGGACGTGACAATTTTTTTTCTTTCACGACAAATTCTCGACAATTATTCGACAATCAATGCAATAGGTTCCATTGATTTTCTCGCAAGTGGCACTGCTAACTTTATAGTTTATAGACATGTTCTTGAGCGACATGCACGGGTTTTATTCTTCTCATCTCTAACTGGATCCTACAGCTCAAATTTTTCCACCAAATTTGGTATTGCGATTCGACAAGGTTATAATCACGAAGACCCAAAAATGTTTGAGCCAAATTTTCACCATTTTTAGAGTGCATTTTAATAATTTCAGTGCGTTGTATCGGTCCATTTTTACTAATGGCGTATAGTTTCAAATGTCAATAAATAACAGCTTCAAAAGTGACATCTTCCATAATGGCGGGCTATATTTAATATAACACCTCTCATTGGATAACCCTTTACTTACCAAGTTTCAGCGAAGGAACAATAATTTTTTACATCCATACCAAAAAAATCGAAAGTTGCCTCTATATTTTTCGAAAATTTTTTCAACATAGTCGTATTCGTTTAAAAGAAAATCGAATAATGATTTTTTCCACGGCAAAAATCAACAGTTTTTTGAAAATGTACCTACAAGTGAAAAACTCACTCTTCATACAGGTTTCCAAATCCACACTTTGTCAAGAGTGTCCAAACAATCAATTCAAAAAAAGGTATAAACTAGAAATCTTCCACACTAATTATTTACCCGACAATATTAAAAATATTCCAAGTTTCCTTCGAAGTTCTCAATAACCCAATTAAGATCTGACATCAGTGAAGATTAATGATCTTGTAGCTCTCACTTTCCGAGGATGAGATGAAGTAATAAAATTTATTTTAGTATCCATATTCACATGTAATCTGAATTAAATTACATCAATTCAACTTTTTTGAATTCCGGTGATTTGTACAATTCAGCAGAGTCACGAAGTGGTCTCGTATGATGCGAAAGTGTAATGCAAAAGGTGAGTAAGTACTGGTTCTTAACAAGGTACTTGCGATGCTACAAGAAGTTTGTGTATGTTTTCTGAGAAGGCAAAAACGATTTCAATGTTGGAATATTGATTTTTTGAGGATATAAAATATCACCAGCATTCAGACATTTTGTTTGAAGAAGCTACAGAGCTTTAACACTACTTAATGAATAAGAAATCAACAAATTAATGCAACAGTAGTTTTCAAGATCAAGAAAAGTTGAAATCGGCGAATTCTTGAATATTTTCATGTGGCACCAAATGATAAGCCAAATTTCAATGATTATTTGGGAGATATCAATCAGCGATCAAGCGAGAAACCGTATGTCGTTGGCAGAGGTTTTGTTTCTAATATTGTGTCGAAATTTTTGAACGAAATAACCTTTGTTTTCCAAATTGGAACATGATTTTTTCATGATCTCATTGGATTCTACAAAGAAAAATAATGATAGAGTTCGAATACAATAATGTGAATTCAATAACGGATTAGATTTTGTTTATTCATCTTACGTAGAGTCAATTCAATTCAATTTGTTGCAGAACGCATTTAAGAAGAATATTATGTGATCATAGAGAAAAAATATCTTATTTTTAAATTTTGATTTTAATCCTCGTTATCCAGATAAAGGATCTACCTATATCACGAATAAAACAGAACTGACCAAAAATGTCATCGAGAAAGAAATAGTATGATTTATTGCATCAGGGCAGCCCAGGAAAACTGGTTTTAATTTGAAAAACAGAAGTTATGGCCAATTTTCGATCACAGATTTCGATACAAAATTTGAAACACCCTGTGATGATTTTTATTAAATACAAAAGATGCATGACCTTTCCAAATTTTTCTACTTTGACGTTGTGAGAACGGTTTACACTCGGGATGTTCAGAATGAGAAAAATGAACATAATACTGCCTATGAATATTTGACTTGTTTTCAGGTTTTTTTTCGATATTTTAAAAACTATTCAAATGAATACAATGGTTTCCACAGATATGTATTAAGCATTGAATTCTCAATCATATCAGAAACGAAAAAACTGAAAAACAATTTTTTCAAACAAAGGACCCCGCACTTTTAGTAGGTAGAGTGTAGAGCGTAAAAGCGGAGAATAACTTATTTCATCATTTTTTTTTTCAAATTGAAAAGCCGGATTGATTTTATGTTGCGCCCATGAGTTCAGTATGAGTACAGATCAGATGTACAAGGAAAGGTTCAGCTAAAATATTTACTATTACAGGGTGATCCACGAATAAATCACAATAGCTTTTGCAAACACTTGATAATTCTACAGTTTCATCACAGAGAAATTATTCCATGAAGTTAATACCTCCTCGTTCACAATTTTCAGTCTGAAATACTTCATAAGAATTAGGTACTTTTCATACAGGGTGAGTCATAAATAATATGCTTTGAAATAATTGAAAGGAGAACTTTTCTGGTGAATTTTGAATAACTGTCTAACATTACATCAAGTGAAGTATTTCAGACTGAAAATTGTGAACGACTATAGGTATTAACTTCATGGAATAATTTCGCTGTGACGAAACTTTAGAATTATCGAGTGTTTGCAAAAGCTATTGTGATTTATTCGTGGATCACCCTGTAACAGTAAATATTTTAGCTAAATCTTCCCATGTGCATCTGATCTGCTCTCATACTGAACTCATGGGCGCAACATAAAATAAATTCGGCTTTTCAATTAAAAAAAATTGATGAAATAAGTTATTCTCCGCTTTTACGCCCTGTATCTCGAAAACTGGTCATAGTATCGGATTTAAAATTCATACCTCGGGAGATGTTGTGGGAATCAATATAAAGTGATAAAATAGTTGCATTTGACCGAGGAAATTTTCGAATGCAGGGTGTTCATGTTTTTTGTACTTTTCCCAAAATTGAATACCTTCCTATGAATAAACCACCCTGAATATTTTGGAGATTAGAGACACACATATGTTTGTGGTATCATTTTTCCCAAAAATCAATTCAAAAATACAGGATTTCGAATTAATCCTAAAAAAATATGATTATGTCTAGTGGTTCTCTCTGTGAAACACACTGTATAAAAAATATGCACTGTGCAATATTTTGTCGTCATAATACTAAATCGGAAAGATCATTTCAAAAATATGCCCTCCTGACGTCACAGTAGAAAAAGTGAATTTTGGGAAAAAACTACCGTCATATATTCGTGAATCACCCGGTAAATATAAATATTTTTAATCATACGTATCCTCTAATTTCATACCTAGAACATGTAGTAAACGTGTGTATGCAACAGAAATCCAATGTAACTCTTAATAATTAGCAAATAAATCCGAAAATCTGGGCAATTTTCAACTTTAACACCCCGTATTTAGAAAACTAGCCATAGGATTGGGTTGGGCCCATTGACACTTTTGGTCAATGAGTCGGGTACAACAACATACTAAATTTTCAGAAAATTTGACCGGTCGCCACTTTACCTACTAAAAGTGCGGGGTCCTTTATTTTCATTCCATGTATAACCGGAAGTGCTCAGGCTCCAAAAATATTTTAGGTGTGCAGATAATTTTGAACAATATTATAATCCCAATTTTCGGATTTCAAATATGTCCAGTTCACCAGAAACGTCTAATAGGCACTCGAACTTGGAAGACCCGGTATTACAAGATATGGAGATTTCATAAATAGAAAACACTTTTGCGAATGGGGTTTCGGTAAAATAGAAGCTCGGATTTTTTTTTATGTTTTACTCATACTTTTTTGTCAAAATGACAAATATGTATTTCGAAATCTGTTGAATAAAAATATGTGAAAAGTATAGGTACAAGAGCATGCAGAAAGTTATAAATGAAAAAGGGTGTCACCTGCTATTCCTCTTTTGTGGGACACCAGATATATTCGAAAATATTTTCAGGTCTTGATATTCTTGGAGTAATTCCAGTTAGCATAAAAAAAATTTGCCAATTTTTCACAGTTACGCTAACATCGTCCGCTGGACTAGTGGGACACCCTGAATATTTTGAAAAAAATTGTTTTCTTTTCGGTTGGTATAACAGGAAGTTCTGAAGCTCCAGAAATATTCAAAATGAACAGAGAATTTCGAACATCTCATAATCAAAATTTTCAGATTAAATTGGCCCAGAAACGTCTAATAAGCTAAGCACTCCAAGTGGGACATCCTGTATAATTAATTCTAGTACTTAATCAAATATGGTATTCTAGAATCTGGATCAACATCAGAAGTCAAAAACAGCGAACTATTTCAATATTTCCATTCAGGAAACAAGGTTGTTTCGAATTGTCCGCGGAGATATCAATCAGCGACCAAGCGAGAATCCTTGTCGGCGCCGAAAACCAATAAAGTGGCGTCAAAACTCGTAATTTTTACGTACCAATTCCAAAAAAAGCAAATCCGTATTATCCTTGACACTCAGATCACTTTCACTGTCGCTTCGTTATTCCAGAAACGGTAAAAACTGTCGAGTGTCCGAAAGTACCTGTCCAACGTTTTGTTTATTTACATCCGATGCGGACGCGCTCGAGACGGGCACACGTGCTTCGGGCCGGCAACGAATGCGCAACTTTCGTTTTGATCGTTAATACGTGCTGGACTGAAGCCCACTGAAGCGCTGAAGTTATCTGAAATAACGTGGGTACGAACTTAGATGGGGGATTCGTGCTTTCGGTTGGGAATGGATGGCGTCCAAACCGGTGGATCGCACGGTTGGAAAGCTCGGTTCAGGGACGGGCCCTAGGGCAAAGGTCGTAGACGGAGAGTTTGTGCCGGAAAAATACAGCGGTCGTTGGGAAACTCGGTAGTTTCAAAAGACGCGATTTTCTCATTAATAATACAGGGTCCTGCATTAGTGCGAAAATCTTCCATAGCAAACATTTAAGAGAATTCTTTGGAAGGTAGACCTCTTGTACCTTCATTTCTGCATTTCAGGAAATTATTTTCTGATATACAGGTTGTCCGCGATAAATGTTATTCAACAAATGGATGATTTTTTTAATGGATCACCCCATATATTTTCACATATTTTCAATGATCTTCATGACCTCTTTTATGACACAAAATATCAGAGACATTTCTCCAACGGTACAGATCTTATTCGAAGATAACTGCAAAAAGGCGAGGGAAAAGCAGTTCAGTAAAAGTCTTCTGACGATATCCAGAAGCGATAGTAACATGAATTTGATCCAAAAGTCTTTTAATTGAAGAATTTGCCTTATCACCGTTCCTGAATGATCAACCTGTCATATACAGGGTGTCCGATATTGAGGTCCAAATATGAAGAATTTCAAATTATTATTTCTCAATTTTTTCAAATGTAACACCCTGTATTTTTTCCACAATCGTGTAGAGAATTGAATTACATTTTCTCAGAAATAACCTTAGGATTACTTTCACTCCAGCAGACATGAAAAATGATATCGCAACTGAAAATTTCATTCAAATAAGTGATAACATAAAAACTAACGGACATTCAAAAGAGGTCAAACAATGAATTAAAACTAAATGAATAATTATTGACAAACGTGAAAACCTTCTCAGAATCATACATTCGCAGCATCAACATGAAAATTATATTTTTTTCCGCACAAGCAGAACATTAGGTATTGATCACGAATTCAACCAATTAGATCAGTTTTTATCGGCTTTCCAAAAAAAATCAAGTAATTGCTACTTAGAGCGCAAAGATAGTTTCGAATACAGTGAATCAGAATGAATTATTGGAAAAAATGGGATGGTTGGCATCTTCATGTTGGGACAGTGCCACAGAACCTGTTTTTGAGGAAGTCTTATGCTGCCGAATAGGTATCCCGATTGGAAACATTCGAAAGAATCGAGTTTTCGGGGCTTTTTAACACGCTTGTAGTGATGTCAAAGTACATCCATTATTGATTAAGTTATTGTTATGATAAAAATAATATAATAATAATTCAGTTATCGATTTCGAACAGCCTGTCTATAGAAGATTCCCATGATAAGTAATGCTGTGTTGAATAATACCTCTAAAGTTTCATTTTGTCTATTTTTAACGTTCGTTAGTTCTTATTATGTTATTATTTCAATAATATTTTCAGTTACGATATCATTTTTCGTGTCTGCTGGTTGAGGGAGTGAAAATAATCCTAAGGTTACTTCTGAGAAAATGTAAGGTATTCAATTGTCTACATTACTGTGGAACAAAATACAGGGTGTTATATTTGAAAAAATCGAGAAATAATAATTTGAAGTTCTTCATATTTGGTCCTCAATAACGGACACCCTGTATATGACAGGTTGATCATTTAGGAACGCTGACAAGGCAAATCCTCCATTGAAAAAACTTTTAGATCAAATTCATGTTTCTATAACTTCTGGAAATCGTCAGGAGAGTTTTACTGAACTGCTTTTCCCTCACCCTTTTGCAGTTTTCTTCGAATAAGATCTGCACCGTTGGAAAAATATCTCTTATATTTTGCGTCGTGAAAGAGGCTATGAAGGTCAATGAAAATATGTGAAAATATATGGGGTGATCCATTAAAAAAATCATCCATTTATTGAATAACATTTATCAGGGACACCCTGTATATCAGAAAATAATTTCCTGAGATGCAGAAATGGAGGTAAAAGAGATCCACTTTCCAACAAAATCTCTGAGATATCTGATTCGGCAGCTATGGAAGATTCTCGCGCTATTGCAGGACCCTGTATATAAGAAACTCGAGATTGATTCGAATAAAAATTTCTATTGTTCTCTACTCAATGCAACAACAACAAGACAAAGAACTGTACCTACTACGTACATAAGAAAATATCGCTGCTGTAAGTGATAGTGTAATGAAGATCCAGATTTGACTATTCGTCGACGTTCACAACAAGTTGGACTCCAAGTGCATCCACCACAGGGAAAATTTTGCGTAGAGATCTTGATCTACACTCATACAAGATCCATCAGCTGGTTCAAGAACTAAAGCCACTTGACCATAATAAGCGTCGTTTGTTGGCTGACTGGGCCCTAGAACAGCTTGAAGCATAGACAACAACTTATAGATGGGAAACTCTCCCCCTAATGTTTGGGTTTGATACGCTCCTTGGTGGGTGTTGAAAGAGTTATTTCAGAAAATGTTAGCCCTAGTGGTGATATATAGTACTAACTGGCTCGAAAATTTAAAATGACCTCATCCTTCCAATGCTTTGTTTATTTCTTATTTTGAATGCTTAACCACTTACTGAAATAAGATATTATCTTATCGAATTCACATATAAGGGCATTAAGAAAAACAAAAATTTCAAAAATAAAGCATTATATTTCGGTATACTTTATACAAACTATCATTTATCATAATATAAATAATTTTTCAGATACCTTCAGACACGACATGATGGAGATCAAAAAAATAACAAAGGTTGAAGAGTGTAAGATATTTTTCTGGATTCGGAAACCGATGACGCTTCCAGGTCCTATCCTCACAATTTGGTACACAACTTAGGTTTCAACCCCATATTTCCTTCCAATTTGGAAATAGATTTTATTCAAGAAAATTCGCTAAAAACACGATGCTACACTTTAGACACTTAGACAGTTCAACACAGAAAGATGACAGAAACACAGAGGAAACGGAAATCGTAAGGAAAGAAACCGAAAACAGCGATGCGAGCGCTGTCTGGTGGGTGTTGATGAAATTAAAATCAGCTTCAAACGTTTAGTAGGAGAGTGGCCCATCTATAAGTTGTCTATGGCTTGAAGTTGACCCACTTTTTCATCGAAAAATATTGTTTAGTGATGAAGCTCGATTCTGTTTGAACGACTACTTAAACAAGCAAAATTGCCGTATATGGAGTGAAAACAATCCTCAAGAAGTTCTGTAGGTTCCATTGCATTGTTTTACACGCTGGAGGCATCATCAGTCCATATTTCTTTAAAAACGAAGCTGAAGCTAATGTCATAGAGAATGATGCTCGTTACAGATCGATGATCAATGATTATTTGTTTCAAAATATTAATCGAGCCAGAAGTGTTTTGTTTCCAACAAGATGGTGCTATACCTCATTCTGCTACCGTAACAATCGATTGTTCGAAAGAAAGATTTGGCGATATAACATTGTGTCGAGAATAGTCCAATTAATTGGCCTCCAAGTTCATGCGACATAACTCCAATGGATTATTTCATAAATTAGGAAACAACAGATCGTATTTAGAAGCAGTTTTCAAGATCGGTATAGAAATACAAACCAGCGAATTCTTGAATATTTTCTTGTAGGATGAAATGTCAAGCCAAATATTCATGATTATTTGAGGGATATCAATCAGCGATCAAGCGAGAAACCGTGTGTTTGCGAAGTTTTCTCTGGAGAACGGTATCTATTAGAAATCTGAAAATTTAGACCATGAAATTGTTCGAAGTTCTCTGTCAAGCTCAAATATTCTTGTAACTTTTTTTGTAGTGCATAAATTAGGAAACAACAGATCGTATTTAGAAGCAGTTTTCAAGATCAGTATAGAAGTTCAAAACAGCGAATTCTTGAATATTTTCTTGTAGGATGAAATGTTAAGCCAAATGTTCATGATTATTTGGGAGATATCAATCAGCGATCAAGCGAGAAACCGTGTGTTTGCAGAGTTTTCTCTGGAGAACGGTGTCTATTAGAAATCTGAAAATTTATTTAGATCATGAAATTGTTCGAAATTCTCTGTCAAGCTCAAATATTTTCGGAACTTTTTTTGTAGTGCTTTAATTCAACTCTTCTTCATAAATGAGAGAACAACAGATCGTATTTAGAAGCAGTTTTCAAGATCAGTATAGAAGTTCAAAACAGCGAATTCTTGAATATTTTCTTGCATAGGATGAAATGTTAAGCCAAATATTCATGATCATTTGGGAGATATCAATCAGCGATCAAGCGAGAAACCGTGTGTTGGCAGAGCTTTCTGGAGAACTCTATCTATTAGAAATCTGAAAATTTATTTGGATCATGAAATTGTTCGAAATTCTCTGTCAAGCTCAAATATTTCTGTAACTTTTTTGTAGCGCTTCAATTTAACTCTACTTTATAAATGAGGGAACAACAGATCGTATTTAGAAGCAGTTTTCAAGATTAGTGTAGAAGTTCAAAACAGCGAATTCTGGAATATTTTCTTGTAGGATGAAATGTTATGCCAAATATTCATGATTATTTGGGAGATATTAATCAGCGATCAAGCGAGAAACCGTGTGTTGGCAGAACATTCTGGAGAACTCTGTCTATTGGAAATCTGAAAATTTGGATCATGAAATTGTTCGAAATTCTCTGTGAAGCTCAAATATATTTGGAACTTTTTTTGTGCTTTAATTCAACTCTACTTTATAAATGAGGGAACAACAGATCGTAAGGTAGAAGCAGTTTTCAAGATCAGTAGAAGTTCAAAACAGCGAATTCTTGAATATTTTCTTGTAGGATGAAATGTTAAGCCAAATATTCATGATTATTTGGGAGATACTAATCAGCGATCAAGCGAGAAACTGTGTGTAGGCAGAGGTTTCTGGAGAACTGTGTCCATTAGAAATCTGAAAATTTAGATCATGAAATTGTTCGAAAATTAAAAGCGAGGAACCGTGTGTAGGCAGTGGTTTCTGATGGGAACTGTGTCTATTTGAAATATGAAAATCAGGATCATGAAATTGTCCGAGATTCCCTGTCAAATTGAAATAATTTTGGAACTTTTTTTTGATTGCTTTGATTTAACCCTACCTCATAAATCAGGAAACAAAAGATCCTATTAAGGGGAGATTTTTCAAGAGCTAGGTATGGGACATGAAAAAAAAACACCCTAAAACAACTGCCTGAAATCTTTATGTGAATCGATAGTGCGGTTCACATGTTTGAAAATCATTTCATGCAAATGTTGACCTCGGCTGCGCCTCAAAATTTCCATCCGCTAAGTCCAATGTTCGCATACTTACGAATGAATGCTTCAATGTTGTCTTCCAATGCATCAATCTAAGCACGCTGGTCAGTATAGGTAGACATGAGCCTCAACATAGCCCCACAAAAAAATAGTCTAAAGACGTTAAATCGCCCTATCTACGCGACCAGTTGGCCGGTCCCAAACGAGAAGAAACTGTTCACCGAGATTGCCTCTCAATTGGTTCATTGTTTCGTGTGCCGTGTGGCATGAACCACCGTCTTGTTGAAACCGCATGTAACGCAACTCTTCCATTTTGGGGTAAAAAAAATTGGATATCATCCCTCGGTAGCGCTCACCATTCACAGTAATGTTGCTATTCGCATCATCTTTGAAGAAGTACGGTCTAATGATGCCACCAGTCCATAATCCGCACCAGACAGTAACTTTTTCTGTCTCTATTGGTAGATCTTGCAATGCTTCTGGCTGATCTTACCTCCAAAATTGACAATTCTGCTTATTTACGTATTCATTGCACTGGCGAATACAGGGGGGGACATGGGGGCAAAACCCCTCCCCTTGGACCACAAAATTGACAATAATCCCTTTATTAATGGTCCTATAATGTTGGTAAAAAATTTCTGTCCATTGTTGGCCCCCCCTGGACGAATTCATGCCCCCCCTCACCTGAAAAAATGTCTGGATCCGCCAGTGATTCATTGAGCCAAAAATGAACTTCGTCGCTGAATACAAGTTTTCGATAAAAAAATAGATTTTCCGCCAACTTTTCGAGAGCCCATTCACCCAAAATTCTACTTTGTGGCAGGTCGTTTGGCTTCAATTCTTGCACCAGCTGTAGGTACCTATATTGAAAGGCTTCACGCCTAAATCCTTCCGCAAAATTTTCCACATTGTTGAGTATCAGACGCCCAACACTGGCTGATACAGCTGCTATATTATCTTCAGTTCGCACTGTACGATGAACGTGTTGGTGGTTTAATGTCCGACAATGTGAATTTGGTGCGAAATTTAGTCACAATAGCCCGAATAGCCATTTCAGTGGGTCGATTAAACTGACCATAAAATGAAAGAAGTGCGCGATGAATTTTCTTAACATTTTGATAATGAATTTCAATGATTCGCAAGCTTTTTTTCGTTTATAAGACTGGTTCATGGTTAAATTATAGACCAAACTGAAGATGTTTGACAGTGACACAAAACATGAAACGTGCGTGAGCTGTCGAAATCAGTGTTACCAACAAAAATAGTTAAAAATCACCCGTTAGAAGCAGTTTTCAAGATCAGCAGAAGTTCAAAACAGCGAATTCTTGTATATTTTCTTTTCGGATGAAATGTTATGCCAAACTTTCATGATTATCTGGAAGATATCAATGAGCGATCAAGCGAGAAACCGTTGGTTGGCAGAGATTTCTGGGGAATTATTGCCTATTTGAGATCTGAAAATTTGAATCATGAAATTGTTCGAAATTCTCTGTCAAGCTAAAACATTTTTGGATCTTTAGCTCCGATCATAACGGAAATGGGCATAATTTGCCTCGGATTTTGTTACTTCTCTTATTTGATCAAGAATTTTCAATGACGTTTTGTTCGAACTGTTGCGTCAGTCTATAGTAAGAACTATTTCAAGAAAAAAATCACATAAAGTGTATGGGAAATTGAGGTTAAAATATAGCACCAGTTAGGTGCCATTGACCAGTGGCGCACCCAAGGGGGGGGGGGTGATATCAACATTTCCAATTTTTCTCAGTTCATTTTCAAACGTCAAACATTATCAAATGATTTTAAACTCTGTCATTTTGAAGTATTTCATATTCACTTCTCTAATGCCTACATAATACACAAATAACGGTTTTCTGAGTCTGGCCATTACTCTGAAATGGGGTGGAGCTCCATCTTGCTGAAAATGCATTCTTGCAATGTCCGTACCTTCGAATAATACAGGAAGATGATTTTGGAGAAAATATAAGTACTTAAAGACATTGAGTTTAAATTGTACACAGGTCGAAATCATTGTCGTCTTGGCAGTTAGAATTATCGGAACATTTTTCAAGACAACCAGTCATGACCGACTGCAACCCAAATCTGAAGCATCGAGCTGAGGGGTTTGGATCAGAACCCCTACGCTGTCTTATTTTGGAGAATGAATTCTCGATTGGGTTCTGATGGTTGAGCCGACTTGTTATCAAATATGGAAATGTTTTCTTCGTCTCCTCCCACAATTGAAGGATGCTGCTGATGGTTTGTATCAGATCGTTGAAACAATAGCGAATATTTTTCCTAACTGTCCAAGACTTATTGAATTCAATTGATTCCGTCAGAGTTTATATTGCTGATGGCTGATAATTTCCCTCAAATTTTCCATTCGAATTGAGGCAGTCGAAAAGATCATTCATTTTCAGAATGAACTGAGCAGTTGAATTGGGACTTCTCGACCTCAGCTGACCAGTGTTGCAATGACTGTTCTCATAGCCGAACATAAAGTTCTGATGAAAATCTGCATGGCCAGTTTAACCTTCATTTTCTGGAAGGCGTTTGGAATTATGTGGTTTTCAGTTATCTTCAAGAGAGTACGAGAAAGACAAAATCTTTTTATCGATTAAGTACGTTTCTTTTATGTCCCTCCAAGAAACATTGTCACCCCTCATTTCCTACCTGAGAACACTCCTTTGGAGAAATTCATGGCTAATAATTCATCATTATTGAATCACACCGTTTGTAACGAATTTGGATGAATCCAACCCTGCCTACGATTCATAGAACTAGAGGAAAATAAATCTCCTACAGATTTCTATGAATGGATCGGACGATTATAGTTCCTTTAGTAACTACTATGTGCCGCCACTTAAGTTGGCAAATTGGCAAGTACACTGCCAAAAATGTGTGCATCAAATCAATGAACTGGGTTGTGCCTCTATGTATATTAAAACTCAATAGTAAAGATCAGTGATCACCCGTAAGCCGTGTTGGCAGGACGTGTGGCCCAATCAATCGATTTTTATAAACGCCACACTATACGTACGGACATTGCAGGAATGCATTTTAAGCATGATGGAGCTCCACTTCATTTCAGAGTAATTGCCAGACTCAGAATAAATTACACTGACCTGGTCCCACCAAATACACAACATTACAGCGTGAATATTCGGTCGAGGCGAAGACGTAGAAGCCGTCCGCATGGCTTTCTTTGGTTTGGGCCTAGCTAATTTTTGGACGAATCATTTGGATATCGAATTTCTCCAAGAAATACAATAGAGGGATTGGTCGAGTTTCTATTTTTCAATTTTGCTGGCATACTGAAAATCTAAATAAACTCACATTTTTATAATTATTGCATCTTCAGCAAAAAATCGTATTATCCTTATTGACAGCATATGTATATGGGGACAAATCGAATGTTGGCAAATATTTGACTAACACCTGTATATCTTAAACAAGTCATTCGGATATTCGGTTACACAATTTCTGTGAATCATAGAAATGACCAGTTCTTCAATGGAATATTCAAGGCAGTAAAACTCTGATTCAATCGCCATTGGAAGCTATTCATGCACCTAATTGTGCTGTACAAAAACGCCACATTAATTGATTCCAAAGATTGTAACTGGATTTGAACCTGAAAATACTCCAACTTCTTACTGCACTTATGCTTTTAGTTGCAAAGTATCCTTTACTAGTAAGATTCCTAAGGTTGAAGGAAATATTCATTTTAGAAGAGAACTTCATATTAACGCATGTCCTTAAAAAATACCTTACATTGAAATTTCCTAAAACAATCGTTTGCCGTTTGTATTCCCTCCACCTCTGCAGATATTTGAACCAAATTAGTTGTCAATAGACACTGCTTTAGTTGCTTTAGCATTCTTCATTAGAAAGAACAGTATTTAACTCAAAAATATTTATCGGCATTGATCATGAATCTGTGGTCGAATGCACTTATGTCCGCCCAGTCAGCCGTACGTTCGTAAACAGGATAACTCTCAAAATGATAAAAATAGGGACTTTAAATTTTCAGGGAAGATTCAGATCCCGAATGACGCGGTTGAGTTCGTTAATAGGAAAAATTCAATCAGGGATTCCGTATACATATATGGATGTTCGAAGTTTGCTTTCCCGATCAAATCAAAACTATGTTACCAGAACCGTATAAAATATTAGCGAATTATGGAAAAAAAATACTGTCAATCTATACCTACATATCCTCTCTTTTATAGAAAGAAGTTGCTCAATCAATGCACAACTGCACACATGTGCAATCAGAAATGTATATTATTAACATAACACAACAAGTATAGAACCGTGTATGTTCGGTTGCCTACATTGATTCGCTTCCAAGATGCAGAAATCTACTTAATATCGTTTGATCTAGTCCAAAGAGTGAAAGAGTCTTTGATCTTGTCATTTCTTGTAGTTCCATATCCACGGAAGAAACTTCACACTTCACAAGTATTTTTAGTTCAAATAATACAGAAAGAGATCTCCCGATTTCACTTGGGGTTATAGTCCATTGCTCGGATAATCTTTTAATCATTTGAAGAAAAACCTCCTGAATTTGTTTGAAATTATTTTATCAAAAGTATAGAAATGGTGCTATCCAAACCCTTGATGACTGTTCTTCAAATTTATTTCAGTGAATTATATAGTAATCCTATCAGAACCAATGCATTAACAGGGTGAGTTGTTGATCGTTGAGCTTTCATTAATACATAATGAAATAGGAGTAATGTTCAATGTTATATTTCATTATTAGTGCACTGATAGCCGCTGGAGGAAACTATGCATCCCAATTTTTAGCTGGAAAAAAGGTCATAAACAATCAGACAATTTTAGCTTATGGAGCCTTTGGGTGAGTTTTATTTCTCATATTTTTCACGTATCACTCCGAGAACAAATGAACCGAGACGAGAGAAAGTTTAATCATTTCAGTTGGCTATTCCAATTGTTTTATTCATATTTGAATTAATACAGTTCTAGTTTTTATTAATTATGTTTTATGATTCATTGCTTCAAGCATGTGAGGATAATTTCTCTTTCTAACAAACCTTCGTTTTTTTCTTCACCATTAAATATCGGAATAATGAGACAGCAGAAAGAAATTGTTTTCAAAATTAATCTTATGGTAAGAATTAACTGCTGAATGACTTCTTATTCATGCAAATTATCATTGACAAAGAGTGATAATTTTGATTATAAAAAATACCAAAAGTCCACATCTTACTCTAGAATTAATTTTTGCACTAAAATATGTTGTGAGGGTTGAATAAATAAATTCAATAAGTCTTCAATCATTATATTATATCTTTCATTCTTTTTATGATATTTCTAAATAATTTTATTCTTCCTATGATGGTTTTTTTCAGCCTATTATTTGGAGGTACCATTCCTCACTTTTTCTATTTGGGACTTGACAATTTGGTCTCTGAAGAAGCGGGAATGGCTGTTGTTAAAAGGTTTTTGATTGAAAGGATTATTTATACACCACTCTTCCAAGCTTTCTTCCTCTATATGCTAGCTAGATTTGAAGGGAAAGACCACCAGACTGCTTTGAGACAAATACAATCATTATATTGGACGGTGCTGACTACAAGTTGGAAATATATCAGTATAATTGAGCTCATGAACCAAATGGTGGTACCCTCTATGGTAAATTTGCAGCACCTAACTCTCTAATTTGTTTCAGTTTAGGTTTCCTTAGTTGAATTGTTTTTGATATACACTGTGTCTGTAAAGTATGGAACAAATTCATTTTTAGCTAAACAGGTCATTTCAAGAAATAATCCTGAAACACGTCGATTTTTGATGTTAATTTACCGTATTTTAAAATAATCTAATATACAGGGTGAATTACGTTCGAGTAATGACGTCACCGTCATTTTTTTTAAATGGAACACTCCCATTTTGTCTCAATTTTCGAAATACTCTAGCTGAGCTGATTCCAAAAATGTATCACTTGTTGATTCCAATTGGTACAGGGTGGACAAAAATACAATAGTTTTTTTGGAAACAGCTCATTTTTATTACTCTAAACATGTAGCAAACTACGGGGTGTTACATTTAAACCAATTGCCGCTAGACAATAGGTATTTTTGCTAATGTTGTTAATTTACCTAATCAAGAATGTTACGCGTTACTTTATGAGCACACACAAAACTATTGTATTTTTGTCCACCCTGTACCAATTGAAATCAACATGTGATACATTTTTGGAATCAGCTCAGCTAGAGTAATCCGAAAATTGAGACAAAATGGGGGTGTTCCATTTAAAAAAATGACGGTGACGTCATTACCCGAACGTAATTCACCCTGTATATTAGATTATTATTTTAAAATACGGTAAATTAACATCAAAAATCGACGTGTTTCAGGATTATTTCTTAAAATGACCTGTTTAGCTAAAAATGAATTTGTTCCATACTTAACGGACACAGTGTATGTATCACCTTTCTTCCAACACAAAATTATTAAATAATTTAGACATGATACTAACCGCTTATTATTTTTTTAGTTACGTGTTCTTGTGTCAAATCTGGTTGCATTCTTCTGGACAATTTTCATCTCAAACAAGAGGAGACAAGAAGAATTAAGAGCAAGCAAAAAAATCAAGAAATGATTTGAAAAAACTATTTAGAAGACTAAAGTGATAAGTAAAATGCATTCCCAAAATTGATGCAGTCATGTTTTGAGATTCGATATTTTATATATGGGTTTAAATTGTTCTGGTTTTATGTTTTTTTTATATATTGTTTCTTCAATAAAGAGGTTTTACAAATATAAGTTTAATTCTTCCTATACATGTTTCAACTTTTATTTTCCATCATATTCATAATGTATTTACAGAAACTTATTTATATTAAGTGTTCCGTATGTTGTATTTTGCACACTATAGGAAATATAAATTTGGTATGACACTTTTCAAATTGAATTCATAACAGAACACACCCAAATTAAAATTTCTATATAGCAGGTGTACCTTTGATCATAAAATACTTCCCTAACATAATAAAACTGCAGATAAAAATTTCTTTATTTTCTGTACGAAGTTTTTAAATAAGATAGGAAATCAACAAATTATAAGTGGCATACTTACCGTAAAGTCATCTTGATTCTTTTTCACTCACAAATATCGGTAGTCATTTGTCTACCGATGAGAGACACTGTATATGAGATCACTGCATATTACGCCAATGAAGTTGTTGCTTTGATATAAGATAGGAAATCAACAAATTATGAAATGAATACTTACTGCAAAGTCTTCTTATTTCTATTTCACTCACAAATATTGGTAAACATTTGTCTACCGATAAAAGACTATCCAAGATCACTGCATATTACAGCAATGAAGTGGATTTAATTTTTGACAGTACCTTGCTGAATATAATAAATTTTGTGTTTCCTATTAAGAGTGCATTTAGCTCAATGAATGTTAAGTTAAGTTAAAGCATTATATTAAACACCAAAATACTTTTCTTTCTATGATATTATTGAGTAAATTATCATTTTTTTTCAAATAAAGGAAGTAGCCACAAAAATGTTAAATAGTCAAGATTCAAACCGATAAGTTTATTCATCAGAAATTATATATAACAATTATGGTTATGAAAAACCATACCCATCAATTAAAATTTTTAAAAGGATCGTACATCATAAGAACACAATAAAGATTAAAACAAATCTATTATTTAATTCAACAAACAATCTAAGCAGTCAGATAATTTACAGCTATGTGTTTGTTATGTTGAATTTCTGGCTAGATACCATCAACAGGGTCTGCTTCATCACCTGAACTAATATCATCTCCGAATTCGATATCTTCATCCAATCCTTCTTCCACAAATGTAACAGTTTCGTTTATCCTGACGGATTCTGGGAATTCACCATATGTCTTGAGATTTCGGGCCTCATCAGAAGTGTATTTGAGGATAACATCAGCCTTGGCATCTTGGTAGTCACGAAGACCTAAGAGGATGATATCACCCTGATTGATCCACACTTTTTTCCGAAGTTTCCCTCGAATATGGCACAATCTTTTCGTGCCATCGAAACACATAGCTTCCAGTCTACCGTTTCCCAGCATCTTCGTTACTTGGGCATATTCTTGACCATCTTCTTTGAACACCAACTCACGTTTCTCGGTTTCATTCTCGTTCTTTCCTCTCCTTCTGTTTTTACCTCCTTTACCTTTATTCTTCGGCATTTTGCTTGATCAGAAATACAACTTCACCAAAATTTGAGACACTATTCACTTTGTATACTTCGGAAAATATTAGCGATTTTGCATGTTCTGGTGAACAACTTCGACTTGAAAGGATTTGGGAATGTCTTGTCATAGGGCTGTCAACTTTTTGACGGACCACAGAAGAATAAATTTGTCTTATTCTTCAAAACGAAAATAATGGGCGGCGAAATAAACCATGATGGATAAGACATTCAGTATTTGAAAGTAAACTACACAGTACATTAGGAAGTTGCAAAATATTAACAAATAATCATGATGAAATTGGAGGATTTCAATTATTGTTCAAACTAACACAAACGAAACACGAAAAGCAAAATATACTGCCAACAAGGCAACACTGCTCTTAAGTGTTTTTATTTCATGTATCGATCGAGTACAATGTAATTTGAAAAAAATGGTGAGAATCGTTGAATAGATCTTCATTCATCATTCATACAGGGTGTTTTCAAGACTGAATCTATATTTTAAAGAGAAGTAGTGGACTCCTTAAAATAAACACAAATCATTGATTAAAGAGAATCTTCTCTTTAAACAATTATATAGACATTAAATTTTAAAGTTGGCGAAGTTATTAGCATATATAACATATAACTTCATATTAGCCTATGAAGTCCGATTTCATTCCGTTAAATCCAACTAACGGACCGAATCTATACGTGAAAATTTAAAAAAAAATGCTGAAACGTACGGGCTTACAGAAGTTTAGTTTTTGGGAAATTTAATACGTCTTTGCCACATTCATTTCACGGCTTATTATACGAAAACAAATTTGAGTTTTCTGTTCTCTGATTTTATGTCGACTGCGTCCACAGAACAATAATAATGAATTGGGGTTATCTCTCAATTTGGATTGTTTTGTTTTTTTTAAGTACCAATATATTTTTCCAGATTATTTTGACGAGAATTTTCTGAATTAACTTGTAATGGAAACGTAAGTATACTTTCAATGGCAATTTTTGGGAACTCAGGAGCATTTTGTTTTTATAGTAAAAACGAAAAGGTAGCTACTCTAAGCAATTTCGAAGTTATGGAGAAAATGAGGGAAATTAGATCTGCCAAGGCAATGAAGAAAGGGGACTTAGCCACCATAACTTTTGAGGTAAAGGAAATAATGATTTTTATTGCCATACACCTGTCGTTTCATTTCAGACACTATCCTACTTAGAAGACACACCCTGTAAACAAATGACTGATTCGTCTGTAAGGCAATGCTTGAGAGAATTAAAACCATTTGTTTTGAGAGACTTGGAACGATTAATGCTTGTCAATACACCACCAGCGAATGCTGTAGAATTGCAATTAGTGAGTTAAAAATATATAGCCCTCCATAATAATACAGTTCAGTATGGATTAGACATCAATGATTTCTCTCTTAGATTGTTACAGATAGTGAAGAGCGCTTAACTGAAGAAGAGGTAGACAAAATACTTGAAATTGTGGGCAGAAACTTTCCTCATACAAAAGAAGTAAAAAAGGATTGTGAAGATGATTCAGATTGATGTAACGTCCTTCCCAAATTATTTCAGGAAACTGCTCTTTGAATTAAAACAACCATGTGTACTGTTATTTATTAGTTTAAAAAATGTGATATTAATAATTGTGGATGTTATGAATTGATGCATTAATAAATATTTAATTTTTTACTGATTTCTCTATACCAACACTAGTGATACACCCTAGTTTTATTAAATAAATTGGGATTTTAATGGAAGTCCTTTTCAAGTGCATTAAGTACCTATATCGGAATATAAGTATTATGGTTTTGTGTGCAGTTTTCAAGTTAGAGTCTTCATATTCAAATTATGGTTTTGCGCGCTTGTTAAGTAGGAGCGATATTATTTTGTCTGATCAAATTGAATTTTACACATTTCAGAAACGTTGCCGATCATTGATTCATTGAAGGAGTGAGTAAACTCAATAGAATTTCCAATTTCTAGACGAATCGGAATAGTAGAAATCAGAAACAGTTTTGAACAATTAATAATTTATTATATAGGAGTTCGGAATTCAAAAAACTTTTCCTCTTCCAGTGTTGCCTTGTTGAATCAGCGTGATATGCACAGAACATCCTTACGTCAGCTGTCACTGCTGTCAGAGCTTGATTTGACAGAAATGACAAGCGAAGCTTGGCGTTTTGGATAAAATTGAAAATACTAATAGTACTAATACTGATTATTGAAGCCGTTTCTTGTGTAAAAGTTAATAAATGTTATATTATAGTTAAGTGAATGAAAATTTTTCTAATAATTACTAAGTTTAATATATTGGAAAAGGGTGAAATATAATAATGGCCCAACGTTTTCCTGGGCCAGCTCCTCCTCAGGTTCCTGGAGGACCTCCACCACAAAGGTATCCACCCCAACAAGCTCCAGGAATGAGACCGTATGGGGCTCAAAACTTCCCGGTTAGTTCCTTTTACTTACTTCCAGTTAATGATTTTCAAGACAAATTTGAAGAAATTCAAACTAAAGGTATATTTGTACTCATTATTTTGCAGCAGAGGGCTAGTGGTTATAATACTCCTCCTCCAAATATGGGCACCAGTGGTGGTGGTTTAATACAACGTCCTCAGCAAGCACCATATTCTCCAATGAGAGGCGGGAGTTTGCAAAACCCGCAAAGTGGCAAAAGACCGGCTGATAATAGGACCACCTTGCAACAAAAAGGGTAATTTTGCCTAGAATTGTCTCAGTTAGCCAATGGTATGATGTTTGATATCATTTTTAGGACAGATTATAGTCATGGGACAAGCAAAAAAAAGAAAAAATTAGCTGATAAGATTCTTCCTCAAAAAGTACGAGATTTAGTACCAGAAAGTCAAGCGTATATGGATTTGTTAGCTTTTGAAAGAAAATTAGATGCTACTATAATGAGAAAAAGATTGGATATTCAAGAAGCCTTGAAGAGGCCCATGAAGCAAAAGCGAAAACTGAGAATTTTCATTTCAAATACATTCTATCCTGCTAAAGAACCATGTACTGATGCGCCAGAAAGCTCTGGACAAGAAGGGTTTGTTTTAACAATATAATTACTTGACTTAATCATTTATTAATTTTTTATGATACAGGAGTGTAGCATCATGGGAATTGCGAGTTGAAGGAAGATTATTAGATGACTCGAAAAATGATCCTAACAAAGTTAAAAGGAAATTCTCTTCTTTCTTTAAATCTCTAGTTATTGAGTTGGATAAAGATTTATATGGTCCGGATAATCACTTGGTGGAGTGGCATAGAACTTTAACTACCCAGGAAACTGATGGATTTCAGGTTATTATTATTATTCTTTATGCTATAACTATCATTATACAAACTGATTCATTAGAGCTACCTATATAGATAACAAAAGCCATAACAAACAATTTGATATTTTCAGGTGAAAAGACCTGGAGACAAGAATGTAAGATGTACGATTTTGTTGCTGCTTGATTATCAACCATTACAATTCAAATTGGACCCACGTCTAGCTAGACTTCTTGGTGTACATACCCAAACTCGACCAGTGATTATTTCGGCTCTCTGGCAATATATAAAAACACATAGGTTGCAAGATGCCCATGAAAGGGAATACATAGTCTGCGACAAGTACTTAGAGCAGATATTTGGTTGTCCTAAAATGAAATTTGCTGAAATACCGCAGCGATTGAATCCTCTTCTTCACCCCCCAGATCCGATCGTTATCAACCATGTTATCTCGGTGGAAGGAGGAGCTGAGAGCAAGCAAACTGCATGTTATGATATAGATGTGGAAGTGAGTAAACTTTCATACATAAGAATTTTCTGATACAAGGTGTTATTTTGAATAGCCCGCTATTTCGGTAGATGTCACTTTTAAAGCTGTCATTTTTTGACATTTGACAAGTAGAAACTACTTATTGGAAATCCCTTTATTAGTAAAATGAAAAAAGTTTTTTTCTACTTTTTGTGGACATTGCAGTACACTTTATTCTTATAATTTTTTTTCTTCAGGTTGATGACACATTGAAAACTCAAATGAACAATTTCCTTTTGAGCACAGCTAGCCAACAAGAAATTCAAGGATTAGATACAAAAATTCATGAAACTGTTGATACCATAAATCAGCTCAAAACTAATAGGGAGTTCTTCTTGAGTTTCGCTAAGGATCCTCAGCAATTCATTCACAAGTGGATAGTATCTCAAACACGAGACTTGAAGGTCAGTTCTTTTGTTATAGATATATCATTCTACTACATACATTTTCCTCCTCAGTATTAAGTAATTTATTCTTTTATGGTGACCATAATGAAGTATGTCAATAGTTCCTAGTATATTTCATTCCATTTTTTGAATAAAATGGGCTACATATTTGAAATTCATCGAATTGTGCTTTCAGGCGATGACGGATGTAGTGGGTAATCCTGAAGAGGAGAGAAGATCTGACTTCTTTTACCAGCCTTGGGCCCAGGAGGCAGTATGCCGCTACTTCTATACTAAAGTACAACAGAAGCGTGCGGAACTTGAGCAGGCTCTTGGAATTCGTAACAATTAATATTTCATTTGCAGCTTGATCAGAAATCAATGTTATTAGTTAGTATTATTCATATTCAATAATTTATAATCTTTGTCATACTATATGTATACATATATTTTAGTTTTGTAAAAATTTTATTTTATGATTAAATTGAATCCAGTTGCTTCACAAGTGTTGTTTATTTTTTTAATACAGAAGGTAAAATACGCGTAATAATCACACAAATTACAATTAGTATTATCATACAAATAACAAGAGTTGAGTTGAATTACCTATTAACTCAAAATGATTAAAACAATACATGTGGTTAAAAAAGAAAGATGATCACATTCAACAACACCAGAACGTTCCAAAATGAAGCTCCCTTCCACATATTACTAATAAGAAATTGGAAATACATACATAATATAAGAATTTCGTCTTTCTACATTTCGCTAAAATTTTATATGGTTCTAGTCACGCCATCTGGGCAAAACTTTGCATGTAGCTTGTATCTGTCATTTTCTATCTAAATGCGAAATTTCGTTAGAATACGCAGTTCCCAAATCATCAGGAAAACAAAACTTCGAACATATTCAAGGAACCGCCAGTCATATTGTGCCCATTGACCAGAAAATTTCAAGTTTCTAGCTGGCTAGAAGGACATAACTGAATTTTGCCACAGATTCGAAATGATATAGCCCTTGTTGAAGTAGAACCTTAGACAAAGAAACCTTTGTCTAAGAGTAGAACCAGTCTGGCCTTTTTTTCAATGGTATTATAAACTCTCATCTTCAAGTAGTCAACTTTTATAAATGTGGAATAAAACTTAATGTGTACAGCAGAATTTATAACGTTTATGGGATCGTAGTAAATAAAAGACCTTTGTATGTAAAATATTTATTAAAAATTAAATATGTGTAATATAGTTCACTTCACTAATAGCACAAGATATGAGTAACATACTTAAATAATACATCTTTTTTTGGTATATATACAATCTCAGCACTTAAAACAATATTATCTTTGGCATTTGTAAATTTTTTTTAAAAATCTCTGGTTTTAATCATCTTAATTAATAAGGTGACAGCATTATTCAAATTCACAACAAGCTATTTCAACATTATTCTAAGGCAACTACATGGGGGATTATTTTAAAAAACATTTCAACCTCTTTCTTTGTACGTAATATGCTTAGGTAGTTCATGTTTTTCAATTTAAAGGACTGGCATTGTGTATCACAGAGAACTTAACTCACCAGGTATACAATCAAATTAAATTAATGTTCAAGATGAATTTGGAAAATGTGATTTTGAAGCCACCATATTGATAATAGTGGAAGAAATATAATTCAATACAACCATTGAGTATTCATATACCAAGAGAAGGATTCATCATAATACAGAAATATCACTGATGGGTGTGTTAGATTTCATGTTAAATTTGATTATGATAACTCTTAGGTCTCCCAAGGAAATCCCTCAGAAGCTACAAGCTTCTGAGATTGTAGATTGTGAGAGTTAGGAAAATCAGTTGTGTTCTGTGTAGGCCTTGTTGTAGTGTCCTAACGCCCCCTTAGACAGAGCACTATCAATTTTTGACCCAACAGTAAATGGTGGCCCACTAGCGTCTGACTAGAAAATTACTTTTCTAGCCTTGGGATTGAACTCAGACTTTCCGGGTACGACACAACGCCCTAACCACTTAGCTAGGACCACTATAATGTTCAATACTTTCTGAGTACCTCAATAAAGTGATTCATCTCTTCAGTTTTCGAAAGTTTGCAAAACTAGGAGATCACTAATGATTTTTTCACCAATTCTTCATAGATTCCCTAATAATTAGCTCTGCTAATATAGTGTTCCTCATCTCACAAGCACAATGAGTATCAGCTGTTTACTGCCAGCCTTGAAATATATTTTCACCAGTCTTCACATTCTTCTGATGAATTAATCCTAACTTTCCTTTTGAAGAATATATAATAGCTTTAAATAAATCTTTTCATGATTTGGGCTCCAAGCACTTACATATGGGAATAAAAGAACAAAGATCCATGTTCAGTTTTCTTCCTCTAAATATTAGAATTCAACTTTCATTTCCAATCCTTAAATTTTTCATATCAATGTCGCCCCAACTAAAAATATTTTGTACATATCCATAAAGGATTTAACATATAATATAACACTTTGCTTTCAAATTGCTGCACATATTTGAAAGTTTCTCACAACTTACTTCATAAAATATTTAATAGGTCATCAGGAAATTGAACACTTCTATAGGCTAAATCATTGTGCCAAGACCCAATAAAAAACAACATCTCCTTGTCCATTTTAAACACAAAATTCTGAGATACATTTTCACAACAATCAACTACATGAAACCATACTCACAATGAAGAACAACTTCGTCCTAAAGCAACCACATTCAATATATCTAACATTGACAAATTCCAAATGGATGGTACATGGGTTCAAGAATAATAATTCAACCATCTATTAAGGTTTCAAGGTTGTTTGAATCCACTAGTCTGTTTTTTACAAATATGTATTAACATTCGACTCAATGAAATATTGTTCAAATAATTCGATGTATTATTTTTCAATCAATTCTTTTTTCTAGACTTGAAAAAAAATTATTTTCCATTATAGCTGTCATATGAAGGAAAACTCAAAAGAGCTACCAAGAAATGATTTAACACTAATGACTAATGTAAAGGTTCTTTCAACAAGAGGCTCCGTTTGGAATTAAGAACACTTTGTTTTTGTGAACAAAACTGAGGCTAATTTTGGAACACTTCGTCATCCAGATGTCCTCCTAAGCTTAACTCACAGATGACTACTCATTTGATGAAAAACGTCAGAATTTTTCTCATTATTGTGGCTCTATGTGCGAAACAGCTCTGATGTTGTTGAAAGATTTATATGTATAGGTGAGTTTTTGCGAAATGGTTTATTTAAATAAATTAAGCTGTTAAAAATGAAGGCCAACCTTTGGAACTATGTACTCTGTATTGCATATTCAAGAATGCTTTAGATTTTTTAACAAAATTTTTAACTAGACACTAAGAATTTTACGATCTGACTTCTGACTTCCTCTTTCTCCATTTCAATGAGTTTATATTCATATCTCAAAGCTTTTTGGAACACTTGGCAATCTAAATGTATGTTAAAAAAATTGGGCTGAATTCAAAATGAACCTCTTGTTGGTAGAAACTTCATCTTCAGTGAACACATTCTTAACTAATGATTTTGGTAGAATTGAAAATAATACAATTTCTATATGGAAAATCCGAATAGTATGCCACTTTTGATGTGGTATATTCACCATTCATTCAATCCTACTGAGTAATAAATTCTCTTCCACATCATTGTGATTTGAAAGTAAGAGCAATTAACTGAATTTGTTCAGTTGTGTGGATTTGATACAATTGAATTTGTTTATGGTTTTGTGATCTGGACCATACTTTGCATGAAGCTGGAATACAAAATTCTACATCCAAATGTAAAATTTCCTCTCAATCAAGTCCAACCAGACATACAGAAATGAATTTGACCTAGGATTCATCATGGAGTCTGTAAAATCTTTTTGTTTGAGACCATTCCTGGCTCAAACTTATCAAAAAACAAACAAGAACCCTGTGCTCCAGAAAGAGGACCTGTAGCATCAAATTCACCCAATAAAAGATTGGAATATGTTATAGATAAACAAATAAAATGTCTCCTTAGGAAAAAGATTTTAAATATTGATGTTTGACCTCTTAGACGCTCGCTCAGAAATGCTCCCTGACATAGATAAACTTACTTAAATGAATTTTGTTGTTGTATGAAGCTCACTAATAATTTCACCATTTCAGTGGAGAAACTTTTTATAGAAATATGGAAGAGAACTTAGAAACAAATTTCAAAAATATTGAACATGAGTCACCACATTAAATAAGTGAAACTAATTGAAAAAATCACAAACCTTACACTTTCGATGTATTCAGTCACTCAAAGAGCTGCTAGTTCGTGTAATGACATCACTGATCGAAGAATTATGTCTTGTTTTTCTGACTCCTTCTTCAACATCCATAGTGGGATTAGTTGACTGGGACAGTGCGTTTGTTCTATAAAAATCAATAACGGCATAGCTCTCCTTTGTCTTTGTGGGACTTTCCGGAGGATTCTGAGGTAAAATAGTCTCATCTTTTTTGTCAAAATCCAGTTTGGCATAGTTAACTTTTCTTGTATTCAAATAAACATTTGCTGGTTGAGGTAAAGTATTTGGTACATGGTTAAGACTAGATCTAAAACTTCTCAACTGCTCCATATCTTTGGCATCTATATTTGCATAGCAGTGTTTGTTTTCTTCCTCACGACTATCAGATTTATATTGCTGATCTAGATTTTCTTTGGCTGAAATAGGTAACACTTCTTTGGTATCTATATTCATATATACGTGGCACACTGATTCTTGCATATTAACATATGGTTCAGTGTTACTCAAAGCAGGATCTATACCTAAATTTGCATAATTTGGTTGTGTTTCACTATTTTCAAGAGCACTTGTATTGGTATATGTAAAAGAACTGTTGGAAATGAGGCTCCCACGTTTATTATTATTATGCTCTAGAGGAGTATCTACGTTAGGTGGTGGTGATATCGCAGGGGGGCTTATAGGCCCAGATACTGTAACTGAACCAGGCCGTACAGCTGGATAAGTCCGGAGTGTATGTACATTTGGTGCTGATAATGGAGTTAAATAACCTTCTGGTTGAATTTGGGACGGCATTCGGCGAGTTATGGGTGGACCAATACCACTCAGGAATTCACCATTTGTGTTTGAATCATCTCCAACATTTCTGGAAATATTCTGTTGCACAATATTAAACAACTGTTCTGCCCTTTTACAATGAAATGCATATATTCCTTCACCAGTTGGACATCTCCGTCCACATTCGAATGTGAAGATTTCCAGGTCAAATCCATACTTTCTCAATGTGCGTAACGGCCATACCAGAGGTGTCTTTCCTTTCTGATGTAATATTAACTCTGTCTCAGTGATTTCTAATTGTCCAGGACTCACAAGTTCCCTATCATCATTGACATTTGTGACTTGAAAGAGGTTGGGGTGTAGGTCATTGATATCTTGCTTACTGCTCACACACCCCATAGTAGCTGCAAAAAAGGGCAATAATTCAATTACAGGAACCAAAATTTGAGTATAGAATAAATCTAAAAAAATATACATACAAATTATTTTACTGTGATGTGATGCAGGACAAGGTTTGTTGAAGAATTCAGATATTATTTATTCAAGCTGCTGATTATTTGGCATACCAAATAAATAATTAGTTTACAGCTTACCTCTTCAGAATGAAAGATAAATTTGAGTGCATTGGCAACTTTATCTTATCAAATGATACAAACTACATTTTTCTTCAGTTATGTGAGAATCAATTACATAAAGATTCACCAGATAATCTGTCGTTACATTACTCACAAGGAAAATGCCGAAAATAAATGAAAACAAATAAACAAGTCCCCGAACCAGGGATTCAAGGTTAAATTCCATTGTTGTGTACTCACCAATCAATAGGGCGCGGGCACATCTGACAGACGACAGCAAATTACAGTTGTCAAATCAGCCTGCTGGACAAACAAACGGATCTACAAATGCTTATTGTGTGTTTATGTCATATTTAAATTGTTTTTTTCTCGATAATGCCTCAATTTTGCGCGATTGTGAAATGTGGAAGTTGAAGCGGAAGAGATAAGGTTTCATTCCACCGATTCCCTTCTATTCTCGACAATAGAAAACATATTAATCCTCTTGCTGAAAAGAGACGTGATTTGTGGATTAAGGCAACTAGAAGAGCAGATTTAACTACTGAGAAGTTGAAATGGGCAACTGTATGTTCGAAACATTTTGTAGGAGGTATGTTCAAAGAATCAAGGAAACATAGGCATATAAAAAATTATTATTTTTCTTCATTTTAAGCAAGCCAAGTGCATTGAAAGATGTTGATAGGGTTGCCAACCGTCCTTTATTTCAAAGGACAGTCCTTTATTCTGAAACCATGTCCTTTGACGTTTTGAAAGGTGTCAAAGGACTTTGCAGTCTTTTTTGCTAAGCCTTTCCCCGTCCACGATTCTCGAGTCGTTCATGTCCTTCATTTCAATAGCTCAGAGTTGGCAACCCTAGATGTTGACAATATAGACTGGGTACCAAATCAATCACTTGGCTACAAAACAAATATCAATGCAGTTCAAAGCTTCCAGAGATTGAATCGTAGGAAGCAGAGAGATAAAAATAAGATACCAAACCCAAATATTCCAGTTTATGTGGATAGAATTATGGATCATATTGACAATGACCGTTCGTGTGAAGCCTTGAATAATCCAGCTGTTCAAAGCTTGGATATTATTGATAAAGAAGATGAAAGTGAACCTGTTGAAGAAGTGGAACATGCACAAAATTGGTGAACACCAATTTCCTGATATCAATTTCGAGTTACAGAATTGTTATAGTGAAATCCATCATCTCCGGGAAACTTTGCAGAGTTATACATTCACAATGGAAGAAGCAGAAGAAACTAGAAGACTTGCAAATGTTAGAATACAAGTTGAGCGTGTTATTGGTTCCATGAGAAACAAATATAAAATAACATCTTCAACCTTACCTGTGCATATGATCAAGTTCAAGCAGAATAATGTTCCTGTGATCGATCAAATTTGACAGTTTGCTGTGCATTCATAAATTCATGTCCACTATAGTACCTTATTGATATGAGAGTTGATATATTTATACAGTGTTAGATATATATTTTCATCAAAAATTAAATTGAATTATTTGTTTTACTGATTTTATTGATTTATCATTTATATAATTTCCTTTATGCATTATTCAATTTTTCAGTCAATATGAACTAATGAGCCTATATACAAAATATTTAATTAAATTATTGAAATGATGATATAAAACAGTTTATTAATATTTACAGTTAGGTTTCCCCTCATTCAGGATAAACTATAGATATTATAGTTACTATAAGTTTTATGGGATAAACCCATTGACTATACCCCAGTATAAGGTAAAGTACCTTATACTGTGACTATACCCTTTATAGTCTAAGGATAAACCCATAATCTTCTCAGAATTGCAATTTTAATCCCATTAAATTACCATTGTTGTTTATTGAAATACGGTTTGTTTGTCCAGCAGGCTGAATGACAGTTGGCGTGTGACGTCATGTGCCCGCGCCCTATTGCAGATGAATTTCAAGCAGATAACATTTTCAATGGGAATCATTTCCAAATTCACATTTTGGAAATCGGTAGAACTTGTACTGTGCTTTGATACAGTTATACTACCTCAACTCTAAAATAAAAAACATTTTAATACAGCCGAATCAATTTAACTCCATTAATGCATAACAACAGAATAAATTTACAATTAAGGTCCTGTCACTGGTGTCAGTTCTTCTCAAAGATATTCTACATTCTATCACAGGTCTGTGATTCTATTGTAGAATATCTTTGGTTCTTCTGTCAGATGTGATGTGTCAGTGTCACAGAACATCTGTAACGATTCTGTTTACTCTTCTACGAGTCGCACTTCCGGAAATATACTTCTGATGTATTGGTGGTAGCCTACCAAAAGGGGAAATTTATGCATAAAATGTATAATATTATTGCTTATGATTTCTGTATTCGTGTTTTTATTGAACTGGAAAAAGAATATTTTTATTAGTCGGAAATCATTTTTTAAGCGAAAGCTTCAGATTTGAAAATCGGACAGTTTTTAATTCCACTTATTTTTAAATCTTCATAGTCGAATAACACGGAATATCAATGCACTAATTGAAATCATTGAATTACAAGTGAATTGAATGGAAGTTGCGTACCATGTTCAATATACTTCAATTAGTTCAATTTATAATCATCATGAATATTAGTAGAAGAATAATTCCGCTCTTCCTTTTCCATGCTATGATTTTTCCTATTTTATCGTCATATTTCAGTTTGATACAATTCTTATTCTCATATGGTAAGCCTGATATATCGGTAAATCAAGCACCTGCCCTTTTGAAAAAAGACAACTCGTTCTACTGTCTGCCATCAGGATGACCATAAATAACCGGACATTTTGATTGAAAAATTCCATATTTTTCAGATATTATCCAGTTTAATTCAGTATAATTTATGGCATGAACCCACGGATCCTGGCATCGTATAATTAAATCGAGAAGGAGCAGGTACACTTTACCAGTAGCAATTTTATGTTATTAGGCAAGAATTCCTCAAATTACGGCTGCTGTGTTGTGGTGATTTAGTTTAACCGCCAATACTAAACGTTGGGACGTTTTTGTTTTTCTGTTTTGGTGTTTACAAGAGGATTTTCAAGATATTTGGTGTTTCAGTAAATGAGTTGTTCTTATTATTTTTCAGCTTCATTAAGCCTTATTTAGGAATAAGTTAATTCATAATTGAAGCTGTTAAAATCGCTGATAATGATACAGTTTGATGTTTTTATTCCGAAATGACAAAATGCCATCACAGCAAGAAACTAATGAGCAGAAACGTCCCAAGACTCCTAAGATATTTGGCACCTGATGGCTACCGGAAAAATTATGCACCTATAAGATATTGTTAGAATAGTATTTGGGCTATTTCTCTCATAGTTCTGTTTTGTTATTACCAACGTTCAAATATAAGAAGGAGCTTTGTAAACAAACAGAATCGTTCGGTTTGCGCACAATAAAGCTCTTATTGGTCAAACTTTCATAACAACGCTCTCTTCGACCGCCCTAAGAGACTGCCAGGATCGTACTCGGAACGGACTATGGATGGTACTGGATAGAAATGATCCAATAATTTGAGTCAGCAATTTCCACATGGCACATCAGAACTTTTTTCCTCAGAAACTCTAGTGCAAAATTTCTATTATGATTTGCATCTGTCATAAACATTTTATATCCGACGTACCCTATTTTTTTATTTTGTTTGTTTTTATATTATTATATACTAAATATTTTTTTTTCGGATGCTCGAGATTGCGGCAAAGTAATTCCAGGAAACACCAGAGTTTAAGAGATTTGGGTGGGAATCTTGCAAGATTCCGACAAAGTAATTCTGGGAAACACCAGATTTGGATCCTTTTCCCTAATGGGTGAAACCCATCTTGATTTGCATAAATATCGAAGTTTTCAATTGACAAGACTCGTAAAAGATCTCTATTCAAATTTTTTTTTTTTTATTTATTTACAAAATGAAAGTGTTGCATCAACCATTCAGGTTATTAGCAACATCGGTGATACACTATATGTAAGTATACAGGTTAATGTTCTTAAGGTATTGTACAACTTTGTATGTTTGATCCGCACTTAACATATCTGATAATGAGGCACTTGAAAACATAAGTCTATGGTTGGCGTATTTTGGGCACTCTGATAACACGTGTTTCACGGTTCTATTCAAATTTATAATGGTCATTCACTTGTAATATCCGAAATATATTTAGTTTCGGTCCAAAATTTTATATTATTTTGTACGAAACTCTTTGTCCGCTGCTCAAGATTCCGACAAGGTAATTCCGGGAAACACCAGATTTGGGTCCTTTCCCTTAATGGGTTAAGGCCATCTTGATTTGCATAAATATGGATGTTTTCAATCGACAAGACTACTTAAAATACCTAGAGCTACTGTGAAGGTCTAGCTGTTCAAAGTGTTTATAGATTTTGTTGTGAAAAGTGTATTGTGTTGGAAAATCTTTTGACAAAGTGTACCTACATCGATAGTAAAAGTGTAAATCCTTGTAAGTCTGGAAAAAAAGTTTTAGAGGCTGTATCCATTTTTGTCTCTCTTATGGATGGAGATTTATCTTAAAAGCAAGCTCATGGAATGGGAATCCTATTCGCAGAGACTTCACCTGATGAATTTTCGGCTCAAATACTAGAATACTACCCAAAGAGCTCAAATCCTTATAATCTCAAAAATTGACTTACGAGGTTTTACACTTTTACTATCGATATAGTGTTTATAGAACAATGTCGAATTCGGAAACGGATACTGCAACTGAGGGTGATATGTCCAAAAGGTCCAAATGGTTGTATTTCTCTGCTGAAGAGAAAGAGATAATTTTGAACATTTTTCTCAAAGAATTGGAAGAACATCCTGATTTATCGAAAAGAGACTTAGTAGGAATTGTTTCAAAATCCTCAGGGGTGATTGATTCAGCTGTATTCAGGATTCTCAGAGAATAAACACTGGCGCCACCTAAGAGAAGAACCCAGTCGTTAAAAATAATCGATTCGGTTGATGATTTCGATATGAACCTTATCATAATAATTGATTTTGATTTGAACATATGTATAATTGAAGACTTTTCCATAAACTTGTTATGTTTACATATACAGGCCATTTGAAAACGAAACAGACGAGATTACAGACGAAATAAATTTTTTCGATAGAAATGCTCGGACAGGTCGATTTCTGTTTCGAGGGGGACAACTTAAGATGTAGGTTCCAGACGCATAGCGCTTCAACCCTTGCTACTACAACCCCCACCCCCGATTTTTGAATAGGGAAGATGGGGTGAGTGATGCCTCAATTCAAAGGTATTTTTATACTGATTTCAGCACAGTAATTGTTTTTTTCATTTTATGCATTAGTTCTCGAAATATTCATGCGTTAGTTAATTTTATCACTTAAATTAATTTTTTGCGAATAATTGACATTTCGTGCTTCCGAAACACCAAAATTTCCGTACTTGTATTTGAAATTGCAAAACATCTACCACTGGGCAAATGAAGTCATACCGTACGTGTTAATGCTACTAGGGTCAGATGTTCGACTAGCTGTTTTATTCACTGAAATCATTCTCCAACTGTCCGGTATCAGAACGATTTGAAGTATTGATCTAAGAAATAAGACTTTTCAAAGTAAAGTAAATAATTTATCAAAAACTCACATCAATTAATTAAATATTCAAATTGTTCACCATTAGCTTCCATACAATGAAATAAGTTTTGTTCGAAACGATGGCGCACATTTTGCAGCATTTCTGGAGTGATTTGACGACATTCGTTCACTATACGTCTTCTTAAATCTTCTATGGAATCGGGCTGTGTAGAGTAAATTTTACTTTTCAAGTGGCCTCAAAGAAAGAAATCTAGTGGTGACAGATCTGGCGATCTGGCTGACCATTCAGTGGGACCCCTTCTTCCAATCCACCGATTTGGAAATCTTTGATCCAGATATTCTCGAACTGGTAAGGCGTAGTGTGGAGGAGCTCCATCCTGCTGATGAAACACAATCTGATCTTCCACATAATTTCCAGCATTGTTTTCAATAATTTCCGTCAAAATTGGATCAATGTGATTTTCCAATAAGTCCAAATACATATCTCCAGTAAGATTACCAGGTAAAAAGAACGGGCCGACAATGTTGTCACCAAATATTCCAGCCCAAACATTGAGTTTTTGTGGTTGTTGAGTATAAACTTCGTGGAACAATCTCGGATTAGCAACGGCCCAATAACGACAATTGTGTCGATTTACTGTGCCGTTTAGAAAGAACGAACACTCATCGAAGAAACAAACATTGTACAGATAATTGGGATTAGCAACTCGTTCACTCATTGTATCACAAAATTCAACACGACGGTCAAAATCATCTTCGTTTAGTGCGTGTGAAAGATGGATTTTGTAAGGATGGAATTTATGATGCTTCAAAATATTTGCAATTCGAGTTCGTGTAAAACCAGATTCATGTGCTAGCTGCCTCGTACTCGTCATTGGATTCAGAGCAATCTGTCCAAGAACAGCTACTTCAGCTGCTTCATTTCTTTCCATGTTTCGTTTTTTATTAGCCACGGACCCGGTTTCTTGAAACTTTGATACTAATTCCAAAACATACTTTCTAACATGTTTATCTAAATGTCGTTGATTGAAGAATTCTGCGGTTCTATTCGCACATTGATTGTTTGCAAAAAAAGTCAAATTATTTCCACCCGCTCTGCAATTGAATAAACCATGTCGAACAATGAATTAGAACACATACAAGTCTCGATTCAAAACTAAGAATAATTCACATGTCAAAGAACCAGTAAGCCAACTTAATGATCTGTTCGTAATAAATAGAAAATTATCGATTCTCATTTTTTTGAAAAAGATATGAATTCAATAATCAACAAAATGAAAACATTATTGAAGCCAACTGAGAAAACACTTCATAATTAAGTCGGAAATCGTTTCACGAATTGGGACTGGAATATTTCTGTGGCATCATTAATGATTTGATTTTCTTACCTGGTAATCTGATTAGAGATATGTACGTATTTGGACTTTTTGGAGATTTCTATCGATCAAGTGTTACCGCATGTTATTGGAAATACTGCAAATTATATCGAAGATAATTTAGATTGAGTTTCAGCAAGATTGAGCTCCTTCGCAATACGCTTTGTTTGTTCGACATCTTGATTAAAGATTTCTATGTCAGTGGATTGGAGGAAGGAAGCCACAGTCATGGTTGTTTGAAGCTCAAAATGTCGATTTTTCACAAAAAAACACTACAAGTGCCATGATAACACCACTTCATTTTCAAATACTTAGTTGAGAACATTTCGAGAACTAATGCATGAAATGAAAAAAACAATTACTGTGCTGAAATCAGTATAAAAATACCTTTCAAATGAGGTATCACTCACCCCATCTTCCCCATTCAAAAATTGGGGGTGAGGGTTGTAGTAGCAAGGGTTGAAGCGCTATGCGTCCGTAACCTACATCTTAAGTTGTCCCCCTCGAAACAGAAATCGACCTGTCCGAGCATTTCTATCGAAAAATTTTATTTCGTCTGTAATCTCGTCTGTTTCGTTTTCAAATGGCCACCCTGTATATTTCACTTAGATGTGTTGTATGAATTGCATTCGTATACTAATATCATTGTTCTCTTTAAACAATGATAATATTCAGTTAAAACCTTAGACCTTTGTCTAAGGTTAAAACTGAACGATTGTGTGAAATCTCCTCGATTCAACTCTGGACGGAAAGTATCTAAACGAAGGCCCTCCTACCGCTGCGCCAAACTTGTTGATATTGCTCCTTCTTACATTCGAACAGAGTATAGCATTCGCCTGCCTTCCTCAGGATTCATATCTTCTGAATAGCTATGCACTCAGACAAATTACTTCTACATAATCAACTTTGAAATTAAATAAGCGTCATTTCCATGGCATTTATAACTCAAAAACATTCAAATCATAATATATGAATCAATGAATGCATAAGTCTATATTATTATAAGGGGTAGGGGTGTCTTATTGAATAGTGTCCATCCCTATAACTCAACAACGAATCAGAATTTGTGAAAACAGTCAGACAGGTTGATTTTTGATGACAGGAGGACATGATCTGCGATACAAAGCTTGTTTCTATTAGCAACCCCCTGGAGACGGTTGCAACCCCATCAGGAATTTGAATAGGAAAAGTGGGCAGTTTTGTAGCACAAATGTATGAATGGATTCAAATTTGTATGAACCTGCAGTTTGTGTTCTTATAAGTGAATATTCACAAAGTTACAGGGTGTTATTCATGGAATTATGGTACGGATAAAACTAAACGAAACAGAGATGTTCTAACTGATCGTATAATTTCTAATGAAAGAAAAATATTTTCAACAAACAGTATTAGTAAAAATTGTCTGCAAATGATCAACACCCTTGCCATTAGATTGCATGCAATCGTTCTACAAAATTATTTCGTACATGCTGTGTAGCATTTCAGGAGTAATGTTACGACATTCTGTCACAATTCGTGCTCTAAGGTGGTCTAAATCTGCAACTTTGGTTTTATAATCTTGTGATTTCAAGTGGCTGAACTGAACTGAAGAGTTGTTCTTGCTATATACAGGGAATTTCATTGGTAAATGAACATACGGTAACCTGAGCTAGAGCTACCCTAGACGAGTCCAAAAAATCGATATATGATAGGTCTAATCAAATCCAAAACAGAGATAGTGGATGGTTTATGTATTCACCAAAAATTTAAATTTCTCATAACTTTTGAATCAACCAGTATAGTCGGTTGATATTCGGAACGTATGATCCACTTTCACAGATCGATCGATTCACCTTTGAATATCCCAAAAATTCCAATCCGGGAATATGGGACTTCTTCCAAGCTGAGATTTAACACCCTGTATATTAAAATTTTGGGATTTGATTGAGATATTTGAAGAGATCAAAAAATTTCAATGAGGTTCGTTCAGTGGATGACATTTTGCTCATATAGACAGCTTCAGGGAAAGATCCAATTGAATATTGGAATTCCACTAATTCTCAAAAGAATCGTACATTGTGATCAAATTGAATTTTTTTTTGTCCCACTGATTGCACATTCGAATTTCATAGTATTTTGAGGAATCATTTCAAGTTAATTCCGGAAAAACATTATTGAACAAAGATGAATAAATAAATAAAGAAACATAAAATCGAAAGTACCACCATGTTGGCTGCAACCACCCCCCCCCTCTCGGTGCGTCACTGAACTGATGAAAATGATGTCAGGATGTCGTTCATTGAAAATCCTCGCAGTAGCCCTGGCACAGTCATAGTTTTGGAAATAAATTTTCAACATTTCCTTTCTCTCCTCCAACGTGTAAACCATTTTGTAATTTTTATTAGGAACTTTGCGTATGGCCTGGCAGTGCAGATTCTGATGAGCATGGACTTTAACACTTTTCAATCATCTTACTGTGTGTTTCGTTTTTTTCTTTCAAAAGAAATTATACGATCAATTAGAACATCTCGGTTTCATTTAGTTTTATCAGCACCATAATTCCATATTAAACACCCAGTAACTTTGTAACCCTATAGGTATATATTGGAACCACCTTGTTCACACAGAAAAATCCTCATTCCCTTCATTACCAATAAATTTTCCTTTTTCTTCATTCCACCTTTCTTCAAAAGGCATTTATTAATGTCGAAGGCGCGAAATAACCACAACAAATATTGATAACACAAAGTAAATTTCAAGATACCAGTTGTCTGAGACCTTGCGATAATTAATAGCGTTGATTGCGGCAAAAAATAAAAGAGAAGCCAAATGGTCCTCCATTCAAACCAGCGTGGACTTAATGAATCGCAAAGAACACGCATAAGGGGACAAAAAAGGAACGCTAGAGGCAGGTGGAACATAAATTTCAATAAGTGCCATTGGCTTGACACGATCATTTTCCAATATAGATAAGTCACGACAACAAGGTTAGATCAATTGTGAATGGTTTATATTTGCTGATTACTCTTGAAAAATTGTCTGGAAAAAACGGAGCAACGTTGAAATTATTGCTTGTTGTAATAAATCAACTACCTTGAATTGAATGAAGGATGAACTGTCCTCACATACGTTACATTAAAAAGTGCCTGATTAGGTGTGCATCGATCTTTATCTTTCCTTCTTATGATGAGCTAAAAGTATTTGAATAAAACAATTTCTGGTTGAAATTTGTCTCCTACTCATAGCAGAGCAAACTCTGATTGTCTGAGAATGAAGGATTATCTCGAGAAAAACAGTTGTTCGGGTCTTTCGCTTCTTCTCTACATTCCTATATTGAGCTAGTTGATATACCCACCTATACTCCATTCACTTTTATTTAATCACATAGGAGGTCATGGTTTCGTTTTCAGGAGTTGGTGCTCCTGATAAAAAATCTGTGCGCGTACATAGAATATCGTTAATGACAAAACGACGTTGCCAGTTTCTTTGTTTACATCAAAGTATTCAAAGATATTTTGGCATGGGTACAAACGGCAAATTTGAATTGGACCAAAAATCGATTTATAAGCATAAAAAAGCAAAAGTAAGTACTAATCGCCTTTTTTTACACTTGATAACGAAGTTTTTTTTCAGGTATCTGGCCGTTTGGAAAGATTTCAAACGAAATTCCGGTCCCCCAGAAGTTTGGTTAGTTTCGGTATCGTTTTTGGTGCTCAAAATTTATTTGGAATGTGTAAATTGACAAAAAAGGCTTAATTATACGATCTTCCCACGAAAGCGACCGGAAAATATAGTTCAGATAGGATTTTCGAGGAATTATGAGGAAAGAACTTTCAGAATGAAATTGCACGATTTTCGTAAGTAAACGTGTTTTGGATGGCCATCATCGGTCTCTAAATGATTATTGTTGATCGTTTTCACGTTTCAGAAAAAAAACCACTTCGTATAAGCCCATTTTGAAGAAATTTGTGTATGTAACATTCAACGGTAGGTATTTGCTCTTAATCGAAAGAATATATTATATCTAGTGCTACTTCTTTCAAAAGAGACACAAGCTTTTATAATGCTGTTAGGGCCCTATAATGTGGAGGAGTTTGCGTCTTATTTTAGAACAGGTGAATGATAAATGTGAAGCATATGTTTGACCTATTACATTTTATTTGTACAAACCTACTGTGGTTGTAATGTATGAATATTTTTTGAACTAATGAATTACTATACAGTCAGAATATTTTACTCCTTGTTCGTAAGATCAAATAAATGAAATGTATATCTTCTACTCTTATTTTTATTAAGTTAGCTATTAAGGTTATGTTCTAAGAAAAAGTTCCTCTTGCATCAGAACTCCCTTCAACTATTTGGATTCCAATAGAGGGATATAATATATAATGTTCCATTATTCTTGATTCAACAATTGATGTCGTCAAGTCTTGAACTTTCAGTTCAAGAGGATAATTAACATTAAATCTTCACAAGCATGCATATGAAAATTATGTGAAAGCAATGCAATTTTCTTGTATTTTTCATGCAAATAACTAGAAAAGGAATTCTTTCTATCAATTCATATAAACGTAAATTATTTTCGTCCAAAACACATCTTTTCCAATTAATTCATTTTCCGAATAAATTTACATTCTGAGAAATACGCTAAGAATGTAGAAAGGGCAACATAGTGTTTACTTGGAACATAAAAATATTTTGAAAAACGTCATAACTTCGATACAGAGTGGAATGTGTCAAATTTCCAAGGCCAGAGTTATGATTTTATAATTGTGAATGGAGTATACCTATGTAGATGATACCAGACTTCCAAACTTTCTTATTAATATTATCATGCAAATATGCAATCACCGACTTTATTCATTGGAAATTTCACTAGCTTTTTCACATGAATGAAGGCTAAATAATATAACCATACAGCTTTCGGAGTTATCGAAAATATAGACCGATCCGTATAAAATAATGATTTATCGCCATTTAAAATGGAACACACTGTATATGTGGTAAAATTGGTGTTTTTGAATAAAATTCGTATATGAACTTGATGCCTTGTTTGAGAGGTTATGTTTGCATTCTATACGAATAAAATCATATTTTTTCGGAGACCCCAACAGGAGGTCAAGCGAGAAACCCTAATTATTCATTTATCGCTTAAAAAGGACGTCCTGTATCAATAGTACTCCAATAACGTCATTGGACCTCTTCGATAACATGTTGATTTGCAGGTAGTATTAGAATAAGTATTTATGAAATTTGGCTTTCTTATTAGAATTTATGACATCGTGAAGACAATGTTCATCACATAACGCTCAAATTAGGCTAGAACAACTTCTCAGACAGCGCAGAAACAATAGGGATTCGTCATACACAATCAAGTTGAAGAAATTAGTATTTTCTTGACCCTAAACAAGCCCTGGTTAGTTAATTCCAAATTTCTCAACAGAAATTGAACGTTTTCTTATTGATGATAATTCTCTTTGCTGATATAGGAATACCTAATCTCACTTTGGCTATATACTTTTATACTCAAGGCAGAGATAGGCATTTCAAATCCACAAAAAAATTAATTAGAAAGCAAGTAATAAACGAAGTCATAGGTAAAGAAATTCGAAAAAGTTTGAGTGTTCTGGGCCGAATATTCTTTTTGAAAATTCAAATAGAATTAAGTGAAATGAATATTATAAAAACGGTTATAACTTAAATATCACTGAGGATAAGTCCAACTATAGCATATTTCTGTACATATGTACAGAATATATACATATTGGTATAGTTCTTCGACTCATATCATATTCATCATTATACATAGCTCCACAAATGTTTCTTTATAGAACTAAAGGGTTTTCCAATAAGAGTTATTTCGAAATGCAAAGAAAAATGCCACCTTTGAGGTCTTGAATCGACGCTGGGCTCTTGGAGTAGACCTTCTCTTTCACATGGCCTCCAAGGAAGAAGTCGCAAGGTGTTAAATCACAAGATCTCGGTGGCCGATTGTGATCTCCTCTTCGAGAGATAACACGGTCCGGAAACTTTTCCCAAGAAAGATCAATGGTTTTGTTGGTTGTGTGGTACGTAGCGCCGTCTTGTTGACAGTAAAATTTCACAGATCAATACCATCCAATTCCGGGCATAAAAATCATTAATCATCTCTCGCTAGCGCAATCCTTTCACCGTATATGACTGTTGTTCCAGCCTCATTCTTGAGAAAGTGAGGTCCAATGACCCCGCTGGACCATAAACCGCACCAAACAGGCACATGTTGAGGATAGAGAGGCTTTTCAACAATTACTCTTGGGTTTTCCGAGCCCCTGATGCGATAATTTTGCATGTTGACGAAGCCACTGAGGTGGAAATGGGCTTCATATCTCGAGATGATTTTTCGACGGAATTCCGGAACATTTTCATGCATTTCAAGGACCCAATCAGCCAAGACATGACGTTGTTGATGATCGGCCTGCCTGAGTTCTTGGGTTTACTGAACTTTATAAGCCATAAGACCCAAATATTTATGAAAAATACGGCGTAATGAAGTTTGTGGAATGCCTAATTCGAAATAACGACGAGGAATGGTCAAACCTGGCTTTTCTTCAACACTGTCGGCTACAGCAGCAATATTCTTGGCTGTTTTTGAGCGACGTGCACGTGTTTTATTCTTCACATCACTAACTTGTCCTAATACCTCAATTTTTTCACCAATTTCTATACCTATGGCAGTTTGACAAGGTGCTTCACGACGACCCAAGAATGTTCGAGTTTCACGCACCGTCCCTGCCAAATTTTCACCATTTTTATAGTGAATTTTAATAATTTCAATGCGTTGTTGAAGAGTGAATCGTTCCATTTCTGGCGTAGTTCATATTTGACAAATGTCAAAAAATGGCAGCTTCAAAAGACACATCTACGGAAAAGGCGGGCTATTCAAAATAACACCTCCCATTGGAAAACATTTCATATAGGGTGTTGTGATCAAAATTTTCTTAGCATTTTCCTTACAGCTCCTGCAGTTTTTGAGTTATTTAGCCCCAATCATCTAGGTATATGAAGCCCGATCATAACACCTACCTACAGTTTAAAAATTTAAATTTCCTAAAAAAAATTGATAGTTTTTTCCCATTCAGGATCACAGATTTGAAAAACATATTGAGTAAACAGAAAAATCTCAATATAACAGAAAACATATTTTGTATGTACCTACCGCACCACAAGAAAGTTCAAATGCAGAAGAGAGGATACTACCCTTTATGAATGTCTGAATACATATTTTCAAAACCCTTCGGCATGTCTAATGATGTGAGCTCTGAAAGTACATAGTCTGTAATTTGAATTTGACAGAATATTTAAAAAACTGCAGGAGCTATAAAGAAAAAATCAAAAAATCTAATTTCAGCACCTTGCATACATTTATAAGTACAAAAATATTTAGGTCATAAATCTTCATCATAAAATGTGCTAAAGATACCACCCTGTATGGTTTCAACACGCCGTTTGTGACTTATTGTGATGAATGAGCGATTAATGTTTCTCGCTTGATTGCCTGTTGGAGTCTCTGAGTTCTATTCGAATCAAACAAAAATATTGATCGAATTCCAACTTAAGTGGTCCAAATTTTGAATCGAGGAATATATCACATCGATATCCCAACACTCAGCAGCTGGAGAGCAACAAAACCCACCATACCTGCAGATGACGCCCATATATCCACAATGTAACTCATGTTTACGTATCTTGATTACCATATGGGATCTACATAACATTTTTTACAGTCCATTTCCTGCAGATCTCGATAACTTAGCATTGAAACGCCTATGCAAATGGGTATGGTAAGAAATGGTAAAGAATAAAGGAATGAATGATGGTAAATCAGTGTGGGTATTGGCTGAGTGAGGTTCGGACGAGGCAGACCATTGGATGACTGGTTTCTCGTGCCCGCCCATAGAAGAGTGGAGAGACTGGCAGGTGCACAACACAGATCACAGATTCTTGCAGTCCTGGTACTTCTGTCTCCGAGAGATGCTCGTGCGAAGGAAGAAGATTTTGGTTTCCACAATTTCATTTGGGAATCCATGACAATGTCCTTCTTTTGTAGCTCTCTCTTTGTTTTCGGAAATATATTCCATAAATTATTCGAATGCCTACACGATTTACTTTTTGGTATTCAAAAATTATTGAACTATTTTTTGATACATAAGCTCAATTTTTCCATTCTTATGATAAGGCTGTAAGTCGTAACTAAAGAAATATTAATATAATTTTACTCTTCCAAAAGAAAACTTCAGCGTCCTCCTGAAAGTGATTAAGGGGAGCTTTCACCCCAAAACTGGTTCTATGAGTACTCACGTACAATATTGATTATCTCCATCAAGCTTAATCACAAAAGTAATGCTTTTATTATTATCATAAAATTTTTGCTTATAACTATTCGTTCCATAAAACTTGTTTTTATGTATTAACATTATTTGTGATAATAAAATTAATTATGAATCAATAATTCATCAGATAAACGTAGGAGTTCAGGTGATAAAATTATTGATTACAACCAATTAAATTTCATTGCAAATTCCCAAATGAACATAAGGAATTATAGTTTTTTCGTATTTGAGATTTATGTACAATAATAATCCACTTTGAGCAACTTTTAATTGTTGCTTCTCTTTCTTTTAATGCATTTTGTAAGGTAGGGAACACCGGGGCATTGTTTCGGTTGCCCCCAAAAGATCCGCCCTTGTCTTCGAGCTCAAACTTTCTCTTAGTTGTTTCCTACTTCCTGCCAGAATTTTCATAAGAATTTGCGCACATTACACGTAAATGAATGAAGTAGTAAGCAGGTATATGGTAGTACAAGTACACCAACAAGTACTATCAATTCTTTCTACAGTGAACTGCATAATTCTCTGAAAATCATCTGGTTTGTTTTTTTAGGCTATAATACAAATTTGGAATTTTCAGTATATATATTTTTTTTTTTTTATTAAATTCATGTGTCTCGACTGCTCGGGCCATTGACACGGTTACAGTTTATTTTTACAAAATTAAATTAACAAACTATAAATTTTCAAATTTGACTATATAGATGAATAGACTTAAGGAAGTTCATCAAGTTTTTGAAATTTCTTCGATATATTAAGTCAAATCTTTGGTTTGACTTCAGTTCAATACTGATTGAAAACATTATTTGTCGTTTACAGTTTTGTTGTCACCAGACATCGAAAATACAACATTATTTTTGGGACATTGCTGATTTAGCGAATTTATTTCATTTCTTTCGGTCAGTGAATACTGATAACCTTTCGCGGAATTGGAATACTATGATGTATAATACAATTTAAACTAAGAAAAATTCAAGAAAAACACTAATTGGGACAAGGAGAATTCGAGCAAACAGTAAAATATGAAGTTAAATATTAAAAAATCCCTTGAATACTACAGAACCGTATACATGTGGGATGGTGTACAATATGATGCCATTGTTGTTGATTAGTTCATCTAGGTTCTGATGACATAATCCACTCGAAATTTACCATGAACAGATCGCCCAGAATAAATCTAGATGAATTTGAAGATACTTCATCTAGAATCTAGAAAATCGACAAACTTGAGAATTATACATAATCTACTTCAATATTTATATCATCTCTATATCGTCATGGGCACTGAAAATCCATGCAGGCAATAATTTTCAGCTTCGAAATCTACCTATAACATGACGTCCTCTTCTGAATCTTTATATCGAGTTACCGATCATAATCCTGTATGGATATTTTACGGTGGTTTTGACTATCTATTTTAATAATGGCTGAGCTCTATCATCATTTTAATGGGCTCGCCTTTGGGTGAATTTCGTAAGGTTCTCTCACATTAAGAGGGCAATATTCGGTAATTCCTTCAGGTGGAACATTTGACACTAATGCCAAGGGACATGAGAATTCGCCGCTTCTTCCTTAAAAAAGCCGATAACAATCTTGGTTAGAAAAAACGTTATCCAGCGACTGTCCGACGGTTGAAACTACGCAACTGATACTGGAACTCTGATAGAAGGAAATGCTGTAACTGGAGGTTGATGGAAACTGGGTATTTATATTCTTCATTTATGATTTTTGAAAGATGAGGAAGATTGAAATGAGAAATGCTGCTAATTGGAAGACAAAAATAAGGTTAATGCATGCAAAAACGTTTGCTATGCCGAGTGGTATTGATGACCGAAAGTTAGGACAATTCTGTCCTAGGCAGCTTTGGCCCCTGAAGCAAAGCCTAGTTTCTCGGCTTGTCCATTGATATCGAGAAACTGAAAACTTGACCGAAAGATCAACAATGCCCAAGATCTACCACCCTGATCTACTGATCATCGAAATATTGTTATCGCCAAATCTTTCTTTCAATAAATCAGTGGTTACGGTAGCAGCATGAGGTGTAGCACCATCTTGTTGGAACCAAAACAATTCTGGGTCGATAGCATTCAAATTTTGAAACGAATAATCATCGATCATCGATCTGTTTCGAGCACCATTCACGGTAATATTAGCTTCAGCATCGTTTTTTAAGGAATATGGACCGATGATGCCTCCAGCGTGTAAAGCACACCATACAGTGCATTTTTCAGAATGCAATGAAACCTGCAGAACTTCTTACTTCTTGATGATTGTTTTCACCCCATATACGACAATTTTGCTTGTTTACGAAGCCGTTTAAGGTCGGCGTTTAAAGCGAGTTGGAAAGCTCAGCCGATAGAGGCGCCACCGTCCATTTTATGAATATCTCCATAGAACATGCACTATCACTATCAAGTTCTATGAATATCTCTCTAATCATGAATGAAATGTACAATGGCGCTCTCTATCCGAAAATCGCCGAACTATGGAATAAGCGAATTTGTGGGTAAAGCAGGAACTTTTTCCCGCCAAAATTTGAATTTGGCCATTTTCTGCCAATTCCGTATTTCAAGTTAATCTTCTGAACGAAATTATCAGTAGATTCCCTTTTAATCGGAAGTTGAACTATTTTCATGGATCTTTCTGTTGAAATAAAACAGAAGCATGGGTTGGCTCATTTTCTTCTATTTTTAAAAGAAAAAAAATTAACTGTCGGAATGAAATCGATTAAAATTATTTCAACAAAAACCCTAATCCTTTCTGAGTTCACCCACAAAATTTCAGTTCTCAAAGTGAAACCGTTTTCGAAATCAACTTGAAATGAAAACACACTACATTGAACGCCCACCTTAATCAGAAAAGAGCTTCATCACTAAATCAAATTTTTCGATGAAAAAGTGGATCAACTTCAAGCTATTCTAGGACCTAAACGGCAAAGAAACGACGCTTATTATGTTCAAGTGACTTTAGTTCTTCACCCAGTTGGATCACGTATGTCATTTGGTACAAAGTCCAACTTGTTGTGAACGTCGACGAATAGACAAATATGGATCTTCTTCAACACCATCACTTACAGCAGCGATATTCTCTCCTAAACGTACAGTTCTTTGTCTTCTTGCTGTTGTTGCATCGAGTAGAGAAAATGCTGTCCGAAATCTATCGACAGTTCCACGAATAAGCTACTCTGATGGACGATTATGTAAACCAGTGGTTTTCAACCTTTTTCATGATGCGACCCCCCTGGCATGTAAAAATAATTCGCGACCCCCCGACCCTTCGCGTTTTTATCATGTGTGTTTCTGTATGTTACAGTGTTAAAATATTCATTCCATACATCGATGTGAAGTTAGCCACATACACTCAAAGACAAAAAATTGCTAATGGAAAAAAATTCATAACTTAGTGAAATGAGATGGTATTGCAATCAGATTTGGATGTGAGCTTGATTGGTTGATAAGAAATTGAATCCTGTTACATTTGGAGACTTTCAAGACTCAGGGAAAGAGTTATGGGGGTTGTTGGGGGTTGTTGGGGATGGTTTCTGGCAAAAATCAGAACTCGACGAAATGGGAGTGTTCCACGATGGGTTTCGAATATGTGTTTCTTGAATGCCGTAAAAATGAAATGTAATACCCCTCATAGTTTGTTAGCCCCCAGGTTGGGAGATTTTGGGGGTCGTTAATAAAAAATGATGAAAAAAATTCATATCTCGACGAAATTGGAGTGTTTCACGATCATATTCGAAAATGTGTTTCTTGAATGCCGAAAGAATGAAAAACAATAAACCCCATAGTTTTTTTAGCCCCCAGGTTTGAAGATACAGGGGTGTTTTTGAAAAATTATGAAAAAAATTAATATCTCGGAGTAATGAGAGTGTTCCACGGTCAGATTCGAATATGCGTTTCTCGAATGCCAAACAGTGGCGACGCCAGCTTTCGAAGACAGGGGGGGCCAAAAGGGGTCGGACTTTTTTAGGAGGGGCCAAAGTAAATAGAAATACAACGGGAAAATTGAAAGTCTTAGAATGTCAAAAAATTCTAGGCGGGGCCAGCAAAATTTAAGTGATGGCCCGGGCCACCCCTGGCCCCCCTCTAGCGTCACCACTGATGCCAAAGGAATGAAATACAATAAACCCCATAGTTTGTTAGTCCCCAGGTTTGGAGATTTGGGGTGTTGTTTATGCAAAATGATGAAAAAAAATTCATATCTCGACGAAATGAGAGTGATCCACGATCATGTTCGAATATGTGTTTCTTCAATGTCGGAAGAATGAAATACAAAAGATCCCATAGTTTCTTAGCTCCCAGGTTTGGAGATTTGGAGGGTTGTTCATGAAGAATGGTGAAAAAAATTCATATCTCGAAAAAAGGAGAGTATTCCAGGATCAGATTCGATATGTGTTTCTTGAATGGCGAAAGAATGAAATACAAAAAACCCCATAGTTTGTTAGTCCCCAGCTTTGGAGATTTTGGGGGTTGTTTATGAAAAATGATGAAAAAAATTAATATCTTGGAGAAATGAGAGTGTTCCATGAAAAAAGAATTGTGTCATTTGATTAATCCAAAACAAGCACAACCTTCGCATGAGTCTTGGGAGTTTATTCTTTGTTAATTTGTTTGTATTAACATACAAATGTTTATGAGTATTTGATTCTGTTGAAATTCTCTTACTAAAGTTCTCTAAACCTCTGGCGACCCCCCTACAGAGGCTTCGCGACCCCCCAGGGGGTCGCGACCCACAGGTTGAAAAACACTGATGTAAACCATACATTTCACGAAGTGATCCTTAAGTTTGGGCGACTAGAACGATTTTGAAAACAAATTTAAATAATTTGTAGACGTTGTTGCGGCGTGAATCTTTCCATGATAATTTGTCAATGCTTACTGAACAGAAATGTCAAAACAACATGGATTCCACCTTCTGTCGAATAACAGTTATCCCTATCGAAATTTCTATCACTCTATAAAAAACGAGACATTACAGAGGTTACAGTTCACTGCGACCTTAAGGACTATTGTGTCCCCTAACACTGGTGTTGAAGAGATGAGTTAGATATGTGATTTATCACATTTATCGGATTTATTATATATCGAAAATTGGAGAAAAACTGGAAAATTGTGAAACAGTCTCAAAACTTTTGTGAAGCAGTATATACTTGGGAGAATTCTGTGGTGAAAAAGAGAGTAGAGAGTACCTGGATCATACTATTTTGGTGATGGTGAAGTGTACGTATACAGCATTTCCCTTCACCCTGTGATTACCAGGAAGATCACCTGATATACAGTGTGCTTTAAAATTATGGAACAAATTCATTTTCACAGAAGAAAAATATTTCGCAACAAAATCCTGAGACAGATCAATTTTTGTTTCACTTTTACCAAATTTTTATGCATTTTTGAAGGATTTTTGTTGCACCCTGTGCCATCCCCATCAACCCTCTAAATTTTTTGAATGGGGGAAATGAGTCATGTGGTACTTTTTTGGCAAGGTCTTTGTATCTTATTCGCAGGCGTGCAGAAATTTTCAAGAAAATTTTATTTTTTTTTAATTCGTTAGTTCAATAAGGTTTTCAGTATGTGCACTTTGTCATGGCTCATTTACTTTGAGACGATGGTACCTGATGTAATTTATCACCGAATGAAAGTCGACCATTGCAGTTTTGTTCATGCACAACTTTCAACCCCCTCACGTGAAAAATTAGAATGTGTGAAACACTGCGCTTCAGTTATTATCTTGAGTAGGTATGATATTAATACGTTAGTAAGTTGAAACTTTTCAATGAAATGTTTCAATTCAAAGAAAGAGCCATGACAGAGTGCACATACTGAAAACCTCTTTGAACTAACTTATTTAAAAAAAAAATTCTTTCTTGGAAATTTCTGCACGCCTTTAAAGAAGACACAAAGAACTTGCCAAAAGAGTACCACATGACCTACTTTCCCCATTCAAAAAATTTGGAGGGTTGATGAGGATGGCACAGGGTGCAACATAAATCCTTCAAAAATGCATAAAAATTTGGTAAAACTGAGCTGTTTCAGGATTTTGTTGCCAAATATTTTTCTTCTGAGAAAATGAATTTGTTCCATAATGTTGACGCGCATTGTATACTCCATTCACTTTTATATAGTATCCCGGTTGACCATGACACATTTCTGCGTGTATATTTCGAAAATGTTAGGTTATAGTCATTTTCCTGTCACATAACCAAAGAAAAGAAATAATTCCAAAGACCTTGCGAACATGTTATTAGTTATGCTATTTTCTTGTGCGGAAATCAAGAATGGAGTTTTGAAATTTAACTGAAAATTAATGGAAAGAATTGTCCGTTACTTTGTGATAGGTCATTCAAAAAAATAAGGAAAGTACTCGAATAACCCGACAGAAAAACTCCTAAACGAACAGAATTCCCCAATTTTCAAAATTCTCAAGAAATAAGCCCAAATATGACATTCAAATACCTTTTTGCACAACTTGAAAAACTCCAGTATGAAAATGTAGGTACTAGTACTACGAAACCTGTGTCACAGTTGAATCTTAAAAGAACTAACTCCATTTTCAAAATTTTTGGGAATCTATCTGAATGATACACTGAATTGGGAAGAAAATTTTTCTAAACTGAGATGCAGCTCAGCATTGGCAACGTCTATGAGAATTATTTTGACATTGCGGATATTTCATGAGTGCCAACCTGAATCAGTTTTAGGTGGAAAAACTTGATAAACCTAAATCTTGGCCAACCGGTATACTTAATAAAAGTTATGTATGGGAAATGGCGTTCCGTCAAATGATCTAAGATTTTTTTTATGTAATATGAAAATAATTTATTTATGTAATTCTATTCTTATTCCAGCATAAAAAATTTGGTTACATTTAGGAAGCGGATAAAAACTCTCAGCCGTATTGACGTTTTTATATCCAGTAGAGCGGTGAAAGAAAAATCCCAACCCAACGGAGTTAATCTTGGAATAGAGGGTGATGAAAAAAAAGTGATTTTTGGGTATTTTCGTGAGGTTTACAGTTTATTTCATGACTGAATCACCCTGTTTTCTTTGAGGACCATTATTATTCTGACAAAATCAAACAAACACCTTAAATCAACCCAAAAATACAGGGTTTTCCCTCATTGTGAATAGTTTATATAATAATGGATTACCCAGTATAAATTCTGCGTATTTCAGGTTTTTTCGATGTAACAGCAACATTTCTAGTGAAATAGTTCATTTTGCGAACGTTCTTGCTCTGGAACTGAAATATTTCATACTTTGAAAATCGGGCATAGGTACATTAAATTATGGGTAACCCTTTATTCATAACGATTTTCGGTAATATTCCTCTATATGGTGGCTCTCTGGGAATGGAATGAAATGTTTCTTGAGAAAAATTGAAGTTGATTCGATTCTGCTCCGAGATACGAGCGTAGCATTTGACAAAACGCCATTTCCCATAAGGAAAGTGCGGGGTCCTTTGGACTTCAGTGTCCAAGGAGTTGGCAACTTGAATGAATGGTGCGGAATGAACCGAATTCGGTTCTATAAATGGGAGGAAAAAAATCAAAGCAAATATTCTTGTTGCCTCCTAATGATATGTTACCACAAATACCATCAGCAATCAATAGAAAATGCAAAATATGGTTAATTCAAGTTTGATTTCGAAATGGACTTCTTTCTCACGATGAAAACTGCTTATAGTATCTATCAGGGAAAAACTGTATCGAATTTCCTGCCGACGAGGATCCATAGTTACAAAACGCACAAGTGGAAGACGGTTGAATCTTTCTTGGTCTTGGCACCTGCTACCAACAAGCACCGGCTCCTTGACGGCAAGAGATAGAACGATCTACCTGCCGCAACCACGTGCTGATGAGGGTGGGGACTTAACGAAGGTAGATGCAAGACTTTACTCCTGTGAGGGTCAATGTTAGTTCAGTGCCAATACTTGAAGGCTGCGGTCATTAGATCAAGACGATCGACCCATCGATCAAGCGCGCCGCGACATCGCGATTTCCGAAACAGAAGCACATCGGGCGTCCGTTTTGCACCCCTTCGAGGACTCATCAGCACTCGTGCGTCGAATTTGCACCCCTATAAAATTTTTGACCAAATAAATTTGGACTTTGATTAAGTTATAATTAAGGACAATAACAGTGAATATTCTCTGAAAGTGGACTGTATGCTTCAGATTAACTGAGGAATAAATTAAGTTTCAGTGATCTGTGATTTTGAACTCGAAATAAATCGATCAAGTCAAACAGACATCCTGTGATTGATTTTGTTTTTCCAATTCTACAATCGTTTATTGATAAAAAAATCTATATGGACTGTTGAAAAAGCACTTGGTTGTCTGCACTAGTTATAAGTTGATATTATGAGTTTATCAATCTGTTGAGACTTGAAGACTTTAAGTATTAGTTAAAATGGAAACTTGTGTACTCATCCCCCAAGAGTTCAGTCTCTGCGTCAGGAGCCCACCCCTTGGTTCCAAAGGAGAACCAGAAGTTTCAGTTTTTTCCAACACTGCGATCGCACAGGGCGCGCAGTGCTTCCCCTTTCAAGGAACGATAAGAATTGACAAACTTGATGTTTATGGTCAGCTGGAAGATGATGATGTGAGTAATTTTGTTTAAAATTGATGAGGAAAAATGATTTTCTGTATTGGAGAATTTGTATGGGAGTCTGATCGTATATGTTCATAATACTCGTGGAGATTCCAACAGTCGATCAAGCAACGAACACTACATTTATTTTCATTCAATGGCATTTGATTCTTCCTTGCATAATAAAACAAGAAAAATCAAAATAGTGTTCCCAATTCTTTCATTTCATGATTATTCCAGTGACAATGAAATATTAGTGACGGAATCCAAATTGTCTCTCCACTTGACCAATCAGGAACTACAACGAATGAGTTCACCAAACCATGAGAAAGAATGAAACAAACTATTTTCCAACAAAATTATTTTGGAAAAAACCTAGAGATGAAAATTTCGAAAAGTAGTTAATCTAATCTGAATTTGAAAATTCTTCGAACGGTTCTACTTAGGTTTCGAGGTTGACATCAAAGAGGATTTTTAACAGTCGAATATTCAATAAATTACATCATTTTGAAAAGATACATTTGAAAACTATGAATTTTTATGTATGTTATAATAAGGCATCAGCAGAAGATTTTTAACGCCCTTTTCTTTGGCAATCTGTCAGAATTCAAAGCATTTTTTCAATATATTGAGGAGATTACAAAAAAAGGATTTCTGTCTATGCTCATATAAAATAAATGGAAAATTTTCAAAATGGATTCCCAATTGTTTCCATTTCCCACGAAGGAGATATTCAAAACAACTCCTCCAGCATAAAGGTGTTGTGTGATTTAATTTTACACTCATTATCATGTACGGAATGATCTTGTATAATTAGGAATATAAGATAATTATTAGTTTGTTTGTCGATCACTTGATGAATTCCATTCCTGAAGTCATATTCCGAATGATATGCATCTTTTTTGCATATTTCTATCCGGATACAATCTCAATAAAAAAACATCGAATGAATTTAAAACGAGAATGAAAATGGAGGATTTCGTGATTACGAATAGGAAAATTTAATGATGGGTTAGACGCGAAAACTAAGTGTTGTTACCTTCTGTATTACTGTAATCTGCAAGTCCCAAAATGATTGATTTCTTCAAATTAATATTCAGGCATGGTAACCGGATTGTATATTCTTATGAATTCGAGATATAAATTTGATGAAATACGTATTGGGAAGATTGATTTATTGAATTTTTTCATCGATTTTCGATAATTTTTTGGAACTACATGATCGCATCACAATGTGTATTATCAAGCAATCATAAATTGCTATTCCTTTCGATGAGATAAGCTATAGTAGGCCATTTCTCATCAGCAAATTTTCATTTTATCTGCTAAGTGAATCAAATCCTTGAAAATATCACATACAGGGTGTCCCGAAAACAATGGATAAGCCTGCAACTATAGATAGACACTGTCGTGGTCTAACTTATTCAAAATTTTGACCTTAATGAAAATTGCACGGTTTCGGAGATATTCATGGTTTTCGTATTTTTAGAAAATTTCCAAGTGCGATTAGTTTTTCTAGTGCCATTTCTACAAATGGAGAGGTATTTCGATACGGTTTTTTTTAAATTTCACATGAGATAGTTCAGCTATCGGATCCAAAGACTTAAATTCATCAAACTAGTGTAAAAAGTTAGAAACTCGTGAATTACAAAGAAAAATTGAAAACTAAATGAAAATTCCTTCAAGTTTGATGAGCTACAGTGTAAAAAAATGTAGGACGCCCCTGGTAGACATCATCTTAAAAACTTGCTCAGTTATTGCAGATTCCAAAAAGGTATCATATGCCTAGGCATTCTATAGTTTTTCATTCTCGTAACTACTTGATTACCAAGTAGTCGAAAAATTTCGAAAAACTGTTTTTGTTGTAATCGTTATTCTGAGCTCATGTGTTAATGTAAATGTATGATTATACCTAGCTATTCTGATTTGTTTAACCTTATGGTTATTTTTCAATAGCAAAAGTATTTCCCACTAGATTCCAACAAAAATGGCCTCCTGACTCTAACACATGAGCTCAGAATAACGATTACAACAAAAACAGTTTTTAGAAATTTTTCGACTATTTGGTAATCAAGTAGTTACGAGAATGGAAAACTACAGAATACCTAGGCTTATGATACCTTTTTGGAATCTGCAATAACTGAGCAAGTTTTTGAGATGATGTCTACCAGGGGCGTCCTACTTTTTTTTACACTGTAGCTCATCAAACTTGAAGGAAATTTCATTTAGTTATCAATTTTTCTTTGTAATTCACGAGTTTCTAACTTTTTACCCTAGTTTGATGAATTTAAGTCTTTGGATCCGATAGCTGAACTATCTCATGTGAAATTAAAAAAAAAACCATATCGAAATACCTCTCCATTTGTAGAAATGGCACTAGAAAAACTAATCGCACTTGGAAATTTTCTAAAAATACGAAAACCATGAATATCTCGGAAACCGTGGAATTTTCATCAAGGTCAAAATTTTGAATAACTTAGACCACGAAGTGTCTATCTATAGTTGCAGGCTTATCCATTGTTTTCAGGACACCCTGTATATAGGTACTCACAATGTATCCCGGTTGGCTATAAAATTCTGACAAATTTCACCGTGTGTAATTTGAAAATGTTAGGATATAGTAATTTTTCTGTCATGAATACGCAACGTTGTCCTTTCAACATCGCCGGGGGGCCGAAATGTTTATTTACTTTGGGAAAATAATGAATTTGAAAAAATATTATCTGAATTCAATAATTCCAAAGACTTGGCGAATGTAGAAGAAATTTTTTTCCCTGTTAATACTGGATATATTACGCGTATATAAACATGGTTGGAAGACTCAATTATGCTTATTTGTTGTACGGAAATCAAGAATCGAGTAATGAAATTTTTCTGAAAAATAATGAACAGAATAGTTATTTTGTGTTCATTCGAAAAAAAATAAAAGTTCTCGAATATCCCGACAGAAAACTCATAAGCGAACAGTGGAATTCCCCACTTTTCAAAATTCTCATAATTAAACCGAAGACAAATATTTTTTTGTACAACTTGAAATACTAACTCCATTCACAAAGTTGAAAAAGAGTATCTGAGAATCATTTGACATTAATTTAACGAGAACCAACCTGCGTCAGTTTAAAGTAGAAAACCTAAATCATGGCCAACCGGGATACATTATGAAAGAGAATGGAGTATATTATTTGAATCACGTATGTATCTATTCGAATATTTACAAAAAAAACTAAAATGATTTATGTCATGCTTTTTGGGGACTTGCTGTTTTTGAAATTTTTTGAATTATTTTCAAAGAGAAATTTGTAGTTATTAAATTAAAATGACGTATTTCTGATAGAAGAAAAATGAAACATCAAACTTTCAGCACACCCAACAAAAATGTAAGATCATATTTTCAAAAAATTGGTGCATCTCATTTTTGATGTGGGTAAATCACAGAAAAATTCAGAATCGTCATCGTTAACATCTGTATATGTTAAACTGGTGCAGGTACTGATCTGATGTTTAATTTGAATCTACATTGATAAATATGATCCTCAGATTTGATTTGAAGAAATTCGGTGTCTACATATTCTGGAGATAACTTCCGAAAAATTGAAGTATTTATTTTATCAAACTTTTTGGACTGAAATTCTCATTATGACACCTGAATTTATTAGATATAACTATACGTGAAGTTATACGCATGCTCAAGACGCATATTTGTTGATGAGTTTTGGCAAATTATCTGATGGAAATTATCAAAGAATTAGGAACCCATTATGCCATAAAAACTAGCATAATAAAAACAAGCAATTAGCTTATTGAACTCCAAACCTAGAGGTCAAGTGTGAGAACCTGAAATGAACCTAATGGCAATTCATTGAACGGATGTGAAAAAAACAACTTGGCGTCTGCAGGTCCATAAACACAACTTCCGCCAGAAGATTAAAATAATTCGGTAATTTACAAATATTAAAGACTGGATTCGGAGGAACATAAAAAGAGTTCTCACGATTAATTTGTGATTTCATAAAGTTCCATCCTGAACATTCCTATTGAAGATGGCTGGGAGTGTTCTCCGTTTGTTTACGTTAATTTTCGAGATAGACTTCCTCTCTGAAATGGTTATGGTAATACTGACGTCATATAATGGTATAGTCAAGGTCGGCCGAAGTGATATATCCGATCTGGTTGATATTTATTGGTTCGTAACTGTGATTTGAATACCAGTGGTCGGTTGATTGGTTTTTATGTGCATTAACTTTTGAAAGGTCGGAAAATGTCACAATATATGGATCGATATTGGAGTCATCCTCTCTTTATTGATCACATACAAAATGAAAATCGACCCAAGGAGGTATTCTTTATGAAAAATTTAAAATTGACACTTCGACAAATTAAATAAAAAAAACTATCTCAAGAATTTGAAAAAGATTCAAATTCACTTTTTGGATATAGTATTTGCCCCATTCATCAAAATAGAATAAGAGAATATTCATGTATTTTGTATTGGTTACAGATGAGAAATCATATCTGAATTCATTCAAAAATTCGACTGACACAAGTTCAAACTGAATCTATAGGTACATAAAAACACATCAACCGAAGATTGAAGACATCGATTATATTTAAGACTATATTTATACTTCACGGAAATACTGAAGATATTTTGTCCATATAAAATAATCGAGCCATTATTTTACACATATTTATTATAATAGTTGCTATAATCCACAAGAGAATTTTTTTTTAAATGATTCCATGGATCCATGAGGACCTAAAAGATATGAATAATGACTCAGTGAGATCATCCAAGTACATGTTGAATCGCATTGTCACAATAATGAATAATGTACATGCATAGAAAAGAATCGAAATTTCGAAAGTTTACCTATTTCTGGACCCATCAAGATATCTATGATTCAAATTAGCTGTCCTTATTGCATGTATTGTGATCACTTTGGCTTTTTTTAGGTAGAATCGTCTGTGACTGATATTAGAAATAGCAGTAATGGGTGTTGCAAATTGGTGGATGAGCCGGTCATAGCGAAAATCTTCACATAATCAATATTCATTTAATGCGTAGCATAGGCGATTTGGAAAATGAACTCGCATGAAATTATCTGATTCTATACCTCAATTTCTTATTTTAATACACAGCTGGCCCTTCACAATCTCTCATTAATGTTTCAATCTGAAATTCTACGATAGTACTGATGAAAAGAAGAACAAATTTCCTACAAATATCGGTTCAAACAGAAAAAAAGATGACTGCATGTCTATAAACCAATGGTGATCATATTGAATATCTACTTCAATTTGATTTCTGTTTCCATGGTTTGTGAATGAAGAAAATCGTGTAAATTCCCAAGTATTCTTTTTTATCTAAGGATATATCAGATGTTAAAATGTTTGATATGGAGTTTCTCTGGAACGATGGGGTTAAGAGCTTTCGAATATAATCGTTTTGAACAATATCCTTCAATTCTGTCAAAAATTTCGATGAATATCGGTGATTTTTCAGTTGAGGACAATGCTGTATCAAAAAACCTTTAACTTTCATTATGACTGATTTAAATCGCATCGAGATTTTGGAAGTATGGCAAAAAAACGAGTTATTTTTTCTAGCTTTGACAGCAAATTTGGTCTCATTTTTAGATCAGTTTATAATTCATACCCTGTATAGGGTCTACAACCAAATCGTGAATGACAAAACTGAACTAATCCTGACTGAAACCTCTGTTTCAGTCTCGGAAAAATAGCTTCAGTCGATGTCAAGAACGAATGAATCGTATCTCTGATTTTTAGATTGTACGTCTATTGAATACTACGTGGTTGGTGAAAGGATTATCAATCTTTCACTTTCAAATTGAATGGACCTCATAAATAAGAGAACTATTATGAATTATTTATTCAATCATCCATAATTTCCTTAATTTATCGCGATATGAAGTGAGTACATTCGCATTGACCTCTTGGTGATGGTATTAGCATCGTTGGTTGACTAAACACTCGAGGAAACACCTGAAAGTACGATCAAAGAGATTGTACGATTTGCGATAGCAGTGGAACTTGACCATTCTTCGATCCGAGAACACGTCAGTGGCGTCTCGAATACGATGTTTTATTTTTAATGAACTTTCTTCGAGTGTGATCGAAGAGAATTCTTCATTGATAGAATCAAAAGAGTATGAAGTCCTTGGCAAATATAATAAGCAGATCTAGAACTGCGACAAGAGAATATTTTCCTTATTCACATTCTTTTGGAGTTGTTACAGTCAGAAGAACAACATCAATCTTGAAGTTTAGAGACTAAGTTAATTTGAACACATAATTAGACTTCCTATTTTTATTTTTCTTTGCTTTCAATTCATTATATATATTTTATATAGAAAGGTAAAAAGCATATGGTGGGTTTCACAAAGATCGTTGATTGAGTGATTCACAGAATACATTGACGTTTTTGTCAAATCGACCAATAGAATTTCAAATTTACGGATTTTTTATCACAGAATCGCTCGATCAAGCGTTTGATCACCCGATCAACGTTTATGAAACCCGGCTATAGAATCGTCCAAAATATCCAAAAAGGTCTTATTATTCAGCAATGCAGATATGGTTCTCAAAGACTGAAATGAAACTCCCGATATTACGAGAAAACTTTGTACAATTTCCTTTCACTTAAATGCCTAAATGGAATCTTCGAAGGAAAAATAATCTCATCACCTTGAAAATGAGTTCTAGATTTTAGAGTATTTACATCGATCCGCCACTGGTCGAGTTGCGGTATGGTCAGATATAAGGAAGTAGTGCACCAGTGAGTGCACTAGCCTGCACTAGCCGTGCCTTTAGGGCACTCTTCAGACATTGTGATTGTGATACAAGGACCCAAGGCCTTCTACAGTTGCCTCATTCGAAACATACTCTCCTGGTTCGCCATATTATTTCCACCACCTCACACAATATTCTTTGGGTTTTTATTCCCACTTGTGATATATAGCTTCCTTTTCGAAAGTGTGCTAATGATTTCGTGTGTGATCTCACGTAAAAACATTATTTGATTTATTCGAAGCATTTTATGCCGCACAGAATGATTTTTGAACTATTAACCGGGTATATAAAACGAGCATGCCTGCATTTCAAATAAAAAATTGAAGGATAGTCATAATTTCATCTTACTTCATGAAAAACTATTAATGATCAATGAAAAAATTGTGTTTGCACATGTCTAACTTATTAATTATCTAATGCAAATGGTTTTGTTCTCCATTATTATTCTATAGAGGTGTTTATGAAAATTATACTATTGAATTGAAATCAGATTATAGTCTTCGAGCAAAATGTTTCATTGAATCAGTTACAACTTTTTCTTGAATGGATAAGGATCGATTATTTTATACATACCAGGGATTCATTCGAGAATATGTAGTGAAGTGTATTACCATATTATTTTTGAGAAAAAAATCATTCTTTAAGTCTCTACGACTGATAAATTTCTTGTGAAACAAGGTTTACGAGTGGCTTTATCTACCCCTACCATCAAAAATTTTTAAAGTACCTTCTCGCTGGCATAAAATGTCTGCTTTGTCTTATTTTTGTCAGTTTTTTCCACCTATTCATATACACTATTCAAAGTTTAACATCCTGTATTTCTAAAAAGAAACGTTGGCATTCCCATGTTCATTGAACTTTCTTTCTTGAAATTATTCAAGGAATTTCCCCCTTCCATATGTATCTCCAATTTAAGAATACCCTGTATAAACGAAAATGAGAAAATCTTGATGTTATCAACGGATATTCAAATGTGCGATGCAAACATTATATCGGTACAACACGAAGAACCCCGTTGAGTATTTCCAACATTTCTCTTCGTCAGTCCCCAGATCCCGCAAATTGCACAAAATCTCCGCATGATAATAAATATAGTAATGGCCCTAACGCTTTCATTAAACACATAGGAAAATTTACGACCTGAAGATACATCAACCTTTCCCCCAACTTGCAAACATATGTTCACGTCGCTTACCCCACAGATGAATGCTACTTTTGATTTATTCTGAAAGTACTTCAGGATTACTTACCATTTGCCATAGTGGGAAGGTACGCACGGCAATAATTCAAACTAAACTCACTATAAGGATAAAGCAGCATCAAAGGATCAGCTTATCTTCAGAAATGTGTGCAAAATGAAATATTTCGTCAGGTCTCAGGTCTGAATGAATTATGCGAAGACGATCATTGGAATTCTTCGATGTTTGATGTTCAAGTTTCATTTTATATTGACGAAATTCGATACTGGCCTGTCCATGCAAAATAACAATCGTTTCGGATGTCCTGGACAACATTTCTTCGATGTCAATCTAAAGCACAATAATTCTTTATTTTAAATTTTTTTTTATGGTGGGTATACTCCTACAAGCTATAGCCAAAATTTTTCCAAGGGCTTCTATGATCACCCTTTCGTCAAAATAATCAAAAACAAGCATTTTAATTGCTTCCAACGAGCTCTAGATATAGGGATTTTAGTGGAGAGCTGGATGCTCGGTTAGGCGCAAAAATTCGTGAAAATTCGAGAAAATATAAAAAAAAACGGAGTGGAAAGCGAAAACGTTGGATTCAATTGCTGAAAACTCGGTTGCAGACTATTTTTTATCCATTCTTCAAAATTGAAATTACGTGATAAATTCCTTCTAGAAATGCGCGACAAATATAACTCCTATTGGGGATTTGTGGATGGTAAAACGTGAATGAAATATGTCCGTGTTAGTCTCAAAGGAAAATTTTTCTTTTTGTTCTGTTATAAACGTTTCAATAAGGAAGATCTATGGCGTAAAGTGAAAATTTATTTTATACGAATATTTGCAAAAGATGTGCAGTATTTCTTGAGGTTTATCGCTGAACATCAGGAGTACTATCTCGAAAAACATATAGATGAAGTTGTAATCATTGTATCATTTTGTAGTAAACGAATAACAGTTTATAAAATTGATCTTAAAATGTTTTAATCTCATGAAAAATCTTCGGAAGGCCATTCCAATCAGATAGCTCTTAAATTCAGCAATAAAGTCGCAGTTGAAACCAGAAATTGCACTTATTCAGTTTATGTAGATCGTAAAAATTTTACCGCCAGATCGAATTCGAAATTTCTAGACTTAACTGCTTGAACTATTTAGAATTGATTGTCTCAATTTCATGGCTTCGAAGCGGAAAGCATGAAACAGGTCGGACTATAATTCGAAAAGCTATCTCTAGGATATTAGATATTCCAGATTCTTAAGAGGAAAGCTGATAGAAATTAATTGGAATTTGGGCATAATTTCTAGATTTGATTCGAGTTTTTCATGGTTTTTTCCAAGTTAATGACAAAAGTAACTGTTTTCATTCTTTCATTTCTGAAACCTATACAATTGAAATAACCGATCTGATTTTTTTCTTTGGAAAATTATTCGTGAAAATATTTCTGTGGCACTTTTTTCTGTACCTACAATGGTGTCTGTATATTTCACTGGAATAATGCTTATTGATATTTATTTATAGATAAATATTTTATTCGAAATGGGTTTTGGACACTAGAGATTTTTGTATATTTCGGTAGAGCTTGAGGTTACCATACCAAAAATATCTTCATTATCTAAATCAAAACATTAAAAAAACATTTCAATTCTGTTCTTCACCGCTCCAATGGTAATACACGAGAAAACTTGTTATCTCTTATTATAATAGATTTATTATAAAGAATAACAAGTAGGTATGACATTCATATTTTTAAAATTCGAATTTCAAGCTCCACTGAAGTATTGAGGATGTCGAATTGAAAGTAAGATAGAGGGTTTGCAGTAAAAATGAGGCCATTTTACTCCAACATTTCACAACCCATTCGAAGCTTGCCAGCCAAAGGAAAAAGATATAGCAACTTTTTCAAAATGCACATTTTCGAAAAACACCCTATAAGTGTTACATAGATATGCTGTTTTCACCATGAAAATTTCCTTAAAAATTGTTAAACTGTTGGAAAGACCATTTAATGGACAAAATTTCATGTCTCCTGCAATTTTTTCATGCAAGATTTGGAGAAAAATCTAAAAAAGTGGTTGAACACATTTTGAGACTGATATGGATTTTATTTTCTTTGTGGCTAAAAAAAATGCTTCGAAAATCTGTGACAAAATTTTGTATCATTAATTTCGGGACACTTTGTATAGTATCGTTCGAGAATTATGATAAGTCTCCAACTTCCTGTCGGCATTCACATTAAATATCCTACTTCAAATGTAAATTAACTCTGTAATAACACCACGTTCACGTTGAGCTCCACCGTCCGAAGTACACAAAGTAGTTTGCATCTTCAAACTCATCATTTTACATATTATTATGTTCTAAAGCTCCTCGAATTACTCCATTAGTAAAATTAAACGTTCAAACGCTCCATCTAATATCGAAAAGGTACCCAATTATTTCGAATTACACGGCGAGTTTGTGGAAAAAAAAATTACGAATCTGTGCAACTACATAATTAAATTAAGTGTTGTAATTGGATAATTTATGGTCTCTCCATTTGTAGAATACGCTCTTCCTGTACTGAATAAAGGCGATCCAAATGAAATTGATAGCTCCGATTGTACAAATTTGGAAGGAGAAGAAATTTCACCGAAATGTTATTGTTCCTTAGAGTCATCATGCGCTAGGGGGATTTCACAAAACATTCTCTTATTCTCAACATGTCATTCAAAAGATATTATCGAACATCCTTTCTGATTTCGTCACAATCGAAATATCCTATTGAATTGTGAATTTCTCCTGTAAAAACACATAGGAATGGTAAAAAAGTACCGGGAATTGGAGAAAAGTCACATGTCGTTAAATCTGTTCTTATTCAGATACTTCATGGTAAAAATATCCATTTGGCAGAACTGACGCAGCTATGAAATATTTCTCTCAAAGCTATACAATGTACAAGACTTTCCAGTTAACTTTTTCATCATTAGTTGATGTGAGTGATATCACGGGCGTAGCCAGGATTTATAACAGGGGGGGGGGGCAAACCATGGTCATGGCCCAAAGTCGTTCAAAATGTGAAATTTTGGGATAAAAAGAAAAGGCAAATTAAATTCATTTTTTCTTCCAGGGGGGGGGGCAGCTGCCCCCCCTGCCCCACGCTGGCTACGCCCATGAGTGATATCGAATGTGAAATTGAGAAACTCAAGACCTGAGCCATGAATAACACCATATATGAATTCTTCTTACTGTTAATATTTCAAGGTATTGAAAAGACTATAACAGACTGAAATTTAAATGATTGTCAAAGTGTATGAACTGTAAATTTTCGTCGTGATCAGACAAATTGAATTATAGTTATTCGAAAATATTAACTGGTAACTGGTCAAGTGGTACCAGTAGGAAGTCCGAGCCGGCGTCGGCATATGTTGGACGGTTCCCATATTGCATTTTATGTTATGCGAGCAAGGACAGGAAATTACAATTTATATCTCAATCAAACCCGAGCCAATAAACCGCAATTTCAACAATCTTCCTGCGCAAACTTTTATGGCTGACATAAAGTCCAGTTCATCAAAATAATTCATGGAGAGGAGCAGATGAAAGCCTGTGGCTTCCAGATCCGCCTAAAGCGAATCCTAACCGTCATACAACCAGTTCAATACATTGATTGCGAGGAGCTTGAACCATATCGATTCGAGTTTTCGAGTAGAACTTTACAGAGTTTTACTTTATACTTTATAACACGCCATATTTCTCAACGTAAAAACCACTGGTTGAAAAAATTGATCGATAAAATTTTCGAGATCAAAATTAGATGTCAATTTTCGTAAACCCTTTTTCAAAAACTTTCGAATAATGCAGAATTCTTGACCCCTCATTCAAAAAAATCCTGGAAAATTTTGACGCCACTCAGTTGGATCTCGAAAAATGAAATGATTTGTGGATATTACCCTTTATAGAGTCTAGCACATGAGGTTTATTTTCAGCAGTAATTTCTCTAGGAAATTGAAAATAGACGAGATAATTTTATGACAATCAAAAGCTTGACAATTTTTTGATAAAATGATGAGGCATTTGTCAATGTCTGAGGGATATTAGGCGGGAAAGGAAATTTTTCGACAAAAAAAACCAACGAAACATTTATTTATTGAAAATACAGTTATTAAAAGTACAGGGTTGCCAGATTTCGATGGTTTAGTACTAAAGCTCCTAAACTATATGAGATAGAGAAAAAGTAATATACAAAGCATGTCCTCTTTTTTCGAGAAACATAAATTGCTGAAAACCCCAAGTTGCTACGGCGTCTAGTTTCCGAGCTACAGGGCGATTTTGGTATTTGGTCCATTATTATAATTGACTATAACTCCCGTATTATAGGATCTACGCTCTCGAAATGAACAAATATTTCGAGCACTTTTTTAACTGCTTTTCAGCGGCGCTATTTGCAGGCTTGCATGTTTAATCGCTGTGAAACGAGAGTTTCTGGAAACTTCCTCACTAAAAATGGAATGGGTGAAATAGTCGCTGGAAAACTAACTTGCTTAGTTTTGCCGGCTTGCATGTTTTATCGCTGTGAAACAAGAGTTTCTATGGACACTTCCTCACTGAGAAAACAATGAGTGAAATAGTCAGTGTAATGTTGACATGATGGGTTGAAATTGTTTTATATGATACAAAATTGTGTGAATTCAATTCAAGAAAAATTATGTATATCAGTTATGGCTGATCTTAATCAAAAACTCCGATAAACAAAGGACCCCGCACTTTCCTTATGGCAAATGGCGTTCCGTCAAATGTTCTAAAATTTTGGTATAATGTAGTACTCGACCTACCCATCGAAAGTGTCCATGGCCCCAACTCAATCCAATGACTAGTTTTTGAGATACAGGGCGTTGAAGTTGAGAATTACCCACTTTTACTACGCTCGTATCTCGAAACAAAATCGAACGAACTTCAATCTTCCTCAATAAACATTTCATTCCATCCCCATTCCCCAGGGAGCAACCATATAGTGTGATATAACCGAAAATCGTTACGAATACAGGGTTATCCATAATTGAATGCATGCCCGATTTCGAAAGTATAAAATATGTCGGTTCCAGAGCGAGAACGTTCGCAAAATTAACTATTTTACTAGATATGTTGTTGTTACATAGAAAAAACCGGAAATACCCAGATATCATACTGGGTGATCCATTATTATAGAAACTATTCACAATGAGGGTTGAGTGGACACTCTGTATTTTTGGGTTGATTCAAGGTGTTTGTTTGATTTTTTCAGAACATATAATCATTGACTTCACAGAAAACAGGGTGATTCAGTCATGAAATAAACTGTGAACCTCACGAAAATACCCAAAAACCATTTTTTTCATCACCGTCTATTCCAAGATTAACTCCGTTGAGGTGGAAATTTTCTTTCACCCCTGTACATCATATAAAAACATCAATACGGCTGAGAGTTTTCATCCACTTCCTATGACCAGATTTTTTTTCATGTAATATGAAAATTATTTATTTATGTTATTCTATTCTTATTCCAGCATAAAAAAAGCTGGTCATAGGAAGCGGATGAAAACTCTCAGCCGTATTGATGTTTTTATATCAAGTACAGTGGAGAAAGAAAACTCCCACCTCAACGGAGTTGATCTTGAAATTGGTGGCGATGAAGTGGTTTTTGGGTATTTTCGTGAGGTTCACAGTTTATTTCACGACAAAATCACCCTGTATTCTTGAAGTCCACGATGATATGTTCTGAAAAACATATTAAATCAACCCAAAAATACAGGGTGTCCACTTAACCTTCATTCTATAATAATGGATCACCCAGTATGAATTCTGGGTGTTTCAGGTTTTATCGATGTAACAGCAACGTATCTAGTGAAATATTTTATTTCGGGAACGTTCTCGCTCTGGAACTGACATATTTTATACTTTCAAAATCGAGCATGCATTCAATTATGGATAACCCTATATTCGTAACGATTTTCAGTCACATTCCTCTATATGGTTGCTCCCTGGGGATGGAATGAAATGTTTCTCGAGAAAAATTGAAGTTCATTCGATTCTGTTCCGAGATACGAGCGTAGTAAAAGTGGACAATTCTCAACTTCAACGCCCTCTATCTCAAAATCTAGTCATAGGATTGAGTTGGGGCCATGGACACTTTTGATCAGTAGTTCGAGTACTAAATTATACCAAAATTTTAGAACATTTAACGAAACGCCATTTGCCATAAGGAAAGTGCGGGGTCCTTTTCAATTTCCAATCGGTTGTTTTCCAAGTGCATATCTACCTATCCCGTCTTGAAAGTCCCTGTATATGAACTGTCATGAAAGAAGGCGATAGTGATTTCCCACACTTCATATTCAGTGAAACTTATTTAATTTTCTTTTCACAGAAATCGAAAACTTTATGCAAGAAAGTAAACCTTTTGAACTCATTCTTAATCGAATTTTCCCAAGATTCACTTGACTATACCATCAATTTATAATACTTCAATGCAGTTTACTTTACTTCTTGGTATCTATTGTGTGAGTTCTAGATAATATCAGGTTCGAGTTATAATTAAACCGATTAAACTAACAAGCGTATTTATAGAGAAAGTAACTCTTACTGTACTGATCATTAATTATCATCAAGATGAAGCGTACAGTCCGTTTATCCAATTGTCTCTCTAAGACAAGAAGAAGTCACCTCACTAAAAGTTAAAAGTTTCGATCATTGTTCGGGAAATATAGCCCATAAATTTTCAGTTATATTTTCGGAACAATGATTTTCATTGCCTCATTTGCAGTTGTGATTTATGACAACTTGTGGACAGGAGTAATGTCTTTATTGAAGTATACTTCTCGTTAAGTATGGGACGATAGATAAGTATGCGGCTTTCTGAAGTTTTTATGTAATCCAAGGATGGATTTCCAAGATGTTTTATTAGGTATACACTGTTGAAAAGCCCAAAGGAATAAATTTTTTCGGTCACTGTAAATATTCATAAAATATCATGAAACACATCTTAATTGAATTTTAAAGTGTCATTCTTCACGTGAAAATGAGAACAACCAATTTTTAAATTGGAGAGTATGGGCTTGTCCTACATACCTTGAAAGGTAGCGTCATTCTCTATTCAGAAATGTTATTATTCTCCTGTTTATTGCAAAAATTAAAATAGAAAAAAATAAAATCAAGTGATTGCCGAAATTATTTTATTATAATATTCCCAAATCTTATTACAATAATACTATACTTACTCACCTACCTCTAAGATTTGATAGAAAGGAAACTGGAAAGAAAAGATGAAGTAACGTTTTCATAATATCTTCCCAAATTGTTTTTTGCTGACTATTCCACTCTTTTCATTTTTAGTGAGGAAGTTTCCGTAGCAACGATCGTTTCATCCCGAAAAAATTTTCAACCCGGCAAAATCAACATGTTGGTTTTTCAGCGACAAAATTTTTGACGTTTCTCGAATTCATAGATAGCTTCGGAAATAAATATCATAGAGAGAACAAACAACATTTAGTGGTTTAGTGTTAATCTATGATGAATTCTAATTTGCCAAATAGCGCAATACGCGTCAAATGTGAACATATTACCCTATTTTCTCGTGGAATAGTCATGCCGAATTCCACTCGAGATGAAATTTAAGCAGGTAAAATTTCTCTCTTGTAATATTCAAGTTTTTTGCTTTTCGGAAATTTCGCTCATGACATTTGTATCAAAATCACGAGCCGTCAGGCGAGTGATTTATGAGAAAATGTCATTCTCGAAATTTCCGAGCAACAAACTTTCATATTACAATCGAGAAATTTTGCCGGCGAAATTCCAACTCTAGTGGTATTACATAATATGATAAAATGTAGATTATAAATTTTTTTTTGAATTTCATTAATTTCAATTTTGAATAATGGATCGATCAATGGAAATTCACAAAATAGTAAATAGTTTTTTTGGTTGGAAACTAATTTTTTGGTTCAGCTCTATACTGTAAGCTTTCCACCAGTTTCATGTCGATTTTGACTGGTCTTTGGCCTGATTTTTATCACTCACGAATAATTATACCTCTCATCATACTCTTGTTACTCGTTATTGAAGTCCGAAGTTCATATATCGATGTTGGTTAGCTTCAATTCGGCGGACCTGTACATTGAAACGGTCAGAGATCATTATTAAGATTAAGAAAATATATATCCTTTCCGCAGTTCGCTCGCTGTGGTAGAGAATAAGGATGTCAATAAATTATTTCGATAATTCATTTTCAGCTAGAGGCCAGGTACATACTGGTCAGTTGTGAAAATGAGGATCGAAACCTACTGAACCGGGTGTGTACAACCGCAAGAACTGCGGCCAAAGAAACCATCGGTACTGAGATGACATACATCTTAGGGCCCCGATATGTGCCGATACTCTATTTCAACCTACTAAGCCGATCGCTTTATTCATTCAGTTCCGTATACTCTTGGTCAAACACGGCCAAGGAAAGGCTATTTAATTGCGAATTCCTGCACTACCAATTTACGAGTACAACGGACTGTTACTGTATTTCATAGCCAACCCATGGTTTTAGTCAGTAAGTATTGTTTTTTAGAATTGGAAATATGCCGGTACAAAAACCGTTTTCAATTCTGAATGCTTCGATGTTGATGCATTGAATGGCGAATGTTAATGATAAAAGTCACTTCGCTTGACTTAACAGCACATTGGGGAATGACTCCAGAAATGCCCTCTGCACCAGCTAAAAACAATATTTTAATTATACAAGAGCTCTTCTTATAACCACGAGATTTAAAGAAAACATGTATGTATGAAATAGGAAAAAATACCACAAAGTAAACAATGAAAGAATGGTTCGTCTGAAATGAAGAGATGTATCTGCTGGTATTCTGGTCACGTGTTTTGAATTCTCTTTTCTTTTCACGGAACGAATTCACTTTATCATATACGAAACTAACGGGTTTCGGCGTGATGAAGAATATGAGGTGAGCTGTGATAGGGTGGCGAACTGAAGGCGTTGTATTACCGTTGCTAGATAAGTAGCAGAAGTGTGAAAAAACAAGTCGAATCTCATGTAGCCCAAAGCTAGCGAGTGAGGGGTTTCAGAGTAGGAATCAATGATATTTTTCTCGAAATTCCTAAAATCAATATGGCAGTTACAAGATGGCCGAAGAATTTTCGTGGCCTGATTCCATTGAGAATATGAGCATGTAGGGGTTTTTGAAATGTGAGTTCAGAAAAAATAATTTAGATAAAAGATATTGATAAAATTATCGAAATCCATACATTCGAAAAAGTACCTCCAAACTAGGGGCTCTAAAATAGTGGCTTCAAAATAGCAGCTGACTTTTTTGTGATTATGGAAACTTCTATACAAATTATTGAAAAAATTCTATACAAAATTTGTATATTCAAATTCTTTGAATCGAAGTGGACGAAATTTGTACCTAATTATAGCATTTTCTTGAGTTGCTGATTATGTATTAGATATAAAAGTATCATTTTTTGTAAAAAAAATTAAGGTGGAAAAAATTGTGAGACGACATTGAAAAAGAAAATATTATTCTTAATCGAACTGCCTGGCTTAGCTTATTTTTTGTAAGCACTAAAAGAGGTATTTTTGTGCCACAAGATTAGGAATCTGTTAGATAAAGCCCTATCAGAAAATTTAATTAATTATTTTCTCCTTTTGAGTGCATTTCAATAAGAACCATTCTTAAAAAATTCTAAATTTTATTTTTAATTGATAAATTCACACATTCTTTCAAATGATATTATCGCAAATCAAGTTTTTTTTGTCGGTCTGTTTTCTGAATATTATTCCCAAATATATAAATTATCAATTTGAAAGTGTTACTTTTGTACTAGTACCAGAAAATTATTAAGACATTTTTGGTTTAACCACCCTGATATGAAAAAGTATGAGGACTTGATTTTTCAGAAAATTGCAAACATAAATTGAAAAATTCATTGTGATTCCGAAATGGCAAAACCCATGATATTTTTCCTTGTGATTTCAAAATTAATTGAAATCACTTGGATTAGGCGCTATATCCTTAACAGGTCATTTTCACGAAAAATAGATCTTTATATCATAATGTTTCAACGTTGAGTTGAATAAGTAGCCAAAAAAAATTAGGATTTATCTATAAAAAAAAACTAAGTTGTGCAAAAGAAGCTTGTATATTAGTATCTGTAAAATCTATTTTATGGTGGTAGCAAAGAGCAATTAATTCTCTCTTACGGGTCAAAATTATGGATGAAAATAATTTCGTCAGAAGAAAAATATTTGGCAACCAAATCCTGAAACAGGTCAATTTTTGTTCCACTTTTACGAAATTTTTATGCATTTTCAAAGGATTTTTGTTGCACCCTGTGCCATCCCCATCATCCCTCTAAATTTTTTGAATAGGGAAAGTGGGTCATGTGGTACTTTTTTGGAAAGGTCTCTGTATCTTTTTTACAAGCGTGCAGAAATTTTCAAGAAAAAATTTTTTTTTCGAAAAATTATTTAGTTCAAAGCGCACATTGTCAAGGCTCATTTACTTTGATACGATGGAACCTGATGAAATTCACGTTAAACATTAGAATGTGTGAAACACTGCGCTTCAGTTATGATCTTAAGTAGGTATGTTATTAGTACGTTTCTAATGAAGTTGAAACTTTTCGATGAAATGTTTCAATTCGAAGAAAGAGCCATGATGAAGTGTTCATACTGAAAACCTCTTTGAACTTACTAATTTAACAAAAAAAAATTTTCTTGAATATTTCTGCACGCCTTTAAAAAAGATACAAAGATCTTGCCAAGAAAGTACCAATTTAGAGGGCTGATGAGGATGGCAGAGGGTGCAATAAAAATCCTTCAAGAATAAATAAACCTTTGGTAAAAGTGAAATAAAAATTGAACTGTTTCAGGATTTTGTTGCCAAATATTTTTCTTCTGAGAAAATGAATTTGTTCCATGATTTTGACGCGCACTTTATGATAGAGAGCCTCTCGTTATTTTGAAACTAATCCATTCAAGTTGTTTTATGTTTTGGTTGTCGAATAAAAAACGTATTATTTATCCTTGATTGCTCATCTTAAGTGCAGTGAACCGATTGGCTACGAGTCCAGTTGGAACAAATCTACAGCTCGGACAGAAATCGATTTTCCATAATCCCCAAACATCTGTTTGGTTCTCTTCCATACTGCTTCCAGTGTGAATGACCACAATCTCCTGCAGATAATATCCAATTAGGTTAGGTACCTTAACAAGGCGTTGAAGATGAAGTCAAGCGGCTAAAATCGGAATATCCTTAAAGACACGATCGAATGTTAAGTGTTTGCCTTTAATGGGCCAATAAAATACCCCTTCATCTCTTCCTTTCTTCGGGAAGTCGACAACATAGAGCTGAAACTTATTTGCTATGAATATAATCCCGTCTGCTTGAGTGCTAAAACTGCTCATATAAGGTGTCACTTCAAGGTATGTGTGTAGGGCGTTTGTCGGCAAATGGGAGTTCAATCGCATAAATTTTATTGCTCAAATATCTTGTTACATTTATTCTCAATTTCAAAGATCATCTTCAGAACAGGTAATCATCCAGTTTCCTCTAAAATGCCAATAGTTGGCTGAATATATTGCTCTCCGCCTACACTTGTCATTCACAATAATTGATTGGGACGTTTAGTGCTGCGTTTGTAATCAAATGTTCAGAAACGGATTCGAGAATGCTTCCATAAATTGCGGAAACGGTGTGAGGATAATTCATCGCCTACTTGAACGGAAAATCAATTAAATAAATCCAAGAAAGGAGAATCAATTGAGTTATATTTCTGTAAGATCGGAACATGAGTTAAGAATCTACAAAAAAGGAAAAGAGATTATTTGTAGGACTTAAACAGTGGATAGTGTTTTATGAGGTAGCATATGAGACATTTTGGAATCTTTAAATACTGTATTTGTAGCACAATTTTTTTATTTCAAGTAGTCGCGAACTACCATGTGTCAATGCAACACTTTTGACTCATGGAAACTTTGATGGGTAGAATTGTTCTTGTCTTACTTTACTGTGGCTTTTTTCAATTACTCGCTCTACAGAGATGAAAACCAAATGGACTAAATTTATTATATAGGATACTGTAACCAATCATTAGTATAGGGTGTTTTTGTAAGAGCTATAGGAAATCTAATCAAAAACAACACATAAAATTCAGAAGAATGAATGGTATCTTTATTTATCTATTTTATCCATATACTTAACTAGCTGGCCCGGCGAACTTTGTTCCGCCTAAATGATACTTGCGGTAGATTTCACAAATCGTAATCATCGGTGATCGGAGATCAACGGCTTGGTTCTCTGATTTTTGAACTGTCAAATGTTTCCATGGATATGAGCTATCACACAGAACAGATACACAAAAATAATATATCATAATATGTCAATCACTAATAATGGCCATTTTGGATTCAATTATTTCCGCAAATATATTTATTACCCAAACAGGAATTCAAAAACATTTTAAAAATCATGAGATAAGATGAGAATGGGCATCTCACGATTGGAACTCATCGCCAAAATCCGATTTACTTGACATTTCGATAAAAATTCACTGTGATATTCACCCGCTTCTGGATATGTTAATAGCCTTTCATGGTACTATAAGCCCTATGTAAATTACACAGTAATTCATGTCATATGTTCTTTTTTCGACCATTTCAAACCACGACGACCGAAATGCTCGAAAAAAGAACAGATGACATCAATCGATGGCCGCGAAACCCTCAACAAATTCATCGCCATTTAATTGTGATAATGTCAAACATAGAACCCTCACGATTACGTTATTTGGAATGAATAAAACTATACAAATAACTAATAATCATCAGTCATAATGTGTGAATAGCGCCATCTGAAGTGGTAAGAACGAAACTTTTCTCATATCTCAACGAAATCTAATCATTTTAGACATCTGTTCTCTTACGATAAGACATTTTGGTTTTGCCCAACAGCGCAGAGTTGTAGGCAACTCGAATTACACACTATTACAGTGACTATAGAGGGAATATAGTCACTGTACACACTATTTGTTTATATCGCTATCTAACGCGGAGAATATCAAATGAAGTCCAAACGAATAAGCGGAGCGTAACTGTAACTGTAGCGACATCTAGTGGCCTTACTGAAAAGAAGGAAAAGCATTTCCTGTATAAGTAAAATTTTCATCGATTTTTTCAAAGTTGTATTTTATAATAACCAGACCGTAGACGAATCCATATATGAAGTTTCAAAACAAACAGTCCATCCGATCTCGAGTTATAAATGGTGTAACCAACATCTTTCTTTTATATATATAGATTTAATGTTTCAGGATTATCCAATGCCAATGTTGACCGCGGCTGTGCCTCAAATGGTCCATCCGCTTAGTACAATTGTGGCATACTCTTTTAAACATTTCGGCCGGTATTTCACGAATAAAGGCTTCAATGTTGTCTTCCAATGCGTCAATCGAAGTGGGCCTGACAGTATAGACATGGCCTCACTAAAATAGTCTGAAGATGTTAAATCGCATGATCTCTAGGCGGTCAAATGACTGGTCCCAAACGTAAAATAAACTTTTCAAGCATGGTTAGAAAAAGGGATTACATAATAGGCATCTCTCGGCAAACACGCCATGATATTTCAAGCTGAAACACATGCCATAAGGACATGCAGACAGAAGAACCTGGAAAGTGGCTACCAAAGAAAACACATCCACATTCTCTCTGACAGCCAGAGCGCCATCAAAGCCCTCAACTCGACACAGATAAAGTCTAGACTCGTCTGGAAATGCCCCCAGGACCTTCTGGAGCTGGCAAAACACAACGGGGTCACTTTGATGTGGGTGCCAGGTCACAAGAGAATAGCGGGCAATGAAAAAGCAGACCAGTGTTGCCAAAAAGAAAATAGATAGTACTCCGGTAGAATTGCTATTTCGTGCATTTTCGTTAATCGAACCATTTTTCGAAATTGAATTTAATGAAATGAAAGTACAAATTAGACAATTCATCAACTGCAACTAATCTGCATAAAACAATTTGCGAAGGAGTTTCAAAGAAACTAACAGTGCCACGTAACGTGTTTTACGTAGTTCTCATTGTACCACCTGGAAAATAAAATGTTATGGTTTATTTTTTCATTTTCTGGTTTTCACATCTTGAGGGTAATAAGTTTAGTATTATTGTAAGATTCAGGAATATTCGAGTGAATATTGAAATGAATTTCGGGAATGACATAAAAATGATAACATTTCTGAAAAGAAAATGACGTGACTTTTCAAAAGATATATCAGAAGTCCATACTCCCAATTTGAAAACATTAAAATGCAAGTTTGACGTGTTTCAGGATGACTTAAGGCGAGTTTATACAGCAACTAAAATAAAATAAGAACTAAAATGAAATAAAATAAGAAATAAGAGCAGAAAACATAGGTTTATAGAGATCACTAGAATAAAATAAGAAATAAGAATGAACCAATCAAATCGCAGATTTTTTGACAATGATTAGTTGTCATTTCATTTAAGCCATTTTTTCGCGTGAGTCACGGTTCAAAACTATTTCAAAAACATTTCGAAGTAAACGTCACCAGTTCATGCATCGCTAAAATGCCACAATTTCAAAACGGTGACGTCATCATAGAAATGTCAATTCAATTTATGAATTAAAAAGTTAGAAACATGATACACGCACATAATAATAAAAATATTTATAATTTTAGGTGTGTTTATTTGTATATTATTATTAAATCTTGTATTTTCAAATTGGACTCCAATCAGTTTATGATGAATTTGAATGTTCTCGTCCTGATTAACGACTTGTTGAAAAAATATAAGTAATATTCATATTGATTGAATGAGGAGGAAGAAGCCGTAAAATCAATTTCAAAAATTTGAACATACATTTTCAAAACTAAATAATATTTCAGAATTCTAAAATAAAGGTGTGCTCTACTCGAAGTGATTTATTACTTCACAGTCACAGGTCACATTGCTTGCTAAAAACAAAGCTGTCATATTCAAATAATATTAAATGCAATGAAGAACAGTTATTATTATTATTTATTCAAAATAAAAACGGTGAAAACAAAATAAATCCAACAAACATAACAATCAGCTGATTACAAACTTCAAACTGCAGTTCGAACTATTCCGCTACCTGCTTTCAAACCGAATCAAATTATTTTGAACCATTTGGTGCGTGACGTCACCAGTTCGACGCGAAAACACGAATATTTCAAAACGGACGAAATAGTTTTAAAATATTGTCACGCGAAAATTCGGCTTAGAACTTGTCAAAAGTGTCAATACGGAAAAGATTGGAAGTGGATTTGGGTCATGCGCACTATCATTTTCCAAATAAAATAAGCGAAAAAGATAAAAGTTGACCATCTCTTATTCTTATTCTAATTCCTTATTTTAGCTTACTTCCTGTATAAACGCTGCCATTGAAATGCATCAAGTGAACATTCTTATTTTATTTTATTTTAGTTCTTATTTTATTTTAGTTGCTGTATAAACTCGCCTTTACAGTAACCGAAATAATGAATTTATTCTATTTGGTTTTTCCAAACTGCATAGAAAATAAATTTTCAAGAAACGTAATAAGAGCTTCCTCATACCCTGACCAGTAATTTCATGAGCATAAAATAGCAAAAAAAGATTAAACTTGATGATTATGATCAAATTCATATTTTCCAATGAGAAATCATAGTGGTACTCTTCCAAAGATACTAGGTCAAATTGTATCAGGCATCTATTCTGTGGTTCCATAAAAAGTGCAGTCCGATAAATCCCAAAAACTATAATTAGAGTGTTCTTACATCGCTAAAGGTGGAGCAGATCGAAACAAGCGAATCACTCCATCGATTCGCTCGTCATGGTCGATTTGCAATCGCCGTTATACAAACCAGTACGTTACTAGTGAGTATACAATGAGATTAATTCCAACCTGCGAACACATTTTCGTCCAAGTGTGATAAGAGCGCCTGTAGCGAATTTCGAACAAGCAAAAAGTCTCTCTTCCTCTACGGGGCAACGATCTGGTCGATAAACTTGCTCTACATTTCGCAAGATCAATGCCGTGTATATAAATGGATATAAACGATCTAAACACGCGTATAGACGTTGACCACTCGATTCAATCACTCGATATGAACAAAAAAGTAATTGTTTATTGGCTATTTGGATTCCTGTATCATTGAGTTGTTCGGTTGAACCGTTTATGTTGGCAGTACTGCAAGGAATAGAGTGGTGAAGTTTATGGATTTCTTTCGAATGTTTCACAATATGATATGGGGACCGATAGTGGCTCTAGTCTAAACGTTGGTTGAATCATCAGAAGTCTTGTTTTTGTTCCTGAGGTGCATTTTTTTTTACATAAAAACTATCAGCATGGGGTCCACGAGCCACCCTGCCCCAGTTCAAGGTTGTTCATCCAATTTCTGATATTTGAATTTCAGACATATCATTGAAATAATTATTTATTTATTCTCTGCATGTCACCAAACTCGAATGAAACGATAATATACGAGGATATATTGAAATATTCTTAGCCTACTATAGAACCAAACAAAATTTCAATGTCAAAATATTTTATTACTCAACATGTTCTCCTCTTAATTGAATACATTTATTACAACGAACCTGCAACGTCACTAGACCTTTCAAAAAAAAATGTTTCTACTTGCTCTGCAAACGAGTCCTCCACAGCTTTTATTACCTCCTCGTTGAAAGAAAATTTACGACCTTTTAAACTTTTTTCAGTTGAGGAAAGAGATGATAGTCGGACGGAGCTGAATCTGGTGAATAAGGGGGGTGTCCTAGTAATTATAACCCTAAATCACGAATTTTTTGCATGGCAACATGAGATTTGTGTACTGGAGCGTTGTCCTGAAAAAACAAAATACCTTTGGATAGCTTTCCGCGCCTTTTCTCTTAAATTTTTTCCCGTAGAGTGGTCAGTAATATCGAATAGTAATCTCCAGTTATTGATCTACCTTTACTCAAAAAATTAATCATGATTACTCCATGGCAATCCAAAAAAACTGAAGCAAGAACTTTTCCAGCAGATTTTTGGACACGAAACTTCTTAGGTCTTGGAGAACCAGAGTGTCGCCATTCCATCGATTGTTGCTTTGTTTCTGGATCGTATAAATGTACCTACTCAAGTCTCATCCATAGTAACTAGTGACAATTCGGTTCAAGAAGTCTACATTGTTTTCAAATCGAACACAGATCGAACGCGATGCTTCTACCCTTGCACACTTTTGGTCAACATTCAAACATTTGGGGATCCATTTTGCAGAAATTTTTCTCATGTCCAAATTGACGTGAACTATATGATGAACGCGTTCGTATGAAATCTTCAGCGCTTCAGATATCCGTTTTAGCCCAATTCGACGGTCTGATAAAATTATGTCAGGAACTGCATCGATATTTTCGGGGACTGACCAGAAACTGGCCTTCCCGATCGGTCATCATCTTCAATGGAAAATTTACCTCTTTTGAAGCTTGCAGCCCAATTTTTCACGGTCGCATACGAAGGGCATTGATCGCCAAGGGTATTGAGCATATCTCGTAAATCTGCGTACCTCTTAACCCTTTTAAATACAGGTACTTGATGATAGCTCGATACTCCAATTTTTCGATTTTTACAATTTCGGTGGAAATTTTTTTTAAATTTATTGCGCAACTCTGGTTTACTTTCTTGACGTCGATCTCTACACTGACACTTCTAATAAGTTATTGTTCGTTGATATTGTATCGCAATATTTTGTTTATGCATGGAACTGGTCTAGGCTAACTAGATATCAATACATCCTCGTAGATCCGACTTTTCAAAAAAACCATAAATGCAGACAAAGGTGTGGGAATGCGACTGATGATACTCTCTTGCTGGTTCTTAAGTAACGAGAAGAATGTTTTTAGATTGTTCGTAGATGATTGTAGATTGTAATATTGTTACACCGAATGTAGGGCGGTTTTTTGGACTTCTTTGGTGTGAAGAAGCAAAAGACAACTTTTTCGAAACGTCACCACGTTTAAAACCCTAAACTTTCATATTTCCTGACAAATTTTATCTGTTGATTTGCTATTACTTTTTTATGTCAAACCTGTTTTTCCAAAGCACTTTTTCACTTTTTTCAATGGTGTCACATTAACAAAAACTCCCTCTAATACTTAAACGACATAACACCGATATTGTTTTTTTATCCTATTCATAAATGTACTATTGGTTGCAAATTTTCATGACCCCTCCCTGAAAAACTCCGTACAGCCGCTTGTGCCCTTCATCTGTATTGAAATGTATCAAAGTTGAAGCCAATTATGTCGATGAATAAATGTTTTTCGACTAAATTATCCATGCTTATTCATTTCCCATTTAAAATCTTTTCGCGTGGCGAAAAAATGGTTGTATCCAATCTAACAATCCAAGGAGAACAAATCCTGATCGGAACACTCTAATATGCCTGCATCTGACCCATATCAATAAATCAAAAACTTATTATTAATCGGAAGAGTGTCAGGCATGCACCATTCGAAGCACCTCTCTCTAGATGGTCAGCAACGATAATATCCATTCAACTGTAACAAATTTCTATTATACATTTCAATACCAATAATAACAACAGTAACCATCACGATCCGGTGTGAATTATTTGCAAGTCACAAGTGTAAGTCTGCACACAAATGATTAACAATTCCATTGTTCTGGTCCGCTACGGGGCGAGAGGCTGCTATTGAAAATAAGCAAGTGGACGACTAGACGGTGAATGGCCAAGAAGTGCGCATTTTTTTTAGTGGAAGCGGAACTAGGTTGCGCCGCTGACACTGTTGTGCAAGGTTGATTGAGCGCCAAACTGAGAAGAGAGGATAGGGTTGAATTAAAATTCTTTGATGGATGCACGCTGAAGAATGCGTCACAATTAAACTGCCGACTTTCTCGTGTTGAGGATTTTGTATCAAGTATTGGTAGCGAGATGAAAATCAAGAGAATTTTTCTTTGGTCCCAGTCTCAAATCGTGTTCTATTGGCTAAGGGCTTTTTCACACCGATAGGAAATTCATCAGACGATTGGTTCTATGGTGAATGCTTGATATTACCTCAAGAGGAATGCGCCTTCTGTTTCGAATGAGACATAAGAATAGTATATTATTTTATAAGGAGGAGAACACTTTTCATGGCGAGCTTGAGTTATTGAAAGCGAGCCATGAAAAGTCACTTCTCCTTTGAATGAAATATGTTATTTTATTTTCAAACATTTTTAAATTGTGTGGAAAATAATATATCTGCTTAGTTACGGTTGTCCTTTGCATAACAACACTTTTCCTGCCGCCGGCGCCGGAGTGAAAAGTAAGCCATAGCAACTATTTCTCCGCCCAGGCGGAGAAATAGAACTTCTCTATGATCCTGTCAGTCGAGAAATTACGTTGATGTCGAACGTTTGGAAATAAACTGTGTTATCATAGCAATATAACGTTCGCAATTCACCGATGCTGCATATTTTCGACAATCAGGACGCGTGGTTCTACCGTATAATGCCCCATGTTTACTGACTCCCATCTGTCAACTTTCGATCTTTCACGTCAAAATAATGTGACATTATGACTCTCAAAAATGCTTTATACAGGTTATTCCTAAACAAGTGTATCAACTGTCAACTGTAGATTTCTCATGAAAAAATAAAAATTCTTTTCTTTTCTTTTCCATTTCGTGGTTCATTACTCTAAAAAACCGTTTTCGAGAAAACTGGCATTTTATGATCAAAAACATTTTGCTAACGCATTGCAAATTTCTTGTAAGTGGAAAAATGAGTTGTGATAATTAACAAGTTTATTAATTTCAAAAAAATTTGACAAAAATGCCAGTTTTCTCGAAGAGTACAAACTTTGTGCAAATTAAATTTCTCGGCCACTGGCACGTCTAATAAAACCGAGTAAAGTACAAGAAAGTAGCCATTATTAGTGACAATGTTTGTACAGAATTTTTGACACCCTGTATATGTGAAACGAAGATCCAAAGAAAAAATGGAATAAAAAATGTTATTTTTTATGAGGAATCTACAGTTGATCGTTGATACACTTATTTAGGAACACCCTGTATATGTGCACTCACAAAATATTTAATTGATCGTCAGGATAGGACTTTTTTCTTTTCAGTTAAATATTGTTGTAGTCGGATTTCATTTTTTTAATTATTATTATTTGTTTATTGTAATTCTTTTTGGCTGATTCTGGGGTTGATGTCTGTACTGATAAACGTCATAGCGGATAAAAAAGCAATACGGTTGCTGAAGGTTACATTGAAAATTCGAAAGAACAGAAAAAATATCAGGAGCTATTTTTGGTTCCAATAATCACAGGGTTACGAGTTTACCAAACAGCATCAACTACTGATGTAAAAATTCTAGAATACATTGAAATTGTAGCTTTTTTACCATTTATAATAAATAATATTGTACATCGAATCAAATCAAACTCAACTCAAATCAAAAAAGAGCGTTGAAAAGAAATAGACATAAATACATACATACAATCGAAAAACATTACCCTCCTGCTGGCGCAATCGATTATAAAGTAACTTAAAGAGAAATGCACTCCTTATTGAAGTTCTAATTAAAACTATACAAAACTTCATCAGGATTTCGAAGGATCATTAAATCATTGAAAATGCGATAACAAGATTGCACATTCTCAAAGTCGCAACAATGTTGTATCTTACTCATACACTTCCTATTCATAAACGAACGAATGTTACCATAAATTTACCATCCTTCCATTACGGTTGTTGATTCCGTAGAGGTTTCTTCGACAGCAAGATTTGATTTCTTTTTCAGGGTAGGTTATTAGCACCGGTTCGAAAAAGTTGTGGTGTAACGCACTCGTCCGTTTAGTGTTAATGTTCCACCTATTAAATGAGGAATCATCGCCCCAAGGAACTAATTAACCAGTTAAGACAGGATGTTGTTAGTTATCTATTACCTATTATTGTGGGCACCAAAAGTTATTACTAAGCTACGCACAAATTGCCGAAGCGTTTTAGATAGTTCATCAATTAATTCTTCCGCCAATACAAAATGTGAATTTCAAGTAGACTTTACGAGTTCAATAGCGATTTCAATTGAACGCAATGAGTTCTGATTGGAAATTTTCATCATTACATTATGTTATCTTAAATTGGGACAATATGAAAGGATTTTCCAGAAAAAAACGTTTTTTTTTCATAAAAGGATATCTTTTGTACACTCTGGTCCAGAAGAACCATTAATATCCTACTATTAAGGATGCAATTGCTACGAGGATATATTGAAATATTCTTAGCCTACTAAAGAACCAAACAAAATTTCAATGTCAAAATATTCTATTGGTCAGCATATTCTCCAGTCCTCCACAGCTTTTATTACCTCCTCGTTGGAAGAAAATTTACGATCTTTTAAACTTTTTTTTCAGTTGAGGAATGAGATGATAGTCGGTCGGGGCCAAATCTGGTGAATAAGGGGGGTGTTCTAGTAATTCTAACCCTGAATCACGAATTTTTTGCATGGCAACATGAGATTTGTGTACTGGGGCGTTGTTCTGTAAAAACAAAATACCTTTGGATAGCTTTCCGCGTCTTTTCTCTTTAATTTTTTCCCATAGAGTGTTCTACCCTTATCCAAAAAATCAATCATGATTACTCCTTGGCAATTCCAAAAACTGAGGCAAGAACTTTTCCAGCAGATTTTTGGATACGAAACTTCTCAGGTCTTGGAGAACCAGAGTGTCGCCATTCCATCGATTGTTGCTTTGTTTCTGGATCGTAGAAATGTACCCAAGTCTCATCCATAGCAAAAATTCGGTTTAAGAAGTCCACATCATTTTCAAATCGAGCACAAATCGAACGCGATGCTTCTACTCTTGCACGCTTTTGGTCAACATTCAATCATTTGGGGATCCATTCTGCAGAAATTTTTCTTATGTCCAAATTGACGTGAACTGTATGATGAACGCGTTAGTATGAAATCTTCAGTGCTTAAGATATCCGTTTCAGCCCAATTCGACGGTCTGATAAAATCATGTCATGAACTGCATCGATGTTTTCGGGGACTGACACAGAAACTGGCCTTCCCGATCGGTCATCATCTTCAATGGAAAATTTACCTCTCTTGAAGCTTGCAGACCAATTTTTCACGGTCGCATACGAAGGACATTAATCACCAAGAGTATTGAGCATATTTTAGTAAATCTGCTTACCTCTTAACCCTTTTAAATACAGGTACTTGATGATGGCTAGATGCTCCAATTTTTCGATTTTTACAATTTCGGTGGACATTTTTTTCAATTTATTGCGTAACTCTGGTTTATTTTTTGACGTCGAACTCTACACTGACACTTCTAATAAGTTATTGTTCGTTGATATGTTATCGCAATATTTTGTTTACGCATGGAACTGGTCTAGACTAACTAGATTTCAATGCATCCTCGTAAAATTAGGGAATACAACGCAACCGTAAAAAAATAGAGTTCTAATATGAACAACAAGTTATGGTCGAATTTTGTTCACAATATTTGACGTAATATTTGAAACACCCTGTGATTCCCAAAATTCAAAAGATGCACGGCATTCCCACATTCAAATTATATACCTACATAATAGTGATAACGCATTTGCCCCATATTTTCATTTTTAACTCGATATTTCGAAAACATTAGGACTAACGTAACTGCTCGCATATAAGGAAATTGAATCATATTAGGGAATGAAAGCACTAAACTCCAAAGCTACTTTTACCGAACAGAAAATTCTTCAGAAACGTCTAATAGGCACTCGAACTTGGACCACCCTCTATGTACCTAGTGGTCATAAATAGAAACAAATTTGGTTGAAACTCAAAAGTGGACCGAAGCAATTAATGATAATTCTAAACGCCCTCTTCAAATCAAGTCATTTACTGGAATTTTTTATATAACTTTCAAAGATATGGAGCATAAGAAAATAAGAAATTCATATCACCCTAAGGAGAAACTCCTCACTAATTGAACACAAATGCCAACTTTCCTTATGTATTTATCACCAAAAGGAGATTCATTCTCACTCCTAAAGGTACCTAGCCAGTGTAATTATTAATCACATACATTCCTTTAACCTAGATGTAATTCATAGTCATATTTTTATAGCATGCGAAGAAAGTTGAACGACTAGGTGTTGAATCTTATGAAGATAATTATTTATACCTTCATATCAGTTTGTGAAATTTATTTTAAAGACTGTATGTTTGATTATATGAGCAATATTGCCTAAATAATTGTAGATTTTCGGAGACCCCAACAAGCGGTCAAGCGCGAAACCTTAGATAATCTTTTAGATTTTCATATATTTATAGTTCTCTCAGAGAATTAGTTCAAGAAACATTATTTCAGATGAATTTCATAAACATTTCCCAAATCATTTATCTACAATTCAACATGGATGCGGCAGTGAATCGAATGAAAACTGAGACGAGATTAAAAAACAGGTGGCTTTCAACGATGAAAAGGATCAGGGAATATTTTTAGCTGTCAACTGGACCATCGTGAAAGCAACTCAACTGTGTCTCGACTCTTTCTTATATAGTATTGCTGACGCAGAACTACGTGATTCAGATTTTATTACGGAATGGATTTTTAAATTTTTTATTGTTTACCATTCCAGCGGAATCAAGTGAGAGGATAAAAATTCTCATTTGAAATGAAAGATAAAGAAAGGAATTCTCTGACTTTCGTAAAATATCAATATACCTACTCATGATGATGGTAAATAAAAACGGAGAGTAATTGTGGAACTCGCTGTATTATGTTAATTGTTGAAGGTTTTCCACTAGACAGGATTTCGTATTCGTATGATGCCAGTATTTAGCCGACATATAAATCCGAAAAATGATTATTTATCATGGTACGAAGAATATTATAAAATAGGAAATTAATATCAGTTTCTGGAAGAGTTATCATTTTGTTCCCTGTCACTCGAACGTGAACGATAAGTCCTTGAAAGTTCATTAGATTACATGATTTGATTGTTCACGACAAAGAGAGTTAATCCTATGAAAATATTGATAATTTATTTGTTCCTATTCGCTTTCATATCATCTAGAATAGAAAACGTTGTGTATTCTTTTCGGTTCTCTTTACTCATAGACAAGAAGGAATGCGTGTTTTGCCCGAATAACGTTCTCATTCTTTCGAGCAATATCACCTAGAATATTTCGGCATACAATTATTTAGCCATCAAGTCCAACAGCTTGAGGACAACAACAAGAATAATACAATATTGCTTGAGGCTTACATGTTAACAAAAACCTTAATAATAAGTAATTCCGTTCGTGTTTAATACTTTGGCATGAGTCATAATGAAAAAGTGGTCTTCGGATATAGAGTGTGTTTCACTTCAAGCGGCAACAATTCATTATTTTATATCGGTTTGATTGAAAAAAAAAAAATATTTTCAAATATAGTTCTCCGAAGGATATATACCCTGTGCATCTTTTTGAGATACGATAACAAATAAATATGACCTTGGAACTTATGGAAATGTTTTAGGTTTTCTTCAATTTTTTTTCGCTCATCTCATACGCACAAATAAATGATTCGTTTGCTGTCATTGCAAATACTGAAAATTCCTTGAGGATACAAAACAACACTATCAGTTTTTCGAATACAAACGTTACAATTTTATGAAAAAGTAGATAAAGCTTCCCATCAAAAATTCTCTTCGATTGGTCTGAGAACTACCACAAACCAGTTTTTTAATCCATCCAAATTCTGTTTCTCGGAAACGAATATTTAAATTACCAAAATCAATAATGTGCTTATCAGAATGCCATTCAGTAGCAGCTACTATATTATAGTACTTCGTTAATTTGTTGGAGCATCCTAAATGAGACTTCGATATTGTTAAATTATACCGAAATAATTGGCCATAAAGAGGCGCCTAATGTGAGAAGTTATCAATTAAGATCTGAAATTTTTTGTAATTCTTCTTTTGAAGGAGCAGAAAAAACACGATGGGTGGAAGGTCATATTCTTAACAATGGCAGAAAAGTTCGAATATGAAGACCTCAATAAATGTTAATATACAGGTTGTGAACTAATGAATGGATTTGATTCGATTTGATAGGGCATGAGGTCTGAAAAAATTTTTTCAATTATGAGACCCTTTTTTGCCTCAATTGAAATGAACAAAATCGCCATCTTCGATAGCAGGCGAACATTGCTCTTGTAATTGGCAAGATTTCCGTCATAATCTCGTACATTTGACAGAAAATTGAAGGTTATGAATAGATGATCTGAGGCTCAGCAGAAGCCGAAGTAATCTCTCGAAAAAATCAATAGTAGAGCAATTTTTTTTCACTCAATGATGAAGTTTTAGCAATTACATCCAATTTTATGTGTTTCATTTCAGAATATTTTCCTGAACCTCAAGAGAAATCATCAGTTTTTTCGAAATCATCAGTTTTTTCGAAATACTCATCAGAGAAAAAATAGTAAACTGAATACTAACCTTCACAGGCTATTTTGCTTGTTTACGTATACTCCATTCACAATTATAAAATCACAACTCTGGTCTTGGAAATTTGACACATTCCACTCTGTATCGAAGTTATGACGTTTTTCAAAATATTTTTATGTTCCAAGTCAACACTATGATGCCCTTTCTACATTCTTAGCGTATTTCTCAGAATGTGAATTTATTCGGAAAATGAATGAATTGGAAAAGATGTGATGGACGAAAATAATTAACGTTTATATGAATTGATAAAAAGGATTCCTTTTCTAGTTATTTGCATGAAAAGTACAAGAAATCACTGTTGAAATATATTATTTTTGCCATGGAAGAAAATTGCATTGCTTTCACATAATTTTCATATGCATGCTTGTGAAGATTTAATGTTTATTATCCTCTTGAACTGAAAGTTCAAGACTTGACGACATCAATTGTTGATTCTAATCAAGAATTCATTAAAAAAAAATCAACCCAAAGATATAAGATGAATTGATGGGTAATTACAAGAATCAAGAATAATCTCAATTTTATTTTGTTGATAACTTTCTTAAAATCAATGTTGGGATATAAAACTCGTTTGCGTTTGTTCAAACAACATCTAAATAATACATTTTTCACCATCTCGACCTTTGAAAGGCGTTTCTTATAGGAGAATTAGGTCTAAGTTCCACCTCATTAGTGAGGTACCTAAATTTTGCAAATCTGCTCAGATATCGCCAAATTTCTTGGAAAACCTGAAAAATATCATCCTAATCGACCTCTCGAGGCTCCATCCGATCCATCTACTACGATATCTGTCCAAATAATAGCTTTCTCAACGAAATTTCCGTGTACCCCTTCAACCTCGAAATGTAAACATTCCTCCTGGTCTTGAACATCGTCCTCACGCTCCAAACTGGTGCTGAAAACAATAAACATACGTTAATCTTGTATATTCGACGAAAAACTCACCTGCAAATATCGATTAACTACCAAAAATCTGCGAACAATTAGTAAACCTAACAAAATGTGGAATATCTTTGATACTTTTACTTCGATGTAAACAAAGAAACTGGCAACGTCGTTTTGTCATTAACGATATTTTCTGTGCGCGCTTTTCATCATATGTTCTGTGCTATTCATCAGGGGCGCCAACTCCTGAAAACGAAACCATGACCTCCTATGTGATTAAATAAAAGTGAATGGAGTATAGTCGATCAACCAGAAATGAGCTTCATCACTAAACACAATTTTTCGGTAATAAAGTGGATCAACTTTAAGCTGTCCTAGGTCCCAATCAGCAAACAAACGACACTTATTATGGTCAAGTGGCCCAGTTGGATCTTTTATGGGTGTAGATCAAGAACTTTACGCAAAATTTACCATGTGGTGGATGCACAGAGTCCAAATTTTTATGAACGTCGACGAATAGACAAATCTGGATCTTCATTAACACCATCACTTACAGCAGCGATATTTTTTTCTTTACGTATAGTTCTTTGTCTTGTTGTTGTTGCATTGGAACACTGATTTTGAAAATAAATTTCAACAATTTGTAAAAGTTGTTGCGGCGTAAGTCTCTCCATGATAATTGGTCAATGCTTACTGAACAGAAATGCCAAAACAACATGGCTTTTACTTTCTGTCAAATCACAGTTATCCCTATCGAAAATTTTATCACTCTAATAAAAACACCCGATATATTATTTGTCCTTGTAGTTTTACAGGGGTCTCCTCAGGAGACCTAGGAGTAATCAGGATAAACAATTCATCATATCATGGTTTGTCCTGGATCGATTGACAGAGTTATCATTTCCGTAAAGTATAGAATACTGTAAATTTAAGTCGTAGGGTGAATTCAGGAAAACAGATTGCCTTCTGGACTTCCCACGTCTCGTTGCCCAGCATATTGAATTTTCTCTATCGGGTGACTTACACGCTGTTCGAAAGTCTAATGAAATGAAAGCACTCTGGTAGTCAACTCCGCCGAAGACCCCCTAGAGCTAAAGGTACTCGGGTGCGGTCTCTCACCTTCTCCAGCGGCAGCAGATTGCGGTGAAAGAATATATAGCTAACTGCATTCGTAGCGTTGTTAGGTCGCGATTATTATAATTATAACTCGATTTTGCCCTAATCACGTGTATTTAATTCGCAAATTACGGTTTCGACGGTATGTTGGATTATGCGGAGCAAGTGGATCTATTTCAGCTAGAACGATATGCACGTGCTGTTGTTTTTTAACAAATTGGCTTCGGTTATTCCAATCCACTGCATGCTGTTTTTAATACAGTCTTTGCCTCAAACAATCTTCCGAAAGCATTTCACTGAACTCTTATACGCTAAAATCCTGATTCCAAGCTTTTATCGATTTTTTCATAACCTTCATTTTCATCCTGTTTTAGCCACTAAGAAAAAAACGGGAAGATCATTATCTCCAACAATGTTCTCAGATCTCCCAGATGCCTTCTTGGTATAACGAAAAATACCAAGAACCTCTCTGCCATCAATTAGTGCAGTGCGAAGCACAAACTTTCTTTAAAAGGCAATCCTGGTCTCGTCTGCAAAAAATTAACTTTCATTAGGCAAATTATGATCCACACGGACCTGAGCACTGGGGAAAATATCTCACCGAGTTTGTAATTAATCGCTCTTGAATAAATTTCCAGTTTTTTCCCAGGCAGCATCTATGCTAGGACAGTTTTTTCATTATATGCGATATATATGGAGTTTATGTTCATTCTCTTCCATCCTCGATTGATCGATAACTTCATCAATATACAAGTACAGCTAACCTCGTTTTCTCGCTTCTTGGGATGGTCATACAGAAGAAAAGTGACTTCTGGAGGAATGGGTTATAAACCGATCAATAAATTAAATGCCCGATATGTGGTACTGGTATCGCCATTAATTTCTAAATGTGTCATAAATTTGATTCATATTGGGCCAAGTATTTCATTTGATTCATTTAATTGTTTAAGTATTGTGTCACCATTGTAAGTAATCCTTTCGCAAATCAAATTCTTCAAGACACTGGCGGGGATCTAAGGAGTTTTTCAGGAGGGCCATAAAAATTTGCCACCAAAAGTAGTGCCGAACTGAAACGACACATTTGAATGTAAAGTCCTATTTATAAACTGGATTAACAAAAATTGATGTCAGTGTCTCATCGTTTTAGTGTTAAGGGTTGTTTTTTGTTAATGGGTATTTTTGAAGAGTGCCTGTTACTTTTTTCCTGTGGAAATTTCTGCGTTTTTGTGGCAATTTTTTGGTCAAATTCAGTAATGTCGGTATATTTTATTAAAATGATGCTTATCAATATTTATTTATGAAACAATATTTCATTTCAAATGGGATTCTGACTTGAGATTGCCATTCCAAAAATATACAAAACTTGATAATTTGCCCTAAAATTTCACTATCTGAATTTTAAAGAAATAAAAAAAGTATGTGCTTCCATTATAAATGACGCCGTTTCACTCCATTCAACACTTGCCCGCAAGCAAAATATTTTTTGATAAATATCTAATTATATGCAAGGTTTTCTAAAACAACAAATGACACCATCGAATTCTACTGAAGAAAGTTTGATAAAATAGTTATTTATGATATGAGTGTTAAAAGTGACGTTTCATTTTGTGAGTGAAAAAGTTTGTGAAATGAGCGGACCGAATTGAACAATTTCACGAACAAAATAAAATCACTTTTAACACAAATACCATACAATGTTTTTTGTACAACAGCCCTATTTTGATAATGAAATGGGCGAATTTGCAATGACAATAAACTTCAAAATGCATGTTAATATTCAAATAATCAAAAGGTTGTTGTGAATGGCAGACGTTGCCAGCGTTATGATTACTAACAAATGAGATAGATGCATAGAAATTTCTATGCATCTATCAAATGAGAAAAGACGCTGTCATTTGAATTTCGTTCCTGTCCAATTTTCGTCTTGTGTTTTTAACTGCTTAATATGTTTGTCGAGAGTCCAATTATTAATAAAAGTGACGATTTGGTTCTTCCTGTGGATATTGAAGAGTCTGCAAGAAGAGCAAATCTGGAACTCCTACCTAAAAAATCTGTTCAGCAGTACGATATTGCATATAACAATTTCCTGGCCTGATGTGACTTGAAAAATGTAGAAGGGAACTTCAGAGAACCTGTTTTCCTGGCATACTTAGAAGAAAAATCAAAAATATGGAGTTCATCAACTTTGTGGAGCAAATTTTCAATGATAAAGTCAAGCGCCCTTATTAAAAATGGTGGGGATGTTAGTAAATATTTTAAGGTAATAGCATATTCAAAACGGAAAAGTGAAGGACAGCGACCCAAAAAATCGAAAATTCTCACTCGGGAACCAGATGAGAAATACTTGATGGTTAGGGTGGCAACTATTTTCGGATTATTTGGAGCCTATCGGCGTGAAGAATTGTGTAATCTATCAGTGGAAGACATTGAAATAACAAATAAATCATTGTTTATACAACTTCCAGACTCAAAAACGAAAGTCAGTCGTTCTTTCAGTATTATTGGGAAGTATTTTGACTATTTTCATAAGTACTTTGCACTGCGCCCTTCTGTCATCAAACATCGTCGTTTTTTCCTGGAATACATGAATAATAAATGCACTGCCAATCCAGCTGGTATCAATACATTTGAGAAAATTCCATCTATTGTTGCCGAATTCCTGCCAGAACCAAAGCAATATACAGGACACTGTTTTCGAATATCCTTCGCTTCATTGCTAGCAGAATCAGGAGCAAATATAACGGATTTAAAAAAACATGGTGGATGGAAGTCTACGACGGTAGCCGAGGGCTATGTTGATCATTCCAATGCATATAGAAATGTCATTGCTGAAAAAATTCTCCCAACCTCAACAGATTTTGGATCATCATCCAATATTGTACTTCCGGTTTCTACAAGTACTGATGGTGCTGAGGATTCTAATAATGTGTTGCGAAGCTCCCTAACGTCAAAGGGCATCAATGTTAGTAATTGTTCTAGTTTTACGATTAATATTAATGTTCATAAGTACCTAATGATTGTTAAATATTGATAATAAAAATTTGCAATTGCTGAATTTTTTTCATCTGATTTCATCATAAGAAAATGGAGTGCTAAAAATATTTTTAACACTCATGTTAAAAATATTTTCAACACGCTTTCACGTGAACAATCAATTTTAATATTGTTTGCTGTCATTAAAAGTGTCACTTTTAATGGCAGTTGTACAAAAATAAAGTTAAAGCAACGTTTTCAAAGTGCACATTTGCGAAAAACCCCCTCGAATCCGCCAGTGCCTACATCTATATAAATATTTTTCCACATATCTGGCAATTTCAATACGTCAATGAATGATTTAAAAACCTAGGAGATTGATTAAATAGAATATTAATGCCTTCATTTTCAAAATGCTCTGAGTTATGTTGATCTAAAATGTTTCTGTATCATCTATCAACTGCTTACAATCAATTATAGCGGAATATCAAAGAGAATCCACAATTTCCGTCATACCCAGTAGTTCAATCAACATATCAATTCGAATCAACCTATCATGTTCTATCTGAACGTAAATTACTAATTGACTTTCCCAGCGCAAATCTGTGATAGACCTATATGAGATACATACATATCTTTGAATTTCCATATGAAATCTAACCAACAACTACTGTACATTGATTTGCAACGATTATCTCAAAAGAGAGTCGAAGATTTGCATTCGTTATTCCTACTATGAGATTCAGTTATTCCGAAGAAAATTGTTGATAATCGTAAGGCAGGTGATTTTTCGAAATGGTAATATGCAAATGGTGCAAATACAGTGGGTTTCGGAATTCTGTTATGGTTTCAGTTCATTAGAACAGTATTTTTCAGCTCAATTGCTTCATAGACTCTGATGGCTTACTTTAATCGAATTCGAGCTTTTCTGATATTACCAGAATTGAAGGTGATTCCAGTTGAATGTCTCATAATGGGTAGAAGTTTCTGGAATTGAAGTCTCTTAACGGTCAGAAAGGAGTGCTGAAAGAGTGTCTCTCAGATTAGTTGAAGAATTGAGTTCATGCTGCAGGATCTTCATAAATAGATTTTCGCGTTCTATTATGCAAAAGAGACCATAAAAGTCGATTCACACTGTATGCCGTGTAATGATCAGGTGAAAAACAAGGACAAGGACATTTTTTAAACGAAAATGACTAAGAAGCTGTTTGTATTTAATTTTTTGTGTGAAAAATAGATGGTATAGCAAAGGATAAATGATAAAAATTTGGAGAAAAAAAACGAAGGGGATACATTTTTTTTAATAAAGTTAATAATGTGTTTGTCCATCGCGATTATCTATACACTCCCCAACACTTCTTGGCATTGATGCAATAAGATGGTCTATTTCTTCTTGAGGGATACGATCACAAGCTACCTTTACTTCATGTCTCAGAGTCGCCAAAGTCCGTGGGGGCTGGGGTAAATTTCGAAGCCTTCTACCTATGATGTCCTAAACATGCTCTAAGGGCGAAAGATCGGGGGATCTGGGCGGCTATGGTAAAAGATTCACTTGCAGACAAATATTTAAGCAACAACAAATGTTTACATGAAAAAGCCTTCACGATTTTTTTCTCCAAACTTTCAATTCAATTCAATTCATTTATTCATCCATATGAGCAACAATCTTCTACAAATTTAATTTCTTATGATTACAACAAAAAAACTTAATCATCAACTCCTTGCTGTATCAGTTATTATTTACCAAAAAAAATTAAAATTTAATCAGCTCCTTCTGGGTGTTGCAGTTTCTTTGTCAGATAGTATATCTTTTCTGAGAGTTAAAAAGGATTATACGCTCAGTTGGAGATAATATGGGACTAGAGAAGGATTTTTCAAAAATGAACCTGTCATCACCAGTTATATCTGTGAAATAATGAAGCCACCTTTGACCCATGAGCAGATGAACACTTTTATACCGTAGAATTCGCTGTATTGTCCAGCATTTAGAATGCAAGCACAGGTACTTTCACATCTTGACGATGATAACCTATGATCGTAAGACACTTTATCTTTGGAATATTCTTGGAATCTTTATGGAACGCTGAATCTGAATTATTTCATGCTGAAATAACGGAAACTATGCTGGCACCTACCTATGTTCCTGTTTACTCCTAAGTAGTCTTCACTGTTTTGAATATTCCTTGAATAAATAAGGCTACATATTGCCTAAGCTAAAATCAACCTAGAACAACAGTATTTTGTTAGCTCACACACCGAAAAAAGTGAAAAACATTCGAAATAATGTATCATGAGAAATCGTAAAATTTTAATATTTCTTCACTTTGTGTTTTCAAGAGCAATCATAGCATTACAGGAAATTTAATAATTATCCTCACCCCTTGTTTGTGCATTTGTTGAAGTTCTTTTTTTTGATCAATATCAATATCGATGTTGACCATTCTTCGAATTCCCTTCTTGTTTCCACATAGCTGAAGACATTTCAATAATGAAGAATGCAACAAAAAAGCACTCGTTTCGAGAGGCTACGACCTGGTTTCTGTCATAAGTCACCTGTTAAGACGAATCACCGTACAAAATCTACTGATCGTAATATCGGTGAAGCCTCGTAAAAAAAGTTCACTCTACTCTAGGTATTCGAAATTATGCATTGCTTTCCAAAGGATAACATCTTTTTCTGATGTTATTGTGCATGAGGGTAATAAAGAACAAGTAGATGAGCATTCGTTGAAATTGAGAAATTCGTCAAGGGTCTCTTTTTCATCAGGTTGGTCGTGTACTTCAAAGGATAATGTTGTGGCTACAGCTTCCGTTCTCAAGTTCATGAATTCTGGGATTCTTGAAGTAAAATACATAGTCTGTAATAATGCAGAGCTCTTGTGCCATGAGAATATCCGATTTGAATTTCATTAAGAATTGAATGAAGGTATTTTCATTCTATTATCTAAACATTGAAAGCAAAGTATCACGAACTATTGATTTAATGAAGGAATGAGGTAGCCGCATCCAGTTCATCCCAATTATAGGAATAACACACCTCGAACAAGAAGTTCTGTCTTTATTGACTTTATTAGCATAATTAAAAAGTAGCTGTTCGGATGGTGTCTTACGGCTTTTTATATTTAATCGAATTCAGCCTTAATGATAAGCATTTTCTCACTGTCCAGCGAAACATCTAATTTAGATAGCCATATATACTCGATAATATACAGAGTCTGAGTAGCATTCGTTTTAGTCTCACATTGTAAGTTATCTATTACAATATAAATCGCAGTTGCTGTTTCACACCTTTGAGAAGTTTTTCTCACTATGGAAGGCTAGATTTTATATCCAGTCGTGTTTATATGCCTTCTGTGGAGATTGATGACCGGGAGCATAACGATGAATATCAATCGTCAATATACCTACATGTTTTCTTCTGTCGACTCTAAACGAATAGGTAGAATGATGGCACTAGTAAATAATTATTTTACATCGTGAAATATGAAGAATACAGGCACTAAAAATAGGTATTTATTATACAAGGGAAAAAATTATATTTTTCCCGTGTATAATACACCATTTTTTTGTGTTGACAGAAAAAAAACGACGATTTAATGGTGAAAGAACATATTATTACAATATATTGAAGTCAGAATGTTATCGATATGAAATTTGTCACATTCGCCGCAAATAAAGAACTGACTTTTGATATATCATTCTAGTGTACCTTATTATTATTGCTTGTTTCGCATAGTGCTTGATCAATGGAAATAAGTAAGAATGATAATTCCTAAGATAGCTTACTTTGAAATGGACGAGCATACATACCACTGAATTTGACTGATAGGACAAACTTGGCTTTATTCGTGAAATTCTGTCGAATTCAGTGGTATGCTCGTCTATTTCAAAGTGAGCTTTGTTAGGAATTATCATTCTTACTTATTTCCATAGATCAAGCACTATGCAAAACAAGCAATAATAATAATAAGCTACACTAGAATGATATATCAAAAGTCTGTTTTTTATTTGCGTCGAATGTGACAAATAAACAGAGCAGATAATGAATGATGACTAAATAAAGAATTTTTAGTTTAAAACCATATATATGACATATTCTTACTATTGACATAGCCTACTTGAAAATTATCTTGATAAACCTAATGTTTAGATAAAGAAACCTGGCTTTAGTCGTGAAATTCGAATTTTATTCGATAACGGCGAAACTACTCATTTTAAAGACATGAAATGTTTGGCACACACTAACTAGTTTTTGACGAGCAATCGATCGGAATTATGAAATTATATGGTTCGCGTTTGAAAAAATGAGATTTCATAGTTTTATTGAGGCTCACTTTGAAGCCCTGTTTCATTTCCTCATAATTTATACAAGAAGCAGTATCAGCGACATCAGCGTACTCTGCGTACTTCCTTCTGTTTCATTGTTGCAAAAAAAAATTTCTGAAAACTCATTTGTGACAATCTTTCTGTTAAAAAATTTGAGAATCAGGCAATAACTCAACAATCGCTTGATGTGGTTGCGCATATCATACATCAAATCATTGCAGAATCAAACGGAGAACTCAAATATGTATAAATACACAGGGTGTTACATTTGGAATAACGTTCACATTTTTCCGGTAGAACCGAAAGTAGATTCCAATTGAAAATATTTTACAAATTGAGTTCATGTACTCCAAAACGAAAATACAAAATTTTGAATTTGTATCGCAATTCCTTGTACTCATTTTTTTCCCGGGGAAAAAAGTAATTTCGTGAAAAGTTATATTTTGTTACCTGTCAACAGAGATTGAATGTCGAATTTTTTTCCGTCACAGAAAAAAAGTCGTTTATGTGACTTATGGATTCAGTCCTTGATCCATCAGTTGAATTTCATAAGGATGTTAGCCCAAATTTCTTGAAATACGACGAATAGTGAGTCGCTAAAGTCTATAATGGTATTCTATAATGGTATTCCATACACCTTCAAGACTTTGAACATAAAGACATTTAAAAATAAAATCTTTGAATTATACTTGAGAGAACAGAACGAGCACTAGTTCTTCTATTTACTTGCACGTTATCTAACTCACTCCATTAGTGAACGCAGAACGCCTATGAAAAAAGTGTAAAAAGCGGATCAAAAATTTTTTTTTTGTTGTTTTTTGGTTTTCTCGTGTTTTTTTCTTATTTTAGTATTTTTCTGTAAGGGTTGAGTAGAGCAGAATATGCATAAGCATAACTGGACTCCGCCTTTTTTCACAATAGATCAAATTAGCTAATAACTAAAATAAGATAATTCTTGTAACCTTTCTGTGAAAATAAAGACATTATTATTATTATTATTATTATTGACTGAATAATGTCTTCCATGATTTTTTCTTAAATTTCTCTCGTTATTTACAAATAAGCACTGATTTTGATAAAACAATTTCTAAGCATTGTATAGCTTGTACAGTTCAATGATTCCATCGTATAACCTACTGAACACAAGTGACATAAGAAATGTTCAAATATAATACACGTTCATTATGAGCATTTCACATTGTATCATTCGTTTTGGAAAACTCGTTTAATGGTAGATGAATAAAATACATTCATTCATTTGGAAATTTTTTATATGAGAATCTTGCAAATTCATTAGACGACAAGCAATGGCAATAACTTCGTTGAGTTTGACTACATGAACAATAAAGGTTGTTCTGCTATGTTATCTCGCAAACTAATTTATTTTCTGTTCGAGTGGCTTCATGTGCACTTCCATTTTTGGAGCTCCTGTGTTTTCTCCAACCTTTCTGAAAAAGATTAGTCAAGTTCAGGATCTAACCAATAATAAGCATTTGAAACTGGCTTTTGAATTAGTTGAGTTCGGGTTTTCATACGCTTCACTTGTTATATTATCATTTGATCCTGATGACGATCCTGAATGAGCTCATTACCGCAAGGTACACTTCAACCAAGGCCTCCGATGTAAAAATTCGTGGTCAAGCCCACATCCATATCGGATACAGGTAGAATCGGAGAGCTTATACCTTTCACGCTCTCCTTAATTTATGGTGTACAGAACCGTAAGTCAGTAGTTGACGTTATTATGATACACTGCAGATTTACCCTTTACAAAGGCCATTATTAAGCATAAAGCTTCTCACTCCAGTGGATATTTCCCGGATACCGGCTACTTTATTATTGCTTGGTAGCGTTTTAAATTCGAAGTTGATTAACTAACATCAGCAGCCGGGGATTTATCTAATAAAAATGAGATGAACTGGACGTTATGTTATCCTCTCGAAATGAATCTGGTCATATCACGCGAGTGAATCTGGGCAATACCGCGGCTAAAAACACTCCTCTCGAACTGGAGCTGTAAATTCGCCCGGAATTTCAGCGTTCTGATCTTATTGGCGCCACTTTTGGTTCAATTCCTAGTTGATCAATTCATAATGGAAATAGGCCGTAAAAAATTGTTATTATTTTTTGATGGCTTGTTCGATTTTTGCATTTTTACTGAAAACTGACACAGGTTGAATGTCGATGGATTCTTAGAGACTTTGCCAATGCTAATTTCTATTTACTCTTTTTTAACTTTGAGAATGGGGGTATTTTAAGGTTTAACTGTAACACAGGTTTCATTATAGGAGAGAGTGGGATAAGATGGGGTACTTAACATTCACAGATAAATAAAATAATAAAAAACTCAGATTCATTAATTAAACTTTGAAAGATGTAATGAGTGAATAAATTTCAGCATGAAAAAATAAACTCCTTCGAAGTTTGTATTATTACAAACAAAATTTCATCTTACCCCACCTGGTGGGGTAAGATGGAGCTAAGTACGGGGCATGATGGGGTTAGTCACTGGCAATGTCCACAAACATGAACTGTTTCATCATCTTCATCTTCCTCTCCTGCACAACAGCACTGAGCCCACCGTTGACACATGGAACACTGAATCCAGCCTTCAGAAGATTTTGAATATAAATAACGGCAGTACAGACTACAGAAATTCTGCGTCTGATGCTTTCGATGAGGAAGAACTGTTCCGTTTCCGCTTAGGACTGGACACTTTAGCTTTCTTTTTTCTTGCCTCTTATGGAAAGAAATAACGGCATGCAGACAATTGAATATTTTTGAAATTCCGGAAAAAGTCACACACCGTGCAGGAATCGAACCTACGTCTCCCTACTTTCCGGGCATGGGGCCTTGACCACTGGGCTAACGATGCATATGATACTTTTCCCGGAATTCAATATCCTGAGGTTCACCTCATATGTTGGTGAGAGGGGGGATCCTAGTTGGGGAGCAATGATTCACCATCATTGGTCAGGGGATTCCACTTATCCTTCACTCCACGTCATCGAATTTTTCGATTTCAGTTTTAAGATCGGATTTCGGATTCCGACCAATGATGTTATTTTAATAAGCCGAGAATAATACATGAGAATAGTTTAACGTCTGTAAATATAATTAAGGAAAGATATTTACAGACGTTAAACTATTCTCATGTATTATTCTCGGCTTATTAAAATAACATCATTGGTCGGAATCCGAAATCCGATCTTAAAACTGAAATCGAAAAATTCGATGACGTGGAGTGAAGGATAAGTGGAATCCCCTGACCAATGATGGTGAATCATTGCTCCCCAACTAGGATCCCCCCTCTCACCAACATATGAGGTGAACCTCAGGATATTGAATTCCGGGAAAAGTATCATATGCATCGTTAGCCCAGTGGTCAAGGCCCCATGCCCGGAAAGTAGGGAGACGTAGGTTCGATTCCTGCACGGTGTGTGACTTTTTCCGGAATTTCAAAAATATTCAATTGTCTGCATGCCGTTATTTCTTTCCTTAATTATATTTACAGACGTTAAACTATTCTCTTGCCTCTTATCATTTTTTGATGTAAGATAGGATACACCCCATCATGGGCCATTGATATATATCCACATCTTGCCCCACTCATACTTTTTTGGCATCAAGTGGTTCAGGTTAGGATTGAACTTGGAGATTTGAGAAGATGTGAAAATGAGCGGTTTAAAAATACACTTTCCAATGATATATTATTTAGTTTGACCATTTGTTGTGGCTTATCTCTAATCAACAGTAATCTGGCACTGAATAAAACTACTTTATGATGAAATCGGAAACATTCGGCACAAAAACATGCGTAAATGACAAACTGTCCACTCAAACTGGCCCCCACTAATTGGAAGTTTTCTTTAAGATGCCCTACTATTAATACTGACACTCTCACCTAGGTTGCAGCTTTTGAAAGGACAGGAGCTTATCTACCCCATCTTACCCCGGAACCCCGTCTTGCCCCACTCTCCCCTACTGCTACATTTTCATACTGGAATATTTCAAGTTGTGCGAAAAGGTATTCGAATGTCTTCTGCAGGCTTGTTTCTTGAGAATTTTGAAAAGTGGGGAATTCCATAAGTCCGTCTGTTCGTTTAGAAGTTTTTCTGTCGTGTCATTCGAGTACCTACTTTTATTTTTTTTTCGAATGAACTATCACAAAATAACGGACTATTCTGTCCATTATTTTTCCGGAAAATTTCAAAACTCGACTCTTGATTTCCGTGTTTATATACGTGAATGATTTACAGTATTAACAGAGGAAAAAGTTTCTGCAACATTCATTAGGTCTTTGGGATATTTTCTCAAATTCATTATTTTCGCAAAGTAAATAAGCTTTTCGATAAATACCTAATTTTTACGACTTCTATGTAGAAAAGACAACGTTGCTCATTCATATGATAGGAAAATGACAATAACCTAACATTTTCAAAATATACACTGTGAAAAGTGTCAAAATTTCATGGCCAACCAGGATACATTATAAAAGTGAATGGAATATAGGAACGTCTTCATCTTGCCCAAATTTTCGAAAATGTTGAATTTTGTTGAGGAATGTTGTCCCAATAATAGTTTATTCAGCTTGTTTTTATATACAGTGTGTTTAAACCTATACATGTTTTCATATACAGTCTATCGAAAAGAATGTATGTCAAATCACAGCCAATCGTAAATATCATAAAAAGACATGCAAGGTTTACTTTCAAGGGGAGATATTTTGATGCAGTTTACACCTTTGAAAATGTTATCTTCACGAAGGATGAAAATTACTTATTCCCTCCAAAGCAGTCCTTTTAAACCAAGTCACTGTATATCAGGACCAACGCAATTTACCATACAAGAAAGAGGGGGTATTGATTTCAATGTCACGAAATGGAGTATAAAATAAATATTACCTTACGTAGGTGTAGATTGAATATCTTAATTACAACATGGCTGAGAGTTTTAATCATAAATATGCTTCGTCTGACTCTTTGTCTCAGGGACTTATCCTAGGATTTGTTGATGGTTATACATTATTGTACAATTAGCTGGAGTACCCGCTTTTGATATAACGGGTGTTTCAATAAGAAATATATAAATAAGAAAGATTTCAGGGCACAATAAAACATTGTTTTCTGTAGCAAAATATTGAAATATTTATTGATTTAGTAAATGTACATTTGGGAATTATGCATGAAACAAAATATCTTGTATGTATTCAAAAACGTTATTGAAAACATGTGGTGGTTTTTTATTGATACAGCGTCGAATTTCAATGCTTCGGAAGTTGCAGGCTCAAGGAGGCTCATTTTCAACATTACATCTCAAGAGTTTTGCAATCCATCTTGAAAATCTTGAATGACAAATAAGTAACAAAGGATTTCAGAGCTGGTGTGAATCCCCCACAAATCTATCCTGAGTACAATAACGAAATGTGAGAAAAAAAGCGTAGAGAAAATTGTTCTTCTTTCTCTCAGAGACTCCTGAATTTTTGGGTTTTTCTCGAAGGACCATACATATGTTTCATATCAATCTTGTCTGTTTATTTTTCTTGAGATGTATTATAGACTATGAAATAATAATTATTGAATTCCATCTATTTAATATCATGAAAGTTTTAATAACATGAAGTGGATCTCGTAATAAGCGACATCTGGAGGGATTAAATTATTATTTATAGGTTTTTAATTTGCTTTTTCGTCGCTGGCAATTAAAGAGTGCAATTCTTGATATCCAGAATATTCCCATATTAAGGCGAATTCACCTGCATGTTAATTGATCCACGGTGATCAATGGAGTTCCCATAATTACCAATAAATTCCATCAATGGCAAAGACACGATCAGGGCAGTTTATTAGCGCGAGACACGTGTGCATCCTTTCAAATCTATATAGATTTATTGAGAAACTCATCCAACTGTAAATATAGAAATGTTCGAGAAGAAACGCTTGATTCGTTATAGATTTTCCAGGGGATCGTTAGTAAGAGATCTGCTTGTCACAGGATGTACGTAAGTGTATTTTGTATGGGCTCAATACATCAATGTTGTTAGTAATTGGAAGGACGACGATCTAGCCATTCGTCATTCCTCCACAATTTTACTTTCAAGAGTGTTTCGTACCGGTAGAACGAAAGTTTAATGATAGAAATATATGGCTGGCGTGCGATCTCCAAATGAACGGAAATGTTTGGACTTTATAAGACATCAGGCGCAAGATGCCATCAGAAAAGTATCTGGTATTCAATTCAACGATCTCAACATTTCCTCAACCGCACAAGATGATATTAGCCAGGAGTTTTCAACTTCTCCATCTATCTCTATTCGTAGAATAGGGGCAGATGGAGAAGTTGAAATAGAAAAGTGAAAATCTTCCTTTATAATTAGTTTGTGCAAGAATAAAAAAAATTATATTTCGAAGGTTTATTTTCAACTTCAACAAGGGAAAAGAATGACAATTAGGAATCCTCATGCATCCCCACCCAGTTACCATAAACACTTCCCTGCACTCAGGAATTTGCAGGACTTTGAAGCACAAATAATTCATGAGATTTTTTCTATACCAGAAGTTTTATTTTGACTATTTCACTCATGCCATTTTTGATGAGGAAATTTCCAGAACAACTCTCGTTTCACAGCGATAACAAATGCAAGCCGGCAAAACAAACAAGTTGGTTTTCCAGCGATAATATTTTGACATTTCTCAAATTCATAGATAGTGTGGCAAAGAATAACATATAGAGAAAACAAATAACGTAAAGATGACCTATGATGAATACGTTTTTGTCCAATTGCCCAATACGTGGCAAATGTGACCATAATACTGTTAGACATATATTCTAGTGGAAAAGTCATGTCGAATACCACTCGAGATGAAATTTAAGCAGGTGAAATTTCTCTCTCGTATTATTCAACTTTGTTGCTTTTCGGCAATTTCGCTCATGACAAATGCTGTTCGCGAAATTGCCTAGCCACAAACTTACATACTACATCGCGAAATTTTGTCGACAAAATTTCATCTCTAGTGGTATTATACAGAGCGCGTCAAAATTATGGAACAAATTCATTTTCTCAAAAGAAAAATATTTGGCAACAAAATCCTGAAACAGGTCAATTTTGGTTTCACTTTTACCAAATTTGTATGCATTTTTGAGGGATTTTTGTTGCATCCAGTGCCATCTTCCTCTGAATTTTTTGGATAGGGAAAGTGGGTCATGTGGTACTTTTTTGGCAAGGTCTTTGTATATTCTTCACAGGCGTGCCGAAATTTTCAAGAATTTTTTTTTTTTAAATTAGTTAGTTCAAAGAGGATTTCAGTATGTGCACTTTGTCATGGCTCATTTACTTTGAGACGATGGTAACTGATGAAATTTGTCACCGAATGTAAGTCGACCATTACAGTTTTGTTCATGCACAACTTTCAACCCCCTCACATGAAAAATTAGAATGTGCATGTGAAACACTGCGCTTCAGTTATGATCTTAAAAAGGTAGGTATGTTATTAGTACGTTTCTACTGAAGTTGAAACGAGGATGGGTTCAAAATATTCTTTAAGAGAACAATATCCAGAGAATGAACTGGCCAGCAAACTCACCGGAAATGAATCCAATTGAGCACGCAAGGGATTACTAAGGGAGAGCAATATCCAGTCGCCAAAACCCATCTTCAACTTTTCAGGAATTGAGATAAGCCCTTCAGGAAGAATGGACGATATGCCCGAAAATTTCATTAATGACTTAAATCGTGAGAAGCCTAGGCATGTTGGCCAGTTGATTGAAAAAAGAGGTGGTAATACGGACTACAATTAACGATAATTTAGAATTTTCTCATTTTTCTTATTTTGTTTCACCCTGCATGAAGCAGATATAACAAACAAAGATTTCCTTTCAAATATACTGCAGTTGAAATAGAGGAAAGTAATCATCTCATTTCCAGAACATAAGATTGTTTTTTTCTTGAGAAACCTAGGAGACCAAGACTTTTGACGATCAGTGTATTCGCCCAAAAGTAAAAGTAAAATGTGGGTGAACTGGAGCAGCTTCTTTTTCACTCTATATAAGGGTGAAAAAATCATGATCATAACTTCTGAAAATATCGTGAGCAATCAAATCATTACAACCGCACCCTCAAAGCACCAAGATCCGAACAAAGTGTTACTTTGTTAGCCGGACACCTAATAAGGCCATTTTCTACGATCTCAATCAGATCGAACGTGATACAATCACCTCAAGGAACCGAAGTGCAGCCTTATAAGCTAATCTATGCAAATAGGAACTGCAAATATTGAAATACATTCACCTTGAGCTCATGTGGTCAATTCATGTATCAAGTTCAAGTAACATTATATGAAAGATACGGTTTAAGTATACAGTGGCACGTCACCGTTGATTTCCGTAATTATAATGCCAGCAATAATTAGGCAAAAATCTTGGATGCAGAATTTTCAAGTAATTTGCCTCTTGCAAGAATATATCTATCAAGAGCAAGGAACTTTGCATAAATGAGTTGTGAATTGAAATCGTTCAAACATTCACCAAGATACTCCAGTTATTTTGGGAACTAATAATTGAGATTGCATCAATTTATGGTTCGAAAAATCTCGGATCTCCATACCATCATCTTCTACCTGATGGCATTATAATTTGGTCACGAAAAGCACCATTCTCATATTTCTGATATCCTGAAAAGTTGGCAGCCATCATCAATCTTCGTACCATCAAACTAGAAAGCCTGATATCTTTGCAATCCGATCCTGATGTGTGAGTTTTTGTCATCCTTGCCTACCAACACAGTCATTAGCGCTTCCTGGGGCTAAATGGAAACGAAGCATAGCTAAGGCACGTGCTGCAGAAAGAGCAAGACTACGAATGGAGCCTCGGGTTATCTCTACAGTGCATTCCATCTGATTAAAACTAGCGCACACTTCCTTGCACAGCCCCAAGCCGATCATTTATGAAAACGGACTGAATTAGACCAAGGTCATTGTCCTTGCACTTGAACACTTGAACATAGAAATGCCTCCCGCAATGTTTTAATGGTTTTTATGCTTCTATGTTAATGATCCTGGTATTTATGCTAATTAACGTGCCAGGAGGGAGTATATTGATGATTGTGAAAAACAAAACAGGATCATTAATAAGTGTGTTGAATTATATAATTTCGCCTATTCAGATTGGATATCCTTATCAGCATCTCATATCTTGATTCATTTGAAAAGAAGATTGAGAAGCTTCTGCCGAAGAAAAAGAAAATTGTATAGATTAATTAGTTCAAGAATTAGCGAAACATTTTCAGGCGATGAAAAAATTTTTGGGGTATAACAAATATTTCTAGAGGATCTCCATATAGGGGGCATGAAAACCAAGAGTACAGAGTGAGGCAAACTGGACACATTTGAATTAAAGGAACTATATATAAAGGAAAATGTTTCCTTAAAGCATTAAGTTTGTCAGAGACAGTTGGTATTTTCGCGATAATACGAACTGGCTCTGGACTGTGATTGGTTAGTTTATGAAATGAGTAAAATAGTCTAATAAATAAACTCTCAATCGAAATGAAAAGTACTTTTTGTACAACTGCCATTAAAAGTGACACTTTTAATGACAAAAAACAATGTTAAAATCGATTGTTTACAAGGGCGGATTTACGGGGGGGGGAGTACTGGGGGTATCTACTGATTTCATGGTTTTCAATTGGAATTACCCCCCCATGATCGTTATTACCCCTCCCATGAAAAAGAGCTATATCCGCCCTTGATTGTTTACGTGGAAGCGTGTTAAAAATATTTTTAATATTAGTGTTCAAAATATTTTTAGCACTCCATTTTCTAATGATGAAATCATATGAAAAAAATTCAGTAATTAATCGTAAAACTAGGACAATTACTAACATTAATGCCATGTGACGTTAGGGAGCTTCGCAACACATTATTACAATCCTCAGCACCATCAGTAGAAACCGAAAGTACAATATTGGATGATGATGATCCAAAATCTGCTGAGGTTGGGAGAATTTTTTCAGCAATGACATTTCTATATGCAATGGAGTGATCAACATAGCCCTCGGCTACCGTCGTAGATTTCCATCCACCATGTTTTTTTATATCCGTGATCTTTGCTCCTGATTCTGCTAACAATGAAGCGGAGGATCTTCGAAAACAGTGTCCTGTATATTGCTTTGGTTCTGACAGTTTGAGGAATTCGGCAACAATAGATGGAATTTTCCCAAATGTTCTGATACCAACTGGATTGGCAGTGCATTTATTATTAATGTATTTCAGGAAAAAACGACGATGTTTGATGACAGAAGGGCGCAGTGCAAAGTACCTACTTAATAACTAAATAGTCAACATACTTCCCAATAATACTGAAAGAACGACTGACTTTCGTTTTTGTGTTTGGAAGTTGTATAACCAATGATTTATTTGTTATTTCGATGTCTTCCACTGATAAATTACACAATTCTTCACGCCGACAGGCTCCAAATAATCCGAAAATAGTTGCAACCCTAACCATCAAGTATTTCTCATCTGGTGCCTCATTCATAAACTTTTCAACTTTTTCACGAGTGAGAATTTTTTGGGACGATATCCTTCACTTTTCCGTTTTGAATATGCTATTACTTTAAAATATGTACTAATATCCACACCATTTTTAATAAGGGCGCTTGACTTTATCATTGAAAATTTGCTCCACAAAGTTGATGAACTCCATATTTTTTATTTTTTTCTAAGTATGCCAGGAAAACAGGTTCACTGAAGTTCAATCTACATTTTTCAATTTACACTAGGCCAGGAAATTGTTATATGCAATATCGTATTGCTGAACAGATTTTTTAGGTAGGAGTTCCAGATTTGCTCTTCTTGCAGACTCTTCAATATCCACAGGAACAACCAACTCGTCACTTTTATTAATAATTGGACTCTCCACAAACATATTAGGCAGTTAAAACCCAAGACGAATATTGGACAGGAACGAAATTCAAATTACAGCGTCTTTTCTCATTTGTTAGTAATCATAACGGTGGCAACGTTGGCCATTCACAACAACCTTTTGATTATTTGAATTTTAAAATGCATTTTGAAGTTTATTGTCATTGCAAATTCGCTCATTTCATTATCAAAATAGGGCAGTTGTACAAAAAACATTGTATGGTATATGTGTTAAAAGTGATTTTATTCTGTTCGTGAAATTGTTCAATTCGCTCCGCTCATTTCACAAACTTTTTCACTCACAAAATAAAACTTCACTTTTAACACTCATATCATAAATAACTATTAGATTGAAATTGATTTACTCATTTGTACGTGAATGTCAGAAATGAGTATTTGTTTCTTCAAATATTGTGAATTCCTCACATTACCTATATGTCGGAATGTTCGTTTTTGCTTCAGATAATGAATAAGCAGGTTATGGCAGCACCGTTTTCTGAATCTGTGGCCAGTTCATTCATTAATTTCGTTCCGCTATTATAATTTAAAGTAACCAAAGACGTTTTGAACAGTGTTGTCATCAGAATATCGAGTGGGAAAAATGAAATATAGATTTATTTCTGAATATTCTTAGCAAAATACGTTGAAAAATGGTTCGTATGTGTCTTGCTCGCGGTGAATTGGACTAAATGAATCCTGATTTGAGTTGATACGGGTATCTTCTACTCTCATCATTTCTGAATAACAATGGCGTAGATTCTTCGATCTTTTGAATTTCACTTTTCAAATTCCCTTCTGATATTGAGAGGAAGTAAACCAATTCTGAATTTAGCTGATTCTGTTCACCTAATTCAGAATCTGTTTCAATGTTTGGAACGTTGTATGGATTCGCCAAAAAGAGTTGATTCACTTGTAATTTTTTTCCATTCCCTAATACGCCACTGGACCTTTCAAAGATAGATTCCGCAATGTTGCCACGGCCTTATCTAACGATATTGTTTTCCGTTATGCTATCTTCGTTTCACTAATTGAATACTGACTCAATTTCACTCCCATTTGCCTATGAAAATTATGAAAAAAATTTCGCTAGCATTTTAAAATATGTTGAGAGAGAACTGGAGCAATAAGATTTTTTGGGGGGGGGGCTTAGTCTCCTTCGCCTCCTCTGACGAGCCACCACTGATTTAGATCCTAAATAATCTCTTTTAGGGAACTTGTGGAGAATTTGATGCATCAACAAGAACTTATAGACAGCTTCATTTGAAAAACCATAGCTGTATTCAACGTATGCTGGTTGGAGGAGGTGTTGCGTGTATAACATTCAATCATTGTTGAACATCTAGTATTTTCCCCTTCGTAATATCATGCGAACAAGAACATACCAGAATGTTCATTCAATAAAATGAAAAATCGCATAACATAACTCCAACTGCTGTCAAAGCTGGAAAATCAAGACCGCGCAAGAAGATGAAACCAAAAACAGCACAGTGAACTGACAATATAACAACACATCACACAAGATTAACAACAATCATTGCACCGACCGTTTTCTATATACGAACGTTAGAAGAACCGGAGAAAAACGTAACGCAATAATATAATCGTATTAGAACTCGAGTGAGCTATTCAATTTCTTGAAGACTCAAAGTGAATAAATGACGATAGAGAGTCGCTTCTAAGGTAATGAATACCTACTTCGTATCTTGTAATTGCGACTTTATGGCAGTAAGAACATGGAAGAACATTACGTCTTTTTTCGAGATGAGCTTAATAGGTGTTCCTCACTGATCTCTGCCACTTTTACATCGAATAGCGTAACATCTGACGTCGTTTTTAAAGTGTCAATTAGTGGCATCTTCCGAGAAGTTCAGGGGTAAAAACGTGTCTGATGCTACGTGTTTTTACGTATGGAATTTTGAGTGTATCTAGACCAATTTAAAAAGGAATAGACGAGAAGGGAAACAGATTGAATCCCCTTTATTTCTTCCGAAAATGGATAATCAACCAGTGAAAACATCCATTCCCAGCAACTCCTCGGCGATGCCTTAATATCATTGAGTTTAATTATCCAATTTTTTTATGTAATTCATCGAACTCATTCATGTCTCCCTAACCTTCATTTTGAGTATATTCGGTCACCTACAATGAGTTTGTTTGTTTAATTCTGCATTTAGAATAATTCACAATTAATTCAGCATTGGAATACAAACTATTTTTTCCCTCTCAAAATTAATGTTCCAAATAAATCAGATTACAATAGAGGAACTTGTGTTTTAGAATTATTACGAAATTAAAAAAAATCATATACATCCATCATATATCGCCTCATAATGAATAAACACAAAGTAATAATTTGATTCTATCACTCGAAAAAGACACCGGTCACATCACTCAATTTTTGTGAGTGTCCACAAGTTAGGTTGGCTCGTTGCATGAAGTTAAATCCAAATTCAAAATATGAATTGTGACGTGTTTATCAGGAAATTGCTTGTGCCTTCGAAAAAAAACTATTTCACGACACTGGGAGGTGCAGCAGAATTACTTTTTGATGTTCTCAATGATTTTTGTACAAAAAAGTACCCTTGCAAAATTTCGTTCGAAATGTATATCATATAAAGTATAGAATACTGAGGTTGGATCAAAAAGGAGATTGAGTAAATACCAGTAAACTGGGAAGCTTCTTAAAAAATCAAAGTTATTTAATTTGAGGGATTGAGCTTGAGTGAATGATGAATTTTCAACATAGTTTAGAGAATTATTGATATTGGTATAAAAGAAAATTCTGAATAATTCAAGAAGTATTCATGCCTATAAAGTTAGCAGTGCCACTTGCGGGAAAATCAATAAAACCTATTGCATTAATTGTCGAATAATTGTCGAGAATTTGTCGTGAAAGAAAAAAATTTGTCGCGTCCTTAGTTTTTTTTTCTACGGGGTGGCTTTGCTAACTTAACGTTAAGTTAGCAGAACCACTTTCTCAATATCTACCAAATACCATGAAAATGGTTTTAAATAATTGTCGAAGTCCATATGAAGTAGAAAAAACACAAAAAATCTATTCCTTCTTGTTTATTTTACGTCTTTTTGCCGCGAGTTCGAGATATTTCTAGAATTATAGCATTTTTGGCAACAGCGCATTCGTTATTGACTCCTTTTCTATTGCATTAATTGTCGAATACCTGCCTTGAATTTATCGTGAAACTGCGAAAGAAAAAAATTTGTCGCGAATATCTCGAACTCGCGGGAAAAATACGTAAAATAAACTAAAAGGAATGGATTGTTTGTATTTTTTTTACTTCATATGGACTTCGACAATTACTCGACAATTATTTATCACCATTTTCATGATATTTGGTCGATAATGAGAAAGTGGTTCTGCTAACATAAATTTAAGTTAGCAAAGCCACCCCGTAGAAAAAAAAATTAAGGAAGCGACAATTTTTTTTCTTTCACGAAAAATTCGGGACAGGTATTCGACAATTAATGCAATAGAAAAAAAAGTCAATAACAAATGCGCTGTTGCCAAAAATGCGATAATTCCAGAAATACCTCGAACTCGCGGGGAAAAGACGAAAAATAAACAAGAAGGAATGGATTTTTTGTGTTTTGTTCACTTCATATGGACTTCGACAATTACTCGACAATTATTTATAACCATTTTCATGATAATTGGTCGATTATTATTATTATTATTATATTGAGAAAGTGTTTGTGCTAACTTAACTTTAAGTTAGCAAAGACTTTTTGATTTGAGGGAGTGGGCTTGAGTGAACGATGACTTTTTAAATATAATTCACAGAATAACAGATAATGACAAAAGCAAGTTTCGGTTTTATCCAGCAGTTTCACAAAAATTCTGATATTGTGATATTCAATTTCAACTCGAGAATATTTGACAGAGAGGTTTGTGCTATGCATATTGAATGATGAATAATAAATAAAAACGAGAGTATCATTGATATCTCAAGACAATTTCTCGTGAACAGCATTGCACAGTAGTTGAGCTTTTGAGGTTGTTTCGGAAGCAGATTTGGCATCAGGGGTGGCATTGGAATTGTAACATACTCCTAAGTTGATTGAAAGCTTCTTGGTCATGATAGGGAGATTCCTTGATCAGAATTAAGGATGTTAACCATTAACCGGTGAAATTTCACCTGAAAATAAATGATGAAGTAACAGTCAATCACTCAATCGATAAATCACTGAATCCAAACACTCGAAATTAATGAATATTTATGAGAATTCTAAAACACCTGGGAGTTGTTGCTGTGGGGCTCTTCCCGATACATGAAGGACCACCGATTTTTTCAGGAGTCAATAATCTTCTCAATATTTCTTTTAGCAAATATGACTGTTAATTTGACAGCTCGTCTATTCGTCAAAAGATTGGAGATGGAAACCATGCTGCTTTTTATAATTGGTACTGAGTTGTGAAAGCAATTATCTTATCAGATTTTCAATAGACCCTCAACGTGGTATATCGGTTAATAACTTGTCCATATATGCTGGTTTCGAGAAGGCCTCGTTCTTTGATCCCACTTTGAGTTTATGGAATCTTTTATGTAGGTACATCGAGATGTACGGTGAGTTACAATCAACAAAAGAGAGACCATCGTGCAGTATCTCTTGTGACGATGTGTGTATTTTGACAATAAATTATTTGAATAAGAAAAGATTTAACGACGTGTGCCTTTTTTTGTCCTCTTGGCTTGAACTGTTTCTTTTTGGACTGAAATATTCCGATTTAGGTGAATGTTATTTGTGAAGGACATGAAATTAAATCGGAAGAAGATTAACACAATTTTGTTATGTTGTCAATTTATAGGCACTTTTTGACAATAATGTTGAAGAAATTCACATTTTAATAAGATATTTCGATTATGACGAAATCAGAAAGGATGTTCGGATTTTGATGATGTGTATATGAAGAAATATCAATTCTCACTTCGATCTTAACTACTGAGGGTGAAGAAATTTATTTCAGTTAATGATGCCGATTGCAATTTTCTTTACCCTCCCCAAGATTCGTTTTTCGACCTCTCGTAATCACGGTAAAATCGGATTTTGTCTGACCTTGACTCTACCGCTTATAATAAAATAAAGTCAAGTACGTTCCGTTCGAATGCTTCATAAAGCCATATCAGATAAATTTATCCATACACCATTCAGGAACATCTCAGCGCTACTAAAATGAGCATAACTCAATCATATACAACTTATCTCTCATAGGACAATCTCGTCCACACGGTATGATTAATATTCCATTGATTTAATGCCCCATTGAAACTTAATGCCCCGTGAGAAAATTTATCTCCAGATTCAATTACCTCACCGAATAAAGAATCTACGAATGTGTAAGGCGATTAAGGTGCACAGAAGATTAAAATATAAACTGCTTTAATGCAGCAAATAAAAAGCCCTTTACTGTCAATGCGTCTTGTTACAGCTGTCAATGGACGAGACTCACTTTATAAAGCTGTTTATCATGTTTGAGAGAACGAAGTGGGCGGTGTCCAAGAAGCATCAGGGATTTTACTCAATGAGATTCGAGTCTGGCTTTTGCAAGATCATTAATCGATGTGTCTAATGGTCAATACAAGCAGTAGTTTGATTTCTAATAATTAGCATTCGAATAGTAATGGTTCGATGTTACAAGAAGATAAGGAATGGAATTTATGATACAAGTTGGACATGAAAACCATTCATCTTCATCGACCCGTATCCAAATATTTCTCCATCAATTTTTTTTCGAAAATTGAATGAGAACATTTCTTCAGGATCCAAAATATTTGAAGAAAATCTTAGGAATAGTGAATAACATTTATATCCCATTCACTTTTATAAGTACCATTCTGACACATTTCACCGAGCATAATTTGAAAATGTAGGTTATAGTTATTTTCCTGTCAAATAATTAAGCAACGTTGTCATTTCTACAAAGAGGTCGTAGTAATTACGTATTCATCAAAATCTTAATTTACTTTGGGAAAATAATGAATTTGAGAAAATATTATTTGAATTCAATAATTCCAAACACCTGGCGAATGTTGACGAAATTTCTGCCTCTGTTGATACTGAAAATATTTCACGTATCACAACATGGTTGGAAGATTCAGTTATGATATCTTCTTGTACGGAAATCAAGAATAATAAAGTCTTCAATGTCTTTTTGGATGCACCAATAGTCACTTTCACTTAAAATTCTTCTTATTGTGTTAATGTGCAACTAAACATGAATATATATCCATATAAAATATAATAAGGGTTACTATCAGAATAAGCATAAAATATTTGGCAAGAAAATCCTGAAACAGGTCAATTTTTGTTTCACTTTTACCAAATTTGTATGCATTTTTGTTGCACCCTGTGCCACCCCCTTCAACCCTCTAATTTTTTTGAATAGGAAAAGTGGATCAAGAAAAATTGTTTTTTTGAAAAATTAGTAAGTTCAAAGAGGTTTTTAGTATGTGCACTTTGTCATGGCTCTTTCTTTGTATTGGAACATTTTATGGAAAAGTTTCAACTTCAGTAGAAACGTACTAATAACATACCTACTTAAGATCATAACTGATGAGCAGTATTTCACACATTCTAATTTTTCACGTGAGGGGGTTGAAATTTGTGCATGAACAAAACTGTAACGTTTCATTCGGTGACAAATTTCATCAGGTACCATCGTCTTGAAGTAAATGAGCCATGACATGGTGCACATACTGAAAACCTCTTTGAACTAACTAATTAAAAAAAAAACTTCTTGAATATTTCTGCACGCCTGTGAAGAAGATAGAGAGATCTGGCCTAAAAAGTACCACATGACCCACTTTCCCAATTAAAAAAACTTAGAGGGTTGATGGGGATGGCACAAGGTGCAACAAAAATCCTTAAAAAATGCATAAAAATTTGGTAAAAGTGAAACAAAAATTGACCTGTTTCAGGATTTTGTTGCCAAATATTTTTCTTCTGAGAAAATGAATTTGTTCCATAATTTCGACGCGCACTGTATATACTTGTGTAGTAACCACTGCTCTATCGGTCTAGTATATTTTTAGCGCTGCAGTGTTGCCGCTTATATGAAAAGTACCTACCTACAACTTCGATATTTCAGATGGAACATCCTGTATATTTTGCTCATTTCGATTCACCGTATCCTCCTGATTATTTCTATAAAAACTTCCCCATCTCTATCTGTAGCGGTTTTCGAGTAATTGATGGATGATACATATTGATTTCTTTTTATTTTCAGTAAAATCTAAAGTTCTGATGCTCCAAAAATATTTCAATCCAAACTATCAAATTGGCCAAGTTCCCAAGAAGTGGCTAATAGGCACTCAACCTAAGAAAACCCTCTATAAATGAATGTAGATGATATTTTCGTTGGAGACTTCAATGCTGAGTGAAGAACTGAACTTGGAAATTCCAACTCCCGGTTAGGCGCGAAACTGCAAATTGCATATTGAAATAGTCTTTCAGTATAACGTCTACTTATGGCGAAAAATGAATGAAACAATGTTGAATATTTTTTACATCGTTTATTTGTAAAAATTCTAATAATTTTTTTCTCTTTCAGGTAAGTTCTTTTGCTTTCTTCATGGAAAATATACTTATAGAAGGTGAGTCGATCCAACAAACTACAACCGAGAAGAGATGTTTGAATTGAGATATTTGCACTTGGACTCTGGATCTACATTTTTATTTTCAAAAAAGTTTCAGAGCTATATCAGATCAACAGATCCGATTGGTTTTTTTTTGGATTGTTTTCTTATTTACGAAAGTATAGATTTTTGAAATGTGTTTATCTGAGATTATAGACTTTATAAAGGGCTTCCCCCGTCATTACAGACGAGTGGATCTAGGGAATTTTCCAGGGAAGAAGCCATGAACATTTTCAACCACGAATACAGAGTGAGCCACACAGACAAATCCTTTTTATAAACTAGATAAACAAAAACTAATGTCAGTGTCTCATCGGTTTAGTGTTAGGGCTTGTTTTTTGTGATTCTAATCATCATGTGTGATCAATTAAAACGAATAATATTTCAGATAATTGCTGAAATCAGACGTAGTGATTTATCAAAAGGAATAATATTTCAGATTATTCATACACTTAATTACCCATCCGAGGACGTCTTGATCAAACCGACGATACTGGCGTTATTTGCTCCAATTGACATTTCTGATGAATTATCGATCTAGTTGGCACTCACGCAGCCGATTTAATTGTCATTTCACCTTCGTTCTGACTGAGGAACAGGCAGCGACCGCATACGATCAATTGTCCATCATTGTCAACTAGTGTTAACTCGGGTCGCTAGTACCCGTGTTCGATGTTACGTGATAACGATGTACCAGGCCCCCCTTTGTTCCACCAGCGAGCTTGAGAAATCGCAACTGTACGTGCTTGTCAAATCGAACCCATAATCTTGTGCTCGTTTATGTGTTTGTTTTACAGAATAAGGGTCTTGTGAAGAGTAATCGAGTACTTTCTGAAACTGGAGAGCTATCATGTTTTTTTACACGTTGAAGATGTCAGATGATAGATTTTCTTGAATTTTCAAAAAAAATTGGAATGCATTTTTTTAAAATTTCAAGTAACGTGGCCTATATTCTACAGTCGAAGAATTCCTCTTCGATTTGAAACTAATCTTATAATGAAGTACCTACTCAGATGATTTTTGGATTGTTCACACCTGCAGTTAGAGTCGAATCTCATATTGTGGTGTAGAATTATAAGGAATGAGGGTAATGTAGGATCTTCGTTAGTACTGCTCCTTTAGCTATTGAAACCTTACCTAACCTGACTTAACCTAACCAAACCTAACCTAACCTACGTGGAAACGCCCATAAGAGTTACAGGCGTGCAGAAATTTTCAAGACAAATTTTTTTTTGAAAAATTTGCTAGTTCAAAGTGGTTCTCAGTATGTGCTCTTTGTCATGGCTTTTTCTTTGAATTGAAATATTTTATCGAAAAGTTTCAACTTCAGTAGAAACGTACTAATAACATACCTACTTAGATAATAACTGAAGCGCAGTGTTCCACACATTCTGATTTTTGAGGGGGGTTTAATGGGGTTGAAAGTTGTGCATGAATAAAACTGTAATGGTCGACTTTCATTCAGTGAAAAATTTCATCAGGTGCCATCGTCTCAAAGTAAATGAGCCATGACAAAGTGGATATACTGAAAACCTCTTTGAACTAATCAATTTGTCAAAATTAAAATATTTTATTGAAAATTTTTGCACGCCCGTAAATAAGATTAAAGACCTTGCCAAAAAGGTATCACATGATCCACTTGACTATTCAAAAAATTTAGAGGGTTGATGGGGATGATACAGGGTGCAACAAAAATCTTTCAAAAGTGCATACAAATTTGGTAATGGTGAAACAAAAATTGACCTGTTTCAGGAATTGTTTGCCAAATATTTTTTTTCTGAGAAAATGGATTTATTCCATAATTTTGACGCGCACTGTGTCTATGTACCTATGTCTAAAATGTGCATACAAATTGTTGTCACGTCACGGGAGTTCACGCGTGGGAATGGGAAGAAGATATGGAGAACATAGCTGCTTTTACAGTTGCTGGTGATTCTCATAGAAGGGATTAGATTTACCAAATGAATCAACGAACAGAGGAAGTGGGGGAATTCCATCAATTGATTCAAGAATTATTGAATGAGCACCCAGATCGGCTTCAAATGTATGTCAGAATGACATTTCACAAAATATCAGACGTGATATCACGTGCGGTCAGAAAATGTAAATTTGCGGAATATAGACCTTGCATGCTATCAGTGCTATAACGTGATAGCAGATACAATGTTGCGAAAATTTTTACTACATTTTGATTCTGTAGTAGTACAATCACCCAGTTTAGTTCTGATGATTTGGCTTCACTATTTATTATTGAAAGGTGTGTCTTCTCTTCCTATGGTCTAAGTTCCATGCATTATCGTGGTTGCACATTTTGGGAAGATGACGTGATGTGACGTGACGTGATAAGAATGTGTCTGCACCTTAAAAGGTGGAACTTAGAACATAGGAAGAGAGACACGCCAATAATAAATACTGAAGCCAAATCATCAGAACTAAACTGGGTGATTTTACTACTACGGAATCAAAATGTAGTAAAAATTTTTGCAACATTATATCTGCTGTCACGTTATAACACTGATAGCAAGCAAGATCTATATTCTGCAAATTTACATTTTCTGAATGCACGTGATATCACGTCTGATTTTTTCTGAAATGTCATTCTGACATACATTTGAAACCGATCTGGATGCTCATTCAATAATTCTTGAATTAATTGACGGAATTCCCCCACTTCCTCTGTTCGTTGATTCATTTGGTAAATCGAATCCCTTCTATGAGAATCACCAGCAACTGTAAAATCAGCTATGTTCTCCATATCTTCTTCCCATTCACTCGCATGAGCTCACGTGACGTGACAACAATTTGTATGCACCTTTAAATGTCTAAAGGTAAATACAGACTATTCTGACGTGACGTGATTTCACGTCACGTCCCGTCAGGCACCGTGGGATCACGTCAAACTTGTAGCAGTGCTCACATTGGCCTAATATGAACGTGAACGCACAGAACGATGTGTTGCATTTTTATACCAAGCACATTTTTACGTGGGCCCACATGTAACCAAGTCACGTCAGAATAGTCTGTGTTCACCTTCAAATAAGTATTAATCATATGGAGTAACTTAACGTTGTTGGTTTCCTCTATGGTAGGTATTCATTGCCCACGCTATCTATGAATTCGAGAAATTTCAAAATTTTATCGCTTGAAAACCAACTCATTAGTTTTGCCGGCTTGCATGTTTTATCGGTGTGAAAAGAGAGTTGATATGGAAACTCATTCACTAAAAATGGAATGAGTGAACAGCGTGAACTCAGTAACGCACCTTAAATTTCGAATATTATGAATAAAAAACACACATTATTGATTAAAAGTCGGATAATATTTCAGTCAACAAAATCAAACGTTTCTGAAATTTTTTTGTTATGGATCAGGAATAAACGTGAAAAACAAACATGAAACGGCATTCTTCATCTACTCACTGAACTCGATTCAATTTCAGATAGGTAAAGTAGAAGCTAATTAAAATTCTAACGATCATCAATATATTTCAAACTCGAAGCAATAATAAGCTTCAGAAGTGTCTCAATCATTTAATGAAGCTATATTTTCGGGCCAATTTAAAGCCAATTAATAGTCACGGCTATTCATCATTTGTGGGATGGTTAAATCAAAAATCTGGGTGTTGTTTCAGTTATGTTAAGATGATCAGTGGCTTTTAGTTCCGAGAAGACATAAACTATCGACTGAAGATTAGTTCTCACACTTCTGTATAAAAGCATTTTTCGTCTAACATATTTTGCCAATCAACCTGATTTCGATCAACTTCTTTGATGACTACATTTGAAACATTCCTCAAAAATGGAAATATTTCGATTGGGTTGATTTTCCTCTTACCTCTAAATCAACTCATTCCTCTCCATTATTCTGATTAATTCCCAACAATCAATCTCCTTAATGAACATGCATTTGTAATATCGCTGTTCCCCAACACAATTCTCAATGTTGATGAGATTCTCATATTCATCAGGAAAAACATGATGAAGTGCTTGTTAAGATGGTATAAATCAAGATGGATTCGAAGCACGGAGTCGAACCAATTAGTCAAAAATTTGCATCATTCTCGTACAACTAACATCATTCTTCATTTGGTCGTGATGACTTTGGAAAAGTCACGGATTGCTCATTTGAACTGAATCGGACCTCATCATCTGGAATCTAGATCCACAAGTATCTCGTTGAGTTACTCAGGTCGGCGAAGGAATTCATGGTTTTACTTTATCTCTGAAGGACTTTTCGATTCAATTTTTCATGCAGATTTTGTGAGGAGAAGGAATAAACTCTGGAATATTTAAGAATGCAAGACAAATAATGCTTTGGATGAGACAATATTTGCGATGACTCCAGTGAGTTCAGTAGAACTCTGGAACTGGACGACGAGATGTGAATGGTATGACGAGATGAGAATGGAATAACGAGAGACAAATTGACCTTGCGGTCAAAATATACAGTCTTACTCATTCAGTTCCTATATGTGGCGTGAACAACAATAAATATTGAATGTAGTTCTGATAGTATATTTAAGACAGGGGTTCCCCAGGGGTCAATTCTGGGACCGATTCTTTTTATGTTGTATGTCAACCATTCTGAATTTTTTGTTGGGTGTGTATTTTTCGCTGCATATGCTGAAGATTTGTCTCTGTTCCATAGTCGAGAGAAAATTGTTGAAGAAATTGTCGTAGATGTAACGGTTGTAATACTCACTAGTATATAAATTACTGGGAGTTAATTTGAACGAAAATTTTTACTGTGACACTTACAAGGATATATTGAAAAATTCTTAGCCTACTATAGAACCAATAAAAATTTCAATGTCAAAATATTTTATTACTCAACATATTCACCTCTCAATTGAACACATTTATTAGAGCGAACCTGCAACGTCTCTAGCCCTTTCAAAAAAATTTTTCTTCTTGCTCTGCAAACCAGTCCTCCACAGCTTTTATTACCTCCTCGTTGGAAGCAAATTTACGACCTTTTAAACTTTTTTTCAGTTGAGGAAAGAAATGATAGTCGGACGGAGTTAAATCTGGTGAATAAGGGGGTGTTTTAGTAATTCTTACTCTAAATCACGAATTTTTTGCATGGCAACATGAGATTTGTGTACTGGGACGTTGTCCTGTAAAAAAATACCTTTGGATAGCTTTCCGCGTCTTTTCTCTTTAAATTTTTTCCGTAGAGTGGTCAGTTATGTCGAATAGTAATCTCCAGTTGTTGTTCTACCCTTATCCAAGAAATCAATCATGATTACTCCATGGCAATTCCAAAAAACTGAATCAAGAACTTTTCAGCAGATTTTTGGACACGAAACTTCTTAGATCTTGGAGAACTAGAGTGTCGTCATTCCATTGATTGTTGCTTTGTTTCTGGATCGTAGAAATGTACCCAAGTCTCATCCATAGTAACAATTCGGTTTAAGAAGTCTACATCGTTTTCAAATCGAGCACAGATCGAACGCGATGCTTTCTACTCTTGCACGCTTTTGGTCAACATTCAAACATTTGGGGATCAATTTTGCAGAAATTTTTCTCATGTCCAAATTGACGTGAACTATATGATGAACGCGTTCGTATGAAATCTTCAGTGCTTCAGATATCCGTTTTAGCCCAATTCGACGGTCTGATAAAATCATGTCATGAACTGTATCGATAATTTCAGGGACTGACACAGAAATTGGCCTTCCCGATCGGTAATTATCTTCAAAGGAAAATTTACCTCTTTTGAAGCTTGCAGTCCAATTTTTCACGGTCGCATACGAAGAACATTGATCACCAAGGGTATTAAGAGTTATTGTTCGTTGATATGGTATCGCAATATTTTGTTTATGCATGGAACTGATCTATGCTAACTAGATATCAATACATCCTCTTATTCGTCATCATTCACTCCAACCAAATTTCGGCTCGAAGGTCCACAAGTACAGACTTTAGGTCGAAATGATATCGATCTTGTCTACAAGAACAAGAGCGTAAAAATGCTTCAAGACATGGAGTATGCTAAACTTGTCAGGCGGCTATTTTTTCAGAAATTCGAAATTGCGGCTTTGTCTCGCTACCGATCATGAAGTGTGAAACTGTTATCTTGGTAATTTCCTCGTACAAAGTCAGATACTCCCTCGAAACTCCGCGGCCAATGCGATAATCATCGTGATATTCGAGCCGTATCCTTAAACGCAGGCCTGAAAATGAAATAGTGATCGTTATTCTCTGAACATTTTTCTAAATGAAGGCTCGATGATTATAGACAAATGCAGTACAGTTACATGTAATTATATCACTATTTATTGATCGGCAATAAAGTAGCCCGTAAGGTAGAATTAGGATCAATTTGTTTCCAGCTCGGTATTGGTCACTACAAGCCGGATAGTGTGTTATTTTTTATTATTCTATGGTTAAATTACACGCTCGACTACATATTTATACGAGATTGATGATTACCGATTCTAAAACATCTTCCGAATTTCGAATTGACTGTTGGAGACTGCTGATTAACACTTGCTAGAGGAAAGCTTGGATTTATGTTGTCAGACGCATAACACTTTGATTCGTATTTCATTTGGACGTCTACAGTGATTTGTCTGTTTTTGATAATTATTATGGAAGATCTGCTTGAAATTTAGGACAGTATCCTATTTTATATGAGTTTTTTTATTAAATTATATGCTTGAAACTATTGGCCAAAAAGCGAAAAGTTTTTTTGCAATTCAATTATTAAATTTAGAAAAATGTCCTCGAATATGTTTTCACGGATAAAGGACCAATTTTAGGCCATTCAAAGGTTGAAGAAATCAATGCTCCTTCAAACACTGTTGCCATACTTCGTGATAAACATGAACAATTAATTCTGGAAAACTGTTCCAAAAATGTGCCCTCCACAGAGCTGTTACAGATTAATAATAATTCATACATTCATGAATAGGAAATAAGTTCTCATTATAACTTCATGAGTTTAGGTCATTGAGTGATTTTTACTTGCAAAGATGAGATTTTTGAATCCACTTTCTGAATTTTGTGTTGTATTTTTTATGTGTTGTATTGATTCTCATACGAATTTATATTTATACACTGACGCATCCTGTATATTATAGGATTAAATAAATGCCTACTGAGTTAAATGTTTAATAGAAAATTGTTTGTAGAGATTGTCAATATTCAGTTGAATAATTATCTTCAGAATTATGAGAGTGAAGATCAATTCAAAGTTCTGGAATAACTCAATTATTATACCTACTTTCAAAAAGATTCTCATACCATTGTTGGTGGATCAAAGTGATGAGACAGATAATGGTCGTCTCATCATACAATTTTAATTCTTTTGCTCACTGGATGTGTTGTTACACAACTTTAATACCATTAAGTGTTTCATGTGGGATGGAAAATCAACACTTTTATATTTGTTGATGTGGATTCCTAAAATATTTCTTCTATTCCTTGTCAATTTCTACTAGTTTATCAAAATTGAATCTGAGCCTGTTTTCTCCTTAATTTTTGTTTACATATATGTCTCAGACCATTTTCAGGATGTTTAGTTCCATCTGTCGAATATTGTTTTGATTGTCCTATATATTCCATTAGGCTATTATTGCAAGGGCACAGTGGCGCACCCAGAAATTTTATTCGGGGGGGGGGGGGGCTGCTCAAGAGTAATTAGGTTTTAAGTTATATAATTTAAAAAATGCGCCGCAAGCGAAAACCTTCTTAAGTAATGGATATATCGCATTCGTTATTATACAGGGTGTTTCATTGGTAAATGTACATACGGTAACCTGAGCTAGAGCTACCCTAGGCGAGTCCAAAAAACCATTATATGATAGGTCTAATCAATTCCATAACCGAGATCAGGGTGCTTTATGTATTCACCAAAAATTTCAATTCCTCATAACTTTTTAACCAACCAGTATAGTCGATTGATATTTGGAACGTATGATTAACTTCTACAGGTCGATCGAATTACTTTTGAATTTCCAAAAAATTCCAGGTCCGTATTTGAAAAATATGGGACTTCTTCCAAGCTGAGATTCAACACCCTGTTTATTGAAATTTTACGATTTGATTGAGATATTTGAAAAGAGAAGAAAATTTTCAATTGAGTTCAGTAGATTTCATTGTCCCGCACGTCATTTCCAATTGAATATTGGAGTTCCACAAAATTCTCAGAAAAATCGTACATTATCTAATTGAATTTTTTTTGTCCCACTAATTGCACGTTCGAATTTCATATTATTCTGTGGAATCATTTGGAGTTATTCCCGGAAAATAATTATTCATCGAGAAAAATTCAGTTGAAGTCAACAAAGATGAATAAATAACTGAAGAAACATAAAAACTCAACGTGAAATACAGAAGGTGCTCGAAAGTACCACCATTTTGTTCAATACACATTCCTGCCCTCTTCAAAAAATATGTCTGATACTTTTTTTGATCATGTCTGGATTATTACGTATTTCATTGCATAATAAAATTCTGTTGACCATTCTTTCATTTCGTAAAATCCAGCTCCAGTTATTTCTTCTAATTTCATCACCTGGATCCAATCGTTGTACTTTCTGGAGATCAATTTGATCATAATGAACGATTTTTCTGAGAATTTTGTGGAATTCCAATATTCAATTGGATCTTTCCCTTAAGCTCTCTTTGAGCAAAATGACGTGCGGGACAGTGAAATCTACTGAACCCCATTGAATTTTTTTTTCTCTTTTCAAATATCTCAATAATATCCCAAAATTTCAATATACAGGGTGAATCTCAGCTTGGAAGAACTCCCATATTTTTGAAATACGGACCTGAAATTCTTTGGAAATTCAAAAGTAGATCGATCGACCTGTAGAAGTGAATCATACGTTCCAAATATCAACCAGCTATACTAGTTGGTTCAGAAGTTATGAGGAATTGAAATTTTTGGGGAATACATAAACCACTCTGTATGTCGGTTATGGAATTGATTAAACCTATCATATATCGGTTTTTTTGGACTCGCCTAGCTCTAGCTCAGGTCAACGTATGTTCATTCACCAATGAAACACCCTGTATATGTATATCAATCCCTATTTCTATCTGTAAAGGAAATGTTTAAGTTTCCATTCTGTTCTAAAATAATTATTAATACTTTGAGAAAAACAATAAGATGGAAATATTTGAATTACTTTTCTTTGTCACAGCTCGGGGGGGACTGCAGCCCGACAGCCCCCCCCCCCCTCGGTGCGCCACTGCAAGGGCATCTATATAATCACGTTAGAATATACAATATGTTTTATCAATATTATATTTCTATAACAATTTCGATTTCGAGAGAACCCTTCAGATTTTTTTTCTTGAAACGAGCTACGCATACAACAAAACTCAAGGAGACTATAAAGTTCAGTATGAAAATAAAAATAAAGATTTTTACAATTTGTCCAACTAACAGTGGGTCATGCAAAAAAAGTTCTGAAGGTTGGTATAGGTACACAGGGAACAGTGTTTCAGAAAAAATATCACCACCATGTAGATTTGCAATCGAAATTGGCATGTCACATAGTGTGAATTCTAAATTGTAATATCCATACCCAATTTGAGCTGAATATATTGTGAAACTATATAGTTAAAATTTGGGGCTATAATATCGCCTCTTACGAATATTTCTCCATAATTTCTGACATCTTTCATATGGCATGTAAGCCCTGATACAAATTATGAGCCATTTTTTAGGAGTTCAGTTCGGAAACTGAGTATGGTAATCACTTGCATAAGAAATCCCTTCATTTGCATGTCAACACATCCAGTCATCACCCAACACATCCCCGTTCATTTAATCATTAAATCCACATTACAAGATCATTAAAATTAATTCAAACTTGAACTCGTAATTTCGAAGTACTGGCGGAATATGCAGGATAAAGAAAATATATTATTTTTCATCGTTCAAAAATCCGAAATCCCAAAAGGAAATAATTCTCGATTTAATTCGGTTTTGATGGCGTCTGAGTGCCCCGGGCATGCAAAATATCGGGTATCACTCAGCAATAATACGGAGAAAATAAGAGAACTCCGCATGAAAAAGAATTAGGCGATCTTTTTCCGAATATAAACTGATTACGATGGGGTCATTGAGATCAAGGTGAATAAGATTAATACCATTATAAAAACTTTAACTAGGTGTGAAAATGATGGGTATGGCTTACTTTCCAGGAACTAAATTAAGAGAAGCTAACGTGCTAGTGCTTTCTTCACGGATAACTCCGCATTCCCCGATTTTATTCGTTACAAGATTCGCATTACTCTATAATGATTATGGTGTAGGCTCACTATAAAAAGCCCAGCGAGAAGCGTGCATTAAAATTAAATTACAATCCTAGAGTACGTTGAAACTGTACTAGACCTTCTGACACACGATTTTCGACATGTACATTGGTAATATGAAGACATTAGAATAGCGGTAACTGATAAAAAATATTCTGTCATGTTATCCGAAGCTGCAGCACCTAATGAGCAAGTGTGGAAATAAGGAAGTATTGATAATTCGAATATCTCTATGAGCTTTCTGGTATGTTCCCCTGGAAGTAAAATTGCAATTAATATATACTCCATTCACTTTTATAGAGTATCGCGGTTTGCCACGGAATTGTAACACATTTCACCGCGTCTATTTTGAATATGTTAGGTTATGGTCATTCCTCTGTCAGATACGCCCGCAACGTTGTCGTTTCTGCATTGAAATCGTAGTAATTACGTATTTATCAAAATGTTCATTTACTTTGAGAAAATTATGAATTTGAGATAATATTATGTGAATTCAGTAATTTCAGAGACCTGGCGAATGCTGAAGATACTTTTTCTCTGTTAATACTTAAAATATTTCACGTATATGAACATGGTAGGAAGATTCAGTTATGCTATTTTCTTGTATACGGAAATCAAAAATCGAGGGTTGAAATTTCACTGAAAAATAATGGACAAAATAGTCCGTTACTTTATTTATCGATTGCTGTTATTTTTCCATAAACATAGGAACTATTACATGAGTTGTAAAAATGTAAATAATACTAATATTTCAAAGGTTTTATCCTAGGTATTCCCTAACAATTTTTATGAAAAACATCCCCTATATATGGGAATAAAAGTGTCCAATAAGCTACCAAGAAAGCTCCAAAATATTGCAAAATTCAATAGTTTTAAGAAAGAGGTCCATAAATTTATGATTGATAGTGAACCTTATAATTTTAGTGAATACCTGTACTTTTGTAGTTTGTGATGGTTAGAATGAGGTTGACTTGTTTCATCTTTATAGTTGTATGCAATAATTTGTGAAATAAATATTTACTTACTTTGTGATAGTTCATTTGGAAAATGAATAAAAGTACTTGAATAACCCAGCAAAAAGAACAGAACAGACGAACCTATGGAATTCCCCACTTTTCAAAATTCTCAAGAAATACCTACAGAAGACATTTAAATACCTTTTTGCACAACTTGAAGTACTCCAGTATGAAAATGTAGTAGTTCGACGAAACCTGCGTTAAAACTTAGAAGAACTAACTCCATTTACAAAGTTAAAAAAGAGTAAATAGAAAGTAGAATTGGCAGTGTCGCTTGATTTTCACGAGTGCCAACCTGCGTCAGTTTCAAGTGAAAGAACTTGATGAACTTAAATCAAGGCTAGCCGCGATACTTCATAAAAGTGAATGGAGTATACACACATCGTCGAAAGTCGTTCAGTTTTCAGCGAATAACGAGGGTTTTAAAATATTAAAACCCTCGTTATTCGTTATTCCTTATTCTGAATACAGAATATTGCATGGAAAATGCTGGGTCATCCAAACTCAGTTTGACCGGGAAGGAAAAGTAGTCCTACATCACGAAGCATTGTCGAATCACCAGATTGCGCAACCTCAGTAAGGCGCATAGTGGACTTTTCCTGGAAACCGGCAGCGTTGCCCGGAGATCGGTGTCTGGTCGATCCAGAGTAACATCTGCAAGGAAAGACCATTATATTGCAAATTTCACTCGAAGGAATCGAACAGTATCTGTAACAACCTCTCGAGGTCATTTTTTGAGGGCCTATACTCTATAGACGGGTAGCCACAACCAGTACCATAGGAAGACTCACCCTGTATATTCTGGCGCAGCGTTTTTAATTGAAGAGGACCTCTCGGATATTTTGAATCGGAGGAAACGTAAAAAACTATCCCCTTCCTAAAAGTGATAATGAAAAATGTAAACGAATGTGATAGCATAAATTTAATCACTCATTATATCGCCCATTCGAAAGTTTCACATCATAAAGAGTATAAATAGTGAATGGTTCATGACATAAACTCCTCAATAAACAATCTACATATAATAAATAATCATCAGATGCTCGGCAACATTGGTCTGAATGAGATGAGCATCAATCAAATGGACTGTGGATTTCTTCATAATGGCGATATCATAACACTGATTCGGTAATATTCAATCGATAGTTGAAGAAATAATAGGAATAACGAGGAAGATATTTCGGTAACTGTACAAATTGCTTTCTTTGTCGGAGATGATGTCATTATTTTGTAGTTAGTTAAAATTGATTGTTCATTTGTTTTGCTTCCCACAATTGAAATGATTTCATTTTGGTGAATTTTGGACAGTTTCCTTGCTCCATCATTTCGATTTCAAATCGAAATATGAAATAGCCGAATACCTTTTGCCAATTACCACTTAGACATGGTATATATACTATACAGTGTAAAAACTATCATGGCTCCTTTTCAGAGAGGACAATTTGAATGGCAATGATCATTCAGTACTCCTTCAACAAGATGACGTTTCAACTTTGACAAATTTTGTATTTGTCTCTCATAATTTGATGAATGCACAAGAAAAGCCAGACAAATTGAATGATTCCCCACAACCACGTACACTTCGTGACTCTTATACTCGGGTCTCCGCCTTTCAAAAGTCCGACAACTCTATAAAGACAGGCAGTAAAATAATTTTATAGCCGAATATTCAGCAATGAACAAACTGAAATCTCATTTCCAGCCAATTAAAACGTCAATATATTAAGACTCTATCTATGGGCATTTCAGATTTGAAGGTCTCAGAAGATTTTCCATTAATAGGCTTTTTGTAGAAGTGTGTAAATTTATTCGAGCATAAAATCAAGTACCAGTACTCGTTAAGTTATACTATCGTCGAGATAACATAAGTCCTTGGTGATGGTACTAAAGAGCTCTTTTTTATCCAGGATATCAAAGTAATTTTCGATTAGCCTGAAACGATCAGTCAATCTCAATTGGTTCAATGATTCAAGTCACAAAATGAAAAAAAAACGAAATTCGAAAATTGGAATGATTTGGTAAAACTAACTATCCATAATAATTCTTGATGATGAAATATTCATTTTGATTTATAGTATATTTTAATGACACTGACGTACGCTTTGTCCTTCGTTTTTACAGAAAAATGCTAGCACCAAAGGATAAAGTTAACCAACAATTGAACACTCTGTGAAATCATAGCCTGTGATACTGACACTCGAATATTTTTTTGAATCTAACAATGATTATTTTTAAGAGTGAGAGAATTTTTGATAAGGATAACTGTGATTTGACAGGAGGTAGAAGCCAAGTTGTTCTGATATTTTCAGTAAGCATTGACTAATTATCATGGAATGACTCACGCCGCAACTACGTTTACAAATTGTTGAAATTTATTTTCAGAACCAATTTTCTATTCGCCAAACTTATATAGAGCACTTCGTGAAATTTATGCTTTACATAATCGTCCATCATCAAAGCAGCATATTCGTCGAACTATCGATAGATTTCGTTCAACACATTGGTATTCAAAGAATTCATTATTCATTATCAAATTACTGAAAAATCCTGCAAGGAAAAAGCAACTATCAGAAAATGTAGATACAAAACTATAAATCTTTCATATACAATGTGTAGGTATTCTATTCTGAATGAAGATGATTGATTTACTGTTGACAGTTATAGCGCTATAATGAGGGTAAGACAATATTATTCATTACGGATCAACTCAGTATCTTCATTAGTAGATAATCTGATGTTGGTCTTGCAATTCCTCACCATACGAAGTACACGACTCAGCGATTGCTGGTTTTTGTCTTATTTTCCTCCTAGATATCCTAAATGGGCCATTTCTTAGGTCATTTTGAAACCTACAACATATTTTTTATCTAATTCGTTGGTACTTTTGTTTCTACAGAACACATTTTAAGGTAATTCTCATTAGATGTTGATTGAACGGACTTCATGTATAATAGAAAAGATATATTGAAGCAATGAACTACCATATGATTGTGGTTTCCACTGCAAGGTCAAAAACTTGTAACTTCTCCAGAGATATCCGTATAGTACCTACTTACAAGAAATGAAGTCAATATATCAAAACTCATAAATATGATCAACGACAAATAGTATGAAAATATTGTACCGGTTTTTACTCAAAAACTCGACTCTCCGAACAAGAGATGTCTGTAAGTCATTATGTCTTGTAGTTCATTCCCAGTGATAATATTGAATGTCACAATATTTGACGTGGAAACATTTAAACGTCCGTGATATTACAGGACAGTACTCCAATTCCTGATTCGAAGATTCGCAATAAAAATTATTTAAATTATCAGTTTCGCGCCTACCCAACTGTTGGAGTCTCCAAGTTCAGTTCTTGACCGATCATTGAAGTCTCCAAATATATTCCATCTGAATTGAATTATCGGATATTTTAGCAACTATTCGCTCCTTATAAATGAAGATAACGACTTTAAATCTGAAACTTATTGTAGCAAAAGCTCCGAAGCAGTTTTAGTGAGTTAATTCGTGTTACGTTCCTGGTATCAACTGATGCACAACAAGTGGTTGTGTTGAAGTCAATCCTCGTTCTGTTCCGATCACGAACAGTCGTGGTTCATGTTGTAGGGCCCCTCAGAGTTTGTACGGCACGTGCAATTCACTTTCAAATCTCCGTCTAGTCAACTACTGTTATTCAATTTCGTGTTGCCTTCGAAAAGGAAACGGATCGTAGAAGATGTGAATGGGAAAATGAAGAACGTGCCCGACTTGAACAACTAGATGAATCTTTTATATTGAAATCTATTTTGTATTTATGGAGATTGAGATATTAGAGATTCGTTTGGCTCGAAATCGATGTATTTCGATTATCCAATCTACTTTTTGTTATTCGTTCGGGTTGGTTTATGAGATAAATTTGTTCTTCCAAAAGTATTTGAAATTTCGGCCAATTTGAAAGTTTTACATCATGATGAATTATATTGTCTTCGATTTTTTTGTAGCTGGACGATCTATAGATAAACTGAGGATTCGTCCTTTCTTTACGGGAATGTTTCATCTTAAAGTGGACAAACCTATTTAGTCGTGTTGGTGAGATCAAGAGAAACATTTTTGCTTTACGCTACTGTAAGGCTATCATTATCTATACAGGGTATTCTCGAATTGAGGGCACAAACAAAGAGGGGAGATTCCATGCATAATTTTGAGAAAAAGTGGCCCAAAAACATGGTACCGAAAATATTTCTTTTCGAGATACAGGGTAATGAAGTTTGAATTTTTTTCGAGTTTTTATTATTGTAGTACCTACCTACCTACCTATCGGCACTCCACAAGTTATTCAAGTAAAATTGTGCATAGATATTACGATTTTCAGTTATTATGCCAATTTCGATTGGAAAACTACAGGGCAATATTTCTTTGCAACACTCTCCTCTATTTACCTCCAGAACTTTTTTTAGCGAGCAACTGTAAGTTTCGAAAATTGTGAAAACAGTTAAGCCCTCGTTCAAGTAGAACGAGCGATCAAAAATAGTGAAAGTTACCATGAAAAATTACAGGAATTTCGGATTGGGGAAGTTTTATTTTTCGCCATTTCGAAATTTTTTTCTGCCAGAAAAATGTTTTCCCAATGTGAAGCGTCGTCCAAAATTCTCGATTTCAACCATTTTTGTAACCATCACTTGAAAGAAAATATTTGAAGATCTTATATAGCTTCTTCATCTTGAAGAATTTTTTTTTAGATTCTTGATCACTATGCAAATTGAAATTCGACAATAGAGGGAGATTTTTTTAAGTGTTTCATAGACGTTTTCGAGGAAGGAATTGCCGGGAATTGCGATACAAATTCAAAATTTCGTATTTTTGTTTTAGAGTACATAAACCCAATTTGTAAAATATTTTCAAGCGGAATCTACTTCCGGTTCTACCGGAAACGAATGTGAACTTCGTTATTTCAAATGCAACACCCTGTATATTTATACATTTTTGAATTCTTCGTTTAATTCTGCAATTATTTGATGTATGATTTGCGCAACCCCATCAAGCGATTGTTGAGTTGGAGCCTGATTCTCAAATTTTTCGACAGAAGGATGGTCACAAATTAGTGTTTATATCTCCAAAACCTGTCATTGTAGGAAATTTTTTTCTCAACAGTGGAACAAATCAAAGTACGCTGGTAGTGCTTCTTGTATAAATTAGGAGGAAATATTATACAGGGTGTCTGAAACAGGGCTTCGAAGTTAGCCTCAACGAAACTATAATATCTCATTTTTTTCAAATGGAAACCATATGATTTTGTAATTCCGATCGATTGCTCGTCAAAAACTAGCTAGAGTGTTCCAAACATTTCATTTCTTTAAAATCAATAGTTTCACCGTTATCGAATGAAATTCGAATTTCACGAATAAATCAAGTTTCCTTTGTCTAATCATAGGTTTATTAAGATAATTTTCAAGTAGGCTATGTCAATAGTTAGAATACAGGGTCTTTCACGAGGAACCTCACCCATATTTATACGGGAAACTACTGAACGTATTTTCATGAAATTCAGCACTTATAAGTATTTCACGATGCTGATGAAATCTAAAATATTTTCAAAGCATGAGCACCTCTGGTTTTTCCGGAAATGACGTCAACTTCCGTTTTTCAAATTAGAACACCATTTTTTTATTGCAGAAATAGATTCCTTAGAAAATTTCAAGTTATTTTGATGTAACATTTTTCAGTTTTGGTTGGAAAATTCTCTCTGAGCGGGAAAATTCGAAAAAAAAATCGAAAATAGAGCTCCGCTGAAACAAGAATAACTTCGAGGTTTTTGGATGGAAAATTTTCATTTTTGGGATTTTTCAAGATGTAAGATTGATGTATCCACTTTAAAAATCGAAACCGCGATTCATGATACAGGGGGTGAAAAAATCGCTTTCAAAGTTAGGGATGACAAAATCGTGAAAAATCAATTTTTTCAAATTAGAACCCCATTTTTTTATGGCAGATATTGAATCTACGTTAAAAAATAATGTGAGTGTATGCATCACACCCTTGCCCTAAAGTGGATATTTTCTGAGTTATTCACAAAAAACTGTTTTTCGTCTTGAATTTTCAGCTTTTTCTTTTTCCTTCACGCCAAAAAGATGAAATTTTCAGGAACTGTTACTTAAACCATGTTTTAGATTTTACTACCCTAATATGCAAGAGAAAAAAGTTACATGTTGTTCCTAAATAGATGGCGAATTTGGATTCGAATTTGTATCGGAAACCTCTTTATTTCAACTAATCGGCCATCGGTTTTCTCTCCAGTGATAAATAAATAATTCCTTATGAACCATATGCAAAACCTTACCATACCATGTTTTACATTCTTTTTTTTAATGATAGATATCATTAATTACATCTGCCAAATTCCTCTTTATTCAGTAGATGTAATTAATGATATCTATCATTAAAAAAAAAGAATGTTAAACATGGTAAGTTTTTGCATATGGTTCATAAGGAATTATTTATTTATCACTGGAGAGAAAACCGATGGCCGATTAGTTGAAATAAAGAGGTTTCCGATATAAATTCGAATCCAAATTCGCCATCTATTTAGGAACAACCTGTAACTTTTTTCTCTTGCATATTAGGGTAGTAAAATCTAAAACATTGTTTGAGTAACAGTTCCTGAAAATTTCATCTTTTTGGCGTGAAGGGAAAAGAAATAGCTGAAAATTCAAGACGAAAAACAGTTTTTTGTGAATAACTCAGAAAATATCCACTTTAGGGCAAGGGTGTGATGCATACACTCACATTATTTTTTAACGTAGATTCAATATCTGCCATAAAAAAATGGGGTTCTAATTTGAAAAAATTGATTTTTCACGATTTTGTCATTCCTAACTTTGAAAGCGATTTTTTCACCCCCTGTATCATGAATCGCGATTTCGATTTTCAAAGTGGATACATCAATCTTACATCTTGAAAAATCCCAAAAATGAAAATTTTCCATCCAAAAACCTCGAAGTTATTCTTGTTTCATCGGAGCTCTATTTTCGATTTTTTTTTCGAATTTTCCCGCTCAGAGAGAATTTTCCAACCAAAACCGAAAAATGTTACATCAAAATAACTTGAAATTTTCTAAAGAATCTATTTCTGCAATAAAAAAATGGTGTTCTAATTTGAAAAACGGAAGTTGACGTCATTTCCGGAAAAACCGGAGGTGCTCATGCCTTGAAAATATTTTAGATTTCATCAGCATCGTGAAATACTTATAAGTGCTGAATTTCATGAAAATACGTTCAGTAGTTTCCCGTATAAATATGGGTGAGTTTCCTCGTGAAAGACCCTGTATATCAGTTCATTCATAATGCATTGTTGACAACTGTCATTCATACTTATTACTTGTTGTTTGAATTCGGGCAATATGCAAAATCAGAATTACGGTAACAGTGATGTATTGAAAATGTTCTTCATTTATGGTAGATGTAACAAAATATTAGATAGGGTAGTCAGAATTTTTAACGAGAGAAATCCACATTTAACACCTTTAACAAATTCAAAGTTCTCAGAATAATAAATAAATATTTATAGGAAGAGAACCAACATTTTGAAAATTTATTGTAATAGCTATTACATATAAAATTTCTGTCAAAGTTTTTTGTTAGGAAAATTGTTGTAATAGTTTCAAACTTTTTTTTATTTAGTCATCATTCATTATCTGCTTTGTATATTTTTCACATTCGCTGCAAATAAATGACAAGTCGTGGTGTACATATGTCGGCAATTATTTTTAAACATGAATGTCATAAAATTATGTTTTCAATGGAAAAAAAAATCGGCTTCAATTTTAATTCGAATGTGTTTTATTCAAGTTATATCACTCTTAAAAAACCACACGATACAAATACAAAAAACGAACATATTCGACATTGGATTCCAAGTCTATCAGTGCATACTTATTCCAGACAGCCTGTATATCGTTTATCTTTCACTGAAATACCCAACACTTCTACAGACTACCTAAAGATGAAGGAGATTCCGATGCTCGATCAAGCGCGAAAATGAATCTCTAGATGGTATTCCGAATGAAAAAGCATTTCCCACATAACTCTCATCAACCAGATCGAAAAGATTGAAGGACACCCGATACGAGGTCTCAATTTTCGTCAGTGTTCACCTACAAAGTCATGAATACCTCTTTTTCAATCCCGGTATTCAACCGACCAAGTTGCTCGGAATAAATTCCTTTCAGAGTTCATATAGCTCGGATCTCATTGTTATTTAATGACTCAATCCAGACGTGTTTGTGTTGAGGAGAAAGCACGTAAAGGGATACCTATCTAACTACAAAAGCATTCGCGAGTCATCCTTTAATTGTAGTAGGAAATAATAGGATAGAGTCTCGTTCAAGATCACGGTCGTCAAGCACCCGAGGTGTTGTATATCACATTTACAGTTTGTTTACTATCCCCTTCTTTACACGGGTTGGTAGGCATGATTTGTATGATAAAGCACCAAGCTAAATCTTTGGGTCATGCTCGGTAGACCATGGACGGTTGGGGTGGTCAAGAGCAATTACCTGTACCCGAACAAATTGTTGCTTTCGATTAAATCGTCGTAATTAATTAACTAGGTGTTGACCAGATAAGAATACAACTGTCGTTGACTCTTGTGGAAGCTTTTCTACACGACCAATTCAATTCGCAATTTAAAGTTTCGCGCCTAGCCGATAGTTGGAATCTCCAAGTTTAGTTCTTCACTCATCATTGAAATCTCCGACAAGTTTCTTTTTTATTCGATTATATGGTATCGCACATCTTTGAATCTCATGCTCGACGAACCATAGGCGTGAAGGGGGGTTAAGAGCCATTATCGGCTTGAAAAAATTGTATATACTTTGGAATGAATCGTTGTAATTTATTTGAATGTCAACTGCAGATAAGACTACGTTTCATATGATCCTGATTATATCTTTATACAGGGTAATTCCGAAGGGGACCGTCAGATTTCAGGAGAAGTTCACACTTGTTCCAAGATTTTGGACAACCGCACGGACCCTTCAATTTGATTCTTGTGGGGGACATTTGTTCACTTAAAAATCATCATTTATATCCTTTCATTCCTCTGCGCAACAAACCCAATCTCTTAGTTTTGAAAAGGGAAAAATGGGTTTTGTGATATTCATAATTTGCATTTCATCATTATTTATATAAAATAATTTTCACCTCTTCGATACATTCAGTAAGTACCTTCCTACTTAATAGAACAAATTCTACGTTGAGATTATTAAGGAGAGAATAATTAACACAATTAAACAAGGAATGGGTCTCAGAACTACCGTTGCTGTGAATTAATTCATGCAAATATTTCATCTTAATTATACCGATATTAAGTACAGCTTGCGCTAATCTTTGCAGGATTTGTCCGGTAGAAAAAATTACTGTGAGTGCATTCATCCGTGACTAGCTTCCATTATACGAACCTTTACGATTTCTTAGGCTGAAACCTAAGGCCATTTTTGTTTTTTGCCGCCTAATAAGCATTAGATGCGGTTTTGGCTGAAATTGATATAGGCACGCTCAACCCGAATGGTGCTTCCAATGGCGTGCAAGATAATCTTCTTTCGTATATCTTGATGAGCTTCAGTTAGATTTCAAGTTTTTTTCAATATTTGGAAGAAAAATCGGCGTATTCAGAAGGATGTTTCCAAAGAGTTTGTACCGCCAACTCGGTTCTACAAGTATCCTCAATAACAGTCCTGTCATGTTGAATGCGATATTTTTTGATTATGTGAATAAAATTGGAAAACGCAAAATTTATTGAAATTAATATGTTGTACATTTGACTGGAATGAAAACTGGGAAAAAGTTCATGTCGTATTTCTTCTTGGAATTTACACATAAATTTGGGAAATTATGTGAGCCACCTACTGCTATCGATGAATATATTGATAAAAGAATAATTGGTTCACAGCAATGTTAAATAAATCTTCCATCGACAAACAGGAACATATTAGTATTGACAGTCAAGATTTGTTGGGGAATAATGATTTTTTCACCATTTTTGGGATTGTAAGCTTCTACCTTGATACAGGGTGAATCAACAGTGCTTGATCGGTCGATACGTTTTGAAAATTTTTGTCTTGGAGTCATTTCATTTATGGAAGCATAGACTTTACTCAGCGCATGGGTTAAATTATATCACTTATAAAGCATTCACTTTTATAAAGTATCCCGGTTGGCCAAGATTAAGAATTACCTAGTTTTTTTACTCAAAATTGACGCAGGTTTGTACTCGTAGACGTTGCCAATGATAATTTCTATTAACTCTTTTTAACTCTGTAAATGGAGTTAGTTCTTTGAAGGTTTAACTGTGGACTCAGGTTTCTTAGTAGGTATATACCACTACATTTTCATACTGTATTTCAAGTTGTGCAGAGAGGTACATTTGAATGTCTTCTGTAGGCTTATTTCTTGAGAATTTTCTGAAGTCCATAGGTCCGTCTGTTCGTTTATAAGTTTTTCTGTTGGGTTATTCGGGTACTTTTATTCTTTTTTAGAATGAACTATCAAAAAGTAACGGACTATTCTGTCCATTATTTTTCAGTAAAATTTCATCCCTCGTTTCTTGATTTCCGTACAAAAATATAGCACAACTAAATCTTCCAACCATGTTTATATGCGCGTGAAATATTTCCAGTATTAACAGAGAAAAAAGTGTCTTCAACATTCGCCAGGTCTTTGGAATTATTGAATTCAAACAATATTCTCTCAAATTCATTATTGTCCCGTAATCAAACATTTTGATAAATTCGTAATAACTACGCCCTCTATGTAGAGAGGACAACGTTGCTTAGTTATCTGACAGAAAATTTTTCAATTTCAAAATATACAAGTGTTATAAAAGTGAATAGAGTAGGTATAATATGATGAATCTTCATGAAATTCTGATTTCGAAATATACAAAAATGCCAGACTCATATAGTTTTCTTCAATGCTAAATGGATTTTCATGACAATTTTGATTTTTCTGAGAGTCGTTCAAAAATTGTTCTCAAAATCGGTAGAAGATGAGGCAAAACTGCAAGAGATCTTAAAGTTTAATATTTAATAATTACAAACCTTTTTTCTACAATTTTTCAATCCAACATTGGCTCATAAAAAAATGTTCTGGAATAAAACAGGAGACAGTGTTCCAGGAAAAATATCAACCTGTGAATTAGCAATCAGAATAAGCATACCACTTGGTGTAAATTCTAAATTGTAGTATCTATGCAAAATTTCAGGTGAATATTTTGTGAAATGCAGATGCTATGAGAAAGAAACTTGAAAAAACTTCAACACCTTGTATCTCGAAAACGAAACGTTTGCGGTCCCATATTTGTCCCATATTTTATTCAAGGACATGCCCCCTTCATTTATATCTACAATATAGAACTTTCCTACTGCAAATGGCGGCTTAATACAGTCAAATTGAGAACTTTCATTTTCAAATTAAGAAAAAACCAAATAAAACTGAGACATAACAAATTGAAATTTCACACAGAAACGAATGTATTTTTATTTTTGCAATTGATAATTCTTAATTTGATTCTGTTAAGAGTCAAATCGAAAATGTTAGTCCTCAATTTGATTGTGATAAGTCTAAATTTGATGTTGGAAAGTTATAGAAATCATATTCTGCAAACCGTTCAAGATCAATGTATGATTCGTTTATTGAATCCATGAAGAGTTTTCCAGTCTTCTGCAGTCTTTCTGTAATTTTTTCGAAAATGACCTATTTGGTCTATTTGGAACTGAAACTGATAATATCAACACTTCCTTATGATGGCTCGCTTGAATGCAATAGGCAATTTCAACTAAAACGGTCCTAATATTGTTATTCGTTGATCCAGTTCATTGCCATAATCGAAGCAAGAATATCCAAATAAATTAACGGTGATTTATAGACGCCTTTATCAACGAAATCACCGAACAGTCTAAAGATAATAAAAACGAATTTAAAATGATGCATGGTTCATTCCACGAGCCATATATCCATCAATGAGGAAGAATAATGTTCTTAGGCTCGTCTAGCCACGAAACAGTTACGCCTCTGCCTATTCCCTACTGAGGTAGCTCATATTGCCAGCTCCTCGCGGCACTAAGCAGGAACCACACCCAGGCCGTGATTACTATAAAATAAAACAGAGCGAAAACCGCTAGAGCAGAGAAGAAACGACCGTGGCCAGAGGGGACACTCCGCATCGCTTTGTGGTCGCTCGAGAGATGGGTGCGTGAGCGATCTGGATTCGGAGCTCCGGGGTTAAAGCTACCGATTACCTACACTTACACGCATATCTGGAACATCACAATCACCCGGACTATTCCGAAGAAATCAAAGGCGTAGGTACGTCATTTTACTTTTTTTGAAATAACGATAGCATCGTGAAAAATCTGACGAAAACGTCGGCTGACGTGAATGCAGAAATTTTCTGCCAAACCCTCCAACTGTGGTCAAGGCACTCCCATTGCAATATCCGTACACAAAATACGTATCTCCCAGCTCTTCACCGGTGAAATATTCCATTTTTCCAAGAGATAATAATTGTTCAAAATTTATATTTTTATTTTTAATACCACAAAGTTCATATGCACTTCGAATGGACTTCGTCGGGAACAAAGAAGACTCAGAGCTTTATGATTAACCCACTTTTTTCGACTCTGTGGTCTGAAGTCCTTGAAGAAGTCACCCAAAAACCCACTAAAGATTATACCTGCTTATAACACTTTTTCACACTAGTCTGGAGATGGTCATACAGCGTCATCAGTTCTCCTCTCTTTAATAAACACGGCCATCAGCTCGCCATCCGATTAGAGTTCACCTCACAAATATTTATAAAGTATCCCAGTCGGCCACGATTTAGGTATATCAGGTTTTTTACTTAAAACTGACCCAGGCAACAAAGACTTCTCCGCGATATCTCTGAGAGGTTACAATGCGACTTTTATGGGAGCTCCTACCGCGAGGTTCCAGAGATCTTTATGTGATGTTACTAAGCGAATTTCCCACTGATGTGCCCATGCGATATCTCGGAGACCTCACAATGCGATATCTTGGAGACCTCGCCATGCGATATCCTTGGGACGTCTCCACGAGATAGTTAAATTCAATAATATAGCTAATATACAGATTTTCATAATAGGAATTGGACAAATCTGACTTAGTTTTTGATGTTCTATCTATAAATTTCGCAATGCTACCTGTATATACCTTTGCAAAGCAGCCTGTGTGGGAACTTCTTATACACCTCACAATGCGACCTGTGTAGGAACTTCTCATACATTTCGTAATGTGACCTATTTGAGAATATCTTATACATCTCGCAATGCGAGCTCCCATAGATCTCACTGAAGGAGGATAATGAGAAGTTCTCAAAATTGGGTGTATGCAAACTCCCAGTGTGACTGGTTTGAGAATATTCACGCAGAATATCGCCAAGAGCTCTCTGGGAACTCTTTTGTGGCGGACATTTGGAGGAGATATAGAGCTCCCTGCGACCTCCCAAACAAGTTACAAGAGGCGTCACAATTTCCTAAAAAGAAGTCGCAGGGATGTCTCTGGTATATCTTTGTGTTGCCCGGGGACGCAGGCTGGTACTCGTGAAATGTCATATGATTCTCAGAGGACGTTGCCAATGCTAATTTCTATTTAAAAAATCACTGAAAATGAATCTGAATACATACTTCTCCACAGCAAACTCAACTTCATTGCGAAAGAACCGACATTTAGGTCCTGTTTCACCAATTGCTGATAAAGTTCCGTATATGATTCAGTGGTTAAAATATCCGTTGGATAAAAGTGTCGGATTATATTTTTCTGATTCACTGCTTGGGTCTCGGATAAAATATCTACCATTCGGAAGGTGGCAATGTCGAATATATGCGTAATACTGGTTGAACAAACGTAGGGGGATTCTTGTCACTTGCGTCTTCATGTCTCTGTGATGATTTGTGCACAGAATCAGAATGTTTTGTAAACAATTAGGTAAGGAGGTAAGACTGTCCCATTGTGTTCGATTGGGTTGGGGTCTGGACTTCGTGCAGGCCATATCATTTGCAACATGAGGATTTTAGAAGAGTTATATTACTGTTTTTTTGGAACCAAACCATTTCAATCATTAGGGTAGTTGTTCTTTGGGCAATAGAAGCGGTGGAAAATAGAAAATGAGCAATTCAGGTCGTGGCTTGAAGGAAATATCCTGATACATGCACGGAATCACTTCAGCGAATCGGTGTCAGAAGCTATCCAAGCATAAAATTAAAACTGTCAATGACAGGATCATACGGCAACTTCCTAGAGATCGAATGCAACCCGTTTCATAAAAAGACGTAACAACCATGCATAAAGAAATGATATTAAACTCGCCTTGCCCACTGAAGACTGATTAATAGCAACTGAAAAAATCAGGTTGATTTCAAGTAAATACCAAAGTGAAATTATTGCTTGGACTTCGGATGATCGGCTGCAAGAACATTCCTTGGGGCGACTTCAGTCTATGTTACGAATGATGGATTGTTTGTTGGTACGGCAATCCATATTATAATTTCTGGTAACGGTCGATTCGTTATCGGAAGAACAAATGGTAATCGTTCATGGTTGTTTTTTCCAATAGGATAATCTGCCACCAACGATATTTTCTTAATTAGGACTGGACTTCCACACTTGACATTCTTGAGGGGTCAACCACTAATAATACCGTTCGAACTGTTTCATGTGGACCACCCTCTATAGTATAGATAAGGTCCTGTATCTTTAACGAAACGTTTGTGGTCCCATATTTATGAGACTTTTTCTTAAAATTTATCTTGGAATCTCCTCTTTTCATTTGTACTTCCAATTTTAGATCGAATTTCCTGGACGCCTCTGGAATGTACTCCTCTCGACCCTTCCACCCGACAGAGCGCCCGCGTGCGGTAGTTCTTACGTTCTGAAGTTTTCCATTTCTAGGCGCATCCAGGTTTAACGAGAAAGGAATCGGCGCGATATATATATTCAGATTTCAAAACACATTGGCGAAGGAGATTATTAATATTCAGAGCCAAGCAACAAGTGGAAATAAATATTAGTGCGAATAAATCAGTGGAAATAAATTGTACATGTTTTTGCTATATTAAGTTCATTAGTTGTTGATTAGTAGTATTATAACTAATGTAAATAAAAAGTTTATTCATTCCGGACGTTTTAATAATCAAGAAAACGTTACAATATTCGACGAATCTCTAAACTGTGAAAGCAATGATTCTATTTCAGATAATTCATATGGTCAGTTAACTACTACATTCATTTGAATTCTCATTTAAGATAGCTCAATTATTTAACTCAATTATCTCGATGTCTTTAAATTAAATATTCCTCTTCCTTTAATAAAATGCATGGTCATAAATAAATTTTTCCACTTTCTCTCGAAACAATTTAATTCAGAAGAGACTGTAAACTGTCATACAATGGAATTTTACTGAAACATTACATCTAAATCTTCATACACACAATTAACAATGACAATTATTAATTTGAAGTGGTCACAATTTCAGTGCCTATTTTTAGAGCATAAAGTATTGAATGCGGATCCTAAACTAGGCGAAGAAGTAATGATTAGTTTCCTTTTCTTCGATGGACTGAACAATTCGAACATTTTATTGTTGTACTCAATATTCAGTAACGACTTTCTGATGCAGGATATGAGTGAAAGGTTTGGCAGAAAAACTATATTGCCGTTCTATAGGCTATAAACTGCATTAAAAATTCGGATGTTTCCTCAAAGGACAAAACCAACAATTCAGCCTATAACAAATAACGGTATCTAATGAACGTAAGTCAAAGACACAAAATGATTCATGGGCGTTTTCGCTCTGGATTATCTGAAATCAATTGTTTCCAGTTCATCAGGCAGCTTCTTAATTGCTACCAGATTTTCCAATCACGAATAATAGCATTATTTTTCTACAAGGATGAAACTGCAGGATCTTCATTAGAGATATATCTCAATCATTATGAAGAGTGTAATCGTATAGCAAGAGTCGATAATGTCGATATCGCGTGTTTCGGAACGTATCATTAGTTTACGTTCTAATATGTTAAAGCAACTTGCTGGGTATGTTTAACTCTTTGGAATCTAGAATAATGAATTGTATTGTAGTTAAATTCAGGTCCATCTAATTGTATACCTTCGGGAATATTGCGGGTATCTTTCTTTCGTCTGAATGTTTCACTCCAGTTTTTTCAGGACATAGATCTATCAATACTGAAGGCTTGGTACAGCTACAACATTCGTTTACGTTATGAATGGAGAAAGTCCACAGTTTCATATTTTGAAGCGTTGAAGGCCATGCTACACGAAGCATCCTGTATGAGGCTCAATAAAGCCTGTATTCAGTTTTTCACTTCTGCGAGACTAAAGCTTTTACCGTGCGCTATTTTGTGTTATAACGGCTTTTCCAATAAGAGGTGTTATTCTCACATTCGAAGAAAAATGCCATTTTTTCAATTAAATGATCGAGTGTTTTTTTATTTTGAAGCGGAAGGTATACCGTTAGCCGTTAATAATGTAAAATAACACATATACAGACTGAGTCTTTGACTTGTACATATATTTTAACTGAAGATTCTTGAGGCCAAAAGAAACCTTTTTTTCATTTTCCATTTTTCTGAATTCGGCTCTGTTAAAAAGATATAGCCATTTGAAAAAAAAAACATTGGGCTAAATAAGTCCCTGAAATTGAGTCAAAGTTCATATTTCCCGATAGAAATTGAGTTAATACATTTAGGCCCAATTTAGGGAATACTCAAGTAGTCAAGTACCTATACTAACCTTATTGGAATAAAAATGTTGCAAACACGATAATTTCAACAAAAAGAGTTAGTTTAATCGGATTATATCTGCAACTAAAAAGCCACATTTATTCCACCAAAATAAGTTCCTTCTTCGATTTTTCTGCAGATTAGTTTGTAAACACTAATAACTTGTTCATATTTTCCTCGAAATTCCCAAAAAATATCATGAAGAGAGACTTTTCATTCAGATTTATTATTAAACAACTTAACCTCATTTAATTTGTATCGATTCTATGAATTTTTGCACAGAAATTTCAAGAAGATGTTGTCAGCTTGCTGATATTTTCATTGAGGTTAAGGATTTTTTACGAAACATAGTATAAATCACGATACATTTGTCTACCGTGGTATAAATATCTATGAATTCTGCCGTTTCCATCATAAATCGACTTTACCACGCATGCGTAGAGCGAAAACTGACCGAAGTATATATTGGTTATCTGGACTCTGGAGGCCAACTATAAACAATAACAAACCAGAGTCTCTGAACAAACTGTAAACATTATGTGAAGTTCTGAATAATCTGAATACATTCAGTGACTTATTGTTCTTATGTGATTATTATGTGAAGTGAATTAATATAATTTCAACCGTGTCGAGTTTATAAAATTCCAAGAGGATGTTGTTTAGATAGAAACATCGCCACAGATTATCAGGTATCGTATTATTTTTCATAAATTTCAATTTAATAAGTAGTTTGTATCGAGATTCATCATTCATATGCGAATTTTGTATTTCATCGACATTTAACTTCAATATGGACCGGTAACTATGAATTTTCAATAGAAACTGTGCGTATTAAATCCTCTTTGGTGTTCAATTTTATCTCCCACATTTGTGGGATTTTATTATTAAAAGATCTCGACAAAGTTGATACATATTGTGACAACATTGTAAACTCGTTTAAAGACCAGAGAAGGAATAATATTCGATGATATTTAATTCAGAGACGCATTCAAATTATTCTTCAAATTAATGATTTCTCCGGGTAAAATTTGGAAATAACTCGAAAACGACGCGTTTTATTGAAAAAAAATTGAAATACTTTTAGTTTCTTAAATGATTGATTCTTTCGAAAATATGAATCGTTTATCTTTTTGAAGTGGTTTTATGGTGTTTTAGCGTGTATTGATGAGTCGACTACCCTGTAACTTTTATACTAGTGAAGATATTGAATAGGTTTCGATTGAGGAATATGCACCATGAATAGAGTAAAAACTCAACCAAAATTCAGTTCATTCTAAATAACGGTTCCGAAGATATAAACGGAAAAGTGTTTTTTCATGGATTTTCGACACCCTGTATCTCCCAAACCAAATCTAATTTTGAAAAATGGTATAGGAAAAAAGTGTAGTGTATAAGCCAAATGACCACCACGACCACGACTAGGTACAGCTAGTGCCATATCCTTTTCATGATCGCAAAGTGGCTGCCCTATGTCCTCGATAGCGTCGTGATTTTCATCTTTGAGGTCTCGAATCGACGCTGGGATCTTGGCCTAGACCTTCTCTTTCACACTGAGAAAAATGTTCATTTTGATTTTAATAAAACACCTTTATTAACTTTCACATAATTACTACAATAGTAAATTGAATTACTTCGATTCTCTGTCTGATCATTTCAATTATTTCGTTTCATCCATGAATTTTGTCCGATAAATTAGGATTTTCTCTTACACTTGCTTCTCTTACAGCCAAATTAATATTCTATTCTTAGGTGTATGCTTTTTTTGTATTTTGTGAAGAGAATTCGGTTTCAAATTTGTCTGCAATTCCAGGAATAGTGAGTAGATTAACTGAATAATGTCGTTCATGAGTTCTTCTTAAATTTATCTTTGTATTTACAAATGAGTATACTGTTTCGCTGAAAAAATGTAACCATTTTAACGTCTTTATTGTATACGAAACAAATGGATAATTTCTATAAGCATTTTATCTCTTTATCCACCACTGTATTCTACTTGTATTCAGGTTTCATTAGTATGAAATTACTTTCAATATATTTCGAAGCAAAAAACCAATCGATAACGCTATCTAAACTTTTGAATAAGTTATACACTGAAAAATGAATAGCGTCAATTACGTTGGTTATTTCAGGTCAGTACGACAAACCATATATTCTGGATTCCTTCGAGTCTAAATGGCATTTGAGGCATATTTCTTTCGTACTGAATTTTAATCGAGAATGTATAGATAGGTATTTCCATTGAAAACATTCTGGAGCATATATTAAAAACCGGCCTTTAAATCTCTTAACGAGGTGAATATGAACTGGTTCGACTATTAATATTGAGAGGGTACCATATTGGTCACAGTAATGATTAGAGGAAAATGTGCAGAAACCAGTCGATATATGTACTAGGAATAGGAAATAGGAAATTTACTAGTTCCAAAAGAGTGTAATGGTGATTCTATTCTTTAGAATGTATTTGTTGATTTTGTTATTCGGAAAATATCAAGATTTTCATATCAGTATCCTTGTGTTGGTAAAAATCTTGTCAGCAGTCTTATTTCATATTGTAGTCTATTAATAGTCTTTTTGTTATACATGGTGAGCTATTTTTCATTTCTAGAAATACCAGTAAATAGTTAAAAATTGTCATTACAACATAAAAATGAATTATTGAATATTCAAGATTTACGTGATGTCGAAAAACAAAGAACTTCATCTTCTGCGAGGTTTGAATAAAGATTGGTGCACATTCTTTTTGATCTATAAAATTGAAATATTTCTCTATAGATTTAAATTCAAGACCCTAAAATACCTGCATTTTTACTATAGTTTCTAGGAAATCACCTCATTAGTGAAATATGAAAATTTTCGTATTTGATCACCATCAAATTATCGTCCTTCAATTGGTTATAAATCACGATCACTTCGAAAGGGGAGCATTTTTTATGAATAGACGCCCGAATCCAGATGATATCTTCCATTCGGTTGAATGAGAGGCATTTTTTTGTCCGCCCTGGTCTATGCTCATAATAGAGAAAGGCGCGTTCCTCTTGGTATGTTACGGTCAGCTACCGCTACTTCGAATGCCCGGAGTATTCCGGAGCACGCTGGAATCACAGGGTCGGATCGGACAGTCTTCGAAAGGTAACCTACTTCAAAATTTGAATTGTTCGAATATTTACCGGTTTTGTTTATCGAACCTAAGAATAAATGTCATTGACAGGTATCGGATTTCCATAATCTAAAACCTAAAGTATTTAGTATGTACTTTGAACTGAGTAATTCAACGAAGAAATGTTTTGGTATTTCTTCATAGTAGTACAGTATATTTATCACATTTCTACAATTAATCTTCGCATCATACAAACATGTCCAAATAATTGAATTCATAATGGACAAAATATTTATCATTAGTCGATTATCGCAACACCAAAGCCCAACCAAATTCAAGACGTCACCTATAGCTTTCAGAAACGATGGCATATCCACAGATTTTACCAAAAAGTTTGAATAGTCTGCAAACATCATTAGCTATCTCCATTTTCAAAAGAGGTCAATGCGAGTGAATTCACATAGGCAATAAAGAGGAGCGGACCCAATATACTACCCTGCGGGACTCCCATTACGATCTCCCTCTCCCCAGACTCCTAGAAGCGGCCATCCACCACCATTATGAAATGAGAATCAGTTCTGAAGATTGTGGCACCCCTAATAATATTTATTCCCTAATGAATGTAATTCTTCAATAAATACATCAATCGATTATGCCTCGAAGAGAATTTTGAATTTTCACATAAACCTAATGAATCGAAGCATAAATCTAAAAATGAATTGAAAACATTCAAAATAATTATATCATGAATTGAATCTGTTTATTCATGAAATGATTGAGAATTATCAAAATATGAAATGAAATGAATAATCCCCACATGAAAAGAAAGATATTTGAATTCAATATCAGAGGAATCATAAATATATTTTTTCGGAACTGATGATGCTCAAGGTTTAAATTGGACACACCAAGAGCTTCTCCACTTACATAAACATTTACAGGGAATATCAAACAATGAATCGTGATGTTTTTGTGATTCCATTTGATCATGTCCTCATCCCAATTGGAAAATATGAATATTATTCGGTAATTTTCGTTCAAAAAATTATACGTAGGTGAGATGTCATATCTGTGAAAAGGTTTTTATGTTCGACTGCTTCATAAACACTTGATTCATGAATTCGTTTAGCGTCCAGAATTGACTACTTTATTGGACACCACTATATTGGACACCACTTTATTGGACTCAACTGTCACAGTCTTCTCTCGATTTTGCAATTTCCTTCGTTTCACACCACTTGTTATAGGCCGCATACAAATTTTCATAAGCACTTTTAGTGGGTAGGAGAGATTCTTTGGCACTTGCGGCTAAATTATTCACGCTTTCCTCTTCCGAACTATCCATTTTTGGGATTATCATGACGTTTGTCACAGAATTAACGAAGTAAACAACTTTGTTCAGTGAGGTTGCTAAGGTCGCTGATGGTTACTAAGGTAAGATAAGCAAAAGCACACTCAAAGTATTTCTTGAAATAAAGCGACGAATATATTAATTGCCATTTCAGAAAATAAAATGTCTGCATTGCAGTCAAACATAAAGCTTTGTATGCAAACTCGTACATAATTAGGCTTATGGACTTGCCCAAATTATTGGCCTCGCTCGCTTTGCTCGCTCTGCCATAAATTTTGGACTCGTCCATAAAGACCTAATTTATGTACTTGTTACATAAATAGCTATTATAGTCATTTTATAGTTATTTATGGAGTGTTAAAAGTGACGTTTTATTTTGTGAATTTGTGAAATGGACAATTTCACGAACAAAATAAAATCACTTTTAACACAAATACCATACAATGTTTTTTGTACAACTGCCCTATTTTGATAATGAAATGGGCGAATTTGCAATGGCAATAAACTAACAAATGAGAAGAGACGCTGTCATTTGAATTTCGTTCCTGTCCAATTTTCGTCTTGGGTTTTTAACTGCTCATAATGTTTGTCGAGAGTCCAATTAAATAAAAGTGACGATTTTGGTTGTTCCTGTGGATATTGAAGAGTCTGCAAGAAGAGCAAATCTGGAACTCCTACCTAAAAAATCTGTTCTGCAGTACGATATTGCATATAACAATTTCTTGGCCTGGTGTAAATTGAAAAATTTAGAAGGGAACTTCAGTGAACCTATTTTCCTGGCATACTTAGAAGAAAAATCAAAAATATGGAGTTCATCAACTTTGTGGAGCAAATTTTCAATGATAAAGTCAAGCGCCCTTATTAAAAATGGTGTGGATGTTAGTGAATAGTTTAAACGGAGAAGTGAAGGATATCGTCCCAAAAAATCGAAAATTCTCACTCGTGAACAAGTTGAAAAGTTTATAAATGAAGCACCAGATGAGAAATACTTGATGGTTAAGGTTGCAACTATTTTCGGATTATTTGGAGCCTATCGGCGTTAAGAATTGTGTAATTTATCAGTGGAAGACATCGAAATAACAAATAAATCATTGGTTATTCAACTTCCAAATACAAAAACGAGAGTCAGTCGTTCTTTCAGTATTAGTGGGAAGTATGTTGACTATTTTCATAAGTGCATTGCACTGCTTCCTTCTGTTATCAAACATCGTCGTTTTTTCCTGAAATACATGAATAATAAATGCACTGCCAATCCAGTTGGTATCAATACATTTAGAAAAATTCCATCTATTGTTCCCGAATTCCTCAAACTTCCAGAACCTAAGCAATATACAGGACACTGTTTTCGAAGATCCTCCGCTTCATTGCTAGCAGAATCAGGAGCAAATATTACGGATATAAAAAAACATGGTGGATGGAAGTCTACGACGGTAGCCGAGGGCTATGTTGATCATTCCATTGCAAATAGAAATGTCATTGCTGAAAAAATTCTCCCGACCTCAACAGATTTTGGATCATCATCATCCAATATTGTACTTCCGGTTTCTACAAGTACAGATGGTGCTGAGGATTCTAATAATGTGTTGCGAAGCTCCCTAACGTCACAGGGCATTTATGTTTGTAATTGTTCTAGTTTTACGATTGATATTAATGTTCATAAGTAATGATTGTTAAATATTGATAACAAAAATTTGCAATAGCTGAATTTTTTTCATCTGATTTCATCCTAAGAAAATGGAGTGCTAAAAATATTTTTAACACTAATGTTAAAAATATTTCAAGTAAACAATCAATTTTAACATTGAAGGATTAAAAATAAAACATCTTAGCTTCTTCAGTTATATTGGAACCATTAATTAATTATTTTCGGTGACATGTTTCGACTTAAAAGTCATTTTCAAACCATAAAATCTGGAATTTCACAAATTAAATAAAACTGAGTAGGCTGCCTAGATTGAAAAAATTACATAAATAATCAGATCGAAAAACAAAATGTTCAATAAACAATTCAAACAATAATTGATGCGTGAAATTCAGGTAAAAACAAAAACAAAAAAACTGAACGCTTGAATAGGTACTTACAATTGGTTCCAAAGTCATATAAAGTAAAATCATTGAGTCACAAGATAAAATGTAGCAAGAGAATCATTGCGGACAGCACCCACCAAAACAATCAAATTACAAATTAAAAAATATTAGTATGAAGGAACATTTCTAAAACAAACGTCAAATGTCAAATGAGTGGAAAACACAGAGCAACAACCGTATTCACGATTCTTCTCATGGGTTTTTACGAACTAATTTTAACATTGTTTGCTGTCATTAAAAGTGTCACTTTTAATGGCAGTTGTACAAAAATGAATTTATCGTTAAAGGTTGAGATGCAAAATTAATTCATATTATCTGGAACAGTGTCCCCTGGAGATCTGGCAGACCAAAACTGATATCCATCCCGGTCAATCCACCGCTTTTTCATAATTTTCCTTCAAATATGTTTTTTTGATATTCAGAAGCGTTTGCGGTCCCATGCTTATGGGACTTTTTTCATAGGAATCTCCCATCTGCGTTTGTACCTCTATTTAAGTTTAATTCTCTTTTTATGACTTCAAACATTTTGAAAAAAAATCCTTCTTAAGGGTTGGTAAAATGATTTTACATGAATTCAGATATTCAATATTTGAGAGGCCAGACTAACATCAATACGAGAAATTTCTTCGAAATCATAGAAATATAATATAATTGCTGAATACAAGTTTCAATGCAAGTGAACTAAGCGTAATGAAAACTATCTGATGGATTTGCAACAAATAGGTATAGTATTGCTTCTTGACTGAAACGAAAATCAAATGTATATTTAAATGTTTGTCTCTTTTTCTATGTCCTTTAATAAGCAGTATCTACCACCACTTTTGTTTGCTTATCTGGAATTCTGAATGATAACCCCAAATACGAATAGGTCCTACACCTAAAATATGATTTAAGTCAACACCGATTCACAAAGTTTTTATCAGTGAATCGATCCAAGAATCGGCCAGTCCAGATGCCGATCCACCGGATGTCAGTTTTCACGCCGATATGCCTCAAAATCAGGCTGAAACGTCTCGAAAAACCAGTAGCAGAAGATACGGAGACTCCGAATTCAGCATGAATGACATCAGTATATATACCCCGATTGTCCTTTGGTCTGCCGCCGAGCAGCCCCACTGATACAATTTAAGGCCCTTATTCCATTATTCAGCGCATTATGCTGTCTAGAGCCAGACCCATCACCCGTGTCCGATTCAGTTCGTCCTGTTAGCCTTGATTTATTCGAATTCGGTAACGTAGTTTCGTTCGCCAAGTTGCATTGTCTGCCCTCTCGCGGTGTTTTACATGCTTATAATGGACCAAGTGGCTTTTAAGCGGAGCCGCCGCCTAAGATCCGACTGTTTCCATCTTGTGCCGATATCTAGATATCGGCTAATATCTCCCCGCATCTATACGGCTTGAATGAATTATGATAAACAGGCTGTATATACCGGATTTTATGTATTATTAATGGATTCCGAGGTATGTCAGATTCGACTTTGCCAATTATTTTCTAGTTTTCGATGGAAATAAATCCACGGGGACATGTACGAGAAATTTATAGCAGGGAGGCATGATTCGATCAGGCTTTCGTACACAGGGGTCTGTGGTGCACATGGACGGTATTCATGAATCCGTGGACTAAACCAGCTCCGTACTCATAGGTTCCTATCTTCGAATCATAAATAAACTGCTCCACATGACTAAGGGATATTGACTTAATTGCAAAAAAATATAGTTAAAATAAGATTTTTGTGATGAAAATTCATATTAATATGATTTCAAGTTGCAAATTAATTTTAGCCTGTAGGTCTGCAGCGTATACAGGGTGGTTAAGAAAAATCGAGTAAAATAACGAAATTTTATTCCCAGAGAATTCAAGCATTTTAAGACTATCAATACAATGTATGGCCTCCACGGGCATCAATATCAGCTTGACATCTTCTTTGCATACTACACACGAGGTTGTTGAACATTTCTTGAGGAATTTGGTTCCATAAACGGGGCAGAAGCTCTCTCAGATCATTTAAGGATTCTGGGGTAGGTTGATGATTATCTAATCTTCTTTGGAGCACATCCCATGCATGTTCTATGCAATTCAAATCTGGTGAGTGCGGAGGTATTGGTAAATGTGAAATACCAAGCTCCTCGTCCGCATTCTCAACTATGGCTGCACCGCTGCACGGTGCGGTCTAGCATTATCTTCTAGAAATTGAAAAGTTTCACCAATAGCAGCGTGAAAATTTGGCACAACATTGTCAATGGCATGCTCCCTATAGTCTAAGGCGGCCATATTCCCAGGACAAATGTGTAGATCTGTGCGCCAGTTGAAACATATCCCGGCCCAAACCATAACACTACCTCCTCGGAATGGATGGACTTCTTGGACATAGCGACAATTACGGGGTATACGTGGGATTGTCCATACCCTTATTCTTCGAGAATCTGAAAATCGTCCATATCTGGATTTATCAGTGAAAAGCACACTACGCCATTGATCGTTCCAATTGATATGTTGCCTTGCCCATTCCAGTCTTTGACGCTTATGGTCACGTGGAACTCCTCTTAATGGACGTCTAGAACCTAGATTCACCTCTCTCAAACGTCGTCTGATGGTTTCGATGGAAACTTGGACCCCATCCGCATTTTGAAGAGTATTCCTTAGCATTCTACACGTAGATGTAGGGTTTCTTGTCGCCGAAACGGTGATGAAATGATCCTGAGCAGGTGTTGTTTTTCGTCGCCCACCAAGCCTTGGCCTTTCCAACACGGAACCTGTCTACCTGAACCTTTTCCAAAGTCGAGATATCACACTCTGGCTGACTTGGAGCCTTTCCGCTACCACAACCTGTGTTAGGCCACCGATAGCCCTATTAGCCTCAGCGTTTGTTAATTTACGTCTTGGCATTTACAGAAAACTCGTTTCAAATCGAAGGCGTTGATAAACTGACTTCATTTCAAAATAAGAACATTCATGAAGCATATCCAAAGAACCAAACTTCAGAAAAAAGGCGACCAGATTGACGAAATGTCTCATACTGATTTTTATTGGATCGATTCAAGTTGTTATTGAGTTTTAAATGATTTTACAGCGATTTTCTCGAAGATTACAAACTTTTAAAAACGATTGAATACGATAACCCTAACTCTTGTGGAGCAGTATATTTCATCGATCAACTAGGACTATTTTCAAAAACCTTCACAAATTTTGTTCCCAAATGCAACTTATGTAATAACAATTGGATGCTAGGAGGTGAAAGAAAATATAATTTGTTTGTGCTCAGATTTATTCAACATTTCTTCAGTTATTGATGAAAATCATCGGTGCTATTTTTCGTCTCGTAATATTTGTGCCTTTTGAGCTTGAGAATATTTTTGAAGGGGACATAAAAAGGGGAAATCAAAGGGGTATGTAATACTAAAGGGGATTTTATACTTATATTTTCGGCCTGGCGTTGTGATCGTCTATGGTTGGTAGGACTCTATGTTATAATAATAATAACCGTATTTATTGATGAATAAGATTCAATGAAAAATAGGCGATATTTAGCTTCAATGCTATTTTCACAGACATCCTAATGTCGTAGTAATGCAGTGATTATTCAGGGTAAAAACAGATCAATAAAACACTTGATTGGACACAAGGGTGGAACAGGCCTTTATTGGACAAAGGGAAAAATTCTCGCAGTATTCATTGAGATCATATTTTGGTGAAACGATTTGTAAACGTTGTTGAAGCGAATTTGAATACTAAGATCTATTCTACGTATCATTCGATGGAAATTTTCCCATTATCGATTTCCTAACCCATTATGCGATCAGCAGCCGTGGGCTGAGAAGCTGAATTCCTCAATAAAATATTGACGAGATATGGAAGTCAGCTACCGATAATATGTAAATTCCGAGGATATACAGGCACAATAAAATATACCATATCTTAGTAAATATTACGCGATATATCATTCGCCTTTTTGGTCAGCGCAGTTTGCGTATTCTCTCCTAGTGTGTACAGTTACACAGCAGGAAGTTTATCGAGTACAAGAAAAGGAAATAATTGCTTAAGGCTGACTTCAAACACGTGAAAATATTTTTCGTTGAATGGATGAGTTATAATGGTTGCTATCGGGGTAATATATTAGGTTGGATATTCACAAAGGGGAATAAAAGTACGGTGTTAATGTAGGTAATTAATTCTGTGGGATCTATTATAGGGTATTTCTATAGAGTGCTTCAACATGGAATTCTGTTTGTTTTTAAGATACTCAGTCATTGGTTGAATCGTATTTGTAAATTAAGGAACATATTGAAATTGTTTTTACCTGACTGCTCCAGAAGGAGGATAAAAACAAATTCAGCTTAGTACAGGTTCTTTCTTCTGAAGAAACTTTATTCAGTGTGAAAATATTCATTATGTAGAAGAATTTTCCACTCTATCGGCGTACGCAGGGCAAACAGTTCAATGTGAATGAAAATGATGCACTACAAAAGCTACGGAATCTAAATTTCAAAAACTTTGTAAATTAGTTTGTACTGATGCTTAAACTTGGCAAAATAAGAGTTTGAGAAAGTTGTCTCAGAATCTTGTTTTTTCCTCATCATCGGAAACTCTTATTTTGTTTCCTTTCTGTACCGTATAGAACTCATTTTATAGTTACCATCATCGATCAACCCGTTCATTAATGAAACTTAAAATATTGAAAACAAATGATCTAAGAAATAACCCACTTCAAAAACACTGAACAATCTGTAGGACTACATGTTGTATTTCTTTCGTAATACTTTCACAGAATATTTTTACAGTAAATGTTCAAATTTCGTGTGTAACAGTTTAATATTGATTGAGACGAGGATGAATTATCGTACTTTTTGATTGAGATGGTAAAATGAGCCCCTCTCATCCTGAGGTTTGGATTAATTTCATCAATGGAAAGAAGACTGACCCACATTTCCTCACCACCAATAATTCATCCCCGTACCACACCTACGTCCTAATTAAAACTTCCAATGCACCCCAATCTCACAACCCTCCGAACAGGTGATATTTGGAGAGTATTTTTTATGAATCAAGGTGCTCCCGTGAGAAGAATGACTTATATTTATGATGTGACGAGGAAATCATTATGAAAGGACAGGATATTACCTGAAATTCACCTTGCTCGATCATTAAAAACAGTCTGGAATCTGGACGAATGGCGCGACCGTTTTTAGTGTTACAGCGATTACTGACTTTTTTCTCGTCGATGGCACCTGGCGATCTGCGTTCCGAAAATTAGGATAATTGAGATTTCTTTCACTGATAATGAGGGTGGAAGATCTATCTTCCTCTGGAGATGGGGGAGAGGAAGCGATTAGGAAACAAAGATATCAAATGGTAGGATTGGGTAACGAAAAACCAGCACGAATTAGTGTAACGTGACATATGCTAGATCTGACTGAACAGGGGTCATTTATGGGTTGTAAGATTAATTGAAGGAATTGTTTGGTTGAGGATCCTTTCGTAGACATGTAAGAATATGGCTACGAGAGATTTCTGTTGAAATACAGTAGCGACTGGTGCAGGAAAAGCAAATTTCTTCTCACATATAGGTACCTACACTGATTATAAAAACCTAATATATTATGTTACTATTGTTAATTTTTGCTTTTTCCTTTTTTTTGGTTCAATCAGCTTCCACAACCTAAGTTGACTAACAGAAGTATCATTAATCATCATTGTTTTGCTTTATTTTTTTATTTAATTGCTCTATAAGCAACTTTCATTTTGTGAAAAAATACGAAGTTTGTTGTCTACTTGAATACGCAGAAACTTTTCGGGGGAAACATTTCATTTCTTTATTTGGAAACGGTATAAATACATGAGAGGAAAAAGTTTCTAACCAAATCAGGCTATTCCAATTTAATTCTATCCGTCCTTGCTTCAAACTTTCTTTGATTAAACTTTGAATGGTTGTTCACTTCTAGCAACCATTTGGAAGTGGTCAACTAATTCTCAAAGTTTAAGGGTGAAACTCAGAATATTCAACAAGTTTCGTCCTTGCTGATCGATACTAGAATGAGGATCTTGGCTTCAGGACTGCTTTAGGATGAATAACACACTCTCATCAAATTGTCGACGTTTCGATCTTTTTTGGGATTTTCTTCAGGACTGTGAAAATTTATTTCAATTTTAGATGAGTAACATACGAAGGAACAATACAACAACACATGATTGCTTTCTCTGAACACCTTTTAGACAAAATTAATTTAAAATTAATTAATATATGTAAAAATAACAAATACAAATTCCACCTGAATGTGAGTCATTTTAATTTTTAAATGTTCCTATCGGTTTTATCACGTTTAAATTTAAATAAATTTTGTCTAAAAGGTGTTCAGAGAAAGAAATCATGTGTTGTTAGTATCGTTCCTTTGTATGTTGCTCATCTAAAATTGAAATAAATTTTCACAGTCCTGAAGAAGATCAGAAAAAGGACCGAAACGTCGACAATTTGAAGAGAGTGCGTTATTTACGCTAAAGCAGTCCTGAAGCCAAGATCCTCATTCTAGTATGAAACTCAGAATATTGAGATTAATCATTCAAACATCAACATCTGAAAATTTCAACATCAGTTGAAAAAATATCATTATTGCTCTCAAGAAATACATCATTCAGTTTAATGAATTCAATTCTCGCCTTAACTGGCACACAAATTCACAAAATGCCTATTCAAACTGTGATTTTTTTCGAAAGTATTCATTGAATATCACTAAAAACCATTGGCTTGTATTTGTCAGGAAATTTGCTGGAGATCGCTTCAGTGCCCTTTGAATATTTAATTGAATTCATTTGAGGATTATGTTCATTCATGTTTCTGAAAATAGCTTAAAAAATCAAAGGAATTTCCATGTCCATTAAAAAAATAAACCATAGTCCAGATCCAGAAATAAACCAATAATAACGACCATTTTCTAACCTAACTTTCCTTGATGTTAAAAATATAGATTTTGAAGTATAGTATAATAGATAGACCTCAATATTCTGAGCACTATCACCCTGAAATTATAGGAATAAGATGATCCGTTTCAAAAGGTTGAATTCATTATTACTTTATTCTATGTCACTTAGTACATTTTTATTGTCGTTTATTCAATGTTCTATTTGCTGTACCTTGATAATGAGAATAAATACATTATTTTAATTGAAACCCTGTATGAATTAATTGATTTTATCTCGGAAATTCCGGTTTCCTATTGAAAATTCACTAAATGTTCTATCCATCGCTGGTCTGGGTATGCAGATGATCTGTAGACAAGGGAGAGACCACCCTATTTCTTTTATCTAAAAACAGTATCGTCGATGAATCGTCCGCGATTACAGACAATTACGATGGTCCCACGATAGCGGCCTGATTGGAGATAATGCGAAAAAGAGCGGAGGAACGCAAACGGTAGCAATTGCAGATAAGTAACGACATCGGTGAGATGAAAGAAGCCGCGAAGGACCACGGTGGTGAGGCATAAACGGATGCAAGCATGTATTAGACGCGACCGAAGCGTCGCTTTTGGATCTGAGACAATGGGACAGTGGGCCCATTGGCGTACAGATATGGGGCTCGATTGGAGAAGAGCGAAATGTATTTTTTTTAGTTCTACTTCAACTGAAGAAACAATATACATTGGTGGAAATAATTACGTTGTGGACTATTCAATAGATGAGTGGCTGATTAACCGAAAACAGACCTGTTTCAGATCAGGGGTGTCGATTTTCTTTGGGGGGGGGCATAATAGTTTGGTTAATAAAACAAAATGCTGAATATGGTGGATCAGGTACATTGCACTCAAAAATGTTTCTGGAGGGACGTAGTTCACCCTCAGTAACCCCCTCCTTTCTCGACGCCTTTTTTTTCGTATAACTTCTACGTTATTTTTATCACTCAAAAACCGTGCTTATTTCGACGTAGCGAATTGTACAGGATGTTTCCAAATTAGACGTGGATCTTGGAGGACGTGTTAGTGTGACTCATTTGCTGAGCTATACATATTTATTGATATCCAAAAATCAACAGTTTACGAGATATTTGAGTTCTTGTGATTTTTGATCGCTTTTTTCCACGTTGACCAAATTTGATTATGATTTTGGACTATTTCCATCAGAAAAGGATATAATATGTCTGAAAAAAGCAGAACAATCATGTATTAGATGTTAAAAAATAAGTACATACACGTGCACAACTTTTGGACAGAATAGACGAAGCAGCAGGAAGATTTTGAGAGTAGATTTCAGGCGGAAAATAAGAACTGAAGAAAGTTCAAAGGGCGCGTTCTTTTATCGGGAATGGTGGGGGTCATTTCGAATATAATTTATGAATACATTTTCTACTGAAATTTTGAGTGTAATTACAATAAGAAATATTCAATTCGTTACTCTCCTTTCTTACTGAAACGAAACTAGTGCCTACATTGTAACGAAAACCTTTTTTGGAAATAAATACACTGCGCAAAAAATTAACGCACATTCGTAAAATCTCAATTTGAATGAAAGTTAACTCTACATTGACTATATAACTCATTTTTTATGTTCTCTCGGGAAGGTTTTGAACGAAACAAGACACATTAAATTGAAGAAAAATTCAGGATTTCACCGAATCTTATGTGAAAGAAGAGAAATGAACAATTTTCAAAATACTGAAATGCTGATAAGTGATTTAATACTTGGTATTTCCACCCCTTGCGTTAATTACAGCTCGGCAACGACGGTTCATACTCATAATGAGTGATCTTAAAATGTTCGGATCTAATCCTTCCCATTCCTAAGTCATTAAGAGTAGCTGGATGATTTTCTGAACTTCTCAGCCTTCTATTGAGGTTGTCCCAAACCTGCTCAATCGGATTGAGATCTGGACTTCTTGCTGGCCATTCCATTCGAGAGACTTCAACCTCTTCAAGGTACTCCTGAACGATGCGCGCACGATGGGGTCTGGCATAACCGTCCATAAAAATGAAATTTTCACCAATGTATGAGGCAAATGGCACTACATGCTCCTGAAGAATGTTCCTTATATACTTATCAGCATTCATAGCTCCATTATCAACGACCACTAGGTCTGTGCGAGCAGTCAAAGATATTCCACCCCATACCATAATCGATCCTCCCCCGAAACCAGTAGTATTCAGGAAATTGCACTGAGCATATCTTTCATGTGGACGTTTGTATACAAGGGAACGTCGATCACAATGGTAGAGGCAGAATCTAGACTAATCTGTGGAGAGAACTCTTTTTCAATTGGCCTCTTCCCAATGGATATGCTCTCTCGCAAAATCCAAACGCGCCCTTCGATGGGCTGGGGTAAGAGCTGGGCCTCTTGCCGCGACACCAGGCCTTAAATCATATTCTCTGAGGCGATTTCTTATTGTCTGAGTGCTAATTTGCACCTCATGAGTTTGCTCAAGCTGATTTTGATGAGGCGAGCGGTTGCAAACCGTTGTCTCAACGAAGAAACTCTCAAGTAACGTTCTTGAATGGCAGTTGTTACCCGTGGTCTACCCTGTCCTGGTCTTCGGACATTCATACCTGTCTCCCTGAATCGCTGCAACATTCTGGACACATTTGTATGGGAAACTCCAAACCTTTCTGCAATTCTTGTGTATTTCCACCCTTCTTCTAGCAAAACTACCGCTTGGGCACATTCCTCTTGGGTCAAATTGCGTGTTTCGCGTTGCATAGCGATCGAGTGTAGAAAATCAAACGAAAGAAAAACTATTGATCACTAGAATTGATCGAGAACAACTGATTTTAGAATGGAGCCAATACATTCAAAATCTGATAATATCATCTCTTTTTTATTCCTGCTGGGAGAAAACATCTGTATTGAAGAAAAACGTTGAAAGTGGATAACATATGCATGCATAATTCTGATAAAAATAATTATCATTGAGAACACCTTCAGTTGTAGAATAAATTTGAGATTTCCATAATGTGCGTTAATTTTTTTGCGCAGTGTAGTTTTTGAAATAATTTTGCCATAATTAAATTGTGGAATTCGAAAGTTGCAGCGAATTGTTATTAGAAATTTTCTATATTTTCTACATGTACCAACTTTCAAATCATACTCAATCTTTTTCAACATCTATTACAGCATATAGTTTTGCTTTTCCCATACGAATCAGATCCTTGTCTAATGGAAAAAAACAAAAATTGTAATCAAACTTGTTCAACGTAGAAAAATTTGATGAAAAATGAAGGAATGTGATACAATTTTCGAAAAGAACACAAGAACTCAAATATCTCGGAAACTGTTGATTTTCGGTCATCAATAAATATAGCTTAAACGACATCAATTGAGTGATACTATCACCTCCTCCAAGATTCATGTCTTATTTGAAAACACCCTGTATTAATGTTCGAGAAGTTTTTGACGACTGGTTATATCACTTTGAATTCACATTACTCGGGTGCTGATGGGTCTTACTGAGTTTTCTTATCTGCTTGTGTTATATTGTCGGAGATTCTGAAAAAGTCATTAGAAGCACATCGAATATCAGGTCTACATCACATAACAGGAAAGGGCACGCACGTAGCCAGAATTTTTTTTCGGGTGGGGGCCCACAATACAATTTTTTTCAAATATACAGGCCCTTTTTGTTTTGCTTCAACCGATAAAAAAGTTTCGGGGGGGGGGGCGGCTACGTGCCTGGGAAAGGGGTAGTTCAATCTTCTGATGTGAAAAATGTTCCGCTCGAGAACCAAATTGACGGGTCCAAGCTTTGTTTCAAGAATCTTGATTTTTCTGCTAGAAAATACCTCTGTTTCCATTTGATGTAACACTCTGTATATTATATTCAATATTCTCTAGATGGAATGAGTAGCTATATTATTTTTGAAGTGGCGGTGATCTAACAATGAGAAGAAACCTATGAATCTAAATTGATGTTTTATCTTTCTCATCTCTATGCTAATTCAATCGCTTCTTCATATTTCATTGAAGAATTCGAATCACCATTTCCTGAAGGACCTATGATTAATTATTAGCGAAACATTTTCGGGGTAATTGGTTTGTCTCAAGGAAACGTTAGAAAAATAATTAATTATCGTAGTAATCAACCTAAAGGTCTTCAGAAGAGACACTCGATTTGTCTCAGCAACTGGGAAAATCTGATAATTCTGAATCGAGCAGAGGTGTAGCAATAAAATGGTCAAACTGAAGCACTGAGCGCTCATTCATTCACCTTTTGACACCTATCGACAGCATGAACCGCTGTTTCTGCTGAATGCGGCCATTGACCATCTTGTTCTATTATAATGTTGGCTGAACAATACCGTTTTATTGCCCACTGAAGGTATGACACTCCTCCCAAACTCCTACCCAAATTTGTTGACATTCCGTTATTCGTCGGTTGTACTGCCAGGTAGGTACATCGACGACAAGTAGTATTTGAACAACCAATGCTCAAGAATAAAAGGAACAATAGCACGGGGGAGTGTTGTAGGTGGTTATCGTTCATTGGTAGACCAGGTAATCGATTGAAGGCAAGATACGAGAATTCCAGAGTATCATGACGGGATGGAAATTATTAATATCTCTTTAATTTGATTCTGTTACTTTTCGCAAACATTTTACCAAACTTTTGGCACAACATTCGATAACATTTTTTTTTATTCTTTTCAGATACGGCACAGGTTTGGGTGTTACGACGAGATATCCTTCGACGGATCCAGAAAAATCAGGCATTGTAACTGGGTGAGATTCGTGAGGATCTCAAACTCATTCAACCCTTCCGTCAATTTCGTGGCGACAAAAATGAAGGGAGAACCAGTTTATGAAGCAGTCAAACCGATAGCACCAGACACAGAACTTCTTGTATATTACCTTCCTGAAAGGCCCGAAGAACTCTTTTTCGTCAGGATGAGGGCTTCGCTTTTCAGACAGACCATGGACTCTATTTTGGAAGGTGAGCTATTTTAAGATCTGTTAACTTGACTCAACATTTATTCTTCACTGAACGTAGGTTTTTTGAAGACGTACATGATTGTAGTGGGGTGTTTTTTTAGAATGATAGAATTTTCGAAATAAGGGATAACTGTGATTTGACAGAAGGTGGTTGTGTTGTTTGGACGCTCCTGACAAATTTTCATGGTAAGACTCACGCTGCAGCTACGTTCACAAATTGTTGAAATTTAATTTCAAAATCAGAGTTCTATTCGCTAATAAGCATAATCGTCCATCAGAGCAGCTTATTCGTCTAATTATCGATATATTTCGGACAAAATTTTCTCTATTCGATGCAAAAACAACATGGCAAAGAACTGTACGTACAGAAGGAAATATCGCTGCTATAAGTGATAGTGGTAATGAAGATCTTGATTTGTCTATTCGTCGACGTTCACAACAAGTTGGAAACTGTGCATCCACCACAAGGAAAATTTTGCCTAAAGATCTTGGTCTACACCCATACATAATCCAACTGGTGCAAGAACTAAAGCCACTTGACCATAATAAGCGTCGTTTGTTTGCTGATCGGCCCTAGAATAGCTTCAAGTTGATCCACTTCTTATCGAAAAATGTTGTTTAGTGATGAATCTCATTTCTGGTTGACGGCTATGTAAACAAGCAAAAATGCCGTATGTGGAGTGAAAACAATCGTCAAGTTCTATTGTATTCTGAAAAATGCACTGTATGGTGTGCTTTACACACTGGACTCTGGAGGCATCATCGGTCCATACTTCTTTGAAAACTATGTTAGAGCTTATGTTACAGTACTCGTAACAGATCGATGATCAATGATTATTTGTTTCAAAAATTGAAGGTAGTCGACCCAGAAGTGTTTTGTTTCCAAGAAGATGGTGCTAAACGTCATGCTGCTACCGTCACAATGGCTTTATTGAAAGAAAGGTTTGGCGATAACATTATTTCGAGAAATGGTCCAATTCTCAATGAGGTAGGCAAGAAGAATGAGGTCTTTTTAATCTGGGTTCCTGGTCATTCAGGAATCGTAGGAAACGAAAAGGCCAATACACTGGTCAGAAAGAGCGAACAAACGCCACTCACTGGCCAAGAACCATTCTGTGGTATAGGAAAATGCACTTACAAGAAGGAATTTATGGTGAAGGAGAAAACCGAAAGAGAAAAACTCTGGCGGAATCTCCCAGGGATGGATCACTCCAAAAAGTTTCCCCGGTACTTTGAAATTGCTAGATCAAAAAAATATCTGGATCTCAGTGAAAACCAACTTCGCCTACTCACTGGCTTTCTCACAGGTCATTGTCGCCTGAAGAAGCATCTGTTGAGAATAGGTTGATCGGACACTGACGAGTGTAGATGAGGAAGAAACTCCTATTCACCTGGTTACGGAATGCTATGCCTTTGCAAGCCAAAGGAAAGAGTGCTTTGGACAAGAAACTTATAGAAGTGGGGAGTTACCCTCATTGAAGCCGTCCCAGATACTGGATTTCATCAAATCTCTGGAACTGGAGGGCGAGCTGTAGGAGGCGCGATGATAACAGCTCTGTTAGGGGGCAAAATAGACCTTGAGGTCTCAGTGGACTGTAACCCTTTTCACTAAATAAAAGCTTGTAAAAACACCCGATAGATACATCTAATACATTCAAACCGGGTCTTTATGTATTCTTGTGACATCTAAAATAAATAAACTAATAAAGACAAAATTTAAACGTTACTACGATAACTGAAGTAGGTAACGAAGAGGAAAAAAGTCTATAAAGCCCTTCAGTGGTGGAACCTTGTATTCAAATACTGAAGTGCTTTATAGACTTTTTTTCCTCTTCATACCCAGCGCTTCAAAATGGGATTTTATGAGATTATGAAGTAGGTAACTTTTTACCGAAAAAAATGCAAAATTAGTTTAGCAGACTGACTTATAGTCAGGTATAGTTTATGTCACATACGAATGAAAAATCTTTGCACCGTTGAGACAAGTTTCGATTTTGAATCGGTAGTTTCAGAGTTTAGTCGTCATGAAGAGAAAAAACGTGCTCATAAAACTAGTATATATAAATAAATTGCTGAACTTACCCTTTCTAACATTCCCCACAATCAATATACAGATTTCATTCCCACCAGATATGAACCAATAAAGTTATCACCGAAAAGCTTTCCTCGATCTTCTTTTCCGCTGAAGAAGTGCCAACCGATGAGTCCGAAGCGCTAGATCGCTCCAACCTGGCGACGACGTGAAGATATTTCAAACCTCCAGCCGTTGATACGACCATAAATTACGCCACTTTTTTGTGTTAGTCGGGATTGTTCTGAGGCTTTATTTGTTTACAAGCCGATGGACTAATGGAAATCGTCGAATTACCTCTTGTTCCTTTATATGCACCGCAGATATGTGGACATATATTCAAGTTATGTCGGGTTCAAAGAGGATATGCCACAGATCGCTGCGTAATTGAGAAATCTATTTGATCGGTATTCGAGAAATAGCTGAATAAGCAGGAATACGAAACAGTGGAAAGGTGCAATTGATTCTCAGAATCTTATATACATATGTAGAAAGGGGTTACAGTTCACAGCGACCTTGAGGTCTATTCCAGTTCCAGAGATCTAAAGAAATCCAATATCTGGAAAGGTTTCCACGAGGCTAGTTCCTCACCCCTGCAAGTTTCTTGCTCAAAGGATTCTTTCTTTTGGCTTGTAATGGCAAGGAATTTCGTGACCAGGTATATAGGGGTTTATTACATCTCCCCACAGAATTTACACTTATTTGTGTTCGATAAACCCATTTTCACCATATGCTTCTTGCTGAGATCCAGATACCTTTTGGATCTTGGTGTTTCAAAGTAACTTATTGAAGTGATCCATTCCTGGTAGTTTCCGCAGAGTGTTTCTCTTTCAGTTTGCACCTTCTCCAGAAACTCTTTCTCATAGGTGCCTTTCCCTATACCACAAAAAGGTGCTGGGCCAGTGAATGACGTTCCTGCGTTTCCGCAGAGTGTTTCTCTTTCAGTTTGCACCTTCTCCAGAAACTCTTTCTCATAGGTGCCTTTCCCTATACCACAAAAAGGTGCTGGGCCAGTGAATGACGTTCCTGCGCCCTCACTTGGAAGCCCATTCATTTCTTTTGATTCCAGAATGATCGGGAAACCAGATTAGACAGAGATTATTTTTTTGTCTACCTCATTGAATTTTCTCTGGCAATCCCAAATCAATTTTGATTCAATGACATACGAGGATGTATATATCTAGTTAGCCTCGACCAGTTCCACGCATAAACAAAATATTGCGATACCATATCAACGAACAATAACTTATTAGAAGTGTCAGTGTAGAGTTTAACGTCAAAAAAGTAAACCAGAGTTACGCCATAAATTTAAAAAAAGGCCTCCGAAATTGTTAAAATCGAAAAATTTGAGTATCGAGCCATCATCAAGTACCTGTATTTAAAAGGGTTGAGAGGTAAGCAGATTTACGAAGATATGCTTAATACCCTTGGTGATCAATGTCCTTTGTATGCGATCGTGAAAAATTAGAGTGCAAGCTTCAAAAGGGGTAAGTTTTCCATTGAAGATGATGGCCGATCGGGAAGGCCAGTTTCTGTGTCAGCCCCCGAAACTATCGATGCAGTTCATGACATGATTTTATCAGACCGTCGAATTTGGCTAAAACGGATATCTGAAGCTCTGAAGATTTCATACGAACGCGTTCATCATATAGTTCACGTCAATTCGGACATGAGAAAAATTTCTGCAAAATGGATCCCCAAATGTTTTAATGTTGACCAAAATCGTGCAAGGGTAGAAGCATCGCGTTCGATCTGTGCTCGATTTGAAAACGATGTGGACTTCTCAAGCCGAATTATTACTATGGATGAGACTTGGGTACATTTTTACGATTCAGAAACAAAGCAACAATCGATGGAATGGCGACACTCTGGTTCTCCAAGACCTACGAAGATTTGTGTCCAAAAATCTGCTGGAAAAGTTCTTGCTTCAGTTTATTGGGATTGCCATGGAGTAATCATGATAAATAACAATAACTGGAGATTACTATTCGACATTACTGACTACTCTACGGGAAAAAATTGAAGAGAAAAGACGCGGAAAGCTATGCAAAGGTATTTTGTTTTTACAGGACAACGCCGCAGTACACAAATCTCATGTTGCCATGCAAAAAATTCGCGATTTAGGGATAGAATTACTAGAACACCCCCTCATACACCAGATTTCGTTCGACTATCATCTCTTTCCTCAACTGAAAAAATGTTTAAAAGGTCGTAAATTTTCTTTCAACAAGGAGGTAATGAAAGCTTTGGAGGACTGGTTTGCAGAGCAAGAAGAAATATTTTATTGAAAGGTCTAGAGACGTTGCAGGTTCGCTGTTATAAATGTATTCAATTAAGAGGAGAATATGTTGAGTAATAAAATATGTTGACATTGAAATTTTGTTTGGCTCTATAGTAGGCTAAGAATTTTTCAATATATCCTCGTAGGACCTCAGTGCTTCAAAAGGGGCTTGACTATCCTAGGGAATGGCTATATCGCACTTCTGATAGTTTCTTACTAGGATTATGTTTAGACATCTTTCTATTGCCAGTTATTCTGCCTGAAAAAACACTTCAGTGGGAGCCTAACATTTGGTTCTTGCCCCGTAACTCCAGCTCCGACCCCCATGGTACTAGAACCATCTGTATACCATGATATTTTCTTTAAGATTTCAGTGGGTGTATTCCCGTTCTCATTCCTCTCATTTGGTTAGCATTTTACCTACTGAATTTATTCACGGTGCCTATTTTCTTGATCATCAGATCACTAGCAAGGCTCGCAGATGAGATGTAGTTGTTCAGAGGGGACCATACTCTCTGACTCTCGATTCTCTCGTTACCTGCAGCTTCCTTACTCATTCTAGAGATGGCCTCATGGGCTACCCTATCAACCACTAGATGAAGAGGTGTGAGATCTTTATGTGAATCGAAAATAAAAAGCTTGAAGCATCAGAAGGTACTCTGACTCATTGTTCTTCCGACAATCATACGAGGATATATTGGAAAATTCTTAGACTACTATAGAACCAAACAAAATTTCCATGTCAAAATAATTTATTGCTCAACATATTCTCCTCTCAATTGAATACATTCATCACAGCGAACCTCTGCAACGTCTCCAGACCATAAAAAAAATGTTTCTTCTTGCTCTGCAAACCAGTCCTCCACAGCATTACATCCTCGTTGGAAGAAAATTTACGACCTTTTAAACTTTTTTCAGTTGAGGAAAGAGATGATAGTCTGACGGAGCCAAATCTGGTGAATAAATGGGGTGTTCTAGTAATTCTAACCCTAAATCACGAATTTTTGCATGGCAACATGACATTTGTGTACTGGGGCGTTGTCCTGTAAAAACAAAATACCTTTGGATAGCTTTCCACGTCTTTTCTCTTTAATTTTTTCCTGTAGAGTGGTCAGTAATGTCGAATAGTAATCTCCAGTTATTGTTCTACGCTTATCCAAAAAATCGATCATGATTACTCCATGGCAATCCCAAAAAACTGAAGCAAGAACTTTTCCAGACGGTTTCTGGACACGAAACTTCTTAGGACTTGGAGAACCAGGGTGTCGCCATTCTATCGATTGTTGCTTTGTTTCTGGATCGTAAAAATGTACCCAAGTCTCATCTATAGTGACAATTCGGTTTAAGAAGTCTACATCGTTTTCAAATCAAGCACAGATCGAACGCGATGCTTCTACCCTTGCACTCGTTTGGTCAACAATCAAACATTTGGGGATACCTTTTGCAGAAATTCATGTCCAAATTGACGTGAATTATATGATGAATAAATCGTATGAAATCTTCAGTGCTTCAGATATCCGTTTTGGACCAATTCGACGGTCTTATAAAATCATGTCATGCAATGCATCGATATTTTCGGGGACTGACACAGAAACTGGCCTTCCCGATCGGTCATCATCTTCAATGAAAAATTTACCTCTTTTGAAGCTTGCAGTCCAATTTTTCACGGTCGCATACGAATGACATTGATCACCAAGGGTATTAAGCATATCTTCGTAAATCTGCTTACCTCTAAACCTTTTTAAATACAGGTACTTGATGATGGCTCGATACTCAAATTTTTCGATTTTTACAATTTCGGAGGCCTTTTTTTAAATTTATGGCGTAACTCTGGTTTACTTTTTTGACGTTAAACTCTACACTGACACTTCTAATAAGTTATTGTTCGTTGATATGGTATCGCAGTATTTGGTTTATACATGGAACTGGTCTAGGCTAACTAGATATCAATACATCCTAGTATACCTACATCCACTTTCAAATTTCTTGCATCTCTCCTGTATTCTTCAACCAGTATTGAAGCCTGGCATATGCTTACTTTTTTCTGAAATCATCATCCAAAATCAAAGAATTATCATGGATGCATAGCAACAATTACTGACAATCCTTGACATGCGATGCTTAGCAATGGACTCAAATACTAGCGGGTACTAGATTAGCGTATTTTAGGGTCTGAAGTTGCCCCGACAAAGTAGACGTTCTTGAACGATTTCAGAAAAAAACCAACAACGTTTCGTCTGAAAGAAAAAGATTTAGAGTGAATACAGAATCTGCAAACAGTTGCACACAATGATTCATCATCAATTCTATTTGACGAACGCATACTCGTTTGAGTAGATTTGGAAGCATTTATGGTTGAGAAACAGAAATGGTGGGCTAAGAAGAAGTCTCCAGTACTTGAAGAACTGCTGTCTACATTTGGAATCGGCGAACCTCTGTGTTTTGTCGATTGCCACCTAGCCCGTCCAAAGGAATCCAATTAAAGCTGATTACAAGAGTGGCCCTCCACAAACAAGCAAAAACCACCACTTTAATATTCAGCAAATGCAAGTTAGCACAGTTATAACGTAACCGTTTGATCGGTTTTTGTCCCCTGCAGATGAGCAAAGATCCCTTCCCAGTTCGAAGGGGCATCCATTTTAGGCAGATCGAAAATTAACCACAATCAAAATGTTAAATTGTGCAAAGGGGGCTATAAATCCGTCACTCTGGCTTTAGACTTCTTTTCTTATTCTCTCTGAATTAGCCATTGTTCGTTGGCAAGAACGCCAATCACGTATTAATGGACAGGTTTTTGTTTCGCGATTTGAGAGCCTCTTGCCGAGCAGACTATTGAATTATCAAGGTAGATGCCGTGGATTCACGACCAAGAGACTTCAGGTCTCGTAGGATTTGAATTTAGAGCTCTTGTGATTCCATATCTACCGGTCATTAGTGGATATACTTCTTTTATATTTCGGGATCTGGAATCATTCATTATTTTGTTTCGGTTTATCACATCCAAATGAGGCCTTTGGCATAATCCATAATGTTTAATTTATGAATGGGAGGTTTGGTGTGAGGTCCAGGTAGAATCCCTTTCCAAAGTTGAAGAAAAAATCAGAAAAGCACTTACTTGGAGTTCGGAGCTCTTAGGCAGTCGTTGACATGGCATGGATGGCCCCATGCCTCTCAATGGAGAGAGAGAAGACATTACTCCAGAAATAATATCGGCTTGTAGTTTTTAAGGGCTATGATTAAAGATTCAAAATTTGATATCTTCAAATTGTATGAGAAAATAACATTGGAAGATTGAAATTTCGAAAACGAAGAAATTGCTGGCCCATGTTTATGGAACATTCATTCGAAGTTATGAACATTTTTTTTGTATGAATGCAGGTTTGATGAAAGATCCGAAGATAAGAGGCAGTACTCTCATTCCGTTTTCAACAGTCATTAATACTGATGATGCCTAATTTCAAGTTAGATCACAAGTCACAAAATAACACGCTTCGCACTGGTACAGCCCATCAACCATTAAAAAAATGGAATTCGAATTGCGTATCTGTATTTAATCATATAGTATCGAGTAGGCAAAATCGAAGACAATACTTGCTCCTTCATTACACGCATCAATCAGCTGCCTGCCTAAAAATAATAGCAGACTTTTTTATACCGCTTTTATTTACAATACCGACGGACAATGTGAATGCCGGCGAAATTAATTATTTTTTTCATGTAGATACAAATACCGCGGTGGTAGGCTGGAAATATAATTAAAAATGACCATATCGATGGGATGCGGTACTGCAGTAAGTCATCGTCCGAAAAAGTTAGTCCAGTCTTCCTTAAATATCCTCGATGTGCGCCAGTCTCGTTCCGCCAATTCGATACACTGTCTACCGTGATATGAGAAAACCATTAATTTAACCATCTACAGTCGCGAACGGACAGAGACGAACTGAAAGGTTTTTGAAAATTAGCTTGATAATCCGATCGAAGAGATTGAATTTTAAATGAGGAAATAGACTATCAGAGATCTAATTTCCGAACTACACCACCATGACAAACCGGTTTCTGGCTTGTAAGCCTTCATCAGTGCCACATAACCCTTGCTGCGGTAGCGACCAACTGAAACGGCAGAACTTATATTATTCCCTAGCAGGAACATTTGAGTACAGTTTTAATGTACAGTGCCTCACCTAGCGGGAAAACGTCTAACGCTTCATCCAAGAGGTTTCTTCAAAAACTAGATCTTAACATGCTTCCATTTTTCCCTGACGGTGTTTCGAATGTACTCCGTTGTGAGTCTCGTGCACAACGGAGTACATGTACAGGGTCACCCAAATTGCTTGATTTTGGCTGTTTCTGGAACTCCATAACTCCATAACGATATCTTCATTTGTTTTCAAGATATAACGAAATTTTGATATTTTGGCGATTTCGAAAATGTGCCATAACTTCTTCATTTTCTAAAATATCTAAAAACGGCAAAAACTTTCTACAGGCACTTTATCATTAGCAATACGAAACCGCATTCAGTTATTTTTTATCTCTTTTATAAAGAGTGGAAAAAACCAACTTTCTTATTTTATCGGTATCTTTTTTCGATCCTACGTTATTCTTTTTATTTACCTTATGAATATTATGATGTGTGATTTATTGCCATACCTTTTTCTTTTTTTATCTAGAACTTTTCTTGACCAATATCTAAAGCTGATTCATTAATTTTCAGCATTTTTTATCATAACTTGATCAGAAATATCTTAAAATGGCAAAAATAATTTTGTAGTAAATGTCTAGTTCTTTGATTTTTTCCACCTCGATGACTTTGAAGGCTAATTCTAGCAAAAGTAGAGTGTTAAGTACCATTTTTTATCAATGATTCTAAAAGCTGACTGTTGAGCGCAGTTTTCAAGCATACTAAGAAACCGTGAATTAGCCTTTTTACTATTTTAATTTTGATTCGAAAATTCAGATTATAATCCAATTTACGTAACTTCTTCACTTGAGACCAACATTTCCATAATTTTTATCAAAGTTACGAATCTGATTATTTTATGTATAAAAGTACAATTCATGGAGATTCAGTTACAAAAAGAATTTCACAGAGAAGTCTTTCCTTTTTTTTAATATCTTTTTTAAGATGGTGAAGTCGAAAATTCTCAACAATGTTCATAAAAAAATTCATAACTCGAAAACCGTGAAAAAAAGTTTCCGACCCTCGCTTTCATAAAAAAAAATGTATAACACACTCAACTTTGAGTGAAAATTCCACTTTTTTGCTATTTCTGTCTCAAATATAATATACCATTCGTACTTGAAATAAGGAAGTTGTTATTTTTCCATCCTTTATACAATAGATAAAAAGAACTGAATACTGTGTCGTATTGCTAATTAAAAAGTGCCTGTAGAAAGTTCTTGCCGTTTTTAGATATTTTAGAAAATGAAGAAGTTATGGCACATTTTCGAAATCGTCAAAATATCAAAATTTCGTTATATCTTGAAAACAAATGAAGATATCGTGAAACGGCTTTCAGTTATGGAGCTTCCATGAAAATCGAGCCCAGAACTCCTTTCAACATTTTCACCTAACTAGCCTAGAAGTACCTACCAGAAACAGCCAAAATCAAGCAATTTGGGTAACCCTCTACATGTACAATACCGATAACACCCCGCCACTGAACCTTTTAATGTTAGATTTTGCATTGTTGCCACAACATTATCTAATGATGTTGATATCCTTTATGCTATATTCGTTACACTCATTGCAAACTGACTAAATTTTGGCTTCACCAATTCTCGAATTTATGAATGCGATGCTGTGTCTCTTCGTTCCATGGACGAATGTTACCTCCCAGGAAACACAGACTTCTCTGCGAGCTCTCTGAGAGGTTACACTGCGACTCTTGTGCGAACAACTATTGCGATCATCCAGAGATAGCTTGGTGATGTTCCTAGGCGAAATTCTCAATTTATTCTTTTTGTGACCTCCCAAAGATGTCCTGAGGGCGCCAAAACCAATAAATTCACATTGCGAGCTCTCTGACATCGCTATGTGATGTTTCTAATCGAAATTCCCAATTTATTCTTTCTGGGAGCTCTAAAAGATGTCACGGATGTAAACAGAATAAGAACTTCACATTGCGAGCTGCCAGATATCGCTATATTGAGTATATGTGATGTTCCTGATGTTTCCGCCTTTTCCAACGAGTTATGAAGGTGTCATAACTTGAGAAATATATCCTTTTTTTACGTTTGTGTATTTATTGGGATTTATCCGTAATTTGACGTGAATTAATTCTGTTAAGACACTCTTTAATGCATTTCCTCACCATGGTCTAAGTTCATCTGAAATGAAAAATGTCACTAATGTGAACGATTTATCTCCTGAATCTTCATAAGGCAATACAAAATTTATTCAAATCAGAACAGAGAGAGCGCCCATTACCTGCAATCTATCATGTCAAATACAAACTCAAGTGAATCATTCTTTTTCAGACTCGCCGCTAGATCTCTCAATGTCGCTCTTATCAAGAGCGCTAAGTAATTCACCACCCTCAAACGAAGACGAAAGGAAGTCAGTGTCAGGTGATAGCTCGGCGGCAAGTTCACAAGGAGATTTACCGGAAAAAATGATTACGACACCTCGGGCTCGACCAAGAGAAAGGACGTTACTTCCTTGCGGTGTCTGCAGTAAAGCGTTCGATAGACCTTCACTGCTGAAGAGGCATATGAGGACGCACACAGGTATGAAAGCAAATGTGTTTATCCCTTCATCAAATTTCAGACTATAATGTTCTGATTTTTCCAGGAGAAAAGCCACACGTATGTATGGTCTGCGGCAAAGGGTTCAGCACGTCATCATCTTTGAACACACACAGAAGGATTCACAGTGGAGAAAAACCACATCAGTGTCCTGTTTGCTTGAAGAGGTTTACAGCTTCGTCGAATCTCTATTACCATCGTATGACGCATATCAAGGTAAGAATCTATGTAAACACTTTTACAAAAGCTGCTTCAATATGACCACAAGATTTGAATTTCGCACCATGTTTGACAGACATTACGTCTCATGATTATGACGTGACGGATCGGAAGTTGACAGATGGAAGTTAGTAAACATGAAGCATTGCACGGAAGAACAACGTGTCCTGATCTTCAACAAAGGCGAACGTTATATCTTTTTATGATGACACAGTTTCTTGTGCCTCACTTGGAACTTATTGTCTATATTGATCTTGACGACGTGTGGGTTCAGCAGAACGGTGCCACATGTCATACCGCCCGTGAAACATGCTCCTGGTCGTGTCATTTCTCGATTTGGCGACCAGAAATGGCCTCCACGCGTTTGATTAACGCGGTTTATTTTGAAAATGTTAGGTTATAGTCATTATCCTGTCAGATGAATGAGCAACGTTGTCACGTATACATAGGAGTCGTAGTTATTACGTATTTATCAAAATATTCATTTACTTACTACAAATAGGAATGAATTTGAGAACATATTATGTGAATTCTATAATTCCAGAGTCTTAGCTAATGATGAAGAAACTTTTTTTCTTCGTCAATACTGGAAATATTTCACGTATATAAACATGGTTGGTTATGTTTTTTCTTGTACGGAAATCAAGAACCGAGTGTTGAAATTTTACGGAAAAATCATGAAAAGTACTCGAATAACCCGACAGAAAATCTTATTAACGAAAAGTGGAATTCCACACTTTTCTAAATTCTCAAGAAATAAGCATACAGAATACATTTAAAACCTTTTTTGAAATACTTCAGAATGATTATGTGTCACAGTTAAACCTTAAAAAAAATAACTCCAATCATAAAGTTAAAAAAGAGTGAATAGAAATCAGCAAAGGCAACGTCTCTCTGAATTATTCGACTCTCACGAGTGCCAACCTGCGTCAGTTTCAAGTAAAAGAACTTGATATAAACCTAAATCATGGCCAACCGGGATACTTTATAAAACTGAATTGAGTATACTTCTGACTGTGCCATTGGCGGCTTGTCCTATGAGTCAGGTGAGGCAGTGCCTCACCAATAAACGTCGAAAATTACACGTATAAATATCATATATCTATTAATTATTTATTCAATCAGTTAGAATTGTTTTCATTATCTTCTTCCATACGCATTGATATCGAAATTTCCCTTCATTATATAGCAATAAAATGCGTCTCCGGTTGGGTCTGAGTTTCCGGATCTCACGATTTCTGGGTATCCAACTCCCAGTAAACGGCAGAGGCGGCCTTTCTTTACGCGTCATTTTACATCGTAGGGAACTGACGGCAGGCGAGAAAACCGCACCCCTAAACGGCAAATATTACGTTGAGTCTGAGGCTAGCCTCTCCTCTAGTCTTGATATTCTCTCGCGAAGGGCAAACTGTAATTATTCTGCACTATTCGGGAACTAGTTCTTTAATCTATGAACTCGGGTCAGTTTTCAAATTGGGTTCGATTTGTAAAAATAGTATTATCTGTTTTTCGCGTAGATTTAGGTTTGTCTCAGTGTTCATATGATGTATTTCTTATTACTTAATTCAATTTCCATCGGAGACCTGAAGGCGAAATGTATTTAACGGCACCGATGGGACGTCACGGATTCCCTTTACATGTAAACGCTCGAAAGACTTGTGATTTTTTTGATTTTTCAGCTAATCAGCAAAGTTTTTGGCGTAATTCTTATGGGGATAAATCATATATAGTTCAAGAAGTAAAGCGATCTATGCCAGATTTGAGTGAATGTCTTTAGAATATTACGCAACTGACGAAGAAGAGAGTTCACTAGAATTAGTTATTTATAGGTATATGTACATATGCAGAGTGTCCCATTAGTGCAATAAAGTAGATAATCCCATTACTTACGTCAGTTACGGAATAATTTTACTGCAAAAATGGTTGCTCTTGCACTGATATATCATCCTAAAATAATAGTAACGGCCACAGGGTGTTCGTTTGAAGCGGTATTACTGGTATCAGAATTAGGTCGGTTTGTTATAATGGTAACCACTTCATATTATTTCATCTCTTAGTGCCAAATTAGTATTTCTATTCATTGGCATCAACATTTTTCTTAATTTATCCGGTGTGGTTGACATATAACGAAAAAAATATGGGAAATTGGAAGATTTTACTTCATTATCAGAGTGACATAAACTTCAATATTCTCAATGTTCTGGTTAATGGGTGTTTCAAATCTGATGATATGATGGAAAGCAACTTGCTTGTAGAGGATGTTCTTAACAAGGTCCAAAATTGAAGAATTTCAATAAGGATGCTCCTTTTCTTCAACTGGCTTCAAATTACTTTTTATACACATACCCTTTAAAATTTTTAGTTTTCGAGTAAGACAATTCTTCATCGCTAGAAGTAAATATTTTACGAAGCAAAATGTTTCTCGAAAAAGATGACCTTGAGTATGCTAGCGATCAAGAATTATTCTAATCATCAGTTCTGCAATAGCCTTTTTCACGGCAACGCCACGGCAGGGAATCTTTCTTCACCGATGTGCCTCACCACCTTAAACTGTCACGAGCCGCCACTGGACTGTACGGTTATCTGAAATCACATGTTTATGCCAAAAAGCCTGCAACCATCGAAGCCAAAATTAGACGTAGTATCAATGAAATACAACCACATGTATTCAAAAACGTTGTTGAAAATTTTGGCATACGCTAGCAAAGCCGTGGCGGCCATTAACAAGGTTTTTCGTTTCATACATAATCCCCAAATGTTTATTTTCTAAATCAACTAATATTCCAATGCTTTGCTACAGAAAACCATGTTTTATTGAACACTGACATCCTGCAGTCTTATTGAAACACGCTTTAGAATGTCGAGTATGTGCTCATTTGTATAAACGAATATCCACGCGACATAAAATGTTGAATATATGGAAATTTAAAGTTTCATATTGACGGAATGACGTCTCATTCATATTCTTGAATTTATAATTTTGTTTTTTGAGGGATATAAATTCTTCGACATCCATCAAATGGAATTGTAATTAAATGTTATTGAAACAAGAATGTGGAATACTTTTTCACACTAATCACATTTTTTCTTCCATTACCTCAGTCCTAATTACTCTCTTTAATTATTCACTGACTGCGTGTTTCGCTGGAAGATCAAGACCATCATTTTCTATATTTACCGGCTGAATAGAATGAGATTTTCCAGGTTTTCACACATTTTCTGAACCCTATTCTTATGCATTATGCAAATAAGGCATCTAGAACCTTCAATTAGATGAAGTGACTTGAAGAAAATACTTCCCATGGTTAATTTATGAAATTATTCATTTGATTGAGTGGAAATATCAAGTTTAACAATTTATGTGCTTTGAAAAGAAATAATTTTATATTTTCAAACTTAACTACTTTATTAGCAGTTAAATCATTCGGAATTTAATGCTCGTAAATTCATATTCATTGATATAAGTATAATGATACTTGTACAACTTCTATCTAAAAAAGGTGTAGTAGTAGAAGTTACATAGGTACATTTATTTTTTCAGGAAGAAGAGTAACAATTTTACGTGTAGGTTCTTATCAATTTGGAATTTATTCCTCTTTTGTGATACTGCAGTCATAAGTCACCGTATAAATTCTTTGTTCGTCGAGGATCGTTAAAAGAATACCATATAAAAGTAGCAGGTGCTTGAACCACCTTCCCATAGCATCATTCCCAAACAATACCAGAACCAAGGTTGAAAATTCAGAGGCAATCAACATATGCGATGCGACCGTTCTATAATTACAATCATTCATTTTTTATGAAAAGAGGCCAAGAAACATATGGGATTTCTACTATGTAACAACGTCGTAAGTGGGCTGTTGAAAAGGGTGAATCCGTCAGCGGATTAAAAAAACAATCAGAACCGGGTTATGGAGGACGGTATTTGTCAAGAAGATGGGCAGGTAGCTGTCCGGATGGATTATATAAATATAGGCCATCGATGTAGATGTCAAATTTGGGAGATGTGGGTTTTGTCTTTTTTGGGTAATAAAAGGGAGATTAGTAAAAATCCTGCTTTGGGATGAAAAATGATAGAATTTCAGGGCAGCAGTCATTGACATTGTGTAAAAGAACAGGTTTTTTCAGATTCTATCAGAATAGTCGAAAAACGAATGACATCCTTGAAGTCGTTTGGTCCAAATGTTTATAATTGTGCAATTTTGAGCCGAAAATGGTCTGAACGATTAGGTTGTATTTAATGATGATGAATCCGTGGTCAGATTCAACTATGTTCTTCCAGCCTTAACACGTTAACCTAGAAAAAAATTAAGGAACTTTTGAAGTCCAAATGCCACTGCTAAGTTCGTTAATAGGTGAAACCGGAGCAATAAATTTTTGAAGTTTTATCTTCACGATATATCAAAATTCATCAGGTTGAAAGTTAATTGAAAGCTGAATGATAAAAACTTAAAAGTATAGTAGGATCCATTCAATTCTATACTTTTTTTGCAAAACATACTTCATTCACATTTATAATGTTTTCTGGTTGGCCATGAAATGCTGACACATTTCACCATGTAGGTAAACTGTGAAAATGTTAGGTTATAGTCATTTTCCTGTCAGATGAATGAGCAATGTTGTCCTTTCTTCATATAGGTCGTAGTAATTACGTATTAATCGAAATGCTTATTTACTTTGGAAAAATTGAATTTAGAGAAAATATTATGTGAATTCAATAATTCCAGAGACCTGGCGAATGTTGCAGAAACTTTTTCCTCTGTTTATACTGGAAATACTTCACGTATATAAATTTGTTTGGAAGATACAGTTATGCTATTTTCTTGCACAGAAATCAAGAATCGAGTGTTGAAATTTTACTGAAATATAATGGAAAAAAGGAAAAAAGTACTCGAATAACCCGACAGAAAAAACTTCTAAACGAACAGTGGAATTCCCACTCTTCAAAATTCTCAAGAAATAATCCTACAGAAGACATTTAATGGTATATTGTTCAATGAGCGATAATGTAAGTCATAACACACGCAGATGAATTTGGCAGCACGAGCCATCAGGCGAGTGGTGTAATTCATCAAATGTGTTATGACCATTACCGCGAATTGAACACTATACTTTATCTTCGACTTCTTCAGTGAAATTCGAATTAATCTGCATTTTCAAAATTGACAACAGTTGTCAAAAGCGATTTCTGTGGTCGAAAATCGAATCTATATCGAATCCCGTAGAAAACGTCAAAAATTCACGTTTTCCAAATGCAAATTTTGGATATTCAGGCCTAAGAAAATGTAGAATTGGATGGCGAGAACGTTACCTTGACGTCTGAAATCTGAGTTCCTAAACGATTCGACTTTCTTATTCATATCGTGAGTAATTTAATTCATCTACTCCCATAGAATAATATATCCATTATTCAACTATTTCGATCTGTGATAGTCCCCATAAACCAATAGTGTGAGGTAATAATAACTCACGCCTATAACTCACTCTAATACAAATAGGAAAAATGTAGCTTACGAAATGAATAAAAAAGTCGGGTTAATGAGGAACTCTATTCCTCTCGCCTGACGGCTCGTGCTGCAAAATTCATCTGCGTGTGTTATGACTTAAATTACCGCTCATTGCACAATATACTATTAAATGTCTTCTGTAGGCTTATTGCTGGAGAATTTCGAAAATTGGGGAGTTTGCTTCTAGTCAGGTCCCAGAGAGTTTTTTAGGGGCGGGCCAAATTTTTTCATTGAAAATATTGGGGATCCATAGAACCTCTATAAAGGGATTATTGTCAATTTCGAAGTCCATCAGGGAATCCAGTATGGAATCTTCAGACACACTACTCTCCATAGTTAGTGCAGCTCATGCTGTTTACCATCATTTGTCTTCTCAGCTGTTCTTCATCTCCTTTCAATACGAAAAATACTATCTAAGACGTATTCACTCAAAACCTCTTCTGCCAAATCTTTCTATTTTCTTTAGTAAGATTGTATTTCGCTCTGTCAGAGACCTTTGCTAGATCAAGGCAGACTGTAACAACATTTTTATCTTTAGACTTGGAATAGATAAAGTTGATTAACTAGTATGTTGATTGTTGAACTGGCAAAATGAAGCACTATCTTCAAACTCAATGACATGATGCTCGAGCTCATTTTAATGATAAATTCCTGGTACTTTCTTGCATCAAGATTTCCGCCTACGCAGACATCAACAGATATTTATATCTATTTGTCCAGTGAAAGCACAAACCGCGCACTCTGATGTATCCCCATTTGTTCCATAGAAAGCTAAACGCTGCCGTGGTGTCTAAATATCTATCAACAGTCAATCCTCCTTCACTGACTTGTATGCAATCTGTTACTCATCAAAAGCGCCCTGTAAGGATCAAAGAGCGTGATCCCCCTTGCTGTCAATCACCTAGTCAATAGTCACTTCGGATCACAGAACACGACAAATGTCCGAGGAGTCTTCTTATTTTTCCCATCGGATGGCTTTACGAGTTTGCTGCCGCTCCAAATGATTCCGCTTGTACGTTTTGATGAGCATCTTTCGACTTTTATGGAAGGAAACTCAGCTTGAATTGAGCGTATTGGGAGACAATGATATTTATGGATCTCCCAGTAGGCGAGTATCACCTTAAATAGGCATTATGCCATATAGTCCACTCAGTGTGATTACGTCCCATGGTCCCCATTCTGTTCGGATTCAACAGATACTTACATACTAAACATTCCAGTTTTTCGGATGGATCTCATGCGAATGTTTGGAAAAGGATGAAAACTATAGTCAATCACAATATTCTTTCAGAAATACACAAATTTCTGAATTGATGCGAAGATTTCAAAGGGTGATTCCTTGTTCGAAATAAAGGGTAGTTTGTTGTATAAATGTTGCGTCAAAAGTCAAACGTTAGGAAGATATCGCAGTTCAACGTTGACGACTAAATGAAATTTGAAGAAAACTTACGCAAAGACTTGGATCGAATTAAATTCTTTTAGCCTGATTTGGTTAGATACTTTTTCATCTTCCGCATTTTTCTCTTAAAATGAACAGTTTTGGAATGAGAAAATGAAATGTGAATCATTATGTTTCGGCAAAGGACAATTTATTTCAGATTTGATTTACATTATATTTTTTTTATCTCATGTTGACGTTTAAAGACGACAATATTCAACCCATGGCAACAAGGGTAAGTTGACTTTTAATTCACTAGTCACTAGTGGAATAAAATGTTCACCACTCACTTTCTGGAAATTATTCTTTCCCCACATAATGCACCTAAAACTCATTTTAAAGTGAGTTTATTAAAATTTATCAAAAATTCTACATTAACAGTCATTTCTATCATTAAAGTAAAAATTACAATTATTAAGATTTTGAAAATGGAACTGGAAACCTGCACCTCCTCCAAAGGAAACACGCTCAGTCGTTATAGCACATGTGTTTGAGGACTTCTCAGGCCCTGCTGGAATATCCATTTCTGCATCAGGAACTCCGGTTTTTTGTGACCCCACCAAGTATTTGTTCAGAAATATTCATTTTGTTTTGTAGTGAATCTTCAATATATCCTTCTGCAACAGAACTTGAGCGCCATCCACCATGTCTTTTCAAAACTGTCACATCTGCCCCAGAATTTGCGAGTAGGGTTGCAGAAGAACGCCTCAAACTGTGCCCTGTATATTGTTCAGCATCAGAAAGGCCCAAATACTTTGCAAAAGTAGAAGGCATTTTCGAAAATGTATTCACTCGAAGAAATGAATAAACATTCATTTGACTCACTCATTGTATAAATAACTATTATTTCAAAACGGTACAATTTACGAAAAAATACAAGAGATGAAAAAGTTTTTAACCAAATCTTGCTATACGAATTTAATGTATACAAGTCGTTGCTTAAGTTTTTCGTTGAATTTAGTTAACAAAAATGATGGGGGTAGTCTACTTCAACGCCCTCTACTCATTCTAAAAATATGGAAAAATATCAAGCAAGTGTGTTTTCATAATAGTAATGCTTCCATAAAATATCATCATTTTATCGCTTTTTGTTTTCAAGATAAAGAATAAGACGTCATTTTTCCACCAACTTTGGACCTCGATATCTCCCTAGGATTTGACTTTTGATCCAACATCTAAATCAGAAAGAATCTAAATCAAGGAGACCATAAAGTTTAGTTTGACATCAAAATCTTCTCTTATAATTCTTCAATTTAACAGCGGCTCACCAAAAAAAATCAGTAGTGAAACAGGAGACAGTGTTCCAGAAAAACTATCACCCATCAATACATTTGCAATCAAAATTCGCATGCCACATGGTGTTACTCTAAATTGTAATATCTCTGACAAAGTATCAATTGAATATCTTATGGAGAGCTGATACTATAAGAAAATAACTTGAAAAATTCCAATCTTCAACACCCTGGATCTCGAGAAAGAAACGTTTGCGTGCCCATATTTATTGGACTTTTTTCTCAAAATTACGCAAGGGTTGTGCCCTATTCGTTTGTACCACCAATTTGTATAAGGTGCAAATAACGTAGAAACCTCTTCTCGCAAATCAAATTTCCTGGACGAGTTTTCGCTGTAAACGACTACAAAAAATGTATGATTCGACACTGATGGTTTATTCTTATCTATGGCAACCTGAGGAATCAAGGATGTGAAAACAATTCAGCAAAAACGACTCCTGATGTTAATTCACGGATAATGTACTGTTTCACGCGTTCAAATGTCTAATTGTACAGGAAGACCGACGAAAAACAGTTCATCAGCCTGTAGTATTTCCGGAAAAACACATTGCTAATTATGCGTTCCATTTATTTTCTTTAACTGAAGACCCTTTAAAATTGACAAGCTCGATATAATTTTCCACTGGGCATATTTTCTGATCGTCCACCCTTACCGGCCCAAGTGATTTATTCAAGCCATGAACTATATTCGATCACTATCTTCCTCGATGCCAGGGCAAGAACCGGATGTCTTAGCTCTTCGGTTGAGATGGCAGATGGCCAGAGAGCGTTGTGTTTCTTGAGTTCCCACAATACATTCGACTGGACTCAAGACTCCCTCGTCTACCCCACTTGACTTAACGATTTTGCGGGATTCGTTATAAACCTACAATCGAACAGTCGTTTGCAAGGTGTTTCACGCATTGATTGACCCCGACCGAGATCGTTCTTGTAACCGACTTGTGTTTATATTTGGAAAACGCACAATCATTTCTCGAAATGACATCGCAAAGTCGGAAGCGAATAAAAATACACAAATTTTATCTACTCCCATAGAATAATTTGATCTGTAAGAGTCTCTATAAACCAATAGTGTGAGGTAATAATATCTCATGCTTATAACTCACTCTAATACAAATAGGAAAAATGTAGCTTACGAAATGAATAAAAAAGTCGGGTCATTGGGGAATTCTATTTCAAACATCTAGGTAACGTTCTCGCCATCCATTTCTACATTTTCTTAGGTCTGAATATCTAAAACAACTGTTGTCAATTTTGAAAATGCAGATTAATTCGAATTTTACTGAAGAAGTCGAAGATAAAGCATAGTGTTCAATTCGCGGTAATGGTCATAACACACTTGATGAATTACATCCCTCGCCTGACGGCTCGGGCTGCAAAATTCATCTGCGTCATTACCGCTCATTGAACAATATAGGTACCATTAAAACATAAATGTCATAAAATTATTCTTCAAATAAAAAAATTGGCTTCAATCTTAATTTGATATACTCTAAAAAAAAATACCTGGTCGTAACATTTTCGAAATAGCTTGATTCACCTAGCAAATCGAATATTTCCTTACATGATGGTGGCAATCTTCAGAGACATTGTAAGATTGGAATTACTCATGATATTCGAAGCAGAACGATCTTGCGTTAGATGAACCTTATCTTCGAAACTACCGGTTGGGAGGCAGTCATTTCACGAAATAACGAAATGCTCGGAGCAACTCCTCAAAGACCCCCTTAGGTAAATAACTCGAGAAGCAATCATCTGAGGAACTTGCGATCTTGATCTATGAAGAACTGAACCATATGTTAGACCATGCTATATAATGTGATTAGTCGTAATTTAAAGCCATCCAAGCTTCCTATTTTAAATTACATTGATGATAGCATCAATTTATTGTCGATGGTTACTATTGGCGGTGAATTGCGTAAGGTTCTTTATGTTCTATAATACGATCTTGGCGGATTGGAGACCGTTTTAGCACTGGAGCGACCATAGGTCGAAATACCAGTTTGCAATACAGTGCGTAACAACTTGAATACTTTTCTGGTACAACCAGTATACTTTCGAACGTATTCTGGAATTTTTTTCACAGTGGGATCTATTCGCAGTAAACCACTCATCCCAAGGAACAGTGTTAAAGTCCTTGCTCGTTCTAGAAGTTTCCGTACTCATTTTGACCACTGTCGATTTCTGACAATTCAAGGTGCGTCCATAGCACAACGTATCAACTTGTTCTCTGTTGCTTGTATTCTTTCCTTATGACCGTTTGCCTCAATTCCCCACGCCACTGATCCATAGGTCATTTGAGACATAGCAATGACCTCTATAATTTTCAATATCGTTTCTTTTGAAATTTGGCTGCTTCTATCAGTGGTTCTGTTCATCGCTGTCTGGTTTTGTCTATGCCTTCCTTGACATGGCTTTTCCAGGTGAGGCCTTCGCCTGGAGTAGATATCTCTCTTTCTTCTTCATCATCAATTCGAGGTTTGTGGTTGTTCACACTTCCTCTTCTGAAGTGATATCCCTTGAATCTTTTGTTCATTGGGCTGGATCTTCCAGTTGATACACCCCTTGATCTCGTCCATGGCTTCTTATAATCTCCTATGCATGACTCCTGGATTACGAAGACAATTAGCGAATAGAGGTTCAATTGTCGTCGGCGTAGAATGTGAGCATGGCTCTCGAATTCTTCTCTTGCTTCCAAACTTCTGACTGTGGAGCATTCTTCGACCACTTTGACAAAGAATTTTTTGCAGAAAATTATGACCTACATCGATTTACAAAGCTCTGACAACGTATCTTGCTGCTGCATGTTATTTTGAGGTGAGGATTTTGATTCGACATTGAGTTAAGTTGTTTTGCCAGTTGATGATCAATCAGCACATCTATGACGCCAAGGGAGAAATCTCTCTTTGATTTTGGTGCACCTTTCCTCCTCTAAAAATGCTTCTAATCTAAAAAAGCCTAATTATGTTGTCAGTGAATATTTTGCTGAGAACGATTTGGTATTTTTGATCCATTCCAGTTTTCGTTTGCTTGAAAACTACATACAATGGATGGCGATGATCATTCTTTATACAAAAATGCTTGAATTCTTCGAAATCGACAATGTTGGTTTCCCATATTTCCCATCAATTTAGAATAGTTCGACCATGACCACCCAGTCTCAAAGGTTAAAGGGTGGTGCCGCAAGGTTATCCTAATGACATATATGCCTCAACAATAAGGTCTGGAAGTCAGCGAACCACAACGTCTTAAAGGAGTTCTCACGGATGTTAGCTGAGCGTTACTGACTCACTGGCCCAAATTAACTAAGATGTAATTCGAATGAATTAATTTACCGCACGGTAAGGTTCTGGCATGTTAAACATTTATCAGGAGGATCTTCGACACACAGTGGTGTGTGGGAAAAATGGAAGGAGAATTCATGCTTATGTGCGTTTTATACAGATTCGTTCATAATCTTGATTTTCCATCGAAGGTATGGGGATTGAAGGAATCTCATGCAAGCATTTTTGAGTTATTGGGGGATAAAACTGTTGTTGCTTGCACACCATATTCTCATTAGAACGCCTTGGTTTGATAATAGGCAGAAAAAAGGATCAGCTCTTTTGCCTCAGGCTACACCTCTGAAACCCAGAAATTTCAATTCCGCAACTTATACATAGTGTTCACAAAGTGAGTGCAAAAAATTGAAAAATCAAATAGTCTTTTGTGAGCATTTTATTGTCAATACCGTGGAATGCTCTTGGTGAATCCATTTATTCCATATCTAGTACAGAATGTTTCGAGCAATGATTTCAATTGACATTATGTTCTATCCAATGAATAAATCTATTTGATATGAAACTAAGGCAGATACGGCAAAAATTGAGAATGTGTTTTTATAGTTTCCCAAAAGTTGTGGTTATGAAACACCTACAACTAAAACATTAAATTCTCTGGGATTGAGATGAGTGTTATAAAGAATAAATGATCTTTATTTGAAAACTTAAACTCCCGATATCTCTATGCAAATATGAAAATTTCTTCTTGGAATGTAAAGGGTTTACAAATAAAAAGTGTTATTTTGACATTCAAAGAAAAATGCCATTTTTTAGATGAAATTTCAAATGATCACCACAACCGCACCACTACTAGACCATATTCTTTTCATGAAATTTTCCATAACCAAATCGCAAAGTGGCTGACCTATGTCCTCGATAGCCTTACGAATTCCATCTTTGAGGTCTTGAATCGACGCTGGACTCTTGGCATTGATCTTCTCTTCCACATGGCCCCGAAGGAAGAAGTCGCATGGTCTAAAATCACAAAATAATAACTCTTGGGTTTTCCGAGCCTCAAATGCGATAATTTTGCTTGTTGAGGAAGCCACTGAGGTTGAAATGGCCTCATTGCTCAAAACGATTTTTCGATAGAATTTCATGCATTTAAAGGAGCCAATGTTCCAGTTTTACGTCTCTGCCAAATTTCCCCCACTTTTATAGTGAATAATTTCAATGCGTCGTTGAAGCGTGTATCTTCCTATTTTCATTCATGGCGTCGTTTCCACTTTTCTAATGTCAAAAAATTACTGCTTCGAAAGTGACATCTAACGAATTAGCGGGCTATCGAAAATAACACCTCTCATTGGAAAACCTTTATTTTTCTTTCGACTCATGAGTCCAGCTCGTACAAAGTATAGCACAATGCATATTGATCTCATTTCTAACACAATTATAAAAATGTTTGTCCAGTCTTGACCACAACTGTCCTTGCTGGCTATAAATAATAACGTATTAATTCTAATTTTCATTCATTATAAAGAGAATAGTATTGCGTTCGTGTTTACTGGAATCGGAAAAAATATACCAACCAGTTGCAGTGAAAAAATCGAGCCACCTTCAGTAATATTGAGAAATATGGTCGGCACATTTCAATTTAAATATAAACCCATTCCATTGTGACAGTTTAATCGATTTTAATATACCGGAAATTATTTATTTGTTGCCAATGTCAACGAATCCGTACTTTTCTTGGTTGAACAGGTAAAGACTACTTGTGTAACACCTGCAACTTACTTTCGATTATATATAACACACTTGTTCTGTTTATTTATTCATTGAGGCTTATGAGTGACAAAGATTTATGTGCCAATATTTCTATTATGAGTAATTTGCCGAAGGAAAATATTCATAGATTCCAGTAGTCACAGTCAATATGAAAGAAGAATTCGAGAACGCCCTGTTATGCACAGCAGAATGAACCACATTATTTCGAACACACACATTTCCATGAATTTCAAACAATTCTTCTCGTTCTGAAATTTTCGATCATAGGTTTGTGGTCTTTCAGTTCTCGGAAACTGTTGAAATTCTTTCTCCTCTAGCTTGAATGTTGAACAATGTTACCCCAATGTGCCAAATGTCAGTAAAATGAGAAGACTGATATATATTAATACGTTTTTCTGTCGATTTATTATTGTATGATATACTTACTGATGACAAAGAAACTGCTACAACAAGAAGGAGCTGCTCAAATTTCAATTTTTTCCAAAGAAACATGCATAGTATAGTAGGGAGTATCAAAACACACCTCGACTGAAACAGATGGGACTCGAGTATAGAATCACAATCATCTGCAGAAATAGTCTGGTACACAGACGGTTCTAAGACAGACGAAGGAACAGGAGCGGGAATACACGGAGTGAGGCCAAGAAGGGACTACATAATACCTCTCGGCAAACACGCCACGATATTTCAAACTGCAACACATGCCATTAGGACATGCATAGGTACAGAAAAACCTGGAAAGTGGCTACCAAAGAAAACACATCCACATTCTCTCTGACAGCCAGAGCGCCATCAAAGCTCTCAACTCGACACAGATAAAGTCTAGACTCGTCTGGGAATGCCTCCAGGACCTTTTGGAGCTGGCAAAACACAACAAGGTCACTCTGATGTGGGTGCCAGGTCACAAGGGAATAGCGGGCAACGAAAAAGCAGACCAGTTAGGAAGACAAGCATCTGAAACGCCATTCACAGGACCTGTGCTTGGAATCAGCAAAAACCGATGCAGGACCCTGATTGAGGAGTGGATAAAACAAAGACACCGACAACACTGGGAACAGAGCGACGGGCAACACACAGCAAAGCCATGGTAGGACATACAAGCCAAACCTTGACGGCTGACTTCTTGAATCTAAACAGAACAAAGGTATATATATATATATATATATAAGTATAATAGTAGCTCTATACTGACGGGACACTGCGGCCTTAGAAAACATATGAACACCATAGGAATACTTGGAGAACCCGTGGATTGCAGACTCTGCGATGAAGAGGAAGAAACAGCCTCTCACATAATTTTTGAATGCGACGCCATGGGAAGAAGGCGCCACAGAATCTTCGGAGAAATCAATCCGGAAACGGGAATGAATCCGAAAAACCTCATAAACAGGCTACTGAACCTGATAAAGGACACAAAACTATTCTCGTGAGGAACCACTGACGAAAGAGTGATACAATAGACCCAAGTTGGTCGCAGTGTCACAGGGAGGCCAATCGCTAACCCGGTCTCTTGTTCGTCTTATCAATCAATCAATCAATAGTAGGGAGTAAAGGATTAAAATTTGGAATAAAAAAAGAAAGGTTTACATTTATTTTTCAATACCTAAATAAGATGGTCTATTTCTACTCAAGGGATACTACCCCAAGCTAACTCTACATCATGTCTCAGAGCCGCCAAAGTCCTTAGGGACTGATGATGTCCCAAACATGCTCTATGGGCGAAAGATCGGGGGATCTGGGCGGCCATGGCAAAAGATTCACATGGGTCTCTTCAAAGAAGTTTAAACTCTGGCCACATGAGTTCAAGCATTATCTTGCTAGAATATTGGATTCTCGAGTTATGGTAAGGGAGAACATATGGCTCCACTATTTTTTGAAGGTAACGCAGCGCTGTCATGTTACCTCGAATAAAATCTAAAGGTGACTTACTTGCATGTGCAATAGCACCCTATACCATAACGCCTACTGTTCGGTATACGTGACGCTCAACATCAAACTTTCTCCCCGACGTCGTCTAACACTTCTTCGGCCATCATGTGCACCCAAGGAGAATCGAGTTTCATCTGAAAAGACGACCTGATGCCAATCCACATTCCAACCTTCACGGTTTTCTTTTCAAAATTTAATCATTTACTCCTTGCTTTTACTATCCATGTTTTACCGAAAAAATTCTAAAATTAGAAATTGATTGACAAACCATTAATGGAGGCGATGTTGCTTCATGCTTCAAATGCGTCTTATGAGTATTTTATCTTCAAGGTAATTCCATATTCACCCTTTCACATGCCATTTCGTTATCAATGAGAATTACTTTGGGAAATTAAAAGTCGTAAAATCATAGGATGAAATTTCGTTGGGCCACTGATGCTGTTCAAATTGTCTACTCATAGTCTGGAATCTGGATGGTTCCTCCAGACATGAATATCTCACTACACATTGTGACAAGCGCTAATCCCTCCATATGACGCCACCCACTCCTCCTCAGCCTCCTTCGATATCGATCCATTTAATTGCTATATGACTTTAATGCAGTACTCGATCAAGATAAGATCTGCCTCGTTCCTTCCATTCCCGAAACGTTGTAGCTCTATTGACTGACGTGTATATATTATGGAGCCGATATACGGTCGTGAGACGTATAGGTTTCGGCTCAACTGAATAGAAAACATCAGATAAAGTAGCTGTACTGGCTGAGAGCTATTCGATATGTCAATGTTAATGAATACAGTGGCCTGAATAACTGTCAACCCGTTCGTCAGAAGCTGTAGGAGGCAAATGACTGGCCAAAACGCGGAGATAGGGATCTCTTCATTACCGCCATAGATCCCCATCAATGTATCTGCACAAGGAACAGGAGTGTTGAAAATAGCCATTGGAAGATTTGGGTTGGGATTAAGAATGGACCCAAGTGATGAATAGCTCCAAAACGGAATAAAAGATTTTAAGAGTGATGGAACTTTAAATTGAATAAAAAACATATTTGAATTGCGATTGAAGCCAAATTTATTTTTATTTGAAAGACTCATTTCACTCATTTCACTCATTTCAAAAACTGACCAATCACAGTCCAAAGACAGCTCTTATTTTCGCGATAATACCAACTGTCTCTGAATTATGATTGGTCTGACAACTTCGATATTTTCAACGATTGAACTACAGAATAATCTGTGATTGAACTATGGATACGAATGGTTTGACAACTGATAAATATAAATTGTAGACACAGTTGAAAAATATCGGTACACGGAACAAAATAATAAGAAACTTTTCTTTCACAACGTTTCGGCACTTTATTGTGCCTTCTTCAGGCTAAAAATGAAAAATTTTGGCAATCAGTGACACAGATATTACAAAAACAGAATACTTTCATAACAATGTTCACATATAACAATACAAATATCAACCTTACATATAGTTGATAGGTGATTTGCATGCTGGTGGTTTTATAGATGACAGAGAGACCAAGAGCATGAAGCAGTACAATTCTTTACCACCAAAAATATATGGTTTAGTCAAAATACATAAAAGTAACAGACCTTTGAGACCGGTTGTTTCTTGCTGTAGTTCACCTATACTCCATTCACAATTATAAAATCACAACTCTGGCCTTGGAAATTTGACACATTCCACTCTGTATCGAAGTTATAACGTTTTTCAAAATATGTTCCAAGTCAACACTATGTTCAGTTGCCCTTTCTACATTCATAGCGTATTTCTCAGAATGTGAATTTATTCGGAAAATGAATGAATTGGAAAAGATGTGATGGACGAAAATAATTAACGTTTATATATGAATTGATAGAAAGGATTCCTTTTCTAGTTATTTGCATGAAAAGTACAAGAGATCAATGTTGAAATATATTATTTTTCGCCATGGAAGAAAATTGCATTGCTTTCACATAATTTTCATATGCATGCTTGTGAAGATTTAATGTTTATTATCCTCTTGAACTGAAAGTTCAAGACTTGACGACATCAATTGTTGATTCTAAACAAGAATTCATTAAAAAAAATCAACCCAAAGATATAAGATGAATTGATGGGTAATTACAAGAATCAAGAATAATGTCAATTTTATTTTGTTGATAACTTTCTTAAAATCAATGTTGGGGTATAAAACTCGGCTGCGTTTGTTCAAACAACATCTAGAGAATACATTTTCACCATCTCGACCTTTGAAAAGCGTTTCTTATAGGAGAATTAGGTCTAAGTTCCACCTCATTAGTGAGGTACCTAACTTTTGCAAATCTGCTCAGATATCGCCAAATTTCTTGGAAAACCTGAAAAATATCATCCTAATCGACCTCTCGAGGCTCCATCCGATCCATCTACTGCGATATCTGTCCAAATAACAGCTTTTTCAACGAAATTCCCGTGTAGCCCTTTAACCTCGAAATGTAAACATTCGTCCTGGTCTTGAAAATCGCCAATTCGCTCCAAACTGGTGCTAAAAACAATAAACATACGATAATCTTGGATATTCGACGAAAAACTCACCTGCAAATATCGATTAAATACCAAAAATCTGCGAACAATTTGTAAACCTAACAGAATGTGGAATATCTTTGATACTCTGATGTAAACAAAGAAACTGGCAACGTCGTTTTGTCATTAACAATATTTTCTGTGCGCGCACTGACTTTTCAGCATATGTTCTGTGCTTTTCATCAGGGGCACCGACTCCTGAAAACGAAACCATGACCTCCTATGTGATTAAATAAAAGTGAATGGAGTATACTGAGTTTAGTCGGAAAATTTTGTGAAACATGCTAGGCACGCACTCGCCCAGTTTTTCTTCAAAAATGTTTTTCAGTAAAGTCGAATTTGAAAAATTGGAACGGGAAAAGAAAGAATTCTTTTGAACTCAAGAATCTACAGTTGAAAATTTTCAAGTCAAAGACTCATCTTTAATATACAGGGTGCTACAATAGGTTCGGCAGCCTATGGAAGAAGAACGCACTATTGCAAGAACCTGTATACTATGTCTAAAGTAAATCAATCCACCTATTCTTCAACTGAAAAGCATTTGTAAATAATTTTTTCGTGATGCTATAAGAAAGTATGTATGTAGAAAAATTTATAGTTTCCTATATTACAATTTTGAATGAATAAAAAAGTCTTTGACTTCAATAGCTGTTCGCAGCGCGTTTTGAACAAAATTAATCGACTAAATTTTCGCTGCGATGAACGCTCATATGGACATGAAAGAGTTTTTCAATTACTGCATTGATTGGAACAGCTATTATCTCCCCAACATTTATTATTAACCATAACTAATGTTAAGACTACTGTCCAACCAACGTTGGTAGCTCTAATCAAATTTCACACCTAATTCGTCTAGAATCGCAACCATCGTTATTTCCCAAATAATTGGATAATTTTCAATCATTGACTGAATAAAAAAGCAGCATGAAATTTAATATAGTTCCATGGTTTCAAAAAAGATCGACTTTTTCCATCTTCAATAAAATTTGTTACAGGAGATTTATTTGAGGCGAGAGAGAGTATTGTTTGGTTCATGGACGTGGACCTCGGTGGTTCTACAGGGTGTTACCGTTTTTTAGGGAGTGAATCCTGAACAAAAATTACATGGAATTTTTTATGTGAATGAAAGTTCTTGAATCATTACTTGAAAAGTTACATAGTTTCCAAAATGATTTCTTTGAAAGTGCAAAAAGTCAAAGAAATTTCATTTTCCATGTCTCACCAATTAAAAGGATACCTAACTTTTTCTTTTAATTTTGTAGTGATCTTTCATAGGGATAAAACATGCAACTCCTATTATATTTTTCACCAACACTTCTTAATTAAAAGATGTGTGTTGAAAATAACTATTTATTGTAAATCTTTTTGAGCGCTCATTTCTCTTAAACGATGGCTATATCATTTTATCACCATGTCTGTTTCAAGATAATGATGACGCGTCATGAATAAAAACTTCTCTAGATCCCATAGTGCCCTACTACGCCACTGGCGCTCTTTCGTGAGGCTTATTACTTCCGACCGCTCCTCTCCTGAACGCATCGAGCAGGTGTTTGACTCTTCGCTACCCTGCCGCCATTCAAGAAAAGAAATGTAATAAAAAAGGAAGGCCGAACGAATTTCTATTTGTATTAACGTCAAAACTAAAAATGAGATATGATTTTATCGGGCTCATTAATTTCGTTCGAGTACCAATGTTTCCGAAATGGATGGAGCGATGCTTGAGTGCTTTGATCTCGCTTATCGCATCCAGTTCTCATGTTAACGTGTCCAAGAATGATTTTCGGAGTTAAGATCCGATGTACCAAACTGAGTATCTCATTAGGAGAAAATTGAAATCCGATTGGCCTGCTCCGTTAGATCGGATATATCCATAAATAGCTAAGGTCCACTGTTGTACTCGAGCTTTTGTTTTCGAAAAGTTATCAAAAAAGGAGATTGAAAAGTGCGTTTAAAATTTCTTTGCAGATGATATTTGAGAACATGAAGATCTTGTTTTTATAATTTTTTCAAAATCACCAAATAATAAATAAATAACTTGTGTTCTCTTCTTAGTTTTTATAGATGTAGACAGTACGAAATCAATTTCAGTTAACATTATTGCATTCCAAGCAAATTGCCACTATTTTTTTTAAAAAGATTCAGCGATTACTCTCAATGCACCCCATTTTAGTCTACATGAGTATTTATAAAATTTCTTGTTCGTTTCAATATATTTCGAACTGAGTTTCGAATTGCATTAGCGAAGGAGAAAATAATCTATTCAATAATTATTCAGAAATTTTTGAAATGAATATAGATTCAAAATTTTCAATATCATTTTATTGAAAATATATATTATGAAAAATTCTCGAGACTATCAAAAAGATCGAGTTTATAATTTGGTCAATAGAATTTTTTTGTGTAAAAAACTTCATTTTCTAGTTTCGTTTTCGTGCAATTTCCAAATATGTGTTCAAACTAAGAGGGGAGAATTTTTGCATAATTTTAGGAAAAAACTACAAACGCTTCGTTTCTGAAATACAGGGTGTACAAAGTGTATTGAATACCTTAGGTTTCTTTTTACTAACTGGATTTTCATGACCGTTTTGATATTTCTGATGTTTTCGAGATAATCATTCAAAAATTTTTCTCGAAATCTGTAGCAGATACGACAAAACTACTAAATACCATCAAATTTAGTATAAACACAAAGCTTCTTTTTACAATTTTTCAAACTAACAATGTTCCAGAAAAAATATCATCCTGTGGATTTGCAACCTAAATTGGCATATACCCTGGTGTGAACTCTAAATTTGAATATATGTGCCAAATTGCATATGAATATGTTCTGAAATGCAGATACTATGAGAATAAAATTCAATGAGAATAGTTTAACGTCTGTAAATATAATTAAGGAAAGAAATAACGGCATGCAGACAAATGAATATTTTTGAATTATTTGAAAATCTTTAACACCCTCTTCGTTTGTACTTCCAATTCAGGAACATCCTGTATAAACAGACTTTGGAAACTCCGCCCCTTTCTCTGAATATTTTCTATTTGAAAAAGGAAACATTATCAAGTTGAGGACATTTGAATGAGTACCTATTATGTGATTGTATACTATAATGAACCTTTTCTTTGCAGGACAAACCACATAAATGCAACTTGTGCAGCAAATCATTTCCAACTCCTGGCGATCTCAGATCTCACATGTATGTCCATTCTGGATCATGGCCCTTCAAATGTCACATATGTTCGAGAGGATTTTCAAAACACACGAATCTGAAGAACCATCTCTTCCTTCATACTGGTAAGAATCATTTATCAATAATAAAATATCATTGTAAGGAGTATTATGATAATGTATTGCTCCAGGGTTTGCTATCCACTCAGTACATTCATGTACTGAGATGTAACTTTTTTTCATCAACACAAAAGAGTATACTTTCAGCAGAATTATTGAAAGTTCAACAATGGATGAATATGTCAAAAGAACGAATTAATAATTTTGAAGAAAATATCTGGGAGAAGATTTGAAATATTAAGAAAAGATCATGTAGCCCTTCAGATGAGAGGATTTAAGATGAAAAATTTTAAAATTTGGTAAATGTATCGCATTGAAACTATTCAAGAAAATTTGAGCAAATTGGATCCCCCTCTATCTTCTAAGATGCTGTGGAACAATTTCCACTTTTAAAATTCTTCATCAAATTACATCTCAATAGTTCTAAAATATCACCAGATGTGGTAGTATGATATGGTGGCATGAAGTGATTTCCCATTCAACGTTTCGTCGCTTTGTTGCTTTCGGGATCCTCCAACAAAAAACAAACAGGACAGCAATCCTTGATATGTACTTTATGTGGAACCCAGAGCTCACATAAAGAACCCCGTCGATGTATACGGTCTTGCATTAGTGTGTAATCTATCGGATATAAATTTCTCATTGACTGAGGGCCCAAATGAAGCGGAATCTACAAGTCTGCCACTGCACGGAGTATTATCAGAGCGGCTTCTTTGATGTCAGACCTAGCTCCACCCCTTTGTTTCTCTTTTAATTAAATTTCACATCATTAAAGACGAAGTATTTGTTCGATATTCGCCGGAATTTATGGGTTATGATATATGTTCTGTATTTATTGGTGGAGTTAATTGAGATTGCTTCTATGATCTGAATTCCATCGATTCATTGGATTGGAAACGGTAGTCGTTTTGAGATAAGGGTGAATTGAAGGTGTGTGATAGTTTATAACTTCAGATTTTGATAGAACTTTAAAGAAGTTATATCTACAGAATGGCTCGCAGATATTTCACATTATCGGAATTAAATGTTTTCATCAAAATGATATGAATATCTTTGCAATTTATTAGGAAGAAAGTCTAATGTATTAATTTTCATTCAATTTTTCACAAATCAGAATAGCATTCACACTGGCTAACACAATTTTTATGGTAAACAAAAATACTTCTAGCGGACATCAAATTTCCCTGTGTGAAGTATTATATATTCAGACGGAGCCGAAGTAGCTTTTTGTAAATTATGACTTCAAATGTAGACGTAGGCACACACTGAAACATTTGAAAATTTTGAATTGACTACGGTTTTTTACAACTTCATGGCTGTAATAACCTGTTTCACAGATTAGAATATACAGGTTGAGTCTTTGACTTGTCCGTATATTTTAACTGTAGGTTCATCTCATCAAACGAAACCCTTTTTTACACACCCTTTTTCAAAATTCGTTTCAGTTTGAAAGATACAGTGTGTCGAAAATCCATAAAATTAACACTATTCTTTCCATATATTCAGAACCGATATTTCGAATGAACTGAATTTTGGTTAACTGTTTACTTCATTCATGGTGCATATTCCTCAATTGAAACTTATTCAATATTTCTCCTGGTATGAGAGTTACAGCGTAGCCCAATCATTAATTCATGCAAAATATATGAAACCACTTGAAAAAAGTAAACGGTTCATATTTTCGAAAGAATCAATCATTTCAAAAAATAAAAGTATTTTTATGTTTTTTCAATAGAACGCGTCGTTTTCGAGTTATTCCTAATTGAATACGATGAAATTTGAGGAAAAAATCATGAATTTCATGAATAACCAGGATGCTTCCCTGGATGAAATAGGATTATTATTTCTTCTCTGGTCTCTTAACAAGTTAACAATGTCGTCAGAATGTTCATCAACTTCGTCAAGACTAAAATCTCTATAATGGAAAAACGTTTGATGTAGGGATATGTTATAATAATATCCCATAAAATAGAGCAACACCTAGACGCCATTAGCGAAAAGTATACAAAACTAGTGCCCATGCGATAGGTAATTCGTTAAAGACAGGGGATGACTGTTTCCTTGGTTTCGCCTATACCATTCCTCGAAAAAAAATCAACAATCTGGCATTCTGTGTTCTATGTGTTCTGTGAAATATCACCGAAGATGGGTTAGGTTAGGTCATTGACCTCGAATCCTATGTCCTAGGTTAATAGGGAATTAGGTTAGATTAGTGAGAATACAATTTTTTATGAGACACTTTTAGGAAATTGAGGAAAATATATGTCCAAATTATTAGTGTATACAAACTAATCTTCAGGAAAATCGAGGAAGAAACTTTTTTGGTGGGAGAAATATGGCCTTTGAAATGCAGAAATATTAGGACAAAACTAGTTGTTTTTGTTGGGAAATATCGTGTTTTTAACATTCTTATTCAAATTGGGTTAGTTCTGGAATAGTTCCTAAATGTATCACCACAGAACATCTAATAGTCACCTCAATTTCAATCGAAAAATATAAACTTTGAGTTGTTTGAGAAGAATCGTATCAGGCACGTATTTGGCCCAATTTTGTTTCGAATGGCTTAACAGAGTCGAATTCGGAAAAATGGAAAATAAAAAAAAGGTCCCTTTAGCCTTAAGAATCTATAGTTAAAATATATGTACAAGTCAAAGACTCATCCTGTATACAGCACAACCTGAAAAAATTTAATCATAAGTCATATTCATAATGCTCGTCTCAAGTTGACTTCGTTTCGAATAAAAAAGTCATTAAAGGAAATCATAGAAAAGAAAATGAATCTTTCGGAAAGAGAGCTGACCTAAACCATATAAACCTTATGTATGGTATTGGTGGAGCCTTAAGGTGAATACAGACTATTCTGACGTGACGTGATTCCACGTCACGTCAGACGCGTACTGTGCTCCCATTGGCCTAATATGAACGTGAACGTCAAAATGTGAGTGATATAAAAATGCAACACATCGTTCTGTGCGTTCACGTTCATATCAGGCCAATGGGAGCACAGTACGCGTCTGACATGACGTGGAATCGCGTCACGTCAGAATAGTCTGTATTCACCTTTAGTAGGAGCTTGTTATGCATCGACAATATACGGCTTGTTCAATTTGAAATAAGAATTATGTATATTTTTATTTACAGCTAGTGGCAAGTGGTTTTTCATACCCTGATTTGGCACAACTTCATTCACAACAATTTCATTCATTATGAGTGTCGAATATTGGAAATGAAACCTGTCTTCCTGAAAATCTCGAAAAAAAGATTTCCATGACGTATTTTTTTATGTAGAATCCAAAAAATTCATTCTGTCATTTCAATTTTTCATCAATAATTTCAACACATAATTCTAAACCCATCATTTGATCCTTGAAATTATAACTGAAACATCTAGTGGGTTCTGCCAAACGCCAGAGGAAATATTGTGATTGGTTTATCGGTAGCACGAAGTAAAATCATAGAACTTATAGTATATGGAATGCTATTACCAGATCAAAAAGTGGTTAAACATCTCAAGTTGGAGGAATACCGAAATTTCCATGTTCCCATGGATACGGCCGACCGATCAGAAACACAGAAATGTTTGCCGAAATGCCAAGTGAATCGGATCTTGACGATTAAATTCATAGTATTTCTGTGTTTCTGTTCTGCATGACAAGTTGTATCCATGGGAACATGGAAATTTCGGTATTCCTCCAACTTGAGATGTTTATCCGTTATTTTAAGCTGAGCAGCAAGGCTAATAGCATTCCATGTACTCTAAGTTCTATGAGTAAAATTCAATAGGGTAACCATGGATACATATTGCGCCGCGAAAGTTCACGAGGCATGCGTATAGTGACAACTGGCGCTGGATTTAGGAGGAACGAGGATTACACTTTTGTATGCTTATTCGCCACTACGCTCGAATTCTGCATGTATACAAATGACATATGGAATGTCATATAACCATTTTCAATTGTATCCTTCTTGTTTCAAAACCCGTTATAGTATATAACATTACTAGCAAGGTAAGAGGGTTTTTACTGGCGGATGGATATAACTGACGAGCCGCAGGCGAGTCAGTTACCTCCTTGAGTCAGGAAAACCCGTTACCTTGCGTGTATTGTTTTATATTTTATTTGTTTCTCATTTGTAAAAAGGTTAGATAAATTCCAAAAAAATCTCAATAATTTGTCGCAAATGTCGTAAGCTATGGAAGCGTTGCCATGAACATGTCTGTTTATTTTTCTTTACATTTATTTTGGCGAAAGCGAGAATGAAATTATTGAGGCAGCCAGCAGTGAAGCTTCAAGTTTATCACCTGCAAAATCAGCTTCAAGGTACGAGCGAGAATACGACGACTTCAAAAAGTGGCAAAACAAAAATTGTCTGATTGGGGTAACTGAAGACGTTTTGTTGGTCTACTTGAATCAACTATCAGCTAGATTCAGCCCTAATACTTTATGGGCAAAATGGTCTATGCTGAAAAGCTGCTTGGAAATGAAAGAAAATGCCCCTGTTCGCCGGTCTGTTTTTCTTAAAAAATGTATTGAAAAATATGACGTTTAGTTGTCATTTGCAGATTTCAAAAGGTAATAGCGTTTCTGAAACGAAAAAATGAGCGTTATACGCCAAAAAAGTCCAAGGTATTAAGTAAAGAAGAGGCTGAACAATTTCTTTTACATGCTCCTGATGACCAGTGGTTGCTGGCGAAAATTGTAACAATATTTGGGATTTTTGGATGTTTTCGATGTGACGAAATTCTCTCCTTAAACATGAATGATGTAGAAGATATGGGAAAATACGTTATTGTGACATTGCGGCCAAACAAAAAATTTAACAACAAGAAGATTCACCATATCCGATGATGGCTGCAGCTTCAAGCCCTGCATGTTATACAGAAAATATGTAAATCTTCGGCCTCCTGGAACAGAAAGCCGAAGATTTTTTTTGACATACCGACATGGAAAGTGCATTTCCCTTAATGCTGGCCAGCACACTATTGGTGGTGTCCCAAAGCAAATAGCGAAATATTCAGGTTTAAAAGACCCAGAGTTATACACCGGCCACTCTTTTCGCAGAACTGGAGCCACTATGGTTGCGGATTCGGGTGGAGATATTTTAGCACTAATGCGTGCAGGAGGGTGGAAGAGCACCGAAATTGCGATGAGTTATGTCGATGATTCGGTCAACAAAAAAATCGAAATGTCTAGCAAATTATTTGGTAGTAAGGAGAATACAAATGTTCTGCAGTCCTCGAGTTCAGCAGTTTCTGAGTCAACAGATGGTTCATCATCATCAGTATCAACTCTTTTATCATCAAAAATCTGTGTTACTGGAAATAACAATTGTACCATGATTTTCAACATATATGACGATAAAACAAAATTTTCTAATGTAAATAGTACTACTAACTTGTAAAAATTTTGCAAGTTAACTGTCAGTTTTACAAGTTAGTGACGTGATAAAATAAACTTTCTTGATTAATATTGTGTTTTTGGAAACTGACGTTTACAAATGAGAAACAAATAAAGTTCTTAACATGTTCGATACAAATGAAAATAAGTGTGGAATAAGATTTCGAATATTCGCCTTCATCAAACAATATTTCTCCGACAAGTTCGGTAGACGCAGAAATCGCCCTGAGCCTATTAATCGGCCGCTCGTAATCCGAACAACGTCTTTCCAGCATCCCGAGAACGGTAGCAAAGAGCGGGTACAGCCAGCGGGGCCCAGGCCTGTGATTACGCCTCGCTATCGAACTACTGTCCGCGAGTAATTATACCCTGCTCGCTTTTCCTTGGACGGGATATTATCTGGCCTTGCCGTCGCACTATGGACCCATCGGTGAGGACAGGGTAGGAACAAGAAGTTTCCGAACAACCTGCATCAGAATTTATACAGCTGAATTCAAGATCAACAAAAGCAATTGAGATAATGTCCAATCTGAAAAATTTGTTTCGTCAATCTGTCGTTAATTATACAGGGTGTCCCAGAAGTAATGAATAATCCTGAATCAATGTATAGAGGAGCCAGTGACGCTCTGAAGAAAATACGTTAAAAAATCTATACCCGGTAAAAATAAATTTTTCAGTAGTATTATCCCTAGGACCTTGATAATAGACGAAATAATTTTATGACCATCGAAAGCTCGTTCATTGGTAACAGCCCGAAGCCGAAGGCTGAGGGCTGTTACCGAGCAACGAGCTTGAGATATTGGTTATAAAATTATGAGGCATTTATCAATGTCCTAGGAATATTCGGCAGAAAATTTTTTGACAGAAAAAATGTATAACTCAACACAAAAAAACATTTATTTATTTATTGAAAGTATAATTAGTGAAAGTGCAATTCGTAAAATTCAACTCAACATTAGATTCGTTGCTGTTCTCTTGTATAGAAGATCTATTTCCACGCATAATATTTATTACCTTGTTGTGGTGTTCTTGATCGAGATTTAGGTATGGTTTGATAGAATTTTGATTGCTATGACCAGTAATCTTCAGCAATTGTTGTTCCTCTACACCACTTTTTGCTAATTGACTGACAGCTGTTGATCCATTTGAATGATTCGTTATGTTTTTGTCCAATTGCTTCGGCAGCATATTTAGTCCATTTATTTATGATATTCCTTCCAACAGGTACATTATCGTACCATTTGTCAGTTTCATTTTTCCAATATCGATTTGGTTTCAAGAATAGTCGTGGTGAGGTAATATTTTCGCCTCGTTTTGATATTAGTTTATGAAAAAGACGTACAGAGCAGCTTTGTCTCTCACTATTGGAAACCAACCATTTACTACTTGTACAGCTTTTAGAACCACCTTGGCACGTTTTACTGAATATCGGATTGTATTCAATGCGATTTGTTGGAGAACCATCGTTATTCTTCTCGATTTGAAAAAAATTCACCAAACAAGCAACTGCCTCTCCTCCTCGTCACGCTAGTTCTACTGCAGCAATATGATAAAATTTACGCATAAGACCTTCAGGAGTATTTTCATCCCATAGCAATATTATTCTGTTAACTTCAGACAAATTTAACGAAACTGAATTGGATTTACGTTTACTTGGGTCTGCTTGCAATTTTTTTCTGATTGCATCGCGGGCATCTCGGGCTGGTTTAAATATTATATTATTAAACGGGTCAATCATAATATGTTGTAGTCCTTATAATACTTTTCTTGTAAGAGTTTGCTCGAAACATTCCACATTGTCTTTACCGTTGCTTCTTCGAATTCTGTTCTGTCTTTTTTTCTCATATTGACAGCCCAATCTTTTAGTATAAACGCCAATTCTTCCAAGCTTCTGCGTTCATTCAATTCGTATGTTCGTTCGTAGCAAAATTCCATAAACATTCCCCAAATATATTTGTGGCTATTGGAAGTATTTCGGGGAATGTTTTCTTTGATAAGCTCATCTATATTTTAAACATTACCAAAACATGACATTTTGAAATTTGTTTGGAATGATGTTGCCATGGAACGATTATATAATTTTACAAGCATGCCGTCCCAGCTTCGCCCGGGTAGAAATTTGTTTCACGCGGCGGTTTCATCTTCACACTTTCACACTTCAACCTGCCATATCTTTTGATGTACTCGTTGTAATTGTATAATGTTAAGGGCAATTTCGTTCTAAATTGAATACTGGGGATGAATAACGTATTAGGTTGGATGAGGATCAATACCCAATTCATAAAAACACACTCCCAAATAGTGCATAATTTTGAAAAACATCTAATTACCATAAACAGGTAATAGCAAGTCAATCTTGAGAGATAGATATATGCTATCGCGGACTTTTTTGTAGAACTATTTAAGAGGTACATTTCCGTCATACATTGTATCCACGTAAGTCTTACGGTTTTTGCAGCGCACGTGAAAATAGCGGATTATGCCTGTTTTTTGTAATTATTGAAGTTATAGTAGGTATTCTTAATTTTTTCGGGTGAAAAGTATAGCCTATGTCACTCAGGGATAATGTAGCTTTCGAAGGGTGAAAGAATTTCTGAAATCGGTTCAGTAGTTTTTGAGCCTATTCGTATCAAACAAACAAAAATACAAATCTTTCCTCTTTATAATATTAGTATAGATAAGACTCTATCGTGTTATCAGGGATTGAAAATTGCAGTGGATGTAGTTTTCGATGTAATGTTGACATGCTTGGCTGAAATGGTTCCATATGATACAAAATCATAAAATTGGATTTGCTGATAGAACTGTCAAAAAATTTTCTTTAATATTCTACTACATCAAGTTGATTTTTTTTTTGTAACTCGCCCACAAATATATCAAATACACCAGTTACTTCATGGTAAAATATTCTTCATTGAAATACCAATAGATATGCAGAAAATTGTATGAAATAACTGTTCTCAGTTTTTAGGAAAAAAAGGTTGAACTTCAAATTTCATCATAAAATATGACGAATATTTCATTATATGAAAGTTTGATCGTTCATGGTAGAAAGAAAAATGAATGAATGTCTGAGTGACCAACTCAAAAAAATATGCGCTTTCCATGCAGATTCCAAAATGGTACAAAGCATATTTATATCTTATATGAATGCAAAGTTATGGCGATTAGTATACAGAAGGAGCAAATTCGAATGAATGACAAAAAATTGAAGATTGAATCATTTCTTCTTTCAATGTGTACCTGATGCTTAGGGTTACAAAGTGATTAAAACTCATATATTACACTTAGTCAAGAAATCGAATGGATTTTTTATACTGTTTTGAGTAGATAGTTCGTAAGGGAATGATACCTCAATGTGATATTTAGTATGAACAATGTACAAATTATTAGAATCAATGTTCGAACAGTCTATCACCTACACTGATACACGCGCGACATCTACGCATGACAGCTCTCTTCAGAAGTCGCGCATGGCAATGATCGCGAATTTCTGAAGCAGCTTGGACAAGATTCTCTTCAAGATTTCTGATTGGGAGTACACCTCGTCTTTTACGAGGTGTACTCCCTGCCAATCAGAAATCTTGAAGAGAATCGTGTCCAAGCTGCTTCAAAAATTCGCATGGCAGCATGTTCAAAGTTGAGAATTAATCCAGATGAAGACTAACTTTCCTAACCCCGCTGAAGAATTCCACAAAGTCTTATAAATACCAGAGTCCGCCTCTGACGTAATTTACTCTTCCAATATTTTGGCTACTTCAGAATTTTAATTTCGAATCGAATACAAATTATAAGGTACCCCAGAAGCCTCAACGACGTGAACGCTGAGTGAATGCCTAAATCACTATCACTATATTATGGGACCAGTCAGTCAAACAGCTGAAATTACGAAGTTAATAGATATTACGTGGATGAATTGGTAACGATTTTGATCAGATTGGTCCATCGTCTTCACATGTCTTGATGAGCTTTGAAAATCCATTGAAATTATAGCTTATGCGTTTTTTCGTGTATTTTGTTTTGTTTTTTCGAATAGTTTTGGTAATTTCGTTTTTTGTTTCAGGCAAACCGACTGGGACTCGTAAGGGATGAACTCGGAGAATAATGTTCTTCGTGAAATTTCTTTTACAAAAATTGTAAGTGATCTTAGTTAAGTTTAATTTATATCTTATTTTATTGTTATTTGAATTTTATAAATTATATATTATTGAAATGATGAATTTATGTATTTCTATGCATATATGTAAAAATTGTAAATAAAAGTCTTTTATCGAATCTGCATTTCATTCCTGGATACATCCTTATGCATTCCCCAAGAAATGAGAAATAAATGCTCAAAAATTTAATTACCATACAAGTTTTGTGAATTCTGTTCAGTAAGCAATAATTCAAATTGCTTGAAGCAATCTGAAAATGTCCATATAGATAATCATATGGCCAATGGAAATTGAAGCTGGACTTTGGTAACAAACAAAATCTGCGCATGTGCAGTAATTTTGAGAATAAATATTAATTCTATCTCACTCTGACATATTGTATTATGTCGTGTAACCTATGTCTTTCACTAATTCATGTGTATATTTTCGATCATAACTTCACAATTCCATGTGTTTTCTTCAAGACTTGCATAGGAGAAAAGCTCTTTTTGGAATAAATCTCAGACTACAAATCACAGTTCTATTAGGAACATAACATCACAATTCTGCATTAAAGGACTATTAATTGAGTTCAGAGTAATAAGCTTTGGCGTTACGATTTATTAGTAATTAGGTATATTTTGAAAAAAAAAAGCTTTTGACCACTATTGCACTCACGTGAGGGCAATGGTAGTCATGATGTTGACAATGATGATCAAATACTTCCAACATGCGGAATTCAAGCCAGAGTGAGTCCAAACCCCACAGAAAGTGCATTGGTAGGTACCATACTTCGTTGTTTCAGCGAAATTCCCCGCATATAAGACAATTATTTTCTGAGTTTTCTTTATCAAAAGTATCATCATCGACGCAGTGGTCATCAATGTCTACGTCAGTAAATGAAGAGTCATTTTCTTCCTTTCAGCCTTTCTAAGTCTTTCCTTCAATTCTTTGGTTATTTTGTCCTTTCCCTTGCATTTTTTTTTCGTACAATTTCTTGACCACAATTGAGTTAATAGAGTACATTGTGAATAGAAAAAAGAATATCATATTTTGATTCAAATTGAACATTATTATAAATTTATGATGAACAGTGTCAACTTTCAATGATTCACGTGAAAAAAGAAAAATTCATAACTTACCTCGATAACTGCTGACCACGATTGCCCCATCTTCCCTATCGTTGTTGAACTCTAATCAAATTTTAGAAATGTAATGAAAATATTTCAGTGGCATATTTTCATCCACGATATCTATTTTCTTGTTATCTCTGGGAATATAGATAACATTTTTCGAAATTTTAGAATGTCCAGTTGACGCATGCGTACAACTCCATTCTAACCAGAACATCGGCTTCACTCTGTGACTCTGAATAGCAGGCATATGATCCATATCAGTATCGTCAAATATATGATATACCTGAATAAATAAAGAAGAACGAAATAACAATAATATGGATTATTGGCAAATAGTTACATGGAATTTCATTGTGAAAGACATGTAAGCGGTTCATGTCTATCTCGTCTGCAGAAAAGGATGCATATCATTAGGTGAGTATTTTTGGAGGCAATTAATTTCAAGTAAAAAGTGCAAAAGTGCTGCTCCCCCCAAGGCAGAGGGAGTTTCGATCTGTAATTCTTCATCATTTCCACATCAACGTCTACTGCATCTGTAATAATGAAAATTTGCAACATGCGTGTAGCTTCTTTCATGGTGAAGATTCGAAGGAGATGACTGCATAGCATGCTTATAATAACCGCATTCGTTGAACATGTGAGTCTTTGCCTTCAGCGATACGCCATTTTGTCTGCTACCACCTTTGCGTATTTCTGGAACTCTGGAGGTATGTTATTAGAGACACACTTCACGTGAGCTTTTCTCTTGAAACAGGCCACTACCCAGTCAAAACAGTAATAGTCTAAGAACTGCGTTCACTCTTTTCAGTTCTTGAAGGCTTAATTGTCCATTTTACCTGCAACGTTGCAGCTGAGATAGCCGCGGTATGTCTAGGAAATCGTTCACATAATAATATACTGGGTGTCACATTGAATAGGTAGCAGAGATCCTTTTCACGAGACAATTCAAGATTTTGGGAAGTCGCTCAGACCTGTCAACTTTATTCTTGAGGGGGACATTTTTTCACATGACAACCTCCATTATATCATTTTATCCCTCTACGCAGCAACCCCATGCCCTTAATTTTTGATAAGAAAAATGGGTACTGGGTAGTGCAATATGTCGTTAAAAAAGGTTCTTTTACTCTTGAATGTGACAGTGGACTTTTTTAGAATTCTGAATATTCGATTAGGTAATGATCGGCTTTCTGGGGCATAAAATTATAACCGATGTCGGGCATATACTCTATTCACTTTCATAAAATACCCCGATTGGCCATGATATTCTGTCATTCTGACATATTTTACCATGTGGATATATTTTGAAAATGTTAGGTTATAGACATTTTTCTGTCATATAACTGCGCAACGTTGTCCTCTCTACATGTAGGTTGTAGTAGTTTGACGTATTAATCAAAATCTTCATTTACTTTTGGTAAATAATGAAATTGGGAAAATATTATGTGAATTCAATAGTTCCAAAGACCTGGTGAATCTAATCGATCATAATGACAATAAGGTATTGTTCATACCGCATTTGTGTAATACTGGAGAGACTCAGACCCGAAGGCACGCTGACAAGAATGCCGCGAGCCGACAAGGAGGAGTCTCTCTCACCATAGAGATGGAAGGTGTAGGGTTCTCTAGGTGTATTAGCCTCAGTGTAGATAAGTTGCCGCACGTGAACAGTATATGCTCCGTCCTTTCATTCGCGTTCTTGCACCAACGGCACAGGGAACACTCAGTTAGACCCATTCTTTTTAAATGTTTGTTAAACAGATGACCAGTTGGAGCACCAGTCACCAGAGACAATTGCTTCCTCTCGAGAATCAAGAGCTTTTTGACCTCCGGCTTCGACGAAGGCCCCTTGATAAGATAGGTATAGGAAAATATTACAAAATAAGTTGTCAGAAGTTGTTGGAGATTCCAAAAATAATATAATATACCAGGTGTTCTATTTGAAGCAAAGTTGCTACTACTTTCTAATGGAAGTGGCAGCATCGCATTGACGAAAATATTTCAGTTGGGTAGAGAATGTTCGATAATGCACTCATGCAAATTTTTGAAACCGATCCGATATCTGGTTCACCGGAAACGTCTTATGTGCCATCCACCGTGAATCACCCTGTATAATAGTGGAATATATCATTCCAACCAAAATAATTTCGACTTTCTTAAGAGAATTTTTTCTTTCTTATCTAGTAGTCACGATGCCGTTAAAAATAAAATTATAAATGCAAAATTTTTCACGTTCGAGAAAGATTATCTAATTGAAATTTGGTACAGTTTAAATGGAATCAGTAATTCTTGTCTATACCATTTTTGTTTAGACTTTATAGCTACCGATGTCTGCTGAATGATATTTTCAATTTAATTTTTCAATTTTATGTTTCCTGATATTATTTTATTGGTAGCAGTATATGTTTTTCTATAAAATCTGATGAGTGAACAGATTTATGAACGTTCTTCAATTTTCCTCAGAGATAATGCGTTATTACTGTTAATTCATGAAGTATCCATTCGGTTCACGGTAACAACGCTCTCCGAAGATGGTGGGCAGAAATTATAGCTGCAGGCTAAATAATATACATCGCTCCATATAGATTATAAAGCTATTTTACATACTAGTAGCACTCACGGGTATTAATATATCATTATTTTCTGAAAGTCTAATTTGAAAAGATGCTACCGGATCGAAAATTATCGCATGAGTTCGACGTTTACAATATTAGCTTATAAATAAAATCCCACTTCGAGGCACTCGCTGATGTACTAGACTTAATTTTATTCAAATCATCGACGAGTTAGCATAATGAGTATCTCACATGAGCGTGCACAATGCATGCGGCACGCTGCAAGAATACACTCCGTATTTTTCATACAGAAACACGAAGGTTTATAGCAGCAAACTTGAAAGTATGTATTAAACTCATACAAGCTGATAAAAAGACGGGTAAAAGGAAGAAGAAGGATGGATTTTTTAGTATATTTCTTCTTTCTACTTAGTCGGGGAGTATGTTAATCTCGAATATCGTAAAAACAAGAAAATATCCGAATAGTTTCCTTTATTTCGACAGCAATATATTTGGGAGATGGGAGATGTTGTGGGAGAACATCGATAAAATCCGCAAGACACAGAGGGCTATGGAAAGAAGCATGTTAGGAGTATTACTCAGGGATAAAAAACGCAACCAATGGATAAGAGAAAAAACAATAGAACGACCAGCGTCACTTAAGTGGAGATGGGCAGGCCATAATGAACGATTACAGGACAAACGCTGGAATGCAGAGATTAGGAAGTGGCGCCCTTATGATGGGAAAAGATCAAGAGGAAGACCGCAGATGAGGTGGAAGGATGACATAGTCAGACACGCAGGCTTGATGTGGCAGAGGAGAGCCCAAGACAGGAAGTGCTGGAGGCAGTTGGGGGAGGCCTATATCCAAACTTAAAAGGATAGAGAATAGGCTAATTGGAATTGGAATTGGATATTTGGGAGAAAATCTTTGTTTGTTACTCTTTGTGTTATGCAGGATGAGACGAAATAGGAATAGGTTTTTTTTTTCGATTAATCATAGCTATTCCACAACTGAATCAAAATTCAGTAGTCGGTATTCTTTCAATCAACTGCCCGATAGTCATCAATGAAATTTCCGGGCATATCGTTTCATTCTTCCTGAGTGGCTAAACTAAATACCTGAAAAGTTGCTCTCTCTGAGTAATCCCATTCGTGCTCAATTGCATTTATGTCCAGTGAGTTTGCTGGCCAGTTCATTCTCTGGATATTGTTATCTTGAAGAATGTTTTCGACCCTGATAAATGAAATTATCCCCAAATTCGTTGCGCAGAGGAACAATGGTTGGTTCAATGATGTTTTCTACGTACATGGCCACAGTCATTGATCGATCAATGATAATAAGAGGGGTACGGCAACCAAACATCATTGATCCGCCTTGAAAGGTCACAACTTCCCCGGCGAAATTAAGTCGCTCTAGTCTGCCTGGACGCGTAAAGGCAAAAGCCTGTACAGTTCAGAGCGCGAGGTCCGCGCGGCGCTCTGGATAACTCGTGGCTTTGTTTATGAATACGCTGCATGGCAGAAGACAAATTCCAGTGTAATACAGAGCCAATAAATTATATATGTCTTTGTCTTGTGTTCATATTTATACGTGCTTAATTAGGTATTTTGCAACACTGCATTTTCATATTATTTTACATTAATTTGGCATATGATTCTGAATTTGAATTATTTTTTATTTAATTGAGAATAGTGTGGCGAAATACCCAATTAAACAGTATAGGTTTGTCTCGTAAATTTTAAAATCTATTTATTCCTACCTTCATCTTCCTGATATGGTAGATATTCGAACAATAAAAGTCATATACAGGGTGAGTCTTTGACTTGTACATATATTTTAACTGTAGATTCCTCTCATCAAACCGAACACTTTTTTCCTATACCATTTTTTAAAATTCGGTTTCGTTTGGAATATACAGGGTGTCAAAAATCCACGAAAAAAACACTTTTCTGTTCATATCTTCGGAACCGTTATTTCATGTATATACTACATGGGTCATTATATATTTAAAATAACGAAATACAGAATTAGGTTCAATGTAACTTAGCATTTGGTGGGTTATGCGAAATGTTGCTTCCAAGGCTGTGCTTCCGTTTTAGTTTTTCAATTTTGGAAGGTCTGCCAGCTTGAATTCTCCCACATTGAGGCAATGCTTTGTTTTTACGTCGCGAAATTGACGTTGGCTGCACTCGAATATCTCTAGATTTTCTCCCGCATATTCGACTCTTAGCTTTCAAAAAGTTTAAAAATTGGGAAGGGGTTTTCAGGCTGTTCATTACTGCTTTAAACTTAATGATGGATAAAGTAGCTTCTGGGCTTTGAATACTTGATTGTCTTCGAGCGTACTTGTTATGCGCTCAAATTCACAGCGCATTCTTATAATTTCTTCTTTTAATCGGCTTTCACATTCTTCGGTGTTAATTTGTAACTCCATTGATGTTGCTAAGTCTACTTCAGCAGAAACAGAATTAGTTGATTGAACTGAGTTTTCAAAGTTTTCAACATCAGTTGTGTTTGAATTCATATTTTTATAAAATTCCTCTGGTGCTGAAGCTGAATGCCCAACAGCTAATTTGGCTAATTGTATTCTGTCATGAACGCTTAGAACTGGAGACGTTTTAAATAATATACCAAATTTTTGTTCTATTGCGCATAGGTGCTTACAGAATTTGCCACCTGTGTGAGCCGGACGAGGAATTTTGACAGTTGCTCTGTATCTTACTGCAATTTGTCACACGCAACGCAGCGTATTCATAAACAAAACCACGAGTGATACAGAGCGCCGCGCGAACCTCGCGCTCTGTACTATACAGGCTTTTGCCTTTACGCTGCCTGGACTTGAAGCCAAAATATAATGCCTTCAATCTGAAAGTAACTGGTGCATACGAGCCTAAAGTTCTTGGGGGTTATTTATCGGAAATATCGGAACAGGACATTTTTAATTGACATTTAGAACTGGATGTTGAAGAAATTTATTAATTTATTTGGAAATATGGCTTCATAAAGGACTAATCAGTCTTTTGAACCTAATCATTATATTTCGTGAAAAGTATGGCTATCTAGTAGACGCAGAAACTCCATTGTAGCATCAAATTTGATTAACATCTTAGTAGGCATGATTTTTCCAAATTATGATTATGATTTTTCCAAATTATGAGTTCATATCAAGTTACCTATGTAAAATTATTCCCCATATTCACCTCAACCCCAAGAATTTATGGATTTTCTTGAAAATTATGAATGTACAGTTAAATTCGGAAGAATGCAGTATAAGTATCTCTTAAATATCACAGAAAAATCAAACTACTCATTCTTTCACGATGAAAAACTCTAACAAACATTGGCGTGGTCACGATTTTTTTATTGGAAAAGTCCAGTGCTACAAAGGATCCCGTCTTTGTAGTATTAATACAGACAGCACCGGATATTCTAAGAATATGCCTAGAATATTCATTTTGGCATATTGGAATATTCTATGAATATGCGTATGGGAATTCCACAGATATTCGTAGAATATTCTGTGAAGGATATTCCAGGAATATTCCGAATATTCATAGAATGTTCCAAGAATATTATTCAAGGAATATTACTGGTATATTCGGGAACTAATATTCTAGGCATATTCTCAATATTCCTGGAATATTCAAGGAATATTTTATACTGAATATTCCTATAATATCACTCAAGTATATTCATGGAATATACTTAGAATATTCGGAATATTATAATAATAATAATAATAATAATTTATTCACTTCAACTACAGTTTCGAAACCTATGATATAATGAGCAATTTAATAATTTGGCCGTGAACAAAAATATACTCACGAAGCAGGAGACTGCTCGTGTGTGAGTGTTATATGAATAAAATGAAACATTTAGGCTTAAAAATTTAGGAATGTGCAACACTTATAAATCAACAATAACATAAACAACAATATATAGTATACACAAAAACACCATCAAGAACAACAAAAACCACCAGGAACACTCATTTCTCTATCAACTGTACTATTTTACTACGGTGAGTGTCCCCCACAAAAGCTCGGAGTGCTCTTCTGAAATGTCGAAGCACAGGAATCTGTCGTATCTCGACTGGAACAAAATTGAACACCTTTGGACCCAAGTAGCGATAATTCATTTGCCCAATGGTTTTTTTCATGTGTGGTAAAATGAACCTATGTCTGTGCCGAGTACCATAATGATGTGTCAAAGTAGACAATTCACCTCTGTTCCCATATTGAAGGACTGCTATGCTCATAAAGTAGATCTGTCTAGGATCAAGTTGCCCAGATTCAGAATAGAGTAAGTCGCTGGGATAATCATAGCTTCTTCCCAGGATTATTCTGAGGAAACGTTTTTGTATGACCTCAAGAGAATGCAAGTGAGTCTTAGACACTCCACCCCATCCAATGATTCCATAATTTAGGTGCGTCTCAACTAAACTCCTGTATATAACTATCATCTGTTTGAATACAAGGATGTTTTTTATTCGTTTGAATTTATACAGTATGCATCTCAACTTCTTCACAACATATTCCATGTGGAAGTTCCATCTGAGATGGCTGTCCAGGATGATCCCAAGGTATCTAATTTTATTTGTGGGCTTGATGCCCCCAACATTGCCGAACGACAACTCAAACGATGGCAAGGAAATGTTGTAGCTACTGAACGGCACGTAGAATGTCTTTTTGAGGTTGACTGATAACAGTCTGCTATCAAGGAATGATTTCAACTTAATTATGTCGCCTTCAATTTTGCGCTTCAAATCAAACCAGTTTTCATCCTCACAGAATAGTACTGTATCATCGGCGAAACTGATAATCTTGGAATTGATATCTAAATTGAATATATTATTCATATATATGTTGAATAGGATTGGTCCCAATACTGTTCCCTGGGGCACACCACATGTTATGATTCTCTCCTCGCCGACAATATCTCCAATTTTTACTCTTTGTTTCCTATCAACCAGATAACTCTCAAACAGATTATAAGCCGTTCCCCTCACTCCCATGTCGCACAGCGTATCCAACAACCTCACGTGGTTGACAGTATCGAAAGCTTTCGTAAGATCCAAAAACAGGCCAATCGATGGGCGGGAGGAATCCAAACTCTCGTACAAATTTTGTGTCAGCACCCTGATCGCATCCTGCGCAGACATACCCTCACGAAAGCCGTACTGTGACGGTGACAATAATTTATGCTTGTCAAGGAAGGAATTTAATCTTCTCTGGATAACCTTCTCTAGTATCTTTCCGAAATTAGTTATCAATGAGATCGGTCTATAACTAGCCACATCGTTTCTATCTCCACTCTTATAAATTGGCGTAACTATTGCGGTCTTGAGAGCCAATGGAAAATAACCCTCTTTCAAAGACTTATTCACTATGTTGGTAAGGGGAGCTGAGATTTGATCCGATACAAGTTTGATTGTTTCTACTCTGATATTATCACATCCAGGTGCCTTTTTATTTTTAAGTCCTGAAATAATCTCCTTGATTTCGGTTTCCGTTGCCGGGATCAAAAAAATTGAATGGTCGCAAACAGTTTTATTCTCAACATATTTGGGATTTTGTGTTATCTGATTGGCCAGCCTCTCCCCTACTCTGACGAAAAATTCATTAAAACAGTTTGCGATCTCAGAAGGATCACTTATATTTCGACAGCCTTGATCTCTAATGGAAGTCACAAGGGCAGGCTCCGGACTTGTCAATACCTCATTCACAGTTTGCCACAATTTTCGGGAGTCATGGCTTCCAGTTTCAATACAACTACGGAAATACGCAGTTTTAGTTTTATAGATTAGTTTTTTGAGTATTTTCTTATATTCAATGTATTCCCTCAATAAAATTGCATTCCCTGGATGTTTCCTCAGATTGCGGTACATTGCATTCTTCTTGTTTATGGAATTCATCAAAGAAACAGTTATCCATTTTTTCCGTTTTCTATGGTTGCTATTCACCTTCACATACCTCGTACACCGTCTCAAATTTGCCTCAATTATACCTATGAACGCATTTGTTTCAGAGTCCAAATCACCCCCCGGTAAAGCCTCATCCCACACAACAGACTCCATCCTTTCCATGAACGCTTTTTCATCGATTTTCTGGCGATAATTTACAAATTTTCGCTTCGTTTTTACAACTTGTGGCACCATGATCTGCACCATAACGGTAAAATGATCTGTTACATCCGTTTCGAGTGTCATTGGCAGAACAGAATCATAGGTCTGATCACTAGACTTGATGAATATATGATCTAGACATGTGCAAGAACCATTTTGAACTCTTGTGAATGTATTTATGGCAGATATGTAACCATGCTCACTCAGGGTGTCCAAATAATATTCGACCTCCTTAGAATTTATCATCAAATCAATATTCATGTCTCCGACAAACATACTATAATCAGAAGCCTCACCTTCCCCATCCATTATCAGGTTCAACTCCTCAACAAAAGACGAAACATCGGTAGACGGCGATCTGTAGGCAGCACCAATGGCAAAAGTTTTACCGCAGAATTTCGCTTTCATCCTCAGTAAATAGCTCCCATTGAGTTTAACCATATTATGCGAACTATAGACATCCGACCTGACAAATGCAACAACACCATCGTTTCGATTTAGTTCACCAAAATTATATAATGTTCTATATCCAGGTATATTAAATATTCCTACATCAGGTATCATATGCGTTTCAGTGCAGACTATGCACTCAAAAGGGACATCAATTTCATCCAGCAAAAGCAGAAATTCATCAAAATTTTTTGAAATGCTACGAATATTCATATGTACCACCTTAAAATTCCCCAACTCCCCATTTATCCCCAAAACCTCTGTAACCTCCCCAGGCCTACCCAGCAAGAATGTATCCAATTTGGTAGTATTAAAATCACGTATATAAGGATCCATAATGTGAAATGTAAAAATATTTTCAGTCTATACTCCCCACCTTGTCATCTTTCTATTTTGCTATTTTGTTTCATTTATATAATCTACATCATTATTAACAATTACTTTTTATTCCTACCTGGCCGACAGTTGTTCCTCAGCATCCGATTTTCCCCGGCTTTTTTGCCTTCCACACTTGTGTTGACGCTTTTTGTCAATGGAGGTTTAGTTCCAGGAGGAGTGCTCTTAAATGTTGCTGTCGCTATCTGATGAACCGCAGGTAAAAGCTCGCGTGGTGTCTCTGCAATACAGTCAGCTTCCAACTTTTCACCGCTCTCCACAAGACTATCCTCACTCTGTACAGAAGTCCTCCTGACAGTTGGGGTCGGGGGAGCACTGCTACTTTTTGGGACAAAGGTATTCACAATCTCGGTATCGCATTGGGGTTCCAACTGATCTGCCGTGTAGGAAACCCCATTCACATAGAGTTTCGAGTTTCTTATGTATGTGTTCAGATTTTTCGATTTCGCCTCCTTAAGATGTTTGACAAGGATCTTCCTAAGATATGATACGAATTTCACAATGATGGTATTTTTCCTTCCAAAAGTGTATATGTCGTTTATGTCTCCTTCCACGAATTCACTCTCAAAAATCAAGTTTAATTTCTCCAGAGTAGTCTTCAACAGAGTTTCCCCCTTTGCATCAATACCAAATATCACTATATTATTCTTCCTACTGGATCGTTCCAAACTAGCAATTCTCTCCTCCAATCTCAGATATCTCCCTTCTATACTCTCAAATTTACAGTCTATAGCCTTTATTTCTGCCCTAATTTCAGCTGTATTCTTAATTACGAGATCCTTCAGTTTACTGAACAACTCTTGATTTGTAAGGGTGTTCATATTTCCAACCATATACCACCAGTTGACGCATCCAACAAATGTCGACGTGTGTGAAAACTGCCTTAGGTATATTCCCAATACAATCTCTTATCTTCCTCCAGATGTGGGTGGCACTTATCTACTCTTTGTTGTCGTATAGTTTGAATATCCTCAGTTGTCCTCTAAAGTCGGTTTTCAACAAGAAAGATCTACATCTACTATCTAATAATAATCTAATAAATTATTTTACTCTTATTTTACTATTTCTCTGTATCACTTGAATATTTAACCTATCACTGATTAAGGATGGAAAAACAAAGGACACACGCTTCACTCAGCCGAGGCCGATCGGTGAGACTTATATTAACTTACAAGGGGGGCCTAGGATAAGAACAGGGTGAGAAAACAGAGGATCAAAAAACACAGGTAGGGAAGTTCAGCGGAACAGAGATAAATAACACCGTGTGTGGTTCCTCTTAGAATGCAGACGAAACCACCAGAAATTCAAATGAACATATGCCGAGCGCCAGGCGTGAATCAACTAAATACCGAGATAAGGATGTATCAAAATCAAAAATGGATCTCGAATGAGAAGCAATACTTTCAATTACATAAGATGGATCGGTCAGAAATCTTGCGCGACAGGATAGACAGGATAGAGATATTCTATGGATATCTTAAACTCGAACCATTTTCATATTCAGGGCATATACATATATGCATTCTTAGGTCCACTTAAATTTTGGTTAATTCAATGATTTCACTCAGTGAGCCAAAGTTCAACACATGAGTTCAAACTGAACCTAAACATTTGAGCCTAGTAGGCTTGAGAATACTTTTCAGAAATATTGATTATAATCTATCCAGTGAATAAGAAATGAAAAACATATTATCATATATTCATATTTATTGAAGAAAACAAAAACAATTGAATGAAATATTTATCTGAATCAGCTAAGGGGGTTCTGAACTTCTAAAGGACACGCAGAGACCCTGAAAAAAAAACATTTTTCAAGACATAACATAACACTGAATGGGAGAGATTGACAACATTCATAACCTCCAAATAACGTATATGAAGGAAGGAATGTACAATAGGGAATCGAGGAACGAGGTCTCGTTCATAAATATATTATATATATATATATATTTCGATTTCAAAATGGCCGTGAATAAAATTAATCAATCAATTCATCACGGACATATAGAATTCTTCCATCAAATTCACTTACCTCATAAATAACACAATAACAAATAATCCAGGATCCAGGCAATACTCAAACTCGATTCACTAAGAAATCTCTCAAAATATCACTTGAAATAACACTCACAAAAGTTTCGATCTAAAGCTTCCAAGGAAGCGATTAGAAATAGAAATTATAGAATGGTGTGGTTAACCTATAATGTGGTTAACCGACGCCGTGGAATTTGACAGTCCACGAATGGTGACATTCTATTGGCTGTTGATGGCGGGATTTTATAGCGTTCATGGTCAAGTGTTTAGTGACATTTTACTGCGCACAAATTTTGTATACAAAAAAACTTCAACTCGGTGATAAAATGGGAACATGAATTTATATTTAACTTTCGCCATCGTACGTAAATCTAAAAATTGATGAGATGATTGAATTTATGGTTACAATTAAATGCAAACAGTCGCCATCCGCTAATTGCTGTCCAAAAATAATTTGAAATTTCATTTCCAATGTATACCTTCACATATTCCTTAAATATGACGTACAGGATAATCCAGGCATATTATGAGCGGAATATTCCAGAAATATTACGTGCGGAATATTCCAGGGATGTACCATGAAGAATATTTAATTTTGAATATCCTATGAATATTCCAGAAATATTCTTTACAGAATATTCTTTTCGGTATATTCTCAGCATATTCTTTTAGGAATATGCCTGAAATATTCGCATGGAAATATTCTCGGAATATGCTGCAAGGGATATAGATATTCTATGATATTCCATGAATATTCTACGAATATTTGGAATATACCTATCCCATTTTGCACATTCAGGGAATATTCTATGAATATCCGGTGCTGTCTGGGTTGTTTTTTCATATGTAATACCACTAGAGATGGAATTTTGCTGGCAAAATTTCTCGATTGTAATATGAAAGTTTGTTGCTCGGAAATTTCGCGAATGATATTTGTATCAAAATCACGAGCCGGCAGGCGAGTGATTTTGGAAAAAATTTCCGATGAGCAACAAACTTGAATATTACAAGAGAGAAATTTACCTGCTTAAATTTCATTAGACGTTTCTGGTGAACCAGATATCGGATCCATTTGAAAATTTGCATCAGTGCATTATCGGACATTCTCTACTCAACTAAAATATTTTCGTCAATGCGGTGTTGCCACTTCTATTAGAAAGTAGTAGCAACTTCGCTTTTTCAAATGGAACATCTGGTATATTATATTATTTTTGGAATCTCCAAGAACTTCCCGACAACTTTCCTCCACACTTTCCCATACCTATCTGTTGCCGTTTTCGAAATATAAATTATTTTCAATTTTTTTCAGCGAAAATCATCACGTCTAAAAATGCTGATAAATTCGGGTTGAGAGACACTATGGCATTGAAATTTGGTTTCGAGTTAGGTGATACATGAATGCTTCCAACACAACAGCCTGATCTACGTTGCCTGTAATACAGGGTGGTAAAAAATACAGTCTTTTCGTTTGCTTGAAAAAGTGACTGAAAGTTGTTTATTTCAAATGTAACGCCCTGTATATTATTAGAAATTCAGAAAGCTCATGAAATTTGCTTTCATTCTATGTATATCATGCTTATACCTAACTAGTCAATTTCGGACTTATGAGCATTTATTTGTTGAAATGTCCCTTCAAAATGGTATTTCCATTCGGTATTGGGTGGGCAGGTCATGATTTCTATTTGATAGTACCTTGTGACATTCTGATAATAAAGGCACCAAAAAACTTGAAAGTGAAACTATTTATATGATTTATTATTAAAAAGTAGAACAATCATGTCGAATATTTCAAACAACCAAACTTATATGGAATCACCCTGTTATTTGGAAAAAACGAATTTTAATTAAAAAAAAGTCGCTGAAAAGTAAAGAGCAGTTTTCCCAAAACAAGTTCATTACAAAAATAATATAAATTATTAAAAGATTATTTTTATAATAGAACAGAAAATTAAAAGTGTAAATTTCTCTAAAAATAATTTTTATGTAACTGAGAATTGAACAACAAATAAAACGATTTTAACAAATCAATAATCAGTATTACCACCCCTGGCATTGATACAAGCTTGAATTCGACGAGGCATGCTTTCTATTAAGTTGTTAATTTCTTCTTCTGTAACATTTGCCCATTCCTCTAAAGCCGCTTGTATAAGTTGCTCTGCGTTACCAGGATTATTTTTACGAGCTCTAATTTTTCTTTTGATCCTATCCCACAAGTGCTCGATAGGATTAAGGTCCGGTGAACAAGATGGCCACACTAAAACAGTCACACCTTCTGTTTCGAAAAAATTTTTTGCAACTCTGCTGGTATGTGGAGGTGCATTATCCTGCATAAATAGGAAATAATCTCCAAAAGCACCTCGCCAGAGCCTCACTACAGGTTGTAGCACTAGATCAATATACCTAGGCCCTGTCAGAGATTGTCTAATGGGAATTAAAGGAGTTTTCTCACCAAACATAATTCCGCCCCAAAACATTACAGTACCTCCTTTGTATTTAGGGATCGGTCTTGCAGCTTGGAGCCTAGCTTGCCTCCCTCTACCTCTTAAAATGCGAACACGCCGGTCGTCTGATCGTAGGCCAATTTTGGTCTCATCCGAAAATAAGACATTTTTCCAATCTTCAATAGTGCAATTTTCATGCTCTAAACACCAATTAAAACGGTCAACTTTATTTTGCCTTGATAGTTCTGGAACTCTTAACGCTCTTCTCTTGAATAATTCCCGAGCGCGAAGTCTTTTTCTGATAGTTTCGACAGAAACACTAATACCTGTAGCTTTCAAAAATTACCTTTGAAGCTCTGAATGAGATACTGCGGGATTTCTTCTTGCTGTTTGGGCTAAAAAGCGATCCTGCCTTTCTGTAGTTACTCTTCCACGACTTCTTCTCGGCCTATTCTTTAGGGTTCCTAACTCCAGAAACCTTGCACAACCCCTTGTGTAACCGCCACCGTTCTTGCAATCTGTCTTTGTGACATACCTTGTTCTGCCATAGTAATAATTCTTCCTCTCTGGACTTCCGATAACCCCACATAAGGCATTTTTATTTAAAACTCCGCAAAAAAACAAAATATAAATTCACTGCGACGTTCGAACGAAATGGTAAAATCGACACTGCAAAGCCAAATCTTATCAAGTGCTTATGAACCTAACTGTTTTTGTGAGTAAACACATGCACTTCGAAAAAGATATCAAAATAATATTTCATCTTAATACTGGGTGATTCCATATAAGTTTGGTTGTGTGTATATTCGAATCGCTGGCCGTTCACTTCCAAGCACTTCAAAGTCAAAAGTGAGGGTGTTGACTGCTTTCGTCCTGGCAGATCGTATTTCTTTGAAATCCACATCTTTAAATGCTTGGGTAATCCTTTCCAACAATTCATTTCTCGAATGCACGGGTGTTTTGTAAACTTTTTCTTTCAACATTCCCCACGGATAATAAATCTAATGGATTAAGATCGGGTAATTTAGCTGGCCAATTCCACGGTCCCAAGCGCCTTATCCACCGATCGTCAAAAAGTTTCTCCAGTTAATAATAATAAACAAATTCATGAGCACTTCGTTTAAATAGTTTTCTTCCATCGTTTCGAGGCTTTCTGAAATAACGAAAATGTTGAAATTCAAGTTTCTTGGTGCCTTTATTATTAAGACAATGTGACAAGGTACTGTGGAATAGTAATCATGGCCTGCCAACCAAATACCGAATGGGAATACCATTCTGAAGGGACATTCTGACAAATAAATGCTCATAAGTCCGAAATTTGACTAGTTAGGTATAGGTATGATATACATAAAATGAAAGCAAATTTTGTCAGCTTTCTGAATTTCTAATAATATACAGACCATTCCATTTGAAATAAACAATTTTCAGTCACTTTTTCAAGCAAACGAAAAGACGTAACGTTGATCAGGCTGATGTGTTGGAAGCATTCATGTATCACCTAACCCAAAACCAGATTTCAATGCCTAGTGTCTCTCAACCCGAAGTTATCAGCATTTTTAGAGGTCATGATTTTCGGTGAAAAAAATTTAAAATAATTTATTTTTAGAAAACGGCAACAGATAGCTATAGGGAAATGTTAAGAAAAGTTGTAGAGAAGTTGTTGAATATTTCAAAAATAATATAATATATCAGGTGTTCCATTTGAAAAAACAAAGTTGCTACTACTTTCTAATAGAAGTGGCAACACCGTATTGACGAAAATATTTTAGTTGGGTAGAGAATGTCCGATAATGCACTCGTGCAAATTTTCAAACCGATCCGATATCTGGTTCACTAGAAACGTCTAATGTGCCATCCACCGTGAATCACCCTGTATAAGCTTCATTGGCCATATTGAATAACATATGCGGGATACAATATTTTTTATTTATGAAGAGCTCCAGCGATATTTTGTTTGGTTCCGGGCGTCTCATTAAAACTCAAGTCAGTCCAACCATGCTTTCCTCACTCTTGGAACCACTTCCTCGAGCGCCTGCTCTAAATTCGCTCCCAGAAAGATTTGGAATTAGAAGGTGACCAGATGATCATGTTATGATCGAAAGTCATGCTTCGGATGACGTGCTACCGGTAATGAAAAGGCATCTGCATTCCCCGGACGTGACGTCCGCTTTCCAATCAAATAAATTCGCATTTAATTTCAACTCGGCAATTTCAGGTTGATTGCAAGCGATAGAAACAAGAACCGGCAGCAGCACCAAACGCAGTAGTACACACCGCCCCAGGACATACCTGCAAATAATAACCTATCCTTGCAGAAAAGATTGGATCTTGCGTATCCGTCTGCAATCTAGAAAACACTAAACACATATCCTAGTTGTCCGGTGCGTGATGGACTCCTAATTAGACACTGCGCCTGTCACGTGTCTACTCGGCACTCTAATCAGGAATATGTGCTCGAGTTCGTCCTTTGTTTTTTCTTCTTTGGTGCTGCCGGCGAAATGTTATGCGCGTCTTGAATGCTGACCGCGTGTTCAAGGAAAATGAATTTCTCAATTAATTCGTAATTTCTCCTGATGATTGGAGTAAGTAGCGTTACTGGTACGTTGGGAGAATAGTTTGAAAATTATACTGGAAATAAAAACTCTTCGTAAAATATCAATCGTTAAGTATGAATTGCTACTGACCGCACAGTAGTTCTTCGATCCAAAGGGAACATTTTCCGCATCTTTGTTCTTCGTTTTCCTACTTAAACATTAATCTTCGTTCAACTTACGTTCAGTATCTTTCTCAAACGTTTTCGTTTTTGGATACTACCTCTGTGTCTCCTGGCTTTCTCAGCACCAGTACATTCTTCATGAGATACTTCTTCTACTTCTGGAATTTAAACAGCATGAAAGGCAGTTAATTCTTGACCATGTAACCCTCTCAACCATGTGGAGCATGTCTGAACAAGGACTGTTTGGCGCTTTGGAGCATTGTGATCATTTTCTCTGGATACATATACATCCTTCGATTGAGTCTTCCATCGGTATCAACTGCATGAGCTACTACGAGGATGTATTGATATCTAGTTAGCCTAGAGCAGTTCCATGCATAAACAAAATATTGCGATACCATATCAACGAACAATAACTTATTAGAAGTGTCAGTCTAGAGTTCGACGTCAAAAAAGTGAACCAGAGTTACGCAATAAATTTTAAAAAAAGATGTCCACCGAAATTGTAAAAATCGAAAAATTGGAGTATCGGGCCATCATCAAGTACCTGCATTCAAAAGGGTTAAGAGGTAAGCAGATTTACGAAGATATGCTTAATACCCTTGGTGATCAATGTCCTTCGTAGGCGACCGTGAAAAATTGGACCGCAAGCTTCAAAAGAGGTAAATTTTCCATTGAAGATGATGACCGATCGGGAAGGCCAGTTTCTGTGTCAGTCCTCGAAAATATCGATGCAGTTCATGACATGATTTTATCAGACCGTCGAATTGGGCAGAAGATTTCAGACGAACGCGTTCATCATATACGATGTATACGTAGTTCACGTCAATTTGGATATGAGAAACATTTCTGCAAAATGGATCCCCAAATGTTTGAATGTTGACCAAAAGCGTGCAAGGGTAGAATAGAAGCATCGCGTTCGATCTGTCCTCGATTTGAAAACGATGTAGACTTCATTCTTGAAACGAATTGTTTCTATGGATGAGACTTGGGTACATTTCTACGATCCAGAAACAAAGCAACGATGAAACGGCGACACTCTGGTTCTCCAAGACCTAAGAATTTCCGTGGCCAAAAATCTGCTGGAAAAGTTTTTGCTTCAGTTTTTTGGGAATGCCATGGAGTAATCATAACTGATTTTTTGGATAAGGGTAGAACAATAACTGGAGATTACTATTCGACATAACTGACCACTCTACGGGAAAAAATTGAAGAGAAAAGGCGCGGAAAGCTATCCAAAGGTATTTTGTTTTTACAGGACAACGCCCCAGTACATAAATCTCATGTTGCCATGCAAAAAATTCGTGGTTTAGTGTTAGAATCACTAGAACACCCCCCTTATTCACAAGATTTGGCTCCATCCGACTATCATTTCTATCCTCAACTGAGAAAAAGTTTAAAAGGTCGTAAGTTTTCTTCCAACGAAAGAGGTAGGTAATAAAAGCTGTGGAGGACTGGTTTGCAAAGCAAGAAGAAACAGTTTTTTTGAAAGGTCTAGTTTCGTTGTAATAAATGTATTCAATTAAGAGAAGAGTATGTTGAGTACTAAAATATTTTGACATTGAAATTTTGTTTGGTTCTATAGTAGGCTAAGAATGTTTCAATATATCCTCGTATAGTTATTTGGGTCTTCTTAAAGTCTGTGCCAGTGGATAAAGAATTGTCCCACCAACAGAAGCACTCATGTGATCGTAGAAGGTGTCAGTTCAGTTAATTTCAAAGTGGATGCTGCATTGCTTCAAGACTCAGTTTTGCAGGCCACTCTCTTCCTTATGCTTCTTCTTTCTCTTTTCTTGAGACTTGGTCTTTTTTCTTCTACTTTTCAACATGTTGGGTGATGTCCAGCTTTCGCACCATCTCTTAGGAGGTCGGCCGAGAGGTCTTCTTTTTCATCTTTGCCGCTCCATGTCCCAAACTGTATTAGGAAGGGATGTGATTGTCCGTCGATTTTGAAAGCTGAATTTGTGAAGTATCTGGGGGTACACGTTGATCAATTTTTGAGGTGGGATAAGCATGTGGAGAGTTTAGTGGAGAAATTTTCTATAATTTAAGGAATATTATACATGAGACGGCTCTGTTACACGTTTATGAGGCTTTGACTCTGTCGGCTATTCGTTATGGACTAGCTATATGGGGAGGTATGTTCAAGGGTTGTGCTAGAGCTTTAGAAACAGTACAGAATACAATACTGAAAATTATACATAAGGTGGGATGGTTGTACAATACTGAAAAATTGTACAGTGAAACGAAACAGATGAAATTTAAACAACTATACATTTACGAATGCCTTCTGAGACAATTCAAAAAAGAAAATACACTAGTTGAACATAACTACAATACCAGATATACATCCAATCTCGCAGTCCCTTTCCCTAGATTGTATGCTAGTCATTTGCAGCGTGGCTTGCCCTATCATGGACCTAAGTTCTTCTCTCTATTGCCGTGTCGTATAAAGTTGAATTTCAACCCAAAAAGAAAGAGGGACAAAAAAAGATTAATTCAGTTTGTGATGGATGAGCGCGAGACTTTTTATAGAATACTCACAGGTTGATGCGGATGACATAATTTTGTACAGGTCAACAGGTCAACAGTTTGTCCTACAATGATTCTTTCTGGTTTCTCCAGGTAATGTTAAATGTGATGATATCGTTTGTATTTTTGACGTGTGATTCAATGTTTGTTATTCATTAAATATGGAAAGTGTCAGCATCTAAGCTATGCTTAGGCCTCGACACTTCCGGGAATTGTATACTTGAATATTTGTATGGAAGGAATGAATAAAGTATTATTATTATTATTACTTCGATAAATGAAGCCCACATATTAGCATCAACATCATAAGCAAAACTAATAGCGATGTTTTGAAAAAACAAGAATTCAACACAAGAATAACAGGAACATTCATACTTTCTTTTTCTTTGAAATAGCAAAAAGCTAACAAACGCATTGAAATCGAACGAACAAAAGACCTATCATAGCATTGTATTCCTCAAGATAACAATGAACACCATTTATTTATATAACCATTGTCAATAAATGTTTTACTGAGGGAACATTTCCAATGGCGATAAAAATTGCAAAATAACCCCAATACACAAAAAAAAATGGAGCAAGGATAATATACAAAACTCCAAACCTATCTTTAATCAGCCAGCACTATCTAAGGTATAAGAGTCCGTAGTTAAATCCAGATTTACGAAATTCTTTGAGAAATATGCACTTATCCTTAACTCCATAAGGCATATTGATCCATAGCAACTGCTAATGTCGATATTGTAGAACAACTATACAATCAATTGCATATCGAGTGTGCTTCATGTCAGATCAAGGGGTACATCTCATATTATTTCTGAATTCCATAAATCAATTTTATCCTCTTATACCATGACCATGGCCGTCTTAAAGACAGATCTAAGCTTCAAACTGGGCTTAGATAATAGATCAACAGGCAAACATAATCTATCTAGGGCCCCTTAGGTTCACCAAAATCAGCGAATTTGGTACACAGGACTTTAATGACATGCGAACTCTCATAATTCTATACTATACTAAACTGGTACTACCTATTTTGGAGATCGACTTCCTTAAGACACTTTTTATCGGGCAACAATGTCTTTGAAACCACTAAATATACTGCTCCACAAGAGTATTCAATCGTTTTTAAAAGTATGTAATCTTCGAGAAAATCGCTGTGAAATCATTTAAAACTTAATAACAACTTGAATCGATCCAATAAAATCAGGTATGAGACATTTCGTCAATCTGGTCGCCTTTTTTTCTGACGTTTGGTTCTTTGCATAATATACTTCATTAATGTTCTTATTTTGAAATGAAGTTAGTTTATCAACGGCTTCGATTTGACACGAGTTTTATGAAAATGCAAAGACGTAAATTAACAAACGCTGAGGCTAATAGGGCTATCGGAATGCTACAGGGTGACCTAACTCAGGTTGCTGTAGCGGAAAGGCTTCAAGTCAGCCAAAGTGTGATATCTCGACTTTGGAATAGGTTCAGGGAGACAGGTTCTGTGTTGGAAAGACCAAGGCTTGGTGGGCGACGAAATACAAGACCTGCTCAGTGCTCAGGATCGTTTAATCACCGTTTCGACGAGAAGAAACCCTACATCTACGTGTAGAATGCTACGGAATACTCTTCAAAATGCAGATGGGGGACCAAGTTTCCATTGGAACCATCAGACGACGTTTGAATCTAGGTTCTGGACGTCCATTGAGAGGATTTCCATTAACACGTGACCATAACGTCAAAGACTGGAATAGGCAAGGCAACATATCAGTTGAAACGATCAATGGCGTAGTGTCCTTTTCACTGATGAATCCAGATATGGACGATTTTCAGATTCTCGAAGAATAAGGGTATGGACAATCCCACGCATACACCGTAATCGTCGCTATGTCCAAGAAGTCCATTCATTCCGAGGGGGTAGTGTTATGGTATGGGCCGGGATATGTTTCAACGGGCGCACTGATCTACACATTTGTCCTGGGAATATGACCGCCTTACACTATAGGGAGCATGTCATAGACATTGCTGTGCCAAATTTTCACGCTGCTATTGGTGAAACTTTTCAATTTCTAGACGATAACGCTAGACCGCACCGTGCAGCCGTAGTTGAGAATGCGTGCGAGGAGCCTGGTATTCCACATTTACCAATACCTCCGCACTCACCAGATTTGAATTGCATAGAACATGCATATGGTTCAAAGAAGATTAGATAATCATCAACCTACCCCAGAATCCTTAAATGATCTGAGAGAGCTTCTGCCCCGTTTATGGAACCAAATTCCTCAAGAAATGTTCAACAACCTCGTGTGTAGTATGCAAAGAAGATGTCAAGTTGTTATTGATGCCCGTGGAGGCCATTTGCCATACATTGTATTGATAGTCTTAAAATGCTTGAATTCTCTGGGAATAAAATTTCGTTATTTTACTCGATTTTTCTTAACCACTCTGTATACGCTGCAGACCTACAGGCTAAAATTAATTTGCAACTTGAAAACATATTAATATGAATTTTCATTACAAAAATCTTATTTTAACTATATTTTTTGCAATTCAAGTCAATATCCCTAACTCATGTGGAGCAGTTTATCAACCCCGTATTCGAATTGTTAAACCGTTAGGAAGCCTTCATTTTTTCTTGAAACGCAAACATTGAAAATTGTGATTGAACGGATTTGGAGATTCATGTGGAATTTTACTTGCTTATCATATTGTTAGATTTCCTTAAAAATCTTGCGTTCCATGGAAAAATTCGCAACAAACAAAAAGTTTTTCAATTTGATGGGCTCTCAAATGATTTTCAAGAAATTCAAGAGCGCCTTCAATGTTCATTGTGGCCCAGTAAAAGTATCTCAAGGGGGTCCATCGTCAAAATACAAAAATCGTCAAAAGCCTCGAACCCCTTACCCCCATCAACTCTCAACTTGAGAAACGTAAGGGGGCCAAGACTTTTGACGAAGAGCATTTTGAGATTAACCCTAATATGAAACTCCTGTGCACCAAATTAAGTGATTTTCTTATGTCCGGATTCTGAGAATGAAAGGAAAGTATTTTTTGGGGGATGAAATTCAGGGGCCGGTGAATTCATTTGATTGACCATTCTTTGAACAAAGTTCGATTCGACGAATTTCAATCGATTTCAATTCCGATTTTTCAACGTCCATTCCCACCAAAATTTTAATAATTCTCTTATATAACCCAGTGCACCCTTCGAGATATTGTGCTAAATGGGTTCCCGAACCCTCAACATGGCGACCCGCTGAGGCACCTCATGCCTCCTGCCCCGTAAAACTGCAAGCTGAAAAGGATTTTAATAAATTCATCTAATCATGTCCGACTTTCGAGTCAGAATTAATCAATTCGGAACCGTATGAGGTGTAACGGCAGGTTTTTGATTGAACTGTTTGATTGATAACGAACGGTCTACCTTTCTGCTGCTTATGGTCTACGCCTTTGTGAACCACGGAGGTGGCGCAACGTGTACCCATTTTTTATATGTCCAGAGTTCATTAATCAGGGAATTTCTTCGGCAGATTGCTTTCTTATAGTATAATGAACGCGCTGATATAATGAACCGAAAATGATAAAAGATGGTAGGTTACTTTTCGTCGAATTAATGTTGTCATTTATTGAATATATTAATGGATCGAACAAGAGACGAAAAATGGGGCTATTTTCAGTTGTACAATGGTCCAAAATCAGGCGAATCCAATATACACACACATGTACCTACCTACTACGCTTTTAATACAGTGTGGAAAAACCGAATGAAATATATTTATGTATTATCTCGGTAACTGTGAATACTACGAAGGCGTAGAAGGGCCACATTTTAAAGTAAAATATTTTTCAGTATAATTAAACTCGGAATTATACCTAATTCCGACTTCAAAGTCGGAATTAGCACTAATTCTGACCCCAAACTCGGAATTAGCGCTAATTCCGACATCAAACTCGGACTTAGTACTAATTCCTCGGAATAAGTACTAATTCCTCGGAATAAGTACTAATTCCGAGTTCCAACTCGGAATAAACCCTAATTCCGACTTCAAACTCGGAATTATGTGTTAATTCTGACTCGGAATTAGGGCAGAAGCAGTTGTTCGGAGATGTTTATGCATCTAATTTCAATGATTTTGGAGATATTTGAGATATTGTTGATTCATGTTATACCAAGAGCCAATTCCATTCAATCTTTTCTCAGAAGGTACTTCAAAACCATATTCTGTAACCGTGTCAATGGCCGAAGCAGTCGAGAGACATGAATTTCAATAAAAAAAAAACATATTCTGTGATCACATAAATTCTCATTAGTTTTCAAACATATCAACAATTAATTTCTTTGTCTGCGTCATCAACTAGGCGAAATACGTACAAAATGGCTTAGGCTTCATGATTTGAATTTGGATGTATCAATTTCATAACTATCTACCATATCACAAACCCTAGTGGCTTCTATAAACCTCTGAAAACTCGCAAGCGCTACTCTAGTTAATTCGGTCGTTATGATATGATAACAGGTATCGATAGGTCACGAGTTTTTTTCATTGCGTCAAATTTTGATAATGAATGGCCAGTTTTCATAACTTTTTTCATTTATGTTGCATTCATTTCAAACTTTACTCATTTGACATTACGTTCACAAAGCCTAATTTACTCATTCCATATGATTTTTGTCAACGCTATATGAACAAAATGACATATACAGTCAACGGACGTGAAAAAGGAATTTCAGATGAAGAGTATGTACCGGACCAAAGCAAGACAATTCTTTTCAGTTAGCACCCACATTTTCGAAAATGAAGAAATTTTTTTTTGCATTCGTTAGTAACTCATTAGTAAATATTTGTAACCCCAAAATTTTCTTTTGTACCTCAAGGGAACTCATAGAAAAACGCCGCATTCCGCTGGGTGCTAACTTCACGGGCATCCACTTCTCAATTTTTCGCGAAAAAAAAAATACGATCGGAAAGTCCTTCGTTAGTAACTAGTTATTTGTAACATAAAAATTTTCGTTTATAACCTTACCCTTACTGAAAAAATGACACCCCTTAAATGCGAAGTTAGCACCCACATTTTCGAAAATTTTCAAATTTTCTATTTCATTCGTTAGTTCGTTAGTAACTATTTGAAACATAAAATTTCCGTTTTTAACCTAACCCTTACTGAAAAAAAGACACATCTTACATGCGAAGTTAGCACCCGCATTTTCGAAAATGAAGAAAATTTTTTTTCATTCGTTAGTAACTCATTAGTAACTATTTGTAACAAAAAGATTTTCGTTTGTAACCTATTCTTTAATGAAGAAAGTAACACGAGAAGTCAGCACCAACATGTTCGACAATGAAGAAAATATTTTTCGCATTCGTTAGCAACAGGTTGGTAACTATTTGTAACATAATAATCATCGTTTGTAACCTAGCTTTCAGTGGAAATATACATACATTCGTGCGAATAAATTCAACAAATTTTCGAAAAAAAAATATTTTCAAAATATCATTTGAAATACTATACAATAGTAGGTAGACGTCAAGTACCTACCATTGTTTTCGGTATTAATTTTATTTTTTTCGTCATATCATCATACACCTCCAAGGCTCCATCATTTCTGCGACAAATGGCAGACCTAAGCTATTCCTGGTGACTGAAAAATTGATAGTTAAAAATAGTTCATAAATAAAAGTTATCGAGAGCAAAAAACTATAGTATTTATTTGAAAATGTTCAGATATCAGAGGTGTCTTTTTCCCACTGAAGATTAGGTTACAAACGAAAATTTAAATGTAACAGTAACTAATGAGTTGCTAAAGAATGCAAAAAACATTTTCTTCATTTTCGAAAATGAGGGTTCTGACTTCGCATGTTAGAAGTGTCGCCTTTTCATTAAAGAATAGAACAAACAAAGATTTTTATGTTGCATAGTAACTAACGAGTTACTAACGAATGAACGGAAAATTTCTTCGTTTTCGAAAATGTGGATGCCCGTGAAGGTAGCACCCATCGGATTGCGGTACCCTTGAGATACAAACAAAAATTTTTTTGTTACAAATAGTTACTAACGAAGGACTTTCAGATCGTATTTTTTTTTCGCAAAAAATTGGGAAGCTCGTGAAGTTAGCACCCAGCGGAATAAGGCGTTTTTCTATGAATATCCTTGAGGCACAAACGAAAATTTTAAGGTTACAAATAGTTACTAACGAATGAAAAAAAAAATTTCTTCATTTTCGAAAATGCGGGTGCTAACCTCGCATGTAAGATGTGTCTTCTTTTCAGTAAGGGTTATGTTAAAAACGGAAATTTTCATGTTACAAATAGTTACTAACGAGTAACTAAAGAATGAAATAGAAAATTTGTAAATTTTCGAAAATGTGGGTGCTAACTTCGCATTCAAGGGGTGACATTTTTTCAGTAAGGGTTAGGTTACAAACGAAAATTTTCATGTTACAAATAGTTACTAACGAAGGACTTTCCGATCGTATTTTTTTTTTCGCAAAAAATTGAGAAGTGGATGCCCGTGAAGTTAGCACCCAGCGGAATGCGGCGTTTTTCTATGAGTTCCCTTGAGATACAAACAAAACTTTTGAGGTAGCAAATAGTTACTAACGAGTTACTAACGAATGCAAAAAAAAAAAATTTCTTCATTTTCGAAAATGTGGGTGCTAACTTCACGGACACTTCTTTTCAGGTTCCATCAGAAAATAAGAACCATGACTTATCATAGCATATTGAGAACAAAAACATTCATTTGCGGCTAATAAAGGCAATGCATCTTATACTTCTACGCCTTCGTAGAATCATCTCCGAATACTATCATTAATCTCGACTGTCCCCTTTTCTTTAAACTCGGAATCAGCACTAATTTCGTGTTTGAACTCGAAATTATGCATAGTTCCGAGTTTGAAGTCGGAATTAGCGCTAATTCCGAGTTGAAAGTGGGAATTAGGGTTAATTCCGAGTTTAAACTCAGAATATATATATATTCTTTTGAAAGAGAGAATTATATACTGTTTTCTTAAATCAAACAATATAATATGGCATATGGCACGTGTGAAGAAATGGCGACAAGGAACAGATTGTATAAAAGAATAAAATCTGTTTCCCGCTCCAAATCTGAGTGTTTGCAGAGGGAATGTAAACGGGGTACCATACTATTCTGCGTATGATACACGAGAACAGATAAAAACCTCTGAAAAAACTCTGTCTCCCCGTGTTTGTGTGGTGATACTGAATTTGTTCAAAAAAATATGCTGCTATCCATGTTACAGAACTCCTTGTGCTTGAAAACATGCCTTTTCATCGAACTGGAGGCAAATATCTTGAAATTATATCTGTAACAAGACAAAAAAGAAGAAAAACGAGAAAGAAGCAGTAGAAAAAAATACTTCACCTGCTAAATAAACCTTTTCACAAAGTCCTAACTCTCTCATGGATCGGGAGGATCTTTCGATCAGGTCCGATCTTCCAAGTGTACTCGGAATTAGCAGGACTAATTCCGAGTTTGAAGTCAGAATTAGAGCTAATTCCGAGTTTGAAGTCAGAATTAGTGTTAATTCCGAGTTTGAAGTCGGAATTATACCGAAAAATATTTTACTCTGAAATGTGGCCCTTCTACGCCTTCGTGAAGAACAGGGTCTTTGAATTGTACATATATTTTTACTGCAGATTCTTGAGGCCAAATAAAACAAATTTGGTAAATTTAAACCACAATTCTTGTTTGATTCCAGCAAGATTCACTTCAATTTTACATTTATGGTGATTCTACATATCTCATGTGCATATTTAATTTGATTTTGAGTTACAACGAAAGATCAGGGAATCTATTTTGCAAGAATTTTGTAACTTTTATAGATATAGAAGTTCACAACTTTCTCAAAATTTAATATTTCTAGTTCCAAACATCCAATCCACGGAGCAAGATCCGGTACTCCGATATGTCAATCAAATTTTCATCAGCCACTAAACAGTCACTGCCCCAATCGAGCGACTAACAAGCTTCATCATCGATCAAACGGCTTATTTCCCCCAATCTGAAATATCCAATCAACCTACCCTGTGATCAATGCCGATCTAACCGCGAATGCTGCTGGAGAATAAATTAAAACCGATAACATATTCAAATTACTTATGAATTCTAATGAGAAAAATTACTGTTCATTATCGATTTTCCTTTTTTACGAGTGGAGCAGCATATTGGTTCTTAACAAGAATTATGTCAGATGCTCTCAGCATGCAGAGTGGAGCGGCCACTGACTGAAGATTGCGCGTCTTGTACAGGTAGCTCACCTGCAGATGCCAGCAGCGGGGTGGATACCAGAACCGTAACGGTGATCACTTTAAATGCCAAAGGGTCTAATTGAACAGTCAATGAGGATAAAAATAATCCGAGAATGAAATTAACGATTTTGAACAGAGTATTCTGTTACTGCTGTTTTTTTGTTGCAAATGAAACTTCATTGTGAACAAGCTTTTATTAATTTTTAAAGACAAGCGATCATAATAACAACACTCATAACCCATTTTGAAGCCGCCATCTTGAACTCCTTAATTTCGAATAATCATAATTACAAAACTCGTCCGCCGTTTTGGAGCCGCCAACTTGAGTTTTTCAATTTTGACAGAAGAATCATCATTGTTGAACCGAAAATCCCCCAGATACTAATTTTGAATGGAATCGGATCATAATTACAAAACTTTTCCGCCATTGTACAGCCGCTATTTTGTTGCCAATGCATAGGTCCGTCTGTTCGTTTAGTTTTTCTGTCGGGTTATTCGAGTACTTTTATTCTATCTTCGAATGAACTATCACAAAGTAACGGAATATTCTGGCCATTATTTTCAGTAAAATTGCAACACTAGTTTGTTGATTTCCGTACAAGAAAGTAGCATAACTGAATCTTCCAACCATCTATCTATATATATAAAAGAAAGACTATATATATAAAAGAAAGACTATATATATAAAAGAAAGATGTTGGTTACACCATTTATAACTCGAGATCGGATGGACTGTTTGATATAAAACTTCATTTATGGATTCGTCTACGGTCTGGTTATTATAAAATACAATAAATCTTGGAAAAACCGATGAAAATTTTAATTATGCAAGAAATGCTTTTTCTTCTTTTGAATAAGGCCACTAGGTGTCGCTACCGTTGATGCGTATAGTCGTACAGTGACAAGATGAATCTCTGTACGTAGTCGTAGGTACTTAGTTTGATATTACCGCTGTTATATGGCGATGTGTGATTCGCATGGAACTCATGGTAACATGGAAGTCTATTACCAGATCAAAAAGCGGGTGAACATCTCAAGTTGGTGGAACAGTGAATTTTTTCCGGAATATCAGGTAAATCGGATTTTGACAATCAGATTCAAAAGTGAGTTGCCCATCTTCATCTTTTTTCTCTATTTTTGAAATGTTTTTGAATTTATGTTTGGGTAATAAATATATTTACGGAAATAACCGAATTCAAAATTGCCCATGATTAGTAATTGACATATTGTTTTAGTGTTTCTGTTTGCACAGAGACAGTATTGTAAGCGTCAATAATTTTGAAACGTTTGCTCATCGGGGTTTCACTAATGATATACAATAATGTTTCATGAGTTGCCTAATCTGATCTGGTCGAATTACCATCAATAAATTTGAATGTGAGTTCAACACAACCGGCAGTGTTGATAATTTTTCTTCTTCCATTTTTCACTCTTCCGTGTCGATCGTGCTATCGACTTCATTTGAACATCTCGATTTGCCTTCTTACGAGCTTGATATCGTCAACTAAATTGAACAAATTGAAGAGAGATTGATCCCTAAAACTTTTGTTTATTTGCCGTACCGATTGTTGAAAATAAGGAATTCACCTAATTTGGTCAACCTTTTATGAAAGCACTGTATGTGATGATGGAAAATACATGTTTCAACCTTTTAGATTTTTTCAATGAAATAAAATAACATCTACTGGAATTTTCCATTTACCCTTATTGGTAAACTTCGTCCCAGTCTCCCAGCACATGTTCTGTGTGACAGTGACAGACCATACCAATAGAAAAATGAAAATCTCGCTGCTCCACCAACTGAGATGTTTACCCACTATTTCGAGCTTGGCAGCATAGCTAAGATGTCTAAAATAATGGTGTGAGCACTTATTGGATTTTGAGAATTTATCATGACTGATTTTCAATACATCAAAAACCAAAAGTTATATGTTCAACAATTAGGTACCGCTTAAATAAAGAGAATTATCCTCATGTAAATTACAATAATATTAAAATTTTGTATTTTTTGAACTTTATTTTGCCTAATTCATCTCCTGCTTGAAAAATAGCAATAGTGAGTTTATACAACTTTAACGGTGAGTTTCACAAAGCGTAATGACCGGTGATCAGAGTTTGATCTAGAATCAACTCGATTTGACAGTTCAAAAATTAGAGAACCAATCCGTTAATCTCCGATCACCGGTGATTACGATTAATTAAATCCACCGTAAGTATAAGTTGGGCGAAACAAAGTTCGCCGGGCCAGCTAGTGTTTATTATACAGGACGGTACGTGAAATATTTCCTGTATTAACAGAGGAAAAAGTTTCTTCAACATTCGCCAGGTCTTTGGAATCATTGACTTCACAAAATATTCGCTCAAATTCATTATTTAACATAGCAAATAAACATTTTTATAAATACGTAATTACTACGACTTTCATGTAGAAAGGGCAACATTGCGTATGTATCTAACAGTAACATGACTATAACCTAACATTTACAAAATATACACGGTGAAATGGGTTAGAATTTCATGGCCAACCGATATACTTTATAAAAGTGAATGGAGTATAGTCTGTATAGTTATTTCAAATGTCTATCAGTTGTCTGCAAAACTCTATCCGTCGATCAAAATTATAGAAGCATTTGTATCCTATAAAGATTATTTCAATTTCAAATGTTTTCCATGCAAAATATCGACTTATGCAGCGGTTTCATGTCAAATTTGTTGTAGAAGGTCGAGGTGATTCCTGTAAATAAATGAATCAATTGCAACTGCTTTTGCAAAATTCGCCATAGTGAGGTCTCAACGACGTTCGATGCCTCCCGAATAATTATGACGGTTTGTTCAACTATACAGGTAATAATTTTTAAAAATGATAAATTTAGTCATCATGCAGTCAAATATAGCTTCTATTATCAAAGATGCCTTATCCGGTCTTGGGCCTATTGCAGAACCAAGAGGTTCACGTGCGCTTTCTGAAAGCTGTAGTCCATATGCATTAGAATCACAGATATTCCTTCGCTTGCTACCAGATTTTTGCGGTGGGCACCAATAGATTTAGAAGAGAACAACAGCAACGAATCGACGTCTTTCTGAGGAAAGTAATGACTGCATCTCTTGGACTGATTGATAGTTCTCGGATCAACTGTTCAACATGCAGTTGTACACGTTATTAGCGGCTATCTCTGGGCATCGACGCCACGGTGGTCCCATCTCTTCTCGAGATAGCGTACGGGCGCGCGGAATGGCAGTGCATGCGTCCATCCACTGTCGCATCTTTTGACTAGTGCCCCTGGATAATCAAAAAGCTAAATTACAGTATATTACACTATGTTATTAAGTTTTCTGACGGAAACTGATATTTACCTTAAGTTACAGCAGTTGAGATTTCCAATTAAGGGATATGAACAGTTACGACGGAAAATTTCAAGAGGACTGTTTCAATTTGTTGGGAATTAAGTGAAATAAACAATTTGAAGCATGAAGCGAAAGATGGTTCGAGATTTCAACTTATACACCTCTTCCTTTGAGTCTTGTTACAATCAAGTCAACAGCTCGCACGTGCTATTCACAAGTTTGGTGGATATGTTACAGGCAATGTGTATAATCCGGCAGTATATGTAGTACCAAGACAATGTATAAAATACCTGACACATAAAGGTAATTCATGAAATATTATTCATTCCATACCTTGTCTAGGCAATGTATACAATACCTAACGCGCAGCAGACAGTATCTAGTGTAAAGAGGCCCCACAATCGAGCACTAATGTTGGTTGTTATTCTAGAATTCAAGATTGCCAACCATGTTGGAATAAGATCAAATTAGTTCTATATTTGTTGGGCGGACCCTGATTCTTACGGTGTTGGTGCTTCTTGTGGAGTGGTTGACAAGGTTTACTATCTCATGGTTGCAAATTTGGACGCGAAGGGTTTACATTGAGCTAGTACCGTGATACAAGAAAATAAACTTGGGATATCACATCAAAGGCAAAAGCATGCGAATTTGGGAATAATGCTCTGCTCTGATCTGTATACGTCTTCATAGGGAACATATTATGTCTTTATAGGAAACATACGTATTCATACTATACATATTCTCGTAATTTCCACACACCATTTATTCCTCCAGGCCTCTAGACAGACCACCCCTTCTTTAGAAAAATGCCAGTCCTACACGCAATTAGAAGGTGCTGTCTCTAGATCTCAATTGGTTATAGGTCCAATAGAGAAAATAATTTTTACATTGCTGGCACCTGGGCCTAAATTTAACAATTTATTTTCAACAAATCCATAAAGTTTAATATTCCGACAAAGCTCCTTTTTACAATTTATAAAACGAACAGGGACCCATCTGAAGAGAGGGTGGCCAGATTTCGATGGTTTAGTACTACAACTCCTAAACTATAACAGATAGAGAAAAAGTAAGATACATGTCATGTTCTCTTTTTCGAGAAACAGAAATTGCTGAAAACCCCAAGTTGCTACAGCGTCTTGTTTCCGAGCTACAGGGCGATTTTATGATTTGGTCCATTATTATAAGGGGCTATAACTTCCATATTATGGGATCTACGCTCTTGAAATAAACACATCTTTAGGGCACTTTTTTAACTGATTTTCATCGGTGCTTTTGGATTTTTTGTATCTGCTCAAATTTCGGAGCTATAACAAAATTTTTTTCAAATGGAAACCATAGTGGAAAATGATATTTTCAAATTGATCTTCCTTCAACCATTTAAAAAATATATATCATCATATACTTTCGAGTCCACTGTATGTCGAAAATTGCGAAAAAACACTTTTCGATCAACAAAATCCTAGAAGGCTCTGATTCACTTCCTTCAAAACTGAGGCGGTCATAGAATTTCATGTCTTATTTATTTCTTATTCATTTTTTTCTTCTTATTTATTTATCACTGGAAACGCCCATTGGGCGTTTCCAGTGATTTTCAGAAAAAATCATTTCGGTAATATTTGACCCTCAGAATCTCGTAACAATTTTTCTTTTTGTTTTCTGTTGTCTATTTTTCGAGAAAAAAATTATTGAAAATACCAAAACGAACGTCAAATTCAAACGAGTATAAATCATAATTTGATTGGTTGGAACAGTACAGCGTTGCCAGGTCGCCATCCTCCTAACTATCCGTTCTTCTCTATCACGGAAGATTCGTTCTTATCATGGTTCTAATTCTGTGATCACAACGATGGCTGTTGGATTGAAGAGGTTATGGTGATACCCATCGAATTTATCAAGAAGCCATGTATGCTTCATAAGTGTCTGTGGTTTTATTTCTCCTATTTTAGACGACAAAATAGAGTTAGCGGCAACTACGCCTTCTTGATAGCTTCCATCACAAATTAGATTGGTCATGGATGTGTACGTCATCACGGCAGTGTCCAATGAGGTTCCGAGGATAGCTACGTCATCATGGCGCTAATTCGAATTTCAATATTTTATTAATGATAATAATAGAAAAAATGCGCAAAATTTAAAGTGAAAAATTGGTTAGGATTATGTTTTGGACTACTCTTAATGTATTTATGTAAAAAAAAATGGATTTCTTGATGTACTGGAAACGCCCATTGTCGAATTTAATTCAGTTTCATCATTGTTGTATTGTCTGGCGCTTCTAAAATTCTTATTTATAACACATCATGCCTTGCGAGAAATATTGAAAATATAATATGATAGAATGTTTTATACAAGCAAATTATGAAGCTGATAATGCATCTCAAATATATTTTGATAGATATCCTGAAAGAACTCAGCCGCAGAAAATTATATTCACAAAGCTTAAGAATAATCTAATGGCTTTTGTTTCATCTAAGTATTTAAATACTAGAATCAACAAGTTTGGTCTGAGTATTAATAAAGCTAATATTTCCTGAATCAATTTGGCAGCTTACAATGATTGTGAGATATCGAATTCGATGACCTTATGAGAACTTTAGAAGCGGCAGACGATACAATAATGATGAAACTGAATTGAATTTGACAAGTGAAAATAAATAAGACATGGAATTCTATGACCGCCTCAGTTTTGAAGGCAGAGAATCAAAGCCTGCTTGGATTTTGTTGAACGAAAACTGTTTTTTCGCAATTCTCGATATACAGGGTGAGTCTTTGACTTGTACATATATTTTAACTATAGATTCCTCCCATCAAAAGAAACACTTTTTTCCCATACCATTTTTCAAAATTCGGTTCCGTTTGGAAGATACAGGGTGTCAAAAATCCATGAAATTAACACTATTCTTTCCATATATGCGGAACCGATATTTCGAATGAACTGAATTTTGGTTAATAGTCTACTCTATTCATGGTACATATTCCTCAATTGAAACTTATTTCAAATTTCTCCTGGTAAAAAAGTTACAGTATAGTCGACTTATAAATTCACGCAAAAATACTATGAAACCACTTAAAAAAGATGAACGGTTCACGTTTTCGAAAGAATTGATTATTTTAGAAAACAAAAGTATTCTTATATTTTTTCAATAAAACGCGTCGTTCTCAAGTTATTCCTAATTGTATAAGATTGAATTAGAGGAAAAAATCATGAATTTCAAGAATTCTCTGAGTGCAGTCCTGGGTTAAATCTCATCGAAAATAATTTTTTTCTCTGGTCTCTCAACAAGTTACCAACGTTGTCAGGATGTTTATCAACTTTGTCAAGACTAAAATCTCTATGATGAAAAAACGTTTGATGTAGAGATATGTAATAATAAAATTCTACATTCGTGGGACATAAAATTGAATTCTAAGAAGCATGAAATTATTTTATAGGCACTAATAGGCAGTTTCTATTTAAAATTCATTGTTACCGGTCCTTCAGCAAAATATCTATCGAAACAATATAACTCGACACCAGAACGACACTATCACATCAATTCACTGAAAGTCATTTACATAATCATCACCTGTTTGCTTAGAATATTTGTTTTATATTCTAAGCCTGTTTGCTTCATTCTCTGTAAATAAATAAAGAGTGAACTTCGTCTATGGGATCACTGACTAAAGTTTTAGGTTGGACTGGTTGGAGCACAGAACAACGGTCTTGCGTCACGGCTACAATGGCTTCATCCACGCCGTGGATTCCACGGCCATCTGAAGGGAACGTAGCGCTTTCTTGAGTTCGCATTGTTTGAAGAGAAAATCGGCAATCTGGCATCGTCTTCTCTAGAGTTCTCTGGGTGAATTGAATATGTTCTGTGTTGAATATCACAGAGGATGGGTATAGTTAGGTCATTGACACCGAAACATATGACTTTGGATAATGGAGTTGGGATAGGTTAGTGAGAAACCAATTTTTATGAGATCGTTTTAGAATATCGAGGAAATATGAACAAATTATTAGTGTCTATAAACTAATCTTCAGGACAATCGAAGAAGGAACTTATTTTGGTGTGAGAAATATAGCTTTTCATACAGCCGAAATGATCGGACAGAACTAAGTGTTTTGTTAGGAAATATCGTGTTTATAACATTCTTATTCAAATAAGGTTGGTGCTTGAGTATTTTTCATATGTATCACCCAGAATATCTAATAATCACATCAATTTCAATCAAAAAATATGAACTTTGAAGTGTTTGCAGAGAATTGATCCAGGCACGCATTAAGCTCAACTTTTTTTTTCAAATGGCTATATCTCTTTAACAGAGCCGAATTCGGAAAAATGGAAAATGAAAAAAAGGTTTCCTTTGGCCTCAAGAATCTACAGTTAAAATATATGTACAAGTCAAAGACTCACCCTGTATAGTGAACTCGGAAGTATATCATGATATATATTTTTGAAATCGTTGAAGAAAGATCAATTTGGATATATCATTTCCCACTATGGTTTCCACTTGAAAAAATGTTTTTGTTATAGCTCCGAAATTTGAGCAGATACAAAAAATCCAATTGCACCGATGCAAAGCAGTCAGAAAAGTGCCCCAAAGATGTGTTTATTTCAAGAGCGTAGATCCCGTAACACGGAAGTTATAGCCAATTATAATAATGGACCAAATAACAAAATCGCCCTGTAGTTCGGAAACAAGACGCTGTAGCCACTTGGGGTTTTCATCAATTTCTGTTTCTCGAGAAAAGAGAACATGACATGTATCTTACTTTTTCTCTATCTTTTATAGTTTAGGAGTTGTAGTACTAAATCATCGAAATCTGGCCACCCTGTACAATCGAAATTGGCATGTCAAATGATGTCAACTCTAAATTGTGATATCTATGCCTAATTTCAGTTGAATATCTTATAGTACAGATACTATGATAAAAAACTCGAAAAAAATCAAACAACAACGCCCTCCTGTCTCTCGATAACTTTGCAGCACCTTTTTTATGGCAAAATTTTTTTCTTATGCAGGGAATCTCATTTCGTTTGTACCCCCAATTTAGTAATACTCTGTAGGTATACACATTCACGAATAGATTTCCACGTCACTTAAGTACTTTTGACGACACCTTTTATTTTTTATTGGCACTCTTCGCCTATAGCCCTACTAAAACCCAATACGTTACATGATACTACCTTCCTTAAATTTGCCATCAGAATTTCCGAAATGAACTGAAAACTAAAAAAACACACACTCTTCTTTATGAAGCTGACCTTTTTCAATTCCTAATATGCCATTCAACTATCTCCACCCTAGGGACGGCTGGCCGATCAAGCGCGTATTGTACGACGTTTGAATTTACTAGGATATCGAAATATTTTACATTTCTATGGTCAGAAAATCACTATACTTCTATTAAACGGTACGAAAACGTTTTGTTTCTGAAATGGAGATAATATTTAATGGACATCTATCAACTATTTATTTAATATTTGGAATAAAAAATCAGAAACTGCGATATTTATAACTAGGGTAAGCGAGGGCCGGTGGGTTGAACTTGTATGTATCAAACAGCGACCGAAGATCGAGGTATTGTACGGTTCTATTGGGGGGTACTGCGTGAGCGTAGGTGTTGCATTGCTCTCGAGCTGCTGGCCAACCCTGTGGCTTGTATGTTTCAAATAGTGACCAAAAATCAAGGTATTGTACCGTTCTATTCGATCGACTGGCCGACCTGCGTGATATACGAAAAGATGAGAAGGAACTTTTCCTCATCTAAGTGGAAACTTAAGATTTCGAGAGCAATAATCGAGAATTGAATTTCGAAATTGATTATTCAGAATAAGATTCAATAAACAAAATATTCAAAATTCTTTTCTATTTGTCGATAATTTTTGGGTAGACCCGGAAGACCCTGCATACCCTGACGAGCCGTCACTGCCTCAAACCTACAATGTACACATATAGAAGTTCTGGTGGGACACCCTATATAGGACCCAGCGGCGGCTCGTGAGGTTTGGATGTGGTAAGGCGACACATAGATTTTGAAAGACCGTGAAAATTTCAAATCTAGAGTATTTCGGAGATTTTATAAGATAAAGAGATAATGTCGGACGGCGAATTGAAACAATTTCTTTTCGAATTTTATAGTTCAATTGCGAAAGAGGAGTTTTTCGGCAACCGTCCGGGAAGTACCCACTTCCCGGCTATTTCTTTGAGAAAGTAACATTTCTCGGCCTAGTCCGGAAAGTACGTACTTTCCGGACTAGGCCGAAAAAATTCACGTCGTTGTTGTCATTGTGATGATCATCACAATAGCAACAAAATAATGGATGACAGTTCTGTTCTGTTCAATTCAAATAATAATCAAAATCTATAATAAAGAAATGTGTAATTTGTGATTCTACACGGCTGCCGAAAAAATATTGTACGCAACACGCCCGAAAATAGTTTTTTTGGACTCGCAGACTTCCAGGACTCGCCTCCGGCTCGTCCCAGAATTTTGTCTATTCGTCCAAAAAAACTCTATTCTCCGGACTTGTTACGTAAATTACCATTCCAGTGAGGAACAAATAATATCATGAATGGGTTCTATTTCTCAGGAATTTGGAAATACGACCTAATGTTCCAAATAAACAAAAACAATTAAATAAATATAGGAACGTACTTATCGGGTTCTCCTGCTTTCGAATAATGTTCAAATCAAATGAGGGTTATAAAACACAAATGCGAATGCGCGAACACAGAATTCAAACCTCAAATATTATAATTTATCGATATCAATAATCACTGAACTCCAGTGGAATCGTTGCAATCATACGAGTACGAGAGCGCGGGAGCGGAATCGCCAAGCGATCATTCTCGAAAGTACCCGAAGGCGGACGATTTCATCGCCTACTTTCTCCTCTATTTCGTATGCTTCTCTCTACACGCCAGTGTATCCATCCTTTACTGATTTACTGGTAGATTCCCCGGCACTCGGCAGGGCTGACGTGTAGTGATCGAATCGCAGGCGCTGGGATAGATCGCCTTCCGTTTAGGATGAGCGAGAAATGGTCGTGGCGAGGCTGCAACTGCAGATCCCGGGCTTAGGTGGAAATATCATAATTGCGTGCGAGATTTTTGGATGAAAAATTCTCTAATAACGTATTATAATTAAAGAGGGGTATCTGATACGTAAAATGAATATGAATCATTTTATAATTTCGATAAGAAGATTTCCAAGGTAGGCGCCGCCTACCTTGCCTACCCCGACGAGCCGCCACTGATAGGACCATAATTCCGAATAGCATTTTTCCAACTGGCTCCAGATGTAATTGGATAAACCATGACATAGCGAGTTATCGGCTCCACCCCGTGTAGCAATATTTGTGTGTCTGCTTTTGTATCATGCAAAGACATCAATCGAAATAAAAATGCTAACCTCCAGTTTGTCACAGTGCCAATTTGCACGAGGCCGAGAGCCGTGAATTTTCCATCTTCTAGCGTGAATATGTCATATCCATAGAAATCTCCACCGATGGCATTAAATTTAAGGGCTAATAAAAATGTCATTCCGTATAGAGACGTCTGGAATCGAGGTTTTTACTGCGCCATCATGCAAATTCAGAGCAAAGATGTTGACAAGTCGCCGCCGCTCGCGTGTTTTTGCGTTATGGTCAGAGCACGCTAGGATCTGAATCCAGGACGTCAATGTGCAAAATAAAAATAACTTCCCAGGTTTATTAAGTCATATTCAGTTCCATTGGGTCATTTTATGGTCAACCGCTTATATTAAGACTATTAGTTGCTTGTAAAAATCCGAAATTTCTACATTTATTAATATTATACTAGGGAATTATATTGCGGCAAAATTTAAATACAGTAAAATATGATCACTTCACGGTAGTGCACTCGTAGGAAGATGCCTGTTATTTGAATTTTTAATGACGGTTTGGTCCTTCAAGAGCCGTCTCGTTTCTTTCGTACTTTAAGGTTAATTTAGTACGTATGCAACTCAGTTTGCCGGCATTGAAACTCCATTTTATTGGACGTTTCTCCTCAATATCGGAAGATACGAGACGTAAAATTGTCCGTATCCACTGCGTTTTTATTCTTCTCCCGCTGAAGAGCATACGCGACTTCTCGTAAACTGAAAAACATATTGAACAACTTTTGATTAAATTGCTGAACACTACATCTGAATATGTAGATTATTATAAGCGAAATGAGCCGGTTCTATATCGGAATGGCAGTTGACACATGCTAGAGTGGAATTCTTTGCGGATCATCCAAATCGAGATTGGTTTGGGAGGGAATCGGCATTTCCATATAAAAAGTCAACAATACATTCTAAAAGAGATATTGAATGAAGATCGTTTAAGTTGCCGATTCTTTTCGACCAAATGTTCATTTATGAGAAATTAAATGTATAGGTTTAACATCTGTGATAATAATTACAGAAAGATTTAACGGCAGACAATTCAATTTTTGGAATTATAACACCATTGGTAGGAATCCAAAATCCGATCTAAAAACTGAAATCGAAAAATTCGACGACGTAAAGTGAAGGATAGGTGGAAGCCCCTGACCAATGATGGCGAATCATTGCTCCCCACCTACCTAAAAACCTCCCCTCACTAGTCACTACCTATTTGGTGAACCTCAACATATTGAATTCTGGGAAAAGTATCCTAAATGGGAGTTGACCATTATTTATTATACCTATTTCTACTTTTTTGGGTTTTGAAAAACCTACAAACTGCGAACGTCTCCGCGCTTCCCAGGTGAATTGATTTATTACGTTATCAACGTTGAAAAGCACAATCTGGTGCTGCAATTTTGAAGGAAGTTTCCTTTTTTGTTCACTCAATCACCGAGAGGGGAGTCTTTTCTGAAGGTGGATATTCCACCCTGACGAGTCCTAAGTAGGACGAAACTGCAGTCGGTGCGATTCTCAGTTGACGTTGGACCATTCGGTCTGATAAGGTGAACGGTATGGGAGACCTAGTTTGTATTCACATTTCATTTGTTATTATTTATAGTGGCAAATGATTTGTGTCTTATTTGTTTCAATTGAATAGGTAGCGCCTTACCGCTTAAGTGATTTTATATCATTATTTTTCATATTTCAAGATTAATCAACCTGAAAGGTGATTCTACCTTAAATATGAATCTGACTTCGAGGCCTACTAGATTCCTAATCATGTTTGGGAACTAAATTGCAAATGTTCCAGTGGAAAATTTTCATCATTTATTATTGTCCGGATTAAGGTGCATTTCCATACATCCGATCATCCGATGATACGATCGTTCGAAGGTATTATGATTGGCAGAAATATTCAAAATGGAATATCTCGGCCAATCACAACACCTTCGGAATTCAAATTTGAATATTTCTGCCAATCACAACACCTTCGGACGATCATATCATCGGATGATCGAATGTATGGAAATCCACCTCAATACATAACTTGCACATGTCCCGCTGAATAATATACACGAGCTCTCTTGGAGAGAAGAAATGGACTGTTGTACCAATTCTTGTCGCCTCGAGAATTGAAGAAAAAAATGGATGTTCGATAATTGAAAATAAATACCACAAAGTGAACACTGAAGGAATGGTACTTACGGTTGTTCAGATTAAAAGTTACGTATCTGCTTCTTGTCTGGTTTCATGTGCACATGTGGTGTTGTGCAGGGTAAAAGTTCGCATCACAGAATTCACTTTAGCGAACTAAAGGCCGACGACGTGGAAAACTATTTTGTTAAGGGCTTCGAGCTAAGCCGTATAAAAAAAATGCGACTGAAGGCAGGTAGTTCTTGTCGAACTGAGCAGGTATATGCTTGTGAGATTTTTGAAACAGCCATAGAATCGCACAGAGCACAGAAAATCTCGGTCTTATTCTTAACCGAGTAAGCCCATCCTATATATAAACTTTGTGGTATATAAAATAAAAAGTATGAATTCTGAACACCCGCAATTTTTGAATTTTCAGTTGACGCATGCGTACAACTCCAGTATTTCCAAATATTTGGCTTCACTTTGTATTTTCTTTATCCGATATTATTAGATATACAGGGTGAGTCTATGACTTGTACATATATTTTAACTGTAGATTTTTGAGGCCAGGATAAACATTTTTTATTATTCATATTTCCGAATTCAGCTGGGTATAACCGTATAAAAGATGTCAATTTGAAAAAAAAGGGCCAAATATATGCCTGATACGATCCTCTGCAGAGACCTCAGAGTTCATATTCCTCGATTGAAATCAAGTTTATACATTTTGGTAATAGTCAAGTAGTATTCCTATTCCAATAGGAATGTTAAGAACACGATATTTCTCAACAAAAACCCTTGATTTTGTCCGATCATTTCTGCTTTTAAAAAGCCATATTTCACCCATCAAAATAAGTTATTTCTTATATTTTCCAGAAGATTAGTTTGTGAACACTAATAACTTGTTCATGAAAAAGAAGTTTATCATTCAATTTATGATTAATCAACCTCACTCATTGGATTCTAGGTCAATGACCTTCCGTAACCCATCTTCTATGAATATTTCACAGAGCTTTTGAGAATACGATTCCAGATTGTTGATTTTCCCTTAAAACAAAGGTGTAAAGATATTCTCATGCATGGCAGTGGGCGCGCAAGACAAACCGTAGGCTCTATGAATCGACCCGACTGAAACCTTATATTGTTGTTCTGTGTCTCAAACGTCAGCCTTTGTAAACGACGCATGCGTATAGCGACAACCGACGCGATCCGTAGATGGCGTATGGAGGAAATCATTTTTGGAGCTTTGTTGTTATAAAAGAGAAAAGTGATTATCTCAGGTGTTTTTCTTCGATGTCTTGATGATTATGTGAAGACTTTCAGTGAATTCATATAATATAACCGTGTAGTGTCGAGTTCATAAAATGTCAAGAGGATATTGTTTAGATAGAAGCACATTATTTAATGCTAAGTATCATTTTACACTGCGCGAAAAAATTAACGCACATTCTGAAAATCTCAATTTTAATGAAAGTTAACTCTACATTGACTTTATAACTTATTTTTTATGTTCTTTCGGGAAGGTTTTGAACGAAACAAGACACATTAAATGGAAGAAAAATTCAGGATTTCGCCGAATCTTATGTGAAAGAAGAGAAATTAACAATTTTCAAAATACCGAAATGCTGATAAGTGATTTAATACTTGGTATTTCCAGCCCTTGCGTTAATTACAGCTCGGCAACGATGGTTCATACTCAAAATGAGTGATCTTAATGTTCTGATCTAATCCTTCCCAAATTTCTCCGAGTTGGATTCCTAAGTCATTCAGAGTAGCTGGATGATTTTCTGAACTTCTCAGCCTTCTATTGAGGTTGTCCCAAACCTGCTCCATCGGATTGAGATCTGGACTTCTTGCTGGCCATTCCATTCGAGAGACTTAAACCTCTTCAAGGTACTCCTGAACGATGCGCGCACGATGGGGTCTGGCATTCTCGTCCATAAAAATGAAATTTTCACCAATGTATGGGGCAAATGGCACTACATGCTCTTCAAGAATGTTCCTTATATACTTATCAGCATTCATATCTCCATTATCAACGACCACTTGGTCTGTGCGAGCAGTCAAAGATATTCCACTCCATACCATAATCGATCCTCCCCCGAAACCAGTAGTATTCACGAAATTGCACTGAGCATATCTTTCATGTGGACGTCTGTATACAAGGGAACGTCGATCACAATGGTAGAGACAGAATCTAGACTCATCTGTGAAGAGAACTCTTTCCCAATAGGCCTCTTCCCAATGGATATGCTCTCTCGCAAAATCCAAACGCACCCTTCGATGGGCTTCGGGGCCTTAAATCATATTCTCTGAGGCGATTTCTTATTGTCTGAGTGCTAATTTGCACCTCATGAGTTTGCTCAAGCTGATTTTGAAGGAGGCGAGCGGTTGCAAACCGTTGTCTCAACGAAGAAACTCTCAAGTAACGTTCTTGAATGGCAGTTAATTGTTACCCGTGGTCTACCCTGTCCTAGTCTTCGGATATTCATACCTGTCTCCCTGAATCGCTGCAACATTCTGGACACGCTTGTATGGGAAACTCCAAACCTTTCTGCAATTCTTGTGTATGTCCACCCTTCTTCTCGCAAAACTACCGCTTGGGCACATTCCTCTTGGGTCAAATTGCGTGTTTCGCGTTGCATAGCGATCGAGTGTAGAAAATCAAACGAAAGAAAAACTATTGATCACTAGAATTGATCGAGAACAACTGATTTTAGAATGGAGCCAATACATTCAAAATCTGATAATATCATCTTTTTTTATTCCTGCTGGGAGAAAACATCTGTATTCAAGAAAAACGTTGAAAGTGGATAACATATGCATGCATAATTCTGATAAAAATAATTATCATTGAGAACACCTTCAGTTGTAGAAAAATTTGAGATCTCCATAATGTGCGTTAATTTTTTTGCGCAGTGAATTTTCCATTAATTTCAATTTGATACGTGGTTTGTATCGACATTCATATATCCGAATTTTGTATTTCATTTACTGTTATTTTTAATATGGACCGGTCACAATAAATTTTAAACTGTGCGTATTAATTGAATGATTTCATTCAATTTTATCTCCCACATTCGTGGAATTTTATTATTAGGTACATATCTCTTCATCAAACTTTTTTCCATCATGTAGATTAACATCTTGGCATTATTAACTTGTTTAGATACCAGAAGAGTAATAATATTCGATGATACTTAATCCAGGGAAGCATCCTGATTATTCATGAAATTCGGGATTCTTTCCTCGAATTTTATCGTATACATTTAGAAATAACTCGGAAACGACACGCGTTTTGTGAAATAAAAAATGAAATGCTTTTTTCTAAAATGATTGATTTTTTCGAAAATATGAACCGTTCAAGTGGTTTTATGGTATTTTTGAGTGGATTTATGGGTCAGCTACGCTGTGAATTTTATAACAGGAGAAATATTGAATAGGTTTTGATTGAGGAATATGCACCATGAATAGAGTAAACAATCAACCAATATTGAGTTCATTTGAAATAACGGTTCCGAAGATATGAATAGAAAAGTGTTTTTCTCATTGTTTTTCGACACCGTGTATCTTTTAAACGAAACCCAATGTTGAAAAATTGTGAAGGAAAGAACTGTTTCGTTTGAAGAGAGAAATCTACAGTTAAAATGTATGTACAAGTCAATGACTCACCCCATATATGGGACAATCATTTGTACCATACTTCAGAAGGCACCATTTTTTGGTGCAATCTTAGTTTTTAGAATTCTGTGCTCAATTTGAAATCCCAACACTTTCAAAATTCGATAGCCTGTCAACGTTATATTATTCTGACCGCTTGAGAAATTCACAACGGCTTAATATCATGGGTGATAATTGTCAATTCGAAATATTCGACACGGTTGTCATATATGCTCCGAATATACCGCTTATGCGATTACGGATGAGACGTATGAAATTTGTTGGACCAAAATTATCTATGGCTCAATCTAGATTTATCTCTCGTTCTTCGTATAAGTCTTCTAAGGCAAAGCGGTGCGGTCGAGCTTTGCATTAATGAGATCGTAGTTCCCATAGCATTATCTCTGATCTGAATCTCATCAGCTGTCTCATTGAGCAGAAGAGAATCAATCTCTATCAAGCTTTCGGTCTTCAATAGATCTAGGATTATCACAATGAGAACAACAACGCATGAGGTATCTGGTTTGATCTTGAGTTTAACCAGAATTCGTTGGAACTTCGCAATCTTCTAATGTGCATTTTCTAACCGAACAGAAAAATTCGTTTTATAGCATTCTTTCAAATTCCTTGGCCTTCTGATTTTGAAAAAAAGCGACTCATTATTTATTTATTTATTTATAAACGGAGTTGCCATTTTACAGATATTACAGAATCAAATTGAAATAAACCATATATTAAATATTAAAATTAACTGAAATTCAATGAAAAACAAACACCAAAATGATTACAAATTGAATGACACTAATGAAACCCTTCAAAAAAACGTTTCAATTGAAAAATTGAGACATTAAACAAATCTATATCCACCGAACCAGCAGCCCGTAATGCTCTATCTAGGGGGTTGTTCATTAAATAGTTCGTTCTACTGAACTTAATTCTGAACATATCCCAGGCTCTAAGGCTCCTCTGAGGAACATTTATTTTAATATTGTCCAGAAGATAAGGACAATCAGTAAAATTATGTATAATTTTGTAAATCAGCATAATATCAAAATATATATGTCTTATTTTTGTGTTGAATATTTTCTTGTTGTGTATATTATTTCAGAAAGTAATGAGTTATTTATTGCGATATTAACTCCTTCAAAGAATACACAAAAAATTACTTTTCATTCTGGAGTCTACAAAACATTCCGAAGTCTTAAGCTTCTGATCATCTGAATCACGAGATTGTATTAAATATTTTGATACTCGCATATTATTTTATAGGAGCCTGTAGAACAATAAACGAGATAGAAATGAGGAGGCAGCTTTCTGGTATTATCCCTGTCTTAAATTTTTCAAAAGGGGGCTTTTGTTTCTGGAAGAAGATGAGCAGTCGGTAGATCCAAATACCAAATACGGTAAGAATAGAAATATCAAATCAGAACAAAATTTATACCGAATATCATGGAAGTTGGTTGGGCACAATTTGAGTATTTGTTGGGTTTAACTATTCAACTTATCTCTTCTTTTCAACGGATTTCATTCTCCTGATGAGCCTCATTGATATTCGTAATAACTTTAATCTCCAACAGATAAATCTATCGGTGTTTCATCCCAGGCAACACAGACTTCTCCGCGATATCTCTGAGAGGTTACAATGCTACTTTTATGGGAGCTCCTACCGCGAGGTCCCAGAAATCTCTATGTGATGTTACTAAGCGAATTTCCCACTGATGTGCCCATGCGATATCTTGGAGAACTCGCCATGCGATAACCTTGGGACCACTCCATGCGATAACTTGGAGAGGAGAGCGCACCATGCGATTGAAGAGGTCAATCTGTTCACGCAGGCGCTATTTGTCTATCACATCGACTTGTATAAACAGCGAGTTTACCAAGACATCGAGAGGGGTTTTGTGGATAGATGAAAGTTAGTTGTGTTTATCGGTGTTACTGTGCTGTGCGAGGTTCGTTATGGTGTGAAATTCCGATGAGGATATTTGTGAGTAAGTGTTATTTACATTAAATTCTGGAGTTTTCTCACCTATTAGGACATAATATACCGTAACCATTTTTACCGCCATTTATGTTATCCGAGTAATTCAACTACCAATAACGTAATTGATAAATTCACATTAAACGATTTTCTACTTGGTATATAAGTATTATATTTGTGATCAGAATAATTATTTCTATTAAGAATATGGATAAGTGTAAGAACTTCACAACATACAGGGTTGGGATAAAGTTTGGCACCAAATTAATATATTTAAAACGGAACGGACGGTAATTTTGGAATTTGGCAGCTGAGTGAATGGCAAGCACTTCGAACATTTAAAATATTTTTTTTTTAATTATTTTCAATAAATTTTTTCTACTAGTAAAAGCCCTGTATTTTTTCTCTTTATAGATTTTCAAAAAAATTCGTCATGAAAAACATGGAACCCGATATGGACAGATCCGAAACAAGGTGCACTTTCAGAATCTGCAGAAATATACAGGGTGTCCCATTTAAATAAATTTTTTTTTTGTCATTTTCGGTTAAACCGGAAGTATCTCATTAATGAAAATATGCTCATCAGATGAATTGTGGTCCATTACACTCAGCTGCCAAATTTCAAAAATATCGCCCGTTTCGTTTTAAGGATATTAATTTGGTGCCAAACTTTATCCCAACCCTGTATTTTACAAGAATGGTTAGTAGAGTCGAATATTCCCAAATACAAGCTAATAAATTATTAATAATTCTTAAGAGGCATGGTTTACAAGTTCCTGTGGAAACTATTATTGCAATTCCAATAGTAATAAAACAAAACACTTCCATGAGAATTGTGATGATTCGACACTTTCACAGGAACTGTTTGGAATTATATCTCATTTTGTTTCAAGCTGATATATGAATGGGCATTGAAATGTTGTTGAAATCCTCTTTGTTCAATTTGTGCTCCAAAAGAACTTGACACAATGTTTATTCACGTTTTGATTAATGTATAAACCACTGACCTTACAAAAGTCACAGAAGGCGTCACAATTTCCTACAAAGAAGTCGCAGGGATTTCTCTGGGATATCTTTGTGTTGCCTGGGATTTTGAATGCCAAATGAATGATCAAATATGGAAAAAGTATTCATATTAGCATATTCGGGTGAAGAACTCTTCAACAGCATATCGCACGGCCCATATTTTTATTCGAATTAAAGGGTTTGAGGTTGCCGCGCTGGGGTATGGAACGATATGATGATGGTTTGTATGTAAAAAATAGCAATAAAAAAATACAGGTTTTTCTAATATTCTCTTTCCTATTGAATGTGACACCCTGTGTAATAGGTTGACAGTTAACAGGTAAGACGTATTCCTTCCATGCATCATTTATTTCATGTAAAACATAAACAGAAGAGGCCCCAAAATACCTGTATATGAATAAAAAAATTTCGAGAAGATACCTCATATGTTTAAATAAAAATTTTGGCTTGGATAGAAGAGAAGATATTGGGCAAGTAAGTAAACACTCAAGGGTCATCCAATGTAGAATAAAATGTATACAGACAACTTCTAAATCAGCAGAATCGTTCATAAGTTTGATATACGAACAGGTTTTAAAACTCATTAAAACTACTTGAGGAAAGAATATACGAAGCAACGAGAAGATTGAGAGTAAATTTAAGGCGGAAAGTAAGAACTGAAGAAATTAGAAAGAGAACATAATTTATGAATACATTTCCTACTGAAATTTCGACCTTGAATTATTCAATACGTTACTTCATTTTCTTTGCTTCTATCCCCTTTCAAATGAAATCTGCTGAAACGAAACTATAGTGTCTGCATTCTAACGAAAACTTGTAAGGAAACAAGGAAGGAGTTTGGCAAATCTTTTCAATAATTCTATCATACATAAATTGTGGAATTCGAATGTTGCAGGCAGATTGATATTAGAAATTGACTATTCTTTTCTTCATACAACTTTCAAATCATATTTATTCTTTTCCAACATCAATTACATCATAGTTTACTTTGAAAATCAACCAAAAATTATAATAATACTGGGTCAACGTGAACAAAATTGACGATAAATGAAGTAAGGTAAGGAAATTAAAAATAAACCCTAAACTTAAATTCCTCGAAAACTGTTGATTTTGAGTATTCAATAAATGTGACTCAAATGACAGCCCAATACAAAATCACTCCCTCAGAGATTCACGTCTAATTTAGGAACACTCTGTATAATTTTCTCACTTTCTGTGAAAAAGAAGAAGTATGTAATATATTCTGAAGAATGAAAAGAACAGAATCATACATTGATCTCAAATAGTGACAATCTGATGAATTGGAATACATTAATGATTCTGATGACAAAACCTGATAGCATGAAGGGAAAATCAAGAAGACAACCTGAAGGTACTTTGATAAATGAAAAAGGGTAATCTTGCCGTATTGCTCGATAGGTATAGACAATATTCGGCTAAATTCGTTGAGAAAATAGGTAAAACTTGCAAAGTTTCATATAAAGCGCATCCGCAATTCTGTGATTTTCGAAAAACGTAGGTTTTGGCTAAAAAAAACTCTGATTAAGAAGCAAACCATTATAATTGTGAAGATTTTTCCTCGTTGCCTAATGAAGGAGTCTGAGTTAGGCTACGAAACGTTATCTTGGAAACTTTCACATTCTCTGTATTATTATTGTGATGCAGGAGTAATATCTACAAAACACCATTTTCCAATGATATTTTTTCATGTATTGGGAAAACAGCCCAAAAAGTTTCAAAATGATATCCAAGCTGCTCACAAATTATTCTTCAATCAATATTCAAATATTTGATGCTTAGCATCTTAGATATTGGTCATCAAAATTTGATATTGTGGTTCTCACTGAAGTGATCTTCATTTGTTTTATTGATTTTGCTGAATCAAAATGAACCGAATTCACACAAATACTTATTTTTAATTTTGTTATAGGTGCCTTCCAGCTATAATATGTCTCAACCTCAGGAATCATTCTAGGCATCTTCAAGTATCTTGGTTTGAAGAATGTTCCATCAATGTACCTTGACGAAAATATATTTTAAAGTAGATTTTGTTGATATAAGTGTATTCAGCGATTACTAAATTGAAAACAGTTTTTATAGACAGAAAGAACAAAAAATCGATGCAGGCCTTGCCAGCAAGCTGACCACCTACAATTTTGTGGCGCCAAAATTCTACTCTTTTCCTAAAATTCACAAGCCCAATTTAGCTATCAGACAAATTGTTTCTTGTATCGACTATCCCAATTCAAAACTGTTTAAGTTTTTTGTAAGCACCCAGTCCTCTTTCTATGATAGAGGTTATAATGATTATTATATAAGGGATACCTTTGAATTCCGAAATCTGTTTCAGAACTTCACCCTACCAGACAATCACATGATGGCGAGTTTTGACGTATAATCCATTTTTTCCAATGTCACACTATTCTGTTGTTGACAGTATCAACTTACACTGGAATTCCTTCGAACCACAATGTGCCATGAACAAGCAGAAATTTTAAGATAGTGTTAAGCTTGTTTTCAACACCTATTGCTAATTCTAGTGACGTCCCTTTCAACAAACTAAGGGAACACTCATGGGAGCAGATATGTCTCCTATTGTAGCAGAAAAAGTGGTGAATGACATATTAGACTGAGCCTTTGCTGCACTAAACTATACATCTGTTATTGTGAAAAAATATGTGGACAATTTGTTTTGCATCTTACCACTGCAAATTCCAATTGAGGAATTAAAGTCCTATAGCATTCACCATTTGGCAGCCTCAAAAAATTTGTCAATTATGATTCAATTTTCATTTTTCAAATTCAATTACTTATTCTGATTTTGCAACCGAAGTACCCGTTCTTCAATTCACAATCCGCAGTTTCCGATCAAATTGAATGGAAGAAAAAAAAATAATTTCCTCTTGATTAGTCATGTGAGTCTAGTAGTTCAAATGACTAATAGAGCATTATTATATAGTTCATTATCAATTTTCTTTGTCATTCAGCCAGTCTTTCCATGAGCTTCAACAAAATTTGAATACGTAATGACATATGGAAAAAAGAGGAACTTTACCCATGGCTGATTACAATACAAGGACGAAATTTCTATAGGTTGATCTTTAAAAATTCTTTTATTCATTAGTTATTAATAACAAACTTTCAATTAATATTCTATGCGGCAATTAGCGTGTTACGTAAAACGTATTCGTTTTTTGCATGGAGTGTGAGTCATCGATTCAAATGCGTAACAGGGAGCGTGCTAGAATGAATTCATTTGTATTAATTGATTAATATACCTCACTTTATCAATCACAGTTTCCTCTTCCAATTGACACTATGCTGGAATATTGAAAATATATATACATACTATTGTTTCATTCACAAATAAGGCCTTCTCAATGATTCTCACATCGTAATTGAAGCTAAAATATTTTTCCACTATGGAACTATGAAACTATGGAACTTATAACTAGATAATATAATTTAGAATCTGGCAATGATACAATACAACGGCATTTTACGAAATACCACCTCTCAGGGATAAAGCACATGCTTGGGCTTTTAGGTCTTGATGTATAATAAAACAATTGCAGGTTCGATATCCGTACATGCAAGATATTTGGAAATAAAAATGCTAGTAGTTTTTAAACGTTGCGGAAAAGCCAAATGGAATAAATTAATAATCTCAGGCACTCTAAATATTCATTAACTTCGTCGGACTTAAAATTCAAAGTGTCATTCCTCTACATAAAGATCCAACAGCCAATTTTTTAAATAAGAAGTTAGGGCTTGTGATACATCGTTTGAAAGGTTCATCTTTTCAGATATTTTATCAAATTCATTTTTATTGCAAAAATCAAAAGAAAAAGAATAAAATCATGTGGTTACTGAAATTCATCATAATGTTACGTAGAATATTACCAAATCTATATATATAAAAGGAAGATGTTGGTTACACCATTTATAACTCGAGATCGGATGGACTGTTGGTTATGAAACTTCATATATGGATTCGTCTACGGTCTGGTTATTATAAAATACAATTGAACTCTGAAAAAATCGATGAAAATTTTACTCATACAGGAAATGCTTCTCCTTCTTTTGAGTAAGGTCACTAGGTGTCGCTACAGTTACAATTACGCTACAGCTTAGATTGCGTTAGATTGCGATGTAAACATATAGTGTGTAATTTGGGTTGCCTCCAACTCTGCGCTGATGACCAAAACCAAAATGTCTCAGCGTAGGAGTACAGATCCTTAAAATGATTAGATTTCATTGAGATATGAGAGGAAATTCGTTCTTACCACTTCAAGTGGCGCTATTCACACATTATGACTGATTGTTCTTCTATACTATACTAAACTGGTTATTAGTTATTTTTACAGTTTTATTTATTCGAAACAAAATAAGGTAATCGTGAAGGTACTATATTTGATATTATCAGCATTAGATGGCGATGTATAGAACTTATAGTACCATGAAAGGCTATTACCAGATCAAGAAGCGGATGCACAGTGAATTTTAATCGAAATGTCAAGTAAATCGGATTTTGGCGATCGGTTTCAATCGTGAATTCTCCATTCTCATCTTCTCTCATAATTTTTGAAATGTTTTCGAATTTCTGTTTGGGAATGAATATGTTTGCCATAATTAGTAATTGACATATTATTTTTGTTTCTGCTCTGTGTGACAGCCCCATGTCCATGGAAACATGAAAATCTCGCTGCTCCACCAACTGAGATGTTTACCAATTATTTTGAGCTGAGCACCAAAAGGCTAAGATGTTTGAAATAATGGTGTGAGCAATAATTAGATTTTGATTAGCCAACATCGAGAATATTAGAAAAGTTTCGTTTTTTCCACTTCGGAAAGCGCTATTCACAAAATAAGTTCTAATTTTATTAGTTGGTTCAAATGTTTGAATTCATTCTGGTGAACATCAAGAAGTCAAGAAAGAAAATGAGAAAATGTCTTGGCGTATTTGTATTCTGTGAAGTGAAGTTAAAGTACCATAGCGTTGTATTGGCAGAACTAAAGTGGTTTATACAGTGATCGAGTGATCAGAGGTAATTCATCATTGGAACTATTTCTCATCCATACAATTCGATCGTGATTTATATTTGCATTCGTGGTGTCATTCATTACAAGATAGGTACTGCAATGACAGAACTGTAAAGCATTTAAAACAAAATGTAATATGTCCAACAATTAGATACCACTTGAATGAGGAGAATTTTTTTCGTGCGAATAACAATGGTACTAAAATTTTGTATATATTGCCTAATTTATCTCCTGCTGGAAAAAATAGCAACGATTAGTTTATACAACTTCAACGGTATGTTTCACAAAGCGTAATCACCGGTGATCGGAGCTTGATCTAGCACCAACTAAATTTGACAGTTCAAAAATCAGAGAACCAAGGCGTTGATCTCCGATCACCGGTGATTACGATTTGTGAAATTCACCGTAAGTATCATTTAGGCGAAACAAAGTTCGCCGGGACAGCTAGTATCATAATATTATTCAATTAGTAAAATTCTTTATCAACTCCCATAGAATAATATAACCATTACCCAATAGATTTTGAGCTGTAATAGTATCAAATCTATAAACCAACAACGTAAGTTATAATAATAACTCACGCCTTTAACTCACTCTAATACACATAGGAAAAATGAAGCTCACGAAATGAAAAAAGTCGGATCAATCGGGTACTCTATCATCAATCATCAAGGTACCTAACGTTTTCGCCATCCATTTCCAAATTTCCTTCGGTGTGAATTTTCGACGTTTCCAAAAATTGCAGTTGAAAAATGGAAATTTTAGTTTTTCTACTCTTGATCGCGATTCTTTTCTTGACCATAGAGATCGCTTTTGACAACTCTTGTCAATTTTGAAAATGCAGATTAATTCGAATTATACTGAAGAAGTCGAAGATAAAGTAGTGTTCAATTCGCGGTAAAGGCCATAACACACTTGATGATTTACACCTCTCGCCTGACGGCTCGTGATGCAAAATTCATCTGCATTTGTTATAGAATAATATAGCCATCATTCAACACATTTTGAGCAGTAATAGTATCTATAAACCGATCCGGTGAGTTATATTAACTCACTCTGATACAGAAAGAAAAAATGAAATTGATTACGAAATGAATAAAAAAATCGGATCGCTCGGGAACTCTATTTCAGACATCCAGGTATAACGTTCTCACCATTCATTTCCAAATTTCCTTCGGTGTGAGTTTTCGACGTTTCCTACGCCATTCGATTGTCGACCACATAATATATCGCTTCTGGCAACTTTGAAAATACAGAATAATTCGAATTATGTTGAAGAAGTCGTAGATAAAGTAGTATTCAATTCGCGGTAATGGTCATAACACACTTGATGAATTACACACAAAATTCATGTCTTATGACCTACATTACCGCTCGTTGAATAATATACTATGTTTTCTGATGAGTACACTTTTTCTCTCAACGGCTAAGTTGCCGCTATTGGTATACCGTAAATCCTCACTGGATGAGAGAGGAACACAAGCAATTCTCTCAAGAGGTATTGGTAGAAAATGTTCGAAACCATTTCATAGGCCACCTTGAATGGCGATACTTAATTAGTAATAAATCAAAAAGAAGTCAGTTTGTAACATATCTGAATTTCCTACCCTGCAATAAAATAAAATGCACCGTTGCCAGACTACTTCATGGCTTCCAACTTTGCCACGTCTATTGTCGAAACGTGGAACTACGTTGAATGAACTTATTTGATATTATTTTATAATTCTATGAATGGTGAATTTGAGTACGACTTCAGTCAATACTTTAGGCAATTTGCTTCCTAATAAATAGGAGATTTTAATCATATCGAAAATCCACCATGAAGTAAACTTGTTCTTCTGTGACCGTCGAAGAAATACGATTCTGTGGAAGAAAAACTAACCTCCGAAACGACAACGAATGGAAGGGCCTCTTTTCACGGTGCGGCTGGTGTGATCCATTCGTTTTCACTTTCATTCTGGTACACAATAGTGTTCCTTTGAAATGGGGTTCCTCTTCTAGGAATCCGCCATTTTAGTATATTTAAAAGACGCTTCTTTGTTATCTGGTATGTACACTGTCCCCATTTAAATAACTCTGTTTCATTTCACAGGATCTAATCTCATGTAAGCCTATTGTATCTTATTATTGCATTTCTATTGAATATTGTGGAACTCTGTTCTGCTACCAACCCATTTGGAATATTCTTATACTGTTTGTTAGGCCTACTGCACATTTAACTATTCACTCGACATTATGGTTTAGGCATTTGGAGTTGTTGCTTTTAGGATAATATTTTACGTACAAATAAATATTGGTTTGGAGGCCTAGGATAAACTGTTTATATTGTCTGTGTCAAGGAAAACATCCCCCATAACAGTGGCCAGTGAAACTTCCTCTGAGAGTTCTATAGACGAACGTCCTCAGTAAACCAAGCCTCGTCTTCGGGCCCTTGGCGTACCCGATAAGGAAGGAGTGCTTTGAAGGTGCCATTGTTCATCAGTTGACAGGAAATATAAGGATTTTATCGTCACTCCTAAACCAACGCGACTGCTAGGATCTCACACATAACACTTGGAAGGAAGGATTCTCACACTAGGAACTACAAGGATACTGCTTATGAATTTCATTAATAATCAGGTGACACACTCTATATGCCTATAACCTTTGGATAACTTTGGATGTATTGGATTCTGCTTTTTATCACAATTGTGCCAGTAATAACCTTACCGGAGTATAGGAAGCTCCATATTGTACATATCACCAGTGCTCGTCTTATTAATAATTGTTCTATGGATTGTAAACATATCATCTGTAATGCTAGAAGGTTTTTTGCTTTGAGTTTCAATTGATTCTCGTTCGTTTTTCCTTCATATGGCTATGGTTCTTCGAACTATGGTGCTGGACGAATAAAGGCTCTTGTTCCATCTTTATGTCCAATCTAGTGTATTACTTATCTATTTTACCTCATTATTTCCCATCCTATATTTCACTAATCTGAGTTATTACGAATCTGAATTACTACGACATAACATAGAGTTCTACCAATCTAGACGATCACATCACAAGCCAAAAATATAAGTATAAAACCCCCTTTAACGTAATTCTACCTTCTCTTCAGAGCAGGGTTGCCCCTTTTCTCTTTTTCATAATGTTCTTAGGATTTACAAACTTGGAATGTTACAAGTTATTTCCTCAAGATCCACAATTCCCACAGGATGAAGCACCACCAGAATCCCCTGATCTTAACTCATCAGATGTCTTTTTATGGGGATATGTGAAGAGTATTGTGTACAAAACTAAACCCTCAGATTTGAGTGAACTAAAATATCGAACTCCTCAAATGTTGAATAATGTTGGAAGAAATTTTTATTGGAGGTTAGGATGTTGCCGAAGTATTGGCGGTGAACACTTTAACCATCTGTTTCTTTTACATTTATAATTATTTTGCTGCATTTCGTATTACATTTAGCTTTTGATGTTTTACCAAATTTCGCCAATCAACTTGATTTCATTTCTATCTATTTCGATTTTTGCAATAAACATGAGAATGATAACATTTGTGAATCAAGAATTAGGTGAACTTTCAAACGATGAATTACCTATACTAGTATACGTACTTCCTAGGAAAAATTGGAGGTTGTACTTGTTTTTCGAAAGGGAATGAAGGGTTCGCATTTTCGCAAAGAAGAATGACAATGTGAAATTTAAATCTGATGTGTTTCAAGATGTCCCATAAATATGTTCAGTAGTTATAGTTATATAGTTATAGTGAAAAGAGGTTACAGTCCACTGCGACCTTAAGGTCTATTGTGCCCCCTGACAGAGCTGTCATCATCGCGCCTCCAACAGCTCGCCCTCCAGTTCCAGAGATTTGATGAAATCCAGTATCTAGGACGGCTTCAAGGAGGATAACTCCCCACTTCTACAAGTTTCTTGTCCAAAGCTATCTTTCCTTTGGCTTACAATGGCATAGCATTCCGTAACCAGGTGAATAGGAGTTTCTTCCTCCTCCCCACAGAATCTACACTCATCAGTGTCCGATAAACCCATTCTCAACAGATGCTTCTTTAGGCGACAATGTCCTGCGAGAAAGCCAGTGAGTAGGTGAAGTTGGTTTTTACTGAGATCCAGATATTTTTTGGATCTAGCAGTTTCAAAGTTCCGGAGGAACTTTTTGGAGTGATCCCTTCCTGGGAGATTCCGCCAGAGTTTTTCTCTTTCGGTTTTCTCCTTCAGCATAAATTCCTTATTATAGGTGCATTTTCCTATACCACAGAAGGGTTCTGGGCCAGTGAGTGGCGTCTGTGCGCCCTTTCTGGCCAGTTTATTGGCCTCTTCGTTTCCTACGATCCCCAAATGACCGGGAACCCAGATTAAAAAGACCTTATTCTTCTTGCCTACCTCATTGAGTTTGTTTCGGCACTCCCAAATCAGCTTTGAGTCAATGGGGTAGGAGCTCAGTGCTTTAATAGCAGCTTGACTATCTGTATGAATAGCTATATCGCACTTCTGATAGTTTCTTTCTAGATGTATATCTAGACATCTTCCGATTGCAAGTATTTCCGTTTGAAGGACGCTTGTACAGGAGCCTAGCGATAGTGCACACTTGGTACTTGTCCCGTAAATCCCAGCGCCAGCTCCTGTAGAGGTTTTAGAACCATCTGTATACCATTTCATTGTATTTTCTTTGAGATTGTAGTTGGTGTATTCCCTTTCCCAATCTTCTCTTTTACTTAGCATTGTACTGAAGTTCTTCTCAGTGCTCACTTTCTTGATCATTACATCGCTAGGAAGGTTTGCAGATGAGGTGTAGTCATTCAGAGAGGACCAAGCTCTCTGAAACCTGACTCTCTCATTGCCTGCTCCTTCTTTAGATACTCTGAGGATGGCCTCATGGACTACCCTATCAATCACTAGATGTAGAGGTGTGAGGTCTGTGATGATCTCAAGCGCCCTGGTTGGGCACGTTCTCATAGCTCCCGTGATGCACACACAGGCAAGCCTTTGTACTTTGTCGAGCATTTTCCTCGTACTTGCCTGACTTGTCTTTGCAAACCAGGCTACTGCCCCATATGTGACTATAGGTCTTACAATCATGACGTACATCCATCGCAGTATTTTTGAGTTACAGCCCCAATTCCTGCCGCATAGACGCCTGCATGCCATCAGAGCTCTTGTAGCTCTGCCAGAAGCATTATTAACATGTTTATTCCACAGAAGTTTGCTATCTAGTATTATTCCTAGGTATTTGACTTCAGACCCCCACTCCAAGATATTTCCGTTTAATACTAAAGTTTTCATGGCTGGAAGTTTCCTCTTCCGAGTGAACGGAATCATATGTTCAGTAACCAAGACAATGAATTCATTTGGCTCGGCTTCTCCACACTCTATGAGTTGTAGAAGGCAAAACAACATTTAGAATTATGGTCTGCCTTCATCTAAATTTTCTAAATTCATTTGCGTATCACGCAAAAAGGAATGCTCGGAATTTTATGAGATTTTCACAGTCCTGTTCCCCTATTTCCAACTTAAAATCTGATGTAATTTTTATTTCCAATAAGCCGTTAAGAAATGAATCTTGAACACAAGAACGGTAAGGATACCCACTTGGGGTACCAATACGAGGTTACGACCACCGCAAAACGTTATAACCAATATCCAACTCATTTCCTACTGGCAGCAGCCCGGATAAAATATGTTGGTTTTAAATCACCTTCACCTAAACGCACCTTATTCAATGGGAAATAACCAATTTCTTTTCATTTCGGGAGATGTGGTTGAACAGACGAACGCCACATTACAGAAGGCTGATTATAGCTCAAATCATAACAGTAAATAACAAGTAAATCAGATCAGGATAGAATTATGTAATGGGTATAGCCTTCGATGAGTAGTTTCTCTATTAAATTTTTTCTAGTTGTTACAGGGATAATAAAACAAGCAGAACGTACGTAAAACTCTGAAGGGGTGATGCGTAGGTACTGGTCTGTACTTCGTGTGCCAATACCAAAAAGCGACGTCACTAAAACACACACATTATGGAAGGTCTCACTTCATCTCATTCAAACCAGATATCCCAAGTTATAGCATACATTGGATAAAGTGGAATCATTTTTTTTTCAGTTGAAAGAAATTGTTCGAAACTGAGTTCTTCCAAGGAAAATTTTTTTTGGGCCAATCTAAGAAATAATATAGTAGGAGTAATATACCATTTTAGGATCCTTATTGAATGCACTACTTCAAAAGTCACTCGTCAAATTGACGTCGTACAATTTTGTTTCAGTACAGTCAGTTGAAGTTGAGCGAAATATTTATTTTGAATAATTCATTATCTTCCAAGAGGGAGCAGCAGGCTCGCAATCCAAGGTTGCAGGTTACCTTATTCAGGATAACATAGGAAAACTAAAATTGGAAAAAGGTAAAGAATTGAAGCAATCAGAATTCGCAATTCATCGAAGGTGTGCATTAAAAAAAATGTAATGTCACTGTCAAACATCTTCTGTTTCGTCTATAATTTAATAAAAGGTATACTCCATTCACAATTATAAAATCACAACTCTGGCACTGGAAATTTGACACATTCCACTCCGTATCGAAGTTATGACGTTTTTCAAAATATTTTTATGTTCCAAGTCAACACTATGTTGCCCTTTCTACATTCTTAGCGTGTTTCTCAGAATGTGAATTTATTCGGAAAATGAATTAATTCGAAAAGATGTGATGGACGAAAATAATTAACGTTTATATGAATTGATAGAAAGGATTCCTTTTCTAGTTATTTGCATGAAAAGTACAAGAGATCACTGTTGAAATATATTATTTTTCGCCATTGAAGAAAATTGCATTGCTTTCGCATAATTTTCATATGCATGCTTGTGAAGATTTAATGTTTATTATCCTCTTGAACTGAAAGTTCAAGACTTGACGACATAAATTGTTGATTCTAATCAGGAATTCATAAAAAAAAATCAACCCAAAGATATAAGATGAATTGATGGGTAATTACAAGAATCAGGAAGAATGTCAATGAAACTGAATATGTACTTCGGAAGAAAGTATATAGGGAATCACTTAAGCCAGATATTTCCTGGGAGATGTTTCGTTGTGGAGGCGCTCCAGGCAAGGAACGATGCAAAGAGCATGTCTTTCAAAATAGAGGAAGACATAGATCTGCTAGGGGGGCTCTACAAACCTGAAAACTGGCCAAATGGAGTGACAATAAGAAGATACACGTTTTTTCGAAAGTACAGAAACTCAGATTTCAACCAGGACCACACAACGAAGCACTAAGGATGTTACCATGGCTAATATGAATGTGCAATCCTTGAGTTATAAAGTAGATGAATTCACCGACTTTTGGAATGACAATAATATCGACATTGTCTGTGTTACATTGGCTCAGCAATGACATAATAAATAGCATAAAAATAGATAATTATATGGTAGGAAATTCTTATTGTCGTCAAGCATCACGTCGACGTGGGGATGCTGCAGTTATTATAAAACAAGAAATCCCAAACAATGGAATCAACGAACTGCGAGATCTGACTATTGAAACGGTAGCTGAGGTGGCGGCAATAAAATTGCCCAAGTTAAACCTGGTGGTTATATCACTCTATAGACCGCCATCAGGGAATTTCGCACAATTCTTGACAGTGGTTGGTGGTGTGCTAGAAACCTGTGCTGAAAAATATTATGACCACAAAATTATATTAGCCGGTGACTTCAATGTTGATTTCCTTAATGAGTCGAATGAGAAGCAACAACTGAATGAAATTTTACTTTCTTACAATCTGGTTTACACTTTTAATGAACCCTCACGAGAGACTAAAAGCTCGAGGACATGCATAGACAATATACTTATTGATTCAACATCTGAAATTAATGCCAGGAGAACTTACAAACCATACTTGTCAGACCATCATGCACAAGTGTTGAAAATAACTCTTCGATGTGATGATTCTGAAAAAAAGGATATGAAACAGTTCGACAGGAAAATGAAACCAATACTCACCCATTCATCCAGCGTATAACAGAAGAAAATTGGAGCGTCTTATACTGCACTAAAGCCTCGGAATAGTACAGCAACTTCCACAAGAGACTGATGGAGCTGTTCTGCCAGTCATTCCCTGAGCAAAAATAAAAAATCAGAAGAGAAAAAAATATAAACCCAATAAACAAGTGAAGAAATTAAGGAAAATAGTAAAGGCTGTCCATACAATCGCGATGGTGAAAAATGACGAACACAGTTACAGTTTGTATAACTCTTTGTAGAAGCTATTGAAGGAGAGTAAGGAAATCTGTAAGAGCCATAAATGTAAGAATGTTAAGTACTGAAACTCATAAGATACAGGTTGCCTGGAAGCTCATACAACAGGGAACAGGACGAAAAGACAAACTAAGGACTCCCGAGGAAAATATAACAGTAAATGAGCTTAGCGATTACTTTGTCTCGGCTGAAACAGGGGTTCAAGAAAAGCTGAAGTCATCTGCAGTAACATTCATGGGACTACTCGAAGGCAGTAAGTTGAATGTAATGAATTCTTTGTATATGTACCCTGTTACTGAAAAAGAAATACTTTGATCTGTCATCTTTTTTTTTTTATTCATTTGACGGCATCGACTGCTGTGGTCATTAGCCGGATATCGGTTTTCTCACTTCAGGTGAATGCGAATCTTACATCCGAGTTTTGTCATGTAAGGGCAATAATGCTCCCGCAGAATGGGTAATCCCTTCCAATAAAGAAACACACATTTACACACAAACATAAGAGATACACATACAACATCCATACTAAACGAGAATAAAATGATTAAATAGATAAATAGGCGAATAGACAAACAAATAATAAATAGATAAACAGATAGAATAACTAGATGAAATAAACAGTTAAAAAAAATGATAAAATAAGTAGGTAAAATAAACAGATAAAATAAACGAACAGACACTAAATGAATAGATGAGTGTATAAGGACATTCACATAAATAAACAGCAGAATAGACCAGTTCAATAAATATGTGAGCAAGAAAACCTCACAAGAGAAAGAATATTCAGGTAAGTAGCAATGATCTGTATAAACTTAGTAACGTTAATCAACGATCATTTATCTCAAATTTTCCCCAGCAATCCTACTTTACCTTCTTTTCAGATTCAGATTTATACTCCAAAATTTCCCCAATTGTACCTCCGAGAAACAACTCGTCTCGTATGTTCTGAAATTGGACGCATTCCACCAAGATGTGGATCTGTCATCTTGTTTGAAAAAAACAAATTCGAAGGATATACGAGTATATGGCATGTCGGCTGCACTTGTTAAACAGATCATTCCCTATATAACAGAGCCACTGTGCAAAATCATAAATGATTGCATTACTCAAGGTGTCTTTCCGGACGAGCTAAAGGTAGCTATCATCAGCCCTGTTCTAAAAAAACAGACCAACAACACTGCAGTAATTATAGACCAATATCCGTGCTGCCTGATGTAATATCTAAAATCTTTGAACTTGTCCTGAAAAATAGGCTAGTGAATTTCAGGGGGTTTTGCTACAACAAAAAAGAACAGTGAAAAAAGTTTTGGTATAAAAAGAAGGGGAAGCTGAAGGGGAGTTTTCAAAAGTGAAAGAATACTAATAGGATTCCGGACAGCTGGAAACAACTAGGACTAGAGTCTTTCAGAATCAAGGTCAAAAATATGCTCCTCGAAAAGACGATATACAGGGTGTCCCGGAAAATGTGGGAAATCTCTCGGATTCAGATAAAACATAAAAAAAATAAGATGACAAGTTCCCATAATTTTTTTTCCTAGCGGGCCTCCCTACGGAGATACGTCCTCCTGAATGACGTCACTGGAAATCCATTTTAAAGAAATAAATCTCAAACTACTTAATATAATTAAAAAAAAATGATATGATGAACAGTAGTAAGGACCTCTTAAAATACTGCCTTGAATTTAAATTAGCTCTTTTAGGTTACTAGGGGCGGACTAGGTTGTACATTTTGATGCTTTCATTTTCAAGACACTGTAGGTATGATAAGGAGTAGAAAAAACAAATTTGGATAGCTTGAAGATTAAGTTAAAAAAAAGGTACTCTTGTTTATTGTCGATAAAATGAACCGTTTTCGAAAAACAAAATTACAAAGATTCTTAACTATGCAGTTTTGTCACAGAAAGACACGGTAAAAAAATATTTTTCAGAAATTTACTCTTATGAAGTTTTTAATAGATTATTTATTAATAGCGTATTTATATTCAATCGTTGCAAGCTTTAGTAAGAGTACATTTCTAAAAAATAATTTCTGTTAACGTGCCTTTCTATGCCAATACTGTATGTTTTTCGAAAACGGTTCATTTTATCGACAATAAACAAGAGTACCTTTTTTTATCCTAATGTTCAAGCTATCCAAATTTGTTTTTTTCTACTCATATCATATGTAAGCATTAAAATGTACAACCTAGTCCGCCCCTGGTAAACTAAAAGAGCTAATTTAAATTTAAGGGTAGTATTTTGAGAGGTCCTTACTACTGTTCATCATATCATTTTTTTTTAATTATATTAAATAGCTTGAGATTTATTCCATTAGAATGGATCTCTAGTGACCTCATTTAGGACGCCGTATCTCCGTAGGGATGGTCGCTAGGAAAAAAAAATATGGAAACTTGTCATCTTTTTTTTTCATGTTTCATCTGAATCCGAGAGATTTCCCACATTTTCCGGGACACCCTGTATAGGTACGGTCAATGAGTTCCTGAAATAGTAGTCTCTTTCCTCAATTAATTTTTTGTGAATGTGTTCAATTTAATAGTCTTTCACAATTTATTTTATTGTTTTCTGACAGGCCATGTAACTATTGATGGCAAAATTTATACATGAAGTATGAAATGTACTTACTCAACATACATGTATGAATAAATTATTATTATCAAATTATTATAACTATGAATCGTGCTCTGTTAAGAGAGTTCATGAAGCACTTCTTCGATTTTATGGGAAGTTTAATTGACTCACTGAAGCGGCATTCAGTCTTATGTATAGTGCGAACAGAAAAAAATATCGGAGCTGTATCGGCCAGTGTTTGTGATGATCATCAATTATAGATTAAGGATTAGGTGTGAAGCCTTTCAGAATACAGCTGGTGCAAGAATTGAAGCCGGCGGTAGATCCACTTTTTTATCGGAATAATTGTGTTTATCGACGAGGCTCATTTTTGGCTTAAGGTATACGAAAATAAGCAGAATTATCGATTTTGAAGTGAAGATCAGCCAGAAGCATTGCAAGATCTACAAGTGCTTCCTGAAAAAATGAGTGTTCGGTGCGTATTATGGGCTGGTGGCATCAACAGACCGTACCTTTTCAAAGACAACGTAACTGTGAATGGTGAGCGCTACCGTGAGATGATATCCAATTTTTTTTTGCCCAATATGGAAGAGCTTGACTTGCATGACATGTGGTTTCAACAAGACTGTGCCACATGCCCCACAGCACGCGAAACAACGAACCAATTGAGAGTCAAGTTCGGTGAACAGTTTATTTCACGATTGGAACCGGTCAATTGGTCGCCTAGATCGTGCGATTTAACGCCTTTAGACTTTTTTGTGGGACTATGTCAAGGCGCATGTCTATACTGACAAGTCTGCCTTCAATTGTCGCATTGAAAGACAACATTGAAGCATTTATTCATGAGATACCGGTTGAAATGTTGGAAAGAGTATGCCAGAATTGGACTGAGCGGATGGACCATTTTAGACGCAGCCGCGGTCATTATTAGCATGATATATTCTTCAAACATTAAATAACATGGACCGTACTATCGATTCAAATAGATATTTCATGCATTTTTCTGACTTTCATGTATTTATTTTCTTTGAAAATTTCCTATAGCTTTCGAAAAATCACCCATTTATTTGAAACGACTTCGATTTTTCTTATGGTTCAGCCTATACCCTATCCCGACTTGATGTCGACTTCTGGGACGCCCTGTTTAAAGATTTCAGAAATGTAACATTCTTGGAAGCATTCGTAATTCAGCTGGATATTCTTCGCATTTGAATATTTCCACCATCACCATATAATCAGAGATTTATTAAAAATTCATGAGATTCTCAGTCGGCCATCGATGATGCCAATTCGAACAAAGAGATTAACAAAACCGTTTCCACAAAAATCGATCTACATTGACCTCAAGCCAAACAGTAATAGCTCAAACAAAAACCAGCATATTATAATAACACTAAAAATTCATGCTACCAGCACAGTGGTCGATTCACGAAGAAGCTAGCTCGGGGGCGAATTCTTTCTAACAATAGTCCTCTCGCGTGATTGATACAATGGCCTAAGGTGTTTTCATATACTCTCCTTTATAATTCATCGCCATTATAAACTACTTTATACCGAATGATTTTCGTTATTCTTGCTTTAAACTGGCTCGATCGAATTTTGATTTTGCCAAGTCACCATGAAATTTTGAGGGATAAATACGGATATTTCGGGGCTACCTAACTATGGTATTAGTATACTCCATGACCAGTAGCAAGATCAGTCTGGTATATCTACAATTTTTACATAATTCAGTAGTTGAAAATAATATATGAGCAGATGAAATTGAAACCATTTATTGAGCTTGAATATGTAGATATTGATAATGTTGAAATTATGGAATAATGCATGATTTCATTCGTTAGACTGCATTGATGAAACGAATTCACCAACGCTTTATAAAAACAATCCTGAATATAAAAATTCTGTTTCGAACAAAATAAGTAAAATCCTATTTGATTATTCAAACTAGAAAATATTCAAATAATCTCCCAAAAAGTTTATGAAGAGAGGACCCAGCGGAAAAACCCAATGGAAAGATCTCATTATCTTGGTTACTGTAACTTCGAACGACAGGTAGGTACTACTCGTAAATATTGTGCCTTGGGATTTATCGGAAATTTTTCATGAAACAAGGTACTTCTTTTTGTATTACCTCCTTGAACAATCATTTCTTAAATTGATATTTTGTGCAATTCCGTAAATCGAACCATTATTCAAAATTCGAGGGAATAAAATTCAAACACAAATTATATAATTTATCTACTCCCTAGATTCAACTAATTTTTATCAGTAACTAGCTGGCCCGGCGAACTTTGTTCCGCCTAAATGATACTTACGGTGGATTTCACAAATCGTAATCACCGGTGAACGGAGATCAACGGCTTGGTTCTCTGACTTTCAAACTGTCAAATGTTTCCATGGATTCGAGCTATCACACAGAACAGATACACAAAAATAATATGTCATAATATGTCAATCACTAATAATGGCAGTTTTGGATTCAGTTATTTCCGCAAATATATTTATTATCCAAACAGAAATTCAAAAACATTTCAAAAATTATGAGAAAATATGAGAATGGACATCTCACGATTGGAACTCATCGCCAAAATCCGATTTACTTGACATTTCGATAAAAATTCACTGTGATATTCACCCGCTTTTGGATCTGTCAATAGCCTTTCATGGACTTTAACTATGCCCTATGTAAATTACACAGTAATTGGTATCATATGTTCTTTTTTCGACCATTTCAAACCACGACGACCGAAATGCTCGAAAAAAGAACATATGACCTCAATCGATGGCCGCGAAAGCCTCAACAAATTCGTCGCCATTTAATTGTGAGAATGTCAAATATAGTACCTTCACGATTACGTTATTTAGAATAAATAAAATAACTAATAATTATCAGTCATAATGTGTGAATGGCGCCATCTGAAGTGGTAAGAACGGAACTTTTCTCATATCTCAACGAAATCTAATCATTTTAGACATCTATACTCCTACGCTAAGACATTTTGGTTTTGACCAACAGCGCAGAGTTGTAGGGAACTCAAATTACACACTATTACAGTGACTATAGAGGGAATATAGTCACTGTACTATTTGTTTATTTCGCCATCTAACGCGGAGAATATCAAATGAAGTACAAACGAATAAGCGGTAGCGTAACTGTAACTGTAGCGACATCTAGTGACCTTACTCAAAAGGAGGAAAAGCATTTCCTGTATAAGTAAAATTTTCATCGATTTTTTCAAAGTTTTATTGTATTTTATAATAACCAAACCGTGGACGAATCCATATATGAAGTTTCATAACAAACAGTCCATCCGATCTCGAGTTATAAATGGTGTAACTAACATCTTTCTTTTATATATATAGATAGTAAGTATCTATGGACCAATAGCGTGAGTTATAATAACTCACGCCTATAACACCCCCTAATACAAATAGGAAAAATGACATTGCTTACAAAACTGATAAAAAGTACGATCGATCGGGAACTCTATTTCAGACATCAAGGTAACGTTCTCGCCTTTCATTTCCATATTTCCTTTGGTCTGAATATCAAAAAATTGCATTTGGAAAACATGAATTTTGGACGTTTTCTACGCTATTCGCTATCTCGATCACGGAGGAAGCTTTTCACAACTTTTCTCAATTTTGAAAATGCAGATTAAGGTTGCCGATCATAACGGGTAGGAAAACTTATCCGATAGAGGCACCACCGTGATTTTTATGGAATATCTCCATAGAACTTATACCTAGTGTTACTATATAAATTCTAGGAATATCTCTCTCCTCATGAATGAAATGTACAATGGTACTCTCTATCCAAAAATCACTGAACTATGATATTAGTGAATATGTAGGTAAAGCAAGAACTATTTCCCGCCATATATTTAAATTTGGCCATTCTCTGCCAATTCCTTAGTTGATTTTCTGAACGAAATTATCTGTAGATCCACTTTGAATCGAAAGTTAAACTATTTTCATGAGTCTTCCGTTTGAAATAAAAAAGAAGCATGGGTTGGGTTATTTTCTTCTATTTTTGAAAGAAAAAAAAGAACTTTCGATATGAAATCGAATTTCAAATGCAACTTGATATAAAAACACACTACATTGAACGCCCACCTTAATTAGAATTTTCCTGAGGAAAAATGGAGCTCCCAAGAAAATGAAAATCAACTTGCGAAAATCCCTTAGAACATGAATTCAACCGATCTTCTATCTATATCTCGATAAAATATCTTGCTGCATCCAACTTGAGTGTTTTATTCAAATGCTTTCCATTTAGCAGATGTTAACACTCTTCGGGCCAATCGGACCCTTCTCATACATATGTTTCCTTATCAGAAAATCAGTTGAATGCATTTTATTTTAGGTGTCAATCGATGCCATCACTCTGCTAAGAGCAGATGAGCTATTACAGGATGGGTCTTTTACTTAGGTATATCATTTTTTCTAACAGAAGATTCATCTTTTACACTCGTAGGGAGAAGAGCGATTCTGAAAATGAGCTGAAGTTTCCCTGAAAAAAAAGATAAATTAGTTCCGAAATTCTTCTCAATTTTTCTAACTCATTTTTCAGAAGTAACACTTCTATCCAAAAACACGATTCCCCATAAGGATAAAAAAAAGTTTTATGAGGATTCTGTGATTCTTTTTGAATTTATCGCGAAATTCCTCGCGCTTAACCGAGCATCGATCTCTCCAATAAAATCCACTTGGAAACGAATGCAATGCTCGGTTACAATTTTGCTTATTGTCGAAGAAAGCATCTGAGAGATTTTGACTGTTTTGTATGAACTGCACGAAAAAAAACACAGTGACGGGAGCGATTCTGAAAATCAGTTGTACCTACCATGAGAAATAACGATAAATTAGGTACCTACATACCTACTTCCGAAATTCAATTGGAATTTTTCTGTATCTTTTCATCTGGAATTTTTTCAAAAGTATCACTCGTATGAGAAAACGCGATTTCCTATGTATGGGGTTAAAAAAATTCAATGAGGATTTCGGTTGAACTCGCTCGTTTTTCAAAATTTTTGGAAAATTCGAATTTTTGCACGTAACTGAGCATCGATCCAGTAAAATCTACTCTGAGCTCGTTGAAAGCGAATGCAAAATGCAACACTCGTTTCTACCCTACGATAAATTACTTCCGAATCTCAATTTTAATTTTTCTGATCAATTTTATGAGGAATTTCTTCGAAAACAACACCTCTATCAAAAAACTGACTTCACATAGCGATAAAAAAATTCAATTAGAATTTAGATTTTAAATTTTAAAAAATTCAAGGGAATTTTCTCGCTTGAAGGAGCATCGATCTCTCTATTAAAATCTACTTTAAACTCGTTGCAAGTGCATGCAACACTCGTTTTTATTTTTTTTGGCGTCGAAGATAGCATTCGAGAGATTTTGGCTGTATTAGTTAGCAGTATAAACTGCACGAAAAAAATTCATAGAGAGGGCAGCGCTTTGAAAATAAGTTGTAGCTACCCTGAAAAATAACGATAAATTACTTCCGAAATTCAATCTCAATTTGTCTGAGCTTTTTTATTCTGACCTTTTCGAATGCAACAATTCTCTCTTAAGAAAGGAAAGAATGAAGATTTTCGATAAAATGATTAATTAAGTTATTCAGAAAGTCAAAATGGTAAGAGGTAGGTATTGAGAAGAAGCTCTGTAGGTAGTCCTAAAAAACTGAGTATGGTGAACCATCAGAGAATCAAAATAAAAAATAATTTTTTCGGGGGTACTTCCCGGACTCTTTTTCTTTGAGAAAGTAACATTTCCCGGCCTAGTCCGGAAAGTACGTACTTTCCGGACTAGGCCGGAAAAACTCACGTCGTTGTTGTCATTGTGATGATCATCACAATAGCAACTAAATAACGGATGACAGTTCTGTTCTGTTCAATTCAAATAATAATCAGAATGTATAATAAAGAAATGTGTCGTCTCATTGATTTGTAATTCTACACGGTTGCCGAAAAAATATTGTACGCAACAAGTCCGGAAAATAGAGTTTTTTGGACTCACAGACTTCCAGGACTCGCCTCCGGCTCGTCTTGGAATTTTGTCTATTCGTCCAAAAAACCCTATTTTCCGGACTTGTTACGTAAATTACTATTCTATGAATGTGACTATTTTGGAGGACGACTCCTCTACTTTGTACCTATACAGTCAACTTTCAATTACATATGTGAAAGTCCAAGTGTTTTTTCAGAAACTAGCTATAGACTTCGAATTTTTCTCCTTTTGTAATTGTTGCCATTTTTATTTCTGCGAAAATTTCATCATCAATGATAACTGAATTTTTTTTGTCAATGTTTTCAACTAAAATTATGATCCAATAATTCTAAATTCAAATTTGTGATGCAGATGAAACAGATACAAAAAATGTCTAGATATACTTTTTATAGAGGATTAATTGATCTTTTCAAAAAAAAATGCTAACTTCAATCTTGATCTGATTTTGTTGTAATTTGATGATAGTAAACCTCCACAACTCTGGGGACTTCTTTTCATACCCAGTATGCGTCCATGGCCCATGGGCCATTGACATAAAATATTCTTCTCAAAATAATGTTTTCTATCGACCGTGAAATCCTCAAGTACCAAGGGGACCAGGTTGTATATAGAAATCGTGTATATAAGTTTTCTATGGCTATCTTCGAAAAACATTTTGTCTCATCTGGGAAGCTCTTTGTTTTCGAATAATTAGTGACATATATTTTAAAAAAGATTCTCATTTTATAATATCTGTCAAATCTGTCAAATCAAAATACCGAAATTTGGCGTTGCAATCGTTCCCCTATCGCTACCCAAGAATATCCCTGTATGTATAACTATATTCGGACCAGAAGAATAGGATCAGTGTACTCATTGAAGAAAAAACTGCGAAATTCCTGCTCGCATAACCGTTCCACCATTCAAAAATGGACATGTGCTCGTAACGAAGCAAAATTACACGTCTTCTTCAATATTCGTGTGCTCTTGCGTGAGGGGGCAACCATAAACAGCGCAGAAGGAACGTAACAGTCAGTTTCCTGAGGATATGGTCTCTTTTTTGTCCGTTCGTGTAGCCTAATTGCATGTAGTCGACACCTGTATTATTACTGCTAATTGACTACAAAGCATTTACATTCACAATAATGAAGCAAGCAAACTATAACCTTACTTATTTGGCTGTTTTATCCATTGTGTTAAAGGCGTAAGGTCTTGTTTTTGATTTTCATATTGCAGAAAAATCAGTTGAACAGGTGGAGCTAAGAAGTCTAGTTCCCGTTTACTACATTTATGGAGAATATTTCCCCATCAACACTTGGTTAATATTTCTTCTAGTATCAAAGCTACAGCGTAACCAAATCATAGATAGATCTATGTAATAATACTGGAAGTCTTTACTCCATTCACTTTCATAATGTATACCGGTTGGTCTTGAAATTATGAGAATTTCGCAGTGTATATTTTGAAAATGTTAGGTTCTAGTCATCTTCCTGTCAGATAGATAAGCAACGCTGTCTTTTTAACATACCTAAAGGTAATAATTAGGTAAGTATTTATCACAATGTTTAGTTACTTCGGGAAAATAATGAATTTGAGAAAATATTATGTGAATTCAATAATTCCAAAGACCTGGCGAATGTTGGAGAAACTTTTTTCTCTGTTAATACTGAAAATATTCCACGTTTATAAACATGGTTGAAAGATTCAATTTTGCTTTTTTCTTGGACGGATATCAAGAATCTAGTGTAGAAATTTTACTGAAAAAAAATGGACAGAATAGTCCGTTACTTTTGAGATAGTTCATTCGCAAAAAGAATAAGAGTACTCGAATAACCTGACAGAAAAACTTATAAACGAACAGTGTAATGCCCCACTTTTCAAAATTCTCAAGAAATAGGCCTACATGAGACACACTTGAACCTTAAAAGAACTTACTACATTCACAAAGTTAAAAAGAGTAAATAGAAATTGGCATTCGCAACGTCCCTGAGAATTATTCGACATATCACGAGTACCAGCCTGCGTCAGTTTAAGTATCTGATAAACCTAAAATCATGGCCAACCGGGATAAATTATAAAAGTGAATGGAGTATACTTGAAACCATTGAACGTTTCCTTTTTTTTGAAAGAAACTATAAATTTCGAAAATAAAATTTCTGCTTGTATGAGCTCAGTATATGAATATTTCCTCAACTGATTTGGTCAATCCCAATCAAGAAATGACAATTTTGAGGTGTCAACATCCATACCAAAAAATCACCGTGTCAATCATATCAGGCACGTACCTACTAGATTCTTTTTTGAAAAATAGCTATAGCTTTTCATCAAAGACGAATTTAGAAAATGAAAATAAATGTTTCTTTTTAGCTCAAGAATCCAGATTCAAACAAAAAGGATATAATAATGGATATATTTTTATATGGGAGTAGATAAAATAATAGTTTCTATCTTCAGCCAACATTTCGGTGACTAAATCATTCTACGTTTTCGAAACTTGTAAAGACCAAGAATATTTCTTCTTATTCCTTGAAGAATGTGAGCATTGTTGAAGGATTTCAGGCTACAATTGCACAGCACAAAACAGTCAACAGTCAAACAGGATAGACATTACTGCATCGTTTGAAAAAATTTTGAAGAAATTTAAAAAAATGAAAACTGACAATCATAAAACATACAATTCTAATACCATCACGAAATATTGTAAAGAATCAATATAGGTATCGTTCTATATTTATGCACATTTATCATCTCCACGTTTTCCGAAAACACTTGGCAGGACTGTTTATTGTGGACCACCCTGTATGAAAATATGTTGTATTTTGACTCTAGTTTTTTATTTGAACATAATGTCCTAATGTTCATATATCCAAATGAGTCTATACTAATCAGATCATCATATAAAAATAAAATCGAATTCACCCAAGCTTGAAGTGTTAAAAGTTTCATGGGTAATCCCTTGTTTACAGGGCGAATCAAGTCAACAGAGCGATTAATGTGCGTTTTCACACTTTATAACTCAAGAGGAATTAGAGCGTGAAGTTTTCAGTGATTTACTGTGCGCAGATTAAATTTTAATTATTTCAATCCGAGTATTCATAAATAATATGGTTTAATTAATAATTTTCAACAATGTTCGAAGAATTTATATGAAAATTGTTGAAGATAAATACGCACTAATTTATTGGAAATATGAGCATTTCCTTAGGTTGTATAGAAAAAGCTCTCACACAAAAAATGAGTCAAAGAAATGTCGGAAATATTCAGGCAATCCATAAATTGAAGCAAAAACTTTACTTCATTATTGTGAAATCGAAAACCTGTGACAAATTACACACCGAGTGAAATCTGTACAAAACCTATTATACAGGGTGTCCCAGAAGTCCCGCACTTCCTTGAGGGGATCGAAAGTGAAAAACATTCTAAGCCCAAATATCCATGTTTGAAATTTTTGGATAACGTAGTTCATTAGTTATTAATTAATGAAAGTGACCAATCAGGAGCGCGCTACAGAAGATTGAGTAAGCAGTGGGGACGCGAAAGTGAGACACCAGTCTCGGTTTACTGCGTAAAAAGCCGGCAGCAGCTCTGGCGTCTCACTCTCGCGTCCCCAACTGCTTGCTCATTCTTCTATAGCGCGCTCCTGATTGGTCACTTTCATTATTTAATTACTGATTAACTATTTCATCAAAAAATTTCAAATATGGATATTTGGGCTTAGAATATTTTTCACTTTCGATCCCCTCAAAGAAATGCGGGACTTCTGGGACACCCTGTATATGACAAATGGGTAGGTATGTACCTGGATCTATATTTTATTGTTATTATCTTACGGGTGTTCATATAATGTTGTTTCCTGGTTCTCATTGAATTTAAAATTCTAAAATTAATATACCTATGATAAAGAAAAACCTACAACCTCTATTATCCTCGCCAATATAGTTCATCGAACCAATTATAGGGGTTTCATCGGAAAACAACATATTGTAACTGCCTAATTTGCAATTTCCATTAGCCATCACTAGTCAAATGGCCCATCAAAATAACCGCCAAATTTTTAACCGATCTTTCCTAATCTGATACAAACGATTTCCGCCTGTCTTATCGGTGGCTTTTAGAGTAACGCTCTCGAGGAGGATTCTCACCTATACTAGTCAGCAAATGGAATGTAAAAATTCTTCTTGACCCGTTTATCTACTAAATTTTCAAATAAGTTATATCTATTTCATGTTTTCCTTATTCAAATTCCTAAAAATGTATTTGTTTTGAAATTTCAAACAAGACTCCATACATAATATCTTGCGTTTAAAATTATTTTTTCACGAAATATTTTACTTCCTTGGTTAAGAAAAGAATTAACATGTTTAGATCTAAGGGAGTGAAGTTTGAAATATTCAGTGTTTGTCTGAAAGGGATCATCAGCATTTTACATCATTTGAACCATCTTAAAAATTCATACAGTTTGTTAGGTTAATTATTGGCGCCGATTTCACCATATCGAAAACTCTGTAACTCCATGTTTATAAGCTTTTATTTATGTAGTTTCACCTGTCCGGTGTCTATCTGTCTGTCTGTAATCAAATCTTGCATGTTAAATATGACACACTTCTAATCGTCCGATTGATTTGAAATTTTGCAGGTGTACCTAGTTCTAATTTTTAAAGAAAAAAACAAAATGGTGGCTCCAAAATGGCGGATGAGTTTTGTAATTATGATCCGATTCCATTCAAAATTGTATCTGGGGGTATTTGGGTTCGAAAATGATGATACTTTTGTAAAAATTGGGAAATTCGAGATGGCGGCCACAAAATGGCGGACGAGTTTTGTAATTATGATCCTATTCTATTAAAAATTTTGATCTGGGGGTTTTCTGGGTCGGAAATTACGATTCTTCAAAAATTGAGGAACTCAAGATGGCGGATGAGTGTTGTTATAAAAGCTTGTCTTCAAAAATGATTTTTTCATTTCACGATGACCCATATATCGATTAGACATCGAAGTAAGAACGATGTTTAATTTCATTCCTGTTGCTTGATATCAATATATGCCTCAGATATTTTCCCATTTCTATTTTGTTATTTTCATCAATCGATTATGGGAATGGAAATTATGAATCTTTTTTTGCATGTCCATAAAGTATCCACACCAGAAAACTATTTCTGATGAACATACAGGGTGTTCCGGAATAAGTTTATCAACGGTCAACTGTTTCCGAAATACAGGGTGTCAAAAATTTATATTTTTTCCAGTTTTTTGCTGAAATCTCAGGAACCTTTCAAATTATAGAATTGAGTTTTTTGTACAAACATTGTCACTTATAATAGCTAATTTCTAGCTTTTTACTTGGTTTTATTAGACTTGCCAGTGGCGAAGATATTGAATTTGCAAATAGGTTTCACCCCAACTTCAACACAACAGGACAAATTTGCTTTTGTACAGCAAATTCTGATGCGCCAATGTGTTTTACATAAAAAAATGTACTTCTGGTTCATCACCCTGAATTGAACCGTTTTCGAGAAAACTGTCATTTTAAGATCAAAAACAATTTGATAACGCATTGTAATTTTTTTGTAATTGGAAAAATGAGTAGTGATAATTAACAAGTTCATTTATTTTGTTATTTCAACCAAATTCGACAACTAGGTTTTCAAGTACAAATTGCAAGTTATTTCTCATTGTTTTAAGCGACCATAGTTAAGAATATGACAAGAATTTTTCCAATTACAAGAAATTCACAATGCGCTAGCAAATTGTTTCTGATCATAAAATTCCAGTTATCTCAAAAACGGTTCACTTCTGAGGGGTGAAAATTGGGGGGTCAAACCTGTGCAAATTCAATATCTCTGCCACTGGCACGTCTTATAATACCTAATAAATTGCCAGAAAGTAGCTATTATTAGTGACAATGTGGGTACAGAAACTCAATTCTGAAATTAAAACTAAAAAAAATATAATTTTTGAAATACTGTATCACTGAAACGAAGACCCGGAGGAAAAAATGGAAGAGAAAAAATGATAGTTTTTGATAGAAATCTACAGTTAACCGTTGATTCACTTATTTAGGAAAACCCGGTATGAGACAAAAAATACGGTAGGTTCTCATATTACGTAATCGATAAAAAATCTCAATGTTCAGTCGGGCAGTGTATTTGAATCAGCCCCCAACGCCATTCAGGTGGAGCATGTGTGTCCAAAGCGACCCTATCGGACAGGTGTAGAGGCACCTGCTACATCACCCTAATCCAATCGAGCATGGGTCTAAGGATGCCGGACTAATATCTTCGAGTGCATATTGTCCACCTTGATTCCTGTTATTTTACGACACCTTGACTTTATTAGGAGCCTTCTGGGGTGGAAAAATCTACAAATAAAGTCGGAATGACCAAATACATTACCCAGGTGGTCCATAAATATAACCACATCAAACAATAACAATGAGACTCATGTGAAATTTATTTCGAACAGAAGTGGAAAATAACAACTTCAAAGATTTCGATATTTCAATATCTATAGGGCTATTTTATTGGATAAAAGTGTGAACCTTGTTAACAATGTTAATGCAATAATATAAGTTCGATCCGTAAAAGTGGTTCTGAATCAGAATTCAAATCATTAAATCACCTGCATGTTCTTAAGAGAAAATTAACAATTTCACTAAAAACTCATTTGAATATTTAATGTCTTTCATTTTGAATATTTTCAAACGTAAGATTTTTTACTGACCAACTGATTGCTGAGCATAATGCTAATAATTTTATTTGACATTTCGTTGCTAATCAATCCAAAATATGGTCAAAATAATGAAATTGGTATGACATTCGAAGGCATCCCAGTGGGTCTACATAACCGTCATTGTTTCTGTAGTGTCTTTGGAATAGTTTAGAAATAGTATATTCTAAAACTAGTTGCAGAATGGGCTCCTATTCCAATACGAATGCGAAACGCATGAGTATTGAAATTGCATTCTGCAACGAGTATTAGACGATATTTTCTCTATTTCACCCAAATTTTGATAAATTCAATGAAAAAAATTCAAATTATAGGTCCTAGTGACTTTCATATTGTTATTTAATATTGTATCTTGGCAGTTGGTGTGAATGTTAGGAAATACGAAAATTGACATTTCCAAATTGACGTCTGCCGAAATTTAAAAGGAACGGAAGTCATTGCTGACAACCACAAAACGAAAAATGTTACTGAAAACGATGCTGTAATGAATTCATTACAGCACTGTTTTTAGAACTGTAATGAACTCATTACGATACTGAAATAGAGAAAAGACTTTTTCGTTATAAACGTTTTATTACCAAATCTAGACATATATTGAAATTAAGGTACATTCCACAAAATGAGAAAGATTGCTAACACATGTTCACTACAATAATGGGCATGTGCAACCCCACCATGAAATACAATAATATCCCCAATATATTACAGTTTTCATTTTCACTTCTTTAATATGATTGAGTAAAAAATGGAGGATCTATGTTGTTATGAAAGGGAAATGGGATTATTATATGTGTTTTTTCTCGATCTCGTGTAGATTATGTGGAGACTTCTGGTGAATCAATGTAATATTAACTGTGTAATGTCGAGTTGCGTAAATTTGCGTTTATAAATTAGCATATTTTTTGTGCAGAAGTTTTCCCTAGTGTTTCAGTTAGGTTTTTGCAAATTATCAAAGTGGACAATAATTAGATAAAGACATCGCTACAGATTATTAATTGCTGATTATCATTTCATTTTTCATTAATTTTAATTTAATACGTACGTGGTGTGTATCGAAATTCATCATTCATATATCTGAATTTTGTATCTCATTGAAATTTATTTTTAATATTTTCCTGAAGGATGGACCGGTAACAATATATTTTCATATGTAATACCACTAGAGATAGAATTTTACCGGCAAAATTTCTCGATTGTAATATGAAAGTTTGTTGCTCGGAAAGGACCCCGCACTTTTTCTATGGCAAATGGTGTTCCGTCAAATGTTCTAAAATTTTGGTATAATGTAGTACTCGACCTACTAATCAAAAGTGTCTATGGCCCCAACTCAATCCTATGACTCGCTTTTGAGATACAGGGCGTTGAAGTTGAGAATTACCCACTTTTACTACGCTCGTATCTCGAAACAGAATCGAATGAACTTCAGTTTTTCTCAAGAATAATTTCGTTTCATCCCCAGGGAGCAACCATATAAAGGAATTTGACCGAAAATCGTTAAGAATACAGGGTTTTCCATAATTGGATGCATGCCCGATTTTGAAAGTATAAAATGTGTCAGTTTCCGAGCGAGAACGTTCACAAAATGAACTATTACACTAGATATGTTGTTGTTACATCGAAAAAGTCTGTAATACCCCCAATTTATACTGGGTGATCCATTATTATAGAAACTATTCTCAAGGAAGGTTAAGTGGACGCTCTGTATTTATGGGTTGATTCAAGGTGTTTGTTTAATTTTTTTTAGAACATATCATCATGGACTTCAGAGAATACAGGGTGATTCAGTCATGAAATGAACTTTGAACCTCACGAAAATACCCAAAAACCATATTTTTTTTACCACCCTCTATTTCAAGATTAACTCCGATGAGGTGGGTGTTTTCTTTCACCACTGTACTTGATATAAAAACATCAATGCAGCTGAGAGTTTTCATCCACTCCCTATGACCAGATTTTTTTTTTATGTAATAAGAAAATTATTTATTTATGTTATTCTATTCCAGCATAAAAAAAAATCTGTTCATAGGAAGTAGTTAAAAACTCTCAGCCGTATTGATGTTTTTATATCAAGTACAATTGTGAAAGAAAACTCCCACCTCATCGGAGTTAATCTTGAAATAGAGGGTGATGAATAAAAGAGGTGGTTTTTGGGTATTTTCGTGAGGTTCAAAGTTCATTTCATGACTGAATCACCCTGTATTCTTTGAAGTACATGATGATATGTTCTAAAAAAATTGAACAAACACCTTGAATCAACTCACAAATACAGGGTGTCCACTCATCCTTCCTTGAGAATAGTTTCTATAATAATGGATCACCCAGTATAAATTCTGGGTATTACAGACTTTTCCGATGTAACAACAACATATCTAGTGTAATAGTTCATTTTGTGAACGTTCTCGCTCTGAAACTGACATATTTTATACTTTCAAAATCGGGCATGCATTCAATTATGGATAACCCTGTATTCGTAACGATTTTCTGTCATATTCCTCCCTGGGGATGTCATGAAATGTTTCTTGAGAAAAATTGAAGTTCATTCGATTCTGTTCCGAGATACGCGCGTAGTAAAAGTGGGTAATTCTCAACTTCAACGCCCTGTATCTCAAAAACTAGTCATAGGATTGAGTTGGGGCCATGGACACTTTTGATCAGTAGGTCGAGTACTACATTATACCAAAATTTTAGAACATTTGACGGAACGCCATTTGCCATAGAAAAAGTGCGGGGTCCTTTCGCGAACGACATTTGTATCAAAATCACGAGCAAACTTGAATATTACAAGAGAGAAATTTTCCCTGCTTAATTTTCATCTCGAGTGGAATTCGGCATGACTATTTCACGAGAAAATGTCTAACATTAAGTAATATGGTCACATTTGACACGGACTGCGCTATTTGGCAAATTAGAATTCATAGATTAACTAAACGTTGTTTGTTTTCTCTATGAATTTCATTTCAGAAGCTATCTTTGAATTGGAGAAACGTCAAAAATTTTATCGCTGAAAAACCAACATGTAGGTTTTCCCTGTTTGAAAGTTTTGTCGAGATGAAACGATCGTTGCTAAGGAAACTTCCTCACTAAAAATGGAAAGAGTGGAATAGTCAATAAAAACTGTGCGTATAAAATGTATAATTTCATGCTCAATTTTACATCCCACATTTATGGAATTTTATAATTAATTATCTCTACATCAAACTTGTTCTCATCGTAAAGATTTTAGTTTTTAGTAGGTCTATGATTTCCAAATGAGAATTCGACAAAGTTGATAAACATTCTTACAATATTGTTAGCTTGTAGTGCGATCAGAGAGTTGATAAATTTTCTACGATTCGGTGATAATCAAAATTCAGGGAAGCATCAAGATTATCCTTGAGATTTATGATTTTTTTCGCCCAATTTCATCATATAAAATTAAGAATAACTCGAAAACGACCCGTTCTATTAAAATAAAAACATGGAATATTTTTATTATCTAAAATGATTGATTCTTTCGAGAATATGAACCTTTCAGCTTTCTCAAGTGGTTTTATGGTATTATGGTATTCTTGCGTGGATTTATGAGTCTTCCACGCTGTAACTTTCATGCCAGGAAAATATTGAATATGTTTTAATCGAGGAATATGCACCATGAATAGAATAAACAATCAACCAAAATTCAGTTCATTTGTTAATAGTTTTGAAATATGGTACCGACAGAAAAAAACAGCATTCTAATTATTTCTGCCTGATGGTTTTTCATGCTCATCTCGGATTTCGGTAAGTTGTTTAATTTCCTATTTTTTTTTTGTTCAAATCAGAGATACAATATGACTCTGCGGTTCTTGAACTCGTTCAACTAATGTTCTGATGAAGGCTTTCACGACTGGATAGACATAAGACCGAAGCGACAACAGAGGAAAATGTACTATCTGAAATCACTCCCAAGGAAAAGGCACTCTTACTATACATTCTAACGGTGACGGATAAAATTGACAATCTTCTAAAATGGCAACACAAAAACTTGTACAGGTCATAAGTAGTGCCAAAGACCAAACTCATCCACTCTCCCAAGCTGGTGTTTATAGAATTCATACACGGATTAAGGAACACGAACAGTTTTGTCGACTGTATCGAGTCTGCATTCGCGAAACATCCTTTGCTAGATGGACAACATTGTGTTTGCGAAAACAGAGGTAATTTCCAACATCTGAAGTTATTATCCTAGGATGAATATGAAGGCCATCGAAATCTGCAAGCACAAGAAGAACATTCAAAGGAAAAAGGAAACTCCCATCGTTCACAGTGTTTGGTTGCCAGCGATCTGCAGAATAAACCTGTTCGAAGCGGAGGAGATGAAACGACGGGCCACGCTAGCGGTGGAGCTGCGGCTATGAATACAGCGATAGATCCAGTAACATCACCTTAAAGCAGCTGCAGATTATTTGAGTCATTGCTGTACCAGATGGAGAATCAATATCAATATTCAAAAGGAAAGACTGAAGATGCGTACAAATGACTAACATGAAAACAGATCATTGAGTATGCAGTGGATAAAACGAGTATAGCAATGAACAGACTATGCCCGATTATAGGCAGATGAAGAAGTTGGGAATCATAAAAGCAGTTGTTAGATCGCAGCTTACATATGGATCAACGGCATGGGGCTATGCTGCCAGAATCCATACGAAGAGGATACAAAGCACAGAAAACAAAATTTTTTGAGATGAGCACTAAGGCAGAAACACATTGTTATCACGTCACGTCACATCACGTCATCTTCCCAATATGTGCAACCACAATAATGCATGGAACTTAGAGCTTAGGAAGAGGGGCCACACCTTTCAATAATAAATAGTTAAGCCAAATCATCAGAACTAAACTGGGTGATTGTACTACTACGGAATCAAAATTTAGTAAAAATTTTTGCAACATTGTATCTGCTGTCACGTTTTTATAGCACTGATACCACGCAAGATCATATTCGGCACATTTACATTTTCTGACCGCACGTGATATCACGTCTGATATTTTGTGAAATGTCATTCTGACATACATTTGAAACTGATCCGGGTGCTCATTCAATAATTCTTGAATTAATTGATGAACTTCCCCCCCTCTGTTCGTTGATCGAGGGCTATATCCGCTCTTGTCGTTGATTCATTTGGTAAATCGAATCCCTCCTATGAGAATTACCAGCAACAGTAAAAGCAGCTATGTTCTCCATATCTTCTTCCCATTTCCTCGCGTGAGCTCACGTGTTGTGACAACAATGTGTTTCCACCTTAAAGGCGGAAACACATTGTTATCACGTCACGTCACATCACGTCGTCTTCTCCAAATGTGCAACCACGATAATGCATGGAACTTAGACCGGAAGAGGAGACACACCTTTCAATAATAAATAGTAAAGCCAAATCATCAGAACTAAACTGGGTGATTGTAATACTACAGAATCAAAATGTATTAAAAATTTTCGCAACATTGTATCTGCTGTCACGTTATAGCACTGATAGCACGCAAGATCTATATTCCGCAAATTTACATTTTCGGACCGCACGTGATATCACGTCTGATATTTTGTGAAATGTCATTCTGACATACATTTGAAACCGATCTGAGTGCTCATTCAATAATTCTTGAATTAATTGATGGAATTCCCCTACTTCCTTTGTTCGTTGATTCATTTGGTAAATCGAATCCCTTCTATGAGAATCAGTGAATCACCAGCAACTGTAAAAGCAGCTATGTTCTCAATATCTTCTTCCTATTCCCTCGCGTGAGCTCACGTGACGTGACAACAATTTGTATGCATGCACCTGAGACGCAACCTTGTTTGTTACAAGTGACCAAATCCAGAAAGACATAAAATGTGTCAGTTACTACATTTATCAGACAAAGGCTGAAAAGGCCTTTGAAAGAGAATCGAACGTCAAAATGACGACCTTAGAAGGGTAGTTGATATTACTCCCACTGATTATGAAAAAACAGGGATAATTCACCGCAAAAGACTCAGAAACCAATTGCGAAAATTCAGAAATAGAACTTTACCCATAGAGAGAGATATCCAAACGAAAGATAATCACAAGCATTCAGCGTAAACCATGTGACAGAGAAAATAGACAGATGAATAGATGGAAGGTTTACAGCAAGTGCCCAGAACCAACTACATCAGGAGAGGTGTTTTGTCGGTGAGAATCCGAAACTACCCAAAAAGACTGGGTGTCCGGTTTAAGATTCACATTTTCTATAACAAAAAGACATCACCAGTTCGGACCAGGCAATCGTCATGCTACAACCTTCGACCGAGAACCCTCTGAAGATACCTACCGCAGTTGTAGTTATGTGAAATCCCTATTTGAACACGCCAAAAAAAACCGAAATACCCCAAATTTTAACTAATATTCCTTGTATTTGTTATGACCAAGAAAATTCGTTATCCAATAATGCTGTGTATTTTTCGGAATAGATCACTCTGTATATTCTGTAATACAATCAAAATTTTCAAATTGAAAGCAAACTATATTCTGTATTGTAATATAGGGAATATTCATAAAAGTTCAAAATTACCAGCGAAGGTCTCCAAACATCTCATTTAAAACTAGCAGGTATGATATACATACTTTCAAATTTATTTGAAAAAAAAAATAAATGTTTGATATATAACTTGTATATACAATCGAACGTGGGACGTAGGTATAAAACCCCAATGAGTTCCATATTTACCCATTTTAATACAATCTTCCATAAATTGTCATTTTTATTCGATTCCGAGCATTAAAAATGTCGATGAAATTATTAAATAGCAGTGAGATCGTAGATATACATTGCAATAAAGACGTGACTTCAGTTTCATGTTTTCTTCGCAGCCGACGAAGCCTTGGATTCCTTTATGCTCCATTGGCTGCGTGCTCATTTTCTTTTGATAGTATTGAAATTGGCTATTAGCTTGTGGACATCTCTATCGTGAATTAATTACTGATTATAAAGCAGCAGGTGAAATTGTGGAATCGAACAGTTATGGCAGATTGAGATTTTTTCTGTGAGATATCAGATGCGATATTTTAACGAGGATCATCGTTCGGATTTCACGAAGACGACCAATCAAGAGTCCAATAAACTCATCATAATATAATCACAGAACATTTTTCATGGACTGACGAGATTAGTAGTTATTCACGGATAAATAGATGTCAAGATGTCATACCTATAAGCATCTGAAAAGAAGAAAGCATCGCCAAGGTGGGCAGTCTATAAATATTGACATAGCAGTGTTGTTCTGTATTAGTTCTGTATGTATATCTGCATTATTTGATAACAGGGTAAACAAACACACTTGACGATAAGTTTCACAATTTTAATATAAATAAATTATACAGTTGACATGCATGTTTCGGGTTTCAACCCATTCTCAAAACTGAAAACAAAATATATAGACACAACTGGTACACTTCAAGTGACAGATGTCAACACCGGAGATAAACGGAAATCTAATTGATCATTTACGATTGGAAGTTTATGTTTAAATGCTGATGATATTTCTATAATTTCTAGGAGATCTAATCTTTTACTTTTTTCACCTTTGTGTAGAATTTTTGTTTTACCAAAATCTATGAAATGATTGCAAGTGATGCAATGGTTGGAGAAGCCAGTTGTGGGCTTATTTCCAAGAATGGATTTTTTGTGTTCTTCAATTCTTACTTTGGGAGACCGACCAGTTAGCCCTATACATATAGAATGCATTTAAACATAAACTTCCAATCGTAAATGATCAATTATATTTCCGTTTATCTCCGGTGTTGACATCTGTCACTTGAAGTGTACCAGTTGTGTCTATATATTTTGTTTTCAGTTTTGAGAATGGGTTGAAACCCGAAACATGCATGTCAACTGTATAATTTATTTCTATTAAAATTGTGAAACTTATCGTCAAGTGTGTTTGTTTACCATGTTATTAATAACAATGTTTCACCGAGTGATTGGCGAGCAGTCAATTTCATTATTTGATTTTACAATAAATATCAAAACATTTCAGACTTCTATAGTGAACGTGTGTGACTGTGTATATATTTCATTTTAGGTAAAGGCGGTAGGAATCATCATTTGTTTCAGTTCAGTCTAGTGATATTGAAAGTTAGAGGTTAGAAGACTTCGAGAAATGACGGATAACATTCGTGTGCATATAATATGTGAACGGTTCAATCAATACGAGTATACTACAGGATTGTAATATTATGTCCTTTTTTGAGGTCCGAATGGCGAGACTGATTTTAGTAGAATACTAACACTTCTAGAAGTGTTTATGAAGGTGAAGAAGCTTTGAATGCTGGTCACATAATATTAAGTGGAAAGTTGAATTCTTCTACTCCTGACTAAATCAAGATTTGTGCTTTGTGTCTTCAGAATAGCGCACAGAATTCAGACCCGCATCACATTTGATGATTATCCCCATAAATAATTCCTGGAATTTAATGTGTAATCCTTGCTTAAATCGATAAAAATAATTATCATCGATAAAATGCAGGGAACATACTTTCAAATTTCTTGTCATATTTGTAGAATATCACACAAACACAAAGCACAATGCAAGAACTAAGTATGTCATGATTTTCAGTTACTCTAAGTGTCACTAGGTGGCGTAGCGCTTATTTTCAGATGCCGATAAGTAGATTTCGCTATGATTTGTCAACCAAAAAAATGGCGAATTCAGACCTGGATGCCTCCTGGGAATTAGAATTATTTTAAATACATGCACGAGTGTTATCAACGTGGTCTCTGAATTAGATATAATCAAAGATATTCTACACCAAGATGGAGCATTCCTTTACTGGATGAACTGAATGTTATGTGGCCATAATAAACACTGTTTGTTTACAAACAAAGAGTGTTGTCGTAAACAGAAGTCAGTGGCGTGGATCTAAAAAATTGTAAATAATACAATATCAGAAATAAATCCCCAAAAGGTTATTATCTTATAATCTTCGGTTATTATATTTCATTGGGTGCAGAACGATATCATGTTTTTTTTTAAATTAAATTTCGTTAACCGTCCCGAATGTTTCCATCTTATTGTAAATTATTTTTAGACGTAGAATTTTGAATGTTCGGGGATATTGTCTTCAATGTGAAAGGAAATTTGGAATAGCGAATATGATTTTCATATATTGTTGTGATGGTTTGGCTAATTACACAGATACAGTTGAATGAATCTCATTAACAATGATCTCATGAATTATCTTGTTTTATCGAATACATCTATATTCAAGTCACTTTTCAGTGAGGCTGAGTCTGTGTAGTACATATAAGTACCGAACGAGACAGTTTGGTATATTGCTCTGAGTTGAGTCAAGATATTTATTGGGGACCCCCATGGTGTTACAAATGGAACTCAGTTGACTGCAAAGGTTGGAAAATTGATCATACTACAACTGCATTCTACATAAATTTATTTCTGATATAAGTTGGATTAAATAACAAATACTTTCATAACTTCCATAAAAAATAACATCTCTAACAGAAAATAAATATAAATAATTTTTACATATTTATATTTATTAAAGGAAATACAATAATCAGAATTTTCTGATAACTATAATGAAATAACCAAGAATTGCAAAGATATTATTCAAATGAAAATTATTGATTCTGATACAAAATCAGATGTGTGAGCATACTTCTAACTCGATTCACCACTTGATCGCTCATTTTTCTCGTTTAGTGAAATATCTTTTCAACATCAGTTTTATCAATGGCAATTTTCCTTGTTTTGGGGTCCTGAAATCTTCATCTGTTACATCACCAACAATCCAACAAAACATTTTCTTCTTCTTACTCTTCGTACAGTACTTTTAGCTTCAGAACTGAAATGAGAAAATTGAAGTTTGATATCACAAACCAGAATATATTTGGCAATATTTTCAAATCTTGAAAAAATTTTAATAAAACTCACAAAGTTGGATGTGGTCCCGTAAATACTGCAGAAGATACCAATTTGCTTGACGATTCTGAAGCGGTTAAAGTAGCAGAATCTGAAGCAGTCAGTGTAGCAGACAAATCAGTGGCTGTTGAAGTTCTGGATAGTTTAGTATCACTCACTTTTGAGGATTCCCCAACACTACCAAGATTAGTAATATTATCTGATAGCTTCTGAGTCACAGACCTTTCATCTGGAGATGTGCTACTGGAACTGAAATATGAGATATAATATTTCGTTATCATTCTTAGAATCCAATTTGAATAGAACAACCTATAATATTCAAAAGACTTACCAATGAAGCGATAACGAAATCCTGGACGAAATAGCTTCAGTTTTCAAAAGTCTTCATCACGAAAATGGTCAGAGCAAACGTAACCTCCTTCGCAGATTTTGTATTTCCCAAATTTAATTGATCGATCCACAATTTCCGTCTAGCTTTTTCACAAGACATTCTATCAAAAGGAAATACTGCTTTTAAAATAAGTTTACAATATGCTCATATTCAGAGCTAGGTACCCCAAGCTACGCCTATGGTAAATTATTGTTTGTTGCCATTTACTTACCAATGTATGGATCTCCCGCAGCCTTTACTGGAGCTTTATATACATATCACTCAGGAATTAACCATTTTTCAGTTAAATATAACGAATAAGTAATGTACTATACAGTTTTTACTATAAAAATCACTTAGTTAACTCAAAATAATGAGTTAGAACTTAAGAATCAGCTGTGAAGAAGGCGGCCATAATGGAATGGTCGAGCTAGGGTGAAAACACAGCGTTGTCACTATTTTATCGCAGAATCTCTCTTTTAATTCGCTTTCTGAATTCAGGTCGAATGAATCAAATATATTTTGTGGAATATGCTTGGTATGAACGTACTAACGAACCTAATCGTCATAGTTAGGTATAAGTAAAAGTAAAATTAGTATAACGGTTGATATGAAATACCTTTGGAGAATTAAAACCGTTTCAAGAAGGTGTAAAATAACTAACATTGAAAAAAAGAAACAAGGTCCAGCCAAATATGATTTTACCTATCAATATTTCTAAAATACTCTCAACATTGATTTCGTATTCAGTAAATTGTAAATTGAAATAAGGCGTATCATATTTGTTGTATATATTGTAGTTGTTGATCTGGAGATTCTAAACATTTTCGAAAAAACCGGCAACTCTGCACGGATTCATTCGTTGCCCGAGGTCACATGGTGGAAAGCCACCAATAGGCAGCTGCGGGAAGGTTGTTTTGATTTTGAAGTAAATAATAAACAATTCGCTATCTTATTTCGACCACGTTTTCTCTCTCACTACACTCTATCTTGGTGTAGAATATCTTTGGATATAATCAATTATCCATGTTGATTCTAGGAAATCCATAGGATCATTTCTTTAACACTCGCATTCTACGCAAACATTCCCCAAATGAATTGACAATTTCATCTCGTTCTTTGAAGTATGAGTACCTACTATTTTGTTGGAAACAGTATTTTGGTAAAAATTAAATTTCAAAACTGACACAGACAAGAACATAAAATGATATTACGAGCATTTTTACCTTGTGATAGATAGATCTACGGCCACGTAAGATCCGTGTTTATGAAGACATGCATTTGAATAACCAACAACGTTGTCAAATGATATAACTTGGTCAATGGTTTGTTTATAAGAAATGTTTGGGTTATCAAGGAAAATTTGAATAAATGTTTTCAAACTTTGCTTGAGTAAAGTCAAAAAAACAATGCATCCTCGGAGGAGAAATTGCAATTGAAGACATAATTGCACAAAACTCAACTTTATTTTTAGGAAATAAAGAATTTGCAAATTGTTTTCGAATGAGATCTGTATTAGATTATTCACAAATGTATTCAGTCAGTTTCAATCAAGAAATAACTGCTGTGAGGTGTTCACACCCATACGGAAAAATTATGTCAGGAAAAGCCTCGCTCAGTTTTTTATGGCAATATTTTTCTGTTGGATTTCCAGGTGAAATAATGTTCTCTCTAGTTCCAAAGTTTATTTGGTATGTGAACAAAATATGAACTTCACAAATCTTGAATAGGTAAAACAGTAATATGTGTAATAGTGTAATGCAGCAATGAGTAGTTACAATACGTTTTTCGAACAAGATCTTAAACTCGAATGGCGTTCTCGTGGAACTCCCGTACGCAGACCCTGGATAACTACGCCCTCTACTTCCGACGTCAAACGTCAGGCGGGAATATTCAAATAATTATAACAGCTCCTCCCTCAGTTATATTTATTTACAAATTTAATCTTTGAGGAACTTTTCTTATTCGGGAAGATCTGCGTAAGCTAACAGTAGGTTCATTCATAATACTATCATTGTTTACATCTATAGAAGTATTAATATCTGGGGTATTTACATTTTGATCATCAGTATCAGTTGTTTCAGGAAGAGGCATAGGTGATTGCTCGCTGGGAGGTTCATACAAGAACTTGTTTTGTGAATGATCGATGTTCGTATCCAGTGGAGTATCTTTACTGATTTGTTTCAATTGATCAATATGCCTTTTCCAAAATCTGCCATCATCTAACCTAATCATGTAATGCAAAGTACCAAGTTTATCGGATATATTTCCGAAAGTCCACTTATTATCATGCAAATATTCACGTGCTGCTACTCTATCACCTACGTCTAAAGAACGACATTTAATTTCAGGCTGTCCAATCTTCTTTTCAGGTTTGGTTATTGGTTTTATAAAGTCTAATCGTGACCTTATTTCTCTACCAAACATAAGATAAGAAGGTGATAATCTGGTTACGCCATGAGGCATTTTCCTAGACTGTGAAAGGATGTTAGCTAACGCCTTATTTCTAGAATTTGGTTCAGGTTTCATTGCACGGATCGATTGTTTTAACGTCTGTACGTATCGTTCAGCAAGGCCATTTGTGGCTGGGTGATATGGTGCACTTAGTATATGCTTAATGCCATTTTCTTTTAAGAAAAATTCAAATTCGTGTGATACAAATTGTCTGCCGTTATCACTAACTAAGTAAATTGGAATTCCAAATCTGGAGAAAATTTCTCGACAAACATTTATTGTAGTGGTTGAAGTCATATCTTTTGTTATATATATATATATATATATATACAAACAAAATTGGTTTTATCGGGTATGTGGTCTACTTCCAAGTAAAACAGCCAATAAGCTCTGTGTTAATCTTTACTTCTCAATATTTCGTTGACAGTTGTCAACTTCTTCAGGAGAAACTGCAAAATAATGAAACGTGAAACAAGACGAAAATACAAAACGGCATTACTTACAAGATGTAACAAAACATTAATCAATAATACAGACTGTAATCAACATTAACAATGACAAATTTCCAGAAATCAACATGAAAAATCTTCAGTCATCATACATTACATAGCCAACGGTGAAATGATATTACGTTGTAGGCACAATACGCCATCTCATGAGAAGATAAAATGAAGACCACAGAACCCTCTATGTTTTAATTCTCAAACCACTATAAAATATTCAAGATGTCACTATAAACCACACTCATACGGTCCGTGTCCGATTTAAAGTTCACTGCATTGTGCTGCTTGCCAATCTGTAACATTTCGAGGAATAATCTATTTCTGTAATTCGAATCTGTCTCTAACACTCTAATACCATCAAACCCGAAATCAAAACTGTGCCCAGTTTCTTGGCAGTGTCTAACTAATGCACACGAGTTCTTTCCAATACGGCAATCACTTCTATGTTGGGTTATTCTTTGTTTCAACCATTGTTGCGTTTGGCCCACGTAACAACCATCACAATGTTGACATGAGATCTTGTACACTGCATTAGTGCATAATTCTATTGGTGTCCTTTCCTTGGTCCTCGAGAACAGGTCACCTACCTTCGTCAAATTATATTTGGCTAGTTTGATGTCTTCAAATTTATTTAAATGTTTAAATAATATATGGTCGATAAAAATACTACATAATTTATATATATATATATATATATATATATATATATATATATATATATATCTCAGGCCAACGCGAATATGCATCAACCAAAATAAAATAATAACAACCATAAAATGGTCCTGCGTAATCTACATGTACTCTAGTAAACGGTTCAGCCACTCTCTCCCAAGGATGAATGGGTATTGTCTTAGGGTTATTCATTATTTTATTGCAATTGGTACAACTCTTACATAGTTGTTCAATGTCTGTATCAATATTGTGCCACCAGCAGTAACTTCTTGCTAAACCTTTCATTTTTGCAATACCAAAATGAGCTGTATGTAATTCCTGTAGAATGTTAGTTTTTAATGAATTTGGTATAACCACTCTTCCACCCCTGAATATTACCCCTTATTGTAAGGAAAACTCTGATTGGTCAATATTGAACCGCAAATGTTTTGAAATAGTTTTACCCGTTTGTAGTGCCCTCATTAAAGGTTTCAATGCAGCATCTATGGAAGTTTCTTTACATATTTCTGAGAAAGTGATAGGTAATGAATCAATTTGATTCATTTCAAATAAATCTGGTTCATCAAAATGAACAAAATTTTCTGATGCTAGTGGTAATCGGGAAACAAAATCTGCATTTGCATGGGATTCACTGCTTTTGTATCTAATGTCAAATGTAAACGCTTGAAGAAATATGGCATAGTGTTGCATACGAGTAGCAGATAAAATAGGTAAACTTTTATTTGGGTTAAAAATTTGTATTAAAGGTTTATGATCGACATAAAGAATAAAACGTCTACCATACAGATATTGGTAGAATTTTCGTATGCCAAAAATGATCGCGTATGCCTCTTTATCTATTTGCGAATATTTTTTTTGTGTATCAGACAATGTCTGAGATGCAAATTGTACTGCTTTTTCAGTTCCGTCTGGTAGTAAATGTGAAATTACTGCTCCCACACCATACGGAGATGCATCAGTAGCCAGTATTATAGGTAATTTTGGATTAAAATGTGTTAAAAACTTGGAAGAAATAAGTTTATCTTTAACTGATTCGAATGATCTTTGACAGTTTTCATTCCATAAAAATTCTTTATCTTTATGTAAAAGAGAATTTAGAGGGTGTATAATTGTGCTCAAATTTTCTAGAAATCTACCATAATAATTCAGAAGTCCTAAGAATGAACGTAATTGCATTTTATCTTTTGGAGGAGGAGCATTTCGTATAGCTTCAACTTTATTTTTCATTTTATGGATTCCAAACTTATCAATAATGTAGCCACAATATTCAATACTTTCTTTGAAAAATTCCGACTTCTCTGGATTTATTTTAATGTTGTGTTTTGATAATCTATTTAGTACTTGTTCTAATCTTTGTAAATGAATTTCATCTGTTTCTCCCGTAATCTTGATGTCATCTATAAAAACTGTAACGCCTGGAATTCCTTGTAGAATTCTCTCAATCTCACGTTGCCAAATCGCTGGTGCTGAAGCAACACCATACATAAGTCTATTACACCGATAAAGACCTTTGTGCGTATTCAATGTAAGTAAATGACTATCATCAGGATGAACTTCGAGTTGTAAATATGCTTGACTCAGATCTACTTTAGAAAAAAGTGAACCACCTGCCATTGATGCAAACAGTTCATCTACAGTAGGCAATGGGTGTTCGTCTATGTTTAAATTTGGGTTCAGTGTCACCTTAAAATCCCCACAGATACGTAATTTTTTTCCCTTTACCACAGGCACTATGGGAGTTGCCCACTCAGAATAATCCACTTTGGTCAAAACTCCCTGATTCACTAAATTGTCTAATTCTTCCTCCACGCGAGGTAATAAAGCAAAAGGTACAGTACGCGACTTCATAAAAACTGGTCTGATGTTTTCTTTTAGATGAATACGAGCTTGAACTCCTTCTATTTTTCCAACACCCGGTGTGAAAACAGTAGCAAATTTTTCTTTAAATTTGTCGATAAAATCATCTATATCAATATGGTTAACATGATCCCAAAGGCTAAGTTTGATCTGTCTTATCCATTCTCTACCTAGTAATGGTAATCTATCTATTGTTACCAAGTATAGATTTAAATTATAAGTATTGTTTTTGTAAGTAACTCTGATAGGAACATAGCCTGTTACATCTGACTTATTTTTGCAATAGGTAATTAACTTTATAGTGGTACTAATGATGGCAGCATTTGGAAAAAGTTGATTGAATTGTTTCTCACCCATAATACTCACAGATGCTCCACTATCAACTTCGAATTTTACCATTGTGTCGTTCAACTTGAGATTCACCATAAATTTCTCTCTGAATTCAGCATGTTCAGTTTCCAGAGCTACGATCTCCCCTACCTCTTCTGATTCAACTAAGTTTGTATTGCCTTTATGTTGATTCTGTTTTGTGGCCTTAGTGCATACCTTCTGTGAATGTCCTTTAATTTTACAAAAATTACAAATAACATTAATTTTATTGCAATTATTCGCTAGGTGATCAAAACTACCACAACGATAACATTTTGTATTTTTCTGACTGCTATAATTATTTTTTTTATCAAATGTGTTGTACCTGTTAGAGACATTATTTTGAAATTTACTCTTCCTATTATTATTATTAACAAAGTTCATATTACCCTTGTTTTGTAATTGGGCTACGTCTTTAGAAGATAATTCCATGCTCACTGCAATCTCCAGTGCCCTATCTAAGGTCAAGTCCTTAGTTTCAAGTAGTCGGTGTAAAATTTTCTCATTACGCAATCCAAAAACAAACTGATTTCTTAATGCCGTTTTTAAATAGTTACCAAAATTACAATTTATAGCCATCTTCTGTAATGCTGTCAGGTATTCTTGAACTCCTTCCCCCTCAAGTTGTTTCCTCTTATTGAAACGGAAATTTTCTGCAATTTCCAACGGTGCTGGATCGTAGTATTGCTGCATGAATTCCACGATGAATTTGTAGTTCTTCTTCCATGGATCTTCTGGTGCCAATTTATCGCATAGAGCGTCGAACGCCTCTGCTCCCATGTAATGTAGTATGTATCCGACTCTTCTGTTTTCTGCCACGTTGAATATTGTAAACGCACCTTCTAGTCGTTTCACCCATCTTGTCCATTTGTACTTCGTGTTGTCGAATTTTCAATGGTGAATGTAGTTTGTACGGTAGTACTGGTAGTATTGGTTTCCGTCGCCATTTTCGAAACGCCTTCCCACGTGTTATTCTTTCTTGCCTCGTCGCCAATTTGTTGGATTTCCAGGTGAAATAATGTTCTCTCTAGTTCCAAAGTTTATTGGGTATGTGAACAAAATATGAACTTCACAAATCTTGAATAGGTAAAACAGTAATATGTGTAATAGTGTAATGCAGCAATGAGTAGTAACAATACGTTTTTCGAACAAGATCTTAAACTCGAATGGCGTTCTCGTGGAACTCCCGTACGCAGACCCTGGATAACAGCAGGGGCTACTTCCGACGTCAAAGGTCAGGCGGGAATATTCAAATAATCATAACATTTTCCAACAAAACATAATAATTATTCACGAAGAGAATATCGTCCTAAGACCAATTTCTTCGTTATAATAATTATTTTGCCTACAGCTGCGGTACGCATCTTCTGAGATTTTTCGGTTGGAAGTTGTACCCCCACGACTGACTTCTAAACTTGAGATGTTACTGGATCCCTCGCTGTATTCATAGCCGCAACCCCAACGGCAGTTCAGAAACTGCATAACCGATCCAGTTAAATTTCAGTCTAATCTTGAAATATACAGGGTGTTAGGAGGGTGAGTAGCCATAGGTAAATGGTGATGCTGTTGGCTACTTGTTGCGCCTAATAAAATAACATTTTGCCCAAAGTTCAGAGTGCTATAATTTTTTTGCCATTTTTCTAGAAATTTCTCATTTTTCTCATTAAATTCTTGATTTTTTTAAATTTAATGCTCGAGGTGCCTATAAAATGAGCACGCTATTTTTAGCTGTGTTAGAATGAGAGAAAAGATTTTACCTGCTCAATGGAATAGTTTTGTCGTCACCCTTCTAAGGCATTCTTGAAGACAAATTGGTTTTTTGTTGAGTTATCTGATTATTAATGGTACATGTTACATACCATTGCAAAGAGTATTAACTAGAGAAGTTTTTATAACCCCACACTATGTAATTTTTTTTTCACTTTGTAAAGTGGACACAACATTATTTTTTTTTTTTCATTTTGATGTTTGATACGACGTTGTCACGTTTTTTGAAGACGTTTGTATGAAATTATGATTCAATCTGAATAGGACAAGACTAGACTAAAAAAATAAATAATTTTATAGGCACCTCGAGCATTAAATTTAAAAAAATTCAAGATTTTAATGACAAAAATGGGAAATTTCTAGAAAAATGGCAAAAAAATTATAACACTGAACTTTGGGCCAAATGTTATTTTATAAGGCGCAACAAGTAGCCAAGAGCATCACCTATCCACCATTTACCTATGGCTACTCACCCTCCAAACACCCTGTATATTCTGATTGTTTAATGGAATGAATGTTATGAATGAAGTGAGCATCATGACCTTGGTTATACATGAAGAACAAGAATGAGTTGAACTAATAAGTGCCGACTCAGTTCAACTTGGTCTTGTTCTTCGCCACCAGTCCTAATGCTTTGAAAAAGACTCAACAAATTTAAATAGGATAAAATGTCTCCAAAACCTACAGCCTAACACTACTGAAATAGACGAGAAAAAAATCATTAGAATTAGTCGGGAATTTACTGAAATAGACGAGAAAAAAAATCATTAGAATTAGTCGGGAATTTACTTTTTTAAAGGAACCAAATAGTGTTAGGTGGGTTCACTAGCTGAAGCTAATAAGTTCAGGTTTGTAATCGAATAATTTTTGAATTCTATACTGAAGAGTGTTACAGAAAGACCTATGCATATTTCATCAAAAACAGTTTACTAACAGTAGCAAGCATCCTATCTTCTTTCCTCTACTGCTCTTTCGATGTAGCTACATGTTGAAGATCATTTATTTTCCAAGATTCTCCAAGTATTTCTTCAGAATCAATTAAGTTCCAACCGATAATTTCCCAATGGACCGTTCCAAAACATGAGACTTTACTCTTTTCGATCTCGCATACCTGATGCCCACTTTACAGAAGCCATTTAATTACAGTATTAAAAATGCAGAACAGCGTAACCAGGAAGTTAACAAGTGTTCACCATGGTTCACATTCCATACTTAAATTAATTTAGATAACAATCTGAAACAAAACGACTATCTATCTTGGGTTGGCTGAGATTAAACATTTGAATAGCCATTCTCTATGAGGCTGGACGTTTCACAGGGACGAATCGGCCTTTATTAGGAATGTAATCACAACCAGATTGCGACTCATTTTTTCAGGAATGGATCTCGAACGATAGTTATCATGGAAATGTTTTTATCAACCCAATAAATTTACTGAAACTCGAAATAATCAGCGAAAATGTTAAAAATTTCTGTATTAGAGATGCACACACAAGATGTGAATGCTTTGAAATATCGAATTTCCAGTACATGAATCATGTCTCCGTAAAATCGATGAAATAACCGAAAATCGTTGGTCCTGCCATAATAAAATAGAGAAATGTAATGGGTAGTTTTTTAAGAGCTATACAGGATGTTTTCGGAGGAGACGCTAGTCAAGGCAGTTGAAACAATGTTTGGTTTATGGTTGGGGGCCTTTATTGAGAGTCTACAGGGTGATTTGTCCGATTCGACCGATTTTTCTTTTATTCACAACTTTGGTATGGCTTGATCAATATTGATGAAATTATCAGTGTAGAACAATATGATTGTCTACTTTCAATAATTTCAATTTTATTTCAAAAATACGGGGTGGGAATTATGACAGGCTCACATTAACTTTGCAAGTTGAAAAAACACCATGTACAGGGTGGCCAGATTTCGATGGTTTAGTACTACATCTCTCAAACTATAAGAGATAGAGGAAAATTAATATACATGTCATGTTCTCTTTTTTCGAGAACCATGAATTGCTGAAAACCCCAAGTTGCTACGGCGTCTAGTTTTCGAGCTACAGGGTGATTTTGGTATTTGGTCCATTTTTATAAGTGACTATAACTTCCGTATTATAGGATCTACGCTTCCGGAATGAGCACATCTTTGGGACACTTTTTATACTGCTTTTCATCAGTGCTATTGGATTTTTTGTATCTGCTCAATTTTCTGAGCTATAACAAAAAAAAATTTTCAAATGGAAACCATAGTGGGAAATGACATTTTCAAAATGATCTTTTTTCAGCGATTTCAAAAATATATATCATGATATACTTCCGAGTTCACTATATATCGAAAATTTCGAAAAAACACTTTTCATTCAACAAAATCCAAGCAGGCGGCTTTGACTCAAACTCCAGTGATATCAATTATAATGACAGATTCCTTGAACATAAACGAAGAGAGGAACTTCAGCCATCTATTTGTGAAAACTATGAGCAGAATCAGTTGAACCACCAAATCACATACGAGGAGCTTGAAGACACACTAGGACAAACTTCTAATTCCACCCCTGGTCATGATAATTTACCATATGCGTTTATAAGAAATTTACCCAAAATAGGACAGCTATTATTACTTGATCTTATATAATAAAATCTTAGGTGGGAAAAAGTTCCCAGAGACTTGGAGGGAAGCTACAATAATTCCAATTCTGAAACCGAATAAGAAGAAAACTGATCTACTGGTCTAAAATTATTATTTTCATGAGGAATCTATTACACATTCAACTATGAATGATTATGTTAAAAATGGTGGGAAATTCATATAATTGTTATGAGATAATTATACAAGCTCGATCTTTCGTGTTATGGCTCACGTACGTTTATGAATATTCATTTCCCCATTAATAATTGTCATTATCATTTTATTCCTTATTAGAGAACACTTTGCATGGTATATCGAGGATAATCGTCAGCCGGTCCGATTCATAGCATTTTTTAATATAACTTTGTTTGATTGATACGGATAAACGCATTAGATTTCTCTATCCAAGGAATAGCTAGAGCCCGACACATTTAATGATCAAAATTTTTCAGGATATCATCCAGGATTATAGCAACCGAATAAATTTCAAAATGTACATGATCTAAAGAAAAGAACCACTCATAACGAATTTATTACAACTAAGTTTTTATAGATATCAACGCTTTGATCATGTGTCTCGAGGTTGTATAAAATAATTTTCTCTATTTCAGTATCGTAATGAGTTCATTAGAGTTCTAAAAACAGTGCTGTAATGAATTCATTACAGCATCGTTTTCAGTTACATTTTTCGTTTTGTGGTTGTCAGCAATGACTTCTGATATTTTTAAATTTCAGCAGACGTCAATTTGGAAATGTCAGTTTTCGTATTTCCTAACATTCACACCAACTGCCAAGATACAATATATGAAAAACACTAGGACCTAAAATTTGAATTTTTCATTGAATTTCACAAAATTTGACAGAAATAGAGAAAATATCGTCTAATACTCGTTGCAGAATGCAATTCCAATACTCATCGAATTTCGCATTCGTATTGGAATTAGAGCCCATTCTGCAACTAGTTTTAGAATATACTATTCTCTATTTCAGTATCGTAATGATACAGTACTAAAAACAGTGCTGTAATGAATTCATTACAGCATCGTTTTCAGTTACATTTTTCGTTTTGTGGTTGTCAGCAATGACTTCCGATATTTTTAAATTTCAGCAGACGTCAATTTGGAAATGTCAATTTTCGTATTTCCTAACATTCACACCAACTGCCAAGATACAATATGAAAGTCACTAGGTTGGACCTATAATTTGAATTATTTCATTGAATTTCACAAAATTCGAGTGAAATAGAGAAAATATCGTCTAATACTCGTTGTAGAATGCAATTCCAATACTCATGGTTCGAAAACTCGCTCCTTCGTCGCTCGTTTTCGAATTTCGCATTCGTATTGGAATAGGAGCCCATTCTGCAACTAGTTTTAGAATATACTAATATGCACAAGCAAAACATGCTCAATAGTATATTCTAAAACTAGTTGCAGAATGGGCTCCTATTCCAATACGAATAGCATGAGTATTGGAATTACATTCTGCAACGTGTATTAGACGATATTTTCTCTATTTCACCCAAATTTTGTGAAATTCAATGGAAAAATTCAAATAATAGGTCCTAGTGACTTTCATGTTGTATCTTGGCAGTTGGTGTGAATGTTAGGAAATACGAAAATTGACATTTCCAAATTGACGTCTGCTGAAATTTAAAAGAATCGGAAGTCATTGCTGACAACCACAAAACGAAAAATGTTACTGAAAACGATGCTGTAATGAATTCATTACAGCACTGTTTTTAGTACTGTAATGAACTCATTACGATACTGAAATAGAGAAAATACTTTATTTCCAAACGTACGATAACAACGTCAGTTCCCGACTGACAGGATCATCGAAAAGTTCTATTCTCCGCCTAGGCGCAGAAATATTTTCTTTTCCCTCCGGCGGCGGCAGGAAAAGTGTTGCTACGAAAAAGATTACTTGGTTACCATGATCATAGATACATAGAATACAAAAACTTCCAATTCAAACGTCATTTTTTTTTTATAAAATAACATTAAATGTACAATTTTCATGAATTGAAGTGACTTATCACTCCGTTCGGCGGATAAACTCAGGCTCGCCACGAAAAGTGACACTTCTGCTCCCAATGACATAATTTACTATTATATTTCATTGAGTTAAATTAATAGGTTTTATGATCATTAGTGTAATACAGAGTTTCCCATACGGAAAATATATGTCAGTCAAATTTCGAGCAAATCTAAAGGCACAAATTGAGCAGATTCACCCAACGTTTCGCTTTCAACTAAGGTAGGCATCCTCAGAGGTATCTGGGCCAAAGGTTGTAGCCCAATAATTGATTGCTCCGAATGAGTGCCCCTAGCCCAGTGGTTAAGGTGTTGGAATAGGACCTGGCAAACATCCTCTTTCATACCAAAATCTCCCCACCTTTTTCAAATATCCGATCTCCTCATAACAACTTGAAAACAACCATCAAAATGAAATAAAACCCCGGCGTCACCATGTTGTGTAATCTTAAGTTCCAAAAACAGGTTTTCTTTTATTTTTCTTTATTTTCCTGTGAATTTCTCAGATCACTGTATACCTATATGTACAACTCTTATAATTTGCAAAAACTATAAAAAACTTAAGTACCATAAGACTATGTCATAACACCAAAAATTGTAGTGAATACTAGACTAAGTAAGGAACTATAAACATGTGAAATACTAAAATACTACTGCCAATTTATGAATTTATTTGTAAACACCATGTATTATTAACTATGAATAAAATTTTAAAAGAAGAAAAAAGAGGACCCGGCAAGTCTGAGTTCAATCCCGAGCTAGGAAAGAAATTTCTGGTCTCTGTAGTGGCCACCATTTCACTGTTGGGTCGAAAATTAGCAGTGCTGTGCCTAAGGTTGCGTGAGGGCACAGTAACAAAGCCTACACAGAACACAACCGCTTCTCCGAACTCGTACAAGTTACAAGCTTCGAAGCTTGTAGTTTCTGAGGGGTCCTCAGGAGACCTAGGAGTAATCAGTATAATCAATATCAATAGACTATGTTAATGGATCGAGCACTGTATTTATATTGGCATTGTCATATATTGTACATGCGTATTGAGTTTGAGGACTCCTGTCGTCCTGTCGAGAGGAGTCAGTCAATTGTGAGACGACCAGATGAATAATAAAGATATAAAACCATAAGGAGTTTCAATAAAGTTATATACCTATAAGGGCACACATCTAGTATAGAATATTACAGGCATCTCTATCCCGATGGTTAACGCTCTATTCATTTCCTCCACTTCGAAAAGTTTCAGTTCTTGTATTGCAGATGGTAGGCAACCATGCACTATGAACAATGTTAGTCTCTTCTTTCCTGTTCATGTTGTTTTTGTGCTTGTGGATTTCGAGGGCTTTCATATTCATCCTTGGAAAATATCTTTCTATGTTGGAAATGACTCTTGTTTTAACGGATGAAATGTTTTGTCTATCCTCGGGTGCAGACTTCTACTTTTAGTAGTCCCGATATAAACCTTCTAGCAGTCGCAAGGTTTTCTATGAACACTAGCCTGAGAGAGTGGATGAGTTTGATCGTTGGTACTTCTAAGGACCTTTTCCAGATTTTGTGTTGGTTTATATATTGTTTTAATATCATGCCTCCTCAGAAGTTTGCCAATTTTGTCCGATGCTGAAGCAATGAAAGGTTAGTACCTATATCTTTTCCTTGGAAATGATTTCGTATGGTCTATTGACATTTGTTGTTCCCTTTGGTCTCAAGACTCGATCGACCTCTTTCGTGTTGTAGCCATTGGAAATAGTGCTTTGATCACACCCAACTTTTGTTGGGGATGATGATTGGACTCCTTTTATCTGTATGTGTGGGTGAGTCTTCTATAAGACTAAGACATGGGACCTAGTTAACCATGAGACTTCCTTTCCCGGGAAATATTTTCGATATGCCATTCAGAGAGTCATTTATTAGAACCAATGTGAAGAGGGACAAAATATCGAAGCTTAAGAGCAAATTATTCGATTTAAATTCCATAAGCTGCAAAAACAAACTGAGCAGAATCTTTGATTGAAGATTTTGTGTTTCTCACATGAGGCCTCAATTGTGCTCCCAGATCATATAAAAAATAAAGAGGAACATGAACACGTAAGATAATCCCAGTGTTTATAGTGTGTGATTGACTGCCTGTGATCTGCAATGCTAGAACTAAACCTTTCGGAAGCGGAGGGAATGAACCGACCGGTCCCGCCGCAGGTGGAGCTGAGGCATAAATGCATGTCAAAAATATTTCAAAAATAGTGTAAAATAGTCTTAATTGTAAACCAAAATTTGGACGTATATATCTTGTATATATTTCCTGGTAAATGGCCATGTATACATAGTTCAGGAAATTCCATGATAAAATATAAAAAGCCAGAAATTTTCTAATTTTTGAGTTGAATCCGGACCTGAAAGCTTTCATCGATGTATTAAAAATCTAAGTTTAAATCTATAATATAATGCTTTTCTTGGGATGTCAGCAGCATCAAAATGTCCCTCTTTGAATTAAGGTTTACATGCGCATTCTTTCAATATGAAGACTTGAAATTTCGCGAGTTCTGCCCATTAAAAATGTTTACATCAGAAAAATCTGAGCAGAAGCCGGCGTCATCCTCATCACATATTTGTTTTTTAGCACTTAAAACGCTCTTCGAGGAAACCCTCGTTATCAATGATCAGTAGGATGGAACAAGAACAATATGTCATAATTTCTTGAAAGGAAAATTGCATTCTAGCAGCTGATGAGTCCATTCACTCGGAACCGATCTGCCGATCTAAAGTGTAGCAAAAAGTATTTAATGAATGCTTGAACTTATTAAGTGAAGCCCATTCAAGATACATCGAAATAATTACAAGTCCACTATGGGTGTAATTAATTATATTCTCTTGATGGACTTTTGACATGCTAATAAGGATCTGGGAAGATAAATCTAAGAACAGAAGCGGAGGCTTCTCGAAAGGGAAGCTTTGCTGCACAGAGTCGTCTCCGTTCAAAGACCACACAGCTTCTAGAAAACTTTTGATGAGAGGAATGGAAAGTAGATCATTTTTCGTATACAAATGAATCTGTGCTTCTCGCTGATGATTTATTATTATAAAGTAAGTCGGACTGACCTCTCGATAGAACTATCCATATACAGTGTGTCCTTTAAATCTATACTATACAAAAATGGTAACTCTGTGGACCGACCCGAGGGATTCTTTCGAAAAAGTGGGTTCAGAATCTTAAAAATGCAGTGAAGCTGCAATTCAGTGGGAAAATTTTTTACATAAATCGATTTATACGTGGGTGAAATTTCGATTGGCTAGGACAGTGTTTCTTCAACCTGTGGGAATTCGCCAAAGGTCGAGAGAACTTTAGTAAGAGAATTTCAACAAAAGCATATACATACTCATTAACATTTGTATGTTTTTACCAATAAATTAACAGAAATTAAGACCCGAAGACTCATGTTAATGCGAAGGTTGCGCTCGTTTTGGATTAATCTAATGACGCAATTCTTGTTTTATGGAACACTCTCATTTCTCTGAGATATGAATTTTTGTCGTCATTTTTCATAAACAACCCCCCTAAATATCCAAACCTGGGGGCTAACAAACTATGGGGGTCTTTTATATTTCATTCTTCCGACATTCATGGAACACATAGTGGAACACTCTCATTCCGTCGTGTTATAAATTTTTTTCATCATTTTGCATAAACAACCCCTCCAATCATCAAACCTAGGGACTTACAAACTATGGGGTTCACTGTATTTCATTCCTTCGGCATTCAAGAAACACGTATTTGAATTTGATCGTGTAACACTCTCTGTTTTTCGAGATATGATTTATTTTCCATTTTTCATAAACAACCCCCTATATCTTCAAACCTGGGGCCCCTGGGGGCTAACAAACTATGCGGTTTATCGAAAAGAAGATCAATGCCAAATCGTTAGATCAAACTTTGATATATTCGCCTATAAAATCACTCGATTTGAAGAGATTCACCGATAAGGATAACTACTTATTAGGTAGATATACAGTTACTAAACCTATAGTCACTGTAGGTAGATCTAGAGGCTCTACTAGTCTCCACTAAAGTGAAAAACCCGATTTGAAAACACATTGCCAAAAAAGTGTTAGGGGAAAACCATGGAAGGGATTTTAATGAAAAGTGTACTATGGCCATATTTAGTTTGAAGGAATGAAAAACTTAAAGTGTCTAGCACTCTGGCAGAGCCGTACCAAGGCTGAGCCCTAAAAAAAATAATTCCCCTGGTACTGCACCTGACTTATGAAAGTAAATTTCAATTGAATATACCTACGCACAATATTCATGGTCTCGTTTTTCATGACTTTCAAAGATGCTTTCAGTTCTTTGGTATGTAAAAAACTTTGGAAGTTACAGGGTGATTTTGAAAATTTCGAAATAAGTTTATTTCAACTTCAAGAAACAAACAAGAACAATAACAATTCTTACAATACTTAACAACAAAAATTGTGACCTAAATAATCAGAGAAATTGTTCGAAATTTTGTACATTATGTTCTAAATAAAATTCGCACCTTCTTCTTGAATTATTTATGGCATTCAACAAATGCGGTGCTTTAATTTGGTGAAATGCTTTCGCTATACCTTGCTGTAATTCATTTACCGTGGTGTAGTTTTGCAGTTTTGCTAATATGTAATTGATTAGCGACTTCTGTCAATGTCATATTTTTAATAATTATTGCCGAAGTACCTTTGATTGATTAATCAGTCGATTTCAAAGTGTTGTATATTCTTTCAATCAGAAAAAAATATGCAATTCAATGGTGAAATGCAATATAGGGTGTCCCATTAAAAAAACTTCAAGTTTGGGTAATAACTCAAAAATGGTAGCAAAAAAAATTGTTTGTGTACGCCAATGTATTCTACGTAAAAATATCTGTCAAATACAGTTTTCATCGTGGAAATATCAAAAGAGGTTATCGAGATACACAGTATGCCCGAAAACGCCATAATTTCAAAATCACCCTGTAACTTCCAAAGTTTTTTATATGCCAAAGAACTGAAAGCATCTTTGAATTAGTCATGAAAAACTGGACCATGAATTTCATAGTTAAAATTGTATATCTCCAACGGTTTCAGAAATACCATCAGGGGACAGCGAATTTGGGATGCACTGTACATGGATAATGAAATGAATTCGGTCGTTCTTTAAGAAAACCTCATCATTATGATGAAATTTGAAGTTGGAATTTTTTTTTAAGAAAAATGACATATGGTTTTCTACATATCCAGATCCAATTGAATATTAGAATTCCAATGAATTCTTTGAAAATTAGTTCATTGTAATCAAATTCGAACCATTTTTTATCAAACTGATTAAATATTTGCCTTATTCACGGGGGATGGGGTCTTCAATATGAGGAATTGTCATGCGGGCTGAAGAGAATTCGCATGCGGTCAGGCATACGAAATCCCAATACAAATTTTGAAGAAACGTATGGTGCGTCGTTTATATAAGTCGATTGATTGGACCACACGTTCTTCCAAGACGGCTCACGGGTGATCTTCACTTAGATTTCCTCCAAAATCACCATCCTGCATAACTCCAGACATTGCAGGAATGCATTTTCAGCATGATGGAGCTCCACCCCATTTTAGAGTAATGGTCAGACATTTTTTAGATCGAAACTATCCAAATACAGGGTGAGTCTTTGACTTGTGCATATATTTTAACTGAAGATTCTTGAGGTCAAAAGAAACCTTTTTTTCATGTTCCATTTTTCCGAATTCAGCTCTGTTAAAAAGATATAGCCATTTGAAAAAAAATGTGCTAATTACGTCCCTGAAATGATACTGTGGAATTGATTCAAAGTTCATATTTCCCGATAGAAATTGACTTTATTCATTTAGGTAATACTCAAGTACTAACCTTATTAGTAATAATGTTGCAAACACGATAATTTCAACAAAAACAGTTAGTTTCATCGGATTATATCTGCAACTAAAAAGCCATATTTATTTCACCAAAATAAGTTCCTTCTTCGATTTTTCTGCAGATTAGTTTGTAAACACTAATAACTTGTTCATATTTCCCTCGAAATTCCCAAACAATATCATGAAGAAAGACTTTTCATTCAGATTTATTATTGAACAACCTAACCTCATCTAATTTGTATCGATTCTGTGAATTTTTGCACAGAAATTTCAAGAAGATGTTGTCAGCTTGCTGATATTTTCACTGAGGTTAAGGATTGTTTACGAAACATAGTATAAATCACGATACATTTGTGTACCGTGGTATAAACATCTATGAATTCTGCCGTTTCCATCATAAATCGACTTTGCCACCAAATTTTACCACGCATGCGTAGAGCGAAAACCGACTGAATATGTATTGGTTATCTGGACTCCGGAGGCCAACTATAAACAATAACAAACCAGAGTCTCTGGACAAACTGTAAACATTATGTAAAGTTCTGAATACATTCAGTGAATTATTGTTCTAATGTGATTATTATGTGAAGTGAAAAGTGAATTAATATAATTTCAACCGTGTCGAGTTTAAAAAATTCCAAGAGGATGTTGTTTAGATAGAAACATCGCCACAGATTATCAGGTATCGTATTATTTTTCATTAATTTCAATTACATAAGTATGTAGTTTGTATCGAGATTCATCATTCATATCCGAATTTTGTATTTCATCGACCTTTAACTTCAATATGGACCGGTAACTATGAATTTTCAGTGGAAACTGTGCGTATTAAATCCTCCTTGGTGTTCAATTTTATCTCCCACATTTGTGGGATTTCATTATTGAAATATCTCGACAAAGTTGATAAATATTGTGACAACATTGTAAACTCCAGAGAAGAAATAATATTCGATGATATATAATTCAGAGACGCATTCAGATGATTCTTGAAATTAATGATTTTTTCGTCAAATTTCTCCGGGTAAAATTGGAAATAACTCGAAAACAACGCGTTTTATTGAAAAAAAAATAAGAATACTTTTAGTTTTTTAAATGATTGATTCTTTCGAAAATATGAACCGTTCATCTTTTTAAAGTGGTTTTATGGTGTTTTAGCGTGTATTGATGAGTCAACTACCCTGTAACTTTCATACTAGTAGAGATATTGAATAGGTTTTGATTGAGGAATATGCACCATGAATATAGTAAAAACTCAACCAAAATTCAGTTCATTCGAAATAACGGTTCCGAAGATAAACAGAAAAGTGTTTTTTTCGTGGATTTTCGACATCCTGTATCTCCCAAACCAAATCGAATTTTGAAAAATGGTATGGGAAAAAAGTGTTTTGTTTGATAAGAGGAATCTACAGTTAAAATATATGTACAAGTCAAAGACTCACCCTGTATATGGATAGGCAGAGGTGGACCGCATGCCTGGCCTGCTAGATCACCAGATTGCAGTCTTGTCTATTATTTCATTTGGGGTTATTTGAAATGTTCAGTGTTTTAATATGAAATGAGAAGTAGGGAGATCCTCATGCAACGATACGCCTGCAATAAAATACGTAATAATCCAGACATATGATAAGAAAAGTATAAGACATATTTTGAAGAGGCAAGAATGTGTATTGAGCAAAACGATGGAACTTTCGAGCACTTCCTGTAATTCACGTTTTGTTTGTATGTTTCTTTGTTCATCGTTTTTGACTTCAAATAATTTTTTCTCAATTCATATTTTTTTCCGGAAATATCTTGAAATGATTCCTCAGAATATTATGAACTAAGTGTGTGCAATAAGTGGGACAAATAAGAATCAATTTTATCACAATGTACGATTTTTCTGAAAATTTATTGGAAGCTTTCTATGAGCAGAATGACGAGCGGGACAATGAAACTCTACTTACCACATTGAACATTTTCTGGTCTTATCAAATATCTCAATCAAATCCCAACATTTTAATAAATGTACTGTGTGTTGAATCTCACTATCTCAGCTTGGAAGAATTAATTTTCAAAGACGGACCTGGAATTTTGTTCGAGAGTTAAATATAAAAATCGTTCAGTGGACTATACTGGTTGGTTCAAAAGTTATGAGAAATTGAAATTTTTGGTGAATACGTGAACCACCCTAAATCTCGGTTATGGAATTGATTAGACCTATCATATTAGTATCGGTTTTTTGGACTTGCGTATGTTAGCTCTAGTTCAGGTTACAGTATGTTCATTCACGGATGAAACAGCCTGTATACAGTGATTCATTCGTTCTGGGATAGCCATTATATCCCTCAAAATGTTTGAATGGCATTCCGATTACTTTTGTATAGCAATCGGTGTATCAAACCAACTTCGAAAATGATTCCACCTCAATATAGCTCCAAGTTCGAATCGAAGGAACAGGTCCGTTAGCTGATTAGTGGTAGGTAGTCCATCCGTCTCTATCTCCTGCCGATTTTTCACTATACCTCTTCAATCGAGCAGACTACCGAACCCGATTGTTTCAGTGTAATCATCTCACAGGTCCCTGGGGCTATATTTTACCGGTCTTATCTATTTGTTGCATTAACAACGTTCCAAGCATACACTGCTCATCCAGTGGATGGAATCCATGAGAGATCCTTACCGTATTTGGGTAAGCAGTTCCCTCGAATAATGCAATTGGAATTTTCAAATTTTCCTTAGAAATCAGAAGCTGTTTTAGGCACCAAACACCATATACAGTATGTCTCGCCATAAACTGGACTAACACATACATGTCGAATGTCAAAATTTTTAAAGTTCATTTGAACTTTGAGCCTTATTGTCTTGATTATTTCATGAATTGAGTTTTTGTTTTTTTACACTATTCCACTTCAATTAGTTATCATTAACTCCTTATTGTTACCATTGATTTGAAATAAAGATTGTTTATTCATTATTGGCCATCACAGTATTTTAAGTTAACAGTCTCAAATTTTGCCGAATAGGCTCGTGCACGCTATTAAAGCTCTTATCGCTTTACTAGCTGTAATTCTAACATGCTTATTCAACAGAATCTTACTGTCTGGAGTAATTCCCAGATATTGGACTTCAGTCTTCAGACTACCTTTCTATGACATCTCCATATACCGCGATTGAAGGTATCTGTTCAAAATTCATATTTTTCATTTGTTTAATACCCCAAAGTACAAAATGGGGATTGACTTAGTCGGTTGAGAATAAGACCGAAATTTCTATGTTCTCGATTTTCTATGGTTGTGTCACCTAACATCCCACAAATACTTTTTTCCACCTGTTCTCTCTTCTCTCGATACCTCTGCCACTAGTTGCAACGGTCACACGGCTCAGCTCGCCACCCTTAACAGTCATATACCCTAATAATTTTTCCCACGTCGCAGACCGTTATATTTGCATCTAATAGGGTGAATTCGTTCCGTGAGATAAAGACTACACCCACACAAGGAAGAAAACCAGCATACATTTCTTCAAGTCAGACCAACCCTACCATTCATTCAGTGTTTACTTTGTGGTATTTATTTCTATTTCATACGTACATTTTATGGTTTAATTCTCTTGGTGATAAGAATTTGTACAGCGGTACATTCTTTTCTCCAAGAGAGCTCTTGTATTTTTATCAGAATGTTTGTCGAGTGAAAGAAGTTACTTTGGCTGGGTTAATGTTGAGCCCCACTGGAGCGCAGAACTATATAAAATTCTATCGAATTATCGGAAACCAACAGAGGTGACTGGATTGAAATTTTGTGTCCTCATCGTATGGTCAAAAATTTTTTAGACAGCTGTAAAATTTTTTTATTGATTTCTTCAACTGACAGGTGGTAGGATGGATCTACCTACAAGGTAGATAAACAGAAGCTCAAAAGATACTGAGATTGAGTGTTTACTTCTTCTCGGTGATGGCCATTATTTATTAGAACCAGTGTATGAGACATATGCCTCCGTTAAAAATAGCCAAACAAATAACAGGTTTTGGCCGATGCACTCTTTATTATGAGGAACCAATAGGGCTCCCGATTGGTCTGATGGCAATTAACAAGTTTATTACGGCAAGCTATCACATAGCTTCATCTATAGTAATTTCAGGACTAATTGATTCCAACTGATGTATAGGTGCTCATTTTCACTTTTTAAAATTATATAGGACTCTGATCCACCTTATCACTGACTGAATAGGATATTCAATCAACGTTAGTACCTATGTAATATAAGAATTCTTGGTAGTAGCTATAACCAGATAGAGAATGGTCTGAAAGCTCAAATAACTCGGGAATGCTTCGGAATTTCAGTGAAGTCAAATGTTCAAAGTCACATCAAAACTAGATGATAGATATACTCCGTCGTATACCCCATTGTATCCCGGTTGGACATGATTTAGGTTTATCAAGTTTTTTTACTTAAAACTAACTCAGGTTGGTTGAATGTCAAATGAATCTCAGCGACTTTGTAAATGGAGTTAGTCAGTTAGTTCTTTTAATGTCTATTTGTCTATAAAGTTAGCAGTCAAGTGCCACTTGCGAGAAAATCAATGAAACCTATTGCATTAGGTAATTGTCGAATAATTGTCGATAATTTGTCGTGAAAGAAAAAAAATTGTCGCGTCCTTATTTTTTTTACGGTGTGGATTTGCTAACTTAACATAAAGTTAGCAGAACCACTTTTTCAATATAGACCGAATATCATAAAAATCCATTTTCCTGCGATTTCGTGCTATTTCTAGAATTATCGCATTTTTGGCCACAGCGCATTTGTTATTGACTTTTTTTCTGTTGCATTAATTGTCGAATACCTGTCCTGAATTTGTCGTGAAAGAAAAAAAATTGTCGCGTCCTTAATTTTTTTTCTAGGGGGTGGCTTTGCTAACTTTATATTAAGATAGCAGAACCACTTTCTCAATATTGATCGAGAATCATCACACTGCTTATGAATAATTGTCGTTTAATTGTCGAAGACCATATACCTATAAAGTAAAAAACACACAAAAAATCCATTCCTTCTAGTTTATATAAATTATATAATAGAACGAAATCGAGGAAAAATGGCGAAAAATAAACTAGAGGGAATGGATTTTTTTGTGTCCTTTACTGTATATGGTCTTCGACAATTAATCATTCATAAGCAGTGTGATGATTTTCGATCTACATTGAGAAAGTGGTTCTGCTATCTTAATATAAAGTTAGCAAACCACCCCCTAGGAAAAAAATTGAGGACTCGACAATTCTTCTTCTTTCTCCACAAATTCAGGACAGGTATTCGACAATTAATGCAATTGAAAAAAATTCAATAACAAATGCGCTGTTTCCAAAAATGTGAAAATGGCACGGAATCGCGGGAAAATGACGTAAAACGAACTAGAAGGAATGGATTTTTTGTGTGTTTTTCACTTTATATGTTTTCCAACAATTATTTATAATCATTTTTATGCTATTCGGTCCATATTGAAAAAGTGGACGCGACAAAATTTTTTCTTTCACGACAAATTATTGACAATTATTTGAAAATTAATGCAATAGGTTTCATTGATTTTCTCGCTAACTTTATAGACATGTTCTTTTTAGGTTTAACTCTGGCACAGTTTCGCAGTTCTACTACATAGTACATTTTGATACTGGAGTATTTCAAGTTGTGCAAAAAGGAATTTAAATGTCTTCTGTAGGCTTATTTATTTCTTGAGACTTTTGAAAAGTTGGGAATTCCACTGTTGGTTTATAAGTTTTTCTGTCGGGTTATTCGAGTACTTTTATTCTTTTTTCGAATGAACTATCACAAAGTAACGGACTCTTCTGTCCATTATTTTTCAGTAAAATTTCAACACTCGATTCTTGATTTCCATACTAGAAAATAGCGTAACTGAATCTTCCAACCATGTTTATATACGTGAAATATTTCCCAAAGTAGGTAAATAAACATTTCGATAAATACGTAATTACTACGACCTTTAGATAGAGAGGACAACGTTCCCCACAGAAAACAATGTTCGCAGTAATATGGGAGGTGTCTTTTGATTAATCGCTTCTTTAGGCGTTTTATTTAAAAAAATATTTTTTTTCGTTATCAAATTATTATTATGCTTGAATTTTTCTGAAAACATCTGATTTGTCATAGCAAAATCCGAGAGTAAACATCAAAACTTGCAACGTTAATAGTTGAACGTGACAAAAAACGACTGACAGTAACAGGGTACATAAATCTAGGTTCGTGCGAGTTCAATTTGCATAGAACAAACATTAAGGACTTAATTAAGCTTGCGTGATGGACTTTTATTAATGGTACAAATTCCGAAGCTCCTAAAAATAAATCACTAACGAGATGGTTTTATTGGAATGTGAGAAGTATGAGGGTATTATTCTTTGGGGTTAAGCGGGGTTATCAATGATTGTTTCCATAGTCTTCTATGTTTAAGACTCACCTTAACATATCGTGAATCGAAAAAATCAATAGAAAATAGGTATTTGTTCATACGATACTGATGTAGATATTGAAAATAATCATCAACGATGCGAACTCAGGAATATGATTTGATACCAGTACATGTTATAAATGATCGTTTAAATACAGACTTGTACTACATTTTTTGGAGCACAACCTTTTTGACTTCATAGATGGGTTAGAGCTTAACATTGTCAAAAATATAAGGTATCAGCACGATGGTGCAACACCTCATAGATGGAGACAAATAGTGAGTTGGCTGAATTAACATTTACCGAATGAATGGATAGTTCAAGGAGAACCAATACAATGACCACCTCGTTCGCCTGATCTAAATCCCTTGGATTTTTATTTATAGGGACATATGAAGGAGCTTGTTTATCATGTTGAAATCCAATCTCATCAACAATTACTTGATATAGATAATTTAAGTTGCAGCAAACCAAATACGAAACGACCCAAATCTGATGCGACGACTAACGGCATCTTCAGTTCGTCGATGTGAAGCTTGCAGAAAGCAGAAAGTGGACATGTTCATTGGAAAAAAATGTTCAGAATAAGCACAGCTACCATCAGTCAAAGTTTGTCATAGGGCTTGTAGTTGTGTTAGGTAAGCATGAGGCAAAAATTCAACATTTTATTCCTAGGACTATTTCAAGGATATTTTGATTATTTTTGAAAAGCGCTCTGTTGCGAAGATATGGGTCAAAAAACATTCAAATTAAGAAAAACAAATTTCCTGCATCCTCCGAGGTAGATAGTTCTGTACGCAATCATTTTATTTTTTGCGTGAGTGTTAACATAGTTGACGTGTGATGGATTATTAGTGAAGTCCTTTGTCATGGCTCGCTATACGCTTGCATTTTATGTAGATATAGACTTGCTTATGGCAATGATTTGGAAGCTAGGTGACTGTACGTTGAATGATTTCCTAACATGCATCGCACCCGATGCAAATATATTACAAACAATTCATCAACACCTTCGGGAAACGAGAACATTGAAGCGAAGTGGAGAACCAGGAGAGCCAAGGACTGTAAGAACGGTAGAACTGGAAGACAATGTAGGTACTGAACATGATAGAAGAAGATTCAGGTACTTATACGCGAAAACTTGCAAATACTTTGAATATAAGTAATTGGACTTTTTGTGCTGAAATTTATCTCGTCTTCCATCCTTTAAGAGTATTCAGCCTTCAAAATAGGAAAGGTATACGTGGAGTGCATTTATTTTTATTTATTGGATTATTCAGCTTAATAGAACAAATGTTGGGGCGCAGGGAATATTAACAAGAAATCCTACCCTGAACTAGATCTCACACTGACTCTATAATACGTACACTTATTACTTATTACACTACGGGGCGTGTCATTTAAACGAAATTCAATTCCATGTAAGAATCCACAATTGTAAGAAACAATTAATTTTCACTAATCGACGGCTAATAAAATCCTTAGTAAAATGTCTTTGGTAAAAATGGATATTCATCATTTCGAATAGAAAAATTCAAGGAAATAAATTTCGCGAAAACAACACATTGTTGTATAATATTATTTACAAAGAAACGGTAAATTCTGAAAGAAAAAGGAGATAGACGTTTAATTAACTTAATGATAGACTTTTGATGGTGCAAATGTAGAAAAATTACGAAAAATGATGGGGAATATCCTTTTCATTCATTTAATACTTATAAAAAAATTTTTATTATTTTTTTCTTTATACACTCATACATCCCTTCATCAGTCAGAAAATAAATCGTTTCTGACTCCCTTTTTTCAGGGATGTAGACCCTTAAGCCTCGAGTTGCTCCTGACTTTCCTTAAAGTTCTATATTCTAAGAGCTTTCGTTCCTTGATTTCGATAGCCCATGCTGTAAAATTAATTGGGACGTTTTCAGTCTCACTTGAAACAAAAGTGTCGAGACTCACAGGCTCACATGACATAGAGATGTCATTTACCGAATTCAAAGAAAAAGTCAGGAGTCCAGAAATCCAAAACGAAATAGATAGAATAGAAGTGGACAAATATAATTATATCGGAAATAAAAAATATCATTCCTGTGGTACTTTCCAGACCACATATGGCAAGGGAGCGAGCCTACACAAATACCGATACAAGTACTGACACAGGATGTAGTTCACCTGCGATATGCATCCCGTCATGAATATTAAATATCGATCTTTATTTTCGAATTCTCTTTATATTCAGCGTCCGCGAAAGAAGGCCAAGTCTGGTTATATTTATCGCGACTAAGGCCCATCAGACAGCTCCTGAGAACGTTCTACAGATTATACACAATCTGGATTCATAAACAAGTTAAACCTTAGACAAGTTAGACATTGACATCTGAAATAAAGCAGGGGTCGTCTGCATTTGATATGCAACTCGCTGTAATAAAGTGTACATCTTATTCTTGAACGGCGCGTTAAGTTGAGTCGACAGACATGTTTGATATGGTTTGAAGAGGAATTCGATTAATTAATTCGGTATCTGATACGTTCCTGACATTAATTGATTAATTACCTTTATTCGGTTGAACAGGGACTATGGAATATTCATTTCAGAATAATTTCGAAAACTGATTAGAGTTCACTTCATATCCATAGAGGTACATCGCCCTTGAACGATTTGAAGCTGATTTTAGTGTAGTTCCTTCATCGGTCCATAGATGGATGAGTTTGTTTCAGAGAATCGAAAATTTCTAACCTCGCATCTTGCTGTGAGTAGGTGAACTATAAAGCACTATTTCCTAAGCCGAATGCGCTGACGATCAGGATCGGAAATGTGGCATGTTCAGTATTTCATCACACCGGAATATTAGGATGCGATAAAACGACAATTAATATTGCCTATGATTCAAAGAACTAGAGGAAATTAAATATCCCATAGATTTCTATAAATGAATAGCAAGCAGATTTGAGATTATAGTTCACACGATAGTTCCTCTAGAAGCTACTATGTGCCGCTCACTCCTGTGGTGGCCAAAAACAAATCAAAGACAGGCAAAAACCAACCTTGGAAAAATCTAAAGGCTTGCCTCTGCATCACGGGTGCAATGAATAGCACTCCAACAGCTGCTATGGAGGTCATCCTTAACCTCTCACCCCTTGACATACATGTCATGGGAGAGGCCAGGATGGGTGCATACATACTGATCCAAATAAAAAACTGGAGAACCAGCACAACTGGGCACACCAGAATCACTCAGGTAGCTGACGTAGCCGAGCTTGATATGATTTCAGACTACATGCAACCTCTATACTCATTCGAAAAACCATTCAAAACACAGCTCGACTGGAACAGATGGGACTCGAGTATAGAATCACAATCATCAGCAGAAATAGTCTGGTACACAGACGGTTCTAAGACAGATGAAGGAACAGGAGCGGGAATACACGGAGTGAGGCCAAGAAGGGACTACATAATACCTCTCAAACACGCCACGATATTTCAAGCTGAAACACATGCCATTAGGACATGCATACAGAAGAACCTGGAAAGTGGCTACCAAAGAAAACACATCCACATTCTCTCTGACAGCCAGAGCGCCATCAAAGCTCTCAACTCGATACAGATAAAGTCTAGACTCGTCTGGGAATGCCTCCAGGACCTTCTGGAGCTGGCAAAATACAACAAGGTCACTCTGATGTGGGTGCCAGGTCACAAGGGAATAGCGGGCAACGAAAAAGCAGACCAGTTAGCAAGACAAGCATCTGAAACGCCATTCACAGGGCCAGAACCTGTGCTTGGAATCAGCAAAAACCGATGCAGGATCCTGATTGAGGAGTGGATAAAACAAAGACACCGACAACACTGGGAACAGAGCGACGGGCACACACACATCAAAGTCATGGTAGGACACACAAGCCAAACCTTGACGGTTGACTTTTTGAATCTAAACAGAACAAAGCCACGTATAAAAGTAGGTCTACTGACGGGACACTACGGCCTTAGAAAACATCTGAACACCATAGGAATACTTGGAGAACCCGTGGATTGCAGACTCTGCAGTGAAGAGGAAGAAACAGCCTCTCACATAATTTTTGAATGCGACGCCCTGGGAAGAAGGCGCCACAGACTTTTCGGAGAAATCAATCCGGAAATGGGAATGAATCCGAAAAACCTCATAAACAGGCTACTGAACCTGATAAAGGACACAAACCTATTCTCGTGAGGAACCACTGACGAAAAAGTGATACAATAGACCCAAGTTGGTCGCAGTGTCACATCAGGGAGGCCAAGCGCTAACCCGGTCTCTTGTTCGTCAGCTTATCAATCAATCAATGTGCCGCCACTAAAGTTGGCAAAATTTTTGGCATCAAATCGTTCAAGAGCGATGTACCTCTATGTATATTATGTTATTCTTTCTATGTATATTCAAACTCAATGGTTTTGTCCAAATATCTACAGTTTCGACCGAAGGAAAAAAATTATATTATTTTAATGGGATAAACGGTTTTCATCTAGTTTCTAGAAGAAATGATATCTTTATTGGTCAATGAGGGGGTAGTTTCGAAGCCACTTCATTCAACTGAGAGAGAAAACGAAGGAAACCCCACTAGTTGGTCGGTTTCCCAAAGCAAAAACCCTCTTCTATACAGTTGGATAATAGTACATGAAGCAAGTAAAGAGACAAAAATCAATAGTTAAAATAATATTTTGCAGATCATTCACAACAGATAAGCGTAAGTGAAAATCAATTTATCATCAGATCTCTAAGGAGAAAATAGAAACAGAAAAGTTCGTGTTATACTTCAGCAAATCAGTTCTCAGAGTATGAATCGTCCATAAATTTGTCTTACAGCTTTTTACTTGATATCGTCATTACTTCAAAATAAACAACAATATGATACGCTATTGAATACTCTTTTCATAAGCTCCACTATTAGAGACAACTTAGTCACGGGGCTCATATCCCCAGGATCGTCCGTGTCGAGCGTCAAACTAAAACCTGCTGGCGGTAATTCGAAGTTTATTTCAATAAGGGAGCAAGATTTCAGTGTTCAATAAAACATGGTTTTCTGTAGCAAAATATTGAAATATTTATTGATTTAGAGAAAATACATTTGGGAATTATGTATGAAACAAGTTATCTTGGAAATGGCCGACATGGCTTTGCTGGCATATGCGTACCCTTTTGACGAAAATTTCAATAACGTTATTGGATGCAATGTCTGTAAAGTTAGTAAATCATTTGCGAAAAAATCGATGAAACCTATTGCAGTCATTTTCGAATAATTGTCGATAACTTGTCGTGAAAGAAAAAAATTGTGACATTCTTAGTTTTTTTACGTGGTGCCTTTGCTAACAACATGAAATTAGCAGAACCACTTTTTCAATATAATTGTGTGTGCGACAATTATTTATAATGATTTTCATTATATTCGATCCACATTGAAAAAGTGGTTCTGCTAACTTCATGTTAGGTTAGCAAAGCCACCCCGTAAAATAAAAACTAAGGACGCGACAAATATTCGACAATTAATGCAATAGGTTCCATAGATTTTCTCGCAAGTGGCACTGCTAAGTTTATAGACATTTGAATACATGCAGTGGTATTTCATTGATAGGTACAGCGTTTTCTTTCGGCTTTCAATGCTTCGATGGTTGCAGTTGCAGAGTTATACACTGGATATTGTTAATTCATACCACAAATTTCAGCTTTCTAGGATTCCAAGTACCGAAGTAATGAACATTTAATCAAAGGTGTTTTGAACGAAGAAGAAATAAATCAATCAATAACATGAACAAATGCTGGAAATGAGGATACAGAAATAATCAAAAGGCTACGGCGAATAGAAAAAAGCCATAAAATAAAGGATGTTTCATTTAAAATATTTTTGTTACTATACGTTTTCATTAAAATAATTTTGATCGATTGAACATTGTGTCCCAAGAAACCCAATTTTCAAATCTTACGTTAAATTTTACGTAAAAGTACGCGGCTCACCTCGTATATAAGTTCGAAAGTCTCCTAATCTATTCACAATTTTTCACAGTAAGTAGGTACAATTCATTCGATTTATAATTTGGTGTTGCGGATCGATTCGATGTCAGTTTATCCACAGTATGGATTTGTGTTGATGTTGTTTATTTCCTTCAGGCTTTTTCAAATTGCTGTGTCAAAAGCTCGTTTTAAGATAATTTCTTTCAGCTTCGTGTTCTTGATTGAAACATAGCTCAAAAACGCAAACTCGACAATCGCGACGAATGCTTCTTGAATGCAAATTTTGAGGCCTTCAGAATTCTTAAAGTCATTATCTTCTCATCGGGATGAATTACTGAACACAACAATATGTAGAATAACCCATCCTACAACCATAAAAATAAATACATCCAAGCTCGTTAGTAACCGTGAGTTACGCATATATTTTTTGTAATCCATAAACAACAACTACTTAATTTTGCAATGACATTATGGCACTGATCTGAACGAAAAATATGGCTCGATAGTAAATTATGGAAAATAAACAGTTGAATTCTCGATACTCGTTCCTTTCGTCCCGGCCCCATAACATATTTCAACACCTTTATTCTTGTTCCTTCTTTTGCCGATCGAAGAGTGCTAGACGGTAGGTAACCCTGCAGATTGCGATTTATCTTTATATCTAAATAAGTCACTTTGTACGGTTAAAACTGTTATTTATGGTAGAATGCTGTTACAGTTCTTCTCTGGAATAGGTCGTACATTAAGGACCATTTTGGATCTGTCAGCGAGGTCATCTTGCACTTTCATTGGGTTAATCACATGGAACAGTATTCGGAAGAACTATAATGCAGATATTTTTTTTTTATTCATCTGGGCGAAAAAGAACTGGAAGGAAGTGAACTGGAAGCATTACTGGTATGATCCTGAATTTCAGTTTCTTGATTCATGAATGTAAATGAGCACTCCTTCGCATGATTACCTGTAATGTGGCAGAATAATAATGGAAGCCACACATTATGGATATTAAAAAAAAGGTCTTTTATACTAGTTGATAAACGAGATCGGCCCCATTGGTAGAGTATAATTAGATTTGTACCGGCATAATGGCATGTTGAAACTTACTGATTTATTATTTGCGTTAATTTTCCAATTATGAATATATTAGAATAAATATTCCAGTTTTCCCTTGTGCACTACGCCTCTGCACCATGATTTTTTCAATAATAATTATAATATACATATATGGGGTTCTCCATTAAGGCGTGGCAACTGTTTTTTCAAATGAAACGTCAACCATTTGAGATAACTCGAAAATTTCAATATCAGGTGGTTTTTTGAAGTGATAGAACCCCAAATTGAAATGAAACATATTTGAACTAAGATTGAAGCCATTTTTTCAATTGAAAGATAATTTGATGATATTTATGAATGAAAATTTTTTTCGGCACATGTCCACCACGACTAGCTCAGAGGAACCGTATTTGACTAGACCAATTATGTTCCACTTTTTCGAGTAATTCAGGCCTCATTTTAGCAAAAACACGAGTTATGTTGGCTTCCAAAGCGTCTATTGTTTGTGGTTCAGCATAAACCAATGACTTGGCATAACCCCAAAGAAAATAATCCATTGGAGTTATGTCGCATGATCTCCAATTAATTGGACAATTTCTTGAAATAATGTTATCGCCAAACCTTTCTTTCAAAAAAATTGTTACGATAGCAGCATAAAGTGTAGTACCATCTTGTTGGAATCAAAACACCTCATACTGGTACTCCTGCCATGTCATTTGCCACAATTCAACTTCATTTTTGATGCCGCTCAAATTGTGAAATTGGCAGAAGGTATCGCATCAGTGATACTTTGTAACGAATTGTTTTCCATCTGAGCAGGGTGCATTCTGCTTAATGTATACGCTGGCGTCTTTTCTATGGGAAACCTCTTCTCCAGAGAGGTGATGATAGAATTCAGGTAAAGAATAACCTGAATAACCAATGATCTCCTTCAGTATTCGGATGAGCTGACAGCTGGTTGATTGCTCCGATAAATTTGTCTTTGTACAGTCCGGAGCAATGACTCCAATTCTTTTTCTAAACCGAGCTTTTCGGGAATCTCTCATTATTTCGACTGTGACTTTTTCAGCATTTGATCAATTGCAAAATTCTTTGCTCGTGTCCCGCTTTTATTTCGTGAGTTTTTGAGCGATACTTGTGAAGCTCTAGGGGGAGGCAGCCGCTTCCCCCCTGTACCCCCTGGGGACGCCTATGCCACTGTACACCTCACAATTATATTCCAAGCAGGCGGCTCTAATAGTTATTGCGTGCCTTCAACATAGATCTACACTCCATTCACTTTTATAAAGTATTCCGGTTGGCTATAACATTCTGACACATTTCACCGTGTCTATTTTGAAAATATTAGGTTATAGTCATTTTCCTGTCAGATAACTACGCAACGTTGTCCTTTCTACATAGAGGTCGTAGTAAATACGTATTTATCAATGTGTTTATTTACTTTGGGAAAATAATGAATTAGAGAAAATATTATGTGAATTCAATAATTCGAAAGACCTAGCGAATGATGAAGAAACTTTTTTGTCTGTTAATACTAAAATATTTTACATATAAACATGATTGCAAGGTTCAGGTATGTTATTTGGCAACGTCTCTGAGAATTATTTAGACATTGCCGATATTTCACGAGTGCCAACCTGTGTCAGTTTTAAGTGAAAAAAACTTGATAAACCTAAATCTTTGCCAACCGGGATACTGAATGGATTGGAGTAGGGGAGCGAGGGGCTTGTTGTAACAGTTTTCATGAAAACTAATATATCTTGAGATCCATTGATCGAATTGCTACCGAATGAAGATGGATGGATGCTGTAACTCTTCCTCTACCAAATCAAGTGAAAATAATACCAAAACTATCGTTCATTATTTCATAATCAATTTTTTTCTAAAAGAAGTGCGGTGTTACAACTTACCTCGTGCTTGGGGCAAGTTGTAACGTCTACCGAAGCAAGTAGTAACGACAAAAAAAGACAACAATTATACCTCTGATCATATATTTTTTGTTTATTTTTAACGAAATTAACATCTTTCTAAAGTAGGTATTATGTAATTCTTATCGAAAATCAACTTGAATACACTTTTTTAGTCATCAACACCTAAAAATTCAGTAATTAACAGTCTCATTCAGATGAACACTCCTTATAATCATCATGGCACTTTTAAATCACAGAAAAAGTAATGAAATTATTTATAACTTAGGTATGCTCCGTAATTATCTCCTTTTGAAATCTATCAAACAAAGTATTGCACATACAAGAATCAACATTCGGCGGGTATCATAATTCAATTCACTCTTCATCGGAGATACATTTAATACGAATAAAAGATATTGTGTCTCCTGTAACACATCTCAATTATTCCAACATCTTACAAATGATACACTCGACCAATCTTCCTTATTTGAATCTATGTAAGCTTCACCACATACATACAAGACAACAGCACAATTCTGATTCCGATTCTGAATCTGAACATAAAATCTTTTTTTTTTAGCTCTGTCTACTCCGGTTTTATTGTTGTTGATTTAACTTTGCCTGTTCCCTTCCCTTTACCTTTTCGTTTGATTTTGTCATCTTTTTCCACTTAATGATGAGGGTCATCATAACTTGGGGCATGTTGTAACACGTTACAACAAGCCCCGGGATTTTGTTACAACTAACCCCATGGTATGATTTTTAACATTTATCAAGATAACTATTTAAACAATTTAGCAATCTTAAAAACTGTTACACATTATCAGAGATGGATAAATTTGAGTGCAAATTGGATACAGAAAGTTTGAAATTAGTCGATAATATTAATGCAAATCAAAATTTCACGACAGAAAAATTTAATATTACCTGGCAAAAATGAAGCACGAGCACACTTCCGGTCACCTCGCAGGCTGACAGGATAGTTGATATGGCAACATTATGCGGCGTGGTTTATTGGTAAAATCCAGTCAAAGAAATACGCCAATAAAGTTTAAGATCCTATTGAAAAGAGCCTGTTACTACTTGCCCCTGTTACAACAAGCCCCTCGCTCCCCTACCTATACACGAATGTATGTGACTGAGCGAATTAAAAAATCAACATCGGTCACAAGTTCTTGAACTATTCTTCGGTCCTAGGAGAAAGGTACTGAGGAAAGACAATATCTCACTCTCTAAAGATCTACTTAGATTCAGCAGGAAATAAATCAAATATGCTAATAACTAGCCACTGAAACATTTGCACACCATGGGCACACCATAGTGAAAAACTAGTGTACCTATAGGTTGTGTATCGAGTAAGAAGAAGCAGCCTCTCAAGTCTTGTTTGAGTCGTAATCACCCAGAAATCGTAGGTACCTCCAACTGAAATCTATTGGAAAGGCTGCAAAATCTAATTGACACAAGCAACCTCTTCACATATCAGATCACCAGGACACACAAGTCTTGAAGAATGCAGTGTTGTGGCAAATCTTCCAAAAAAATTGAGCAAAACCTCTATGCCTCTGAAAAAAAATATGACCATATTTTTTTCAAGTAGTAGTCTAACTCTAAAAAATCCTATTCTGTTGAAGATATGCATATCATGTATTCGACAAAAAATGAAGCAAAATGAATGGTGATTACAATGTTAAAAAAAAATTATATTGATTGCATTCGAAAAAATGAAGAAAAATCGATTTTAAATTCGGCATGTTCATAGTCTTGTCTTTCAATCCATATAAAGCTGTTATTGGTATGTGCAAGGGTTCCTGAAATATAATTGGATAACATACCCTCTACAAGTATTATTTTTTTTTATATAAAAATATGTGAAAAGTATACGAAAGCATGCAGGAAGTTTCAGAGAATTGAAAAACAATATTGAATATAGGGTGTCCCATTTGAAAAAACAAAGTCACCCTCTATTCATTTTTTGTGAGCTACCCGATATATTCGAAAATATTTTTAGGTTGTGCTCTTCTTGGAGTATATCAAGTCTGCATCAAAAAATTTCGTGTGTGGCCGAACTCCTCCGAAACGGCTAGACCGATTTTAGTGAAATTTTGTGTGCATATCGGGTAGGCATCTATTTTTCAATCCCCTAAATGTTAAGGGTGGTCCACCCCTAACTTCTTTTTCAGTTTTTCTGGACAAAATTTTTTATTTTATTTTTTTCATGATACAGCCCACAAAAATACATACAATCCTAAATTTTCACCCCTCTACCTAACCTAACGGGAACGTCGTATAACAAAAACTGCTTATTTATTGCCTCTAAGGCGGAACGGAGTTCGCGGGGTCAGCTAGTCTTCTAATATATACTCGTAAAACTAGCTGGCCCGGCGAACTTTTTACCGCCTGAATTATACTTAAAAGTTGTATGAACTAACCATTGCTTTTTTTTCAAGCAGAAAATAAATTAGGCAAAATTAAAGTTCGAAATATACAAAATTTTAACAATTTTGTGATTCACATGGAAAGAATTCTCTTTATTTAAGCGGTACCTAATTGTTGAACATATAACTTTTTGTTTTTAATTGTTGCACATTTCTCTTTTTGCAGTACCTCATGTGACTGTGAATAGCAGGAGTATAATCCATATTATACCTTTCCTCTAATATGAATCAAAATGTCAAGAATATGAACAAAAATTATTCCTTTAAAGAACTTTTGACTATTAACACAGCCCGTCGACCAGAATTAAAAAATCAGTCATTTGTTAATAGCCCAACCTGAAGTGACAAAAACAAAACTTTTCTAATATTCTCAAAATCTAATCAGTGGTCACACCATTATTTTAGACATCTTGGCTATGCTGCTGAGCTCAAAATAATGGGTAAACATCTCAGTTGGTGGAGCAGCGCGATTCTCATTATTCCATGGATATGAGCTGTCAATCTCTCTTCAATTTGTTCAATTTAGTTGACGATATCAAGCTCGTTAGAAGTCAAATCGAGATGTTCAAATGTCGATTGTACGATCGACACGGCAAAATTATCAACACTGTGAATTGTGTTGAACTCATATTCAAATTTATTGATGGTCATTCGACCAGATCAGATTGGGCAATCCATGAAACATTATTGTATATCATAAGTGAAAGCCCGATGAGCAAACGTTTCAAAATTATTGACGCTTACAATACTGTCTCTGTCCGAACAGAAACACGAATATAATATTTCCATTACTAATTATGGGCAATTTTGGATTCAGTTATTTCCGCAAATATATGTATTACCCAAACAGAAATTCGAAAGCATTTCAAAAATAAAGAAAAAAGATGAAGATGGCCAACTCACGTTTGAAACTGATCGTCAAAATAAGTTACTTGATCTTTCGCTAAAAATTCACTGTTCCCCCAACTTGAGCATTTACCCGCTTTTGATCTGGCAATGTACTTCCACGTTACCATGAGTTCTATGCGAATCACATATCGCCATCTAACAGCGGTAATATCAACCTACGACTACGTACAGTGACTTGTCTATTCACTGTACGACTACGCGTCAACGGTAGCGACACCTAGAGGCCTTATTCAAAAGAAGGAAAAGCATTATCTGCATAAGTAAAACGTTTTCGAAGTTTTATTGAATTTTATAATAACCAGACCATAGACGATTCCATAAATGAAGTTTCATAACAAACAGTCCATCCGATCTCTAGTTATAAATGGTGTGACCAACATCTTTATTTTATATATATATAGATTCTCCTGTCTGCACTTTGTGGCCGAACTCCTCCGAAACGGCTAGACCGATTTTCGTGAAATTTTGTGTGCTTATCGGGTAGGACCGTGAATCGGCCAACATCTATTTTTCATCCCCCTAAATGTAAAGAATGGTCCACCCCTAACTTTTTTTTAAATTTTTTTGGACAAAATTCTTTATTTTAATTTTTTATGATACAGCACACAAAAACACATACAACCCTTAATTTTCACCCCTCTACCTAACCTAACGGGAACGTGGTATAACAAAAACTGCTTATTTATAGCTTCTAAGGAGGAACGGAGTTCGCGGGGTCAGCTAATTCACTATAAAAATGGTGAAAATTTGGGTCGTCGTGAAGCAACTTGTCGAAACGCAATATAGAAATTGGTGGAGAAATTTGAGCTGTTGGGACAAGTTCGTGATCAACAGTATCGAAGGCCTTCGCCAGGTCCAGAAAAACTGCCAAGCATTTGGCCGACCTGTCCATGGTCCTCACAGTGGTTTCGAGAAAATCCATAATGGCATTTTTCGTGTTCGAGTTCTTCACGAATCCGAATTGTCTGTCTGTTATTATATGGTGTTTATCGAGAAATTCAACCAGCCTTTTCTTGACACATTGTTCAAATACTTTCGCTAGAGTATTTATAAATAATTTCGGATGGTCTATGTATTTTCCTTTGTTGTTCGTTTTTGGTATTCATATAAAATTTATCGAAATATGAATTGTTTTCATTAAGTATAATTACTTCAATTACCTTTTATTTGAATAGATTGCTAACTTAAAATACAAATTTCAATCCATTAATCGTCTGCGAATATTCTTCATCATGGATATAAATTCTTTATATTCAAATGGTAGCGATGCTTCGGTGCATACAAGCCAAAGAATCAAGTTCTCACTCACAAATAATTCCCGACCCCGAATTCTTTCAAAAGAAACTCATGATGTGAATTATGATAGTGAATAACCAGCATAATTCACGGCCGAATAAGCGCTTCATTCCATTCCACATTAAATATCTTTTAATGAAAGGAAATTTTTTAAACGGCAGAAATGCGAAGAACTTTTTCCATACCCGAGAAATTACAAATATGCGAGATAAACATATAGGGTATATGGCGGTTAATAGCTCGGCGAGGATAATAACAAATTTAACAAATTAAAACGATAGTCGGATAGAGCGATTCATCTGAACCCTATCAGAAATGACACCAGGAATGTCTTTGCGGGGCCCGACTGAAAAGTTGTGAAGGAATTGTGATTATACTTCCATTTTGCTCCCGGTCGTCCTTTGCATTGTGCTGCTGCGTGTTTTCAGATAAGCTTTAAGGCCTGATGAGCATACACTGCTCGACATTATTTTCTCGTTTTATTTGAAACGCATCACGTTTTCTGATATCAATTTTGAATTCCCACTTTTTTTTCGTCATATTTCCGCACTACTTTTGTACATAGCACATTTATCATTCATGCAGACGACTTCAAGTCCAAAATGAACCGAAGTACAGAGATTCATTCTTTCAGAAAATTCTTGAACCCGGAGTTAACATAGTTTGCAAATTGCAGCAAATCGCAACAATATTCTTCTCAGGATCTTCGTTCTCCCAGATCAACTTCGAGCAGATCAGTGCGGTTGAAATCCGATATCCTCATCTTGGACTCGAATTAAATTCAATACTGTCACTGATACCTACCGATATGTGAACTATCTTCGTAACGTATGTAATTCAAGACTACAGCTACGGGTAAATGAAGAAGAAATTTGTTTATTCGAGCATCTTAGTATCGCGTCATATGTCAAGATGATATGACCACAATTCTGAGACACATACATTTTTTATGTCCTTTACAGGTTTACGAACCGCAGAAAAATTAAGCAGTTCATCTGAACAACTCATGATACCTCATTTTCTGCGTTGTCATTCGAAATAGAATATTCAAGTTTGACTGCTGACTGGATTTTACGGAATTTTGATGACCAAAATGCCTAAGGATGACTAATTCATCTCTAGAAAAAAAAATGGTAAACCGTACTGAGAATATATTTATTATCATTACCTAATATATCAAGGCTTGGAGTTTATTTACAATAAAATCTCAGTAAATGGCCCCGCACTTTCCTTATGGGAAATGGCGTTCCGTCAAATGTTCTAAAATTTTGGTATAATGTTGTATTCGACCTACTGATCAAAAGTGTCCATGGCCCCAACTCAATCCTATGACTAGTTTTTGAGATACAGGGTTGAAGTTGAGAATTAACCAATTTTGCTACGCTCGTATCTCGGAACAGAATCAATTTTCAATTTTTCTCAAGAAACATATCATTCCATTCCCAGGGAGCAACCATATAGAGGAATATGACCGAAAATCGTTACGAATATATTGGGTTATCCACAATTAGATGCATGCCCGATTTTGAAAGTATAAAATATGTCAGTTCCAGAGCGAGAACGTTCGCAAAATGAACTATTTCACTAGATATGTTGTTGTTACTTCGAAAAAACCTGAAATACTCAGAATTCATACTGGGTGATCCATTATTATGAAACTATTCACAATGAAAGTTAAGTGGAAACCCTATATTTTTGGGTTGATTTAAGATATTTGTTCGATTTTCTCCGAGATTTTTTCAGAACATATCACCATGGACTTCAAAAAATACAGGGTGATTCAGTCATGAAATAAACTGTGAACCTCACGAAAATATCCAGAAACCACCTTTTTTTTCATCGCCCTGTCCTCTAATTCAAGATTAACTCCGTAGAAGTGGGAATTTTCTCTCACCACTGTACTCGATATAAAAACATCAATACGGCTGAGAGTTTTCATCCACATCCTATGACCAGATTTTTTTTTATGTAGGTAATATGAAAATTATTTATTTATGTTATTTTATTCTCATTACAGCATAAAAAGAAATCTGCACGTCGCTCGGAACACCCGAGAATATTGCTGCTGGACCAGAAACTTGAAGAAAACCCAGATTTGTCCATTCCTCGTTGCTCGGAAAACCCAAGATTTATTGTTGAAAAACCTCTCTATCCCCAACTTGTTGCAGTTTGGTGCGGTTCATGGTCCAGCGGGGTCATTGGACCTCACTTTGTCGAGAATAAGGCTGGAGCAACAGTTATGGTGAATGGATTGTGCTATCGAGGGATGGAAAATGATTCTTTTAAGTTCGGAATTGGATGGTATTGATCTGGACAGCGTTTACTTTCATCAAGACGGCGCTACGTGCCACATAAGCAACGAAACCATCCATACGTTTTCGGACCGTGTTATCTCTCGAAGTCCTTTATGCTATCTTCGGTCCACCCATTGAGTACTGACTAAATTTTAGCTTCACCAATTCTCGAATTCATGAATGAGATGCTGTGTGTCCCCTTTCTATGGTCTAAGGCACTTAATAATTTATGCCTTATTTTCAACATATCACACTGGTATACCATAAATAACTATTATTTTTGCGCTGATCGCATTTCCAAATCCAAAATATACAAGTTCTACGATCTAGGTATTGATCTCTATTTCCAGATGCTGTTAACAAAATTTGAATATGAATCAATAATTATATTAACAGACAAGTAGGCCGGCCGTCCTAGCTTCGCCCGGGTAGAAATTCGTTTCAGGCGGCGGTTTCATCTTCAACACTTCAACCTGCCATATCTTTTGATGTACTCGTTGTAATTGTATGATGTGAAGGGCAATTTCGTTCTAAATTAAATACTGGGGATAAATAACGTATTAGGTTGGATGAGGATCAATACTCAATTCGTAAAAACACACTTACAAATAGTGCATAATTTTGGAAAACATCTGATGACCATAAACAGGTAATAGCAAGTCAATCTTGGGAGATAGATATATGCTATCGCGGACTTTTTTGTAGGACTATTCAAGAGGTAGTTACATTTCCGTCACACATTGTATCCTCGCAAGTCTTACGGTTTTTGCAGCGCACGTGAAAATAGCTGATTATGGCTGATTTTTTTGTAATTATTGAAGTTATAGTAGGTATCCTAAATTTTTTTGGGTGAAAAGTATAGCCTATGTCACTCAGGGATAATGTAGCTTTTTAAGGGTGAAAGAATTTCTGTAATCGGTCCAGTAGTTTTTGAGCCTATTCGTATCAAACACACAAAAATACAAATCTTTCCTCTTTATACTATTAGTATATAGTTCATCCAAGAGATATTGACATCAGAGCAAACCTTGGAAGTCCATTCGCAGCTTCATTTCTAGTTACAAAAAAGTAACTAAAAGTTTTCTGTGCTTTCATCATAGCAATAAAAAATATAGAAATAACCTGAAAATTAAATGGTATTTTTTCAAACTTAGGCAATTTGAACATGAAAATGTTTCCAATTGTCACATACGACTACCTCCATACTGAATGGATTAGGAACATTGTAATCGATATCAAGACAGAAACAAAACTTAACGAATGGATTTATTTAATATTATGAAGAATTTTGTCATGACATTGTAACTTTCAATATTTGTGAACAATGAAGGTGAAGAATATAAAATGTAAATATTCCTACTATTGTTTCAACAACCACAACTGTTTTTTCCTCATCTGGGCAGACCTCATCATGTTCATAATGAAAGATTTCATGTCAGCAACATCCCATATATTTCGACTAATCTTCTCTTATTTCTTTTTGAATATGCTATGGAAATCCCTCCCATTTATTAGCTGTACACTCTTCAAGTGACTCATTCTTAAGATATTTATTTCAATTGCTCAATTACACTGCGCAAAAAAATTGAAGCACATTCTGAAAATCTCAATTTTAATGAAAGTTAACTCTACATTGACTTTATAACTTATTTTTTATGTTCTCTCGGGAAGGTTTTGAACGAAACAAGACACATTAAATGGAAGAAAAATTCAGGATTTCACCGAATCTTATGTGAAAGAAGAGAAATGAACAATTTTCAAAATACTGAAATGCTGATAAGTAATTTACTTGGTATTTCCACCCCTTGCGTTAATTACAGCTCGGCAACGACGGTTCATACTCAAAATGAGTGATCTTAAAATCCTTCCCAGATTTCTCCGAGTTGGATTCCTAAGTCATTAAGAGTAGCTGGATGATTTTCTGAACTCCTCAGCCTTCTATTGAGGTTGTCCCAAACCTGCTCAATCGGATTGAGATCTGGACTTCTTGCTGGCCATTCCATTCGATAGACTTCAACCTCTTCAAGGTACTCCTGAACGATGCGCGCACGATGGGGTCTGGCATTATCGTCCATAGAAATGAAATTTTCACCAATGTATGGGGCAAATGGCACTACATGCTCTTCAAAAATGTTCCATATATACTTATCAGCATTCATAGCTCCATTATCAACGACCACTAGGTCTGTGCGAGCAGTCAAAGATATTCCACCCCATATCATAATCGATCCTCCCCCGAAACCAGTAGTATTCAGGAAATTGCACTGAGCATATCTTTCATGTGGACGGCTGTATACAAGCGAACGTCGATCACAATGGTAGAGGCAGAATCTAGACTCATCTGTGAAGAGAACTCTTTCCCAATCGGCCTCTTCCCAATGAATATGCTCTCTCGCAAAATCCAAACGCGCCCTTCGATGGGCTGGGGTAAGAGCTGGACCTCTTGCCGCGACACGAGACCTTAAATCATATTCTCTGAGGTGATTTCTTATTGTCTGAGTGCTAATTTGCACCTCATGAGTTTGCTCAAGCTGATTTTGAAGGAGGCGAGCGGTTGCAAACCGTTGTCTCAACGAAGAAACTCTCAAGTAACGTTCATGAATGGCAGTTGTGACCCGTGGTCTACCCTGTCCTTGTCTTCGGACATTCATACCTGTCTCCCTGAATCGCTGCAACATTCTGGACACACTTGTATGGGAAACTCCAAACCTTTCTGCAATTCTTGTGTATGTCCACCCTTCTTCTCGCAAAACTACCGCTTGGGCACATTCCTCTTGGGTCAAATTGCGTGTTTGGCGTTGCATAGCGATCGAGTGTAGAAAATCAAACGAAAGAAAAACTATTGATCACTAGAATTCATCGAGAACAACTGATTTTAGAATGGAGCCAATACATTCAAAATCTGATAATATCATCTTTTTTTATTCCGGCTGGGAGAAAACATCTGTATTGAAGAAAAACGTTGAAAGTGGATAACATATGCATGCATAATTCTGATAAAAATAATTATCATTGAGAACACCTTCAGTTGTAGAATAAATTTGATATTTCCATAATGTGCGTTAATTTTTTTGCGCAGTGTATTTGCCATTATTCGAAACATCAATGACAGAACAAAATGTCAGTGTTATTTCCAACACCAACCTGAATTCTGCAACTCAAAATATCACTGAAAGGGCATAACCAACCTAATTTCGATTTTCCAAAGCCGCCCGAGATCAATAATTCTTGGATGGACTATAGATATTATAGATATAGAATAAGCGGGTACTGGGTATCCGCGCCTGTATAAATAGTTCAATCTGTAATTTCTTCCATACCTATTTTTCTTATTACAACAATTTTCAGTTTTTTTGTAAAGACAGCAGAATAAAGGCTTTCACTAGAAGTATGTACATCGTACAAAAAAAATTGATCATTATCATTTAGCGAACCTAGTTCGGTACACTGACAAAAACAATCGAAATCAGCCTCGCAGATAATTCCAAGCGTTTGCTTTTTATTGAGTCTACACAACACAGACCAAGTGAGTATAATTCTTCAGCAAATGCTCGGGTACCCGCGATCTACAGATTCAATTTGAGATAATATTTCACGCATAAACAAGGCTGCTAGCCGACAGCTACATTATGTTTTAATATTGGCCTTAAAAAACAGTCTTGTATTCATATCCAGGTACAGGTTAATGGTAATGTGGGAACATATTAATGAGCTATTGGCTATTTCGAATGCTTCGTCCCAACAGAGGTATATTATTTTCAGGATTCAGACAAGCGTAAGACTGCTACAATACCCAAATTGAAAAGATAATGCGGAATTATGATCCTGAAAAATGCTTTAAAATCGTGATCAGATGTGAATGTTGTTGCCTCAACTGCGATACAGACTAATAATTTTCTTTTTTGAACTTTCACATTTTGGAGAATTTTCGAATGAAATTAGTGCTAGGTTTAGAAAAATCACATCTTCAGTTGTTACCCTGACATGCAAGCTGCGCCCTTCACAATTTTGAAACTCATTGAAGAAAATATAAAAAAAACCTTGTGTGAAAAGTGTATCGAGTGTTTTTTTAGGGGGATAGAATTTTCGGTAGGGATAACTGTGATTTGACAGACGACATGTTGCATCGAAATTTCTGTTCAGTAACCATTGACGAATTGTCATGGAAAGACTCACGCCGCAACAACGTTTACAAATTTTTGAAATTTATTTTCAAAATCAGTGTTCTATTCGCCAAAGTTATAGAGCACTTCGTAAAATTTATGGTTTACATAATCGTCCATCAGAGCAGCTGATTCGTCGAACTATCGATAGATTTCGGACAACATTTTCTATACTCGATGCAACAACAACAAAAAGACAAAAAACTGTACTCATAGAAGACAATATCGCTGCTGTAAGTGATGAAGATTAAGATTTGTCTATTCGTCGGCGTTCACAACAAGTTGGACTCTGTGCATCCACCACATGGAACATGTTGCGTAAAGATCTTGGTCTATACCCATACAAGATCCAAATGGTTCAAAAATTGAAGCCACTAGACCAGGGGTCGGCAACCTGCGGCTCGCGAGCCACATGCGGCTCTTTAGCTCCATACGTAATATTATCTATTTTATGAAAAAAAATTAAATCATTCTGAATCGATTGAGGATTAGGCACTGGAACATGAATTTGCTGACAGATTTGAGCAATTCAAAACCACTTTAGCGTTTATAGTAAATCCTCTCAACTCAACACAAATAGTAAGGAAATCCACACTATTTGGAATTGATACTGGATCTCTAGAAATGCAATTGATCGATTTAAAAAGTGAAACTTTGTGGAGTGGAAAATTTACAGAGTTGAAAAGCAAGTTGGAAGAGCTGGAGGTCCAAAAATGTATTTATGTAACGCAAAAAAAGTGGACAGCTTTAAAAGAAATGCCGCGAGTTGAGGCACTTATATTTGACGCAAGGAATAGTCTTCCTGATTGCTACAGTGAGGTGAAGAAGTTGGCATTTGGATTGCTGACTATCTTTGGATCGACTTATTCGTGCGAGCAAGCGTTCTCTTGCATAAATATAATGAAAAGTAAAGAAAGGAACCAACTTACAAATAAAAATTTGGAGTCATGTTTGGAACTTAAAACAACGAGCCATGAACCAAATCTATCCAAACTTTCTGAAGCAATGCAGAGCCAAAAGCCAACGCCATTGAATCTGTTTGTTCGTTTTTGAAGTAAAAGTTAAAGTTGCGAATGTAATATGTTTTATTGTTTTAATTTTTCACACAAATAATCTAATCATTGTGAAAAAATACTACTGATACATAAATAAATTATATTTTTGTTATTTTTTTTTTAAACTCATTTTATGCGAGTACCATTTATTGTTGGCAAAAAAATTTCGTGGCTCTTCAAAAACTTTGTTAATTATAATTTTTGGCTCTTCCGACTCAAAAGGTTGCCGACCCCTGCACTAGACCATAAAAAGCGTCGTTTGTTTCAGCGGCGTCGCTACATAGGAGCAAGAGTGTGCAGTGCAGCAGACCTTAGGGGGCCCCCAAGCGCTGACCATCAAATCGCGAATGGACTTGGTAAAAAAAATGCATATTACATATTGTGACTTTTTCTGTGATCTGTTGTATGAATAACATTGTTATTATTATATGCACTCAAATACATAAAAAAATCCTTCGAATTACCAATTTCTTTTCATTGCCTAATAACAACATCCTTTATTCAAGTATACTCCTCAACTGCACCTTCAGTAAGTAGTTTTGCTTCTTCGAACTTTTAAATTTTGGCTTGATAAAAACAAAAGAATTCATTAAGGGGCTTCTCTTCAATGTTTGCACCAGGGCCCCCGACTATCTAGCTACGCAACTGGTTTGTTTGCCGTTGAACAGCTTGAAGTTGATCCACTTTTTTATCCAAAATTGTGTTTAGTGATGAAACTCATTTCTGGTTGAACGGCTACGTAAACATTCAAAATTACCATATATGGAGTGAAAAAAATCCTCCAGAAGTTCTGCAGGTTCCATTGCACCCTGATGAATGAACTGCATGGTGTGCTTAACAAGCTGGAGGCATCATTGGTACACATTTCTCGAAAACCGATGACAAAGCTAATATAAGATACAGTGAAGGGTGCTCATTACAGATCGATGATCAATGATTATTTGTTTCGAATTTGAAGGGTATCGACCCAGAAGTGTTTTGGTTCCAACAAGATGGTGCTACACCTCATGCTGCTACCGTAACAATTGATTCATTGAAAGAAAGATTTGGCGATAACATTATTTCGAGAAATGGTGCAATCAATTGGCCTCCAAAATCATGCGACATAACTCCAATGGATAATTTTCTTCGGGCGTATGTCAAGTCATTGGTAAAAAAATAAACCAGAAGAAGTAGACGCTTTGTAACCCAACATAACTCGTGTTTTTGCTGAAATTATGATGCCTGAATTACTCGAAAAAGTGGTCCAATATTGGTCTGGTCGAATGCTGTAACTCAGAGCTAGTCGTGGTGGACATATGCCGCAGAAATTATTTCCAAAACATAAATGTCATGAAATTATCTTTAAAAAAAAATTTGGCTTCAATCTTAATTCGAATGTGTTTTATTTCAGTTGAAAGTTTTATCATATGTAATACCACTAGAGATGGAATTTGCCGGCAAAATTTCTCGACTGTAATATGAAAGTGATTTTGGAAAAAATGTCATGAGCGGAATAGTCAATCTGAAAAAACACATTATAAATGATGCACTACTAAATGTTTTTTTCGCTTTCTACCTGAGCAGTTAATTAATATAATAATTTTATACGTACATATTAAATACACACATCGTCAAAAGTCATGCCCCCTAGGTTTTTCAAGAAATAAACAATCTATATTATGGAAATGAGATGACTATGTTCCTCTATTTCAACTGCAATATATTTGACAGCAAATCTTTGTTCGTTACTCTTTTTGCAGAATGAGACAAAATAGGAAAAATGAGAAAAAATCACTCGATGAATGTTTTGAATTCTTCGGGTGCGGTGTGGTGAGGCGTTATCATCCTGATAAATGAAATTATCCCCAAATTCCGTGCGCAGAGGAACAATGATTGGTTCAATGATGTTTTCTACGTTGATGGCAGCAGTAATTTGTAATAATAAAAGGGGTACGGCGACCGAACATTTTACCCCCCAGCATATTATTGATCCGCCTTGTAAGAGCAAACCTTCCTGGGCGAAATTGAGTCGCTCTAGACTGCCTGAACCTCTCCGAACATTTTCTTGTCGACTATCACTTTGAAAACCGAATAGTGACTTGTCCGAAAAAAGTACCAAAGAAAAAGCGCCATTGTGGTAAAAGACAGTCTTGGTGGTGCTCTGCCCTTTGCCGACGGGTAGCTCTATGTCCAGATGATAGTCGGGGTACTCTTGAACTCTCAAATTTAAGGAAAACAACCGTCATCTCTTTACAGTACTGGTTGAGACCACTCATTTATAGATCCTAAAAAAATGACTTCGAAGGGCAGTTACAGATACCTACCGTTCGATTCTTTCTAGAACTGATTAACTTCGAATAAAGCTGTATTCTGCCGAACAAGAGTAATATCCACCTATTCCAATTTTCACAATATACAGGGTGTCCCACTAGTGCCGCAGCGGACGATATACGCGTAACGGTCTGAGTTTGGCGAGATTTTTTGATGCAGACTTGATATGCTCCAAGAAGAGCACAACCTAAAAATATTTTCGAATATATCGGGTGGCCCACAAAAGAGGAATAGAGGGTGGCTTGTTTTTTCAAATGGGACACCCTATATTCAAAAGTTTTTTTCAATTCTCTGAATTTTCCTGCATGCTTTAGTATACTTTTCACACATTTTTGTTCGACAGTTTTCGAAATATTGGCCATTTTGACAAAAAAATGATACTTGTAGAGGCTATGTTATCCAATTATATTTCACGAACCCTTGCACATACCAATAACAGCTTTATATGGATTGAAAGACAAGACTTCAAAGTATCCTAGCCAGCTATGATCAAGCATCTCCAGCATATGGAGTGTCCACAAAAAGACTATAAGCATGACGAATTTAAAATCGATTATTCTTCATTTTTCAAATGCAATGCATATAATTTTTTCTCATCATTGTAATCACCATTCATTTCACTTCATTTTTTGCCAAATGCATGATATGCATATTTTAAACAGAATAGGATTTTTAAGAGCTTTTTCGAAATGTTTCCCTAAAATTCACATATACCTTCGAATTTAAATAGCAGATTTGGCTTTTCTGTGTTATTGAGAACTGTCAAATTATTCCACTCAGAATTAGCATCATTGAAGCTTCAATTCATATTATCATATTATAGCGAAATGAGGAACTAGAAAGTTTTGATGTATCTACTCAAAAATGTGATTAAATCAGTTACTGAAGGCAGAAACTTGCTTTCTGTACCCATTTTTCAAAATGCATTTTTGATCATTTTCTATGTTTCTACTTGAAGAGTCGAATCTTGCAAACATTTCAAACAAGCTTCAAGCTTGGGAGCTTGAAGATCTTCGTGTGTGCCTGTGAAACTTATGAATATCATTTATTCGAAGAAAGTTGTAAAAGGATAAGAGCGGGCACTTTTTTGTATCCTAAAGTTTCGAAACTCGTTTTTTTGTAGCATTCATATTTTGTACATTAAAACTCATTGGTATTTTTTGAATTTTTACATCATTGTGTGAGTATTCATTCAATCCGTAAAAACTATGATGATATTAATTGAAGCTGCAATGATGTTGATTCTGAATAGAATAATTTGACCATTCTCAATAATCACAGAAAAGTCAAATCTGATTTTTGAATTCGGAAGTTAATGTGAATTCAGAGGAAAAACTCTAAAAAGTCCTATTCTGTTGAAGATATGCATATCATGTATAATATATGAGAAAAAATGAAATGGTGATCACAATGATAAAAAAAAATTATATGCATTGCATTTGAAAAAATGAAGAAAAATGGATTTGAAATTCGTCATGTTGATAGTCTCTTTGTGGACACTCCATATACTGGAGATATTTCATTATAGCTGGCTAGGATACTTTGAAGTATTGATTTTCAATCCATATAGAGCTGTTATTGGTATGTGCAAGGGTTCGTGAAATATAATTGGATAACATAGCCTCTACAAGTATCATTTTTTTTGTCGAAATGGCCAATATTTCGAAAACTGTCGAATAACAATATGTGAAAAGTATACAAAAGCATGCAGGAAGTTTCAGATAATTGAAAAACACTATTGATTATAGGGTGTCCCATTTGAAAAAACAAAGTCACCCTCTATTCCTCTTTTGTGGGCCACCCGATATATTCGAAAATATTTTCAGGTTGTGCTCTTCTTGAAGTATATCAAGTCTGCATCAAAAAATTTCGCCAAACTCAGACCGTTACGCGTATATCGTTCGCTGCGGCACTAGTGGGACAACCTGTATTTCGTACTTTTCATTGGTCAAAGCCTGCAAAACTTTATAGCATTCACGACATATTTATATTGAAGTTTATACTATGAACTGCTAGGAAAACACCTTGTCATCGTGATCTGCTTCATAACTACCTAGATGATACATGATGGTGAATCTACCCGAATTAGTAACAGGTCGCAGATAAATCTGTCGAACGGTTAGTCATGTTGACATACCGCCCCTCAAACTGGTACTTTGAATTAGGAAGAATTCCACGTAAATCGCCATAGACGCCATAAGTTCCAAAGAACATGTGGTGTGATACCGGCTTTTCCTCATCAACGGCCAATTCAAACTCAGCCGATACTTTCGCAGACGGTTCATGCCGTTCCGCCAAGCGCCACCGCAATACCCATAAATCTCTGAAATCTTAAACGGCTTACGCTGTATATGTAAATGGCAAGGCTCTAAATTCGCCCCATAAAATCGGCATGGAGAGGTCATACGTCTCGATTCGGGCGTCGACTAACAGATATATAGAGTTGTGCGTGTCTATTGGAAGATATAAAACAGGTAGCCTACACAGACCGGGCCCTAAAAGGGGCTATCAAAGTGGTACAGAAAGACGGACCGCCGGACATCGTTCCCTGCCAGATAACACGCAAGAGATGTTAATTAAGAAATGAAGCTACCGGACGCCTAATGAGACTTGGGGGACAAATTAAAAAAGGACCGGTCCGAAAGGCGGATGAGTTCTATCTAAATCGAAGTGGTAGTAGTCGGGGAAAGTCTAGATTGATTCATCTGAATACCTGATCCAAGTACCCCCATTCATAATGATATGGGCCCCCACGTTTGAAAACAATTGATGGGTCTATGATTACAGGATAACGACGATGAAAATATTAACTATGCGTTATGATGTACATTTGAACGTTCATGAAATTTTGAGTCAAGGAATCCATGGAGTTTTGAGTCATTTTTTTTTCCTGTAATCGAACGTAATCAAAGGAATGTATTCATGTATAGGTACAAATATTATAAAGAGGAAAGATTTGTATTTTTGTATGTTTGATACGACTTGACTCAAAAACTACTGGACCGATTTCAGAAATTATTTCACCCTTAGGAAGCTTCATTATCCTTGAGTGACGTGGGCTATACTTTTCACCAGAAAAAATTAAGGATAGGTACATATCCTAGAAAAATTATTAAGCTTTAATTTAAAAATAAATTGTTCGTCTACGCCGCATACGAACTGAGATATCATGGAAATAAAAAGCCCAATTTTTGAAGGGATCTCGCGAGCTTGGACTAGTAAAACTACCCCTTAAGTCCTACAAATTCTTTTTCTATAATGCAGACACTTGAATACATTTATCCAGAAGTAAACCTTGAGGTTATTTCCACTCCCTGGTTTGGCAAATAGAAATACTCACATGTTCAAAAGTATTGGTCCTCCCCTCGGTTGCATTCCTCAAATTTAAGAGCAAGAAGACCTTTAAGAGTACCTCAGCTATAATCTGGACGTCGGCAGGGTAGAACACCAGCAAGACTGGCTATCACCACAATGACGCAAAGTACCTACTTTTGGGCCACCCCTGAAATTTTTCTGGCCCCCCCTAGAATTTTTTGACATACCAAGACTTTCAATGTTCGTTGTATTTCTATTTACTTTGGCCCCTCCTCAAAAATTCCGACCCCCTCTTGCCCCCCTGCCGTCTTTGAAAGCTGGCGTCGCCACGCCACTGAATTACAAGCTTCGAAGCTTGTAGTTTCAGAGAGGTCCCTTCAGGAGACCTAGGAGTAATCAGTATAAACAATATAACATATCATCTCATCCTGCATAAAGCAAAGAGTGACAAACAAAGATATTCTATCGAATATATTTATTGCAGTCGCAATAGTGGAAAATATTAATCTCATTTCCAGAACATAGATTGTTTGTTTCTTGAGACTAGAATGCTTCACATTTTTCCAGAAGCAACCTTGAGATAATTTTCACTGCTGTCGGCAAAAATGGTGACTGTGTGAACTAAAATACATCTTATTCTATACTATACTTAACTGGTTTACAAGGGCGGATTTACGGGGGGGGGGGGGGTACTGGGGGTAACTACCCCCCCCCCCCATGAGTACCGAAGGCCTAAGAAAAAGGTGGTGCACATAAAATATTTCATACATTTTGTACCTGATTTTATGGTTTTCAATCGTTACTTAACCCCCCCCCCATGATCGTTATTACCCCTCCCATCAAAAAGAACTATATCCGCACTTGCTGGTTTATATTAAATGTTTGAAATAAACTATGATTATTTTTTACTTTTCGATAATTTGATCCATATGTGTTACTTATTCGGACAAACATATCATTTTGTACTAACGATATTCTCATACCTATGTTATTATTTTTAGATTATTCTTAATATCTGGTAACTTGAGTATGTTTTTCGATTGACAATCGAAAAGAAAAGCCTGTTTGAAAATCTTTGCAACTTGAATTCAAATTTGGACATCCGACGTTGTTTTTTGGTAATTTCTTCTTCTTCTTTTTCTTCTTCTTCTTCTCAAATACCATCCACTGGGTCGCAAACAATCCCTTTGCATCCACCAGGTCAGGCCTTGGGCTCAGCAATTATGTTATGTACCCAGAGAATTTCAATAAACATAAGAATTTCAGGATGTTACATCAGAGAATATCAAGAAATATCCGAGCGAAATGATACCCATAGATGGAGATGCTATAGACAATATATTATCCCAAGTTGATGATAAGTCTATGGGAGATGCCCATGATCAAGTGATTATGTGGCGAATAAAACCTGGATATTTTTTACAGCAAATTTCATGGTATTGATCAATTTTTGAATGACTTCAGTTATCAGTTCATTTAAAAATCAAACGGCAGCACATGTTTATTGTTTTTGAAAATCGTTGAATCTCGGCGACTGTAATTCTTGATTACCCAACTTCGAAGTTTAATTATTCGTGTCAAACCATTGAACTTGCAATCTCAGTTAATATTGGAAGAAACTCACCGTACCTGAAAAGCATAAAGTAATTCGACTGAAACGATTCACAGCAAATAAGGGAATCATCAAGAAAGATAAAACAGCATCCGTTCCAGATTTTCAAGTATAAATGAAAAAAGAACGATGAGATCGATCTCATTAGGAATGATAAAAGCCTACGCGAGAAGATTTCATTGTAAAAAATGCTTTTATTGAAATCGTATAAAATCACACTTAAGAGTCAAAAATGGCTGTGCAATAAAAAGCCTATCGACAGATCGGATTGAGTTCTGCCTTTCTGAAATAGTTGTTGAAGGCATCGGAGAGCAACGATTTAATTGCAAAGCAGTTGAGGATGATACGCAATATTGGCTTGTGGCGCATTTATTAAATTCGGACATGACGTCGGCAAAAGCTCATCAGTTTTTAATTGTATAATACGTACGAGGGGCTTGTTTGATGGATTTTTTATATCTGAATTGAATACGAAAAATAATAAAATGTGACCAGAAACCGTTATTTTGAAGATCACATAATAATTATTCGACTTGAATAAACACCTCAAAATGTATACCGTTTTAGGTATACGGAATGATGAATTTACCACTTGACATATTAAGGATATACTATGATTTCAAAGTGATACTTGATTATAATGATCATAGTCTATGGCAGTTGTAAATACTTTTGTGTTGTTATACTGTAGTAAGTTTCCATGCAAATAAAGAACATTCAAAACAGTCATTTATTTCCCTAATTTCCTTTGAAGTCCTCGTAGAATTTATATCCAATTAGATGGGAAAAGCCAATTATACAACTATATTTCATAAACTCCACAATACAGGGTTAATAATACATTAATTCACTGAAAGTCTTCCTATGATCTCTACGAATTCAAAGAAAACACCTATAATAACATTGAGTTTAAATATACATAGAGACACAACCCAGTTCATTGATTTGATGCACACATTTTTGCCAGTTTACTTGCCAATTTTCCAACTTAAGTGGCGGCAAATAGTAGCTACTAAAGGAACTATATTCGTCCGATCCATTTTGTCACTACTCATTTATCGAAATCTGTAGGAGATTTATGAATCGTAGGCAGGGTCGGATTCGTCCAAATTCGTTACAAACGGTGTGATTCAATAATGATGAACTATTAGCCATGAATTTCTCCAAAGGAGTGTTCTCAGGTAGGAAATGAGGGGTGAAAATTTCTTGGAGGGGCATAAAAGAAACGTACTTAATCGATGAAAAGAATTTGTCTTTCTCGTACTCTCTTGAAGATAACTGAAAACCACATAAATCTAAACGCCTTCCAGAAAATGAAGGTTTAATTGGCCACGCAGATTTTCATCAGAACTTTATATTCGGCTATGAGAACAGTCATTGCAACTGGTGAGCTGAGGTCGAGAAGTGCCAATTCAACTGCTCAGTTCATTCTGAAAATGAATGATCTTTTCAACTGCCTCAATTCGAATGGAAAATTAGAGGGAAATTATCAGCCATCAGCAATACAAACTCTGACGGAATCAATTGAATTCAAGTGTTGGACAGTTGTGAAAAATATTCCCCATTGTTTCAACGGTTTGATACAAACCATCAGTAGCATCCTTCAATTGTGGGAGGAGACGAAGGAAACATTTCCATATTTGATAAACAGTCGGCTCAACCAGGACCCAATAGAAAATTCATTCTCCAAAATATGACAGCGTAGGGGTTATGATCCAAACCCCTCAGCTCGATGCTTCAGATTTGGGTTGCAGTCGGTCATGACTGGTTGTCTTGAAAAATGTTCCGATAATTCTAACATTTCTAACTGCCAAGACGACAATGATTTCGACCTGTGTACAATTGGAGAATCTGAAAGTAGGCCCATTGATGTGGTTGATCGGACAGATTCGACCATTTCTTCTGCGGATTCGGGCAACGGTGGGCCCAGTGAGGGTATATAAGGGATAAAGAGTTAATTGAACCCCTATAAATACCCTAGAATCTAACTCAATCGCAAGTTTCTCGGGGTATTTGATGAGGAACATCGCCAAAAAAACAAATGCGGTAAGTGCGAAAAAGCACTCCTCATTGATGATTTGAATAAGCTTGGTAATGATTGGATATACAGGGTGTCCGGTAAACCTTGTACAATATTGAAACTGGTGATAGACCAGGTCATGACTGTTCAGAATATCAGAATTTCACCTCAGTAAAAATATCACCATTTTCGAGATAATGGGCATTTTCTAAATATCTAGAAAATAACTACCTCACCTCCGTTTTTTGAGTGCTATGTCTAATGTATCAAGTTCTGACAAACTGTTTTGTACGTCTGAAAGCATGACTCATCATTAATCTTCAGCAACAAAGATATTTGAATTGGTCTCAATTTGTAGACATAGCACTCAAAAAACGGAGGTGAGGTAGTAATTTTCTAGATATTTAAAAAATGTCCATTATCTCGAAAATTGTGATATTTTTACTGAGGTGAAATTCTGATATTCGGAACAGTCATGACCTGGTCTATCGCCAGTTTCAATATTGTACAAGGTTTACCGGACACCCTGTATATTGCAAATCGAAATCGGATACATTTGAGAATTCCCTCAACCGATTTCAAACATTTGATGAGGAGAGCGCTGTTGGTCATAAAGAAAATTATGGTCACAAAATCAGAAAATATATGACTTCAAAGGTATATTTTAGAAAAATGAATTTATAGAAGATTGGAACTCTCCGTTAACTCCAGAATTTGAAAAGCACAGGATTCATTTGTTGGGACAACTGATTAGAGTGAAGCTGTACAGGAGACAGAAAAAAACCAAAGGAATCTCGACACAGAAGCATCCCGCTGTTTATAAAAAATTAAATATTTTTAAAAATTCATAGAATATCTATTTATAAATACTTGTGAAGGCATTTATTTTTTCATGCATGAGTATTTTATATTCATGAAAGATCACAAATAATTATCGTGTTATTGCATCAAAAAAATCAGGTGATGAAATACTGAACATCCCACATTTCCATATGCCAGTCCTGATCGTCATCGCATTCGGCTTCGGAAATAGTGCCTTATAGTTCAGCTACTTACCGCCAGATGCGGGAGTAAAAATTTTCGCTTCTGTGAAACACACTTGTCTATCTATGAACCGGTGAAGGAACTACACAAAATTTAGCTGCAAATCGTTGAACTGGGCTGTGTCTCTATGAACCGGTGAAGGAACTACACAAAATTTAGCTGCAAATCGTTGAACTGGGCTGTGTCTCTATGTATATTTAAACTCAATGATAATAATCAGTTTTACATCTTGCAACGGGTCTTTAAACAAGTGCTCCTTCTTCGGAAATTAATAAAATTTGAATTTGATATTTCTGCAGGATCTTTTATTATATTTTTACACTGGTAATAGAAACATCTCATTCATCAGAAAAGTTATTATAAAAACAAAGACTAGCGAAATCCTCATTTGATTCGAAAAATTCAAATTCTCCATTCAAACATTTTGGTGGGGATATTTATTTTTCATTGATGAAACCCAAAGAAAACAAAAATTTATAGCTTTTGATGAAGACCTTCGTGACATCTAATATTTTCAGGATACACTCATTAGGATTAAAGCTTTCAGGTAAGAGTTGAATCATTGGGAAAAAAAGGGAAGTGATTTTCAGGTATTTTTAAACAGTTGGCCAGCATGAAGGGACTAGTCTATTGAAATGATCAATACTTAATTCTTGGTACGAACCGTGAAAACTAGCGACCTCTATGATAGTCAGACATAAAAACGAATTCATTGGATGTATCAGCTTCCAAAACATTCGTGTAAAATTTCATCCCAATGTTGCAGTTCCGGCAAAATCGTAAAAAATGTGTATATTTTTTTTTCTTCAACGTCCTCTATCTTGAATACGGAAGGCGTTACGATATTTTCAACTCAGCAAACCCCAATTATTTTTCAGTTTTCTATCTATCCTGGAGACGAGATCACCTTTTTTGAAACACCATGAATAGAAGCTACTCTGGTGAATATGAAATGACCATTCAAAGGATTCTTGTAATCTTCAAAAATTTTAAAGATAAAGATTTTCTGTTCCCATCAGAAATTCAATTGAAATTTTCTTGAAATATTGTCTTGAAGTACCTTTTCTGTTCGTGGTTTTTGGCTTTCGCGAAGATTCCACCCTTTCTGTGGTTTTTGCAATGTTTGATGAGGAATATTCAAATCTCCATAACCATAAGTAAGAAGAAAAACTGCAAAGAAAAAATTCTCAACACTTTTGTAGGATTCTTAATTAAATAATGACTCTTAGTAATAATTTTCTTTCGATATCAATTTTCTTTTTGAATTCAGTATAAGGAGCAAAAGTATGCGTTAACCGTACACATCATACAGGATTTTCATATTTTATTGCCGTTTCCAGGACCGGCATATGAAACTTTCCCAATTTAATTTTTTCCTAGTCTTGGAACACCCTATTTGGCGATTATCGGGAACCAATCGTTTGTGAGCTGAAAAATCCTCAAAATTCCCTAGACTTTCCATCAATCGTTTTATCTACTCCCATAGAACAATATTTCCATTATTCAATTGAAAAAAAATTAAACTAAACATGAACGAGAAAGACATAATACTTCATGAAAATAATTGTAGACAAAAACATGGTACATAATGAATAACAAATATTTTATATTATTTTCTGAATGAAATCTTCCAGCTTCCACACATTTCTTTTGTCTTATAATCAAATGTGCATCTGCTTTTCTGATTGTACCTACCTGGATCGTTCCTAATAATATTCAATTATTGGAACAGTCAATGATGAATTCTTGGCGTGTGTTTGAAATTCTGCAAACACCAGTATTTTCAGTCGTCCCAAAATGAAATAATCAATAGAATTTAAATCAGGGGACCTTGCTGGCCAAGCAATAGGGCCTCCTCTCCCTATTCATCTGGAATCGTAGGGTTCCTTTAAATGTTGGCGGACATTCAATGTTCATACAAATCGTATATTGCATATTTTCTGTATCATTTATTTAGCCTCTGTGAGTGATTATGATAATGATAATAATTTGAGGGGAGGTTAGAAGAGAAGGACTTCTGAAAAAAATTGCAAATTCTGCCGAAGAATATTAGTATTTTCACTTCTGAGTCAATTTCTAGGAACTCGACAAGAAGTTCTCTTTCATTTCTGAAAACGGGTCTAGAGTTTATCATTAATGTTCATTACAAGACACATATTATGTTGGTACAAGAAGAATTCTTCCTCTATAATTCAGATAAATACATCTTTCAGGATCATATTTGCTCTGGAACAAGTTCTATCTTCATATTGAGTAATTACCTGAATGACAATGAGTTAAAAGGCAGCGAATTGCTCCAATTAAAATTTATAATTAACGGATGTGGGTACTAAAGTTTCGCTGGAATATGCATACAGGAATTTCGTAATTTGCTCAATATATTTATACCTCGCAATTCATTCTCCATTTATGTGGTTTTGGTATTTCTCTCGAAACAGAAAATTTGAAAAAATAGGAACAACGGTTTTCCTACATACTGAAATTACTCGCATTATTTTGCTGTATGAACACTAATAACTTGCAACTCATTTAAAATATAACATAACTAATTGCGATATCTATTATGACTTCATATCTTCCTGTAGATGTTGAACATAAATACTCTCAATTCAAGTTTTTTGTTTGAGGTCGTTTCATTTGGTCGTCATTTCGGTTTGGATAACATCATTGGAGCATCATTTGAGACTTCAGGCGAGTAGAGCGCTATATCAATACGACTTGGACCTTTTGTCTGAGCTACCAGCAGTTGAAATGAAACACATTCAAATTAAGATTGAAGCCAATTTTTTTATCGAAATATTTTTCATGACATTTATGTTCCAAAAATAATTTTCACCACGACTAGCTCTGAGGACCGACATTCGACCAGACCAATTTTGGACCAGTTTTTCGAGTAATTCAGTAATTCCATCAATAACACGTGTTATGTTGTCTTCTTCTAAAGCGTCTATTGTTTCTGGTTCATCAGCATAAACCAATTATATGACATAAGACATAACCCCAAAGAAAATAATCCATTGGATTTGTGTCGAAACACCTTGGAGGCCAATTGATTAGACCATTTTTCGAAATACTGTTATCGCCATTTCCTTCAATAAATCAATTGTAACGGTAGCAGCATGAGGTGTAGCACCATTTGGTTGGAACCAAAACACTTCTGGGTTGATACCATTCAAATTTAGAAACAAATAATCATTGATCATCGATCTATAACGAGCACCATTCACTGTAACATTAGCTCCAGCATCGTTTTTAAAGAAATATGGACCGATGATGCCTCGAGCGTGTAAAGCACACGATGCATTTTCCCGAATGCAATGGAACCTGCAGAACTTCTTGAGTATTGTTTTCACTCCATATACAGCAATTTGCAATACCTATAGAAGACATTTAGGTAAATACCTTTTTGCACAACTTGAAATTATCCATTATGAAAATTTAGTAGTTCGACGAAACCTGCGTTAAAACTTAGAAGAACTAACTCCATTTACGTTAAAAAAGAGTAAATTGAAAGCAATGAAACTTGTTAATGTCGCTTGAATTTCACGAGCGCCAACCTTCGTCAGTTTCAATTGAAAGAACTTGATAAACCTGAATCAAGGATAACCGCGATACTTTATAAAAATCTCTGATTCTTCTGTGAAATACATTCTTAAACAAATTTAGACTCATGGCCCGAAACTTATCGAGTTCTGCCGTGGATGACGCCATTATTTATAAAATAGATGCATAGAATACCTGGTGTTGGCACTGATTAGATTTTGTTTAAGACTTTCTTGCCGATCAAAAATCTGAGTATTTGTCCAGCTTTTCATTTCTCCCGAAAGGGGTCGCGTTATACAGGGTCTTTCACGAGGAACCTCACCCATATTTATACGGGAAACTACTGAACGTATTTTCATGAAATTCAGCACTTATAAGTATTTCACGATGCTGATGAAATCTAAAATATTTTCAAGGCATGAGCACCTCCGGTTTTTCCGGAAATGACGTCAACTTCCGTTTTTCAAATTAGAACACCATTTTTTTATTGCAGGAATAGATTCCTTAGAAACTTTCAAGTTATTTGATGTAACATTTTTCAGTTTTGGTTGGAAAATTCTCTCTGAGCGGGAAAATTCGAAAAAAAAATCGAAAATAGAGCTCCGCTGAAACAAGAATAACTTCGAGGTTTTTGAATGGAAATTTTTCATTTTTGGGATTTTTCAAGATGTAAGATTGATGTATCCACTTTAAAAATCGAAATCGCGATTCATGATACAGGGGGTGAAAAACTCGCTTTCAAAGTTAGGGATGACAAAATCGTGAAAAATCAATTTTTTCAAATTAGAACCCCATTTTTTTATGGCAGATATTGAATCTACGTTAAAAAATAATGTGAGTGTATGCATCACACCCTTGCCCTAAAGTGGATATTTTCTGAGTAATTCACAAAAAACTGTTTTTCGTCTTGAATTTTCAGCTATTTCTTTTCCCTTCACGCCAAAAAGATGAAATTTTCAGGAAGTGTTATTTGAACCATGCTGTAGATTTTTCACCCCTTCTTGAAACCGACTTCAAGTTACTATTAGGAGAACCATGGCAAATTCTCGCAGTTATAACTAGAGAAGATGCTCAAAGTTTTGACCGTTAATTTCTAGACATTTATTTATACGTCTCAGGAATGCTTCGTGCGTTGCTCTTCTTATTTCATCGGGAGGAAGAGATCTGCAAAAGTGTTTAAAAACCAAATTGAGTTTCAAAACTATGAATCTAAAAATCTAAACAAACCTGAACGCATTTCTGACTCGTTCTATGCAGTCCTCTTTATCAGTCAGGGGAGTTGAGTAGACAATATTTTTATCCTACCCCAAACATAATAGTCTAAAGGAGTTAAATCGGGAGAACGTGGTGGCCAAAGATGTGGACCATTGTTCGCCAACCATCGATCTTCAAATAGCCTGTAGAGGATATTTGACACATTGAGTGAATTGTGTGGAGGCGCGCCATCTTGTTGATACCATAAGTCATTATGGTTCTGTACTAGCGGCTCAATTATTTGAGTCAATATGTCAGAATATCTATCTCCTAAGAGAGAACATTCTTTAAATAATGCAAACATGTGTAGTGTTCTATCTTACCAGTTAAAGTCCCATCATAAATGTGAACATCGAGAATTGCATTATTTTTGATGGCGCAAAAAACGTTGAAACTCCAGGTCTCTTGAAAGTTCCATTGTCTGAAGTGGTGGTTGTTCTCTTCATCCCAATAATGACTGTTATGCCTATTGAAAGAACCATTCTTTGTGAATTTAGATTCATCTGTCCAAATTATACAGTCCAAAAAGTTTTCATTCCCTTGAAATCGAATCATCATAGCTTCGCAAAACTCTGTTCTCCTGACGAAATCAGTTTCCTTCAAATGCTGTACCCTATTGAATTTATATGGGTGCATTTTATGTTTTTTTAATATTCTCCAAACACTCGATTGAGATCATCCCAGATCAATCTCGGCATCTTTGAGAGAATTTTGAGGATTCACACGAAAATATGCAAGAACTGTAATTTCGTTGTTCTCATCTTCTACTACACTTTTTTTTCTGTGTATAGTTTTCTTAACGAAAGATCCGACATTTCTCAAGTTTGTCATGGTTCTGTTAATGGTATCTCTCGTTGGTCTGGGTCGGTCAGGAAACCTCTCAATGAACAGTCGAATCGTTCTATCTACAACTTTATTACATTCTCCATGAAGTAGAATGAGATTTAAATATTTTTGATTGGTAAAATTAGGCATAGTGATCGATTTTATAACTTAATACGAATTATCACCAAATTAATAGTAAACACAAAATGCTACTGAATAAAGAGGAATTTGGCAGATGTAATTAATGATATCTATCATTAAAAAAAAAGAATGTAAAACATGGTAAGTTTTTGCATATGGTTCATAAGGAATTATTTATTTATCACTGGAGAGAAAACCGATGGCCGATTAGTTGAAATAAAGAGGTTTCCGATACAAATTCGAATCCAAATTCGCTATCTATTTAGGAACAACCTGTAACTTTTTTCTCTTGCATATTAGGGTAGTAAAATCTAAAACATGGTTTAAGTAACAGTTCCTGAAAATTTCATCTTTTTGGCGTGAAGGGAAAAGAAATAGCTGAAAATTCAAGACGAAAACCAGTTTTTTGTGGATAACTCAGAAAATATCCACTTTAGGGCAAGGGTGTGATGCATACACTCACATTATTTTTTAACGTAGATTCAATATCTGCCATAAAAAAATGGGGTTCTAATTTGAAAAAATTGATTTTTCACGATTTTGTCATCCCAAAAATGAAAATTTTCCATCCAAAAACCTCGAAGTTATTCTTGTTTCAGCGGAGCTCTATTTTCGATTTTTTTTCGAATTTTCCCGCTCAGAGAGAATTTTCCAACCAAAACTGAAAAATGTTACATCAAAATAACTTGAAATTTTCTAAGGAATCTATTTCTGCAATAAAAAAAAAAACGGAAGTTGACGTCATTTCCGGAAAAACCGGATGTGCTCATGCCTTGAAAATATTTTAGATTTCATCAGCATCGTGAAATACTTATAAGTGCTGAATTTCATGAAAATACGTTCAGTACTTTCCCGTATAAATATGGGTGAGGTTCCTCGTGAAAGACCCTGTATTCCGTTGACGCAATATCGCCACGACCGCAAAATATTGCGAATTATTCCGGAAGTAGCACCAGTACTGAAAGTGCCATTTTGGTCGCGATTTTTAGTAAGGAGTCGTTACACCAGGTATTCTATGCATCTATCGTTACAACTGATTCACTGATTGAGCTGTAAATAAATTTCGATTTCAGAATGAAGTGTTTTTGGATTTGAATCTTTTCACTTACTTTTCAAATTAAATAATGATTTATGGGATTATCTATTCGATGTAATTTACGTAATATCCAGTGTTCTGTCTGTTGAGATACCTGGAAAATTAAGCTTCGAAACAAAAGAATAATTTTAATAAAACGACAACAACATTTTTATGGCGAAAATATCGGAGATGTGTATAATTTGCCTGTCTGCTGTAGTTTCAAATCTGTAGAACCCACAACGAATTGTGGCCTTTCTGCATCAAATAATTCACTTCGATCGGAGATCTGGTACTTACAAATACGTGACAACGTACGAAACCATTGAAACCAACAGTACGTTGAAGAATCGAAGCTCAGTTAAAATTGTGCACGCTAATAGCTTATCCAGGGGACAGTCGTGTTTCCCAAAGTCCCATATATCTAAAGGGAATAATACCCCGGCCATTGATAGATATGTGACGTCAGCAAGTTGGTGGTCTAACATTTAAATATAATATATCGAATGGGCTTCTTTTCAAACGAGTTTTTTCGAATTCCCTTATGGTACGGCAGGACATGTAGACAATATTTAAATCAGAGATTAAGCGTTCCGCAGGCAGTAGCTTCCAACTTGGATATTTAGATGTATTTATCTCTCATTGTTTTTGTCGGCAAATATCCTCTATTCTTCGGGTTTTTGTTTCCATTAATTGCCATTAACATGCATGGGGCCTTTGTCTGGAGCGGAACCGAACGGAGCTTGGTAAAAAACTGATCTATCTCTTTGGGAAATAAAGGCAGTATGGGTCTTTTTTTATCCTTTCTGTGAGGGTACCGCATGTTGGCGAAACCAACTCTGATTTCAGATAGATCCGTCTCGCTCACGGTATTTCTTCAGATTTACATATGACTTGGGGATGTTGCTGATGTTTGGCCAAGTATTCATGAAAGATAAAATATGAAAATTGAAGAAATAGTGCGCAAACGCAAGGGGATTGTTGAATGAAAATAGGTGCAGTTACACAAACGACGTAGGAGTTTCGATAAGTTTTCTGTGAGGAAATAAAACAGATAACAAAAATGATAGATAAAAATGTCAAATACTTATACAGGGTGAGTCTTCGACTTGTACATATATTTTAACTGTAGATTCCTCTCATCAAACGAAACACTTTTTTCCCATACCATTTTTTCAAAATTCGGTTCCGTTTGAAAGATACAGGGTGTCAAAAATCCATGAAATTAACACTATTCTTTCCGTATATTCGGAATCGATATTTCGAATGAACTGAATTTTGGTTGATTGTTCACTCTATTCATGGTGCATATTCCTTAATTGAAACTTATTCCACAATTCTCCTGGTATAAAAGTTACACCGTAGTCGACTCATAAATTCATGCCAAAATACTATAAAATCACTTGAAAAAAAAAACGGTTCATATTTTCGAAAGAATCAACCATTTTAGAAAATAAAAGTATTCCTATATTTTTTCAATAAAACGGGTCGTTTCCGAGTTATTCCTAAATGTATACGAAGAAATTTGAGGAAAAAATCATGAATTTCATAAAACTGAATGCTTCCCTGAACTAAATATCATCGAATATTATTTCTTCTCTGGTCTCTCAACAAATTAACAAAGTTGTCAATGTTTATCAACGTCGTCAAGACTAAAATATATATGATGGAAAAACGTTTGATGTAATTATTGAATTCTGAGGAGCATGAAATTACACAGTTTATAAACACAGTTTCTATATAAAATTTATTGTTGCCGGTCCTTCAGGAAAATATTTATCTAAACAATATCCTCTTGGAATTTTTAATCGACACTACACGGTCTTCACAACGCAATCATCACCTGTTTGCTTTATTCTCTACAAGTAAGTAAATAAATAAATCGAAGTCCATGGAGAATGTTATCGCGTCTAAGCGTCGTTCATTGTATCACAGACTGGCCTGTGATGGGACTCTGGAGACAGAACAACGGCTTGTGTCTTGTGTTGCGGCTACATCGCAGCGCACCGCGACTGAAATTAAGATCGTAGCGCTATATCGGCGAGAATCAGAACTACTCGTTTGGTATTTCCGAAGAGCAATGCCTAGAAGCCTTTAGCGAAAAGTAAACAAAACTAGTGCCTTTGCGATAGTTCTTCCGTTAACGATAGTGGACGTACTGCGTTCTTGATATCGCCTATAACATTGGTTGAAGAGAAAATCGGCAATCTGGCATCGTCCTCTCTAGAGTTCTGTGAAATATCACAGAGAAGATGGGTACGGTTTGGTCATTGATCTCGAATCATATGACTTTGATTAGTGGAGTTAAGATAGGTTAGTGAGAAACCAATTTTTATGAGATCGTTTTAGGATATCGAGGAAAATATAAACAAATCATTGGTGTTTATAAACTAATCAAAGGAAAATCGAAGAAGGAGCTTATTTTGGTGGGGGAAATATGGCTTTCCAATTGCAGAAATTATCGGAGAGAACTAAGTGTTTTTGTTAGGAAATATCGTATTTGTTACATTCTCATTCAAATAAGGTTAGTGCTTGAGTATTTCCTAATTATATCACCCAGAACATCTCATAATCTCACAATTTCAATCGAAAAATATGAACTTTGAGGTGTTTGAGGAGAATTTTTTCTGGCAGGTACAAAGCCCAACTTTTTTTTCAAATGGCTATATCTCTTCAACAGAGCCGATTTCGGAAAAATGGAAAATGTAAAAAAGGTTTCCTTTGGCCTCAAGAATCTACAGTCAAAATGTATGTACAGGTCAAAGACTCACCCTGCATAACAAAAGAGAATAAAAATAAAATGTGCACTGCAAAAGTTATCAACAAAATAAAATTGACATTATTCTTGATTCTTGTAATTACCCATCAATTCATCTTATATCTTTGGGTTGAATTTTTTTTATGAATTCTTGATTAGAATCAACAATTGATGTCGTCAAGTCTTGGACTTTCAGTTCAAGAGGATAATAAACATTAAATCTTCGCAAGCATACATATGAAAATTATGTGAAAGCAATGCAATTTTCTTCCATGGCGAAAAATAATATATTTCAACAGTGATCTCTTGTACTTTTCAAGCAAATAACTAGAAAAGGAATCCTTTCTATCAATTCATATAAACGTTAATTATTTTCGTCCATCACATCTTTTCCAATTCATTCATTTTCCGAATAAATTCACATTCTGAGAAATACGCTAAGAATGTAGAAAGGACAACATAGTGTTGTCTTGGAACATAAAAATATTTTGAAAAATGTCATAACTTCGAAACAGAGTGGAATGTGTCAAATTTCCAGTGCCAGAGTTGTGATTTTATAATTGTGAATGGAGTATATGTACACCTTTTTTTTCAATCGAAATGCGAAAAGAACAAGTGATTTTTTTTATAATTAAATTTCAATCAAAATGTTTGTGAAATACGCCTTTACGAGAACGCTAGTGTCAATACCTAATTGACGGCATGTGTTCTTGGGGTTAAACTTTTGATTATCTCTTATGACTCTGCATTTATTCCTGCTGATAATCATTTGATGGAAGTGGAAACTCATGATCTTAATTATCAACCCGGTATAATGTTTCTTGGAAGTATCTGAATATCGTTGTTTTTTAGAAAGTTTGCCTATCGAAATGGAGGTTCTGAATGTATTTTCTTCACTGAAAAATGAGATTATTGGAGAACGCAGTAACTTTTCGGAGTAAACTATTCAGTTTGCCCCATTCGTAGATTATTTATAGTTGCTTTTCACTTTAGCTCATGGAATTCTATTTGAACAACAGATACCAAATTGTAGCTTGAAAAAACTGTACATTATTGAACCCTCTTCAAAATATGGTATAGTGTATTGATAATGAAGTCATGATTGCTTCATTCGACACGTTATGTAGAGTACCTCAGTTAAAAAATTTTTTGCTTGGTAACACAAGCCCCAAGGTTCTTTGTAACAACATTTGGAACCATTAAAACAACATTTCCAACCTTTTTGGAAAAAAATCCATTGCTGCTCAATTAGTTACATTTCTTACACGGATTTTTGAAAGGGCACAAATTTGACGGAAAATTTCATTTTATATCTCGTTTCCCTCTCATTATTCGTGGGGAAGCTCTTGGAAATATTGAGAGATTACTTGAAAATCGTTCTTCAAGGTGTTTCGAAAAACTCACTCCGCAGGGTATCTTGACACTCCACTCGAAAGCAATAAATATTATGAATATGCTGCTAGAATTATAGATGGAGGGTTATACCTACGTCTTCTACTAAATCAAAGTTGAAAAATCTGATTGTTGATTCGACAAATGAAGAAATTGTTCATATGTACTCTAAAGAATGCAGATCCGATGAACAAGGTCACTCTGAATCTGTAACACCTTCCGTTTCTAAAAAACAATTTTGGTATGTGGAGGTGCATTATCTTGCATAAATAAAAAAAAAATCCATAACCGCCTCACCAGAAACCAACACAAGTTGCAATACTAAATCAACATACCTTTGACCTGTTTGCTCAATGGGAATTTGGGGGATTCGTGGATAACCTCAAAGGATGAACCCTTTTGTCCACGACTTCCCTATAATCCTTACATTTCGAATGACCTTTGAGAAACTTAATGATAGTCATCATTCACCGGTGACTAATGGCAGTGAATAATGATCCATTAATCACTGCTGAATTGCACTTCTGAAAATTTTTAATTCGTGAGGATTCGAACCCGAGACGCCCTTTTACGGAAAGATGACTGCCAACCACCAAGCCATCAGCGCAATGACAATTAAGAGAAAAAAATAACCACTTAATGTTTTCATCTATGATTTCCATTCAGTTTGACAAGCTGAAAAATATTTAAACCTTCTGTTTTCATTGAGCCTCCCATAAATTGTAATTCTTCCCGAAGATACCTGCATTACAGAGTCATGAAGAAATGTTGTGTACTCCACCAGAAATAAGACAGGCTGCAAGAAATACTGCATTATATCTATTGCCGGAAAAATCAAGGAATCTCAGCCTAAAAGCGTTAAATAATTTCATGGACTGAGAGCAGCTAATAAAGTCCACTCATTTTCGGAGTCAGTTTTACTGGCTTATTTTTCGAAAATATCAGCTACCTATATAAACAAACAACCCTATGGGGCCATTATTCCATGCTCAAGAATACTCTCAACATAAATGAAGGCAACGATATTGGAAACTATGAAAAACTGCGTTCACTTTTGAAAAGGAAATCAGAAGGAAGAAAGCTAGAGTTTTATTCCTGAAGCATGCGATCAAAAATATCTTGTGATGAAGGTGAAACACTAGCTTGTATACATTATTTGTATTTCAATTTCATCAGAGCGAAAGTATGGAAATGAATCGATGTCAACTGAACTTTTTGACGTTTATCGAGATTTTGCATTATTCAGTGCGAACACAGAAAATGTTATGTCAACGCTTTTGATAACTATTTTCGTTGTTGAAAATGCAGATTAAATCGAATTTTACCGAGGAAGTCGTGGACAAAGTATAGTATTCTATTCGCACATAATAACTATTATTATGTGCTCATCGAATAATATACTATTTTACAACAAGGGATTTTGGAGATATAAACACTAATTTGTGACACTCTTTCTGTCAACAAATTCGACAATCAGGCTATAACTCAACAATCACTCGAAGTGGTTGCGCATATCATACTTCAAATCAGTGCAGAATTGAACGATGAATTCAAATACATATGTATAAATATACAGGGAGTTACATTTGAAATAACGAAGTTTACATTCGTTTCCAGTAGAACCGGAAGTAGATTCCGCTTGAAAATATTTTATGCTCGACTGCTTCATAAACACTTGATTCATGAATTCGTTTAGCGTCCAGAATTGACTACTTTATTGGACACCACTTTATTGGACACCACTTTATTGGACTCAACTGTCACAGTCTTCTCTCGATTTTGCAATTTTCTTCATTTCACACCACTTGTTATAGGCCGCATACAAATTTTCATAAGCACTTTTAGTGGGTAGGAGAGATTCTTTGGCACTTGCGGCTAAATTATTCACGCTTTCCTCTTCCGAACTATCCATTTTTGGGATTATTATGACGTTTGTCACAGAATTAACGAAGTAAACAACTTTGTTCAGTGAGGTTGCTAAGGTCGCTGATGGTTACTAAAGTAAGATAAGCAAAAGCACACTCAAAATATTTCTTGAAATAAAGCGACGAATATATTAATTGCCATTTCAGAAAATAAAATGTCTGCATTGCAGTCAAACATAAAGCTTTGTATGCAAACTCGTACATAATTAGGCTTATGGACTTGCCCAAATTATTGGCCTCGCTCGCTTTGCTCGCTCTGCCATAAATTTTGGACTCGTCCATAAAGACCTAATTTATGTACTTGCTGCATAAATAGCTATTACAATTCAAGTACATGTACAAATACAGAATTTGTATCAAAATTCCTTCCCCGAATACGTCTGATCAAACACTTAAAAAATTACACTGTAAATGAAGTCTTGATTCAATATGGACGCCGAGCAGTCTGTACATTCCTGACCGCCATAGAAAGACCATAAGTGTATATGACATAGGTGGACAGCGTCCAAGGAAAAAGAAAATATCTTATTAAAAAGGCATATAATGCAGTTTGTTTCAGCTCCAAAGCCGGGAGAATATGATCAAGATTAAAAGCGACCTAACGAGACTTTTGATGATTTCTGACAACAAAAAGCTATCAATTAAGAGAGACTATTTTGGTCGAGAGCAGGCTGGGAATATTATAATGTTAACGAGCACGGTGTTTTATCATATAGTTCAGTATCAATAATGCATGAGTCGATTAATTATTTATGATCGATCGTTCATTATCTGAGTTATTTTTATAATGTTAATAAAATGGGAGTAGATCCAAGATTTCTCGGCTGATCGATGGCTGTGCGGTCCAGTCATGATTTTAGTGGTTGGTCACACTGTAACGCAGCTTATCTTGGATATATTAATTTGGATGTTCGAGTGGGTTATTACATCGATTGATTAATGCTTCGTTAGTCTATTTCAAATCACATTTCTTTCACATAGTTGATTTTTTTATTTATGAAAAGTGCACATCGACTTTCGTGTATAAACAAACCTTTATAAAATAATAAATGGACCGTTTTTCTTCGAAATCGAAGAAGATAATGCATTAACGGTGAATGGCGAACGTCATCGTACTATAATAGCAGGACGGTGTCACATGTCATACCGCACGTGAAACATTGACGATCTTGAACGAGTTTGCTCTGAGTCGTGTCATTTCCAGATTTGGTGGCCAAAATTGGCCTGTGGGGTTATCTGAAGTCACAGGTTTATGCCACCAAGCCTGCAACCGTCGAAGCAGTGAATGCCGAAATAAGATGCTGTATCAATAAAGGCAAACCTGCTCTTTCTCTACAGGGTGTCCCAGAAGTCCCGCACTTCCTTGAGGGGATCGAAAGTGAAAAATATTCTAAGCCCAAATATCCATGTTTGAAATTTTTTGATAACGTAGTTCATTAGTTATTAATTAATGAAAGCGACCACTCAGGAGCGCGCTACAGAAGATTGAGTAAGCAGTGGGGACGCGAAAGTGAGACGGCAGTCTCGGTTTACTGCGTGAAAAGCCGGCAGCAGCTCTGGCGTCTCACTCTCGCGTCCCCACTACTTACTCATTCTTCTATAGCGCGCTCCTGATTGGCCACTTTCATTAATTAATTACTGATTAACTACTTCATCCAAAAATTTTAAACATGGATATTTGGGCTTAGAATATTTTTCACTTTCGATCCCCTCAAGGAAGTGCGGGACTTCTGGGACACCCTGTATATATTCTCATAAGGAAACCTATGAGGACTTGGTTAATATTAGCTATCACCTATGCGTACATGTCCAGAATGCCATGGTTAATTCTACCACTTGTTGTCAACCTGGCACCTGCTACATTTAATATTATTTAACTATAAAGCCAAGGAGTTTTGCTTTGGGCAAACGAATTCTCGTCTTTCGTTCCCCCTCTTTGAGGAAAACTTTTCTAAACTACATCCACATCGACCAATAAAGGTATCACCTCTTTTTATCCAAATCAAGTTATCAGTTTCCACCTCCTTATTTTCCTTCCCATATTTTAATGATATAAATTTCTACGAATAATATTTTTATTTTCTACTTTCAGACTACTGATGAATGCTATTACGGCCTGATTCAACTACAGAATTAGAAAATTCAACTACAAAATTGGAAATCATTCATCCACGGCTAAAAAGCTGGGAATTTTCTCATTCTGTAGTAAACATGTATATTATTATTGGAGCTGACATCATCAGGACAAGTGAAACAATTCAATTAAACAAAACAAGTTTGTACGAGGATGTATTGGTATCTAGTTAGCCTAGACCAGTTCCATGCATAAACAAAATATTGCGATACCATATCAACGAACAATAACTTATTTAGAAGTGTCAGTGTAGAGTTCGACGTCACAAAAGTAAACCAGAGTTACGCGATAAATTTAAAAAAAAGATGTCCACCGAAATTGTAAAAATCGAAAAATTGGAGTATCGAGCCATCATCAAGTACCTGTATTCGAAAGGGTTAAGAGGTAAGCAGATTTACGAAGATAATATGCTTAATACCCTTGGTGATCAATGTCCTTCGAATGCGACCGTGAAAAATTGTACTGCAAGCTTCCAAATAAGTAAATTTTCCATTGAAGATGATGGCCGATCGGGAAGGCCAGTTTTTGTGTCAGTCCCCGAAAATATCGATGCAGTTCATAACATGATTTTATCAGACCGTCGAATTGGTCTTAAACGGATATCTGAAGCACTGAAGATTTCATACGAACGCGTTCATCACATAGTTCACTTCTACGATCCAGAAACAAAGCAGCAATCGATGGAATGGCGACACTCTGGTTCTTCAAGACCTAAGTAGTTTCATGTCCAAAAATCTGCTGGAAAAGTTCTTGCTTCAGTTTTTTGGGATTGCCATGGAGTAATCATGATTGATTTTTGGATAAGGGTAGAACAATAACTGGAGATTACTATTCGACATTACTGACCAGTCTACGGGAAAAAATTAAAGAGAAAAGACGCCGAAAGCTATCCAAAGGTAGTTATTTTGTTTTTACAGGACAACGCCCCAGTACACAAATCTCATGTTACCATGCAAAAAATTCGTGATTTAGGGTTAGAATTACTAGAACTCCCCCCTTATTCACCAGGTTTGGCTCCGTCCGACTATTATCTCTTTCCTCAGCTGAAAAAAATTTTGAAAGGTCTTAAATTTTCCTCCAACGAAGAGGTAATAAAAGCTGTGGAGGATTGGTTTGCAGAGCAAGAGGAAACATTTTTTTTAAGGCCTAGAGAATATGTTGAGTAATAAAATATTTTGACATTCAAATTTTGTTTGGTTCTATAGAAGACTAAGAATTTTTCAATATATCCTCGTATACAAAGCACTTTCAAACAAAGCACAAACAATTCCACAAAGCTTGTCAGCAAACAACGGGAATTTAATCTACAAACTAAGTTAGTATAGAGTATTTGCTTCTCTGGAGAAAACTTTCATTGGTTGGCCAAATATTCAGCATTGCTTCAGATCTTTTTCAATAGCTACATAGTACGAATGAAATACAAAAGACAGCTTCCCTCGCTACGCCATCCATATGTTCTCATGGAAGTGATAAATATTGATGGCGAGAATGCATAATCTAATTCCATTCACCGTTTTTGCTTCATACTAGATCTAAACTCAACACACATAACATAAATATTTCATAGTGTCGCATATCCCATCCACACATAAACCAGAATGGCGAGGGATTACAACTGAAAATCGGTCAGTTTTTTTAGGTCCAAAAACTGGACTGTCTGCCTCGCAGACGAAAGAGATAAATACATCGCATCTTTATGGATTTGTCGCAAAATTCTTCTGTTTCAAGGTCAACGCATACATATCTTCAACGCCATTGTTCTTAGGGCGAAGAAGAAGCTACCGTGCCACATGCTGACAGCGTGATGTATGGACCATTTCAGCTTTAGCAGCTTGATGATTATGTGTCTTTTTATTGGGTCTGTATGAGAGTTCATCTGCATTGGAAGCGTATCGACAGGTGATTTTCGATACCTCTCTCGATGAAGATGTTGATGATAAAATTCTTCTCGAAAAGCTCACTGTAGTGTAATGTTTGTAACGCGCATCTGTGCATGCGCTCAGTAATTAATTATTAGTCAATTGTCAATTCAGCAGTTGTAATTGAACAGTCGAAATAAATGTTACCTTGGCACGTAGTCTTATTTATTAGATTGAGTTTATAACTGTGGTTGGGTCTTCCAAGGGAAAGACTCCACAAATTGGCGACGAGGATATTTTCATTCCATTGAAGTTAGAACCGATAAAGAAAAACACCGACCAACATGTCGGAATACGTTGGGCATCTACGTGAATTTAGTTTGAAAAACTCAGACTGGACCATCTTCAAAGCAAGGCTGCAAAATTATTTCACGGCAAAAGAAATACCGCAAAGTCACCATGAATCCTTTCATTGAGGTAGATCAACACTATGTGCCTAGAATTGAAGAATTGTTTGTCAAGCTCCAAGGCGGCAGGGAGTTCACGAAGTTGGATCTCTCGCAAGCTTTCCAGCAAATAGGTTTAGAGGAGGACAGTAAGATGCTTTTGACTGTTTCAACACACTTAGGTCTGTTTGAATTCATTAGATTAACTTTTGGGGTGGCAAGTGCTCCAGCGAAATTTCAAAAGATAATGGACGCATTATTGATGGGTGTTGAGGGTTGTGCGGTATTTCAAGATGATATTCTAATTACTGGAAAAGATGAAAAAGATCATTTACGAAACTTGGAAACGGTCTTGAGTATTTTGAAAAAAGATGGTTTGAAGTTGAATTTCAATAAATGTGTGTTTTTTGCTAAAAGTGTGGAATACTTAGGATTTATCATCGATTCTGAAGGGTTGCATCCCTCTAAAATTGTGGCTATAGAGGAAGCGCCCATACCTGAGAATGTTAAAGAGTTGCAAGCTTTCCTAGGTAGTGTTAATTTTTATGGCAGATTTGTAAAAAACTTTTCGAGTATTCTCAGTCCGTTATATAAGTTGTTACAAAAGGATACAAACTGGTCTTGGAACAATGATTGTCAGTTGGCTTTCGAAAAGATTAAAAAGATTTTAATGTCTCCACAAGTACTCGTGCATTTTAATCCGGAATTAGAACTCAGGTTAACTGTCGATGCATCGTCTGAGGGTTTAGGCGCCGTTTTGAGTCATAAATTAGAAGGCAATTTGGAAAAGCCGGTCGCATTCGCTTCCAGAACTTTGTTCAAGGCCGAACGAAATTACTCACAAATTGAAAAAGAAGGTTTAGCAATTATATTTGGAGTGACCAAGTTCACTCAATATTTGTACAATAAAAAATTCACTCTTGTTACAGACATGAGACCGCTAGTCACGATTTTCAATCCTGCTAAAGCTATTCCACAGTTTTCGACCAATCGTTTGAGAAGATGGGCCATTATACTATCCGGCTATCAATATGACATCGAATATGTAGCAAGCCATAAGAACTCAGCCGATTGGTTATCTAGATTACCTTTGACGGTTTCCAATGATTGTTCTGTGGAAGAAGTTGACTTTGATTATTGTAACTTTTTAAATTCGAGATCTGATGTGCGGTTATGTTTTGAAACTGAGAAAAGCTACCTTGGACGATGAATTACTTAAGAAAGTCAAGTGCTTCATTGTCGAAGGTTGGCCCAGAAAATTGAAAGATGAAAGGTTGAAACCTTATTTTGTTAAAAGATTCGAATTTGTTTTGAAAAAAGATGTAATTTTTTGGAATCGAAGAGTTGTTATTCCTGCAATTTTGCAGAACGAGGTTCTAGAACAGTTGCACAGTACCCATATGGGTATAGTTAAAATGAAAAATTTGGCTAGAGGTTATATTTGGTTTCCGGAGTTAGATAAAAAAAAATTGAAAATTTAGCAGCTAACTGCGAATCTTGTAGTCTACATTCCAATAATCCATCTAGAGTAGAAATAACTCCGTGGCCATGGCCCCTGGGACCATGGGAAAGGGTACATGTGGATTATTTCAGCTTTAAAGGAAAAAATTATCTGGTAATTTTGGATGCTTATTCGAAGTGGCTCGAATCATTCGAAATGTTGAGCATAAATTCAGGCTCGACTATTAGAGTTTTACGAAGTTTGTTCGCTCGTTTTGCACTCCCACTGACTCTTGTTTCTGATAACGGTAGTTCTCTGGTTTCTGATGAATTTGAGGAGTTTTTAGCGAGAAATAACATTAAGCATCTCACTAGTCCTCCGTACTGCCCTTCCTCCAATGGAGCTGCAGAGAATTCTGTGAAAACTGTTAAAAATGTTGCAGGCCAACAAAAGTGTTGATACTAATTTAATATTATCAAGATTCCTGTTTGATTACAGGAACATACCTCAAGCTACTACTGGAGTATGTCCGGCAGTTTTAATGTTTGGTAGGCCATTGCGAACTATAGATTTTCAGCGCTTTTGTCCACTTCTGCTGGAAATAATGACTTTTTACGTAGAAGAGTTGAGACTGCTCAGTCAAATCAGATCCACTATAAAGGTGGTAAAGAGAATGTTTCTTTTGAGCTGGGAGAGTATGTTCTTGTTAAAGATTATAAAAATGTTATTCATCCCACCTGGGTGAGAGGAAAAGTTCATAAGATAATTGGTAATTGTTTATACCTTATAGAAATACCCTCTTTAAATAAAATTTGGAAAAGACACTTAAATCAGATCAGAAGAATAAGAAGTACTTACAAAGTTCCACATATTCCAATAGAAGCTAGTAATGTCAATGAGTCTTGTTCGGATGAATTAGATAGTAATTTAGTGGAGAATCAATCGGACGTCTTTACAGCCGGTCTTGCAGTTAGGTCTATTCCTAGTAATTTAGCGGGTTTAGGGGATAATGAACTATTACCAGGCCTGGGACGTTCGAAACGCATTTTGAATAGAAATTAGGATATACTCATTGCGAATTACTTAATGTAGTGTAATGTTTGTAAACTGTGAAAGACTTCACACTCACTAAACTTATTCTACAAAAATATAAGCACGTAGGTATAGCGGTTATTTAACAGGTGGATGAATATGGAATTAAGAACACAATTTCTATAATCCTATAAATATTAGGTTTTTGCAGAATCAAATGAACTATTTTTTTCACCAGTGCGCCATCTATAGCTCATTCTCCAGCACCAGAGCTCCAATGAACCCCTGTATCTGAGAGGGCTTCAAGGATACTAAGTCCTCATTCCTCCCACAATTTTCTCGTCCTAAGCATTCTTCGAACTTGGGCCATTCTTGCGACTCAACAAATGAACAGGTTTTTAGAATATCTATTCTGCCTTTCCGATATTGCTGAAACCGAATTTTTATAGGGAATATCTGGTTTCGAGAGGCTAGCCTCAGACTAGACGTAACATTTGGCTTTTAAGCGTGCGTCTTCTCGGGTTCATGTCGAGTCTCTGTAATGTAGTTAACGCGCTAGACGAGGAAGTGCGAGGCCTGCCTCTGTCGTTCGCTGGGGTATGAGGGATATACAGAAATCGTGAGATATTGAAACGTAGACCAGAGCCGTACTCCATTGCTATATAAAGAAGAGAAATAACGAAATAAATGCGTATGGATGAAGATAATGAAAAAGTGAAATGATTAAATGAATAATTAAAAAAATGTATGACACACTCAGTTGAAATATAACACAAATTTTTGAAATTTCAACGCCCGGAACTCTTAAAATGAAGCTTTTAACTTTTAAGATTTTATGTAACTATGGAATTTTCTTCCTAAAATAAGTTCTTCAATCGACTGCTGAGGTCCTGATAATATAAGATAATTTCATTTGAAAGTGATCAAAATTTCGGCAAGAATGGAGTTCGAGTATTTTCTAAGAATGATTTTTCAGGTTTATATGTAGGGGATTCCAGTTATAATTGTTCGAATTGATTAATCCATTTTAAAACAAGAATTAGATACATTTTTAGTACGGTATCGTCAACGATGTTTCAAATCAAACTCTCAATTGAAGGGAAACTACCATTGCCTTGACTGTCTTAAATCTTCCACTGAGAACTATTCATGCCATGATTCACAATAATTGTGTGAAAGGATGACTTGTTTCAAATATATAGAGGTCGATCAAAAATTCCCCGAAATTTTTGTTCATACATATGTTATATATTTCTTCATAATATGTCTATAAAGTTAGCAGTGCCACTTGCGAGAAAATCAATAAAACCTATTGCATTAATTGTCGAATAATTGTCGAGAATTTGTCGTGAAAGAAAAAAACTTGTCGCGTCCTTTGTTTTTTTTCTACGGAGTGGCTTTGCTAACTTAACGTTAAGTTAGCAGAACCGCTTTCTCAATATCTACCAAATATCATGAAATGGTTATAAATAATTGTCGAGTAATTGTCGAAGTCCATATGAAGTAAAGAAAAACACAAAAAATCCATTCCTTCTTGTTTATTTTACGTCTTTTTACCGAGAGTTTGAGATATTTCTGGAATTATCGCATTTTTGGCAACAGCGCATTCGTGATTGAATCTCTTTCGATTGCATTGATTGTCGAATACCTGCCTCTAAATTATCGTGAAAGAAAAAAAATTGTCGCGTCCTTAGTTTTTTTTTTCTACGGGGTGGCTTTGCTAACTTAACGTTAAGATAGCAGAACCACTTTCTCAATATCGACCAAATATCATGAAATGGTTATAAATAATTGTCGAGTAATTGTCGAAGTCCATATGAAGTAAAAAAAACACAAAAAATCCATTCCTTCTTGCTTATTTTACGTCTTTTCCTCGCGAGTTTGAGATATTTCTGGAATTATCCAATTTTTGGCAACAGCGCATTCGTAATTGACTCTTTTTCTATTGCATTGATTGTCGAATACCTGCCTCGAATTTGTCGTGAAAAAAAATGTCACGACCTCCGTTTTTTTTTCTACTAGGTGGCTTTGCTTACTTTATATTAATTTAGCAAATAGTGGTCGAATATCATCACGATGATCATAAATGATTGTCTAGTAATTGTTGATGTTCAAATAAAGTAAAAAACACACAAAAAATTCATCTTTCTAGCAATTTCCACTCCATTTTCTCGCGATTTCACTATATTTCTGATAATATCGCATTTTTGGCAACAGCGCATTCGTTATTGACTTTTATTCGATTGCATCAGTTGTCGAATACCTGTCCCGAATCTTTCGTGAAAGAAAAAAAGTGTCGCGTCCTTAATTTTTTTTCTACGAGGTGGCTTTGTTAACTTAACGTAAAGTAAGCAAAACCACTTTCTCAATATCGACCAAATATCATGAAAATGGTTATAAATAATTGTCAAGTAATTGTCGAAGTCCATATGAAGTGAAAGAAAACACAAAAAATCCATTCCATTTAGTTTATTTCACGCGATTGATGCAATCGAATAAAAGTCAATAACGAATGCGCTGTTGCCAAAAATGCAATATTTTCAAAAATATAGAGGAATCGCGAGAAAATGGAGTGGAAATTGCTAGAAAGATTAAATTTTTTGTGTGTTTTTTACTTTATTTGAACATCGATAATTACTCGACAATCATTTATGATCATCGTGATGATATTCGACCACTATTTGCTAAATTAATATGAAGTTAGCAAAGCCACCCAGTAAAAAAAAAGGTCGCGACAAAAATTTTTCGTTCACGACAAATTCAAGGTAGGTATTCGACAGTTAATGCAATCGAAAAATAGTCAATAACGAATGCGCTGTTGCCAAAAATGCGATAGTTCCAGAAATATCTCGAACTCGCGGGAAAAAGACGGAAAATAAACAAGAAGGAATGGATTTTTTGTATTTTTTACTTCTTATGGACTTCGACAATTACTCGATAAATTATTTATAACCATTTTCATGATATTTGGTCGACATTGAGAAAGTGGTTCTGCTAACTTAACGTTAAGTTAGCAAAGCCACCCCGTAGAAAAAAAACTAAAGACGCGACAAATTTTTTTCTTTCACGACAAATTCTCGACAATTTTTCGAAATTAATGCAATAGGTTTCATTGATTTCCTCGCAAGTGTCACTGCTAACTTTATAGACATCTTCATAATAACACGACGATATTTTGTAGGAGGATATTCCTCTATTCTATATGGGTATTATATATATTCTCACATTTGCTGTGAATATATAAAAATATGATTTTTCTACTGTTTCGATATTTTGACAAAGATTCGATAATTGAGGACATTACTAATTTCCTCAAATTTTCAGCATGCTAGCAAAATAGAAAATAAGAATTTGTCAAGCCCCCGTATAAATGTGTCGATTCAGTCGTTGTTACATAATCAGATTAATCATAAGAATGACCAGTTCAGGACAGAATATTAGGGTTCCTGGCTGGCCAATCTCCATTGAAAGTTGCATGCATAAACTATGTTCTATGCTGATGTTCGTATACTCCATTCTTTTTATAAAGTATCCCGGTTGGCCTTGAAATTCTGACACATTTCACCGCGTATATTTAGAAAATGTTAGGATCTAGTCGTTGTCCTGTCAGATGAATGGGCAACGTTGTACTTTCTACATGAAAGTCGTAGTAATTACTTATTTATCAAAATGTTTATTCACAAATAATATTGTGTGAATTCAATAATTCCAAAGCAAATGTTGAAGAAACTTGTTTCCCTGTTAATACTGTAAATATTTCCCGAATATGAACAAGGTTGGAAGATTCAGTTATGCTATTTTTTTGAATGGAAATCAAGAATCGAGTGTGAAATTTTATTGAAAAATAATGGACAGAATAGTCTGTTACTTTGTCATAGTTCATTCGAAAACAGAATGAAAGTACTCGAATAACCCAACAGAAAAACTTCTAAACGAACAGTAGAATTCCACACTTTTCAAAATTCTCAAGAATTTTGCCTAAAGAAGACATTTAAATACCTTTTTGCACAACTTGAAACACTCCAGTAAGAAAATGTAGTAGTACTACGAAACCGGTGTCACAGTTGAACCTTGAAAGAACTCCATTTACAAAGTTCAAAACGAGTAAATAGAAATTAGCATTGGCAACGTGTCTGAAAAAACTACCACAGTTTTAAGTAAAACAACTTGCTAAACCTAAATCATTGTTATAGATTGTTAGATTCACATTATTATTGTATTATATATTTGACAAGTAGTTTGACAGGAAGAGATTTTAAAAATAGTCTTGTCAGTGTATTATCTAAATAAAAAACCTTATATTTTCTATAAAAGAAGTAATTCATTGACAATCATGGCTAACCGGGATACTTTGTGAAAGTGAATTGAGTATACTATTTATAATACGTGTGTGCGTTATGTCAAATTGTGAAGTGAAAATGGACTAATTATAATTAATAATAATATTTACTCTCACCCTATGAACATAGATTCAAAATGCAAATATGTCGTAATAATATTTTCTTGGATCAAATCTTCATACCTATACCTACTATTACATTTCAATAAGTCATTTTCGAAGCTACAATTTGTTACCATACATCACGCTTTTTTGATAATTCGAATTGATATTTATTATCTTGAAGAAGTTGAAAACGATCCTAAACAATCCAAACATAATAAATGAGATATTTAGCACGTCAGTAAAATAACGATAAAAATGATGAAAAACAATATTAATCGATTGCACAATGCACGTCATTTTCATTAGGTAACAATTTTTATCTTATTAATGAGAGGTCATAATTAGTAAAGACGTAATTACAATGAGCGAATACCGGCAGCAGGTATTTCAATAATTCTATAAAATTATAGGTGTGTACATGATTTACCATAGACGTTCTGCGTGTTATGATTTCTTGTTCTTTTTGGAGTTTGTAACTTGAATGATGTAGGATGTTGCCAATATTATACCTTATCAATTTACCTCACAGCTGAGGAAACGATTAACAATAAACAGGATGGGAGTTGCGTTAATTTCAAGGAAGATTTTGTAGCAAAAATTGTTTATGCTGATTAGATTCATTGATAGTGCTAATTACTATTTCTGACGACTAAAAAACAGTTTGCGGAGGTACTGTTTTTTTCTTTGCTTTCCTACCGTTCCTACAATAAAATCACATTCAGTAATTACATGAACAATAATATCCTATATGCACTGTCATTATACAGAGTGAGCCATTAGTGCTTGATCGGTCGATAGCTCTTGGAAATTTTGGGCTATGAGAATGATTCAAATTTTGAAGGAATCAACAGTACTAGGCTTAAATTCTTTTTGACTCTGAAGGCTGGTTCGCAATACGATACGCCCTTGTTTTTTTCAAATAAAAATGCCCAACTTTTATATCATACTCATAATCTCCACGAAATTCTGATAATGAAATACCTCACTTATCATCATTCATCTGTGTTACTTTTTGACATGGCCAATTTTTTCGACAAATTTCATTTCTTGAAAACCGTTCGAGATAATTGGATGATATTGAATTCCTGAAAAATCCTCACATCGTCTGCAAATTTTACTCTATAGGTGTTCCGAGAAAAACAGTGATCTTTAGAAAATTACCTTAAAAAAATGTCAAAAGTCCATGTATTCAAATGACAAGCCCTGAATTTCTTTTGTCCTATTGGACCACGCCTAGAAAACCCGGAATACTCTAAATTCGAAGATGAATCTGGCCATGAAAGCCTTCATCAATATATAAATTTGAATAATCTCAGATAGAGGTGTTTTAATAAGAGCGTGAGATTTGAATTGCGCTCCATGTTTGACAGTCAGAATGTCACATGATTATGACGTGATAGATCGAGAGATGACAGATGTGAGTAATGGTTTGTAATGTTTGTATTATGGCCTTGGAGCGTTTTTCATCGAAAACGAAGAAGGCAATGCAGAAACGGCGAACGATATCGTCCTATGATAATACAGTTTTTTGTGCCTCATTTGGAAGCTATTGGCCTTTACGACATGTGGTTCCAGCAAGACGGTGCCACATGGCATATAGTTCGTGAAACATTGACGATCTTGCAAGAGTTGCGATATCGAATGAAAACTATGATTATTAGGGCTGCATCCATAGATTTTTTCAACGAAGACCTAGCTCAAATTTCATTAAATTGTTTTGCTTATTATCTCAAACCCAATGTGGTGTAAGAAAATTTGGTCACCTGAGTACCAAATTAAGAAAAATGATGCCTGTTTCATTCCAGATTTCGAAATATCATAACTGAGTGTATTTCCAGCATTCAATACAAAATTAATTCTTAATGCAATGAGTCGAGAGATTTTAAACTGGGCTGGAAATATACCTACCATCCATGTTTGCTAATTAGTAGGGCTAAAAGCTTCAATATGTTCACATCAAGGGTCACATATTTGAAAATATTTTTTTTTAATGAAATGTTTCAATTAGGTTGTGTCTTTTCAAAGATGAAACTGCTTATAAGGACTGAACGAGAATAAATTCGCTATCACAAAAACGCTTCTTATATCTTTTGAACCACTGGACCGATTTCGAAAATCAAACTCATTTTCGAATCATCTTCTAATTCTAATGAAAACTGTTTTTACAATAAAAAAAACCAGAACTATTTTTCACAAAATTCATGGATTTTTTTCTGGAATCCTTCCCATCATGCCTCTTATAGTGTTCTCAGTCACTTTCTGGGATGCTGTCTTCCACTTTTGCTTGAATTCCGCTTATGTTTTCGTTGATTCCTTAGTCTTCTTCAATTCTCTTTTTACCAGGGCCCAATATCTTTCGATTGGTCTGAGTTCTGGGCAATTTGGTGGATTGGCCTCTTTGGGGACAAAAACCACCTCATTAGCTTCGTACCATTCCTTGGTGGCCTTGCTGTAGTGGCATGAAGCTAAATCTGACTAAAAGATTGTTGACGCATCGTGCTCACGTAAAAATGGTAAAAGTCCCTACTTCAAGCATTCCTCGATGTATATCTTCGAGTCAACAGAGCCTCGGCCAACGAAAAATTTGCTCCTTTTCCCACAAGTGCAAATTGTTTGCCAAACCAGGAATTTTTCAGGAAACTTTGCTTGTTTCTTCACGCGAAATTGTTCGTCAACATTTCCACGAGAATCTGCAGTATAAAATTCCTGACCAGGAAATTGCGAGAAATCAGCCAAGATATAGGTTTCGTCGTCCATCACGCAACAGGAAAATTTTTTCAAGAAATCTTTTTAATTTCTTTGCTGTTGATTTCGCTTCTTGATTCTTCACAGCGTTCCTGTTCTGCACTTTGTATGTTCTAAGGTCACAACTCGACTTGATTTTCTGAACGGTTGACGGTCTTCTGAAAAAGGCTGATGGCGTTCTTCACTTTTTTTGAGCTATGAAACCCCTTTTTCCTCCCGGTTCCTTCCTTGCGGTTAATTGTAAGATCTTCGTTGAAGCGCTTAACAACTCTCGATACCGTTTCCGGACGAACGCGCGCCTCTTTTGCGATTCTTTTGAAGCTCCATTTTTGATTATTTTGAAAAAGTTTCACTATAGATGCATAGAATACCAGGTGTATCGACTCCTTACTAAAAATCGTGACCAAAATTTGTAGATCAAAACGGCATTCTAGATTTTAGATTTTGGTCTAGTTCCGGAATAAATCCGCAATTTTTATCGGTCGTGGCTCTGCTGCGGCAACGACAAATAGCGCGACCCCTCTCGGGAGAAATGAAAAGCCGCACAAATTCTCGGATTTTCGATCGACAAGAAAGTCTTAAACAAAATCTAATCAGTGCCAACACCAGGTATTCTATGCATCTATGTTTCACTATAAATTCTCGTGTTTTCACTTCGCTTGACATTCTGCGACAGAGAATTGGAATATCTATGAAGTAAATGTTCCACATGTTTCTGACGTTCATAACAAAGCTAACTATGGTCAAATTTTGATTTTTTTCTCAATTGGTTCAAGATATATAGGCGTTTTTGTGATAGCGAATTTATTATCGTTCAGTCTTTAATCTTGTGTAAGCCAAAGTTTTTTTATAGCCAAATAATGGACATACGTTGAAGAATCTGTTCTTGTCATTAAACTATGATTTTATTTTCTACATTTTAATTGATGTGAGACGACTGCAATAGTTGCTATTGCATTTATAATGAGTTCCCTTTGTTCATGACTATTCCCAATACTTGCTTAGGATTACCTCTAGCCATCTATAATTATGATATAGTCCATCTCTGTCATAAGTAGTCATAAACTGCTTCATATATGCAGATTTTTGTGAAGGCGGGCACTGTTTATAATGGCTGTAGAGGTCATTAGATGCGGGCTTGTAAATTTCAAGCAAATTATATCAGCCTATTATTAACCATCCATAAGTCGATCAGCAAGTGGTGATTTCCAAGTAATTTCTAACGGATATTCTCTCAGATCTCGTGAATGCTCCATAATAATTGACCTTGATTTAATTTCTTGAAGAAAACACTTGCGGAAAGGTCGTGTTTACAGGAAGTATGGGCTTTCACGTGCTGTTAATCACATGTGGGTGGTTAATTAGAAAGACGTTTTCCCCAAAACAAGGTGGGGCAAAAGTTGCGACAAGTGATTAGAATCTGCAGAAGCGTAAGTAATGTTTTTTTATGTAAGTATGTCTATTTCTTTTTCACTCTCTACAGCTCGGCCTGATGGATTTGAACATATACTGTCCATTCACCTTTATAATGTATCCTAGTTGGACATGACATCCTGTCACATTTTACTAGATGAAAGATTTAACTTCAGAGCCCACACCAAAAATAGCCTAGTTCGAGGTTACGCTGCAAAAAGAAAACTATACCCCTAACTGCGCAGAAAAGGTTAATTGGACCAAAATAACAAAGCCCTCATCTACTAATTACATACGGGGGCTCCTGCCTTTTTTCACTTTCGCTCATCACCTCTCCGTCCACTTCAGGTATTCCAATACAAATGCCTTTGACTTATAACAAACACAAATAGATATTCCTGAATAGCAGACCTTCATGAGTCGACCGCCATCCCCACAATCCGCGAATTTATCGACCAATTGTCCAACCAATTTTATAACAACCAGTGTCGCGTTAATGAGCTCACAAGAAATATCACAAAAATAAGGTGTAATAACATAAACCCTCATAGCAAACACCCCTTACGCTACCAATTCCTTCCTACATTCCATATTGTATATAGTGTCTCCCAGTTGTATACAGGATGTACCAGAAGTCCCGCACTTCCTTGAGGGGATCGAAAGTGAAAAATATTCTAAGCCCAAACATCCATGTTTGAAATTTTAATTAGTTATTAATTAATGAAAGTGACCAATCAGGAGCGCGCTACAGTGGGGGCGCGAGAGTGAGACGCCAGAGCTGCTGCCAGCTTTTCACGCAGTAAACCGAGACTGGCAACTCACTCTCGCGTCCCCACTGCCTAGTAATTCTTCTGTAGCGCGCTCCTTATTGGTCAATTTCATTAATTAATAACTAATTAACTACTTTATCAAAAAATTTCAAACATGGATATTTGGGCTTAGAATATTTTTCACTTTCGATCCCCTCAAGGAAGTGCGGGACTTCTGGGACACCCTGTATATGGTACATAATATATGTATATTAACAATTATTTTGAACAGGTTTTATTGTTTTTATTTTTCCTGTATATTTATATTCATAAACTAAGATTTAAGACATCAATTAAAATCGAAAAAGAATTGTCAAAAGAAGTGCATTGTTCATATAATCCCAAATTGTCGTGGTTACTTTTAAGTAGGAATTATAAAATATGATAATTAGTAAAAGCATATACTCTACGTACAGCAAAGGACTCCGCACTTCTTGTATGTAAAGTGGCGACCGGTGAAATTTTCTGAAAGTTTGGAATGTTGTACCCGACTCAGTGACCAAAAGTGTCAGTGGGCCCAACCCAATCCTATGACTAGTTTACGAAATTGTGTTGAAGGAAAATTGCCTAGATTTTCGGATTCATTTTCCATTTATTAAAAGCTAGACTGGATTTCTGTTTCACTTTAACGCCCTGTATCTCGAAAACTGGTCATGGTATCGGATTTAGGATTCAAATCTCTGAAGATGTTATGAAAATCAATAAATAGTGAGAAACTAGTTGCATTCGACCGATGAAATTCTTGAATACAGGGTGTTCATATTTTTCGTACTTTTTCCAAAATAGAATACCTCCCTATATGAATAAACCACCATGAGTATTTTGGAGATCAGGGACACACATATATTTGTGGTATAACTTTTCCAAAAAATCAATCCATAAATACAGGGTTTCGAATAAATCCTGAAAATAAGTGGTTCTCTCTGTGAAACACTCTGGATAAGAAATGTGTAGTGTGCAATATTTTCTCGTCCAAATGCTATATCGAAAACAACGTTTGAAAAATATACCTTCCTGAAGTCACAGTGGAATAAGTCAATTTTGGCAAAAAACTACCCCCATAAATTCGTGACTCACCTTGTAAATAAAAATATTTTTAATCATACGTATTCACTAATTTCATTACTAGAACATGTTTGCATGAAATAGAAATCCAGTCGAACTTTTAATAAATGGAAAATAAATCCGAAAATCTAGGCAATTTTAAACGAAAACTAGTCATAGGATTGGGTTGGGCCCATTGACACTTTTGGTCACTGAGTCGGGTACAACAACATACCAAACTTTCAGGTCGCCACTTTACATACAAAAAGTGCGGGGTCCTTTGTCATTCCAAAAAGCTGAATAAATTGATATTTGATTTTGATTTTTTATATCGATTGACACATTTTACCGTGTATATTTTGAAAATTTTTGGTTATAATCATTTTCCTGTCAAATAACTAAGCAACGTTGTCCTTTCTACATAGAGGTCGTTGCAATTACGTATTTATCAAATTGTTTATTTACTCTGGGAATATAATGAATTTCAGAAAAGACCTGGCGAGAGAATCTTTTTTCTCTGCTAGTACTGGAAATATTCAACGTAGGTTAGAAGATTCAGTTATGCTATTTTCTTGTACGGAAATCAAGAATCCAGTGTTGAAGTTTTACTGAAAAATAATGGACGGAATAGTCCGTTACTTTGTGATAGTTGATTCAAAAAAAGAATGAAAGTACTCGAATAACCCAACAGAAAAACTTCTAAACGAACAGTGGAATTCCACACTTTTCAGAATTCTCAAGAAATAAGCCTACAGAAGACATTTAAATACCTTTTCGCACAACTTGAAATACTCCAGTAAGAAAATGTAGTAGTACTACGAAACTGTCACAGTTGAAATTTAAAAGAACTAACTCCATTTACAAAGTTAAAAAAGAGTAAATAGAAATAAGTATTGGTAACGTCTCTGAGAATTATTTGAAATTTTACCAGTACCAACCTGAGTCATTTTTAAGTAAAAAAACTTGATAAACCAGAATCTTGGCCAACCGGGATACTTCATAAATGTGAATGAAGTGTCATTAGATTAGTCTGATTAGTATGAATTGTGGAAATGACATAGACTATGTTTTTTTCTGAATTTTTCCTCATTTAGTGTCGAAATATTGTTTATGAAATTTGAATCGAAGAATTTTCCGCTTTATCGGCATGCAATGGGCGAATAGGTCGGTATATTGAAAAATGATGCACTATAGGTAATGTTGTATCTCTCCGTAACAGCATATCTTTATCTCTAAGAATAGGAAACAATATCCATGTTCTTTCTGGAAACTTCATCGATATGTTACTCGAAGATGTTGGACTGACAGTAATAATTTTCCTGGAAATTGTTATGATAGTGACCTTATAGGCATTCAATTCAGATCAAACTTATGTGAATTACTAAGCTTCTTTGAGTGCCTTATTCTCTCTTGCATAAAATTTCTGCCTAATTTTATTCTTGTCAATTTTTCGGTTTTTAAGAAAAAAAATTAATACTGTCCTTGAAGCGCCATCTTCAAGGTGTTGTAACTAAGCAGGGGGATGAAACAAGCCTAATTCTCAAAAAACATTTTTGAAGACAAGCTTTTATAACAATAACACTCATCCGCCATTTTGAAGCCGCCATCTTGAATGCCTCAATTATGAAGAATCGTAATTTCCGACCCAAAAAACCTCCATATACCAATTTTGAATAGAATAGGATCATAATTACAAAACTCGTCCGCCATATTGTGGCCGCCATCTTGAATTTCCCAATTTGGACGAAAGTATCATCATTTTCGATCCCGAATACCCCCAGATACTTATTTTGGATGGAATAGAATCATAATTACAAAACTCATGCGCCATTTTGGAGCCGCCATTTTGTTTTTTCCATAGAAAATATTTCATGATGCATTGTCACCAGAATTAGGTACACCTGCAAAATTTCAAATCAATCGGACTTTCAGTGTGTCATATTTAACTTGCAAGATTTGATTACAGACAGAGAGACAGACAGGTAGACAGACAGACAGGTAGACAGACAGACAGACACCGGGACAGGTGATACTAAATAAAAGCTTATAAAAAAGAAAATTTAATATAAAGACCAACAAGGAATAACCCTCAATTATTCATATACTGCACCCTATGAGTTATCAACTGCTCAGGAAAATATAGATAAATAGATTCCATAGTGAATCCTGTACACAAGTTACACAAAATTATATTGATTTATTATAGTTCTTGCTTTGTCTTATCAGTTAATTGTTCTTGCAGTAATTACAAAACTATTGATATTGTTTTTCGTGCATCTCGATCAGATTGCTATATCACATTTCTAATAACATCAACACATAATTCATTATTTTTCATTTTATTATTGATGCATGCAGGAGAATGAGACGAAAATCAGATCAAAATTTATACCATTTTATGAAAGTTGGTGGGGCTCAATTTGATCATTTCTTGGATAAAACTATTCAGAACGAGAAATATGGATAAAGTTAATTGAGCATTTATGACTGAAATTCAACAATACGTCCTTACTCAGTGAACGGAGAAAAGAAAGCACCATTTCTTGATAGTTTACCCGCTAGAGGACATAATGAAGGGTTGGAGTAGAAAAACTGTTTTCTGTCTTTTTACCTACTTTTGGAGGGACCGCCCACATCATAGTGATCCTCTACATTCTAACAAGCATATTCTATTTTTTCATTGTGTAACAAAGCATCACCATCGGCCATACCCCCATCAATTACCACTATAAAATTCGAATTTCGCCTATTATAATTTCAAATGTTGTGCTAATGCCTTATAAATTGGCCATCTAAAATTCCATCCAGCCTCCAGGTCAGAATTATAGACCAGACTGTATAATGCATCCAGTCCCCTCGACTAGACTATCGAAATTGCTCTCTGAAAGAGCTCAGAATAATAATCGGGGTTGCTTACTGAATTATAGTACTTTTGGTGTCATTTAATTTGGAATGCTGGTATATTTTGAGCAGCGCCAGGCATTATCTGCGGTTATATGTGTATGGTTTTGAGTCGGTTTCGTTTTGTGGCTGTATTGAAATACGAGAATTATGGGAATGGTATCTTGATCTAGCTACTACCTGGTTCCCTTGTTTTTCAAAGGCGTGATTTCATGGTATTTAAACTCTGGATATATGCTCAGAGACGGCTCTGAACATCGACAATGAATATAAATCGTAACCTTTTTCGAAAAATACAGTTCGAAATAAATAATACCTACTGGTAATTGAACATTGGTTGTTACTAACTGACACTGACATTCTACAGTCCTGCTCCCATCAACTCTCAACTTGATGACAATTTTTGAGTGAGGAATCTTCACTGTCACAGATGATTCAGGAAAAGTTTTCAAGAATATAATAGAATAATGATCGATGCGGTCCAAGGATTGATTTTAAAATGAGAGCGTTTCGCTATAGAGCTTCAAAGAGTACAAAGCAACAAACTTAACCAAAAAAAGATAAATCAAGTGCCAAAGCTTTTCTCGGAATATTCAATTTTTAGGATGAAGATAAGTCAGTCGAGTTACAAACAATTTTTTACTCGCAAAAAAAAGTAGGACTTTCCGGAAAACGTTAATGGGAATGGTGGAATATGACTCATTTTTTCCAAAACTTCATATGGTGATACAAAATCTGGTACTTTATTTGACAGCACATCCAAAGAACCCCGCACTTTCCTTATGGGAAATGGCGTTCCGTCAAATGTTCTAATATTTTGGTATAATGCAGTACTCGACCTACTGATCAAAAGTGTCCATGACTCCAACTCAATCCCATGACTAGTTTTTGTGATACACTTTTACTACGCGCGTATCTCGAAACAGAATCGAATGAACTTCAATTTTTCTCAAGAAACATTTAATTCAATCCCCAGGGAGCAACCATATACAGGAACATGACCGAAAATCGTAGCGAATACAGGGTTTTCCATAATAAAGTAAGTAAGTAAGTATAAAATATGCCAGTTCCAGAGCGAGAACGTTCGCAAAATGAACTATTTCAATAGATACTCGTATGTTGTTGTTACATCGAAAAAACCTGAAATACCCAGAATTCATACTGGGTGATCCATTATTATAGAAACTATTCACAATGAGGGATTAGTGGACACCCTGTATTCTTGGGTTGATTTAAGATATTTGTTTGACTTTTTTAGAACATTTCATCAAGGACTTCGAAGAATACAGGGTGATTCAGTCATGAAATAAACTGTGAACCTCAAGAAAATACCCAAAAACTACCTTTTTTTTTCATCACCCTCTATTTCAAGATGAACTCCGTTGAGGTGGGAGTTTTCTTTCACCACTGTACTTGATATAAAAACATCAATACGGCTGAGAGTTTTTATCCACTTCCTATGACCAGATTTTGTTTATGCTGGAATAAGAATAGAATAATATAAATAAATAATTTTCATAATACATAAAAACAAATCTGGTCATAAAAAGTGGATGAAAACTCTCAGCCGTATTGATGTTTTTATATCAAGCACAGTGGTGAAAGAAAATTCCCACCTCAACGGAGTTAATCTCGGAATAGAGGGTGTTGAAAAAAAAGGTGGTTTTTGGGTATTTTCGTGAGGTTCACAGTTTATTTCATGACTGAATCACCCTGTATTCTCTGAAGTCCATGGTGATATGTTCTGAAAAAATCAAACAAACATCTTAAATCAACCCAAAGATACAGGGTTTCCACTTAACCCTCATTATGAATAGTTTCTATAGTAAGGAATCACCCACTATGAATTCTGGGTATTTCAGGTTTTTTCGATGTAACAACAACATATCTATTGAAATATGTAGTTCATTTTGCGAACGTTCTCTCTCTGGAACTGGCATATATTTTATACTTTCAAAATCCGGCATGCATTCAATTATGGATAACCCAATTTTCGTAAAAATTTTCGGTCATATTCCTCTATATGGTTGCTTCCTGGGGATGAAATGAAACGTTTCTTGAGAAAAATTGAAGTTCATTCGATTGTGTTCCGAGATACGAGTGTAGTAAAAGTGGGTAATTCTCAACTTCAACGCCCTGTATCTCAAAAACTAGTCATAGGATTGAGTTGGGGCCATGAACACTTTTGATCACTTGATCAGTAGTACTACATTATACCAAAATTTTAGAACATTTGACGGAACGACATTTCCCATAAGGAAAGTGCGGGGTCCTTTGGAAAGGCGAATCTGTTGCAACAACATAAACAAGGTGTTTTTATTTATCACTAGCCGGTCCGGCGAACTTTGTTTCGCCTGAATGATACTTACGGTAGATTTCACAAATAGTAAACAACGGTGATCGGAGATCAACGGCTAAGTCTCTGATTTTTCAACTGCCAAATCGAGTTCCGATTTGCTTGAAATTTCGGTAAAAATTCACTGTTCCACCAACTTGAGATGTTTACGCGCTTTTTGATCTGGTAATAGCCTTCCATGTTACTCTAAAGTCTAAATTCTATGCGAAATACATAATAATTGTATACATCGCCATCTAATGGCGATAATATCAAATATATTACCTTCACGACTACGCTACTGTCTTATCTAGACACTGTAGACAACGGCAACCGTAGCGACACCTAGTGGCCTCATGCAAAAGGAGGAAAAGCATTTTCAACATAAGCAAATTTTTCATTGCTTTTAATTGAATTTTATAATAGCCAGACTGTAGACGAATCCATAAACGAAGTTTCATAACAAACAGTCCATCAGATCTCGAGTTATAAATAGTGTAACCAACATCTTTCTTTTATAAATATAGATTCGAGAAAAAATTTTCTGCAAAATGATCTTGTGGTTTTATTCAAGGTAATTGCTTTTCATCAATTCCGCTCGACATTTGATTTGACTAAATAACTCGCCTGGAGTACAATATTTTCATATTCATCGCGCATGTGACATTTTTCATTGTGTGAGAACCACGGCCTTCTTAAGTCTTTAGAAGGCCGTGATGAGAACGCATAACTGAGAAAAATGTTAGTTTTTGCATGCGCATGCAGGTATCTTGCATGCGACAAAATTTACACCGATTTAGAATTGCCCTCCTGGCAAGGGCGGTCCTACAGGGGGGGTATAGGGGGTAATTAACCCCCCCAAAGCACTACAACTAATTCGATTTTTTTAAATTTTATTCATGAAAAAACTAACAAAAAAAAAGTTATATCATCTTTGAGAAAAAATCGCAGGGCTATATGACTTCGGCTTTGAAATAATATTATAATGATATGGAATTAACAGAAAAAAATAAAAAACACAAATAAATGAAACATTCTGGAGTTATAGGTATAAACTTCGAAAAAAATCATAGAGTTATGACTAAGGCATTGAAATATGAAATAAGATTAACATAAAATTATAAAGAGAACAGCGGAATGGAAAAATCCTTAAGTGATATGAATTATGAATCAAGTCACAGATCATGGAATATGGCTTTGTGTTTTTATACAGGGTGCCCGAAGTTCGAGTGCCTATTAGACGTTTCTGAAGAACTGGACATATTTGAAATCTAAAAATTGGGATTATGGTATTGTTCAAAATTCTCTACAGACCTAAAATATTTTGGGAGCCTGAGCACTTCCGGTTATACAGGGAGTGAAAATAAATATGTTTTCGTCAATGATATGATTGAGTTTTCAATGGTTAATACATTTCTGTTAAAACCATTGTATTCAATCAAATAGTTTTCAAAATATCGAAAAAAAAAACCTTAGAAAAAGTCGAATATTCATAGCATTATCATGTTTATTTTTCTTCTTCTGAACATTCCAAGTGCAAATTGGTCCCACAACGTCAAAGTAGAGGAATGTGGAAAGGTCATGCTTATTTTGAATTTCATAAATACCTATCATCACAGGGTGTTTCGAATTTTGTTTCAAAAACTATGATCGAAAATTGGCCATAACTTCTATTTTTCAAATTAGAACCCTATTTTTTATGATTGCGTTGGATTCTGCGGAGAAAAACAATGAACAATATCATAATCCCTGTATAATCACTCAGTACGGATACATACACGTAAGACCTTCAAACATGGGACTGCAAATGCTTCGTATTCGAGATACCTAAAGGTGTTCCTTCAAATTTTTAGTTTAAAATTTCGATTGTTCATCCAATTATTACCCCCCCCCCCCCCCCCCAGAAAAATCAGCCTGGGACCGCTCTTGCCTCCTGGTTGGCTCGTCATTCTGACAACAAATCCATACCAGGATGTAGTAGAGCTTCCGGAGAACTATATCCATAAGAAATACATTTGGAAAATCGAGTGACCCGTGAATTATCGAATTAATTGTCGCCACTTATAGTATATAAATATTTGTCAAAGCACTCAGAGCAAAGATACCTTAGCTGTCTTCAGCAGAGAGCGCCACCCAAACGCGAGCCACGTCCTTCAGGCTCCGTTCTCAATAGGCAATCTGACCAGTCCTGAGAAAGGAGTCGGGACGAAACGTTAAGGGACAGTATCACCTTTTGAATCGTGGTAAATCTCCATTCGAAAGTGGTCTCTTTATTTCACGAGTAAGTACCCTAATTTACGACGTAGAGCTTTTTTTTAAATTGAAGTTGAAGAACGTCCCGAGGGCAAATAGTTTTCTTTTTTCGATTTAAATAGTTTTTCAATTAAAAAACCAGGGTGATCGTTAGATCTGGGGTTATTGAATATGTTTTTGGTTTTTCATGAGTAAAAGCTATATTTTTTAAAAAATAATCATGAAAATCTTTGTAGTTTATAGAAGATTAAGAGGGCAAATAGTTGCGATTTTTTCCAAAAAATGATGAATAACCGTCGGAAAAAAATCATTAAGTGTAGTTTCCAAAACGCTGAAGTTCAACCTGTTTTTTTCAATTGAAAAACTAACTAAATCGAAAAAATCGCAACTATTTGCCCTCGGTAATTTAATCTATAAACTACAAAAATTTTCATGATTATTATTTCAAAAACATAGCTTGTACTCATGAAAAACGAAAAAAATATTTAATAACACCAGATCTAACGATTACCCGGTTTTTTCAATTGAAAATTTAATTGAATCGAAAAAAAGAAAACTATTTGCCCTCGGGACGTTCTTCAACTCCAATTAAAAAAAAATCAAGTCTCTACGTCGTAAATTAGGGTACTTAATCCACTCGTGAAATAAAGAGAACACTTTTGAATGGAGATTTACCACGATTCAAAAGGTGGTACTGCCCCTTAAACATATCGTCGCCTCAGAAACAGACTATTCTATGTCCACTTTTTTCTACATTTTTTTTAATTTTACAATTTTTCATGTTCTCAAGAAAATAAACAATTAAGTTGTTTACTATCCAACAGTAAACTGTCAAAATAAGTGAAAAAACATACAGTTAGACAAAAAGTGAAATGAGCATACAGTCCTGAAGTTCTTGAAATTAGAAAACGTCCTCCTGTAAAGTTTTAATAAATGGACTTAGAATAGTCTGGTTCTAAGGCGACGATATGCCGAAAGACGTTCCTATAGCAACACGGTATAGTTTTTCTTCACATTTATTCTGAAAAGAACAATTAAAAGATAATATTTTTCTGTGAATAGCATTATGAATAGAGTAAAGGAAACACCAGAATATCCGTTATAATTCATTAATCCGTCTCAGATTAGAAGCAATACTAATTGACACTACTATTTTGTTGAACGTTCCATAACTTATCGAGCATAAAACTAAAGACGACACCTTTAGCTTAACGATATCTCATTATCTCAGCATTACTGAAAGTATGGTGGACCAGTTCTTCCGTGGAGATTTCATGAATCCATAGATGACTGCGGAGATTCCCGATTTGTTGAAAAGAATGAAAATGGGAATAACGGGATACCCGTTTTGTCACAAAATAGTATTTATTTTTAGTAATGTGTTCATGTACAGTGCTCCCGAATTCGATGGTCACTCGCAAACTATTCGAACTAGAGGAAAAAATTTTCAGGACATAAGCGTAAAGTTTCGGAGGCTAAGGCAGACGACATCCAGCCGAAATTTCGAGAGTAATTCTTGTCAGGCTTCTTATCCAGAATTTTTTGTTATAACTGAATAAGACCACTTTTTAATGCGAAGGCTGTTCTATATTTCTCTTGTGCTCATTAATCATTTGGTTCGCTATAAACTCAGTCGAACCGTGTTGCTCCACGAAACTAATTGATATCCGATATCTCCAGACTTGTCAGGTGGAAATTAACACGGTCGTCGGATTAGAGACCTCTTTGGTCTTTCATTGAAAATACCGAATGTCTCATGTGACATCTGCGTAAAATGATTACGTTTAATTTCGAAGTTAAATCCCATTGAACGGCCCTTACCGCAACCTGCAAATATTTCTAGAACGTATAGCAAATTGAAATGAAGTGTAGTTGACTCAATAACACTATTTCGCAAATAAGGTGAATAAAAAACAGAAACAATAACAGAAGCTCACAATCCGTCGAGCAAACTCAAGTTGGCATGTGTTTAAGGCTCAGAGATTTGATTAGCTTTTATGACTTTGTTGCAGACAGAAAATCTGAGTACCTATTTGGTATACTTTTCATTTCTCTCGAAAGGGGTCAGGCTATTTTTCCATTTCCACAATAGCGCCACACGCGTGAAATATTGCGGATAGTTGTGGAACCATGCCAAATACCACAATCTAGAGTGCCTATTTGATCCACAATTTTTAGTTAGGTCTCGTTAGTCGTACACATGGGTTTCTATGAATCTAAGCTTAGAATAGAATAATATAAAGGTTTACTTTAATGAATTTCGCATTTCGAAAATTGTCGAAATCAATCTTGTCCGTTCGACAGTAAGCACGATAATTTTCGAAAGTAAAGATCGAGAGCCTTGAAATGTTTTCGGTACGTTTCAACTCCAAATGCGCCATTTGAGTTCGTCACTGGGCAAAATAGGCCAATGCTTCCGGAGTTATTGGTTTTTGAAATTTCATTTTCCTGATATTCCAAAAACTACATATTCGTATTGGGTATTAAGATCTAAAATAAGGACTTCAGATAGTGTACGAGAATTAAAAAAAAATTTTAATCAATACTTGTTTTTTGGAAGTAATACACTGCGCAAAAAAATTAACGCACATTATGGAAATCTCAAATTTATTCTACAACTGAAGGTGTTCTCAATGATAATTATTTTTATCAGAATTATGCATGCATATGTTATCCACTTTCAACGTTTTTCTTCACTACAGATGTTTTCTCCCAGCAGGAATAAAAAAAGATGATATTATCAGATTTTGAATGTATTGGCTCCATTCTAAAATCAGTTGTTCTCGATCAATTCTAGTGATCAATAGTTTTTCTTTCGTTTGATTTTCTACACTCGATCGCTATGCAACGCGAAACACGCAATTTGACCCAAGAGGAATGTGCCCAAGCGGTAGTTTTGCGAGAAGAAGGGTGGACATACACAAGAATTGCAGAAATGTTTGGAGTTTCCCATACAAGTGTGTCCAGAATGTTGCAGCGATTCAGGGAGACAGGTATGAATGTCCGAAGACCGGGACAGGGTAGACCACGGGTAACAACTGCCATTCAAGAACGTTACTTGAGAGTTTCTTCGTTGAGACAACGGTTTGCAACCGCTCGCCTCCTTCAAAATCAGCTTGAGCAAACTCATGAGGTGCAAATTAGCACTCGGACAATAAGAAATCGCCTCAGAGAATATGATTTAAGGCCTCGTGTCGCGGCAAGAGGCCCAGCCCATCGAAGGGCGCGTTTGGATTTTGCGAGAGAGCATATCCATTGGGAAGAGGTCGATTGGGAAAGAGTTCTCTTCACAGATGAGTCTAGATTCTGTCTCTACCATTGTGATCGACGTTCCCTTGTATTCAGACGTCCACATGAAAGATATGCTCAGTGCAATTTCCTGAATACTACTGGTTTCGGGGGAGGATCGATTATGGTATGGGGTGGAATATCTTTGACTGCTCGCGCAGACCTAGTGGTCGTTGATAATGGAGCTATTAATGATGATAAGTATAGAGAGAACATTCTTGAAAAGCATGTAGTGCCATCTGCCCCATACATTGGTGAAAATTTCATTTTTATGGACGATAATGCCAGACCCCATCGTGCGCTCATCGTTCAGGAGTACCTTGAAGAGGTTGAAGTCTCTTGAATGGAATGGCCAGCAAGAAGTCCAAATCTCAATCCGATTGAGCAGGTTTGGGACAACCTCAATAGAAGGCTGAGAAGTTCAGAAAATCATCCAGCTACTCTTAATAACTTAGGAATCCAACTCGGAGAAATCTGGGAAGGATTAGATCAGAACATTTTAAGATCACTCATTTTGAGTATGAAAACCGTCGTTGCCGAGCTGTAATTAACGCAAGGGGTGGAAACACCAAGTATTAAATCACTTATCAGCATTTCAGTATTTTGAAAATTGTTCGTTGCTCTTCTTTCACATAAGATTCGGTGAAATCCTGAATTTTTCTTCCATTTAATGTGTCTTGTTTCGTTCAAAACCTTCCCGAGAGAACATAAAAAATAAGTCAATGTAGAGTTAACTTTCATTAAAATTGAGATTTTCAGAATGTGCGTTAATTTTTTTGCGCAGTGTATATGTACTTCCTGGAAATGCTGGTAGTTATCTTAAACTATGCACATTTTTGATTGAATATTTTTTCGAGTCGGTTATGCAAGTAATGTTGAATGTATCGATTTATTTAACTTTATTTTGTTCAAGATGAAATTAAGACTCATTATATTAAAATATTTTTAGGAGGGATTCTCCAAAATTCAATGTCAAGTGAACTATAATGTGCAACTCTCACTATAAAAATATTGAGTTTACATCTTTATCTAATTTTGAAACAAATTTAGTTCATCTCTGTTACCTACACCCTTGCCAATATTTTCTTCCTGTATACCTTATCCCAATCAACAAATATTCGTTATCAAAATACATTTCCTTATTCCTAAAAATAGAGGCGCCCACATAAAGAGAAGAAAACGAACCATTTCGGCTTTCCCCGTATTTTTTGAAAACGCTTCGAGATATTGCCGCAAGGAAAGAATTATCTGACAGAAGTCATATAGAAAAACCTCTGTCCAAAGTAAACTAACAGACTTCCTTCCAGAACACTAGTTCAGTATTGAGTATGTATAAAAAACCACAGATACTTCCATCATACATATATATTAACAGGTACATAATCAAAAGGTAGTACGGATTCAAATCCCAAAAATAACATTATTTTTTTACCGCTATAAAGTTATATTTTCAGGTACCAGTTTCAATATTTTCACAAAGTTGGTGAGCTGAGCATTTCCAAGGACTTTTCAAAATTATCGAAATATAATCTGTCAGAATGGGTAAACTCTGGTCTACCCATAGGTTCTCATCGAAATCAATTTCCTCTATGAAAAGATCCTTGGAGCTATCCACCCACGGATACCTGAAAATAATGGGAATGTGTTTTTTTGAGATGAATTTCTCCATGTCTGTTCTCTTCCAAAGATTCAAAATAAATAGCACGTTCAAAAATTGTAAATATAAATAATGACTAATGAGGTTTGACATTAAACAATGACATTGATAACACATTGGTACCAACCCAAAGATGCTCAAAAAGCTGCAACCGATAGCTGATGAATATGGTCAATTAGAAAACGTCGTTTCGTTTTTCACTAAAACAGGCAACTTTTGTCTGATTTAACCAACTTCGTATCTGTTACCGTTTTCGAGATGCCAAAAGTGGTAAGACATAAAAAATCCTGTATATGAGGTCTCTGATTTAATTTCACAATTTTTACTATGTATACATACAAAAGCTTTTCAAGAGGCAAAAGGGAATAATAAAATCAATAAAGAACGAATAATACTTTTTTCATTTAGTTTATTAGAATATAGTTTCCATGAATCAAATAAATAAACTGTTTTGACTTAAAGCATCCACTAAAATTATTTTGTTACAGCTGACAATTTCTCCTCTTCTCTGGAGAAGACAATTATCTACATAACAAACTGAAACATACAATAAATTAATAAAAAAAAAATTAGGGAATTTACTAAATGCTTTCTCCAATCTAACATGAGTTGTGCAAGTCTCATAAAATTTAGTATGTTGTTATATGTATACATATAATTATTATAATAAGGGATCCAAAAATGCATAAGATATTCACTATTAAGTCAATATTAATCAAAAATAGCTACCTCATTAATAAATTCTCGAGAAGTATTCAATGCATCATAATTATTGTTATATATGAATTGTCAGTTGTTTGAATCCATTACTATACTTGATGTATATTGGAAAGAATGAAGAGACAAATTTTATTCGAAAGAGAGGCTTATATTTGATCCAGTCAAACCAGTTCTCTTTCCCCAAAAATAATGTTGAAAATCCAACTCAAAAAGGTGAAAATGTATAAATCTATAATAATTAAATATTTTAATGGACTGATATACAAATTCAAATAATTCAACTACTTAGAAGTGATCACTAAGTCAATTGTTTCTATTAAATAAAATAGAATGTGCTATTCGATTCTATGAAATTATTTACCTTCAATTATTAAATTAAATCTGTCCAAAATATCCCAAAATTTCGGAACATACGAAAGCTTTTTACATACAATTTAATATTTCACATAGGTCCTGAATAAATTCGCTTCTTGGTAAATTTACACCTAATGCAATATGAGAACATATTGAGATATTAGTGTTATAATAATAATGCACATAAGAACAATTTGTCATTGCTCCGTGAAAGATTACTAAAAACATCATTCAGTACCTTTGATGAAAGCAAATAAAAAAGCATTGTTAAACTTTTATATATCATTGCACGATAATGGAACATCAACACTGTTTATGGAATAATAATGCACATTTGGAAATACCATAGGCTAACCAAAAAGTTGCGAAACCTTAGGCATTAAACGCTGTGATTTAAAACACTCAATTGGATATAACTCTGCAGCACCCTAGGCTGAAAAATTCAAGAAGATGGTATAACAACGAAATGTTCCTTTGAAAATGCCCTTCGTTTTAAACATCAAAATGCATTATTACTTGCTGAATCGTATTCTGAAGAAGATTGAATCCCATAACCAAAAACGATGTTTTGGTAGGGTTGCTTTGTCTGGAACAGTTCGTCATATTTATTTTCTATGAAGTGCACCTTAATTTATGTCTAAGTTAAGCACATAGTTACTGTTTTGAAAACTTTTCAATTCAATTCAATAATAAGCAAGTTCATTTCATCGTACAAATATATTTGCGTTTTTTTGGTGTAAGATTTTTAGAGATGAAATTCTTCGATCCATGTAGAAGCAAAGAGATTAATCTGAAATAAAATTATGGAGATGAAAATTGGAATATCATTATTCAAAAAGATTCTTCAATCATCACAAGATGTATTTCTTCACTAGTGGACCGTACAAATGCGCAAACTTCATCACGCTTTTTGCCTTCACAAATCAGTTTGATGCATGAAACTTGTGTGTACACGAACTGTAATTTACGCGATTTTACTTGAACGTCTGCAGAAGGCAATGAGCTACATGTATATTGCACAAAGTGGCCTGTTCAGTGTAATGAAGCTTGAATGTATGCACGGCGTCCAAGATGAATATTCATATGAATGAAAAAATAAAAATTTTACTTCACGAACACTATTTAGAATTAATATGGCATACCATATTTTTGTATTGCAAAACATTGATGAATTGTAAATGGATGTAAAGGCCATGTTTCATTTGCACGATGTGAAACAATATGAAAGCATAACATTTTTTGGTTGAAACCCACATACATAGTTTTCAAAGGTGTTTTTGTTTTTCAACAATAGAACTAATCAGAATAAACCAGTTCAGGATAGAGAGAGAAAATAACTTTATTTATGCTATATCAAATGGCCATCGACTGAAGTCTTCCTGTGGATGCATTTACTGTATTGAAGTTTTAGAATGAAGAAATTGAAAAAATAAACGAATACGTGACGTGTCCTAAGGGTCGAAATGACCGCATTCCTCATCTTATCGTAGAGAAGTCAACATTAAAGTCTATTATTTTCGCTATTTATCTGGCACCAGGTGTTTTATATTCCATGTGCAGTCAAAATGCAATATCAAAGTATGGAATTCGATTTCGCAACACATCATAGTATCTCCTCACCAAAAAGCCCCACTTACCAATTTTGAAAAGAATGTGAGTCTTTGAACAGCCATCTTGATTTCGACAAAAAAAATTCTTCGTTCTTGAATGACCCCCATGAATCAATCAACATGTTCAAAATGAAACTTGCCAAACCTGCGATTCCACTTACGTCGAACAAAATAGATTTTCTTGCCATAATAACGGTATCTTGAGGAGAGATTCTTCGCAATTTTTTCAAATGGCCCCACAGAAAAAATAATTGTTATAAACCCACTTCCAGAGAGAAAATATTCAATAAAAACTATAAGGCCGATTTTGTGACAATAATTTCGAAATAGAAGAGATCTAATTTTCAATATAAATTTAATGAATATAAATTACATTAGAAAAAATAAACTTATTTTACACAGTGCTACATTTGATGTATAATTGGAAAATATTTTCAGATCTTAGACAACTAAAATATTCATGTGCCATTATCTCTTCCAGAAAAGACAGTTTTCAAAATAAATGGAAATCTCTTGGCAGCATAACCGAAAGGTATTCGATGATTCACAAACATTTCAGGTTGGTCATCAACTGAAATGATTTTATAACAAGCTTCCTTTCAATTATTTAATTGTAAAAACAAAATACACAATATTGATGTATCTACATTTGACCTACTATTGCTCTTCCATATCATTTGCGGCCATTATCATCAGACAAATACTCCCAATTATAATTTAATCTCATTGAGATTTCATAAGAATTGAGAAATCCAAACTATAAAAGTATGAAATGAATATGAGTGCTTAAGAATCTAATTGCCTACCTCGTTCCCCAATTATGAGCGACTTGCGTTTCTGGGACTCATCCATGCTTTTATTGAAGCTCTGGTTACTACCTGTACGAATAACATTGTTACCGGTGATGCCATGCTGGCCAGATCTTATTGGTTTGGCAATGGTTGCGGCTGGACCTCTTCTCGCCAAATTCTTCTGTCTTACAGCTTCTTTTATACGGTCCACCTCATATTGGTACCTGCAAAAATAAAATTGAAATTCTGACCCAGACCTTAAATAAATTCAAGAATATGATTTTTTTTTCAGGATACTGAATCGGAATAGTCGATTTTGTAAATCAAATTTAGGTTCTGGATTGTGTATGAGCAAAAGACACACAATTTCAACATCTCAATAACTGTCTGTTTTCGGAAAAACTCATACAGAAGTACTAGGCCGCAATTCAAGTGTCTATATTGAAGTGAATGAATTCTATTGGAATAAACGATATAAAGTTAAGACCATACCTCTTACGGTCCCTCATGGCTCCTTCCTTTGCTTCTTTCAGGGCAGTTTCAAGGGCCTTCACACGTTCCATTGTAGCTCTTAGACGTTTCTCTAGTTTGGGTAACTCACAACGAAGGTCCGCATTATCTCTCACCAGTTGTTTGTGTACTTTGGTGAGTTGATCCAAGTTGTTTTCGAGGAATGATATTTTCTGTTTTTGCGCTAATGAACCTCCATCTTCTTCGTTATCTTCAGAAGAAAGGTTTTTCTTCATCCTAGCCTGAAATAGAGACAAAAAATCAACTATTAAACTTCAATTGCCAAAATCTTTGAAGCTATCTTTTGAACAGGTGATTTAAAGAATTCAATTACTTCAAAATACAGAAATTCAGTCAAATATACTGCAAATTAATTGAACTATATACCAGCTGGCACAGAAATCATTGTATATGACACAGCAACTCAATTGTTTCGGATAATGTCATTGCAGATATACTTCACAATGAATCAATTACAATGGGGATTTATCAGCGTTATTAATTCTTAATCTTCTTTATTTGGAAAACTTTTTGGTATGCTCTGCAGTGTAATTGATTATTGTCTTTGGCGGAGAACTCAAGATATTCAAGAAACCCAAAAATTTCTTTTCAGATTCCAAATCATCAATTGCAGATGAAAGTACGAAACTAGATTTATTATGTAAGACAGTGAAAAAGAGAGGAAACTTGTCTCTGTGCAACACGAATTGAGCCTGAGGAAAGGAAAGTCATTCAGAAAAACCTTTGTGGCATTATGAAGGGGAATTTCCCAGAAACTTACGACAAGTAAAATCAGAAAAAAATGTATAAAAATGATTATTCAAGTGTTTAGTTGATTCAGGCATGCAGAAGGCTCCTTGGAAAGACTTGGGGGCTAAAAGCACACATGGTACTGTGGTCCTACATGGCTGTAGTAGGCCCTTTTGTCACCTATGAGTCTAAAGTATGGTGGACAAAATCAGAAAATGTCACCACAAGCAATCGTCTGCTGACACTGCAACGGCTTGCTTGTATAATACAACTCCCACTTCAGCATTAAAGGTCATACTTGATCTGCCTCCCCTACATCTACATTTTAGGAAATGCGGCCTGCGAGACGCTTGCAGAATATCATTAAACAGCAAGCTCCTATCCGGTATCGGGGTGGGACAGATGAGGATCCTAAATAAAATAGACTCGAACCTCTTGGAAAAACCCTCAGTCGAAAGGCCAACTACTTTTGAATTCGAAACACCCTTTGTAACGGCCATACGTGACAAAGTGCAGTGGACTACAGTGGTACACTGATGGATCAAAATCTGCTGAGGGAGCAGCCATAGGGGTATTTGGTCCTAAACTCAGACTTTACGTGACAATAGGGCAAGAACCCTCTGTTCTAAAGGCTGAAATAATGGCTATCTATGAGTCATCCAAGAGTTCTTGCCTTCTTGGTAATTCAGCTAACTTGGATAGAGCTTCGGTGTTTTGGGGGACTGCGGACAGGTCACTATCGGTAAAAGGACCTCCTGTATCTAATGAGCCAATCGGCAGACAAAATCTGCTGGCTATGCGAACCGCAGCAAGAAATCGCCGAGCACATAATGTAGACCAAGATCCAGTGACCAATTTTCATCAGCTTGTCTAGGTGTAAGTTCCTGAGGCAGGCAAGATTCGGGCACATTAGAGGAAGAGAGCCAGTGACCAATTTTCATATGTCATTTCATAACTCACCAAAATTTACTGGTTTAAAATTCAATATCTGCTCGAAAATAAAAACCATTTCTGCCAGCCCATAATGGCCGGAGTAGACTACCATAAGCACTCAAAGAGACAAGAAAATTAGGTTCAACTATGTCATAGTATCATACACAAAACTTTCAGGAATTGTTATTGATAATATATTGAATCTGTAAAAAATAATGACAGAACTTTTTCGTCCCTCGTAAGTGTTGGCAGAACTCTTTGAAAATTCATTAACAGTTGTACTTATGTCATTTCAGTACACTTGAAATTTACAGGAAAAAAAGAAAATGTGTCTAGAAAGCGAATTATACTCATGACAGAAATTTTTTACATCAAGAACCATCTGCCAGAACGAGAAATGTTGCCCCGCAAATGCGAGCGAGATGAGCTTATTCATATTTGCGAGTCAGACCTAGAGCGCATATTGGGCATTTACGAGAATCATCAAAAGTTGATAGAAAACTATGTGGAGGAAGCTAAAATTCTTTTATGGAATTATAGACTTTGTTTTCAGTTTCATTTACCTGATCCGATGATACTTGTTATACTAAAGCTCACTGTAAATTTCAAGCGTACTGAAATGACATAAGTAGGTACAGCTGTTGTTAATGAATTTTCAAAGAATTCTGCCAACACTTAGGAGGGACGAAAAAGTTCTGTCATTATTTTTTATGGATTCAATATATTATCAATAACAATTCCTGAAAGTTTTGTGTATGACATAGTTGAACCTAATTTTCTGGCCTCTTTGAACTCTTATGGTAGTCTACTCCGTCCATTATGGGCTGTCAGAAATGGTTTATATTTTCGAGCAGATATTGAATATTAAACAAGTAAATTTTGGTGAGTTATGAAATGACATATGAAAATTGGTCACTGGCTCTTCCTCTAATGTGCCCGAATCTTGCCTGCCTCAGGAACTTACACCTAGGCAAGCTGATTCTTGATTTTGCATCACAGACAAAAACCAATTACACCTACTACTAGAGTTTATTGAATACTTAAGAAGGAAGTTCATAATGATAAAGGTATTTTAAATTCACTTCCGGTCTGACTGGAAGTATCATCACCTGGAAAATATTTCAGGAACATAGTTGAAGATAACTGAAATCCAAATTTTTGAATTCGAAAAGATTCATGATCTCTCTATACACCTAGCAGGCCATGTAACTTGCAGCGCCTTGTCCATGACGAAGCAGAGGAAATTAAGTCAGTTTGATAGCAGTTGATTACCGTTCGCATTGCATTTGACTTAATTCTATTACTTCTGACACTTAATCATTATTAAATTATAGTCAAACAGAAATTTGCACTCACTTGAAGGTCCTGTACAAAGAGTTTTCGTAGGTTATGCAGGGTTTGAAGTTCCTTGGAAACAGTATCTTCGAGGCCTTTGAGATCTTTGCGTGCCTGTTCTCGCCTCTCGTTGGTGGTGCTGCAGAATACATCCATTTTCAGCAAATTGAAACACGACGCTCACGGACAGTTTGGTTAGGTTTCATTTGATCGTTTCACGACTAATAGTTTATTCTATTTTCGATTTTGATACAAAATCACACAACAATTATCATATTGCACAAGTGATAATTTTATAAAGTTTATCATTTCAATCTATTGTTCTAAGAACTAACATTCTCAACTTTTTTTCTGGGTTTTTGATAAATTTTCAAATGAACAACCAGGGTAAAAATATATGCTTTAAAAATATGCATTTTTCTAGTTTATACAATATTTTGCGATTTTTATGTACATTTTACATAGTTTTTTTTTTTTCAACATCTAACACTTATTCATCAAGAGTTTCCGAACATCTTTCCCTAAGGCAATAACTATATGACTTCGACTACATATTTATTCTAACGATACATTTCATTCCAGATTCAACCAAAAGAAAGGGTGTAATATAATTCTGTATCATATCATCAGAGGCGATACTTTGTACCGTTCTAAGACTAGAAGTCTCAATAAACCATGGTTGTAAATCAAACTGTTTCCAATATCAAGCCCAAAGGAAACTATTGATTCAATTCAGAGAAGGTAAATAACTTAAGAATAGAAAGACAGAAGACATGTCCTAGAGCTTAATAACTAAATAAATTGTTGGCGACAACAGCTGCTTCCTTTAATGGTGCAAAAAAAATAATTCAGTTCCATTTTCAATGTGCAATAATTGAAGTCCTTGTTTTCTTATACTTTTTTCATTTTGAATATGGCAGAACCCTACTCAACAAATAATTTTTTCGAGCAATGAATTAAAATGAAATTGATTATTTTCCATCCAGAGAATATATGAAAATTTGTTAACTAAGGCGGATAGTCGTAAATTTTTTGTAGAGGATGAATTCCTCACTCAGGCCAAAAAAAAACAAAGTTCAACCTCCAACAGAGCCATATCATTTATTTTCCAAATTTTATGGTAGTGAAGCTACGCAATGGTTGCTCTAGGATCATGGTATCATCATTGAATATGCCACCATCAATTATTATGATGAATAAAAAAATCTGGTTCCAATATCTCCAAAAATTGAGGTAAAAGAATATTGTTTTTTTTTTAACGCCCAATAGCTTGAAGACGTAGCGTTTTTTTACTAAAATAACTCCCTTTATCAACTGTGGAAGTCTCGCTACTACTAAGTATCTCTGTAGTCATAATTTTGTCCCAACGTTTTTCAGTTGCAAGCTTCTTAAGCGGGATGTCCATGAATCTAATTGTAAACATTTATTTCAATTTTTGTCAGAAAACGCATTTTGAGGGAGATGGCAACATGATCATAACTTCATAATTTCAAAACTATTTGAACTGTAGATGTAAAATGACTACTTGAGCAAAAGGTTTCGAAGTTTAATGAAAATATCAACTATTTGAAATTTGAAATATTATTAAGACTTTCTGATTTAAAATTTTTCAAAGTATTATTCTCTAAAGGAAGAACATAAACTCCAGAGATTTTATTCTAGATTTGAATGGGTAGGAAATTGTAATTGCAGATATTCATTCAAAATTGATTGTTTCAATTTTTTCTTGTCAATTAGGAGTAGAAAATATTGGGTAATATCGCCAGTGTACCTATACCATCGAGTACCAAGTAATTATGCTAGGTACATTAAATAAATATTTAAATTTTTTAGGCGAAAATTCAATTAATGTATTCCTATACTGTATGAATAATTGAAAAATGAAATGTCTTTATGAAATTTAAACACAGCTTGAAACCAGTTAAGACCCATCACCATGGTTTTTTAACACTTTTGACTTAAAATAGTTCAAAGAATCACGAGATAATAACACCTTGATTATACAAAGTAAAAACAAAAGTTGATAAAAATGAAAAGAAACCTCGAGCTATCTCAGCTTTGCTTGGAAGTGCTACTTAATTCAGTCCTAAATTTAAAATGAGAAAACAAAACCACACAAAAAATAAAACTTTTATCTCAATAAGCTCTAACCGAAGTGAATTTTGAAAATAATCCCAGTAATGGAAATTAATATGATCTTGTCACTGGACTGATTTTCGATTTTAGTCAATTAAATATCTAAATACATGCTTTGTTGCCCAAATAAGATGAATAAGTGTAATTCTAAATAATTGAAATGTGTTCAACATATTCTATAAAAATAAACCATCCAAACTATTGTCCTAAACGAATATCACCTAGACTCGTGAATTTTCAAAATAAAACTCAACCAAACCATGTCCTGATTAAAAAAATTTACAAAAAATATAAAATAAATTAAAAAAAAAATGAGATCGAAATGACTGAAAGAATCCGAGATTCATAATACTAATTTATCACAAATGCAATTTTTCAATTTGGGGTTAAGAATTCCTCGAAAAGATTATATTCCTTCAAACAACAATCACAAATTGCTGAGGACACCTGTGGGTGACCAGTAACAAGGTTAACGAAATGAAAAGATGCAAATGAAACGTATGAACATGAAAAATAGAAATTGGGCAATGATATGTTTCAGACATTTTAGTCAAATTATTTTCTGAATTTTTTTCGAATTTCGACTTGTGGGTAGCCGCGAATTTTTTGTACTTATTCAATTCATTCTTGAATGGAATGAATTCTTCCCATTTGGAATGGTTATTTTTAAGAGGAAGAGGATCATGGAACTGGGAATTTGGATAGACTGCATTTTTGGAACAGAGGATTGAGCGTTTAATAATATATTCATCGTCTACTGACATGAGTTCCTGTAGTTTCTGAGATTTTTCTGTTTCTTCACTTTTCAGCCTGTCATATTCGGCTTGTAGTTGCTGCTGGGCAAGGGACAGTTTCTGATTAGAACTGGAAAAAAAAATAGAATGAAATTTGTGGATCAAAATGAAAATTATTTTATGCTTACTCTTTGATATCATTCAAGTTTTGTTGTTTCTCAGCAATTTCATCTCTCAACGTTGCTACTTGTTTCTGATGGGCTATTCTCAGTTGATCCATTTGCTGTTCAAGCGCTAACCTGAGTTCGTTTGCTTCTTTTTTCTCACTCTCAGAAGCACTCGATACCTACAAAATTAATTAAGGACCATGTAACAAAGAATAGCATTGCAATGAAAAAGCCACCTATTATAACTAAACTGAAAAAAGACTGACACCATAATCGGACGTACCTGTTCTGCTGCTTTCAATTTAGCACATTCTTCCCGTAACGCATCAATATTTTCTTCCAGCATTCTCTTCTTATTTTCAGACTCCCTCATTGATTCTTGCAGACTCTTCATCCTAGCTTCATGCTGAGATATCAGAAGTTTGCACTCACTCAGTTCTTTTTCATATTCGGTAACTTTTCTATTACTGTCTTGTTCTTTAACTTCAATGTCTTGAAGTCTCTGAATAAGGTTAGTAACTTCGTTCTTCATTCTTGTGATGTATAATCTAGCAACAGTGAATTCTTCTTCCAATTTTGTTGGTTCGGTAGAAATTTTCAGATCAGCTACATCACCTCCTACAGATGAGCCAATTTCACCTAGTTCTTTGAGGATGTTGCCGAACATTTCTGATAATCTCTTTTTCTGGTGGTTACTGAGATCTTTCAACTGCTGGAGTTCTGTTGTTGTATTATTCAGAGAACTTTGTTTCTGCATCAATTCTTCAGAAAGAGACTCAACCTGGAAAAAAGTTATCATAATTTCCGAAATCCTTGATTGAGTTCGTAAGAGAAAGATTTGTGGTACAATGCTTCATTGTCCATTCATCAGCTTCATCATGATAAAAATGTTCACTTTGATTGAAGTTTTGAAGGATAATGAAAACACTCAAGGATGTGTTCCTCTTCAAATCAAAATACCAGATAGTGCTGGCAGAATTGATTGCATTGACCTACCTCTTTGTTCTTTGAATCGACTTCCTGTGTCTTCTGGTCATAATTGACAGCCAATTCCTCTAGAGCTTGAAGAACTTCTTTCACCTCATCCTTGGCACTTTCGTTCTCTTGTTGGATTCTATTCATCTCCAACTGGAGTGCTTCATAGTCCCTTCTAGTGCTTGCAATCAATTCATCCTGTTCCACAATTTGTTCCTTGAGTTTTTCAACATACTGGCTCTGCTGATTGATTTCTTCATCCTTTTCATCAAGTTGTTGATATAACCTTTCACGTTCCAGCTCGAGTTTCTGTCTTTCTTCGATTCCAAGTGTTGAACCTAGAATTGATATTTGATAAAATGTTTCATATGATCTTTCAACTGAACTTACCAATCATTAAAGCTGGTGTTGCTGGAACTGGACCAGCTGTCTCAATTACTGTGCTTTCTTCCATAGCTGATACAGGAGTAGCAGCTTCAGATGGATCATTGAGATTGACTTGATCCTCTAATCGAACAGTCTCACCAGACCTCCAAAGACTGATTTCTTTCTCAAGCTTCTCACATATTCCCTTAAGCCTGGCAACTTTTTCTTTCTCCCTCTCATACCTTCGCTTCCATTCTTCAGCAGTTAATTCTTCATTCACACAGACCACATTCTTAACAGTCTTGGCTCTGTAAAAAATGATGATTCATGAAACATAGTTCATTATATATCACTAGATTCCATAAAAGGAATCATCCATATATACAGGGTCTTTCACGAGGAACCTCACCCATATTTATACGGGAAACTACTGAACGTATTTTCATTAAATTCAGCACTTATAATTATTTCACGATGCTGATGAAATCTAAAATATTTTCAAGGCATGAGCACCTCCGGTTTTTCCGGAAATGACGTCAACTTCCGTTTTTCAAATTAGAACACCATTTTTTTATTGCAGAAATAGATTCCTTAGAAAATTTCAAGTTATTTTGATGTAACATTTTTCAGTTTTGGTTGGAAAATTTTCTCTGAGCGGGAAAATTCGAAAAAAGAGCTCCGCTGAAACAAGAATAACTTCGAGGTTTTTAGATGGAAAATTTTCATTTTTGGGATTTTTCAAGATGTAAGATTGATGTATCCACTTTAAAAATCGAAATCGCGATTCATGATACAGGGGGTGAAAAAATCGCTTTCAAAGTTAGGGATGACAAAATCGTGAAAAATCAATTTTCTCAAATTATAACCCCATTTTTTTATGGCAGATATTGAATCTACGTTAAAAAATGATGTGAGTGTATGCATCACACCCTTGCCCTAAAGTGGAAATTTTCTGAGTTATTCACAAAAAACTGTTTTTCGTCTTGAATTTTCAGCTATTTCTTTTCCCTTCACGCCAAAAAGATGAAATTTTCAGGAACTGTTACTTAAACCATGTTTTAGACTTTACTACCCTAATATGCAAGAGAAAAAAGTTACAGGTTGTTCCTAAATAGATGGCGAATTTGGATTCGAATTTGTATCGGAAACCTCTTTATTTCAACTAATCGGCCATCGGTTTTCTCTCCAGTGATAAATAAATAATTCCTTATGAACCATATGCAAAAACTTACCATGTTTTACATTCTTTTTTTTTAATGATAGATATCATTAATTACATCTGCCAAATTCCTCTTTATTCAGTAGCATGTAATTAATGATATCTATCATTAAAAAAAAAGAATGTAAAACATGGTAAGTTTTTGCATATGGTTCATAAGGAATTATTTATTTATCACTGGAGAGAAAACCGATGGCCGATTAGTTGAAATAAAGAGGTTTCCGATACAAATTCGAATCCAAATTCGCCATCGTTTTAGGAACAACCTGTAACTTTATTCTCTTGCATATTAGGGTAGTAAAATCTAAAACATGGTTTAAGTAACAGTTCCTGAAAATTTCATCTTTTTGGCGTGAAGGGAAAAGAAATAGCTGAAAATTCAAGACGAAAAACAGTTTTTTGTGAATAACTCAGAAAATTTCCACTTTAGGGCAAGGGTGTGATGCATACACTCACATTATTTTTTAACGTAGATTCAATATCTGCCATAAAAAAATGGGGTTCTCATTTGAAAAAATTGATTTTTCACGATTTTGTCATCCCCAATTTTGAAAGCGATTTTTTCACCCCCTGTATCATGAATCGCGATTTCGATTTTCAAAGTGGATACATCTATCTTACATCTTGAAAAATCCCAAAAATGAAAATTTTCCATCCAAAAACCTCGAAGTTATTCTTGTTTCAGCGGAGCTCTATTTTCGATTTTTTTTTTCGAATTTTCCCGCTCAGAGAGGATTTTCCAACCAAAACTGAAAAATGTTACATCAAAATAACTTGAAATTTTCTAAGGAATCTATTTCTGCAATAAAAAAATGGTGTTCTAATTTGAAAAACGGAAGTTGACGTCATTTCCGGAAAAACCGGAGGTGCTCATGATTTGAAAATATTTTAGATTTCATCAGCATCGTGAAATACTTATAAGTGCTGAATTTCATGAAAATACTTTCAGTAGTTTCCCGTATAAATATGGGTGAGGTTCCTCGTGAAAGACCATGTATTTACTGACAAAGTATTATTTATTACCTTTTACCAAAGTCAAGTGTTGATTTAGTTTCAGATTCATTAAAACTAGCTGGAGAGCAGCAGATCACAATGGTTGTTCTGGCGTTACCTCCAAGTGATTCTTGAAGAATCCTGGTCAATTTGGAGTCACGATAGGGTATATGGGTTTTGTTTCCATCGGCCAGTGCACTTATCACATTTCCAAGGGCAGAAAGAGATTTGTTAATATTCTTAGCTTCATCCAATACTGTACCTTCTGCACCCGTCTTCGATACCTTTTCAGAACCAGCAAGATCTACTAGGTAAAGTTTACCTGATAATTTCTTCTGATTCTCAAGATTTTCTTGTTTCACATTGATGAGAAATACTGAATGGGATCTAGACGAATGTTCATTCATATCTGCAAGAGAATATAATGTAAGAAACTTTATATCATAAACGAAATAAAAATCGACACACAAATTATCAATTGATGTAAATGATTGTTGTCAAACTAGAGAAAGTAGAACCAAATTACTCACTGGTTACAGCTATATGTCTATTGGATTTTCCATCAGAAATAGCAGCAAAAACTTCCTCCGGGCTAGCAACAAATCTTTCTGTTGCTCCTTTCACATAAGGAACTCTGTTTTTATCTTCATGTACACTCAAATTTATTTTCGAAACTAAAAAAAACTTAGTCAGTGTCCATTAAAAAAAGGGGGTCAATGAACTCACCATCTAGTAAGTCCCTAATTTTATCCATATAAATTTCAAAGTAGGATACTTTAATGTGGAATTCTAAATTTTCCTCCATTGCATAGATGTGGTTGAATATATCATTTACAATCCTAGGAATTATACCTTGTTTTTGGGGATCGCCTAAAAAAATTTCACGTTACAGGATGTTGCAAAGAGAAAGGAATGAATGATTATGTTAACTCACCTAAGACACCTTCCATGGTATGTGTTTTTCCTGATGAGGTTTGTCCATAAGCAAATATTGTACCATTGTAGCCAGCAAGAACATCTGACACAATACTTTTAGCTGCTTCATTGTAAACCTTCTCTTGTGTAGCATTTGGTTTGAAAACTTTGTCGAAGAGATATACTTTACCCTGCAAAGAAGAGAATAATTAAAATTTTTCTGACTAGTGAAATAAAAAAAAATATAAGGTTATTTATTAAGGTGACACAAATTGAGTCCTGGATAATGACTTAATGTTTTGAAAAGTTGAAATGGATCTGAAACACAAATTGATCTCAAATACTATGAATGATGAAGAATTATTTCAAATGGTAGCATTAGTTTTTTTTCGAAATCCGAAAGTGTTGGTGATAAGGGTGAAAGTCTTTCACCATCAAGTTTAACCTTGAATAACTCAAAAACTAACTCTTAAAGCTATCACGGGTTGAGCTTAGGGTGATGGTAGGTCTGCTGACAGGGCCGGTACAAACATCATTTGTACCGTATGGGAAAGTCAGCAGATGAGATTTGTAGACTCTGGGGATCAAAGGCAGGAACAGTTGAACACATGGTATGCAAGTGTCCAGATCTGGTCTCTAAGAACCATTCATATGGGGAAACCAGTTCTGGCTACCCACGAGGTAACGGCCAAGGCTCCTAGGGATGTTGTCGGTTTTATCAACACCATAAACGACCTCCTTGGGTTTCAATGAATGAGTAGAGAGTAGTGAACAAAAGATCCATGTGGTCGCAGTTCCCGGAACGCTAACTGAGCCATAATCGACCCCAGTCAAATAATAATAATAACTCCAAAACTACCATATGCTACAAATGGAGGCACGAATTGGGCCGTATGCAGGGTGAGTCTTTTTGGAACAGAAGGTTGAAATAAACCATTTCACTATGAATCACCTATACTCCATTCACTTTTATTTAATCACATAGGAGGTCATGGTTTCGTTTTCAGGGGCACCAAGTACCAACTCCTGAAAACGAAACCATGACCTCCTATGTGATTAAATAAAAGTGAATGGAGTATAGGTGATTCTTAGTGAAATGGTTTATTTCAACCTTCTGTTCAAAAAAGACTCACCCTGCATACGGCCCAATTCGTGCCTCCATTTGTAGCATAGAAAATATCGTTAATGACAAAACGACGTTGCCAGTTTCTTTGTTTACATCAAAGTAAAAGTATCAAAGATATTCCACATTTTGTTAGGTTTACAAATTGTTCGCAGATTTTTGGTATTTAATCGATATTTGCAGGTGAGTTTTTCGTCGAATATCCAAGATTAACGTATGTTTATTGTTTTTAGCACCAGTTTGAAGCCATTTTCAAGACCAGAACGAATGTTCACATTTTGAGGTTGAAGGGATACACGGGAATTTCGTTGAAAAAGCTGTTATTTGGACAGATATCGCAGTAGATGGATCGGATGGAGCCTCGAGAGGTCGATTAGGATGATATTTTTCAGATTTTCCAAGAAATTTGGCGATAACTGAGTAGATTTGCAAAAGTTATGTACCTCACTAATGAGGTGGAACTTAGACCTAATTCTCCTATAAGAAACGCCTTTCAAAGGTCGAGATGGTGAAAAATGTATTCTTTAGATGTTGTTTGAACAAACGCAGCCGAGTTTTGTATCCCAACATTGATTTTAAGAAAGTTATCAACAAAATAAAATTGACATTATTCTTGATTCTTGTAATTACCCATCAATTCATCTTATATCTTTGGGTTGTTTTTTTTTTAATGAATTCTTGATTAGAATCAACAATTGATGTCGTCAAGTCTTGAACTTTCAGTTCAAGAGGATAATAAACATTAAATCTTCACAAGCATGCATATGAAAATTATTTGGAAGCAATGCAATTTTCTTCCATGGCGAAAAATAATATCTTTTGTACTTTTCATGCAAATAACTAGAAAAGGAAACCTTTCTATCAATTCATATGAACGTTAATTATTTTCGTCCTTCACATCTTTTCCAATTCATTCATTTTCCGAATAAATTCACATTATGAGAAATACGCTAAGAATGTAGAAAGGGCAACATAGTATTGACTTGGAACATAAAAATATTTTGAAAAACGTCATAACTTCGATACAGAGTGGAATGTGTCAAATTTCCAAGGCCAGAGTTCTGATTTTATAATTGTGATGGAGTATATAGCAGTTTTATGATAAAGGAGTTGAAAAAATCATTAATTGAATCGTTTTTATAATGAAGGGGGCGTCGGTTTGTCAATCGGATGGTTCCGAGAATGCTTGGCCAAGTCGCCGGTTCATTTCGACTTCAAGGGATGATAACTTAGTCATCCTGAAGGTTTTTATAAAAGCTTCTTTCGGTAAAAAGGGTTATTTTAAGTCCTACCTCCTTTTAAAATTACAGATTTACTATTGAAAACACCCTGTAAACAAGTAGTTTCAGAAAAGTGCCCTTAATTTTTAACTAATTTCAAGCGGACAAAAACCAGAACTACCTCGATCTTTGTAACAGAATGACTTTATTGACTGAGCTTTGGAGTTAAAATGATAATCAATACTTTTTAAGTAACATGGAAAAATACACAATAAGGACCGCGCAGAAAAAATCATGAACCTTCTTTGTTGTGCTTACATGTTATTAACGAATATCCACTCGCAAAATTTCAACAACCATTACATCACCTTTTTTAAGCTACTTAAAATTGGAAGATCAAACCTTGAATTCGTGAATTCAAATCATGCAAAAACGAATTAAACGAAATAGTATGACATCAAAAATTATCACTACCACAAAAAATATGCTAGTGATCAATCTCAATTTTCGAAACAATAGAATAGTTTCGAATACATCTCATAAAATGGACCGTTCCTGAAGTACGTAATGAGATCGACCTTGCTATTGAGAACACCTGCGTGAGTACGATAGAACAGGCATATTCACGGTTGTATTTTTTCACAAGAAATGTGGTGTGGCTAAACCAATATAAAACCTCTTTAATTCTCAAATAATAAATAATGACTTTTCTTCTATTATATATTTGACAACTCCTTTCCTTCAACCCTTTTCACACACTATGTTTTTACACAACAATATAAAAATGATATTTGGAAACACCAGCCAGAACATTCTCCGCGGCCACAAAAAATTAATAGAACGTTGCTCTTCTTCCGATTCCGAACTGGAATAAGACGATGACCCGGAACTGGAATCATCTCCGTGCGGGACCTTAGGAGGCTTGTGCTTCTTCTTGAACACATTCTTCAGAAATTTGGAGAACTTGTTGTCGTGGATCAGCTTGTAGAACTGCTCGTGTATCAAATCCTGCTGTTCCAAGTTCTTCTGCGACTTCACCCCGTTTATCACATCCTCCATGTCTAGCACGCTCGTCATCCTGGCAAACACCTTCTCCTGGAGGACCTCTTGGTGCGCCTCGAAATCTCTCAGAATTATTAGCTCTTGGTGTAGTCTGTGGATGGAGAGGTCGCAGAATAAACCACCCACCAATGGCTCGGCTCGTTCGTTGTTCAATTTCTCATGTCGATCGTCGAAGTCTTCTAGAGCGTCGTTCATCTTTTTGATGATTTCTTCTTGCCTGAAGGGTATTCTTTCTAGACAAAACTCTCGTATTTCTACCTCCCAAGGGATCGCTTGTGCTCTGGACGTGTCGAGCAGTTCTGAGATGGAGGACTCGCATACGTCTTTGCTCTTTCGTAGAAACTCCGTGTCTTGGAAGAAATCGTCGATGCTTTGATCGCTTTCCAGGCCAAGAATTATTTCACGTTTAGCGCTGTCAGCTTCTGGTTCAGAATTAGAATCTAATGGAGAAATAACTTGATTGTCTGTTGACTCATTTCCATGATTTTCAATATTCACTTGATCGAGCCATATTCGAATTTTCTCTTCATTTCCTTTGGTCAATGTTTGGAAATTATTTTCGATTGGGGCTTGAATAGTTTCAGGTACCTCTTCATCACAACTATTTATAGAGGCTTCGGAACTCGATCTCACTGACGAATTTTGTGAAACTTGTTCGACTTCCACTGAAGCTTGAATATTTGTAATTTGTTCCTCTTTTTCCATGCATTTCCTCATCTCAGCTGCTTCTGCTGCTCTTGCTGCTTCTACTGCTTCTGCTGCTCTTACTGCATCTACGGCGTCTGCTGCTCTTGCTGCTTCTGCTGCTCTTGCTGCTTCTGCTGCTCTTGCTGCTTCTGCTATTCTTGCTGCCCTTGTTGCTTCTGCTTCCTTTAGTATTATCGCTTTCAAAGCTTTTAATCTTTTCAATTCAATTTGTTTCAATTCAATACTACTTGAAGATTTTTTGCTTTCTTGAGAGTTCTTAGTTGATTCATTAGGACTATACCTTGAAAGAGGTTTTCTCGCATTTTTTGTTGCTTCTACTGCTCTTGCTTCTTCTGCTGCTCTTGCTACTTCTGCTACCCTTGCTGCTCCTGCTACTCTTGCTGCCCTTGTTGCTTCTGCTTCCTTTAGTATTATCGCTTTCAGAGCTTCTAATCTTCGTAATTCAATTCGTTTCAATTGAATAATTAAGGGAGGTTTTCCTGCATTTTTCCTTGTGGTCTTCCTTAAAGATTCTTCCCGATCTGGCATATCGAGAAGATTGAAATTTATGCTCGTGGCTTAGAGCACAATTTCTTTTTTATCTATCCGGCCCGAAGGACCAAAAAATGGTGTGGCTAAACCAATATAAAACCTCTTTAATTCTCAAATAATAAATAATGACTTTTCTTCTATTATATATTTGACAACTCCTTTCCTTCAACCCTTTTCACACACTATGTTTTTACACAACAATATAAAAATGATATTTGGAAACACCAGCCAGAACAAAATGTAAACTAGCGCTTCATTGAAATTCATCCTTCAACATGAGATCAATAGTTTTTCAGTAGGCCACCCTGTATAAACTAACCCCCTACGAATCTTAGAGAATGTTAATATTTCTAAGAAGAATGTCAAAACTTTTCCATATTAAACTGTGAACTCGACACATTACAGGAATACTACTATAATTGTGGTAGTACTAGCAGTACTACTTTGGGAATTCTGTATTTTATTGGACTTGTTTCTCTTTATTAGGGCAACACACTAATTGTTGAAATTAAACAAATTATTGTTATTTTTTATTTCTCTCTCAATTGGATGTGGATGCATTCCTGAGTGGAATAGGCTCCCTGCCCAATGAACATAATTAAATGCACACATATCTCCTGCTTGTTTCAAATTTATCTCATATTACTAAGCGTCCAGTAAACTTCCAGGAACTCTTTTTTGGTTACGTCGGTAATGCATATAGCATGTCGACAATTCTGTATTCTTGACTCCGAAGGTCATTTTTCCAAGAATAGTTTCTTATTTAGTGACCGTTTTATATCAAATGACAAAAGCGCATCCAAGGAGGGACTGGGGGTAATTACACCCTCGCCCACGAAAGAGTTTCTAACACTAAATTGTGCGTTTAAAATTTTTCTTTATTTTTTTCTTATTTTCCCTTTTCATCCCTGATACCATTAGATATGAGTGGAAATAACTCAAAGTTGTTATTTCTCGATTGAAAACGAATTACTACATCCAGAGAACAATCCAGTATTATTGATCTCTGGTAACAAAAATAGTACACTGCGCAAAAAAATTAACGCACATTATGGAAATCTCAAATTTATTCTACAACTGAAGGTGTTCTCAATAATAATTATTTTTATCAGAATTATGCATGCATATGTTATCCACTTTCAACGTTTTTCTTCAATACAGATGTTTTCTCCCAGCAGGAATAAAAAAGATCATATTATCAGATTTTGAATGTATTGGCTCCATTCTAAAATCAGTTGTTCTCTATCAATTCTAGTGATCAATAGTTTTTCTTTCGTTTGATTTTCTACACTCGATCGCTATGGAACGCAAAACACGCAATTTGACCCAAGAGGAATGTGCCCAAGCGGTAGTTTTGCGAGAAGAAGGGTGGACATACACAAGAATTGCAGAAAGGTTTGGAGTTTCCCATACAAGTGTGTCCAGAATGTTGCAGCAATTCAGGGAGACAGGTATGAATGTCCGAAGAGCAGGACAGGGTAGACCACGGGTAACAACTGCTATTCAAGAACGTTACTTGAGAGTTTCTTCGTTGAGACAACGGTTTGCAACCGCTCGCCTCCTTCAAAATCAGCTTGAGCAAACTCATGAGGTGCAAATTTGCACTCAGACAATAAAAATCGCCTCAGAGAATATGATTTAAGGCCTCGTGTCGCGGCAAGAGGCCCAGCTCTTACCCCAGCCTATCGAAGGGAGCGTTTGGATTTTGCGAGAGAGCATATCCATTGGGAAGCGGCCGATTGGGAAATAGTTCTCTTCACAGATGAGTCTAGATTCTGCCTCTACCATTGTGATCGACGTTCCCTTGTATACAGACGTCCACATGAAAGATATGCTCAGTGCAATTTCCTGAATACTACTGGTTTCGGGGGAGGATCGATTATGGTATGGGGTGGAATATATTTGACTGCTCGCACAGACCTAGTGGTCGTTGATAATGGAGCTATGAATGCTGATAAGTATATAAGGAACATTCTTGAAGAGCATGCCCCATACATTGGTGAAAATTTAATTTTTATGGACGATAATGCCAGACCCCATCGTGCGCGCATCATTCAGAAGGTTTGGGACAACCTCAATAGAAGGCTGAGAAGTTCAGAAAATCATCCAGCTACTCTTAATGACTTCACTTCCAACGCGGATTAATATGAGAAGGATTAGATCAGAACACTTTAAGATCACTCATTTTGAGTATGAACCGTCGTTGCCGAGCTGTAATTAACGCAAGGGGTGGAAATAACAAGTATTAAATCACTTATCAGCATTTCAGTATTTTGAAAATTGTTCATTTCTCTTCTTTCACATGAGATTCGGTGAAATCCTGAATTTTTCTTCCATTTAATGTGTCTTGTTTCGTTCAAAACCTTCCCGAGAGAACATAAAAAATAAGTTATAAAGTCAATGTAGAGTTAACTCTCATTAAAATTGAGATTTTCAGAATGTGCGTTAATTTTTTTGCGCAGTGTAGATAAGTTTTATTCGATTATCTCCGTAATTGAAAGTCTCATAGCTTTGTTAGTAATACAGTTCTTCTTCGAATTTCGAGAGGATGACTCAACAGGTTCTACATTTGGGCATTCCACACTAAATAGCTCTATATTCCCCTCCTAGTTTGTTTTTATGTACCATACATCAACAATTGCAAGTCCGGTAGATCAATACTAAAGAACAATCGCAAAATTATCAAGCGAAAGCAATGCTTGATTCCCACACAGATCTGAGTCAATAAGCAACACCTCATTCGTACAATATGAAGGAAAGCAATATCGACGCCGAAAATATAGAATGCATGGGAAGGCCCACGCCAATGATGCAGAGGCGTTGTAATAACAAATCGATACAACGGCACCTAGACTAGACGTCTTGCCGTAACCGCCTGCTACTGAACGAAGCGGCAAAATCAAATAACATGTCACGAATTCGTTTAATAGAGGAAAGTTATCGATAATATTTCCGGGGATATCAGTCCATTCGTCTTGCACAGCCATAACTAAGGCCAGGCTGCTTCTGGTTGTCTTCGTAATGGCTCTGGATCTGAGAGCAAGGAAGGAACTTTTTAACGTGACCCACCTACCCGAAGGCTGTATGTGTACCTACCAGTATGCCTTCAGCTCTAACACTGGTAGGAAGAGGCACTATTCAATTTATATTGGCTCTGCAGGCTAGACCCCGAATTGATAATCACAACACACACGTTGAGGAAACAAGCTCATCTAGCCCAGCATGCTGACTTTCAATCAGCGCCACCATGTAACCAAACCGAAAAGGGCGAATAGGATTGCTCCTGCGGGCATGCCTTCCCAGGTCATGATTTGACATGCTGCGGGGACGCATTTCCAAGCAATTAAGAATCTTTGTTACCTGTGCGCCACCACTTCTATCGATCTCACTGGAGTGGCTTCACCAGAGTTTAGATCCAACCCACCACCTTTCAGCAGAACAGAGGGAATCTTAAATAGTATTACCGCCCTGTACCATATCCTCCTTCAAAGAGAATAAACCAATTACATACCTAGAACCAAGACTTCCACAATAGCTCAAAGAGTCTCATAAAAGAAGGACTGTTTTTCTTTGAATAGACAGCTCATGCCAAATTAACTACGCTTGACCCTCGTCACTTGTGAGTATCGCTTAGCCTTCGTTCGCATTCATACCCCTTGTTATATCCCTTCTCTCTTCCATGTACTCATTACAACCTAGAAGCACGTCTGCCTAAGATGCATCAATCGATCTCACTGAGGTTCCTCTCATGCAAAACTTCATTCTTCAGGCTCCCATGGTGCTGGAGGAAAACAAAAGGTCACCTTATGTGAATTTGTCGCTTTCACCTCATCTCTGATACCATATCTGCCTCCACTGTTTGTTTAATCCCTTCTTCAACAATCTTTTTCCGTCGTCCTAATAGGCACAATGCCTGTTCTCCTTCGCAACTCTTGTGGGTAGATTAACCATCCATCGTTTTCGAGGTCTTCTTGGGCTTCGTTTTCCAAGCAGCGACCTATCCCTAGCAATTTTCACCATTCGGTATCTGCCATTCGGCTGATATGATTCAGTACCCGATCATTTATAATGTCTACCTGGAAGGTTCTTTTGAGGGTCTCGCTTCTTTGTTTATGCCATGAAGTGTGCCCAGTTATTCTTCGCACTAGTTTCATTTCTGCTGCCTCCATTATCTGACGAGTCTTTGATGTTTCTGGTCTTGTTTCTGCCGCATATGTTAGGATGGGTCTTAAAGTGCTCTTGTACATGCGGCTTTTTGTATCAATTTGTTGCGAAATATTGTGTCGTTGATCTTAGCAACTTGGGTTCTTACTTCTGGTTCTATGTCACCGAAACTAGTGATTTCCAAGCCCAAGTAATTGAACTTCATCACCTTTTGTATGACGCTTCCATTTACAACTAATTTACATGAAAGAGGTAATTTAGATGTGGTCATGCACTTAGTCTTGGATGTGGATATTATCATACCAAGAGATTGAGCAGCTGTGTTGAACACATGTGAAAGCCTCTGCAAGTCATCTTCACTTTCTGCTATGAGGATTGCATCATCCGCATAGCATTTAACTCTTATTTCCCATCATATACCCCCCCTGTCTACAGACTTGTTTTAAAATTTCATCCATGATAATATTGAATAGCAGAGTTCTCAATGGGTCGCCTTCTCTTATGCCTTTTCCTAATGCTATGGATTCTGTGAGCTCGTCTAATCCCTTACATACAATATATGGGATCATCAACAAACTTCCTTTCAAATTCATAAAGGAGTAAGGCTACATCCGCATTGACAGGAGGCTTGCTTAGCGCCTGTCGAGTCATCTAGCGAGTAGCTTTGTAAAAGGCACGTTATAGAATGTGAACGATATCGGACACTGTGCGCATGGCACCTAGCTAGTCGCTTAGCGAGTATCGAAGTAAACAAACGTGTTGGTTTTTTGACGCTAGGTGCGAGTCATTTTAACGGTGGATTACGCTTTGCGAAATCCACCGTCCAGTAATCGGAGGTTGATCTAGAATCAACTCGATTTGACAGTTGAAAAATCAGAGAATCAAGCCGTTGATCTCCGATGATTACGCTTTGTGGAAATTCTTCGTCAAACGTACGCAAACGTACAAAACATTCAACTCTCCCTGACTTCATCGTGACTTATTTACTCATGAACCCAACACGATGGATAAGGCCTTAAATTTTGTTTAAAGATTAATTTTCTGTGAGTAGACATCTCATCACCGTGTCGACAAGCAAATGACCAATCTAGCGATCCACCACACAAACCACCTCTCAGTGCGGAGACAGTTTCATGCACCTCTTCTAATCTGAGCTCTATAGTCTCATGCAAACCAGTTACTTGGATCCTATCTCTCTCATCATTCGTGCTGGGCATGTTTTCGTTACGAGTGCAGGATTTTGCCTCTGCCGACGTAGATTTTACACACCTCTCCCCAAGGAATGGTGTTCCCCTCGCTTTCAATGAAGTTCTCCCAATATCTCTTCTTGCACGCCGGGATTTTTCTTTACTAGCGTGTAAGACTGAGATAGTTCGATCTGAGCGCACGCTAGTGCTCCCGCAAAGACATGTATAATAAGCCACTCTACAAGCCCCAACTTAACGAAATCCTCATTTTGGTCGAAAGTTAAATTTTGCCTTCCCCAAATCCCGAATCGAGGTCGATGCAGACTTTCGAAAGCGAGTATGTAAACAGACAAAACATTACTTAACGTATGTCCCATAAGTTTTGGCACAAATTTCAGAGACCAAAAAAGTGACAAAAATTATACATTCGTTCATTTTATTGTGATGCACATTAATAAACGTTTCAGAAGCAACAAAACTATTAGTTTAAATAAAATGAAGAGGGCCATTATCTTCCACAGAGCGCAACTTTCTGCGAACACCTAGCATCAGGTTTTGGAGGGTATCTAGATCGATTTCGCGGATCTTCCTGTATATACGGCGTCGAAGTTCCTTTTTAGTTTCAGCTTCCCATCATTCATCGTAAACTTTTCGCGATAAGAGAGCCGAAAAATCTTTTATGGGTCGAGCCTGTGGACAGTGGCGGCTTGTCCTATGAGGCAGGTGAGGCAGTGCCTCACCAATAAACGTCGAAAATTACACGTATAAATATCATATATTTATTAACTAGCTGGCCCGGCGAACTTTGTTCCGCCTAAATGATACTTACGGTGGATTTCACAAATCGTAATCACCGGTGATCGGAGATCAACCGCTTGGTTCTCTGATCTTTGAAGTGTCAAATGTTTCCATGGATATGAGCTGTCACACAGAACAGATACACAAAAATAATATGTCAATTACCAATTATGACAATTTGGGATTCAGTTGTTTCCGCAAATATATTTATTACCCAAACAGAAATTCAAAAACATTTTAAAAATTATGAGAAGAGATGAGAATGGACATATCACGATTGAAACTGATCGCCAAAATCGGATATACTTGACATTTCGATAAAAATTCACGCGCTTCTAGATATGTTAAAAGCCTTTCATGGTACTATAAGTCCTATGCAAATTACACAGTATTTGATGTAATAACATATTACATCAAATACTGTGTAATTTGCATAGGATCGAAAAGAGAACATCTCTTTTCGATCATTTCAGACCACGACGAAAAAAAAACAGATGACATAAATCGATGGCCGCGAAAGTCTCAACAAATTCATCGCCATCTAATGGTGCTAATGTCAAATATAGTACCTTCACGATAAGATGTCTAGAATAATGGTGTAGGCACCCGTCCATCAAATATTTGAAATAACTGATAAAAATCAGTCATAATTTGTGAATAGCGCCACCTGAAGTGGAAAGAACGAAACATTGCTAATATTCTCAATTTGGTCACAACAAAATCTAATCAGTGCCTACACCATTATTCTAGACATCCTACTGCACGATTAGGTTATTTCGAATAAATAAAACTATAAAATTAACTGAGAATAGTTTAACGTCTGTAAATATAATTAAGGAAAGAAATAACGGCATGCAGACAATTCAATTGTCTGCATGCCGTTATTTCTTTCCTTAATAAAATTAACTAATAATCAGTCATAATGTGCGAATAGCGCCATCTGAAGTGGTACGAAATCTAATCATTTTAGACATCTGTACTACTGTACTACGCTAAGACATTTTGGTTTTGGCCAACAGCGCAGAGTTGTAGGCAACTCAAATTACACTTTATTACAGTGACTATGGTGGTAATATGGTCACTGTACACACTATTCGTTTACATCGCCATCTAACGGAGAGAATATGAAATAAAGTACCCACGAATAAGCGTAACTGTAACTGTAGCGACACCTAGCGGCCTCACTCAAAAGTAGGAAGAGCATTTCCTGTATGAGTAAAATTTTCATCGATTTTTTTCAATGTTTTATTGTATTTTATAATAACCAGACCGTAGACGAATCCATATATAAAGTTTCATAACAAACCCTCCATCCGATCTCGAGTTATAAATGGTGTAACCAACATCTTTCTTTTATATATATATATAGATTATTTATTCAATCAATTAAAATTGTTTTCATTATCTTCTTCCATACGCATTTATATCGAAATTTCCCTTCATTATATAGCAATAAAATGCGTCTCCGGTTGGGTCTAAGTTTCCGTATCTCACGATTTCTGGGTATCCAACTCCCAGTAAACGGCAGAGGCATGCCTCACACTGCCTTTCTTTGCGCGTCATTTTACATCATACCCCTAAACGCCCAATATTACGTTGAGTCTGAGGCTAGCCTCTCCTCTAGTCTTGATATTCTCTCGCGAAGGGCAAACTGTAATTATTCTGCACTTTTCGGGAACTAGTTCTTTAATCTATGAACTCGGGTCAGTTTTTAAATTGGGTTCGATTTGTAAAAATAGTTTTATCTGTTTTTCGTGTATATTTAGGTTTGTCTCAGTGTTCATATGATGTGTTTCAATCTTATTACTGAATTCAATTTCCATCGGAGAACCGAAGGCGAAATGTAGGTATTTAACGGGACCGATGGGACGTCACGAATTCCCCAGTTAGATGTAAACGCTCGAAAGATTTGTGATTTTTTTGATTTTTAAGCTAATCAGCAAAGTTTTTGGCGTAATTCTTATGGGGATAAATCATATATAGTTCAAGAAGTAAAGCGATCTATTCCAGATTTGAGTGAATGTCTTGAGAATATTACGCAACTGACGAAGAAGAGAGTTCACTAGAATTCGTTATTTATAGGTATATGTACATATACAGAATGTCCCATTAGTGCAATGAAGTAGATAATCTCATTTCTTACGTCAGTTACGGAATAATTTTACTGCAAAAATGGTTGCTCTTGCACTGATATATCGGCCTAAAATAATAGTACCGGTCACAGGGTGTTCGTTTGAAGCGGTATTACTGGTATCAGAATTAGGTCGGTTTGTTCTAATGGTAACCACTTCATATTATTTCATCTCTTAGTGTCAAATTAGTATTTCTATTCATTGGCATCAACATTTTTCTTAATTTATCCGGCGTGACTGACATATAACGAAAAAATTATGGGAAAGTGGAAGATTTTACTTCATTATCAGAGTGACATAAACTTCAATATTCTCAATGTTCTAGTTAATGGGTGTTTCAAATCTGATGATATGATGAAAAGTAACTTGCTTGTAGAGGATGTTCTTAACAAGGTCCAAAATTGAAGAATTTCAATAAGGATGCTCATTTTCTTCAACTGGCTTCAAATTACTTCTTATACACACCCTTTAAAATGTTTAGTTTTCGAATAAGATAATTCTTCATCGCTAGAAGTAAATATTTTACGAAGCAAAATGTTTCTCGAAAAAGATGACCTTGAGTATGCTAGCGATAAAGAATTATTCTAATCATCAGTTTTGCAATAGCCTTTTTCACGGCAACGCCACGGCAGGGAATCTTTTTTCTCCGATGTGCCTCACCACCTTAAACTGTCACGAGCCGCCACTGCCTGTGGAAGGTTAGGGGAATTGCCGTTTTGCGAAACAAATGGTACGTTTTGGTCGGCTAGCCAATCTTGAGTTTCTCTTGCATAGTGCCTGGATGCAAGGTCTGGCCAGAACATGTGAACATAATATCGCATAATTAACTAGAAATTCAGTTAGATGTCGTGTATTGACTTGCTAGTTATCTTAGCGAAGTACCAACTTTGTTTTCCGCTCTGCTTGCCAGTTTTACGGTCCTTGCTTGGGAAAAAATTCTAGGTCTCCCACTTTTTGCAAGGTTCATACAATACTTTGCTCACATTCAGCGATTGTCCGATAAATAGTTCTACAGGATATATTCTGATTTTATAAAATGCTTATTATGTCGGCTTTATCGTCTCGCCCAACTAAATTATAAATACTTTTCCGAATTTCTTTTCGTAAGCTATATCGACTTGACCACTTCAACAACTGCAGTGTTAAAGTGAAGTCAAGGCTACAAACAAACTTTTATTTCAATAGCAACCTATTGTCTGTCTTCTTCTTATGACCACTATATTGGTCTATGGAATATGTGCCAAAACTTATGAGACATACGTCATTTGAAATGTCTGTGTCCAATGCAAATTTTCGAAAAATCATTTCCAGAAAAATCATTTCCAGAAAAATCAAAACAACTCCTAATGCAATTGTTAGTATTTTCTAATGTCGCTCAACCAAATCGATTTCTTGCGTCCCTCAAACCATCATTGACGATCGTTCGGCTCTGAACACTAGAATTCCATTCACGTTTTTTTTCGTGATCGAATCGGCGTGACGATATTCGCAACGCACTAATTCGGACGTAGGAAAAAATCGTTAGATGTAGTATGTAACCTACATAATTAACGAAGAACACTCCGTCGAGAATAGGCAGGGTAATGGTCTCGGCTTGGTAATTTATGAACTTTTATGTAGCTATACTCCGTACAGCAATCTTCGGGCGGGATAAAAACCTATGCAGTCGGTGTGATGAGGCGTGAACGATGGTCTTTTTGCGCCGTTTTCAATTTCACATCTTGATCCTTATTTTTGATAGAGAACAGGAACCGCTTGTCGGTGATGAACTGAATTGTCTCAGTTCCCACTTAACCAGTGGTAAGAGGATGTTGCGAGCTTGTTAATGGCTTGATGAACAGCATTTTGCTCCTCGCCTTATAAATTATGAACTTTCAGACTACTTCCTACTTCGTTAATGTTACGGAACTTGGAGAAATTCGAAGAAATACTAAATAGCCAACGTTAAAAATTAAAATGAAACATGGCCTTTCTCATACGGTAAGCGAATTGTTCCAACGTTATACTGAGATTACACTAATTTTGTAATATCTAACTTATTCATCAGATGTTTTTAGAGATCAAAAACTTCCGATCGGTGAAACAAAAATTTTTGCGCCTTGCAAGAAATTTTCCAGTGGGATAAGTCTCAAAGTAAACTTATTAATATTCAATTAGATGTCATTAATCTTTCATATACGTACAAGGGTACAAGGTGTCCCAGTTGTGACAAACTGATAGGGCACCTACTAGGAAGAGGTCAAGTATCTATTCTTCGTTGTTAATATTTCTCGTATCGGTATCTATTTTGTTTTATTATATCCTTCAAATATTGTCGAGTCTATCCCATGTAACTCCTATCACAATCTGTGCATGGTATCTTATAATCTATATATATATATATAAAAGAAAGATGTTGGTTACACCATTTATAACTCGAGATCGGATGGACTGTTTGTTATGAAACTTCATATATGGATTCGTCTACGGTCTGGTTAAAATAAAATACAATAAAACTTTGAAAAAATCGATGAAAATTTTACTTATACAGGAAATGCTTTTCCTCCTTTTGAGTAAGGCCACTAGATGTCGCTACAGTTACGCTACCGCTTATTCGTTGGTACTTCATTTGATATTCTCCGCGTTAGATGGCGATATAAACAAATAGTGTGTACAGTGATTATATTCCCTCTATAGGGAATATCTTTTATATATACAGGGTGAGTCTTTGACTTGTACATATATTTTAACTGTAGATTCTTGAGGCCAAAGGAAACCTTTTTTTCATTTTCCATTTTTCCGAATTCGGCTCTGTTAAAGAGATATAGCCATTTGAAAAAAAAAGTTGAGCTTAATGCGTGCCTGGATCAATTCTCTGCAAACACTTCAAAGTTCATATTTTTTGATTGAAATTGATGTGATTATTAGATATTCTGGGTGATACATATGAAAAATACTCAAGCACCAACCTTATTTGAATAAGAATGTTATAAACACGATATTTCCTAACAAAACACTTAGTTCTGTCCGATCATTTCGGCTGTATGAAAAGCTATATTTCTCACACCAAAATAAGTTCCTTCTTCGATTGTCCTGAAGATTAGTTTATAGACACTAATAATTTGTTCATATTTCCTCGATATTCTAAAACGATCTCATAAAAATTGGTTTCTCACTAACCTATCCCAACTCCATTAACCAAAGTCATATGTTTCGGTGTCAATGACCTAACTATACCCATCCTCTGTGATATTCAACACAGAACATATTCAATTCACCCAGAGAACTCTAGAGAAGACGATGCCAGATTGCCGATTTTCTCTTCAAACAATGCGAACTCAAGAAAGCGCTACGTTCTCTTCAGATGGCCGTGGAATCCACGGCGTGGATGAAGCCATTGTAGCCGTGACGCAAGACCGTTGTTCTGTGCTCCAACCAGTCCAACCTAAAACTTTAGTCAGTGATCCCATAGACGAAGTTCACTCTTTATTTATTTACAGAGACTGAAGCAAACAGGCTTAGATTATAAAACAAATATTCTAAGCAAACAGGTGATGATTATGTAAATGACTTTCAGTGAATTGATGTGATAGTGTCGTTCTGGTGTCGAGTTATATTGTTTCGATAGATATTTTGCTGAAGGACCGGTAACAATGAATTTTAAATAGAAACTGCCTATTAGTGCCTATAAAATAATTTCATGCTTCTTAGAATTCAATTTTATGTCCCACGAATGTAGAATTTTATTATTACATATCTCTACATCAAACGTTTTTTCATCATAGAGATTTTAGTCTTGACAAAGTTGATAAACATCCTGACAACGTTGGTAACCGTAGCCTACGTAATCTAAGATTACGTAGGCTACGTGGTAACTTGTTGAGAGACCAGAGAAAAAAATTATTTTCGATGAGATTTAACCCAGGACTGCACTCAGAGAATTCTTGAAATTCATGATTTTTTCCTCTAATTCAATCTTATACAATTAGGAATAACTTGAGAACGACGCGTTTTATTGAAAAAATATAAGAATACTTTTGTTTTCTAAAATAATCAATTCTTTCGAAAACGTGAACCGTTCATCTTTTTTAAGTGGTTTCATAGTATTTTTGCGTGAATTTATAAGTCGACTATACTGTAACTTTTTTACCAGGAGAAATATGAAATAAGTTTCAATTGAGGAATATGCACCATGAATAGAGTAGACTATTAACCAAAATTCAGTTCATTCGAAATATCGGTTCCGCATATATGGAAAGAATAGTGTTACTTTCATGGATTTTTGACACCCTGTATCTTCCAAACGGAACCGAATTTTGAAAAATGGTATGGGAAAAAAGTGTTTCTTTTGATGGGAGGAATCTATAGTTAAAATATATGTACAAGTCAAAGACTCACCCTGTATATATAGATTTTACTTAGAACTGACGCAGGTGGGCACTCGTGTATGTCAAATAATTCTGAGAGGCGTTGCCAATGCTATTTTCTATTTCTTAACTTTGTAAATGGAGTTAGTTCTTTTGAGGTTCAACTGTGACACAGGATTCGTATAACTACAAGTTGTGCAAAAAGGTATTCAAATGTAGGCTTAATTATTGAGAATTTGGAAAGGTGGGGAATTCCATAGGTCCGTCTGTTCGTTTAGAAGTTTTCTGTCGATTTATTCGAGTATGTACTTTTATTCTTTTTTTGAAGTATCACAAAGTAACGGACTATTCTGTCCATTATTTTTCAGTAAAATTTCAACACTCGATTCTTAATTTACGTAAAAGAAAATATCATAACTGAATCTTCCAACTATGTTTATATACGTGAAATACTTCCAGTATTTATAGAGAAAAAAGTTTCTTCAACATTGGCCAGGTCTTTGGAATTATTGAATTCACATAATACTTTCTCAAATTCATTATTGGTTCAACGATGTCTTCTACGTAGATGACACAATTATTCGTTCAACGAAAATAAGCGCGACGGATGAACATTATACCCCCCAGCACATTATTGATCCGCCTCAAAAAGACAGAACTTCCAGAGCGAAATTGAGTCGTTCTAGTCTGCCTGGACCACTCCAAACCCTTTCTCGTCGACTATCACTTTGTAAACCGAATCGTGACTCGTCCGAATAAAGTACGTTGCGCCATTGTGGTAAAGGCCAGTCTTAGTGGTGTTCTGCCCATTGCCCACGGGTAGCGCTATGTCCATCTTTGTGCTCTCAAGGTGGGCGTTCAATGTAGTGTGTTTTTATTTCAAGTTGCATTTGAAAATGGTTTCACTAAAAATTTGTGGGAAAACTCAGAAAGGATTGGAGTTCTTTGAAATAATTTAAATCGATTTCACTTCGAAAGTTCTTTTTTTTTCTTTCAAAAATAGAAGAAAATGAGCCAACTCATGCTTCTGTTTTATTTCAAACAAAAGACTAATGAAAATAGTTCAACTTACGATTAAAAGTGAATCTACAGATAATTTCGTTCAGAAAATCAACTTGAAATAACGGAATTGGCAGAGAATGGCCAAATTCAAATACATATATGGCGGGAAAAAGTTCCTGCTTTACCCACATATTCACTAATTTCATAGTTCAGCGATTTTCAGATAGAGAGCGCCATTGTACATTTCATTCACAACGATAGTGATATTCATAGAACTTATAGTGGTAATGTAAGTTCTATGGAGATATTCCATAAAATGCACGGTGGCGCCTCTATCTGATGAGTTTTCCTACTCGCTTTGAACGGCGACCTTAAGTGTCTTTCTGCCCTCAAATTTGAGGAATGCAACCTTCTCCTTGTGGTATTGGTTGAGACTACCCGTCTATAAGTCCTCAAAAATGACTTCGAAAGGTTGTTACAGATACCGTTCGATTCCTTCCAGTAAAATTTGCGATAAGCCCGCTCCACACTCATGGCAAGAACCTTGGCCAATACCGCGAACGTGAGTGAAGATGACTTTCTTGTGTAAAGCCCGCTCCACACTCACGGCGCGAATCGCGCCAAGAAAGTCATCCACACTCACAAAAATATTCGCACTTTGGTTCGCGGCATCCTCGCTGTCTACGAAGACTTTTCGCCTATTGAGCCAGATATAAAAAGGGTTCATTCTGATAATAATCAAGAAATTCTCATTCCACTTATCTAAATCTGAATATATTCTAATTTCACTTCATTGCTACATGAATCATTCATTTCAAAAGCGAATAAAGTCAGTGAACAAGCATTGAATCATTACTGCGCAGGTACCGCGAACGCCTGTGAGTGTGGATGGAACATGTGTGCTTAGGCGCGACCGCGAAGCCTTTGTCGCGGCACAGGAGACCGCAAACTCACGGCACGGGGAAGGTGGGGAAGGTCGCGAAGCGCGAACGTTACACAAGAAAGTCATCTACACTCACGTTCCGGTATCGGCCAAGATTCTTGCCATGAGTGTGCAGCGGGCTAAAGGTTCGCGCTTCGCGGCCTTCCCCGTGAGTTTGCGGTCTCCTGTCAATTCTGTCCCGCGACAAAGGCTTCGCGCCTAAGCACACATGTTCCATCCACACTCACAGGCGTTCGTGGTACCTGCGCAGTAATGATTCAATGCTTGTTCACTGACTCTATTCACTTTTGAAATTAATGATTCATGTAGCAATCAAGTGAAATTAGAATAGATTCAGATTTAGATAAGTGGAATGAGAATTTCTTGATTATTATCAGAATGAACCCTTTTTATAGCTGGCTCAATAGGCGAAAAGTCTTCGTAGACAGCGAGGATGCCGCGAACCAAAGTGCGAATATTTGTGTGAGTGTGGATGACTTTCCTGGCCGCGAATTCTTGCCCAAGTTCACGGCAAGAATTCTTGGCGCGATTCGCGTCGTGAGTGTGGTCTTCCCTTGCAGCTGCAGATGTTACTCTGGGTCCACCAGGCGCCGACCAGGAAAAGGGCCACTATGAGCCTCACTGAAGTCTGGTGGTTCGGCAAAATTTCTTGACGTAGGGCTACTATTCTTGCCCGGCCAAACTGAGAAATTGGATGTCCCGGCATTTTCCACAGAATATTCTCAATATAACTCCTTATCCGCTGAAAACGGATTAACTTCGAATACACCCGTATTCTTCCGAACAAGAATCATTTTTTGCTGGTTTATTGTTTTCATTTAAATGACAAGAAGATTCCACACACAAAATGTTCATGTTACATTCAACAAGTTGAGAGTTGATGGGGGAGGCCAAGACTTTAGACGATGTGTGTATATTCAAAATAGTCAATAGTATACATAGAGAACGCATTGAGAGTAAATCCAAGATGAATCATTCAATTCAATAGAGAGGTGAAAGCATCAATGTACTCGCAACTTCTATTCTAGTTCTCTCATCTTTATACGCACAATAATAATAAAAACTGAAAAAATACTAATAGATATACAATTATACACCTTTCGTCAACACTGATAATTATGTGTGCGAAAGAAACGGCGAATAATAGAAGTATGACGAATTAGTTTATTAATGAATGCAGTTATTTTCGTCGGATATATCCGTCACTTGGTTAAATTTAATCATTACGTTGTTAGATCAGCTTCGAAATCTTTCATTTAGATCCAGCTGATTTATCCTAATAACGAATCTCCCACCAAAAACATGCTGTTTTATTTGCATCTAATTCATTTCCTATGTGAATACGGGATACTTGGACTAGAGTGCGGACTTTGGTGGCTTATAGAGACGTGGTTCTACGAGCTAAAGTACAAACACGCCGACAATCTTCGGAATGGGGCGTACCAAATAGGCCGACCCCGAAAAAACCACATCGATGTCGATCGAAAAATCAAAATCATGCTCACTGTTTCCTTTAATTAACGTGACGTGCGACGGAGGAAATTAAGGCAATTCATTCGGAGGTCTACAGTGCATGGATGATTGGATAAAGCGTTGGCATAAGTGTGTAGTTTCAGAAGAATGTTAATTTGAAGAAGATAAAACGAATTTGAAACAAGATCAGCACAATTTTATTTTATTCACAATTTCCTGGTACTTTTTCATTATAATGTCAATACATACACACATCGTCAAAGTCATGCCTCCCCCCTGGTGATGGTCAACGAGGAAGGGTCTGGACTGGATATGTCCAGGCAGAGTATGGAGCGACTCAATTTCGCCCGGGAAGTTGTGCCCTCCCAAGGCGGATCAACATCATCGAACCCTTCATTTTTTCCTCTGCGCAACGAATTTGGGGATAATTTCATTCATCAGGATGATAACATCCCACCACACCGTACACGAGGGATTCAAAACATTCTTCAAGGGAACAATATCCATAGAATGAACTGGCCAGCAGAATCACCGGAAATGAATCCAATTGGGCACGTATGGGATTACTAAGGGAGAGCAATATCCAATCGTCAAAACCTTCAACTTTTCAGGAATTGAGTTTAGCCCTTCGGGAAGAATGGACGTATTGGACAGTTAATTGGTAATACGGTGGTAATATTAGATTTGAATTCAGTTGTGGAATAACTTTAATTAATCAAAAATAAATAATAGATAAATTTACATTTTTTTTCTATTTTCCCATTTTGTCTCATCCTGCATAAGGCGAAGAGTATCAAACAAAGATTTTCCATCAGATATATTAGTTTCTTTTAGTTTAATTTATCATCACTCACAAGAAATACAAAGTGCGTACACGCAAGAAATACAAAAATGTGAATAATTTTTAACCCATCGAATTTTTTATAAGTCTTTGGATCGTTTAACATGTTATAAAAAAAAAATTAAAAAGTGACCCTACAAAGGCGGTACAAAATAAATTGAATAAAACCATCACCATATTATACAAGCTTGGCCATATTGATCAAGGTACTCTCAAGTATTTGAAATGTGAGAATGGTGTTTCTCCAAAAGTTTATTTTCTTCCTAAAGTACACAAAGAGAATTGTCCTTTCAGACCGATTGTCAGTTGTGTAGGCAGTCCATTGTACAACTTAAGCAAATACCTCTCAAAATTGCTGGACCACATTTTCGAAAAGGATTATAAATACGTCCGAAATTCTTTTGAGCTTGTTAGAGAGCTGGAAAATGTAGAAATACCTGATGGATATATCTTGATATCTCTCGACATTGTCTCTTTGTTTACTAATGTCCCTATAGAACTAGCGGTCAAAATTATAGAGAGGGATTGGACAAAGATAGAACCTCATACAAAAATAACATCAACTGAATTCATAACACTTTTTCATCTATGTGTTGACAATGGATATTTCAGCTATGACAACGAATTCTATATTCAGATATTTGGTCTAGGCATGGGAAATTGCTTGGCACCTGTGGTTGCTGACTTTGTGGTGGCTGATTTGCAGGACAATGCTTTAAAGGTTCTACCATTCAATGTACCAGTTTTTAAAAGATATGTTGATGATATCTTCGCCGCAGTTCCTGCTGATCAAGTGAATTTTGTTCTGGAAACTTTTAATAAATATCACCCACGAATTCAGTTTACGTTAGAAATAGAAAAGGATAGAAAAATATCATTCCTTGACACACTGATAATTCGAGAGGATAACAAACTGAAAGTAGACTGGTACCACAAACCAACATATTCGGGCAGAATATTGAATTTCAATTCACACCATCCCTTCTCGCAAAAGTTGAACACGGCTGAAAATCTGATGCGAAGGGCCTTGCTACTATCGCACCCATCCTTTCATAGTAAAAATATAGAGAAGATAAAAAACATCCTCCGAAGTAACAACTACCCTATCTCCATTATCAGGAGAATAATTAATATGAATATTTCCACCGAGAATACGACCACAAGAGAGACGCGAGAAAACAAAAAAAAAAAATATTTCAAAATCCCATATATAAAAAAACTGTCACAGAAAATAGCAAAGATATTAAAATCTGATAATGTGGAGATCACACAAAAATCTCATAATACCATAAAAAAATACTATTCAAGGTTAAAAGATGAAACTCCGAAAGACCAGTTATCAGGGGTAGTTTACCGAATACCTTGCAACGATTGCAACCAAACATATATTGGCCAAACAGGAAGATACATACAGACTCGCACAACAGAACACCGTAGAGACATGTTGAATTCTCTCAATCCAATTAAAAAGAAAGACAATATAACAGCCCTTGCACAACATACGTTGGACACTTTACATCGTTTTGACTTTGAGAGGTTGGAGGTAGTGGGAAGGCAAAGAATGTTAAAAAAACGGCTTTTGCATGAAATGATTGCCATACGTAATGAGGAGAACACTCTGAACAAAAGATCAGATATAGAAAATTTGAATTCGGCATATTTCAACTTGTTAGACCGTATTAAAGGTATAACCTAGTACTCTTTATCAATATAAAAAAAAGGGAAAAAAAGAAAAAAGAAAGAAGAGAAGAAAAGAAGAAAGGAAAAAGAAGAAAAATATTCGATGTTTGTCCTTTGGCGAAACGTTTCTAGATTTCCCTTACCACATGTAGACGTTCTTGCATATCAGACTTGTCATTTGTGAATTTGTAAACATAGGTTCCATGTTGTGTTATTGCTGTTCATTTCCTAATATTTTGATGATTAGACTTGGAAAACCAAAAACTTAGCTGTAAGTACCACATACAGAAAGATGGACCTTTGAATTTCCAATTGCCTACTGTTTGTTTTTCGTTATCTTGTACTTGTTCAGTGTACTTTTACCTTTGTGCATTTAAATCAGTGTAAATGTGTTTTTTAGAGTATTTGTGTGGATGATGTCAAGATTTTCAATGATTTGTACATCTCATTTCAGAGCCCTGATGATGATAATAAAAGTTATCGAAACTGTCGGCAACTAAATAAATTGGTTTTTGTCATCTTCAGACCTTAAACCCATTAAAAAAACTCAACTTATATTCATATTGAACATTAAAAAGGAACATGCTTTTCAATCATCCACGATATTTTTCGTTATCGGACCAGATTTTTCAGGATGTATGCTCCTATAATTGATCGTTCGAAAATCTATCAATACAAGATGAAAATATCAAAATAATACACCGCTGGCTTACAGATTCACGCGATGGTAATATTATGTGATAATTATGAGGACATTTTTATGTTCAAAGTGCCTTTGAAAAAATGCCATTTAATTTTACGGTTATATTTATACAGGGTGTATTTAAAGGTGAGGCTTTCCTTTTGACAGATGGTAGAACTCATCAAAATACGTCATTTTACAACAAAAATTTTATATGAATTATGCCCCTGTTTCGAGAAAATGAAACTAGAATATTTTCTAGTTTCTAGGTGAATCTGAAAATTCCTAGTCCGAACCTGCTCCCTCGCCTGTTCCTCCGTTGATATCAATATGTTTTTTGTCTCAATATAAATTACTCAGAATATCGATTGTGATCAGTAATCTTCTATTGTGTTACGACGAGGGTACGAGTGTTTTATGTTTCGAAAATGCCGCCCATTTATTCTAATAATGAACTTTTTGATATGCTTTTAATTTATGGTGAATCAAAACAAAATGCCCGTTCAGCGTATAAGTTGTACAGAGCACGATTTCCGCTAAGAAATCACCTAACTTAGCGGATGTTCATAAACCTGGTGCAGAGATGTAATATGATGAACAGAGAGATGCAGGCCAGAGTAGTATTGAGGTTTTAATGCCCTATTTTTTTCAAATTGAACATTTCATAAAAGAAATTTTCGGTAAAATGACTTATTTTGATGGGTTCTATCACCTGTCAAAAGAAATGCCTCACCTTAAAATGCACCCTGTATATTTATGGCTATGATGAAAGCACAGAAAATTTGTAGTTACTTTTTTGGTACTAGGAATAAAGCTGCGTCTGGAGTTCCAAGGCCTGCTTTGATGTCCACAATAGGGATGTTGACTATTTTTTGGAAATGATTTTAATTTGTAGATAAGCCCTATACAAACACGAAAAAAAATATTTTCATGGAAAAATATAGCAAATACCAATAAAAAAATGCGTAAATGAAAATAGTTTTCAAAATTCCCGCTGAAACGCTTCATCCTGTAAAGTGATTATGATTACGTCACTATACGGTAAACAGACTTCGCCTTCTGTCAAAGCGAACTGATCTTGTGTGATTTCTTGCGAACAAATCGTTTTCGTAATAACAAATAATCGTAAAAAAGTTCGCTGGTGATACGTTTTACTCTCTTCTGTTCTTCGTAAGTTCCTACTCGTGATGACACATAGGTTACAGGTTAGCTTGTTTACAGAACAGTGACGTCACGTATTCTCATTTGTGTTTGCAGTCACGTGATAATCGGTAATAGATAACACATTTTGAATCAATTTTATTTAATTTATTGAGATTAATTAGATCACTAAAATATTATTTCGTATTTCAAAAACTACCTTCAATGTGGAAAACCTCAATTTATATGCATTCGTGACATGAGTCAACATCCCTATTCTTGGATCGACTATAGATTGTTTATTTCTTGACTTTTGCCAAGACTTTTGACGATGTGTGTAGTTTGAATTGATCCTTGACCTTGAGTGAAGCCGCTCAGCTTACTCAAGGTCAAGGATAGGTCCTTCAGATTCATTTGCTCTGAGGTTGCATTACCAAGTCTGATTCGTCACTGCGTTACTTCATGTGCCAGGGCTTTTCTCGAACATGTTTGTGAAAATGAATCGTTTCCATCGCTTCCGCAATACGCCATCATCTCGAGAAAACTCTCGCCTCAATAAATCTACCCGTACTCCAATGCAATATGCCAACCACTTCATTCTCATTTAGAGAAAATCGAACATAAACTACCCGTTAAGTCAACGTAAACAGCGTTAACGCTTCATTTTCCACGTGCGACAGTCTCGCTCTCGGTTTTCACTCGCTTTCCTTTTTCCATCCGAGGTGGGATTCGCCGCACACTGCGTCGACAATTCGAGCCATTATCCCGGCATTCCCCAGGTCCTTGATCAATATTGTAAAGGAGTCCTTGACCGTCCGCAATCCGTTCTTCATTCGTTTCCCGGCGTAGTCGCAGAAAAACAAACAGGACGCCAAAAATAGAATTTTCGTTTCTTGAATTTTATGGGATGCTCATGTGTAGTTAGCGCCGACATTTTTTTTAATCTTGGTAGAATCTAGGGTTCTGGAGTTCCTGATACAAATAACGAATAGCGGTAACTTAAACCGGCGCCGACATTTTCACAAAAAAAGATTTCTGCTGTTACTTGTCGATAAATATGGAAGAGTTTTGTTCTTGATCGTTTTTAGAAATATATCTGCCGACATATAAGTTATTGGATAAAATAGATTTATGACACCTGAAAAGCGCCATTTCGGAAGAAGAAATAACAGATATTTCAGTTCCGATGGGACTGAATAGCGCTCGGAGGGTCCTGCAGAATCTTATCGCAAAACTGCGATCCATCGATAGTCGTTTTTTTTAGCTGCGTATACATGTGCGAGCCGAACCTATCGCGAACCAATAGTGACAATAATTTGGACGGCATGTCGAACGTATATAGAGCCGCTCGCAAACCGTTCGCGCCGATCCATCGATAGTCGGTTTTTTCACGAACACAACGCGAGCCCAGTGTAAATTTGGACGGCGCCGCGGCGCGTAGACAGGTTCGTCAGTTTCTACGAATATCATTATTTTCATCATGGAGTGGTCAGAGGAAGAAACTATTCAGCTTATTGATATTTACAAAAGTAAACCTTTATTGTGGTATCCTAAACACGAGGATCATTTCAAAAAGCATTTAAAAGACGATGCATGGAATGAAATCGCCGCTGCTATGGCGGAGAAGTCTATCGATGACTTTTCTTCCAAATAGGCCATCAATATAGTCGCACTACTCATTACCAGCATCGCATAATCTTCGGAAGACATAGTTAGTAGTTACTAGTAGACAAGTACGAACGATAGTGCCGGTATTTCGGTAAGTTCGTTGTTGGTTCGCCGTATTGGTTCGCGAGCGGATCGCAAGTGTGTACGTGAAATTAACGAACATGACACGAACACTTCGCGAGCGGATCGCGATAGGTTCGGCTCGCACATGTATACGCGGCTTTACATTCGAAACCATTCCGGGTTCCAAATTCAAAAAAATACAGATATTGCGAAGAAATGATAGAGACCTCGTTCTTGTCATTCGGCAGAGACTTCTCATATCATCAGTGAGTCGATCCCTAACGTTTGAAAGCATTCAAAAATAAAAATTATTGAAAAACGATGAGGCGTTCATGAGGGTGTTTTGCTGAAAAACGATAAGGCCATCAAAACCTCAGGGGAGGGGGGGCATGGCCCCCCTAACCTCCCTCTGCGGGCGCCCATGGATCTCGAGAACCATATGAAGATACACGGGAATAATGATCAGGGTCCACTTTTGGTCGAAACTAAACTGTTAGTATCATCGGGTAATTTTTCAAGAGCTTTCGTTTGGATTTTACCGATGTATGAAATTATACTCATTGGCCAAGTTATGAACGTTTTAATAATAACTGGTTTACACAAAGTACACACGCAACTTCACAAAAATGATCATCTGAGTCCAAATTAGTTTCTTAGCCAAAGACATAACACATGAATGTATAAACCAAGGCTTCCAGGTGTAATTCAAATACAAGTTTTGAGTCTGTGAATCTTAATTTTCAAATCCTGCGAATTGTAGGTTTTGAGACTCTTATCGTTATTCCCGTATACTCTTCATATACAGTGTGTTTGGGTATGACTTAGCGATAATTTAAGGAAATCAAATACTATACCTAATTTTATTGACAAAAACACCCACATTGGGGAGTTTACCCCCCTATTCTTGGAATAGCCGCCATTTTAAAAGATTTTTTTTATTTTAGTTGACCCTTTCAAATGATATTGATTTCTTTGGACATAAAGGTCCTAAAGATGTGAAAAAAATGTTTTTTGAAAGATAATACTACCACCTTTCATTAAAGTAGAACAATATGAAAACATTCAACTCAAAAATGTCATAAAAAAATCCTTAAAAAAATTTTGTCAAAAAATTGACTGAATTTTTTAGTAAATCCTCAATAGTACAAAAACTAGCACATTGAAGTATAATTTTTTTCAATGAACTTATACCTACGCAAGGTTATCAGTAACAAAACGACAACCACATAATTTCTCTATGTTACATACTGAGTGTTATTGCTGTTTGAACATGACCCTTATGAAAATTGATGAAATAAAATAAAATCTCAATACTGTACTTTTGATCATCTTCAATGATCAAACTAACCAATTTATCATAAAATTGCTCAAAATGGCCGCCTCTGCTTTGTAGACAGGCAGTGGCCCTTATGACGACTTGTCTTGTGGCCCAGGAAATCAATGCAGTGTCCGCTCTTATTTCGTTTGCAACAGTCGTTATTTTTTGCACCAGTTCTTCTCTGGTATTTGGAACTGTGGAATATACCCTTAGCTCCATCCACCCCCATAAACAAAACGACACCCGCATAATTTCTCTATGTTACATACTGAGTGTTATTGCTGTTTGAACATGACCCTTATGAAAATTGATGAAATAAAATAAAATCTCAATACTGTACCAAAGAGTAGACACAAGAGACCTCACTCCCCCTATTTATGAATGAAATCGTGAACATCGTTTGTTTGACCTTGAAAGTCATTTGTGAATGACGAGGTCTAATCGAGGGGTGCCAATAACAGCCCTGTATCGGCGTAGTATTATTCAAGGTCGAAGAACTGATATTTGCCGCCAAGCCTAAGTGATTTCTCTTGTGTCTACTCTTTGGTCCAGCGGTATTAAGTCCGAAGAGCGTGGTGGCCAAGCAACTGTTTCACCACGTCTAATCCACGTTGAATAATTTTCATTCAAGTGATCCCTCACTAAACGAGCGTAGTGCGCTGGTGCATCAGCTAACTGAAGTGAGGGATCACTTGAATGAAAATTATTCAACGTGGATTGGACGTGGTGAAACAGTTGCTTGCCCACCACGCTCTCCGGACTTAATACCGCTGGACCAAAGAGTAGACACAAGAGAAATCACTTAGGCTCGGCGGCAAATATCAGTTCTTTGACCTTGAATAATACTACGCCGATACAGGGCTGTTATTGGCACCCCTCGATTAGACCTCGTCATTCACAAATGACTTTCAAGGTCAAACAAACGATGTTCACGATTCCATTCATAAATAGGGGGAGTGAGGTCTCTTGTGTCTACTCTTTGGCCACTATTGTTTATGGGGATGGATAGAGCTAAGGGTATATTCCACAGTTCCAAATACCAGAGAAGAACTGGTGCAAAAAATAACGACTGTTGCAAACGAAATAAGAGCGGACACTGCATTGATTTCCTGGGCCACAAGACAAGTCGTCATAAGGGCCACTGCCTGTCTACAAAGCAGAGGCGGCCATTTTGAGCAATTTTATGATAAATTGGTTAGTTTGATCATTGAAAATGATCAAAAGTACAGTATTGAGATTTTATTTTATTTCATCAATTTTCATAAGGGTCATGTTCAAACAGCAATAACACTCAGTATGTAACATAGAGAAATTATGTGGGTGTCGTTTTGTTACTGATATCCTTGCGTAGGTATAAGTTCCTTGAAAAAAAATTATACTTCAATGTGCTAGTTTTTGTACTATTAAAGATTTACTAAAAAATTCAGTAATTGTTTTTTTAAGAATTTTTTTACGACATTTTTGAGTTGAATGTCTTAATATTGTTCTACTTCGATAAAAGGTGGTAGTATTTTCTTTCAAAAACATTTTTTTCACATCTGTAGGACCTTTATGTCCAAAGAAATCGATATTATTTGAAAGGGTCAACTAAAATAAAAAAAATAATTTAAAATGGCGGCTATTCCAAGAATAAGGGGGTAAACTCTCCAATGTGGGTGTTTTTGTCGATAAAATTAGGTATATTTGATGCCCTTAAATTATCGCTGTCATACCCAAACAAACTGTATAATACGAATCAACTGTCAATAAAATACAGGGTGTATTTTAAGGTGAGGCTCTTCTTTTGACAGATGATGGAACTCATCAAAATAAGTCATTTTACCGAAAATTCCTTATATGATATGTTCAATTCAAAAAATTTATAAAAAATTCTGGGCATCAATACCTCAACACTACTCTGGCCTACATCATTCTGTTTATCATATCTCTACATCTCTGCACCAGGTTTATGAACATCCGCGAAGTTGGATGATTTCTCAGAGGAAATCTTGTTCTGTACAACTTACACGCTGAACTGGCATTTTGTTTCGATTCACCATAAATTGAAAGCATATGAACAAGTTCATTATTTGAATAAACGTTGGGCATTTTCGAAACATAAAACACTCGTATAATCTACACCGTACCTCGCCGTAACACGATCGAAGATTACTGATCACAATCGATATTCTGAGATGATATAAACATGTTGATATCTACGGACGAGCAGGCGAGGGAACAGGTTCAGACTGAGGAATTTTCAGATTCACCTATGGAAACTAGAAAATATTCTAGTTTCATTTTTTCGAAGCAGGGGCATAATTCATATGAAACATTTTGGTAAAATGACTTATTTTGATGAGTTCTACCATCTGTCAAAAGAAAAGCATCACCTTTAAATACATCCTGTATAAACAGTAGTACTCTTTTAATGAAAACGTTCTCAGTGCATACCAAATTCCATTCTCAAAATGATACAGGGTGTTCCTAAATAAATGAATCAACGGGGCAAAATTTCTTCGATTTTTGCTAATATCTCAGAAATTAGGGAATTGAGTTCCTTAAAACAAATTGTCACTAATAAAACCTTTACTCTGTTTTATTAGACGTGCCAGTGGCGGAGATATTGAATTTGCACGAAGGTTTTACCCCCCAACTTTTACACAACTGAACAAATTTGCATTTGCACAGCAAATGAATGAAAAAGGTACCCCTGTCATTACTCTAGAGTGAACCGTTTTCGAGAAAACTAGCATTTTATGAACAAAAATAATTTGCTAAGCTAACGCATTGTAAACTTATGATTCGAAAAATGAATAGTGATAATTAAGTATGTACGCTAAAAATAATGAAAAATAACATTGCAATTTTAACTTAAAAACCTAGTTGTCAAATTTTGTTGAAATTAATAAACTTGTTAACTATCACCACTCATTTTTCCAATTACAAGAAATTCACAATGCCTCAGCTAATTGTTTCTGATAAATGCATAAAATGCCAGTTTTCTCGAAAACGGTTCACCTTAGAGTAATGAACCAGTAGTACCTTTTTTATGTAAAAGACATTGGCGCTTCAGAATCTGCTGTGCAAATACAAATTTGTCTAGTGGTGTAAGAGTTGGGTGGCAAAGCCAGTGTGCAAACTCAATATCTCCGCCACTGGCACGTCTAATTAAACCGAGTAGAGTGCAAGAAAGTAGCTATTATTAGTGGCAATGTCTGTACAAAAATTCAATTCTCTAATTCAACTGTTCTTGAGATATAAGCAAAGAAACTGAAAAAAATTGGCCGTTGATACACTTCTTTAGGAACAGCCTGTATAATGGACCAAATAATTTATAATATTGAACTCGAAGCGTGAAGTTCATCCCAACTACGGAACCTTTCACTGTGCGTGGTCCGACTCGTACTTGTCCGTTTTTTAATATTCACTTCGCAACAAAAGCGCAACGAATAATAGTTTGAGCTGAACGGACAATGATTATTCATCATTATCTTCAACTTCAAGTATTATTACATTTCAGAGAACCCAACCACGGATATTACTTACATTATAGCATTTCACAAGCCTAGACAGTTGAATCTAATTGCAATAACAGCTGATTCCTAATTTACTGATAACTCGGAAAATAAGCACAACAAAAAGTTATGAAACGAAACTTTCTTTGGGTATTTACTTTTAATTAATAATAGAATAGACTAGTTTCCGGCTTCAATTGGAAACATAACAATAATGCTAGAATTGCTAGATTCATGGCAAATAAAATTGAAACTTACTTGCTATACTGAGAGCCAATTTCATAATGAAGTAAAATGATCCTTTAAATTTCAGAAGAGCATTCTACTTAGTACTCATTATGAATCATAACAACTGGTTGATACTTCCTTGAAATCGGCTTCAATTTTATATTTTCCTTTCACCAGAATGAGCTCAGAAACTGTCAGTCATTTATGGATGGAATAAAAAATAGATCAGTTAAAGCAAGTGAAGTCAGGAGCTTGTAAGTAGACCCATCTTATAGGCAGATTCGCATTCAAGAATACAGCGAAAAAATTTTCAGTTGTCAAAAAAAGTTGACAGCATCTGTCGAAGCTATGGTCCTGGATTACAGAAATATTGGGATTTTTTTAGCCTATTGAGGACCACTTGCACCGAATTGGTTGTTAGCGTTAGTAAGTAAAATCCCGATCAATTTATTGAATCCTGGATTAGATATTTGTTTTATCCCAAAGATATTCCACAATATGGATTATCTTTGGTTTATCCGTTGTAGAGTAGTCACGTTTACGACCGGACGGACGGACATAACTGAATTTGACCACAGATTCTTGATCAGTGAGTCCAACCTAGTCGACTGGGACCATTCTCGTCACTAATTTCGTTTGTGAAACGAGCGCTCAAAAACAAAAATCGGTAGGTACACAGAGCAATATGTAGTAGAGATATTCATTTCTCATGAAGTCATGACAAAATTAAGCAGAAATTGTTGTCTGTGTAATTACCGAAAAAATCACAAGTGAAATACTTAAACGCCAAGAGTTTGCATTGTTTAACGAGGTTATTTCAATATTGATCTGTCAACACCATGAGATGAGTCATTACAGAAAAGAAACATTGAATTGATATGGTCATTAATGAATGCATAGAATATACATCTATGCTTATTGCTTATGACTAGCTTTTGTTTTGTTGGAAAAATATCTCAGTTTGGCAGAAAAAAATCTATGAATGGAAATAAGGAAATTTTTGGAAAAACAGCACCTATTCAATTCATTTAACCGATAGATGCAAATCAATTTTCGAAAATAAGGAATTGTTCCATTGGTTGAATACGTAACTGTAAGTCCTCATGAAATAATCTCAATTAACCACTCAAATGAAAATACTGAATCGTTGATGCATTCAGTTGTATATTTTTAATTTGCTGTGCTTGAATCTGATATCATTGGATCATCTGAATTCCATGATTCAATAATAAAGAGAAGTTTGTAACGAACACAAAACTTTCTTCTATCTTTCCCCTACATATTCCCAAAAAAGTGAATTTGAAAAACTAATTCTGATTAATTTAGGTTAAAACTACAAAAACTGACAGGAGATACGGAAAATCGATTTCGCTACGAAGCTGTCACTTTGGATTGAAATAATCAGAATATGAATCGATAATGAAAATTCATTCAATTCCTTATAATATATCAAATAAAGTCAAAAAAAGAATCAATATGTGAAAACTATTACGAGAGTTTTTGTAGTGGCACGGTTTCGGATTTGACAAGGGCGAGCAATACACAAAACAATGAATGCTCTATTTATAAAATAATCCAATTGGGGGGAATAAAGAACTTACCGCAATGGATATACAGTTGTCTTCACCACCTGATGGAAACTTCACAATGAATTTCGACCCTGCCTTTTCCTCTGAATCATTTAAGGGTCGAAACCTACACACAACTTTAATACTATCCTCAGCGGCAATTTCCCGTTCCCCAGACATTTTAAAGCACTTATAACTCACAGCTCAATAAACAATAAACGATAAGTAAATAAAATACTATAAATTATACATTTGTATTAAAAATATTACATCAACAGTCGTTCCCTGCACTGGCAGACAACCATTTTGACTTCTTGACAATTCTATCAGATTTTTTCGGTCAATATTCGATGATCGCAATTTTCTGCATGTTGCGTCAAATGTGGTCAAATACTCTTTGGTTGCGTGCGCACTTTGCTTTATGCTTTTTCTTGTTCACTCTACTTATGTAGAGTGTTCCGAAGAGCAAGGCTAAAAAACAGTTCTTCAGTCTTCTCAATTTTTGTCTCCTGCTTCAGCTGATATAGATGTCTTTGATCATACATCATTGTTCCTTAATGAAAAAGTCATAACAAAGGTTTGGCAGTTTTGAAATACCAAAAAATTGGCAATTCGATAAGAACAACCAGGTGAACACTTGGTTGTAAGTTTCATGTGTAGATGGCAACCAGTCAGTCACATATAAAAGGAAAGAAGAAGGTATTATTATTCTGTGTAAGGGAACACAGAACAGTCAAATTTTTTCGCTCAGTATTCTATGGCCCTTTCTGTCTTCCTCAGTTTCCTAACCTAACTTAAAATTCATTCATTTCATGATGTTCTGTGACTATCATGAACAATGAACATGTGCTTCTCTTGGGTTCATGTGGTGAACGATTTCGAATATTTTTCTTCATTTGATTCGATTCGGCGGTTCTTTTAGTTCTGCATAATTCCCCTATGTAGAGTATGTAATAGGTGAGCTTCACATATTTATTTAATCTGTAGAAATATTTTTCATTAATGGATATTCTGCATTTTCTGATCAAACTCATTTTGAATGATGATATCCATAATTAAATACCATCTTTCGGGTCTGATATCTCGATGATTATAATTTCTCAACTGAACTTAAAAAAAATTATAAAGGTAGATTTACAATTTTTCCAACTATTGAACACATGTGTATTTCTTAGGATACCTTATCCTTGGGGTCAACAAATGTTCAATGTAGAGAAGGTGTATGGATCATGTCAAGTAAGTTTAAATTTGGATTATACTATAAAAGCATCAATTGTTAACATTTCATTCATTATGTACCAGCTCAGTATAGAGAAACAAATGTGTACTTACAGGATGTCCCATTAGTGTTATAAAGTGGATGTAATTAGGAATTTATGATAGTTATAGAAAGAGACTTTGCCAAGAACATTCCATACAAGGAAACCGCTTTTCTGCATACCATCGGGCTTAAAACAACCTCATTAATCGAAAAATACATAGAAAATCGCAAATTTTGGATTTTATATTACTCCAAAAATTCATACATATTTTGTAATATCTCTGCAACAACAAAGTTTCTGATACCATTGGAAAGGTATTATTATCACCGAACAATGAAATTAGCAGTTGCTTTTAAAATTAATTCTCTTGGTGCTTCAATTGAACACCCTGTATAAAATTAAAATTATTTTGTGCTGATGCAATCCGTGTGAAGTCAACAAATTTTGTCTTGTCCTAAGATATTCCTATTTATTGTAATAATGGGACAACCTGTATATAGGGACTGATCCTTCAAACTTAAAATATTGGGAAGGCCTGTCCATGTATTATATGTCACTGGTTGTAAAAGACTTGTTATTGATATTGAATGATGATATCCTTTCTATAAATACCATCTTTCGGGTCTGATTTCTCGATGATTATAACTTTTCAACTGAACTTACAAAAAAAATAGATATGTGGTTTCGATTTTGTTCCAAATGTTATATTGGGTTTCATATTCCTCCAGGTTCCATGGATATGATGGGAAGGGGTGTTCTCAATAGATCCCTGAACACTAGAAAGTGTCCTTTCAAGTAAGTTTGAATATTTTCTGTGTAGATTACAACAAGATTAATGATGAGCAATGCACATTGTATACTATACATGGTGATTAATGATGGATGGGTAGTATAGGTTTAGTCATATATGTCCTTTGCTATGGGACCTATGAAATTGGTTCAAAAAGAAAATTTCAGTTGATTATTGTAGATCACTCTATGCATTCAGTTATTTCAGAATTATTGAGAGTTATCTTGAAAATTGACAATCCTATGTAAAATGTATAGAATGCCAAAAAAATCACCATTAAACCCTTGTATCTATAGTATGTGTGTGTTTTCAAAGACTTTTCAATATTGAATGATGATATCCTTTATCTAAATACCATCTTTCGGGTCTGACATCTCGATGATTATAACTTGTCCTCTGAACCTTTTGAAAACTTTGATTAGTGGATTTACATTGTTTCGAATTATATTTAGGTGGGTTTTATTTTTTCATAGGGATATTTGGATACCAATGGCCTCAAAGGAGTACACTACAACTCCTCGCAAAAAACTGGAAAACATTCTATGAAGTAAGTTTGAACGATTCCCACACAATTTCTGGTTATGAAAGCAATGATTATAACAAATAGGGACCAGATTGTATGCAATATTAAATCCCTGAAGTATGCATGGAAAATGCTTGAAATATGCATTACCTCAGATAAACTGACTCTAAACAGTAGCCCCCTACTTGCAGAAGTTTTAATATGCGCTCGGCTTATTCGGCTATATACTCAGTCTCGGTAAGGAAATCTTGTACATTTTGAGCCACTAGTTCACACTCTTTTTCGATCTGTCTGTTGAGTACACTGACAATATTGTTGCATTTCATTAACTATAATTCTTGGGGAAAATCTTCTGAATTTTGATTAAAATATGCAACAATTACTGAAAGGGAGCTTAATATGCAAATGCATGTAATTAGGTCTCAAATATGTAATAAATATCTGCTTCATTTATAATTGAATGATGATATCCTTTATTTAAATACCATCTTTCGGGTCTGACTTCTCGATGATTATAACTTCTAAACTGAGTTTTGAATTAAAATTGAGAAGATGGATTCGCATTTCTTCCGATTATTATATGTGAATTTCTTCTGCAGGGTTTTGTGGAGCCACATAAATATTGGAGGAGTATTCTCAACTCATACCCAAGAACTGGAAAGTAAGTTTGAATTTGATTTCTTCAAAAATTATTATAATGAAAGTATATCTTTTTAACATTGCATACATTTTTATATAAATACCATCTTTCGGGTCTGACTTCTCGATGATTATAACCTCTAAACTGAGTTTTGAATTAAAATTGATAAGATGGATTCGCATTTTTTCCAATTATTATATGTGAATTTCTTCTGCAGGGTTTTGTGGAGCCACACAAATATTGGAGGAGTATTCTCAACTCATACCTAAGAACTGGAAAGTAAGTTTGAATTTGATTTCTGCAGAGATTATTATAATGAAAGCATAGCTTTAACATTGCATACATTTTATATAAAAAATTGTGTGTGGTCAAATTTATATTGAATGATGATATCCATTATATAAATACCATCTTTCGGGTCTGACTTCTCGATGATTATAACTTCTAAACTGAGTTTTGAATTAAAATTGAGAAGAAGGATTCGCATTTCTTCCAATTATTATATGTGAATTTCTTATGCAGGGTTTTGTGGAGCAACATAAACATTGGAGGAGTATTCTCAACACATACCTAAGAACTGGAAAGTAAGTTTGAATTTGATTTCTGCAAAAATTATTATAATGAAAGTATATCTTTTTAACATTGCATACATTTTTATATAAATAATTGTGTGTAGTCAAATTGATATTGAATGATGATATCCTTTATATAAATACCATCTTTCGGGTCTGACTTCTCGATGATTATAACCTCTAAACTGAGTTTTGAATAAAAATTGAGAAGATGGATTCGCATTTTTTCCAATTATTATATGTGAATTTCTTCTGCAGGGTTTTGTGGAGCAACATAAGCATTGGAGGAGTATTCTCAACACATACCTAAGAACTGGAATGTAAGTTTGAATTTGATTTCTGCAGAGATTATTATAATGAAAGCATAGCTTTAACATTGCATACATTTTATATAAAAAATTGTGTGTAGTCAAATTTATATTGAATGATGATATCCATTATATAAATACCATCTTTCGGGTCTGACCTCTCGATGATTATAACTTCTAAACTGAGTTTTGAATTAAAATTGAGAAGAACGATTCGCATTTTTTCCAATTATTCTATGTGAATTTCTTCTGCAGGGTTTTGTGGAGCAACATAAGCATTGGAGGAGTATTCTCAACACATACCTAAGAACTGGAATGTAAGTTTGAATTTGATTTCTGCAGAGATTATTATAATGAAAGCATAGCTTTAACATTGCATACATTTTATATTAATAATTGTGTGTAGTCAAATTTATATTGAATGATGATATCCTTTATATAAATACCATCTTTCGGGTCTGACTTCTCGATGATTATAACTTCTAAACTGAGTTTCGAATTAAAATTGAGAAGATGGATTCGCATTTTTCCAATTACTATATGTAAATTTCTTCAGCAGGGTTTTGTGGTGCCACATAAATATTGGAGGAGTATTCTCAACTCTATTCCCTAAGAACTGGAAAGTAAGTTTGAATTTGATTTCTGCAGAGATTATTATAATGAAAGCATAACTTGTTAACATTGCATACATTTTTATATAAATAATTGTGTGTAATCAAATTGATATTGAATGATGATATCCTTTATATAAATACCATCTTTCGGGTCTGACTTCTCGATGATTATAACTTCTCAACTGAACTTCAAAAAAAAAAAATAGAAAGGTGGTTTTGCTTTTATTCCTGCTATATGTGTTTCATATTCCTACAGGGTTTCTTGGGACAGTGGAAGTAACTGGTAAAGGGTGACAACTTTATCCACTATGCTAAGGCATTAGTCCTATCATTTGAGAATGAACTTGAAATTAATGAGAGCAAAGTGCCATCAGACAATGATTTTAAAGGATTATTCGAAAGAAAGTCAGCAATGAAAGTTCTTAGTGGTTTTTATATGGATAATTTTATATTTTGAATTCGTTAATAAAGATTTGATTCAATCATAACAGTTTGTACGTTTTTTTAACTCAATACCTATGAATTAAGTGTTGAATATGACCAAGTGAAATGAAAACCACGGAATTGGAAAAATGTGCGGTTCATCATCATTTACAATTTTCGTTTTCTATTTGAAAATATGTTCTGCACATACAAGTGCATTTCCGGTTGTGTTTAATGCTGGGTGTAGATTAGATGTTCTGTGGTGTAGATCTTTAAACCGATGGTACCTAAATTATTTGGTTAAACAAGCCTAATTCTCAAAAAACATTTTTGAAGATAAGCTTTTATAACAACACTCATCCGCCATTTTGAAGCCGCCATCTTGAATTCCACGATTTTGAAGAATCGTAATTTCCTACCCAAAAAACCCTCATATATCAATTTTGAATAGAATATGATCATAATCACAAAACTCGTCCGCCATATTGTGGCCGCCATCTTGGATTTCCCAGTTTTGACAAAAGTATCATCATTTTCGAACCCAAATACCCCCAGATACTAATTTTGAATGGAACGGATCATAATTACAAAACTTAGCCGCCATTTTGTTTTTTTCTATAAAAAATATTTCATGATGCATTATTGTCACCAGAATAAGGTACACCTGCAAAATTTCAAATCAATCGGACGATTAGAAGTGTGTCATATTTAACTTGCAAGATTTGATTACAGACAGACACCGGGACAGGTGAAACTAAATAAAAGCTTATAAAAAGCTGTTTGTAATTGACTAATGGTACTGAATATTACCTATACACTGTGTCCGTAAAGTATGGAACAAATTCATTTTTAGCTAAACAGGTCATTTTAAGAAATAATCCTGAAACACGTCGATTTTTGATGTTAATTTACCGTATTGTAAAATAATAATCTAATATACAGGGTGAATTACGCTCGAGTAATGACGTCACCGTCATTTTTTTTAAATGGAACACCCCCATTTTGTCTCAATTTTCGGATTACTCTAGCTGAGCTGATTCCAAAAATGTATCACATGGTGATTCCAATTGGTACAGGGTGGACAAAAATATAATAGTTTTGTGTGTGCTCATAAAGTAACGCGTAACATTCTTTATTAGGTAAATTAACAATATTATCAAAAATACTAAACAAATAATGACATTTCACACAAAAATAGACGACTATGTTTTTTTATAAATAGATAAGAAATATTTTTTGTCATATATTCTGTCTGCTAGACCACAAGTACCAAACATGTTTGGAAACAGCTCATTTTAAAAGCTTTCATTTAACTTGCAATGTATGTATGTATGTTCGGGTGGAATCTTGCTACTCAATTTTGAAACAGATATCTTCAACCGATTGAGCTGAAATTCTGTATACACGTTTGATTTGGATGACAATACATAATAAACTTTTTGACGTCATTCTATATCCAATATGGCGGACCATACAAGATGGCGGAATCGTTATTTTTTATGCACCTCTACGATTAGGCAATCCAACGACCTGTCAAATATTTTTTTGAGGTTAGTTGGTGGTCAAACAAACCAAATGTAGCTTTGTTCATGTAGACATTAAAACCGTTTATTTGCTTGAAAAATTGTTTTATGTGGACATTTTTTTGATATTTCTAGTCAATCTTACTCTTAGGAATATCAGACCAGTGAAAATTATTTAAATTAAGTGCATTTTCAATAAAAAATGCCATAAATGTGTGCAAAAGTTGGATGTGCAAGTCGTTCAAATTATGAGGATTTTCTTGTATATTTTGGAACACCCAGTGGCAGTGGCGGCGCGTGGATTTATATTTTGGGAGTGCACATGTGGGCAGATACCGGGGGGTCTAGAGGGTACGGACTACATGGGGAAGGGGGGTTCTGGGGAGGAAAAAAATGTGAAATCAACCTTCGAATCTCGCAGTTTGGGGAGTTTGTGATGTTCTTTGGCCTTATCTTGGAATAACATTCAGAAAACCCCAAATTCTCACGATAGGGGTACCGTCTGCTGAAGCATAACGGCAAACTATAACCATTTGGAAAATGTTTGAAATGTCAATTGTTTCATCACTTATCACGGACACGAATTTTGAGGCAGCAAGTTCTTTCTTAATGTGTGCATGACACACAGAAAGCAATGAAAGCATACAGTCCAACTATTCATTTTGAATGTCTTTGGATGTTCCGCTGAATACTGTGGATTGATCCAAATGATCCCTGAGTGCTAGATCTAATTCAGACGAAATATTGAAAAGACCAGGACAGGCAATTTTGATTTTTGTTTTTCTTTCTACTGTCAGCGAATTTGTTTTTGAATATTGTACGCTAATGCTAATCGGATTCCCAAAATTTGCGGCCATAATTGCGCGAAATACAACCAATTGAATATTTTTGTGTGTTCTCTTGAGTGAAATATTATTATTTGCCTTGACATTAATTCATGTAGATAACAAACATTTATAAATGAATAATATTTAACTCCCATATAAGACTTTGATTTCAATCACTGGTGCTCTACATTTCAAGCTTTTTATAAGATTTAGTGATTGCTTTTGAATACAAATAATCATCGTATCTAATGAACTTGAAATTAGAAAAAAAAATTTATACAAATGGTACATAAAACCATGTCCCTTGTTTTTTCTACAAAACCGCGAGATGACGCCTCTGTTTTCTTACGCCGATATCATCTGTTAGTATTAACGACCGAGTATACATAGCGCAGACACAATGAACAGAATTTGAATTAAGAGTTGCCTATCTATAGCTTGTCTATGCAACAGACGACCGTACACATTCTGGATGTGTACCTATGTCAGCTAAATACTATGGACTGTTACGGGGAGTGAGGGATGCGAAGGGTAGCGGCTGCTCCAATGAGGGATCAGTTCGAGAGTGCAGTGTACGAGCTACGCGTATTTGCATTGACCGTTGGCGTTCGAAGTTGTGACTGTTGTGAGTTCGCCCGCCGTCTCTTTATTGTTTCTATAGTAGTCTACAGTAGAGCAGAACCGTGAACTGGAACATCGGAAATTAAAAATAAAATTAAATACCCAATAGAAAACGTTACATTAACGTCAAACACAAAAATAAATTCCTTTAGATGAAGATATTACTTGGGGGTACACGTGCACATGTGCACATATGGAGGAGCCGCCACTGCCCAGTGGGTGTCACTTGGTGAATTATACACATATTCAGTGACTTATCAGGAAACAAAAGGAAATTGGGTCAGCAGTCATCAAGACTTGACAATATCGAAGATAAGAAACTGAAGTGAATGTGTCTTCGTAGACACTGAAATAAGCAGTATTCAGTTCATGTAAAATGTAAAACTGATGAATGTTTAAATTTATATCATATAAAAGGATAAAGAAGTTACAGGGACAGTGCTCTGATTAATATTCCTTCTCCAATACTTTCTCTCCAATCTCTTCGGTCTCCCAATACTAAAAGTTGTAATCATATGATTGAGTGAATTTTTCTTCGTCAGTGATACTTCAGGATACTTTTTGATATTAGAAATCATAAAAACTCACTCATGAAATGCATAAGATAATAAAATTCCTCATATTTACTGCAAGCCAGCGACCTGTCAGAAAATTTATAGGTTATCTGGAGGCAGGGCGCCACGTGGTTTGGATTGCCTAATCAAATGAAAGGGCTCGTTGAGAGTAACTCGAAAAATTATGTTGACGTCATTCAAAATCCAAGATGGCGGAATAGTTATTTTCTTCTGGAATATGGGTATCAAATGAAAGGCTTGTTAAGAGTAACTCAAAAAATAAGGTTGACGTCATTCTAAATCCAATATGGCGGAAAATCCAAGTTGGCGAAATAGTTATTTTTTATGCACTTCTACAATATGGGTATCAAATGAACGGGCTTGCTGAGAATATTTAGCAATAACTTAAAAGTAAAAAATAAATTGAAAGCAAAAAAAACTTTTTGAAAAAAAAGTATAAAAATTTTCCTTTAAAATTTCAACTATCAACTCATAACCTCATTCATTATACACAATTTATATGATCATAAAAGCTTGTCGCGCGATTTACTTGTGTAAATAAACTAGTACCTACTCAATTGAGTATCTTAATTAAATACTTACAGATTCTTACGCAGAACTCGCTACAAGCTTTTATGATCATATAAATTGTGTATAATGAGGTTATGAGTTGATAGTTGAAATTTTAAAGGAAAATTTTATTTTCTTTTTTTAGAGCATTCAAATGAAAGCTTTTTTCAAAAAGTTTTTTTTGCTTTTAATTTATTATTACTCTAAACATGTAGCAAACTGCGGGGTGTCACATTTAAACCAATTGCCGCTGAAAATATTATCAAAAATACTTATTGTCTAGCCGCTAGACAATAAGTATTTTTGATAATATTTTCAATTTACCCAATAAAGAATGTTACGCTTTACTTTATGAGCACACACAAAACTATTGTATTTTTGTCCACCCTGTACCAATTGGAATCAACATGTGATAAATTTTTGGAATCAGCTCAGCTAGAGTAATCCGAAAATTGAGACAAAATGGGGGTGTTCCATTTAAAAAAATTACGGTGACGTCATTACTCGAACGTTATTCACCCTGTATATTAGATTATTATTTTAAAATACGGTAAATCGGTAAATTAACATAACAAATCGACGTGTTTCAGGATTATTTCTTAAAATGACCTTTTTAGCTAAAAATGAATTTGTTTCATACTTTACGGACACAGTGTGTATATTAGACGAATTCAATTTTGGTTTAGTGTAATTATGTAAATAAACATTTATTAATACTCAGGTCAACCCCTCTATTTTCCGTTCGGATAATCTTGAAATCCGTATTCTTGATCACGAGAATTACTGCTCCATAATTATCATTATCCATAGATGCATCTATAAATTAATATTTTAATGAAATATCGTGAATCAAGAAATCGTTGACAATAAAATTAAAAATGTAGTCTTGACAACTCAAAAAACTCCAAATTTCAAACATTACAGAAGTCCAAATTCTAAGTTAATTACAAATAAGAAAATGTGCGATCCTTGTTGCAAATCCTGCTGTGACCCTTGCTGTTCTCCTACAATTCCTGTATCAATATATCCTGTTCCTCCAGCACCGTTAAACCACTTCTGTCCGCAGCCATGCGTGTATGTACCTGTTGTACAGCCCATGTATTATTCGAATGTTCCTTGTGGTGATTCATGTGGATCAGGAGGTTGTGAATAGAGAAGACTTGAGGGGAAATTGAGTGAAATGTGAATATTGAAATTGTTTGTCTTCACCAAAAGGTGTTGTCCGATGTTCCAATAAAAATTCATTTGATCTGCTTCAAGATAATATCTGCTCCTTCATTATTGATAAAATGTGGATCGAGGCCACTCACGAGCACTTTTTACGGGACTTTCGGGCCGCCAGCATCGCATGAATGCTCGTGAAGAGTCCGCGTGTATGGTCAATCGGGACTCCACGTTCTTGGACGCCGCGGAGTCCCAAGATCCCTGGTGAGTGGTCAAAATCGGCAAAAGATCAAAGCGTTTCGATAATCTCGACTAGAAGCGTGCTTGGAAGCCATGTGGGTGGTGAATTTTTGACACTTGGACGCCTGAAAAGTCGGGCGTCCAACTCGGCTTCCAAAATGCTCGATACAGATGTCTCGTGAGTGGCCCGCATTAGAGTAAGGCTCCCTGACAAATTAATTTTAATTTTTATCTCAATAGAAGATAAGACCCAGCTTGGTTATTTTATTTTGTTTGAATATGGACATTCTTAACAGTTAATGTATTTTCGATAGTTTACAGGACGAAAACAGAATCGTTTTATCAGTATAATAATAAAAAGAATAACCATAATCAATATCAGGAAATGACGCGTGAAGACGGACAGTTAAATTTGATGTGAATTATGAGGCCTCTGGAGAAGCTAAGATAGAAAATTATAGCAGAGTTGATACACTTTGCTAATAGTTTAATAATTACGCTATTCTTAAATTTTATATTTCCCTTTTTTTCAACATTAAAAAAATTCGGGATTTGGTTTGCTGGCCACAGAACATTGAATGAATAAATGCTGATCATCATTAAAAAAGAGGAAATTACCCTCATCCCCAGGCTATAACAGGGAAGCTCATAATGAACAGCTCCTTCATCTGTCTCTGCCTCTTTCTCCAATTCCTGCTTTCAATTCTTCCCTTGGTCAAAACCCTTCATATTCTAATTCCCTATCTGACGATGATCTTTTCAAAATGATTTCCCACCGAGTGTTGGGAAACCATAATTCTGAGTTTGTTAAGAGCCTAATGACCTTTTTGATGAATAACCAACCTACGCATACTTCCTTCTCTAATACCCCCCATCATGATAGAAATGAATCCGATGATAACGTTCCTACTAAATAGATAACAATTCAATCTCCCTCTATTTTATTTTTTTCCGTTTTTCCTCAATTTTTCTTGTATTTTTTATTTTTTTTTTTCTGTGAATTTTATTTACTATAATCTCAATGCTTAAGATATTGCAGTGGAACATTAGATCTGTTGCTGCTAATATGGACAATCTTAGATATCACATAGAGGAATACCAACCCAATATCATCCTCCTCTCTGAATCTTGGTTGAAAGGTGACCAAAGCTTTAAGATGTCTGGCTATAGCGTACTTAGACAAGATAGAACTTCCCGAGGTGGCGGTGTTGCCTCACTTATTAGCGGTAAATTTCTTTTTACAGAGCTTAATTTCAACCTAACCCTTCCTGATAGAGTCAACCTTCATGGATTCAAAATTGAATATCTTACTATCGTGAATGTTTATTGCCCCCCAGACATTCTACTTCCTGTGAACTTTTGGCAAAACCTATATTCCAATATTTCTTCCCCATACCTCATTTGTGGTGACGTCAACGCTCAGCATCCCTCATGGGGTTCTCACTCTAGGAATAGAAATGGAATCATTCTGGACCAATTCCTTTTATCTAGTGATCTTTGCCTCCTTAATGACGGTTCAAATACTAGAGTCACCTCTCCAGATAAGCCTAGCTCACCAGACGTTACACTTTGCTCCCCAGATATTAGATTTAACGCCTTCTGGGAGGTTCTCCCGGATCCCGGTAGTAGCGATCACTATCCAATCATGACCAACATTGTGAACCTCAATTTAGCAGAGATCCCTCATAATTCCTTTTCAACTTCCAAATACAACGTTAAGAAGGCCAATTGGGTGCTGTTTCAGGAGTTGATTGCCCAAGAGATTGAAGGCCGGGACATACAAGGTCTTGCTGACGTTCAAGAAATTATCGTTACTGCAGCTGATCAATCAATTCCTCTCAGAAATCACAATGGATCCCATTCCAAATTTCGTGTCCCTTGGTGGGATGACGAGCTAAGAACTATTATGAGAAATAGGTCAGAGGCCTATAGAAATTTCCGCCATATGCCCACAACAGAAAATTATCTGAATGCTAAAAAACAACAAGCTATTGCCAAGAGGAGGATCAAAGAAAAGAAAAAGGCGTCATTCAGAGAATTCTGCGAAAACTTGTCTGTAAAGGATACCAAAAATCTATGGAGAAACGTTAGAAGATTCCGCTCTGGTGTTGCCCCTAATTTGTCAAGACGTCCCCCTCAATCTTGTGGTAAGGAAATCCTGTCCAGACTCTGCCCCCCTTCTCAACCAGCTATATACCGCCCTGGAGGAGCCCCTCTGGGCGTTGATGATTCAACCCCAAATGACCGTTCCTTTTTATTCCCTTCGTTCACTTTGAGCGAGCTGTCCAAGATTATTCACAGAAAAAAAGACTCCACACCAGGCAAGGATTCGATTACTTATACAATGCTGAAGTATCTCCCCATTCAAGCTAAAGAAGCTCTCTTACAGATTCTCAACGGATTGCTGGCCAATCCCATTATCCCCCCTTCCCTTAAAGAGACTATAGTAGTGCCCATATGTAAGCCTGGAAAACCCCCTCATATCTCTACCAGCTATCGACCGATTGCTCTCACCTCCTGCTTGCTTAAAATTTTTGAATCTCTTATAGCCACTAGACTGGAGAGAATCTATGAAACAATCGTTCTGTCATCCGAACCTCAATATGGTTTCCGCAAGGGCAAATCCGTTACCGATGCACTATCTGCCTTGACAGTCCCCATTTACTCTGCGTTTGTGAGGGATGAAATCTCTCTTGTTGTTTTCCTTGACATCAAGCAGGCCTATGATTCTGTCAACTTCAGCATTTTGGGCCCTATTCTAATACAAGAAGGCGTTCCCCTCCGGGTCGTCAAACTACTGGAGAGTTTAATAGTGGGTAGGAGTATATTTTTGCTAGATCCATGCTCTAAGGTACTGATTGGTCCAGAAACATCATATCTGGGCCTGGCCCAAGGTTCCCCCAACAGCTGTGTGCTCTTCAATTTTTTTGTTAAAGGCCTTGCCTCTTTTTTGAACCTCTCAGGAGTTGACGTTCTTCAATACGCAGATGACACCACAATAATCTCTTCTGGAAAGTCTTTTAAAAAGGCCTTTGACAATATGTCCCAGGCATTAGCGCGTGTTGAGCACTGGACTCGAACTAGAGGCCTCTCCATATCTGCCGAAAAATCCAAAGCCATGTGCTTTCATAAAAGGAAAACGCTTATTAACCTTCCTGCCCTAAGGATCTTTGAGGATGAAATTCCTTGGGTGATCTCCACAAAATACCTAGGAGTGACATTTCAAGCCAACCTGGACTGGTCTAACCACATCGAGAATATGTGTTCTAAAGCAACCAGGAATATAAACGTCATGAAGGCTCTATGTCGTACCTGGTGGGGTTCCCACCCCCATACCTTGTTAACCATGTACAAGGGAATAGTCCTCCCTTTTCTCGATTATGGTTCCATAATTTTGGGCAGATGTACCAAATCTGCTCTGGCTCGACTTGACAGAGTCCAATATGCTGCCATCCGGGTAGCACTGGGATACATGAGGTCAACCCCCATCAATGTTTTGCTAGCAGAAAGTGGAGAACTTCCGCTGTCCTATCGTCGCTCCTGGTTGGCTATTAAATTTCTAACAAAATTAGCCAGATTATCTCCCAACCCTCTTCTCACAAAAATTTCGCAGCTAGCATCTTGGCACCATGCGTGGGGCAGTAGATCCGTTCCTTCCATAGTGGGGGCTGTCGCTATGCTTCCTGAGGCCGACTCCCATTTTTCCTCTTCCCGGCTTCCTTGTTTTCATCTCCCCTTGTCAGTCCATTACTTCGATGTTCCCTACTTCTCCTTGAATTTGAGTAAATCGGACTTGGACAATTCTGCCCTATTTGTTCAAAGATGCAGTGAAAAATTCCCCCACTACTCGTGGATTTTTACTGACGCCTCAAGGTCAAGGGATAAGGTTGGTATTGGGGTGTATAACCCTGGGGGCGTTTCCTTGAGGGAGAGAGCTCCTTCCTTTTTCTCTATCTCGTCTGCTGAACTTCTTGCAATCGATAAGGCCCTATCCATGATCGAAAAAATGGACGTCAATAGGGTTCTGGTGATCACTGACTCCAAGAGCGCCCTTGAAAAAATCCAATATTGGTTTCCCCATTCCCATAATGACCACACCACCCTCTCCATCCGACATAAAATCTACCTCCTCTCTTCTACCAACCGGCAAATAAAATTCGTCTGGGTTCCCAGCCATACGAACATAAAAGGAAACGAAAGTGCTGATCGCTTGGCTAAAGAAGGCAGTCAACTGCCTCACCCCTCCCCCATTAAAGGAGACATAAAAGAATTTTGGCCCTTGCTTAGAAGACACATTTGGAAAAAATGGAAGGAAGAGTGGACACAGACATCCCTTCATAGGGGTCATTTGTATTCAACGATGATAAATACCGTTCAATTTAGTCAGAGTCCATGGTTTCGATCAGTTGATCTCCCTAGAGGTAATATCACCACGATTAATAGACTAAGGGCAAACCATTGCTCCTCCCCTGCCCACTTGTTCAAAATTCAAGTTAAAGACGATGATAGATGTTTATGTGGTGAGAGAGGAGACTTACAACATATATTCTTTGCATGTTCTCTTAATGAGTGTAAATCCAGACTTCTATATGATGACATAGTAAGGCTGTCTCCCAATTGTTTTTTCCCCCTGAATATTCAAGATTTAATATTTTCCCAGAATTCTTTAGTTTATAAATCACTCTATGGTTTTTTAAATTCTTGTGGATATAGGCTTTAATGTGAAGTACAACTACTAACTCCCCCAACCCCTTTCAGTCCCATCTTGTGGTGTCTTTGTGTCACCCTTCCCGCCCCGGAGCTGAAAGAACCCAATAAATAAAGTTTTCCGAACAAGATAGTATATCTTTAAGTGATATGTTCAATGTGTAGATGGCCCTGCTGCCAAGCACACAAAAAGAAGAAGAAGAAGAAGAAGAAATGCTGATCATAGATAAAAGAGAGTGATGCTGACTGATGTGATTAAAGTTGAAGTTCTGTGGGTTCAAATTGGTGGAAGCATAGATGCATCTATGTAGAAACGATGAATTACCGAGTTTCTGTCATGGCAGGTACATCGAACGTAAGATGTCTAGAATAATATTCTAGACATCTTAATCGAACGCTAGAAATTGGCTGACTGTTGAGAACCTGTTCCCTGAACTTTGGGACACAGTCCGTTGAAGATCAATAAAAAGTCTCGTAGCCCTTACTCGGACTATCAATAGTTCATATATCTAATAATTCCTATATGGGCCATGAGCCAATCAAAACTGAAGCTGGGCTTCGGTAACAATCCAGATCTGCGCTTGTGCGGCAAGATTAAGAATAAAAATATTTTTTAATTCTGTCTCTCTCCGTCACATCGTATTATGTCGTGAAACGTATGTAATTCTTAACTTCATGTGTATACTTTCGATCATAACCTCACAATTTTATGTGAAATGTTTCAATCGCTTTATTCCGTTTTCTCCAAGTCCTAAATATCATTGTTAAATACTATTCATATTCTAAAATTGAACTGAAAGTATTTAAGTGACATATTTTCATTCTCGATATCTATTTTCTTGTTGTCTTTTAGAATAAACATAACCTCTAAATTTCTCGCAATTTTTGCATTTCCAGTTGACGCAAGCGTACAACTCAATCGTTACCAAAGATTTGAATTCACTTTGAGACTGTGAAAAGCAGGGGTATAATCCATATTGATGTTATTAGATATATGCAATAGTTATTCACTAAAACACAAGTTATATCTGTATCCATTCATTATTTCAACTCGCGTGGTTTAAGTTTTCGCAGAAACGCCTGACGTGTATCTTCTTTGTTTCTCCAGGTCCACTGATCCGCGTCCTTCATTCCACCGCCTTCTATCGGGATATTTGTGCCATTTGTGGTCGTAGAACCATTATAGAACTATTATATGTTCTGTGCGTAGAACATAGATTCATCTTATAAGTGTTAATAAGGGTTATTGGGGTATCAGCCGTTTTTTTGGCTCGAGCTTTCGAGAATTTAATTTATCTCTTCATCAGGAGCAAGGAATTGGGGTTGTTTAAACGTGAACAAAACGGCTGATACCCCAATAACCCTTATTTACACTTACGAATTGAAAAACAGCGAACTTCCACTTGATTCATATTATATCTATCATAGAAGTTCTATGCTTGCGGTTCCCTATTGCCATTGCACTGTTGCCATTAACTTGCTGGTGGTTATTTCCCTAGTTCTGGGGAAATGCTCCTACATCTCTAATAATTGAGATAGAAAAAAATTTTGCATGTTGCTGTAACAACGAGAACTGAGAATTCAAAATCGATCAAAATTCCAAAACAATTAAATTGTCATTAAAATGTAAATTTGAAATGAAAATTAGATAAAAATGTATTGCTGCTGCCCTTACAATTCCACAAATTGTTCTTCAGTTTGTTATCCCGCTCCAGTATTACTTCTATCAGTGAATCCCCAGGTATTGAAACGAAATGGTGTTCAGGATATATCTGATAAAACTGGGCTTCCACTTTCTTTGAGCAAATGCTTCCGATTAGCTTGAATATGAAAGGAGTTGTTTTACATCTGAAGTATTTGATAGTAAGAGTTCGTAGTGTTTCCTCTAAAATTTTATATTTTCATCATTTATAAAATGTTTTCACAATAAACGTAATTTTTTCTAACAAAGTTTTGGCCAACCCACAAGATGTTGAATCATGACGAAGACGAAGTATCGGAATGACGGAATATGTTTATTCTCGAAGCTAAGATGTGAAGATGTCTAAAAACATCTTATACCTAGCAAAGCTCAAAGTGTTATATGTGTTCTGTGGTTTCATCCCTGTGGTAGAGTCAAAGCACAGACCAACAAAGATATTCTTTGGGAGAGTGTAGAGTTGTTCTGTGAATCTGTGATTATAGAATATTTCTACAAAATTTCTATGTCCATGTCATAGAATGTCTATGGTCCGTCTTGACAAAATGACAACCTAGTTTAGTTGTTGTTTGTGTTCTGTGTTGTCAAAATGTCGGAATCCGAGGAAAGTATGTTTATGCTTTGTTTTTATTTTATCCTCTGCATATAATATAGTAGGCCTTTACAAAAAATTCAATCTACTAAGACCGATGGCAACTACTCGTACCGTGTTAAAAATCTCCTAAAGTCTGTTAATATCGGGGTTTTCGGTTTTATTTACCTTAGGAAATATGCACCATTACTTGATAATATTATTTTCATGATTGATTTTTTTTTAAGAAGGCCTTAGTTTACTGTATTTACCTGCATAATTATGGAAGTTTCAATATTTCATACTCCTACTTTTCAGAGCAAATCACTCCATCTGTAATAATAAAAGTTGAAGATTCTTCTCTAGGTAAGATATTGTTTTTGCTATTTAATTTGCACAACCAGCTAATCAACTGTACGATTTCCAGAAGGCCCCGAAATGACTACTACACAAAAAATTGATGACATAAAAACAATTAATAAATCTTTACCAAAGTCCTCCTTCAATATATCTTTGAAACCTAGTATCTTGAAACCTCCACAACTCAGTCTTGGAAATAATACAGCTAATAGTGGAGATTCTGCCAAAACATTCAAATTAAGTCCACCAAAGTTGAACCCATTTTCTAAAAAAGAGGAGGAACCAAAAGATGACCAAGTTGAAAAAACCAATGGAGAATCTGTTAAAGCTGTTGCATTGAATTCAGGAGACAATGAGGTCAGTTCAAATGAACAAAGTCCTGTTAAAATTGTATCAGCCTCTTCTAATGTTACTCTGACTACCTCCAGTGTATCATCTACCTCATTTATTTTTGGTCAAAACCTCAAAGAACGAGCAATTGCAGCAGAAACAGAAAATGATGATCCAAAACCTTCAACTAGCTTAAACTCAAATGGAACAACAGATATGTTGTTTAGTGACGCTGTAAAGACAGATGCAAAATCTAATATAACTAATAATGGTAAGGAAAATAAAAGTTTAGTTGAAACAGCTAGAGAATATGAAGAGTCACGTGCTGTTAAAAGAAAATATGAAGAAGTTGAAGTTAAAACTGGGGAAGAAGATGAAACAAATATTCTTTGTATCTCTTGTAAACTATTTTCTTTTGATGGAACAAGTGGTACCTGGCAGGAAAGAGGCCGTGGTACTTTAAGATTAAATGACTTTGAAGCAGATGACCGCACCCAAAGTAGATTGGTATTTAGGACATCAGGTAGTCTTAGAGTTATACTCAACACAAAGGTAAGCTATAGTATTCAAATGATTAGAGGTAGCATTCTGATTTTCAACCCGTTTTTCTAATTTGAGCAATTATAATGGCAGAGGTCAACACGTTCGCTGAGGCACGGGGTCTATTTGTCCCATACTAGACTTTCCGTTGGGGCGGGAGGCACAATCGTTGAATGTTCTTTCAGGCGGAAGGCTTATTTCAACATTTTTTGACTTTCCAGGAAAATTGTCATCAGCAGGGTGTTTGTTCATGGATTTCTCACATTTATAGTCAAAAATCGTACGGGACATATGTGCCCCGTATCGTACAAACGGAAAATCGCATACAGGACAAATAGACCCCGCAACGCACAAACGGAAAGTCTCAAAAATATCGTGCCACAGCGAACGTGTTAAAAGCCTGTTAGCAACCATTTCACCATTTGTTGGTGAATATTTTGAAATCTGTTTCTAATCTTCCAAGCATACTACCAAAAAGAAATTCAGAATGATTTATTTTCAATATTAATCGTGTATTGACTTTCCCACACAAAGTGATTGTCCTTATTTCATTTGAATTCTTACTAATTTTTTTCAGGTTTTTTCAAGTATGACAGCTGAAAAAGCGAGCGAAAAGAGCATTAGGTTAACAGCACTGGATGCAAATGGCGAAATTAAAATATTCTTAGTAATGGTAAGACATGAAATTCAGGTCTGTTTAGGAAATTTTTCCAATAATTTTCTATTTGTAGGCTTCAGGGGAAGATTCAAAAGCATTGCAGCAACATTTGGAACAAAGGATAAGAATGGAAATGGAGGCTTGCAAGAAAAAGAAAAGTTAATAGTCTTTAAAAACTGTATATATCTCTGTATACTTTTATTCGATTACTATAAATTAAGTTAGCTTTTCTGGTTCATCGAAGATAAAATGATTTTTAGTAAAAGCTTTTTGAAGAACTGTTGTTCATTTGTGTTGCATCTTAAGACTAGGAAAAAACATTCGATTTTTCTATATCGCAAATAAATTATGTTGATTTTACAGAAAAAATGTCTGACAAATATTATAAAAGGCTTCTCAATTTTGAAAGAGAAGAATACATTAGCAAGAAAAAAGTGAAACGTGTCTATGCAAAACTCTGAACTACAATATTAAATATTCCTATTTTATAATGATGTCCTAACCAGTCTTTATAATCCTTTCACTTTAAAATCATCATTATCCGAACTATCTGGCAGTACATAATTCAATTCTGAAGAACGTTTTTCGGCAATTGATTTGTCATTCCATTTCCAAAAAATGATAAATTTTTCCATATTATATTTTCTTTGCATTGATTTGAAACTGAATAAAATAAAGATTTAATAAGATGTTAAATAGGTTTGTCAATGAGAAAAGTTGAGTAGTGTTGAAGTAGTGGTGGTAATCCATAAGGTAATAGAAGTGGTTAATATATCAATAGCACTCGTGTAATTTCACCTTCTCAGGGTCAGTTTTCAATGATCTGTATTGGAGCACTTGATTGACAATGTTACCTTCAGCCTGGAATTTTTGTAATAGTCCGGATATCTGTTCAAAAAGTGTGAAATCGGTATTGGCACTCGCACTATAGTTTCTATTTTTCAAAAAAAAAATAATTGGTGCAAATTATTCAGATTGATAGTAGGAATTCGGAATATTGGCGTTTTTTTCAATTTTCGCTTCATATCAATTCACTTTTTCTCAAAAATTATATAAATAAAAACCAGTCAACCAAATTCTCACTGTAGAGTTGAATCATTTGCACAAAAAAAAATATCGTGAAACGCGCGAGACTAGGGTTTTCGGAAAAAGCAAATTCTGATTTTCCTTTATTACAAATACATTATGTAGATTTTACAGAGAAAATGTCCGAAAAATTACATAAAAAGCAACAAGAATACAGTTTAGCTTGATGAATATCAAGACAAAAATTATAAGTATTTATGCAAAGGGTGGTACACATAACTCTGAATTATATTATTCCTTCCTTTTTATTGCTTTTTTAGTATAATGTCCTAACTAATCTCGATGAACCCTTCAATGAAAAGTCATCGTCATCTGAAATATCAGATTGTAATTAAATTCTGAAGAATGTTGTTTTGCGATAGATTTGCCATCTCCAATCGCAAAAGTGAAACATTACAAAAACTGCATAAAAACCATTTCAAAGAAATGTTATTCTACCAAAATAAATTCAAAAGGTAATGAGGATCATCCATAAGAGGATAGAATCGTTTAAATTGTAGAAACAACAACTAACCATATAATTATCATAGTCTAGAAATAAGTTGAAATTTTTAAAATTACACCTCATTACCAATTTCTTAGTTCATATAATACAAACAATAATATCATAAGCAAAAACATCATAACCATAATGAGCTCTACTAGTTTTTTTCAGCATTTTTTCAATCAAGCTCTGATACCACAACTCCATAAGATTTCTCTCATATTTTAATTCTTTTAAAATTCACATGATCCACCTTCCTCAATCTTATAACAGAGAATTCCATCCACAAGGTCTGCTTTACGATTGTTTCTTATTTATTCTTAGATATAAGAAGTATTAAGATAATAAATGAGGGTAATTGATAACATATATTTACCCTTTCAAACAAATTTTTTATATTTTCGTGGTTTTTTTTATTTTTTAACCTTTTTAATATACTTTTAACGAATTTTCATTCGGAAGATTACGTTTCGTTTTTATATTTCAATAACATTCATCAAGGGAAAACATTTTCTGTAAATCGATTAAATGAAAAATTCAGTTCTGTGCAAAAGCAAACGAAAATATTGGGATTCCTTTCAGAATACAAATGAATAAAAAAAATTCAACAGGAATGAAAAACATACCGCAATATATAACAAATAAAAATCAAATATATGAAAATGAATAAGGGATATAAATAACATTGATTTGACATCTGAAATTAAAATACTTAAACCTTCAAAAATGGACAGAAACAGAACATTTATATATTGAACTTGATTAGTTGTATTTTTTCAAAATAAAATACATAATTTTATCAAGTTGAATATTTTAATTGATGAATGAGATATTGAAATATTAATTTTTTTTTTACCTCACATGCACAATTTATTCCCAAGTTCTAAAACACACCTAAATTCAAGCTGTTGGTTCATCTAGAATATCTAAGGCCTTGTTCAGTGTTGCTAGGTCTTTGGCCTCGATGGCAGGTTTTAGATCCGCTCTCTTCATTAAAGTCACGCACATTTTCAGAGTAGACCAAATAGTCTCAGACATTTGTGAAAATCCGCTAGAATTGTTGACATCTTTTCCTCTAGCTTGCTGATTCAAAGCCGTCAAAAAATGTTCTGCTGCTTGCCTAGAATGTATCATTTTGAAGAGTGGGTTTGATAGAATATAGAAAGTGTTCCTTGAGGAACGGCGCCAAACTTCACCGAGGTAGAAGAAATCAAGACGATTCAATATTATCCAATACCAATGGTCAAAGCATGATTGTACTTTTATAGTTGTTCCCTTCAAATCTACAATATCTTTCAATCGAAAATCAGGCAGAATCAGTAATGAAGCTTTGGCTACTCGTAAGAAAGTGATATTGAATGAGCTTGATGCTGTCTCTGATATCTTCCTTGTGGGATGCCCTATAGTTTTCAAAAAACAGGTACTCACTTGAATGCGTTCAAATTGATACATGTAATTCCTACGTTATATCTAGCTCTAATGAACCCAGGAGAGAGACTCAGAGCTCTATGGTAAGCTTCAACAGCTTCCTCAGAGCGTGACCCATTAGCTAATGTGGCACCGAGTCTATTCCATAGTCGTGAATCCTGAATGAAAAAGGGAATTAAGTTTTCACAATGATATTTTCGATATACTACACTTTATTAAAGATGCTTACATCAGTTTTGATTGCGAGGGCTGCCTTAAAGCAATCTACAGCTTTATCATAGTCCCCTGATAAGTTGAAAAGAACGCCCAGAGCACTCTGTACTTCGTAATCAATATTGACAGGTTGTCTCTGAGCTGCTTTTATGAAGACGTCTTGCACCATTTTACTCTTCACCCTGAAATAAACTCATTATCACCCAATGTTTTTATTTAATTATTTCACAAAAAAATATGAAAGCAATAACCTGAAGTTAGGAGCATTTGCGTGATTGTTCAAATTCGTATTTTTTATCTGAGTTTTAAAGACTTTTATTCAGTTTTTCACTGCATTGCTCAAAACCTTCTTTTGATCTTGTTGATGTCTATATACATGAAGACTCAAAACTTATCAATAAAAATAATAAATCAAAATGGATAATCTGGAGATAAAATGTGTATCCATTTGAAGCAAGCTGAGAACAATTGTTTAAGCATGATTATTTACAAGAAAGCACCCTCCACAAATGCAAACTTACGGATCTAATATACTTGAAACTTGCCCAGTTAATTTGAAATCAGGGGGGACTAAATCCGTGTACTTAGGATTGTTCTTCAGCCAGAAGAGCAAGGTCTCACAAGCTTGATTATATAAATTCTCGTTTGTATAACACACTGCTAAAGCCATCAAAGCCGGAAGATGATTAGTGTCAAGTTTCAAACATTGTTTCAAAGCTGGAATAGCATTTATGTCCTGTAAAAAAAGAATAATCAAATGATTATAACATTTCCAGAGTTACAATTGAAGCTGTATATTTTAAGAATAAATAACATAGAGCATATGAGCTGAATTATAAAAAAAAATATATTAAATTTTGTATTATTATATACCAACTATATACAAAATAATTTATTATTAGATAACCACGTCCTTATGTTTTATACTCTTGAATCTTGATATCAACTGAAACTGAGTTCTTATTTTTTTTACCTGCTCATTTTCTGCTTGTGTTCTTCCTAAATAAAACCATGCTTCACTATTTGTAGGTGATTCCTTTACAGCAGCTTCAAAACATAGAACAGCAGAAGGTAAATCACCTTCTTCTAGCAGTTGTTTACCTCTCTCTAATGGATTGTTAATATCAAACATAGGATTTTCTTCACTAAATGTGTAATGCTGCAGTAAAAAAGACGAAATAATTAGTTTCATTCATAATTTTTAAGTATCATAACAATTATACCTCATAAGATTCATCTTGTAATTCTGAGAGCCAATTTTGTTCTAATTCTCCATCTGTATCTATGACACTTTTAATTTGTTCTTGAATGCTGCCCCATACATTTGAATTATAATCATCTGAAATCCAGATTTAACATTTTACATATGAATGATCAAAGTTTCAACAAAAATACGATTCTTTCCACATAGATTCAAGAATTTGGTAGAGAGATGAGAAAAACCTTTATAACTTCTCCAGCTTTTGTGTAACAGATTACATACTCTGGCAGAAAAATAAGGAACTGTCATTTGCAATAATCTTCAAATTATTTTCCTATTAGATATGAACTTGCTCACAATGTTTGGACTCAATTTTTTCACTTTATCAGTATAAACTTAATTTTTGAAGCTTTTTGCACTTATATATTTTGGTTATTTCACACTGCAATATTCAATGGATCCCTTCAATGATAAATTTGGCCTCATTGAAATTTCTTAACTGATTTGCCTAAGATAGTAAGATGCACATATATTGAACCCAGCATGATTTCCAATTATTCTATCAAATGAACGAACGAACTCGAAAAACACATGATGAGGAAGAATTTCAACTATGGATTACTAACTTTTCAATGTGTTTCTTAATTGCAATTATTTTTGATAGCATATCTTATGTAACAAGTTTGTATTGAATAGAAAATATTGTGAAATATATTTATTTCACAATACAATTGATTCCCTATAATTCCACAGTTCAGGCTTGACAACCTTATTGTGTTTCACTTTTTTCTGTTGGTACCACATAGATGAATATTCATCAATTATCCTTGTTGACTTGTTATCACGACCTTGTTGAAAAAAATATATGGTTCACAGTGCATGTAAATGGGATGATATAAACTTCCATTAATCCTCATATTTTTTAAGGAAGTCCATCTAAATTTCAGAAGAATGTACACCTTCTAACTTATAATACTAAATAAATTAATGGGGCATCCTGGCATTCATTATTTTTTCATAAATTAAAATTGAAAGCACTATACCTTCATTTGTAGTTAACTCTTCAGCCCAAATTTCGGGCATAGTTCTGCCCATAGCATTCTTTAAAAATTCATCACTCCATATCTCAGCTTCTCTTTCTGTTAATCTTCCTGGATTCTCTAAATTTATTTCTTCATCTTCAACATTTTGCATGAAACCCATAAACTAGAAAAGGTTAAAGATTTATGCGAAAAATGAACAAAACAATAACCTATGATTCCTGTTTTATTCATGGACATAGGATAACTAAATGTATAGATTGGAAAGATATTTGAGAATTAATCAATTAACCTTCGAATACACAAATTTAGGATCATCAACATTATCAAGTAATTCTTTGGTACTTCCTTGTTCTTGAAGATATTTTTGTGATTCTAAATGATGACCAATTAAATTTTGTTCTTGGGAAGATATTTCTGACCATACTTCACTGTGATCAAAATTGGGCTAAAATTATAAAAACAACATTCATAATCCACATAATTTTCTGATTGTAACTTGTAAAACACACATTGAATGTCTTTCCATCTTCAATGTATTGCTGGGCCCAAGCACTATCTTGTTGAATTTGTTCTTTTACAGCCGAAGCTGGGACAGGGGGGACTACTAATTTTTGTGATTCTATTTCTTGCATTTCCCTCATCAAGCCTGAAAATTTTATATTCGACAAATACATTAGATTTTTCATATTGATGACATTACCATCCATCCTAAACGTTTGTGGCAAAGACCTGGTTTCTTGCAAAAACTGCTCGACCAATTGGTCTGTTGAACTGTTATGAAATAGTTGGCCATGATTATCAGAAAATGCCCTGTCTTGTGTGAGGTGTGTTGATAATTGAGATAGAGAATTGGGCTGGCCACAGTCAGCTTCTGTTAAATGTCTGAAATCCATAATAAAATTATCCCTTGAACTTTCAAACCTGTACTACAGTAAAAATCAATTATATCTCAATAATTTTTAGTGAACTACAATAAGATATCTTAAAATCCCTATAATTATAATTATGATGAAATTGTGATTTGTCAAATTGAAAATTGTCTAATTGACGTATCGTTCGACAGTGTCTGAGATGTCAGAAATTAAATCTGTGGGTTTTTTTCTGTGTAGGATAGAAGAAGAAGATGATTTCTTCCTTTTCACACTTTTTTTGTTCTGTGCATTTCACTGCGTCCACAGAACAGACTGCGTCTCCACCACAGAACACAAACATCTCCACAGAAATCAGAACCAAATCTTCCTTTTTGTCATAACAGTCTCGCCTTCTTAAGAAGCCATGTACTAAAGTCAACAACGCAACACTGGGACAGGAAAAGGGATAATTCCATTTCTGATATATTCATGTTTTAATAGACTGTAATTCGAAAAGAAGGCAGTGAAATTACATTTTAAAATTCATCAGAGTACAGAAAAGAGTAATTACTTTTTGGTCCTCTATGACACCACATGAAAAAAATCACAGAACAATTATATCAAAAAGAGATATTCTTGCTGGTGTATTAATTCAAATATATTTTCATTATTCTATTTGAAATCATTTATTAAACATCTCTCTCTCTCTCTGTTAATTTGAGAAATGAAAAATGAACTTGAAGCTGGGTACATGATATATGGTCGAGTCCATTAATATGAAACAAAACAAACTAATGTATGACATAAAAATTGACATGTCTCTTTTTCTATGTTTGCAAATGTCGCTTGTTTCTTTTCAAAGGCGAGGAATGCACATTTCCCACGTGTTTTAGTTTCTGCAGTTTTTGGTTAAGAAATTAAGACAAAATGTCGAAGAGAGGTGATTTTTCTTGAATTTAATAATTAATCACATAATATAGTTCAATTATTTCGGATAAAATATATATCGTTTGCACTTTTTGGGTTCTTATGACTAACAAATTGGTTCATTTTAGGACGTGGTGGTTCCGGAGGTGCCAAGTTTAGGATTTCCTTGGCTTTACCCGTAGGGGCTGTAATCAACTGTGCTGATAACACAGGTAAGGGATAATCCATTTACTTATTATCGGTTTGGATTTTTCAAACATGTTGGTATCTGTGTTCTGCGAAGAACACATTTCTTTTTTCATTGAACTAATGCTTGACTTCTTGACTAGTATACAACCAGATACTAAAAGTTGTTTTACTTTAGGTGCCAAAAATTTGTATGTGATCGCAGTTCAAGGTATTGGTTCAAGACTTAACCGTCTTCCTGCTGCTGGCTGTGGAGACATGTTGGTAGCAACAGTCAAGAAGGGTAAACCAGAATTGCGTAAGAAGGTCATGCCAGCAGTTGTTATCAGACAACGGAAACCTTTCCGCAGGAGGGATGGGGTTTTTATTTATTTTGAAGACAATGCAGGCGTAATTGTAAACAATAAGGGCGAAATGAAAGGCTCAGCAATTACTGGGCCTGTTGCTAAAGAATGCGCTGACTTGTGGCCCAAGATTGCTTCAAATTCCGGTTCTATAGCATAAGTGTAAAATGTATGAAAATAAATAAAAATATGTAAAAATCTAGTTTCATTTTGGTCATCTATGAATAGTGTTGCAGAAATGTTTTGCATTTCAATGAAGAATATTAAAGGTGAGGTAATAATTGGTAACTTATATCAAGAGGAGCTTCAAAGCTGGCACATGTTTTATGTTTCACTCTTAAATGTTAAAAGTAACTCTAAATTGGAATTTCTGTGGCTCCTAAAGGATTCTTGTGAGGTAATCGTTGGTATTCAATACTCAGAATATAATAGTCATCTCTCTCTAAGCACCATATATTTAACAATATGATATCTTAGATTCATATGTGATTAAAATAGGAAACCACCAGTATAGCCACCCACACTTGATAAAACTCAGAAACATTGAGGCTCTGAGAAAAAAGACATGCCAGAACCGAAAAGAAAAAATAGTTGATATATAAAGGCAATGGTGTAAATCGGTTAGGAAAGAATAAGCAGATAGAATAGAAAGAAATACGAATTAATCGAGAAAAATATTCTAATTCGAGTCAATCAAGATTTAATCAAAAAACTTGGATTGCCAGGAAGTTTTTCGAATTTAGATAACAGTATGAACAGATATAACTTTTTTTGAAGACATCTAAATAAAAAAAACCCACAGCATAGTTATCAGTTTTTTGCTGAAAAAACGATTCTGCGAGATATTAACCTAACTTATTATATTTTCTCTCGATGGAATTCCTAAACTAATTGCATAATTCGATACTTCTTCAAATTCTGAGAATATTTCATCATTGAGTACTCATACCGGGTACATTGCATAGTTTTCTAGTCAGTTCTTTGCAAAAAAACCATTTTGCTAGATAATAACCTAACATTTTTGAAACCATTAGATATTTTCATTCTGCTCGAAATATAAGTAAAGAGTATTCTAAACATCTATCTTTAATCAAAGACTCTTTGCTTTAACTGTTTTTGAGAAAAAAACGTAACTAAATTTTCATTTAAACATTCGTCCTTGAACTCATTCAGGATTACAGGGTGTCTAGTCCAGTCCAGATCGTAACCAAGAAATTTTAACCACGTATTCTAAAAAATCTAAAATAAGCCCTAGTTTGTCATATAAACATATGTCGAGAAATGTTTCCTCTCTGAGATACGGGGTGTTAAAATTATAGAAAAAAAAATATTAATAACTTTCACACTGCTTGAAATATTCTTGAGATTTGAGACATAGTTTTTGAGCGTCAAAGGAGCACTTTTTGCATAATATCATTTCTTTTCTATTCTACCAGTGGCGTGTGGCGTCCATACTGCAGCGAGACTGAATATTTTCAGATAAAAAAAATTATACCTACGCCACTGGTTTTTCCGACAATAAAAAAATTACTATTTAAATCCTTATTTAATTAGGAGCAAATTCGGTCTCTTAACTTTTTGCTGTACGAGGCACCGTTTCCGGTTAAAAGTCAAGAAACCGAATTTGCTCCTAATTAATTAAGGATTCGAATAGTAATTTTTATTGTCGGAAAAACCAGTGGCGTATCATTTTTTTATCTGAAAATATTCAGTCTCGCTGCAGTATGGACGCCACTGGTAGAATAGAAAAGAAATGATATTATGCAAAAATTAAGTGCTCCATGACGCTCAAAACCTATACCTATATGTCTCAAATTTCATAAATATATTTCAAGCAGTGTGAAATTCATCAATAAAAAACATTTTTTTTTTATAATTTTAACACCCCTTATCTCGAAATATGTTTATATGACAAACTAGGGCTTATTTTTGATGTAGAATACGTGGTTAAAAATTTTTGGTCACGATCTGGACAACCCTGTATATTATATTTTAAGTTCGAGCATTCATCAGCAGAGTTGTCTTTTCCTCTGTAATCGTGATTGTTGCTACATACCTACCCGAATTGGAGGAACAAGGGAAGTTAACGAAGAGGGTAGATTCCTTGCATAATTTGAAAAAAAAGCTTTGTCTGTATTATCTCCTGTAGTTTTGTCGTGTCAGCTACCGATTTTGAGAAAAAAATTTTGAGTGATTCCTTCGAAGTACTCAGAAAAATCAAAATTGTCATTAAAATCCAGTTAGAATAAAAAAAAATCTGAACTTTTTGAGTCTGAAGATCTGGCGGGCAATGACTCATGCCCTCCCCGTCCAAGTCAACTGTTTTCATAATTTTCTTTTAATACTCCCTAGAATAGGTACACCAGGACCAGAGACAAGGTGAAGGTACACCAGAGACAAGGTACCTACACCTAGTACACACCTTGTATCTCGAACACGAAACGTTTGATGTTCCATGTTTATGTGTCTTTTCTTCCTTAAAATTATGTGGGGAATCTTTCCTCTTCGTTTGAACCTCCAATTTAGGAAAACCCTGTAAATATTTATACCGATAGTTTCACGAGCCATGGTGAAATAAATTATCATTACAAATTTCAAGATCGTGTGATTGATGATTTGGGGTTGTTTACTTGTTTACCTGCCGTACTTTCAATCCTGTCTGTATAATTGTTAGTTTGTGGTATTAACCTCATCTAATAACTATATGTTTCAAGTTGTGTAATTATATGCGATTACAATTACAAATTACAAGTTTACAACTTTACACGATCTTGAACCATATAGTAGATGGGGTTGGTAAATAAATACCACAAATGAACAATTATACAGACTGTCTCGAAAAAAGGCTAGTCAACAAGTGAACATCATCATCACATGATCTTGAAACATATTGGGGTAAATACTACAAATCAACAATCATAATAATTATACAGGGTGCGGCACGGAGGATGGATGGTTTTAAAAAAATAATAAAAGCGTTAATTTTTACTCAAAAACACATTTATTGACGGAATCAGATTCTCAAGGAAATAGCATTTGAGACAGTCAAGTGTGGAAAATCACATCAGGCATGTGGTGGCCGAAATCGGTGATGCAGTGCTGGAGGCGCTCTTGGAAGTTCGCGTAGACTCTCTCCAACATCGCTCTCTCAACTTGGGCAACTTCCACGCGAATAGCCCTTTTCAATTCGTCCAGAGTTCGGGGCTTGGTCTCGTATACTCTAGCCTTGAGGTGTCCCCATAAGAAAAAATCGCATATGGATAAATGTGGGGACCGGGGAGGCCAATGAACATCGCCAAACCTGGAAATAAGGCGACCAGGGAAGAGAGGGCGAATAACGTCCATTGATGCTCTGGCTGTGTGGGCGGTCGCCCCTTCCTGTTGGAACCACACACGTCGGATTGGAACACGGTGCCGTCGTAATTCGGGGATAAAGAAGTTGTTGATCATTTCGACTAGTGTTGTTCATAATCGAATGATCTCAATAATCGAATGATGAGCATTCGAGTGATTGCAATAATCGAATGATCACTCGAATTAAAAATAATCGAATGGTCGAACACCTGTTTTCTGCTTGTATCAGCGTTAACCGCAGAGTTTTCGCTTTTCCGACTTTCATTCGTTCATTTCATACAATAAATATTTTATCTTAAGGATTTTATTATTTTATCTTAGTACCTATTTCTATATTCTCAAAACAAAATTTCTATTTAGTAAAGAATATTTTATTGTTCATTAATTTTCAATATGAAAATTCTCAAAAAGAAGTTAGTTACCTCATAAATACTTCCATGCATTTCACGAAATTGAAATATTCGAACGGCCATATTGAAGGGGTACAAAAGGACCATGAATCAAAATCGAAACTTTTTCTTGTGACCTCCTGCCGCGAGAAAGTAAATTCTAAAATTCATAAAATCAAAAAGAATCCTCTAAGAGTCCGCTCCTGTGTTCATTGGACGCAATTATCAAAAAACGATTTGAAAGAATGTGTTTCACATCTTTCGAATTAAAATTCACTCGAGATCAGACGTATCATTCGAGCGATCGCTCGAATTAAAATTCACTCGAGATCAAACGTATCATTCGAGCGATCGCTCGATTTATCATTCGAATTAAATTTCACTCGAGATCAAACGTATCATTCGAGCGATCGCTCGATTTATCATTCGAATGAAATTTCACTCGAGATCAAACGCATCATTCGAGCGATCGCTCGATTTATCATTCGAATGAAATTTCACTCGAGATCAAACGCATCATTCGAGCGATCGCTCGAGTTATTATTCGATTCATGCGCAGAAAACGGGATTTTAGTTCTGCGTCGATTATTTTATCATTCGAATGATCCATTCTAATAATCGAATGATGTCGATTATTGCAATAATCGAATGATCGATTATTTTTCATTCGAATGATAACATCACTAATTTCGACGTACCGCTCTGAGTTCACGGTAACAGCACGACCATTAACGTCTTCGAAGAAGTAAGGGCCAATGATGCTACAGACGACAACTGGTAAATAAATGCTAGGAACACACGAGTCTAACGGCACCTTCCCCACTTCTCTCGTCCTCAGTGGGGGAAAGTTATGCCCATCTGAAAAACGTCCGCCCTCCGTGCCGCACCTTGTATTAATTGCAATGGTAATATTTTCATCATGGCGCATCCAGAAATTGACCATATTCACCGTCGCCATAATGTTGTGCGACAATACCAACTACCCAGTGTTCCCAACAGAGAAATATTGAGTTTATCAAAAATACTATCAGATTATTAGTATAGTATGTGGTATGAGAGGTTATATAAAATTGGTGCTGAACTTTGGTTAAGTATTTTGTGATAAAATCCAGGAAATATGGGTAGATATCAGTATAGTGGAGGCCATGGTTGTTGTGTCATCAATTGTTCGGCAAGAAATAGATCTAAAAATAAAAACTGTCACCAAAAATATTTCCATTTAAACTTTCGCGGTCCTAAGAAATTAGTGACTTTCGTCATTCGATGTTGAGAACCCTGGGTAGTTGGTATTGTCGCACAACAATATGGCGACGGTGAATATGGTCAATTGAGTTTGGGTAGTGACTAGAATAATCTAGACATCAGGGCCGGACTGGTATGGTGGGGGCCCACCGTGAAAATTTTTTTAGGGGGGCCCAGAGCGCTTGTCGCGGCTGCCTCTAGAGGCTAAGGACCAGCGGACTGGTTCAGATTTCGAAAAAGTAACGTAATTTAAGGTGAACCCGGAAAAATAAGTAGAAAAGCAACCTTTCTAAAGATGTGCACCATAGTCGAGTTCGTACATTGGACACTAGGAATTGGTTTTCGCCAATTTCAGAATAATCCCCAACCCCAAATTCAACATTGAAGTCTGGAAAAATTCCGGCCAATCCCGGAAGTTTGGCAACCCTAACGTTTGACAAAAGTACTGATATACAACACATTCGAATTTTATATAATTTAATACAAAATGTACAGGGTGTCGCACTAGTGCTGCAGCGGACGATATAAGCGTAACGGTCTGAGTTTGGCAAAATGTTTCGATGCAAAATTGATATACCTACTCCACGAATAGAACAACCTAAAAATATTTTCGAATATATCAAGCTTCCCACAAAAGAGGATCAGAGAGTGACTTTGATTTTTCAAATGGGACACCCTATATATTCAGTGGTGTTTTTCAATTATCTGACACTTTCTGCATGCTTTCGTGTACTTTTTCCATATTTTTATTCAACAGTTTTCGAAACATTGGTAATTTTGACAAAAAAATTATACTTTTAGATGCTATGTTATCCAATTATATTTCACGAACCCTTGCACATAAGTACCTACCAATAACAGCTAGCTTTATATGGATTGCAAGACAAGACTGCAAAGTATACTAGCCAGCTATAATAAAGCATCTACAGCATATGGAGTGTCCACAAAAAGACTATCAACATGACGAATTTCCAATCGATTTTTCTTAATTTTTTCAAATGCGATGCATATAATTTTTTTTTCATCATAGTAATCACCATTCATTTCACTTATTTTTTTTGTCACATTCTGTATAATAAAACAAAAAATAAGCACTCTAAAAAAAAACAAGACAAAAACATGAAATATGCCGACGAATGTATGTTCATTTTTTTCAATACTAAATAACAGCAGCTTAGGCACCCTAGACATCGAGAATTAAAAGATATATTTTGGCAATTTATATTTGAGTCTCTTATCATTTCTGAAAATATTGCAGAAAATGAGCGTGAGCAAATAATATGTTGCCGGTTGCGTTTTGTTTTCGCTCAATAAATATGAACCATTTTTATTTTAGTGTAAGTAACATAGGTTAAACATATCAATAGATGTTATTATGACAAAATTAAAACAAACACCTTTTTAGTACAACAATCAACCGAAATAAATCTAATATGTTTCAGTAATAAGTAGCACCGTTTTAGACAAGGGCCCCAACAAGCCACCTAAAGGTGCCCACCGGGGAATTCCCCGGTACCCCGCCTGCCCAGTCCGGCCCTGCTAGACATGGAAGGATAATTGGCTCGTCCCGTAATTTGAAAAAAATTATTGCAAATTTATGAAGTGATCAAAATAACAGATTGTTAGTAGGTATATTGAAAGTTGCACCAATCATTCAATCACTTCGTCCGTTGACGAAATTTAGCTGTTTTGACGAAGTTTCGTTTTCGTATTATGTTCAAGTATAATATTGTAACTGAATAACTTTTCTTTGAGACTTTCTCGTGATGTGGATGATTAATTTGCGCGAAATATGTATACTCCATTCACAATTATAAAATCACAACTCTGGCCTTGGAAATTTGACACATTCCACTCTGTATCGAAGTTATGACGTTTTTCAAAATATTTTTATGTTCCAAGACAACACTATGTTGCCCTTTCTACATTCTTAGCGTATTTCTCAGAATGTGAATTTATTCGGAAAATGAATGAATTGGAAAAGATGTGATGGACGAAAATAATTAACGTTTATATGAATTTATAGAAAGGATTCATTTTCTAGTTATTTGCATGAAAAGTACAAGAGATCACTGTTGAAATATATTATTTTTCGCCATGGAAGAAAATTGTTGATTCTAATCAAGAATTCAGTAAAAAAACCAGCCCAAAGATATAAGATGGATTGATGGGTAATTACAAGAATCAAGAATAATGTCAATTTTATTTTGTTGATAACTTTCTCAAAATCAATGTTGGGATATAAAACTCGGCTGCGTTTGTTCAAACAACATCCAAAGAATACATTTTCCACCATCTCGACCTTTGAAAGCCGTTTCTTATAGGAGAATTAGGTCTAAGTTCCACCTCATTAGTGAGGTACCGAACTTTTGCAAATCTGCGCAGATATCGCCAAATTTCTTGGAAAACCTGAAAAATATCATCCTAATCGACCTCTCGAGGCTCCATCCGATCCATCTACTGCAATATCTGTCCAAATAACAGCTTTTTCAACGAAATTCCCGTGTACCCCTTCAACCTCGAAATGTAAACATTCGTCCTGGTCTTGAAAATCGTACTCACGCTCCAAACTGGTGCTGAAAACAATAAACATACGTTAATCTTGGATATTCGATGAAAAACTCACCTGCAAATATCGATTAAATACCAAAAATCTGCGAACAATTTGTAAACCTAACAAAATGTGGAATATCTTTGATACTTTTACCACAGAATACCTAACTACAGTAGTTAGGTATTCTGTGCTTTTACTTTGATGTAAACAAAGAAACTGACAAAGTCGTTTTGTCATTAACGATTTTTTCTGTGCGCGCACTAACTTTTTATCATATGTTCTGTGCTTTTCATCAGGAGCACCAATTCCTGAAAACGAAACCATGACCTTCTATGTGATTAAATAAAAGTGAATGGAGTATATGTGTAATTCCGTTATATGTCACTTAGAAATTATAGAAATTAAATTTCGATAATTACTGATTGCGTGGCTTGGGGGCTTATTTCTACCGCGTGGAGCTTTCGGTAGCTGTCGGATGATGTCAAAAGCCTTTCCGCCCTAGAGTGTTTGTAGATCTTCGTTCACCTGCAGTTTGTTGCTAGAAAACCATGATATTGTTTGGGCCAGGGAGCTCCTTGTTTTTTCTCTACATCGGTAATATTTGGACCATGGTTCAAAATGCTTGTATCATCCGCAAATAAGCAGACATCAGTGTATGTGTATGTGATGTTTTGTCAGTAAGACTTGGTTCTTGAACTCTTGAAGCACCTGAGATGCTCAAGTCACAGTACAAGGTAGCTTATACTTATACTGTGCTCAAGTGCTCGAAACGTCTTCTAAACGGGTTGGTGCACTATTTGCAGGCACGTACAAATTTTTTCAAATATACAGGCCCCTTTTGTTTTGTTTCAACCGATAAAAAAGTTTCGGGGGGGGGGGGGCCCTGGCTACGTGCCTGACTATTTGTGTTTTATTTGAAACAGTTCATGGGCAAGAAAGGCCGAGATGTATCGGTGCATGGACCATCAAAACCTGAGCGCCATAATAGTACGATGTGAGACATGTTATCATAGACATATCCCATATTGATAAGTCTATGCATGTAATCAATCCGCTCTGAGAATATTGTACTGGTACGTCACATATAGGGGAGCGTTTTTTCGAAGAAAGGCCAAAAACCTTCAAAGACGACAAAGACGTTGAATTTGAGGTACCTATTGCTCGATGAGGATAGTTGCCAAATGCAAGAATAGCTTTCTTCAGCAGTGGTGTTACCTGTCAAGCCAATTCTTACCTAGGTACTCCATCCGTTGGAAATAATTCAAAAACAGGGAACTTAGATTCCTCATGAATTGAAGGCAAGGAACGTTCAATGTCGTTTTTTCAACAACTGCTTCGGTGTTTTCTTCATCGCATCCTGATGGTTGATGAAAAATGGATCTTATACAGCAACTCAAAGAAAGGAAAACCATGGGCCGGCCGGTCATGTTTCTACATTGTCCCCTTGACCGAATATTCACGCAGCAAAAGTTATGCCGTGCATTTGGTGGGAACAGGTCAGTGTTATTTATTATGATCTGTTGGGACCGGGTGAAATGGTATCTATACTTCAATTTAATGCGATTGAGCTGAATACTGCCTCGTAAACGGCTACAATACGAGCAGAGGCACGATAAAATGATGCTACAGCATGAAAACGCTCGGCCACACGTTGCTGAACCCGTTGAAACGTGAAACCTATATGGAAAAGCTCAAATGGGACGTCCTACCCCACCTGCCGTATTCCCTAGATAATGAGCCTTCAAATGATTACTTTTTCTGGTCCATGGCACATGGTCTGGCTCATCAGCAGTTCAACTCATATGAAGACATCAAAAATGGTTTGATTCGTGGGTAGCCTCAAAAGTGGTTTAAAACCTTTGTGCAAATCCAATATCTCTGCAACTGATACTTCTAATAAAACCGAGTAAAGAGCAAGAATGCAGCTATTATTAGTGACAATGTGTGTACAGAAACTCAATTCTGTAAATCAAACGGTTCTTGAGCGATATTAGCAAAAAACTTAAATTCATAATACAATTGAGTTTTAAAATTCGAACTCAATGATACATATTAATTTTTGACACCCTATATCCCGGAAACGAAGACCCGGAAGAGAAAATGGAAGAGAAACAAAAATGTTATTTTTTCATGAGAAATCTATAGTTGACCGTTGATACACTCATTTAGGAACACCTCTAGATCAGTAGCTTAGAGGACAATTGTGGAATAAAAGATATTTTGTTTCTGCATAAACTTGTTTTACTTGTTCTATGAACAAATTATTGTCTAGGGATATTTGAGGAAAAACATAATTTGTATGCTCTTCATGGACATTTAAGACAATACGTATTATAGCATCTATACGCTCTCGAAATGAACATATCTTTTGGGCACTTTTTCTACTGCAATGGCACTATTGGAAATTTTTCAAATGGAAACCATAATGAGAAATAATAATTTCGAATTGATCTTTCTTCAACGATTTCAAAAATATATATCATGACATACTTCCGAGTTCGCCATATTTCGAAAAAACACTTTTCGTTCAACAAAATCCAAGCAGGCTTAGATTCACTTCCTTCAAAACTGAGGCGGTCATAGAATTTCATGTCTTATTTATTTTCAATTGCCAAAATCAATTCAGTTTCATCTTCGTTGTATCATCTCGCACTTCCAAAGTTCTGAGTTATCACATCATTGAAAGATGCAATTTATGTATTTCCTTGAATGGACAACGATTTGAACATTTGTTGTGAATGTTTTTTTGCCCCTCATGGAAGCATTCATTACTGATATCAACGGGTTACATAAAACTTTGTGTTATTATCATCATTGAATTAAAAGTATTTAAATGCTTCTCATTTTTCAATTTAGGAGAGAAATCATACTAGAATCAATAAGTTTTGCGAAACCCTGTATTGGTCTGAGAAATAATAAAGCTAATATTACCTAAATCAATTTGGAAGTTTACAATAATTGTGAGATATCAAATTCTATGGTCTCCTCAGTTTCCTTTCTTTATGGAAGTGAATCAAAGCCTGCTTGGTGTTTGTTGAACGACAAGTGTTTTTCGAAATTTTCGATAGCATATCATGATATATATTTTTGGAATAGTTGGAGAAAGATCAATTTGGAAATATCATTTCCATTATGGTTTCCATTTGAAAAAAAAATGTTTGTTGGTGCTCCAAATCTGAGCAGATACAAAAAATCCAATAGCACCACTGAAGAGCATTAAAAAAAGTGCTCGTAAGATGTGTTCATTTCGAGATCGTAGATTCTATAATACTGAAGTTATAGTCAATTCTAATAATGGACCAAATACCGCAGAATCGCCCTGTAGCTCGGAAACTAGACGCCCGCGCCGTAGCAACTTGGGGTTTTCAACAAATTATGTTTTTCGAAAAAAAATGAAATTACATGTATATTACTGTTTCTCTCTTTCTTATAGTTTAGGAGTTGTAGTACTAAACCATCGAAATCTGGCCACCCTGTACTTAAACCCCTTGATACAATATGCAATCCAACCCTCGACGAAGTGCAAGATTCAGAAATGAGGTATGAATACTATGAATGGCTTCATGAATAATGGTGGATCTAAGAGCTCCCTCAGAGGGTAATTTGGTTAGCCAAAAAACTCTCGATTCACTTGGTGGAGTCAATGCAGCCTTTGTGTAGTGCAGACGTTGCTGACTGCTAAAGCAATTAAAAAAATATCAAAACAGGCGTATATGTCAAGTAGAGGCCCGCCAATTTCTCATATCGAAGGTTCAGAAGATATTGGAGCAACCCTGTATACAATGTAATTAGGAACAAAAAATTTCGACTAGTCCCCGCCATTTCGACTGACGTCATAAGGAAAAATCAATGGACGTATTCCCCGCTAGAGCACGAGAATTTCCCGATTCTCCGGGTCGTTTTTCTAGACATTCTCTCCGTCAAACTGATCGCGATTTAAGAAACAAATTTCCGTCAATTAATTAATGGTAGTTGAATGTAAACGTGGAGCACATTCAAGTAATTCGTAGTTTGTTTTGGTCATTCGATGTTGATGATGTGCAGTGTTTTCAACCTTGCGCCTTGTCATTCCGACAGTCAGAGCGCATTAAAATAATTGTTGAGGCTTTGTACTTTTCTGGTTCCGAGATTTGTGTTGAGGTAGTGAAGTTCCTGAAAGCAGACATTTTACGAGTATTTTATCTGACAAGCCATCCATTTTCGATGTGGTTCGGAAAGAACGCTGGACAAATTTTCTCTTCCCAAATGTCCGAAGATATTAAGATTTTGCATCCTATCTGATGTGAGTATGAATGCATCCTTTTCATACCATTCATTCTACACACCGATGTATCCAATAAAATGAAAACGATAAACGATGCGGGTACTTTATCCAGGAGTGAGACATATTCTGTTCATTTGAATATAGAAATGATGGTTTTTTTGGTCAAGAAGGCGGTCAAATTCTAAAAGTATCCTGTATCGAATGTATACAAACGTCATTGACTACAGTTTATAGCGGGTATGGTCTGATGGAAGTTGAACCCTTCTTTGCTGACGGTATCAAGTGTGCTTTAGAACTTTTTCTCTCTCCATGTTTTTCCTAAGAAAACAAATTATTGCAAAATTGAACCCTTCATGCTTCACATGCCATATCACACTAAAAATTCACCAAAGGTTCTTGTATTTTGATGTTGACACCTCCTAAAAGACAAAGAGGGTGCAGCCTGTTTAAAAATGCTTTACAGGAGATGACAACTGAATCAAAATAAAAACAGCCAAGAAGATCCCAACAATGGGTCGTTTGAAAAGCCCGCTCAAAGGAATTTTCGAAATTCTTTTTTGATGCTAAGTTGGCACAACTGTCCTCTTTACTCATAGGGTGTTTGAGCGTTATCTGTCATTAAGTTTGTTTACTGTGATCCATTTTGTCAGTTCATCAGAAGCAGGTTTTGTGATTTTTCGGGTTCCGTACATCGAATGGAAAAATGGAGCCCTTATAACTCGAGTGTCTGTCTGTCACAGTTCCTTCTAATCTATCCGACAAAAACACCTAAAACTTTGCAACAGTTTCTCTCAAAAATATTGAATCTTTATAATTTTTCAATAATCTTTTTTCGTGGATTTAAATTATGCCAACTCATAACGTTTTTTCAGAGTAATCAGAGTTATAGAACTTTAAATTGAAACAAGACACATTCAAATTAAGATTGAAGTCAATTTTTTTTTATTTGAAAGATTATTTTATGACATTTATGTTTCAAAAATGATTTCCGGCATATGTCCACCACGACTAGCCCTGGAGCTAATGTTACAGTGAATGGTGCTCGTTACAGATCGATGATTATTTGTTTCAAAATTTGAATGGCATCGACACAGAAGTGTTTTGGTTCCAAGAAGATGGTGCTACACCTCATGCTGCTACCGTAACAATTGATTTATTGAAAGGAATATTATTTCGGAAAATGGTCCAATTAATTGGCCTCCAAGATCATGCGACATAACTCCTATGGTTTATTTTCTTCGGATTTATTCAAGTCATTGGTTTATGCTGATAAACCAGAAACAATAGACGCTTTGTAAGCCAACATACGAGGATGTATTGAAAAATTTTTAGCCTATAGGCTAATGTTTGGTTCTATAGAACCAAACAAAATTTCTAGTAATTCTAATCCTAAATTACGAATCTTTTGCATGGCAATATGAGATTTGTGTACCTACTGGGGCGTTGTCCTGTAAAAACAAAATACCTTTGGATAGCTTTCCGCGTCTCTTCTCTTTAATTTTTTCCTGTAGAGTGGTCAGTAATGTCGAATAGTAATCTCCAGTTATTGTTCTACCCTTATCCAAAAATCAATCATGATTACTTCATGGCAATCCCAAAAAACTAAAGCAAGAACTTCTCCAGCAGATTTTTGGACACGAAACTTCTTAGGTCTTGGAGAACCAATAAAGTGTCGCCATTCCATCGATTGTTGCTTTGTTTCTGGATCGTAGAAATGTAAACAATCTATAGTAACAATTCGGTTTAAGAATTCTATATCGTTTCTGCCCTTGCACGCTTTTGGTCAACATTCAAACATTTGGATTTGGGGATCCATTTTGCAGAAATTTTTCTCATGTCCAAATTGACGTGAACTATTTACTATGATGAACGCGTTCGTATGAAATCTTCATGAAGATTTCATACGGATATCTGAAGCACTGCAGTACTTCAGATATCCGTTTTAGCCAAATTCGATAGTCTGATAAAATCATGTTATGAACTGCATCGATATTTTCGGGGACTAACACAGAAACTGGCCTTCCCGATCATCGGTCATCATTTTCAATGGAAAATTTACCTCTTTTGAAGCTTGCAGTCCAATTTTTCACGGTCGCCTACGAAGGACATTGATTACCAAGGGTATTAAGCATATCTTCGTAAATCTGCTTACCTCTCAACCCTTTTAAATACAGGTACTTGATGATGGCTCGATACTCCTATTTTTCGATTTTGCACAATTTCGGTGGACATTTTTTTTTAAATTCATTGCGTAACTCTGGTTTACTTTTTTGAAGTCGAACATAGATGCATAGAATACCTGTTGCTGGCACTGATAAGATTTTGTTTAAGACTTTCTTGTCGATCGAAAATCTGAGAATTTGTCCTGCTTTTCATTTCTGCCAAAAGGGGTCGCGCTATTTTCGACTGCCGCAATAGCGCCACGACTGCAAAATACTTATTGCGGATTATTCCGGAACTAGACCAAAATCTGAAATCTAGAATGCCGTTTTGATTTACAAATTTTGTTCACTATTCTTAGTAAGGAGTCGTTACACCAGGTATTCTACGCATCTATCGTCGAACTCTACACTGACACTTCTAATAAGTTATTGTTCGTTGATATGGAATACAATATTTTGTTCATGCATGGAACTGGTCCATGCTAACTAGATATCAATAATATCAATACATCCTCGTAACTCGTGTTATTGCTGAAATAATGCATGAATTAGGTACTCGAAAAAGTGGTCCAAAATAGGTCTGGTCGAATGAGGTTCCTCCAGAGCTAGTCGTGGTGGACATATGTCGAAAATAATTTTCAAAACATAAATGTCATAAAATTATCTGTCAAATAAATAAAAATAATAATTTTCAATGGGATTCTATCCGCATAAATATCATGTCCTTCAAACTTTTTGTTTACTCAAGTTATTGATATAGATACAGTGAACTTACCTATTTCCAAATTGTTGAATGAAATCCAATCGATTCAAACCTTAGGTGACATATTTGGTTTTCAGATGCCTATTATATTATTTCGTTTTGAATAACGACTCGTTTGGAACATGCAACATAAATGTTTAGTTAACCTCTGCAGTGTTGCGTGGTTTTATTTAATCTAAATAAATCCGCAGTCTCTAGTTTCTTACGGGACAGCTAGAGAACTGGGTGGATGTAAATGAATGTGCTACATATATAGGTATGACGAGAAATTAACAGTATTTTTTCATCAAATATTTCCGTTTTGATACTCATGGATCTGAATAGAAGTCAAAGGGTGAAATGATTTAAGCGAACTGAAGGGATTGAGGAATAATAATTCCTTTGAGTCTGAACCCTTTAATTTGGCACTAATTTGTTTCAGTATAATATTGAGGTGTCGAGCTGAAGAACGATAAGGTCATCAAAATATCAGGGATGCGTTTTTCTGAAATTTTCATCAATTGTAAATCTAACCTTAGATTTTCTCAGAATTAGATCAAGGGGGATTTCATTGCACTGCGGATTATTTTTCCCCATCAGAGCTATTCTCGCCATAACGTTGTCTAAAGCATGCACAACCTGTACACAGGGTGTTCCTAAATTGGAGGTACAGATGAAAATGGGAGATTCCTTGAATAATTTTAACAAAAATTTGCATAAATTTGGGATGTTAAACGTTTCGTTTACGAAATTCAGGGTGTTAAATTTTGTTCTAGTTTCTTTCTGATAGTCTTCTTCGTTACTTGATACTACCTCTCTTAAATTTGCCATCAGAATTTACGAAATTAACTGAAAACTAAAAATATGCACATACACTCACTTCTTGAAGCTGCCCTAACTCAATTCCTAATATGCGATTCAACTATATTCACCCTAGGGTCGACTGGCCGACCTAGGGCATATGTCCGAATTTAATAGGAATTAGAAATGGTTTTTTTTTTCTGAAATAGACATAATAAACTGCGCAATAAAATTAACGCACATTATGGAAATCTCAAATTTATTCTACATGAAGGTGTTCTCAATGATAATTATTTTTATTTCCAAACGTACGATAACAACGTCAGTTCTCGACTGACAGGATCATCGAAAAGTTCTATTTCTCCGCCTAGGCGGAGAAATACTTTTCCCTCCGGCGCCGGCGGCAGGAAAAGTGTTGCTACGAAAAAGATTAATTGGTTACCATGAACATAGATGCATAGAATACAAAAACTTCCAAATCAAACGTCATTTTTATCTGATGAAGTTACATTAAATGTACAATTTTCATGAATTTGAAAACGTTTGGAAATAAAATAGCATATTTCATTCCGAGAAGAAGTGACTTTTCGTGGCTCGCTTTCAATTATCCGCCTCACTCCGTTCGGCGGATAAACTCAAGCTCGCCACGAAAAGTGACACTTCTCTTCCTTATAAAATAATATACTATTATCAGAATTATGCATGCATATTTTATCCACTTTCAACGTTTTTCTTCAATACAGATGTTTTCTCCCAGCAGGAATAAAAAAAGATGATATTATCAGATTTTGAATGTATTGGCTCCATTCTAAAATCAGTTGTTCTCGATCAATTCTTGTGATCAATAGTTTTTCTTTCGTTTGATTTTTTACACTCGATCGCTATGGAACGCGAAACACGCAATTTGACCCAAGAGGAATGTGCCCAACCGGTAGTTTTGCGAGAAGAAGGGTGGACATACACAAGAATTGCAGAATGGTTTGGAGTTTCCCATACAAGTGTGTCCAGAATGTTGCAGCGATTCAGGGAGAAGGGTATGAATGTCCGAAGACCAGGACAGGGTAGACCACGGGTAACAACTGCCATTCAAGAACGTTACTTGAGAGTTTCTTCGTTGAGACAACGGTTTGCAACCGCTCGCCTCCTTCAAAATCAGCTTGAGCAAACTCATGAGGTGCAAATTAGCACTAAGACAATAAGAAATCGCCTCAGAGAATATGATTTAAGGCCTCGTGTCGCGGCAAGAGGCCCAGCTCTTACCCCAACCCATCGAAGGGCGCGTTTGGATTTTGCGAGAGAGCATATCCATTGGGAAGAGGCCGATTGGAAAAGAGTTCTCTTCACAGATGAGTCTAGATTCTGCCTCTACCATTGTGATCGACGTTCCCTTGTATACAGACGTCCACATGAAAGATATGCTCAGTGCAATTTCCTGAATACCACTGGTTTCGGGAGAGGATCGATTATGGTATGGGATGGAATATCTTTGACTGCTCGCACAGACCTAGTGGTCGTTGATAATGGAGCTATGAATGCTGATAAGTATATAAGGAACATTCTTGAAGAGCATGTAGTGCCATTTGCTCCATACATTGGTGGAAATTTCATTTTTATGGACGATAATGCCAGACCCCATCGTGCGCGCATCGTTCAGGAGTACCTTGAAGAGGTTGAAGTCTCTCGAATGGAATGGCCAGCAAGAAGTCCAGATCTCAATCCGATTGAGCAGGTTTGGGACGACCTCAATAGAAGGCTGAGAAGTTCAGAAAATCATCCAACTCGGAGAAATCTGGGAAGGATTAGATCAGAACATTTTAAGATCACTCATTTTGAGTATGAACCGTCGGCGTCGTTGCCGAGCTGTAATTAACGCAAGGGGTGGAAATACCAAGTATTAAATCACTTATCAGCATTTCAGTATTTTGAAAATTGTTCATTTCTCTTCTTTCACATAAGATTCGGTGAAATCCTGAATTTTTCTTCCATTTAATGTGTCTTGTTTCGTTCAAAACCTTCCCGAGAGAACATAAAAAAAGTTATGAAGTCAATGTAGAATTAACTTTCATTAAAATTGAGATTTTCAGAATGTGCGTTAATTTTTTTGCGCAGTGTATTCACTTATTATCCATTAACTATTCATTTAATTTTTGGAATAAACTATCAGAATATGACGGATCATATAATTTATAAGAAACTGTGAAATTTAAAACTAGGGTAAGCGCTCGGTCGGCTGGCTGATCTTGTATGTATCTAGCAGCGACCGAATATTGAAGTAGGTGCTACATAGAACTATATTGGTATATATTGTATACGAGAGGATGACATGAGAAAGAACCTTTCCTGTTCTGAGTTAAAATATGAGATTTGAATTTCGAAATCGATAATTCACAATAAGATTCAATAAATTGAATTTTTATAATTAATTCCTATTCCATAATTATTTTCGGGTCAGCCCGGCCGAGCAGTCACTGGAACGCACACATTGTGATTTCTTTGGTATTCTCTTTCTCTGGATGGCTTTAGTCAGCTGCTACAAGGCAGTTTCTGTTGTTCAACCTTACCCTATGAGACATACGGGGTGTCCCAGAAGTCGCGCACCTTATTGAGGGGATCGAAAGTGAAAAATATTCTAAGCCCAAAAATCCATGTTTGAAATTTTTTGATGACGTAGTTAATTAATTAATGAAAGTAACCAATCAGGAGCGCCCTACACAAGAATAAGTAGGCAGTGGGGACGCGAGAGTGAGACGCCAGTCTCCGTTTACTGCGCGAAAAGCCGGCAGCATCTCTGGCGTCTCGCTCTCGCGTCCCCACTGCCTACTTATTCTTGTGTAGGGCGCTCCTGATTGGTCACTTTCATTAATTAATTAACTACGTCATCAAAAATTTTCAAACATGGATTTTTGGGATTAGAATATTTTTCACATTCGATCCGCTCAATGGGGTGCGCGACTCTTGGAAACCCTGTATATACAAAAAAATTGTCGTGATAAACTCATAATCACTAGATGTCTTCATGCCATGTCACTTGGTCTAACATGTTGGCCTCAAAAATTTAACCAATCATCATTTCCTTATTTAGTTAATTTGATGCTTATTTTCGCAGGGGTACTGAATGTGATGGACACTTTCTCAGCATTGTTGGAGTGGGATGGACAATGAACAACCCCACCAAGAGCTTGTCAAGTGTGTAGTGGTGGGTGATACAGCCGTTGGTAAGACTCGACTCATCTGCGCACGAGCCTGCAACAAGCAGGTTTCCCTTTCGCAGCTTCTCTCCACCCACGTACCTACAGTATGGGCCATCGATCAGTACCGCATCTACAAAGATGTTCTGGAAAGATCGTGGGAGGTTCGTACTGAAAAATACCATGCTTTTGAACATCTACATATATAAACTCACCATTTCAAAAAGAAATATTCAGCGATTTTGATTTTGCGAGTGATCATGAATTAATTCCAAAACATGAACATGGGCCAATCAACCATGATTTACTTACTGTGGTGCATCGGCAGCTGGAAAGCAGCTTTGGACAGAGAGGAGGGGGTAGCCATTCTTTATTTGGACATCTCTGAAGCCTCTGATTGGTGTCTAGGCAAAGATTGTTTCCTAAATTGAAACATCTTGCAATTAGGGAAAAAAATCTTCTTTGGTTGGAATCTTTTCAGTCTGACCAAGGATTCTACGTTCGTTTTCGACCGACAAAATTGTGCGGATTGGCGTCCCCCAGGAATAAGTTCTCGAACCGCACTTGTTTATTGCATGTGTAAGTGACTTAGTTCATCACATACAGTCTGACACAAATGTTTTCAATTGCTCCATCCTTTTTCATTATTTTTGCTTGAAATTTTGACCACATTACAAGACCATCTGGTGTGGCTCTAATTTCTTACCGTAAATTTTTGTTTTCTTTCGAGATAACTTAGTTTCGAACTAGGGATGTGCCGAAGCAGAAAAAAACGTATAGCTTTTGCACTTACCGAAAAGTTCACAATTTTCGTTGCAACCTTCACGGATTCTGCACCAACTAGCTCAAGGGAATGGGTATAAGGCACATAATTGGTGTCTGAACACCATTGTAGTGACCGTTCTATACATATAAGCAGCGCTTTCAAAATATTGTCGCCTAATGGGCCTACCACACGCTCAAGCTTCACCACAGTTTGGCTTGCGCAGGCATCTCGTACGTAAAGACTGAACACAACAGTTGCTACCACACGGCACAGTTAAATACGTGCAAGCCTCATTCTGGACAAAGTCGTCGACACGGTAAAAATACGTCCGAACGAAGAACGTACCAGCCTGGCTTGCGCAAGCCGGACTTGCACAGGCAAAATTTCAAGCAGGTCGAAAATTACACAAGCCAAGCCGTGGGGTTTGCGCGGTATACAGTTTTCCCAACCACACGCTCAGTGTTCAGTGTTCAAGCCGGTTTGCGCAAGCAAAACTGTGGTGAAGCTTGAGAGTGTGGTAGGCCTATAATATATACGAGCCAAAGCATCGATGGAGTGCATGTTGGGCATCCCTCCCATACACCTCGCCATATATCATAAAGGTGGCTATGAAAACAACACTCAGAATCTGGGAACAGGGACAATGGTGGGATCGCGGAGGATTCACCATCTCAAGATGGTGGAGGACATTAAACCGTCCCTCCTCCACAGAGGGAACCGTGGGGGCACCCGATTCTGCTTCGACGAGCCCTACAAAGTAGTTGTCCCTGACAGAGATCAGTGGTGTAAGCCAGACAGGCTACTAAAACCTGAAGGTCCCACCTGGTACACCGACGGCTCGGTTTGCAACACCGGTGCCGGTGCTGGGATCGTTGAACCAAGAACAAAGTGGTCCATTCCTCTAGGAAAAGACTGCTCAATAGCACAGGCAGAGCTATATGCTGTCCTCGTATGTGTGGTGGAGAGTATCCACAGAGGATACTCAGGAAAACACATATACATATGTTGCACACTGAAATCCCTCTCTGATATAAAAGTAACCTCAAACTTGGTGTACGAATGCAGAAAGGCCCTGCGCACGCTTGGCTCAGATAACACTCTCAATGTTGTCTGGTGCCCGGAGCATGCGTCGATCTCTGGTAACATAAAAGCAGGTAACTTAGCCAAATAAGAGACTCGCTCGGCGTTTACTGGACCGGAACCCGCGCTTCCTATCTCTCACACTTATTATATCAAAAACCTCTTCAAGAGATGGATTATAAGAAATTCTCCTCTGAGTGGAACACGAGAACGGATCTCAGGAAGTCGAGACTCGTTATCAAGGGGCCTGCTTCGAAGCCGGAGGTCAAAAAGCTCTTGATTTTCGAGAGGCAGCAATGGTCTCTGGTGACTGGTGCTCCAACTGGTCATCTGTTTAACAAACATTCAAAAAGAATGGGTCTAACTGAGTGTTCCCTGTGGCGTTGGTGCAAGAACGCGGATGAAACGGCGGAGCATATACTGTTCGCGTGCGGCAACTTATCTACACTAAGGTTAACACACCTAGGGAACACTACACCTTCCATCTCTATGGTGAGAGGGACTCCTCCTTGTCGGTTCGCGGTATTCTTGTCAGCGTGCCTTCGGGTCTCTAGTATTACACAAATGCGGTATGAACAATGAACCATAAGGCCTACGTTCGGCCAACCAAAGGAGCCGCACGAGAAGAAGAAGAATATACACTGCGCAAAAAAATTAACGCACATTATGGAAATCTCAAATTTATTCTACAAATGAAGGTGTTCTCAATGATAATTATTTTTATCAGAATTATGCATGGATATGTTATCCATTTTCAACGTTTTTCTTCAATACAGATGTTTTCTCCCAGTAGGAATAAAAAAAAGATGATATTATCAGATTTTGGATGTATTGGCCCCATTCTAGAATCAGTTGTTCTCGATCAATTCTAGTGATCAATAGTTTTTCTTTCGTTTGATTTTCTACACTCGATCGCTATGCAACGCGAAACACGCAATTTGACCCAAGAGGAATGTGCCCAAGCGGTAGTTTTGCGAGAAGAAGGGTGGACATACACAAGAATTGCAGAAAGGTTTGGAGTTTCCCATACAAGTGTGTTCAGAATGTTGCAGCGATTCAGGGAGACAGGTATGAATGTCCGAAGACCAGGACAGGGTAGACCACGGGTAACAACTGCCATTCAAGAACGTTACTTGAGAGTTTCTTCGTTGAGACAACGGTTTGCAACCGCTCGCCTCCTTCAAAATCAGCTTGAGCAAACTCATGAGGTGCAAATTAGCACTCAGACAATAAGAAATCGCCTCAGAGAATATGATTTAAGGCCTCGTGTCGCGGCAAGAGGCCCAGCTCTTACCCCAGCCCATCGAAGGGCGCGTTTGTATTTTGCGAGAGAGCATATCCATTGGGAAGAGGCCGATTGGGAGAGAGTTCTCTTCACAGATGAGTCTAGATTCTGCCTCTACCATTGTGATCGACGTTCCCTTGTATACAGACGTCCACATGAAAGATATGCTCAGTGCAATTTCCTGAATACTACTGGTTTCGGGGGAGTATCGATTATGGTAGGGGTTGGAATATCTTTGACTGCTCGCACAGACCTAGTGGTCGTTGATAATGGAGCTATGAATGCTGATAAGTATATAAGGAAAATTCTTGAAGAGCATGTAGTGCCATTTGCCCCATACATCGGTGAAAATTTAATTTTTATGGACGATAATGCCAGACCCCATCGTGCGCTCATCGTTCAGGAGTACCTTGAAGAGGTTGAAGTCTCTCGAATGGAATGGCCAGCAAGAAGTCCAGATCTCAATCCGATTGAGCAGGTTTGGGACAACCTCAATAGAAGTCTGAGAAGTTCAGAAAATCATCCAGCTACTCTTAATAACTTAGGAATCCAACTCGGAGAAATCTGGGAAGGATTAGATCAGAACATTTTAAGGTCACTCATTTTGAGTATGAACCATCGTTGCCGAGCTGTAATTAACGCAAGGGGTGGAAATACCAAGTATTAAATCACTTATCAGCATCTCAGTATTTTGAAAATTGTTCATTTCTCTTCTTTCACATAAGATTCGGTGAAATCCTGAATTTTTTCTTCCATTTAATGTGTCCTGTTTCGTTCAAAACCTTCCCGAGAGAACATAAAAAATAAGTTATAAAGTCAATGTAGAGTTAACTTTCATTAAAATTGAGATTATCAGAATGTGCGTTAATTTTTTTGCGCAGTGTATAAGTCCATCTGTTTCTGAAAAAACTCTTTGGATATCAATTAAACATAGGTCAGTAAAATTTATTGTCTTCTATCGAAATACACATATCCTCTACGTTTCCCGTGTTAATTTCCATTTGGCGCATGCGTACACCTCATGCTCATTCTTACATAATATTCGGGTTCACTCTTTGACAAACCGGGGTCATTATGGTTCGGTTAGCCTTCCGGGGACTGCGACCATGTAGATCTCTTGTTCTCTACCCTACTAATTCATTGAAACCCAAGGAGGTCGTCAATGGTGTTGATAAAACTGACAACATCCTTAGGAGCCTTGGCCTTTACCTCTTGGGTATTAAGGACCGGTTTCCCCATCCGAATGGTTCTTAGGCCAGCTTCTTAGGACACTTGCATGCCATGTGTTCAGCTGTTTCTGCTTCTGATCCACAGAGCCTACGTATCTCATCTGCTGACCTTCCCAAAAGGTACAACAAATGATGTTTGTACCGACAGTGCTCCATCGGCAGACCTACCATCACTCGAAGCTCATCTCGTGACAGCTTCAGGAGCTTATTGGTATAGGCCGGTGAAATCATCACGAATTTCTTGGAGTGAGTGTTTCTCCAGAGGGTTTATCTGTTATCCAACTCCAATTGTTCACACTGCCTTCCAAGCTCACATATCTGTTCAGGTCCATCAGGTGTTAACCTTGATGCAGTTCTTGAAAGTTCATCAGATTTTTCATTTCCCTCAACAACACAATGCCCTGAAACCTATAGTAGATTCAATTTATGGCCTTTGACCAGTTGCTTTATGGTGTAACGACACTCCCAGGTCTGCAGAGATCCCTGGCAGTGTGATCCCAGGGACCTCAGCGTGGCCTGGCTGTCCGTGGTGATGAAGATATGCGCCCCTTTGAGGTTTATTTAAAGGCTCTCCTGGGCGCATACATAAACAGCCAGTATCTTGGTCTGTAAAATAGAGGGCTCACTTCCCAGGACTTCAGAGATCCTCAGTCAAGATCCGTATATCCCAATGCCAGTGCCTCCCTCTGATTTTGATTCATCGGTAAACCATATGGATGACTTTTTGTCCAAGCGATTCACGAAACTTATTGCACTAGGACGGTCAGCTATGACCGATTCAAAGGGCGTTTCGAAATCGAATATTGTTGGCATAACATCCGATGATTGAAGTCATATTGATAGTATTAGATATAAAAATAAGGCAGCGATAAGTTGATGAATGAAGCCTGTTCGAAGGCACTGACTTAGGTAGAAAATACATCGAGAGCAAACTATTCAATGCGTGAGCACACAAAATATATGATTGAAATTCCTGAAATTTTAGGCTGCGGACTCTTTATATCCACGAGAGTCTGGAGCTGGATCCCAAGATAGCCCTTGTATAGATCCGCTTCTGTCTGTTAAATGACTATAATATGTGGATTTTGGTGTCGAAAATAGTCTCAGAATACTGATTAAGACTTCGTAGTTTTATGTAATTCCGTACGTCAGCATGACTATAAGCAAGATAACTTACGGAAGGAACTAGAGTTCTTCAATGGGCATTATTGATCCAATGGTTTTGGATTTATTGGTTGAATTCAGTATCCGCTCGATACGAATTCGAAGAAGCGCGAAATAGGTCAGATCCTCAGGTTATTGTTTTTATAATTTTTTGTATTTTCAGGTAGTAGATGGAGTGAACGTTTCTTTACGACTATGGGATACTTTCGGCGACCACGAAAAAGACCGAAGATTCGCCTACGGCCGATCGGACGTGGTTCTCCTCTGCTTCAGCATCAACTCCCCAGTGTCCCTAAGAAACTGCCGTTTGATGTGGTACCCAGAGATAAGGAAATTCTGTCCTAACACCCCTGTCATTCTAGTAGGTTGCAAGAACGATCTTCGTTTTATGTATCGCGATGAGACCTACCTGAGCCACTTCAAAGACAGATCTCCGTTCATCAGAGCTACAAGAAAGAGTGATTTGGTGATGCCAGACGAAGCGAGGGAAGTTGCCACAGAATTTGGTGTTTATTATTACGAAACTTCTGTGTTGACTTACTATGGAATTAATGAGGTTTTCGAGAACGCAATACGTGTCGCGTTGATCGCCCGCCGTCAGACTCGTTTCTGGATGACGAACCTAAAACGGGTACAGAGACCTCTCTTGCAAGTCCCTTACAAGCCTCCTCCTCCCGTCAAACCTAAGGTGACAGTGGCTCCCAGCGCTTACAGTGATCATATGCGTCAATTATGGGCGTCGAGACCAAATACGGACATTGTGTTAGTTTGTGGTTCCGTGGGATTCCCAGCACATCGGTTCATCTTGGCCGCCTGCAGCAGGGCTTTCTGTAGGTTACTCACTGCGGATCTTATGGCACGTAGCACTAGTGACTCGAGTATGGTTAGCTCGTTGGGAGATTTTGCCGACGACACAGAATATTTGGTGAGTGAAATTAATCTTAATTAAGTCTTAAAGCTGTCTTTTGTGCAAGAGAAATTCGGACATTTTGTTGCATGCAGATCCGCCCTGTTGCCAGATAGTTATCACGTAATCGCCATCAGCCAATAGAGAGGCACTGAAATGTTTATGCTAATACATATATCTTAGATGCAAGCTGTCCTGACCCTAAAGGCTTGTTCGGACTAGGCCAGTATTTTAGTCGAGTGGAGAGTCGATTCGCCCACTGACTACTCTACCACAGTTTCAAAGACTCTTAAACACTATAAGGTAGTAGGTACATCATCCTGATACACCACTCGACTCGATTGCTGGCGTTCGCACACGGGAAATTACAAATTCATTCGCTACTCGACTAATCTACTGGCCTAGTCCGAACAAGCCCTAACTCACGAGTGGTTTCTCTGAGAAGGTCTCAATATAAATCCCTCCAAAAAAAATACTGGTGCCATTAACCAGGAGAAATAAATTTTTTCTGTTGGCATCAATCATGAACGGGATCACCCTAACCCCAACGAACCACACCAAATATCTAGGTGTTATATTCGATCAAAGTCTATCTTGGAATCCACACCTCGAGGCTGTGATCAGTAAGGGTCAGAGAGCTTTCTTCACATGGTCGGAAAAACGTGAGGGCTAAAACCTGAACTGGATCTTTAAATACATTTTGCGGCCAATCGTTACCTATGCAGCTCCCGTTTGGTGGCCAAGAGCAGAACTAGTGTCAGGGCAATCAGCCCTGGAAAAACTGCAAAGAACAGCGTGTCTATCTATCACAGGAGCATCACGCTCTTGCCCACCTGCTGCCATGCAAGTCATCTTGGACCTGCGTCTCCTAGAAATCTTTTTGGAAAGTGAGGCGGCTAGGTGGTCTATCAGGGTGGCAAAAGAACGAGAACTGAAAACTGGCGACTAGTCAGGACACCTTCGCATTCTGAATGAGTGCAAGGAGCTTCTGGATGTGGTCACTGACAACCTACCATTGAGACTCGTTTTTCAGAAAAACTTAAACACGGCATTTCCAAGGAATGAACAATGAGCTGATAATGAAGAGGTTTTCCTCAGAAGGTCTGCGGTATTTTATATCGATGGCTCGAAAACCGAAGATGGACGAGTGGAAGCCGGCGTAATATGGTCCCTTGATCCAATTAGTCATACCAATGGGTTTCTGTCCTTCGGTATTTCAAGCAGAAACCCTTGCCACAAGGGAGTATGTTGCGCTTTGTATAGGACGCAACTAGCGAAGAGCAAGAATATATATAGTATCGGACAGCAGAGCAGCCCTGCTATCGCTTGACTCCCCACTAGTTTAGTCGAAGTTATTCTAGCAATGTAAAACGTCCCTCAACATACTCGGAGGAAGAAACCAGGTCAACCTTATATGGGTGCCTGGCCACTCTAGGATAGCTGGCAAAGAAGCGGCCGACCGACTAGCCAGGGGTCAATCCCCATCATCGGCCCAGAGCCATTTTTGGCTTCAAGCGATGGTAGGTAACGAATGGGAACAAAAGATAAAGCTCGCGTTCTAGCGAAAGATCAATGGACGAAGACAGGTCGTCATTTCTCTCCTACTCGACGAGCTGGACTGAAAAAATTCTCTCACCCCGTAAACTGAAACTGAGGAAACTGGCAGCGTCTATCAGCTCTGGTAATGCTTCGCACAGGCCTTGGCTTCTAAGGTCAACCATAGGGTTTAGTCCATCTCTGTCTGTATAACACATAAAACTAAGTGAAAGGACCCCGCACTTTCCTTATGGCAAATGGCGTTCCGTCAAATGTTCTAATATTTTGGTATAATATGTAGTACTCGACCTACTGATCAAAAGTGTCCATTGCCCCAACTCAATCCTATGAGTAGTTTTGGAGATACAGGGCGTTGAAGTTGAGAATTACCCACTTTTACTACGCTCGTATCTCGGAACAGAATCGAATGAACTTCAATTTTCCTCAAGAATCATTTGACTCCATCCCCAGGAAGCAACCATATAGAGGAATATGACCGAAAATCGTTACGAATACAGGGTTATCCATAATTGAATGCATGCCCGATTTTGAAAGTATAAGATATGCCAGTTCCAGAGCGAGAACGTTGGCTAAATGAACTATTTCAATAGATCGAAAAAACCTGAAATACCCAGAATTCATACTGGGTGATCCATTATTATAGAACCTATTCACAATGTGGGTTAAGTGGACACCCTGTATTTTTGGGTTGATTTAAGATGTTTGTTTGATTTTTTCAGAACATATCACCATGGACTTCAAAGAATACAGGGTGATTCAGTCATGAAATAAACTGTGAACCTCACGAAAATACCCAAAAACCATCTTTTTTTTCATCACCCTCTATTTCAAGATTAACTCCATTGAGGTGGGAATTTTCTCTCACCACTGTACTTGATATCAAAGAATCAATACGGCTGAGAGTTTTTTTCCACCTCCTATGAGATTTTTTTTATGCTGGAATAAGAATAGAATAACATAAATAAATAATTTTCATATTACATAAAAAAATCTGGTCATAGACAGTGGATGAAAACTCTCAGCCGTATTGAAGTTTTTATATCAAGTTCAGTGGTGAAAAAAATTCCCACCTCAACGGAGTTAATCTTGGAATAGAGGGTGATAAAAAAGGTGATTTTTGGGTATTTTCGTGAGGTTCACAGTTTATTTCATGACTGAATCACCCTGTATTCTTTGAAGTCTATAGTGATATGTTCTGAAGAAATCAAACAAACATCCTAAATCAACCCAAAAATACAGGGTGTCCACTTAACCCTCATTGTGAATAGTTTCTATAAAAATGGATCATAGTATGAATTCTGGGTATTTCAGGTTTTTTCGATGTAACAACAACATATTATTATTATTATTATTATTATTAGTCAATGTTAAGAGCTGAGGCAAAGCCTATGCAAGCTCAAATACAGAAAGAAATCAATTAATACAAAACAAAACTTAAATACTGAAAAAAAAAGAAATGATTCAGAAACAGAACAAAACTCAGGTATCTAATGGACGATTACTAATGTCTTTTATGTCGGTATAATTTGTTCTTAAATGCATTCACATTTACAGCTCCCACAACATCAGCTGGTAAGTTGTTCCAGGTGGAGAACACTCGATTAGATAAGAAGTGCTGGCGATGGGTTGTTTTGAAGTTCTCCTTACGCAACTTATACGCGTGGCCTCTCAAATTATTCCTGTTGTAGGCGAAGAAAGCTGACAGATCGGCGCCGAAGGTCATATTCACTATTCTGAAGCTCACAATCAAGTCACCCCTCAAACGGCGATCCTGGAAGGATGTTAAACCAAAAATTCTCAATCTTTCCTCGTAGCTAGGTCGCACTGCTCCATACGGTATACGAGTGGCCCATCTTTGAACTCTCTCCAGTTGTTCAATATCGGACCTGAGGTTGGGACACCAAGCCGGTCCGGCGAATTCAAGAATAGGACGTACATAGGTTGAATAAATTCTGGAACAAACCGCCGGAGAACAACCACGAAAGGACTTCGAAATCATGAACACCAAGCTTCTAGCCCTTGCCGTAATCTTTTTCACGTGCTTTGACCAACTCAAGTCCGAAGTAACTGTCAATCCAAGGTCTTCGTGGCAATCCGTCGGAGTGAGTCGATGGCTACTCAAGAAATAGGGATGTCCCGGATTCCGCTTTCCAATGTGAAGAACACAACACTTCTCCAGATTCAACGGAATCAACCAATCTTCAGACCAATCAGACAGCGAATCGAGATCTGATTGAAGTAATACTGAACTAGAGGCATTGTTATAAATTTTTGTGTCATCGGCGAACTGGGAACATGAGGAACGCAATATGTGAGGCAGATCAGCAGTATAAATTAAAAAGAGCAATGGTCCTAAAACTGACCCTTGAGGAATACCACTGGTAACGTGTCTTGGTGCCGAAGTGGCATCTGAAACCCTAACAGAAAACTTTCTATTTTTCAAGAAAGCCTCAACCCAGAGTAGAAGATCCCCCCTCACTCCGAAATGCTCCAGTTTGTATAGAAGGCGACGGTGAGGAACACGGTCGAATGCCCTCGAGAAGTCGAGGTAAACGACATCAACAGGAATGTCCACATCAAAGGCCTTAGTCCAGTCGTTGGTGCACTCCAGAAGGTTTGTGAGAACCGAGCGACCGGGCAAAAATCCATGCTGGTTCGATGGAATGATTTCATTAGGAAGCAGGAACTTGGTCATCTCCTCCAGTATAATGCGTTCACAAACTTTCGAGGCAATTGATGTGAGGCTAATAGGGCGATAGTTGTCGGGGTTGAGCTTATCACCCTTCTTGAAGACTGGTGTCACCGATGCCCGTAACCACGAAGAAGGCAAAGTGTGCGATCGGAAGACACGGAGAATATCATTGCTAGAGGTATACACAATGAATTAGCACAGTATTTCAGTACTCTAGCAGACACCCCATGAGCACCGGGCGAGGAGTCAACACGCAATGCCTCAAGTTGTGTCATTACCAATTCGGGTGAAAACTGTACCTCACTCACCTCGACCCGACAGCGCCCACACTTGACTGTTGGTATTGGTCCATCAGGCTCAACCGTGAATGATGAGGCGAATGACTCGGCCAAGGCCTCAGCAGACTGTCCGAGATCACTACAAATCGCGCCAGAGCTTCCTCTTACCATCGGAATTGAGGTCTTCGTCCCAAGGAAGGATCGCACATATTTAAAAAAATTTTTCCTGTTGTTGGAGGAAACTACATTACTCTCAAACTGCTTCTTTGCATTGTCAATTGCCACGGATAAACGGTTGGAAAAACTGCGGTGCTCAGCGAAATCCTCCACCCGTCTGCGTCTGGTAATCTTTGCCATAGTCTGCGCTTGTGTCGTATCATATCACGCAATCTGTCATCTATCCAGGGCTTGATCGGGATGACTTTAACAAATTTGGATGTTTTATTTTCCCTGATTGCCTTCTCGACAACATCAACCAAGCCATCCCACATCTCCCCCACGTTTTGGTCTCTAAAATGATCCGCCCATATGATACTGGAAATACTCTCGTCGACTTTAGTATAATCTATCACATCTATTTTCTTTCTAAGAATAGAGGACCGAGAGGATGTGTAAAATTGAATCTTTGATTTCAAAGTGACGTGGTCCGATTTCCCGAATGGCGGCAGATACTCAATTTCAGCAGATAGGTCGGGATCGTTTGTTAAGATGAGATCGAGCAAAGAGGGCGCCTGATTAAAACGATATCTTGTGGGCTTGTCAATAAGTTGCAAGAGACTAGAATCCAAAAACATACGTGCAAAAGGTAATGACGGTGAACTGGGTGTTGGCAACTGCAATAGTGGCCAAGAAATGTCCGGCAAGTTGAAATCGCCCGCGATGGGTGTGTCTTTTTGATCAGCTAGTTGTTGTAGATGACTTATGAGAACAGCATCGTGAACACATGCTCTTGGTCTGTAGACACATCCAATAGTGAGCTTGAAATTATTAAACTCAATGTCCACGAATAGGTTGTCAATTCCGGGTGTTGCAATAGATGAAGTAGAAATGGTGGATGCGCAAACGATACTTTTCTTCACATAAATGCAGACACCTCCGTGTCCAAGGGTGGTTACACTGTCACTACGGTACAGGGAATAATTGGGAATATGAACCACCGAGTCTGGTATACCCGGCTGAAGCCACGTTTCAGAAAGAAGAATTATACTGGGATCATACACCTGCACAAAAGTTAGTAGCTCACGATATTTAGAGATGAGGGACTGAACGTTAGAGTACACCAGACACCACTCGTTGAAGTTGGTCAGTTTTTTGAACCAGTAGCGTCCTGTATGGTCACAATGACAGGTTCCCCCCGAATATATTTAATAGTGAGATTTCTTTCTCCCGATGCTTCCCTTCTTTTTAATAATGCACGGGTCGTATCCAGTTGTTTGAGTTGTTCAGGAGTTTTGTCGTCGGTGAGTATGAAGTCTCTATAAGATTCCTTGCATTGCATAGACTTTTTATTGCGTAACAACGAACTCACAACGGCCGAGTTAGACATGGTAACTCTTAACATACGAGGCCTAGAGGAGTTCACCCTTCCCAATCGTGCTGTTTTAACAATAAAATTCGGTGCCTCAGGATCCACCTGCTTCAGAACGTCAGAAGCGACCACTGAATCGCTGGAAGAAGATGACTCAGGAATGTTCTTTATAATTATATTGAAGGAGCGCTTGGTGCGCTCAATAATTTCATTGGTATCCACTTGAGCAGAGCATGGACTACTAGTTCTTAGAACTTCAACATCTTTTATGACTTCAGAAAAATCAGAAACAAGAGTGGCATGAGATGTCTCCAAATTACTTATCTTCTTCTCACAAGCGGCGATGGAAATGGAGTGGCAACCAAGTATTTGGGTGTGACACTCAAGTGTTTCACGGCATTTACTCATCTCCGCCATTTTGCGAACGTTCTCGCTCTGGAACTGACATATTTTATACTTTCAAAATCGGGCATGCATTCAATTATGGATAACCCTGTTTTCGTAACGATTTTCGTTCATATTCCTCTATATGGCTGATGTCTGGTGATGAAATGAAATGTTTTTTTAGAAAAATTGAAGTTCATTCAATTCTGTTCCGAGATACGGGCGTAGTAAAAGTGGGTTATTCTCAACTTCAACGCCCTGTATCTCCAAAACTAGTCATAGGATTGAGTTGGGGACATGAACACTTTTGATCGGTAGGTCGACTACTACATTATACCAAAATTTTAGAACATTTGACGGAACGCCATTTCCCATAAGGAAAGTGCGGTATACAATTTAATTTATTTTGTCGCACCGTGTATTGTAGAGCGTCAGAGAGACTTCCAAGTATTGCTTGAACTTCCTCACCCACTTTGTGAAGGTCGAAACAGTAATGATAACAGACGCACATTGTTATCATAAACAAACCTCACAGCTTGATCTAGAAATTGTAGAGAAATTACAAAAGGAATAGAAGCAAAAGAAGAAAATAAATCATTAAACTAGGGCCTTCGATATTCATCATTCCACATATACTCTTGCGAAAAAGGAAAGTCCTAAAACATTTACCATCCGAAAAATTATTGGAAGAAAACTAGTTAGTGGACAATACCACGTGAAATACTGTAAGCACTATGCTTTAATCACATATCTCAATTCTGATTACAAATTGAAGAAATAAATGAGCTGAATAAAATACGAGAACTCTCCTGGAGAGAAGAATGGACTGCTGTACCAATTCTTATCACCACGAGAATAAAAGAATAAAATATGTATGAAATCGAAACAAATACCACAAAGTAAAAAGTGTAGGAAATGGTACTTACGGTTGGTCTGATTTGATGATATGTGTCTGCTGGTTTTCTTCCTTACGGGTGTAGTCTTCATCTCACGGAACTCATTCACTTTTGGGTACGAAGAAAGCGAGGGTATATGTCTGTTAAGGCAGAGGTATAATTAAACTGAACAGAGGGAACAGGTAGGACCTTTCTTTGGGGCTCTAGCTGAACCACAGAGAAAGTGGGTAAAGTCATAGTACTGGTTCTTCTATGTTACCGCACCATTCGCTTGTGGTACTAGAAACAAAAATATGAATGAAAAGGAGGATAATGTTCCTAAGCTTGGAACAAACTAAAATACATGTGAGAATTGGACTAGCAGAGATCTAGTTTCCGAAGTACACCACCAGGTGGCAACACCCCAGGAAGACAATGCATTACCGGTTTCTGGCTTATTAGCCGTCATCAGATACATATAGCCTTATCCTGAGATGAGAACCAACTGAAACGGCAGAACTTATATTACTCCCTAGCAAGAACTATTGAGTACAGTTTTGTACAGTAGTTCCACCTAGGGTGGTCCTGTGGTGGTGCCACCTGGTGGTGTACTTCGGAAACTAGATCTCTGCTAGTCCAATTCTCACATGAAAAATATGAATTTTAGCATTTTGTGCAAAAAACGCCTGGATGAAAAATTCGCTGTTTCAGGTCAAGAATGAACAGAAAACCTGCAAAAGGAGAGCTAGCTGTCAAGCCTTGCCCACTGCCAGGGATTTGGATCATCCAGCATTCCAATGCATCAGAAACGTACAACCAGAAGGGCAAACCATAGTCACCTTGTCGAAATTAGTTACTCCTGCCGCTGTCCGCCAATGTCTGCAGTTTGCCTATACGGGAACAGTTGACCGCAGTGCACTTAATTTACAGGTAAATATGTTCGTGTCCACATCGTTCAATTTTCTAACAATGTGCTCATTTCAGGAAACTAGAGAAGCTGCCGAATTCTTAGAACTGCCTCAACTTCTCGTTCTGTTAACGAAACATCCGTTTCTAGATCCGGATCATCCTGATCTCAAGTACGAATCATACTTGAAACGGAGGTTTAAAGATATTTGTATCGATCAAGGTCTATTCGCGGATGTCATTTTTGAACTGGATGGCGGTGCTTGCGCTGCTCATAAAGCTATGTTAACAGCGAGATGTGATGTCATGAAAGCCATGTTCAGTGGGGATTTCAGAGAAAGTCAAGCCAAAGTGGTAAGTCTTGTAATGTCCACAAAAACTCCATATACTAACTGACAAAGAAACTGGAACACCCAGAAGGAGCTGGTTAAATTTAAATATTTTTTTTTTGGTAAAACGAAGATAGTATAGCAAGGTCTAAATGATTGAAATTTGGAGAGAAAAAAGGAAGTATTCTTTTTCATGAAAGGGGAAGTAATCGAAAACACATTATGTTTTGAATGCTAATCTATTGGCGATCGATTTCGGCAATAATTGCCATCATCAGGCCAGCTGAAAACAAACAAGATCATACAAATCAGTTTCAAACATATATAAAAGTATTATATTTTCATTTAATATCTACAGGAAGGCAACACAGACAGACTCGAACATCCCCTTTGAATCACACCACGCTCCTCCTATAAAGAGAACAGTCTTTAGATTTTTGTTTAATAGACTCCTCAATGTCCCACTATCCGAAGAAAACTACAAGAAGGAAGTCAATACAATATATCAAATCGGTAAAAACAATCACTTTCCCAAGAGTTTCATAGATGATATTCTAACCTCTATAAAGAGAAAAAGAATCATCAATAAAATATACCCTCATTGCTCAGTTCAAAAACATTTTATATCTTTCCCATTCTATAACATATTTAATCAGAAAATTCTTTCAACTCTTAATAAATACGACTACAGCATTGTGAACAGACGACACAAAACTCTTGAAAATATGTTGGTCAATAATAAATCAAAAACAGAAAAAGACCAATACAGGGGTATATATAAAATAACATGTATGGACTGCCCCTGGTTTTATATCGGCATGACAACGAGAACCATGAAAAAACGCTTTAATGAACATCAAAAAAACCGCCCCAACTCAGCGTTGGGTAACCTCCTAACAGAACTTGACCACAAAACCACCTTAGATAATTTAGAGATACTACACAAAGGGAATAAATATAGAAGACTGATATTACTTGAACAACACGAAATTAACAAAAATTAACACGACCAACATCTCTTAAACGATTTTTCAGATTTTAACGGCAACGCAAACATTTTCAAATTGAAAGACCTACCTACAGACACTTTAAACTTCCCGCCTCAAATATGACATTAAACCCCCCCCCAACTTCCTTAACCTCCATATCCTTTTTCTGGAACATTCATTCCACAACGTCAGACTCAACAATCGAAGTAAAAAGTAAAAAGAAGGATAAAATAACATATAGCGGAAAACTTATATTAAAACAATTTATGGTCAAGACACTTATCGATACCAACAAAAAGAGACTCTATGATAGAACTTATACATTTATACGCCTTGACGGTAAGCATACCTCTAACCTAAAATATAGGAAAAATTTGTAAAATAAAATAATATTGTATAAATAGAGGCCAAGATATTTCAGAAAAAAAAAATTTAATACTTTTATACTTATATGTTTAAAACTGATTTGTATGATCTTGTTTGTTTTCAGCTGGCCTGACGATGGCAATTATTGCCTAAATCGATCGCCAATAGATTAGCATTCAAAACATAGTGTGTTTTCGATTACTTCCCCTTTCATAATAATATTTGAACACACTGATGGAGACATTCATTGCAAATATTCTTTTTCAATTAATTTATTAATAATGTGTTTGTCCACCGCGATTATCTATACCTACATACTCTCCAACACGTCTTGGCATTGATGCAATAAGATAGTCTATTTCTTCTTGAGGGTTACTATCCCAAGCTACCTGTACTCCATGTCTCAGAGCCGCCAAAGTCCGTGGAGGCTGGGGTAAATTTCCAAGCCTTCTACTTCTACTCATGACGTCCCAAACATGCTCTATGGGCGAAAGATCGGGGCGGCCATAGCAAAAGATTCACATTTAAACTAACTCTGGCAACATGAGGTCGAGCATTATCTTGCTGAAATATGGAATTCTCGAGCCGGTTAAGGTAAGGGAGAACATATGGCTCCCCTAGTTGTTGGAGGTAACGCAGCGTTGTCATGTTACCTCGAATCAGTGGCGCACCCAGGATTTAGTTATGGGGGGGCTGAACTGAAGAAAATAATTGTTCTTGCTATATACAGAGAGTTTCATCGGTAAATGAACATTCGGTAACCGGATCTAGAGCAATCATAGACGAGTCCAAAAAACCGATATATGATAGGTCTAATAAAATCCATAACACCATAACCGAGATAGAGGACAGTTTATGTATTCACCAAAAATTCAAATTTCTCATAACTTTTGAACCAACCAGTATAGTCGGTTGATATTTGGAACGTATGATCCACTTTCGCATATCGATCGATTTACTTTTGAATTTCCCAAAAATTCCAGATCCGGAAAAACATTATTGATTGAAATAAATTTATTTGACGTCAACAAAGATTAATAAAAAAATTACGAAGCATAAAACTTAGCGTGAATTACAGAAGGTGCTCGAAAGTACCACTATTTTGCTCAATACACATTCTTGCCCTCTTCAAAATATGTCTGATACTTTTTTCATCATATCTGGATTATTACGTATTTTATTGCAAGCGACTCCGATACGTGGCAATTGGCATGATGTCCTCCTCACTTTCTATTTCAGATGAATATACTGAACATTTCAAATAACCCCTAATGAAATAATCAACAGGATTGAAATCTGATGATCCAGCGGGCCAGGCATGCGGTCCACCTCTGCCAATCCACATATTTCGAAAGTTCTGATCCAACAATTGCCTGATCATTACTCTGAAATGGGGTGGAGCTCCATCATGCTGAGAATGCATTTCTACAATGTCCTTACGTACGGTGTGGCGTTTATGAAAATCGATTGATTGGACCACAAGTTCTGCCAAGACAGCTTACCGGTGATCACTGATCTTCACTTAGATTTCCTCCAAAATCATCTTCCTGTATTATTCGAAGGTACGGACATTATGCATTTTCAGCAAGATGGAGCTCCATCCCATTTCAGAGTAATGGCCAGACTCAGACAACCGTCTTTTGTGTATTAAGTATGTTAAATAATAAAACACTTCTTGGTGGATAACGTGTTGTTTATTCAAAATTTATCAGTGGGCTTAAATGGTACACAAAATACATTCCGTCAGGGAATACAAAATGGCAGGTTATGTTATGTTGTTTACTTGCTTTGACCTTGCGTATGTCTAGAGCGCATGGTACTGAGAGAGAGAAAGAGAGAGGGATCATAGAAAGCCATCGCTTCAGATCACAGAGTGTTTGACATTAGGCCTACGCTATAGATTCGGTAGATATGGCCTCAGCTTATTATTATATCATTTCATAAGGGGGTACAAAATTCACATTGCTTACCTACATGTATTTGGAAAGTTAATATGGAATACTTCAAGAATGACAAAGTTTAAAATCAACGGCTTTCTCCAGACGTCTTTTAACCCTTAGTCGACCATCTTGTGCACCCAAGGAGAATTGAGATTCATCAGAAAAGACGGCCTGATGCCATTCCGCATTCCAATGTTGACGTTCTCTGCATCACTGTAATCGTTTCCGACGATGCTCAACCGTCAGAGGTAACGCAAGTTGATGTTGATGATGCTGCAGTCCAAAAGACCTTATCTATCGGTAAACAGTTCAGACAGTTGCAGGAAGGTTATGTTCCTCTAAACACTCATCAGCCAAAGATCGAGTTGTCACAAATCGGTCTCTAATGGCCATAAGTCTTAAACGTCGATCTTGAACTTCATTTGTGTCCCTTCAACGTCTGGTGCCTACTCTTCTTCGATTTTGGACATTATCAAACCACGGTTGTCAACATCTCATAACAGTAGTTGGATTTCTGTACTTACGGTTAGCGATTTCTCGAAATGGCAACCTTAGTTGGCGATAAATTTCACGTACACGTGCAGCTCTAGGCATTTTAACATAAACTAAACATCGACTTTGGATCTCCTCTAACACAGTATTATTGTAAAATTTGCAAAAATTGCAAAAAACGATTACAAATATTCAAGTAACAAAAATGTTCACAATTTTGCTATACTAGGTATCTTTGTTTTATCAAAAAAATTGAATTTAAACATCTCCTTCTGGCTGTTGTAGTTTCTTTGTCAGTTACTATTTTGGAATTTGACGAGGTAATTTTCAAAATTCGTTTTCATTTGCAGATAGAATTTCCTGGTGTCAGAGAGTACACATTTCATAAGTTACTATATTTCCTCTATACGGATGACGTTCCTCCTGTATCTGCAGTTAGGTGCGTGAACTTACTTGAGCTTGCAAACCGTTTGTGCTTGCCAAGACTTGTCAATTTGGTTGAGAAGAGAGTTATTGAGGATTTGGAGCATCTGCAGTCAGCAGAAGCCATTGAGCAATGTCTTAGGCTTCTGGAACCCGTTAAAGTAAGTGACAGACCAAATGGAAGGTATCATGCTATATTTTTTCTATTCTAGTTGCACAATGGACATCAACTTGCAGATTGGTGCATGAACCACTTATGCATCAACTACAACAAGCTGTGCAGAATGTCGCCACGTAATCTGCGTTTGCTGCATCCTGATAACCAGGCATACTTGGTCGAACACCGCTGGCCACCAGTTTGGTATCTCAAAGACTATGATTATTATCAAAAGTGTATTGTCGAAAGGGACAAAGAACTGAAACCGTCTATAAAATCAGGTTCGGGTTGTTTATGTTTTTCTAGAAAATCCGAATCCGATCCAGCTTTGTCGTCCAGTCAAAATCTCTGACTGTTCTTGTCATTTTGGAATTGAATTTGCATTTATCAAAGGTTTTAATGAGAACTGAAAGATGGATCCATTTCTTCGATTTGGAAATTGGGGAACTCATTTATTGAATGAAGTGTAGGATTTTTCAGAAATAGTTGCAATCAATATTTCCTAACAAATTCGTTGGAAATATACAGGGCGATAACAAATAAGTGTTAAAATTTTCAGGGAGTGATTCCTACTCGAAAATCAAAGGGTGTCTTTCATGTAAACAAATGCTGTAAGGCCTATCCTTGAAGAGTTGAAGAAATGGCATCATGTGGACATGTTCTAACAATAAAAGGCAACTCAAGTGCAAAAAAATGTAAAAGCCATCTAGGTACTTGATTTTCTCGATTACATTTACAGAAGATCCGTTCATGCAAAATGTTGGTATTTATTTTTTTATTAACACAAGAGTTAATAAATTAAAAGCAGAAAACCTTTTGGAAAAAAGCTTTTATTTGAATGCTCTAAAAAAAAAAAAATAAAAAAGCTTGTCGCGCGATTCACTTGTGCTGAATGCAATTTTTTATGAATTTCAGTTTAATTAAATACTTATAGGTACTCACGCATAACTCGCGAAAAACTTTTATGATCATATTAATTGTGATCATATTAATTGTGTATAATGAGGTTATAAGTTGATAGTTGAAATTTCAAAGGAAATTTTTATTTTCTTTTTTTTAGAGCATTCAAATAAAAGCTTTTTTCAAAAAGGTGTTTTGCTTTTAATTTATTTTTTACTTTTTAGTTATTTCTAAATATTCCCGGCAAGCTCTTTCATTTAATACTCACATTGCAGAAGTGCATAAAAAATAACTATTCCGCCATCTTTGATGTTCCGCCATATTGGATTTAGAATGACGTCAACTTTATTCTCCAAATTACTCCCAACAAGCTCTTTCAGTAGTTTCAGTTGATACCCATATTGTAGTGGTGCGTAAAAAATAGCTATTCCGCCATCTTGGATGGTCCGCCATCTTGGATATAGAATGCCGAAAAAAAGTTTATCGTGTATTGTCATCCAAGTAAAACGTATATACAAAATTTCAGCTCAATCGGTTGAAGATATCTGCTTCAAAATTGAGTAGCAAGATTCCACCCGAACATACATACATAGCAAGTTAAATAAAAGCTTTTAAAAATGATTTGCAATGAATAGTTCTTCTACACGTATTTTCGAATAAAGAAATTCTGTTTGTTCAAAGAGTTCTGTAAAGCATGAAATAGAGGTTGATAGATCACAACAGCATTAGACAAATTTACTTAGCCTTCTTATTGTTAGAACATGTCCACAAAATGCCTGTGTCCTACTTTTCAGCACTTTCAAGAAAAAAATCTATTTTTTTAAAGCGTGAAACTTTTCAAGGAAAGGTTTTTGGTTACATGAAAGAACCCCTGTGTTTTTAAAATATTTTGCTCGCAACAAAACATGTGTCAACTACTCTAGACCTTTTTTTTGAGTTTGTTTTCACCCTTGTCCTGTTATTTGTCTTCAAATCATTTTCATGATTTTTGATTTCAAATAATTTTTTTGTAATGTATTTCCTTCAAAATACCGGGACAAGGAGACCTCTTAGGTGCGCAACTAAGATTCCGTTTTTTTTAAGGGAAATGTAACTTTATTGTAAAATTTTTTTCCCAATTTGCGGCAGAGCTCGAATACTGTTACGGTAAAAGTGTTCATCTTTTGAGGCTATCCACGAATCAAGCCATTTTTTGATGTCTTCATATAAGTGGAACTGCTGATGAGCCAGACCATGTGCCATGAACGGGAAGCAGTGATAATCTGACGGCCCAATATCTGGGGAATACGGCGGATGGAGTGAGACGTCCCAGTTGAGCGTTTTCAGATAGGTTTCAACGGGTTTAGCAACGTGAGACCGAGCATCATGCTATAGAATCACTTTATAGTACGTCCGCTTGTATTGTGGTCATTTTTAGCGTACTGGTCGGTACAATCGAATCAATTAAAGCCAGTGTTGTCCTCCAGTAATGGTTCCCCTTGGTTACAAACTCTCATAATGAATAACACCGACCTGGACCCACCAATAACACAGCATAACCTTCGAAGTGTGACTATTCGGTCGAGATGACGACGTAGAAGCATGACTGGGCAGTTCCCATAACTTTCTATTCTTTGGAATGCGATGAAAAACATTTACATTTTTGCCGTTGAAGCAGCTGTTCACAGACGAAAAGAAGTCGTTCAGCGTCCTTTGGCTCCAAGTTCCTTGTTTTTGACTCATTCCAAATGCATGGAGTCGTTTGGAAATAACTTGGAGGTAACTCTCAATGTTGAAGGAAGCTCTTTTCCTGCGTTTGACACGGGTCCTCATCGAGCAGCACTAATTTGTGCACAATGTTGAAATAATAGTTATTTTTGACTTTTTACATCATTCTTCCTAATACATACTACAGTCCATTAGAAATTTAATTAATTGATGCTGAAAATTTTTTATATCGGGTGTTTTTTTAGAGTGATCGAACTTGAAATTGAAATAAAACAAATCTAAATCAAGACTGAAGCCATTTTTTTTTATTTGAAAGATAATTCAATTTGAAAATAATTTCCGACATATGTCCACCACGACTAGCTATGAGGAAACGCATTCGATCACACGAATTTTGGACCACTTTTACGAGGAATTCAGGCCATATTACAGCAATAACAAAGCATCTATTGTTTCTGGTTTATCATCATTAATCAATGACTTGACATAACCCCAAAGAAAATAATCCATTGGAGTTATGTCGCATGATCTTGGAGGCCAATTAACTGCACCATTTCTCGAAATAATTTTATCGCCACATCTTTCTTTCAATGAATCCAAAGCTAGTCTTGGAGGACATTGCTTGAAATTATTTTCAAAATACAAATTTCATAAAATTACGAAGGCGTAGAAGGGCCACATTTGAAAGTAAAATATTTATATTTTGGTTATACATTTATATTTACGGTTAATTCTGAGTTTAAACTCGGAATCATACTTAATTCCGAGTTTGAACTCGGAATTAGTGCTAATTCCGAGTTTGAAGTCGGAATTAGGTATAATTTCGAGTTTAAACTTGGAATTATACTGAAAAATATTTTACTTCGAAATGTGGCCCTTCTACGCCTTCGTATAAAATTATCCTTCAAATAAAAAAAAAAATAGTTTCAATCTTAATTTAAATGTGTTTTATTTCAATTTAAAGTTCTAACACTCTGAAAAAAACATTCTCTACATATCTTGAAAATCAAGTTATAAGATCTAGGACTTTAACGAGGTTTGGGTTTACCAAATGCAAAATATGAAAATATGTATTACCAACCATTCTTAAATATCTGAGCGAAATATCAATGAGGGTTTGAATGAATTCTCTCGAGATATAGAGAATTTTCTAAATCATTGAATTTGGATCCATTTTTCCTCATTCTGGAAATTTTTAATACAAAACATAATCAATCATTTGTATATTCCATTTCATGAATCTGAAACCTTTCATATTTCCCTAGCTTGACTTCCAAATCTGCCACTCTTAAATTTGTAATGAGGAAACTTTTCACACTTCAGTAAGTAAGGAAATTAGAGAAAAGCCTTGTGAAATCTGAATTGCTATATCACAAAAATAACAAAACCATAATAACTGGCACCTGTTCTATCTGTACCTATCGTTCAAAAGCTACGAGAATGTGCTACTAATATTTTGATTTTGTATAAGACTCAATTAAATGGTCAATTTCTGGAAATCGTTCATTATAATAATATTGATCCTAATCTGCTGAAATAATAAGATCAGCTTCTTATGGGGTGCATCTGAATTCGAAAATCTCATGATCCTGATGGTGTTGAAATTATTTTTTCATTCGGCTGTGCTAGGACCCTATTTTAAATTGATAAATGGAAAGTTTGAACTTCCATCAGAAGTTACTAGAGTTCTGTTACAAGAAAAATAGTTGGTACCTCATTTTTCTTATGTTGATGATGTTCATTCTACTGGATCATCACAGTTCATGCTTGCTTTGAGAACATCACGAACATTATCGAATAAGTCATTCCAAATTCCTTTCGAGTGCGAAGAGTGCCTGAAGATTTCGAAACTACTGATGGAAAATTGGGGAAACGTGAACATGAAAGCTAGTCCTAATATACTTATCTATTTTTGCTATGATCTTTGAGTATTTCAGCAGATTACCCTGTATAAAATATTGATAACGAATTTTTATAAACCTCTCTGTATATCTCTAGAATAAGTGATACCTATTAACCTATAGTATTTCAGTTCCCTCCCTCTTCAATTACTTATTTTTTCACTGAATACAATAAAGTTTCCTGATCGAGGCCAAGAACACATCAGTTGACTGATTTCCTCTCTTAGTATTTAGTCATATTGCGTAGTGTACCCAAAAACACATACCTATTCAAAAAATCAATTGCACTTAAGCGTTTCAAAACGAAACGTTGGATCAAGAAATACCACCAACTTAAAAAAATCCTGCAACAAGTTTTTCGTCAAAACGGTATTCTGGATGAATAGAGCATTATATCGATATGAAGTTGTTCGGAAATAATCTGATGAAGGGTACTAGTTAGAAGTGGATACCATTTTCATAATCTTGGTAAAACTATAGTTATTTCGATATTAACAGAAAAACTTGGGAAAAATTATACCTATATAGAAGGAGGAAAATTTCCTAGAATATTTACTAAGTATTCAACAATCATGTATGTGTGCAATAATGATTTGCTATTCAATAAATATTTGTATAAAACACACTTTCATTTTTTATTGTATTCGGAAGAAACAACCCTAGAAATTCGGGCCTGAATAAATAATTAGTCCTCCACCTTTTAGGTATATTTGCAATTCCCAGCTCAAGAAATTGATTGAAAACTTTTTTAGGTAGCTGTCAAAAAACACTGTCAAAGAAATCTTCAATGATCCTTTGCTACAGAAATATTCTTTTTTTTTCGATAATTTGCTTGAATTTTATATGGTTCTGGTTGAGAGATTTGAACGAAATTTTGCATGTTGCTGCATTTTGTTCTCCCTAAGTAATCCTATACGTGCTCGATTAGAATCATGTCAGCTGAGTTTGCTGGCAAGGTCATTCTCTGGATATTGTTCTCTTGAAGAATGGCTTGAACCCTTCGTGTGCGGTGTGGTGGGGCGTTATCATCCTGATAAATGAAATTATCCCCAAATTCGTTCCGCCAAGGAACAATATTTGGTTAAGTGAGGCTTTCTACGTAGATGGCACCAGTCATTGTTCGTTCAACGATGATAAGAGGGGTACGGCAACCGAACATTATACTCCCTCGGCATATTATTGATCAACCTTGAAAGGGCACAACTTTTCGGGGGATGTTGACACATATTACAAAATCATATAAACTGAGGTTTTCCATATTGAAGGTAGTTTTTGAAATCCTAAAAAAATATTTTAGTGATCTAATTACTCTCATTAAATTCAATAAAGTCGATTTAAATTGTGTCTATATATTACCGATTATCACGTGACTGCAAACACCAATCAGAATACGTGACGTCACTGTTCCGTAAACAAGCTAACCTATAACCTAACTGTAGCCTATGTGTCATTACGAATACGAACTTACGAAGAACAGAAGAGAGTAAAACGTATCACCAGCGAACTATTTTACGATTATTTGTTATTACGAAAACGATATTCTACAATTTTGAACTAAATGCAAAATCAGTTCGCATTGACAGAAGGCGAAGCCTGTTTACGGTATAGTGACGTAATCATAATCACGCGACAGTATGAAGCGTTTCAGCGGGAATTTTGAAAACTTTTTTTATTCACGCATTTTTTATTGGTATTTGCTATATTTTCTCCATGAAAATATTCTTTTCGTGTTTGTATAGCGCTTTTCTACAAATTGAAACCATTTCCAAAAAATAGTCAACATCCCTATTGAGTCGCTCTAGTCTGCCTAGACCTCTCCAAACACTTTCTCGTCGACTATCACTTTGTAAACCGAATCGTGACTCATCCGAAAAAAATACTTTGCGCCGTTGTTCTGAAAGCCAGTCTTGGTGGTGTTCTGCCCATTGCCGACGGGTAGCTCTATGTCCAGGTGATAGCTGGTCTTCTTGTTCTTACATTTGAAAAAAGCAACCGTCTATAGTTCCTAAAAAAATTATTTCGAAGGGTTGTTACAGATACCTTTCGATTCCTTCCAGTGAAATTTGCGATACTTATAATGGTCTTGCAGATGTTTCTCAAGGTCGACCAGGCACCGGACTCCGGGCAACGCTGCAGGTTTCCATGAAAAGGGCTACTATGCGCCTTCTGAAGTCCGGGAAATAGTAGATGAGATGAGATGTAGGTAGCCTTACATCAAGAAGCTTCTTGATGTAGGGCTTCTATTCTTGCTCAGTCAAACTGAGAAATTGGACGTCCCGGTATTTTCCACGGAATATTCTCAAGACTATTGGAGGACGCATTCAAGAAACGCTTAGATAGCCTGCGAAATTTCTTCTCGTTACGTTTTGAGTCAGTTATAGCGCTGGTGGACATAACTTTTAGAGCTTTGAATTCAGTAGGTAGGTACTAGTTTTCAGTCTAGTATTTGTTATTTCGCTTCTTTTTCTTATTTTTTTCAATCTACTTCTTCCACTTATTTGTGTTGCAATGTCGTTTTTCTCCTTTTTTCAAAGGTCTCGATTTTTATCCTCTCTACCCATATTTGGTCATCTACGAATTTCATTTCTATCCATCAGTTCCTCCAATCTGGATCTAATTTTTTGTTAATCTCCTTTCGTGCTATTCGCGTATATGTAGTTGATTGATCTTTGCATTTTTGTATGTGTTTTTTTATTTTCTCCTAAGCTCTCCTAGCTAGTTCATGGAGCGTCTATTGCCTCCCGAATTTCCTCTGCTTGAAATGGTTTCCAGTTCTTTAATTCTATTTTTATTCCTCATTCGAATTTCACTTCCATATGTACTCCGTCGGCCTAATTATCAATTGGTTCATTCAGTTCTATATCTAACTTGCTTCTGCTGTTTTTGTTGAGATACCCTTTGATTCTTTGAGCTTTCTTGAATGCTTCTTCTATGTGTTTAATGAATACTTAACGTATTCTTGTCGTTTTAGTTTTTTGTTATTTTTTGCTGGATTTGCTTTTTTGTTTTGAAACATTATTTCTTGGCTTCGTCCTCATTTATCTCAGTTGTTCTTTCGCTGTACCATCTTCAACTCGTAGGTATATCCATGGGTGACCGCAGGGGAGGGCCTCCTTGAGATTTTGATGGTCTTATCGTTTTTCAGTACAACACCCTCAATATTACTTTCTCAGTCCAAAGGGCAAGAAAAAATGGCCTCCCTGAGAAAAATTTCTGCGGGCGCCCATGGGTTTATGCGATATCGTTGTATATTCGTCGTTTTGCCTGACGCTTGTAATACAGTGTTGTCTGCATATTATCCTAGTAGTTTCTTGATGATTTTGGTATGTCACTTGTGTAGAAGTTATAGAGTAATAATCCTAGTAGTTATTCTTTGAGACTGCTGCTTCTTTGTTCTTTTCTTCTGACATTCTTGTTTATTTTGAACATTTAATAAAGTAGTCCTTCGTGCCACACTTTATCAAAGGCTTTCGAGATGTCATAAATATCGATGCTGTCGAAGTGTCGAATGTCTTCCCTGTTTTTCTCTCATTATCTTTTCCGTAATTCTTGCCTCTTGTGCTCCGTGTCCTATTCTTAATCCATGCTGTTCTTCCGGGATGATGTCTTTCTCGGTCATTTTCTGCAGTCTTCAGTCATTTTTCTGCTATCGTGCTTGTTAGCAAGTATATTGGCCCATAAATGTTTGGGTCCGTTCTCCTGGTTTTCCTGGTTTGGGTTCTGCTATTTTCCATCTATTTGTATATCTTCTCGTTTAAAAAATTTCGTTTTGCCAAGTAGATTACCCAGTGTTCTGTTTGTGGATCTTTCCATTCCGGGTGTATTCTTGGTAGGTATTCAAAATACTTTTTCGAGGTTTCTTTTGTTGTGATTTTCCGCTAAGATCTCCTGCATGGTCCTTTTCTTACCATATTGTGCTGTTATTGTTTTTCATACTCGAGTTACATAATTTATTCCTTTTCGATGCCTTGAGAAATTTTCCGGGGTAGTTTCATTTTTGAGCGCTCGTCTTACTCAAATGAGGGCCATAATGTTAACACAATGATAACGAATTCGTGGTCAAATTCATATCTGTCCGTCTGGCCACAAGTTAAATCTGCCAAATATTTTCACAGATATTCATCACATCTGTCAACAAGACATCTGTAAAAAACAAGCTTCAAAAGCCGCCACCACGTCGCTGCAATCTGAATAATTTGTGTTCTGCGTTTAATTTGGAATACCGATCTCCTAATGCCCGTTCTAGACTCCCGTTGGTCTCGTCAGCCTTTCACAGTTTTCACACATCACCATCAGCTGTTCGTGTTGTGTCATGCGCATATCAGCTGAAAACAATTCGATATCTGTCCCTACTCCGGATTCCCTACCCTACCAAGATCTGACAACCATTCCTCAGCGAACCGAGAACGATTTTGAAATAGTTATTCAACTCAGTTTATTTCTGTACAGTAAGGAGGAAGGTTAATGTGATTTTTTGATCAAAAATTGTTCTATATGAATAATACTCCATTTGTTACATTGGAAAGATTTGGAAATTACAATTTTGACTAGAAAATTCACGATTAAATTTTTCAGTATTTTAATGAACTTCAAATCCTTTGTTGTTAGTATTATACTTGCATCATGAGAAACTCCCAGTGAATTGTGCTGATATGTGACATATTCGCCAATAAATTGTGTTGTTTTGTTTTATTTTCCAAGAGGTGAAAAGTGTTTAGTGAAATTTTGATTAGATTGGGCGTAAATTTTGACAAATCCAAGGATCGATATAGTTCCTTACTTCGAGGTTGCCAGACTTAAGTTGCCTTTCATTTTGCAACGTTGCAACTGGTTGGATATTTCCCGTTTCAGAAGAAATTTGTGAGTACCGAAGTATGTAGTTAGGGTAATTAATAGAAGTAAATACTCTAATCAGTAACCAAACTACGTTTGATAACGAAGCTTTTAGTTAAGGAAGTTAATAGGTTTTTGTAGCAGAGGTGATAACGCTGACCTTTTCGAAGGTGATCAGCAAATCTTTTTACTCGATTTTCTAGATTCAATGAAGAGGATATGTATGTCACTTGATTATAAACCTTGAATTTTCTCTTCGATAAATGTTGGTTAAACGAAAAAAAAATATTGAAAGGAATCATGACTGAGTAATCAAAAACATGTCTTCGAATAATTTTTACTTTCCCGCAACCGGATGTCGCAGGAGAGAGTGTTGTGATCGTAAAAAAATTTCGAGTTTGAGGTTTTATCGAATTTGGATCGAAAATCAGTACTGGATGGATAAAACGTGGTTTCTGAAAAAGTGTGTGTGCGTTTGTGTGTAGTGTTAGACCATATTAATTTTTAGAGCTTAAAATAACATTGTAAATTCTTTCTACGTGAGGCGTTTACTCCTTTTTTGCACAGTCCCACTTTCAAGAGCATTTTATTGGAAGAGAAAACGAGAAAAGCCCATTTTCACAGAAATGGTTGATTGTGTTTGAATTTCATACATTATTTGCATATTGCCATATGCAGGCCCGACGAGAGGGCGGTACAGCCGGTACAAATTACCGGGGCCCGGGCTCATGGGGGGCCCGGGCTCGAGCTCCAGCAACAAGAATTTTTTCATTGATATTTATAATTACATAAAAAAAATGGAACTGATGAAGATTGTGTGATTCCTTTCAATCTTATAAAACAACAATGTAAACATTCAAGATTGTCCATGCTATTAGATAGCCTACATAGGCAATCTTGAATACATAAATCAGTACAACATTGCCTAAAGTATTGCCCCGCTTCAGCTCTACGCTCTGGCCACGTTCCCGCCCCTATCGTCAATTCAACGTAGATCGTTTCGTTTTCGAAACCGAAAATTTGAAGTCTTTGCTCGAAGATCTTAATATTATAAGAAATAGTTGGTCGAAAATACTGAATGAATGTAGAGAAGTAGCAAAAAATTTAGAAATGTCAACCGAAATGCCTACGTCCGAGAAGAGGAAACGCAAAAGAAAGCAATTTTTTGACGAAACGAATTCAGAACAGGATTTTTCATCAGAACTTAGTGGGGAGGATTACTTCAGAATAAATGTATTTTATTCAATTCTAGATGCTGTTATTTTGAATATTTCTACAAGATTCCAAGCAATTAAAAATATTGTGCATATGTTCAGTGTCTTATGGAAATTTTTACACTTAGAAGATGCAGACATTGAAGAGAGGGCCACTAATCTCCAAATTCAGTACCACTTAGATACTGATTGGAAATTAACAGAAGAGATCAAGCACCTCAAGGTTATTTTTTCTGCTACTTTTCAAATGAATGATCTTACCCCACTAAATCTTCTGAATGAAATTCACAAATTAAAATTGGATACCTTGTTTCCAAATATTGTGATATCCTTAAGAATATTTTGCACTTTGCCTGTGACTGTAGCCCAAGCTGAAAGGTCTTTCAGCCACCTTTCAAAAATTAAAAATGTTCTTAGATCTACCATGACTCAGGGACGATTGAGTGCTCTAGGCTTATTATCGATCGAGTCAAGAGTAGCTATAAGATGCGATTTTTCTAAAATTATAGCAAATTTTGCTACTGCAAAATGCCGAAAGGTTCACTTAAAATGATTCGTGTTTTTTGTAGCGGTCTTCGAAGTAATTTTTACCTAATTTTTTCAGTATTTAGTGCAGCTGTGTTTCTCAACTCTTTATAGTATATACTTAGTAAGCCAATTCATGTTTCTGGAAGGTTCTAATTCCAATAATTTTACTTGCATAAAGCAGTATAAAGTCCATGTAAGAAAAAATATGATAAACTTTTATTTTTCCTTCCCTAATTTCTTCTACATTAAAAAAAATTACAATGTTCAATGATTTTGATTTCAGAAGGCATATATCCTAATCTTATTATACGGTTAAGTAACACCATCGGGGGGGCCCGTATTTTTGGTTTGTACCGGGGCCCGCCGAAGCTCTCGACGGCCCTGGCCATATGTAGTGTGGTACAGCTATCTCCAAAGTTTTAGGATAAACTGTTTTATGTTAATTTAATGGTTTTCTTCAAAGACCATCGCGTGACATATTGAAAATAAATGAGACCTACCGTGAAGTTTCTTTTCAGTCCCTTTCAACTGAATAGATTCTTGTTGTGGAAACAAATTGCGACTATGGGGTGCAAAACTGATGAGATTCAATCTATTCTTATGAGAGCGGCTCAAAAACCGACATATTCATCGGAGAGATACTAGAGCTCCACTGGGTTATGAAAATTGAGATTTATAACCTGCTCAATCACGTTTTCTTCGAGTCCTTACCGAGGAGAGTGAGAATTCCCATCACGATCACACTCCCGCGAGAACGACGAGAAGACCGAATGACTCGTTGCTCTCGTGTCTCGTTTCTACAGACGAGAGGCGAGAGTCTGTCATAATGCCATATCAAAGAGTAGACACTAGTATCTACTCTTTGGCCATATGACTAAAAGTTCTCGAGAAGGCAGACATATACAGACTTATAGAATAAGTGCTGAATTAACAAATCAAATAATGAAAAGGGCCAGTAGCGGCGTAAATCATTAGATTCGGTATAATTATTTAGATATTAATCGATCGATTTTGTTTTTTTTTTGTGGTTAGCTATGGAACTCATAGTTGTCTCCTACGATATAATTCTCTGGTACTTTTGCTAATAGTTTTCACTGATGAAAGAAAAAATTGTCTTCGGAATGCTCATCCGAGTAGTTACCCTCCAGCAAATTCTGCTGCGTTTGATTTTTAGTTTACCTAATTGTAATAATCTTACGAAGGTTTTTGAAACTAGTCACAGACTTGAGATATCGATGAAAATATATACAGGGTGTCCTATTTTATTGAACCAATCTTCAAAGTTTCTTGAATATTTAAAGATATTTACTTGGCGCTATACATATTTTTTCTCATTAAAATAACCGCCCCATATGTCAACATTGTTGAATTCTACTCGAAGGACTACTTTGCTGTTATGATTGCAGAACATATTTGAATATTTATTTGATGGCCTTTCTCTTCCTCATTTTTTAAGGATAGATATTTATTTGCATTGAATTTCTCCCAATAAGAAGATCAATAATCATAACGGTGCACAGGGCTGCGCCCATATATGACCAATAATTATCACGACGCTATTTTCAACGATTACGCGCCCACATTGGACACGTGAAATATACGGCATGATCGAGAAGCAGATCAATTTAGTTGTGCTGCGGAATTCTATTTTGCCAAAAGTTCAAGCTGTATAAATATAGCTTATTACCAAATTTTCAAATGTAATTTCAATATCAATTTGCTACGATTCTGAAAAAACTCCTTTCGTCAGGTTATTGCTTTCATTGATTTTTTGATTTCTCCTCCTATCAATAGATAATAATAATTATTGTAGGTATGGTTAATTTCGACAAAAAACAATTCTGAAATTTAAAACACCGTTTCATTGAAATTCAGTGGAATATCCAATCATTGCATGATTATGGTTAAAAACTCAAAATTACATGGGGGATCAATTAACCTTTGGAGGTGAATATACAGAGTGTAACAGCCAAATGGAATAAATTCGATAACGAATAAATGAGGGGGTGTTAGGAAAAACGCTCGGACACGTCGATTCGTAATTTTGAATGCGCATATTCTTCAAGAAAATAAAATTATATGCGACCGTGGCCAATACCAACTTTCTTATTTCAAATGCAACCCTCTGTATATTATTTATTTTTTGGATTCTTCAGAAAATTCTAGACATAATTCATGTACAATGTCCTATACCTATCTTCAACTTTTTCGGAAATATTAAGTGTTTTCAGATTTTTAACAAAAATTAACATTTTGAATGAAAATTATTTTATTTCACTAATTCGGCACATTACACTCAATACCTACTTATTTCCCATTTACCTCTTGATATGAAGAAAGTAAGCAAAAACCATTACTGAGAAGAAATTAAAAAAAACAGAAACAGATTTGTTTATTCTCATAGCCTTAGTAACATGTTGTCTGTTTGCATGACAATAAGTGATCAGTGTAAGTACTATTGTCTTTTGAATTTCGATAACTGTACGTAATAATATTAGAAAAGATGGTTCATTTAACAGAAATGCACAAAATAACAATTCTTCAAATGATTGGTTATGGAGATTACACACGGACAAAAATGGAAGTTTCTCGCTTATTTCACGAAAAATTTCCAAATTTGCCGCCTATATCCCAACGAACAATTAGCAAAATAGAAAAGCAGTTTCGAGAGCTTGGTAATGTAAGACAAATTAAAAAAATTGCTGCCAATGCAGTAAGTGATGATACGAAATTGGATATTACGCTTGAGTTTCAAGAAAGCCCACATAATTCTGTTCGAAAAGTAGCCCCGCTGTTCACCGTCAGCCACACGTCAATATTTCGAATATTAAAGGAAAGTAAGATGCATCCCTATAGAATGATGGCAACTCAGGAGCTCATAGAAGACGATTTCGATAGGAGAACGCATTTTTGTGAGCAAATGGCAAGGTTAGATAACAATGTGATCCAATCAGAAAATGTTTTGTTTTCTGATGAGAGTACATTTACACTACACGGTCATGTTAATCGTCAAAATTACCGCTATTGGTCTGATGAGAATCCTCACTGGATGAGAGAAGAACATACGCAATATCCTGAAAATGTTAATGTTCGGGCAGGAATTGTTGGAAATCATATCGTAGGTCCCTTTTTCATTGACGGCAACTTGAATGGAGAAAAATATTTAGAACTACTCCAAAATAATGTCGTACCAACTTATAAATATAAACCTCGATATAAACTTATATCCTGATCCAGCAAATCGACAAGTTCCTGCCAATATAATATGGTTTCAGCAAGATGGAGCACCGCCCCATTACCAAATCAATGTCTGGCAGTACTTGAACCAAATTTTTCAAAATCGGTGGATTGGGAGGCGCGGATCGGTAGAATGGCCAGCACGATTTCCTGATCTGACACCATTAGACTTTTTTTTGTGGGGATTTGTCAAAAGTATTGTATACGAAACGAAACCCTTAAACTTAGACGATCTAAAAAACCGAATCACGCTTGCGATTAGATCAGTCGCACGCCTGAAATGTTGAGTAACGTTAGAAGACAATTCTACACCAGATTAGCATGTTGCCAAGACGTTCGCGGCGAGCATTTTGAACATTTCCTACATTGACATTAATGTTTTTTTCGTTTTTTTTTTAATAATTAAGAAATAATCAGTATTACTTATTAGGTTTTGAGTGTAATGTACCGAATTTGTGAAATAAAATAATTTTTATTTAAAACGTTGATTTTTGCAATAAATCTGAAAACACTTAATTCTTCCGAAATAGTTAAAGATAGGACATTATGCATGAATTGTGTCTAGAATTCTCTGAAGAATCCAAAAAATAAATAATATACAGGGGGTTGCATTTGAAATAAGAAAGTTGGTATTGGGCACGGTCACATGGAACACCCTATATAATATTATTTTCTTGAAAAATATGCGCATTCAAAATTACAAATCGACGTGTCCGAGCGTTTTTCCCAACATGCCCCCATTTATTCGTTATCGAATTTATTCCATTTGGCTGTTACACTCTGTATGTACTTCATAATACATAAAAGCTTTCAGATTTACTAGGTTTAGCCATAAAAGGGAAATGTTTATTATATTGGGGTTTCAACTAACATTAAAAAAAACGGAAGTTCATTTTGTGCAATTAAAAATGCCACCTTTTCAATATCGGGTGTTTTTTAGAGTTATAGAACTTCAGATTGAAATAAAAAGTATCAAATTGCATTGATATTTGGATTATTTTACGGATACCGATGGCAACAATATGCTAGTTAATCACGTGGAAGATAAAGAGTAAGTTTTTTCGTGAATTTACTAGACACAAAAACCCCAAAAAAGCGCGTTATATTATATTACCCCCCCCCCCCCCCAGTACATTATTGATCCACCTTGACAGGGCCCAACTTCCCGGGCGAAATTGAGTCGCTGCAGTCGGCCTTGACCTGTCCAAACCTTTTCTCGTCGACTATCAATTTGTTAACCGAATCGTAACTTGTCCGAAAAAAGGACGATTCCTCCGAGTAAAATTTGCGGTATATAATGGTCTTCCCTTGCAGATGTTACTCTGGGTCGACCGGGCATCGGTCTTCGGGCAACGCTGCAGGTTTCCAGGAAGAGGGCCACTTTGCGCCTTAAAGAAGTCCGTGGAATATTCAAACGTAACGCAATCTGGTGATTCAACAAAACTTCTTGATGTAGGGCTACTATTCTTGCCTGTTAAAACTCAGAAATTGGATGTCCCAGCATTGTTCATTGTTTTCATTTGAGTGATTGGATAGTGAATATTCCACACATGAAAAATTGTCCTGTTACATTCAATAAGTTAAGAGTTGATAGGGGAGGCCAAGACTTATATTTCTGCCCTGCTAACAAGAAAGGTCCTATCTGCAAAATTTGATATTTTGACTTCTTGGCACATACATATTATTTATCTATGTACAAAATGAAATCTATATATGTTTCAAGAGTGCTGTATTCTATACCTAAATGTTTTGTCCTAACTGAATAAAAAGCCATGTTGACTAACATAAAACCTGATTTTCTCTAAACCACAATTTTGCAGATAGGACCTTTGATGTTAGGACGGCAGATTTCTCAATGTCCTGGTTGTCAATTCAATTTCTTCATAATCCATTCATTAAATGACTTTTCTATGAGACGCATGATTGTAGCCTTTATAGACCTAGGTCCTATGGCCATAAATTGTTCACATTTCGCCCTTGGGCGCAAAGTACTCAATTATGACATTAGTAATGAAGCAATAACTTGGAAATATTGACCTGGTATGAAATAAACAAATTCATCCCATAAGTGAATGGTTACCACACTGAACTATTGTCGAATAATTACCGATTTCGGATTCTAACTCAATGCGCATATCACAAAGGTCGAATCGTTTTTGGTTATCGTGAAAACACACGTTGCGTTGTGGAGTCAGCGATAATTCGATGAAATCGTCGTACGGTAAAACCGTGAGAATGTTTATCCTACCCGAGGTGAAATCACGTTCTACAATCCAACGTCTTTGATTACCGCTCGCCGCGATAGCACACGGCGAACATGAAAGACTTTTGTTGCTATACAAGCATTTCTATTGTTTTTCTGCGAAACTGGCTACGTATTTAAGATTTGAGTCATGCACGAGTTTCGACAAGTTCGCCAATATTGATTGAATAAGGAAATATCAAAAATACTAATAATAATAGTGCTCTCATAACTATAGAGGGTGTTCCTTAATTGGAGCATTGGAGGTACAATCCAAGAGGGGAGATTCCCTGCACAATTTTAAGAAAGAAAGTTCGATAAACACGGGATCGCGAACTTTTCGGTTTCGAGATACAGGGTGTACTGGAGAGAGTTTGAACGAGAATTTTGAAAACAGGTGGATTTGAAGGGGTGGACAGTCTTAAATGGTTTGGATTTCTTTATATACTAAGTGGATTATTATATGATAATGATTGTGCTGAAATCGGTAGCAGAAAGGATAAAATTACAAAAGACCATGAAGTTTAGTATAATGACAAAGCTTCTTTTCACAATTTTTCAAACTAACTGGGCTCACCATAAATAGTGCTGGAAGAAAACAGGGGACAATGTTTCAGAAAAAATAACACCCTGTAGATCGAAATTGGCATGTCGCATGGTGTAAACTTTGAATTGAAAAATCAATGTCAAACCGAGTGTCAAACTTAGTGTGAATATGCAGATAATATTGAAATAATTTCAAACTTTAACCATGTACATAGAGTACGCAGAACAACTCGGAATAGCCCAAAATTTTGCAGTTTTTATTCGTTATTTATCCGTGAAAAAATAAATTTTACCGCTAAAATATTTGAAACAATCTGAAAAATGTTTTCTGCAAAAATATAACTAGCTCATCTTTTTCAGTGATTTATCTGTAAATTATCTGTGAAAAAAAACATTGCATTCTTGTATTTAGAAAAATATTAGATGTTTCGGTAACTTGATTTATATGCGTCAATTTTGATTCAACAATAACACGTTTCCACAGTAACTCAACCAATACTTGGCGAAACAACTATCCAGAAAATGTTTTCAGCAAAAAACAAAGTAGCTCATCTTTTTCTGTGATTTATCCGTGAATTTTCCGTGGTAGGTATATGAAAAAAATTTATTTTTAGCAATCAACTAATTATTTAATTTTTTTGAGTGATTTATCCTCGGATTTATCCGTTAAGAGAAAAACATCGCCATTTCTGTATGTAAAAAAATATTAGATAATAAGATGATTAGAATATTTTCAGCAAAAAACAAAGTAGCTCATCTTTTTCAGTGATTTATCCGTAAATTATCCGTGAAAAAAAAATTATCTTTCTCGGTTTTGTAGAAAACTGACAAAAGCTGATTGATCGGGTAATTTTATATACCCCTACTAGTTAATGTGATATTTTTGTTATAACAAAAGCCGCAGAATATTTCTTTTCACGGATAAATCAAGAATGGAAAGCTACATCTTTCTTCCAAATTTCAACAATATTGCATGCATAGTTTTTCGAGAAAAATGCCTGATATACGTTACGATGGCTGCAGATTGATGAAATTTTCCTACAAAACTTTGAAAAATACAATTGTTTTTTCTTCTCGGATAACTCACTGAAAAGAACGAGCTTTGTTTTTCGCTGAAAACATTTTCTGGGAAGTTGTTTCGCTGAGTTGATATCAAGTTAGCGAAACATCTAATATTTTTTTTAGATACAAGAGTGGCGAATGTGGCGATATTTTTTTTCTTCACGGATAAATCACTGAAAAAGATGAGCTACTTTATTTTTGCTGAAAACGTTTTTCGGATAGTTGTTTCATCAAGTTCATACCAACTTAGCGAAACATTTCAAATTTTTTTAAATATAAGAGCGGCAAATTTTTTTTCACGGATGAATTACGGATAAAATAGCCAAAATTTTGAGGTATTCTGAGTTTGATTCGACAGAGTTGCTTTGCTTACTTTATGTAAGTACTTTAACCCTCTATATCTCGAGAACGAAACGTTTGCGGCCCCATATTCATGAGCCTTTTTATCCTTGAATCTCCCCTTTTCGTTTGTAACTCAAATTCAGGAAAATCCTCGTGTAATTTAATAGGATTTATTGAAATATATTCAGATACTAGGCTAATGAATTTAGCGCCAGCTGCGGGGTTATTTTGGGGCGGATAGTAATCAAATGCAAAACTTGCAAAAAAAATTTAATAAGTCATTTAAGGCTACTCAAAAATTCACACATTTATTGTTTATGTGACAATAATTGGGTAGAGAGGGGCAGGCTTTTTCAATAATATGGGGAAATTATCGAATTTATTATTATTATTAAAGTTTCGTACACCTCAGTCTTTTTTAAAGAAAAAGTTCTAACTGCGTTTTTTCCTCCTTGGGAAAATATTTGTCAGGTTGCTTAACTCGATGAAGAAGATGCATGCTCGACTGAACTACTTCTTTTATTTCCAGAATCAGTAAATTTTTCAACATTATAATCAATGATAATATGCGACTTTGGTTGACTCACATTCTTGAGCATTTCGGGGATAATTCAGCTACATTTTGGTAGTTTGAATTTTCAGTGGTCCCTCGAAAATTACCCCTGAAATGCTCCAGAATGTGAGGCGAAAGTTTGAGCAAAATTTTTGCAATTGTATGGAAGTTTTGGGGAGCCCAATTTGAGTATTTGTTGGATGAAACTATTCAGGATACTTCTTTTTTCTGAATAAATTTTCCCTTATTGCATTGTCCCTTCGGAAATGGTAATCATCTAATGCTCCATGTAAATTGGGTAATATTTTATTCATTCGAATATGGCGTAGATATCCAAAAATCATATTAACAAGGAAAACTCTTTTTCAACAACATATCGTACTACTCATCTTCCCTATTCAAATTCAACGGTTTGCGGTTGCCGAACATGAAAAGAGTTGACGAGTTCTAGCGATCTTCCAAAATCTTGATTTTTCTTTTAGAAAAGAACTCTGTTTTCTTTTCAATGCGACACCCAGTATTCAAGAATGAATAGGCCGGTATTATTGGAGATGGATTAAATTGATAGTGTCGATATGTGACCTGTTGTACTCCAAAAACCGGTATTAGCTTGATATATCTTGTATAACATAACTGGTTTTTGGGTAATAGTGACTCAATCATGATGTGAAGGATATCGACGATAAGATCTACAAGCCTAGGGAATTTCGTCAGCCCTGCTCACTCTTTTCATACCGGCAGGAAAATTTTAAGCATGAATTATGAGTGTTTCTGTTGCGAATTTTGCGGCTTTCTAGCCTCGATCCAGTCAAGATTCAGGCGAAACGTTAGGTGAAATTCCCATTGGACCGCGGTTACGAAGCCCGGAAGCATTTTCCCGTTCCCTATACAGTCAGCGCGACAGGTCGCTCTCACCGTATAGGAAACGGAATGCAAAATGGAACACTCCGTTTCCTAGCAGATATGCGCGATGCTCTGCCTTGTTAGTCTTCTGAGTTCTGGCTGCCGATGGGATAAATTTCAAATTATTAATAGAGTTTTCTTACTTTCTGTATAGCTTTATTAGGTAGAATCTACCACATCTTTCCTCTGTGAACATTTTTGTAGTCACGGTTTTTTTTCAGCAAACCTCTCGTAAGTCGACCAAATTTTAATTTTTCTCAAATCAAACATACTCTTTTTTATAAGCTTTTATTTAGTTTCACCTGTCCCGGTGTCTGTGTGTCTGTCTGTAATCAAATCTTGCAAGTTAAATATGACACACTTCTAATCGTCCGATTGACTTGAAATTTTGCAGGTGTACCTAATCCTGGTGACAATGCATCATGAAATATTTTTTATAGAAAAAAACAAAATGGCGGCTCCAAAATGGCGGATGAGTTTTGCAATTATGATCCGATTCCATTAAAAATAAGTATCTGGGGGTATTTGGGTTCGAAAATGATGATACTTTTGTCAAAACTGGGAAATTCAAGATGGCGGCCACAATATGGCGGACGAGTTTTGTAATTATGATCATATTTTATTCAAAATTGGTATATGGGGGTTTTCTGGGTCGGAAATTACGATTCTTCAAAATCGAGGAATTCAAGATGGCGGCTTCAAAATGGCGGATGAATGTTGTTATAAAAGCTTATCTTCAAAAATGTTTTTTGAGAATTAGGCTTGTTGTAAAATGCAATCATAAATGGGAGAAATGAGAAAACATGATTGTCTACCAACATAACCATGACTGAAAATCGCATTTTTTCAAAGTATTAATACTCCCCCGAATATTTCAGAATCGGTTGATACAACCATATGAAGTATGAAAATGCAATTGTCCGACAAAAAATGTGGCGATTTCCTTGTCCGACAAATGGAAAACGAAGATTTTTTTGGATAAAAAATTATGAATAATGTCTTTTTTTTCTTTTTCTCTCTCCACCTTGAAAATACAATGTAGGGCACCAGTTGTCCGACAAAAAAAAAAGTGGCGTTCATTCAACAATTAAAAAATTCACTGCTCTCATTTGGTTATGAATAGACTATATGCATTTATCGGATATAAACTTGCTCATGTTACAAACAAACATTTGATTTTTTGAGGACCATTTAAGAAGGATGTGCTGAATACTATCATCCAGCTGTCCGACGAATAAAGTTCGGCAATTTCAGTTGTTGTCAACAAAACCATTATATTCAACTAGACTAAGGATTTGCCGCATTTTATATGGTGGACAGTTGTTTTTTCTATGAAACGAATCTCTCTAAAATATAAATTCATTCTTGTCCAACAAATATTAATGAATTTAAAAACTCAAAAAAATCGTCGATTTTCATCTGTCGGGCAATAAAAAAGCAACATTTTTTGTGGGACAATTGCTTTTTCATATTTGATATGGTTATATAAATCGATTATGAAAAAATCAGGAGCGTCTAAATAATTAAAAAAATGCGATTTTCAGTCATGTTTATATTGGTAGACAATCATGTTTTCTCATTTTTCCCAGATTGTTTTTATGATTGCATTTCACAAAAAAAGAGTACGTATGATTAAAAAAAATGAAAATATGTTCGACTTACGAGATGTTTGCTGAAAAAAAATCGCGACTACAAAAATATTCACAGAGGAAAAATGTGGTAGACTCTACCTAATAAAGCTATACAGAAAGTAAGAAAACTTTATTAATAATTTGCAATTTGTCCCATCGGCACCCAAAAGACTAACAGGGCAATGGGCACATCGCGCATACCTGCTAGGAAACGGAGTGTTCCATTTTGCATTCCGTTTCCTATACGGTGAGAGCGACTTGTCGCGCTGACTGTATAGGGAACGGAAAAATGCAGCCCGGAACGTTCTTATTTTAATGTAGAATCCCTCCGTGAAAGCCTTATCAATATATATAGGGATCCATGTACAGGGTGGCCAGATTTCGATGGTTTAGTACTACAACTCCTAAACTATAACAGACAGAAAAAGTAAGATACATGTCAGGTTCTCTTTTTCCGAGAAACATAAATTGCTGAAAACCCTAAGTTGCTACGGCGTCTAGTTTCCGAGATACAGGGTGATTTTGTTATATGATCCATTATTATAATTATAATTGGCTATAACTTCCTTATTATAGGATCTACGTTCTCGAAATGAACACATCTTTGGGGCACTTTCTTTACTGCTTTTCATGGGTCGCTATTGGATTTTTTGTATCTGCTCAAATTCCGGAGCTATAACAAAAAAAAAATTTCTTCAAATGGAAGCCATGAGAGAAATGATATTTCAAAATTGAACTTTCTTCAACGATTTCAAAAATATATATCATGATATACTTCGAAGTTCACTTTTCGTTCAACAAAATCCAAGCAGGCTTTGATTGTCCGTTGATAGCAGTATTGAATTCTTCCTGAGGGGCATAAAAAGCTCCTTCGAGGTAAAATATTGGTTTATTTGAAAAAAATATTATCACAACAAATGTTCAAATCGTTGTCCATTCGAGGAAATACATAAATTTCATCTTTTTATGATGTGATATAAATAAATACTTTAGAATCGCGATATGATACAACAATTGTAACGTGATTATTTCGCTCCCTGAATCAAACCAGCATTTTCGCTGTTGGATAGTTTACATCCTTTGCGGCGTTGCCGGTTGATTCATGGCTTGTGGTGGAGACGGCTGTGGTATTGTGTGCGGTCATAGAAGTAGGAAGGGATTGTTTGACAATTGGCTGCTCTGTGAAAGCGAGGTAACCTATTTTTGGAAATTTTGAAGATTGTGGAAGATTTTGAAAAGCTGAATTGAATGTAAATTATTTGTCTGGAAGTTTTATCTGGAATCATCCTCGTTGTAGGCGATTATAATTTCAATTTGGTTAATTCCCTGGATAATATAGAGAATATTGGTTTTAATCCAAGGGTACGTTTGTTATAACGGATTATTATATTCCCGGAATCTTTATAGAGGTATGATGTGAGCTTATGTATGAGACCATTGTCTAACAGTCTTTTTATTAGGAGTTGTATACGAATATTTGTTGTTGGAGAATTGTTGGAGATATAGAATTTGGAAAGGAGATCATTTTCACCCTCGACCAATATCATAAGAGGTATGAACTTTCTTTGCATTTTGTGAACAATGCCTTATGGTGTTTTATTAGGGTCCAAGTGTCGGCCATCTAGACATCCAAGTATCGGCCATCTAGACATCCAAGTATTGGATATACAAGTATCTGGCATCCTAGTATCGTCTATCCAAATATCTGGCATCCTAGTATCGTCTATCCAAGTATCGGATATACAAGTATCTGTCATCCAAGGGCCTGGCATATGAGTGCTTAGCATCCACGTTATAAGTACTATCGACGTCTCTACTTCAGGAGATTTAGTGGTTGAGGTAACCGGTGCTTTTGCACTGGCTTTAGTTTATAATATATTATTGTACAAAGTGAATAACTGATAGCGGAGGAGACCTTTCACTCACCGCTGGCTCCTTTCATTTATGTTTAACTTTTATCACTCATAATTGAGTTTATTATAGTGGCAGATTGCCTAATTAACATTTTTTTCACCTTTGTACCAGTTCATTTGGTACTGGACTGCGATTTTTCGATACTGTTTATAATTGCTTTAGGCGTAAGTGTAAACATTTGTGAACTGAGGGGGATACTAACTGGCCAGTTATTACAACCACGGTACTTGAATTTCCTTTTTCAATTTATAACTTTATTTAGTGAGATTTAATCGAATTCAGCAATTTTGTGGAGTTTGTTTCGCTGAACATACCTATCAACTACTGCAAATCTAATTTTACTTTTTCATTAATATTGTTGAATTAGTTTAATTTTAAATAAAGGGGTTGACATTGAGTATCAGTTGTCTTATTGCTATTCTGGTAGGGGAGTACGCAATTTTGTGGACAGGCAAATTCTCTACCTGGCGCCCATTCATAAACTTAATTTTTTTTTTTAACTCACTCCCATCTTCACTGAGTTTAGCCGCGAGCCTGATTTGCCAAGTGACCAGGCTTACTCAAGTCGACACGTCACATTTGGCGCCCAACGTGGGGCACTCAGTCGTCTTCTCAAAAGAACTGGAGAAGGAATGTCACTTCCTGACATCGAGCTGCTATTTTTCTTCATTCTGGGATCCATTATTCACAATTTAGACTTGTTCAATGCACCGATGAAGTTTGCTAAGCAAAAAAAAGAGTTTTCGGCAAAAATCGGAACCTACAATAACACAGCATAAGGATCTGCATAAACTAAAGCCAGTGCAAAAGCACCGGTTACCTCAACCACTAAATCTCCTGAAGTAGAGACGTCGATAGTACTTATAACGTGGATGCTAAGCACTCATATGCCAGGCCCTTGGATGACAGATACTTGTATATCCGATACTTGGATAGACGATACTAGGATGCCAGATATTTGGATAGACGATACTAGGATGCCAGATACTTGTATATCCAATACTTGGATGTCTAGGTGGCCGATACTTGGATGTCTAGATGGCCGACACTTGGACCCTAATAAAACACCATAAGGCATTGTTCACAAAATGCAAAGAAAGTTCATACCTCTTATGATATTGGTCGAGGGTGAAAATGATCTCCTTTCCAAATTCTATATCTCCAACAATTCTCCAACAACAAATATTCGTATACAACTCCTAATAAAAAGACTGTTAGACAATGGTCTCATACATAAGCTCACATCATACCTCTATAAAGATTCCGGGAATATAATAATCCGTTATAACAAACGTACCCTTGGATTAAAACCAATATTCTCTATATTATCCAGGGAATTAACCAAATTGAAATTATAATCGCCTACAACGAGGATGATTCCAGATAAAACTTCCAGACAAATAATTTACATTCAATTCAGCTTTTCAAAATCTTCCACAATCTTCAAAATTTCCAAAAATAGGTTACCTCGCTTTCACAGAGCAGCCAATTGTCAAACAATCCCTTCCTACTTCTATGACCGCACACAATACCACAGCCGTCTCCACCACAAGCCATGAATCAACCGGCAACGCCGCAAAGGATGTAAACTATCCAACAGCGAAAATGCTGGTTTGATTCAGGGAGCGAAATAATCACGTTACAATTCCCCCCCTACTTTAAAAAAATTTTACCAGAAGGGTCAAATTTTTCTCGTTCCCTCTCCCCCTCCTTTCCAAGGAGACTCCACACAATCTTCTATCCACTCAAAATCCGGAGAGAAAAAAAAAAACATTTGGGGCGGCTAGCTGTTCGCACACCCGTCGAGCATTGCGAAAGGCAATAGTGCTTGGCCAATCCTCGTTTACTCGACAACATCATAAAAATTAGAGAGAAGACAGAAGCGAAGGCAAGAGAAGAAAGAAAAGAAAAGATAGCAATGCACCGTCGCTCGATTGACTCTCAATCACCTACCAAACCTCAAATAGAAAGTGAAAGGGCTACCGATTACTGAAGGCCACTTCCACCGAAGTGGAAGAGGAGCGAGGACCAGACCCTTAGGAACAAAATCATCGCTCAACCGGAGCCCGAAACATGCCCGATGACTCTACAATAAAACAAACCGTCTCAACTAAAGAAAAAAAACATAACGCTAATGTATAACGTTCCTGCGTTAATACATTTTCTTTTTGGCAAAACTAAAAAAAGTGAATCACCTTGCGTCCGAGACGAGGACAACAAGATGCAGGCTTGGAAACTTATAGTTAGAGTCCAAAGTTTCAAAAGGACCCCATAATCCGACCACGTCCAGGACGATGTCAACTTCGGTATGAATAAAACGTCAAAATCGGTAAATCAAACGACTAAAACTCCAGCCAAATCACCAATGACCACGGTACCAAAAACGTCAAATCCGAGAAACTAAACAGTCGAATGTCACACTTAAAATAACTCCAAAGTCCAAACTAACCAAAATCGGAACAGAATTGGAAAATACAGCATGTTGCTGTCGTGGACCTGACGATAACAAAAGATGTTCAAGTATGTCAACCACTGGATAGGGGTAGTGACCACCCTAGTACATTTATGCTCTCGGCAAGGGTCAGCTATCCTCTAACCCACCTTAGAATCATCGGCAAATTTATATGGATACGGTGGGTATTTGGTTGCAATTCCGTATTTTTCTAACCTCAAATACCCTCTAAGACTCTTTCTCATTTCATCAACAGTCTTCAAATTAGTTACACCTCTAACAGCTAATTCATATTCTAGCTCCTCCTTATCAAGGCGATTTACGTCTATTCGACCCTCCATACTAAAAAAAAAATTCAAGAACAACCGCAGTCAAATTGATTTTCCGGCCCTAACCTCAAAAATAAGGGATAGTAAACGCAGCGCAAACGAAAATCGAGAAAAAGAAGAAAAAAAAACAAATCTCAAAATAAATTACTAAGACGAAACCGATCAACCACTGCAAGTCAGATAGTATTGACTCTGGGGGCCCCACGTTGGGCGCCAAATGTGACGTGTCGACTTGAGTAAGCCTGGTCACTTGGCAAATCAGGCTCGCGGCTAAACTCTGCCTTATGGTGTTTTATTAGGGTCCAAGTGTCGGCCATCTAGACATCCAAGTATCGGCCATCTAGACATCCAAGTATTGGATATACAAGTATCTGGCATCCTAGTATCGTCTATCCAAATATCTGGCATCCTAGTATCGTCTATCCAAGTATCGGATATACAAGTATCTGTCATCCAAGGGCCTGGCATATGAGTGCTTAGCATCCACGTTATAAGTACTATCGACGTCTCTACTTCAGGAGATTTAGTGGTTGAGGTAACCGGTGCTTTTGCACTGGCTTTAGTTTATAATATATTATTGTACAAAGTGAATAACTGATAGCGGAGGAGACCTTTCACTCACCGCTGGCTCCTTTCATTTATGTTTAACTTTTATCACTCATAATTGAGTTTATTATAGTGGCAGATTGCCTAATTAACATTTTTTTCACCTTTGTACCAGTTCATTTGGTACAGGACTGCGATTTTTCGATACTGTTTATAATTGCTTTAGGCGTAAGTGTAAACATTTGTGAACTGAGGGGGATACTAACTGGCCAGTTATTACAACCACGGTACTTGAATTTCCTTTTTCAATTTATAACTTTATTTAGTGAGATTTAATCGAATTCAGCAATTTTGTGGAGTTTGTTTCGCTGAATATACCTATCAACTACTGCAAATCTAATTTTACTTTTTCATTAATATTGTTGAATTAGTTTAATTTTAAATAAAGGGGTTGACATTGAGTATCAGTTGTCTTATTGCTATTCTGGTAGGGGAGTACGCAATTTTGTGGACAGGCAAATTCTCTACCTGGCGCCCATTCATAAACTTAATTTTTTTTTTTAACTCACTCCCATCTTCACTGAGTTTAGCCGCGAGCCTGATTTGCCAAGTGACCAGGCTTACTCAAGTCGACACGTCACACAATGATGAATCTGAAATGACTTAAAATAAATAAGACATGAAATTCTATGACAGCCTCAGTTTTGAAGGAAGTGAATCAAAGCATGCTTAGATTTCGTTGAACGAAAAGTGTTATTTCGAAATTCTCGATATATGGTGAACTCGGAAGTAATTCATGATATATATTTTTGAAATCGTTGAAAAAAGATCAATTCGGAAATATCATTCCCCACTATGGTTTCAACTTGAAAAAAAATTTTTTGTTATAGCTCCGAAATTTGAGCAGATGCCAAAAATCCAATGACACCAATGAAAAGCAGAAAAAATAGCGCCCTAAAGATGTGTTCATTTCGAGAGCGTAGATCCCATAATATGGAAGTTATAGTCAATTATAAAAATGAACCAGATTCCAAAATCACCCTGTAGCTCGGAAACTAGAAGCCGTAGCAACTTGTGGTTTTCAGCCATTCATGTTTCTCGAAAAAAGAGAACAGGACGTGTGCATTACTTTTTTCTATCTCTTATAGTTCAAGAGATGTAGTATTAAACCATCTAAATCTGGCCACCCTGTACACTACCTCCATGTGTATTACTTTTTTTCTATCTCTTATAATTCAAGAGATGTAGTACTAAACCATCTAAATCTAGCCACCCTGTACACTACCTCCATTGCATTAATTCCATTCTGATTTTTTCTGCCCCCTCCCAGCTCAAAAGCTGGGAACGCCCATGCTCATCAGTAGATTATTTTCGACTCTAAAATCCGAAAGTAGTGAAACATGATAACACCCTGCTTTCTCAAATGAATCTGCCCAATTTTTATATTATACTCATAGGTAATATCCATGAAATTCTGATTCCGAAATACTCACTTTTTTCGACAAATTTTATGGATATAATGGTTTAACCTGTAGATCACATTTTGAAAACCGTTCGAGATAATTGTATGATTTTTTATTGAATTCCCGAAAAGTTTTTAAGTTCTCTGCAAATTTACCGATCCCTCTACAGGTGGTCCGCAAGACCACTGCGATTTTCAGAAAATGACCTTAATGACCCTAAAGAAAATGTCAATATGTCCATTTATTCACATGGCAAGCCCTGAATTATTTTGTAGTGCAGGAGCCGTCGTTCAAAATGATCTGCATATCCCCAACCAAATCTGTTACACTCTGTATAAACATATTCGTATTGGAGTTTGAAGGTTCTTTTTCAACAGAATTGCATAGAATCCAAATATGTGCACCTTCGGGCGTTGAATGGACTATCACTAATTTATTGTTGTTATCATTATCATGCTTATCTTAATTTGGTAGACACGCTGACTGACTGGTGCCCAGTTTAAACTGCGTTATTCATAATGTTCCTGTGTATTTGTTCGCTTTGAAGATTAGAAGTTGACGTCAACATACTCTGCTGTATGTCTGAACACTATTAACTGCTTCATTCATCAGCCTCGTGCAGAATGATATCGCTTTAGGTATCCATGAACAAAACTTTTATTATTTGCGTTTTGTTTTGATTGGGAAGTTAAACCTTTGTTCTTGATTTTCTACTCTCACAAGTAACTATATGGGGAAACAACTTATTGATGTTTTAAAATAATGTTGAATTTGAAATATGTACTGAATTACAGAACAAATTGTGAGATGCTGCTTTCATCATGTTTCAAATGATTCGGTATGTTTTCAAAACGCCATTGATACTTGTGTTACTTTGGTTCCATCAATTTCTTAGTCATGGTTTAATTTTGTGCTCATAGGTTAACAACCTTGACAAAACAAGGGTCACACTGCACGCATTGTTTACAAACAATGAGGCTTTAGCATAGGATTTCTTTTCAACAGCATGATTGAAGAGTTGACATTCAATTTGATTGGTTGATATTATTGGGAGTGGATTTACGTCATTCCGTGTCGTTTCGCATGACGTTCGTCAACATGTTTTTTAGAATTTATCGATATTATTTCTGTTTATCAAAAGGAAAATAATCAGAATGATACATATCGAATTTGGGTTCGTATTTTGAAAGCCCAGATACACTTCTAGGTTCTAGCAGATTGACCCGAAAAAATGGATAGGTACCTAAGCTATTTAGTAGCAGTTTGATTCAACTTTGGGTAGAAGAATTTTGTAATTTGCTCTCGAACTGATATATTATTTTGCTCTGATAAGAAAGTTTTGAAATTTATTGATCATTGAAATAGTGTAAAAAACACTACGTCATACAATGATATGTTTACTGTAAATAACAGTGATGTGTATGTGTATGTGGAAACAAAGAAGTGTACGTATGGTTGATTATACAGAAGTCAAACTGAGAACGAATCACTAATTTTAAGTTCATTTCACCTCATTGGTGGAGTGCTATTTTTCGAGACAATATTTTCGAAAACAATCTTGGATTAACGATCGAAATCCTTCAAGCGCTTCGAATTTTTGTTGGGACGCGTGGCATATCAATAATAGTTATTTTGAGAGAGAATGCCATTGATGGCCGGTTTCTGAGGTCCATTTAATGGTAGTATATCTATCCGATAAATTTGACGGGAGGTTAACTGGAGATTTCGGTTTCTGAGGTCCTTTCGTAAAGATAACCTATCAATAAAGTCCGTTTATTTTAACTGGGAAGAAATGGCCGGATATGTGTTCGTTAACTATCTGACGCATGAGCAAATAGCACTGAACTCCATACTATGTACCTGGATCGGATCCGACCATATACTTTTGAACGTAAAGTGCGGCAGGGGCAGCTGAAACAGAGATAGCCTTATTTAGGGTAACCTGTCTTTTATTACTCAGTGAAATGAATTACGGTTGTATGCATAAATTATCTTTTAAGTGAAAATGAATTAGTTTGGGGATTCTTTTCGTTAAATACGTACAATATAAGTGAAGATATACATTTTTTGTGTTCTACTGTGCTATTAGTTTCGTTTCCTTCCTCGTGTGTGGTTTAAAAATAATTGTTAGATTCATAGTATTAGCAATGAATTGTGAAATAAAATAAAAATTTCGTTTCTGATTTTCTATTCATTTTATTTATCAACATCGTGGAAGAACAGTAAAAATTTTACATGAACGTTGTACTGTTTGCATTATTACTTTTTTCCTGAATAACAATTGAGAAAAAAATAATCAAATTTGTGCAAGAATAAATAAAAAAAATAAAATGCGCGGTGGTTCCAGGTTCCATTAACCGACATGAGTCAGAAAGAGATAAATTTCGTTTCTAATTTTCAATTCATTTTATTTATCAACATCGTGGACGAACAGTAAAAATTTTACATGAACGTTGTACTATTTGCATTATTACCTTTTTCCTGTTAAACAATTGAGAAAAAATAATCATTAATAGTATATCCGTGAATTCTTTCGCAATATCCACGAGTAAAATTTTTTCACGCTCCTTGAAATTTTTGGAACGTTTTGAAGTTTCCATAATGCATTTTTTTAATTTATAATACAAATATAACACACTCATCACAACTCAGAATTTTATTTTTATTTTCTATTGCAAACCTCCTCAATTTAAATTTCAGGAGTGCAGTTTCTATTGAAGTTTGCAAAATTTATCATTAAAATATCAATTTGCGTGTGGCGCCATCTGTTGTACTTGATGGAAACTTATAAAGAGATCGATAGTCAGGAGTTATCGAACCGATAGTTAACGGAGGGCAGAAAAAGACGTCAGAAACTCAGGTAGCTTTAACGAGAGTATATCGATTGGTTAAAGTTATCGAACCGTTTACTATTGGAAGGTTAAAGCGAAACCTCAGAAACCGGCCATGAGAGAATCAGCAGGCGCCATATGAGTAATTGCCGTTTTATATTTGTTGCGAAAAAAGATTTATTGAATATTTTACATTGAGTTTTGTTTATCGGGGATTTGATCTCGATCCAAGATATGCAAGAACTTCAGTGGGTTCATCATGTAAACTAGATTCTTCTGATGTTAACACCTTGATTTTTTTAACACGTGCCAAGGTTTCTGTTTGTAAATTTGAACTTCTGCGGTTGAGTTGTGCATAATTTTATTGCTTTCATTCTTATCGTTCTTATCGCATGAAATATTGACATAATTTTCTTCGTACAAGCATAGATGTTTGAGTGCTTGATTGGCAAAAGTTATATCTAGACAAATGACAAGTGACAGAAGGATTGATGACGCAAAATTCATTCCGGTTCTTCCTTATAATGTTACAATTTTAGTTTCGATTTGTGAACCAAAGTCAAAAACTAATCAGCAGAAAACCCTAAACCGAAAAATTCTTGGTTCATAATACGCATCATATGCTTATGTTTGTTATCAAAAAGTAGTTTTTCAAGGATTTTGAGTTCATTAAAATTAATTTAGGGTTCTATCTTCAAATTGTTAACATGGGAACGGAATCTTTTCGAAGCATATCAGATCCAGTCATTAATTGTATATTGTTGGTTTTTGTCTTAGGCCATTTTTTTTTTCGAAAAATTTAAAGTTAAATTCCCGATGCGTTCCAAGTTTTCTGGAGTTTTACAGATCACTCTTCAAATGGTTCGGAAGACATGAAAATGATACTTTGTGAGAGAGAAGTTTTGAAACAAAACTCTACAAATTTAAGTTTTATATACAATGTCGACATGGACGCCCGCAAAAATTTTTTTCAGGGGGGGCAAAATAATCCATTTTCTCTTGCCCTTTGGATTAAGAGAGTAATATTGAGGATGTTGTGCTGAAAAACGATAGGGCCATCAAAATTTCGGAGGGGAGGGCATGGCTCCTCCTGGTCCCCCTGCGGGCGCCCATGAATGTCGAGCAGATTCGAGTGTTCATTTGTTGAACGACTTCCCGCGCTTGTGGAACCGCTACTTTATATCTATTAATAGAAAAGAGAAAATACTCACGCACCATAGGTAACAATGAACAAAAAAAGTATGTGGTTGAGAAACCACAACGGAATTGTATTTTCGACATTCAGAAGGATGCTTATATTTTTAGAATGTTATCAGTGGGGCATGTTTGAATTTAAACAATATTTCGAAGCTTTTCATATTATCTTGATGGTTAAAGTGTTGAACTCACTTTCAAGTCGATTTCCGTTTGAAAAATAGCTTATTATTATTATCTCTTCATGAAATGCTTCAATGATTTATAACGATGACGACCATGAACAATAGGAAAGACCTCACACTCGGAATGGGGAACTTTTCTTCTATTTCTAACAAAGGTCAACCAATAAAGCTCGAAAACATTATCTCGATTTATTTCCGTTTCCCATTGATTTTCCCTTGATTTTCTTAGACATTCTGAGAAACTAGAGTGAGCATATTTTATGAACCATAATTATATGAATTATGAATCACCCAGATGTTAAGCTCATTGAATATGCAGGGTCTTCATGACGAGATGAGTCATTATGCATAAGGAAATCCTGATCTCAAAATTGGTGCCACCCAATTTTTGAGTGCTCGTTCTGCTTAACCATAGACAAAGAATATATTATTCTATGTCTATGCTTATGACCAAGAATCCTTGGCCAAACTCAATTATGTTCTTTCGAATGGAAAATACTGGCGGACACAGGGGGGGGGGTATGACGGGCCATGGCCATGGACTTGATTGACCGGGCAAGAATATTAGCCCTTCATCCACCAGATTGCGCAACGTTTTGAAATTCCACGGACTTCAGTAAGGCGCATAGAGGCCCTTTTCCTGGAAACCGGCAGCGTTGCCCGAGGAGCAGTGCCTTGTCGACCAAAAGTAATATCTGAAAGGGAAGGTCAATTTTACTCGAAGGAATCGAGCGGTATCTGTAACAGCACTCCGAAGTCATTTTTTAAGGACTTATAGACAGGTTGTCCCAACCAATACCATACGGGTGCATTCCTCAAATTGAAGGGCAAGAAAACCTTCAAAAGTACCACAGGTATCACCTGTACATAGAGCTACTCGTCGGCAATGCATGGGCAGAACACCACCAAACCTGGCTTTTACCACAATGGCGTAACGTAATGATAGAGCGACTCAATTTCGCCCGGAAAGGTTTGCCCTTTCGAGGCGGATCAATAATATGCTGGGGGAGTATCCCTCTTATTATCGTTGAACGAACAATGACCGATGCCATCTACGTAGAAAACAGTTTAGCTCTTCAGGAAGAATGGAACGATATGCCTGAAAATTTCATTAATGACTTGATTCGTGAGATGCATAGGCGTATTGGGCAGTTGATTGATGGAAAAAGTGGTAATACAGACTATTGTATTGGGATTCAGTTGAGGAATAACTATAATTAATCATTAATTCATCTCATTTTCAGCACATAGATTGATTATTTCGTGGGAAACCTAGGGGGCAAGACTTTCGAAGATGTGTGCACACAAATTTATGTTAAATATAGAACCTTACAATCTGAAAGAATATAAAAGTTTTTGTTACGTCAATCAATATAGCTCTATTCTCGAAATCTAATGGGCTTGTTTTACTTTCGTTACTTATTCTTTCATGTCTGTGATAATTTTTGTAATCAATATTGGTTATTATTATTATCATTAAACCCCCTTTTTCGCTGAACCGATGAATTCTACGCCGAAAATAAGAGAGAACTTTGAATTTTTCAACAGCTCTATATCATCATAATAAAATATACAGGGAGTCCCACTAGTCACTAGTGCCGTAGCGGACGATATACGCGTAACGGTCTGAGTTTGGCAAAATTTTTTGATGCAAACTTGATAAACTCCAAGAAGAGCACAACCTAAAAATATTTTCGAATATATCGGGTGGCCAACAAAAGAGGAATAGAGGGTGACTTTGTTTTTTCAAATGGGACACCCTATATACAATAGTGTTTTTCAATTCTCTGAAACTTTCTGCATGCTTTCGTATACTTTTCACGTATTTTCATTCAACAGTTTTCGAAATATTGGCCATTTTGACAAAAAATGATACTTGTAGAGGCTTTGTTATCCAATTTATTTCACGAACCCTTGCACATACCAATAAGAGCTTTATATTGATTGAAAGACAAGACTTCAAAGCATCCTAGCCAGCTATAATAAAGCATCTCCAGCATATGGAGTGTCCACAAAAAGACTATCAAAATGACGAATTTCATTTTTCTTCAGTTTTTTAAATGCAATGCATATAATTTTTTTTCATCATTCTAATCACCATTCATTTTACTCCATTTTTGGTCAAAACATGATATGCACAGAATAGGATTTTCTGTGGTTATTGAGAACTGTCAAACTATTCTATTCAGAATTAACATCATTGCAGCTTCAATTCATATTATCATAGTTTTTAAGGATTGGATTAATAGTTATACCTACAATGAAGTAAAAATTCGAAAAATTCAAATGAGTTTGAATGTACAAGTTATTAATGCTACAAAAAAAAACGAGTTATTAATGCTACAAAAAAAAACGAGTTTCGAAACTTTAGGATACGAAAAAGTGTCAGTTCTTATCCTTATACATTTTTCTTCGAAATAATGTTATTCATAAGTTTCACAAGCAGGCACGCAGATCTTCAAGCTGCCAATCTTGATGCTTGTTTGAAATTTTTGCAAGATTCGACTCTTCAAGTAGAAACATAGAAAATTATCAAAAATTCATTTTGAAAATGGGTACCGAAAACAAGTTTTCATTACACCGCTCTGAAAACCCTATCAAAACATGTCGATTCAGGGCACCGAAAGTGACCCTTTTCCATGCGGCCGCACCGAAAGTGACCCTTTTCCGTGCGCTGAGACATAGATGCATCTATGCTGAGACACAAAGCAACGATTGCGTGATGACAGTTGACGTCAGTGTTTCGAATTATTATTGTTTTACAATATCGAAATGCTTTCTGTCGAAGAACAAATATCGTTGGATTGTTTTCAGAGGGGTGTAATGAAAAATATCGTTCATTACACGTCCAGAAAGGCGTTTTCCGTGCTTGCACGAATTCCCGTGTTCGGCTCCGCCTCACACGGGAACTCTTCGCGCGCACACGGAAAAAGCTTACTTTCTGGACTAGTAATGAAATATACTATTCTGTCTTCTGTAACTGATTTCATCACATTTTTGAGTAGATACATCAAAACTTTCTAGTTCCTCATTTTGCTATGTATGATGATATGAATTGAAGCTTCAATGATGCTTATTCTCAGTGGAATAATTTGACAGTTCTCAATAACCACAGAAAAGCCAAATCTGCTATTTGAATTCGAAGGTATATGTGAATTTTAGAGAAACATTTCGAAAAGCTCTTAAAAATCCTATTCTGTTAAAAATATGCATATCATGTATTAAAAAAATGAAGTAAAATGAATGGTGATTACAAAAATGAAAATGAAGAAAAATCGATACGAAATTCCTCATGTTGATAGTCTTTTTGTGGACACTTTATATGCTGGAGATGCTTCATTATAGCTGGCTAGGATACTTTGAAGTCTTGTCTTTAAATCCATATAAAGCTAATTCTTATTGGAATGTGCAAGGGTTCGTGAAATATAATTGGATAACATAGCCTCTACAAGTATCATTTTTTTGTCAAAATGGCCAATATTTCGAAAACTGTTGAATAAAAATATGTGAAAAGTATACGAAAGCACGCAGGAAGTTTCAGAGAATTGAAAAACACGATTGAATATCGGGTGTCCCATTTGAAAAAACAAAGTCACCCTCTATTCCTCTTTTGTGGGCCACCAGATATATTCGAACATATTTTTAGGTTGTGCTATTCATGGAGTATATCAAGTCGGCATAAAAAATTTTTGCCAAATTCAGACCGTTACGCGCATATCGTCCGCTGCGGCACTAGTGGGACACCTGTATAAGGTAAAAACATTATTTGAATGAGCCAGGATATTGAATAAAAAGGACGAATTCAAAACCAATTCTGACAGATTGTTTCAATTATCAGGTCATATTTGAACAACCAATTACGGAAGGGAAAAAATTAGCAACAAATTTGTGAGATTCGAAAATGAAAACACACAATGAAATCTATTGGTTCTTTTCCTGTTCTCGCATGAGTTCAGTGATTTCGAAAAATACATGGGGGGCATGTCTGCTCGTTTTCATTATTTGTTTGCATGGCTTCAGTGGGAATGAGCAAATAATTCGAATATTTATCGAACCCATATAAATAGACTTCAGCGAAGGCTAAATGCACAAGGAAATCGTGCGAGTGCCAACATTGTACGTGTAAGGATAATCCAACAACGAGATCTTGCCAACTATAACTCATCATTGAACCTGCGGTAGATGTCGATATCCTTTTCCGGTGGGTGACAACAAGCTCGTTCCGAGATGTCAAGAATATATCTGTTTTTGAATTCATGCGAAAATACTCAGGAGGTGATTGCTCGTATGAAATGAAGATGGGTCTTTCCTATAACAAAATTTCCTCAGCTCACCCCTTTCCGGAATATCACCCTTAAAAGGGATGATTAAATTTATTTTTTTTCTATAATGTCAGTGAAGCTAGAAATTTGAAATTCTGTCATTTTCGTGCAGTCGCGAAGGACTTGGATATTTTTTCAATGTCCGTGTTACATTATACGGGGTTGAATTAGCAACCATTATTTTATTCCACATAAAAACCTTTTTTTCGAGATGAAGTTTCATGAACTAAAATAATTAATTAAAATCCTAATTTTTCATTCTTGAATTTTTTCCTAAAACCAATAGCTGAAGAGAAAAAAAATAAAAACGCAATTTTAGTCTCCACCACATAATGGATTTACATAAAGTTAGCAAAACAACTTTCGCGAATCAAACTCGGAAAAGCTCAAAATTTTGCCGTTATCTATCCGTAATTTATCCGTGAAAAAATAAATTTTGCCGCTCTCATATTTAAAAAGATATGGGATGTGTCGCTAAGTTGATATCAAGTTGGCGAAACAACTTTTCAAAAAATGGTTTCAGCACAAAACACAATAGCTCATATTTTTCAGTGGTTTATCCGTAAATTTTCCGTGAAGAAAAAAAACATCGCCACTCTTGTATTTCAAAAAATATCGGATGTTTCGCTAACTTGATATCAAGTTGGCGAAACAACTTTTCGAAATATGGTTTCGGCACGAAACAAAATAGCGCATCTTTTTAAGTGATTTATCCGTGAAAAAGAAAATTTGTATCATTCAAGGTTTGGAAGAAAAATGACAAAATCTGATTGATCGATCAGCAGCCGACGGAACATAATTTATGCATTTTTCTCGAAAACTACGCAAGCAATATTGTTGATATTTGAAAAGAAGATGTAGCTTTTCATCTTTGACCCAATATTTTTTAAAATACAAGAGTGGCGATGTTTTTTTCTTCACGGATAATTTGCGGATAAATCATTGAAAGAAATTGCATTATCTGTTGATTGCTGAAGTCATTTTTTCAATGTCACCTGGTAATTTGATGTACACATACCAGCGGACGTGATATTGTTTTAAAAACGAGAGCGTCAAAATTTTTTTCTTCACGGATAAATCAAAGATGAAAAGCTACATCTTCTTTCCAAATATCAACAATATTGCTTGCGTAGTTTTCGAGAAGAATGCATAAATTATGTTCCGTCGGCTGCTGATCGATCAATCAGATTTTGTCATTTTTCTTCCAAACCTTGAATGATACAAATTTTATTTTTTTCACGGATAATTTACGGATAAATCACTTAAAAAGATGCGCTATTTTGTTTCGTGCCGAAACCATATTTCGAAAAGTTTTTTCGCCAACTTGATATCAAGTTAGCGAAACATCCGATATTTTTTAAATACATGAGTGGCGATGTTTTTTTCCTTCACGGATAATTTACGGATAAACCACTGAAAAAGATGAGCTATTTTGTTTTGTGCTGGAACCATTTTTTAAAAAGTTGTTTCGCCAACTTGATATCAACTTAGCGACACATCCCATATCTTTTTAAATATGAGAGCGGCAAAATTTATTTTTTCACGGATAAATTACGGATAAATAACGGCAAAATTTTGAGCTATTCCGAAATTGATTCTCGAGAGTTGTTTTGCTAACTTTATGTACATTTATAATGGTGATATCTCGGAAAGGGGTGGGCTGGGAAAATTTTGTTATAGAAAAGACCCATCTTAATTTCATATGATCAATCAACTGCTGAATTTTTTCTCATGAATTTGGAAATATTCTTTATAAAGAATGGGAAATAAAATTTATAGTTATAGAGAGATCAATATAAGATAGTATACACTGTTTGGCCAGATTTCGTCCCAGATTTTTTTCAAATTGAGGAATGAAGGTTCGAATCCGAAAATATCGCCATCCAGTTGTACAGATCACTCTACAGGAGGCTCAAAAGACATAAAAAGATATTTTCTGAAAAGTGTAAAAATAAAACTCATTTCAGTGGAAGTGTTATTTAGAATGTCAAGCAAATGAGTTTTCTTTTGTTGAACGAATTTCTGCGTTGGTGGAACCGCCAGTTTATATCTATTGAAATGGAAAAGAGAAGATACTCATGCACCGAGGGTAACAATGGACAAAAGAAATCTGTGGCTGAGAAACCACAACGAAATTGTATTTTCGACATTCAGAAGGATGCTTATATTTTTAGAATGTTATCAGTAAGGCATATTTGAAATAAACAAACGTTTTTCATATTAACTTGATGGTCAAAGTGTTAGATTTGCTCTCAATTCGATTTTCGGTTGTAGAATAGCTTTGTTTATTATTATCTCCTTATAAGACGACCATGAACGATAGGAAAGACCTCACACTTGGAATGGGGAACTATTTTTCTATTTTTAACAAAGGTCAACAAATAAAGCTCTGAAATCATTTCGATTTATTTCCGTGTCTCATCGATTTTCCCTTGGTTTTTTCAGACATTGAGAAAAAACTGAGAACATTGTATGAATCATAATTATATGAATCACTGAGACGTTAAGCTCTTTGAATATACAGGATCGATGAGAAGATATGCAATTGGTGATCTTTCAGTGTTAGAACTTTGAAGGAATTTCTTTATCTTGAAATTGGTGTCACTTAATAGAGCCATCAATCATCACTTGTGATTTATGGTTTATCAACATCAATCTGACAACCACAGAACATATCAATAGAAAACTCAGATCTTTCTGAGCACAGAATCCCATGAAATGCCCTTACAATTTGAAACGGCAATTTCTTCGTATAAATAGTAATTCAGTCGTGGACAAAGATGAGTATTCTACCCGCATATTATGGCTATGATTCACTTGGATCCGCATGAATAATAGCCATCATAATATGCTCGTTGAATAATATATCTGACGACTATACAGGGTCTTTCACGAGGAACCTCACCCATATTTATACGGGAAACTACTGAACGTATTTTCATGAAATTCAGCACTCATAAGTATTTCACGATGCTGATGAAATCTAAAATATTTTCAAGGCATGAGCACCTCCGGTTTTTCCGGAAATGACGTCAACTTCCGTTTTTCAAATTAGAACACCATTTTTTTATTGCAGAAATAGATTCCTTAGAAAATTTCAAGTTATTTTGATGTAACATTTTTCAGTTTTGGTTGGAAAATTCTCTCTGAGCGGGAAAATTCGAAAAAAAAATCGAAAATAGAGCTCCGCTGAAACAAGAATAACTTCGAGGTTTTTGGATGGAAAATTTTCATTTTTGGGATTTTTCAAGATGTAAGATTGATGTATCCACTTTGAAAATCGAAATCGCGATTCATGATACAGGGGGTGAAAAAATCGCTTTCAAAGTTAGGGATGACAAAGTCGTGAAAAATCAATTTTTTCAAATTAGAACCCCATTTTTTATGGCAGATATTGAATCTACGTTAAAAAATAATGTGAGTGTATGCATCACACCCTTGCCCTAAAGTGGATATTTTCTGAGTTATTCACAAAAAACTGTTTTTCGTCTTGAATTTTCAGCTATTTCTTTTCCCTTCACGCCAAAAAGATGAAATTTTCAGGAACTGTTACTTAAACCATGTTTTAGATTTTACTACCCTAATATGCAAGAGGAAAAAGTTACAGGTTGTTCCTAAATAGATGGCGAATTTGGATTCGAATTTGTATCGGAAACCTCTTTATTTCAACTAATCGGCCATCGGTTTTCTCTCCATAGTGATAAATAAATAATTCCTTATGAACCATATGCAAAAACTTACCTTGTTTTACATTCTTTTTTTTTAATGATAGATATCATTAATTACATGCTACTGAATAAAGAGGAATTTGGCAGAAATGTAATGATATCTATCATTAAAAAAAAAGAATGTAAAACATGGTAAGTTTTTGCATATGGTTCATAAGGAATTATTTATTTATCACTGGAGAGAAAACCGATGGCCGATTAGTTGAAATAAAGAGGTTTCCGATACAAATTCGAATCCAAATTCGCCATCTATTTAGGAACAACCTGTAACTTTTTTCCCTTGCATATTAGGGTAGTAAAATCTAAAACATGGTTTAAGTAACAGTTCCTGAAAATTTCATCTTTTTGGCGTGAAGGGAAAAGAAATAGCTGAAAATTCAAGACGAAAAACAGTTTTTTGTGAATAACTCAGAAAATATCCACTTTAGGGCAAGGGTGTGATGCATACACTCACATTATTTTTTAACGTAGATTCAATATCTGCCATAAAAAAATGGGGTTCTAATTTGAAAAAATTGATTTTTCACGATTTTGTCATCCCTAACTTTGAAAGCGATTTTTTCACCCCCTGTATCATGAATCGCGATTTCGGTTTTCAAAGTGGATACATCAATCTTACATCTTGAAAAATCCCAAAAATGAAAATTTTCCATCCAAAAACCTCGAAGTTATTCTTGTTTCAGCGGAGCTCTCTTATCGATTTTTATTTCGAATTTTCCCGCTCAGAGAGAATTTTCCAACCGAAACTGAAAAATGTTACATCAAAATAACTTGAAATTTTCTAAGGAATCTATTTCTGCAATAAAAAATGGTGTTCTAATTTGAAAAACGGAAGTTGACGTCATTTCCGGAAAAACCGGAGGTGCTCATGCCTTGAAAATATTTAAGATTTCATCAGCATCGTGAAATACTTATAAGTGCTGAATTTCATGAAAATACGTGCAGTAGTTTCCCGTATAAATATGGGTGAGGTTCCTCGTGAAAGACCCTGTATAATCAGTAGGTAACCACAATAGGGAAGTTTTACATTATTCAGACCGTGTACTAGGTGTGCTGCAATCTTTCTTGGAAATATCCTCTCAATTAATTGCGTTTACTGATGTGTTATTGAAATTGTCAAACATTTAATACAGCCACGAAGAGTAACACAATTACAATTACTCCTATAAATCAATATACGTGAGTATATTGATTACATAACATTTTAAGTGCTTCCGCACGAAACAAAGAATGTAGACATATTCTTTCTTCGACATTTTCAAAATCGCAAAACACACATGAGATGAACTGTCACACTGGGTCACTGTGAAGTGTCAATGATAGTTGACACTCAAACTCGGCGTGAGTAAAGAAGACAGTTTTGCCAACTTAGCAACGAAAAGATATTCAGCAAAATATTCAAGCAGACTTCTCAAATGATCAATCCCAGAGGGACTTCCTTGACAATATGCTCAAAGATTTGGACATACCTGGATTTTGTTCTGAAAATACAAGTAGAAGATTTGTCAGATCTCTGGATTCAAAAGCAAATGACGTTATGGTTTCCATCATTCTTCGTGTTTTCTAGTTTCATTTCGATGAACTGGATAATGTTATTCTCAGAATGTTATGGGTTTCTAAGTCCCGTATACTTATCGACCTGTTTCGTTCAATTATTCATTTATTGAATTGGATTCAGCTGACATTTGATGGGAATCTCAATTGGCGTCATTAAGTTACATAATAAAAAAAACGTGACATGGATTTCTAGGAAATCAAAACATTTTGATGATTCTTTTATTTCGTAACTGATCAGGGTCCAATTTTTCATTCATAAAGAAAAGTATGCTGATTATCTTGAAGCATTGGAACGTCACTATCACCACATCTCAGTATAGACATTTTCTGTTTTGATTCGGTATCCTTGTGGTTATTGTAAATATAAGGACTCAACGAGAATAAATTCGCTATCACAAAAACGACTATATCTCTTGAACCAATTGAGAAAGAATCAAAATTTGATCATAGTTAGCTTTGTTATGAACGTCAGAAAAATCATGAAACATGTGGAACAATTTACTTCATAGATATTCCAATTCTATGTCGCAAAATGTCAAGCGGAGTGAAAACACGAGAATTTATAGTGAAACTTTTTCAAAATAATCAAAAATGGAGCATCAAAAGAATTGCAAAAGAGGCTCGCGTTCGTCCGGAAACGGTATCAAGAGTTGTTAAGCGATTGTTAAGATCTTACAATTAACCGCAAGGAAGGAACCGGGAGGAAAAAGGGGTTTCATAGCCCAAAAAAAGTTAAGAAAGCCATCAGCCTTTTTAAGAAGAATCCTAACCTTTCAGGACGGAAAGTGGTCCAAGTAGTGGGTTGTTCGCAGTCAACCGTTCAGAAAATCAAGTCGAGTTGTGGGCTTAGAACATACCAAGTGCAGAAAGTGCCAGACAGGAACGCTGTGAAGAATCAAGAAGCGAAATCAAGCGCAAAGAAATTAAAAAAAGATTTCTTGAAAAATTTTTCCTGTTGCGTGATGGACGACGAAACCTATGTCTTGGCTGATTTCTCGCAACTTCCTGGTCAGGAATTTTATGTACTGCAGATTCTCGTGGAAATGTTGACAAAAAATTTTCCGTGAAGAAACAAGCAAAGTTTCCTAAAAAATTCCTGGTGTGGCAAGCAATTTGCACTTGTGGGAAAAAGAGCAAATTTTTCGTTGGCCAAGGCTCTGTTGACTCGAAGATATACATCGAGGAATGCTTGAAGAAGTGACTTGTACCATTTTTACGTGAGCACGATGTGTCAACAATCTTTCGGCTAGATTTAGCTTCATGCCACTACAGCAAGGCCAGCAAGGAATGGTACGAAGCTAATGAGGTGGTTTTTGTCCCCAAAGAGGCCAATCCACCAAATTGCCCAGAACTCAGGCCAATCGAAAGATATTGGGCCCTGGTGAAGAGAGAATTGAAGGAGACTAGGAAATCAACGAAAACATTAGCGGAATTCGAGCAAAAATTGGAAGACAGCATCCCAGAAAGTGACTGAGAACACTATAAGAAGCATGATGGGAAGGGGTCCGTGAAGTTAGCGAAAAGTTGGAAGCACTAATTCTGAAACTATTATCAATATTTAGTGCTTAATTAGTGCCTATTAGTGCTTCATCAAACTCTCATTGCACCATTATAGTTTTTGAGAAATTGACAATTGAAGTTTTTGGTGCTGACTTCACGCTCAGCACCAACATGTTCGAATTACTATGAAATTAATATGTCAATATTTAGTGCTTAATTAGTGCCTATTAGTGCTTCATCAAGTTCTTATGTCACCATTGTAGTTTTTGAGAAATTGACAATTGAAGTTTTTGGTGCTAACTTCACGCTCAGCACCAACATGTTCAAATTACTATGAAATTAATATGCCAATATTTAGTGCTTCATTAGTGCCTATTAGTGCTTCAGAAACGGCTGCGATATCATTTTTAGTTTTGAAGTAATTGAGTGTTGTTTTTAGCCAAGCGTGAAGTTAGCGAAAAAGTTGGAAGCACTAATTCTGAAACTATGTCAAATATTTAGTGCCTGGTTAGTGTGAATTAGTGCTTCATAAAGCTATCATTCCACCACTGTAGTTTTTGAGATAAACGCAATTATATCTTTTTATACTGCGTCGCCATCTATGGGCGGACTTGGGCGAGTCGTTCCGTCTCGTAGATTCGGCTCTAGTACGTCGTAATATTATCATTGCCTAAAGGGGCTCACGGACGCACGAGTTGGGTTGCCAAGCCAATTTCAATATCGAAGAAAGAAATTAATTTGTGGAGGCAAAACCATTCTCTGCAGTATATTCATGTATCGATTATATGAAGTGATGAAATCATTTACGAATACTTTTCGAGTTTTTGTGATGAATAAAAGAATAGAGTGAATAAAAGAATAAAGAGAAATGAATTGCTCGTGCCATAACAACAAGAGTAGGTACGGGTAGTAGGTATTGCTTTTTTCTCAATTGAAGTATAAGAATTCCAACAGAAAAATTTTAAGTGCGATAAAAAAATGGGTGTTCCTATATTGGAGATACAAACAAAGAAGGGAGTTTCCTTAAGTTATATTGTGAAAAAAAGTCCAAAACACATTAGAACGCATACTTCACGGACCCGTTAAAGGTTGAATAAGTTTTTTTTCTTAGTATCTACACTTCACAAGATATTCAACTGAAATTTGGCATATATATTACAATTGAGAGTTTACACCATATGACATGTACTAAAGAAACCTCCCCTGTACCTCCAATTTAGGAACAAACTGATAATGGAGATATAGTAGGTAGTTTAATTTATATTAATGATGAAGGGTTAGGTATATGAAAATTGAACTGTCTCAAAACGTACATAAAAAAATATATTTCGGGTTCTTTATACAAAAAATATATTATTATATGATAAAAACTTATTTAAATAGTGTACAATAGCAAATGTGGGTTTACTACAATGTCGTTTCTGAATAAATTGTAGTCCTTGGATAGGCCATTTGAAATTAGCAATTCTCCGTAATAGATAATTTTTGTCATTGATGAATAGATTTAATTGGATTTCATCAATACTTACTGATGCCCCGATATCACAGTCGATTAACAGAAAATCTGCGTACGTTCTTTTAATTTTTAAAAAATTGTGACAGCTTTTGGGCATTTAGAGTTTGGAGGGGAATTGAAATCTATAGATTCATATAAATATTTGAATCTCCTTCTTTTCAGTTGATGAAGAATTACCGGGATGAAAAAATATTTTTTTATTTTCACGAAATTTGGACAATTATCGCAAGAATACTGATGTATCGAAATCGAAGTGGGATCACTTTTCAATAAATGAGTCGCAATATAAGTAATGTTACAGTTAACATCAATTATATATAATATACTCCGTTCACCATCTCATTCATCTTGAAAATGTTATCTTTTTCGAGCACCTCGCACCGAAGTTTATAGGTACTTCGTTTTTTCCCATTTTTTCGGAAAAAAATTAAGGAAATTGAATAAACTAGAATCTGAGTTTTGAGTATTCAGAGCAAAATTGTCACTCACAATGTGCCGATGCAAAGTATCACCCTGTGGATTTGCAATCGAAATTGACATGTCATTTGGTGTAAACTCCCAATTGTAATATCTACGCCAAATTTCAGTTGAATATCTTGTAGATACTATGAAAAAAAAACTTGAAAAATATTCAAACTTTAACAACCCGTATCACGAAAACGAATCTTCCTTCTTCGTTTGTACCTACCTCCAATTTAGGAACACCCATTTTTTTATCGCACTTCAAATTTTTCTGTTGGAATTCTTATACTTCAATTGAGAAAAAAGCAATACCTACTACCTGTACCTACTCTTGTTGTTATGGCACGAGCAATTCATTTCTCTTTATTCTTTTATTCACTCTATTCTTTTATTCATCACAAAAACTCGAAAAGTATTCGTAAATGATTTCATCACTTCATATAATCGATACATGAATATACTGCAGAGAATGGTTTTGCCTCCACAAATTAATTTCTTTCTTCGATATTGAAATTGGCTTGGCAACCCAACTCGTGCGTCCGTGAGCCCCTTTAGGCAATGATAATATTACGACGTACTAGAGCCGAATCTACGAGACGGAACGACTCGCCCAAGTCCGTCCATAGATGGCGACGCAGTATAAAAAGATATAATTGCGTTTATCTCAAAAACTACAGTGGTGGAATGATAGCTTTATGAAGCACTAATTCACACTAACCAGGCACTAAATATTTGACAAGTTTCAGAATTAGTGCTTCCAACTTTTTCGCTAACTTCACGCTTGGCTAAAAACAACACTCAATTACTTCAAAACTAAAAATGATATCGCAGCCGTTTCTGAAGCACTAATAGGCACTAATGAAGCACTAAATATTGGCATATTAATTTCATAGTAATTTGAACATGTTGGTGCTGAGCGTGAAGTTAGCACCAAAAACTTCAATTGTCAATTTCTCAAAAACTACAATGGTGACATAAGAACTTGATGAAGCACTAATAGGCACTAATTAAGCACTAAATATTGACATATTAATTTCATAGTAATTCGAACATGTTGGTGCTGAGCGTGAAGTCAGCACCAAAAACTTCAATTGTCAATTTCTCAAAAACTATAATGGTGCAATGAGAGTTTGATGAAGCACTAATAGGCACTAATTAAGCACTAAATATTGATAATAGTTTCAGAATTAGTGCTTCCAACTTTTCGCTAACTTCACGGACCCGATGGGAAGAATTCCAGAAAAATCCATGAATATTGTGAAAAATAGTTTCGGTTTTTTATTGTAAAAACAGTTTTCATAAGAATTAGAAGATTTTCGAAATCGGTCCAGTGGTTCAAAAGATATGAGCGTTTTTGTGATAGCGAATTTATTCTCGTTCAGTCCTTAGCAGTATCCAAATTACTCCTGCGCATGCTTTTATTACTTCAGTAGTTAATTATTCATTTTAATGAGAATTTACATTTTATCTTTGTACTAACTGATAAAAAAAAAAAACGATGAGGTTGAGATCAAGTGAACGAGGAGGCCAGTTACTCAATTGTTCTACCTCGTTCACCATCATCTGATCTCAACCCCATTGCGGTGAAGGCTCCTGAAGAAGGAAACGCCATCTAATGCAATAATGAAGTATAAAGTCGAGTTTTCGCGTTGTACAGGGTCACCCATATTGCCTTTAGCTGTTTCTGGTACTTCTATGCTAGATAGGTCAAAATGTTGAGAGGAGTCCTGGGCTCGATTTTTGTGAGAACTTCATAACTGAAAGGCGTTTCATGATATCTTCATTTGTGTGTGAAACCATGTGTGCCAAAGTCTTTGAATGCTAAACGATTAATAATATCATCAAACTTCTTGATATCAAGAAATTAGGAACTTCCTGGAAAATATATCAGCTGCCTTACCGGTGATAATATAGCACTGTATTTCGGAACAATATGCATTAAATTCTTTGATTCTTTCCTTGAAATGATTATCGCGCCAAAAATTCGTTTGCCATACTATCTCTACCAGGTGATTTCCTGCTGTTTGGCTCATGAAGTGTATATTTAATATAAGCAATTTTAACTGCACGTAACTTGTCTCAAGATGTATGCCATCATATTTATACATTTGGTGCAAACCACATTTGAGCGTTTATATAACTTTGAACAATTTTCATCATACAATCTGGAATAAAGTCTCGATAATTCGATGTTTGACGTTAGAGGAAATTCCCCTCTGTTAGTATATAATTGGAATGCGGGAAACTGGAAATATTCCTTTGTAAAACGTTTGTGGCTGCATCACAGATCACTGGGACATAACAATAAGTCTCACCATATACGCTGCAGTGTTATGAGTGCACCCAAGTGACTGTCACACTCTACAGTCTACACAAACTGCTCCATTTGGACTATGCGAGCTGCATCCCAAACTTACGAACCTGATAATTTTTATAATAATATTTTTGCATATGAAATCGAAGTGCATAGATTAGAAGTAAAGCAACTGTAATATTTTGTAGAACAGATTCGATAACATACAGGAAATAAATGGGTCGATAGTGCTCACATGAAATTATAAATTCCTGCTACATATTTTATACAGTGGGTATAAAGGTTTTATCATTCTACTGATATATTGGCCAAGGTCAAATATTCCATGATCACAGTGGCTGTTCTGAATTCGATTAATACAGTATTGAATTGTTTCTTGAGAAGTTACGCTTTTCACTAAATCCATAAGTATACTGCACCACAAAAGTTAAGGAAGTTCAGAAGTTTTGCGAATGTTTCGAAAGTTGCCGATTCTTGGCCGCCAAATGTTTACTATCTTCTATCTGTATCGTTTTCTGAATCAGTTATTGTTTTATGGTTCAGGAAGTTAATCCGTTCCGAGGATGTACATAAAGTTAGCAAAAGAATTCTCGAGAATCAATTTTGGAATAGCTCATGCCGTTTTTATCCGTGAAAAAATAAATTTTACCGCTCTCATATTTAAAAAAGTAGGAGATGTGTCGCTAAGTTGATACCAACTTAACGAAACGACTATCCGAAAAATATTTTCAGCAAAAATAAAGTAGCTCATCTTTTTCAGTGATTTATCCGTGGTGAAAGAATATTTATACCTTTCAAGGTTTCGTGGAAAAATTACAAAATCTGATGAATCTGCTGCCATCGGAACATATATCAGGTATTTTTCTGGAGAAATATGCATGTAATATTGGCTGAAATTTGGAAAAAAAATGTAGCTTTCTATCCTTGATTTATCCGTAATAAGAAAAATTTTGCCGCTTTTATTGAATAAAAAATATCACGTGCAATGGTAAGTGTATGTCAAATTATTTGATATCAACGTAGTAGACCACGGAATATTTTTTTTCAAAAAAGATTGGCAAAATTTTTCTTTTCACGGTTAAATCAAGGATGGACAGCTACATCTTTCTTCCAAATTTCAACAATATTGCATTTATAGTTTTCGAGAATAATGCCTGATATACGTTCCGACGTTCGAAAAACGATCAATCAGATTTTGTCATTTTTCTACAAAACCTTGAAAGATACAATATTTCTCATATTTAAAGAATTGTCAAGAAAACATGGAAATTTTTGAAAAAGTCTCATAACTTCTTTAATTTTTGTGGATCAGTAGATTTCTGAATATGAGTGAACGACGATTACATTTCAAATTCACATACAGAATGTTGTAAAACAGAGATTAGACTAAATTCGAAAAGGATCAACAGTGTTGTGAAAATTTTCATCTATATAAAGAGGCTTGTAAGGAATGATTCTAACAGAACGAATTCAATCAGTGATGTTAGGAAAAGTTTGGTTTTTTGCTTCTCATGGCCTAAGCCTAAATGGCAGATATTTGCTCTGAGAACGGATGAGGCAACCTCAAATCAAAGAACCATTTCGTTATATCGAACCTGATTAAGTTGAATAGCTCTGCTAGACTTCGCCCCTGAGTAGAAACTATCCATCAAATAAAGACGTTCATTTATTATTTGAAACCTTTAGTTCTCTGGGAAAATTAGAGATTTTGTTTCGCGTCAGGTAATGTTCTATCAATTTGAAAATGAGGCTGATTAAGTTATTGCTAAGACTTCTCCGAAATTTTGCAATCATTTCGATTTCTTTATGAACTAAATGATGGCTGAAAGCCTGGAAAGTAATAAAAATAGAAAGTGATTGTCGAGAATTATAGCTCTTTAAAAGTGGGTTATTTCAAACTTATCAGTATATATTTTGGTGTGCTCTAGTTGATGTCGATATGATCTATGAGTTCATAACCCTTTTTTCGACCTGCGATGCAGACTTTATATTTTGTTTATAAATTGTTCAATGGTTAGTGATTCAAACATTCATTTTTGTAACTCGAACTTCTCGATAACACTCGGAATAGAGATCCCTGCGATCGTACACGGCGTACAAATCGAGAAATCGTCAAAAATAACAAATGCGAATGCCGATTATGAATGAACATACGCGAAAACACTTAAAAATATTTTTGAACTGCGTCACTTCATGTGTCAGCATGGGGATAGAGATATCAACAATAATCTGAAATGGATAGGATCTCACAATCAGTTGTAATTTGGTAACATAACGTAGTGTTTGTGTTGGCATACATAATATTGGAGAGTTTTTCACTTGGACTGTTTAAATTGTTATATATTTTCTGGCAAGAAGTGAGTATTGAATTTTTGATGGATGAAGAATAGGCAATTTCGAAGATAATATTCATAGCGTGTGGCCTTGATTTATTTTTGAAGGGACTCCTCCTCAATAAAAACAATTCATAATTATTGAAAATTCTCCTTTTGCCAGGCCTTTACCACCATGCTTCTTGAATTATTCAGTAATTGAGCAATCCATCAGAGCAAACCAGAAAAACAGTCCATTTTCATACATACACCATCGACTGAAAATTTGTTCGTGGATTGCCATGAATAGTCAATACATTTTGTTTCGGCATCATAATAAACATGAACTGATATTGATTTAATTTGTAGTTTGCCCACTCTGCAATACCAGGGCGTCTACCCGTATTACAAACAATCCGTTATCGATGTGTTGTTACAGGTAGAATAATCTAAATGTCCGGAGCGCTAACACAAAATCATTATTCAAACCACCAACAAAACTTAACAAAAATCCCTAAACGTTAGATACCTACATATCATATAACTGAAAACTATATTTTTGCTTTAAAGACTCGATACCAAAAAACTATAACGATATCGTATATCAACAAACAGTGGAGTTTTACTACAGAAATTTTTCATCAAACAGATATGACGGAAAATTGAAATTAAAATATGAAGTTTACTTATGCATGTTTATGCGTTTCATTGTTCACGTTACCCAATTGAATTCTTTCCTTCATATTAATTGTTATTACCATTATGGAATCAACATGTGAATTGTAGTCCCTCTTTTGCACTGAATCACCAACCCTGTGAGTAGGATATATTGATAATGATAAAAATCCTTTATTCCATTGAGACCATTTACATCATGATGAAAAAGCAGTAAAAAAAGAAAGAATATATAAGATATGTTATAACATAACAAAAACATCACACTAAGAGATACAAGAGCATCAAAAGCTACTTTCCATAAATTCATTCAGATTGTAGAATAAAGGATGATTCACATTATCAGACATGCAACGACACGGCACGGACCGACAAAGACAAGACAAACCATTCTTTCTAGATAAATAAATACTGATGTACACACTCACCGACAACGACGCATCAACGACACGTAAAGGCAGCGACGGAGCGGACCGACATTCTGGCATGAATATTTTTCGTGTCTGTGCCTGTACGTGACGCGTACTTGGTGGAGAGTGTGGACAGTTTATTTGGATTTTCGCGATACTTCAGTGAAGTATTTTTTTTCTTTATGTCAATATATATTTTATCTAGCAAATAATAAAATTGATACTTTGACATTCGGAAATATTGGTGAAATTTTCTTTCGTCGTCTACCAGTTCTTTATATAAAGTATGATATTCCCCTTCAGTTTTACGTTTTTGTAACATTTTATGCACCCATAATCGTTTTTGTTTCTTCTTTACGGCTTCGTCATCTTCATCAAGCAATACAGCCATTATGGCTAGATCTTTATTGGTAAAATTTCTAAACATGACACACGAGCGTTGCTCACTTTGTAGCACTACGCTTCTAATTTTGTTTAGCAAAAACTAATTCATTACAAACAACCCGTCGAGATGTCGAATACCTATCGTATAATGTGAATTGCTGCCGCAACTATCGGGTCTTTGTCTGTCCTTGCCGTGTCGTTGCATGTCTGATAATGTGAATCATCCTTAAGTGTGCAACAGGAGAACCTTGAGAAAATTTCTACATTAAGATTTTGGATTTCTCTTCTAGAGGTCGGTAGTTTATTATACTATTGTATATATATGTACTAGTATAAGAGGGACCTTTTTCAACAAGTAGGTATGGGCGGTATGCGAAGAAGATCATTGGACCTTGTCTCATAGTTACTACTGCCAGCACCTTTAATGAAGTTGTCCAGATTGTCTCTAACGAACAGAATTATTTTACACATTATATAAGTAATTTAACGACTTGCAATGGTTGCAAGAACTTAATATAACTGTCGCATGGAGATTGAATATTCTAATCTCGGAAAAGAAAACTGAAAATAAAAGCTACTTAAGTTAATAAAAATAATGTAACGATGAAGGAAGACCCAGTACCTATTTTCTCTTTTTTCTTACATTTTTAACTTGAACTAGTCATTTTTCATAACAAAAAACATAGGTTCGCTGAGGGATTAGGTTTCTAGATAAATTCTAGTTCGGAAATTTCGGAAATTCCACCCTCTATGACTTTTATCTATTGATGATTTTTTTCTCAAAAACCGTGAACTTCAGCAAGAAATTACACTAAATTTGTTAAGAATGGACCAAGCTATCCAAAATATTGTTTTTCGTAAAATATGAACATGGAAAAGAGTTTCTTGCGAAACAAGGTTTAGGGGTGGCTTACCCCTTATTACAATCATAAAGGAACGGCACCAACAATTTTTTTAGTTCCTTCTCGCCCGCATAGAATATCTACTCAATTATTTTTCAGTTTTTTTTGTTTTCAAGAAAAAATTAGAAACGGTATTCAGTCGATATTTTTAGGGAACTATAACTAAGCAAGGAGTAGGTACCAAAAAAGAAAATTCGTGTGTAAAACCCACCCTTTGTTTTTGACAATTATTCACCTCCTCAGTTTTTTCGCAACTATTTATGTATTATGAATCGCTACAATGTATATTGCGATAATATTTAAAGTTCCGTGTAGGTTTGGTAAAGCTTTGCTTCAATATTAGGAATGATTTTCAGTCGTTACGATCGATAACGATCAATAACGATCAACATTACTTGTTATCTTCGAAAACATTATTCAGAGATCAAATCAATAATTACCTTCTGGATGTTTAGGGACCATTGGGAGTCGAAAGTTATCATGACATAGAATGCTATTTTCTCATTGAAATAAATTAAAAAATGCGTCATCATAAAAAATACTCCCTGCAAGATTTTATCCCTATACTTACATATTCAAAGGCACCAACGAAAAATAATTTTTCATGTGTTAGACCTTGAATTTAACGTAGTTATCAAGGTGGCATTATGTTTTATCAGAGAATTTGCAGCTTCCGAATTTGAATACTAATATCTGACATCTGTATAGGTTGTTATTCAGATATTTTTTTGTATCCTATAAATACTGTTGTGCCTATTTTTGGTTGTGGTGAATCGGATAATTATGGTATGCCATAGGCGCCTCAGCTGTCTAAAATACTAATAATAACATTACTTCAACTGAGATCGAAAATAATCCTACAACATATCTCAGGTTCATTCAGTAATCGGGAAATTACTGAAATTGTTGTTTGTTCTGTATCGGACCAGATCGTTTTCATAAATTATCGACTCCACTAACTTTGTAGGTAGGTACCTACCAAGTGTGAATGTGCATTATTGTTCCAGATATTATTATCTGGAACTCAGATGACTTTTTGTCAAGCATATTATGATAATTTTAATTATAATATCCGTTAGGACTGCTTCATGTGGGCGACCCTGTACAGATCAATTATATTTCAGGCAAATGATATTTGTTTCATTTCTGGTGTAAGACTACCAACTACCATATTGCCAAAAAATCAAATACATACTAGAAATATTTCCTTCTATACTCCATTCACTTTTATAATGCATCCCGGTTGGCCATGACATTCTGACACATTTCACCGTGTATATTTTGAAAATGTTAGGATATAGTAATTTTCCTGTTAGTTAACTGAGCAACTTTGTCCTTTCTACATAGTGGTCGTAGTAATTACGTATTTATCAAAATGTTTATTTACTTTGGGAAAATGAAGAATTCGAGAAAATATTATGTGAATTCAATAATAAAGTCCGGGCGAATGTTGAAGAAAAGTTTTCTCTGTTAATACTGGAAATATTTAATGTATAAAAATTTGTTTGGAAGATCCAGTTATGTTATTTTCTTGTACGGAAATCAAGAATGGAGTGTTGAAATTTTACTGAAAAATAGTAGACATAATGGTTTGTTACTTTGTGATAGTTCATTCGAAAAAAAAAATAATAATACTCGAATAAACCAACAGAAAATCTTCTAAACGAACAGACGGATCTATGAAATTCCTCACTTTTCAAAATTCTCCAGAAATATGTCTACAGATTACAGAACACCTTCATATACCTTTTTGCACAACTTGAAATACTCCATTAGTAAATGTAGAAGTACTTACGAAACCTGTGTCAAAGTTAAACCTTGAAAGAACTAACAATTTACAAAGTTGAAAAATAGTTAATAGAAATTAGCATTGGCAACATCTCTGAGAATTATTTGACATTTCATGAGTACCAACCTGAGTCAGTTTTAAGTAAAAAAAACTATTCGAGTACTTTTATTCTCTTTTAGAATGTAACGGACTATTCCGTCCATTATTTTTCAGTAAAATTTTAACACTCGATTCTGGATTTCCGCACAAGAAAATAGCATAACTGAACTATGTTAATATAAGTTCGTGAAATATTTCCAGTATCAACAGAGAAAAAAGTTTCTTCAATATTCTCCAGATCTTCGGAATTATTGAATTCACATAATATTTCTTCAAATTAAATACATATTTTCCCAAAGTATTTCGATTAATACGTAATTACTACGTCATCTACGTAGAGAGTACAACGTTGCTTATTTATCTGACAAGAGAATGACTATAACCTAACATTTTCAAAATATACACGTTGAAATGTGTCAGAATGTCATGGCCAACCGGGATACTTTATAAAAGTGAACGAAGTATAGGTGCAACACTTTTAATGTCACTGAGTGTACTCAAAGTATTTAGGAATGTTTGGATGATTTTTTCCAAATTTTCAGTTGTATTCGGAAGTCAAAAACTGAATTCCCAAGTCGAATATACCTACAGGTTCTTTCCTTCAATTTTAAATTATATAAACAGTCGAAATTTCTAGGTCATAATGTCTGGATTGATCAGACTACAATTATGTTGTATGATTTTAACTCAATGACACCGCCAGAGTACATGTACATCTCATTTGTTTTATTTATAGAACATAAGTATATTATTCCATCCTTGTATCCAGCCGAATCGAAAGTTGTTAATCTGATAAGATAACAGCAACAATTATTATTCCGGGGAAGTTGGTTTACGATTTGCCACAGTCGGAAAATCCCTATTTCATGCACAATACACATCATAAATTAAACAAAGGATTATTATTTATATTTTTATTGTATAATTCATCATTGTTACCTGTATCCGACTTATAAGAGTGGCTTTCATTGGGTTTAAGCACATACGTAGAGAAGTGCAGTATCAATTAAAAACATTGTCTGGTCTTTGACTTGGCCACATTCTCATATTTTGCTAGTCTTCAGAACCGTGAAACCACGCTTCATCAGAAATAAAAATGTTGACGAAGAAACCTATGAAACTTTTAGTATCAGGTTAGTCTACGTTTTAGGATTTTGTGACATGTATCATCGTAGAGAGATTTGTTGAAAGTTCCATTCATTCTTCCACAATACAGGATGTATTTTAGGGTGAGGCAGGTCATAGAACTCATTAAAATAAGTCATTCTACCGAAAATTTGACTTATTTTGATGAGTTCTATCACCTGTCGAAAGAGAATCCTCACCCTAAAATACACCCTGTATTAATCAATTTCTGTGAACGCACCGAGAATTACAACTTAGGTAATCGATAGAAACATTTAGCTTTACCACCTGTGTATACAGTGCGCGTCAAAATTATGAACCAAATTCATTTTCTCAGAAGAAACATATTTGGCAATAAAATCCTGAAACAGGTAAATTTTTGTTTCACTTTTACCAAATTTTTATGCATTTTTGAAGAATTTTTGTTGGACCCCATCAACCCTCTAAATTTTCTGAATAGGGAAAGTGGGTCATGAGGTACTTTTTTGGCAAGGTCTTTGTATCTTCTTTACAGTGGTTTTCAGTATGTGCACTTTGTCATGGCCCTTTCTTTGAATTGAAACATTTTATCGAAAAGTTTTAACTTAAGTAGAAACGCACTAATAACATACCTACTCGAGATCATAACTGAAGCGTAGTGCTTCAGACATTCCAATTTTTCTTGTGAGGGTGTTGAAAGGGGTTGAAAGTTGTGCATGAACAAAACTGTAATGGTCGATTTTCATTCGTAAATCAGCCATGACATACTGAAAAAAATCTTCGAACTATCTAAATTAAAAAAAAAATTTTTTCTTGAAAATTTCTGCACGCCTGTAAAGAAGATACCTACAAAGACCTTGCCAAAAAAGTACCACATGACTCACTTTCCCTATTAAAAAATTTAGAGGGTTGATTGGGATGGCACAGGGTGCAAAAAAATCCTTCAAAAATGAACTTGGTAAAAGGGAAACAAAAATTTACCTGTTTCAGGATTTTGTTGCCAAATATTTTTCTTCTGAGAAAATGAATTTGTTCCATAATTTTGACGCCCACTGTAGATATGAGTTAGTTCCTCCCTTTAGTCTCTAAAGTTTAGAGATCAATGTACCTACTAGACTCTAAGCTCTAGTAACTAGAGCTTCATCGGGTAATTTGGGATGGATATCATTTTGAAGTTTGCCTAGAACTTATAATAACAGAGAGAGATTCAATTTATTGTTGTTGTATTCACATTGCCATGCTATACATCGCAGCACTTCGTGTAGTTGACCAGACTGTTGAAGTTTTAAGAGTTTAAACTTCTTAGATATTCAAATATTATTGTGGGAATGTGATGAATATCATTTATAACCTTTTCGAAAAAGTACGAAGTAAAGATTTTTCCACTCGCACATTTTCGGAGTAACTGATTGCACGAAAACTCGACTATTGGTTTCCACGTTATATCATGCTCGAAGATTAAAAAGAACTTGCATTACCATTTTCGTGAGATTATTAACGCATTCATTTTCATGAAATAATGAGAATTGGACTCGAACCCGTTAAAACCTACCCGTGAGAATTAATTTAAACTTAATTCCACACGCTTGAGATCGGTCAATGAAGATTGTAGAATATTTTCTCTATTTCAGTATCGTAATGTGTTCATTACAGTTCTAAAAACAGTGCTGTAATGAATTCATTACAGCATCGTTTTCAGTAACATTTTTCGTTTTGTGGTTGTCAGCAATGACTTCCGATCCTTTTAAATTTCAGCAGACGTCAATTTCGAAATGTCAATTTTCGTACTTAATAACATTCACACCAACTGCCAAGATACAATATGAAAGTCACTAGGACCTATAATTTGAATTTTTTCATTGAATTTCACGAAATTTGAGTGAAATAGAGAAAATATCGTCTAATACTCGTTGCAGAATGCCATTCCAATACTCATGCGTTCGAAAACTCACTCGCTCCTTCGTCGCTCGTTTTCGAATTTCGCATTCGTTTTGGAATAGGAGCCCATTCTGCAACTAGTTTTAGAATATATACTCCATTCACAATTATAAAATCACAACTCTGGCCATGGTTTCGTTTTCAGGAATTGGTGCACCTGATAAAAAATCTGTGCGCGTACAGAGAATATCTTTAATGACAAAACGGCGTTGCCAGTTTCTTTGTTACATCAAAGTAAAAGTATCAAAGATATTTTGACATGGGTAAAACGGCAAATTTGAATTGGACCAAAAATCGATTTATAAGCATGAATAAAGCAAAAGTAAGTACTAATCGCCTTTTTTACACTTGATAACGAAGTTTTTTTTAGGTATTTAGCCGTTTGGAAAGATTTCAAACGAAATTCCGGTCCCCCAGAAGTTTGGTTAGTTTCGGTATCGTTTTTGGTGCTCAAAATTTATTTGGAATGTGTAAATGGACAAAAAAGGCTTCCTTATACGATCTTTTCACGAAAGCGATCGGAACATATGGTTCAGGTAGGATTTTCGAGGAATTATGGGGAAAGAACTTGCAGAATGAAATTGCACGATTTTCGTAAGTAAACGGGTTTTGGATGGCCTTCATCGGTCTCTAAATGATTATTGTTGATCGTTTTCACGTTTCAGAAAAAGAACCACTTCGTATAAGCCCATTTTGAATAAATTTGTGTATGTAACATTCAATGGTAGGTATTTGCTCTTAATCGAAAGAATATATTATCTCTAGTGCTACTTCTTTCAAAAGGGACACAAGCTTTTAATGCTGTAGGGGCCCTATAATGTGGAGGAGTTTGTGTCTTATTTTAGAACAGGTGAATGATAAATGTGAAGCATATGTTTGACCTGTTCCATATTATTTGTACAAACCTACTGTGGTTGTAATGTATGAATATTTTTTAAACTAATAAATTACTATACAGTCAGAATATTTTACTCCTGGTTCATAAGATCAAATAAATGAAATGTATAACTTCTACTCTTATTTTTATTAAGTTAGCTATTAAGGTTATGTTCCAAGAAAAATTTCCTGTTGCATCAGAACTCCCTTCAACTATTTGGATTCCAGTAGAGGGATATAATGTTCCATTATTCTTGATTCAACAATTGATGTCAGGATAATGAACATTAAATCTTCACAGACATGCATATGAAAATCATGTGAAAGCAATGGCATTTTCTTCCATGGCGAAAAATAATATATTTCAACAGTGATCTCTTGTACTTTTCATGCAAATAACTGGAAAAGGAATCCTTTCTATCAATTCATATAAACGTTAATTATTTTCGTCCTCACATCTCTTCCAATTCATTCATTTTCCGAATGAATTCTGAGAAATACGCTAAGAATGTAGAAAGGGCAACATAGTGTTGACTTGGAACATAAAAATATTTTGAAAAACGTCATAACTTCGATACAGAGTGGAATATGTCAAATTTCCAAGGCCAGATTTGTGATTTTATAATTGTGAATGGAGTATACTATTAATGATTATGGCAGATATGAAATCAAGGAGGGTATGAATTTTTGAATATTGACAGTCACCACAGACTTCCCGAAAACATTTGAAGTTTATCATCATTCATTAACGTCATTTCATTACTTCGAAATTTTACAAGTACATTAAAGTTCTTCGAAAACTCTTCAAAGAATTAAACCTCGATCGATAGGAATTCAAACAACGTACTTTCTTTATTTATAGATTCCCTCGATTCACCACACAAAAGGAAACATCAGGTTGTCCGTCGGTATATCAAGAGGGGATGGTTTACCTATTGGCTGATTGGGGTATGGGAGAAAATGAAATACGACATCGAAACTACGCGGATCAGAAATCGGAATTGCAGCGGAGACTTTCAGAGCAGTTCGATACTGACCAGGAGGAAGTAGATCTTCATCCATTGAGCAATCAGGTAAGAACATTCGTTCATTTATATTTCACTCTTTAATAAAACTAGCACGTAGTATTCAAAGAATTCCTGAAGAAACCTAAGAGTGATAAATTGTGACCAAACAGTCACAAGTTGAGGATGGAGAGGCTTTTCAACAATAACTCTTGGGTTTCCGAGCCCCAGATGCTACAATTTTGCTTGTTGACGAAGCCACCGAAGTGGAAATGGGCCTCATCTCACAAGATGATTTTTCGATGGAATTCTGGATCATTTTCATGCATTTCAAGGACCCAATCAGCATAGACACGACGTTGTTGATGATCGGCCGGCTTGAGTTCTTATGTTAACTGAACTTTATAAGCTTCAAGACCCAAATCTTTTTTCAAAAACGGTGTAATGACGTTTTTGGAATTCCAAACAACGACGAGGAATGAAAAAACCTGGGTTTTCTCCAACACTTTCGGCTACAGCAGCAAAATTGTCGGCTGTTCATGAGCGACGCGCACGGGTTTTAGTCTTCACATCACTAACTTGTCCCAACAGCTCAAATTCTTCCACCAATTTCTGTATTGAGTTTTACGAATCTGCCAAATTTTCATCATTTTTATCGAGAATTCTTATAATTTCAATGCTTTGTTGAAGCGAGTATCGTTCTAAGTTCATTTTTGGCGTAGTTTCTACTTGTCGAATGTCAAAAAAATGACGGCTTCAAAAGTGACCTCTAACGAAATAACAAGCTATTCAAAATAACACCTCTTATTGGAAAAACCTTTATATCCTGTATTGTGGGATTCTAATCATGAAGATTACAAGAACAGAAACAAGAAACATGATGCAGGTGGAGTGTTTGCTAAAAAATTTGAATCCATTGGTCTCTTCATTGTGACGTTGTGCAAAGGGCCTCACCGAACATCGATATTTCTTTTTCTGGAAGGTAAATAACAAAACACATGCTGCATTACAAAGCACAACGTTTTCTTGATCCTCCATATTTTCAACAATTGACGGAAAGCGAAACACTGACACTGAGAACTTGTTCGTGCATTCGGTGTGCCGCCCTGTGCGCGCACAAAAGATAAACACTTCCACTGTATTAGCTGATTGCTCACGAGAAGTGCCCCATTTTGTAGTCTGTCTTTAGATACTATCATAAATTCAAGTTCAGCTTAAAGCCATATCGTTCAGTCCGTTGAGATCGTCGGCAATGATAATGGTGTCGTCTGCATATCTTAAATTATTTATCTATTCTATATTGAGTACAAGTGGCATCCTCGAGAGTCTTCCGGAAAAAAACTTTCAATAAAATATTGAACAGTAGCGGAGAGAGATGTATCAGGTAAGCCACTCTACGCTGTACTCATCGAGAAGTTTCAAAAATTAGCCGCAGATATAATCGGGACCTGGCGACTTTCCATTTTTGAGTAGGCAATTGCCTTTGAGACTCCTGCAGAAGTAATCTGCAGGAAATCATTAGGTTCGTATGAAACTGGATTTGGTGGACGGCTTTGATCATCGAATGCTGTGACAGCAAGGGCGGATATAGCTTTTTTTCATGGAGGGGGGGATAATAACGATTGAAAACCATTAAATCAGGTACACAATGTATGAAATATTTTTTGTGCTCCACGTTGCGTAATTTTTTCTCAAGTCTTCTATACTAATGGGGGCGTCTCCAACGCTGTCGAAGGTGTAGTCCTGAAAGCTCCTGTCATCATGAGACGGGCTATTTGAGGCTTATTTTTGTACATCATTTTTTCAGCGCACGTTCTTCTTAGGCTAGAGCAATCATTATTTCATCATTTTCTAAAGGACCCCGCACTTTTTGTGTGTAAAGTGACGACCGGTCAAATTTTCTGAAAGTTTGGTATGTTGTTGTATCCGACTCAGTGACCAAAAGTTGCAATGGGCCCAACCCAATCCTATGGCTAGTTGAAAATTGCCCAGATTTTCGGATTTATTTCTTAATTATTAAGAGTTAGATTGGATTTCTGTTGAATACACACGTTTAGTACGTGTTCTAGTGGATACGTATACTTAAAAATATTTATATTTACAGGGTGTTTCACGAATATATGAAGGTAGTTTTTTTGCCAAAATTCACTTTTTCTACTGTGACGTCAGGAAGGCATATTTTTGAAATGTTCCTTTCGATTTAGTATCATGACGATGAAATATTACACACTGCATATTTTTTATACAGGATGTTTCACAGAGAGAACCACTAGACATGATCATTTTTTTGTAGGATTAATTCGAAACCCTGTATTTTTTAATTGATTTTTGGGAAAAGTAATACCACAAACATATGTGTGTCTCCAATCTTCAAAATATTTATGGTGGTTCATTCATAGAAAGGTATTCTTTTTTGGGAAAAGTACAAAAAACATGAACACCCTGTATTCGAAAATTTCCTCGATCAAATGCGACTATTTTTTTCTCACTACAGGGTCCTGCAATAGTGCGTTAAGGCTTCATAGCTGCCAAACCAGACGTTTTAGAAATTTAGTTGAAAAGCATTTCCTTTGTAACTTCAATTCTGCATCTCAAGAAATTTTTTTCTAATATACAGGGTGTTCCCAAATAAAATTATCGAACAAATGAGTGATTTTTCAAATGGAACATCCCATTTATTTTTGCATATTTTGAATGCTCTTTAATACCTCTATCATGACGCAAAATATTAGGGATATTTTTCCAACGGTACGGATCTTATTCAGAAAAAACTGCAAAATTTCTACGAAACAGTAGTTCGGTGAAAGCCCTCTACTGATTTCCAGAAGCGATAGAAACAAAAATTTGATCAGAATTTCTTTTAACTTAAGAATTTGGCTAGTCATCGTTCCTAAATGATCAACCTTTTTTATACAGGGTGACCGTTATCAATGTCCAAATATGAAAAATTTCAAATTGTTTCTTCTCGATTTTTTCAAATGTAACACCCTGTATATTTTTTTCATGATGATGTACACAGTTGAATATTTTGGTTAGAGACACACATATGTTTGTGGTATTACTTTTCCCAAAAATCAATTCAAAAATACAGGGTTCGAATTAATCCTACAAAAAAATGATTATGTCTAGTGGTTTTCTCTGTGGAACACCCTAAATAAAAATTTTGCACTGTGCAATATTTTGTCGTCATAATACTAAATCGAAAAGAACATTTCAAGAATATACCTTCCTGACGTCACAGTAAAAAAAGTGAATATTGGCAAAAAACTACCGTCATATATTCGTGATTCACCCTGTAAATATAAGTATTTTTCAACATACGTATCCACTAATTTCATAACTAGAACATGTAGTAAACGTGTGTATGCAACAGAAATCCAATCTAACTCTTAATAATTATAAAATAAATCCGAAATACACCCCCCGTATTTGGAAAACTAGCCATAGGATTGGGTTGGGCCTATTGACACTTTTGGCCACTGATTCGGGTACAACAACATACCAAGCTTTCAGAAAATTTGACCGGTCGCCACTGTACATACAAAAAGTGCGGGGTCCTTTGGACCAAAAATGATTTCATCAAATCACTGATCAATAATCCAAAGGTGTCGTCTCCGTTCAATGAAGGTTGGGCACGATCTCAGCAAATCTGTCTCGGTTCTTAGCTATTTGGAACAGGTAGTACCCGTCCAGTCAAGCAGTATTCCATTCTTCCAACTCCCAATTTCATGAACGTTCGCGTTTGTTGCTCCGCATTACTTTGGAAAGGCTGTTTTTTCTTCTTAAAGTTCGTTAAGTTTTCTCTGTGCCCGTATCAATATTTCACCATTTGTAAAATAAGCTGTCCATGGTACCCTACATCTACGGAGGAGCCACATTTCGAACGCTTCAGTTCCAATCATTGTACTAGCTTCTAGTGTCCACACCTCACACGCGTAAAGTAGCCCAGAGTAAACGTAGCATTTCACGAATCGATATCGCAACACTCCAAGTTAAGTGTGGGATCACGTAGGAGATCAGAAGATGTCTGTTGAAAGTAGCTCAGGCGTTTTCTCGAACGACGAGATTTAATTCCCTAATGGCCAAAATTCGACCAGTTCGAAATATTATCATTTTAGTATAGTAAATTTTCTACCTGCTCAAAAATATCAAATTATATGATGTGAGCTTATCTGCCAAGCTATATCTCTCAAGTTTCATAGGAGCAGTTTGTTTTGGAAACAATAAAACATGTAGGACTACAAAGTTGGGGCTGAACCTCTTTGTTTATCGATATATGTGAGGAAAGCTTTCTAAGTTGGAGATCGGGAAAATCTAAAATTGGTCCCACAAGAAGCTGCGTCTATTTATAAATGCCCTCAACAGATTTAGACTTTCAGGCCGCGTATATGTTTCTAAAGTTCAGGAACCATTTCCGCTATAGTGACTCGTACCTGATCATCTGTTATTCCACAACCGCGAAATTGCCATGGGAATTGTAATGCCGCTATACTGATTACTCAGCAGTACTGGCCAAAATTACGCTTGAATAACAATAAAATTAATTCTTAGCTGTTAATGTTTTTATTAAGTCTTTATATGCTTCAACGATAAAAAAATAATTTAGACGACCGTGCACCAATACTACCGTGGTCGTCACCTCACTGGTCCATGACGCCCGATCCAGTTATCGCCGAAATTGTTTGTTAGTAAATTTCTCACAAGGTTAACAGGTCAGGAAGTAAGAATCGTCAATCAACACGTTTTGCGCGTTCGATGTCCGAAAGGGACACGTTAGGATAAATGAATTGTATACAAATAGAATCTATTTGGATCGTCGCATACTAAATTTTGAATCATGCAGGTTTAACACGAACTTTGTCAATGAAACTTGGATTCGTTACATGCGCTCCATTTTGATATCGGGTTATAGTATCTTCTGTAGACTATACTGAAATGATAACTGCGTAATTAATAACTGAAATGAAATGTCTGTCCAATACAGACCTCTACTTTTTATCGTATTTTTTTTGCTGTTATTTTATTTTTCGATTGTACCTTCTTAGTTCAAGTCAATATATATAATAAAGGAAATTTGAGCACCATGCCTTCAACATTCATTTCTCATAAATCTTTTTTTTCAAGGTTGGCGGCCATACGAGATTGATGGTTTTGAATCCAGGGACGATATGCAAACCTCTCAACTACAGGGAACTGGAATTCTATCAGAATATTCAAGAACAAGACATCAAAATGTTTGTACCCAAATACAAAGGTAAGCTGAGTAGAATAAATCAAAAAGTGGAGCCAGGCAAAGACTCTCGATTTAGGATAAGCAGTGCCCTTTTTAGATTTTTTCCAAATGTATACACAACACCTCCAAGATGATATCATTATAGTTTCCTTGAATTTCATAAAAAATACATAAATGTCTATTTGAAAACGACATTTGAGAAAAGAAGATCTGTGTAAGATTGAAAGAAAAGGTACATTTGAAAATGATCTCATCTTGGATAATCTACTGTGGTTACGTGATGATCCATTAGTATAGTACCTACATTACAATGTAACCTTTGTATAGAAGCTTTGAAACTGAAATAAATACTGAAGAAATATCTGACTGATTTATGGTGCATGCATAACACTCATGAAAACATCATTTTTGTTGACATATTAATTATTTTGTGGCGAAAAAATGAACAAAGAACATACTTTCAAATTTCAATTTTGAGTTTTCATTTTTTCATATATCCCTCAAATTTTTGTTACTGTATACCTGATGTACGAATGATTGATTCTGTTTGAAAATAAAGCATGAAAGTCTACATTTTCTATTTATCTACTATTCTATTATGTGAAATAAAACATCTAAACTTCCGAAGTTGTCATCTCAATCTATCCCAAATTTTTCAAAATTGATTTACATTGAATCTACATATTTCAATTGAACAAGAGATTTTTTATTTGGTGAGGTAAGTAATCTTTTAATTAAATCATAGTTGCTCTGAAGAATATTGTTATATTCACAGAATTGAGTTTTTCAACTCTGGGAAGAATTTTTCAGACAGTAGTTAGGTAATGTGCCTGAGAATCTTTATAAAGTGTGGCAATGTCCCTTCGTTTTGTATTTTGTACCCGACAATCTTGTAATATTCTGTTGAAGGATCAATTCTGTGAAAATTGTATGATTGACTGGGGGGATTATTTTCTTGGTTATCCCAAAATCGTTTCCTTGTTTTATTGAGGGTTTCGCCTGCCCTGCCATGGAGTGGCTGACAGACGGAGTGGGAAATGGCACCATTGCTACCCTGATTGAGAAAACGCAACAACTGTCGATTTGAGGGGTTTGTATGGACGATCCTCCTTTGTTACGGGTTGGAAAGGCTAATTTTTATTTTTTGAATACCCCTTGCAATGTCTCAATCCTGTATCATTATTAAATTTTATTATTTTCATTCTGTATATCATCATTTGTGTTGACTTTTTTTCAAACAGGTTTTGAGATATTTGCTATCGTAACTGTAACTTGAATGTTCAAATTGAATTAATTTAAAAAATTTTCTCAGGAATCAATCACATTATATCTTAGCAATTCTATATCCAAATGAATATCATTGTATCATCGTTTTGTTCTTCATTGCTTTCGCTGCTTCTGTCTTAGCCGTAAAATTCTATTTAGACATAATGACAACAAAATAGTTTCTTGATGAATACATATAAGAGATGAGCATGGTACAAGCCAAGCATTACTTTTAGTGATTTGGTCATGTAACATGTCATCTGCAAAAATTGGCACGAATTTATTTGTAAAAATTTTTGAGTTTGCTTCACTTATTCTATATGATGTGGCGAATTGTTTCAGGCGTAATGCAGGCCACACTGTGTAGCGGTGGGAAAATGGACAAAAGATATAGTCCTAGTTTTCGAGACGACGCTTCCAGAAATAAGACTGACAGAAAAAGGAAGAGAGAAGATGTACTCAAGTGAGTATCAGCTTTCAACATTTCGAAAAGATCAATAATATTTGAATTAACTATGTCTGAATTGTTCTCACCGTGATTCATAAATTTAGAATCTAATACAGCCTTCTGTGATATTCGGTGAGGCAACACTAAATTTAGGTCCATTTTTCAGAAATGAATTTTATCCTTTACTTAATTGTAATTTTTTGAATCGGTGGCTAGAAACTTCATGAATAATTATTTTTGTAGGATGAAAGTTCATCACACTGGAAACCCTAAAGATGTCCTCAAAAGCATTTCTCATGCTGACAATACAAATAAGCAATACTTCTTAATGCTTGAGAATATAACTTCCAAATTCACACATCCCTGTATACTTGATCTCAAAATGGGTACTCGACAGCATGGGGATGATGCTTCGGCTGAAAAAAGATCAAAACAAATGGCTAAATGTGCAGCAAGTACATCGGCAACTCTTGGAGTAAGACTGTGTGGAATGCAGGTAATAAAAAAGATCGAAGAATTTTTTATGTGATAAGAAATCAATCAGAAGGGAATCTCTGTCCCATTACCCTACGGCACCAGCCGCTACTGCTTTAGTCGTAATTATCAATTTTTTTCAAGGTTTACCAAGCAAATATGGAAAAGTATATGAAGAGGGACAAATATTGGGGAAGAGAGTTGAATGAAGAGGGCTTTCAAGATGCTCTTTGTACATTTTTTGACAATGGTTTTGGACTACGGGTGTCTGTCGTTAAAAAAGTTATAACAAAACTGGAACAGTTGAGAAGAATCATCGAGAAACAAAGTTCTTATAGGTTCTACTCGTGGTGAGTTATTTCGTTATTATAAATGCAGTTCGTTTGTGTTTGTGTTTCTCTTAAAATTTTTCTCAATCTTTCTGAGAGTTTTTTGATTTTATGAGTTCTGTTTTTATGCTTTATCTACTTGGCTCGGCACATTAGTATGGGCATTAAATATTCATCTCATTAGATGAATATGATAAGGACATACGGCATTCTCAGTGTCCTCTCTGAGTTAAGTTGTTTCCACAAGATATCTTCCAACGTGGAACAAAATAAATGAACATAATATCGTGACTTGCCTTCTATGTGTGCTGCTGATGGTAAATTGCATGTGTTATATGTTCGCCATACGCTTCATGACACAGCACTGGCAGGCCCCGGCATCATAGTTAAAATTATTGTGAAATATTCTGCAGAAATTCGATATTATTGCTGCGTCACTTTGAAATTGTTTATACTATAATTTATTTCAATTTCATTATCACAATTATCATATAGGAGTCTATCAATATGTAGAATATGAAAAGTAATCTATAGATTTTTTCCAGTTCTCTATTAATCGTTTACGAAGGCAATGGAGGAATTCCTTTGGTGCCTGAACACTTAGACAATTTTGATACCAGATCTTCAGAAGATAACAGCAGGGAAGTACCATGCTTTTATGATGCCGATACAAGTAATTCTTCTCTGGATTTCAACTCGAGTCAAGATGAGGTGTCGCAAGATTCTCATCACAGAGGTTTCGGGGAGGCAGCTGCTAAAGGTGTCAAATCGAGTGAGTACAACTTTGGCCAGATTGGACCAAAATTCATATAATTATTGATGTTTTCTGCTTCTGAATTGCGATAATAATCAAAATAGTCAACGGCCATTGATGAAAATCTTTCAACCCCTTTTAATTCAATTATATATACATATCAATAAGAAAAAAATGGTGTTGATTGATGTGATAGTTTTTGAATCACAAATGCGGCAACCGTTACGATCTTTGAGGGAAGTGCACTTCCTGGTTGATGTACCGTTGCTGCCATTGTTTGCACTATTGCAGCAAATGCCTACTGAAATGATTATTATTTTTGTCTGATTTCTGCACGAATATATCACTACAGTGCCGTGTACTGGAAAATTATTTTGAAATTTTGTTCCAGGTAATTTTTTCAACATTTCCGAAGAAACAGTATTTTTAGATACACCTCCAATGCCATCTATTCGAACTTCCAGCCCAGTTTCTGTAGATAGTTGGATGATGTATTCAAACAGCAGTAGCGACGAATATTCTTTATCAGGAAATTTGAATGATGGGAGTTCAAATGAAGAAACATCAGATTTTGAACCGTCCTCTCCACAAAGAAACAAAAAAATGTAAGTATTTATTCAAACATTTTTATGGCTATCACGTTGGTAATTGGTACAATTCATTGAACATCGATATCGGAACAATAATGTTCGCTATTCTCCAATCATGAAAGTGGTCCAAGTGATCGATTTTCAACTCTTTCAAGGAAATTGATTAAAACACGATGAACTAGGCAAGCATAACTGGGACGTTTCAGTCCGCAGAATCTGCAGTTGCGTTGCGTTTTCGGTGTGTTAGCTCCTGTTCGTTTCATATAAGCAACAAATGTGTCCAACAGATGTTACGTCGCTTGTGACTTCATACCATCTACAATGAAATTATTTCAACGTTGATTTTCAGGACATCCTGGTTCTTAATTTCCCAACTCGTATTATGCCATTTTTCTTAATAATGATTGGATTTACTGACTGGTTATTTGACGTTTACATTTATTTCAGTGGCAACCTTCAATTCAGCAACCTAGATTTAGAAGATGATGATAGTTTAACCCCAAATTCCTCACACAAAAATCCAACAAAGCGAATTCGAGTTAAGAGCAGAAATCTCTCCTTGGCATCTGTTAGCACCCTTCGTCCATCAGTACCAGAACCACCAAATGTGGACGTGAGAATGATTGATTTTGCGCACACGTCTTTTGTTACGAATGATGAAAAAGCGAAACCTACGGCTGTACATCAAGGACCAGATGGTGGTTTCCTGCAAGGACTTGATAGTCTTAAGAGGCTGCTTTCCCAACTTTTAGAAGGTTGATGATATATTTATTGACAGGTAATTCTTTCATACAAACAAGCGACGATAATGAGATGTAAAGTTAGGTCGCGTTCCTGTCAGGAAGGTGCAATATAGAAAAAAATCTTGAATAATAAGAATGGTGATTGGACATAACAACAAGGAAATTATTATGAAGTAATAGTATTTAAGGACTTGATTTGTCATTTCCAATATCTCCCAGTGATATAGAGTTAGATTTTGAGCTCTATAGCCCACTTTGAGGGCAGAAATTATGTGATAAATAGATTAGGAATATAGTCGTCAGATATTGAAACAGTTTTATCAGTCAAATTCCCATTTGTTGCATTCCTGGACAATATTTTATTTTAGTAATTTCCCGAAAACCACAACACACTTGATGAATGAAAAACCCAGATAATGACTTACAAATATAAAATTATAGATATTTTTGACTTGACTTTGTTCTGGAAGTAACGAATTTGGACAGTGAAACAAATTTAGACTGGTGAAATAACAAATTTGGAGGGAAACCTTAAACTATGAAATAGAAGTAATGAGGCATCAATTTCGAATATTGCATTTTCCAGTCTTATCAGTTCATAACCCGAAATGCATTTCTGCCAAATTGAACTCAGATTAACTGTTACTTAAATGCAAAAAATAACATTTTACCTAATACAAAACCAAATCATGTTGGAGATTGTAAATTCTTCAAGTATTTGTGAATGATTTTTAATTTAGTTCGATAAACAGTATTCTTGTACAAATTTAGAGCATGGAAGATTGTTGACTGACTTGAAATCTTTGTTTTTCTTGTTAGCTGAAGAATGAAGCATTATTATATTTTCATTTTATACTGTGATTGTTAGTACATTTTAGAAGGGAGTTGTTTGTAATTTCTAAACATTCCAGAATGTGTGCAAAAGATATTCATCGTTTAAACACATATTTCGAATTTTCAGAGTCACATACCTATTCAGGAAACCATACTGCATTTCCCTTATATCATTAAATACAAATGAACTGTACAGGTCAACATCATAATCAGATCAATTTCATACCAGAATCATTCAAGAAAAAATAAAGACCGGTAATAACTACATTGGAAGAATGTCTGTAATTTGCAAAATATTCAACTAAACTTCAGTAAAAAAATCAGTATTTTCATTGACTAATACAGTTTGTTAGTATTTCAATATGTTTGAATTGAAATTTTGCGGATTTTCTATTTTATTCCCATATTGGGACCATTTGCGATATTCAGTTTCTTGAAAGAAATTGAATAACGTGTTTCAGAAAACTGAAAAATTGTTTGATAATTTTGGGTCATATTAATGAAATTGTTTCGTGTTCAAATTGTACTCTTGTTGAATTAAAAGAAATATAATAATAATGTGTTTCTTTCCACCACAAACTTCGGCACTATGCAGAATTCTCTGCTGCCTTTCATAGGTATGATGCGCATATATCTATGAGAGTCATTCATTTGGTTCAGCATTGGCACATTTCTGTCACCACGTTTTGAGTGATATCTCGGGAAAGGGTGAGATGGGGACATTTTGCTCTAGAAAAGACCCATCTTCATTTCATACGAGCAATCATCTGAATTTCATAGCATGAATTTATAAACAACCTGTATATTATTAAGTGCTCACGTAGGTTGGTAGGTAGCAAAAAACCTTGCGTGGTGCCTACTATACATTATACCCACACAATCATCCTGTTTCTTCAGTTAAATTTATTTGAAGTCGGGTTTTTGTTAAATTTTTTTTTAATTTGTTTATTTCAAGCTTCTGAGTTTCATTTATGAACGATCAGTCAGGGATGGAGAGTGAAGAATGAGGTGTATATATGGTAAAGGAAGGCAACAAAATGAAACTTTAAGATAATAAGAAATGATCGAACTAGATTCAGATTCAATGTTCTGAAATGTTTGTTCTGTCAAATTTCTGCATAACTGACCTGCGAAAAGGGTGGTGCGCATTAAATATTTCAAACATTGTGTTGGTACCTGATTTAATGGTTTTCAATCGTTATTACCCCTCCCATGAAAACAGCTATAACCCCCATTGCTTTCATGATCTATAAAAAATTATAAAAGAGCTACAATTTAATTTTTCTCGGTAGATATGTTTCATTTGAACGCATGTTACATATTTGAACAACTGGTCCATAAAAACCTGATGCCGAGTGAGATAATCAACGCCACAAGAGAGGTGGAAAAACTACTTGGTGACAACAAGTGCACTAAAATTTTCTAATCTTTGAATTTGTGTTTATTTTCGCTATATCTCAAATTCCAAGTGTCAAATAGTGGTGCACTTTCAATTTGTTCATCAGACACAGGCTGAAAAGCAGTTGTTTTAAATGAGATTACATGAAGCCGATACACAAGGTAGGTGCCTCAAGTTGTCATATGTGATACTTTTACGAAATCCCATTAATGATTTTCGAACTGTCCCTTGTATCGACATTTTTTCATCTTTCGTTCGTCAGAACCTCGCTTGATTTCTGCGAAATTAAATAATTCATCGTTAATATTTCCTCTTTTCTAATTCGGTTATGTCCGTTGCAGCCAGTTTTACTGAGATTTTGCGCGGCGTAGTAATTTAGGAAAATCTTATTTTCATATTGGCCGATCGGTGTTATCAGCAGTCTTGTGTACTGACTGCCAGTTTGTTCACAGTTTTTATTGTTGTAGGTTATCCTACAATAATGAACGAATACATATAAAATTGACTTTTCATTTTTCAAAACAACGTTAGCCAAAATTTAATATGTATTCCTTTTCTCATTTTGAAATTAAACAGGGGTACATTTGTTTATACAGCTACTGATATCTTTTCTTGATCCTTTTTCTCGCAAAAACAGCTTCCACAACCGAAAACAACAATAGTATACTAGTATTTTCGAAAAAAATTGATTATCGAGCAATAAAATGAAGACATGATAATAATAATAAATAATGTTACTTTTCTCAGTCATATAACACTTAACAAAATCATTCCCCTTTTTTGAAATCTATTAATAATAACAACAATCATTCGATGAAACTGATTCAAACAGATTCTCGAGTTTATATAATTGAAAAGTTGAAGAATTGAGGTTCTTAGTACTTTCTTGCTAAAGTTCACGGTTTTTTAGAAATATTTATAAATAATTCATGAACAGATAATACGCCTGAGTCGTGGAGGCTGGAATTATTTTTGACCTTAAATATCAAGTTGATATTTTCATCGATTGTAACCAACAAATTTGTTAATAACTATCGATAAATATTTATTTTTGCTATTCGTGATTTATTTATTTTGTTCAACGTGACCACCTTCGGCCATAACACACGAGTAAATAATTCCAACCTCTACGACTCAGGCGTATTAGCCTAGCCGCACATTGAGCGCAGCCCAGCCCAGCACAGCCGAGCCTAGCCTAGCAGAGGATTTTGTAACACACGCAATTGAATAGAACGCCGCATATTGCTCTGCTACGTCCAATATGCGGCGTTCTATTCAATTGCGTGTGTTCAGTGTTGCCAGGTCGGAAATGAGAAAAGCGGTAGGCACGATCGCAAAAAGCGGTAGATTAAAAAAAAAGTTAGATATAGCCTAATTTTGTTCGGGCAGTAAAGAACGGTTTGAATGTCGTATGTAAGTATACTCCATTCACTTTTATAAAGTATACCGGTTGGCCATGGAATTCTGACACATTTCACCGTGTATATTTTGAAAATGTTAGGTTATGGTCATTCTTCTGTCAGTTGAACAAGCAACGTTGCCGTTTCTACATTTATGTCGTAGTAATTACGTATCTATCAAAATGTTTATTTACTTTGGGAAAATACTGAATTCGAGAAAATATTATGTGAATTCAATAATTCCAAAGACCTGGCGAATGTTGAAGACACTTTTTTCGCCTAAATACTGGAAATATTTCACGTATATAAACATGGTTGGGAGATTCAGTTATGCTATTTTCTTGTACGGAAATCAAGAACTGAGTGTTGAAATTTTACTGAGAAATAATGGACAAAATAGTCCGTTACTTTGTGATAGTTCATTCGAAAAAAGAATAAGAGTATTCGCATAACCCTACAGAAAAACTTATAAACGAACAGTGGAATTCCCCACTTTCCAAAAAATAAGCCTACCTACAGAAGAAATTGAAGTACCTTTTTACACCCCTTTAAATACTCCGGTATGAAAATATAGTAGTACTACGAAACCTGTGTCACTGTTAAACCTTAAAAGAACTAACTCCATTTACAAAGTTCGTGGGAATCTATGTGAATGATAGGTAAACCGAATCAAGAACGTATTTCTGAACTGGGATGCACCTTAGCTTCAGTCTGTTATCTTTGGGTGTAATGACAAGATATCTGGATAAATTCTGCATGAAAACCATCTATCATACAGTATTCGAGTCAAAAGCAAGATATGGAATTATGTTTTATGGACATACTTCGAAGTCAATTCGAATATTCGATCTCCAGGTGGGTGTTAAACGTCTTAAATTTAATTATCATATCAACTGGCATATAATGAATGGATACAAAACTTGAGAAAACGGTAACACAATAAAGAAATTGGTTTTGTTACATAGATAGATAGATAGATAGATAGACAGATAGATAGACAGATTTATTTCAAAAATTATTGCCAGTAACAAAATATCGCTAACAATAAAAGAGAAACAAGTCAAAAAACAATATGATACTATAAAGTATGCTGTGTTTTACAGAAATCATAATATTCAGCCAACGAATATGGCTCACATTTTATCAAAAAATTTAGAATCTCTTGTTTGAAAGACCTCCTCTCACAAACTCTCTGGAGTCTTATAGGAAGAGCATTAAATAATCTCATGGATACACCATGAACACTGTTTTGGGCTAGAGATGACGTGTGGAGCGAATAAAGATATGTATGCATGCGTCTTGTATTATTACAATTTTTATTCTGTATGAAATATTCCTTATGTTTAATTGTGAATAATAAACATTTGAACACAAATAGACCACTGATCGTCAGAATGTTGTTTTCTCTGAAACATCCTCTGCATGATTCCCTGAATTTTTTCCTGAGCATTGTTCTCAAAGCAAGCTTCTGGGTAATGAAAATTCTATTAACTTGTGAACTATTACCCCAAAAGATTATACCATAGGCCATTAAGGAGTAAAAATTTGCATAGTATACAGTCTTTAGTATATCTGGCCCAACGTGATTCCTCAGTACATTCAATGAATAAACAGCAGATGTCAACTTTTTATTCAATGAAGTGATATGTGCGTCCCATTTCAAATTAGAGTTAATATGAACACCCAAAAATTTGATAGTATTCTCGACAGTAATAGCACAATTATCGAGTTCAATATCCTGTGGGAAATCGACAACTGACCGATCAGTATGAAAGATCATACACTCTGTTTTCTCAATGTTCAAAATTAAATTATTATCAGAACACCATCCATTAATGAGAACGAAAATTTCCCCTGCACCAGACTCCAAATATTCGGGATGTGAGGGGGTAACCACCACATTAGTGTCATCAGCATAAATTGTGGGAACACACCTATGTGACGTCATACGAAGTATATCCGGCAAATCATTGACATAAACTATAATAATTTTCCATCACAAAACAATAATTTCTAACATCGTTACATGTATATGTTTCTTTTTGAGAAAGAGCATTAGATTCTTTAATGTATCAAATAATGTGGCATGTTCAAAGCAATTACAGTATTAGGAAAACAGATTTGAACAGGACGCCATACATTTTTACCTATGATACATGAGCACAAAGATAAAAACCTCTGAATAAGTATAGAGATTTTGTAATTTTTTTCAAAGAATAGGCTGACATATTCATAACGGACAGAATCTTCTTCAGGAACAACATTTCATCTTTCTTTTGGATTGACACTGACAAAATATCTTGAAATCTGCAACAGAAAAGGAGAAAATCATCTGGACATGGTATATAACCCACATTTGGTCCTTGACAACGAAGGTCTTCCGACCATATCTGGTCCTCCAAGCAATTATTTTTGAGATCCTCAGGTTTACGAAGAAGCTTTATGTCCCTTATAAAGTAAACAACAGAACATAGAAATGAATAAAGTTAAATAAAAATACTAACAACAATCGTATATCACATGCAGCGAATGGTCACGTAGAGGATTACCAGCCTTACCGACTGACGTCATCATTTTTCAAGAATCGAACTTACTTCACCTACTTCGGTTATGTATGATCGAAATCAACTAAAATCTAGCATATCTATCAACTGAATTTTATGGGAACTATGTGAAGATATACTTAACAACAGGTGCCTCTGGTGACTGCGCTCGAAAAGAGAAATTTACCTACCACAAAAAGCCTGAAATCGAAGATTTCTACTACAGATTGATACGCTGCGCCTAGCGGGGTTTAACCGAAATTACCAGGAATGTAACTTATCTGAACTTTGTAACTTCAGTCTGTGGTAATAGGTTTCCTCTTTTATATGATTTTTGTGGGAAAATATGTCGTTAAAAATTTAGCGGTAGAAAATTGTATCAAAACGGTAGAACGGTAGATCATTCATCAAAACGGTAGATCTACCGCTAAAACGGTAGACCTGGCAACACTGCGTGTGTTACAAAATCCTCTGCTAGGCTAGGCTCGGCTGTGCTGGGCTGGGCTGCGCTCAATGTGCGGCCGGCCTTATACCGGGTCCTGCAATAGTGCGTTAAGCTTCTATAGCTGCTAAACCAGACGTTTTAGGAATTTAGTTGAAAAGCATTCCCTTTGTACTTGCAATTCTGCATCTCAGGAAATTATTTTATGATATACAGGTATACAGGGGGGTGTTCCCAAATAAAATCATTTAACAAATTAGTGATTTTTTAAATGGAACACTCCTTATATTTTTGCATATTTTCAATGCTCTTCAATACCTCTACCATGATGCTAAATATTAGGGATATTTTTCCAACAGTACGGATCTTATTGAGAAAAAACTGCAAATTTTCGACGAAACAGTAGTTCGGTAAAAGCCCTTTACCGATTTCCAGAAGCGATAGAAACATGAATTTGATCAGGATTTCTTTTAACTCAAGAATTTGCCCAGTCATCGTTCCTAAATGATCAACCTCTCTTAAACAGGGTGTCTGTTATCAATGTCCAAATATGAAGGATTTCAAATTGTTTTTCTCGATTTTTTCAAATGTAACACCCTGTATTATTTTCATTATGATGTACACAGTTTAAAACCTCACATTTTTTCAGAAGTAACCAAAGGGCTATTTTCACTCCTGTGTCCAGCAGGTACGAAAAATTAAATCAGAACGGAAAATTTTATTCAAATATTGGATATGAAAACAAACGGGCGTTGAAAAAGACAAAGAAAAATTGTGTCAATGATCCAAGATGTTCAAAGTGTCGTCCGCCTTCTCTGGAACCTGGAACACAAAGCGATCCGATCGTTGAATGTCCAACTAACCCTCATCAGCATGGCTGGAGTAATGCTTCGGAAAGCAGTCACAATCCTCTCTCGCATATTGGAAGCTGTTGTTGGAACTTCATCATACACGATTCCCATTATGTATCCCTACAAAAAAAATCTATTTTGGTGAGATCCGGTGATCTAGCAGGCCATCTTGTCGGTCCGCCCCTACCCATCCATCTATTTGGAAACTGTTGATCCAGTAAATCCCTCACAGGACGAGAATAATGAGCGGCTGCTCCATCATGCTGAAACCATTTTTCATTCCGTATTTCCGTAGGTAACACTGCTAACATTCCGGGAAGAATGTTCTGAATGAAAGTAAAATATGTAGCTCCATATAAATTTCCTTCGAAAAAAATGAGGGCATATCACATGATTGCCGATTAGTTCTCTCCAGACATTCAACACCTGTGTTATAATTCTTGGATTTTCTACAGAGTAATGATGAAAATTGTGACTATTGACGGCTCCGGAATTGTGGAAGGTTGCTTCATCTCTGAATAAAACAAATTCAAAAAATGTAGGGTTCTGTTCAATTTGAAAACTTGCCCATTTACAAAAATTCAGACGGTTTTCAAAATCACTATCGGTAAGCGCCTGATGCATCTGAATGTGGTAGGCATGATACTTATTTTTTTTGAGGATTCTTTGAACTGAACGCTCACTTATACTACAGGTTACACCAAGCTCCCTTTGGCTTGTGTGTGGATTTCCAGTTACATGCAGTAAAGCCTCGAGTTCCTTGTCCTCGTTAGTGGCCGATTTTAACCTCTCTTCTTTTTTATACTTGTCATCTCCAGTCTCTACAAATCTGTTTAAAAGCCTCCGAAAACTCGATTCATGTGGATGTCTTCTTTCGGGATATTCGACAGCATAGGATATACTGGCCAATAAACAGTTTCTGTGGCACTGCCCCAACATGGAAATCATATCAACCATTTCATCTTTACCAAAATTCATCTCAATTTATTGTATTCGGAAATAACTTTGAGCTCTGAATAACAATATTTTGATCAATAATAATAATCGATGAACTTCATAACAGTTTCTGTGGCACTGCTGCGACATGAAAATTATATGAACCATTTCTTGAATAATAATTTTTTTGGATGCAGATAAAACTCGTTAGAATACACATATTACCAATAATACCTATGTATGAGTTACTTATTCGGACAAACATTAGGTATCATTTTCATGTTGAACTTCAAGGATTAGGATTTTGGAAGGGTTTTAAAGTTTTTCAAAAATTGGTCATTTCGTTTGGTTTCATTGTGTGACTCATTTAAAATATCTGTTAGTTATTATGTTCATTATTCCGGAAATTTTGGGTAGAAATGTCATTTTTTGTGTCTGCTGGACACAGGAGTGAAAAAAATCCTAAGGTTACTCCTGAAAGAATGTAAGGTTTTGAACTGTGTACATCATCATGGAAAAAAATACATTTGAAAAAATCGAGAAAAAAACAATGCGAAATTCTTCATATTTGGACATTGATAACGGACACCCTGTATGAGAAAGGTTGATCATTTAGGAACGATGACTAGGCAAATTCTTAAGTTAAAAGAAATTCTGATCAAATTCATGTTTCAATCGCTTCTGGAAATTGGTAGAGGGCTTTCACCGAACTATAGGTACTGTTTCGTAGAAATTTTGCAGTTTTTTCTGAATAAGATCCGTACCGTTGGAAAAATATCCCTAATATTTTGCGTCATGATAGAGGTATTGAAGAGCATTCAAAATATGCGAAAATATATGGGGTGTTCCATTCAAAAAATCACCCATTTGTTCAATAATTTCATTTGGGAACACCCTGTATATTAGAAAATAATTTCCTGAATTGAAATTACAAAGGAAATGCTTTTCAACAAAATTCTAAAACGTCTGGTTTGGCAGCTATGAAAGCCTTTCACACTATTGGAGGACCCTGTATATTGATAAGTATAGAATTTTTTAATTAGCCAGACATTAGAAGAAACCTTATTTGTTAAGAATAGCTTTCCAAAATAAATTTTTATTTTGAAATATGAATATGGAAAATGGTTTCTTGTGGATCAATGTTTAGGGGTGGCTTTTTCTATCCCTTGCATTCATAGAGGAACACCACTAACATTTTTTGAGTGCTTTCTCACTCGTATATAATGTTTGCTTAGTTTTATTTATGTCGCTTTTTTGGTTTTCAACAAAAAAATTTTGAAATGTTCGGGCGGCATCTTTAGGGGGCTGTAGAACAGGGGGACTCAAAAAAGTTCATATGAATTAATTTTTTTTGACAAGGAATCACCCCCTAAATTTTTTCGCAACTATTCATTTTTAATTCGCATAGTATTCGTATATATGAATCAAAATAAGATTGTCTGAATACGGATTAGTGCGTGGTAATGGGCAAAATTATACTGGGGGTTCCGTTACTATGGCCATTCGAAATGTTGTTTTCCTGGTGATTTCAAAACGAAATTCACTTCAATCATAGAACTTCAAAGCACTTCATCATGTGACCCAACGTGGTTTCTGCGGTAACATAGAACATAAATGTCAAATTTTCCATCTGCAGCATGAATCAAACATTTTATATCAAAATTGAAAAATTGAAAGTAGTCCATAATTTATTTTACCAATTCGATCAAAATCGCAATAATGGTGTGTTACCGAATCTTGCATATGTTAACTCTTTTATTAGTGGTCCAGGTGAGTGCGAACTATTGAAGATTATCTGAGTAATGGTCTCAAAAGGTAAATAATTTTGCCTGATTTCAGCAAATCGCCTCAGCGCACGATGTTGATATTCAAAATAATTCTGACCAAAGTGATTCTGTCTTCGAAAATATCAATCAGATAGTCAATCTCTCATATAGACACCTGTATGATAAATTAGATACAATTTATCAAGGGCTTCAGAACATCCACAGGTTATGTGAAGAAGGCGAAGTTTTGAAGCCGGAGATTGTTGTGGAATGTGTTCAAGAATATGGGAATACTTTGAAAGAAAATGTGGAAATTCTTCCTGAGAAACTGATAGATTTCATAGGCGATTTAATAGGTAATAAGTGGAACATTTTGGATCTCCCTAAGGAATTATTTCGGAATTAGAGGTACGATTAGTTCTATCATTGTTTTCGTCCTGTTTCTACAGTTATCTTATCCCAGGTATGTTTCATGAAGTGGTGGATGATTTATATGATATATTCATGGAAATTTATCTTTTATTATTATTTTTCCTCGAAATTTTACAAGATTTGAGTATAACTATTGAATTCACGTTGTATATGAGATGATGAAATATTTCTTAGTATTCAAGATGTAGTCAAATTTAGGTTCATTACCTCGAAAGAAGTCTTGGACAATTCACATATAATATAGTGTGGTAATAGTTTTCCCAGGCTAAATTTGTTTTCCACTAATAAATAACAAATATATTACAGATTTTTACTGGTCAGCTGTCGAATCAATGGAAATTTGAGTGGAGCAACATGGGATAATAAGATAAATAGTTCAAAATAATATTCGACCTGGAATTTGTTCTGTGAAGTTGCACAAGTACAATTTTTGTATGGTTTTTATTAAATTTTCGAGAATATCATTGTTTCATTTGAGTTTGGAGATAACCGAATACTGAAATATCCTTGAACATACAAAAATACCTCGGAAAGGCTTAAGTTCGATAGAAGGAAGTTCCCCTTGAGTGAGAAACAATGCAGTACTTTTCGTGTTGATTTTAATGTTTCTGTGTGTTGAACTGAGAATTGATGGTGATAATTGTTTGTTTATTTGATGAAATAGTTTCATTGAAAATGTCAACCAAGATGACGACGATGAGGAAACAAATTTTGAGGATGCGTAGGAAGAGCATATTTTTTTGAATAGTTTATTACTGAATAAATTGTTGTAATGTTAAAAATAAACACCTTTAATTCCTTTAATTGACAATAATACATGCCCAATATGCGCTCTCGGTCTGACTTGCAAATATGAATAAGCTCATTTCGCTCGCACTTGCGCGGCAACATTTCTCGTTCTGGCAGATGGTTCGTGATGTAAAAAATTTCTGTCATGATTAAAATTCCCTTTCTGGACACATTTTCTTTATTTCCTGTAAATTTCAAGCGTACTGAAATGACAAAAGTAGGTACAGCTGTTCTTAATGAATTTTCAAAGAGTTCTGCCTACACTTAGGAGGGACGAAAAAGTTCTGTCATTTTTTATAGATTCAATATATTATCAATAACAATTCCTGAAAGTTTTGTGTATGATATGAAATTCGTCATGTTCATAGTCTTTTTGTGGACACTCCATATGCTGGAGATGCTTCATTAAAGCTGGCTAGGATACTCTGAAGTCTTGCCTTTTAATCCATATAAAGCTGTTATCGGTATGTGCAAGAGTTCGTGAAATATAATTGGATAACATATCCTCTACAAGCATTATTTTTTTGTCAAAATGGCCAATATTTCGAAAATTGTCGAATAAAAATATGTGAAAAGTATACGAAAGCATGTAGGAAGTTTCAGAGAATTGAAAAACACTATTGAATATAGGGTGTCCCATTTAAAAAAAGAAAGTCACCCTCTATTCCTCTTTTGTGGGCCACCCGATATATTCGAAAATTTTTAGGTTGTGCTCTTCTTGGAGTATATCAAGTCTGCATCAAAAAATTTTGCCCAACTCAGACCGTTACGCGTATATCGTCCGCTGCGGCACTAGTGGGACACCTGTATATTGATGTTTGGTGTTACACAGCGACACAGTTCCTAATACTTGCATCTACATGTAAGGAAATATAGGTAACCTTTGTGCAATGAAAGTTTCTCCAGCAGTGGATCTTCTTATCGTCCTCTTTGAAAAGTTATGCTTGGTGCTTTTTATTCAAAGGGGTGTTTTCATCCCCCCTTTTACTTTGCTTAGATACATAGTAACTTAACGATTAGGCTCTTTCTATCGTTTGTAGGATTTTTCAATACCAACGTTTCGGCAGAACCACTTGGAACTGGGGGTGGCGCTAAGGCAGGTATTTGGAGATTTTCTTAATGCCATTAACGTTGGGATGAGGAAATTAGAAACTACATCGCATTGATCAGGCTTGCAACTTGGGATGATAGTAGGAAATATTGGGACACAAAGGACAGGTAGGACCGTAATAACAAGATCGCTTTTGCGCGATGGGGGCTTGAGATGAGGCCGCGGTTCTGGAAAAGCGTGCGGACAGTTGTTGCACAGCGGCCGGTGAAACTGGTGACGTCAAATGTGATGATTCCCGCGTAAATTCGTTTTCCACCTTTTCAGGACTCTGACTTTTGCCGTTGCTCGTTGATTTTTGATTTTTTCCGGAATTATGGAATGGATTACTGCGCTAGATAAAAGGTATAAATTCATGCAGGAAATTCTTTAAATGAATATCCAGAAAAATTTTCGTCCTATCCTCATTCAACTTGAATATTTGTTCAGATGAACAAACTTTTCAGAATGCATTCTTCGCTGACAATATCTTGATAATGTTACATGAATTGAATATGCGTAAAACAGATTTAGGCATGATATAAAGTGAATTACCTACACAGGATACATAAAGGTTTTTCTTCTAGGTACTTTTTGTTTTCTATAGAAAGAAAGTTATTTGATTTTTGGGAGTATTGGATAAATACGATGAAGCTTCAAGCAAAAAATGCGAGAAAATAGTCCTTCTTGAATTTTACAAAAAGCATTTTACTGATGAAGGACTTCACAGCTGAAGTCAACTCAAATATAGAGTATTCCGGTGTTTTTTATAGGTGAAATTCCTGTTGGACCACGGCTAGAAAACCCGGAATACTCTATAGATTTGAAGCATTGTGTACTGTTGAAATCTAGAGAGAGTTCATTGAAAAGTCTTAAGGTGCATACAAATTGTTGTCACGTCACGTGAGCTCACGCGAAGAAATGAGAAGAAGATATGGAGAATATAGCTGCTTTTACAGTTGCTGGTGATTCTCATAGAAGGGATTCGATTTACCAAATGAATGAACGAACAGAGGAAGTGGGGGAATTCCATCAATTAATTCAATAATTATTGAATGAGCAACCAGATCGGTTTCAAATGTATGTCAGAATGACATTTCGAAAAATATCAGACGTAATATCACGTGCATTCAGAAGATGTAAATTGGCGGAATATGGATCTTGCGTGCTTTCAGTGCTATAACGTGACAGCAGATACAATGTTGCAAAAATTTTTACTACATTTCGATTCCGTAGTAGTATAATAACCCAGTTTAGTTGGGATGATTTGGCTTCACTATTTATTATTGAAAGGTGTGTCTCTCTTCCTATGGTCTAAGTTCCATGCATTATCGTGGTTGCACATTTTGGGAAGATGACGTGATGTGACGTGACGTGATAATAATGTGTCTGCACCTTTAAAGGTGCAGACACATTGTTATCACGTCACGTCACATCACGCGAGGAAATGGTAAGAAGATATGGAGAATATAGCTGCTTTTACAGTTGCTGGTGATTCTCATAAAAAGGATTCGATTTACCAAATGAATCAACGAACATAGGAAGTGGGGGAATTCCATCAATTAATTCAAGAATTAATGAATGAGCACCCAGTTCGGTTTCAAATGTATGTCAGATTGACGTTTCACAAAATATCAGACGTGATATCACGTGCATTCAGAAAATGTAAATTTGCGGAATATAGATATTGATTGCTTTTAGTGCTATGACGTGACAGCAGATACAATATAGCAAAATTTTTCACTACATTTTGATTCCGTAGTAGTACAATCGCCCAGTTTAGTTCTGATGATTTGGCTTCACTATTTATTATTGAAAGGTTTGTCTCTCTTCCTATGCTCTAAGTTCCATACATTATCGTGGTTGCACATTTTGGGAAGATGAAGTGATGTGACGTGACGTGATGACAATGTGTCAGCACCTTAAGGTGCATACAAATTGTTGTCACGTCATGTGAGCTCACGCGAGAAATTAGGAAGAAGATATGGAAAATATAACTGCTTTTACAGTTGCTTGTGATTCTCATAGAAGGGATCCGATTTACCAAATGAATAAACGATCAGAGGAAGTGGGGGAATTCCATCAATTAATTCAAGAATTATTGAATGAGCACCCAGATCAGTTTCACATGTATGTCAGAATGACATTCCACAAAATATCAGACGTAGTATCACGTGCATTCGGAAAATGTAAATTTGCGGAGTATAGATCTTGCGTGCTATCAGTGCTATAACGTGACAGCAGATACAATGTTGCAAAAATTTTTACTACATTTTGATTCCGTAGTAGTATAATAACCCAGTTTAGTTCTGATGATTTGGCTTTACTATTTATTATTGAAAGGTGTGTCTCTCTTCCTATGCTCTAAGTTCCATGCATTATCGTGGTTGCATATTTTGGGAAGATGACGTGATGTGACGTGACGTGACAACAATGTGTCTGCACCTTTATTTCCATATGAAATGTAATATGATTGGTGCTCATCTAGTTCTTGTTTCATCTCCGCGATAAAAGTTTCGTTACTTGAGGAATAAAAAAATGAAACTTGTTCGTCAATTTAAGCATGGCTAATGGTAGGATTTCCTGTTCAACATATCATATGAATCTATGAAAGTGAACTGTATTCACACATTTAGCCTTCAAATATTCATGTTAAAAAGTGATGATTTATTGAAAAGTTCATAAATTTTAATGCATACGAATGATTCAAAAATCATGATGACAGCACAATAATTGGTTCATAATTTTAAAGATCGCCGGATATCCATTTTTGCGAATCAAAGTATTAAGAGATTTTTTTAGAAAAAAAAAGAAATGAGACCTCGAGTGTGAATGGTGTGAATGGTGAAACTACAAGGCAGAAGCTAATAATTTGATCATTTGAATCTTGGTTCATTCAATCATTAATTATCATTTTACAATTATTCATGTGAAAAAATGCCGCATTCCTGTTCAAATAAACAATATACAAGTTGTTGCATGAGGAACATACTCCTACCATATATAGGGTCTATCATCAGCATTACGAAATAGCCACTCACAAATGTCTCCTATCTTTCCTCACCAACATACAGGATGATTAATTCATTCTGACCGAAATTTCATTCGACTTTATTTTTGGTACGGTATATGAGAGTTCAATGATTTTTTCAGAATTTGTGACAATTCACAGCATCTGTTGAATTATGTATACTAAATTTCATAATTCCGGTGACGTAAAAATCAATTTTGACTATTGAGGTGAAAGTGACCACCGTATAGGTCTTTTTTTGAAACTCTTTTCACATTTATTCGAAATGCCTAATCAAAGGAAAATAATTCATTCACTCAAATTTTTGTCCCTAATCTGAACGTTCCATAATGATCTAACATACCTATATGAGAATTGAGTGAATTTATCGAAAATGAACATTCATCTCAATTCGGAAGATCATGTTCATTGAATATTCTCATAAAATTACAAAATTTTGAATTTATGATACTGAGAAAATCAATTCGTCACTAATCCGTGTATTTTCTATCAAACTATCGAACATTTATTTGTAATTTGCTCGATAATTCTCATGTTTCTGTATTATCAGATTTGTTTCATCATATGTAATAATGTGAAATTGTGTGGAAATGCTTGGAACTATGTGGAAATGCTTGAATATTCTCCAATATTTGGAAATGTTGTACACATTTTTTGATCGTGATCACCCCATCGGATACGTTTCTGAGTGTTCATTTCGTGATGCTGGGACACTCTGTATTTGAGTCAATACTATCTTCTGTTGAAATTTATAATTTTCTAGATAATCATACCATAAGTAGTAAATTGAAGCTATTTCACGAAAACGTTATACACATCAATAACATTTTCCATGTAGGTACTAACTCCGTTTAGATTATACTTAACAGTTTAATCAGCTATTGAAATACCAGTTGAAGCGACGATTTAGTAGAATACTACTGCGCCTTTCCCGCCAAGTACGGGGTTTATGAAGCTATTTCATCCGATGCCTCAAAATACATTTTTAATGGTTCACTAAGTCTGCGTGATACCATTCAATATCGGACTTTACAGTATGAATTTCCATGTTATGCTATAATAGGAATAACTGTGTAATTCGACTGATGTAAATAGATAATTGTTGACGAGGCTGAATGCCTGTAGGTTTGGTCTCTCCATGAAATTTATCGAGTAATATCCTTCCACGCGATATTGCCATAATAATACATGTATAATGAATATTGGCATGCTTAGAGCCACTCATCATTTTAGTCCTAAAAAGTATCAACACGATGTTCTGACAAAGTAAAGGTACGATTCCACCGAAAACGTGTGCCGCACAAATGTTTACGAACATTTTGTGCTGCACTCCAGTAGTTCGCGTACAAGCTGTGAACACATTTACACCGCGTTTACATTAGTCAAGTGAGTTGATCAAGTCAGTGGAATTGAAAGCGAATTGAATGTGTAAACCCCCAATTCGTTTCACTCGATCGTTTGAATTGAACGGCTTCTAAATTGGAGCATGGTCAACTTTGTGGAAGTCACTTGTATTCAACTGACTTGATCAACTCACTTGACTAATGTAAACGCGCCATTAGCGTCCGTTTCCACCGGTACAGCTGTGTGTACTTTTGTGCGCGCACAGTGCAGCACACCGTGTGCACGAACAAGTTCTCATTGTTTCGCTTTCCGTCAATCGTTGAAAATATGGGGGATCAAGAAAATGTCGTGCTTTGTAGTGCAGCTGTACAGGGTGCCCCAAATTCGATGATCACTGAGAGCATCTCGAAAACCATAAGGGTTAGAGAAAAAATATTCAAGGACGCCCGATCTCTTTTTTCAAAATAATCAATTGCCAGCAAACCAATCCGAGATATCTGAATTGGTTCTCGAGTTACAGGGCGTTTCTGAAAAATTGATGTTTCAAATATTTCGCTATAATTATCTCGTTTTCTGTTGGAGACATCACGAAAATTCCAAAAAGTTTTCTTTTGTAATTTCTATTGCCTAAATAAAATATCTCCAAATATAAGAATAGTTATTTATGTAATAAGGATCATAAAGACGATCATTATGGTACAAGTTGTTGCTGTTCACGTTTACATGTCCACCGCAACGAACATTTGTGGCGTACCTACACTATGCACCACTATGCCGCACAGTGCGGCACTCCGGTGGAATCGCACCTTAAAGGGGCAGTATCACCTTTTGAATCGTGGTAAATCTCCATTCAAAAGTGGTCTCTTTATTTCACGAGTAAGTACATCTAATTTACGATGTAGAGATTTGATTTTTTTTTAATTGAAGTTGAAGAACGTCCTGAGGGCAAATAGTTTTTTTTTTCGATTTAATTAGTTTTTCAATTTAAAAACCAGGGTAATCGTTAGATCTGGGGTTATCGAATATGTTTTTCGTTTTTCATGAGTACAAGCTACATTTTTGGAATAATCATCATGAAAATTTTTGTAATTTATAGAAGATTAAATTGCAGAGGGCAAATAAATGCGTTTTTTTTCCAAAAAAATGAAAAATCATTAAGTGTAGTTTCCAAAACGCTGAAGTTCAACCTGTTTTTTTTTAATTGAAAAAATAATTAAAGCGAAAAAATTGCAACTATTTGCCCTCGGCAATTTAATCTTCTATAAACTACAAACATTTTCATGATGATTATTTCAAAAATATAGCTTGTACTCATGAAAAACGAAAAACATATTCAATAACCCCAGATCTAACGATTAACCTGCTTTTTTTAATTGAAAAACTAATTAAATCGAAAAAAAGAAAACTATTCGCCCTTGGGACGTTCTTCAACTTCAATTAAAAAAAAATCAAGTCTCTACGTCGTAAATTAGGGTACTTACTTGTGAAATAAAGAGACCACTTTTTGAATGGAGATTTACCACGATTCAAAAGGTGATACTGCCCCTCAAGAGTGCAATGGTGCCACAGCCGGAACAGGGAGTATGTGACAAAGGATTGTAGATTGTAGATTTAATGGGGGTTTCATTGCAATGTGACCCAAAGGCCTATTATGCCTCCAATCAGAGTTATTCTCGCGCCATAACGTAGTATACAGCTCGCCCTCCAGTTCTAGAGTTCTAATGAATTGGAAAAGCTTCGTCACTTCTGCAAGTTTCTCTTTTCCTAAGCATATTTTCGTTGGCTAGCGATGACGAGGCATTCCATCACCAGAATCTGATAGACCCATTCTTATGCGGTGCCTCCTGAGGCATTATCGCCTCAGGATCAATCCAGTGAGGAGGTGTAGCATATTCTTGCTGAGATTCAGATTATTGTTTGATCTCACAGTATTGAAGCTTCGAAAAAACTTTTTGGATTGATATTAACCCAGGAAGATTCCACCAGATAGTTTATCTTTCGGCTTTTTCCTTCTTCTGAAACTCTTTTTTGTAGGTACATTTGTCTAACCCATAGAAATGTTGTGGACCAATGAGAGGAGTTCGTGCTCCATTTCGGGCAAATGTGTAGGCCTAATAATTTACTTTGATTCCGGAGTGGCCCAAACTAGACAGTCCTTGTTATCTTTGCCTATACCGTTGAGTTCACGCCATGGCTCTCAAGATGGTGGAGAACATTAATCCGTCCCTCCTCTACAGAAAGGACCGTGCGTGCGACCGGTTCTGCTTCGAAGAGCCCTACAGAGTAGTTGTCCCTGACAAAGATCAGTGGTGTAAACCAGACAGGTTTCTCAAACCTGATGGTCCCACCTGGTACACCGACGGCTCCGTTACTAATATTGTTGGACCAAGAACAAAGTGATCCATTTCTCTAGGAAAAGAGACTGCTCAATAGCACAAGCAGAGCTATATGCTGTCCTGGTATGTGCGTTGGGGAGTGTTCGCAGAGGCTACTCCGGGAAACACATATACATATTTTGCGACAGTCAAGGTACGCTGAAATCCCTCACCGAAATAGAACTAACCTCAAACTTGATTTATGAATGCAGAAAGGTTCTGCGCAGGCTTGGCTCAGATAACTCTCTCATTGTTGTCTGGTGCCCGGCACATGCGTCTATCTCTGGAAATATCAAAGCAGATAAATTAGCCAAAGAAGGAACTCACTCGACTTCCACTGGGCCGCAACCCACGCTTCCTATCTGTCATACATATATCAAAAACCTCTTCAAGAGATGGATTGATAGGAAGTGGAACAAGAGAACGGATTTCAGGCAGTCGAAGCTCCTTATCAAGGTCTTCTTCAAAGATGCAGGTCAAAAAGCTCTTGATTCTCCCTGAAATTGTCCCTGCTGACTGGTGATCTAACTGGCCATCTGTTCAACAAACATCTGCTTAGCATTGGGTCTAACTGAGTGTTTCCTTTGCTGTTGGTGCAGGAACGCGGATGAAACGGCGGAACATATACTGTTCGCGTGCGGTAATCGATCTGTATTGAGGTTAACACACCTTGGAAACCCAACACCTTTCATCTCTGAGAGGGACTCCTCCCTGTCGACCCCGTCGGCTCGCGGCATTCCTGTCGGCGTGCCTTCGGGTCTGAGTCTCTCTAAGTACTGAACGAGAATAAATTCGCTCTCACAGAAACGCCTATATCTCTTGAACCAATTGAGAAAAAATCAAAATTTGATCATAGTTAGCTTTGTTATGAACGTCCGAAACATGTGGAACATTGGGCGCGTTCATCCGACATGGGCCTTTATTCTTGAAAACCAGGGAGTAGAACGATCGAGAGAACGGCGACGTGGCCCTACTGATTAGTAGGGCCACGTCACCGTTCTCTCGATCGTTCTACTCCCTGGTTTTCAAGAATAGAGGCCCAAGCAGCTACCGCTACCGCTCCTTCAAACGTCAAAACCATATGATTTGTTCGATTCGTTGTGTCAAATTAGTTAGTAATTTGACACAACGAATCGAACAAATCTTATGGTTTTGATGTTTGAAGGAGCATGTAGCGGTAGCTACTCAGTCGGATGAACGCACCCATTTTACTTCATAGATATTCCAATTCTCTGTCGCAAAATGTCAAGCGAAGTAAAAACACGAGAATTCATAGTGAAACTTCTTCAAAATAATCAAAAATGGAGCTTCAAAAGAATCGCAACGGTATCAAGTGTTGTTAAGCGCTTCAACGAAGATCTTACAATTAACCGCAAGGAAGGAAATGGGAGGAAAAAGGGGTTTCTTAGCCCAAGAAAAGTGAAGAAAGCCATCAGTCTTTTTCAGTAGAATGGGTTGTTCGCAGTCAACCGTTCAGAAAATCAAGTCGAGTTGTGTGCTTAGAACATACAAAGTGCAGAAAGTGCCAGACAGGAACGTTGTGAAGAATCAAGAAGCAAAATCAAGAGCAAATAAATTAAAAAAACATTTCTTGAAAGTTTTTTCCTGTTGCGTGATGGACGACGAAACCTATGTCTTGGCTGATTTCTCGCAACTTCCTGGTCAGGAATTAATACTGTAGATTCTCGTGGAAATGTTGACGAACAATTTCGCGTGAAGAAACAAGCAAAGTTTCCTGAAAAATTCCTGGTTTGGCAAGCAATTTGCACTTGTGGGAAAGAAAGCAAATTTTTCGTTGGCCAAGGCTGTGTTGACTCGAAGATATACATCGAGCAATGCTTGAAGAAGCGACTTTTACCATTTGTACGTTAGCACGATGTGTCAACAATCTTTTGGCCAGATTTAGCTTCATGCCACTACAGCAAGGCCACCAAGGAATGGTACGAAGCTAATGAGGTGGTTTTTGTTCCCAAAGAGGCCATTTCACCAAATTGCCCAGAACTCAGGCCAATCGAAAGATATTGGGCCCTGGTAAAAAGATAATTGAAGAAGATTAAGAAATCAACGAAAACATTAGCGGAACTCAAGCAAAAGTGGAAGACAGCATACCAGAAAGTGACTGAGAACACTAAAAGAAGCATGATGGGAAGAATTCCAGAAAAAATCCATGAACTTTGTAAAAAATAGTTTTGGTTCTTCATTGTTTTCATTAGAATTAGAAGAGGATTCGAAAATGAGTTTGATTTTCGAAATCGGTCCAGTGGTTCAAAAGATATAAGCGTTTTTGTGATAGCGAATTTATTCTCGTTCAGTCCTTAGTATTGCATAAATGCGGTATGAACAATAGGTCACAAGGCCTACCAAGGGCGCCGCACTGAAGAAGAAGAAGAAGAAGAAGAAGAAGAAGAAGATTTCATTGAGATTTCCTCTTCACTCCCATACCATCTTAGAATCGATGACATGGGAGCTCAGTGCTTCAATCGCCTGACTGTCAGAATGTAACAAAATGCCATTATTTCTGAATGTTTCTTTTTAGATTCATTTAGACACATGTTTCGATTACAAGAATTTTTGCCTGAAAGACGCTTAGACAACCTAACGGTATTGACTAACTGGTATCAGCCCCAAATACTACAGCGATCATGGTTTTAAAACCATTTGTGTAACATTTGATGGCATTCTTCCAGAGATCTGTGATTGCGGGCTTCCTTTACCAATATTTTCGGGGCTATTCACTAAGCAGAGTTGTTATGGATAGCAACTGTAAATCGTCGTTATGTTCACAGTCAGTGGCTAAGCGCGAAATTGGTATTCACTATTTGTGTAAGTTGCTATAAAAGTTGCTATGTATAACAACCAGTGGCTTTGAGAAGTGGTTCACTGGCAACAGCTTTAGAGGTGTTGTTAACGAAAACCACGTGCGTTGAGCACTATTTTGGAATGTTTTTCTGTATTTGTGTGAACAATTAAATATTTTAAATCTATAAAAATGGCATTTCTCCTGCAGATGGACTTTTTAATAATACAGAAATTAATTCAAAGGTATGTGTGGTGCTGTTGTAGGATGCATAGATAGTACTCATATTGCAATCATTAATCTTCCAGAGAAGAATGAAATTCACCCTGGGGCTGTTTATTGTAACCGAAAGGGGTATACTAGTATAAGTAAAACTTCAATAAATACTCGTTACCCATGGTCAACTCATGATGCTGCTATACGGCAAAAGTCCTTCATCAGAGAAAATATGAAGCAAAAATATTTTGAAGATAAAAATATGGCATTTAGGAGATTCCTGTACATGTCATATATCATAATAAGAAATCATCTTATTCAACATAGTAACAAATGTAATCTTATTTTTCAATTATTCTAATTATTTTTTGAATTCACAAAATAAAATGCTATTGGAAATTTCTAAGTTTTATTTCTAACTCTGGGTATATATTTAAACAAACCCAAGTAATAAAATAGAATAAATCAACACGTTAACAATCCTGATCGAAATATTTGGTGCAGTGCCGAAAGCCGAAACATTAAACATTTAGAGGTTATATCAAAGACTCCTCTTTGGTTATATACCTATTTTCCGTCATATATCCGCACCAAAGACAAATTTTAGATCTATGACCAGTACATTCGAACTATTCTGCGATGCTGCCACGTCTATCTTCACGGAAAGTTGTTATGATAGCAACAGTTGCCAACCGTTTATTAGAGAATACTGAAATTGGTCACCAGTGGTTATCAAAAGTTGTTATCAGAATTGCTTTGGTTAGCAACTGTTAAAACCACTTCACTTAGTGAATAGCCCTGATTTTGATCTACTTAACAACGTAGTGAAGGTTTTTTCGATGCTAATTTTCTTTATTATCTCTCGTCACTGGAGAGGTTTGCTGAAAGGATGTATTTGGCCAGAGAACACCAGGCTATCTGATTCCTCATTATCATTGCCAGAACCTATGATCTACCACATGATGAAGAGGTGTGAGATCTGTAATGATCTCAAATGCTCTTGTTGGGCACGTTCTCATGGTGATACAACTACGTGCTCACCTTTGTAAATGGTAGGTCTTCTCGTACTATTCTGAAATTTAGGCCTTCCTGATCTTTCTATTATTATGAGTGAGCCTTTCAGAATACCCCTGCCAATTACTTTCACTTTTATCCCTATTGAAAAGCCAATGGATCTCCAATCCGAGGTTTGACAGGTTCTGGTGCCACCAAAGTGCCACTTGCTTGTTCAAACTTTCCAGGATGGGCTACTTTAGTAAAAGGTCTCTATTGTTGTGGTCGACTCTGTAATCAATGTTGGTTAATTTCTTCATTCCATTATGTGAAGTGGTGACTGCTACAAAATAATTATTCCTTTTATCAAACCTATCTACATGAAGGTTGCCAAAGTTTCAAGTGTTACAAGTTAATTGATATGAAGTTTAACGTCTGTGAAACCAATATGAGAAATCATTTTTGATCGTTATTCAGACCTGAAAGTTGATACAACTTTCTCATCTGCGCAAACATCTTTGTATGTGCGGGGTCATTATATTCGAATTTCAGAAAAATGACCAACTTCGGTGGTTTAATTGGTAGCACATTGGGTCGGAAATCCGACGATGCGTGGTTCGACTCCCGCTCGAAGTGAAAACTGTTTTCAGAATTCAAAATTTTGTGAATACCGATTAAAAATGATTCCTCATAGTTTGAAGTTTAATTTAGTCAAGATTGAAATATTTGTATATTCTCAAAGAATTTCACGCATGCACTTAATACCTACATCAGTGACGAACTGAATACTTGCTCAAGTAAGCACAAATGTTTGCCTAAATCCCTCTAGTTAATATGGAGGACACTATCATTTCTTTCATAAAGAGTTCAGAACACTCATATAAAGTTGGAGTATTATCCTCGCACAGTGTGATAAATATACTGGACTCCCTTCTAAACAGAGCTGGGCTTTCTCAGCTTCTGTTATGCATGAGAAAAACAGTCCTACGATGGAGGCTTCTATGTAGATCAGGCTTTATGTTTTCGGTTATTACCACAGAACATATAATAGAAGAAGTGCAACCTGCCCACTAATCTTTGGCAACGGCAGTGACGTTTCTGCAGCGGTCATAGACTACATAAATAAGTGGCAAATGGCGGCTACAAATATTCTATGACAGTTTGACAGATGTCGACGATTCCATTCCTTGAAGGGGAGGTCGCTGAATGATTTCTTATTCTTCAATATTGTTCCAATAGACGCCACAATAATTTTATAACCTTCCCCTGAAGATAAAATTACCATATTCTTATTAATTTTCAAATACTTGAAATTAGGTACTTTGTACCATATTATTAATTTTCTTTTGATTAATTTTATTTCCACTTAAATTAATATAATTATGAAAAAATTCAATATGGAAAATATAAATATCTTTATTTCGAATAAGGTGTATTACAAATTATTCATTCTACAATCTAGGCAACTTCATTAAGCAATTTCAGTCGGCATTGACAAATTAATGTTTCACTTCACTATATGAATATTTAATGTACGTATTTGTTCATTAGTGTTTAACCAAGACATGTTGATTAATTCAATAAAATGATGATAAAAATGAATATTCCTCTAATGATATTCGAAACACTTGCAGAATAAAACTTTCAAAGAAGCATCAACTTTTAAATTTGTTTATATGCAGTTCTCACCTATATCTTCATTGCCCTGCAAAATGATCATATCGAAAGGTCTTCTTATGTCCTTTGAATCCTATAAAAATAAATTCCATTATGGATTTTCAATGTACTTGATTATATAATAATAATTACCAGAAATGAATTCGAATAGGCTTTAATATCATGCTCTCATTACTGATTTATTATTGTCATCCTCCCAAAATTTGTATGTTGTTCATCAGTTCCTGCAAAAATCAATATCGTTATAGACGTTCGACATTATTGGTAACATGACATATTACCTTAAGAATAATACAACAGTAATTTTGTATTAAGATTCACTTTAATTCTTCATCATTAACTTAAATTTGTCTCATCTCTGAAACTTCTTCGACATCACCACTTTAATCAATTTACAAATGGAAATGGCCGACCGCTGACAAGTCACTTGTCAAGTGGCATTTGTCAGTACCAACTCAAAGACATACGATTCTGAATTAGAGTGCGAGGGAGATATGTTTTCTCTCAACATTTGCTTTAAGTGGCACCGTATGTCTTAGTATATCCGTGTTGCCTGACTTTGAACTGGCGCTTCACCCCCCTGGTTATTACCCTGAAGTTTCAGTAGGTCTCTTCAGTGGGAAAACAGGATAATCTGTATTAAATGGAGGAAAGCGTCCTTAATCATTGTTTTTTGTGATTTCCGCCAACTGTTTCTACTCGCATCCTTTTATGTTTATCCCTGTCACTGGTTTAATTCGCAAACGTGGCGATTAGTTAGGGAATGCTTGTATTTATGCTATTTTTACACGAAAACCACTATGAGTAAATAGAGGGAAATTTTAATGAATTTTTTCAGGCTAAATTAATCAGGAAAAGGAAAAATTGTAGATCTTATTTGAAATTCCCCAATATCAAGTTGAATATTCTTTTTTAATTTCCTCAATCATACATTCTTATCTATGATTTCTGCCTTTTACTCAGGTTCCTCTCAAATATATCTTTGGAATTTTTCACAGGTTGAGTTCCATTTGAATTGGAATTGGTTGTTGTTGAAATGTATCATCGGCTTCTGTACCATTATGTAATCAGCAGCTGAGTGTCGCTTCTGATTATCATAGAACACTAGAAGAGCTGATGTCCTCTTATTCCTCCATTTGAAATTGAAGACGAGCCTGTGAATCAAGGGCGCAGCCAGGATTTATAACAGGGAGGCAAACCATGGTCATCGTCCGTGGTCGTTCAAAATGTAGTTGGCTACGCCCATGCTTCGAATAATAAATTGATTGTTCTCTTTGAATGAGAAATGAGTTGATAAAGCGAACAAGCACAAGAATCTGCCCTGGCTCATATTGCATTTTCTTATATTCTGCCCCTTTTCTTTTTTATGCCTTCAACTGCCATCTGGTTTAGTTATTGAATAGATATACCACAATAAGACTCAGAAATAGATATGTTCATGTGTCTGGTGAAGTCCTATAAGTGATATACAGGGTGAGTCTTTGACTTGTACATATATTTTAACTATAGATTCTTGAGGCCAAAGGAAACCTTTTTTTCATTTTCCATTTTTCCGAATTCGGCTCTATTAAAAAGATATAGCCATTTGAAAAAAAACATTGTGCTGAGTCCGTGCCTGGATACATTCTCTGGAAACACTTCAAAGTTCATATTTTTCGATTGAAATTGAGGTGATTAGATGTTCTGGGTGATACAATTAGAAAATACTCAAGCACTAACCTTATTCGAATAAGAATGTAACAAAAACGATATTTCCTAACAAAAACACTGTCCGATTATTTCTGCAATTGAAAAGCCATATTTCTCCCACCAAAATAAGTTCCTTCTTCGATTTTCCTGAAGATTAGTTTATAAACACTAATAATTGGTTAATATTTTCCTCGATATTTTGGAACGATTTCATGAAAATTGGTTTCTCACCAACCTATTCTAACTCCATCAACCTAAGTCAGATGATTCGAGGTCAATGACCTAACCTAACTCATCTTCTGTGATATGATATTCCACAGAACACGGCCATCCAAAGACTAAAGTCTTTAGAAGGCCGTGCACAGAACCTGTCTAAGCACAGAACTCTAGAGAAGACGATGCCAGATTGCCGATTTTCTCTTCAAACAATGCGAACTCAAGAAAGCAGTACGTCCCCTATCGTTAGCGGATGAACTATCACAATCGCTAACGGCTAAAGGCGTCTGGCGTGGCTCTTTGGAGATGCCAAAGGACTTCTGATTCTTGCCGATATAGCGCTACGATATAGCCGGCACGCAAGGCAGACAGGCGGGACAGGCCGTTGTGTTGTGGTTGTTCTGTTTCTGTGTCTCGAACCGCAGGCCAGTCTATGATAATGAAAGACGCTTAAACGGGATAACCTTAATTATCTATCTAAATTTACTTGCAGATAATAAAGCAAACAGGTGATGATTGTGATGTGCGGACCGTGTAGTATCCAAGAGGATAATATTGTTGAGATAGATATTTTCCTGAAAGACCGGTAACAATAAATTTTCAATAGAAACTGTGCTTATAGACTGTGTAATTTCATTTCATGCTTCTCAGAATTCAATTATTACATCGAACGTTTTTCCATCATGTAGATTTTAGTCTTGACGAAGTTGATAAACATTGACAACGTTGTTAATTTGTTAAGATCAGAGAATACATAATATTCGATGATATTTAATTCAGGGTTGCATTCAGTTTTTTTATGAAATTCATGATTTTTTCCTCGAATTTGTTCGTATACAATTAGGAATAACTCGAAAACGACGCCTTTTATTGAAAAAATATAAGAATACTTTTATTTTCTAAAATGGTTGATTCTTTCGAAAATATGAACCGTTTATCTTTTTCGAGTGATTTTATAGTATTTTTGCATGAATTCATGAGACGAGTAGGCTGTAACTCTTATACTAGAAAGAATATGGAATAAGTTTCAATTGAGGAATATGCACCATGAATAGAGTAAACAATCAACCAAAATTCAGTTCATTCGGATTATCGGTTTCAAATATATGGAAAGAATAGTGTTAATTTCATGGATTTTTGACACCCTGTATCTTTCAAACGAAACCGAATTTTGAAAAATGGTATGGGAAAAAAGTGTTTCGTTTGATGAGAGGAATCTACAGTTAAAATATATGTACAAGTCAAAGACTCACCCTGTATAAAATTGAAGGAATCCTTCATGAAACATTGGCAGTTGTATTGCCCAACGCTTCCTTGAGAATTTGAGGATTGGGCTACTCTCGTTTCCGTTATTTGGCTTTTTCGACAGTATTTTCAAATTGGCGAGAGAACATTTCTCACTTGTTTTTCGTATCAAATTAAACATGTTAGATCTTATCATTGTGAGAATAGTGACGACATTTGCCTCTCCCTTATATTGTCCAACAAACAATAGGAAAAATGTTAACGTTATGGGACCAAGCATACCATATATTATGCAGGATCATTGGCTCCTTTTATCTTCTGAATCCCATTTTTGCTAATCCTTCAGTTCGGTTGAGAAAATATGTTGTTAGCCACAAACATCTGATTTCTCTGATAAATAAAACCGAATAAAAATTTTAAACTAACCAAAACACAACCTTCTTGGATTCTTACGAATTCTTCAACAACTCTGTTGTTGAAGAAAGTCGACTCTCAACCATCGTACTCCTTAGCCAGGTTTTGATCCTACGAAGGCTGCCGAATGATCACTCCACAGTGCAAGTAGTGCACGGTGGAGCAATCATAATTTCTAAAACTTTTTTCGTCTCGTGATAAAATTCCCCTGTTTCTCTCAAAACATCAATAATTGTCAGATCCAGGTTTCTGCGGCCATGTCCTTTGCCACTCAGATTCTAAAATCGGCAGAAGGTATCGCAAGCATCAGTGATACTTTTTAACAATTTTTTTGCATCAGAACAGGGTGCAGTGTATAGTGGAAATTATTTTGCAACTATTAATGCAGAAAACCTTGTTAAATGTTACGGATCTACTCTATCGATGACCTGTACAACCTCAAAAATGACTGAAAACACATTTTATTTTTTTCCGATTACTGAGAGCGAAGTAATAAGAACAATCACCAATCTCAAAAACAACAGATGTACTGGTACTGATTTGGCGTCTGCTAGATTCTTGAAGTCGATGAATGAGTCCATAGCTGAACATCTCGCTTATCTGATTAATACTTCCGTTTCTGGCGGAAAATTTCCCCATTGTCTCAAATTGTCCACGGTTATACCTATTTTAAAAAAGAACGATCCAACTGTTATCAGTAATTATAGACCGATCTCTTTGCTCAACATTTTTTCCAAAGTGATTGAGAGACTGGTCTATGATCGCATGATAAATTATATCTCTAAATTCGAGCTCTTGAAAAGTAGCCAACATGGTTTTCGCTCCGGACGTTCTACGCAAACTGCTGCTCTATCGTTCGTTGAGTATGTTTATGGTTGTTTGGACAAAGGTTTGTGGGTCTCAGGACTATTCTTTGATCTGTCACGCGCGTTCGATTGTTTAAATTTTAATTTCATATTGGAAAAGATGTATAGTTTGGGCTTTCGGGGTATCTTCCTGGAATGGCTTAGGTCTTTTCTCACCGACCGAATAATGTGCGTAAAAATTAATGATTTTATTTCGGATCATTTCAAAATCCTTCTAGGAGTCCCACAGGGGTCAGTACTTGGTCCACTGATATTTCTCCTTTTCATCAATGATCTTCCTGACCACATAATATCAGAACGGATTATCATGTTTGCAGATGATACTTCGTTTGCAATTTCTGCCAAATCACGTGATGAATTGTTGACTAAGTGTAGTATGTTGATGAGGAGTTTCGCAACATGGTGTAAAATGAACTCTGTTATAGTCAATATTGATAAAACTGGGTGGGTAGTTTTCAACCTCAAAACCAGAAATGAAATATTTGCATTCGAGTATGAGGATATTACCATTACGTCTAAATCATCCATCAAATTTCTGGGATTGGTAGTAGATGAACAACTCAGATGGCATGACCATATCGATTACATAAGCAAAAAGCTAAATTCAGCCTACTTTGCTTTAAGTCGATTAAAAGGTACTTTACCCACTGAATCCTTAATCACTATTTATTACAGTCTTTTCCACTCACATTTGAATTACAATATAATGTTATGGGGTAATTCGGTCAATGTTTCGAGAATATTGATAGCTCAGAAACGAGTTTTGCGCCTTATATTCGGATTGAATCCACGGACGTCATGCAAACCGATTTTTGTGAAAAACAGGATTATGACTGTAGCTTGCTTGTATATATACAAATGTTTGATCCACGTGAAAGAAAATATTGCGGAGCTTCCCAAGCTTTCCGATGGTCACCAATATGGAACAAGGAATGTTTCAACATTGCTTGTACCTTCACACAGAACATCCAAGTATGAGTCTTCCTCATATTTTCAGGGTATAAGGTTGTACAATCATCTTCCTGTTGCGATGAGACAGCTTGGATTTTCTGTGTTCAAGACTAGATTGAAATGTATTTTACTAGGTAAAGCATACTATGGTATGGGGGAATATTTGGATGATGTTGATTTTGTTTAAATTTGATTTTGTTTGATGTTGTAATAATGGTTAATTTCTTACTTTCTTTATTTTTTTTGCTGACGTGTCTTATACATCAATGTATGTCTGAAAGGATTAATAAAAATTATTATTATTATTATTATAGCCTTATGTATACGCCGACGTTGATAGATGAATTAAGAGCACCACCACATTGTGATTTTAGTTTATAATGCTATTATTTCATGAGTTTTTGAGGGATACTTGTGAGGCTCGGGGGGGGGGGGCACCCTTAACTTTTAGGGGGATGAAAATAGATGTTGGCTGATTCCCAGTCCTACCCGATATGCACACAAAATTTCACGAAAATCGGTCTAGACGTTTCGGAGGAGTTCGGCCACAAAGTGCAGACAGGAGAATTTTATATACAGGGTGTCTAGTTTTAAAACGGCAAAACTTCAAGGGGAGATTATTCAAGTGATTTGCAATAAAAAATGTCATATACACATGGTCGAAAACTTGAAGGTTATTCTTCAATTCAACATTTCTCGTTTTCACGAAATATTTCAATTTTTTCCATGAAATCTTTAATATATCAGTTATGCTTGTAGCTTCATCGAATTCGATCACATATTTGGAAATGGTATTAAATGCTGAGGTACGACTAACATTTTGTAGGTGGTACCTAAATAAGTTAGGAGAATTGGGGGGTGATAGAATATTATGGACTGATGAGGCAACTCTCGCGAGATCGGGTTTCAGAAATTTGCGAAATAGCCTTGTATGGAAGAGAGAAAACCCCCATGCTACTATTGTTTCTCATTATCAACATGAAATAAGGGTTAATGTGTGGTAAGCAGTCATGAGAGGTAAACTTTTCGGACCAGTTATACTCCCCGATCGCCTCAACTCTGATGAATTCATAAGATTAATCCAAAGCAGCTTAACAGACATATTGGATGAAATGCCCCTGGCTACCAGACAAAATGTCTGGTTTCAAATGGATAGCTGCCCAGCTCGTAATAGCCGGAACGTACGACAGTTGATGAATGAGTATTTTGTGGAGAAATGGATTGGAAGGTACGGTCCGGTGAGATGGCCACCAAGAAGCCCAGACCTGACGCCTTTGGATTTTTATGTCTGGAGCACCTTAAAAGAAAATGAGTACCGAATTCGCGTTCAGACTCGAGAGGCTCTGATCGAAAGGATTCAATTGTGTTGTGCAGAAATGCGTCAGAAACATTGCGAACTTCGCAGGGTTGTTGATTCAGTTCGAAAAAGGTGTGTTAAATGTATTGAACAAGGAGGTGGACATTTCGAACAATTGTTATAAATAGTGTTTTATACATTTTTTCATAAATCTGTATTATCAAAAATTATTTCATTCTTCTGAATTATTCTCATTTCATTGATAAATTCATGATATCCATAAGAATTACTTCGATATTCAATCATAATGAGTTTCAAAATGGAGCAAATTTAGGTTTGAAATTTTTCGACTTTATCGTTTTTATCTTGTTAGCCATGATATTATGGCAGAAAACAAGCTGCTAGCAAAAAAGTTGATATGTCATTCGAAAGTACACTAAATGAGGTAGTTTTTGCTGACTATTCCACTCTTTTCATTTTTAGTGAGGAAGTTTCCGTAGCAACGATCGTTTCATCCCGAAAAAAATTTCAAGCCGGCAAAACCAACATGTTGGTTTTTCAGCGACAAAATTTTCGACGTTTCTCGAATTAATAGATCGCTTCGGAAATAAATATCATAGAGAGAACAAACAACGTTCAGTGGTTTAGTTAATCTATGATGAATTCTAATTTACCAAATAGCGCAATACGCGTCAAATGTGAACATATTAGGCCAGTTAAGGTGCAGACACATTGTTATCACGTCACGTCACATCACGTCATCTTCCCAAAATGTGCAACCACGATAATGCATGGAACTTAGACCATAGGAAGAGAGACACACCTTTCAATAATAAATAGTGAAGCCAAATCATCAGAACTAAACTGAGTGATTATACTACTACGGAATCAAAATGTAGTAAACATTTTTGCAACATTGTATCTGCTGTCACGTTATAGCACTGAAAGCACGCAAGATCTATATTCCGCGAATTTACATTTTCTGTATGCACGTGATTTTACGTCTAATATTAGGAGAAATGTCATTCTGACATACATTTGAAACCGATCTGGGTGCTCATTCAATAATTCTTGAATTAATTGATGGAATTCCCCCACTTCCTCTGTTCGTTGATTCATTTGGTAAATCGAATCCCTTCTATGAGAATCACCAGCAACTGTAAAAGCAGCTATATTCTCCATATCTTCTTCCCATTTCCTCGCGTGAGCTCACGTGACGTGACAACAGTCTGTATGCACCTTTACAGACACAGCGCTTTCAGCCGAGTCGGCGGAATTGGCCTGTGCTTTTGCGCTATGAAACCACACACCGCCGCCCAAGCCGACTCGTCCCACAGAAGCAAACTCAGCCGTCGACTCGGCGAAAACCGCTGTGTCTGTAACTGGCCTTACCGTATTTTCTCGTGGAATAGTCATGCCGAATTCCACTCGAGATGAAATATAAGCAGGTGAAATTTCTCTCTTGTGATATTCATGTTTGTTGCTTTTCGGAAATTTCGCTCATGACATTTTTTCCAAAATCACTCGCCTGACGGCTCGTGATTTTGATACAAATATCGTTCACGAAATTTCCGAGCAACAAACTTTCATATTACAATCGAGAAATTTTGCCGGCAAAATTCCATCTCTAGTGGTATTACATATGAAAATAAAACATGTCCATGATAGATAATTTTTCAACGAAAAACCTATTGGAAAAATATGACTGATTTTGTTCACTTCAGTATCGTGATATTCATCTCCTCACCAAACCCGCAATAGAAATATTTGTGGCACACTGAAATTATTGTCTTGCAGAAAATCTATTACTATTTCCAAATATGTGATCGAATTCGATGAAGCTACAAGCATATCTGATATATTAAAGATTTCATGGAAAAAATTTAAATATTTCGTGAAAACGAGAAATGTTAAATTGAAGAATATCCGTCATGATTTCCACCATGTGTAATATGACATTTTTTGTTGCAAATCACTTGAATAATCTCCCCTTAAAGTTTTGCCGTTTTAAAACTAGACACCCTGTATAAGATTTCAATTTTCTTTCATTTCATCTAGCTCAACTCTCCGAAAAAGATTTTACGTTTGCTCTAGGCACCCATCGGCTGGAAAAGTATTCAGAATTCAGTGAAATTAAGTTTTATATTATTTGTAATTGTTATGACAGGTGAGCAATTCACACCCACATTCACTTCAGATGGTATTCTAGGTGTTGCGTCTAAATAAATGAGGAGTTTGCATATACCTAAATAGGGTACAAACAACAAACCTTAATCATAATCATATTTCCTTCAAGCATTTGAAGCCGGGGCTCCCTCAGGGTTCTGTACTGTCACCACCGTTGTTTCTTATGTAACGAATTTTGGTTCAATGTAATGCACATTTGTTATCCTCGCATCTCTGGGTACTAGGGCCAATTGGTCATTTCGATAGGACTTCTTTTAGTCTGATCTACATAAATAAATTTTTCTTCAGTCAAACTAAGGATTAGAATATCGGCTATTCTGTAGATTCTTCATAACAAAAAAACTTTCCATAAAATGTTAATTCTGTACTGTAGTCTGTAGTTGTCGAAAGGTATATCCATATGAATCCAACCAGCCCATTTTTCATTGGACAAACTTGGCTATGAGAGATAGCTTCCATTTCACTGCTCCGAATTATGAATCCATGTTGACCTTACTGATACGCCTATCTCCTCAGTTAATTTCATAGATGGTTGAGCAGCTCGAAAGGGAACTCATTGGGGTATATCATATCATCTTGTTCATTGGTCGTTATTTAAAGATTCCCGGTCCTGTATATTTCCAGTTATGTACTCCCAATTACGTCTATGCCTTCTATTCAGAGCAAATTATGAAATTCTATCGATATTATACATTGCATATTGGTTTATTGATGAGTAAAGAAAGTTATTTGATATACTGGCTATGATCAAAAGCTACCGGGAAATTGTTTTTTTGTTAAGTTGGTACACACTAAACTGACATTGATGTCGAATTTGAGCGGAATTGGATCGTTAGTTTCTTAGAATTTTATATGGTTTGGTTACGAGATCTGGGTAAAATTTTACATGTATAGGCTGATTTTCAAGAGCTATAGGAAATTGTAAAAAAATACATAAAATACAGAAAAATTTATAAAATCTTCATTTGAATCGATAGTACGGTCCATATCCATATATTTCTCTATTGAGTGCATATGTATCACCTCCACTCTTATTTGTTTAATAATAATAATAATATGATGGCGGACGAGGTCTATAAACTTTGCAGAACCCAGGAGAAAAACTTGAGGCAGCGACTGCTCGAGTCTGAACTCTGAAGATGAGCCTGATGAAATTACTAACACCAAAGGATAAAATATAAACACTTCTGAACCTACAACATTGAACTGACGTTCGATATCACCACCAGAAGCGAAGCTAGAAGTATATGGCGGGAACAAGCCTTGAGGTGGAAAATGTCGATAAATCAACTTCTTTGTCGTGGTTGAATCCGGGACAATTGCATCCTGAAACTGAGGGATTTCTAAAGGATATTCAAGACCGAGTTATAAGAACTCGCAACTATGAGAAGCACTGTTTGAAGCTGAACGTGGAAGACAAATGCAAGAAGTGCGGCGCAGTTGGCGAGTCTATTGAACATATAATCGCCGGTTATCGAGATCTTGCCGACAACGCATATCTATGCCGACACAACCAAGTGGCGAAAATTGTTCACCAGCAGTTAGCTTTTAGGCATAATTTTTGTATACTTGTCCGCCATATTATAACTATCAACCTGCAGCAGTGTTGGAAAGGGACGAAGCGGTTCTCTATTGGGACAGACTCATAAAAACGGTGGACTACAATAGACCGGACCTTTTGTTCGTTGAGGAGGATCAGAAGAATGATAATTGATGTGGCAGAACCATTGACTCATAACGTCGGAAGAACGGAGTCCGAAAAAATAACGAAGTACGAGAACTTGGCAATAGAACTGAAGAATATGTGGCAATTGTCGAAAGTCACTATCATACCGTTGGTGATTTCGGCTGAGGGAGTCATGTCCAAATCATTCAAGAGAAATCTTCAAAAGATCGAATTATCCCAGAGGGTCGCGGGATATGCACAAAAGGCTGTAGCTTTGCAAACCTGTCACATCGTGCGGAAATTCCTGAACTATACTCTGTTCAAATGTAAGAAGGAGCAATATCAACAAGTTTGGCGCAGCGGTAGGAGCGCCTTCGTATAAATACTTTCCGTCCAGAGTCGAATCGAGGAGATTTCACACAATCGTTCAGTTTCAACTGAATATTATCATTGTTTAAAGAGAACAATGATATTATTATACGAATGCAATTGATACAACACATCTAAGTGAAATATATATGTATTTAAACACGAGTTTAAACATAACAAGTTTATGGAAAAGTCTTCAATTATACATGTGTTCAAATCAAAATCAATTCTTCTGGTGAGGTTCATATTGAAATCGTCAACCGAATCGATTATATTTAACGATTGGGCTCTCCTCTTAGGTGGCGTCAATGTTTTATTCTCTTTATATTCTCTGAGAATTCTGAATACCGTTGAATCACTCACCCCTGAGGATTTTGAAACAATTCCTACTAAGTCCCTTTTCGATAAATCAGGATGTTCTTCCAATTCTTTTCGAAAAATGTTCAAAATTATCTCTTTCTCTTCAGCAGAGGAATGCGACCCTTTGGACCTTTTTCGTGGTGGTCCCAACATATTGGGTGCAGTATCCGTTTCCGAATTCGACATTGTTCTATAAATACTATATACACTTTGTCAAAAGATTTTCCAACACAATACACTTTTCACAACAAAATCTATAAACACTTTGAACAGCTAGACCTTCTAGGTATTTTAACTAGTCATGTCAATTGACAACTTCCATATTTATGCAGATCAAGATGGCTTTAACCCATTAAGGGAAAGAAGCCAAATCTGGTGTTTCCCGGAATTACCATGTCGGAATTTTGAGCAGCTGACAAAGAGTTTCGTACAAAATAATATGAAATTTTGGACCGAAACTAAATATATTTCGGATATTACAAGTATATGACCATTATAAATTTGAACAGAGATCTTTTACGAGTCTTGTCAATTGAAAACTCCGATATTTATGCAAATCAAGATGACTTTTACCCATTAGGGAAAAGGACCCAAATCTGGTGTTTCCCGGAATTACTTTGTCGGAATCTTGCAAGATTCCGACCCAAATCTCTAAAACTCTGGTGTTTTCTGGAATTACCTTGCCGCAATCTTGAGCATCCGAAAAGAAATTATCCAGTAGATAATGATATATAAAAAAAATAGGGTACGTCGGATATAAACTGTTTATGACAGTTGCAAATCATAACAGAAATTTTGCACTAGAGTTTCTGAGGAAAAAAGTTCTAATGTGCGAATTGCTGACTCAAATTATTGAATCATTTCTATCCATGATACTAAAATAGTATCATGATTTCTATCCAGTACCATCCACCTTCCTTTCCTAGTACGATCCTGGCAGTCTTTTAGGGTGGTCGAAGAGAGCGTTGTTATGAAAGTTTGACCAATAAGAGCTTTATTTACAAAGCTCCTTCTTATATTTGTACGGACTATAGTGGGAGGAACTGAAATGTTTTTTCACTGGTTCATAGAAGTAATACCAGCTCGAGCTGAGACCGAGATACCGATTATGAAGAATAATAATAAGTATAGTTTAATGTTTGAAGATTATTTCATGCAAATATTGGCAGCAGCTGCACCTCAAATGGTCCACCCGCTTAGTCCAATATTGGCATACCCTTTCCAAAATTTCGGCCGATATCTCACGTATGCTTCAATGATGTCTTCCGATGCGTCAATCGAAGCGGCCTTCAACATAGCCCAACAATAAATAGTCTAAAGGCGCAAAATCGCACGATATAGGAGGCCAATTTACCGGTCCCAAACGAGAAATAAACTGGTCACCGAACTTGCGTAACAATTGGTTCATTGTTTCGAATGCTGTGTTGCATGTGGCACCTTCTTGTGGAAATCACATGTAATGCAAGTCTAACTCTTCCATTTTGGGCAGAAAACAGTTGCATATCTGCTCACGGTAGTGCTCACCATTCACAGTTATGTGACCATTTGTCTTTGAAGAAGTACAGTCCAATGATGTCACCAGCCCATAATCAGCACCAACAAGTAACTTCTTCTGGATGCATTGGTAGATATTGCAATCCTTCTAGCTGATCTTCACTCCAAATCGACAATTCTGCTTATTTACGTGTGCATCGATCCAAAAAGAAGCTTCGCCGCTGAACACACATTTTTCGATAGAAAAATGGATCTTCCGCCAACTTTTCAAGAGCCAATTCACCAAAAATTCTGCGTTGTGGTAGGTCGTTCGGCTTCAATTCTTGCACCAGTAGTATTTTGAAAGGCTACATCCTTTCGCAAAATTTTGCAGTTGTTGAGTAACAGGCCCAATTGCTGCGAACGACGCGGAATCGATAACTGATGTTCATCACTAACATTGGCCAATACAGCTGCGATATTTTCTTCAGTTCAACAATGTGAATTTGGTGCGAAATTTAGTCCCGATAGCCCGAAAAGCCGCTTCAGTGGATCGATTTTACTGACCATGAAATGGAAGATGAACCTCTTTGATGCGACAATCTACAGTTAAAAAAAAAATGTACAAGTTTTGAGGACTCGCTCTGAATACATGCACGAAATTTTTGGAAATCCAAAATTAGATAGTGGTGCAATATCAACTTTCCGCATTCAAATTCTACACAGAAAGTTTGACCAAAAAATCAGGCCATTGGAAAGGATGTATCACACATCACAAGGAGGAATGCCATTCAAATTTTCGAACCGGAAGTGGATATAGGGTGAAAGGAGTAAGAGCCTGCATGTTCACATGATTATTCGATTCCCCAAGTTTTTCTTAACGAGTTTGGCCATTGTTGTATATTTTCACAGGCCCGGATCTACGATTTTTTCTGACCAGGGCAAAAATTCATGATGCCCCCCCCCCCATTTTTGTGATACATATATGAATTCATAAAAAATAACAAAAATAAATGGTACAAATGAATAATAAAAATAAATACTAATAATATCAGAAAAATATCACAAGGAAAGAAATTAGATTTTTTTCTTCACAGCTTCACGCGGCGTGATTTTCTCTCCGCGAACGCATCTATCAGCTCCTCGAAATCTGTTTCGGAAGTAATTTTTCTTCTATAACTAAGATCGAGAAACCATAGAGACGTTCCTGACTCATTGAGGAACGCAAATAGTTTTTTATTATTTTCAATTTGCTGAAACTGCGTTCACATCTTGCATACGTGTTAGGTAATGTCAAATGTGCAGTATATTCTTAAAGCTATACTGACATCAGGGCAAGCTTCTTGCAGATCTTGCCTGTGAAGAATTTGTAGCAGGTCTAATGAAGTCGATCTTTCACTAATTTTAGGAACCAGCTCTTCAAAAACGCTAGTTCCTAACAAAAATCAACTGCATTTAAGTCTCTTCAATATTTTTGCGCTAAAAGGTTTCATTTTTTTGCAGATCCTCTTTTTGCATGTTTGGAAAGGCATATGGCCGTTGAGGAATGCGAAATTCCTATCGAGACTCTCCGCGCTTTCGGAGCTTTTTCTGATTTCTGACAATAATCTGTCGAAAACAACCTAAATTTCCTTCGAGAATAAACCAACTAGATCTAGCGTTCTTGACTCATCCTCACACATCTCGTCGACTTGCTTTTTCTTTTTGGAAATAACACGTTTATTTCTCAGAATCTGCTCGATCCACATCCAATTCTTCTGAATGAAGTGTAGCTTCCGAGATCCAGTTTTCAATAGGTTTTTCCGTGTCCGTGAAGTTAGCACCCACATTTTCGAAAATGAAGAAAATTTTTTTTGCATTCGTTAGTAACTCGTTAGTAACTATTTGTAACCTAAAAATTTTCGTTTGTACTTCAAGGGAACTCATAGAAAAACGCCGCATTCCGATGGGTGCTAACTTCACGGGCATCCACTTCTCAATTTTTTGCGAAAAAAAAAATACGATCGGAAAGTCCTTCGTTAGTAACTATTTGTAACATGAAAATTTTCGTTTGTAACCTAACCCTTACTGAAAAAATGACACCCCTTGAATGCGAAGTTAGCACCTGTATTTTCGAAAATTTACAAATTTTCTATTTCATTCGTTAGTAACTCATTAGTAACGATTTGTAACATAAAAATTTCCGTTTGTAACCTAACCCTTACTGAAAAAATGACACATCTGACATGCGAAGTTAGCACCCGCATTTTCGAAAATGAGGAAAATTTTTTTTGCATTCGTTAGTAACTCGTTAGTAACTATTTGTAAACTCAAAATTTTCGTTTGTAACTCAAGAATACTCATAGAAAAACGCCGCATTCTGCTGGGTGCTAACTTCACGGGCCTTACCAATTTTGTGCGAAAAAGAAATACGATCGAAAAGTCCTTCGTTAGTAACTATTTGTAACATGAAAATTTTCGTTTGTAACCTAACCCTCAGTGAAAAAATGACACCCCTAAAATGCGAAGTTAGCACCCACATTTTCGAAAATTTACAAATTTTCTATTTCATTCGTTAGTAACTATTTGTAACATAAAAATTTCCGTTTGTAACCTAACCCTCACTGAAAAAATGACACATCTGACATGCGAAGTTAGCACCCGCATTTTCGAAAATGAAGAAAATTTTTTTTGCATTCGTTAGTAACTCGTTAGTAACTATCTGTAACCTCAAAATTTCCGTTTGTACCTCAAGGATACTCATGGAAAACGCCGCATTCCGCTGGGTGCTAACTTCACGGGCATCCACTTCTCAATTTTTCGTGAAAAAAATACGAACGGAAAGTCCTTCGTTAGTAACTATTCGTAACATAAAAATTTTCGTTTGTAACCTAACCCTTACTGAAAAAATGACACCCCTTAAATGCGAAGTTAGCACTCACTTCTTCGAAAATTTTCAAATTTTCTATTTCATTCGTTAGTAGCTCGTTAGTAACTAATTGTAACATAAAAATTTATGTTTTTAACCTTACCCTTACTGAAAAAAAGACACATTTTACATGCGAAGTTAGCACCCGCATTTTCGAAAATGAAGAAAACTTTTTTCCATTCGTTAGAAACCCATTAGTAACTATTTGTAACAAAGAGATTTTCGTTTGTAACCTATTCTTTTTATGAAAAAAGTAACACCCCTTACATGAGAAGTCAGCACCAACATGTTCGACCATGAAGAAAATATTTTTCGCATTTGTTAGCCGCTGGTTGCTAACTATTTGTAACATAAAAATCATCGTTTCGTTTGTAACCTAGCTTTCCGTGGGAATATACATACATTCGTGCAAATGAATTCAACAAATTTTCAATAAAAAATATATTTTCAAAATAAAATTTTAAATACTATACAATAGTAGGTGGACGTCAAGTACCGACCATTGTTTTCGGTATTAATTTAATTTTTTTCGTCATATCATCATACACCTCCAAGGCTCCATCATTTCTGCGACAAATGGCAGTATAATGACCTAAGCTATTCCTGGTGAGTGAAAAATTGATTGTCAAAAATAGTTCATAAATAAAAGTTATCGAGAGCAAAAACTATAGTATTTATTTGAAAATGTTCAGATATCAGAGGTGTCTTTTTCTCACTGAAGATTATGTTACAAACGAAAATTTATATGTAACAGTAACCAATGAGTTGCTAAAGAATGCAAAAAACATTTTCTTCATTTTCGAAAATGAGGGTTCTGAATTCGCATGTTAGAAGTGTCGCCTTTTCATTGAAGAATAGAACAAACAAAAAATTTTATGTTGCATAGTAACTAACGAGTTACTAACCAATGAACGGAAAATTTCTTCTTTTTTGAAAATGTGGATGCCCGTGAAGGTGCACCCATCGGATTGCGGTACCCTTGAGATACAAACAAAAATTTTTTGTTACAAATACATAGTTACTAACGAAGGACTTTCAGATCGTATTATGTTTCGCAAAAAATTGGGAAGCCCGTGAAGTAAGCACCCAGCGGAATGCGGCGTTTTTCATGAGTATCCTTGAGGTACAAACGAAAATTTTGAGGTTACAAATAGTTACTAACGAGTTACTAACGAATGCAAAAAAAATTTTCTTCATTTTCGAAAATGCGGGTGCTAACTTCGCATGTAAGGTGTGTCTTTTTTTCAGTAAGGGTTAGGTTAAAAACGGAAATTTTTATGTTACAAATAGTTACTAACGAGTTACTAACGAATGAAAGAGAAAATTTGAAAATTTTCGAAAATGTGGGTGCTAACTTCGCATTTTAGGGGTGTCATTTTTTCACTAAGGGTTAGGTTAAAAACGAAAATTTTTATGTTACAAATAGTTACTAACGAAGGACTTTCCGATCGTATTTTTTTTTCGCAAGAAATTGGTGAGGCCCGTGAAGTTAGCACCCAGCGGAATGCGGCGTTTTTCTATGAGTATCCTTGAGGTACAAACGAAAATTTTGAGGTTACAAATAGTTACTAACGAGTTACTAACGAATGCAAAAAAAATTCTTCATTTTCGAAAATGCGGGTGCTAACTTCGCATGTCAGATGTGTAATTTTTTCAGTAAGGGTTAGGTTACAAACGGAAATTTTTATGTTACAAATAGTTACTAACGAGTTACTAACGAATGAAATAGAAAATTTGTAAATTTTCGAAAATGTGGGTGCTAACTTCGCATTCAAGGGGTGTCATTTTTTCAGTAAGGGTTAGGTTACAAACGAAAATTTTCAGGTTACAAATAGTTACTAACGAAGGACTTTCCGATCGTATTTTTTTTTTCGCAAAAAATTGAGAAGTGGATGCCCGTGAAGTTAGCACCCAGCGGAATGCGGCGTTTTTCTATGAGTTCCCTTGAGGTACAAACGAAAATTTTGAGGTTACAAATAGTTACTAACGAGTTACTAACGAATGCAAAAAAAAATTTCTTCATTTTCGAAAATGTGGGTGCTAACTTCACGGACACGGTTTTTCCCTCATTCCTTGCAAGATCTTCACAAGACCTTGCATCAACGATAATGAACGTGAAATAATTATATCCCCTTTCTGAATTTCCACGTTGACCCTATTGATCTCTCGCAGAATATTATACCAAATTGTTAGGTTCAGGATGAATCTAAAATCCATCACAGCATGAAGCAAATGAACAGCTTCATTCTTGGACTCTGTGGCTAGTGAGAATTCTTTAATTTCTTCCACAGCCTTCACAGCTCCCGGTAAATTATTGAGCAAGGCATTAACAGCTTGATGTTTAGCCCATCTTGTTTGGCTACTTCCTTTTAAATTTGTTTTCGTGCACTTTTTCATAACTGTCCATCGTGTGGTTGAACTAACAAAAAAAAGAATACAGTGAATTCATTTGGTGTTGTAACACCAAATAAATTTACTGCTTCTGAACATGATGAAGCCAAATGGACACTCACAAGATTCAAAGAGTGTGCTAGGCATGGAACAAATACTGCCAGCTCGTTCATCTGTAGAATTCTGGATTGGACTCCTTTATATATACCAGCCATTTTAGATCCGTTGTCGTAGGATTGCCCACGACATCATTTGACATCTGAATCATCAGCTTGCAGATTATCTAGAATTCGCTATGATATTTTTCTCCAGTTTTTCCATCAACTTCTAGGAAGTCAATAAAACTTTCCATTATCTCATACTCATATCCAGACAGCAGACTCCGTTCTTGAATATCGTATAACCTGGTTCATTTGTTCTGTGTGAGATACATCTGGGGTGCAGTCGAACATAATAGCAGAGTCTCTGATAATAGTGAAATAGTTGGCCGCCTTGATCTCATTAATAATGTTAATCCGAACTTTGATGGCCATTAAACCGATAATTTCATTATGTATAGTTTTGGACAGATAGGATGCTTGTCCTTTTTTTGAGTGGTCAAGATGGCACTTCATAGTCGGGTCATATTTAATAAAAAAAATTCAACCTCTGGTTGTATTTGGCGGCCCCTCAAGCTGGCGCCCAGGGCAAGCGCCCCGCTTGCCCCCCCCCTCTAGATCCGGGCCTGTATTTTTATTTTTGAGATGCCTTTTGAAATGAACACACGGTATGAACGTTTGTGTTGTTCATCTGAGTCTTCGATAACATCATTTTAACTGAAGGGAATTTTGGAAAACAGAATTCTAATATACGTGCAAAATCAGGATTAGATAATGCGGTTCTGCAGTTATTCCAGAGCTCCCATTTTCCCATAAAGGAGCATGATAATAGCGTTCAGGATCTGTAGGGAGGTTGAACATTGAACTCGTAAAACGAAAAATGAGAAGCAATGAACGAGATCAGCGGAATATTTTCAAATCTCCGATAATTATGACATAGCAAATGATGAGATGATGAAAAACCGCGATAGAATCCAATTAGGAAAGGCATTCTTCAAACTGAATCCGCAGGCTATTACAAGGAGTTATTCTCTTAGCTTAAGGCTATAAAACGGGTAGATTGAAGAAACCGTTTCCTTTAGACTATCAGGAACGAAACGTCAGATAACTTTTCTCCTTAATTATCCGTAATTACCGTGAAACTATTATATATCATGGCAATTCAACCCTCAGAATGATGTTTCAAATATTGAACTATATTTCATGAATTTATATGCATCTTTCGAAAAGTATATTTTCCTGAAAGGAAACATTCTACAGGTACGTCAAGTTGACAGCCCACCAATAACGGATCGAGTTCGGACCTATGCCATAATTTTGTACCCATTTTGTACCAATTTGTACCACCTTTACAAAATTTTGTACCCCCACCGTTTCCGAGATATCGACCCCCTCTAGGTGGGCTGCCAACTTAACGTTAAGTTGGCAGCCCACTCTGCAAGAATTGATCGTATCGAATTCAAACAAAAACTGCAATTTTGTACCCATTTTGTACCCTCCTGAACCACTTTTATTTTTGCTCTAGGACCTACCGTTCCCGAGATAAACAATTTTGAAAAAAAAATTTTTTTCAAATTTTTTTAGATTTTTGCACCATGATGTCTTGAAAATTGATATATTATACTCGACACTTTAGTTGCACTGTATTCGTCCTTCTGTATGAAGATGCAATGAAGATATTACAAATTGGTACACAATAGTAGTTCTCGAAAACCGTATGGGGCTCAAAATAAATTCAAGATGATTAAAATTGACACAAAACGAGTACAAGATGATAGCTTTTGTTCTAATTCGATCCGATCAACCCACGCAATATGAGCGCTAGCTGAATGTTAGCAGTACACACAGAGGGGGTCGATATTTCGGAAACGGTGGGGGTACAAAATTCATTGAAGATTGTTCAAAATTGTACAAGATGGGTACAAAATTAGAGTTTTTGTTCGAATTCGATACGATCAACCCCCGCAATATAGACGCTAGCTGAACGTTAGGTTGGCAGTCCACTAAGAGGATATCTCGGAAACAGTGGGGGTACAAAATATTTTAAAGGTGGTACAAATTGGTACAAAATGGGTACAAAATTATGGTGCAAAAATCTGAAAAATTTTGAAAAAAACATTTTTTTCATAATTCTTTATCTCGGGAACGGTAGGTCCTAGAGAAAAAATAAAAGTGGTTCAGGAGGGTACAAAATGGGTACAAAATTGCAGTTTTTGTGTGAATTCGATACGATCAATTCTTGCAGAGTGGGCTGCCAACTTAACGTTAAGTTTGCAGCCCACCTATAGGGGGTCGATATGTCGGAAACGGAAACGAAAATTTTGTAAATGTGGTACGAATTGGTACAAAATGGGTACAAAATTATGGAGTAAAAATCTCAAAATTAAAAAAAAGTTTTTTTTTTAATTTTGTAAATGAACTTCTCCATGAGTGTGTCGATGTAATATCAGGAACAGGAAAAAACAAACACACTTCTATTTTATTATTATAATCTTCGACTACCGGTTTCGGCCTTAGGCCATTATCAAGTCAGCTGAAATTAAACAAAACATAAATTATGAAGGAACATATTCAGAAACAAACACAATTATTAAAATAATAAGATTTCTAGATTCATCAATGAAATTATAACCAGACAAATAGGTTATGTCTCACCCTATCAATAAAAAATTCAATTGAGCTTGTCCACACTATCGAGTCCGCAAAGTTGGAACAAAATGGTAAATATATACTTGCATCTTTCGATATCGTAAATCTATACACCAATGTTCCGATAACTGACTCTCTCACTCTACTAGGCAAATACCTAGGAGAGTGCCCTTCACTCGATCCCTTCAATGTTGACCAAATCGATATCCGATCATTGGTGAACTTAACAGAGTTAATTACGGAACAAAACTTCTTCTCTTTTAATGAGAAAATTTACTCCATGACCGACGGGTTACCCATGGGTTCACCATTGAGCGGTTTTCTTGCCAACATCTTTGTTGACTCCATAGAATCTCAAATTCATAAGCACCCAATTAGTAAGAAAATAATTCTGTGGAGACGTTATGTGGATGACATTTTTTGCATTTGGTCCGGGACTATCCAAGAGCTAAATACCTTTCTAGATTTCATCAATTCCCTCACTAAGATCAAGTTTACTCTTGAAATATCCGATAATAATCGCATAAATTTTTTAGATCTAAACATAGTCCTGAAGGCTGACAACACATTCGAATATGACATTTATAGAAAGCCAACTCAAACTGATGTTGTAATACCCAGGTTCTCCTATCACTCTTCTCAAATCAAGAAGACAGCTTTCCATTTTCTTTTAAACAGAATGCTCAACATCCCCCTCTCACAAGAACATTACTTAAAAGAACTCAACACTATCTACAAAATTGCGACCAATAACCAATATTCTACACAATATGTGGACAATGTGCTTACATCCATAGTTAACAAACGAAACATAAAAAAGATATATCCACACACCCCCGTAAAAAGGACATACATCGCCATCCCCTATTACATCAACATTAACCAGAGACTACAATCCCTCTTGGGTAAACATGACCTAAGTCTGGTAAATAATTCCCATACCACCCTCGGAAACATGATTGTTAACATCAAACCCATAAAAACTGTGAGCCAAAAGAACGGAATTTATAAAATCAACTGCGGTGACTGCCCAGCATTCTATATAGGAATGACTACTAGAGCTGCAAAAATCAGATTCTCTGAACACTTAAAAATAAGCCACCATCTGCTTTAGGAAACCATTTAAACGAGCTGGGTCACAACACATCGGTGGACAACCTTACTATATTACACCATGATAGTAATTTCTACAGGTTGACCCTCCTAGAACAACACGAAATTTTAAAATACAAAGACAATTCACATCTTCTAAATGACATAAGAGACTTCCCAGCGCCCAATCTTTTCAAACTCCTTCGGCCTGGTTAGTTGAGAGTGATTTTGTTGTTATTATTTTTCTTTCATATGTCCCCAACACTCCGCTGTCTTCTCCCTTACACTCGACCTCGTACTGCGTTTATCTGTGATACATAAATTTCGAATGTCTATCAATATTCGATATTTGACAATTTATAACCTCCATTCTGATGTCTGAAGAACTGAATACAAAAAGAGAAAACCAAAAATTTTTTTACATTTTAACAATTTTTCCAAAAATCAAATTTGCCCATATATATGCTGAGCAACCTGGAAAGTACTATTTCTAATAACGGTGAGTGTTTTCCTTCAAAAAGGTGAGACGGGGAAAAATAGTCACGTGCGACCACCCCGAAGACAAAAAAGAGCCTTTTAATAATTGTGTTTGTTTCTGAATATGTTCCTTCATAATTTATGTTTTGTTTAATTTCAGCTGACTTGATAATGGCCTAAGGCCGAAACCGGTAGTCGAAGATTATAATAATGAAATCGAAGTGTGTTTGTTTTTTCCTGTTCCTGATATATTTTTTTTAAATTCCATATCACGGGAACGGTAGGTCCTAGAGAAAAAATAAAAGTGGTCCAGGAGGGTACAAAATGGGTACAACATTGCAGTTTTTGTTTGACTTCGATACGATCAATTTTTGCAGAGTGGGCTGCCAACTTAACGTTAAGTTGGCAGCCCACCTAAATGGGGTCGATATCTCGGAAACGGTGGGGGTACAAAATTTTTTAAAGGTGGTACGAATTGGTACAAAATGGGTACAAATTTATGGCATAGGTCCGAACTCGATGCATTTTGGTGGGCTGTCAACTTAACGTACCTACATTCTACGCCTCCACATAAATGTTGGTCTGAGGACCTTCATTTTGGCTTGCATGCGGTGGCATTTTGAATTTGACAGATATCTGTATGGATATTACGAATTATGAATGTCACTGTATATACAGGTGACCAGTTAGATGCAAGGAAAATGAAAGAGATGTATCTACCACACAGGCAATTTTCCTTCTAGTCTGAGTTGTTGCCGAAATTTTCGTGTCTATAGGCAGACCCGGCATGCAATAAATCAAATAAGATAATATTAAAACAAATCTGACGATTTTTTCTCAGTGCTTATTTTATTGATCATTAGATGACTTGGAAGGTTCGCAGATGAGATGTAGTTTGTACTTAGATTTTGATATATACCTACATTTCATCTCTCGAATTTTTTTTTTGCAGACCAGGTGATCGAAGCGTGAAAGACGTAGAAACAATTTCGAATCGACTCAGACGGGTTGAACCAATCGGACGGTTACCAAACGCTGTTCTGCATCAACTTGCTTTTGTTGGACATTATGAGGATCTGGATAAGGGTGTAACACGTGAGTATTTGTGGACATGAACTATTGTCATTGTGGTACATATACAGGCTGTTTCGAGTTCGACTGCCTATTAGACGTTTCTGGAGAACGGGGCTTATTTGAAATCTGAAAATTTGTAGTATGAGATTGTTCGAACTAGAATTATTTTGGTATTATCCAGGGTGAGTCTTTGACTTGTACATATATTTTAACTGTAGATTCCTCCCATCAAACAAATGGTTTTTTTCTATGCAATTCTCCCAAGTTCGGTTTCGTTTAAAAGATACAGGGTGTCGAAAGTCCATTAAAAAAAACAATTTTGTTTCTATATTTTGAAAACTGTCATTTCTGATGTATTCATGGTCCATATTCTTCAATCAGAACTCATTCAATATTTTTTCCTGGTAAAAAACTTACAGCGTAGCTGACTCATAAATCCACGCAAAAATATCATGAAACCACTTGAAAAAGATAAAGGTTCATATTTTCGAAAGAATCAATCATTTCACGCGTCGTTTTCGACTTATTCCTGATTTTATCGGGTGAAATTTGACCAAGCACTTAATAATCTGTGGCGATTATTCTACCTAAACAATATCCTCTTGGAATTTCATGAACCCGACACAACACGGTTAATATTACATTAATTCACTGAAAGTCTTCCACATCATCATCACGAGATCGAAGAAAAACACCTGAAATAATCAATTTCCCCTTTTATAACCACATAGCTCTAGAAAAGATTTCCTCCATATTTGTTGACACCTACTACAGATCGCGCCGGTTGTCGCTATACGCATGCTTCGTTCACAGACGCTGCCGTTTGAAACACAGAATAACAATTTGAGGTTTGAGATGGATCGATTCATAGATCTTACAGTGTGTGTCTTGCACGATATGTTTGCCCGCTACCCCACAAGACATACCGTTATACCATTGTTTAAAAAGAAAATCAACAATCTGGCATGGTCTCATCAGAAGTTCTGTGATAGCTCTCTCATAGAAGATGGGTTAGGTTGAGTTAATCATAAATTGAGTGAAAATCTTCTTCATACGATATTTTTGGGACATCGAGAAAAATATGAACAAGTTATAAGTGTTTACAAACCAATCTTCAGGAAAATCGAAGAAGAAACTTATTTTGATGGGAGAAATTTGGCTTTTGACTTGCAGGTATAAGTGTTTTGTTGAGAAATATTCTCATTCAAATAAGGTCAGTACTTGAGTATTCCCTAAATGTATTAACTAATTTTCAATCGAGAAATAGTATCTTTGAGGTATTTGCAGAGAATCGTAGCAGGCACGTATTTGGCCTATTTTTTTTTCAAATGGCTATGTCTTTTCAACAGAGCCGAATTCGAAAAAATAGAAATTAAAAGCTTTTGGCCTCAAGAATCTACCGTTGAAATATATGTACAAGTCGAACACTCACCCTGTATTTAGAATTTGTGTGCCCAACAAAAGAGAGAAAATTGAAACAGTGAAACCCCTAATGAGCGGTGATAACCGTGCTAGGGGTCTAGAGAGATATGGGTTGTGAATATCTGTTCGGTGTTGGGATTTTGAGTGAAGCTACCTAAAGAGTATACCACTTCGTAACCCTCTGAATACATTCCTCCTTTAAGATGTCAAAGAAAACGTCTTTCTATTGAAAGAACCCAAAAAGGATAAGTATCTCTTCTGTAGGTGGTTGAAAATTTGAGTTTTTGTGCGATGGAAATCAAAATCGCTTACGCTTTCCATTTCAATTTTTCCAGTCCCATAACCTCAGCGTATTAAGGAAGGTTTTCACGTCAGAGTATCTAAACGAAGATGGAAAAGAGTTTTCGCAGAAACTTGACAATTCAATTACCTCGTCTAATAAACCGGAGCAAGGAGTTGGAAATGCTAAATCCGCAACAATTTTCCATTTCTCTGCCGTTTTCCCTGTTACGAGCTCAGGAATGACGCACATCCCAGATCAAAGGTAAACGGTGTGTTCTCGGCGGAATCAGATTAGCATTTTTCTTCCAGAAGTTTTATGAGAAATCTTAGTTTGAACAAAAAAAAAAGAATGGAAATTTCTTGACAATGAAATGGAGAAAATTGGTTCAACTTCTTGAATCAATTAAACTACTGAAGCCGACATGAAACAATTGAAACGCGGAATATCAATTCTTCTTTTCAAGCCAGGAAGGGTTTCAAACGATAAGGATCGATACAATTATGACGAATCCGTCGTCAAATTAAATCATATTCGTCCGGATTCAAAGTCTAACCTCAGTAACCTCATTGTATGAGATATACATACCTCCCGGCTTGGAAAAAGCAAAATAAAGATTTTGGTAGAAAGAGAAAAATTCCTGTAAACATGCTTTCAACTGTGAAAATCCATCTTCTAGAAATTAATGAAATTTAGGAATTTATCAATTATTCGAGTTCACCTTGGAAAAAAGGAATGTTTTCATAAGCATGAACATTAAGGTCGCCGATCATAACGAGTAGGAAAACTGATCCGATAGAGGCGCCACCGTGCATTTTATGGAATATTCCATTGAATGGAAGTACTAAGTTCCCCTTATGAATGAAATGTACAATGGCGCTCTCTATCCGAAAATCGCTGAACTATGAAGTTGGTGAATATGTAGGTAAAGCAGGAACTATTTCTCGCTATATATTTGAATTTAGCCATTCTCTGCCAATTCCGTATTTCAAGTTGATTTTCTGAACGAAATTATCTGTAGATTCACTTTTGATCGGAAGTGGAACTATTTTCATGGGTCTTTCGTTTGAAATAAAACAGAAGCATGAGTTGGCTCATTTTCTTCTAAAAGAAAAACTTTCGGAATGAAATCGATTCAAATTAAGAACTCCTATCCTTTCTGAGTTTACCCACAAAATTTCAGTTCTCAAAGTGAAACCATTTTCAAATGCAACTTGAAATAAAAACACACTACATTGAACGCCCACCCTAAATGAGCATTATGATCTCGAGGAATAATTTCAATTGCAAATCTACAGTGCCCTTTTTCCTTCAAAAAGTTTTTTTGTACGCCACTGCTGGTTTAAAAAATTCTAAATAGAAGCTTTGTTGTTAAACTAAACTTTATGGTTTCTTGTAGTTTTGTCGTATCTGTAACCGATATTGGCGATATATAATTTTGATAAAGATCTATACCTACTCTGTTCAAATATAAGAGACATCAAAATAAACAAAGTCGCGCAGAGGTAGGATGGGCTTCCTTCAGGTAGAGACTTTATTTCAGGGCTCCAGGGTCGGATCGAGGATAGTTCACACAATCATATAAACTCAAATTCATTTATTCAACATATTCAAATTACAAATGTCATAAGTTTGAAAAAAATAATTCAGCGTCCAAAATAATATAATATGTATTACCCTATTAAAAATTATTCAGAATTTTGTTGGTCTTCTTCTGTGTCACTTTCATCCAGATTCACCAGCACTCGCTCTATTGTTGACTCCATGATATTATCGAGCTGACACATTTTTTCTTCGATATCAGTTACAACATGATGTATGCATTTCTTCCATTTCTCAGCACCAATCGAGCCTATAGCTCCCAGAAACAAATTACTTGAGCCCAAATGAGCTCGATTGGATTCAGCTCGCAATGATATGGTGGGAGTCTCAATACTGTTCTTCCCGTCTCATTGGCCATTTCATCTATAATTAATTTTTAATACCTCCCTCTATTTGCCTTGACCAGAGCAAGAAGTTCCGCCTTCAAAAGATCATTTTCGAAGGAAATATTTTTACTGAGCAACCAATTTTTGACATCTTCCTTGCGGGTTGAAGACGGAATCGATTCCATTTTTCTCGAATGATAACTGGCGTTGTCCATTACGATGACAGCGTTATGATCCAGAGTTGGCAAAATTGTTGAGAACCACTTTTCGAACGATTCCCCGTTCATTTCCTGATGGTAATCTCCGGATTTTTTCGATTCGAAAAACCATAGGCCGTTCTCTACAAATCCGTCTTCTCCCCCTATATGACATATAATCAGTCCTTTTCCTTTTCCACTTGGGTTTTTGAGACCAGTTGACAGACCTTCTCGAAAAGCCTGTCTGTTGGACCCAATCGATTCATCGACCCATATTGAATTTTTTGTACATCCCGCATTTATCCATGTCTCGTCAAGGTAATAAATTTTTCGGCCTTGCTCCCTAAATTCTCGAATTTTCTTCAAATAATTTCTCCTCCAAACAACTATTTCGTCTCTATCAATCAATAAACTATTGCGACCACGTTTTTTGAATTTGAATTTCATTTTTTTCAATAATTTATAAAATGTTGTTTTTTTAAAATTCGGCAGGCTGTCATCGTTATTAACAACTTCCAAAACCTTCGAAATTGTAGGAATTTCATCAAGAAAAAAAACCGTGAACTATTCTCCTAATTAAGTTCATGTCGAAATCGTCTATTGAATCGATGCTTTTTAGCGACTGGGATTTCTGCTTAGGTGGAATCAATAGATGATTTCGTTTATATTATTTTTGAGAAATCTCGTCGGAAACCGACAAAGGGTTAAGTACAATTCAAACAAATATTTATAACCGGGACAAATTGAGGTACCTACTTCAGATATATCAGGTTATAACCGTTGCGAATTTTAGAGGACCTAATTACAAGGGTTACAAGGGTGTAACTGAGTGTAACAAAGAAATCCAAAACATTCACTTGTATTCAAATTTCATAACTGTCCTGTACCTACTATCGACATTCCGTTCTAAGCTTTAAGTACGATCCTGGCAGTCTTTTGGGGGCGTGACAAGAATTGTAGAAAAGATCCTTTGACCAATAAGCTGTTAGTATGCGCAAAACAAACCGATTTGGTTTGTTTGTTTACATTCTCTTATATTTGAACAGACTATAGTTAGAAGAAGAAATCTGAACTGATGTCCACCACGTCCAATCAACCTGTTTTCATAATTTTAGTTCAAATACTCTTCAGTGAGCTCAGTAAACCATGTATGTATCTCGAAAACGAAACGTTTGAGGTTCCATGTTTATGAGACACATTAACTCTTAAAAGTATGTAAGGAATCTTCCCTCTTCGTTTGTACCTCCAAATAAGGAAACCTTGTATAACAAATGGAAACCTATTCAAGAAAGCCATAAACATTAATTTGGTCTTATCTTTATTTAGATATACGTTATTCACAGGAAAAATAAATAAATATCGATGGTGTCTCATTCATCTTTCTCTCCAGACTGGGTTAACTTTAGTAGTGGATTTTCTGGGAGTAGGCCAAAGCTGGGGAAGCATAAGAGATGGCAGGGGCGGCGTAAGAGTGGATGGCTGGGGCAGCGTATGTTGTGTAGGCTGGGGCAGCGTGGACAGCAGCTACTGGGGAGGCATATGACACAGCTGAAGCAGGGTGGACAGATACACCTTGGGCTCTGACCAATGGAGAAGCAGCATAGGTGGCTACTGGAGCGGCATGAACAGCAGAGTAGGTAGCTACAGCTGGGGAAGCGTATGATACAGCTGGAGCAGGGTGGACAGATACACCTTGGGATCTGACGACTGGGACGGAAGCGGCGTATGTGGCTACTGGGGCAGCATGGACAGCGGAGTAGGTAGCTACAGCTGGAGAAGCGTGGACAGCAGCTACTGGAGCGGAGTAGGAGATAGCTGGGGCAGCTGCGTAGGTGGTAGCGTAGGATTTGATGACTGGAGCAGCAGCAGCATAGGTTGCAACTGGAGCAGAGTAAGATACAGCAGACTGAGAGATCCTGTTGTTGTAAGAATAGGAAGTGGCAGCTGGGATGGTCTTAGCAATGGCAACTGGAGCGGCGTGAACTTCGGTTACAGTTGGGGCGGCATAGGAGATGGCTGGAGCAGCATGGACAGCTTGTGCGGCATAAGCTACTGGGGCGGACTGGATTCTGTTGGTGTAGGAGTATGAAGAAGCAACTGGGCTGGAGTGAACTGCAGTTATGGCTGGGGCAGCATAAGATACTGCTGGAGCAGAGTAGGTTGCTACAGCTGCTGGGGCTCCCAAATATCCGGCGTTAGCGTAGGCCAATGCGGCGAAGAGAATGATGAACTGTGCAAATAAAAATTATTTATAATCAAGAATACAAAAAAAAGTGATATAGATGAGTTATAGGTTTTTCAAGACCAATACGTACTTTAGCTGCCATGGTAGATTGTTGCTTCGAATTCTACACAAGAAGTGAATACTCCCTGAAAAATATCCGCACTTTTATATCCAATCTAGATATAAGACAGCTGATTTGAATGGGCGTGCCCATGTAAAGTAAATTTGTAAATCATAAACTAGTTTCATTCACTCTACCGGTTCGTTCTTCGCGTTTAATTCGAGATTTGCGTAATTTGTGGTTCATGAACAATGTCCTCAACCTGACATTTGACGAAATTCCGGTGGCATTTTAAAGAGTTAATTATAGGGGAAGCTACAACTCAAGATCAATAGCGATATCGAAGACAAATCGTTGATTATTATACTGTCGATGTTATTATTCAACACTGCTTGACAAATAATTGTGTTACATATGTATTCGAAATCTTCTATTTGGTTTTTGAAACTTCGTTTGACAGACAATAAGAAAGTTCAACTTCTCAACATTAAAAAAAAATTGGCACAAGGATAATAGGCCCAGAAAATCTTTTTTATTTTGTCATTTCGGTAAATCAACAAATTTCTATTTGAATCGGTACGATATTTCTGGACCTAGGATGTACGCAGGAGTTATAGAATGCATATTTCTATACATATTTATATTCTTAGAATTTCGAGCCGAGATTGTTCTCAATCGAAAATTCAAATAATTACAACCAAGTGGTCGTGAGGACGATAATTCTCGACTTGAAAAACTTAGAAGTGAAATTCTTAGGCTTTGTTCGGATCCCGAATGCCGAGGTTGAGTTGAGCAAAACTCAACTAAGGGTTCCAAGAATATGGTTTTCAATAATATTGTTTTCCTGGTCATTTCAAATCTACGAATTCGATCGAGATGAAATTTTGCACTAAGACGAGGACTTACGTGTTCAAGCTTCGCGCAAAATTTCGTCCAAATCACTCAACTATAGATACATAAAATTTTAATGAGTAAATGAAAAAATTTTCATAATATTTCTTCAAGATCAGATCCGGCATTATGGATTATTTATTCGACAATTACTGTCAATTGTACTGCTGACCTAAAATATATTGATCTACAAAAGAGGTGGATGAACGGGGGCTCAACAGCTCCTGACTCTTTGTCAGTGCTTCAGATGAATCATTTTTCATTCAATGAAAGGACTCCGCACTTTCCTTATAGGAAATGGTATTCCGTCAAATGTTATAATTTTTTGGTATAATGTTGTACTCAATCCTATGACTAGTTCTGGAGATACAGGGCGTTGAAGTTGAGAATTACCCACTTTTACTACGCTCGTATCTCGGAACAGAATCGAATGAACTTCAATTTTTCTCAAGAATCATTTCATTCCATCCCCAGGGAGAAACCATATAGAGGAATATGACCGAAAATCGTTACGAATACAGGGTTATCCATAATTGAATGCATGCCCGATTCTGAAAGTATAAAATGTGTCAGTTTCAGAGCGAGAACGTTCGCAAAATGAACTATTATACTAGATAATAGGTTGTTGTTACATCGAAACAACCTGAAATACCCAGAATTCATACTGGGTGATCCATTATTATAGAAACTATTCACAATGAGGGTTAAATGGACACCCTGTATTTTTCGGTTGTTTTAAGATGTTTGTTTGATTTTTTCAGAACAAATCACCATGGACTTCAAAGAATACGGGGTGATTCATACATGAAATGAACTGTGAACCTCACGGAAATACCCCAAAACCACTTTTTTTTTCATCACCCCCTATTTCAAGATTAACTCCGTTGAAGTGGGAATTTTCTTTCTCCACTGTACTTGATATAAAAACATCAATACGGCTGAGAGTTTTCATCCACTTCATAATACCAGATTTTTGGTTATTTAATATGAAAATTATTTATTTATATTATTCTATTCTTATTCCAGCATAAAAAAATCTGGTCATATGAATTGGATGAAAACTCTCAGCCGTATTGCTGTTTTTATATCAAGTACAGTAGTGAAAGAAAATTCCTACCTCAACGGAGTTAATCTTGAAATAGAGGGTGAAAGAAAAGGTGGTTTTCGAGTATTTTTGTGAGGTTCACAGTTTATTTCATGACTGAATCACCCTGTATTCTTTGAAGTCCATGATGATATGTTCTGAAAAAATCAAACAAACATATCAAATCAACCCAAAAATACAGGGTGTCCACTCAACCTTCATTGTGAATAGTTTCTATAAGAATGGATCACCCAGTATTAATTCTGGATATTTCAGGTTTTTTTCGATGTAACGACAACATATCTAGTGAAATAGTTCATTTTGCGAACGTTCTTGCTCTGGAACTGACATATTTTATACTTTCAAAATCGGGCATGCATTCAATTATGTATAACCCTGTATTCGTAACGATTTTCGGTCATATTCCTCCATATGGTTGCTCCCTGGGGATGGAATGAAATGTTTTTTGAGAAAAATTGAATATCATTCGATTAGGTTTCGAGCCCTGTATCTCAAAAACTAATCATAGGATTGAGTTGGGGCCATGGACACTTTTAATCAGTACGTCGAGTACTACATTATACCAAAAAAATAGAACATTTGACAGAACGCCATTTGCCATAAGGAAAGTGCGAGGTCCTTTACCCCTCTTTATTTGAAAACTGCTGAAATTATTTCTTGTGGGGCTATGTTGAGGCTCATGCGCTGATGTCTATACTGACAAACCCGCTTCGATTGACATATTGGAAGACAACAATGAAGCACTTATTCGTGAGATACCGGCCGAAATGTTGGAAAGAATGTGCCAAAATAGGACTAAGCTCATGGACCATTTTAGGCGCAGCCGCGGTCAACATTTGCATGAAATAATCTTCAAACATTAAATTATATTGTCATCATAATCAGCGTCCTCCATTTGGCCTCAATCTGGCCTCAAATTATAGTATTATCATTTCAAAATATAAAGCCCTAAAAAGAATTAGTTAAAAATTGTAATGACTACACCTTTCACAGTTGTAATTCAGAAATTCAAAGTTGAATTTCAGAAAAGGGAACATGTATTTCAGAATAGCAATATGTAATTCAGAAAACAGAAATTGAATTTCAAAATAGTTAATTCAATTTCAGAAAAACGAAATTGAAATTCAGATTAGAAAGTTGTAATTCAGAAAAACAAAATGGTAATTCAGAATAGTAAATTGAAATTCAGAAATGGCAAATTCAATTTCAAAAAAGGACAAATTGTATTTCAGAAGTTATCAATTCAATTTCAGAAAATGTAACTTGTAATTCCGAATAGTATAGAGCTCGATATCAAGTGATGCAACATACGAATTTAGGACAATGTGGCATCGAACTTATTTCGTATTTTCAAATTTGTTTTTTTCCTGTTTTCGTTTTTGATTGTATATACCTCCATTCTTTTCTTGGAAATAAAGTTTTTTTTATTATATTTCTTACTTCTATGATGGTATCTAAGTACTTTGAGAGTCGAAAATGACCTCAAGAATCATAATTAATATTTTTCGCCGCCCATTTTGAATGAAATCATGTCTCCATTGGAATAACATACATAATATTAGAGAAAGTGTAAAGCAATTGAATTACAATTTCTTTTTTCTGAATTACAATTTCTTTTTTCTGATTTAAAATTTCCCATTTCTGAATTTCAAATCACCAATTCTGAATTACAATTTATATTTTCTGAAATTCAAATTACCGTTTCTGAATTACATATCACTATTCTGAAATTCAAATTACCGTTTCTGAATTACATATCACTATTCTGAAATTCAAATTACCTTTTCTGAATATCAACTTACTATTCTGAATTACAATTTCCATTTTATGAAATTCAATTTGCTTTTCTGAATTACATTTTACGTTTTCTGAATTAAAATTGGAAAAGGTGTAGATCAATATTATTTGATGTCTTGTGTAGTCTTCTAGTTTTGTGTTCCTGTTATGCAGGCTGCTGTTTGTACTCCTTGGCTAATGTTTAGTTGCCTCTATTTCTTGCACGAGATCGGTTATTTTAATGACTGTTAATGAACCGTATATATGTATCTTTCTTTGAATAAATTGTATGCTTGAAGAAGCAGAGGGACACCTTTGCGAAACGTCGCCACGAATGTGCAAAAACTTGAACATCCGATTTTTTCCTAGTCCTATTTCCCGCTATTTGTTGTTTTTTATTAAATTATATACCCTATATCGATTCATTCATTTTTTTGAATTCCATGTTTTTTTGAAACATCTTCTATAGCTTTCAAAAAATCAATTATTAATGTTATTGTTCGAATGAAGTTACACAACTCAAGCTCAGCTTAGGTTCTCATTCGAGCTAGTACATGCAGAAGCAGAATTACCTAAATACATTTTTGATTTGATTCGAGTTTAGTTTTCAATCAACTACTTTTATGGGTCATACATTGGAAATGAGGGATGAATACATGCTGGCTGATTTTTTCTAATTATTATCGACAAACACATTTGAATATTCGAAATGAAAATCCATATTGAAATTGGTTAAACACTTCCGACGTTCAATTATTCAGATCTACCTACAGAAAATGCTTTCTCTTCTTATCTGCCTAATAAAGGGATATGATCGAAAAGAACATTACCTAGTTACCTCAGAAAGAACAGGTGAATAGTTTATTTGAATTTTATCGTGCAATACACGACTTAATAATATATGGCAATACTCACCAGCATGCCATTTTGCAGATCAGGTGGTTCCTTTAAGGAGACCTTTCAGCTGCTGCAGGTGTTCTGTAGGATGCTTGCTACTTCTTAACTTCCTTCTAGCAGATCAGTGCATATTAACCCATTAATGCCTGAGTAATTTTTTTTTTGCAAAATTCATAATTCTGTTGAAAACATTGTCTAAAATACATGAGAAATGAAATAAAATTGATGAAGAAGAAAATGATGTTTGATATCACTCTCAATTTCATCATATGATATTTCATATCATAGGCATCGCAGTTGAAATATAAAGAAACAAAGTATATGAAAGGTACAAAAGTATAGGTAAATAAAACATGAGATCATGAGTGATTTATTGTATATTCAGTTCCTTCATACTGAAAAGTTTATTTGAAAGGTGTATGGTATGATTGCAAACAATTCTAAGGATGGAGTCCCACGTTGCATTTGGAGTATCTGTCTGACATTAGCAGAAACTAAGTGGTCTACTTTTTCAAATCTCATTTCCGAAAGAATATTTCGACTGCATTTTGGTTTTGGGCCCATGAGGTGCTCGAGTTTCAATAACTCTATGGGTGTTAATGCGGCGTCCTTTATGTTATCTGTGATATTTGGCAGAGGACTCCTGGAAATTTTAGGTTTTTCTGCAATTGGGTTCAGTAATTTTGTTTGCCACCTTCTGTTCTTTCTTTTAATTGATTCCTTATGATCATTCTTGCTGCTAGGTACCCATATTGCTCAAACCATCTTCTTCCATTCTTTTAGCTAAAAGAGCCAGTGGTATATCGTCTTCATCTGTGTAATCACAGGTGAATGTCGAACTTTTAAAGCCCAGCTTATTTTCAATTTTCCCTTCATTTCCATTTTGATCAGCATAAAGGTCAACCGGGGTAATAACGACCATGTGGCAGGGGTAATAACGACTGAAAACCATTGAATCGAGTACACAGTGTATGAAATATTTGATGTGCACCCCTTTTTCCTCAGGTCTTCGATACTCATGGGTGGGGGGTAGTTACCCTCCGTAAATCCGCCCTTGCATAAAGTATCATAATTTTCATCAATATCAGATATTTAATTGATCAAACTGTTCAGATCTTCAGCGTCCTGTGGGTTTTATCAGGATTATAAAATTTCTTCCTGGAACAAGAATATATGTTGTAGTGCCTATGATATGATATTTCATATTCTGAAGAGATATTCAACTATTCAAAAAACTGCCGAGGAAATTTGAGTTATTCTGTTTTATTTCTGCAGTGAAGGGTATTGACAAAAAAAATCTCATCATGACTTGGCAAAAGAATGCTTCTCAACAAAATAAAATAAAAAATATTCTTACCTTAGTGGCATGACACCTCGAAATATTTCTAACGTGAATTCCAACGGTAACTGTGCAAATCTGTTCGTAGATTTGGCTACTCTTATAGCACTAACACACACATACACTCATAATGAATGATCGAGAGGAAATAAATCATCAATTTTAAGAGACCTCTCGACGTGTCACGACTTGAAGATGTCGTCGTTCTTGTATATGAAATATCATATCATAGGCAGTATTGGGTTAATGTAGCGTATGGCGAAACGATCGAGAAGAATTAGAGACCAAAAGCACCGACGTGAATTCAAGAGCTTCTGGGTGCTTAATGATCCACGCTGTGACCTACCATTAACAGTTGTCAAAAAGTTGACAGCTGTCAATTTTTTCTGACAGAAGCTGACAAAAGTAGTCTGGTATATCGAATCTGATATAATGTTTGTTAATGTCATTCTCAATCTGAATGCGAAAATTTGTTGAAGAATAGTTTGTTCCAGTTTAGGTTTGAGAACTTTGAGTCACCCAAATTTGACAAGTAAGTTTAAAAGATTGTCAATTTGGTAAAGACAATTAATTAGAAAGAGTGTTATGAATAGGGAGGGCAATGATACTGTGTTACATTAATTACAGTGGGGCAGAAGACAGATTGATATTCACCTTTAATAGTGAACGAAATAGGTAGTGAAGACTAGAAGCCATCATCAAAACGCTTTCTTATTAACAAAATATTATTGCTTATTTTTTGTATAGACAATTATTTGGAAAAAATCATCACAAAGGTAATTGCTTTTTCTCCTTTGCGAAAGCTAATGGCTTGATTAACCCAATTTAATCCCAATTCTCTTTCTCGTTCCTTCGATATCGAGGTCCAAATATCCTTCCGTCTTGTTGGTGGTCGTTATTTCTTAGGTTCATCCTACTAAAGTTGGACGGAGTTAAATACTTTGAATCATTGTTATTCAATGCTCCATCGGATTTTATGGAGTTCTAGTCAAAACAACGAGTGTATTTTGACTTGAGCTTCACGAAATTGCAGGGGTTTTTCCCTTAATTCCTCCATTCAAACAGAACGGATTCATAAGTGCCTGACTCCTTCTTATTCTATTGTCGGTAAAATAGATTACCTCAACCTTTTCTCAATAGGGCTTCACCAGGTGCTGCCCAGGCCCGAATCTACGATTTTTTCTGACCGGGGCAAAAATTCATGGTGGCGCCCCCCCAAACAAAAGATACAAATCAAAAATAAAAATAAAAACTAATAATAAGGAAAATATCAGAAGGAAAGAAATTAAATTTTTTTCTTCACAGCTTCATGTGGCGTGATTTTCTTTCCGCGAACGCATCTATCAGCTCCTCGAAATCTGTTTCGGAAGCAGTTTTGTTTTCCATAGCTAAGATCAGTAAGATCGAGAAACCATAGAGAAGTTTCTGACTCATCGAGGAACGCAAATAATTTTTTATTATTTTCAATTTGCTGAAACCTGAAACTGCGTTCACCTCTTGTAGCCATGGTAGGTAATGTGCAGTATATTCTTAAAGCAATACTGACATTAGGGAAAGCTTCTTGCAGATCTTGCCTGTCAAGAATTTTTAGCAGGTCTAATGAAGTCGATCTTTCACTAATTTCAGGAACCAGCTCTTTGAAAACCGCTAGTTCCTAACAAAAATCAACTGCATTCAAGTCACTTCAATATTTTCGCGCTAAAAGGGTCACACTTTTCGGCAGATCTTCTTTTTGCATGTTTGAAAGGGCATGAACATTGACGAATGCGAATTTCGTATGCAGACTCTCTGCGCTTTATAATCTTTTTCTGATTTCTGACAATAATTTGTCGAAAACAACCTTAATTTTCTTCGAGAATAAACCAACTAGATCTAGTGATCTTGACTCATCCTCGCATATTTCGTCGACCTGCTTTTTCTTCTTGGAAATACGTTTATTTCTAAGAACTGGCTCCACATCCAATTCTTCTGAAAGAAGTGTAGCTTCCGAGATCCAGTTTTCAATAAGTTTTTCTCTCATTCCTTGCTAGATCTTCACAAGACCTTGTAACAACGATATTGAACGTGAAATCATTATAACCCCTTTCTGAATTTCCACGTTGACCCTATTGATCTCTCGCAGAATATTATCCCAAATTGTTAGCTTCAGGATGAATCTGAAATCCATCACAGCATGAAGCAAATTACCAGCTTCATACTTGGATTCTGCGACTAGTGAGGATTCTTGGATTTCTTCCACAGCCTTCACAACTCCCGGTAAATTATTGAGCAAGGCAGCTCGATATTTAGCCCATCTTGTTTGGCTACTTCCTGTCAAATTGGTTTTCGTGCACTTTTTCATAATTGTCGATCGTGTGGTTGAACTAACAAAAAAAGAATACAGTTTTTGTACAACACCAAATAAATTTACTGCTTCTGAACATGATGAGGCCGAATGGACACCCACAAGATTCAAAGAGTGTGCTAGGCATTGAACTAATACAGCCAGATCGTTCATCTGTAGAATTTCCTGATTGAACTCCTTTATATATGCCAGCTATATGTATAAGATCCGTTGTCGTAAGATTGCCCACGACATTTTTTGAAATCTAAATCATCAGCTTGCATTTTATCTAGAATTCGCTATGACATTATTCTGCAGTTTTTCTGTCAACTTCTAAGAAGTCAATAAAACTTTCCTTTATCTTATATCCAGACTCCGTTCTCTTTAAATATCGTATAACCGGGTTCATTTGTTCTGTGTGAGATACATCTGGGGTGCAGTCGAACATAATAGTGAAATAGTTGGGCTCCTATTGATCTCATTAATAATGTTATTCCGAACCTTAGTGGCCATTAAATCCATAATTTCATTTTGTATAGTTTTGGACAGATAGGATGTTTGTCCTTTTTTTGAGCGGTCAAGATGGCACATCAGAGTCGGGCCATATTTAATAATGATACTTTTTTTCGAGGAAATGAAAAATGAAAAAAAATTAACCCCTGGTTGTTTTTGGCGCCCCACAATGACTTCTTCAAGTACCTTTGTATCGACCATAACAGAGGGAATGGAGATCGAAGCAATTCTAGCATTGAACTAATTGAAAATAGGAGAACGTATGTTTGAATACATGCTCTGGATTATCTTCAAATCATGATGAAAGTGTTGATATAACTGTACTATACGAAACAGATGAATAAGTGTGTATTGCCACTAGCATGAATAAAAATATTATTATGCTAATTAAATCACTTTGATCTCACTTTTAAATTTGTAATCCGATTGGGTTAGTTATAGATGTCAAAACATGCATTCCATTGAATTCGGGGAAGTATCGCATTGCATAAGGAAATGTTGTTCAATATCACATCCTTTTTCTCTACCTAGACAATCTATTAGTTCTAATGAATTCAACCAAACAAGGCGTTATTTTCATCAACAAATGGCACCTTATATGAATTGAAAACTGGTTGCGATGTTAGTGAATTCATTTGATCAATGAATATATTTTGTATGATTTTTTCTCCGCCTTTGTACTTTTTGAATCGTGTTCATTTTTCTTTGATTGCTGATATGTTCATTTCGTGCTGAGCTGTCACAATACGGATGATATTGAAATGGTTAATATTATTTATTATTTCTTTTCGTGGAATTGAGTGTAACCTTTTCGGGATAAGGAGCTCATTAATTATTATCACTAAAAAATATTTTACGTTAACGTATTGAATTATTTTCACTTTGCACTAACGAGAATAATACATAATTGGAACCAGTGGCGCACCAAGGACTAAGTTATGGGGGGGGCGGAACTGAGCTGAAGAATTGTTCTTGCTATATACAGGGAGTTTCATTGGTAAATGAACAGGCGGTTACCTGAGCTAAAGCTGCCCTATGGTTTATGTATTCACCAAAAATTTAAATTTCACATAACTTTTGAACAAACCAGTATAGTCTGTTGATATTTGAAACGTATGATCCACTTCCACATATTGATCGATTCACTTTTGAATTTCCCAAAAATTCTAGTATTTGAAAAATATGGAACTTCTTCCAAGCTGAGATCACCCTGTATATTGAAATTTTGGGATTTTACTGAAATCTTTGAAAGGAGCAGGAAGTTTTCAATGAGGTTCAGTAGATTTTATTGTCCCCCACGTCATTTTGTTCAAAGAAAGCAAAGATCCAATTGAATATTGGAATACCACTCATTCTCAGAAGAATCGTACATTGTGATCAAATTGATTTTTTTTCGTTCCACTTATTGCACATTGGATTTTCATAGTACTCTGAGGAATCATTTCAAGTTATTTCCAGAAAAACATCATTGATTGAGAAAAATTTATTCGAAGTCAACAAAGATGAAGAAATAAATGAAGAAACATAAAAACTTAACGTGAATTACAGAATGTGCTCGAAAGTACCACCATTTTGCTCAATACACATTCTTGCCCTCTTCAAAATATGTCTGATACTTTTTTTTTATTATGTCTGGATTATTAGTTATTACGTATTTTATTGCAAGCGACTTCGATACGTTGATTGAGGATCTCCCCACTTTCTATTCCAGATGAATATACTGAACATTTCAAATGACCCCAAATGAAATAATCAACAGGATTGAAATCTGGTGATCCAGCGGGCCAGGCATATGCGGTCCACCTCTGCCAATTCACATATTTCGAAAGTTCTGATCTGAAAATTGCCTGATCATTACTCTGAAATGGGGTGGAGCTCCATTATGCTGAGAATGCATTCCTGCAATGTCCGTACGTATGGTGTGGCGTTTACAAAAATCGATTGATTGGACCACACGTCCTGCCAAGACGGCTTACGGGTGATCACTAATCTTCACTTAGATTTCTTTCAAAATCATCTTCCTGTATTACTCGAAGATACGGACATTGCAAGAATGCATTTTCAACAATATGGAGCTCCACCCCATTTCAGAGTAATGGCCATACTCAGAGATAACCGTCTTTTGTGTTGGGAAAGTGAATATGGAATACTTCAAAATTGACAGAGTTTAAAATCAATCAAAATAAGACTGTTTGATAATATTTGACGTTAAAATGTTGGTATCTTTGGGTAACCATCAACCGTGGCAGATTCTTTATATTCAACATGTGCTTTTCAGGACAAAGATGGGAAGTGCTTGCATCTTCAATGAATCGATTTCATTTATTCTTTCATCAGTCCGAAGCGCATAAAGATAAGAAAAAAAGTATAGGAATAAAACAATTTATTCTCATGAAAATAAGTAACAGTAACTCATCTTTGCGATGAAATATCACACAATAACAATTGTCCTAATATTACTTTTTAGTAGTGGATTTTTTGGGAGTATGCCAAAGCTGGGGCGGCAGCATAGGAAGTGATAGCTGGAGTAGCATAGGAGTGGATAGCTGGAGCAGCATAGGAGTGGATAGCTGGGGAAGCGTATGTGTGTACTGCTGGGGAAGAGTATGTGGAGTAGGCTGGGGCAGCATAAGAGTGGATAGCTGGGGCAGCGTATGTGGAGTAGGCTGGGGCAGCATGAACAGCAGTTACTGGAGCGGCATATGATAAAGCTGGTGCAGAGTGGACAGATACACTGTGAGATCTGAGGACTGGAGCGGCAGCAGCGTATGTGGCTACTGGAGCGGCATGGATAGCGGAGTAGGTAGCTACAGCTGGGGAAGCGTGGACAGCAGTCACTGGAGCAGAGTAAGAGATGGCTGGTGCAGCAGCGTAGGTGGTAGCGTAGGATTTGATGACTGGAGCGGCAGCAGCATAGGTGGCAACTGGAGCAGAGTAAGATACAGCAGACTGAGAGATTCTGTTGTTGTAAGAGTAGGAAGTGGCAGCTGGGATGGTCTTAGCAACGGCAACTGGAGCGGCATGAACTTCGGTTACGGTTGGGGCGGCATAGGAGATGGTTGGAGCATATGCGGCACTTTGAACTCTGTTAGTGTAGGAGTATGAAGAAGCTACTGGACTGGAGTGAACTGCAGTAATTGCTGGGGCAGCATAAGACACTGCTGGAGCAGAGTAGGTTGCTACTGCTGCTGGGCCTCCCAAATATCCGGCGTTAGCGTAGGCCAATGCGGCGAAAAGAACAACGAACTGAAAGAGAGAAGTTACATTGAATATGTGTATGAAATAAAATACGATGATAAATCAAAATGGGTAAAAGAAAACTCTACCAGATAAACAACTTAGGTGATTATTAATACCTCAACATGTTTCGAGCTCTATGAAGCTCATCTTCAGGAGTAATCACACATAAGTGAAGATTAAAATCTTCAAGCACGATTCACAGGAAAATTGTCAGAGTCATGTAGATGATTAAAATTGATTCCTCTCGGATATTCCATTCCGTATTTGTAGTATATTTGTTTCGTGCTTTAAGCCACCCCTATTTAGTTGGAATATCCGAGAGGAATCAATTTTAATCATCTACATGACTCTGACAATTTTCCTGTGAATCGTGCTTGAAGATTTTAATCTTCACTTATGTGTGATTACTCCTGAAGATGAGCTTCATAGAGCTCGAAACATGTTGAGGTAGTAATAATCACCTAAGTTGTTTATCTGGTAGAGTTTTCTTTTACCCATTATGGATCACCCATATATTAGGACATTCACTTCAAATATAAATCAAAATGCTATTAAAAATTTTCAAGAAATAACGTCAATCATACTCACTTTAGCTGCCATTATTGTATGTGATGCTCGGAAGGTTACACTGAAAATGATGCTTTAAACGAAGAATTATAACTCTTTTATAGTCAATAGCCCGAACGAACTGATAAGTATGGGCGTGACCATTTTTAGTGCGATCTACCATATAATTTGTTAATGGTAAACTAGTTCCATTTCTTCAGTATATGCCAGGTCGAAAGTTGAGATTTACGTAATTTGCAGTTCATTATCAATAGCGTAAACCTGACATTAAGAGGTGACCAATGGTGGCTCAATAACGGATTATTTATTCATAATGTATTAATATTTTGGTACGATTCAAATAATTTCGACTGAAATTATAATTTCATTTTCTCAGAATTGGATTGTGTTACAATCAATTGGCAATGAATTTTATTGAGGTATACAGGTGTTCGTGAAATAAGTCGACAAAGAAAAGGATGGTTATTATTTTCTGTGAAATATTTAGAATTGGACATTTTTTGGAGGATCAAATAAAGGAGACCAAGTACCTTTGAAATTATATACATTCGAAAAAATCTAGTAAAAATAAACCTTGTTGTGATTTTTTTGAGTCGTGTGACTCCAAATCTTTATTTTTTTCAATTATTTTTGTGAGGTAACCCTGAAGAATACCTGCGTGAATTGTGGTCTGAACACTATTGCCTCAGGTTTGAAGAACATTAAATTTTTTGTTCAACATGTTCTCCGTTTTGTTACCAAATTTACTGCAATATTTTTGCAAGTGACTTCGAAAGATGGCATTTTATTTCATCGCACCGCAGAAAAAACTATGAGCTTTAGATCTGCTGAACGAGCTGGCCTTCTCGTGATGAACCATGTTCCAATGAACTCCATCAGTTCATAAAGAATTATAAAGCTCTTCCCCACAAATTTAAATAGATACATCCGCTTGAAATCGAGATTATTCAAAATAAAAATATTCAACGAAGAGTATAACGTCCTGAGACTAGCATAATAATGAAGAAACCTCTGGATGAAGCGTAGACATTTATCCGCTAGTTGTGACACTGTACATTTTAAACTGTACTCAGATGTTCCACTAGGATATAATATAAGTTCTCTGTCTCAGTTGGATACTACCACGATAAGGGTTGTGTGGCACTGAAGAAGGCTTATAAGTCAGAAACCGGTCTGTCATTATCCTGTTGTGGTGGTCCACCAGTGGTGTACTTTGGAAATTAGATCTCTGCTAGTCCAATTTCTTCATAAAAATATTCCTTCTATATTCCAGAAGTAATCTACCAAGTGTTTCATCATTTTGGAATTCGAACTGAACGAAAAACCATCGTTTAGGTGGCTCGCCAACTTTGTTTATAGCATTTTTTTCAGTATAGGTACGTAATAAAACTGAACATATGGGCATCACGACTCGAAAAATCATTAAATGATGCAATTTTTTTCTGCTGTTCATTAATATCAAAAATAGATGACCTAATATTCAGAGTATTGGGCCACTTATATATTATATTTTTTTCAGTGTTCCACATTGAAATATAAACGTAAGCGAAGCAGATTGTTATCAACATGTTCTCGTATTTTCGCTGTTTGGATATTTTTAATAACACATTGTAAAAATGGTGATTGATTATCTGACGAAAAAAGTAATATTGTCTTGAATGGCTATGAAACACCATATTCGGAAACCAAATTTTGTTTCATTGTTCAATTCATTTCGATGCATTCCTGGTTGGAACAGTTGTATCCATCGATGTACAGGGTGATATATTTCACTCAATAGCTATCTCAGCTAATATTGGTCGTACGAAAATATTCAAATGAGCAAATTTGTAGTATTTTTCTGGGCATTCACAATTCAGTACTGAAACATGCATAAAAGCATCGTTAATCTGAAAATTGTATGAGAAATGTTAATTTTAAAATGGTATACCCTCTATTTTATTTTCCTACAGCTCAGAAAAATATACTTGATGGAGGTAATATAATTTTGCAACAAAACGGAGTATCAGAGGTATTTTCTAACAGGTAGAACAGCAGAACACTATGAGCTGGTGCTCAGTGGCGTAGCGCAAAATTCGCCCCCCCGCAAAATTTCAGTAGAGGGCCCCTTTTATAGATCTGAGTTGTTTGGCTCGGGGGCCCCTTTAATACCGGAGCCCCCCCGCACCGCGAGGTTAGCGGGGGCCTCCGCTACGCCACTGGGTGCTCAGTTTTCGGCTCCGCCTCACACGGGAACTCTTCGCGCGCGCACGGAAAAAGCTTACTTTCTGGACTACTAATGAAATATACTATTCCCGGCCTAGTCCGGAAAGTACGTACTTTCCGGACTAGGCCGGAAAAACTCACGTCGTTGTTGTCATTGTGATGATCATCACAATAATCATGATCATCACGAAATAACGGATGACAGTTCTGTTCTATTCAATTCAAATAATAATCAAAATGTATAATAAAGAAATGTGTCGTCTCATTGATTTGTAATTCTATACGGTTGCCGAAAAAATATTGTACGCAACACGCCCGAAAATAGTTTTTTTGGACTCACAGACTTCCATTTTGTCTATTCGTCAAAAAAAAACCCTATTTTCCGGACTTGTTACGTAAATTACTATTTGAAGCAGGGAACTGCGTAGAATAATAACTTATATTTGTCATTCATCATTTCATACGTACAGTTTATTAAAAAAAATCCCGTTTATATTTCATTCACCCTAATGTAAGTATGAATCGATGAAAGATATCGATATGCGGGTTCCACCATTGATAGCTGTCCTTCATCAGACACCGAGAACAGTTTTCGTCTTTCAAGCTCATATCTGGGTCTTTTCATCCAAGTGCCCAATTTGTTTTGGAAATGAATTCATTAATTTCTGTTTTCAAACATTCATTCCCAGTCTAGCTGTTATATCGGTCGGTGTTGTTGATATTAAGTGTCTTGGACGAAATATTTTGTGGGATATATTAAAGGAAGAAAATATTCATTTCATTAGATGATTACATTATGTATACTGCATTCACTTTAATAAAGTATCCCGGTTGGCCATGATTCAGGTTTAACAAGTTCTTTCACTTAAATCTGACGCAGGTTGGCACTCGTGAAAATCAAGCGACATTGCCAAGGCTACTTTCTATTTACTCTTCTTCAACTTCGTAAATGGAGTTAGTTCCTCTAAGCCTTTACTGTGACACAGGTTTCGTAGTACCACTACATTTTCATGCTGGCGTATTTCAAATTTTGCAAAAAGGTATTTGAATGTCTTCTGTAGGCAGAATTCTTGAGAATTTTGAAAAGTGGGGAATTCCATAGGTCCGTCTGTTCTGTTCGGTTTTCTAGATGTCTATATGAAGTTAGCAGTGCCACTTGCGCGAAAATCAATAAAACCTATTGCATTAATTGTGGAATAATTGTCGAGAATTTGTCGTGAAATAAAAAAAAATTGTCGCGTCCCTAGTTTTTTTTCTACGGGGTGGCTTTGCTAACTTAACGTTAAGTTAGCAGAACCACTTTCTCAATATCTACCAAATATCATAAAAATGGTTATGAATAATTGTCGAGTGATTGTCGTAGTCCATATGAAGTAAAAAAAACACAAAAAATCCATTTCTTCTTGTTTATTTTACGTCTTTTTCCCGCGAGTTCGAGATATTTCTGGAATTATCGCATTTTTGGCAACAGCGCATTCGTAGTTGCCTTTTTTTCTATTGCATTAATTGTCGAATACCTGCCTCGAATTTGTCGTGAAAGAAAAAAATTTGTCGCGACCTTCGTTTTTTTTTACTAGGTGGCTTTGCTAACTTTATATTAATTTAGCAAATAGTGGTCGAATATCATCAGGATGATCATAAAAGATTGTCGAGTAATTGTCGATGTTCAAATAAAGTAGAAAACACAAAAAATTCAATCTTTCTAGCAATTTCCACTACATTTTCTCGCGATTTCCCTATAATTCTGAAAATGTCGCATTTTTGGCAACAGCGCATTCGTTTCTGACTTTTTTTCTATTGCATTAATTCTCGAATACCTGTCCCGACTTTGTCGTGAAAGAAAAAACATTGTCGCGTCCTTAATTTTTTTTCTACGGGGTGGCTTTGCTAACTTAACGTTAAGTTAGCAGAACCACTTTCTCAATATCTACCAAATATCATAAAAATGGTTATAAATAATAGTCGAGTAATTGTCGAAGTCCATATGAAGTAAAAAAACACAAAAAATCCATTCCTTCTTGTTTATTTTACGTCTTTTTCCCGCGCGTTGGAGATATTTTGGAATTATCGCACTCTTGGCAACAGCGCATTCGTAATTGAATTTTTTTCTATTGAATTAATTGTCGAATACCCGCCTCGAATTTGTCGTGAAAGAAAAAAATTTGGCGCGACCTTCGTTTTTTTTGTACTAGGTGGCTTTGCTTACTTTAATATTAATTTAGCAAATAGTGGTCGAATATCATCAGGATGATCATGAAAGATTGTCGAGTGATTGTCAAATAAAGTAAAAAACACAAAAAATTCAATCTTTCTAGCAATTTCCACTCCATTTTCTCGCGATTTCCCTATATTTCTGAAAATGTCCCATTTATGGCAACAGCGCATTGGTTTTCGACTTTTTTCTATTGCATTAATTTTCGAATACCTGTCCCGAATTTGTCGTCACAAAAAATCTATTCCTTCTTGTTTATTTTACGTCTTTTTCCCGGGCGTTTGAGATATTTGTGGAATTATCGCATTTTTGGTAACAGCGCATTCGTAATTGACTTTTTTCCATTGCATTAATTGTCGAATACCTGCCTCGAATTTGTCGTGAAAAAAAAATTGTCGCGACCCTCGTTTTTTGTCTACTAGGTGGCTTTGCTAAATTTTTTTCTTTCACGACAAATTCGGGACAGGTATTCGACAATTAATGCAATAGAAATAAAAAGTCAAAAATGAATGCGCTGTTGCCAAAAATGCGACATTTTCAGAAATATAGGGAAATCGCGAGAAAATGGAGTGGAAATTGCTAGAAAGATTAAATTTTTTTTTCCTCCTCCTTTTGAACATCGACAATTACTCGTCAATATTTTATGATCATCCTGATGATATTCACACTATTCACACTATTTGCTAAATTAATATAAAGTTGGCAAAGTCACCTAGTAGGAAGAAAACGAAGGTCGCGACAAATTTTTTTCTTTCACGAAAAATTCGATGCAGGTATTCGACAATTAATGCAATAGAAAAAAAGTCAATTACGAATGCGCTGTTTCCAAAAATGCGATAATCCCAAAAATATCTCAAACTCGCGGGAAAAAGACGTAAAATAAACAAGAAGGAATGTATTTTTTGTGCTTTTTTTTACTTTATATGGACTACGACAATTACTCGATAATGATTTATAACCATTTTTATGATATTTGGTAGATATTGAGAAAGTGATTCTGCTAACTTAACGTTAATTCAGCAAAGCCACCCCGTAGAAAAAAAACTAAGGATGCGACAAATTTTTTTCTTTCACGACAAATTCTCGACAATTATTCGACAATTAATGCAATAGGTTTTATTGATTTTCTCCCAAGTGACACTGCTAACTTCATAGACATGTTTTCTAGGTTATTCCAGTACTTTTATTTTTTTCCGAATGAACCATTACAAAGTAACGGATTATTCTGTCCATTGTTTTTCAGTAAAATCTCAACACTCTTTTCTTGATTTCCGCAAAAGAAAATAGCATAACTGACTCTTACAACCATTTTTATATACGTGAAACATTTCCATTATTAACAGAGAAAAAGTTTCTTCAACATTCGCCAGGTCTTTGAAATTATTGAATTCACATAACATTTTCTCAAATTCATTTTTTTCCAAAGTAAATGAACATTTTGATAAGTAATTACTACGATTTCTATGTAGAAACGACAAGGTTGCGAGCGTATCTGACAGGGGAATGACCATAACCTAACATTTTCAAAATAAATGCGTTGAAATGTGTCAGAATTTCATGGCCAACCGGGATACTTTATAAAAGTAAAAGTGAATGGAGTATATGTATTGAAAAAACGTATTCAAGTAATGCACCAATGAATATCCTCGAATACATCATTCTCCACCTAAATGCAAAATTTCATTCGGCTGTATTTACGGAATCCATGATCCAATTTTGACCATTGACGGCATTCGAGATCCGAATATACCCAGAAAATTTCAACTTTCTAGGCTTTCCGTTCGAAAATTTACTAGTTTACCTATAGGTGACCAGACTGACAGACCGACTTAGATTTGACAACAAATTCGTCATCAGTGAGACGATCACAGATTAAAAAAATACAAACATCGTGACAAAATGACATAACCCTTGTTCGAGTAAAACGAGGGCTCAAATATTGGATCAGAGGTGAACTTGAATCGTTCGAAAAGGCTAACCCTGGACTGAAGATCGATAGGTACTTTTATGGTATATATGAAAAAAGAGTGGTTTTCGATATTTACAATTTATTTTCAACAATTCAGCTAGATACAAATAAATAAACGAAAGGAATATGGATTCAGTCTACTGAAAAACTGCCAACTCCATCATTCTCTTCCTATCTATTCGGCCAATTATTTACAAGTGGTATTTTTGGAGAGCCAAAGGAGCAGAGTAGGAGAGAGCTGGAGCGGCATAGGAGAGAGCTGGAGCACCATAAGAGATAGCTGGGGCAGCATGGACAGCAGCAGAGTATGAGATGGCAGGGGCAGCAGCGTAGGTGGTAGCGTAAGATTTGATGACTGGGGAAGCAGCAGCGTATGTGGCGACTGGAGCAGCATGGACGGCAGCTACTGGAGCAGCATAGGCGACAGATTGGGAGATCTTGTTGTTGTAGGCGTATGAGGTGGCAGCTGGGATGGTCTTAGCTACGGCAACTGGGGCAGAGTATGAGATGGCAGGAGCAGCATATGAGATGGCTGGAGCAGCATGGACAGCTTGTGCGGCATATGCTACTGGGGCGGTTTGGATTCTGTTGGTGTAGGAGTATGAAGAAGCTACTGGTGCAGCGTGGACGGCAGCTACGGCTGGTGCAGCGTAGGAAATTGCTGGAGCAGCATAGGTAGCGACGGCAGCTGGACCTCCCAAGTATCCGGCATTAGCGCAAGCCAAGGCGGCGAAGAGGACTACGAGCTGTGAAATGAAATCGAGAATTAATACTCCACATAATACTTCAATCCAAATCGGAAATTTACTGAATTATTAACAGTTAATCACTTTCATTAGTAATGAGCATTAAACTTACTTTGAATGCCATTTTAAGATTTATTTGTTGTTGCTGTGGAGCTTGCACTACAAATGATACTTTTCGAAAAAACGATTCGCCTATTTATACTCGAATCTCAACTGAAGAATTGGTTGTATTAAGGTGGGCGTGTACAGACAGTAATGCGTACTTGCTCCAAATTGCAAATCTGAAAACCAGTTTCACGTTAGATTCTGTACAATTATTATTTCGGTAGTATTTCATGTGCAATATGAATTACTGCCAGATAGATCAAGTTCTTGCGACCTGACATTTAAACGATCAATTTCGTTGCAATTTCATGTTGAATTACGAACAAAGAAAAGTTGGCTTTCATGGCCAAAGATATGTTTTTCGTTTGGTAAAGTTTAAGGTTTTCGAGAAGTTAATCTGAATGTTTGTTCTTGGACAGGTAAGAGTCATGACAGTCTGATATTCATGTTGCTAACGATCTTCCGAATAGTTCAATTTCAAAGAATTGCCCCCAGGAAATATCATAGATGCGTTGAGAATCCCGTGAATCACTATATACCATACATGGTCAATCGATATTTTGTTTACCACTTGTGATTCGGACTGCTCTGAACTCAATATTTTGTTTTATCATTTCTAAAATTTCTTTGAACCAGCCTTGTAAAAAATATTCCACGCAATAAGAGCTTTAGAAAATGTTAGGAATGATGTGGTATCTTCTTTGTGAATTGTGAATGGAAAAAATGAACAAAATATTAATTATGTCTATGGAAATCTGGAAATTTTCGCCATATTCTTTTTTCGGCTACTACGAAATGTCATGACATTATAGAAATATGACAATAAGTGCAACAATACTTCACATTCTCAAACATCAAAATAGAAACAAATATCCGATCAATAAACCTTCAATCTTTGATGATATTGTTTACTCTTCCTGGTCCATGTGATTGAATTTTAAAAAGAACATGCAGTTCTATGATATGAATCAGTCAACAACCAATTTCGATGCAGATCATGTTTGCATTAAAATTGCTAATTACTGTTTAACCATTTAATTATTCGCATTTTTTATGGTGTTTCCTTTTGAAGTCATAGGCTTCGATAAATTTTGTTGTAACTTTCAGGTTCCACCCTCACCTGTTTAATTCATTTCGTTAATTCATTCATTCTTTGTCAGTTGGAATATAACTCATGGAGTCATGGATCGTCTGCAGGTTCTTCCTACAACTGGATGACATTGACCGTGAAATATAAATAATTTCATCAAGACTTCATTCGAATATTTTTTTCTGACATTCTGTTATTGATGTACTTATTTTCAAATTTTTTATAAAGCTATGTTTCATTACATGGATAACAAATGACAAAAATATCGAACATATTCAGATATAAGCTATAAATCAAGGGATGGTCCTAATCCATCCATTTTAAATCTAAATTCACTCCTAGAATTCCATGTGGAGGGTTCAATTTCAACATATGCAGATGATACACCTTTGATCATAAAAGGAACAGTTGGCCTTAGGTGGAAAATTAAAATAAAAAAAAACATATAGCATTTTACTTGGCAATGTAATAGATAAGAAATTAAAAGAGACATCATTTGTTTAAAATGGCTCAAGCTATCCAACATTAATTTGATTAGTGTGAAATATGAATATGGAAAGAAGTTTTTTGTGGAACAAGATCCGAGGTGCTTTCTTGCTGGCATAAAATGCATATTCAATTTTATTCTTCTCAGATTTTCGGTTTAAAAAAAAATTAAAAACTGTTTTGTGACCGCCTTCTTCAGGGGACTGTTACTAAGCAGGGGGTCTCCAAAAATAAAAGTTTATAGGTGAGACACACCCTAATTTTTGACAAGGAATGTTATTTTTCATTCCAACTTGTGTAATTTCATTGACAAATGATAATATTCAAGTTTCGTGTCCTCAGCTTAATATACATGGAAAATAAAAAAGAAAAACAATCTTTTTTTTTATTATGGGAGGGGTGTATCTTTTCCAGGGGGAAGTTTTTTCAACAAAATTTATATAACAACTACCCACTTCAATTTTCATCAAAGAATAACCCCTTTAATTTTTTCGATGTTATTCAGATATACCCTGTAAAAGGGAAATAAATATTTGGAAATCTTTTACTCTCACCCCATCCATTCCCAAATTTTGGGGATTCAATGTTAGACAGTTATTCCAAATTCACCAGAAAAGTTCTCCTTTCAATTATTTCAAAGCATATCATTTATGGCTCACCCTGTATGAAAAGTAATCATAATGAAGTATTTCAGACTGAAAATTGTGAACGACTAGGTATTACCTCCATGAAATAATTTCTCTGTGACGAAACTGTAGAATTATTATCAAGTGTTTGCAAAAGCTATTGTGATTTATTAGTGAATCACCCTGTAAAAGTGAATATTTTAGCTGAACCTTTCCATGTGCATCTGATCTGTATATTAATACTGAACTCAAGGGCGCAACATAAAATCAATCCGGCTTTTCAATTTGAAAAAAAAAATGATGATATCAGTTATTCCCCACTTTAACGCCCTGTTTCTCGAAAACTGGTCATAGTATCGGATTTGGAATTCATACCTCTGGAGATGTTGTGGGAATCAATATCTAGTGAGAAACTAGTTGCATTTGACCGAGGAAATTTTCGAATACAGGGTGGTCATGTTTTTTGTACTTTTCTCAAAATGGAATACTTGCCTATGAATAAACCACAATGAATATTTTGGAGATTAGAGACACACATATGTTTGTGGTATTACTTTTCCCGAAAATCAGTTCAAATATACAGGGTTTCGAATTAATCCAAAAAAAATTATTATGTCTTGTGGTTCTCTCTGTGGAACAACCTGTATAAAAAATATGCACTGTGCAATATTTTGTCGTCATAATACTAAATCGAAAAGAACATTTCAAAAAGATGCCTTCTTAGCGTCAGTAGTAAAAGTGAATTTTGGCAAAAAACTACCGTCATATATTCGTGAATCACACTGTAAATATAAATATTTTTCATCACACGTATCCACTTATTTCATTACTAGAACATGCAGTAAACGTGTGTATGCAACATAAATCCAATCTTAATAATTAAAAAATAAATCCGAGAATCTGGGCAGTTTTCCACTCTAACACCCCGTATTCAGAAAACTAGCCATAGGATTGGGTTGGGCCCATTGACACTTTTGGTCACTGATTCGGGTACAACAACATACTCAACTTTCAGAAAATTTGACCGGTCGCCACTTTACCCACAAAAAGTGCGGGGTCCTTTGGTATTTGGTCTGCATATGAATTTCTTAATAGGTTGGTATTTCCAAAAACTATAAAGAATTGAATATCGATATGAAAGGAAGTTGCTGTTTGTTCTATTCATTTGTTGAATGCATTTTTCAGAGAAGAAATGAACGACGACAATATTCGTTACCAGGCAGAAGGATTAATTGTATAGCATTCCAGTTGCGTAACTGCTCTTGTATCTAGTGTTCATCCTAATTACTGGTGTATTCGATAGGATCTTGCATTGTCTTTCAATTCTCGGCAATGTTCCAGAGTTGAAATTGATTTTAAATTGCAGTAGGCTATGAAAAAAAAAGGAGGCGGAAAAAATAGATCCCAAGAATTTATAAATTCAGAGAAATAGGATAGGATATATCCCACAAGAAGAAATGAAATATCACGAGAAAAACACGAAAAGAAGCTTGCCAAGACTAATAGCTCAACATTTTCTTTATCAAAAAGTTATTAGACTCAGTTCCACAAGGCCTAACTCTACAAGCCCTAACACACCTTTTGGAGATCTATAGTCTGTTCAAATATAAGAGAATGTAAACAAACAAACCAAATCGGTTTGTTTTGCGCATACTTACAGCTTATTGGTCAAAGGATATTTTCTACAATTCTTGTCACGCCCCCAAAAGACTGCCAGGATCGTACTTAAAGCTTAGAACGGAATGTCGATAGTAGGTACAGAAAAGGACTGATTATATGTCATATAGGGGGAGAAGACGGATTTGTAGAGAACGGCCTATGGTTTTTCGAATCGAAATAATCCGGAGATTACCATCAGGAAATGAACGGGGAATCGTTCGAAAAGTGGTTCTCAACAATTTTGCCAACTCTGGATCATAACGCTGTCATCGTAATGGACAACGCCAGTTATCATTCGAGAAAAATGGAATCGATTCCGTCTTCAACCCGCAAGGAAGATGTCAAAAATTGGTTGCTCAGTAAAAATATTTCCTTCGAAAATGATCTTTTGAAGGCGGAACTTCTTGCTCTGGTCAAGGCAAATAGAGGGAGGTATGAAAAATTAATTATAGATGAAATGGCCAATGAGACGGGAAGAACAGTATTGAGACTCCCACCATATCATTGCGAGCTGAATCCAATCGAGCTCATTTGGGCTCAAGTAGAAGGAAAAGTAGCTGCTCAGAACTCCTCATTTAAAATTGCTGAGGTTCGTAATTTGTTTCTGGGAGCTATAGGCTCGATTGGTGCTGAGAAATGGATGAAATGCATACATCATGTTGTAACTGATGTCGAAGAAAAAATGTGTCAGCTCGATAATATCATGGAGTCAACAATAGAGCGAGTGCTGGTGAATCTGGATGAAAGTGACACAGAAGAAGACCAACAAAATTCTGAATAATTTTTAATAGGGTAATACATAATACACTACTGGAAAAAATTAAAGGATCAAAAAAAAATTCCAAATTTTTCGGCAATTTTCAACATGCCGTAACTTTGAGAGGAATGGTTGTACAAGGAATTCAAAAAAAGGAAATTGTAGCTCCAAGTGTCTAGTTTTTGGATTAGCACTTCAAAAATTTTAAGTTTCAGTCGTTTTCGAGTAAAGAAGAAAAATCAGCAACAAAAAAATTCTCAAAATTTTATCACTTTTTTTTTTCTTGTCTACGAGCGTGGTAATTTTATTTTTGCATAATCGTTATAATGATGGGATACTTTGTTAATTCAGCTTTAATTTATTTTTTTATTGACCTCAATACGTCCACTTCTCGCCGAGATATCGGTCTTCAAATGGAAAAGGATCCATTTGTCTTTGATTATCGATTTCTCAGCAACCAATGATGGCACAGAAAATTGAAGGGGGGTTTCAAGACCTTAAATGAACTCCCATTAATGAACAACCATTGCTTATTCATAAAAAAATTTTTTTCTTAATGTCGCATCAATATGAAAATTTAACAAAAAAAGGGCTTTTGGTGGTTTCTTGGAAAATCTACCGCTGGATCGAAAATGTTGAGGAAACCAATAATGTTAAGTGTGACTTTCACAGTTCAATATGTTGGTAAAAACCTTACGAAGAGCCAACTCAATTCAGCGAGCCGTTTTTTTGTTAGGCTCGATTGAATTTTTGAAAAAAAATAAGGATCACGTTTTTTGCTCTGAGAAGCTCGTAATCTTTAAAAAAGGCAAAAAAGAATTTTCTCGAGCTTTTTCCACATTTTGATTGCAGATAGTTCATAAATTTCAAAAAAAGAAAAATAAAAAAACAACAAATAACATTTTTATTAATTTAATAACGGGTATTGCCACCCCTGTTTTCAATAACGGCTCTCAAACGTTCAGCCATGTTAATGCAGGCGGTAACAATACCCGTTATTAAATTAATAAAAATGTTATTTGTTGTTTTTTTATTTTTCTTTTTTTGAAATTTATGAACTATCTGCAATCAAAATGTGGAAAAAGCTCGATAAAATTCTTTTTTGCCTTTTTTAAAGATTACGAGCTTCTCAGAGCAAAAAACGTGATCCTTATTTTTTTTCAAAAATTCAATCGAGCCAAACAAAAAAACGGCTCGCTGAATTGAGTTGGCTCTTCGTAAGGTTTTTACCAACATATTGAACTGTGAAAGTCACACTTAACATTATTGGTTTCCTCAACATTTTCGATCCAGCGGTAGATTTTCCAAGAAACCACCAAAAGCCCTTTTTTTGTTAAATTTTCATATTGATGCGACATTAAGAAAAAAAATTTTTTATGAATAAGCAATGGTTGTTCATTAATGGGAGTTCATTTAAGGTCTTGAAACCCCCCTTCAATTTTCTGTGCGATCATTGGTTGCTGAGAAATCGATAATCAAAGACAAATGGATCCTTTTCCATTTGAAGACCGATATCTCGGCGAGAAGTGGACGTATTGAGGTCAATAAAAAAATAAATTAAAGCTGAATTAACAAAGTATCCCATCATTATAACGATTATGCAAAAATAAAATTACCACGCTCGTAGACAAGAAAAAAAAAAGTGGTAAAATTTTGAGAATTTTTTTGTTGGTGATTTTTCTATCATTACTCGGAAACCACTGAAACTTAAAATTTTTGAAGTTCTAATCCAAAAACTAGACACTTGGAGCTACAATTTCCTTTTTTTTAATTCCTTGTACGACCATTCCTCTCAATGTTACGGCATGTTGAAAATTGCCGAAAAATTTGGAATTTTTTTTTGATCCTTTAATTTTTTCCAGTAGTGTATATTATTTTGGACGCTGCATTATTTTTTTCAACCTTATGCCATTTGTAATTTGAATATGTTGAATAAATGAATTTGAGTTTATATGATTGTGTGAACTATCCTCGATCCGACCCTGGAGCCCTGAAATAAAGTCTCTACCTGAAGAAAGCCCATCCTACCTCTGCGCGACTTTGTTTATTTTGATGTCTCTTATATTTGAACAGAGTATAGACTCGAGCATAATGCAACATCAAATTCCAAGCACTCAATTTCTATAGTTTTCGAAGGTTTTGTTTTGTTCAGTACCTGTCGAGATACTTGTGAGGTGAAAGACTTTGCTCAACATGAGTTTATGACAACCTAGAGTTTTACATCGTTCATATTTAGCAACTTGGATGATATTCAACATTTAGCTTGAATACGTCATTCTCCATCTAAATTTGACCGAAGATTCCTCATCAGTTTGTCGAAGTCTATCGTTTGAGACCGTTTTCTGGATAAATATACATCTTGTCGAAATGCTTTAGCGATCGGTTATGTAGAGCGAGCGCTCAAAATGAGGAAAAAGTTGTACGTCTTGGACAGGGGAATCGAACTCTATTTTAATTTATGGAAGGAAGTTACCAAACTTTTTCCTTCATAGAAGATTTTCTGCTATCTGATCGCGAATATACCTGCCTACGAGTGGCAATGATTTTTTAGCCATTAAAAAAGTCACGTTTCTCGATATAGGAAACCCGAAAAAGTGAGAGGTTCCTGTGAATCAAGGATAATTTACATGTTTCGTTTATAGGAACCTGTGGGTAACGAAATAAATGAAATAATATCGTCTGAAGGTTCTCACAGCACGCAAGATATTAATGAGCAGTTCGATATATCAATACTCTGGCATCAAAATACGCGTATCACCATATAATTATGAAATACATACTGTCAGATGCGGACGTAACACCAACAAACCTCATCGGAGATACCAGAAGAATTATTATTTAACGTTGTGATTTTGAAGGTCTCATTCGAAGAATGGCATAATGAGAATGATCTTGCAATTTTTTCTATTATTAATATTTATACTCATGAAGAAATGTTTTGATTGTTTGAAATTGAGGTTGACATTGTGTGCGAATATATTTTTGATTTTGATGATTTTATGCAATTTATGTTCGAATATGTTTGTAAATAGCCCCGTCTGGAATTCCATTTTGCCATATATGAAATTTTTTTCGATGATGAAGATCTTTTTTGGTTACATGGGTTCGTTAATACAATACATAAAAAAACAGAATTTGTTTAATTTTAAAACACAGAGTCTCTCAAATTTGGCAAGTTTTTTAACAGGAAGAACAATAAACAAATGAAGAGAAAAATCTGTGTCAACTCCAAATAATTCAATGGAAACTAAGGCAACATGTTTCGACCTCCCAGGAGGTTATATTCAGACCCAATCAAAACATAATAAAAACAATGATTGGGCCTGAATATGACCTCCTGAGAGGTCGAAATATGTTGCCTTAGTTTCCATTAAATTATTTGGAGTTGACACAGATTTTTCTTTTCATTTGTTTATCGATAACTTTCATATTGGTATGAGTGAATTGGATCACATTTCTATATAAGGAAGAACAATTTTCATTAAAACAACTTTGGCATATTATGCATTGTATATTTAGCGTATTGTAGCTTTTCACATTCTGCATATTCAGTTTCATCAACTTCATTGAGGGTATCACTTATCTCTTCACATCTCTTCATTTCAGTAGAGCTTGAGGGTACCATTACCGAAAATATACAAAACTTGATATTTTGCCTGATATCTACATCTACTTAAAACTATTTGTTTATGAATATCTAATTATACAGGGTATTTTAAGGTGAGGCTTTTATGTTGACAGGTGATAGATTTCATCAAAATAAGTCATTTTACCGAAAATTTCTTATAAGAAATGTTCAATTTAAAAATTTAATGTAATAAAAATTTTTGGGTATCAATACCTTGGTACTGCTCTGGTCTGCATCTCTCTGTTCACCATATCTCTACATCTCTGCACCAGGTATATGGACATCCGCGAAGTTGGGTGATTTCTTAGCGGAAATCTTGTTATAGGCTGAACTGGCATTTTGTTTTGATTCACCATAAATTCAAAGCATATCAACAAGTTCATTATTTCAATAAACTTGCGGCATTTTCGAAACTTAAAACACTCGTACCCTCTCCGTAACACGATCGAAGATTACTGATCACAATCGACTAATGTATGATAAGAAGACAAAAAACAGGTTCGGACTGAGGAATTTTCAGATTCACCTAGAAACTAGAAAATATTCTGGTTTCATTTTCAGGGGAATAATTCATATGAAAAAGTTTTATTAGAATGACTTATTTTGATGAGTTCTACCATCCGTCAACAGAAAAGCCTCACCTTTAAATACACCCTGTATGTAAGGTTTTTGGGAGAACTACTGACACCAATAAATTCTACGTAAAAAAAGTGATTTAGGAAAATTGGTCCGACAAGGAAGAAGTTAGAGGAACTTTTACAAAATCCTCATTTGCGAAAAATACCCTTCACAATTAACTTCCAGCCTCCAGATACCGACAACAGTTATCTAGCAGCGCTAGTTCTATTTGTTTTCTATATTGAAATGGTAACTAGGTAGACCGACTCGAGGGAAATTTCACCCACGTCTGAATGGATCATTCCTCTTGTACTTTTCCCGTAAAAATTCTCAAAAACCAGGCTATCCGAATTTAATTCTATCCAAGTCGTTGCGTAAGTTTTTATTTAAATTAAGTGATAGGGGTAGTCTACTTCAACCCCCTCCACTTTTTCTGAAAATCATGAAAGTATGTATATAATAGTAATACTTCCATAAAATATCATTTTATGGCTTTTCGTTTCCAAGAATCTCCCTAAAGTTTGACATTTGACCAACAATTCTAGGAGGGTGGCAGCAACATTTTAGGGGTGACCCAGCAAATTTAGTCATTGCCAAAAAGATATTGCAACAGGGTTTGTGGATCATTACACTTGTTTTCTGCAAAATGCAACTTCAATGCAATTATTTCATTAAACAAATTAATACCATCATTGTATGATTCACTACTTGCATTATATTTAAGCTTCAGATGCAAATCTTCACAACACTTCATTAAATCATCATTGGAGTAGTTAAATAAGTTGTCGCTAAAAAATCCAAATACGTCATTAAATGCTTTTCTCTATTTCAGTATCGTAATGTGTTCATCGCAGTACTTAAAACAGTGCTGTAATGAATTCATTACAGCATCGTTTTCATTTGTCGTTTTGTGGTTGTCAGCAATGATTTCCGATCCTTTTAAATTTCAGCAGACGTCAATTTGGAAATGTCAATGTTCGTATTTCCTAACATTGACACCAACTGCCAAGATATCATATGAAAGTCACTAGGACCTATAATTTGAATTTTTTCATTGAATTTCACAAAATTTGAGTGAAAGAAAGAAAATATCGTCTAATACTCGTTGCAGAATGCAATTCCAATACTCATGCGTTCGAAAACTCGCTCCTTCGTCGCTCGTTTTCGAATTTCGCATTCGTCTTGGAATAGGAGCCCATTCTGCAACTACTTTTAGAATATACTATTAACTCCTCGAATCCATTATTCAACGAAGTATTTGCTTGATCTAGGATCCTAAAATAAAACTTCACTCCGTATTCAGTTTTTGGGTCTACGCATACTTCATCACTGTGTTCATATTGAAATTGCATGGGTTTTATTTTTGGTCAGATTGTACCTATTAATCGGTGTAAATCTGTTTTTACTTTGAGTTCGTGAGCCACTTTGGAAGCTTCAGCTAATACAATTTGAAAATGTTCAGCCGTGCGATATTGTATGAACAATCAATCAACTTATTCAACAAATTTATGGAGATTTTGTTTTATTCATGGGGTATCATTTTACTCAAGGCATTAATTTCATTTAAAATATCAAACCGAATTACTATCGTGCAAATAAATCTATAGTTTTGTATGGTCAAAGCGTTTTCTTTGGCAACATGTGGTTATTTCTAAATCTGCTGCTGGGAATATTATGTTATTTTCTCGATATCGAAAGGATTTTGTTTGTTTTATGTCTTGGTGTAGAAATGGATTGGAAATTGATGAAAGGTGTGAGCAGATCATCTTATAAACACAATATTTGATGGTGTTGATTATTATAATGTTTTTTTTTTGTGCGATGTCATTTCTTATGCTATAAGCTGGTTGGGTATTAGGACAATTACTATTTCTTCATGAGTCACTCGATTTGCCGTCCCCTGGACGTGACGCCCTTGTACAGGGTGACCAGATTTCGATGGTTTAGTACTACAACTCCTAAACTATGAAAGGTAGAGAAAAAGTAAGATACATGTCATATTCTCTTTTTTCCAGAAACAGAAATTGCTGAAAACTCCAAGTCGCTAAAGCTCTAGTTTCCGAGTTACAGGGCGATTTTGTTATTTGGTCCATTATTATAATTGACTATAATTTCCGCATTATAGGATCTACGCTGTAGAAATGAACACATCTTCCGGACACTTTTTTTACTGCTTTTCATCGGTGCTATTGGTTTTTTTGTATCTTCTAAAATTCAGGAGCTATAACAAAAAAAATTTTTTTCAAATGTAAACCCTAATGGGAAATGATATTTTCGCTTTGATCTTTCTTCAACGATTTCAGAAATATATATCATGATATACTTCCGAGTCCACTATATATCGAAAATTACGAAAAAACAATTTTCGTTCAACAAAATCCAAGCAGGCTTTGATTCACTTCCTTCAACTGGGGCGGTCATTGAATTTCATGTCTTATTTATTTTCACTTGACAAATTCAATTCAGTTTCATCATTGTTGTATCATCTGGCGCTTCTAAAGTTCTTATAAGGTCATAGAATTCGATATCTCACAATTATTGTCAAATTGATTCAGGAAATATTAGCCTCATTATTACTCAGACCAATAGAGGAGCTTCGCGAAACTTGTCGACTTTAGTTAATTTCTCTTCCGTATTGAAAAATGAAAAGCATTTAAATACTCAGATGATTTGATGATGACAATTGACAATAACCCGTTGAAAACAGTAGTGAATGTTTTCATGAGGGGCTAAACGAGTTACTTCCAGAAAAAATGTAGGTTTATTTGAAATAAATAATATTCACAACAAATGTTCAAATCGCTGTCCATTCGAGGAAATACATAAATTGGATATTTTGATGATGTGATATAAATAATAACTTGAGAATCGCGATATGATACAACAATGATGAAACTGAATTGACAAGTGAAAATAAATAATACATGAAATTCTATGACCACTTCACTTTTGAAGGAAGTGAATCAAAGCCTGCTTGGATTTTGTTGAACGAAAAGTTTTTTTTTCGAAATTTTCGATATATAGTAAAGTTGGAAGTATATCATGATATATATTTTTGAAATCGTTGAAGAAAGATTAATTTGGAGATATAATTTCCCACTATGGTTTCCATTTGAAAAAATACAATTAGAGCAGATACAAAAAATCCAATAGCATCGCTGAATAGCAGTTAAAAAGTGCCTTGAAGATGTGTTCATTTCGAGACCGTTAATCCTATAATACAGAAGTTGGGGTTGTCAGCAATTTATGTTTCTCGAAAAAAGAGAACATGACATGTAGGTATATTACTTTTTCTTTATCTTTTATAGTTTAAGAGATGTAGTGCTAAACCATCGAAATCTGGCCACCCTGTACAGGGTGGGCAACATTGGTGCTACATGAACTAAAACTTTTTGACCCGAGGAGATAGAGAAAAATTAATGGCACCTTATAGTCCTCTTTCTTCGAGAAACTGTTAATGCCATCAACTGCATTCCTCTATCTTCTTTCGTTTCCGAGTTATAGGCCGAAATTGCAATTTGGGCAATTTCAACTTTGATATCGGAGGTTAACCAGAATTGCAGAACTAGCGTGAGAGTAGGACAGACACTGACTAAAGATATCAACATAAAAAGAGGAATCAGGCAAGGGGATTCCATCAGCCCATTCATTTTCAATGTGATGATGGATGACATTATAGAGAAGCTGCCTAGAACATTGGGATATAGAATGGGGGAGGCCTATTTTCATGTGGTGTGCTATGCGGATGACGCGGTACTCATTGCTGACTCAGAGGATAATCTGCAACGGCTACTTCACTGTTTCAATCAAGAAGCCAAGCGATTAGGCATGAAAGTGAACATCAGTAAGACCAAATGCATGACAACATCCAAAGATCCGATAAGATGCAAACTAGAAATTGATAAGGAAATCGTTGAACAAGTCAATCACTTTACGTATCTGGGAGCAGATTTAACAAGCGATGGAAATTTGAAGAGGGAAGTAAGAGCACAGGTGATGAGGGCCTCCCGTATTTCAGGATGTCTGAAGGATATTATATGAAGGAACAAATATCTAAACATTGAGAGCAAGGTTCGGATATATAAGAACACAGTTAGACCCATATTAACCTACGCAGCAGAGACAAGACCAGGTACTGCAAAGACCATGCAAATGATGAGGACAGTGGAGATGAAAACCGTAAGATCGATCTTGGGAAGGACACTCTTCGATAGAATAAGAAATGAAGACCTTAGAGAGCAAAGTGGAGTCCAGGATGTGGCAAGATGGGTAAGAATGAGAAGAAGATTCTGGAATAAACATGTTGACAGAATGGGCGATGAAAGGCTGCTGAAAATGGCGAAAAACAATATGCCGGTCGGAAAAAGATCGAGAGGAAGACCGCCTAAAAGGTGGAAAGAGTGCTGGACATCTTCGTCGGGAGAGACTTTATTGGGATAAACAGGTCGTATGGGAAACCATATCGGAAGGAAGAAGAAGAAGAAGAACTTTGGTCATTATCTCCGTTTCTGTTTATGCTAGGAAGTTGAAATAAAAACATTATACATGCACTTTTTTGATAGCAATCAAGTGGCGTATTCTGATTTTTTCTAAGAGGTTCATTTGCTGAGTTATAACAAAAAGTTTTAGTTCATGCAGCACCAATTTTGCCCACCTTGTACAGTGCCTCACGGCAGGCCTACTTCTGAATGACGAATATCAAAAAGTATTGCCGAATCCGGATGGAAAATAATATAGGTAGTTCAAAAAAACTTCGTTACTATCAAGAATCTACTCATTTTATAGATGAGTGAGTGAATGGAGCTGGCAAATGTCGAATTCGAACCAAAATTTGTATAGTTAGATTAACATGTTTCCTGATGCTTTCGTGCATTCTCATATTAATTTTCCGCTTGCGAAGCTACAGGCAGGAATCTAGTTGATGCCTTTGAGTTTCATGTAAATATAAACAGTCCATGTATCATATAGACATCAATACTCGATGATTTCGACCGAATAATCGGATCTGAACATGCTCTCAAAACCAATTGATTGCACTTATTGCACAATATCGGCGGATAACTCGATAAACTTCTGGATACTTAATTATCATCCGATTCGAAAGATCTGCAAATTGATTTGGAATGGAATAATAGACCCAGTACTCGGCAATGCTCCATCACGATCTCGTTCTGTCGAAACTGCATTCTGCAGAAAAACGGGTTTAATGGGTACATATGTCGGTCAATGTATCACCGTATCAAGATAGTGACATAACTGGGCTGTTTGATCTTGGCACCTGAATGTCTGGAGCAACTTATTGCTCCAAGATACATTGTATAAATAGATTGCGTATCTTCCTTATTATTCAATCTTTTCAAAGAATTCCATTCATGGGAAAGTGAATTAATAGTTTCTATGGTCATTCACTGCAGTTTGGGTTGGAAGACAAATTTTTTGTTTTCTTGAATATGTTTTTTCATATCTAGACACTTTATCCTTTTATTTAAAATTCCTAGTTATTTCAATAATAGTTATGAAGTTTCTTCTTGAAGAAAGAGCACTCTGCGTACGTGGTACCCAATAAACACAAAAACGTAGAGAAATCGTACTTTTGATTTCGAAACACTATTTGCCACGGTCATTCGTAACAACCAAAGTGCAGTGGACTACGTGGGTTCAATATACAAAAAAGTCATCCATATGGTCAATGAAGGATCGAAATCTGCTGTGGGAACAGGGAAAGGATAGGGCATAGGAGTATATAATAATAGTTTATTTCCAAACGTACGATAACAACGTCAGTTCTCGACTGACAGGATCGCGTATTTCCTATCCCGTGTACAGTAGAGGACAGTTCCGTGCCGAAACGCACACGGTTTTGTATAACTCTAAATGCCTGCAAAACCGTGTGCATTTGAACGTCAGTAAAACACGGTTTCGGAATGATATTATATTCATATTGTGTTTCCTTTCCCGTGTACAGTAGAGGAAAGTTCCGTGCCGAAATGCACACGGTTTTGTAGAGAGAAAATGCGTTATAGGTCTTTACAAAACAGTGTCAAATTGAAACCAACAGTTTTGTTCAGCTGTTGAACATTATGTCCTCACGCCATCGCTTTCTACATGGGTTGCCTAAATAAAAAATAAAATATCACTCTTCTTCATCAAATTTCTTGGTACATTTTCATTTTGTGTAATAGAAATACTCATATTCCAAGTAGTATTCACAATCCTAATAATTAAAAGTAACATTTTCGAAGAATTCTAATTTCCAATAACAATAGCAATTGTGTAAGGATGTCACTGGACTTCTAGGTACGTACTAGATTTAACACTCATTACCCATAGAAAAAAGCGAATATATTTCAACCTGTTCAAGGGCGGATTTACGGGTGGAGGTGAGGTGTTATTACCTTCTCATGCCTACCTGAAAAAATAATAATGCACTCCCCCCCATGCAGCTTCTACCTTCAGTTATCTAATCCGTCAATACCGCTTGCACCTTGATCACAGTTGGATGATTAATTGGTTCTCAATAAATATTACCCCTCCCACGAAAAAAAGCTATAACCGCCCTATAACCTGTTTCGACATTCACACAAATTAGAATAAAACATTTGTACACTACTTTTGCTGCCTTATCGATCTATAAAACTAATTTCAGAACAGAACATTCTCCAACCACACGTTATTGGATATGATGAGAATCATTTAGAAACCGTGCTTCACTGGCTTCCAAATAAACTCTGCTTTTATACAATTTCAAGTTCTACATAGGTAACAGTGAGTATTTCGGCACAGAACTGTCCTCTACTGTACACGGGAAAGGAAACACAAAAGGATATATAATATTATTCCGAAACCGTGTTTTACTGACGTTCAAATGCACACGGTTTTGCTGGCGTTTAGAGTTCTACAAAACCGTGTGCATTTCGGCACAGAACTTTCCTCTACTGTACACGGGAAAGGAAACACGCGACAGGATCATCGAAAAGTTCTATTTCTCCGCCTAGGCGGAGAAATACTTTTCCCTCCGGCGCCGGCAGCAGGAAAAGTGTTGCTACGAAAAAGATTAATTGGTTACTATGAACATAGATGCATAGAATACAAAAACTTCCAATTCAAACGTCATTTTTATCTGATGAAGTTACATTGAATGTACAATTTTCATGAATTTGAAAACGTTTGGAAATAAAATAGCATATTTCATTCGGAGAAGAAGTGACTTTTCGTGGCTCGCTTTCAATTATCCGCCTCACTCCGTTCGGCGGATAAACTCATGCTCGCCACGAAAAGTGACACTTCTCCTCCTTATAAAATAATATACTATTATTTCCAAACGTACGATAACGACGTCAGTTTTCGACTGACAGGATCATCGAAAAGTTCTTTTTCTCCGCCTATAGGCGGAGAAATAGTTGCTATGGCTTACTTTTCCCTCTGGCGACATGAAAAGTGTTGTTATGCAAAGGATGATTTTTGCATGATAACCGTATCTAGGCAAATGTTCCATTTTCAATCAATTTCATCGGGTGCATTATTCAAAAAACCATTGATTTGTGTACTCGTAAAAATCGCAGCTTTCTTGGGCGTGTAACCTTTCCCATTTTGTTCTAGAAATGTAATTATTTTGAAATGTCTACAGTATTATTGGATCGTAACATACTTACAATCATTGAATAATTCGACCACACTGTTGTTGGCTTTTGTTCTTGTGCCAGTTCCGAAAAATAAGCCAATAACATTGTCGCCGAGAAAGAACTGCATTTCTTTTTCATTTTCCATTCCTTAAATCTTGAATACGCGGTTTCGTGAATTTTACGCGATTTAGCTGGCAATAATTTTCGTGACGCTACTTGCGCTGCTTCTGTCAACTCCGGTGGAGTCAGAGAAAACTCGGAATCAGACATTTTTTCACTTCATATCGATAACATTCTGACTTTAATATATTGTAATAATATGTTCTTTCACTACTAAATCGTCGTTTTTCGTGTCACATAAAAAATAGTGTATTAGACACGGGAAAAATATTAGATTTTAGCTCTGGGTTTATTGCTAAAATCAAATACTTTTTTCCCTTGCATTATAAATAACTATTTTTGCATCCCATGGGGGCCATGCCCCCCCCCCCTGGAAACCTGCCTGGATCCGCCAGTGGTTTGATTCCTAAATTTATTTTCGATTGGTTTTTACAATGGGTGTGTGTCAATGAAACACATATTCTTCTCTTGTAGGATAAATGTTGGTTATTAAGTCGTTTAGTTAAGCGAGTAATAAAATAATGATGTATCAGTCTCTAATGCTTGTGTTCTGGGATGTCGTCGTTCCTAAGTATTTTATTTTGTCCAGATTTTTGTTGTAGAATTAAACATTCTTTGGGTTGTTTGATTATTGTTTTATGGATGGTTTCAGTGTGCCCGAGCTCGTGAAGTTGTTTGATTGAAGCGTATCTATTTTTGTTGAGTATGATTCTAACAAAAATATTTTCTAGTCTTTGTAGTTTTTTGTAATTAGTGTCTGAAGTTTCGCTCCAGATTTTATAATAATAATAACTCAACTTGAATGCAAGAACTATACAGCAACAAACTATATAACAAAAAAGCTCTAAAAAAGTTCTTACTTGGAGTCAAAGTGTTTTTCATCTATATAGTTCAACCTCTTCCAATGATTAAAAGTTCCTCAAATCGGTTTCATTTAATTCGGTAAAAAATTCAAGTGGAATATGACAATCATTGAATGAATATATTCATAATTGTGTATTACCTCATATTGATTATCAATTCTCTGTTCACTGATTCCTAGTTGTGGAAACTTGAGGATGTCATGCTCCTGTTAAAATCCCATGGAGTATACAGACTGTAAGAACTATGAATGTTGGCTTTGTTGGGATTTACTCTGATGTCATTGTTGTCGGTTAGTTTATCCAGATAAGGGGTTCTGATGATACAATCCTCTTCAAATTTGGCAAGAACATCCGAGTCGGTATTTAACAAATACAAACTTAATTTCCATTGGGTTAAGCCTGATGTTAGAGAAATGATGGAAGTTTTTTTCAATAACTCGCCAGCATTTTATCGGGTTCTGGTTAGGGAATCTGTACAAAATTCCGTCGAATTAGTTTTCTTCAATTCCATCTTGTTTTGATTCATCAAAGAAACAATATTTCCAACGGTCCAACGGATTTAATCGTTTTAGAGTGTTCCCGGCCCAAAATTCGAAAAATACGGACAAAATTTCTCATGCGAATAATTGAAATAGATAAAATGAGTAACTTGCCTGAACGGATGATAACTATGACTACATCAATGAAGTTCCTAACCTAAAGTTATTTTTTTCATAATTTATGATTTTTCCAATTAATATAGAGATTTTCAGTCGTCTATGTCGTGAGTTCGATTCATTTTCGCCAAGAGTAGGTATAATTTATTTCTTCGACAATCAGCAATATTCAAAATGCTAAGAATTTGCCACATAATATCAAGTAACGACTGTCCTGGTAGGCGGTACATGATCTTGTGTTCTGATTTCATTTTTACCTTTTTCATTCTCATGAAAGAAAGGCTGAACGAAAACAAGATCCTGTGACTGACAGCAAATTGTTTCTTAATAGTTTTCGTTATACAATTTTTCAATGTTACTGCTTGACATTTCGAGTAACATATTGAGGCAAGTCTTGTGGTACCAGTTCGTATAAATCCTAAAGTAGGACGATATTTTTCCGCAACCTAAACTACTCGGCCTACGCAATTTAGTAAAATGAATGATATATGAACTCGACGTAAAGAATATAGGATTTGCCAATTATCCTGTTGGTGATTTGATGAATTTGATGTAACAGACGAGTCCCTTCATGCTGGCCAACTGTTTAAAAATACCTGAAAATCACTTCCCTTTTTTTCGCAATGATTCAACTCTTACCTGAAAGCTTTAATCCCAATGAGTGTATCCTGAAAATATTAGATGTCACGAAGGTCTTCATCAAAAGCTATAAATTTTTGTTTTCTTATGTTTTCATTAATGGAAATCTATGACTTTCCAACCTAGAAAACGACTCGTTTATATTTTTACTTGCTCCAAAGCTGTTTTCATTGAATTAGAAATAAGAATATCTATTCTAAATCAATGGCTGTTTCAGGTATTCTTGAGGGATATGATCCTCGTAATTCGAGGTACTGAGCCATGAGGCTGTGACTTCATCTTTCTGTGAGAAATCAGAAAAGGTGAAGTAGGTATCTGCACGAAAAGATTTTTATGTTTCAATCCTCATGATATATTTGAATTTTAGGCCAGTAGATGATTATATAACAATGTAAGCAAAGTACTAGTACTGGAAAAAACTGTTCTCAATTGCTCTTCAAGGAAAAGTAAAAACACGGCTGTTCGTTTTGATAAATTTCCTGACAAAGATGCCTCGACACCGAATATCACTAATGCCTTTGGCATATTGCATAAATTGGACTGGAGAAAAGCATGGATAGACAAACTATGGATGGGAACCTTGCTGCAAAGAATATATGTGTTTGTTCCCTTCACATGGACGATTATGTCAAGTTAATTTCAGATTTATATCCAGATTGAAAAATCCATAAATAAATTGCTCCAGAGAGATTAGTTCTAGTATTAATAAAACTGAAACTGTTTGTGAAGTAGCCATTTTTAAGGGAGTTTCTCAATCAACTGCGAACAATATTTTTAGTAAATATATTGTCTGTATTTATTATTTTGAGATGTGGTATACACTGGCCATGTTCTGATGTTGAATTGATGAATTTACCACTTTACATATTAAGAATATACTATGATTTCAAAGTGATACTTCATTATAATGATTTTCCAGTACAATGATCCTAATTTCTCATGCGGCATCAGAACTTATTCACATCCAGGTCATAGTCTATGGCAGTTGTAAATACTTTTGGGTTGTTATTCTGTAGTAAGTTTCCATGCAAATAAAGAACATTAAAAACAATCATTTATTTCCCTAATTTCCTTTGAATTCCTTGTAGAATTTCTATCCAATTAGAAGCGAAAACCCAATTATGCACCTATATTTAATAAACTCCACAATACAGGGTTAATAATACATCAATTCACTGAAAGTCTTCCTATGATCTCTACGAATCCAAAGAAAACACCTATAATAATCAGTTTTACATCTTGCAACAGGTCTTTATACGAGTGCTCCTTCTTCGGAAATTAATGAAATTTGGATTGGATATTTCTGCAGTATCTTGAATCATTTTTACACTGTTAATAGAAACATCTCATTCATCAGAAAAGTTATTATAAAAAACAAACTCAAGCGAAATCCTCATTGGATTCGAAAAATTCAAATTCTCCATTCAAACATTTTGTTGGGGATATTTATTTTCCATTGATGAAACCCTAAGAAAACAAAAATTTATAGCTTTTGATGAAGACCTTCGTGACATCTAATATTTTCAGGATACACTCATTAGGATTAAAGCTTTCAGGTAAGAGTTGAATCATTGCGAAAAAAAGGGAAGTGATTTTCAGGCAATTTTAAACAGTTGGCCAGCATGAAGGGACTCGTCTATTGCACATGTACCTACAGAAACGAAACGGTGAATTTATTCAGGAGTTAGAGAACAACACATCGTGACCTTTCTGTGAACTTGGTTGAAATATTCGGTTAGTCAATCCGAACTTTTCGTGAAAAAATTCCCACATTGTATTTCTCCTGAGTCACCATGTCCTATTGATTTCTATAGAGGAACTCAACAATACATACTCTCAACATATTTGTTTTTTGTTGGTTGGTAGGTATTATCCTCACAAAATTCAATATTCCTAGTGGTACCAAAATAACAAAACAACAATATGATAAACTACTCACCAAAAACAAAGCTGACAACTTCGAGAAACTTATAGAAAATTCAGACAATAAAAACAGGACAATCTGGTCCATTGTGATTTCCGTACATAAAAAAAATGAAGATACTCAAATCCCTGGGAAACAAAACGTGGAGAATTTAGCAAATGAATTTAACGAATACATTATACATGCTGCTACTAACCTAACTAAAAATATAAACCAGAAGAAAACACCAATCACATGCACCAGATCAGAACAATTATTTTCAACAAAGAAAATCAATGAAGAACAAGTAATGGACATTGTCAAGGGGTTAAAAAATAAAACTTCAAGTGGAATAGACGGAATTTCGAATAGAACAATCAAACATACAGTAGAGGAAATAATCCAAATAATAACATATATCATCAATAACTCACTCACCAAAGGAACTTTTCCATCAATACTCAAAACTGCGGAAACTCGACCGGAATACAAGACTGGTGACCCTGAAGATTATGGCAACTACAGACCTATAAGTATAATTTCATCATTTGCAAAATTATTTGAACAAGCATTCTGCAAACAGCTCATGGAATTTTTCATATCAGGAAAACTACTAAGTGATAATCAACATGGATGCCTGAAAGGGAAATCTTCACAAACAGCACATTCCAATTTGTAAAAAGAATTATGGAGATCGTGAGCTGGCACTTGGAATTTTTTTGGACCTGTCCAAAGCCTATGACTGTCTTGACCAAGAAATCCTCTACCAAAAACTTGAACACTACGGCATACAGGGAAACGAATCAAACTGGATCAAGTCATATTTCTATGGACGTACACAACTCGTTAAAATACGCAAAAATGGATCGGATATTAGATCTGAGCAACGACAGACACAACTAGGAATACCACAGGGCAGCGTAGCAGGGACAATTATGTTCCTAATCTATATCAACGACTTTGGTCTCCCAATGGATAAGAACACCACGAACATCTTACATGACCCACCCATGGCTTGGAACCGGAAACAGATAACCAATGTTCACTATGTAGATGATACGAACCCACTAACAGTACAACCATTATGGCCTGATCTCAAAAATCTCACAGAGAATATAATGAGCTACACAGAACAATGGTTAGAGAATAACAACTTAGTACTCAACAAAACGAAAACCAAGATGATACTCTCTGTATAAAAAGTACCCGGAAAATGTTATTTAAATGAACCGCCAAAAAGGAATCGGTAATTTTTTTTTCTTAAAGTTGGTAGGACCTTCCTTTATTACCAAGCCAAATTTGAGCGCGATCTGTCAACTAGTGTGTTTACAACAGCTGTCAGTATCAGTCGACCTCAAAAGTGCTCTGCGAATTTTACAATGGAAAAAATAGTTGATCAAAGAGTTTGCCTCAAATTTTGTCTTGCAAACGAATTTTCTTGTGCCGATTCATTGAAAATGTTAAAAAAAGCCTTTGGTGATAATTGTATGTCAAAAACACAAGCATACGATTGGTACAAATCATTCAAAGACGGTCGTGAGGTGGTCGAAGATTTGCCCCGTTCTGGACGGCCTTCAACGTCAACAACCGACGATAACATCATCCAAATCAAGAATTTAGTGCTCGAAAATCGTCATTCAAGTGTTAGAGAGTTGGCTCGAGAGTTGAGCATTGATAAAATGACCGTTCATAACATTTTGACTAATGTTTTGTGTATGAAACGCGTCGCAGCAAAACTCGTTCCAAAAGAGCTGTCGCACCGAGCCATAATTATTAAGGAATACAAGACCAAAAACTCAATAAATACCATCGAACAACCGCCGTATTCACCTGACTTAGCTCCGTGCGACTTTTTTCTATTCCCAAGACTCAAATTGCCCCTACGTGGAACGCGTTTTGAGTCCATTGAAGCCATCAAAACAAATTCGCAACGAGAACTGAAGGCCATACCTTTGGCGGCGTATGAGCGGCATGGAAAAGTGGGTTCGCCCATATCATAGTTGTATTGTAAGCAATGGGGACTATTTTGAAGGAGACAAAATAAATATTGATGATTAAATTTAAATTTATGTGTTTTTTTTTTACAATTCCGGGTACTTTTTATACAGAAGGTATTATTCCATCCAATAAATTCCAACATAGAAACTCCTGGAAGAATCTACATCAGAAACCAAGAATACAAACTATCAGAAAATACGAAATTTTTAGGTATAAATATCGATAGAGATATGAAATGGAAAACACATATAACAAACCTGGAAGATAAAATGGCATCATCACTATATGCATTCAGAGTAACAGCAAAATATCTGACTCCCGTAATAATGAAAACTGTCTATTATGCCATGATAGAAACAAAATTAAGATATGGACTGATATTCTATGGAGCTGGGAATATACAATCTTTATTCAGACTACAAAAAATCGTCGTAAGGATAATATGCAACCTGAACTACCATCAATCATGCAGGAGCTTCTTTCGAAAAAAAAGGATTCTAACACTATATGGCCTATATATACAAGAATGCCTACTCTTTTTATACAAGAATAAACATTTATTTGATCAATTCAAAAATCTGAGAGAAAGATATGAAACAAGAACACAAAATTATAATTATCCCAAATATAGACTAACAACAACGAAACAACAAGTGGAATACAAATGCCTACTTTTATACAACCATCTACCAGACGAAACAAAGAACAGTACAGTAATATTTAAGAAGAAAATTTTTTCGATATATTTGAGCGATCGCTTCAATCCTGCGCTGACAAATTTTTGTAAGATGATGTCAAATTTCTTGACAAAAAATATTTCTTTACAATTCTTGGAGCGAATATACCTACAAACGACCTCACGTTCGTGCTTAAGGTAATCCATTTTTAATTTAATTCGCTCACCGCAATTTATCAAGTCGTATACTCCCTCTCCCTCTTAGTCTTAACACAAAAACAATAAGATAAAACTTGAACCTCATTAGCATTTCGAAACAGTTTCAAAAGTGGGTATTATTCAACCCCATCTGCAAGACCCACTATGAATCATCCTGGAGACTCTGGGGGTTACAAAAACCGGAAATGTAAACGGTGTGGATTTCCCTGCCATCATTCCGTGAAGAGGGTCCGAATTTCATAAGCAACTAAGCACGTGATGCAATGAGGAATATATATTTCACACCGTGGAGAGCCTTCGGGAGACTTGAAAGGTTTTTTTGATAGATGACAGGCTATTCCTTTTTTCCTTTGGGGGTCAGCCCAACATTTATTCACATAAATCATTAAATCACTCAGTTTCATTCGGGACCGGCAATTGATTCTGTAGTTTCGCGTGGGGCCCTTGTTCACTAAGCTCCGCCACTGTTCGAGAAAATTGTACAGGGTGGGCAAAATTGGTGCTACATGTATACGTATGACATATGATACATTTCTGAAACGGAAAAAAAATGGCGATTCTTTCTGAGTCATTTCAAACTACTGTTTCCATTAGAAAAAACACAACTTTATGTTATAACTCAGCAAATAAACCTCTTAGAAAAAATCAGAGTACGCCACTGGATTGCTATCAGAAAAGTGCCTGTATAATGTTCTTATTTCAACATTCTAGTATAAACAGAAACGGAGATAATGACGAAAGTTGAAATCGCCCAAATTTCAATTTTGCCCTATAAATCGGAAACGAAAGAAGATAGAGGAATGCAGTTGATGGCCTTATCAGTTTCTCGAGAAAAGGGGACTATAAGGTGCCATTCATTATTCTCTATCTCCTCGGGTTAAAAAGTTTTAGTTCATGTAGCACCAATTTTGCCCACCCTGTACAATGAAGTTCTGTCGATGCATATAACTTCCTGGACATATATTATTAAATAATTAATGAGTTATCATTAAATTTGGTGGTGAACTCTATTCTATATGGGGAGATTACAAAAGTTTGAAAAAATTTGAAAACAAAAAATGAATATTTCCTAAACTAATCGTCCAATTTGGCTGAAACTCCTTATGTGAGTCAATGAAATGTACGAAAAATCGTTATCATCGTGCCATTAGAAGATAAGAGTTTAGCAATAATTTATTCTCGAAAACACAAAACTTCACGAAATTTTGCACACACATGATTTGGTACCTGTTATGGTGACAGCTTCGTGGTGAAATTTTTCTTAGAGGGCAATTTGACAGGCGAAAGCTACTTCCGTGAGTAACTCATTTCCGTGAGATTTCATTGTCAAACCGAATCTATTGAGAAACATTAATCTCCCATAATGTGTGATTATTATTTCGGTGTTCTGTTAAGGTCACAAAATTCGGATACCAATGTTGCGATTTTTCATCTTACCAAGGTTACGAAGGTAACTCGATCAGATTGGCAATTTGATAGCTGTTCATATGTGTTCAACCGATTCGATATCAGAATCCATTATAAATAAATAACAGGCGTATTGCCATTTCAGGTCAGAATACTCCATTCAAGTCGAATAAATTATTCATACGAATTCGAAACAACACTAAATTGCACAGGCGCTGAATAACACCCTCAGATAAATGATATATTAATCAGGTATAAAAATAAGTTGACAATGTTTACTCGTATCATGAGTAACCCAATTATTTCCAAAAAAATATTTAAATCTATGCCAAGATCGATAAATGCTATGATTCACTCATGAATTATTAAGCAGTTCAATGAAGTGGACCCGAGAATGCTTTCAGATTGCGAATTGAATTACTTTATTCGAATTCAAGTGGTCATAACTTCGCCATCTTGAAAGTTTCATGTAGGCGATTTTTGGTAAAATAGTTTAGTTTAACCATTTCATCATCGAATTGAGACAAATCGACCCGATATTATACAACCTTAAAATGAATATTAATAATATTAGTAATGAATCATCTTCATGCCGTGAAATAGTAATTGGTTATCTCCATGCATGAAATTGGAAATTAACAACTTCATGTTGAAAATAAACAAATACTGTCCGAGAAGAGTGATTTTCTATAAAAACACATGGGCTTGAAATATGAAACTTCATTGATACTGTAAATAACCAATTGGAGCAGAAATGCAATAAACCATATGTTTCCATGTATGTATAGAGGTTCTAATATGGTATTTTACGTGAGCGGATCACTGGATTTTGTGACTTATTTTTTGACCATAATCCATCAATATGATATTCTGCACAGGATATCCAAATATACTATCGGAAAAATCGCTTTATAACAAAATAAATCTGCATCGAGTGTTAGAGAGATTTTTTTTGGTGATAAGTTCATATTAACAGCTAGGACTTTTCGATATTCCTACATCCTCATTTTGACCTTCGTAGGAATCGTAGGACCACTAATTTTAACATTAGCATTAGGATGGCTACTTCAAACCTGGAAAACTGTGAATATGGCCTTTATCCCAAAACCTGGACGAGACTCCTACGACCAGGCCAAGGCATACAGACCAATAAGCCTATCTTCCCTCCTCCTGAAAGGTTTAGAAAAACTGATAGATAGAGACATATGGGGAAACCGCTCTCATAGAGCGGCCTTTACACCACACCAAAATCAACATGCCTATCTAACAGGAAAATCCTGCGAGACAGCTCTTCACCATCTAGTTTCAAGAATTGAAGATTCTCTAGCAAACAAGGAAATCGCACTATGCGTTTTCCTAGATATCGAGGGAGCTTTCGACAACACCTTCTTCAGAAGCATGGTCTCTGCGGCTACTCGACGAGGCATGCATTGATGAGAACACTTGCAGGTGGATACGCTCAATGCTTCACAACAGACTGGTCCAGGCCAACATGCCCGAGGAAAAACTGCGGGTCGAAATTGCCAGAGGTACCCCACAGGGGGGTATACTATCCCCTCCTCTGTGGGACATGGTGGTGGATGAACTGCTAACCTTCCTGAATAACCAAGGGTATTATTCTCAAGGATACGCAGACGACATAGTCATACTCGTCAAGGAAAAATACATCGGAATAACCTCGGAACTTATGCGAAACGCACTGAGGACCGTAGAGGAATGGTGCAACTGAGAGAGCCTAAGGGCAAATCCGAACAAAACAGCACTCATTCCCTTCACTCACAAAAGAAACATGGGAGATCTGACACCTCCCAGATTCTTCGGCGAAACATTACGAGTTTTAGAACTGGTGAAATACCTTGGGCTGATTCTCGATAAGAAACTAACATGGAACCCGCATCTTCATCATGTAACCAACAAGAGCCAAACGACACTTATGATGTCCAAGAGAGTTTTTCGAAAAACCCGGGGACTCAAACCGAAAGCCATGTACTGGATTCATACAGCGGTAATAAGACCCAGAATCACTCCTGTGATGGCCAAAAACAAATAAGAGACAGACAAAAACCAATCTTGGGAAAATCCAGAGGCTTGCCTCTTTCTGTATCACGGGTGCAAGAAGGGATTACATAATACCACTCGGCAAACACGCCACGATATTTCAAGCTGAAACACATGCCATTAGGACATGCATATAGAAGAACCTGGAAAGTGGCTACCAAAGAAAACACATCCACATTCTCTCTGACAGACAGAGCGTCATCAAAGTCCTCAACTCGACACAGATAAAGTCTAGACTCGTCTGGGAATGCGAAACACAACAAGGTCACTTTGATATGGGTGCCAGGTCACAAGGGAATAGCGGGCAATGAAAAAGCAGAACAGTTAGCCAGACAAGCATCTGAAACTCCATTCACAGGGCCAGAACTGTGCTTGGAATCAGCAAAAACCGATACAGGACCCTGATTGAGGAGTGGATAAAACAAAGACACCGACAACACTGGGAACAGAGCGACGGACAAACACACAGCAAAGTCATGGTAGGACACACAAGCCCAACCTTGACGGCTGACTTTCATAATCCAAACAGAACGAAGGCACGTATAATAGTAGGTCTGCTGACGGGACACTGCGGCCTTAGGAAACATCTGAACATCATGGGAATACCCGTGGATTGCAGACTTTGCGGCGAAGAGGAAGAAACAGCCTCACGGAACCTTCGGAGAAATCAGTCCGGAAACGGGAATGAATCCGAAAAACCTCATTAACATGCTACTGAACCAGATGAAGGACACGAAATTATTCTCGTGAGGAACCACTGATGAAAGAGTGATACAATAGACCCAAGTTGGTCGCAGTGTCATAGGGAGGCCAAGTGCTAACCCGGTCTCTTGGTCGTCAGACAATCAATCAAACTAATTGTTTGTGTAAAAATATGTTTGTCCACGAGGAAATTTTGAAGGCTTTAATAAAAAATCGGATCGATATTTTTTTATTCTGTTTTCACAATCGTGATCAGGATGACATATTCCACTACGGAAATTCTTAGAAAATCGAGATTATTGGAAAAATTAATTGCATTTTGGCAACCGGTGTTGAAAATCGCCAACTTTGCAGGTTTCCCGCTATTTTCTGGTGTTTTTCTCCAGAATTTCAACCATACTTTGAATTGAGTACCAAAAACTACTATGGTCGGACCAGAAACCGACATTTCAGAGCGGTCTTTCCTATAACAAAATTTCCTCAGTCCATTCCTTTCCGAGATATCACCCTTAAATGTGGTGACTAAATTCATTTTTCTTCTAAAATTTCAGTAAAGCTAGAATATTTTGTAATTCTGTAATTGCCCTTCTATTTTCCTACATTATACGGGGTTGAAATTAGCAACCCTTACGTTTTCTCATATAAAAACTTTTTTTCGAGATGAAGTTTCATAAGATAACATTATAACTTGAAATCCTTGTGTTAATTCAAACAATTTCTCGTTTTTAAATTTTTTCCTCAAAAACAATAGCTGAAGACAAAAAATTAAATCTCAACTTTTAAGGGTGATATCTCGGAAAGGGGTAGTTTGGTTATAGAAAAGACCCATCTTAATTTCATACAAGCCATCACCTCCTGAATCTTCTCGCATGAATTTAGAATCACCCCGTATATTATGAGGCAAAAATATTTCCCCTGATCTCAACTAAACGATATACAGGGTTGGGATAAAGTTTGGCACCAAATTAATATATTTAAAACGGAACGGACGGTAATTTTGAAATTTGGCAGCTGAGTGAATGGCAAGCACTTCGAACATTTAAAATTATTTTTTTTTAAATTTTTTTCAAGAAATTTTTCCTACTAGTGAAAGCCCTGTATTTCTTCTCTTTATAGATTTTCATAAAGAATACGTCATGAAAAGCATGGAACCCGATATGGACAGATCCGAAACAAGGTGCACTTTCAGAATCTGCAGAAATATACAGGGTGTCCCATTTAAATAATTTTTTTTGTCATTTCCGGTTAAACCGGAAGTATCTCATTAATGATAATATGCTCATCAGATGCATTGTGGTCCATTACACTCAGCTGCCAAATTTCAAAAATATCGCCCGTTTCGTTTTAAAGATATTAATTTGGTGCCAAACTTTATCCCAAGCCTGTATGTTCGTCTAGTTAATGGGCGAGACACTCTGTATATCAAGATTTCATTGTGTTAATTAATTCGTTGCCTCTTTTCATCTTGAAATTGTCTTAGCAAAATTTTCTCAGAGAAAATTTTGAGTCATGACAAGCCTCCAATATCTCTTTGTAATAGTAAGAAGAAAATGATAAATTCTTCAAAGGAAATAAAAATTCAGATTTTAGATTTTATTATATTGATGGATTGTTTATATATTTACATATTTTCATAACAAAACCATATATTCATAAAGAATATGGAATTTTCTTCAAATCAACACCACTTTTCAAATTCAAGCCAAGAATTTGCTGTAACCTGATCCATACGAGAGAGCTCCATAAGAGAGAGCTGGAGATGCATAAGAAAGTGCAGGTGATGCAAGGGATGCAGCATATCCCAAGCCTGTTCCATAGGAGAGGGTTGAGGCAGAGTAAGCTGTCTTCAAGGCGGGACTACTGTAAGCAAGGGCTGGGGCAGCAAATGCCGTTCTGATAGCTGGGGATCCATATGACAAAGCTGGGGCAGCGTAGCTGGTGGTGATAGCTGGAGCAGCATAGCTAGTGGTGATAGCTGGTGCAGCAAGGGCAGGAGCTGCATAAGACGCCGCTACTGGATAGGCAGATTGTGAAATCCTGTTACTGAAGCTGTAGGAGCTAGCAGCTGGCAGAGTTTTAGTCAATAATGGAGCAGAGTATGAGATTGCTGGTCCCGCAGCAATCGCTGGAGCGCCGTATGAGATTGCAGGTCCTGCAGCAAATGCTGGGGCTGCGTATGAGATGGCAGGTCCTGCAGCAATTGCAGGAGCAGCGTAGGAGAGAGCTGGGGCAGCTAATCCTAGGTTTCCAGCATTAGCGTAGGCCAAAGTGGCGAAGAGAACGATGATCTGTGGGAATTAATGAAATTTACTTTAAGGTCGGCGTTTAAAGCGAGTAGGAAATCTCCTCCGATAGAGGCGCCACCTTGCATTTTATGAAATATCTCCATAGAACTTACATTATCACTATAAGTTCTATGCATATCTCTCTAATCATGAATGAAATGTACAATGGCGCTCTCTATCCAAAAATCGCCGAACTATGGAATAAGTCAATTTGTGGGTAAAGCAGGAATTTTTTCCCGCAAAAATTTGAATTTGGCCATTTTCTGCCAATTCCGTATTTCAAGTTGATCTTCTGAACGAAATTATCAGTAGATTCACTTTTAATCGGAAGTTGAACTATTTTCATGGGTCTTTCAGTTGAAATAAAACAGAAGCATGGGCTGGCTCATTTTCTTCTATTTTTGAAAGAAAAAAAAATAACTGTCGGAATGAAATCAATTAAAATTATTTCAACAAGAACCCTAATCCTTTCTGAGTTCACCCACAAAATTTCAGTTCTCAAAGCGAAACCGTTTTCGAAATCAACTTGAAATAAAAACACACTACATTGAACGCCCACCTTAATATTGAGCATGCCCATACCTTGTGCGTTGAACTGCTTTCTAATGGTGAAGAAAATGTATGTTGTATTTCGTGCTTGAAATCAAATTCTACGAAACGCTTTCGGCTATATGAAATATTAAAATGAATATCAATTACAAAGAAGTTGAAAGATAGGATTTTTAAAATATTCAATAAAAAAGTGAGCATTCATTGAGCGTTCGGTTGCTCTGGTACCTTTGAATGGGTTTTCCAAAAAATTGTTATGGGATAGAGAAAGGGATATTGGTAATCTGATCGCAAGGGACTCAACAATTTCGTTGTAACTAATATCAGAGGTTTTTGACTCATTCACAAAAAAAATAAATTTTCTAGGATAGTTCTAGGCTCAGCTTCAAGACAGAGCTAAAAAAAATCAAGCTGTTTTTTATAATTCAAAGAAAATACAGTGAAAATAATTGGATGACTCCGAGGAAAGCAGACATGACCATAATATTGAATCAAGAAGAACTTACTTTGCAGGCCATTGTTGAAGTCCCAAGTGAACTATAACTGTATGTGTGATAATTATGTAGAAATCCAACAAGCTTTTATACCAAATATCCAAAAAATGGTAGGTGTATTTACGAGCAAATTGGGTTCATTTCGACCCGTTTATCCAGTAATTTACATTTTTGAAACAATTGTTGTTATCAATCATAACCAGAGCTGGTTGGCAATATGTACTTCGAATCAGATTCGTAAATTCAATGTTACCGCATTCAAATGTCACCCAGATTAAATTAATGCGAAATTATTACATTCGATATTTAAACTTATTTTTATATCAGGTACTATATTTCTGGTCCGCATGAATAGCATTTTTTCTCTTTCATCCTCAAATACCTGGTACTTTTAAGCTAGATAGTTGAAAATGTTGAAAGGAGTCCTGGGCTCGATTTTCGTGAAAACTCCATAACTGAAAGCCGTTTCACGATATCTTCATTTGTTTTCAAGATATAACGAAATTTTGATATTTTGGCGATTTCGAAAATGTGCCATAACTTCTTCATTTTCTGAAATATCTAAAAACGACCAAACCTTTCTACAGGCACTTTTTCATTAGCAATACGACATCATATTCAGTTTTTTTATCTCTTGTGTAAAGGGTGAAAAAAAAACAACTTCCTCATTTCAAATACGAATGGTATCTTTTTTTGATCCTATGTTATGCTAAAAAAAATTAGCTCTTCGAAAATATTGTATATACAGGGTGGCCATTTGAAAACGAAACAGACGAGATTACAGACGAAATGAATTTTTTCGATAGAAATGCTCGGACAGGTCGATTTCTGTTTCGAGGGGGACAACTTAAGATGTAGGTTACGGACGCATAGCGCTTCAACCCTTGCTACTACAACCCTCACCCCCAATTTTCGAATAGGGAAGATGGGGTGAGTGATGCCTCATTTGAAAGGTATTTTTATACTGATTTCAGCACAGTAATTGTTTTTTCATTTTATGCATTAGTTCTCGAAATATTCTTAACTAAGTATTTGAAAATGAAGTGGTGTTTTCATGGCACTTGTAGTGTTTTTTTGTGAAAAATCGACATTTTGAGCTTCAAAACAACCATGACTGTGGCTTCCTTCCTCCAATCCACTGACATAGAAATCTTTAATCAAGATGTCGATTTTTCACAAAAAAACACTACAAGTGCCATGAAAACACCACTTCATTTTCAAATACTTAGTTGAGAATATTTCGAGAACTAATGCATAAAATGAAAAAACAATTACTGTGCTGAAATCAGTATAAGAATACCTTTGAATTGAGGTATCACTCACCCCCATATTCCCTATTCAAAAATTGGGGGTGGGGGTTGTAGCAGCAAGGGTTGAAGCGCTATGCGTCCGTAACCTACATCATAAGTTGTCCCCCTCGAAACAGAAATCGACCTGTCCGAGCATTTCTATCGAAAAAATTTATTTCGTCTGTAATCTCGTCTGTTTCGTTTTCAAATGGCCACCCTGTATGTCGATATTTGAGACAGAAATAGCAAAAAAGTGGAATTTTCACTTAAAGTTGAGTGTGTTATACATTATTTTATGGAAGTGAGGGTCGGAAAATAAAATATCGACATATATATATTTTCGAAAATCTGATTTTTTTCTGCATAACATAGGATCGAAAAAAGATACCATTCGTATTTGAAATAAGAAAGTTGTTTTTTTTCCACCCTTTATACAAGAGATAAAAAAACTGAATATGATGTCGTATTGCTAATGAAAAAGTGCCTGTAGAAAGGTTTGGTCGTTTTTAGATATTTCAGAAAATGAAGAAGTTATGGCACATTTTCGAAATCGCCAAAATATCAAAATTTCGTTATATCTTGAAAACAAATGAAGATATCGTGAAACGGCTTTCAGTTATGGAGTTTTCACGAAAATCGAGCCCAGGACTCCTCTCAACATTTTCACCTATCTAGGGCAGAAGTACCTAGAAACAGCCAAAATCAAGCAATTTGGGTGACCCTGTACGCACATCGTCAAAAGTCATGCCTCCCCCTATCAACCCTCAACTTGGTGGATGTAACATGTTAATTTTTTGTGGGGTGTCGGGACATCCAATCTCTCAATCTGACCGGGACCCCTTCCATGTGTTCGCGCCCCACAGGTTGAGAAACACTGACTTAGGGAGAGCAATATCCAATCGCCAAAATCCACCTTCAACTTTGCAGGAATTGGGTTTAGCCCTTCAGGAAGAATGGAACAATATGCCTGAAAATTTCATTAATGACATGATTCGTGGGATGCCTAGGCGTATTGGGCAGTTGATTGAAAGAAGAATTGGTATTCATTTGTGGAATAACTATAATTAATCAAAAATAAATAATCGATAAATTAAGATTTTTTCTCATTTTTCCTATTTTTTCTCATTTTTCCTATTTTTCATCATTTTTCCTATTTTCTCTCATTCTGCATGAAGCAAAAAGTAACAAACTGAGATTTTCTATTACATAAATTGCGGTTGAAATAGAGGAGATTATTTACATCATTTGCACAACATAGATTGTTCATTTCTTGAGGAACCTAAGGGGGGCAAAACTTCTGAAGATATGTGTCTGTTAATTTCTGATGATTCAGTTAAATAAATGGAAAAAATTGAGCTTACTTATAATATTCAATGTAGAAAAAGTAGCCGCGACTTCACAATTGAAAAGTTTTCACTCGAGCCAAACCCTAGCCCTAGCCTGTGCTTTGTGTTTCAATGTGTACATGAGATCTCATAACTCTTCTACAGTGAATATGTCGATCTCATTTTAGTCGGATTTCATTCATTTTGTGAGATTTCCTCTTTAAAATTTTTGTTGGGTGTATCTAGACTAGGTACAAGAGCAGTAACGCCATTGGAATTCTATCTAATGCTCTTTCTCTTTCAATGATGCATTTCATAAATAAATAGCAACAGCAGCTAGCTTTCATATCACAGTACCTACTGTTTAGTCATGATCATTGTTCTAATCTACTCAAACTGGTGTATTCGAAATACTGTTTCCCACGATACCTGAGATTAAATCTAAGGATATCCTCCAAATTCTTTTAATTTCTTCAGGAGCAGTTGGTGGTTTCTGGTCAAATCGCAAGTAAAATCTGTATTTTTTCCTTCATCAATAGCACTTGCAATTTGATGGATTATTTGGAAAACCATTGAATCAGAAAAAGATCAATCATCATCAGTTTTCTCTGTCAGGGGGCACAATAGACCTTAAGGTCATGTTCATATAATGATCCAATAACGGCGTTATAGGAAAACGGTTTAAGCTAATTGAAATATGATTTTATTGATATTTGTGATACTCTCAACTATCAAAATAGAGGATCACGTCCATAAGACAAGAATATTTAATAAGGGAAATGGACTAGTAGAGATCTAATTTCCAAAGTATACCACTGGGTGGCACCACCGCAGCAGGATAGTGACGTACCGGTTTCTGGCTTATTAGCCGTCATCAGAGACACTTAACCCATTGCTGAGTGCCAACTGAAAACGTAGAACCTATATACTCTCTAGCAAGAACAAGTCGAGTACAATTAATTGAATTAATGTACCGTGTTCCACCTAGCGGGCACTCATCGTAGCAATGGGTTAAGTGTCGCTGATGACGGCTAATAAGCCAGAAACCGGTACGTCACTATCCTGCTGCGGTGGTGCCACCCAGTGGTATACTTTGGAAATTAGATTTCTACTGGTCCATTTCCCTTACTCTCAACTATATTGGAAATATACAGGGTGAGTCTTTGACTTGTACATATATGTTAACTGTAAATTCCTCCCATCAAAAGAAACACTTTTTTCCATACCATTTTTCAAAATTCGGTTTCGTTTGGAAGATACAACAGGGTGTCAAAAATCCATGAAATTAACACTATTCTTTCCATATATTCGGAACCGATATTTCGAATAAGCTGAATTTTGGTTGACTGTTTACTCTATTCATGGTGCATATCCCCCAATTGAAACTTATTTCATATTTCTCCTGGTAAAAAAGTTACAGTATAGTCGACTTATAAATTCACGCAAAAATACTATAAACCACTTGAAAAAGATGAACGGTTCACGTTTTAGAAAGAATTAATTATTTTAGAAAACAAAAGTATCTATATATTTTTTCAATAAAACGCGTCGTTCTCAAGTTTTTCCTAATTGTATAAGATTGAATTAGAGGAAAAAATCATGAATTTCAAGAATAATCTGAATGCTGTCCTGAGTTAATCTCATCGAATATTATTTCTTCTCGGGTCTCTCAACAAGTTACCAACGTTGTCAGAATGTTTATCAACTTTGTCAAGACTGAAATCTCTATGATGAAAAAACGTTTGATGTGAAGATATGTTATAATAAAATTCCACATTCGTGGGACATAAAATTGTATTCTGAGAAGCATGAAATTATACATTTTATAGGCAGTTTCTATTTAAAATTCATTGTTACCGGTCCGTCCTTCAGCAAAATATCTATCTAAACAATATAACTCGACACGAGAACGACACTACTATTACATCAATGCACTGAAAGTCATTTACATAATCATCACCTGTTTGCTTCATTCTCTGTAAATAAATAAAGCGTGAACTTCGTTTATGCCGTGTATTGGATCACCGACTAACGTTTTAGGTTGGACTGGTTGGAGCACAGAACAACGGTCTTGCGTGGCGGCTACATCCACGGCCTTCTGAAGGGAAGAGTAGGCCGTGGCGACTGAAATTAGGAACGTAGCGCTATATTGGCGAGAATCAGAACTACTCGTTTGGCATTTTCACATAGCAACGCCTAGACGCCTTTAGCGATTGTGATAGTTCATCCGCTAACGATAGGGGACGTACTGCTTTCTTGAGTTCGCATTGTTTGAAGAGAAAATCGGCAACTTGGCATCGTCTTCTCTAGAGTCCTGTGGGTGAATATCACAGAGGATGTGATAAGGTTAGGTCATTGACCCCGAATCATATTACTTTGGTTAATGGAGTTAGGATAGGTTAGTGAAAAACCAATTTTTATGAGATCGAGGAAAATATGAACAAATTATTAGTATCTATAAACTAATCTTCAGGACAATCGAAGAAGGAACTTATTTTGGTGTGAGAAATATCGCTTTCCAATCGCCGAAGCCCGAAATGATCGGACAGAACTGAGTGTTTTGTTAGGAAATATTGTGTTTGTAACATTCTCATGCTTGAGTATTTTTTAAATGTATCACCCAGAATATCTAATGATCACATCAATTTCAATCGAAAAATATGAACTTTGAGGTGTTTGTAAAGAATAATGTCAAGCACGTATTCAGCACTATTTTTTATTCAAATGGCTATATCTCTTCAACAGAGCCGAATTCGGAAAAATGGAAAATGAAAAAAAGGTTTCCTTTAGCATCAAGAATCTATAGTTAAAATATATGTACAAGTCAAAGACTCACCCAGTTTAATTAAGTAAAGCTTTGCTCTCTTATTTTACCTTTCTCGAGAGACTCTGTGAACACTACATTATCTGCGAAAACCGATCGATATAATCGAAATCCGATTTAATCGTTATCAACCAAAGCCGGAACTAGGATTTTAACGCCTGTGTCAGACTCTCAGCCCCTGAGGCTATTTATTTTTCAATAAATGAATATTTCAAATTTAGAGTATTCCGAGTTTTCTAGACGTGGTCCAAAAGGAATTTCCTCTAACATTTCGCCTACAACTGCGATATGGATCTTGAGAGGTTTCTCGGCCGGAGGTTGTAACCCGACGAATGACTGCTCCGAACTGGTGATGTTACTGGATCTAAAGCTGTTTCCATAGCCGCCACCAGTTCGGAGCAGTCATTCGTCGGGTGTTTGGGTGTTTTTTTCAACACACCTGTTCCCGAAAATAAGAAATCTTACCTTCTGAAGCCTTCACACTTTCCTAGCCGAAAGGGAAAGTGGACTCGTGCCTTGAGCAGACGCAAGGTATTTGAAAAATTAAATATTTTTCTGAGATGGGATGAAATGAGAGAAGATGTTCAATAAAATTGAAATTATATTAAATTCCAAGAATTGTTCCATCTACAAAATTGTCATTTCTCGACCTTTTCACGAAACCAACAGTAAATTTAAAAAAACAATAAAACAAAAAAATACGAATGGAGAGTGACGTAGTACCTCTAAATCAAATCATCGAAAATTTCCATTTAATTATAAAAATTTCTCTCTTATCAGACATCGACAATTGAAAAACCGACCGAATATTACTTCCAATTGGCATAGGTAGGTACTCCCTACGATTTAATTCGCATTCCCCCTCCTCCCCCAACCCCGCGATGCACACGTTGTGCTTCTCTACTTCACACCACTAACGGAACTCCCTTAAGGTCGGCGTTTAAAGCGAGTAGGAAAGCTCAGCCGATAGAGGCACCACCGTCCATTTTATGGAATATCTCCATAGAACATGCACTATCACTATCAAGATCTATGAATATCTCTCTGATTATGAATGAAATGTACAATGGCGCTCTCTATCCGAAAATCGCCGAACTATGAGTTAAGTCAATTTGTGGGTAAAGCAGGAAATTTTTTCCGCCAAAATTTGAAATTGGCCATTCTCTGCCAATTCCCTATTTCAAGTTGATCTTCTGAACGAAATTATCAGTAGATTCACTTTTAATCGGAAGTTGAACTATTTTCTTGGGTCTTTCTGTTGAAATAAAACAGAAACATGAGTTGGCTCATTTTCTTCTATTTTTGAAAGAAAAAAAAATAACTGTCGGAATGAAATCGATTAAAATTATTTCAACAAGAACCCTAATCCTTTCTGAGTTCACCCACAAAATCTCAGTTCTCAAAGTGAAATCGTTTTCGAAATCAACTTGAAATAAAAACACACTACATTGAACGCCCACCTTAAATCGAAAAAAAGAAAACTTTTCGCCCTCAGGACGTTCTTCAACTTCAATTAAAAAAAATCAAGTCTCTACGTCGTAAATTAGTGTACTTTCTCGTGAAATAAAGAGACCACTTTTGAATGGTGATTTACCACGATTCAAAAGGTGATACTGCCCCTTAACGGCTTCGTCCGTCGAAGTTTTAATTTATGTGTCCACTGTTATTCTTTTCGTTGGGATTACTTTCATCTAGAATGATTTCAAAAAATCAGTTCCAAGTGGAATAATTCATTTTCATTATCCAGGGTACCATTAAATTAATTCTTATTGATTGAATTAGTAACTTTTTCATGTAGATAAGACATTCTTTCATGTATGCTGCAAAAGTTGGACCTAGTTCTTATGGCCTATTCTGCAAGACTAATAGGGAAGTCATATTCTCGGATTCTTCTTCTTCTTTCTTATATTAGCTGGTAGGTCCTATAAGGAGACGTCAGCATGTTGATAGTTAGTCAGCCTATTCCGACGTAGACCGTATATTCAGGGTTCCATTCGTTTTTCGAGAATTGTTCAGGTCTGTGAGCATAATATATGAAGTTTCCACCATGTAGGTTGCTGGCCTGATCTGATGGCCCTCCTCCTTTATCCGGTCAGGTTACCGGCAGTGGAACCACTGAGCCACTCAATCCACCCAGCAACTCCACAGGCGGAGTTATTCTCGAATCCGTATAATGAAAATATATCATTACTCAAGCTAAGTTCTCTTAGTTTATATTTTCCAGACAATTTGAATTATAATATTTGCGTTTTTGGGATAACAGTTTGAGATAATCGGAATGTGATTCCACCCCATTATTGGCGATTCCAACCACCGATGAGGGCGCTGCTGACTGTAAACAAACATCGCGGAATTCCAGTAACCTCTTTTGAAGCTACGTTGTATGTAAAACAGATTATTTTAAGTGATTTTCTCAGTTCTCGTGATGATTTTGTGGATAATTTCAGTGAATTAATGTATTATTGACAGTACAGTGTCGAGTTTATAAAATTTTGTTATACAAATTGGCTTTTTTCCCTTCTGCTTGGATCGACAATTCACGAGGTATACGATGGAAATTATGTAAATAAATTATTGTTTTGAATGTTATTTATTTTCATGGAAATATACTACAAAATAGCAAAACACAAACACAAAAAGATTCACATCTGCCTAAACTATGATCAGCAAGTTTTCTCCATCTATAGTTTATCCATGCTATTCTTTAGTCCAATTTTTCCAATATAGCGGAGGCATTAATGATAAATAGTACTAAGGCATCTTTCTCAGGAAATTTATGAAAACGTATAGACTGGTGTTTATTATTCCTTGAAGAGCAATTGAAACCACAACAGTTGAATGTGCTGCACTAGAACTAAGCTTACTCATTGTTCTATAATCAATGCACTGGCCTGAAATTGAACATAACATTAGCATTAAAACATGAACCCCTTCGCTCAGATACTTTACCTCATTTAATTCCTATCTTACAGATTAATAAAGGCACAGCTCAGTACCGTGAATTACGATGATCAATTTAGTAACACTCTTATTTATAATTGTGCTATCAACCTTTCTCATCAGTTAAAACTGCACCAGAAAATCAAACTGAAACAAGACGTCTGGTAACCTAAAACATGATAACTTTGTGAATAATATTTGAATTGAATAACACTGAAATAAATACTTTCTCAACAATCTTATTTAAATACTAATTAATCTGTTCAGAACACTAGAAAAACTTCGAAATATCACTCAAGAATACCTGGATATGAAACAAAATAGTATTGCTCAAAAGCACGCGAAACATAGAAGATCTGAAAGCATTACTGGTTTCGAAGTTTGGAATTTTTGCCGAAAGAGGGCGCTTTGATCTTTGGATTCGCCAATTGATGATACTCTTCACTATAAAATTCAGAAAATCGATAGCTTGCGAATCACCTTCATGATCTATTTTCATCTTCGCACATTAACTTAATTTATTCGTGTCGTTATCTCCAAGTTTGCCCTCGCAGTCTTGCTCTAGGGAAAACATGGAGTATGAGTAATTAAAATCGGCCAACCCGTCTTGTTGGAAAACTTCAACTTCATGAATAAAAAATTTTAGCTTGCTCTTTGCGCACGTGCTGAGGCTGTTCAGAGCTCGACAGTCATTTTATTGTCCCAATGGAATCTGCTCTATCGAATTAGGGAGATAGAATCAACTTTCTCCGATGTTTAGTCTTTGCTTGGAACGGGCTGGGTTCACACTCAGAAATATCGAAGTTAATTCACAATTACACAAACATTTCGATGAAAATTTCTATATCCTCGCTTTTCGCCAGATGAAGATTGCATAACCTCATGATTTTAAGGAGTGAAAATCGAGAAAATTCAGTCGCACGATAAAAAACTAATTTTTGTAGATTTCAGGTAGATAATACTTTATTGAACTGAAGAGGTTTTGGTGATACAGAATAACTTCTTGCATTTTCTTATCTTTCCCCATTAACGAATAAAGGATCGTTCCGAAAGAAAATACTAGCTGATAATACCTAAAAATAATTTATCTAAAATTATGAATATAGGTATCAAAAAAGGACACAGAAACTGGCAAAACTATTGCCCAGGAAGACAAGTAAAACTTCCATTTTCATCTAACACATACAGAGTAGATGCTGAATCACGTTTCAATCATTTTAGATCTCATCCGAGCTATATAACCCAACTTCGATAAGCATGAACGTGGGTTCTTTCATACCAGGTTTTTATTCATTCATTCATTCATTCATTTATTTCATACAGTAGACATACATGTAAAAAATATTTCGTCATCAAGTTTTACATGACACGTCGAGTAAAATTAAATCATATACACATATAAATATAACAGGTATACGTTAGCAATAAATAATTTAAAAAATATAAATCACATTACACTGTATATACAAAAATACAAACAAAATACAAGTGCATTAGTTGAGCAACTCGTTTATATGATATATTGTGTTCATCAGCAAAAGATTTTTCACTTTTTTATTGAATTGTCTTTCATCTAGATTCTTTATGTCATCCGGCAGCTTATTGTACAACTTGAGGAAGATGCAATTAGGGCCATGCTCTTCCTTTTTCATACGAAGGCGGGGTAAAGCATACTTATTCTTTTCTCTTGTATTATAAGAATGAATCACTGTGTGTCTTAGGTACTTTCCCCGGTTCGCGTGAAAATAATTTACACAGGTGAGTATGAAGACAGATGTGATGGTAAGTATGCCTTCTCGCTTAAAAACGTCCCTGCAGCTTTCTGTGCTTCTCATGTTGAATAATGTTTTCTAGGCTTGCTTTTGTTTCAAGATTACCCTTTCTGCATCTTTACACTGTCCCCAGATTATGATTCCATACACTGCTGAACTATGGAATGCAGTGTAATAAGTATGTTTTGCCGTAACCTGATCTGCTATTTCCTTGATGCGACGTATCATGAATATGGCAGTCGATAGTTTTTTACAAAGTACGTCGATATGGTTACTCCATCTTAAGGATGACTGAAATTGCAATCCCAGGTAAACAACACAATTTTCATTGGATTCTTTGGTCGTGAAAATCAGTTTTTGAGTTTTATCGGTGTTGAAGACTAATTCATTTGCTGAGAACCACATGCATCCCCTTCAGCCACCATCGACTTTCCCTGTAGTTCAGCGCGAGCTCCCGATTTATTGAGAAAGCCAGTGTCATCGGCGTAACAGCAAGTTCATCTGAGCGGATATTCGGGAAAATATCGTTTTTATATATTAAAAACAATATCGGCCCCAGTATGGAACCCTGCGGGACACCGATCTTCAAATCTTTGAGTTGAGATGTTTCATTGTTCCACGCGACCGCCTGTCTCCTTTGTGTGAGATAGGATCCGAACAAGTTGTTCGGCAGAAATTGTAGCAGCAAGTGAATGTGCGAAGGAATTATTTTAGTTGAAGACTCTTTACAGTGGAATCATACAATTGAAAGATTTGCCTGTGTTGATGGTTGACAATGAAGCAGCTGTTAAACTCGCTCAAAATCCAGAATTCCACAAACGCACAAAACACATAAGGATCAGACATTTTTTTGTCAGAGAATTAGTCTTGGATGGTGAAATAGAGGTTCAGAGAGTAGAAGGCAGTAAACAAATTGCTGATCTAATGACCAAAGCTTTATTTCGACCTAGATTGGTTCTCTTGAGAAGTTTAATGGGTTTATGTTCAAGAGACATTACATCAATTAGGGAAGGTGTTGAAGTGAACTCTTGAACTTTATTTAAATTGATGTATTGTTGTTTCTATTAGTGTGCTGATAAAAGCAATATGTCATGTTGATTAAAAAAAATAAAAAGTCATATTCACTTGAAGATTTTTCGTTGTCTAATAATAAAACTATAAATACTTCTCTGTAAGGGTTGATCTCATTTTACATCAACAGGCTTTTCCTCTTCCTCCATAATGGTTGAGCTTTTTCAACAGGATTTCGTGATTTCGTGATTCAAAAGCCTTGATCAGATCCATACACACGAGTTCAGCTTCCTCTCCGTTGTTGTAGGCGTTTATAATCTCTTCGAGAACCTCAATCATTGCTGTTACAGTTGATCGACCATGCCTAAAACCATGTTGAGAATCATGTATTATTGAATGCTTTTCTAGGAATTTAGTTAGGCGGTTCTTCAGAATGTGTTCAAATATTTTTGATATGGCTGGTAGTACAGATATGGGTCTGTAGTTGGAAACATCATCTGCGTCGCCCTTCTTGAATACTGGACATACCTTAGCTACTTTCAGCTCTTCAGGAAAAACTTCTTGTGCTAGAACCATCTGTATACCATTTAATGGTATTTACGTTGACATTCAGGGTGGTGTATTCGTTTTTCCTTTTTACATAGCATCGTGTTAAAGTTTTTTTCAATGCTTACATCTTTAATCATAATCTCACTTGGCAGGTTCGCTTATTCTACGGATGCCCTATTGGAAGTTAGCCAATTGGCCTACTAATATCAGACACCCTGTAGGTTCTTCGAGACATATACGAGGATATATTGAAAAATTCTTGGCCTACTATAGAACCAAACAAATTTCAATGTCGAAATATTTTATTACTCAACATATTCTCCTCTTAATTGAATACATTTATTACAACGAACCTGCAACGTCTCTAGACCTTTAAAAAAAATGTTTCTTCTTGCTCTGCAAACCAGTCCTCCACAGCTTTTATTACCTCCTCGTTGGAAGAAAATTTACGACCTTGTAAACTTTCTTTCAGTTGAGGAAAGAGATGAAAGTCGGCTGGAGAAATATGGTGAATAAGGGGGGTTTTCTAGTAATTCTAACCCTGAATCACGATTTTTTTGCATGGTAACATGAGATTTGTGTACTGTGGCTTTGTCTTGTGAAAACAAAATACCTTTGGATAGATTTCCGCGTCTTTTCTCTTTAATTTTTTCCCGTAGAGTGGTCAGTAATGTCGAATGGTAATCTCCAGTTATTGTTATACCCTTATCCAAAAAAATCAATTATGATTACTCCATGTCAATCCCAAAACACCGAAGCAAGAACTTTTCCAGCAGATTTTTAGACACGAAAATTCTTAGGTCTTGGAGAACCAGAGTGTCGCCATTCTATCGATTGTTGCTTTGTTTCTGGATCGTTAAAATATACCCAAGTCTCATCCATAGAAACAATTCGGTTTAAGAAGTCTACATCGTTTTCAAATCGAGCACAGATCGAACGCCATGCTTCTAACCTTGCACGCTTTTAGGCAACATTCAAACATTTGGGAATCCATTTTGCAGAAATTTTTCTCATGTCCAAATTGACGTGAACGCGTTCGTATGAAATCTTCAGTGCTTCAGATACCCGTTTTAGCCCAATTCGACGGTCTGATAAAATCATGTCATGAACTGCATCGATATTTTCGGGGACTGACACAGAAACTGTCCTTTCCGATCGGTCATCATCTTCAATGGAAAATTTACCTCTTTCAAAGCTTGCAGTCCAATTTTGCATGGTCGCATACGACGGACATTGATCACCAAGGGTATTAAGCATATCTTCGTAAATCTGCTTACCTCTTAACCCTTTTAAATACAGGTACTTGATGATGACTCGATACTCCAATTTTTCGATTTTTACAATTTCGGTGGACATCTTTTTTTTATTCATTGCGTAACTCTGGTTTACTTTTTTGACGTCGAACTCTACACTGACACTTCTTATTAGTTATTGTTCGTTGATATGGTATCACAATATTTTGTTTATGCATGGAACTGGGGACTGGTCTAGGCTAACTAGATATCAATAAATCCTCGAATTCACAGATTTGTCCTGCATTGATTCCCATTCTATTCAATAAATTCATATTTCTTCACTTCCGTGAGCGTGAGTATGCTATGCTGTTAAAGGCATACTTCTTAATTAAGTCTCGTTTATTCACAACATCTTCCACTCATCTTTCACTTATGGTTTTATAAAATATCCATTAATCTCTCACGTTTGAGTGGGATGTAATAAATTCAAATGGTTGAATTAGGAGAGCGATTGAACAGCAGCATTCTGCCACATTCTTGAATGACCTGAATACAAAGTGGAAGGTAGCAAATCGGGTTTAAAATGGCATAAATGCTTCAGTGAAGGGGATTCCTGAGGGATGAACTGAAAACAGTCATTACCGTTTCAATTAAGTCGTTGGAACGTAAGTGCGAACCGTAAACGTGCCATAGATTTCGGAAGAGGAACAATGGGAACTGAAGAAATTGTTAATTTTCCATCTAGAGAGAAATTGAATAGAATACGAAGTTAATGGAAGAACATCAAAAGAATTAATGAATGTTCCATATCATTCCACTCATTTGCTAGGACCGGATCAAGGTTTCTCAGACTCAAACATCTTCTTCCTTTCTGAAATTGGATAAAGATAAATTTTTTGTGAATTTCTAGGCGCAGCTTGTATTCACATCCGAACATTCGAAGCTGAAGAGTGAGATTGACCATGCTTTGAGAAAATGACTTTTTTGGAAGATCAATACAAATAATTACTCAATTCAGTTAAGCCATATTTCTGTATCCAAAATATCTTCGTCTTTTTTTTTGTATTATAATAATAATAATAATCTCGATAAATGCGCCATAGTACGTCATCAGGAAGGATAAAATGGAGAACACTCAGGAACAATTTCAGGACATCCACAGTATGTTGCCTGAAGAGACCTACGAATATCTGGGTATTCCTCAAAATCAACGGATTGACCACACCCATTTGAAAACTGACTTCACAGCGAAATATAAAAACAGGGTGACCAAAGTGCTCAAAACAAGCTGTCTGCTAAAAACCAGATCGATGCCTTGAGTTCTTGAGCTACGCCAGCTCTGACCTAGACTTTCGGAGTCTTGAAGTGGTCAGATGCTGATCTGAATGAATTGGTCCGACTCACCCGTCGCCTAATGACAAAGTTCCGATGTCTGCATACCATTGCGGTGAAAAGGCTTTATCTACCTAGAAGAGATGGCGGACGAGGTCTGTTGAACATTTATAAGCTCTGCAGAACCCAGGAGAAAAACTTGAGGCAGCGACTGCTCGAGTCGGAAAATAGCCTGATGAAATTGGTGACAACAGAGGATAAGGGATACGCACCTCTGAACCTACAACACAGAGAACTGACGTTCGATATCACCACCAGAAGCGAAGATAGAAGTATATGGCGGGAACAAGCTCTGCACGGCAGCTTTCCCAAACATCTTGAGGGGGAAAATGTCGATAAATTAGCTTCTTTGTCGTGCTTGAATGCGGGACAATTGTATCCTGAAACTGAGGGATTTCTGACGGTTATCCAACACCGAGTTATAAGAACTCGCAACTACGAGAAGCACTGTTTGAAGCTGAACGTGGAAGACAAATGCAGAAAGTGCTGCGCAGTTGGCGAGCCTATTGCACATATAATCGCCGGTTGTCGAGTTCTTGCCGACAACGCTATCTGGGCCGACACAACCAAGTGGCAAAAATTGTTCACCAGCATGGTTTTTTGGATGCCATATTACAAGTATCAACCTGCAGCAGTGTTGGAAACGGACGCAGTGGTTCTCTATTGGGACAGGCCCATAGGAATAAACGAAATTTAATCCCATGAAAGAAATCTTGCGGTGGGAGAAAATCATCAACAATATACCACTATGAATTCGCAAGAGTATCTTTCAAACCCCGAACAAAAAAACCATCAACCCCTCAAAAAACATGAACATGATAAAAGAGCAATCACACAACAAAATGAACCAATTATTACAAACAACAAAATATGAAACTTCTGTGTGCGTCTGTATTGCAGACGAAATAAAGATTTTCAGATGAACTGTTTTCAAGTTATTTTTGTGCCTTGTGGTTTTTTGTCAGAATCACATCTGCTTCAATACCTCACAAAAATCCTCGAGAAAAATATAAATATTCTTTTTAAAAGATAATGTAACTGTGAATGGTGCCCAAATTGAAAGAGCTTGCCTTACATGTGATTTCAACAACATTTGCATGAAATCATCTTCAAACATCAAATTATACGTACCGAACTATTGGATGAAATACAGATGTAATGAGCTTTTCTGAATTTCATGTGTTTTTTCCAATTTCCTACAGCTCTTTAAAAATCACTCTTTACTCAGATTTTGTAAAATAAAAATTCGCTTCGAAAATATTGGACAGGATGGACTCAGCTTCATCCGATGAGAGTAGATCCAAGTACATTAAAGTTCATGAATTTAAGTAAAACCAGAATCCTTCTCTCTCAAGCCAATTTCGAGAAAACTCAGTGAAATAAAAATTCTCTTCGAAAATATTGGACGGGGTGGACTCAGCTTTTTCCGATGATGTTCACTCCGAGTACATATAAGATTCATGAATTATATTTCGGCCTCGTTTCGTAAATAAGAGAAGTCGTAGTACCTTCGCTGCGCGCTAAGTTCCACACGTTTCAAAGCAAACACCCCACTACACCAGCCGCCCTGCGTATTAGATACTTACCAATATCATGCCTCAGTCTTCGTTTGTGTGCCGAGTCGAGCGCATGCGTTGTGTTCCGCTCTGTGTTTATCGTTCTTTGGTGCGTTCCATAGAAGTGTGTTTGCCATGCCTAATCATCGGGCTCACAAGAGTCACAAAAGACATCGAAGTAGATCCCGTGAGGACGACGATTGGATAAGAAAGAAGTTATCTGCTTTGCAGAAACAGCTGGACGACATTAATGAGCATAAATCGAAGCGATTGAAACGTAGAAACCGCAGCCCTAGCGTCGTTTCGTCGGGAAGCGATAGTAATGGAACTAATGGGTCGACTCGTCACTCTGTGAGGGGCGAGACAGAGGAACTACGGGGTAATATGGAGGAAACCCAAGGTATTTCGAACAATTTATCAATAAATGATATTCAGCTGTTTTTGGTGACAGCAATTATTGTTGTTTTTGGTAACGACAATTAAAGTTGTTTTTGATAACAACTTTTATGGTTATTTTTGGCAATAACTACCGATGTGCTTTTGGCAGCCATCTTCAGTGTGTTTCTTGGCAACACAGTGTCTATTTCTTTTGGTAGAAAGCCTTTTATGATTGGCTCATAATTTTATTTATTTCTTCTAGTTCAGGAAGAACAAGAGATTTTCGAATCAGAAGAAGGAAATACGATCCAAACGGGCTCACCTTCAGGTGAAGACCTTTCAACGCTATTGGGTAGCGAACCAACCCCAAAATCGGTTAGAGGGCCACCTGTTCATCAGGCTATTGTGTCTAGATGGACGAATATAATAAAATGCGGCTTGGAGGAAGATGTTAAACAAGAAATACTGAAGAAATATTTGATACCAGAGAACCTTTCTGCTTTAGAGTTTCCAGAGGTCAACCCGGAAGTTAGTGCAGCTATATCACAACAGGTTTCGCAAAGGGATTCTCGTTTAATCCGAAAGCAGGAACAGTTGGGAGCCAGCATATCAGCTATTGGTGAGGCCATCTCTCTCTTAATAAATAAGGATAATGGGGTAGACAAAAAGTGTATCCAGTTATTGGGTGATGCTGGTCGTCTTTTATGTGATTTCCACCATATGGAACTAATTACCCGTCGTGACCTCATATTGATAAATTTAAATAAAGATTTGAAAGCTACCTTATCCGGAGCTCCAGTTGACAAGTTTTTGTTTGGCGAAACCCTAGAGGAGCGGGTAAAAGCAGCCAAAAACTTGGAGAAATCAAGTACGGATCTCAAACTCAAAACATTCAAAAAATCGTCACGTCCTTTAAACTCCAAGAGTCCTCCCCAAACTGTGAAGGGGGCAGGGGTAGGACGCCAGTACCAGAGAGCTCCCTCTCATCAGTCTCACCGGTTCAACTCCTTGAAGACCAACTACAGGGGGACACAGAGGTACCGACAGAAGAAGACGAGAGAAGACCCTCAGAATGCTTACCGAAAAAATACCTCCAGGCATCCCCACCCATAAATATTGAGGTTTGTACTCATGCTGGTAGATTGAGTCTGTTCTTTGATGAATGGTGCAGACTCACCTCCGATGTAGTTATTTTGGACTGCATCAGGGGGTTCAAATTACCTTTTTTAACAAAGCCACTTCAAAAAACAGTTCCCACGCATCCACAATTCAATTCATGTGAGAGACGTAATATAAAGTCCTCTATTAAAGATCTGCTGGAGATGGGTGCTGTTTCGGTTGTGAGCTCTTGTGAGGGTCAATATATATCAAATATTTTTTTGGTACCAAAGCCGGGTGGCAAACAGCGGTTGGTAATCAACCTCAAATCCTTGAACAATTACATAAAAACTAGTCATTTCAAGCTAGAAGATTACCGAGTGGTTACCAAAATTTTACAGAAAAATTATTTTATGGCCACCCTTGATTTAAAGGACGCCTACTTTTTAATACCAATATTTGAGCCCCACAGAAAATATTTAAGATTCTTGTTTGACAATAAGTTGTTCCAATACAATTGTTCACCGTTTAGTCTCAACTGTGCACCTCTAGTATTCACAAAATTGCTGAAGCCAATCTTATCCAACTTGAGAGAAAAAGGTTTTCTTTCTGTTGTATATTTGGATGATTTTTTGTTACTGGGCCGATCGTTTCAAGACTGCAAAAATAATATAAATGAGACGATAAGAACATTAAAAAAATTTGGTTTCGTTATTAATTTTAAAAAGAGCAATATTACACCATCTCAGTGTGTGAATTATTTGGGCTTTACTTATAATTCTATAGACATGACAGTTTCCGTTCCCAAAGAGAAAATATTTAAAATGACTAGGCTACTGAAAAAGTTTTCAAGCTCAGAAACTTGTAAAATCCGTGATTTTGCAAAATTTCTTGGCACCCTGACCTCCATCTGTCCTGCAGTTAAATATGGATGGCTGTATACTAAGTTACTTGAACGTCAAAAATTCTTAGCTCTAAAAAGAGCTGGAGGAAATTATAACTCCATTATGAAGTTATCTTCTATTCTGAAACCTGAATTTGATTGGTGGCTCCAAAACATTCAAAAGGCTTCTAACAATATCAGGGTTGATTCATACCAATTGGAAATTTTTTCGGACTCTTCTAAAAGTGGATGGGGTGCATACTGTGATGGAGAAAAATGCCATGGTTTTTGGTCAAAATCTGAGAGCAATTGCCATATAAACCAATTGGAGCTTAAGGCTGTCTTCCATGCCCTTAAATCTTTTACAGAAAAATTGTCGAACTGTAACATCTTGTGCAGAGTTGACAATACAAAAGCTCTTGCTTGTATTAACAGAATGGGAAGCGTTATATTCCCGATTTTGAATGATATCTCTCGTTCCATTTGGAATTGGTGTGAGGAAAGAAAGATCTTCATTTTTGCTAGCTATATCAGATCGGAAGATAATTCAGAAGCAGATTCGGAATCTCGTGTAAAACTTTCAGAGGAAACTGAATGGGAAATTAACGATTTTGTTTTTCAAAAAATAGTACAAGAGCTTGGTCAACCAAATATTGATTTGTTTGCAACAAGACACAATACCAAATGCAAGAGATTTATATCATGGATGAGAGACCCAGAATGCGAGGCAGTTGATGCATTTACCCTGAATTGGGACAAATATTTTTTCTATGCATTCCCTCCTTTCGCCTTAATATTAAGGGTTCTGCAAAAAATTATAAGGGAAAAAGCCAGAGGTATTGTCGTTGTCTCATTTTGGACCTCTCAACCATGGTACCCGCTGTTTCTATCATTATTGGAACATAAACCCTTATTTTTCCACCCTAACCAAGAATTACTTTCTTTCAGAGGAACGCCCCATCCACTTTGGCGAAAAATTTCCCTGGTGGCAGGGACATTATCCTACAAGCATTGAAGTCAGGTGGTGTGCCAGTTGAATCATTAAAAATTTGCTTAGCTTCAATAACTCCCTCTACAATTCAACAGTACAATACGGGTTTAAAACCTTGGTGGTTATTCCGAAAGAACAACAAGTCAGACATTTTTTCAGCATCTGTCACTGAAATTCTAGAGTTTTTTACTTATCAGTATAATGAGGGAGCATCATTTTCTTCTCTAAATTCGTATAGGGCGGCTCTCGCCCAGATATTAGAACCATCCCTAACATCGGATTTTCGTATAAAGCGATTTTTCAAAGGGTTACATAACTTGAGACCACCTTTGCCAAAGTACAATAACACTTGGGACCCGGGAACGGTTTTATCTCATTTGAAATTGTTACCAAATAATAATTTGAGTTTGGAGGAATTGACAATGAAATTAGCAATTCTCCTTGCGTTGGCTACGGGACAGAGGGTTCAAACATTAGCCAACATAGACGTCAACAACATTGTTGAATATGAAAATAAAATCGAAATTAAAATCCCCAACAGAATCAAAACCACTAGAAGGGGTTCTATCCAACCAACTCTTGTGTTACCGTATTTTGATGAAAATGAAAATATTTGCCCTTCACGAATACTCCTGGCCTACCTTGAAAAAACAAAAGAAATCAGGAATAATTGTGAACGTCTTTTTATAACATTCAAGAAACCTTTTCATAATGCCACTGCCCAATCAATATCTAGGTGGTTGAAAATTATATTGAAAAAGTGTGGTATAGATACCAATCATTTTACGGCCCACAGTACACGGCATGCTTCCACTTCAGCGGCTATGAAAAAAGGTGTTTCATATGATACCATCAGGTTAGCTGCTGGCTGGACTGAACGTTCTGCTACGTTTGCCAAATTTTATAATAGACCGCTTAAGGAAGATAACAATTTTGCTAAGACTGTCCTTAGTTGTTGACAGCTTCATAATGTCACTTTATTTTCTTGTTTGCACATGTTTGTTTTGCGCTATATTGATAGCTCAATATTTACGTTAGTTACTTTTTTTTCCGAAAAACTGTTAGTTTGTATAAACAAAGATTATATATTTTGAAGAAAAATATATATATAATGTAATATTTGTTGCAATTCACTTTAAACAGCTACGACTTCTCTTATTTACGAAACGAGGCCGAAATATAATTAACAGATCAAACGAACTTACCTTAAGTGAAGTTCGATCTGAATTATATGAGGCCTCGTTGAAGTAAATAAGTCCCACCTCACCCAATTTTATATCCCTTATTGCAACAAATTTAGCTTTAAAATAACTGAGGCATGATATTGGTAAGTATCTAATACGCAGGGCGGCTGGTGTAGTGGGGTGTTTGCTTTGAAACGTGTGGAACTTAGCGCGCAGCGAAGGTACTACGACTTCTCTTATTTACGAAACGAGGCCTCATATAATTCAGATCGAACTTCACTTAAGGTAAGTTCGTTTGATCTGTTAATTTTAGTTGAAACAGAATCTTTCTATCTCAAGCCAATTTCGAGAAAACTCAGATTTCGTAAAATAAAAATTCGCTTCGAAAATATTGGACAGGTTGGACTCAGCTTCATCCGATGAGGGTAGATCCAAGTACATTAAGGTTCATGAATTTTAGTAAAACCAGAATCCTTCTCTCTCAAGCCAATTTCGAGAAAACTCAGATTTTGTGAAATGAAAATTCTCTTCGAAAATATTGGACAGGATGGACTCAGCTTCATCCGATGAGAGTTGATCCAAGTACATATAAGATTCATGAATTTTAGTAAAAGCAGAATCCTTCTATCTCAAGCCAGTTGTTTCCAAATGAATTGATATAAAGTAGGACAGATTAATATTTATTCATAAGAGTAGCAGAATAAAACATTGATAATTTTTTTTATTAGTAGTAACGGACTATTCTGTCCCTTATTTTTCAGAAAGATTTCAACACTCGTTTTTTGATTTTAGTAAAATGAAACAGCATAACTGAATCTTTCAACCATTTTTATATACGTGAAATATTTCCAGTATAAACAGAGAAAAAGTTTCTTTAGCATTCGCCAGGTCTTTGAAATTATATTGAATTCACATAACATTTTATCAAATTCATTATTTTTTCAAAGTAAATCAACATTTTGACCAATACGTACTCACTACGATTTTTATGCAGAAATGACAACGTTGCGGGCGTTTCTGACCATAGCCTAACATTTCCAAAATATACGCGGTTGAATATGTCAGAATTTCATGGTAAAGCGGGATACTTTATGAAATATGAATAGCATTGTTCTTGTTCAGTTTCGCTCAGAAGGAAAGTAATTATTCTGTGATTCCATTATACATACATAATTCCAAACTAGAGAAACATCCAGATTATCGTGAAAATTGATGATCTTGTTTCAAATTTTATCGAGTAAAGCTAGGAATATCTCGAACAGGTGGAATGCTGGCTACATAAACAAAATTTTGCGAATATTAAGGCTATGTTTCATCATATAAAGAAAAAGGTTTTTTACCTCTGATGTCTGATGTTCTGAGGGAAAAATACTCTTCTATAAGGATTGAAACAGCTTCGCGGTAGAAAAAGCTGTCCTAATCACTCAGAAAATATCTGTGAGTAACAACTCAAATTTTCTTCGTTAAGTTTTGTCGATGTATTAACGAGCAAAATTTAACGTTACAACATGTCTGAAAATTCGACAAAAATTTTATGGATGACCTAGATGCCAATGAAATAAAAAGGTCAACGAATATTTCAAGTATACGGATTTTTTGAACGTTTGAAAACCAAAGTCATTATGAGCATTTTATAGATTTTAAATTGAATTATATTTTTGTTCAACCGTTTTCTCTCTTTTTCTTCTCTTGAGGTTACGGACTTGTGAAATTTAGTACTTCATTTGATCAAATTCACTATGTAGGGTAAAGAATTTCATCTCAACTCCATTTAAATAATTTTCTCCCATGTTGATTTTTTCCTACGAAACTTGCATGAATGAACGCTTGAACGTTTTATAATTGATGCGCTGTTATTGTCGAATTTTCATAGGCATTCTCAATTCCATTTCATGGCTTCATAATCAATTATCAAGCGTGAATAGTGAATGAAATGTAGCGCCACATTATAAATTTAAAATGGAGTCGCAGTAAAATAACGTAATTTCTATTCATCAACTATTTATTTGATAATTATTTACATTTTATTGGGGATGCTGTTGTTACAAACTGGCGAATGAGCCGGTGCGTGAAATAATTTCTGTATTAGTCTCGGACAAATAAACGGGTATCCAAAAAAACGAGTTACAATTACAAAAGCATTGTGAGCCGGATCAGATCATCTTCCTGGAAAATTGTTTTATGTAAATGAATCGAAACACGTGAAGAAATCCTTTGTTTGATAAAAATTGCCGCATTTGACTCAAGGTTGCAGGGTTATTTTTCTTCAATGCTGCATTTCATGTATGTTAGGGAAAATAATTGTTTGTGGGTAAGATTTTGATTTCTTTTTCTTGAAACCAAACGGAGATTTGGAAATATATTGTTCGATATGACTTGACAGAATTTTTATAATAATTTTTTCAAATAGTTTTCCTAACAGTGTTCAGTATTGTGATAGGCCTCTATAGCTTTCAACTTTTTCATTATCCAAGTTTGGCTTAGATATATTCATTATATGGCCTATTTTCATATTTCAGGGAATATTTCCTTATTCAGGCAGTGTTCATAAATATTTATAAGGTGTTTCTGTGTTGTTCCACTCAATTTTTTCAATATCAGCCGTGGTATGTTATCATTACCTGGGCTGTCTCTTCTGTTGTCGAATTACCCTTTGGAATTTTATTTTTATTGAAGGAATTGTCATATCAAGAATTTATCTGTTCCTTATGTTGATAAATTTTTTTATTTGGGTTAGGATGTTGCCAAGGCGTTCGCGGTGAACACTTTGAACATCTACTTCATTACCATTCATAATTTTTGTATTACATTATAGTTTTTGATATTGTTCCAAATTTCGATAAACACTTGATTTTATTTTTCTTCTACTTTTATTTCTGCAATTAACATTTCTGAATATTCAATTACGCGACCTTTCAAACGATGAATCACAAGCCCATAATCCTTATTTGAAAAATTGGGGGTTGTATCTGTCTTTTGATGGGGTTGAAGGTTGTGTTTGCATTTTACGAAGAAGAATGACCATTTGAAATTTAAATTTGACGAGTTTTCCATTATTCCTTTCCACACTGCGTACTTTTTCGCGACGAGAAGAAGAGGCTGGAGAAATTTATCCTTTAATTATGAAAATCAAGGATTGAATTTTATTTGCAAATTTCAAAAATTTGAATGTACGGAAGTTTAGTGCGAAAAGAATAAAGCAAATTTTTTACAAGAAGTTGCGACCCTGAATTCTATATTCTCCATTATCTTTTCATTGAAGATAACGTTTAGGGATTGCGAAGAAAATCTCCACACGAAGGGATTTTTCAATGTAGCTGAAGGGAGAGGATCACTTATTTATAGAATGAAGGGAAAGGATAAAAGCTCAGAATGATGAGTTCATTAATTTCAAAGTTTCAGCTACCAATCTCATTCAAATGCCATTAATTGTTTTAAACTCTTTTATCGCCAAGTGATAATGCTGAAGGGGGTCTTTCCAATCAGAATTCTGTCCAGGTCTTTGGTTTGTCTTTGTGAAAGGCGTTCATCAAATGTCATGGGAGTAATTACCAGGGGACGTTTTGAGGGATCGTCTTCTTTTTTATTTTATATGGTGTTCTATGTTCATGGTTTAACCCTTGGTAGAACAAGTATGTGTTATGTCTGTTATACAGATTGGTTTTGAAATATTATCAAATTTTGAAGAACTCGTATCATGAAAGTTGTTCGATCGATTTGCTTCAAATTCATTAGGACGCTTCATTAGCTCTGGCTAAACAAACAGATTGAAAGGAACTTGAAAATACTCGGCCGTACTTAAAAAAAATCCTTTTTACTAATAAGGATCTGCTAAACATCCTGTTCATGATTTTTGGGGAAACTGCTTATTACGTTGAAACTCTCACCTCCGCCAAGAAGACTTCTGATGCGTAGTTCCAATGGTATTTCCAAAGTTCCATTTCACATTGATTCTATTGATGTTGACAGCACCTGGACTGTCTGAAAGTGGAATTTTGGTAACTTCTAGGCATCCCAGTTAAATTTCACAAAGCGTAATCACCAGTGATCGGAGGTTGATCTAGAATCAAATCGATTTGACAGTTGAGAGAAAACAGAGAATCAAGCCGTTAATCTCCGATCACCAGTGATAACGCTTTGTGAAACCCACTGTAAACGTCATAGTGAATACTACCATAATCGATTAATAAGCTTATATGACAAAGCGACAAAAGAGCATGTCCGTCTATTATGATTTAAAAATTCACTTATTCGTTATATTGTGTCACAATATTATCCACAAACCTCTCCAAATGAGTTTCTTGCACAAGAATATGACATGCATGCGACTGGTGCTGACGAAATCTCGACAGCTACTTCAATGTGTCGAATATGTCTGCTGAAAATGTAACCTTTCGTTCACGAGAAGTTTGAGAAAGAGCCATGAATAATAACTATCCTCGAACGCCTCTAAAACAAGCAATGAAAGATTCCCAATCGTTCCAGTCGAGCGAGAAATTGTTACTATCGAATCTTTGTATTTATTGTGGAAAGGTGAAGCTTGAAAAATAAACCATTTTCTCCTCCATCAGTTTCCTGATCCTGAATCCGGAATTTCAAAAATAAACGAATCCACGAAAGCACTTTCCGACTGGGATGTGTCAAAACCCTTTTCAACCTTGCTACTCGTATGACTGATTTATGAGGATATGTCCGGATCGAAACTCATCAAAATTTCTCTGTTCCAGTGTTCCGTCAAGGAGACACAGGTAAATGCTGGTACGCCGTCATGAATGGAATATTAGAAGTGAGGATAATGGCACCAGAAACAGAAAACAAGGTGAGCATTTAATTATTACTATTTGCTCGATGAATGTTAATGAAACAGATATTTTGAGAACAAAACAACCGTTAGGAAGTGTTGACACTGGGACGCAATACATATTCACTAAATCCTTTAGTTTAGTTTATTTTTCAGTCGTCATATTATTGTACAGAATTACACATTTGAAGAAATAAAGAAAAATATATTGGAAAACTTCTCTTTCATTTGGAAACCTACATAATTGAGTTTCTTTCTTTTATGTTTTGAAAATAATATCATCCAAATGACGGCCTCGGCGAGCGACGCCACAAGTGGAGTCTTTCGCGGAAGTTTTCCATTACTCTTTCCAGCAGAGCGGTTTCAATTTGGATGATTTCCTACTTTATTGCCTCTTTCAAGTCAACAGGGGTCCTAGGGCGATGTTTGAAGACCTCATTCTTGAGAAAGAAAGAAATCACAGGGACTCAGATCCCGGGAGCGCGGAGGCCACGAAATGACCTCCTGTTGGGAGATCACTAGATCGGCGAACATGTCATGCAGAATCTCACGGGAAAGACGGACTGTATGGTCTGTGGCTCCATCCTGCTGGAACCAGAAGTTCTCTGTGTCATGCACTTCCCCATACTCTTCAATTTTCGGCCTCGAAAATTTCTCCAACATGTTGCAATATCGTTGGGACGTCACAGTGATTGTAGCGAAGCGTTCCTCAAAAAAGTGAGGATCGATGGGTTACCTCAAGAATGGGGCCTTCAAACATCGCCCTAGGACCCTTGATGTCTTGAAAGAGGCAATCGAGGAAGAAATCATCCAAATTGGAACCGCTATGCGGAAGAGAGAATTGCAAAACTTCCGCGAGAGACTGCATATGTGCGTTTTGGATGATATTATTTTCAAGACATTAATGAAAAAAAAACTTTATTATGTAGGCTTCCCAAATAAATAAAGAATTTTTTGACTATGTCTTTTCGTATTTTTCCAACAGTCCCATCAAATGTAGGAGAACCAGTTGCCCCACCCTGTATTATACTTGGTACTAGCAGGAATTAATCAGTAGATTCAAAAACGTATTTCAAAAAGAATATTTTTTATCAACAAATGCCTATAAACATTGAAATCTCCATAAGACGATCGAATATTCTGTATAACACTTCGACCTCTGAAGACATTTATTTAGTACTAGAGACCCTCACTGGCTTCGTACGGATGCAATGCTGGTACTAAATACCTACTACAGAATGTCCTCATAAACAACGTTTGCAGCTTCTTTGTCATTAGACAATACAAACATATTTTATTTAGAAGTTACTCTTGAAAGAGCGATTGAGAGAAACACGGCCTTTGACGCGCTATTTACAGGCCCACGCGGCCATCTGGATCGGTATTGCCGGCGCCGCACCGCTATGTCTTCTTGAATATTCATTTAAATTACATGTTGCAAAGAGCCTTATGGATCTATATTGAATGGACAATGTATTTGAGGTACTCAAATGGATAAGGATTAATGCTGAATTGCTTAAAATAATTTCCAGAAAAAGACATTTTTTTCCTGTAGAATGAAATATCATTGCGGACTTTTTTGTTGACCTTTTTTAGGTGTATAATACCGAGTACATCATTTTGATTCATCTCGTGGGGTTCAGTCAGCGTTTGCAATGTAAGCGCAAAAAATGTGTTTATTAACGACATCACATTAGAAACCTGTAAATTCATCAGTGTTTCTCTACAATATTATGCACGTATCATACAAATAAACCTTCTTCTCGAATCACTTTATCTATTAAAAAAAAGCGTTTCAAAATTCACGTTGTAGGTAGATATACTCCTTGAAGGTAGATCCATCTTTCAGATAGATCCACCTTTAAGGTAGATCCACCTTTAAACTAGATACAACTAGCTAGATTCGTATTCCTAAATTCGATTGGAAAAAAAATTGGCAGCTGTCAAAATTGAAAAAAGAGCAACTGCCGAAAGAATTCGTTTAGTAATGCTGACCATTAGATCCACCCTCTAAGTAGATTCGCATTTCAGGTAAATCGAGAGAACTCGATATGTTCCGGGCCATGCTTCCAAAGTTGATTTAGAAAGTATTTCACAGAGAAGTCAGGGATGGCTCTTATTAACAAAACGAAAATGATAACACATTCCAGATTACACGCATTTAATTCAGTTAAGTACATTTGTTGACTGGGTTTGAATAATTTTGTAATTACCAAGAAGGAAATTCCTTCTAGAGGCCGGTAGTTTAAACCAAATAGTTCGAGGCATATTGATATAGCGCTCTACTCGCCTTAAAGCGGAAAAGCAGTTATTCCTTTTATGATACTATTAACTGTTAATAATAAAAGCTATCGTAGAATTAATACAACAGTGATGATACATCGATCAATCAGATACATCGGGTTCATTGATATAAATATCAGCAATCATCATCGAGGAGACAAGCGAAAGTTTCATCCCATCAAAGAGAGTATATGCTGACCTAGGTTTCGATCTGTTTAGATCCCTCAAGAACATCGAAAAAAGGATCAATTCGATTTGCGATTCGCAAATATTGTTTTCGAAATATTCTCCATTGAAATCATTACACTTTTATCCTGCTAGTACAAAGCGGACATCCTGCATATAAGTCGCTTGGAACAACATTGATTGAAGAAAGAGCTGATAATTATTAAATGACCTAGAATCATACGTGGTACAAAATTTTCTGCTTTGTACGTTGTTAGAGTATTTCAACATTTATTTTCACCAGTGAAAGGGTCATAAAAAACCTTCATCAAGGGGAATCAAATTCGTCCGATTCAATTATTTGCTTCACCCTTATTATTGTACCTTCGTATAAAGGGTTGACACAGTCGTTCCTCTAATTCTTCTCAAATTCAGCTTTGACGCCAATAAATGCTGAACTAAATGGGAGCACAATAAAATAGTCAACTTCGACAGGTCCGTCATGAGTTATTATGCTATTTTGCTGCGAAAGAAAATTCCATATCCAACATATACCATGGTACTGAAGGTAACCTCGAATTATTAAAGGGTTAATAATGAGACATGAATTATCGAATTGAATATTTATTATATTGCCATATGGGCAGCTTTGAATTTTGTATTTTCCTTTTTCTCTCCATTGAACATTATTTTATCCAATAATTACAATATGAATATTGATAATTTCAAAATATAATTCCCATGTTCGACGAGCCTTTGACTTGTACATTTTTCCATATGCTAGTTTTTGAAGCTTAAAGAAATCTATTTTAATTTTCCATGTTCCCAAAATCGACACTATTGAAAAGATGAAGAAATTGAAAAAAAAAACAAAATGGACAAGTGCGAGCAAAATTTTTGGGAAACATCATTTCCTCACATGTTTTCAGTTAAAAAGCCATATTCATTTCTCCAGAATGCATCTCTTCTTCGAATTTTCATAAGCTATGTTTGTAAACATCAATGATTTATTCATATTTTCCTTGATTACGCAAAATTATCTTGTTAGCAAATATTTTTAATTCATTTATCTTGAATAGTTTATATACCAGAACGGTAACAACCATACAATTGGTGTTATTTCTATGACAGATTTTGGATACCCCATATATATATATTCTTATGAAATGGAGCTGTACAGATTTGATTCCAAATATGGCATGTGTCTCGAAAAGGCAACAAGGAACAGATCATTCAAACAAACATATTGATCCATTCCCCGCTCCTAATCTCAGTATTAGCAGAGGAATGTCAAACGGGGCACCATACAGTTCTGCGTATGATGCAAGAGCACAGATAAAAACCTCAGCAAAAACTCTGTCTCCCCGTATAAGTGTAGGGATATTGGATTTGTGTACAAATATTCATATTGGAGGGCATCTTCTTCGAATGTAAATCCTTCTTCATTTCTTCAAAGGGGTTGACAAAGCATTTTTAAATAATCTGAAACAAAAACCAAAGGGAGAAAAAAGGAAAAGCAAAATCCACTAATATATTCAAATTGTTTTGAAGGTACCAACCCATCTCAAAAATGAATCAGATACTGAATGAATAGAGTTGAAACCATCTGAAAATTTATATATTGGACAATTATTGACCAAATGGTCAATAGTTTGCTCTTCATGCCCACACTCACATCTCGGGCTATCAATGGCATTCCATTTGAAGAGCATACTATTACAACGTCCATGACCTGTTCTAAGACGATTCAGAAGACACCAATTTTTCCTAGACAGATGAAAACCGGGAACTTTCTCTGAAGGATCGAGAATTAAACTTTTATTGAAAAAATCATATGAAGTCCATTCCGAACTCCAAATTTCTTTATGATTTTTTTTAGAATAAAGAAAATTATTTATCCATAGAGGCTTTCGAGATTTCAATCTAGCCAGTCTTGTATCTGGCATATAACTCATAATAGGAAATGAATTTGGAAAGGAATGAAATTTATCCCAAGACTTCATGGCAGCAACCTGTCTACGAATATGAGGAGGTATTATATTAGAAAGAACTGATAACCAAGCTAATGGAGTAGATTTAATGGTTCCAGTTATAATCCTCATAGAAATATTGAGTTGCCCATCAATTTTATGGACATGGGAACTATTCAACCAAACAGAACAGCAGTATTCAGCTGCAGAGAAAACCAAGGCTAAAGCAGCCGTACGAAGAGTGGTAGCATCGGCACCCCAGGATGTACCAGCTAATTTTTGAATTATATTATTCATAGGTCAAGTTAATGTATCATCTTATGCTCCAGGTAAACTGGGTATCCAGAGCTTCGAAAAAAAAATAATGCCATATTGAGAAGGAAAAAATGTTCAACAACATATCGTCCATCTTCACCACTCAAATTTGAGGTATTGGGATTTCCGCGCAGAGGGATATATAGTTAGAAAAGGGTTACACTGCGGTCTCAACGTCTATTGTGCCCACTAACAGTTCTCACAACGCACTTTACAGCTTGCCTTCCAGTTCCAGAGATCTAATGAAATCCAATATCTGGGAAGTCTTCAACGAGGCTAGTTCTCACTCTTGCAAGACTCATGACCAAAAGATTATTTCCTTTGGCTTGCAATGGCAAGACTAGGTGAATAGGAGTTTCTTCCTCCTCCCAACAGAATCTACACTCTTCAATGTCCGATGAACCCATTCTTAACAGATGCTTCCTGAGGTGACAATGTCCTGTAAGAAAGTCGGTGAGAAGGTGTATTTGGTTCTTACCGAGATCCGGAAACTTTTTGGATCTTGCAGTTTCAAAGTTCCGAAGGAACTTTTCGGAGTCATACACTCCTGGGAAATCCCACCAGGGTGTTTTCCTTTCGATTTTCTCCTTCTCCAGAAACTCTTTCTCATAGTTGCATTTTCCTCCATCACAGAAAAGTTCTGGCCAGTGAATGGCGTTCGTTGGCCCTGGCAAGTATATTGGTCTCTTTGTTTCCTTTTGTTTCCGAATGACGAATGACCGGGAACCCAGATACCTCATTGAGTTTTCTCCGGTACTCCCAAATCAACTTTGAGTCGATGGCATATGATGCTCAGTACTTTAATAGCGGCTTACTATCTGAGTGAATGCCTCTATCGCACTTTTGATGGTTTCTTTCTAGGTTTATGTCTATAGACATCTTTTTATGATGCAGGAAGACATTATAGAATTATATGTTACCCTCATGAACGAAATAGACGAATCCGAGCAATTTTCCAAAATCTTGACTTTTCTACTAAAGACATGTATTTCTGTATCAATATGTCACTGTATTTATACAAATCAAAAATACAACCTATAGTCCATTCAAGAATTATTGACATCTCGGGCGGCTTTGGAAAATCTAAATTAGGTTGGTAATGCCCGTTCAGTGATATTTTGAGTTGTAGAATAAATTCAGGTTGGTGTTGGAAACAACACTGCATTTAGTTCTGTCATTAATGTTTCGCATAAATTTGGCAAATAATTGTGCAAGTGGAATAAATATTAAATATCTTTGGAATGAGGCTCTTGAAGAGTGTACAGCTTGGAAAGGCTTTCCATACATAGCACATAAAAAAGAAATAAGAGAAGATTAGTCGAAATATGCGATGTTGCTGACATAAAATCTTTCATTATGAGCATGATGAGGTCTGCCCAGATGAGGAAATAACAGTTGTGGTTGTTGAAACAACAGAAGGCATATTTACATTTCATGTTTTACACCTTCATTGTTCATAAATATTGAAAGTTACAATGTCATACAGAATTCTTCATATATTAAATAAATCCATTCGTTAAGTTTTGTTTCTGTCTTGATATCTATTACAATTTTTTCAATCCATTCAGTTTGCAGGTAATCGTATGTGATAATTGGAAACATTTTCATGTTCAGATTGCCGTACTTTGAAAAAATATCATTTAATTTTAAGGTTATTTCCATGTTTTTTTATTGCTATGATGAAAGCACAGAAAACTTTTAGTTACTTTTTTGTAACTAGAAATAAAGGTACGACTGGACTTCCAAGGCTTGCTTTGATGTCAATAATTCTTGGATGGACTATACAGGGTGGCCATTTGAAAACGAAACAGACGAGATTACAGACGAAATAAATTTTTTCGATAGAAATGCTCGGACAGGTCGATTTCTGTTTCGAGGGGGACAACTTAAGATGTGGTAAGGCGCAGTGTGGAAGAGCTCCATCCTGCTGAAACACAATCTGATCTTCCACATAATTTCCAGCATTGTTTTCAAAAATTTCCGTCAAAATTGGATCAATGTGATTTTCCAATAAGTCCAAATACATATCTCCAGTAAGATTACCAGGTAAAAAGAACGGGCCGACAATGTTGTCACCAAATATTCCAGCCCAAACATTGAGTTTTTGTGGTTGTTGAGTATAAACTTCGTGGAACAATCTCGGATTAGCATCGGCCCACTAACGACAATTGTGTCGATTTACTGTGCCGTTTAGAAAGAACGAACACTCATCGGAGAAACAAACATTGTACAGATAATTGGGATTAGCAGTTACTCGTTCACTCATTGTATCACAAAATTCAACACGACGGTCAAAATCATCTTCGTTTAGTGCGTGTGAAAGATGGATTTTGTAAGGATGGAATTTATGATGCTTCAAAATATTTGCAATTCGAGTTCGTGTAAAACCAGATTCATGTGCTAGCTGCCTCGTACTCGTCATTGGATTCAGAGCAATCTGTCCAAGAACAGCTACTTCAGCTGCTTCATTTCTTTCCATGTTTCGTTTTTTATTAGCCACGGACCCGGTTTCTTGAAACTTTGACACTAATTCCAAAACATACTTCCTATTAACATGTTTATCTAAATGTCGTTGATTGAAGAATTCTGCGGTTCTATTCGCATATTGATTGTTTGCAAAAAAAAGTGAAATTATTTCCACCCGCTCTGCAATTGAATAAACCATGTCGAACAATGAATTAGAACACATACAAGTCTCGATTCAAAACTAAGAATAATTCACATGTCAAAGAACCAGTAAGCCAACTTGATGATCTGTTCGTAATAAATAAAAAATTATCGATTCTCATTTTTTTGAAAAAGATATGAATTCAATAATCAACAAAATGAAAACATTATTGAAGCCAACTGAGAAAACACATCATAATTAAGTCGGAAATCGTTTCACGAATTGGGACTGGAATATTTCTGTGGCATCATTAATGATTTGACGAGTGAATTGATTTTATTACCTGGTAATCTGATTAGAGATATGTACGTATTTGGACTTTTTGGAGATTTCTATCGATCAAGTGTCACCGCATGTTATTGGAAATACTGCGAGTTATATCGAAGATAATTTAGATTGAGTTTCAGCAAGATTGAGCTCCTTCGCAATACGCTTTGTTTGTACGACATCTTGATTAAAGATTTCTATGTCAGTGGATTGGAGGAAGAAAGCCACAGTCATGGTTGTTTTGAAGCTCAAAATGTCGATTTTTCACAAAAAAAACACTACAAGTGCCATGAAAACACCACTTCATTTTCAAATACTTAGTTAAGAATATTTCGAGAACTAATGCATAAAATGAAAAAACAATTACTGTGCTGAAATCAGTATAAAAATACCTTTCAAATGAGGTATCACTCACCCCATCTTCCCTATTCAAAAATTGGGGGTGAGGGTTGTAGTAGCAAGGGTTGAAGCGCTATGCGTCCGTAACCTACCTCTTAAGTTGTCCCCCTCGAAACAGAAATCGACCTGCATTTCTATCGAAAAAATTTATTTCGTCTGTAATCTCGTCTGTTTTCTTTTCAAATGACCACCCTGTATATATTGAAATGAAATTTTTATTCAATATAAGTGTCTTGGCCACTGTTGAAGCGCTGTTTCAATAGTGCTTGTATCTTCATTAATCCTGATCCTCATACACAGCAGATTACGAAATATTACATACTTCCCTTCCTTGCATATCATCATGTAACGAAAACTTCCTGAAAGCTCTCCACACAAGTTGATGCATAAAACATAATCCCTTAACAGATATGAACTTGCGTCTTGTATCCTCAAGTTCGTACAGAATCATTGGGGAAGTTTCAGTGGTGCTAGCTCGATTCATTACTCTTGTGAGGGTTTGAGTTCATTGGAAATTCATTGGGGCAAGTACATTATTACCCTAAGGGGCCTAAGGTAATGAATATTGTCACTTGCCGTGAATTTTCTTTGGTAATATCGTGCCAACGGATTACGAAGAGGACCAATGAACCAATACAAAAGGGTATCCCAAAGACGTGAAGTAGAAGCTTTTAGCGCTCGTTCATCCATCTTGTGCGGTTATCTACCTTGTAGGTAGATTCGCATTCAAGAATTTAAATATTTGGGCACAGGTAAAAAAAATTGATAGCAGTTGTCAAAGAAATCGTCTTCAATCCCCGATTAGTTGTTACACAAATATTGCGATTTTTTCCGAAGAATCCCTAGAATATTGTATGGTACGTAATCTAGACAACATTTACATCCCAATCCAAAGTTCAACTCGATGACAAGAAATTCATTTATTGAATGGTTTACATGCTCTACAATATGTATAGTGGAGTGCCTGGAGCATTCAAAACCGTAAAACCTCGGATTAGAGTTATAGTGAATGAATTGATACGATCGATGTGGGATATGGTTTTTCAAACTATAAATTGCAATGTTTACAAATTTTTTTTTTGTGCAATCCATTTTTTCATTGTTTAAACAAATTATTATAAAAAATTAATGTTTGACCATACATTTTCACTTTAAACAGTAATTTTTTTGTATTTATATGTTGAATCTCACCTGAGTAGACATATAGGAACATTTTTCAAAGATACCTGTGAATAAAAATACCAGTAGGGATCTCGAACGTGGATGGGAGAGCGGAGCGACAGCTGCTATTATCTCTAATATATAAAATTCTCCTGTCTGCATCTTTGTTACCGAACTCCTCCGAAACGGCTGGACCGATTTTCGTGAAATTTTCAAGCCGAATATACTTCCGGCTCTACCAGAAGCGATTATTGAGATATTGCGTAATTCTCAATTTTTTTGACAGAAAAAGTGTCACAAATTAGTTTTCATATCCTCAAAATCCATCATTGTAAGAATTTTTTTTGCAACAGTGGAACAAAAGAAAGTACGCTGATACTGCTTATTGTATGAATTATGAGAAAATACTATACAGAGTGTCTGAAACTGGGCTTCAAAGTGAGCCTCAACAAAACGATAAAATCTCATTATTTTCAAATGGGAACCATAAAATATTGTAATTCCGATCGATTGCTCCTCAAAATCTGGCTAGAGTGTGCCAAACATTCTTTAAAATCAGTAGTTTTGCTGTTATCGAATAAAATTCGAATTTCACGACTAAAGCCAGGTTTCGCTCAGTCAAATTGTTTGGTATGCACGTCTTTTTCAAAGTAGACAATGTTAGGAATTGTCATTCTTACTTATTTTTATGGATCGAGCACTATGCAGAACATGCAGATGCAATAATAGGTGCACTAAAATGATTCATCAAAAGTCTGTTCTCTATTTACGGCGAATGTGACAAATAAAAAAGCAGATAATGAACGATGAACAAATGGTGTTCGATTAATGAAAATAAGTAAAAATAAGGATTCATAACATAATCTACTTTGAAAAAGACATGCATACCAATGAATTTGACTGAGCGAAACCTGGATTCAGTTGTGAAATTCTAATTTTATTCGATAACGGAAAACTATTGATTTCAAAGACAAGAAATGTTGGGCACAATCTGGCTAGTTTTTGAAGAGCAATCGATCGGAGTTACAAAATTATATGGTTCCCATTTGAAAAAAAAATGAGATTTCATAGTTTTGTTGGGGCACACTTTGAAGCCCCGTTTCAGACACCCTGTATAGTAATTTCTCATAATTCATACAATAAGCAGTATCAGTGTTCTTTCTTTTGTTCCACTGTTGCAAAAAAAAATTCTTACAATGAGGGATTTTGAAGATATGAACACTACTTTGTGACAATCTTTCTGTAAAAAAATTTGAGAATCACGCTATTATAACTCAACAATCGCTTGATGTGGTTCGCATATCATACATCAAATCATTGCAGAATTGGACGAAGAATTCAAATATGTATAAATATACAGGGTGTTGCATTTGAAATAACGAAGTTCACATCCGTTTGCGGTAGAACCGGAAGTAGATTCGGCTTGAAAATAATTTAGAAATGGAGTGCATGTACTCTAAAACAAAATTACAAAATTTTGAATTCGTATCGCAATTCCTTCCTGGAAACGTCAAATGGAACACTTAAAAAAATCACCCTGTATCACACGACCTAGCTTGTTTTTAAAATGGAGATGGCCATGAAGAGGAATCAAATGATATTTTTAGGATTTTATGTGAAAAACGTCGCCCCCAAGAACAAAATGGACTGATCCAAGCGATTTTCCAAAATCTTAATTTTTCTACTAATAAATGACCTTTGTTTTTTTTCTCAATGTGACTCCCTGTATATCGAGGCGTAACCGGAAATAGAGCTTCGGCATACCTATCGTTGAGGTATATATTGGCGGAATATGATACTGGAGGTGATATCGGAGGCGATATTGGAGGTGAGATTGGAGAAATCCCTACCCGCTGACACTTCCGAGAAGAGTAATGTGAGCTCGCATCCTCTAGCAGATCTCCGCGTAGCATCCTAATGAAGTCATTAAGTTATTATCGATTTCGTACAACTTTCAACTATATTCTCAAGCGGATCATATTTTCTGACGTTTAATCCAATTTCCTGCACTCATATTTCATTGTGAGGCATCGAGTGAAGATGTTCTACACCAAAATTCACTACCCGCGAATCCTATTAGTTCGTTTGATTATGAATAATGCAATTGTTGGGGTTATATGAAATAATTGAATTGGACATCAGGATTTGAATTTCATGAATTCTCGTTCGGTGGATTCTAATCTTTGCTCTAGGCTAGTTCTTGGATCAATACTGACTATACCTACTGAAACTTTGGACTTGGCATGTCTCAAAATCCCATGCAAGGTAACTGAACAAATTTTTAACAAGTTTAAAAAAATGAGATAAGTGGGATGAAGCTTTCTTTTAATTTACTAAAGTATATACGAAAAATAATGAACAGTCAACATATGAGTTCTTTTTTTCTGAGAAATTTCTCAATTATTTTCTGCTTGCAGTCAAGATACAATGTGCCTTGTCACCTTGTCTAGTACAATAACCTCACCGATTTCGTAGTATTTCGTTATTGACAGTACCCAAGTCTTCAATGACAATATTAGTGTTAGTCCAGGCTGGCTTCAAGAAGAAGATCAAAGCTTATGTACTCCATTCATCACCAACATGATTTCTGATTGTCTCTGTAAATTATACTTGTTGATATGCTCATATACAGGTGTTCCCGAATAAGTGTATCAACTGTAGATTTCTTTCATTTTTTCCTCCGGATCTCCGTTCAGAGATACAGGGTGTCTAAACTTTACATATTTTTTTGAATTCTTTCTTGCTCTTCACTCGGTTTCATTAGACATGCCAGTGGCGGAGATATTGAATTTGCACAAAGGTTTTACTCCCCCCTCTTCCACACCACCGCACAAAGTTGCATTTGCAGAGCAGATTCCGATGCGCCAATGTGTTTCACATAAAGAGAGTACTTCTGATTCATTACTCTAAACAGTCTAAAGTGAACCGTTTTCGAGAAAACTGGAATTTTATGATCGAAAACAATTTTCTAACGCATTGTAAATTTCTTTTGATTGGAAAAATTCTTGTAATCCTGTTAACTATGGTCGCTGAAAATACTGAAAAATAACAATAATAATAATAATTCAAACTCGAAAACCTGGTTATCAAATTTTGTTGAAATCATTAAACTTGTTAATTAACACTACTCGATTTTTCAATCACAAGAAATCAATAATGCTTTTTAGCATATTGTTTTTGATCATAAATGCCAGATTTTTAGAAAACGGTTCACTTGAGAGTAATGAACCTACCTTTTTTAATACATTCGCGCATCAGAATTTGCTGTGCAAATGCAAATTTGTCCAGTGATGTAAAAGTTGGGGGTTAAGCCCTCTGCGCAAAATCAAAATCTGCGCCAATGGCACGTCTAATAAAACCGACTAAAGTGCAAGAAAGTAGCTGTAATTAGTGACGATGTGTGTACGGAAACTCAATTGTGTAATCCAAACGGTTCCTGATATATTAGCAGAAAACTGAAAAAAATTTAAATTTTTGTCACCCTGTATCTCTGAAACGAAGACCCGAAGGAAGAATGGAAGAGAAAAAAAAAATAATTTTTTAATGAGAAATATACAGTTGACCGTTGATACACTCATTCAGGAACACCCTGTATTGTTTCTCTTTTCTTTATCGACTCTCATTTTTATTCATTTTGATTGAGTTATGTTCAAATAAAGACATTTATTATTATTATTCATTTGAAAGAGAACATTACGTACTTTTTACTTAAATCGAACAATACATGGCAAATGGCACATATGAAGAAATGGCGAAAAGGAACAGATTTATAAAATATCTACCATCAAAGGGGCATCTACCAAAAAGGCGGATCTATCTACAAGATGGATCTGTATTCTGTGGGCCCAAACTAGTCTATATATATAAAAGAAAGATGTTGGTTACACCATTTATAACTCGAGATCGGATGGTCAGTTTGACATAAAACTTTATGGATTCGTCTACGGTCTGGTTATTATAAAATACAATAAAACTTTGAAAATTTTAATTATGCAGAAAATGCTTTTCCTTCTTTTGAATGAGGCAACTAGGTGTCGTTACCGTTGATGCGTATAGTCGTAGGGTGACTAGATAAGTCTCTGTACGTAGTCGTAGGTACTTAGTTTGATATTACCGCTGTTAGACGGCGATGTGCGATTCGCATGGAACTCATGGTAACATGGAAGTCTATTACCAGATCAAACAAGCCTAATTCTCAAAAAACATTTTTGAGGATAAGCTTTTATAAAAACACTCATCCGCCATTTTGAAGCCGCCATCTTGAATTCCTCGATTTTGAAGAATCGTAATTTCCGACCCAGAAAACCCCCATATACCAATTTTGAATAGAATATGATCATATTTACAAAACACGTCCGCCATATTGTGGCCGCCATCTTGATTTTCCCAATTTTGACAAAAGTATCATCATTTTCGAAGCCAAATACCCCCAGATACTAATTTTGAATGGAATAGGATCATAATTACAAAACTCATCCGCCATTTTGAAGCCGCCATTTTGTTTTTTTCTATAGAAAATATTTCATGATGCATTGTCATCAGAATTAGGTACACCTGCAAAATTTCAAATCAATCGGACGATTGGAAGTGTGTCATATTTAACTTGCAAGATTTGATTACAGACAGACACACAGACAGACACCGGGACAGGTGAAACTAAATAAAAGCTTATAAAAAGGGGTGAACATCTCAAGTTGATGGAACAGTGAATTTTTACCGAAATATGGAATAAATCGGATTTTGACGATCAGATTCAAACGTGAGTTGCCCATCTTCATTTTTTTTTCTTTATTTTGGAAATGTTTTTGAATTTCTGTTTGGGTAATAAATATATTTGCGGAAATAACTGAATCCAATAATCCCATAATTAGTAATTGACATATTATTTTAGTGTTTCTGTTTGCACAGAAACAGTACCTATTGTAAGCGTCCAAAATTTTAAAACGTTTGCTCATCGGGGTTTCACTAATGATATACAATAATGTTTCATGGGTTGCCTATCCTGATCTGGTCGAATGACCATCAATAAATTTGAATGTGAGTTCAACACAACCGGCAGTGTTGATAATTTTTTTCTTGCATTTTCCACTCTGCCGTTTCGATCGTGCTATCGACTTCATTTGAACATATCGATTTGCCTTCTCACGAGCTTGATATCGTCAACTAAATTGAACAAATTGAAGAGAGATTGAACCCTAAAATTTTTGTTCATTTGCCGTAACTACCTTTTGTTCCAAAATAAGGAATATACCTAATTTGGTCAACCTTTTAGGTAAGCATTGTATGTGCTGATGGAAAGTTTAAAAATACATATTCAACCTTTTAGATTTTTCAATAAAATAAAATAACACCTACCGGAATTTACCATTTATCCTTATTGGTAAACCCCGTCCCAGCCTCCCAGCACATGTTCTGTGTGACAGTGACAGCTCATATCCATGGAAACATGAAAATTTCGCTGCTTCACCAACTGAGATGTTTACCCACTATTTTGAGCTTATAGCAGCATAGCTAAGATGTCTAAAATAATGGTGTGAGGACTGATTAGATTTTGGGAATTTATCATGACTGATTTTCAAAACATTAAAAACAAAAAGTTATATGTTCAACAATTAGGTACTGCTTAAATAAAGAGAATTCTCTTCATGTAAATGACAATAATACCTAATAAAATTTGGTGTATTTTGAACTTTATTTTGCCTAATTTATCTCCTGCTTGAAAAATAGCAATGGTGAGTTTATACAACTTTAACGGTGGGTTTCACAAAGCATAATCACCGGTGATCGGAGTTCGATCTAGAATGAACTCGATTTGACAGTTCAAAAATCGGAGAACCAAGCCGTTAATCGCCGATCACCGGTGATTACGATTTATGAAATCCACCGTAAGTGTAAGTTGGGCGAAACAAAGTTCGCCGGGCCAGCTAGTATAAAATAAATCTGTTTCTCGCTCCAAATCTGTGTGTTAGCAGAGCAGATGTGAATGGGGTACCATACAAATCTGCATAGGATAGGTACCTCTGAAAAAACTGTGTCTCCTCATGTATGTGTAGTCATACTGAATTTGTTCAAAAAATATCCATGTAACATAGCTTCTTATACTTGAAAATAAGCTTCTCCATCGAACGGGATGCAAGAACATATCTTGAAATTATATCTGTAACAAAAACAAAGAAGAAAAAACGAGGTAAAAGTAGTAAAAAATACTTCACCTGCTAAAAAAACCTTTTCGCAGTCCTAACTCTCTCTTGGATCAGGAGGATCTTTCGATTAGGTCCGATCTTCCAAATGATGATTCTTCTGTTCTTCAGGTTTCCGAGGAACGCTATACAGGCCCCTTATGTTGGTGGATCATCTCCCATAGATTTAAAGTAGTTTTTTATTGAAAAATTATCAAAAACGTAAGAGCCAATTCAAAAAACTTCTGACACATCATTGTCATTTCTATTAATCTATTAAAGTCTGTTAGGTAACTGATTTAACATGAACTATATAACTGAATATCTGTAAAAAATAACCATCAAGATTTATTTCAATACAAACTATGAAAACTTCAACGTTACTTCGGGAAAATCTCATCCCAGTAACTGATAAATGTCCAAAAATGTATGTATGGATGTTTCGTCATCAAAAGGATACGAATTTCATTCCAAATCGTGCTTTTCAAAGCTTCAGTGAACCAATTCCGAAGCAAACTGGACAGACAGGCATTATACCTTGTAATATTCATGACGTAGATTTGGCGCCTCTGGAATTATGGACTAAAACAAGCGGACTTCCCTCTGCCACTCTGATAAAAATAAGCTTTCAGAAGATCTACGATGAGATAGGTCAACTGCCTCCCATTTCAATTTGATAAGACCTACGCACCTGCATTTTCCGCCATCCAATCCATAATTCCATAACAAAACGATGCGTGTGCAGTATCCACATGAGGAAAATTGGTAATTCCACAACATTGAACGAAATACGTCGCTGGAGCATCCGCTCAGTTCGGTTGAAGGCACTCGGAACTCACTCCAGGAAATCGAATTATTCAATTGCCGTAGCATCTCTTCATATTTTGATCTATTTTCGTCCGTCCCTCAGGAGTTTCTACTCGACCAGGCCTACGCGAATATTGGAATTCTTTCTCTAGGCATTTCCTACCGAAAACATGCCGCTTTTTTATGGTATTCCCTGAAGTCCGAATCGATTTGGTTTCTATCAGGGGATACAAAAATTCGTCAGCAGTGAAACAGACTTGAAATTTTTTATCGTTTGTTGGAACGCCGTGTTCAACGCAACTCTGATCAGATTAGGCAAGTTTATTTCAGAAATCATCATATTTTATAAAGATCAGTCATTTCAGTTTCAGAAATGGTCATGCAAAAATCAGTTCAATGATATTCATTTCAGAACACTTCAATTTTATTTCAGGAAACATCAAATGTACTTCAGATTGATAAATGTACTTTCAAAAATAGTTCTTCGGAATTCAGTCGAGTCACCTTTATCTCAAAAAACATAAAATGTACTTCGGATTGATCAATTTACTCAAATTAATAGTCATTTGAAATTCGGTCGAGTCACATTTGTCTCAGAAAACTCCAATTGTATTTCAAAAAACATCAAATGTAACTCAGATTGTCGATTTTATTTCAGAAATGGTCATATGAAATTCAGTCCAGTCAAATTTATTTCAGGAAACCTCAATTGTATCTCAACAAACATCAACTGTAACGAAGATGAGTCAATTCAATTTCAAAAATGGTCATTTGAAATTCATCCGAGACATATTTATTTCAGAAAACGTCAAATGTATTTCTGAAAATATCGAATATTTTTCAGATTTGTTAATTTACTCTCAAAAATGGTCATTTGAAATTGAATTCATACAGTCACATTCGTCAATTATATTTCAAAAAATAACAAATATAATTGAGGTTAGTCAATTCAATTTAAGATTTGGCCATTTGAAATTAATGTCTGGTCACATTTATTCCAAAAAACTTCAATTGGATTCCAAAGAACATCAAATGTACTTTAGAAAATTGTTATTTGAAATTCAGTCTAGTCACATTTATTTCAAAAAACATCAAATGTACTTCAGATTGATCGATTTACTTTCAAAAATAGTCATTTGAAATTCGCTCTTGTCACAGAAAACATTGATTGTATTTCAAAAAACATCAAATATAACTCAGATTAGTCAATTTGTTTTCGGAAATGGTCATTTGAAATTCACTCGAGTCAAATTTACTTCAGAAAACCTCAATTGTAATTCAAAAAACGTCAAATTTACTCAGATTATTCAATTTAATTTCAAAAATAGTCATTTGAAATTCATTCGAGACACGTTTATTTCAGAAAACGTCAATTGTATTTCCAAAAATATCGACTGTTTTTCAGATTGGTTAATTTACTCTCAAAAACGTCGATTGTATTTCAAAAACATCAAATGTAACTCAGATTAGTCAAATCGATTTCAGAAATGGTCATTTGAAATTCAGTCGAGTCACATTCATTTCAGGAAACGTCAATTTTATTTCAAAAACATAAAATGTAACTCAGATCAGTCAATTTAATTTTAGAAATGGTCCTTCGAGACACATCTATTTCAGAAAACGTTCATTGTATTTCAAAAAATATCAAATGTTTCTCAGATTAGTTGATTTACTCTCAAAAATGGTCATTTGAAATTCAATTTATAAAGTCACATTCATTGCAGAAACCGCCAATTATATTTCAGAAAATAACAAATGTAATTCAGGCTAGTCAATTCAATTTCAGAAATGGTCATTTGAAATTCAGTCGAGCCACATTTATTTTAGAAAACGTCAATTGTTTTGAAAACATATCGAATGCATTTAGATCATGCAGTCACATTCATTCCAGAAATTGTCAGTTGTTTTCAGAAAATATCAAATAGGATACAGATTAGTCAATTTAATTTATCGTATTGAAATCGTAGCATTTAATTTAATTTCAGAAATGTTTTTTTAAAATTTAGTTGAGTCATATTTATTTCAGAAACCGTGAATTATAGTTAAGATTAGTCACATTTATTTCAGAAAACGTCAATTGTATTTCAAAAAACATCAGAGCCACTTTCAGAAATAAATGTTACTGATTCCAAATTTCTGAATTTACTAATCTGAAAAACAATTTACGGTTTCAGAAATTAACTTGACTAATCTGAAAGACAATTGAAATGGTGTAGTTGCAAGGAAATCACCTAAATTTTTTAAATCTAATCAAAATGAGAACGTGTTTTATGATCGCCTTCGAACCCCTGATGCTCTGATATAATATTCAGTCAACGTGAAAATTTCGAATATTTTGTGAGGACAACTTTTATTACTGACGCCAAATTTTCATATACAACTTGAAAGAACAACTGAAATCCCTTTTCGAGTCAGCCCTTGATACTGAATAATTTGAATGCGAGTTGAATAATTCACGTATTCTCTTGTAGCTCCAGAAATCACCATATTCGCACGCGTTTTCCATCGTTTTTCCGATCGTTATGAACGAAATAACGAAATGAAATTGACTTGGCTTCGAAAGGGATTCAAACTTAATCATCTTACACTATATATATTTAAATGGTCCATACACCATTAGAAATAACTTAAGCTGACAACAGAATGGATGTTTTCCGACCTTCCCAGATGAGTTTAATTCTTAAAACAACAAAACTGGACGCTGAAATGCTTTCAAGAGTTTCCGTATACCAATGGATCACCCTGTATAAGCTTCGCTAGAAGCCAGCGCTTGCAACATCATCAGCGGAAACGTTGAATACCCATCTCCATTCGAGCAATTTCCACAATAATTCCAAAATGAACCATTATCGCCAAAATAGGTCAGACGAAGTAATTTATTCACCCACACTTGACTGACTACACGAGAAAATAGTCTGTTTATCCCGTGTTTGCCACTGAGTTCAGTTTGGTTCATGGATCGGTCTAGGTAACAGAATACTAATCATTTGTGTATTGTGTGACCCGTGTACTTGTTTATTCGCTCGGAAGTTTATTATTGTATTATATTTGCGGAACCGTGGAGGTGAAGTTCCGTGTTGAGAACTGGCGTGACTCAGAATTGGTTTATAAATTGAGTCGTTGATGGAATGGTGGTGTGGAAACTGAAATGCCCAGATTCATCGTTTATCTAGGTGAGTGAAGGAGATTTGTGCTCTACTGTTGAGGAGCTTTCGGACAATGGCAAGTTTCAGACGGAGGGTATCACGACTTGCCGAGTGGCTGAGCTTTGTGTGCGATTCGGCATTATAATACGGATTATATGCCCGGGTCCATCCCTGAAGAATACTGAATAGACACTGCGGTTGTTCATTCTTCCATGTAAGTATGTTATACTACAAAACAGTACAAACCATTCCCTGAAAGACTTGTGTGCAAGTAGAAGGAAAACAAATAAAATACGTCCTTGCACCTCGAAAAGATTCCATCTAAAATTGTATTTGAAGAATGACGGTAGTTGTGTGGTATATTCATGGAATATTTTCACTACACCATTTCCAGTTGTCATTCAGGAATGGTCCAGTTAAATCAAGAAGACATCACTTGTACCTATTTCAGATCAACATCAACCGCAATTCAGAATGGTAATAATTTGTAATACAGTTCAGTCACTAATTTAAGAAAGCGTCTCCCAGGAAATATCAATTGTAATTCATAAAAGTCAATTAAATTTAAAAAATGTTCATTTGGAATTCAGTTTATAAAGTGAACTAGTGAAGTTTATTCAGAAATCGTATTATACAGGAATACATGATGAGTCTTTAAATTCACATATACACTGCGCAAAAAAATTAACGCACATTATGGAAATCTCAAATTTATTCTACAACTGAAGGTGTTCTCAATGATAATTATTTTTATGAGAATTATGCATGCATATGGTATCTACTTTCAACGTTTTTCTTCAATACAGATGTTTTCTCCCAGCAGGAATAAAAAAAGATGATATTATCAGATTTTGAATGTATTGGCTCCATTCTAACATCAGTTGTTCTCGATCAATTCTAGTGATCAATAGTTTTTCTTTCGTTTGATTTTCTACACTCGATCGCTATGCTACGCGAAACACGCAATTTGACCCAAGAGGAATGTGCCCAAGCGGTAGTTTTGCGAGAAGAAGGGTGGACATACACAAGAATTGCAGAAAGGTTTGGAGTTTCCCATACAAGTGTGTCCAGAATGTTGCAGCGATTCAGGGCGACAGGTATGAATGTCCGAAGACCAGGACAGGGTAGACCACGGGTAACAACTGCCATTCAAGAACGTTACTTGAGAGTTTCTTCGTTGAGACAACGGTTTGCAACCGCACGCCTGCTTCAAAATCAGCTTGAGCAAACTCATGAGGTGCAAATTAGCACTCAGACAATAAGAAATCGTCTCAGAGAATATGATTTAAGGCCTCGTGTCGCGGCAAGAGGCCCAGCTCTTACCTCAGCCCATCGAAGGGCGCGTTTGGATTTTGCGAGAGAGCATATCCATTGGGAAGCGGCCGATTGGGAAAGAGTTCTCTTCACAGATGAGTCTAGATTCTGCCACTACCATTGTGATCGACGTTCCCTTGTATACAGACGTCCACATGAAAGATATGCTCAGTGCAATTTCCTGAATACAACTGGTTTCGGGGGAGGATCGATTATGGTATGGGGTTGAATATCTTTGACTGCTCGCACAGACCTAGTGGTCGTTGATAATGGAGCTATGAATGCTGATAAGTATATAAGGAACATTCTTGAAGAGCATGTAGTGCCATTTGTCCCATACATTGGTGAGAATTTCATTTTTATGGACGATAATGCCAGACCCCATCGTGCGCGCATCGTTCAGGAGTACCTTGAAGAGGTTGAAGTCTCTCGAATAGAATGGCCAGCAAGAAGTCCAGATCTCAATCCGATTGAGCAGGTTTGGGACAACCTCAATAGAAGGCTGAGAAGTTCAGAAAATCATCCAGCTACTCTTAATGACTTAGGAATCCAACTCGGAGAAATCTGGGAAGGATTAGATCAGAACATTTTTAGATCACTCATTTTGAGTATGAACCTTCGTTGCCGAGCTGTAATTAACGCAAGGGGTGGAAATACCAAGTATTAAATCACTTATCAGCATTTCAGTATTTTGAAAATTCTTCATTTCTCTTCTTTCACATAAGATTCTGTGAAATCCTGAATTTTTCTCCCATTTAATGTGTCTTGTTTCGTTCAAAACCTTCCCGAGAGAACATAAAAAATAAGTTATAAAGTCAATGTAGAGTTAACATTCATTAAAATTGAGATTTTCAGAATGTGCGTTAATTTTTTGCGCAGTGTATTTCAACTGTTGATTCTTGAGGCCAAAAGAAAGCTTTTTTCAATTTCCATTTTCCGAATTTGGCTCTGTTGGAAAGATATAGCCATTTGAAGAAAAAAATTGAGCAAAATACGTGCCTGATACAATTCTCTTCAAAATCGAAAATATATTAAATTCCAAAAATTGTCTCATCTACAAAATTGTAATTTCTCGACCTTTTTCACGAACCCAACAGTAAATATAAAAAATCAATAGAACAAAAAAACAAACTCGAATGGAGAGTGACGTATTAACTTTCTAAATCGAATCGCCGAAAATTCCCATTTATAATTATAAAATTTCTCTTACCAGACCAAACACCCACGAAAACGCATGCTGAGACAAATTGATTTACTTTCAAATAACCTTTAAATCAATTATATCTAGATTTGAAGAACCGACAGAACTTTACCCCCAATTGGCATAGGTACTCCCGACGATTTAATTCACATTTTCCCTCCCCCGCCATGCACACGTTGTGCTTTCCTTCTTCACGTCACTATCGGAACTTTGTCGGAACTCCTTTAATTTCCGAAAATTACTCTATTTGAATAAAATTCCCCCCCCTGTCTCTTTTTTCCCTTGGAACGTTTTGGAAGGAATTTGTTTGGGATGACGTGGTCACACTATTGGTTAAAAAACTATAAAATTATAAAAATATGATTTATGAAAAAAACTGTCGACTACGCTCCCCTTGGGTTACGTAACCTTTTGAACTGCATATCAGCGTTCTTAACGGCTTGGCCTGTCGAAGTTCTAATTTATGTGTGCACACTCCACTCCGTTATTCTATATTCATCTAGAATGAATTAAAAAATGAATTCCAAGATCATTTCCATTACCCAGGGTACTACATCTGCAAATAACTCGAAGTTAATTTTTTTCGTTCGAAAGTGACTGATACATTTAGGAAATACTCAAGTAGGTACTAATCTTGAATAAGACAGAACAACTTTGAATAAGAATGTTACAAACACGACGCCTCCTTCCAAAAACACTTTTTTGTTTTGTAAGATTGTACTTGTGCTTCTTGTGCTTCTGAATATCCATACCTATTTCTCCCACCAAAATCTTCTTCGATTTTCCTGAAGATTAGTTTGTGAACACTAGTAATTTGTGCATATTTTCCCCGATATCCCAAAAATATCTTGTGAAGAAGAGTTTATATTGAATTTGTGATTAATCAACCTAACGTAACCTATGTCGCATACAACTACAAAACAAAAATCTTTCATGACAGAGCTTTTGAGAAGAAGATGCCAGATTGTTGATTTTCTCTTCAAGCAATGGTATAATTGCGAAACACACCGTAAGATTTATGAATCGACCCATCGCAAACCTTATATTGTTATTATGTGTCTCAAATGTCAGCGTCTGTAAAAGACGCATGCGTATATCGACAACCGACGCAAGTGTAAACAATGTTTTTATAAAATGGGAGATTAATTATTTTAGGTGAATTTAATCGATCACGTGATGTTTATGTGGAAGACCCAGTGAATTAATGTCAAATTAACCGTGTGGTGTCGATTTCATAAAATTCCAGGAGGATATTGTTTGAATCGGAACATCAGCACAGATCTTTTTAGTGTTTCATTTTAATTTCAATTCAATACGTGGTTTGTATCGACATTCATCACTCATATATCTGAATTTTGTATTTCATTGACATATTGAAGTATGGACAGGGTACGATACATTTTTAATAGAAACTGTACGTATTAAATGAATAATTTCATTCTCCTTGGTGTTTATCAATTTTTTTTACATATCTCTTCATCAAACGTTTTTCCATCATTTAAATTTTAGTCCCGACAAAGTTGATAAACATTCCGACAACATTGGTTAACTTGTAGTGCGATTAATTTTTCTGTGTTATGTAAAATTCGGGAAGCATCCAGATAATTCTTGAGATTCGATCCGAAAAAATTAGGAGTAACTCAAAAACGACGCGTTTTATTGAGAAAATATAAAAATACTTTCATTTTTTTAAATGATTGCTTTTTTTCGAAAATATGAACCGTTTATCTTTTTGAAGTGGTTTAATGTTATTTTGCGTGGATTTATCAGTCGGCTACGCTGTAACTTTTATACCAGAAAGAATATTTATTGAATTTTGATTGGGGAATATGCACCATGAATAGAGTAAACAATCAACAGAAATTCAGTTCATTTGAAATAATAATTCCGAAGATATGAGAAGAAAAGTGTTTTTTTCATGGATTTTCGACACCCTGTATCTTTCAAACTAAACCGAATTTTGAAAAATGGTATAGGAAAAAGTGTTTCGTTTGATGAGAGGAAACTACAGTTGAAATATACTAACAAGTCAAGACTCACCCTGTATTTCAGAAAATATCAATTCTAATTTAGATGAAAATCAACTGTCATACAGAAACGTTATTTTCTCGTGAAAAATGAAACACTATAAAGTCTCACTTTCTAAATTACAAATGGAAAAATGATGATATGAGATCATCAGCTGAGAAGGCAGCTAGCCATTCAATTGAAAGAAATAAGACACAAATCATTTACATTATAAATAATGACCAATGAAATGTGAATACGAACTAGGTCTCCGATACTGTTCACCCTACCAGACCGAATGGTCCAACGTCAACTGAGAATCGCACCGACTGCAGTTTCGTCCTATCTAGGACTCATCAGGGTGGAAAATCCCAAAGTCGACGCTGGATAGAAAATATTTTCGTCAAGATATGGACATCTGGCGCCGCATTATTTCGATGAGAAATTAATGAGCGACATCTATCCACCTTCAGAAAAGACTCCCCTCTCGGTGATTGAGCGAACAATAAAGGAAACTTTCTTCCAAATTGCGACACCAGATTGTGAATTTCAACGTTAATTTCCATGTTAATATTTTTTGGGTTTTAATAACCTACAACTGCGAACGTCTCCGCGCTTCCCAGGTGAATTGTTTATATAGCGTTCTTTAACGTTGAAATTCACAATCTGGTGTCGCAATTTGGAAGAAAGTTTCCTTTATTGTTCACTCAATCACCGAGAGGGGAGTCCTTTCTGAAGGTGGATAGATGTCGCTCATTAATTTCTCATCGAAATAATGCGGCGCCAGATGTCCATATCTTGACGAAAAGATTTTCCATCCAGCGTCGACTTTGGGATATTCCACCCTGATGAGTCCTAAATAGGACGAAACTGCAGTCGGTGCGATTCTCAGTTGATGTTGGACCATTCGGTCTGTTATGCCGGGTTTCCACCAAGCGGACAAAACAAAAACAAAACACAAACTCGGTCCGTTTGTGACAGTCCGCGAACTGTTTGCAAACTGTTCTAGAACTTGTGGATTGTTTTCCGGACTCGAAAGTCCGCGAATTGCGTTTTTACGGACACAAACAGAGTCCCATCCAATGTCGGTAAACTTCAAAGGATTTACGAGTTCTAGGACTGTTTGTCAGCTTGGTGTGAACGCCCAGTTTGTTTTTATTTACGTTGTTGCGATCTAATGTGGTAGTTTGGTTCGGTGCGTGAAGGGAAGAAGTCGTAATGTTTATTAAAACTTGATCGAAGTTTACCTCCTATACTCAGATCATCTCCTCTGAGATCTTGTAACAGTTTAGAAGTCACATTTCCCCTTTTTTGCCTTAAGGATGGCCTAATCCAAAACCGGCGTTTAGTTTTGTTTTTTTTTAATAATGTAAAATGTAATTGCCAGCTAAAATAAATCCTCGTCGTTTTGTTCTCTCAAGTTTGCAGATTGCACATTCTCACAACTACACGTCCGTTGTCTCTATGTAAACTGAATCAAACTTAAACAAAACACGAACAGTTTTCATTCATTTCTGTCCGCGACTGGTGTAAACTGAAAGTCCGTTGGGAACCCCAACAGTCTTCGAACATTTTCCAAACAAAATTGTACGAAATTTCTGTCCGAACGGACAGTTCGTGTTTTGTTTTGACCTGTCCGCTTGGTGGAAACCCGGCATTAGGGTGAACAGTATCGGATACCTAGTTCGTATTCACATTTCATTTGTCATTATTTATAATGGCAAATGATTTGTGTTCTTATTTCTTTCAATTAAATTACAAATAACGGTTTCTGAAATACATATGAATTAATCTGAATCGAAATTAATGATTTCTGAGTTAAATGTGTAATTATAATTGGCGGTTTCTGAAATAAATGTGGTTAAACTGAATTTCAAATGACCATTTCTTAACTAAAATTGACTCATCTGAAATACAAAAGATAGCGGTTTCTGAAAAAGAATTGATCATTTTGAAAGGCAATTTGACGTTTCTTAATTCAAATTGGAAATCACTAAATGAATATAAAATTTGAATAATCATTGAAAAATACATAATTCTACCCCAGAAAATTTAGCTAAATAGGGGAAAACAAGATCTGAGAGCGCTAGGATTTTTATTCGTTTATGTAAAATGCGTTAAGGATTTTCGAAACCTCTAAGGAACTCTATTGCATTTTCTATATGTAAATAGACTGGAATGTTAATAAACAAGACCCATATTTTTTTCAAATTGGATAAACTATTGGAATCGTTTCGCAGTCAATTAAACTTGTATAGAAAACTGAAAAATTTACGATTTATTTTCTGAAATCGTTCAAGAGTGCTTCAGTCTTCAGACCCCAAACTACGCTCATCTAGTATTCGGCCCTTGAAAGTTTATTGGTCGCAAGTAGACTTTCCCGAAATGAAAAGAGCCTGGGAAAGAACTTTCCCAGACCGAAATGGATTCGGGAAAGTTGTCATGGAAATTATCGAATAATAATAATAACAATAATAACTTCAAATCATGCTGATTGCCATTTCACAAAGCATTATATTTGAGCCTCGATGAAAAACCAAACCCGTCTTCATTGCTTCACTTTGTCGTGCTGGATCGTGTACGAGATGTACGTACTATTTATGCTACTCGATCGGTGGTATTCCCCCAAGAATCATAATTTTTATGAAATCAAAAATGGACAATTAATTTTGCGGAAATGAATAAGATGTTGAAATGCGTCTCATATGCGAACACCTGTTGAAAAGTCTCAGAGATATCGCTATGTGCTGTTTTTTCGCGAGCTCCATTTTTTTTAATGAACATAATTGGTTTAGAAATTCATTTGGAGTTCCATCAAAGTTATCACGAATGTAACCAATACCAGAAATTCTTATTACGTGCTCTCATAGTTATTTCGAGTGCAACCAGATTTGGAAATTCGCATTGCTAACTCCCAGGGATATCCTGAATGCAACCTGAATAAAAAAATCAGATTGCGAGCTCCTTATGATATCTAGAGTATGAGAGTCCTAATCAAAAATTAGGAAGGAAAAATTACCAAATCTTTTCATCTAACACTACATATTATACGAATTCCAATTTCAATAATTATTTTTGCTTATTATAACACCCTGTTTGGCGGTTTATCGAGAACTAATCGGTTCAGAGCTGGACAATTCTCAAAATTTCATAAACTTCCAATCAATCGTTTCAGATAATCCTAATATTAATGATTATACAGAAATGTCCCTTACTATGAAACCGTTATTTGATCTGTGACGTACTACCTGAAATATTTTGTTATTGGTTTCATGGAATCTCTTAACTTTTTTGTGATAATTGTTTCATTAAAAAAATTAAACCAAACGTGAAGGAGACCGACATAATTTTGTATGAAAATAATAATAATAAACCGAAATAAATATATCAATAAATAACTGCCTTCCTGATTAACTAGCGAATACAGACAGTTTTTCAGAGATTGATAAACATTTATTACCTACATTATAGGAGTTGAAGACTTGAAATGAATTTTTTTTATTGAAAATATTGCGGATGGATTCAACTACTATAAATGGATCATTATCAATTTCAAGGTACTAGGGGAGAGGGATATCATGGCCCCCATCCCCTCTCTGTATTCCCCAATGCCCTTATTGTACATGGATCTTTGATGATGATATGAGAACCGTTAACGATTTTTTTTTATCAATTATTGGCGTGTGTTAGGAGATTCTGCATAGGTACATCAGTTCTTCCAGTCGGCACCAAACAAAATAATCCAAAGGATTCAAATCAGAGGGGACATTTCAAATTAAAATTGATTTCTTGAGAATGTTCAGAAGGATGGATACAGAAATTACGGACCTTCTGAAAGTTCTATCTAACATTTTGTTTCCATTTTTGTTGTTGTACTGAAGCACACAAAAAAGATCATGGAATGATAATTTGCAGAGTAGGTATTTCCAGTTTTTGTTTAGATCTTATTATAAAAAAAAAATGTGATGTGAAAAATAACATAAACATGGAAGAATAAATTGTGAATAAATGCTCTTTATATTGACTTGAATCTCTAATGAAGTTTTTTGTTTATTTTCATACACCAATTCCTCTACAATCTGAAAATGGCCTAAAAATCGCAATAACAGAATTCAAATATCCATCTTGTTGAAATGAAATATGCTATACATAAGTTCTCAACGATTCATTTGAATACATAAATCACAAAGACATCTCTTTCGGATGTAAATATGAATATCATATTCTTCCTCCACTGAGAACTCCAGTGGCATCTGCTGCTTGGACTGTACTGTGAAGGATCTTTTGGAGATGAACATAATGTGATAGCACGGACTTTTTCTTAGATCCTTCTGACAGTCGGGTAATGCGGGAATAATTTATTTCAGTATCAAATTCGAATTTATTTATGCAACAAAAATTATGCATTCGAATGTCTTGGAGTATGACTAGTATGAGATTGATTTGATAAAGTTCTTTCCAAATCTACCTAGGAAACACCGCCATTTCGGAAATGATATAAATTACCTGCCAAGTTTGGACCAGGGCTTATACCGACCCAAAACTGAAACAAATGAAGATGGATGATGCGCAGTTGGAAACGAGAAAAGCCGGAAATTCATCAACAACCGGAAATTGAAAATTAATACTTCATTCACTGGACACTTAACATCTACGAAAGTGTAATAAATTATTAATTCTGAACCAAAATGGAACGCGATATCTATTCTAGTCATGACATACATTAAACCTTAAAAGGCTCATTTTTACTGGAATATTATATGAGGTATACTGTGAATATTGCAGCCTATAAGAATACCGATCAATATGAAAAAAAGATGCGATGTTTTTGAGGTACACGGTGTTGAGAAAAACATTGTTTTGTTTTTGCCGAGTTTGTTGAATTGCAATATGCAAATGGTGTACAAAATTCAACCCAGTTTTTGGAGTACCTACTAGAGATAGTCAAAACTATGAAGAGACGTAGGGCAAGTTAAACAAATGAAGAGTGTTCCAACAAAAATGATCCGACTGCTCCTGAAGGAGGGTATCGCGATTAGACATGATTTAGGTTTATCAAGTTCTTTCACTTAAAACTGTCGCAGGTTGGCACTCGTGAAAATCAAGCGACATTGCCAAGTCTACTTTCTATTTACTCTTTTTTAACTTTGTAAATGGAGTTAGTTCTTCTAAGGTTTAACTGTGACGCAGGATTCGTAGAACTACTACATTTTCATACTGGAGTATTTCAAGTTGTGGAATAAGGTATTTAAATGTCTTCTGTAGGCATTTTTATTTTTGTTCCGAATGAACTATCATCAAAGTAACGGATTATTCTGTCCATTATTTTTCAGTGAAATTTCAACACTCGATTCTTGATTTCCGTACAAGAAATTAGCAGCCTTTAAAGACCACGGAACCAACACTTCAAAAACTGAGGTAAATTAGTTTCAAAAATTGACTCAGAATCTAGTGTGATCATTCCTTATTATCTGAAACTCCGATTTGTTGTCTTTCTTTACTGTATATAGACGTCAATGTTTACACACCTCCACTGATCAAGTCGTTTATTATTTGAACTCAAGAGTCTCAAGAGATTGAAATAGTGAAATTATGAGGAAAAATAGAATACTAGATTGCAAAAACATTTAACTGATAAAAAAACAAGTCCTATGGCTTCGACAATGAAGTTTTGTGTGAGTTATGTATAGGTACTGTTATGGTCCAAAATGTTCATTTCAAAATACATTCTATCTATTTGAAGTTTGGACAAAGATAATAAGTATATTCAGTGGATAGTTAGGATAAGATTAGGAAAATCAAGGAAGTAGAAGATGTTTCGAAGGATGGAAACCAGGGAGATACAATGAATTGCAAATCAAGAAAAGAAGTCAGGAAGATATAAGGAAAAATGAAATAATTGAAAATAAAAGAAATAATTGGAATTGACGTGATCTTGAATGACCAATATTATTAATAAGGACATAAGAAGACAGACGAAATATGAAGAGAATGTTAGTGTAGTTTTATATTATAGAATTCAGTGGCTCACCTAAGGGGGGGGGGGGTCTGCAGCCCCAAAGCCCCCCCTCAAAGAAACCAACATTTTCAATTTTTCTCAGTTCATTTTCAAACATCAAACATTATCAAACAATCCTCTTTTGGTTGATTTTAAACTCTGTAATTTTTGAAGTTCATATCTATTCCATATTCACTTCCCCAATACATAATACACAAAAGACGGTTGTCTGAGTCCCACCATTACTCTGAAATGGGGTGGAGCTCCATCTTGCTGAAAATGCATTCTTGCAATGTCCTTATTCCTTCGAGTAATACAGGAAGATGATTTTGAAGATCAGTGATCACCCGCAAGCCGTCTTGGAAGGAAGTGTGGTCCTATCAATCGATTTTCATAAACGCCACACCATACGTACGGACATTGCAGGAATGTATTCTCAGCATGATGGAGCTCCACCCCATTTCAGAGTTATGATCAGGCAATTTTTAGATCAGAACTTTCGAAATATGTGGATTGGCAGAGGTGGACCGCATGTCTGGCTCACTGGATCACCAGATTTCAAACCTGTTTATTATTTCATTTGGGGTTATTTGAAATGTTCAGTGCATTCATCAGAAATAGAAAGTGAGGAGATCCTGAAGCAACGTATCGAAGTCGCTTGCAATAAAATACGTAATAATACAGACATGATAAAAAAAGTATCAGACATATTCTGAAGAGAGCAAGAATGTGTATTGAGCAGAGCTGCTACTTTAGAGCACCTTCAGTATTTCACGTTAAGTTTTTATGTTTCTTTATTTATTTATTCATCTTTGTTGACTTCAAATAAAATTTTCTCAATCAATAATGTTTTTCCTGAAATATCTTGAAATGATTCCTCAGAATACTATGAAATTCGAATGTGCAATTAGTGGGACAAAAAAAAATTCAATTTGATCACAATATACGATTCTTCTGAGAATTGAAAATTGGAACTTTCCCTGAAGCTTTCTTTGAGCAAAATGACGTGCGGGACAATGAAATCTACTGAACCTCATTGAAAATTTTCTGCTCTCTTCAAATATCTCAATCAAATCCCAAAATTTTAAAATACAGGGTGTTGAATCTCAGAAGTCCCAGATTTTTCAAATACGGATCTGGAATTTCTGGGAAATTTAAAAGTAAATCGATCGATATGTGGAAGTGGATCATATGTTCCAAATATCAACCGACTATACTGGTTGGTTCAAAAGTTATGAGAAATTTAAATTTTTGATGAATACATAAATCATACTCTATCTCGGTTATGGATTTGATTAGACCTATCATATATTAGTTTTTTGGACTCGTCTAGGGTAGCTCTAACTCAGGTTACCGTATGTTCATTTACCAATGAAACTCTCTGTTTATGGCAAGAACAATTCTTTAGTTCAGTTCAGACTGCCCTTCCCCCATAACTAAATCCTGTATGCGCCACTGATAGAATTATAATAGGTTGTTTTTGAATCTGAATTAAAATATTTAAGCCTTTCGAGTCCAGTGGTTTCGCTGCTAAACCACCTTCGTTAATTTTGCTCACGATGCTTTTATCGCCCCGTGGTTTCGCTGTGAAACCACTGATTTTTATAAAGTCTAATAGAAAAAATCGAATTTTAAGTCCATATCGGTATTCAATAAGCCCTATCAGTTGAAAAGAAAATGGAAAAAGAAACTAAAACAAAATTAATTCTGCCCGGAAAGGGTTTTAAGAAGTAGAAATCAATAGTAAATATTGAGAGAGAGAGAGAACTAAACTTTATTGATCATAATCTGATTACAATCAAACGGCTATCGACCTAAGTCTTCCTGCCAGTAAAAAACATTTTCATCTACAAGAATATCTGTAATATTTTCAAGGTGTTATAGTGATTTTAAATATTCAAAGATTGGGAGTGCCGGTAGTTTTGCTTTTGCTGGTGTTGTTCTTTGGTAGCTGTGAATCAATGGTTCCATAATATTTATGTTATTCTGGTTGGTGATGAATTTTTTGCTTAAATTTTCAAGTCTTCCTAGTATTGGTTCCACTTCTGTAGTCTCATAAAGTAGTAGATTAGACGGGTTGTGGAGTGGATTGTTTGGGTGTCTCAGTTTTGTGATCTTTCTTAGGCAAGTTCTTTCGGCGACTTCTATGTTTTTCGTTGTTGTCTTCGGGGAGTTCAAAAATACTGTGTGTCCGTACTCCAACAAGGGCCTGCATATCATCTTGTAAATTTTGCTCGCTGTTTTGGTGCTGATTCCTCGATTTTTATATGTGAGCGATCTAAAATGTCCGGCTCGGGTAATAGCTGTTCTCTTTTGTGTTATTGTGTGGGTTTTAAAATTGAGCTTGTGATCTACTTTGATGCCGAGATATTTACACATATTTGTGGGTATAATTGTGCAATTTCCACACAGAATCCCCTTGGAGTTGGGTTTAATTTTGTGGTGGAATATCAAAAGTCTAGATTTCGTAGGGTTTGCTTGAACTCTCCAGCGTCTCATCCATGCCACAGTGACGTCTATCAGTTTTTGTAGTTTTTCCATACAGTTGTTAATCGTGGTACCATGTGTAATGAGGGTTGTGTCGTCAGCAAATTGCAGCATATATGCTTGTTTGTTAACATGGTGTTCTGATTCCTGACAGTGATTGTATATATCATGGCAGTACAAGTTGTATAACAATGGAGAGAGTGGTGAACCTTGTGGAAGGCCCTGTTGTGGTACAAATGGAGCTGAAGTTTCTGTTTTCACTTTAACCTGTAGAGTTCTTCCCGATATAAATTTGGAAATGATTTTCAGGAGGTATATTGGGCATTGTAGTTTGCGTAGTTTGAATAAAAGTCCATTGTGCCAGACACTGTCGAACGCCTTTTGTATGTCAATAAATAGGGCTGCAGACTTTTTTCCATTTTTCTTATTGCATTGAATATTTGATGTTAAAATTGTTAGAGGGTGAGTTGTGGAGGTTTGGCTTTTGAATCCAAATTGGTATGAAGGAATAGATTCTCCTACTGCTGTACGGATCCTCTCTGCCAGTAAATATTGAAATATCTAAATTTTTCATTTTAAGTTGGATCCTCAATTGAGAGATAGAGTTTACCGGGCATAGCAAAATTGAAATTTTTTTAATTAATTGGTTGCATTCCAAATTCATTTATTTTATTTATTTATTTATTTATTATAGGGAATCAACCACATTACAAACTTAATTGCATATTATGAAATTCATTTCTATTCGGAATAAAAGGCTAATATTAGGAATCATAACAGTACTCTACGCAATGATTTTTTCAGTACCTACCTGAGTAGTCAATAGTATTTACTTCAATGTAAATATGTCGTGAATGCAAAAAAATTCTAAATATATTGTGAAAATTAAAATAGGTAGATATCTGTTTTTCCCAGCCTGCAATAAATTGTAGCATTCACGACATATTCATTTTGGAGTAAGTAGAGTGAATGAATCAACAGATGACACTCATGCTGCAATTAAATCAGCATGATTTTCCGTATTGAGAATTTCGAAACCTTTCGAATAATACGTTCAAATTGAGACACAAACATATTCGTCCATGCAATTGGTAGATACAATCTCAAAATGGATAATAATATAATCATGTTCATGTAAATATAAGGGGCAAACGATGGAATATCTCTTCATGACCAGGAATTCTCGTGTGGCTCCACACCTGACTCTAGTTACCTAACAGGAGTGGCTGGGAATAATATTTTGTGTGAAGATATGTAAATTCTTTACAGCTCGTGCTTCCGAGCGGTCTGAGTACTGAATATTGAATGGAATTTATAATTCGCGGAGGTCGCATACAGGGACTTCCATCGATCGGTTTATGGCGAACTAAGAATGGGACGTGCCTGAAGGTTTGACTCTTGAATAATTTTAGATACCGTTTTTTTCATTGTTGTATTCATTGAAAATATTGGACACCATGTAAATTATGGTTTGGAAAGTGGATTTTCTTCGACTTGTTTCAACATTTGTTGATAAATCCCAAGGATGAGATTCAATAATTTTAATATAGGATCAAACAGCCCCTTACCTCATTACGAATTGAATCAATATACCGACAGTGTGCAAACAGAATGGGAACAATTAACACATCGAATGCGGGCTCCACCACTTGATCCAGCATTCTGAAACACCTGAAATAGAGCAATAATTGTTGCTCGCAAACTCCTTGCAGGCACTAGACATTCCGGCAATCATTGATGTTTCTTGGATGGAGTTAGTTTGCAGGACGGCATACATACCCTCTTTGGAAACGCCATAAAACAGTTTGTGTGCGAAGAATACACGGTGTAGGTCGATAGATAGCCGATTCTACTGTGTATTCACAAGGTATCTTCGAACAGTTTATGATGTCACGTCACAGCTGCCCGATAAAATGTCATAAGTAGGGTGGACTTAACAGGGTTAGAACTCCAATAATAAATATTGACAACAAAGGTCGATATATCTCTACTGTTTCAAGACTAAAACAATAGGATCATTAAAATAATAAAAATCCAAAAAATTCCCAGATTGTAGGTAAAAACGAAGAGGGGACATTCCATGCATAATTTTAAGCAAAAAGTCCCAAAAACGGAACATGATATACTAGTGGTACTTGAGAGTACGAGGTTGAGTCAAGAAACCCCTTTTATTTCTATACTAACTGGCAAAGACATGTACAGCAGCTTTCACAAAACTAATTCCGAAGTTATGCCAATTGTCTCTCCCAAAAGGAAAGCCTCAAATATTGAGGCCAGCAACAAAGCCCCCAAACCCAAGGAGCACCTCGGGCCAAGCGTGCTAGGAAAGGGAGTTCTGCCAGAGGAAGAAATGGAGATTTTATTAGGTGGTCATTTTCCAGGAATAATACCTACTTGAAGATCTCAATTGTAAATCTCAACAATGGAATTCTAGAACAGAGAATGCCAATGGCAAGAAATGAGTATGTCGAAAAGGACAATGCGATAATGATGGAACCATACGATAATGATGGGACCGGGTACACCGACCTATTTACCTAGTGGCAATGGAACGCCTGATGTGCTAAACATAGTGATAATATAAATATGAAGCAAGATTTTGCTCTAAAAACGATGGGTACGTCGGATCACGATAGTGTCCATTTAAGGACATGGACCTAGAAATGAATTGACTTGAAACACGAGAACATACCGATTGGGACAAGTATAAAAATGAACTCCAAGAAAATATCACGAGTATTTCACAAATTAACACTCCTGAATCCTGATCAATTAGATGAATCAGTTATAGCATTAGATAGTGCGATTATGAAATCCCGTGAAGAGAGCACGGTTAGAGAAAGTAAATCTACCCCCAAAACATCCATATTGCGATTCTCCAACAGAGATGAAAGAACTAATAAAAGTTAACCGAGAACTAAGAAATAATTACAGGTTGCATAAAATAGATAATGATGAAATTAGACTGAATAGATATAGTGAAATTCTCAAAAACGCACTAAGGGAGCTCAGAACGAATAGATGGAATAAGAAAATCAGTGAACGCAACACAGAAGACACTCTGCGTGGAAAATACAGACAAATTTACGCAATGAGAAAACTCAAATTTCACCACTGGATGGAATGCATAGAATGGCATTATTCAAGAAGCGGTAAATCTAACGCTCTTGCCGATTCTTTAGAAAGGGAGTCAAGAATAAATTATTGTGAAGAAGACGATGAGAACCTAGAAGAATTAATTCTCACTCAACATCTCCGGCCGAAATCAAAGGGAAAATGAAAAATTTAGAAACCAGAAAGGCCCCTGGAACAGATAAAATTACAAAATGTCAAAGATAGGAACAGCAGCTCTCACTAGCATAACAAACGGAAGGATGAGAACATAAAACTTTCCAAAAAGATGGAAATCTGCCTAAGTAATTGTTTTCGGTAAACCAGCTAAAGACAAAAAGTTCCCTCAGCCCTGGCGACGATACCAACTGCACAATTTGGATTCAAAAAACAACATTCCACTGAACAACAGCTCCCAAGAATTACCGATATCACAGAAGGATTTCAGAATAAACAAGCTACAGAACTAGTAGATCAACTTTCTCGTGCGGCGCCCTCAGTTGGCCCGCATTTATGCAATACTAGAGAGACTCAGACCCGAAGGCAAGCCGACAGGAATGCCGCGAGTCGACAGGAAGGAGTCCCTCTCACTATAGAGATGGAAGGTGTAGGGTTCCATAGATGTGTTAACCTTAATACATATAGATTACCGCACGCGAACAGTATTTGTTCCGCCGTTTCATCCGCGTTCCTGCACCAACGGCACAGGAAACACTCAGTCAGATCCATTTTTTCGAAATAATTGTCAAACAGATGGTCAGTTGAAGCACCAGTCGCCAGAGACAATTGCTTACTTCGAGAACCAAGAGCTTTTTAACCGCCGGCTTTGAAGAAGGCCCATTAATAAGGAGCCTCGACTGCCTGAGATCCGTTCTCGTGTTCCACCCAGAGGAGAATTTCTCATCAATCTATCTCTTGGAGAGGTTTTTGAAATATGTATAACAGATAGAAAGCGCGAGTTCCGGCCCAGTCAAAGACGAGCATGCCCCTTCTTTGGCTCAGTTATCTGCTTTTATGTTACCAGAGATTGACGCATGCGCCGGGCACCAGACAACATTGAGAGTGTTATCTGAGCCAAGCGTGCGCAGATCCTCTCTGCATTCAAAACCCAAGCTTGAGGTTACTTTGTTATCAAAAGGGGATTTTAGTGTACTCTTACTGTCGCAACATATGTATATGTGTTTCCCTGAGTAGCCTCTGCGGATACTCTTCACCCTCATACCAGGACAGCATATAGCTCTGCTTGTGCTATTGGGCAGTCTTTTCCAAGAGGAATGGACCACTTTGTTCTTGGTCCAGCAATCCCAGCATCGGCTCCTATATTACAAACAGAGTGAACCGTCGGTGAACCAGGGGGGGCCCTCAGGTTTTAGTAATCTGTCAAACCTGAGGGTTTCTAGATACATGGTATACTAGGAGTACACGGGAGTATTTGAACGAAAATTAGGAAAACAGGTGGATTGGACGAGGTGGAGTAATGGCTCGCCAAATCCCCAGACTTAAAAGTTTAAATTTCTTTCTATACTAACTGGAAAAGAAAGGTAGAACAGCTCTTACTAGCACAACAAATGGGGTGATGAGAACAGAGTACTTTGCAAAAATATGGAAAACCCATCTTTTGCCGATTTAGTTATGCTTGAAGTGTTCGAATAGGCTGTTGAAAAACTCAAATTTAACATTTCTCTTATCAAAGTATACGCTGATGACCAAATAGACCAAATAGAAACAACCATCAATGTTTTCAATTCTTTCCATGAAAAAATCACCTTTACGATGGAAAATGAAAAAAACAACAGCATACCGTTTTTGGACATGATGGTGATATGACAAAACAACACATTAATTACAAACTGGTTCACGAAACCTACCAACTTTGGACGATGTATTGATTTTTTATCCAACCATAGTGCACAGCAAACGTAGCTACCATGCAACCTTATTCACAGAGCTCTCTCACTAGGACACTCACAGTTTGAGAAGGAAAACATAAAACATGTCTTTGACATTCTTTTAGCGAACAACTACCCTAGATATGACATAAAGAAAATAGTGAACGATTATAGACAAAAACAACGTCCAACAATTGACAACCCCATCCACAACACTAACATGACAAACAACCAACAGTATAATGAAAACCTACAACATATACTCCATTCACTTTTATAAAGTAGCCCGGTTGGCGCTGGAATTCTGACACATTTTACCGCGTATATTTTGAAAATGTTAGGTTATACTCATTCTTCTGTCAGATATGGACGCAACGTTGCCGTTTCTACATATAAATTGTAGAAATTACGTATTTATCAAAATGTTTATTTACTTTGGGAAAACAATGAATTTGAGGAAATATAATGTGAATTCAATAATTCCAAAGATCTGACGAATATCGAAGAAACTTTTTTTCTATTAATACTGGAAATATTTCAAGTGTACGGGTATAAACATGATTGGAAGATTCAGTTATGCTATTTTCTTGTACGGAAATCAAGAACCGAGTGTTGAAATTTTACTGAAAAATAATGGACATAATAGTCCGTTACTTTGTGATAGTTCATTAACCCGACAGAAAAACTTTTAGACGAACAGAACAGACGGACGTATGGAAATCCCCACTATTCAAAATTATCTAGAAATAAGCCTACAGAGAACAATTAAATACCTCGTTGCGCAACTTGAAATACTCCAGTATGAAAATGTAGTGATACTACGAATCTTGTGTCACAGTTAAAGCTTAAAAGAACTAACTCCATTCACAAAGTTAAAAAAGAGTAATTATAGAAAGTAGACTTGGCAATGTCGCTTGATTTTCACGAGTGCCAACCTGCGTCCGTTTTAAGTAAAAGAAGTTGATAAACCTAAACCATGGCCCACCAAGATACTTTATAAAAGTGAATGGAGTATACATACTCGAGACTCGTATTCTATCCTAAGCTGTCCTATAGAATTCAAAAAATATTCAAAGAGTATAATTGCAGCGCTGCGTTCTACAACACCTTAGACAACAACAAACGATTTTTCACTAGAGTAAAGGATAGCACACCACTGTCGAGACAGTCTGGTGTGGTATATAAGATAGCGTGCCAGAACTGTGAAAAGGTTTACATAGGTCAAACGAAGCAATAGGTACTTACATGACAGAATAAGACAACACGAAAATGACACAAAACATCTACAACGTACTAACAAGACGGCACTGACCCAACACATACAGAAGGATATAAATTCAATTTCAACAATACATACCACCATTTTAGTCTAGAGAACCCAATTATTCCAGACGTTTATTGAGCGAGATGATTCATATACAAAAATATAACACTGTGAATTATAGAGAGGATACTGAAAATCTGAGTAATGTGTAAAACAACCTGATTTCTGTAATAAATTTACCGAGAAATTTACCCCATAGATAGAGCAGATATAGTTTATGTTTTTTATTGAAACTTGTTCACTATATTTTATTATTCATGACTCTACAGGGTCTTTCACGAGGAACCTCACCCATATTTATACAGGAAACTACTGAACGTATTTTCATGAAATTCAGCACTTATAAGTATTTCACGATGCTGATGAAATCTAAAATATTTTCAAGGCATGAGCACCTCCGGTTTTTCCGGAAATGACGTCAACTTCCGTTTTTCAAATTAGAACACCATTTTTTTATTGCAGAAATAGAATCCTTAGAAAATTTCAAGTTATTTTGATGTAACATTTTTCAGTTTTGGTTGGAAAATTCTCTCTGAGCGGGATAATTGGAAAAAAAAATCGAAAATAGAGCTCCGCTGAAACAAGAATAACTTCGATGTTTTTGAATGGAAAATTTTCATTTTTGTGATTTTTCAAGATGTAAGATTGATGTATCCACTTTAAAAATCGAAATCGCGATTCATGATACAGGGGGTGAAAAAATCGCTTTCAAAGTTAGGGATGACAAAATCGTGAAAAATCAATTTTTTCAAATTAGAACCCCATTTTTTTATGGCAGATATTGAATCTACGTTAAAAAATAATGTGAGTGTATGCATCACACCCTTGCCCTAAAGTGGATATTTTCTGAGTTATTCACAAAAAACTGTTTTTCGTCTTGAATTTTCAGCTATTTCTTTTCCCTTCACGCCAAAAAGATGAAATTTTCAGGAACTGTTACTTAAACCATGTTTTAGATTCTACTACCCTAATATGCAAGAGAAAAAAGTTACAGGTTGTTCCTAAATAGATGGCGAATTTGGATTCGAATTTGTATCGGAAACCTCTTTATTTCAACTAATCGGCCATCGGTTTTCTCTCCAGTGATAAATAAATAATTCCTTATGAACCATATGCAAAAACTTACCATATTTTACATTCTTTTTTTTTTAATGATAGATATCATTAATTACATCTACTGAATAAAGAGGAATTTGGCAGATGTAATTAATGATATCTATCATTAAAAAAAAAGAACGTAAAACATGGTAAGTTTTTGCATATGGTTCATAAGGAATTATTTATTTATCACTGGAGAGAAAACCGATGGCCGATTAGTTGAAATAAAGAGGTTTCCGATACAAATTCGAATCCAAATTCGCCATCTATTTAGGAACAACCTGTAACTTTTTTCTCTTGCATATTAGGGTAGTAGAATCTAAAACATGGTTTAAGTAACAGTTCCTGAAAATTTCATCTTTTTGGCGTGAAGGGAAAAGAAATAGCTGAAAATTCAAGACGAAAAACAGTTTTTTGTGAATAACTCAGAAAATATCCACTTTAGGGCAAGGGTGTGATGCATACACTCACATTATTTTTTAACGTAGATTCAATATCTGCCATAAAAAAATGGGGTTCTAATTTGAAAAAATTGATTTTTCACGATTTTGTCATCCATAACTTTGAAAGCGATTTTTTCACCCCCTGTATCATGAATCGCGATTTCGAGTTTTAAAGTGGATACATCAATCTTACATCTTGAAAAATCCCAAAAATGAAAATTTTCCATTCAAAAACATCGAAGTTATTCTTGTTTCAGCGGAGCTCTATTTTCGATTTTTTTTTCCAATTTTCCCGCTCAGAGAGAATTTTCCAACCAAAACTGAAAAATGTTACATCAAAATAACTTGAAATTTTCTAAGGAATCTATTTCTGCAATAAAAAAATGGTGTTCCAATTTGAAAAACGGAAGTTGACGTCATTTCCGGAAAAACCGGAGGTGCTCATGCCTTGAAAATATTTTAGATTTCATCAGCATCGTGAAATACTTATAAGTGCTGAATTTCATGAAAATACGTTCAGTAGTTTCCCGTATAAATATGGGTGAGGTTCCTCGTGAAAGACCCTGTATTGTAAATATTTGTTTTTAAGTTTTCGTGTTTCTGTATTTATGTCCATGTTCACCTGTGTTTGACTTTGTCTGGTTGAAAATGCTGAAAGTATAAGACCAATAATGACAGCACATTTTCTCAGTCATAATTATAATCTTTTAATCTTGTTGACAGCTGGTGTATTGTTTATATTTTACACGAGAACCATATCGCGCAATTGTTCGTCAGATACTCTCATTGTTCTTATATTTGACTGAAATGAAACAATATTATAAAAGTTATTTAATTTTTACTTAATGAGGTTATTACTTTTTCAAACCAGTATTGTTTTTGTTTATTTCAATGTATCATTTTCAGCATTGAGAAAGGAACAAATCGTTCCGAAACGTCGGCGATATTATAACTATATAGAATAGAATAGAAATATATTATCACCATCAAATAATACATGGCATGTCAAAACTGAATCATGATATAAAGTACAATCTCAAACATAACATAAACTGTGAAACATCACATACAATATGATACTTAATGATCTATCGACTGTGGCCACATGAGTGCATCAAATGTCGCCAACCATACGCCAGGAACTCCTGGAGAGAATAAAACGCCTCTTCTATCAGTAGGTTTTTTATGTACACTTCAAAACTTTTTTGCTTTTTTTTCTCAGTTCATTCGGGATACTGTTATATAATTTAATTCCCTAGTACTTTGCATTGTTTTGCGTTTTAACGAGACGGTGGTAGGGGATTTCAAAAATCTCTCTACTTCGAGTGTCATAGTCATGTTTGTCCCCCAATCTGCTCATGCATCCAGCTCTTCCATGTACATATCTCAGGGCCTCGAATATGAACAGCGACGGTAAGGTAAGTATCCTTTCGATTTTGAAATATTCTCGACAACTCTCAGTGCTCTTCAGCCCAACCAAAACTCGAATAGTAATAGTAATAGTATTCATTGATCCAAAAGACACAAATATGATGTGTATAGGAGAAGTCATATTATATAGATATTATAAATTATGAACATTCAATAGAATATAAAGTACAATGAAACAGTTCTACAGAAAAGAATATAAATATATACATATACAAATATATATAATACATGTACACTGGTGTATAAAGACAAGAAGAACAAACAGATTTCACACCAAAACAAAAATTACATCAAATTCATTGAGAGTAGTTCAGGGTGGCAATAGAATCGCTCATAAACTCATCAACAGAATAATAAGTCCCGGAAACCAACAGATCCTTCAGATACCTCTTGAATGATTTAAAGTTTAAGTTTTGCATTTCGACAGGTAAGTGATTGAAGAACTTTATGCCCTGGTATTCAACGTGCATTTCAAAGTTGCTCGTTCTATGCTTTGGAATACTCAATAAGTTGGATGACCTGGTTGCATAAGTATGATAAGATGAGTTTTTATTCATACTTGCTATATTATTTTTCATGTACAAGAGAACGTTTAAAATGTAAATACAAGGAATCGTTAAAATTTTATATTTTTTAAAAAAAGGTCTGCAGGAATCCAAATGATGCAAACCAAATATATTCCTCACTATGCGTTTTTGTGCTATTAGAATTCTCCTGCTATCTACCGCATTACCCCAAAGCACCACATTGTACGAGAGGTGGGTATAGACCATACTGTAGTATACACTCAGGACTACATCAAGAGGCAGGGTATGTTTTATGCGAGAAATAGCATAATTAACCTTATTAATTTTCTGGCTTACATGTTCAATACACATATTCAAGCATCCCACCTAAGGTTGTGTTCCAAGAATATGCCCAAAAACTTGACAGAGCTTGTGGATGTCTTATATTCATTGTTATCATTAAAATTAATGCGCAGGACGTGTTCACCACGTAAATTAAAGTGTATAAAATTAGTTTTGTCAAGATTAACTACCAGTCCATTGGATTGACACCAAGACCCAAACCTCTTCTGCAAAATGAAGATCTCCTCCGCCACAGTCAAATGACCCCACAGAAGCACGCCATAAGCGATCAGCGAGTGGAAGTTCGAAAAATACGCTATCTTCGCTGCTTCACGTGAAACCATACATTTTATTCTTCTTATAGTATAGACCGCCCTGGACACCCTCCCACTCAGCACATCTACATGGTCCCTCCAGGAGATTTGGGAATCCATATATATTTCAAGCATTTTAATTGTTTTATCGTTCGATCCAAACTGCATTATTTGTGTTTTATTATCGTTAGTTTTCAGTTTATTTGCTTTAAACCACCTGCTTGCTAACTCTCTCGCTTCTTCCTCCTGAGATTTTAGATCCTCCCGGGCGCTCCCACTGACCAGGAAGGTAGTATCATCAGCATAGAGATACGTTTTCACGTTTCACACGTTCACATACAGGACAAACAACAATGGGCCCAAAACTGACCCTTGGGGCACCTTCACCCCAATATTACACTCACTGGACCAGTTGTCTTTCAATTGGACAGCTTGCTTTCTATCAGTGAGATAGCTGCTCAACAATCCACGTACACTTCCCCGAAATCCATAGTACTCCAACGTCGCCAAAAGTATTCCATGTTGCATCGAGTCGAAAGCCTTTGATAGATCGTAGAGCATCAATTCCAATTTCACATTGTTGTCTATTGAGGTAACTATGTTCTCGTAGAGTTCCAACATCGCTGTGATCGTAGATCGACCATCTCGAAAACCATGCTGGCTAGCGTGTATCATATCATGTGTCCCTAGGTATCCGAGCAATCTCACCTTGATGGCTGCTTCAAAAATTTTCGATATAGCTGGTAATATCGAAATTGGACGATAGTTTTCGGCGAGGTTCTCATCTTCTCCCTTATAGATTGATGATAAAGAATGTCCAATTCCCTGTGAAATTTATTATATTTATTAACATGGACGTGAACTCTGAGAAATATGGAAAACTTCCGAAATTATTGTTTTCGATAAACCAGTTGAAGACAAACAGTTTCCTCAGAACACATACATATACAGGGAGACAGACTTTCTGCTGAAAAAATTGTATAGCAATTGGAGCGGGAAACAATTTTTCTCTTTCGAACGATCTGATCCTTGTCGTCCTTCCTCTACCAACTGCCAAATGTATTGCTCTCTTTCGAAATGATATTCATATTTAATTATAAAAAATTGGGTGAATACTATAATTACCTTCTCGAATTTCGACATTTCAATTAGTCGAAAAGGAGCAATTCTAACCGGAGTGAGTTTCAAGACATCGGTGCTGGTGAATATTTCATTTTGCGTTCGTATAATCTGGAGAGCAAATTAAATAACACCCCCTCTCAATATTGAGGATCCTTTCAAACGGAAAATAACGTCATTATTCCTTTGATGTTGATAATTAAGTTAATTCGGCATCTTGTAAATAATCATCCCAATAGAAACACCGCTGAGAGGAGGCTTCCTTTTTGGATATTTCAAGCAACTCGATCTTACTCAGGCGTGACTTTGGATACACCCTCTCCAGTTGTATGGGTTTTATAACATTTTATCGGGGTGGCAGGAAGTTAAGCCCTGGAATTTATAGCCAAACTGCTATTCAGCTCTTAGGAGTTTCTGGCATTCCGAGATTTTCTTCGGCTCCGGGGGATTAACCACATCAGGGCTCCGGAGTCAGGAAATGTGCAGTTCGATACTAGAATTTCCACTATGTCAGTTTGATTTCTAACGAAGTCTCGAATCGGAAACAATTATCAGTTATCTTCGAACGAAACCGGAATCAGAGTGGAAATGGGGAACTTTTTTTTTAACTCTCGTTCTACTCAAACGAGAGATACATTTCTGTATTTTGAGGCCAGAAATGGTCTCAAACGAAAAGGTTCGATTCATCTTATATTTGGTTCTGGATATCTTCTTGTCAGAAATATTCTTTTGCTAGTTTTCCGTCATCGATGAGACACAAAAATCTCCTTTATTTTATTAGAAGCAAAATTTGCTCATCTCTTCAAACTTCGTACGCCTTCTTTCTTGAATATTCAATATTTTTATAGTGGGCAATAACGCTCATGGAGTATCTTCTTCTAATTTAGAGTATTTCGGGTTTTCTAGGCGTGGTCCAATAGGAATTTCACCTAACTTTTCGCCTGTGGTAGGCATCTTCAGAGGTTTCTTGGTTGGAGGTTGTACCCCTATGAATGACCGCTCCGAACTATGTCTCTTCATTCGGTTAAATCCCTAGTCAATGCTCCCGACGCGAACACGATGATTTTCGGGACTGCATAAGAGTAAAAGTATGAGTTTATTAACAATGCACAGAAAAAATACTGAAAAAGGGAAGTAATTTACAGTGTTCGACTATTAGATTGTAGAGATCAAATGTAGCTTTTCTTTCTTTTTATAAGCTTTTTTATAAGCTTTTATTTAGTTTCACCTGTCCCGGTGTCAGTCTGTCTGTCTGTCTATAATCAAATCTTTGCAAGTTAAATATGACACACTTCTAATCGTCCGATTGATTTGAAATTTTGCAGGTATACCTAATTCTGGTGACAATGCATCATGAAATATTTTTTATAGAAAAAAACAAAATAGCGGCTCCAAAATAGCGGATGAGTTTTGTAATTATGGCCCGATTCCATTTAAAATTAGTATCTGGGGGTATTTGAGTTCGAAAATCATGGTACTTTTGTCAAAATTGGGAAATTCAAGATGGCGGCCACAATATGGCGGACAAGTTTTGTAATTATGATCTTATTCTATTCAAAATTGGTATATGAGGGTTTTCTGGGTCGGAAATTACGATTCTTCAAACTTGAATAATTCAAGATGGCGGCTTCGAATTGGCGGATGAGTGTTGTTATAAAAGCTTCTCTTCAAAAATGATTTTTTTGAGAATTAGGCTTGTTCTATTTTATATAATTCGGCTCTGTTAGAAAGAAATGGATTGCTATTTTTCAAAAGATATCTGGGAGAGCATCCCTAATACATTTTTTTGGTAAATACATTTGGATAATACTTGAAACGTATTCGAGCAAAATTAAATAAAAGGGATTTCATTGAAAAGCTAATTTTTTCCGCATAATACCTTCTTCTATTTTCCTCAAGCTAGGTTTGCAAACATAATAATAATTTGTTTGTATTATTTTTCTTGATAACTGAAAAATATTTTGTGAGCAAACACATTCAATTCATTCATCTTGAATGATTAAGAACAATACATTTTCCGTTTTGGTCTATTTCCTACAGAACTCTAGGTTAGACCATGCATGTAGTTATATTTTTTGATTGAGAGTATTGAATTCCGTCAAAAATCCTCTTTAATGCCTTGAACTCTTCTTCAGATAGTTCAGTGTACATTACTGTTCCAAAATAAAACTGCCAATATTATGTGGAAATACTTCGGCGATACTTCAAAAGCAGAGACAGATTCAAAATAATCGTTCAATTAGGGTACTGAATACACATCATCAAAATTGTAGTTCACGTCATCAAAATTCCGTTTATCCGAAATATCGGTCCCGGAGAATTGGGGGGAGTATTTCATTATAGATCCACCCTGTATCTTTGAAACTTGTACGAATTTTGAAAAACTGGTATTTCAATAGTTCTACAGGGTGACTGGTGACGTAAGGGACAACGGCTAAGTGGAGATAGAGGACCTCAAACTGAATGAGAATTTGGGTTTCAAATGTCCCATAAGGGTATTCGTTTCGGAGATATAGGGTGATTTATGAAAAAATGCTAAATCTATGAACTCCCATATCTTCGTTATTATGATACGTTTTTCGCTGATATTTTACATGTTTGTTCATACAGGCATTCTCTGTCAGCATAAGAAAAAAAAATTGAAAAAATTGCTGGCCCGTACTCAAAAATTGCAATTTACATGTCAAGTGAGAAATATCACACGGTATATGAGATAAAATAAAATCAAATAGAAATTTGGAAAGAGGGAAAAAAACTGAAGAAATATCTGTTTTTTGTTTGAATGGCACAAATTTTCTTCCGTTTCTATGATATGTTGAAGTAAGAATATTACAATATTTTTATATTCATATCATGAAAATTAGTACTACTGATAGAAAAAACCTTGAATTCGAGGCGCTAGAATGAGCCTGGCATCAAAATGAAGTGAAGAATTTTCTGAATAGGGAGTTTCCTGACAGGTGGATTGGTCGGGGAGGTTCTAGGAATTGGCCTGCTAGATCACTCGATCTAACTCCTCTGGATTATTTCCTATGGGGTCATCTTGAGGATACGGTGTATAAAGAAACAATAACAAGCCGTGAACATTTGAAGAGCAGAATAACTGAAGCATGCGAAGAAATTAAAAAAAATATTCCTCTGATTAGAAAAGCTGTGCTTCATTTGTTCAAGAGAGCCAATAAATGTATGGAGATGAACGGCTCTCATTTCGAACATTTCCTTACTTGATTTTTTTATGAATTATATTTGCGACTTTTTCTATTTTTGTGTTTGAGTATCCAACTCTTTCATCACCCCATCTACAACAAATTTTATTTTGAAATTTTATATGGCATCGAAATATTAATTGATAAAAATAGATTTGAAGGAATATTTTGATGCCAGGCTCATTCTAGCGCCTCGAATTCAAGTTTTTTCCATGAGTAGTACTAATTTTCATGATTTGAATATAAAAATATTGTAATATTCTTACTTCAACATATCATAGAAACGAAAGAAAATTTGTGCCATTCAAACAAAAAACTGATATTTCATCAGTTTTTTTCCCTCTTTCCAATTTTCTATTTGATTTTATTTTATCTCATATACCGTATGATATTTCTCACTTGACATGTAAATTGAAATTTTTGAGTAGGGGGCCAGCAATTTTTTCAATTTTTTTTTCTTATGCTGACAGAGAATGCCTGTATGAACATACATGTAAAATATCAGCGAAAAACATATCATATTAACGAAGATATGGGAGTTCATAGATTTAGCATTTTTTCATAAATCACCCTATATCTCCGAAACGAATACCCTTATGGGACATTTGAAACCCAAATTCTCATTCAGTTTGAGGTCCTCTATCTCCACTTAGCCGTTGTCCCTTACGTCACCAGTCACCCTGTATACTATACTAAACTGGTAATATATTCTAAAACTAGTTGCAGAATGGGCTCCTATTCCAAAAAGAATGCGAAATTCGAAAACGAGCGACGAAGGAACGAGTTTTCGAACGCATGAGTGTTGGAATTGCATTCTGCAACGAGGATTAGACGATATTTTCTCTATTTCAATCAAATTTTTTAAAAAACTGTTGAAATTCAATGAAAAATTCAGATTATACATCCTAGTGACTTTTGTATTGTATCTTGGCAGTTGGTGACTGTTACGAAATTGACATTTCCGTGTGAAAATTGATAGGATCGGAAGCCAGTGCTGACAACCACAAAACGAAAAATATAACTGAAAACAATGCTGTAATGAGTTCATTACAGTACCGTTCTTAGAACTGTAATGAACTCATTACGATACTGAAATAGAGAAAATATCATTCAATGTTAAAATATTTTATTACTCAAAATATTCTCCTCTTAATTGAATACATTTATTACAGCGAACCTGCAACGTCTCTAGATCTCTCAACAAAAAAATGTTTCTTCTTGCTCTGCAAACCAGTCCTCCACAGCTTTTATAACCTCCTCGTTGGAAGAAAATTAACGACCTTTGAAACTTTTTTTCAGTTTAGGAAAGAGATGATAGTCGGACGGAGCCAAATCTGGTGAATAAGAGGGGTGTTCTAGTAATTCTAACCTTAAATCACGATATTTTTTGCATGGCAACATGAGATTTGTGTACTGGGGCGTTGTCCTGTAAAAACAAAATACCTTTAGATAGCTTTCCGCGTCTTTTCTCTCCAATTTTTTCCCATAGAGTGGTCAGTAATGTCGAATAGTAATCTCCAGTTATTGTTCTATACCCTTATCCTAAAAATCAATCATGATAATTCCATGGTAATCCCAAAAAACTGAAGCAAGAACTTTTCCAGCAGATTTTTGGACACGTTAACTTCTTTGGTCTTGGAGAACCAGAGTGTCGCCATTGCATCGATTGTTGCTCTGTTTCTGGATCGCAGAAATGTACCCAAGTCTCATTCATAGTAACAAGTCGGTTTAAGAAGTCTACATCGCTTTCAAATCGAGCACAGATCGAATGCGATGCTTCTACCCTTGCAGGCTTTTGGTCAACATTCAAACATTTGGGGATCCATTCTGCAAACATTTTTCTCATGTTCAAATTGACGTGAACTATATGATGAACGCGTTCGTATGAAATCTTCAGTGCTTCAGATATCCGTTTTAGCCCAAATCGAAGCTCTGATAAAATCATGTCATGAACTGCATTGATATTTTCGGGGACTGACACAGAAACTGGCCTTCCCGATCGGTCATCATCTTCAATGGAAAATTTACCTCTTTTGAAGCTTGCAGTCCAATTTTTCACGGTCGCATACGAAGGACATTGATCACAAAGCCCTTTTAAATATAGGTACTTGATGATGGCTCGATACTCCAATTTTTACAATTTCGGTTGACATCTTTTTTTTTTAATTTATCGCGTAATTCTGGTTTACTTTTTGACGTCGAACTCTAAACTGACACTTCAAATAAGTTATTGTTCGTTGATATGGTATCGCAATATTTTGTTTATGCATGGAACTGGTCTAGGCTAACTAGATATAAATACATCTTCGAATTTACCTTAAGTACTGAAAATAACTCACACGGTGTACCTTGTATTGTATTTACTACAAGAATATCAAAATCATCGAGAATTTATTGGCAGAAAAATTCCCAAAGAGAATCATTTTGTTTAAATGGATAAAAAACCGAAGAAAAAGATTAGGTCCTGAAAATTTCACGATACGTTTGTGGTTCAAATGCGCAAGTTGAGTTCTCGAATAATCAAAATTGTCTAACCGTTTTTAAGTGATTTCCTCATAAGACTTCGTTTCATTCTTTCAAAAACAAGAAAGTAGTCAATAAGATGAAACTTTGGCATTAATCTTTGAAATGACGACGAAAATCGTGTGCTGAAAGAATTATAACATAAATTAGTGACAAAAATTCAATATTTACGAAACTAATAGCCCAAAGAAATTCGTTTGTTTGAAGGATTTAGAAAAATTTTGGAAAAAAATCGTAACCGTAACCGCTCTATTCTGCTATATCGATCTGGCGATTAATGAAAGTGTACCGTTCAATACCGGTAAAGCCCATACGCCAATATGGAAACAGTTCACGGAATCCAGCAAGGCAAAGAAATACGAGCTTATGAGAACTACAAGTTTTGAACGACTAAACCTAATCCTGAAAGATTGGGTGTGGAATATGAAGAAGGAAAAGGGTGAAATGATTTAAGAACTAGTTGAGAAGACAATGTGGAACACCATTGCAGAAAATGAAAGAAATATATTTTGAGAAGTGGAAAATAATTTTATGACTCATTTAAAGATATTATCTTCAAGGCTAGTAGAGAAACTCTTAATGCGAAACGAAGGAATTTGCAGATGTGCGCAAATAGAAAGAAATCGAGCTCTACTTCATTAAAATTGGATGACACTCCATCAGGACTCCTGCGAAAATTTTATCATATCGCTTCAGTGGGAGCAGTCAATTGCAAATTTCATTATTTTAAGAAGGAAGTGGATATATTTTTTAAAATAACTGATTGTGAAAAATTCTACTTTTTATGAAGAGTAGAATATAGTCCTCTCTTCAATAAATCAGCCTAGGGTGGAGAAAAAATGGGCGATAGTGGGGGAAAAGGGGGTAATGGCAGTCAGTTAAGCTCTTTTTGGAATAAAACTCAAATTATGAATCACTGCTCTATTAGGAACATAACATCACAATTCTGCATTAAAGACTATCAATTGAGGTCAGAGTATTAAGCTTTGGAGTAACGATTTATTAGTAATAATAGTTTGAAAAAAAACAGCTTTTGACCACTGTTGCATTCACGTGAGAGCAATGGTCGTCATGATGTTGACAATGATGATTAAATACTTCTAACATGCGGAATCCAAGCCAGTGCCAGCAGAGTGAGTCCACAGACCACAGGAAGTGAGGATGTGCATCGGTACCATACTTCGTTGTTTCGGCCAAATTCCCCGCATATAAGACAATTATTTTCTGAGTTATCTTCATCAAAAGTATCATCATCGACGCAGTGGTCGTCAATGTCTACGTCGGTCCATGAACAGTCATTTTCTTTCTTTCGGCCTTTTTTAGTCTTTCCTTCAACTCTTTTTTTGTCCTTTCCCTTACATTTTCCCTTCTGTTCGATTTCTTGACCACAATTACCCGTAATACAGTTGATAGAGTAAATTGTGAATAGAAAAAAAAAATACCATATTTTGATTCGAATAGGTGAACAACAATTGATTGAAATTATTGGACACAGTTCAGCCAACTCAGTTTAGCCTTATTTACAAACAAGCAGGCCGCCCCAGCTTCGCCCGGGTAGAAATTTGTTTCACGCGGTTTCATCTTCAAAACTTCAACCTGCCATATCTTTTGATGTACTCGTTGTAATTGTATGATATGAGGGGCAATTTTGTTCTGAATTAGATACTGGGGATAAATAACGTATTAGGTTGGATTAGGATCAATACCCAATTCATAAAAACACACTCCCAAATAGTGCATAATTTTGGAAAACATCTGATTACCATAAACAGGTAATAGCAAGTCAATCTTGAGAGATAGATACATGCTATCGCGGACTTTTTTGTAGAAATATTCAAGAGGTACATTTCCGTCATACATTGTATCCACGTAAGTCTCACGGTTTTTGCAGCGCACGTGAAAATAACTGATTTTGGCTGATTTTTTTGTAATTATTGGAGTTATAGTAGGTATCCCAAATTTTTTCGGGTGAAAAGTATAGCCTATGTCACTCAGGGATAATGTAGCTTTCAAAGGGTGAAAGAATTTTTGAAATCGGTCCAGTAGTTTTTGAGCCTATCCGTATCAAACAAACAAAAATACAAATCTTTCCTCTTTATAGTTATTAGTATAGATGGATAATGAGCACTATTCTAACATCATGAACTCCCCTATAGAAGTGACGCCTCGGAACCTCCAGCTAAAAAACAGGAAATCCTCGAGCTTCTCACTCTACAGATGGACCCATCAACAACATTAATGATGTACCTACACCCAACGTTATCAATGAGTTAACAAAGATCTCAAACAATACTACGACTGTTTACCAAAATTGCAATTAATATTTTAATTGTACCATAAATAATTGAGTTTGTAGTATTTGATGATTTAATAAATTACCTGTTTTTCAGTTTTCAAATCAATACCTATACATAATGCATGCTGAATAATATGTTACTTGGCAAATACCATTCGGGCATTTTATTTTTTGTGTGAAAAAAGTCTAAAAAACGCAATGCAAAGTATTATTTTTGAACAGAAAGCTTTCGTGCAGTTGCCACCAGCACTCATGCTTCTTGTTGTGTTCTTTAATTTTTTTCGGGAAAATTATATGCCCTTATGATATGCTTAGGAAAAACGATAATTCATCGAATCAAGCCATAGTCATTCAGTACATATATATATATATAGTGTAGCGGACGAAGTCCGCCTGAATACGTCTCTGGACTCTCTGATTCCGCGTAGGAATTCTAGAAGCCTTCCAGAGACTATCTGGAGCGTTCTAGAAACAGAGCCGTATTGGGTATATAAAGACGCGCACGAGTGGGACGGAGTCAGTTACTATCTGAATAGAGCCGGATTGAATTGTGAATCGCGAATTCCAAGTAGTGAATATAAATCAGCATTATTAGCAAGTGTGTAAATAAATCAGTATTAGTTATTGTACATAGATTAGTGTGATAAGTTAGTGGTATTGGAAATAAATTAGACGTTTAAATTCAGCAGACAATTTGTTTAACCCCGAGAACGTTACATTGGTGTCAGGTGTGGGGTCAATTGAACTGCTGTGCTAATTCAATTGTGGACTTCATTGTGGAACTTTTGAATGCCTACAACAAGATCGCAAAAGGAGAAAATGGACCAGGCGAGTATGGAATTTTTCAAGCAAGCCTTTGAACAAATGAGTTCAAAATTGGAAGAAAAAATGGTTAAAATGGAAAATAAGGTGGAAGAAAACTCTCGAGAAATGAGCTCGAAATTGGAGGAAAAAATGGATAATTTGGAAGAAAATTCTAGAGAAATGAACTTGAAAATGGAAGCAAAAATGGATGAAATGGAAAATAAGGTGGTGAGTCAAATTGCAAGTACATTGGACGAGAGAATGGAAGCCATCAAGGAAGTGATAATAGATGAAATAAATGAAAAATTTGATAAGGTCGACGAAAAACTTGATAAGGTTGATGAAAAATTTGACGAAGTAGTTGATGAGGTTAATGGAAGATTTGAAGAAATATCAGGAATAATTGAACAACATGCCAAGTTGATAGAGTCCCTGAAGAGAACCTCACATGGAAAAGAAACTCTAGCTTCACCATCCAATAACTTCGTTAAATCGGAAAACAACACAGAAAGTAGTAAAATGAAGATTAAACCTCCAACTTTTGATGGCAAAACACCTTGGTGCACGTACCAGAAGCAATTCGAAGCAGCAGCGAATGCCAATGGATGGGGAGCGGAAGAGAAAGCGACAGCCTTGATTGTTGCACTAAGGGGAGATGCATTGAATATACTCCAGACTGTTCCTGCAAGCCTACAAGGTAATTACGAGGCTTTAACAACTAAACTCCAAATGAGATATGGTGATGCACACCTCCAACAAGTGTATCACGCGCAGATCAAGAGTCGTCAGCAGAGGAGTGCAGAAACTTAGCAGGAATTTGAAGCCGATATAGCAAGGTTGGTAAGACTGGCATATCCTACAGCACCGGATAGCTTCCTGGAACAACTTGCTATCCAGAACTTTGTTGATGGTCTGAGAGATATGGAAACCCAACAGACACTACGATTGGCCCGACCCAAGACTCTGGATGACGCCCTGGCCTTTGCATTTGTTGGCAACTCGTGAAGATTCTGTACAATATTTGAATATGATATATCAAATATCATAGTCATCTATTGACAAATGAATGTTGTCATGATGAATTACTTTTGAAGTTGTAATTTCAATCATTTTGAAATATAATTCATTTTACTTGAAGAGTTTCCATATTTAAACAAGCATCATAAAAGTGGCGACGAGGATTTAAAAAAGAACCCATACCAGTGAATAACCATGTCAGAACAGTTCCAGAAAACCATCACCGAATTCATCAAAGCTCAACAAGTTCAAGCGCAGCTTCAACAGGATCAATTGATGAAAAATCAGCAAGAATTTCTTTTACTTCTGTCTCAGAACTTCAAGTCAAGTGAAGTTCTACCCAAAACAGCAGAAATAAGTGAGGAATTTCGTATGGAAACTCTGGGCAATGGAATCACCGAATTTCACTATGATCCAGAAAACAATATAACTTTTGATGCATGGTACCAACGTTATGAAAGTTTGTTCTTAGAGGATGCACAAAAACTTTCAGATCCAGCCAAAGTACGACTTTTACTGAGAAAATTGGACACACAGGTTCATCAACAATATGTCAATCTGATTTTGCCTAAGGAACCTAAAGAAATCAATTTCAAAGATACAGTAGTCAAACTTAAAGGAATGTTTGGAAAGAAAACCTCAATTTTCAACACCCGCTATCAGTGTATGAAACTTACCAAAAATAGCACTGAAGATTTTGTTGCATATGCTGCAAAAGTAAATAAGTTCTGCGAAGAATTTGATATCAGGAAAATGACAGTTGATCAATTCAAATGTCTTATTTTCGTGTGTGGACTTCAGTCTGGTAACGATTCAGATGTGAGGACAAAACTATTATCAATAATCGATGGAAAAGATTCAAAACCTCTCAAACTTGAAGATTTAACTTCTGAATGTCAGCGTATTCTCAATTTGAAACAAGATACGGCAATGATAGAACGTTGTAACGCAACAGTAGTAAACGCAATTTCTCAAAAGAAGAAATTTTCATCGCCGAAGAAGTCTCATGATTCAAAAAAGAACCATCACAAGAAACAGAACATACGCTCAAACGGAGACATCCCGAAGACAGCCTGCTGGTTTTGTGGCCAGATGCATTTTGCCAAAAATTGTACCTATCAGAATCACACATGTCAAAATTGTAGGAAAGTTGGTCATAAAGAAGGGTACTGTGGTAGAAATAAGAGGAGAGATTACAAGCGGTTCAACAGAAGCAACATAATATCACAGGTGAATTCAATTACAGAACGCAAATACCTTCATATAATCATCAATGGTATACAAGTCAACCTACAAATCGACACTGCCTCAGATATTACCATTGTATCGGAAGAAACGTGGATCAGACTAGGAAAGCCTCAATGTTTCCCAACACAAAATGTAGTAAAAAATGCAAGCGGTCAACAACTTCCACTCATTTCCGAATTCACATGCAATATAGTCTTCAACAATCAGTCTTATTCAGGAAAATGCTTTGTTACACCAGTGAAACAACTCAATTTATTGGGAATCGATTGGATCACAAAGTTCGGCTTGTGGGACGTTCCACTGAATTCTATTTGCAATGTCATGTCCTTGTCAGAAAATGACATGTCACCAGAGAGCGTTTCACAATTACAGAAGAAATTTCCTGATATATTCGATGATAGCCTCGGACTTTGCAGAAAAATGAAGGTGGAATTGCATGTTTCGCAAGAAACTAAGCCAGTGTTTCGTCCAAAACGACCAGTAGCTTATGCTGCACTGACACAAGTAGAAGAAGAACTGAATCGACTTCAAAGTCTCGAGATCATTTCTCCAGTTGACACAACAACTGCATTCATCATCAGAACATTGGAAGAGATTTTTGCAAGATTCGGAAATCCTCAAACTCTTGTTTCCGATAATGCGAGTCAGTTTTGCAGTGAACATTTTCAGATATTTTGCAAACATAATGGAATCGATCACATAAGGACACCACCCTACAATCCCCAATCAAATGGACAAGTTGAAAGGTTTGTCGATACATTCAAACGAGCCTTGAAAAAAATTGGAAAGGGAGGACAACCATTGGGACAACAGATTCAGACATTTTTAGCAACTTATCGAACCACCCCGAGTCGTTATACACCGAATGGAACATCTCCAGCTGAAGTACTCATCGGTAGAAAAGTGAGAACAACTTTAGATCTATTGTTACCACCATCTCGAGAAGGAGTTCAGCCACTCAATGACAATTATGCTTTATCTTCTAAATCATTTAAAATTGGTGATATGGTTTATTGTCAAGTTCATCGTAACAATAGATACCAATGGAAACCTGGAAGGATTACCAACAAGATTGGAAATGTCATGTATGAATTATCCCTCAATAATTCACAGAGAATTTTGAGAGCACATGCAAACCAGCTAAAGAAAAGATATGTCGAGGGTTCTGAAATTGAGAATGACTCTTTACCACTCGATATTCTGATGGAATCCTTCGAGTTGTCAAGAAACCCAAGAGGAAATATACCTTCGACTTCATCAACCGAGTCGATAGATATTTCTCCAAATCTGCTGATTCCTGAAATATTCCCAGATGACGTTGTACACGAGAGTCAACAAGGAATAGAAGTATCTGCAGAGCCTCAACGTGAAGTTAGACCGGTTAGAACCAAACGAATTCCCAGTTTAAAAGACTTTGAATTGAGAAGGGGAGATGTTGGCAACTCGTGAAGATTCTGTACAATATTTGAATATGATATATCAAATATCATAGTCATCTATTGACAAATGAATGTTGTCATGATGAATTACTTTTGAAGTTGTAATTTCAATCATTTTGAAATATAATTCATTTTACTTGAAGAGTTTCCATATTTAAACAAGCATCATAAAAGCATTAGAGTTTGAAGCTGCCAAACAAGCTTCGCACAGGGGACACAGCAAGGTGAGGCGCACTGTGGATGATTCCTCGGTCAGCGATGAAATCATAGAAGAGGTACTACGCCGAGTTCGTCAAGAACGACGGAATAGAGGACTAAGACCAAGATGCTGGAATTGCGGCGGAGAAGGACATATTCGGCGCTACTGTAAAGATCCAGCTAAACGTCAGGAACAGGAAAACTAAAACGGGTTGGTGAAAAGGGGCATAAACCGACCCGCCATGACAATGCCCCAGAAGTCATAATTCAGACCATCTCTTCAAGTATTTATGTCGACGGTAAAGTTGATGGGCGGTCGGTTAAAATGTTAGTCGACACAGGCGCAACCCGGACCATAGTAAAGCCAGGAATAGTTGAAAGGAATGGAAAAATCCGACAAACAATGGTCCGTTTACGAACAGCTACTGGAGAGGACGTATCAACACATGGAAAGAAAAGGATTGTCCTGAGCATTGGAGACATAACTCTCGAACATGAGGTGCTGGTAGCAGATATCATGGAGGAAGTCATCTTGGGAATGGATGTCATCAAAGGTTATGGTTTCCAGATGGATATGAGGAACGATGTCTTGAGAATTGGAAGTCTGGAAATCCCATTCTTGGGATGTGAAGGTGCATCAATTCGAGTCTTGCTCAGCGAAGATGTTGACCTAGGTGGTCAGGCAGAAACGATAGTGAAGGGGTACTTAGACAGAAACCTTCGGGATAGCGGTATAAGACTCATCGAACCAGCTAGTGAAAATAACCTAGGAAAAGGATTGCTACTCGGAAAAACCTTAGTGAGAGGCGGGAAGAAAGTTCCTGTAAGGATTTTGAATACCAACATGTACCCGGTGACATTAAAGAAGGACACGATTCTGGGAGAAAGCTGCTCCGTGCTTTGTGTGACAGGAGACATTCGGGATGAACAGAACAAGGGTACCAGAAAGGGGAAGTGTTCGCAAAAATTACTTGAGATACTGACTTCTTCCTATATAGACCTTGAACCAGAACACATAAGCGAGGTGAAGAAATTGATAAGTGAATACAGCGACGTTTTTGCTACGGATGATACTCGAATGGGAAGAACAAATGTTGTGAGACATTCAATCAACACTGATAAATCCGGTCCCATTCGCCAACACCCACGAAGACTTCCGATAGCAAAGAGGGAAGAAGCAGAGAATATTATCAAGGACATGCACCAACAAGGAATAATAGAGCCATCAGATAGTCCTTGGTCATCACCTGTGGTTCTGGTGAAAAAGAAAGATGGCAGCACCAGATTTTGTGTCGATTACCGTCGTCTGAACGAAGTCACTAAAGCTACGGTTTCTTCGGACATGCTGTCGACCGCCGCGTCCAGGCCGTCGACCGTCGAGGACAGCGATTTCCGCTCGAAGTGGTTTGCTAGGAATGACTCGTTCGACGGGCCGACGGCTAGGTTCGCGAGTGGAAATAAAACAATAGAAGATATCGTGTGTGAAAATGGACTCAGAAAATTAATTGAGCAGTTATTTCTGGAAGAAGAAGAGGAGGAACTGTTAATGGCAACCCCAAAAGATTCAAAGAAGCCAGTTGATGAATTATTTTTGGGACGCCCTAATGTTACTGTCCACAGGAGGCTTTTTGGAAATGGAATGAAATTTAGGGAGTATTTCAGACTTTCCACTGATCTTTTCGTACTCGTTTTGAGTTTTGTTAAGGATGCCTTAAGGGACACCTTTAAAACCTATTTTGTTGGACCACATGGATCTGAGCCATGGCAAAATGCAGAGGTGCAGGGAATGCAATGATCATGTTCTTATTCCATATAATTGTTGATCATATTTCAGATCATTGAATAATAATAAAATATATAATTTCCATTTTTTTCCATTGTCACACCTATTTCTTTCCGAATATTATTTTTTCCATCCAAATCTTTATGGCTTCTGCATCCTACATTAAATAGGAGAGGATGTTGTGTCAAAAAGTCTATCAACACAACACTTCATCCTCCTCCGGTGAGAATCTTTCATTCATTTTCCTTACATTATTCGATTAAAATACTGGACGTTCCACTACGCGGCGCCGCTCTAACCAAACCTCGACAGATTAGAACGTCCAGGACGCGATACTCAGAGGAGCCGTCCAGTTACGCGATTTCTAGAAAACCGCTTTCACTAGAATACATTGGTTAGATAAAATCGCCGAAATGCGACGGTTCGTCGCCTGGACGCGGCGGTCGACGGCATGTCCGAAGAAACCGTAGCTTAAGAAGGATTGTTACCCCCTTCCAAGGATTGATGACACTTTAGACACTCTTTCTGGCTCAAGATGGTTCTCCACACTGGACTTGAAGAGCGGGTATTGGCAGGTGGAACTAGATCCCAAGGACAAAGAGAAAACAGCTTTCACCATTGGGACAGGACTGTGGCAGTTCACAGTAATGCCATTTGGTCTATGTAACGCACCTGCGACCTTCGAGCGATTAATGGAAACCATTCTTCGAGTATTATCCTGGAAGACGTGCCTGGTTTATTTGGATGATGTCATTGTTTTTGGTCGGACATTCGAAGAACACCTGAGAAATTCAAGAGACGTTCTGGAGAGGCTACGCACTGCAAATTTGAGACTCAGTCCGAAGAAGTGCCACATGTTCAGGAGAGAAGTGAAATACTTGGGGCATGTAGTTTCTGAAAATGGAATTAGTGCTGACCCAGACAAGGTCAAGGTCGTACAAGAATGGCCGATACCGCAAGACAGGCATCAAGTAAGAAGTTTCCTTGGATTGTGTACCTACTATAGGAAATTCGTTCTTGGGTTTGCCAATATTGCGAAGCCTTTGACGAGACTGACGGAAGATGGAAAGGATTTCAAATGGGATACGGAATGCGGGGATGCTTTCAATCGACTGAAGCAAGCTCTAACAACGGCTCCTGTTCTAAGTTATCCCCAAGTCAGTGGAAAGTTCATCTTGGACACAGATGCGAGTAACATGGCCATAGGGGGCATATTGTCCCAAATTCAGAATGGCCAAGAAAAAGTAATAGGATATTTCAGCAAGGTCCTGTCAAAGCCCGAACGTAACTATTGCGTTACAAGAAGAGAGCTTCTCGCTGCAGTGAAGTCCATGGAACACTTCTATAAATATCTGTACGGCCGAGAATTCCTTCTCAGGACTGACCACGCCGCTCTGAAGTGGCTTCTACAATTCAAGAATCCAGAGGGTCAGGTTGCCAGATGGATAGAAAGATTGCAGGAATATAATTTTACTGTCGAACATCGTGCAGGAAAAACTCATGGTAACGCTGACGCATTATCTAGGAGACCATGTCCGTCAGATTGCAAGCACTGCAATAAAGTAGAAGAGAAAGAATTCTGCTTGAGAACGACCATCGTGGATACGGACTGGATGCCAGAATCCCTGAAGCGAGATCTAGAAAGTGACCCAGAATTGAAGATGCTGTTGTATTGGAAGATAAGCGGACAGAGACCAAGATGGGAGGAAGTGAGTCATCTGAATCCTAGGGTCAAGTCCTACTGGGCACAGTGGGATTCTATCATTTTGGAGGATGGACTGCTGAAGAGGTCCATCGAAAATGACGAAGGTACCGCAGCAAGGAAACAGCTGATAATTCCCAGGAGTCGAGTGAGAGAGGTTTTAGAGAAGTTACATGACGGAACTTCCGGTGGCCATTTCGGTATCAAAAAAACGCTAGAAAAGGTTAGAGAGCGTTTTTACTGGGTCAACTGCAAAGAAGATGTTAAATAATGGTGCCGGAAATGCAGATTATGTGCCTCATCGAATGGCCCGAGGGGAAGTCGTAGAGCTCCACTGAAGCAGTATAACGTGGGGAGTCCTCTGGAACGAGTTGCCATCGATATTGCAGGTCCATTCCCCGAAACCGAAGATGGGAATAAGTACATACTGGTTGCGATGGATTATTTTACCAAATGGGTTGAAGCTTATGCTATTCCGAATCAAGAGGCCTCGACAGTGGCGGATGTCCTGATTAAGGAGATGTTTAGCCGATTTGGTGTGCCTATCTCGAAGTTCATTCGGATCAAGGACGAAACTTCGAGTCTAGCCTGTTCCAGAGTGTATGCCAATTACTCTGAATCAAAAAGACAAGGACAACTGCGCTTCACCCGCAGTCAGATGGCGTGGTCGAAAGAATGAATAGAACTGTGGGAAAATATCTGGCTAAAGTAGTCTCTGATCACCAAAGAGACTGGGACAGGTATCTCCATCTGTTCACTATGGCCTACAGGTCGTCAGTGCAAGAATCGACTGGAGAGACACCAGCCTGTATTATGTTCGGCCGAGAAATAAGGTTGCCTTGTGACCTGGAGTTTGGATGCAAGCCTGGAGCGGAGATAGCTGGTGAGGACTACGCGAGCCTCTTGAAGGGTAGGCTACATTACATCCATGAGAAGGTCAGACAGAACCTCCAAATAGCGAGTGACCGAATGAAGACTCGGTATGACAGCAAAGCTGCAGAAGGTGGTTTCAATGTGGGAGACCTAGTCTGGCTGTACAACCCCCAGAGGAAGAGGGGTTTATCACCTAAGCTGCAGAAGGATTGGGAAGGGCCATACAGAGTAGTGAAACGAATCAACGATGTAGTGTACCGTATCCAGAAACTACCCAGAGGCAAGAAACGTGTGGTCCATATAAATCGTCTAGGCAAATATGAGGCAGACTACGAAGAATATGACGAAACCCATCTGAGAAGAACGACTTTTCAGAAAGCGGGATATGAGGAGATGAGTTTCGACCTATTCATGGCAAACTACGGTGGAACCGGAAAGGCAAGATTCGGAGTTACCATCGAGCAACAGCAAGATCTCTTCTCTGTATCTGAAGATTATTCACTAGCCCATTGTGTCTCGGAAGACCTGCGTATGTCGAGAGGAATAGCATTCGTCTTCCGGAAGAAATTTGGCCGTGTACCAGAACTCCTGAAACAACATCCTCGTACTGGGAAAACGCTGAGGTTGGCTGATGGCCAGCGTTACCTCTTCTACCTGGTAACCAAGAGATTCTCCGACAACAAACCCAGCTACAAAAGTATGTGGGACACCCTGTTGCAGCTGAGAGACGAGCTCACCAAGTTGAAGGTGAAAAAGCTAGCTGTGCCAAAGTTGGGTTGTGGTCTGGATCAGCTCAACTGGAGAATCGTTAGAAGTATGCTTGAGGTCATTTTCCAAAGGACGGGAATGAAGATACTGGTTTGCAGTTTCAACCCGAGCGGATATACGCCGAAGAAGAAGACAGTGGAATGCTATTTCGGACGACAGGGGTGCTGCAGAAACGGAGACGCCTGTAGATTCAGCCACACCATCCAGGGTGTTCGGGGACCGAACGTCTTAAGGAGGGGGCAGTGTAGCGGACGAAGTCCGCCTGAATACGTCTCTGGACTCTCTGATTCCGCGTAGGAATTCTAGAAGCCTTCCAGAGACTATCTGGAGCGTTCTAGAAACAGAGCCGTATTGGGTATATAAAGACGCGCACGAGTGGGACGGAGTCAGTTACTATCTGAATAGAGCCGGATTGAATTGTGAATCGCGAATTCCAAGTAGTGAATATAAATCAGCATTATTAGCAAGTGTGTAAATAAATCAGTATTAGTTATTGTACATAGATTAGTGTGATAAGTTAGTGGTATTGGAAATAAATTAGACGTTTAAATTCAGCAGACAATTTGTTTAACTCCGAGAACGTTACAATATATATATATTTCCGTATATTCCATCCAACTTTTTCAATTTGCTGATGATATTCAACTGTTAAGTAAACCGAAATATACAGATTGGAGCAAGGAAAGTAAATGAGAGCCATTCTCAAAAAGTTCGCCAACAGTCTCCTTGTTAATGACGAAGTTTCATAATTTCCACACATTTCCTTGGGAGCTAGTACGAGCAAGGAACTGAAAATTATTTCCCCCTTGTATTTATAAGGCTCTAGAATCACAGTGTTGGACTTAAAATGTAAATGATATAAATAGAACAATTCATCATTATTATGAAGTTTACATAACAGAGTTGTTATTTCTTGTCCAACTTCCCCGAGGAGCCCGTAGTTTGTATTCGCATTGGACCAATTCCCCCTTTCTCTGTATTAAAATTTATGGGAGGAAATGAGAGAATTTCTTCCTCATTTCATGAAGGAGAATATTTTTCACTTTATTTATTGGCATAGAAGATTTCATTTTATCTTTCCATCACAATGTAGAATAAAATCTTCCTCGTCTTATAAACAAGACATTCATTATTGTACTGTTTCGCATATGCCAGCAAAGCCGTGGCGGTCACTTACAAGATATTTTGTTCCATACATAATTTCCAGGTACATATTTTCTAAATCGATAAATATACTGCTATAAGAGTTATGGATATCGTATTCAATCGTTCTTTAAAGTATGTAATCTTCGAAAAAATCGCTGTAAAATCATTTAACACTAAATAACAACTTGAATCGATCCAATAAAATCAGTATGAGACATTTCGTCAATCTGGTCGCCTTTTTTCTGAAGTTTCGTTCTTTGCATATGCTTCACGAATGCTTTTATTTTGAAATGAAGTCAGTTTATTATCAACGGCTTCGATTTGAAACGAGTTTTCTGAAAATGCCAAGACGTAAATTAACAAACGCTGAGGCTAATAAGGCTACCGGAATGCTACAGGGTGGCCTAATTCAGGTTGTTGTAGCGGAAAGGCTCCAAGTCAGCCAAAGTGTGATTTCTCGACTTTGCAACAGGTTCAGGGAGACAGGTTTCATGTTGGAAAGACTAAGACTTGGTGGGCGACGAAAAACAACACCTGCTCAGGATCGTTTCATCACCGTTCAGTCGAGAAGAAACCCTACATCTACGTGTAGAATGCTACGGAAAACTCTTCAAAATGCAGATGGGGTCCAAGTTCCCATCGAAACCATCAGACGACGTTTGAGAGAGGTGAATCTAGGTTCTAGACGTCCATTAAGAGGAGTTCCATTAACACGTGACCATAAGCGTCAAAGACTGGAATGGGCAAGGCAACATATCAATTGGAACGATCAATGGCGTAGTGTCCTTTTCACTGATGAATCCAGATATGGACGATTTTCAGATTTCAGAAGAATAAGGGTATGGACAATCCCACGCATACCCCGTAATCGACGCTATGTCCAAGAAGTCCATCTATTCCGAGGGGGTAGTGTTATGGTATGGGCCGGGATATGTTTCACTTTCAACGGGCGCACCGATCTACACATTTGTCCTGGGAATATGACCGCCTAACAATATAGGGAGCATGTCATTGACAATGTTGTGCCAAATTTTCACGCCGCTATGGGTGAAACTTTTCAATTTCTAGACGATAGGGCTAGACCGCACCGTGCAGCCATAGTTGAGAATGCGCGCGAGGAGCTTGGTATTCCACATTTACCAATAAGGGAAAAACGTTCAAAATGACATATATGGACAAAATGACATAGGCATCATAACTTGAGTTTGGAGATAGATGCATAGAACACCTGGTGTAACGACTCCCTACTAAAAATCGTGACCAAAATTTGTAGATCAAAACGGCATCCTAGATTTCAGATTTTGGACTAGTTCCGGAATAAATCCGCAATATTTATCGGTCGTGGCGCTACTGCGGCAACGACAAAAAACGCGACCCCTTTCGGGAGAAATGAAAAGCTGCACAAAATATCACGTTTTCGATCGTCAAGAAAGTCTTAAACAAAATCTAATCAGTGCCAACACCAGGTATTTCTATGCATCTATGTTTGGAGCTATCAAATGCGAAACTGTCTTCTGTATTACGTGACCCGAGTGGCTCCTTCCAACCTCCGAAAACGCACAAGCGCTCAACTAGTTCATTCGGTCGTTGTGAGTAATAACAAGTTTGGATAGGTTACGAGTTTTTTTTCATCGCAACAAATTTTTACAATAATTGGTAGGTTTCTACAATTTTTTTCATTTCTGTTGCATTCATTTCAAACCTTACTTATTCATCATTGAATTCACAAAGCTTTTTTCATGTTAGATATCCTTTTTGCATTCATTTGATATGTTTCTTTTGTAATATCGCTATATGGACAAAATGACATAGGTATGTCATTTTGTCCATAAGATCGCGGGCAAGAAACTTAATTTAATTAGCTGGTGATTTTCTTTACAGACATAGCAGTAAGCCGCGTAACTATCAGCGCACGACTGATCGTCAATCCTTGAATGCAGAGTCAATGTAAAAAGCTATAGAAGTGGTGAAAAATAATGAAATGGGTTGGTTATTGGCACCAAATATTTGCTATTCCTCAAGCAACGCTTCGAAGAAATGCTTCGGGTTGTAATAAAAATTTGGAGTCCAATTCGAAGGGTCTTGGTTGTTGGAAAACTACTTTTCATTCGGATGTTGAAAGACAATTAGTTCAACATTTGAAATTACTAGAATCTTGGTTATTTGGATTGACATGAACATCGGTTCAAGAATTAGGTTTTGAGATTGCTGAAAGATTGGTTTCTCCCTCAGATTCAACCCACAAAAAAGAAGAATGGTTAGCTGGTTTTTTAAACGGAATGAAGATATTTCTTTACGCAAGCCAGAAGCTACTTCAGCAGCTCATGCTCAGGCTTTTAATCGGTCCCAGTATCTAATGATAATATTTCAGCCAAATTAATAGTTTCTTCTGGACAACAGCACGAATATTTTTCCCTCGCTGTTCCAGTCGAGGAGATTTCTCCAGTCCCTAAAGGACGATATATAAGTGGACAAGGCCTTAGTTTTAACTTTCTAGCCGAATATGATTGCCATCACATCAAAAAATAGACCAATATCTTTTCCAAATAAAAGGAGACATAAAGTCATTGAGATTTGAAAAGGACAGCGAGGAAGAAAATGTTCGATTCAACTTTCGAGATGATGACTGTCCATGTATATATTACATTGACCTTTTTTCCCGATCTACGCCTGGAGAAGAATGGTTACGATGCATAAATTGCTTGAATTGGGCTCACGCGTCTTGTGCCCTGTGCTAATCTTCCTAGTAGAACTAAGCGTTTCATTTGCGAATTTTGTCAGTAGTTCTGTCGCCTGTTGCCTGTATGTCATTTTGTCCGATATGAATGTGTCATTTTGTCCATAGCATACGGACAAAATGAATTTTCGTTGATCTCAATTCATTTGAGAATATCTTATTTTTTGTTACTTTTATTTAATGAATGTTGGTGAAATTTTGTGAAGAAAGGGTCAAAGATCATTGTGGTAGAATAGGACATTACTGTGATTTACCTCTAAAAAGTTATGCCTCTGAAACAGAACTCTATGTCATTTTGTACGTACTTCCCCTACGTCCGCACTCACCAGATTTGAATTGCATAGAACATGCATAGGATAAGCTCCAAAGAAGGTTAGATAATCATCAACCTACCCCAGAATCCTTAAATGATCTGAGACAGCTTCTGCCCAGTTTATGGAACCAAATTCCTCAAGAAATGTCCAACAACCTCGTGTGTAGTATGCAAAGAAGATGTCAAGCTGTTATTGATGCCCGTGGAGCCATACATTGTTTTGATAGTCTCAAAATGCTTGAATTCTCTGGGAATAAAATTTCGTTATTCCACTCGATTTTTCTTGACCACCCTGTATACGCTGCAGACCTACAGGCTTAAATTAATTTGCAACTTGAAATCATATCAATATGAATTTTCATCACAAAAATCTCATTTTAACTATATTTGTTTGCAATTTAAGTCAATATCCCTAACTCATGTGGAGCAGTTTATTTCAATATCTCGCTACGGAAAACCACTCATAATGTTCATATGCATATGCAACAAATACTAATCCATTTCAAATATAAATTCATCAAACATACATCGTTGCTTTATGAAGTCAACAGACGTCATCAAACCCATAACTTCATAACAACATATGAACTGAAACATTCTGAATATGGTTGAGGATAGAAACAATACTCGGAATGAAATTGTGGCGAACCTCATAGTATATTTCTGCCAACACTGAATTCTACCCTCGTTATGGCCTTTAGTCTTCGTATCTTCTTCTCCCTACATGTTATATGCTCATTCAGATACTGTTTTGAACAGCTGTCTTGTCCTGCAAATAACGATAGGGAGGAAGCAGAAGCTGAGATAACGATCTCAAATCGGTATTCTCGGCCGTATATTGGATTTTCAGTTGTTAAACTGTAATGCGCGTAAATTCCATCATTATTTCCACCATTATTTTTCTCGTTGGAAAAGTCTGAAGAGCGCATTTATCCGCTGTTCTATTCTGTATTATAAACTGCGAAAATCTTGGGAACTTTTTTCTGTAGCCAAGAGGATATGATGTCAGTTTTTTTTCTTATTTTACAGTTTATGAATAATTCAAGGAAAAAGAACTTTGTTTAGGATTTTGTATTCACATATGAGCCAGAATGATCTCTATCACCGTTCATGCATGACAATCGTAAAATAATAACTTTCCCTTTGGGGCTTAGAATTATGGCAAAATGCCTGTAATTTTCGAATCTTCTGCCGGCCGAAAATGAGATTAAATGATAAAATTGAACTCTCTAAATCAAGTTTGCGAAGATCGTTTCAATTCGAGCAGTAACTTTCAGAAGAAAAATATTGTAATTCATAGAAAACACGAATAGATCGAAAACATGAAGGCGAAAAAACCTGCGAAGAATTGAATGAAAAAAAAACAAGAAACATGTCAAAAAGACCAGATGACATCAAACGATGGCCGCGAAAGCCTCAACAAATTCATAAAACAAGAAACAATTTTTTTCTTGAATATGCAAAAAATGTCTAATAGTTGAACCTATATTCTAATGATTAGATGTTCAATCAGTTTTATTTCAAAATAATATAATAACAAAAGTGCTTTATTTCCACCATATAATGTCCACAATACATTGTGGAAAATGACAATATAAATGGTGCAAAAAACACAATCAACATAGTAATTTCATCTAACGTTCCGCCCACAACCATCTTCATAGATTTTCCGATCGGAGGTTGTACCCCGACGATTAACCGCTCCGAACTGGAGATAAAGGGTTTTCCTATAAGATGTGTTTTCTTGACATTCAAAGAAAAATTCTATTTTTTTACATAAATGATCGGATGTTTATTTCATTAGAAATGAGGTCTTATTGAAACAAAACGAGCAATACCATCCAATTCCGGCCATAAAAATCAGTAATCATCTCTCGATAGCGCAATCCATTCACCGCAACTCTTACACCAGCCTCATTCTCGAAAACGTACGGTCCAATGACCTCACCGGGCTATAAACCGCACCAAGCAGTAACACGTTGAGGACAGAAAGGCCTTTCAACGAAAACGTTTGGGTTTTCCGAGCCCCAGATGCATCAATTTCAAAAAATTCCAAAAGAACGTCGAGGAATTGACAAACCTGGAATTTCTTTCAAACTTTCGGCTGAAGGAGCAATGTTCTCAACTGTTCTTGAGCGACGTGCACGGGTTTTATTCTTCACCTCACTAACTTGTCCCAACAACTCTAATATTGCCACCAATTTCTGTATTGCGGTTCAACAAGGTGCTTCACGACAACCCAAAAATGTTCTAGTTTCACGAACCATCTCTGCCAAATTTTCACCATTTTTGAAGTGTATTTTAATGATTTCAATTTCATTTTTATAAATGGCGTAGTTTCTTCTAGTCAAATGTCGAAAAAAAAAGTGACATCTACCAAAATAGCGTGCTATTCAAAATAAAACCTTCTACTGGAAACCCCTTCGCGGTAATGGTCATAACACACTTGATGAATTACACCCCTCGCCTGACGGCTCGGGCTGCAAAATTCATCTGCGTGTGTTATGACTTACATTTCCGCTCATTGAAAAACATACTATTATCCATATACTGTTCATTTTATGATACATTTTTCAATGTGTTAACGTATAAATACTTCTTTGACTAAAAATCGGTTCGCTTAGGTCCTGATTTTCAATTTGACAGTACAATTTGGTCTTTTTCTGTCTTAATTCTTAGCTTTAAACATGTCACGAAATAATTACAAATCACAGGAAATCACAAATATGCATTTAATTTCTGGTTAGTGCCAAGGTAATGCCAGTGAAGCCGCAGGCCTTTATAGGGAAAGAAATCCCAACATGCATCACCCGGATGCATTTTCAGTAACAGCAGACGCGCTAGATCATCGGCGGTGCTTCGGCTTTTTTCGGCTTTTCAGTAATGGGCGATAGACTACAGCAGACAGATCAGTTGAAACGTGTTGGCTGATGTATAAAAATGGATTGCTTACCAGATAATTATAATTATGAGAAATTTGAAGATAAATGTATTGTAAAATCTAATTTAAAATCAAGAGACGATGTCGAGGAGTTTGAGTTAAAATTTTCTAATGAAATCCTGACACATGTTGACAATAATTCAATAGAATTTTATCCCGCAATTTCCACATTCCTAAAAAATCGAGAGAAGTGTGCTGAAAGTAACAACTCTCTTATATCAGAATTGCATAATTCTTTACCACGGAACAACTCCAAAGCATAAGCGTCGGGTATAAAAAAAGGAAAAAATGATAAGTGTGCAGCCAACAAGAGCAGCTAAACGAAAATCGGCAATGGGTGGCAAAAATCATTCCTCAGCTGGTAGAAAAGTGAAAAGCTTATTAAGAAAAGGCTTGAGCACCCCATTTTCTACAAGAATGTGTCAGTATGAATATAGGCTTAGGTGAAAATAAGTGTGAAAATTGATCAGTTTTTCACGTTGATTTGATATTTTTCAAAGGTTATTTTTTAATAATTTATAAATCATTACGGTATAGCGGTGTGGCTTTGCCAACGAATGTGACTTTGCCAAACTACCTAATGTTTTATGTTTCATTTTATTTTGGTAAAGTCGGTAACTTCTCAGCGACAGCACGAATCGGAACCTAAGAGACACTATATCCCCACATTGTTTCAACAGTCGCAGTCCTTTGGTTTGGATTGAAGGGTGTGCTATGCTGTGTTGTGTGAGCAGGTAAGTTTTAACGTCTTTATAAATGCGAAATAATAAGGGTTGTGTAGAAAACATGAACAATGGTACATCAAAATACATTAGCAGCTTATTTCATACGTATTTAGAGTCGCGTAAAAAAAACTGAGAGCATTTGGTTGGGCGGGTCTCGAAATTTCAGGAAATTATTCTATTGTTTGCAGATTTATGCAAACAAACCATCTACGTTGGGAAGAGGAAAATGGAAGCGATTTTTTGTAGGAGGATAAAATATTGAATGGAAGCAACAGTTCTGCGGTTTTGGAAAATGAATTATTATTATTATATATTGTTCATTTACAAAGAGACTCATTTTATGTATTTTATGAAGAATAATAGATTTTATTTTCTTATAAGATGTTGTTTTATTCGCGACTAGTATGTAGCTAACTAACCTTCAAAAAAGTTAAAGAAAAGCGTTCTCGTGGCAAAAATACCACCTGCACTTGATTAAATTGCCAAGTGGTGCAAAGTCACACCGCTCTACGGTACAACATAATAATAATCATACATTAGGTTATGTATTTTTGTTTCTTTTTGAATGTGTTTCATAAATAAATTAATAAGGGAAACAAAGTCATTATTTGCTAAGCTAAAATAAATAATAAGTTTTTTTTCAAATCAGTTTCATTTACTTGAAAGTAAACCCAAGGTGAGAAACAGCAGACGTTCTAGACCTAGATCGTCTGCTGTTACTGTCGTCGCCGAACGCTATTCGAAAACATAGCGCGTCTGCTGTTACTGAAAATGCCACCCGGATTACCGCGTATTCATCGGAGTCGATTGGTGTCACATAGAAGGGCGAATTCCTGGCAACGGTGTTGGTGGATCAAGCACCGAATCGCTTACAGTATAGAAGATACAGTTCTGGAGGAACTTGAGCGAGATCCATCCACCCTTCAAGAGCAATCAAAGCTCTGGTGTATCAAAATCGACTGCACACTGTATATTGGCAAATAAATGAACGTCATCCCTATCATATTACCCGAGTGCGAAAAGTGCTATCTACATACCTACTACATACTACCAGGCAAGATTCTCTGGAAAAAAATCAACAGGATTAAACGAATCAAATGTTTCAGATCAGTTATTCGAGTTTTGATCATTTAAGGTGGAATCCTACTGTGATTGCTCATTCATTAGACTGAATAGTTCATTTTTTGATACAACCTTTCTGGAATTGATAAAAATGTGTATGGAAATTTCAGTATTGTTTATTAGCCAATGTTGAAAACTATATTTATACCAAAAACAATAGCCTTGGTGTTACTTGTTGACACGTATATTGATGTAGCTATTTTGGACAAATCGAAAGATAATCCTCGAATCATACAACAAATTTCATGCACCAGTTGAAACACGTTCTTTATAATTTTGTTAATTCCTTGACATAAGTTAATCCAGAACTCTTGGATAACCTCGATTATATTTTTTGGATTTCTTATTATTTCCCTGTCCATGAGTCCCCGGAACATATCAAAAAGAAAGTTTTCAAATATAAATTTTGTATTTTCCACATTTTCTATCAATTCTTGGGATGATTCTTCGATTCGTTCCATGTTGGTTCCCAAATTTCGAAGAGTTTGCTCTGTTTCATGCTGCACACTGCCCGAAGTTGCCTGAAAAATGTACATCAATGGTACCCATTTGAATTAAAATAAATGTAAGCTTACCAAACAGCACTCGATCAGAAGTAAGAAAGCTAACCATTTCAAGATCATTTCATTTTGATCTCATTTCAGAATTGGTTTTTGGAAAGGTTTTTCAATTTTCATTTTGCGTCAAATGGACACATGTGAAAACTAAACATAGAAAACCTGAAGACATTCGACGTCGCATTTGAATAAATTTCATTTATTTTCTCTATGAACAAAAGGGTTGTCCATTTTGTAATAGCTGGACAAGATTGGGAGAAACACTTTTATAATATTTGTTTTCAGAATACGAAGCCTCACAAGAATAGTTTCCATTCGATGTAGGAGCTCTGAATCAAAAGCTCTGCAACATTACATTCTTTAAAGGTTTGTCTTCAATTACAGATATAATCGTGTGTGCTGAAGCTTCAGAAATATAGAGAATTTTGAGAAATTGCATAATTCAAATGTTCATATTTCAATTAGGCCCTGTTTTTTAGTAATATCTGATAAGCAATCGAACTTGGAGCACCCTGTATGATCTGCTATTTGAGATCTTATAATGTATTCATTCGATACGTCCCTCTTATATTCAGATATTCTCACCTCCAAAGTTAGTGATGTTTTTTCTGTATGATCTTACCACAATTGTAGGAAATCTCATAAAGTGTGTTTCCCGTCAAGTGGCGACAATTTGGTATTTCATATTGATTTCTAGATGTAGTACTCTGATAGATCTACATCCTGGTATGCCTCATTACGGGATTTGCCGTTACCATAACCTACTGATATATTGAAGAAAAAATAGAATAGAATTATTAACGAATTTTGGTAAAATATCAAAAACTGAAATGTAATACCTAGTGTAGCAAAAATATTATGAATATTAATGAAGAAGATGTTCAAAGTGTTCACCGGAAACGCCTTGCCAACATCCTATAACCTTTAAAAATGTATTCCTATATTATTCAGCATTTCAGGAGTTATCGACCTAATTGACCATATTCACCGTCGCCATACTGTTGTGCGACAATACCAACCAGGGTTCCAACATCGAATAACGAAAGTCACTAATTTCTTAGGACCGCGAAAGTTTAAATGGACATATTTTGATGTCAGTTTTTTTAATTTTAGACCTATTTCTTGCCGAATAAGACGTCTCATTGACGATTTATTACTGACACAACAACCATGGCCTCCCCTATACTGATATCTACCCATATTTCTTGGATTTTATCACAAAATACTTAACCAAAGTTTATCACCAATTTTATATAACCTCTCATACCACATACCATTCTAATAATCTGATAGTATTTTTGATAAACTCAATATTTCTCCGTTGGGAACACTGGGTAGTTGGTATTGTCGCACAACAATATGGCGACGGTGAATATGGTCAATTGCAAGCGTTATTTCATCTTTTAGGTCATTCAAATCAAGACGTTCAGTATTGTACTCAGTACTCATGCATGCATGACATCTAATTTCACTTCCTCACACAGTATATTTGCAGCAGCTTTTTTATTCTGCCTTGAATGCCCAAACTGGCGAAAGTACTCTATTTAACTTATTTATCCTTGGAATATAGGCGGCAAGTACAGAAATTTTTCATGAAGCAAGCGACTTACTTCTGTGTTCGACACAGTGCCTGTGTCGAACCAAGTTTATCACCCCCATAATTCATAAGATACCAGCACATTGTAACAATGGCATTCTTGGACTTGACCCTCAACTTTCTCTACCGTCAAGGAAATTCCCGAATTGCATTAACCAGGAACCTTCAAAGAATATCGGTACAAGAGGGACTAGAAAGTTTTGGGAGGCGCAAGTCAACGGAACCCATTTGGCAGGTGTATAAATACCACAGCAATAGGTAAAACCAGACAGTTCTGACAGTTGTAAGTTAAGAGCTAGAATAGGTCTCCACAAAAAATAAAGTTACGTCCTCGTACACAAATGTTTCAATGTTTCCCGTAGACGAATCACCTCACTTCTTTTTGTGTTCGGGTGTGTTTTTTCTGGAGGCACTTGTTATGAAATGTTTAAAAAATTTTCATTTTATTCGAACTATCTGGAGGGACTTATCGATTGAAACATCTGAGAATAAATTAACAAATGCAAAACCCATTAGGATGTCATTTTAGTTAAATTTTGAAATTTGCAATCTTGTAATTTTGAATCCAATCAGAAAAATGAAATTCATCAATTTGAAAACATATTTCACAATTTTATTGAGCCCAAACTTCTTTTTTACCGTCCATATTTCATTGTCCCCGTGAATTTTCGATTCAGGGGACATAAATCAGCGATGCGAATATGATTGCACCCCAGGTATTCGCGTCTTTTTTCCCTCTGGCATTCATATTCGAATTCATCCCGGGAGAGATTAAACGGACTTGAACAATTTATTCCTGCCTTTCTGCCACTGATCAAACTCCGAAAGTTTTCACACCGTGCAGCATTTGGATTAGAGTTCGATTTCGTGTAGAAATCGACTGATAAAATATTTACTCCCCGCTGTCTGAAAATTGCTGAATTCATAGCGGTTTCAGCTGCGATTGAAAACAAAGGAGAATAAGAATTTCTGAGTTCGGCAACTGGTTGTTGTCGATGTTTGAAAGTCCATAAAGTTTCGATTCGAAATTCATAACTGTTACCATATAAAGGATGATTCACATTATCAGACATGCAACGACACGGCACGGACCGACAAAGACACGACAAACCATTCTTTCTAGATAAATAAATACTGATGTTCACACTCACCGACAACGACGCAGCAACGACACGTAAAGGCAGCGACGGAGCGGACCGACATTCTTGGCAAGAATGTTTTTCGTGTCTGTGCCTGTACGTGACGCGTACTTGCTGGAGAGTGTGGACAGTTTATTTGGATTTTCGCGAATACCTATCGTATAATGTGAATTGCTGCCGCAACTATCGGGTCTTTGTCTGTCCTTGCCGTGTCGTTGCATGTCTGATAATGTGAATCATCCTTTACTCAGCAAAGTCGGGCGCCAATTGACCATATTCAGCGTCGCCATATTGTTGTGCGACAATACCAACTACCCAGTGTTCCCAACGGAGAAATATTGAGTTTATCAAAAGTACTATCAGATTATTAGTATAATAGATTAAAGAATTATTATGATTAGTATGGTATGTGGTATGAGAGGTTATATAAAATTGGTGGTAAACTTTGGTTAAGTATTTTGTGATAAAATCCGGGAAATATGGGTATAGATATCAGTATAGTGTAGGCCACGGTTGTTGTGTCAGTAATTGTTCGGAAAAAATAGATCTAAAAATAAAATAAACTGACACCAAAATATGTCCATTCAAACTTTCGCGGTCCTAAGAAATTAGTGAAATTAGTGTTGAGGACCCTGGGTAGTTGGTATTGTCGCACAACAATATGGCGACGGTGAATATGGTCAATTGTATCGCTAGCTCAAATCATCGTTTATCGCTAACAACAGTAGGGTGGACCGGGGATAAAAGTGCCAGGGGTAAAAAGTTCCAACCGTCGCTATTTCTACAAATTCAAAAATATGTATCCAACACGGCAACCATGGAACAAAGACGACCTGCTGTGCATAATGTTCGTGAAATCAGTTAGTATACAGAGTGGTCTGGGGAAGGGCGTACAAAGTGGGGTTTTTAATACTCAAACCTAAGTTAACTGGACCATTTCGTTTTTCTTCTTATTTAATGGTTGTATTGTTTTTCGGGGCGAAATAATTTTTTACCGATAGTTTTATTATTGCACTTTACTACTACCATGTCAATTTCCTCTTTTTTGACGTATTTATTTTGTTACAAACAAATTTATGAAAACTTGGTCATTGGGGCAAAAAGTACCAAGCATCATGGGGTAATGAATGCCGTATGGCACTTCTCGCCCCAGTTATGATTACACTATGAAAGTTGAAAAAGGAGAAATTGAGCAAGTAAAAAGTAAAAAAGAAGGTGTTCACGAAGAAAAAACAGGTTAAGATACTGAGAGAAGTTTTTGAAGCGAGCAGTGAATCAGAGACAGATGATTCCTTTTGTCTTAACTGTTTCGAACCATTTTTCCAGAGGATGCCTTCTGAAGAATGGATACAATGTTTAGAGTGTGAAAAGTGGGCTCACAGTAAATGTATCTCATTTTCTTTTGCTTGCTAAAACTGGGATAAGGAAAATGTTCTAGCAGGGATCTAACTTCCGAAGTACACCACTGGTGGCACCACAACAGCATGACAGAACCGGTTTCTGGCTTGTTAGCCTTCATCAGTGCCACACAACTCTTAATTGCCGTAGGAACCAACTGAAACGGATTATATTACTTCCTATTTTGTAATAATGATGATGAATAAATCCAATATGAAATGTACCTAGTCAGTTAGTTTTTGTAGTGAGTTAGTTTGTTGAAAACCCAATTAAATATTTATTTGCTGGGATAATGCCCAATTCATTTTTAAATTCTACTTGGTACTTCTTACCCCTAGGCTGGCGCTATAAGCCCCAAAGTTGGGGCAAACAGTGCCAAATGCAACAATACAAAAGTACATTAATAACAATTTCATATCAATTTTTTTCTGTATTTCCTTTCATGCATTGTGATCACTAATGTTCAGGTAATCAGGCACGTATTCAATCTGATCCTAATAAAATACAATAGATCAGTAAAAATAAACTAAAAAGTGGCACTTTTATTCCCGGTCTACCCTACAGGGTGGCCAGATTTCGATGGTTTGGTACTACAACTCCTAAACTATAAAAGATAGAGAAAAAGAACATATCATGTTCTCTTTTTTCGAGAAACAGATATTGCTGAAAAACCCCAAGTTGTTACGGCGTCTAGTTTCCGAGCTACAGGGCGATTGTGGTGTTTGGTCCATTTTTATTATTGACTATAACTTCCGTATTATAGGATCTATGCTCTCGAAATGAACACATCTTAAGGGCACTTTTTTGCTGATTTTCAGCGATGCTATCGGATTTTTTGTATGTGCTAAAATTTCGGAGCTATAACATGTAGCATTCCAAGTTTGTAAATCCTAAGAACATTATGAAAAAGAGAAAAGCTGAGTATAGAATTTACGTTAAAGGGGGTTTTATACTTATACTTTTGGCTTGTGATGTGATCGTCTAGATTGGTAGAACTCTATGTTATGTCGTAGTAATTCAGATTCGTAATAACTCAGATTAGTGAAATATAGGATGGGAAATAATGAGGTAAAATAGATAAATAATACACTAGATTGGACATAAAGATGGAACAAGAGCCTTTATTCGTCCAGCACCATAGTTCAAGGAACCATAGCCATATGAAGGGATAAAAACGAACCAAATCCAATTCATCATTGGATTCGAAAGCAAAAACCCTTTTAGCATTACAGATGATATGTTTACAATCCATAGAACAATTATTAATAGGACGTGCAATGGTGATATGTACAATATGGAGCTTCCTATACTCCGGTAAGGTTATTACTGGCACAATTGTGATAGAAACAGAATCCAATACATCCAAAGTTATCCAAAGGTTATAGGCATATAGAGTGTGTCGCCTGATTATTAATGAAATTCATAAGCAGTATCCTTGTAGGTCCTAGTGTGAGAATCCTTCCTTCCAAGTGTTATGTGTGAGATCCTAGCAGTCGCGTTGGTTTGGAAGTGACGATAAACTACTTATTTTTCCTGATAACTGATGAACGATGGCACCTTCAAAGCTTTCCTTGCTTATCGGATACGCCAAAGGCACGAAGACGAGGCTTGATTTACTGAGGACGTTCGTCTATAGAACTCTCAGAAGAAGTTTCACTGCCACTGTTGTGGGGGATGTTTTCCTTGGCACAGACGATATAAACAGTTTACCCTAGGCCTCCAAACCATTGATTATTGTACGTAAAATATGATATTAAAAGCAACAACTCCAAATGCCTACACCATAGTGTCGAGTGAATAGTTAAATGTGCAGTATAAGAATATTCCAAATGGGTTGGTAGCAGAACAGAGTTCCACAATATTCAATAGAAATGCAAAAATAAAATAGCACAAGCTTACATGAGATTAAATCCTGTGAAATGAAACAGAGTTATTTAAATGGGGAAAGTGTAGGTACATACCAGATAACAAAGAAGCGTCTTTAAAATATACTAGAAGAGGAACTCCATTTCAAAGGAACACTATTGTGAACCAGAATGAAAGTGAAAACAGACAACAGCCGAGTGAAAGTGAAGTGAAAGAGCCCTTCCATTCGTTGTCGTTTCGGAGGTTAGTTTTTCTTCCACAGAATCGTATTTCTTCGATGGTCACAGAAGAACGAGTTTATTTCTTGGGGGATCCTCGATATGATTAAAATCTCCTATTTATAAAGATGCGAATTTCCTAAAGTATTGCTTGAAGTCGTACTAATATTCATCATTCATAGAATTATAAAATAATATCAAATAAGTTCATTCAACGTAGTTCCACGTTTCGACAATAGACGTTGCAAAGTTGGAAGCCATGAAGTAGTCTGGCAACGGTGCATTTCATTTTATTGCCGGGTAGGAAATTCAGATATGTTACAAACAAAAAGTTTTTCTTTTCAAATGGAAACCATAAAGGGAAATGATATTTCCAAATTGATCTTCCTTCAACGATTTCAAAAATATATATGATGATATACTTCCGAAATCACTATACAGGCTGATTTTTTTTAAGTATTTCATTAGAAGTTTTCGAGGAAAGAATTGCGATACAAATTCAAAATTTTGTACTTTTGTTTTGGAGTACATACATGAACTCAATTTGTAAAATATTTTCAAGTTGAATCTACTTCCGGTTCTACCGGAAACGGATGTGACCTTCGTTATTTCAAACGTAACACCCTTCATTTTTATACATATTTGAATTCTTCGTTTAATTCTGCAATGATTTGATGTATGATATGCTCAACCACATTAAGCGATTGTTGAGTTATTGCCAAATTCTCAAATTTTTTGACAGAAAGATTGTCACAAATAAGTGTTTATATCTTCAAACTCCCTCATTGTCAGAAATTTTTTTTGCAACAGTGAAACAGAATAAGTACGCTGATACTGCTTCTTGTATAAATTATGAGGAAATATTATACAGGGTGCCTGAAACAGGTCTTCACAGTGAGCCTCAATAATGAAATCTCATTTTTTTTTCAAATGGGAACCATATAATTTTATAATTCCGATCGATTGCTCGTTAAAAACTAGTTAGAGTTTGCCAAACATTTCATGTCTTTAAAATGAGTAGTTTCGCCGTTATCGAATAAAATTCGAATTTCACGACTAAACTGTCTAAACATCAGCTCAGGGCGCTACACCCACAAAAATACAGTTAGAAGACAAGGAGAAGAAGAGAAGATTAAAAGAAGAAAAAAAGAAGGCAAAGGAAAGCAAGTTCAAGGAAAAACTCTAGCAAAGGAAAAATCTCTGAAGAGGAAACTGTTAATTTCTAGCAGTGATGAAGACGTTCCCTTTATGGCACAGACAAAGAAGATGAGATAGATATAAGCAATATGTTTATGTGAAAAATTATTAATTTAACATGTTTTTATGCTCGAATAAATGTTGATTTACCTGTATTTCGCCTATTATTAATAACGCATAGTATTATCAAACTGGGGCACGCTATTATCAAAACAGTTCGATAATGCCGCGCATTCAAAGATTTTCTTTTTTTGGCTATATGTTTACGTAGGTGCTGAAAATTTTTAATAGTGTATTTGAAGTTGGTTGCTAGATGAACTCTATTGATAAAAATCTTGCTTGAGTTGATCTGATCCGCACCAGTAGAACAAAGCTATATATTTCCTTAAGGGCACGGTATTACCCAACTCTACCGTACGCATTTAAACATTCCGTACTCACGTACGGCACCAAGCGCGAATAGCGCTCTGTCATTGGTCTGACGAACTCGAACTGAGAAACCAACCACACTTCGAATGCGAAACATATAATGGTATAATAATAGTTGTAATAAGCGTAATTCAATAATTGAAGTTCGGTATTTATCATTTTATTCATCTAATTGAAAGTGGGATTATTCCAAGTGATGAATGAATCTTTACTGGTAATATATGGCTAATTTATATTCTGCAGCATCTGAATGGAATACTTTTGAGATGAAAAAAAAAATTACTACAGTTTGATTACCTATTCTCATCTCCATTCGATTTTTCAATAAGGGAGATAGAGATGTTTTTAGTCTGAACTGTAACCCAACCCACCATACTACTCAAGATTGTATCTTGGATTTTTAGGGAAAGTTGGAAAGCGATTGAATTAATCGAATTTTCGTGTTTAGAAAACGTACGAAATGATTGTACCCCATTCAAACTAGACGTTTCCATTTCATTGCTTGAAAATTGAAAAGTTCGTTCTTTATAACTCTTCATCTCAAAAGTATTCCATTCAGATGCTGCAGAATATAAATTACCCATATATTACCAGTAAAGAATCATTCATCACTTGGAATAATCCCACTTTCAATTATATGAATAAAATGATAAATACCGAACTTCAATTATTGAATTACAACTATTATTATACCATTATATGTTTCGCATTCGAAGTGTGGTTGGTTTCTCAGTTCGAGTTCGTCAGGCCAATGGCAGAGCGCTATTCGCGCTTGGTGCCGTACGTGAGTACGGAATGTTTAAATGCCTCCCGTACACCTATCACGCTCAGGTGCCATGATCTTCGATCGAAATCATTATGTTCAACCTTAAAAAAAATCAAAATTGATATAGCCCTCGTTTGAGTGTATCGAGGGCTCAAAAATCTTGGTGTGAATGCTCATTTTATGCATTCAGAAATAATATCGACATAATTTACCACTAACCAGTCACATTCCTATCAATTTGCTTGAAATCACAATGAAAAAGTAAGTTCATTTTTATTTTAATATTCCTTAATGTCCATATGTTGATCTGAAAGAATGAGCCTCTTCAGTTATTCCATTTTTAATAATGAACGTACTTACTAGGAAATAATAGTATGACGTCAGTTTGACTGAAATCGATCAAGATGTTCAAAACCTTCAAATTGGATCTTATAGCATTCAAATTCAGTCTAAAAAACTGCATATTAGATTCAACAACTTTTTTCACTTACTTCTTGTTTTTGCTGTTTCTAGAGCCCTGGAGACCCCTTATTCATTACGCAACGTTGTTTAGTTGACCTTGAAAAATTTGGGCCAATGAATGATAACAACATTTTCTCAAACTTTACATCCAATTATGATGAATGTTGTCGATTTGAGTTCTGGAAAAGCAGTCCCAATAACCCGAGCAACTTGTTATCTCTGTAATTATTGGAAAGAATATCAGTATTTACTTGCGATGAAGCTTTGATGTTGAGAACACAAATATTGGAGAAATCCAATAAGCATCTGAACTCAATCAATTATGTGGACTTTAATCAACTACTTCGAGAAATTAAGCTCTCGAGGCGAAGAAGAGTAGATGCTAATTTAATTTTTATTTCATTGGGATATGATCATTTCCTTGACAAAATTGGCATTTAAATAATATGAAAGGTGGTTTTCCTAAAGAAATTTTTGTGGGAAAAATTGAATAGAAAATAAACAAATTCATAGAACTAGAGGAAATAAATATCCTACAGATTTCTGTAAATGAATAACTAACAAAATGGATCGGCAGATTTTATTTCCTTTAGTAGCTACTATACAGGGTGATTCACGGTGGATGGCACATTAGGCGTTTCTGGTGAACCAGATATCGGATCGGTTTGAGAATTTGCATGAGTGCATTATCGGATATTCCCTACCCAACTAAAATATTTTCGTAGATGCGGTGGTGCCACCTCTATTAGAAAGTGGTAGCAACTTTGTTCTTTCAAAAAGAATACCTGCTATATTATTTTATTTCTGGAATCTCCAACAACTTCTCGACAACTTTTCTTGACATTTCTCTATATCTAGATATGTTGCCGTTTTCGAAATATAAATTAATTTCAATTTTTTTCGCCGAAAATCAAGACCTCTAAGAATGTTGATAACTTCGGGTTGAGAGACACTATGACATTGAAATTCAGTTTGGAGTTAGGTGATACATGGATGCTTTTAACACATTAGCCTGATCTACGTTACTTCAATACAGGGTGGTGAAAAATACAGTATTTTCAGTTGCTTGAAAAAGTGACTGAAAGTTGTTTATTTCAAATGGAACGCCCTGTATTTTATTAGATATTCAGAAGGCTGATGAAATTTTCTTTCATTCTATGTATATCATGCCTATACCTAACTAGTCAAATTTCGGACTTATGAGCATTTATCTGTCAAAACGTCCGTTCAGAATGGTATTTCCATTCGGTATTTGGTAGGCAGGCTATGATTACTATTCCACAGTACCTTGTGACATTCTCCTAATGATAAAGGCACCAAGAAACTTGAAAGTCAAACTATTTATATGAATAATTATCAAAAAGTGGAACAATTATGTCGAATATTTCAAAGTATGTTCGAATCGCTGGCCGTTCACTTCCAAGAACTTCAAAATGCGGGTGCTTTCGTCGTGGTAGATCGTATTTCTTTGAAATCCAAATCTTCGAATGCTTGGGTAATCCTTTCCAACAATTCATCTCTCGAATGCACGGGTGTTTTCAGTTTTGTTAACTTCTTCTTCCAACATTCCCCACAGATAAAAATCTAATAGACTAAGATCGAGTAAACTTGCTGGCCAATTCCATGGTCCCAGGCGCCTTATCCACCGATCGTCAAAAAGTCTCTCAGTTGATAATAATAAACAAATTCATGAGGACTTCGTTTGAATAATTTTATTTCACCATTTCGAGGGTATTTGCAACTTCTGAAATGACGAAAATGTCGAAATTCAAGTTTCTTGGTGTCTTTATCATTTGTAGAATGTCACAAGTTACTGTGGAATGGTAATCATGGCCTGCCTACCAAATACCGAATGGGAATACCATTCTGAAGGGACATTGTGACAAATAAATGCTTATAAGTCCGAAATTTGACAAGTTAGGTATAGACATGATATACAAAAAATGAAAAAAAATTTCATTAGCCTTCTGAATATCTGATGATATACAGAGCGTTCCATTTGAAATAAAAAACTTTCAGTCACTTTTCAAGCAACCGAAAATACTGTATTTTATACCACCCTGTATTGAAGTAAAATAGATCAGGCTGATGTGTTAAAAGCATCCATGTATCACCTAACTCCAAACTAAATTACAATGCCATAGTGTCTCTCAACTTGAAGTTATCAGCATTTTTAGAGGTCATGATTTTCGGCGAAAAAAATTGAAATTAATTTATATTTCGAAAACGGAATAGGTATGAGGAAATGTAAAGAAAAGTTGTCGAGAAGTTGTTGGAGATTCCAAAAATGATATAATATACCAGGTGGTTCATTTGAAAAAGCAAAGTTGCTACTACTTTCTAATGGAAGTGGCAATACCGAATTGATGAAAATATTTTAGTTGGGTTGAGAATATCCGATAATGCACTCATGCAAATTTTCAAAGCGATCCGATATCTGGTTCGCCAGAAACGTCTAATGTGCCATCCACCGTGAATCACCCTGTATAATATGTGCCGCATACCTAGAATTTTTGCATCAAATCGATCAACTGCGTTGTTCCTCTAACGGTGGGGGACAGAAAGCGTAATCACCGTTGATCGGAGCTTGATCTAGAATCAACTCGATTTGACAGTTTAAAAATTCAGAGAACCAAGCCGTTGATCTCCGATCACGATTTGTGAAATTCAGCGTGAGTTTATTTAAACTCAATGATATTACACCAATTTTCGTCGAATATTTTTTTTATTTAATACGCGAATTAGTAGGTGCGGGATTTCTTTACCATTTTTTCTACAATGAAACAGAAAAAAATATGTAAAATTGTTGACTAAGGATAATTACTCCATAGAGTCTAAAGCACTGTACCTAACCGCTTGATTCTCGAAGACAATATTTCCTAATTATTTATGTAAGCAATTTGAATTGTGTGCCTTATGAATTGATATAATAATATGCTGAGGCTATATCTACCGAATCTGTAGCGTAGGCCTAATGTACAAATACTCTGAGAACTGAATCGATGTGCTTTTCGATGATCCTAGTGAGTGTCTCTCTCTCTCTCTCAGTACCATGTGCTCTAGCCAGACGCAAGCAAGGTCAAGTTAGTAAACAACATAACATAACCTGAATGTACATTGTGTACCATTTTAAAGCCCACTGATAAATTGTGAATAAACAACACGTGAACCACCCTGAAGTGTTTTATTATTTAACATGTATAAGGGATTATTCTGAAGAAGGGGTATGTGATCCTGAGGCCTGAAGGGGAGAATGTTCTAATGGAAATAGAATTGAAGGGAGAGAGGAAGGAACGATGGGATTACGACAAACGCAGGTTACCGAGAAAACGAAAAGTTCATATCTATTGGCGCAAAGCAAGAATTTCCTCTATGTTTAGTCGTAGATTCCTTTTAAGCCATCTACAGACCTGAGCATTTGGTCCAAATTTGCATTCGGAGGATCATAATAATCGGGATGTCGTGAACATTTGATTTGTTGACAACGTATGAAGCGTGACTTCTAGGACCTAGTTAGCTCAATGTTCTTCCTTCGGGCTTCGATTTTAAATTTGTGACTAAGTACGTCAATTTTTTCGTCAATCGTCGCACAATTAAGGTAGAGTACTGTTAACGCGTGAGGTCAATTTTCATACTGCACATTGGCAGTTTCGATGACCGAGGATTGGTGTCCACTCCGATTTTTTGAATTGTGCGGATTATTCTTTATTTACCAGAAACGTGAGACATTGGCTTTCGACTAAGCAGAGATCAACCAGCGTCTGAGCGATTAGAACTGCCTACGCCTAAGGCCCGACTCTGGTATGTCAATCAAATTTTCATCAAGGCTCAAGAGCGTAGAATATTATACTATTTCGGCATACCTATAATAGCTATTTATGTAACAAGTACATAAATTAGGTCTTTATGGACGAGTCCAAAATTTATGGCAGAGCGAGCAAAGCGAGCGAGGCCAATAATTTGGGCAAGTCCATAAGCCTAATTATGTACGAGTTTGCATACAAAGCTTTATGTTTGACTGCAATGCAGACATTTTATTTTCTGAAATGGCAATTAATATATTCGTCGCTTTATTTCAAGAAATACTTAGTGTGTATTAGTGTGCTTTTGCTTATCTTACCTTAGTAACCATCGGCGACCTTAGCAACCCCACTGAACAAAGTTGTTTACTTCGTTAATTCTGTGACAAACGTCATAATAATCCCAAAAATGGATAGTTCGGAAGAGGAAAGCGTGAATAATTTAGCCGCAAGTGCCAAAGAATCTCTCCTACCCACTAAAAGTGCTTATGAAAATTTGTATGCGGCCTATAACAAGTGGTGTGAAACGAAGAAAATTGCAAAATCGAGAGAAGACTGTGACAGTTGAGTCCAATAAAGTGGTGTCCAATAAAGTGGTGTCCAATAAAGTAGTCAATTCTGGACGCTAAACGAATTCATGAATCAAGTGTTTATGAAGCAGTCGAACATAAAATATACAAAGGCTTGTGATCTCTATTATATGACGCTAGTCCAAATCAATTTCGAGCTAACAAAGACTAGGGGATTAATTTATTATTCGATTAAATCGTGATCAAACAGCACTACGCGAATGAAAATTTAATTTTCAATTATGAAAGATATGATACGATGCATCCCATAATGAGGTCACATTCTCATGGAATAGGGCATGGAATGGAACATTTCATTAATACTGACGACAGGCCCAGTAGCCAGAGGGCACTCTTATATTAAAATGGTATTGAAATATTTGATTTGTGAGCCTCAGATATGTCTCAGTCGATAAGGGTATTTGTTTTTCATTCTTGAATTGCTACCATCTTGCAGTTTTAGTTGATATGGTCGTTATTTGAAATAATGTATACCGGTTTTGGTAGACAATTCGGGGTACTATATCTAGAAAAAATTTGTATACCTATAGGTCCGACCCGTTTTGAAATAACGAATTGTCACAACTTGAAGTGGAACACACTTTTTTTGGATTTAAATGTTGTATTCTGAATCAGTTCACTTGTACTTTTCAACCAAAATATGGGTTTTTGTTTAGTTGCGACTGGGAGACCAAGGCGTAGAAGTTTTAAGAGGCTAGGCTTATTAATCTTGGCAATATTCTCCGCATAGCATTAAAAAATTTAAAAATGTAGACAAGGTACAAGGAAGGATACCCCAGTAGAATTATTTTAAAAGAACGTCTTATAGCCGTCGTTCTCTTTTCCTTCCAATGATACAACAGTAGCAGTGAGTTTTCATAAACTCGTCAACTATGTCTGTTACATCAGTTTGTTATTATTGTTCCATTTATGCTTACAATTATTTCTATCATATTAGAGCTTGTCAGTTGTCTTCTATGAGTTTCATTTAAAATTTGCCATGTCTTTTTCCCATGCCTCTTTGCTTCATTCAGTTTTCGAAATATACATCTTGTTTGTAGGTCATTTCGAAGTTAATTGCTAGGTTTTCTTGAATATCAAACTTTTTTTATATTCATTGTCTATTTTTGATACAATATATTGTTCGTTCATACAATCTTTCCAGTTTTAATTTCGATATAAAATTATCTGTTTGCCAAATTCAAGTTTTTCGTTTCATTGTTCATTCACTCAGTTCCTTAAAATACTCTTCAGATTGTTCGATGAATTTTCATTTCAATTTTCCAGAATTAATTTCGAATCACAAACGAACCTGGAAATAAAACTGGTATAACTATAATGTTTCGGGGTTTAGATCGAATTCTTTCGTCTTACAAGAGGAAATTTTCAGAATTTTATATTTGTTAACTTCTTATTTTCATTTTTTTCCATTCGAATTATCGAAAATTATCAAAATTGACGCTTTTTGAAAGAATCGGAAAAGCTGATTCACTAGACTCCGAAGCGTTTACAGTTCTTCACTCGTATTGCTTCAATTTTGTTTGTAATCAAACTCTGTTTCAAGAAAATTGATACTGAGGAGTAGTGTACAAATAAAAAAGTATGAGCGTTTCTACAAAAAAATATTTTGTGTACAGATATTGGGAAAAAGAACCCAAAAAGTTTCAAGATCAAATCCTTCAATCGATAATGCAGGATATTATCTTCTTGATTTTGTTTTCATCCATTTCTTGAGTTTGATCAGATTCAATCTCACTTGGATCACAAGATTTGCAGCAATTAATTTTATTTTTTTTTTCACAACTTTCACCTGGAGAGCAAAGCTTGTATAATATTTTGCGTCTGTATGATGTAAATCCTTATTTCTTGCAGTATTCGCACAATTTTTCCTGTTTTTCAGCAACATGTCCTCCCTCTCAAGACATTCAAAAATCTTTGAAGTAGAGTACCTTGAGACCGAATTGTAACTTTATATTCCAGTGGAATTTTCTGCTTCTACGAACTCGTACAAGTTACAAGCTTCAAAGCTTGTAGTTTCAGAGGGGTCTCCTCAGGAGACCTAGTAATCAGTATAAACAATATATCAATTACAATATCAATACTTACTTTGTTCCAGATTATTTGAAAATGCTTTGTCAACGAAAGAAGAAAGGATTGTATTCGAATAAGAAGATACCCTTCAGTATGAATATCAGCTTATTCTGTAAACAAATCCAATATCCCTACATTTATACGGGGAGACAGAGTTTTTGCTGAGGTTTTTATCTGTGCTCTTGCATCATACGCTGAACTGTATGGTGCCCCGTTTAACATTCCTCTGCTAATACTGAGATTAGGAGCGAGGAATGGATCAATCTGTTTGAATTAATGATCTGTTCCTTGTTGCCTTTTCATGACACATGCCATAATGTTTTGATTGGAAACAAATCTGTGCAGCTCCCTTTCATAAGAATTTATATATACTACATTCACCACACTAGTGCATGTAATTTGAAAAAATTACAGAAATTTGTGCGAAATGATAACGCTCCCGATTCACAGATGAGCACGCAAAAACTCGAATACCTACCTTCGATGGATAATGATGATAAGTCCTTCAATTCACATTCTGCTCGGATATATAACTATAGCTGAAAAAGAACGTTTCCAATGAAAATTGCTGATGCGTTGTTTTAATGGGATCCCAGTGAAATTGTTAAAACCCAGTGGCCTGTCAAATTCTACGTTCCAGTCCATCCTATCAAATAAAATTGGATTATCCTCTCTCTTTTAGTTCGCCGCCAATATTCATCTACAATTTCAGGTTGTTCTGTCCCTGAATTATGAAGTTCTCTGTGGAATTATTCACTCAATTTCCTTGATAAACACAATCTCATGAACTACTGAGAACCAATTGCAATTTCAACATTCCCTTCAAGTCTCCTTATTGTCGAAATTCTGAACAAATACTTATTGAGATGATGAAATTGTTCATAATTTACTCCTGACACAAATTGAATTCATATGCAAGTTTTTTTGTCAAGCAATACCAGGGAAACCAAATTGTTAACAATGAAAACATTATAAACTGCAACAAGGGCTTTTGAATACGAATCTACCCACAAGGTGGATCTATTCACATGATTGATGAACGAGCGATCAAAAACTTCGTACTTCAAGTGGATGTTTTTTCTGCTGTTGATAAAAATAATCAAGAGAACTTGTGATTTCAACAAGACAGTGCCACCTGCTATACAACCACGATAGCGATTTCCTGAAGACAAAATTCGATGCACCATATATTTCGAAAAATGATCCGGGTAATTATCCTGTTAGAACATCCGATTTAACAACTTGCGATTAAAAACCAACATTGAATATTGGTGCATAGCCAATTATGAAAATTGGGTCGAGAAATTAATTATTGAATCCCTTTCTCAGAGTTCAGGTGGATTAAAATTAAACAAGTTATCCTTGAAATTACCTATATATTTTATTCAAGAATATTGTCTCATCCACAATCCACATTAATAGTACAAACAAAATTGTTATTGCTCAACCTTTCCACTGACCCAACAGTAAATATAAAAAAATATAACAGAAATACTAATAAAAGTTGGTAGCGAGGTACGACTCTAGGTAGTTCTATGTTCTTAAATTTCACTAAAATTTCCATTTAGTTATAAAAAATTTCCAAAACAAACACTCACAAAAAAATATTTGCTGTTAATCACATGAAAGACTTGATGCACTTCTAAATTACCTTTGAGTTACATTACAATATGTTAGTATAAATACATACATAGTACCTACACACGATTTTATTAGCAAAGTTTTTTGAAGAATGTGGATTATCTCAAAAATGAAGCGAGTTGTATAGATAGAGCATTCATTCAAATTTCATGAAAGAGAAAAATACAGGGTGTTTTATTCGAAATTGGTAAATTTATATTAGACATTCTGTATGAAAAAAATTCCAGACGTTTACCGAATGATGAAGCTGATACCTCAAACTAAAAACTGTGAAAATTTCAGTTATCTAGATTGAAAACAGCGGTCGCTATAAGAATTTTGATGAACACTTTATAAAATTACGAATTATGTGCCAACGCCGTAATGACATTTGAAAAATGAGGTATAAGTGTGAAGCTCTTGTGGCCCTCGAAAGAATTATGACATGAAATACAGGGTGTTACATTTGAAAAACTACATATTTTTCCGTTATTTTTTTTCGACGCACCCTGTATATGTAAAATTATTTTTGGTTTTCAGATTTTTGTCCACCTTACAACCGTATCGAATGAGTTTTTTTCGGCACGGTATATTTTAGGCGCTATCTATAAAAGAGTGTTTCTTACGTTAGGGTATAAAATAACATTCCAAAAAATGTTGTTGAAAAATCGTTTCTTCATAAAATCTTTATATTCCATTGTTCGTCGCTCGAGAAAGAGTACTAGGAATCAGTATTGTGATGAAAAATCGTCAAAGATGCACTGAAGCTGTTCGGGTAGAGAGATTGCCATTGGCATAAACTTCTGAAACTGAAGAGGTTAAGGTTCCTTCCATTCCAAGGATAATATTATATATTTCAAATGCAATAAAAACTGTTATATCTTTTAATTGGAAGCCATAACTGCTGAAATAAATCACCTACATTTGAAGCAGATTGCAGAACTAAACACTTTCTATAATGTACCTAATCTCCATCAGCTAACGAGAAATACAAGCGGAGATGAGGGGTGAACTTTTATTAATCTTCAAAGAAAATTGCTTCACGCCGTCAGATTATTATAGTTACCCAGAAACGTGAGGGTATTAACCATCCGTAACGGAGAACAAAGTTGCTGTCAGCAAGGAAAAATTAGAAGCTTAGATCTATTTGATGTTTTTTGCGAATTCTATAATAGATGTCTAGAAAAAACGCGAGATAGTTAGAAGGGACCAATGATCCAGATAATTGCCCTTCGTGATGTAGTTTTTAATTGAGTTAACGAGAAATACTCTGAATAGAAAGCCTCACTGAGGCTCTACTTATTTTGCTATCAAGTGGTAAGAAGTGAGAATCATCGACAAAATTACAATCAAGGTATTACAAATCTCGAGAACATACATAGAAACTGACATGAAAGATTTCAGTTTCTTCGCTTGCTCTCTTGACTTACAAGAATTATTATATTCTTAGGAGGAGCACGAAAGTACAGGGTCACCCAAATTAGATAGATAGATTAGATAGGTAAAAATGTTGAAAGGAGTCCTGGGCTCGATTTTCGTGAAAACTCCATAACTGAGAGCCGTTTCACGATATCTTCATTTGTTTTCAAGATATAACCGAATTTTGATATTTTGGCGATTTCGAAAATGGTCCATAACTTCTTCATTTTCTAAAATATCCAAAAACGGCAAAAACTTTCTACATGCACTTATTCATTAGCAAAACGACACCGTATTCTGTTTTTTCATCTCTAATATGAAGGGTGGAAAAGGAAACAACTTTCTTATTTTGAATACGAATGATATCTTTTTTCGATTTTATGTTATGCAGAAAAAAATTAGCTCTCCGAAAATATACAGGGTGAGTCTTTGACTTGTACATATATTTTAACTGAAGATTCTTGACGCCAAAAGAAACCTTTTTTTCATTTTCAATTGTTCCGAATTCGGCTCAGTTAAAAAGATATAGCCATTTGGAAAAAAAACATTCGGCTAAATACGTCCCTGAAATGATACTGTGGAATTGATTCAAAGTTCATATTTCTCGATAGAAATTGAGTTTATACATTTAGGCCCAATTTAGGGAATACTCAAGTAGTCAAGTACTAACCTTATTGGAATAAAAATGTTTAAAACACGATAATTTCAACAAAAACAGTTAGTTTCATAGGATTATATCTGCAACTAAAAAGCCACATTTATTCCACAAAAATAAGTTCCTTCTTCGATTTTTCTTCAGATTAGTTTGTAAACACTAATAACTTGTTCATATTTTCCTCGAAATTACCAAACAATATCATGAAGAAAGGCATTTCATTCAGATTTATCATTAAACAACCTAACCTGATTTAATTTGTATCGATTCTGTGAATATTCGCAAAGAAATTTCAAGAAGATGTTGTCAGCTTGCTGATATTTTCATTGAGGTTAAGGATTTATTACGAAACATAGTATAAATCACGATACATTTGTGTACCGTGGTATAAATATCTATGAATTCTGCCGTTTCCATCATAAATCGACTTTGCCGCCAAATTTTACCACGCATGCGTAGAGCGAAAACCGAATTATGCTTATCTGGAGCTCTGGAGGCCAACGTTAAACAAACCAGAGTCTCTGAACAAACTGTAAACATTATGTGAAGTTCTGAATAATCTGAATACATTCAGTGACTAATTGTTCTAATGTGATTATTATGTGAAGTGAATTACTATAATTTCAACCGTGTCGAGTTTATAAAATTCCAAGAGGATGTTGTTTAGATAGAAACATCGTCACAGATTATCAGGTATCGTATTATTTTTCATTAATTTCAATTTAATAAGTAGTTTGTATCGAGATTCATCATTCATATCCGAATTTTGTATTTCATCGACATTTAACTTCAATATGGACCGGTAACTATGAATTTTCAATAGAAACTGTGCGTTTTAAATCCTCCTTGGTGTTCAATTTTATCTCCCACATTTGTGGGATTTTATTATCAGAATATCTCGACAGAGTTGATAAATATTGTGACAACATTGTAAACTCGTTTGAAGACCAGAGAAGGAATAATCTTCGATGAAATTTAATTCAGAGACGCATTCAGATTATTCTTGAAATTAATGATTTTTTCGTCAAATTTCTCCGGATAGAATTGGAAATAACTCGAAAACGACGCGTTTTATTGAAAAAATAAGAATACTTTTAGTTTCTTAAATGATTGATTCTTTCGAAAATATGAACCGTTTATCTTTTTAAAGTGGTAGAGTAAAGACTCAACCAAAATTCAGTTCATTCGAAATAACGATTCCGAAGATATAAACAGAAAAGTGTTTTTTCATGGATTTTCGACACCCTGTATCTCCCAAACCAAATCGAATTTTGAAAAATGGTATAGGAAAAAAGTGTTTCGTTTGATGAGAGGAATCTACAGTTAAAATATATGTACAAGTCAAAGACTCACCCTGTATATAGGTACTTATGTCGATATTTCATTTTCCGACCTTCACTTTCATATAATAATGTATAACAGACTCAACTTCAAGTGAAAACTCCACTTTTTTGCTATTCGGTCTCAAATATGGAATATATCGACATATATATATATATATTTTCGAAGAGCTGATTTTTTTAGCATAACATAGGATAAAAAAAGATACCATTCGTAAAGTAAAATTTTTTTCATCCTTTATACAAGGGATAAAAAATAACTGAATGCGGTGTCGTATTGCTAATGAAAAAGTGCTTGTATAAAGTTTTTGCCGTTTTTAGATATTTTAGAAAATGAAGAAGTTATGGCACATTTTCGAAATCGCCAAAATATCAAAATTTCGTTATATCTTCTAAACAAATGGAGGTATCGTGAAACGGCTGTCAGTTATGGAGTTTTCACGAAAATTTTCACCTATCTAGCCTAGGATCGAGTACCACCAGAAACAGCCAAAATCAAGCAATTTGGGTATTAAAGTATTAAATGAATGAAAAGGATTTTTGGTAATTTTTCAACATTTCCACCATCAAGACGAACAAATATTTTTGTGTTTTTTCATTTCAGTATTGAAGTCTATCATTTAGTTAATCAAATGTCTGTCTCCTTTTTCTTTCAAAATTCACCGATTTTTTGTGAATGATATTACAACAATGTGTTGTTTTCGCGAAATTTATTTCCTTGAATTTTTCTATTCGAAATGATGAATATCCATTTTAACAAAGACATTTTGTCGAGGATTTTATTAGCCGTCGATTAGTAAAAATTAATTGTTTCTTTCAATTGTGGATTCTTACATGGAATTGAATTTCTTTTAAATGACACGCCCCGCAGGTATCTACTCCCAAATGACTGGTGAAGGAAAATTAGTGTATTATACAGTCAGTGTGAGATCTAGTTCAGGGTAGGATTTCTTGTTAATATTCCCTGCGCTGCGCCCCAACATTTGTTCTTGTTCTATTAAGCTGAATAATCCAATAAATAAAAATTAATGCACTGCACCGCCATCTGGCGGCATACGTTTCCTATTTTGAAGGCTGAAGACTCTTAAGAACCATTTCTTCAGAGGCCTATCATAGGTGCATGGATGATCAGATCAAACATTGGCTCAAGTTGGTCGTTTCGAATAGCTGATATTTTGAAGGAGATTACACCAATTTTGATGAAGAACAACACTATCTGATTTCATTGACAATTTCCTGATTTATTTTAGCTCGGATGGAGCCGATGGCCTCAACTAGTTTTCAAAATGAAACATTCCCTAAAATGACGTAGATCGAGATCTTAATCAGGTGTGCACATTATTTTCTCCTTGCCCAATGGAAATTGTCGATCGATCGCTGCCAGGAGATCGAAGCGTCTTCTCAATTTCCTTTTATGAACTTATTCTGTTTGTTTATCTCACGAATCATTTAATGTCGAATAACATCTTGTTGAAATTCGCGATATTTCGAGAAGCCGTGTTTACTATTCCACTGGGAAATTGGTTTCCCATCTGCCGTTTTCACTTTACATTGGGTTACCGAATTTCACTCCCGGGCAATACACCGAGGATATTTAAGATGATGCAGGGGGTTAATCTTGTTCGACAATCCCTTGGGAAAGTCCTGATTCGGGAGTATCAGGTATCTTCTGCAATAGGGGGAAATTTCAGATTAATTTTCAGGAAACTGCAAAATTACGTAATGGCTATTTAATGAGCTTCGGATGACTGCTTGATTTTCGAAGTGTGAAGGAAGCTTGCTAAAGCACACAGTTTTACCCGAGTGAAAAATTTCAAGCTGTAATTGCGATGGTCAACAAATTGTTTTCGTAATCCACTGGAAATATTGTGTTACCATGGATAAGGACGGAAAGAATTATTCCATTTCTTTTTTCCGTTTTGAAATCCAGTTATTTCACAATATACAGGGTGTATCCAAAAAATATGCAACAAATGAGTGATTTTTTTGATTGGATTGCTGTCTATTTTTCCATGTATTTCCAATGACCTTCATCATCTCTATTTAAACGCAAAATCTTGGAAATACTTTTTGAACGGTACAGATCTTATTCACAGAAAAGTGAAAAAATATAAGCGCACAGCACTCTGCTAAAAGAACTAACACGGTTGCAAAAACAAGACTCACCACGAATGTGATATGAATACTTGGCTACAGAAAGATTCATAGTCATCATAACAAAAAGATCAATCTGACAGACACATGATGTTCGTTATTTATTGACAAATATGACGAACCTGAAATTGATGTTTCGCGATTCTATCAGATGTAACGGCCTGATTATTTTTTTTTTAGTATAATGCAGAGATGCACTATTTTCCAGAAGCAAAGTTGGGGTTATTTTACTTCTGAGTCTGGAAAATATAAACAGGTAATTGTGGACTTGAAAAAAATGATCGAATAAATTGATTATATACCATTACTAATAATGTGCTATTTATTATACTTGAGAAAAAATGAAAACATTATTCTCTGCCTCAAATAATGTCAGGTTAAAAGTAAGTAGTATAAAAACATTAATATTAACATAAATCATCTACATTCCTTGTGTACTAAATCACTGAATTCTTTCAATTGCTTGATTATGTCTCCCATGCAAGTGTGTTTTCCTCCTCCAACAATCTCGTTGAGGTACAATTCCACTATATCTTCCTCGATATTATCATATTCATTCCTCAAACTATTTTTCGCATCATTCAAACATTTCGTGAAAGAATCGGCTTTTTTACATGCATTCAAAATTCTATTTCCGAAAGTGTTGATCAAATTATTATGCAGTTCCTGGCAGTGTATGAAATCTGAAGGCTTGATCTTTCTCAGTCTCATATAAATTTTCGGGAGACATTTGAGACGTATTTCGTACAGAAATCTCAGATGTTCGTTGAAAATATCTGCACTGAAAATATCGCTCATCATTTTGATATATTCATTAAAAATAGCATTATCGGCATCTAATATTGAGTATATGACCTTGTCTACAGTGCCAAGTGGATCCATGTCATCAGGTATTCGCATTTTTGAGATGCTTGAATTTTTCGATGCCGTCTGGGTAGGTGTCTGTAAAACGAAATATATTTTTTAATAGAATGTGTTGCATATTCTAATCTAATTTCACATAGGCTTTTAATATCAATACATAGAATACATTTGATACTATGGCTTAATATTCTGACCGGGATAACCAGGATAACCAAATATTATTTTGATTAGAACGGGATCCTCCGCCATTTTGTAACTAAGATTAGAATAATATCTATACTGAGTTGAAATGAAGTATAGAACCAAGTGAACATACTTCAAACGAATATGACACGTTCAACGTATTGAATGCCATATTTTTTGTTATTACAGTACAGGGTGAGCAAAATTTGTGATATGTGATCTAAGATTTATAACCCTACGAGATAGAGAAAAATGCACAATGCGTTTATCTTTTTCGAAAAACACATAGTGACGTTAACTGCATTCTTCCAGCTACTTTTCTTCGGGTTGTGTGCCAAAATTGACAGTGGGAAATTTCAAGGCATAATAAGCTGTTGCTTCCATAAGGAAAAATAAGTTTATCTACTCTCAAAGAATAATACATATATCCATTATTCCACTCATTTTGATCTGTAATAGTCTCTATGAACCAAAAGTGTGAGGTAATAATAACTCACGTCTATAACTCACTCTAATACAAATAGGAAAAATGTATCTAACGGAATGAATAAAAAAGTCGGGTCAATGGGGAACTCTATTTCAGACATCAAGGTAACGTTCTCGCCCTCCATTTCTACATTTTCTTAGGTCTGAATATCCAAAAATTGCATTTGGAAAACGTGAATTTTTGACTTTTTCTACGGGATTCGATATCGATTCTATTTTCGACCACAGAAATCGCTTTTGACAACTAACTGTTGTCAATTTTGAAAATGCTGATTAATTCGAATTTTACTGCAGAAGTCGAAGATAAAGTATAGTGTTCGCTGTAATGGTCATAACACACTTGATGAATTACACTCCTCGCCTGACGGCTAGGGCTGCCAAATTCATCTGCGTTCGTTATGACTTACATTACTGCTCATCGAACAATATACTATTATGTTGTAATAGCTCAGCCACAAATTCCTCTGGAAAAATAAGAGTACGTCACTGGAAATACATGACGTGTTTCGTATTTTTGAATCGGAAAATAATGTTGATTCACTCCAAAATATTGAAAAATATTATTTTCCTCAAAAAAAAACACTATTTTATCTTTCAAATATCTCATCCGTGTTATCCTCAACTAAATATGAAGGCAGCAAATGGCAATAAGACAATTTATTTGAAAATTATTCTACAACAACGACGAACGTTTCGGAGATTTCAATTTCCTGTTTCTCAAGGCTGAACACGAAGCAACCAATCAATAGATAGAATATGAAAAAACAAATCCCAAATTACCAAGATGTATAATTCTATTTCAAAATTCTGAGAAGCAACTACCTGAAACCGTCTAAGGAAACATCTCATCGAAAAAAAACTTCAAAACAAAGATACAAAATGAACAATTAATAGTGGAATGTAGCGACAGACCATTTATTGAAATACAAATAAAAATGAATACAAATAATAAGGAAGAACAAGAAACATAAAAAACAACTAACTTCAACAAAGAATGGCAGGTCCTTGAACATTATCTCTGAACTTGACAGAATTATTTTCTGATTGTGAAACATTTCACTATATTTCTGCCGTAATAATTGGGTTCAGTATCCAAGATTGTGATACTCTGAAAAACTAATATACACTGCGCAAAAAATTAACGCACATTATGGAAATCTCAAATTTATTCTACAACTGAAGGTGTTCTCAATGATAATTATTTTTATCAGAATTATGCATGCATATGTTATCCACTTTCAACGTTTTTCTTCAATACAGATGTTTTCTCCCAGCAGGAATAAAAAAAGATGATATTATCAGATTTTGAATGTATTGGCTCCATTCTAAAATCAAAATCAGTTGTTCTCGATCAATTCTAGTGATCAATAGTTTTTCTTACGTTTAATTTTCTACACTCGATCGATATGCAACGCGAAACAAGCAATTTGACCCAAGAGGAATGTGCCCAAGCGGTAGTTTTGCGAGAAGAAGGGTGGACATACACAAGAATTGCAGAAAGGTTTGGAGTTTCCCATACAAGTGTGTCCAGAATGTTGCAGCGATTCAGGGAGACAGGTATGAATGTCCGAAGACCAGGACAGGGTAGACCACAGGTAACAACTGCCATTCAAGAACGTTAGTTGAGAGTTTCTTCGTTGAGACAACGGTTTGCAACCGCTCGCCTCCTTCAAAATCAGCTTGAGCAAACTCATGAGGTGCAAATTAGCACTCAGACAATAATAAATCGCCTCAGAGAATAGTATATTATTTCATTAGGAGGATAAGTGTCACTTTTCGTGGCGAGCTTGGGTTTATAATTATATATTATATATTATATATTATAATTTAAAGCGAGCCACGAAAAGTCACTTCTTCTCCGAATGAAATATGCTATTTTATTTCCAAACGTTTTCAAATTCATGAAAATTGTACATTTAATGTAACTTCATCAAATAAAAATGACGTTTTAATTGGAAGTTTTTGTATTCTACGCATCTATGTTCATGGTAACCAAGTAATCTTTTTCGTTAGCAACCACTTTTCCTTCCGCCGCACAGTGGGGCAGAATACCTTGAAACCTGGCATTAAATATTTAGGTGTTTGTTTAGTTTGAAAATAAAATATATTATTATTTTTATATGTTAATTGGTAAAGTTAAAAGGCATTTTGAATCCTACAAATATTTATTAACATCGAAATTAATGTAATCACACACATAACTCAATTTAAGACCTTTTGGATGATGATTTCGATTCATTATTCGGATAAATCGGAAACACTGGAATATTCTGATGACTTCAAGTCTTCTTCTCAAATCCTGTAGTGGGACGCAAACCAAGGGCGGATATAGCTGTTTTTCATGGGAGGGTTAATAACGATCTTGAGTGAGGGTAATAACCATTAAATCAGAAACACAATGTATGAAATATTGTATGTGCACCACCTTTTTCTAAGGTCTTCGATAATCATTGGGGTTGATGTTGAGATAACTTTGCTGTTATCAAAATAGCTAGACTCTAGCCTCTAGACTCTTAGCCAGGCATAGATTTCGGTTGTGAGTCCAACGAAGATATAAAGGCATTTCTATATTTAGTGGCCCATTTTGGAGACGTAGAAGTTATTTCATGAAGAATTTTTGATGCATGTACTTACCCTTCTGACCTTAGACTCATCTTTGTTGTTATGTCAATACAGATACGTGAGTCGTATCCTAAAGTTCTTTAGTTTTAAACCATTTTGTTTTCTCATCTCTCTTAGCGATCATCAAAGGTAACTTCAGGACGATCAAGCCTTTTCTCAGTTATACTAGGAAACGAATTCGACCTCTCCAGTCATTCTTTTTTGTAATTTTGGAAAAGTACCAATCATTCTTCGTGCTTTTGTGTAACGAGACTCATACTCAGCCTTCAAATATAATTTTTTTTCAGAAGCTCCTTCTCCAGCTCTGCATTACATTTGTACTTTTTTTTTTCATTTCTTCGTTCAAATAATCAAATTTTTTTTCAATTTAACTGTTTCCGCAACTCCTCATTACATCTATGAGCTCTTTTCCTCCAAAAATCATTGCCCTCGAAGTCGTTACTAAAGGAGAAATAAATTTCAAAGAAATAATCGATTATCAATGAGTGCCCACCTCGCTGTCTAAAATTGATTTTTCTAAAAAAAGGCAGAATATGGGCAACAAATTTTCATGATTTTAAAATGAGAATGGATCAAGCTTCGCAGAAATGTAAATATAAAACTTTGGACGGCCTTGGAACATAACCGAAATCCTTCATGATTCTGAGAATACGATAAAAATTTCAAAGATTCAATCATAGACAACATCAACAAGAATTAATTATTATTCTATGTAAGTTTTTATTCATCCAATGTTCTTAAATTATATTCACATATTCACATACCTGAACTTGAAGCTGCCATCAAAAAAACTCGTAACACTAGTGATCTGTTAAAAGAGTGACGTTGTAAAACTACAGCAATTGCGGAAAAATTTTGCAGGCGTCACGACTTGACCAAAAAATGGCTACAAAGAAGAGCTGTCGGGAGCGCAGTGGGGATCAGGAAGGGTTTGTATTGTGATTTTTTGTCGCTTACGGTAGTGATCTGTCGCTTCGACAAATGGCGGTATGGAAATATGCATTTTTATTTTTTGATTTAATGCCAGGTTTCAAGGCATTCTGCCCCACTGCGCGCCGGAGGGAAAAGTAAATATTTCTCCGCCTAGGCGGAGAAATAGAACTTTTCGATGATCCTGTCAGTCGAGTGCAAGTGAATCTTCACCATGTTTTCAATATTCAGTTTAGTTACCGATGAAATCGAGAGGAGAATTCGACTAAGAATAACAATCATTGAATTATTTTCAGTAATATGGAATATTATGTTAATGCATTCAAAATGATTATATGTTTGAAAGTGAATAATTGTTTTTGTTTCAATTGTTTCAGATAGATAAGTCTATTCTCATAATCATACATAATGAAAAGAAAAAAGCTCAACAATAATTATTAGATATGAATATAAATAATTTATTGGAAAATACCAATCTTTGAAGCATGCTTCTTTTTTCACATTATTTTTGACAAATCAAAGTATATTTTTGTTGTGATTGAAAATTAGTTAACTCAAAAGTTTGAGTTACTTCTTTTAGAGTTTTTATCATAACTTAAAATGTATTCGAAAGATTTAAGGAATAATCACGTTAGGTGGAACTTTTCCGAACTAGCTGTATTTTTTCAAGTGAAATTTAAAAAAAAGATCATAAAATTAAAATGGAAATGGAAGCGTGAAAGAAGTTCTTCTTCCTTAATCCTTTTCATCTTCTTTACCTGAACGAGAAAGTTTGCCATAACTAAGATGTCTAGACATCTTAGCCATAAAGAACGGAGACAACAATTTAAAATCAAAATCTGACACTTTACTTCTGTCACGTGGACAAATTCAACCAATCGGAATTGTCGTCAAGAGTTTCGTAACGCAAGCGACACGTAAAACGTCACGTTATCGTCAGAAGATCCGAAGGCCCTTCGGCCACTACGACGCTTGCCGAATGTCTTTATAGAATACCGATACCTAGAAAACGATCGTTTCGTTGCGTGATCGATACGCTTTGACGATACAGAATCCCACCACAGCTCTTACCCCAGCTCATCGAAGAGCGCGTTTGGATTTTGCGAGAGACAATATCCATTGGGAAGAGGGCGATTGGAAAAGAGTTCTCTTCACAGATGAGTCTAGATTCTGCCTCTACCATTGTGATCGACGTTCCCTTGTATACAGACGTCCACATGAAAGATATGCTCAGTGCAATTTCCTGATTACTACTGGTTTCGGGGGAGGATCGATTATGGTATGGGGTGGAATATCTTTGACTGCTCGCACAGACCTAGTGGTCTTTTATAATGGAGCTATGAATGCTGATAAGTATATAGGGAACATTCTTGAAGAGCATGTAGTGCCATTTGCCCCATACATTGGTGAAAATTTCATTTTTATGGACGATAATGCCAGACCCCCATCGTGCGCGCATCGTTCAGGAGTACCTTGAAGAGGTTGAAGTCTCTCGAATGGAATGGCCAGCAAGAAGTCCAGATCTCAATCCGATTGAGCAGGTTTGAGACAACCTCAATAGAAGGCTGAGAAGTTCAGAAAATCATCCAGCTACTCTTAATGACTTAGGAATCCAACTCGGAGAAATCTGGGAAGGATTAGATCAGAACATTTTAAGATCACTCATTTTGAGTATGAACCGTCGTTGCCGAGCTGTAATTAACGCAAGGGGTGGAAATACCAAGTATCAAATCACTTATCACCATTTCAGTATTTTGAAAATTGTTCATTTCTCTTCTTTCACATAAGATTCGGTGGAATCCTGAATTTTTCTTCCATTTAATGTGTCTTGTTTCGTTCAAAACCTTTCCGAGAGAACATAAAAAATAAGTTATAAAATCAATGTAGAGTTAACTTTCATTAAAATTGAGATTTTCAGAATGTGCGTTAATTTTTTTGCGCAGTGTATGTCCTGTATTGCAGATGTGTGAAGTTATTGAAATTTTTTCATAGTTGGCAAGATTTTCAGTATAATTTTCATGTTGTCTGATTTTATCCATCTATTATGTGTACTATATTGATCACACGAGAGAGTACTTGAAGAATCAGACAACATCAAAATGATAGCAAAAGTCCTGCAAACTATAAAAAACTGCATCAACATCTTCAATACAGGACAAAGATTTGTCCATATTTGTTCTTGGTGTAATTTATTGACTGATTGAGTTTGACGGCTATGTATTTGACTGGAAAGTATCATTTCTCTTTTGGTTTTTTGAGGATTATTTAGCATTTTGTGGATCATTTTGCATTGTTCCAATTGCAAAATGCAGCAATAAGTACAGTGTCATTTGCAAATGAGAAATACTCAGTTGATAGTTCGGCACCATATATGAGGGTTCTCAAAACTGAGCCTTGTGACACTTTATAATTTTTTTTGTATTTTTTTTTCTTATTTTGGATACCTAGGTACTGTTTCCTATTAGGTATGACCTGAATTTATAATTAGTTACCAATGAGCTATTTGTAACGTTAGATATCAAGCTTTTTTTTTAATGAGTTGAGCATTACTTATTCTCAAACTTGTTAAGAATTTATTAATTATAACGAACCACTGAACTCCTCTTATTCAAAAATTATTTTCTACGTCTCAGTTCAGCATGTTATTGAGCGTGTCATTTCAGTTTCTTCAAACTATATTTTATCAAATGGACCTGTTGCTTTACTCTCTACTCACACTGTAGATTCAAATGAATAACAACGTCTAATAATATAATGCCTCTTGTCAAACGTTGAGATAGTAATTACAGAATCTATAGCTTCAGGAAGGCTAGCGTTGGCGCCTGTAGATGAAAAATAGTCAATTACGCTTGCTATAAAGCCTAACAATAAAAGTTCCAACGGAAAGCTAGTGCCGTTAAACCAACAGAAACACATAAAATTGTTTTTCACAACCTTCATGTCATATCAATTCTATCATTTATGAGATAAAAATGGTCGTAGCAACCTTTGCACCAAACATAACGCTTCACTGGAAATGAAAGATTAAATTTGGCCATGGGTCGGTGAATATACAGTGTTAATGGAAACTAATGACGTCTCGAGGAATTGCTGATACACGTCAACTACTCTGGATTCAGATATCCATGTTTAAGGGGAAGTATCACCTTTTGAATCGTGGTAAATCTACATTCAAAAAGTGGTCTCTTTATTTAACGAGTAACTACCCTAATTTACGACATAGAGACATGATTTTTTTTTAATTGAAGTTGAAGATCATCCCGAGGGCAAATAGTTTTCTTTTTTTTTCGATTTAATTAGTTTTTCAATTAAAAAAACCAGGGTAATCGTTAGATCTCTGCAATATTTGGGTTATTGAATATGTTTTTCGTTTTTCATGAGTACAAGCTATATTTTTGAACTAATCATCATGAAAATGTTTGTAGTTTATAGTAGATTAAATTGCCGAGGGCGAATAGTTGCGATTTTATCCAAAAAATGATGAATAACCATCGGAAAAAATCATTAAGTGTAGTTTTCAAAACGCTGAAGTTCAACCTGTTTTTTTAATTGAAAAACTGATCAAATTGAAAAAAAAAAAATTTGCCGTCGGGACGTTCTTCAACTTCAATTTGAAAACGTCTCAACGTCGTAAATTAGGGTAGTTACTCGTGAAATAAAGAGACCACTTTTTGAATGGAGATTTACAACGATTCCAAAGGTGATATTTCCCATTAAGTTCGGTTGATGCTCCCACAATACTTTTTTTCAATCGAAATGTCTTCGAAATATATAAAAACAAAGTTAATTTAATCAGTAATTCAACTACTCAATCAGTTGGCCTGTGAGTGATACAGCTCCAAGCATTTGAATGAGAAACGTTCGAGTCACGCGGCAGGTTGAAGATCATTGAAATTTCTTCTCAGAAACTTTTTTGGTTTTGCAAAAAAATGCAAAGTCTCTGATAAACCAGTTGGCTCAGTTCAATAGATTTCAGAATTGAGGTGTCCCTTTAGAAAAAATCGAGAGGCGTCAGATCTGTTGGCAGAGCAGTCCATTATATGAATTTTTACTCAGAAAACTTCGAACTGGTGTCACAAAATAAATTTGTCAATGAAAATAAAACACATTTTTGACGAATAATATGGTCAGGATGATTCTGGTTGAGAATTCCTGGATTTGAAATGTACGAATCGATTACGTACACTCGTTCTTTAGCGGGGCATGGTTTCGTGGTCGACAATAAACAATAAACCGTTGATGGTTGTTTAACCAATTTGCTCTGTTATTCATGATGTATACTCCCGATCATTCGAAAAATAATAAGTAATAAATATATCGATAGAACATAAAACATAAGCTTAAAATAAGCGCTCTTACACTGAAATGATGAGACACCAACAGGCTTATTTGTTTATCCAGTTTATATTGAAATATGTCCTATTTGGATCACTCAGTACTCTTCGTTGAAAATTTTCAGCCCCCCCCCTAAAAAACTCTCTAGATCCACTTGTGTATTTAAGAGAATGTAGCTCAATTCGTACTTGCTGTTTCATTGACTTCCTAGTATTTGTACACAATGAAATGATCAGAAAAAAAATCTCTGTCTTGTGCCAAATTACTGTTTTGAGAAGCTCGGGTCTCACATTTCTGAGTGGGAAATTGGACTCAAAAGCATTTGGAATGCGGTGACACCCAATCCTTGTTTCCTATTCAAAACGTGGGATTGTACCAAACCCTCGTAGGAGCTTGTGTTTTCAAGGCTCAAAAGTACGGTAGAATGTGTCCCCCTTCAAACATTAATGAACGTAACTGAATAAATTTCGCATATCATTTATATGACGAATATCGGAGTGGTTCCTCTTCAGTGGGACACACTGAATATACAGGGTGACCATTTGAAAACGAAACAGACGAGATTACAGACGAAATAAATTTTTTCGATAGAAATGCTCGGACAGGTCGATTTTGTTTCGAGGGGGACAACTTAAGATGTAGGTTACGGACGCATAGCGCTTCAACCCTTGCTGCTACAACCCCCACCCCCAATTTTTGAATTGGGGAGATGAGGTGAGTGATACCACAATTCAAAGGTATTTTTATACTTATTTCAGCACAGTAATTGTTTTTCCATTTTATGCATTAGTTCTCGAAATATTCATGCGTTAGTTAATTTTATCACTTAAATTAATTTTTTGCGAATAATTGACATTTCGTGCTTCCGAAACACCAAAATTTCCGTACTTGTATTTGAAATTGCAAAACATCTACCACTGGGCAAATGAAGTCATACCGTACGTGTTAATGATACTAGGGTCAGATGTTCGACTAGCTGTTTTATTCACTGAAATCATTCTCCAACTGTACGGTATCAGAACGATTTGAAGTATTGATCTAAGAAATAAGACTTTTCAAAGTAAAGTAAATAATTTATCAAAAACTCACATCAATTAATTAAATATTCAAATTGTTCACCATTAGCTTCCATACAATTAAATAAGTTTTGTTCGAAACGATGGCGCACATTTTGCAGCATTTCTGGAGTGATTTGACGACATTCGTTCACTATACGTCTTCTTAAATCTTCTATGGAATCGGGCTGTGTAGAGTAAATTTTACTCTTCAAGTGGCTCCAAAGAAAGAAATCTAGTGGTGACAGATCTGGCGATCTGGCTAGCCATTCAGTGGGACCCCTTCTTCCAATCCACCGATTTGGAAATCTTTGATCCTAGTTCTCGAACTGGTAAGGCGTAGTGTGGAGGAGCTCCATCCTGCTGAAACAAAATCTGATCTTCCACATAATTTCCAGCATTGTTTTCAATAATTTCCGTCAAAATTGGATCAATGTGATTTTCCAATAAGTCCAAATACATATCTCCAGTAAGATTACCAGGTAAAAAGAACGGGCCGACAATGTTGTCACCAAATATTTCAGCCCAAACATTGAGTTTTTGTGATTGTTGAATATAAACTTCGTGGAACAATCTCGGATTAGCATCGGCCCAATAACGACAATTGTGTCGATTTACTGTGCCGTTTAGAAAGAACGAACAATCATCGGAGAAACAAACATTGTACAGATAATTGGGATTAGCAGTTACTCGTTCACTCATTGTATCACAAAATTCAACACGACGGTCAAAATCATCTTCGTTTAGTGCGTGTGAAAGATGGATTTTGGAAGGATGGAATTTATGATGCTTCAAAATATTTGCAATTCGAGTTCGTGTAAAACCAGATTCATGTGCTAGCTGCCTCGTACTCGTCATTGGATTCAGAGCAATCTGTCCAAGAACAGCTACTTCAGCTGCTTCATTTCTTTCCATGCTTCGTTTTTTATTAGCCACGCACCCGGTTTCTTGAAACTTTGACACTAATTCCAAAACATACTTCCTATTAACATGTTTATCTAAATGTCGTTGATTGAAGAATTCTGCGGTTCTATTCGAACATTGATTGTTTGCAAAAAAGTAAAATTATTTCCACCCGCTCTGCAATTGAATAAACCATGTCGAACAATGAATTAGAACACATACAAGTCTCGATTCAAAACTAAGGATAATTCACATGTCAAAGAACCAGTAAGCCAACTTAATGATCTGTTCGTAATAAATAAAAAATTATCGATTCTCATTTTTTTGAAAAAGATATGAATTCAATAATCAACAAAATGAAAACATTATTGAGGCCAACTGAGAAAACACTTCATAATTAAGTCGGAAATCGTTTCACGAATTGGGACTGGAATATTTCTGTGGCATCATTAATGATTTGATTTTCTTACCTGGTAATCTGATTAGAGATATGTACGTATTTGGACTTTTTGGAGATTTATTTCGATCAAGTGTTACCGCATGTTATTGGAAATACTGCAAATTATATCGAAGATAATTTAGATTGAGTTTCAGCAAGATTGAGCTCCTTCGCAATACGCTTTGTTTGTTCAACATCTTGATTAAAGATTTCTATGTCAGTGGATTGGAGGAAGAAAGCCACAGTCATGGTTGTTTTGAAGCTCAAAATGCCGATTTTTCACAAAAAAACACTACAAGTGCCATGAAAACACCACTTCATTTTCAAATACTTAGTTAAGAATATTTCGAGAACTAATGCATAAAATGAAAAAACAATTACTGTGCTGAAATCAGTATAAAAATACCTTTCAAATGAGGTATCACTCACTCCATCTTCCCTATTCAAAAATTGGGGGTGAGGGTTGTAGTAGCAAGGGTTGAAGCGTTATGCGTCCAATTATGGGTTTCGAATGGTTTCCTATTATATTATTTCAGATCAGTTGTTGGCTTCTGCATTTGACTTCTGAAGGTTTTTCCAATGAGAGGTCTCATTTTGAGATATGGAGAAAAAAGCCTTTTTTTTAAAGATCAGAAATTTATTTCATTATAAAGAATAAGGTATGCCGTTAATTATAGAAAATAACATTAGCCAAATTACCACCACGAACAACAATACGATCCTTTTCATGAAATTCTCCACAACCAAATCGCAAAGTGGCTGCCCCATGTCCTTGATAGCCTCACGAATTCCATCTTTGAGGTCTTGAATCGACGCTGGACACTTGGCGTAGATTTCTTTCACATGGCCCCAAAGGAAGAAGACGCAATGTGATCACCTCTTCGAGATATAACATGGCCCGGAAACTTTTCCTTTAAAAGATCAATGGTTTCGTTGCTTGTGTGGCACGTAGCGCCGTCTTGTTGAAAGCGAACGTTGTCCAGATCAATACCATCCAATTCCGGGCATACAAAATCATGAATAATCTCTCGATAGCGCAAATTATTCACCGTAACTGTTGCCCCAGACTCATTCTCGAAAAAGTAATGTCCAATGACTCCGTCGGACCATAAACCGCACTTAACAGTCACACGTTGAGGATAGAGAGAGGTCGAAAATGACTTTCGAGTTTTCCGAGCCCCAGATGCGACAATTTTGCTTGTTAAGGAAGCCACCGAGGTGGAAATAGGTCCCATCCTTCAAGATGATTTTTCGATGGAATTCCGGATCATTTTCATGCATTTCAAGGACCCAGTCAGCAAAGAAACGACGTTGTTGATAATCGGCCGGCCTGAGTTCTTGTGGCAGCTGAACTTTATAAGCCTTAAGACCCAAATCTTCATTCAAAATACGGTGTAATGACGTTTGCCTAATTCCTAAGAACGACGAGTAATAGACAAACTTGGGTTTTCTTCAACTTTTTCGGCTACAGCAGCCATATTCTCGGCTGCTCTTGAGCGACGTGTACGGGTTTTATTTTTCACATCACTAACTTGCCCCAACAGCTCAAATTTTTCCACCAATTTCTGTATTGCGGTTCGACAAGGTGCTTCGAAGTGAATTTTTATTTTACCAAAACTGCTCGTTAAATTGGCTTGAGATAGAAGGATTCTGTTTTCACCAAAATTCATGAATCTTATTAGTACTTTGATCCACTATCATTGGATGAAGCTGAGTCCACCCTAACAAATATTTTCGAAGTGAATTTTTATTTTACCAAAACTAGGTTTCCATGAAATTGGCTTGAGATAGAAGGATTATGTTCTCACTAAAATTCATTAATCTTATAATGTACTTTGATCAACTATCAGCGGATGGAGCTGAGTCCACCCTGTCCAATATTTCCGAAATGAAGTTTAATTTTACCAAATCTGAGTTTTCATGAAATTGGCTTCAGATAGAAGGATTCTGTTTTTACTAAAATTCATGAATCTTATATGTACTTGGAGTGACTATCATCCGATGAAGCTGAGTCCACCGTCCCTGCCAAATTTTCACCATTTTCATAGTGAATTTCAAATATTTCTATGCGTTGTTGAAGCATGTATCGTTCCATTTTTATTTTGGCGTAGTTTCTACTTGTCAAATGTCAAAAATCCTCCATAGGCTCCATGAATATCAATCGATACAATACATATACTCTTATGAACATGAAAAAATGTTTCGAAAAATTAAGGCCACAAAAGTACTCAACTGAAAGAGTAACTCCAAAAATAGAACAATTTGATTTCTACTCACATTCTGAATTGATATAATTAAAAATATACACAGGTATGACGTGGTTGACTTCATGATCTTTTTTTCGAGCGGACCAACAATATTACGAAAACATAAACTTTGCTCTTTGATGTTCGGACAACAATTCGAACTCATGGCTGTTAGCTCCGTGGTAATTAGTCTAATAGCTATTTTCTCATAGATAAGGAAAAATATATAGAACGACATATGAATATATCGCAACAATTGAATAATACCACTTTTGACGCTTTGAATGTTTGAGGTGAGGTGTTTTTATAAACTAAACGGTACATGTATGTAGTGTAAACAAATAAGTTTTTGAATAGAGAAAATGGATCGAATGACACAAAAGTTCGACGGTTTTTTATTAGTTTTCATATTTCAATTTGAAACCAGAAATTCTTCTGAAGAAACTAATGTGCAATCATTTATATTTTAGTTCCTAGCTGGTATTCATCTTCTCGATAAATGCAGGGTATTTTAAAAGGTCATTTCCACTGTTTTCACAGGCATATCTAAACCTTTTATTTTACTGAATAGAAGTCGACTTTGGCTGAAAATTTTCATTCTAGCTGATAGCCATTATTTTCATTTCAGGCACCTATCCCACTCTGTACCCTCGGAATTGGATCGACTTTTGGAGAATCAATTCTGCAAGATCTACCTAGGGAAAGTACAGTAGTGACTCTAACACCTTGTGAACTTCTGAAGGTGGATCAGCCCGACTTCAAACTCATATGGGAGGTAAATATCAAAATCCTGTAGAAATTGAATGTTGTCATTTCGTATCAGCAATTTCGAAGAGCTAGAGCGACAAAATTCACTTGATTCTGTATCTCAAGGAAGTAAACTCCTTACAATCGATGATTACTAAATAAAGGTGATATACAGGGTGTCCCGGAAAATGTGGGAAATCTCTCGGATTCAGATAAAACATAAAGAAATAAGATGACATGTTCCCATAGTTTTTTTTCCTAGCGGCTCTCCCTACGGAGATACGGCCTCCTGAATGACGTCACTGGAAATCCATTTCATTGGAATAAATCTCAAACTACTCAATATAATTTGAAAAAAAATCGATATGATGAACAGTAGTAAAGACCTCTTAAAATACTGCCCTTAAATTAAAATTATCTCTTTAAGGTTATCACTAGGGGCGGACTAGGTTGTACATTATAATGCTTACGTTTTCAGCACCCTGTATGATAAGGAGTAGAAAAAAAAACAAATTTGGATAGCTTGAACATTAAGCTAAAAAAAGGAAATCTTGTTTATTGTCGATAAAATGAACCGTTTTCGAAAAACAAAATTAGAAAGACTCTTAACTATGCAGTTTTGGCACAGAAAGACACGGTAAAAAAAATATTTTTCAGAAATTTACTCGTATGAAGTTTTTAATAGATTATTTATAACTGGCGTATTCATATTTAATCTTTGCAAGCTTTAGTGAGAGTACATTTCTAAAAAATAATTTTTGTTAACGTGCCTTTCTGTGCCAAAACTACATGGTTAAGGATCTTTGTAATTTTGTTTTTCGAAAACGGTTCATTTTATCGACAATAAACAAGAGGCGCGTTTTTTCAGCCAAATGTTCAATCTATCCAAATTTGTTTTTTTCTACTCCTTATCATACAGGGTGTTGAAAATGTAAGCATTAAAATGTACAACCTAGTCCGCCCATGGTAACCTAAAGGAGCTAATTTAAATTTAAGGGCAGTATTTTAAGAGGTCCTTTTACTACCGTTCATCATATAAATTTTTTTTTATATTAAGTAGTTTGAGATTTATTCCAGTAAAATGGATTTCCAGTGACGTCATTCAGGAGGCCGTATCTCCGTAGGGAGTTTTATCTGAATCCGAGAGATTTCCCACATTTTCCGGGACACCCTGTATAGGGTGTTTTTATAAGGAAATAATAATTTCTCATTGATGGCTGGCAACCAAGCTCTACGAACAATGGGAGTCTCCTCCTGTTGTTTTTTGTGCTTTTAAAACACTTTTTTCTTTGATCTATTCACTGATGGATGTACATAACATTCTGTTCGCTAACACAGAGGTTGCTTCCAACATCAATAATTACTATGCTAGGATGAATATGGAGGCCATCGAAATCTATGAACACAAAAACAACATGAACAAGAAGAGAGAGATTCCCATTGTTCGTAATGCTTGGTAGCCAGCCATCTGCAATGCTAGGACTAAACCTGTCCGGAGCAGGGGAGATGAACTATATTCCATTAAGGAATTCAAGGAATATTCTTCAAAATCGTATTCAAATGTATTATCTTTGACGGTAATAGGTAAATACAGGGATTTAGTAACATCTAACATCTCCAGTTCGAAACGGTCTTTCGTCGGGGTACAACCTCAGAACAGTTGTAGACAAAACGTTAGGAGAATTCCCATCGAACCACTGCTAGAAATGATACTAGATTTGAAAATGAGTTCGGCTGTGAAAGCAATTATCAATGCGAAGCGTTTATTTGAAGAGGTTCGAGAATTGAGTCGTTTTTTTTCTAATAACCCCACTTGATATAAGTTCATCATTTGGCGCCGAATGGAAATTCCTTTTCAGTGGTATGCGATTTTTTTTCAATTCAGCGGCGTTGCCAAGATATTGCGAAATAATTGTTTTGAATAGCGTGAATCTATTACTCATTGTCAGAATTTTTTCAATAATTTATGATTAATGGAAAGATATGGGAAGATGTGAATTTCAAATATGATGATATGAGGGAAAGCGATTTTCTTACAGGGAATGTTCTTGACAAGGTCTGAAAATGGAGGCCAAACTTCAATTTTTCAAATGACTCAGCCCATATTTCATTCGCCCATCCAATATATATCATTCAATACTCGAAAATCCGAAATTTTTATTTTGAAATTCATGATTTTCGAGTAAAATCACTCATTATCATTATTTCCAAAGTGAGCTAAAGCTCATCCAAGAGAAGGCGTTGCTTTGGATATTCAGATGAACGTTTGAGAGGGTATCAGTATGTTCGATTTTTTGAGGTTATGTGAGTTCCATTGAATGGGCGAATAGAATATAGGGCAAGCCATTTGAATAAATGAAGTTTTGCCTCGTTGAAATAGCACAATTTTCAGAACTTTCCGGAACATCTCCCACAAAGAATTATTTGCTTTTCAGCACCCAATGGTGTTGAAATAAAAAAAAACGACTTCACCGGGAGAAACCAAAGAGATTATCAAGATCTTGAAGAAAACGAAAGTTCCCGGAAGCGATAAAATAACGAATATTAAACTGAAGAAATTACATGGAAAAGGTATAGCTGCCCTTACAAATATTGAAAATGGAATAATGTGGACCGAAAACTATCCGAGAAAGTGAAATCGCTGAAGTAAGTGTTCAATAAAACTGGAGAATAGAAGAAATTTCCTCAGATCTCTAGTCTTTCATCGGCCTTAGGAAAAGTATTCGAAAGAGTGATCGGCAGAGGGCTAAGAGAAGAGTCAGAATATCTGAATCTCTTACCAGCAGAGCAATTTGGATTCGAAAGAAATCTTTCGACAGAATGTGGCGCTAGCAATTAATTTATAATATAAGAAGAGACGGATACTCAATCAAACGTTGCAAGTTGATCGTAAGTTTTCTGAGATTCAGAAACTTCTATGTCAAAGTGGAAGGAGATCGATCCATAATCAGAAGTATAAGTGTCGCAAAAATCAGTACTTAGACCACTACTGTACAGGGTCACCCAAATTGCTTGATTTTGGCAATTTCTGGTACTTCTAGGCTAGATAGATGGAAATGTTAAAAGGTGTCCTGGGCTCTATTTTCGTGAAAACTCCATAACAGAAAGCCGTTTCACGATATCTTCATTTGTTTTGAAGATATAACGAAATTTCGATATTTTGGCGATTTCGAAAATGTGCCATAACTTCTTCATTTTCTAAAATATCTGAAAACAGCAAAAACTTTTCACAGCCACTTTTTCATTATCAATACGAAACCGTATTCAGTTTTTTTTATGTTTTGTATAAAGGGTGGAAGAAAAAAACAACTTTCTTATTTCAAATACGAATGGTATCCTTTTTTGATCCTATGTTATGCTAAAAAAAAAACATCTCTTCGAAAATATATATATGTCGATATATTATTTCCATGTATGAGACAGAAATAGCAAAAAAGCGGAATTTTCACTTAAAGTTGAGTCTTTTATACATTATTCTATGAAAGTGAGGGTCGGAAAATAATACATCGACATATACAGGGTCTTTCACGAGGAACCTCACCCATATTTATACGGGAAACTACAGAACGTATTTTCATGAAATTCAGCACTTATAAGTATTTCACGATGCTGATGAAATCTAAAATATTTTCAAGGCATGTGCACCTCCGGTTTTTCCGGAAATGACGTCAACTTCCGTTTTTCAAATTAGAACACCATTTTTTTATTGCAGAAATAGATTCCTTAGAAAATTTCAAGTTATTTTGATGTAACATTTTTCAGTTTTGGTTGGAAAATTCTCTCTGAGCGGGAAAATTCGAAAAAAAAATCGAAAATAGAGCTCCGCTGAAACAAGAATAACTTCGAGGTTTTTGGATGGAAAATTTTCATTTTTGAGATTTTTTAAGATGTAAGATTGATGTATCCACTTTGAGAATCGAAATCGCGATTCATGATACAGGGGGTGAAAAAATCGCTTTCAAAGTTAGGGATGACAAAATCGTGAAAAATCAATTTTTTCAAATTAGAACCCCATTTTTTTATGGCAGATATTGAATCTACGTTAAAAAATAATGTGAGTGTATGCATCACACCCTTGCCCTAAAGTGGATATTTTCTGAGTTATTCACAAAAAACTGTTTTTCGTCTTGAATTTTCAGCTATTTCTTTTCCCTTCACGCCAAAAAGATGAAATTTTCAGGAACTGTTACTTAATAGTAATTTACGTAACAAGTCCGGAAAATAGGGTTTTTTTGGACGAATAGACAAGATTCTAGGACGAGCCGGAGGCGAGTCCTGGAAGTCTGTGAGTCCAAAAAAACTATTTCCGGGCGTGTTGCGTACAATATTTTTTCGGCAACCGTGAAGAATTACAAATCAATGAGATGACACATCCCTTTATTGATTTTGATTCATATTTGAATTAAACAGAACACAGAACAGAACTGTCATCCGTTATTTCGTTGCTATTGTGATGATCATAACAATGACAACAACGACGTGTTTTTCCGGCCTAGGCCGGGAAGTACGTACTTTCCGGCCTAGGCCGGGAAATGCTACTTTCTCAAAGAAAAAGCGTCCAGGAAGTGGGTACTTCCCGGACGGTTGCCGAAAAACCATGTTTTAGATTTTACTACCCTAATATGCAAGAGAAAAAAGTTACAGGTTGTTCCTAAATAGATGGCGAATTTGGATTCGAATTTGTATCGGAAACCTCTTTATTTCAACTAATCGGCCATCGGTTTTCTCTTCAGTGATAAATAAATAATTCCTTAAGAACCATATGCAAAAACTTACCATGTTTTACATTCTTTTTTTCAATGATAGATATCATTAATTACATCTGCCAAATTCCTCTTTATTCAGTAGCATGTAATTAATGATAGCTATCATTAAAAAAAAAGAATGTAAAACATGGTAAGTTTTTGCAAATGGTTCATAAGGAATTATTTATTTATCACTGGAGAGAAAACCGATGGCCGATTAGTTGAAATAAAGAGGTTTCCGATACAAATTCGAATCCAAATTCGCCATCTATTTAGGAACAACCTGTAACTTTTTTCTCTTGCATATTAGGGTAGTAAAATCTAAAACATGGTTTAAGTAACAGTTCCTGAAAATTTCATCTTTTTGGCGTGAAGGGAAAAGAAATATCTGAAAATTCAAGACGAAAAACAGTTTTTTGTGAATAACTCAGAAAATATCCACTTTAGGGCAAGGGTGTGATGCATACACTCACATTATTTTTTAACGTAGATTCAATATCTGCCATAAAAAAATGGGGTTCTAATTTGAAAAAATTGATTTTTCACGATTTTGTCATCCCTAACTTTGAAAGCGATTTTTTCACCCCCTGTATCATGAATCGCGATTTCGATTCTCAAAGTGGATACATCAATCTTACATTTTAAAAAATCCCAAAAATGAAAATTTTCCATCCAAAAACCTCGAAGTTATTCTTGTTTCAGCGGAGCTCTATTTTCGATTTTTTTTTTCGAATTTTCCCGCTCAGGGAGAATTTTTCAACCAAAACTGAAAAATGTTACATCAAAATAACTTGAAATTTTCTAAGGAATCTATTTCTGCAATAAAAAAATGGTGTTCTAATTTGAAAAACGGAAGTTGACGTCATTTCCGGAAAAACCGGAGGTGCTCATGCCTTGAAAATATTTTAGATTTCATCAGCATCGTGAAATACTCATAAGTGCTGAATTTCATGAAAATACGTTCAGTAGTTTCCCGTATAAATATGGGTGAGGTTCCTCGTGAAAGACCCTGTATAGTTTCGAAGAACTGATTTTTTTTCTGCATAACGTAGGATCGAAAAAAGATACGATTCGTATTTAAAATAAGGAAGTTGTTTTTTTTCCACCCCTTATACCAGAGATGAAAAATATCTGAATATATCGTATATTGCTAATGAAAAAGTGCCTGTAGAAAGTTTTTGCCGTTTTTAGATATTTAAGAGAATAAAGAAGTTATGGCACATTTTCGAAATCGCCAAAATATAAAAATTTTGTTATATCTTGAAAAAAAATTAAAGATATCGTGAAATGGCTCTCAGTTATGGAGTTCTCACGAAAATCGAGCCCAGGACTCCTCTCAACATTTTCACCTATCTAGCCTAGAAGTACCAGAAACAACCAAAATCAAGCAATTTGGGTGACCTTGTATAAAAGATATTTAGATGATATACCGAAGAATTCGGGAACCATGCTCACACTGACCTAGAAGAGCAATATCAACAAAGCCATAGACAAAACCAAAGCAGTAATAAACAGACTCTACCCACTGATAGGTACAAGCAGCCACATCATTAAAGCCGTTAGTAGATCTCATCTGAATCAGTGGCGTGGGGATTTGCGACAAAGAGCCATATGAAAAGAATACAAGCAACAGAGAACAAGTTACTACATTGTGCTATGGACGCACGCACCTTGGCTTGTCAGAAATCGACAGATCCATCGAGATTTGAAACGATGGCCGAATGTATGAGAAGGAATGCGCACATAGAGGATAGATAAATCCATTGGCTCACTGAAACGATTTGAACAAGAGATAACCGAAAAGGTCCATATCAGCGCAATAAAATTCGAGAATTAACAACCAAGAGATAACACGGTTTGTAGACAGATGCCAGAAACTGAGAAGAAGCAGGTCAGGTTGAGGGAGTAGGAATTCCAGCTCAGGAGAGCAAGGACGTCTGTAGAATGGATTCCCCCTATATAGTATACGAACAGATTGAAAATGTTTAGGAAAATTCGCACACGAGAAGACATTATTCGTCTGCAGGAGGACTTGGATTTGTTCGACCAGTGGTGAAATAACAATGGGCTAGATTTGAATATAAATAAGTGTTATTTTAAAGGACACAGGAAACTACAGTCTTCTCACTGCATAGGAAGCTCGTATATCAGTTATACAGAGAGTGTGAGGGATTTGGAGTTTACTTTAATAAGCATTTGAATTTAGGTCAACATATAAGTTCTTTGGTGGTCAAATCTTCTAGGGTTCTCGGTTTTGTTTTGCGCAATTGTAAGGGCTTATCACTTGAAACTTGCAAGAGGGTTTACATGTCACTTGTTGTCTCTTTGTTAGAATATGGTTCTATGATCTGGTCTCCATACTATAAGAATGGTTGCTTGACTCTAGAGAGGGTTCAAAATAAGTTCATCCGTTTTTGTTTCTTCAAACTTGGTGTAAGAATCCCAGAGGACCATGTATATGATGCATCAGCACTCGATATGTTGAATATGAGCAGTATGAGAGAGAGACGTGTGCGGGAAGACCTACTGTTTGTGTTCAAGCTTTTGAATGGCCTGGTGATTTGTCCTGACCTTCTTGGAAGTATTTCATTAAATGTTCCGGCACGTTCCTTTAGGGCGAATCGCTTGTTCTATTCGCCCCATCATGGTACTAATTTTGCTATGCACTTGCCTTTTGAGAGAACATTGAGACTGATTGATTATAGGAGTATTGAAATTTTGGGTATTCCCTTGTCACAATTCAAAAATTTAATTAGGAATAAACTTTGATTCTTTGTTTGATGTTAATTCTAGTTTTTGAACTGAATAATGGTTATTTTTGGACTGTGAAAGCCATAGTTGGCCGTTGATATTATTTTTTTTATATATATATACAGGGTGGCCAAGAGATTGCCGTCAAAAAGGAAAAAACAGGTCCCCCGTGTCATGGGCTATTCGAATCACCCCCATGTATGTTATGCTATTTTTCCCGGTTTTTGAGTTATGAAATTTTTTATGAACTTTGACTTGACCATCTTGAAAAAGATATTAAAAAAAAAGTACAAGACTTCTCTGTGAAATTCTTTTTGAACTTAATCTCCATGAAATGTACTTTTATACATAAAAAAAAAGATTCGTAACTTCGATAAAAATTATGGAAATGTTGGTCTCAAGTGAAAAAGTTACGTAAATTGGATCTGAATTTTCGAATCAAAATTGAAAATGTGAAAAGGCTAATTCACGGTTTCTTAGTGTGCTTCAAAACTGCACTCAACAGTCAGCTTTTAGAATCATTGATAAAAAATGGTACTTAACACTCTACTTTTGCTAGAATTAGCCTTCAAAGTCATCGAGGTGGGAAAAATCAAAGAACTAGACATTTACTACAAAATTATTTTTTGCCATTTTAAGATATTTCTGATCAAGTTATGATAGAAAATGCTGAAAATTAATGAAAATAAGCTTTAGATGTTGGTCAAGAAAAGTTCTAGATGAAAAAAAGAAAAAGGTAGGGCAATAAATCACACATGATAATGTAAATAAAAAAAACTTATTTATAAAATTTACAGTAGAATTTCAGAGTGGACACCTCCAGCCTCAATACACATTCTACCTACACCTTCTTAGAAAATCTTCTTTTAATTGCATAAAATCTGCCCTGTTCTGTCTTAGGACACGTTCGGCTTCTCTTATCTTCAGTCGCAGCTCGTCTTCACTCGAACATTCTCAGGCGTAAACAATTTCTTTGAAATAACCCCAAACGAAAAAATCGATGGGATTAAGGTCAGGTGAACGTGGGGGCCCCTTGATTGGTCGACTGCGTCCGATCCATCTGTTCGGGTATCGTTCATTCAAGTGGTTAATGAAAAATTGTTCTCGAAAATTTAAGTAATCCCTATCGGTTTTTCATTGCATTTTATGTTTGAAAACGATGAAATGTGTTATAAATATTCGCGACTTTGCAGATAACTGCATTTTTTGTGATGAAGGGCCGATAAGCCGGAATCAAGACGTTTTCATCGACGCGACTTCGTCTGAATTTTTGGACATATGAGCATTCCTTTTCACCTCCCCTCCGGAAAAATTAAACCAGATTTTCCCCTGACCATCAGTTAATTCTGATTCCGCCGATCGAGTGTCAAGAAGTGTTTGAACCGAATTTTCCAGTTTTCTAATTTTCACTTTAATTTTCTCAGTTTTTTTTATTTTTACGGAGTTACACGAGGGAACGGCCTTGGAGCAGCGAGACTATATCGTGAACATCTTCAACGTCGTGGTGGGCCGCAACCTGAACATTATCCAGACCATCGTGTTTTTATTAACACGCACCAAACCTTAATGGCTGGCCGCATTCCTGGTCAACGTGGTGGTCGTGAAGGAATCCCTAGAGTTGATCCGGATCGCAGGCAAAGGGTGCTCGAAGAAGTTCAGCGAAATCCATCTACCAGTACGAAAAGATTGGCTCGTGCTCTGGGCATCCCAAGAACTTCTATCCAAAGTATACTTTACGCAGTAGGATACCACGCATTCCACATTCAACGAGTCCAAGCTTTAATGCCTGCAGACCACCAATTGTGCGTTGAATTTTGCCGAACTATGATACAAAAAGAAAGAGAACATCCTGGGTATTTTAATACAATTTTGTGGACAGATGGGTCAAGATTTGAGCGATGTGGAATCTTCAATATTCACAACTACCACACGTGGGCGATTGAAAATCCTCATGATGCGAGAGCATCAAATTTCCAACAACGCTTTAGCGCTAACTTGTGGTCTGGTGTCCTCAATGGTGAACTAATTGGTCCATATGAATTGCCGTCCAGACTTGATGGAGAAACGTACAAAAATATCCTCGAGCATGAACTTCCTTTGCTCCTAGAAGATGTGAGTCTTCAGCTTCGTCAAACTATGATATTCCAAAACGACGGCGCCCCGTGTCACTACGCAATCAAGTCCGTAATCATTTGAATGAACGATACCCGAACAGAAGGATCGGACGTAGCGGACCAATCAAGTGGCCCCCACTTTCACCTGACCTTAATCCCATCGATTTTTTCGTTTGGGGTTATTTCAAAGAAATTGTTCACGCCCGAGAATGTTCGAGTGAAGACGAGCTGCGACTGAAGATAAGAGAAGCCGAACGTGTCCTAAGAGAGAACAGGGCAGGTTTTATGCGATTAAAAGAAGATTTTCTAAGAAGGTGTAGGTAGAATGTGTATTGAGGCTGGAGGTGGCCACTTTGAACACCTACTGTAAATTTTATAACTAAATTTCTTTTTATTTACATTATGATGTGTGATTTATTGCCATACCTTCTTCTTTTTTTATCTAGAACTTTTCCTGACCAACATCTGAAGCTAATTTCCATTAATTTTCAGCATTTGCTATCATAACTTGATCAGAAATATCTTAAAATGGCAAAAAAATAATTTTGTAGTAAATGTCTAGTTCTTTGATTTTTTCCACCTCGATGACTTTGAAGGCTAATTCTAGCAAAAGTAGAGTGTTAAGTTCCATTTTTTATCAATGATTCGAAAAGCTGACTGTTGAGCGCAGTTTTTAAGCATACTAAGAAACCATGAATTAGCCTTTTTACATTTTTAATTTTGATTCGAAAATTCAGATCATAATCCAATTTACGTAACTTTTTCACTTGAGACCAACATTTGCATAATTTTTATCGAAGTTACGAAAATTCTCAAAGTTCATAAAAAAAATTCATAACTCGAAAACCGTGAAAAATAGCATGACATACATGGAGGTGATTCGAATAGCCCATGACACGAGGGACCTGTTTTTTTCCTTTTTGACGTCAATCTCTTGGCCACCCTGTATATACCTATGTGTATTTTTGTTTATATCTGGATCTATTTTATAGTAGATAGGTTGGTTGGTATTTTAATAACATGGAATTGAGTTTGTAATGGGGTTGATCCCGTATATCAAATAAATAAAAAATAGACCTCCCTGTCTGAATGAAACTATTTTAAATTGAAGCATCAGAGGAAGGGCAACAACTTCTCCGTAGAAATTTCTTTCGTAGCTATCGTAAGTGGGTAATGGGTTATTGTACTTTATCGCACTAATGGGATTAGCTGTCGGAGACTCCCCCTCCCTAATTATTACTTGTTTATTACTGTACTAATTTTTCATCGCGAATGTGAGTTATGGGAATAAGCTTACGTCGTGGCTCCGTCAGTATTGTGTTTTATTATATGGAGGCAGCTTTCCAAATGACTAATTTTGTGGAGTTAGGCCTTGAAGGGTTGAGGGTTTGACCTCACATGAGATCTGATGACTTTTTCACAGTGATTTCGCTAAGCTATAATCCTTGTAGTATAAGGAAAATATGTATCATCATGAAATACACACATCGTCGAATGTCTTGCCCCCCTTAGGTTTCTCAAAAATTAACAATCTATGTTCTGGAGATGAGATGAAAATTTTCCTTTATTTCAACTGCAATATATTTGATAGAAAATATTCATTTGTAACTCTTCGCTTCATGCAGGAAGAGAGAAAATAGGAAAAGTGAGACAAAATCTATATTTATCGATTATTTATTTTTGATTGATTATAACTAGTTATTCCAAAACTGAATCCAAATCCAATAGCCCGTATTACCTCATCTTCTTGTGATCAACTACCCCAGACGCCTAAGTATCTCACGATCAATCAAGTCATTAATGAAATTTTCAGGCATATCGTCCCATTCTTCCTGAAGGGCTTAACTCAATTCCTGAAAAGTTGGTGGTTGGTTTTGGCGAATTAATATTGCTCTCCCAAAGTAATTCCATACGTGCTAAATTGGATTTATGTCCGGTGAGTTTGCTGGCCAGATCATTCTCTGGATATTGTTCTCTTGGAGAATGTTTTGAACCCTTGAGCAACCTATAGCAACAGAAAATTATACCCTTCAGCACATCAGTGATTAGCCTGAAAAGGGCACAACCTCTCCAAACATTTTCTCGTCGACTATCACTTTGTAAACCGAATCGCGACTCGTCGGAAAAAATTAAGTTTCGCCATTGTGGTAACAGCCAGTCTTGGTGGTGTTCTGCCTATTGCCGACGGGTAGATCTATGTCCAGATGATAGCCGAGGTACTCTTAAAGATCTTTTTGTCCTTAAATTTGAGGGAAGCACGAAGCAACCGTCTCCTCATGGTACTGGTTGAGACTACCCGTCCATAGGCCCTCAAAAATTTACTTCGAGGTTCTTTAATAGATACCGTTCGATTCCTTCGAGTAAAATTAGCGATATAATGGCATTCCCTTGGAGATGTTACTCTGGTTCGACCTTGCACTGGTCACCGGGTACCGCTGCCGGTTTCTAGGAAAAAGGCAACTATGCGCCTTACTGAGGTCCGTGGAATATTCAAACGTTGCTTAATCTGGTGGTTCAACAAAGCTCCTCTATGTAGGGCTACTATTTTTGCCCGGTCAAACTTAGAAATTGGATGTCCCGGCCTTTTCCACGGAATATTCTCAATATTATAACTTTCGTTATTCGCTGCAAACTTCGAATGAAAAAAGTGCTCGGAAGGTGAATCCATCTGGGTGAAAAGTTTCATTTTTAGAATAAACCCGAATTAGAAATTAGATATTTCAATATGCCAATTACAAGCAATCAACAAACAGATATTAGGACAGTGGCAGAGGAGATGGTGAGACGAATTTTACGAGAAAAATACAGGAAATGAAAAAATTTTTAACCAAATCAGGCTCTCTGAATTGAATTCAATCCAAGTCGTTGCGTAAGTTCTTCTTTAAATTCAATTTTTCCGACATCGTTGAACCTCGATTTTTCCCTAACGTTTGACTTTTGACCCAAAATTAATATAACAAACCAGTGGCGCACCAAGGATTTAGTTATGGGGGGGAATGATCTGAACTGAAGAATTATTGTTCTTGCCATATACAGGGAGTTTCATTGGTAAATGAACATACGGTAACCTGAGCTAGAGCTGCCCTAGACGAGACCAAAAAACCGATATATGATAGGTCTAATCAAATCCATAACCGAGATGGAGTATGGTTATGTATTCACCAACATTTTCTCATAACTTTTGAACCAACCAGTATAGTCAGTTGATATTTGGAACGTATGATCCACTTCCACATATCGATCGATTTACTTTTCCAAAAATTCCAGATCCGTATTTGAAAAATATGGAACTTCTTCCAAGCTGAGATTCAACACCCTGTATTTTAAAATTTCGGGATTTCATTGGGATATTTGAAAACAGTAGAAAATTTTCAATGAAGTTCAGTAGATTTCATTTTGTTCAGAGAAAGCTTCAGAGAAAGATCCAATTTTCAATTCTCAGAAGAATCGTACATTGTGATCAAATTGAATTTTTTTTCCCACTAATTGCACATTCGAATTTCATAGTATTTGTGATATATATATATATATATATGATAGTGCGCATCCTCATGATGAGTGGGGATGACAATTGTAATTATTGAAATGAATAAAGGACAGTTTAGATCGAGACATCATCGTGAATATTAATTACCTTTGAGAACCTAAATATATGACATGGCGCAGTCGTTTTAACGAACCATCGTTAAAGTTAAATTTAAAATAAAACTTTTGAAAAGTTAGTGAAATCCTGTGAATTCACATCATATAAATTATAAATGATGAATAAAGTCATCGCACCTGGCGAAATGGACGAAGACAAGGACCCAGCGGAAGCATGGCGTTTCTTCAAGCAGAAATTCCTACTGTTCCTGAAAGCATCAAAACTGGAAGAAGAAGAAGACGAAGTTAAATGTGCCCTACTACTCAACCACATTGGAAACAAAGGATTGAAAATATATAATACATTTAATTTCGATAAATCTACGGATTCCAACGAATATCAATTGGTTCTGAAGAAATTCGACGACCATTTTAAGCCTACAAAAAACGTGACATATGAAAGGCATGTTTTTCTAACCAGGGAAATGAAACCGAAGGAAACAGTCGACGAATATGTCACTTCTCTTCGTCAATTAAGTGAATTCTGCGAATTCAACGACCTAACCGATAGTCTAATAAAAGATAGACTCGTTTTAGGAATTAAAGACGAAGCAGTCAAGGATAGGCTACTCAGAACAAGAAACTTGAATTTGAATAAAGCTATAGAAATCTGCAAAACAGCTGAATTGACAAAAAATCAGTTACAAGCCATCACCTCCAAAATTTCAAACGTCGACATAGAAGAAAATGAATTCGTCAATACAATAAAAAAATTCAAGAATAAAAATCTACAAAGTCCATTATCACGAAGATCAGAAGATTACCGAAAAGCTGATAACAAATATGGTTTCAAGACGCAGACGCAGAGGAACTACAATGCGCAAATACCCTCAACATCAAGAACAACATGGCGACATGGTAAACAATCTGGCTGTGGAAAATGCGGCGAACATCATCGTCCAGGATCTTGCAGAGCGTATGGAAGAAGATGCGGAAAATGCAAGAAGATGAACCATTTCTCGCATTTATGTAGAAGCTGGAAACAACATGTCAACAACATAGAAAAGAACTCGAATTCTGATAGTAAAGAAGATTTATTTTTAGGAACTGTAAGTAGTCATAATGGTGAGGAATGGATGGTCAATCTGAAAATAAATAATGTTGATTTGAATTTCAAGGTAGATACTGGGGCACAGGCTTATGTCATTTCGTACAATATTTATAGAAAATATTTTAAAGGAACTGAACTTAAAGAATGTAAAACTAAACTACACACATATACAGGGGAAACTTTAAATATTATAGGGATAGCAAAATTGAATTCTATATACAAAAATAAGAATTATAAAATTGATTTTCATATTGTTAAAAATAATGGACCAAATATTTTAGGCATTCAATCTATAAATAATCTTAAAATTGCAAAAATGTTGCATTACGTTGAATCAGATAATTTACTAAACGAATATAAAGAAGTTTTTGAAGGTATAGGTTGCATTCCAGGACAATACACAATCAAATTAAATAAAAATGTTAGACCTGTTATTCACGCAAGTAGAAAAATTCCATTTAGCATCAGAGATAATTTGAAAAGAAAATTAGATAAATTAGTGAAACAGAAAATAATTGTGAAAGAAAATGAGCCGACTGAATGGGTAAATTCTTTAGTGATAGTAAATAAACCAAATGGTGATTTTCGACTATGCATTGACCCAACTGATCTAAATCAGGCTGTATATAGGGAACATTTTCAAATACCCTCATTTGAAGAAATCATAAAAGATTTAAATCAGGCAAAAATATTTTCAGTATTAGACGTTGCTAATGGTTTCTGGAATATTCAGTTAGATAAAAAGAGTTCGAAATTATGCACCTTCAATACACCCTTTGGAAGATATCGCTTTCTTCGTCTTCCTTATGGTTTAAAAAGTGCTAGCGAGGTCTTCCAAAGGAAGATGTTGGAGTGTTTTGAAGGAATTGATGGCACAGCAATTTATATTGACGACATTTTGATATGGGGTTCAAATAAAAAAGAACATGACGAAAGATTAAAATTAGTATTAGAACGTGCGAAATTAAATAATGTAAAATTCAATAAAGATAAATGCAAAATTAATGTAAATAAGATAAAATACTTAGGACATATAATAAGTGATAAAGGAATACAACCTGATAACAGTAAAATAGAAATCATAAAAAATTATCCCGAACCTGAATCTAAAAAAGATGTTCAAAGGTTTCTAGGTATTTTGAACTATGTTCATAAATTTATTCCTAATTTGTCAGATCTAACTCAACCGTTAAGAGAACTTCTAAAGAAAGAAAATTGTTTTCAGTGGGAATTTCATCATAGAGAATGTTTTAATAAATTAAAAAATATTTTGATTTCACCTCCCGTGCTACAATATTACGATTCAAAATTGCCTATCACATTAACAGTAGATGCAAGTCAGTTTGCATTAGGTGCAGCATTACTTCAAAATAGTAAACCAGTAGCATATTCATCAAGATCACTTACACCTACCCAACAAGCTTATGCACAGATTGAAAAAGAACTTCTTGCAATAGTGTTTGGATGTAAAACTTATCATCATTTCATTTTTGGAAAAGAAGTGATTATAGAAACTGATCATAAACCTCTTATAGGTCTAGTCAAAAAATCTTTAGTGCGATGTCCCATGAGACTTCAGAGAATGTTGCTTGATCTCCAAAAATATAATTTGAAATTAGTATATAAACCCGGTAAAGAAATGTATATTGCGGATGCGTTAAGTAGAATTAATTCACGAATTTCACATCAGGAAGAAAATTTGATTGATGAAAACGAATATGAGGCCCAAGTAAATTTTTTAACTGATAATTTTCCCATAAGTCATGATAAGCTTAAAAAATTCAAAATTGAAACAGAAAAGGACAATGATCTAAAAAATTTAATGAATTACGTCAAAAATGGCTGGCCAATCTCTAGATCTCAATGTAAGGATGAAACGAAGTTATATTGGAATATTAGAAATGAAATTGTAATGATTAATGATGTATTATATCGTAATAACAACATAATTGTACCTAAATCATTAAGGAAAGAAATGTTAGGTATTTTACATTTATGCCATCTTGGAATTACAAAAACAAAATTAAGAGCTTCAAATGTTTTATATTGGCCAGGAATGTCCTACGATATTGAGAATTTTGTTTTGTCTTGCCCAACATGTAATAGATATTCGAGAAATAATTATAAACAACCGTTAAATCCTCATAATATTCCTGGACTGCCTTGGATTAAAGTCGGTATTGATTTGTATGAGTTAAATAATATTGCCTACTTGATATTGATTGATTATTTTTCAAAATTTGTAGAAATAAGGAAATTACTTTCAACCACCAGTGCTAGTATTATAAATCATTTGAAGAATATATTTTCAATACATGGAATACCTCAAATATTATTCTCTGATGGGGGTCCACAATTCACAAGCCAAGAATTTAAAAACTTTTCAGAAGAATGGGATTTTAAACATGAAATGTCCAGCCCATTGTATCCTCAATCCAATGGTATGGTTGAGAGGAGTATTCAGACTGTAAAGAACTTAATAAGAAAATGTCAATATGATAAAACTAATGTAAATGCTGCTCTTTTGGAATATCGTGTGACTCCAATCTCAAATAAAATTTTGTCTCCATCAGAACTCCTGTTTAAGAGGAAAATAAGAGGATTTCTACCTAATTCGAAACTAAATAAAAAGATAGATTTCAAGAAACAGAAAACTTTTATGAAAGAAAAACAATTTAATTCAAAAATTTATTTTGACAAGAGAACTAAACACTTACCACCTCTTGATGTAAATCAAAAAATTTATATTAAAGAAAATAAGATTTGGATTCCTGGAGTAGTAGTGAAGAAATATAATTCAAATCCATATATTGTGAAAGAGGATGGAAACAATAGACTAAAACGTAGAAATAGATATTACTTAAAACCATTGAATGTGAATAAAAAATTGTACTATGATATTGATGAGGATACTGATGTTCAGCCTTCATCATCTCAAACTCAAGTTACTCGATATGGAAGAATAGTTAAAAAACCTGATTATTTGTCATATGCATGAAACAAGTGTACATATAATTATTTCCATGTAAATAATAGTTTATAGCAAATAGTTTGTAGGTGTTCTTTATTTTGTAAAACAAAGGAGATGTGATATATATATGATAGTGCGCATCCTCATGATGAGTGGGGATGACAATTGTAATTATTGAAATGAATAAAGGACAGTTTAGATCGAGACATCATCGTGAATATTAATTACCTTTGAGAACCTAAATATATGACAGTATTCTGAGGAATCATTTCAAGTTATTTCCGGAAAAACATTATTGATTGAGAAAAATTTATTTGAAGTTAACAAAGATGAATAAATAAATAAAGAAACATGAAAACTTAACGTGAATTACAGAAGGTGCTCGAAAGTAGCACTATTTTGCTCAATACACATTCTTACCCTCTTCAAATTATGTCTGATATTTTTTTATCATGTCTGGATCATTACGTATTTTATTGCAAGCGACTTTGAAACGTTGCTTGAGGATCTCCTCACTTTCTATTTCAGATGAAAATACTGAACATTTCCTATAAGCCCGGATGAAATAATCAACAGGATTGAAATCTGGTGATCCAGCGGGCCAGGCATGCGATCCACCTACACCAATCCACTAATCCACATATTTCGAAAGTTCTGATCTAAAAATTGACCGATCATTACTCTGACATGGGGTAGAGCTCCATCATGCTTATAATGCATACCTGCAATGTCCGTACGTATGGTGTGGCTTTTATAAAAATCGATTGATTGGACCACACATCCTGCCAAGACGGCTTGCGGATGATCACTGATCTTTACTTAGATTTCCTCCAAAATCATCTTCCTGTATTACTCGAAGGTACGGACATTGCAAGAATGCATTTTCAGCAAGATGGAGCTCCACCCCATTTCAGAGTAAAGGCCAGACTCAGACAACCATCTTTTGTGTATTATGTATTGGGGAAGTGAATATGGAATACTTCAAAAATTACAGAGGTTAAAATCAACCAAAAGAAGATTGTTTGATAATGTTTGACGTTTGAAAATGAACTGTGAAAAATTGAAAATGTTGGTGTCTTTGAGGGGGGGCTGCAGCCCCAAAGCCTTCCCCCCTTGGGTGCGCCACTGTTACAAACTAACCTCTTCTTTGAAGAAGGAATCACCCTCTGAAATTTTTCGTATCAATTCAGAAACACCGTGTACGCTTGCCACATGATTCTTGTTCTAAGAAAACAAACCATTCTTGACACATTTCAGCATTTTCAGCCTACATAATTAGTTATATCTGTTCTGATTCCATCGCTTTACTAGTCAGTCTGGTGCCCCCGTGTCGAACATTTGATGAGGAAGATAATAATATGGTGATGGAACCTAATGTAATCAACATCAGCAGCCCTATTCAATTAATAAGCGGCGTTTGGTCCTTTCTCTCTCTAGAATTCTCGGTGATTTCGATCTAGAACGATGACATTGTGGAGAACGTGCACGAGAGCAAATGTCGTTTTGAGACTAAGGCGCCTGGTGTCTATCGCTGCTAGCTCTTACTCCATTTTATTCTGGAATTTAAACGTGATGCGATGTGAATTATTGAAAAGGAAATTTTCCTCAAGGAACCACCGTATGAAAGATTCCGGAGAACTGCAGCTACGGAAATGAATTTTAAATACGCCTTTCCTCCGTTTCTCAGATATATTCAGAATAGTAATGATTTCGTTTACGTAAGGAAAGTAATAAGCCCTTTTATTCGGGATTTTATTCCGATTTCGAATTCTTCGAATGTTAAACGATGATCCATTCAATTCTGCGAGCCATTCGAGAGGTTCATTATCTGAAATGAGAAATAATAAAGCAAAACTAAAACCGCCGTCTGCAATTTTTGGCGACTCATTCGTTTAGAAGAGCACTTCTATTTCCAAAGCTAAAGCGGAGGAGACATTCACCGGGCGCAAGCTACCCTAGAGCACAAATGTTTCCCGAAAAATTGTAACGTCGGTGAAAACCTTGTGAAGATTCTATATCTCGTTTATGAGTTATTTATAAAGGTTTCATTAAGAGCGCAAGATTTGTATAGACGAGTCCTTAATGCTGACCAACTCTTACCTCTCTCCTTATCCGATGAAGGAAGCTATAAATTTTTGTTTTCATATGTTTTCGTTAATGGAAATGCTATAAATTTATGACTTACGGCAAAAATTCCAACCCAGAAAACGAGTTCTTTATTTTTATACGTACTTCTAAGCTGTGTTTTATATCCAGGTCTTCTTGAGGGATATTTTAAAATTTTATTATTTTCTGAGCAGATCATGTAGTATTGAAATAAAAATTGTTCAGAAGGAATTTATATCAGTGTTCAGTGTTATTTCGTTTGAAATATAATTCACAAATTTATCATATTTTAGGTTACAAGGTGTCTTGTTTGAGTTTTTATTTTCTGCTGCCGTTTCTACTGTTGAGAAAGTTTAATTCCATAATTATCAACAAGAATTTAATGAAGTTGATCCTCGTCATTTGAGGTACTGAGCTGTGACTCCATCTTTCTGTAAGATAGAAATTAAAAAAAGTGAAGTACGTACTGAAAAAAACTGTTTTCAATTGCTCTTTGAGCAAAAGCAAAAGCACGGCTATTCGTTTTCATAAATTTCATAAATATCCTGAGAAAGATGCCTCAACACCAAATATCACTAATGCCTTTGGCATATTGAATAAATTGGACTGGAGAAAAGCATGGATGAACTATTGATGGGAAACCTTGCTGCAAAGAATGTATGCGTTATTAGTTTAGGCTTAATGAAGTAGCCAATTTTTTTTTATTATAAGAGAGGTAGATCCTACATTAGACACTCAGTCTTTCTGGGCAGTATGTTGGATTCTTACCGACAAAACACCTCTCCTGCGGTTGGTTCCGAACCTATGCCAATAAACCTTCGAACTTCTCATCTGTATATTTTCTCTTTCGATTTTTTTTAAGCTGACTGTGTTTATCCTTCAATTGGTGTATATCCCTCTCTGTAAATGTGGAGATCTATTTCTTCCTTTTCGCAACTGGTCTCTGGGTCTTTTGCGGTAAATTCTCGCTTTTTTGCGCGGTGGTAATTTTGATGTTCACTAGCTCTTTCATAGGCTCGTGTAGCTTTCCATATGAAGAAGGTAGTAATGGACTTCCATTTTATGTCTTTTCGGATTTGTTCATTCCTAAAAAACCAGGGGGCGTCTAATGCCCATCTCATAAATTTTTTTTTCGTACTTGGTATCCTCTTTATAAGGGTTCTCGCTGCATAGCCCCATGCTGTGGATCCATATTATGTTAGCCGTGGTCTGACGAGTGACGACTGTTTTTATGATATGCTCAACTGTTTCTGTTCATTCGACTTCTTCTGCATATAATCGAGTAAAGTCTGTTAATTGCTACATTCGTTTTATCCACTGCATACTTAATGTACCTACTTGTCACCGTCGGAATCGCTCGTTTCGGAGCAAAGCCAAGGAAGAAGAAGAAATTCCCACCGACCAGTCTATGATCGCTTCTAGAGGGGTAGAATGGTACCAGCGAAAGATACTACGGTCATCTTCGTGTAGCATTATTTTTGTCGTTCGAGTTGGGGCAGCACCTATCGCCCAACACAGTGCAAATATATGAACAACTATATCGTATTAAAAATTGCCCGTATCTGATTTAAAAGACAAGGTTCTTAAAATTTGGGTTAAGATTTTACAGTGCTGTTTCTACGTTAGACCTCCTTGTCCAATATTACTCCTAGGTATTCAGCTTCATTCTGCCATTCTATTTCATTATCGTCTATGAAAATCTTCGATTCCATCTTCAGTCTCCTCTTTTGAAAGAAGTACCTATTACTTGACTCTTTTCTTCACTGATTTTGATTTTCCATCTGTTACACCATTGACTGATATCATCTGCAGCTTCTTGAAATCTTTCGTGAATTATTTTTGTATTTCTGTGCTTGATTGCTACTATTGCTAGTATCTTCTGCGTATAGAGCAAGCAGGTATCTTGGATTTCTTGGTATATCATGTATGCATTATAGAGTAGCGGTCCTAGTATGGTTCCTTGAGAAACTCCTTCTTCTGAATATCTGAGTGTGGAATGAACATAAACTTTTTTCACACAAAAATTCCTATCCCTCAAATGATTTCTTAATATATTATTATTGGGTGATTAATATATTATTATTGGGTGAATATCCTGCGGTTATCATTTTATATGCAAGTCCTTCATGTCATACCAAAAGCTCTGGTTACATCTAGTAGTAGCAGTCCTGTAGCTTGTTTATTCTGAAATCCTTCTGTGATATACTCGGTCATTCTTGGGAGTTGTTGTTCAGTGGAATCTTGTTTTTTGAATCCAAATTGTTCACTTGGTATCGTCGCCAGGGCTTCTGTTTCTTCATTAAGTCGTCTGGCTAAGATTTCTACCCACAATTTTCCATAGGGCGAAGGGAGTAGGAGTAGGCTTATTGGTCTGTAGTTCTGGGGAAACCTTTTGTCTTTACCAGGTTTATTGAAAACAATCACTTCGGCAGTATTCCATCTTTTGGAAAATGCTCTGTTCTAATCACCCTATTCGCCATGCTAGTGAGAGGTGCTGTTTCTTTCTTTGACATTTGTAATTTCATCTTTTCCAGGAGCCTTTCTTGTTTTTAGATTGTTGATTATCTCTTTGATTTCGGAGGAAGTACCCAGCATCAAGTCTTAGGGACACCTAGCCCATAATGTCAACGGAATCTGAACTTCGAAAACTGATGCGAATAAGTTGGTACTGAGGCAGAAATTTGATAAAATGGGAGTTTCATAAAATGGGAGTTTCAGGAAATTGACTTTTATTTGCCGTTGGGTTTTAGTTTTTTTTATACTTAATTTGCTTATTTCAATCTTTCAAGTTTCCTTAATGAACTGGTTGATCAGTGGCGGTAAGTCACAACTGAGGTCTACACACTAAGGAAAGGCGAAAAATAATTATTTTCTGAGTCAATTTTCTAAAACTCCCATTTTATCAAATTTACGCTTCAGTACCAACATTTTCACATCAATTTTCAGAGAAAGAGAAAGACCAAGTCTATACTCAATCGAAGAAATTTTGTGTCAGTAATGTATACTTAGGTGCACTACTCAATGCGCTACCTTCCTGAGCAGTCAATAGTATTTACTTCAATATAAATATGAGTTGAAGGCTATACCTCATGTATTGGAGGCAGGGACAGGTTTATATCTACCTACTTCAATTTTCACAATATGTTTCATAGTTTTCATTTGTCCCGGCCTGCAATACATTATAGCATTCACGACTTATTGATATTGAGGATATAGTTTTAACTGCTCAGGTAGCGAAAAAACAATTGCGTTGTGCACCTAAACATTGCTCACACAAAGATTCATTGAGTTAGTATAGGAATGTTTTTTTTCAATTGAATGTTTTCGCAGCCGTGTTTTTTGTTTTTTCTTTTCCCACGGGATTTTCCGAATCATCTCCAACTCTCCACTCGGATGTTGAGAATGATTGAATAATTTCCTCAATTTTTTCAAAAGCTCCAATCAACAGACGAGGCTAAATAAATTCAAGGTCGAAAATAATCCCAGCCTACACAACTCAGATGTATTAGCTGTTGATGAATTATTTTTGGTCACAAAAATCATTAACTTTCGCAAGAAATTACAATAGATCTTATTTGCTAGGAATAGACCAATTCAATTCTGTCAGTTTTTGATTACGAAGAAAAAAATTGAAAACTGCCCAGGCAACACAAAGATATCCCAGAGAAATCCCTGCGACTTCTTTTTAGGAAGTTGTGACGCCTTTTGTGACTTCTTTGGGAGGTCGCAGGGAGCTCTATATCTCCTCCAAATGTCCGCCACAAAAGAGTTCCCAGAGAACTCTTGACGATATCCTACGTGGATATTCTCAAACATGCCACACTGAGAGTTCGCATACAGCTCCCGCGGCGAGGACTTTGAGAACTTCTTATTAACCTCCGCATTGCGAGATGTATAAGATATTCCCAAACAGATTGCGGGATGTATAAGAAGTTTCTACACAGGCCGCTTTGCACAGGTATATACAGGTCGCATTGCGAAATGTTAATAGAACATCAAAAACTAAATTTGATTTGTCCTATTGCTATGATGAGAATCTGCATATTAGCTATATTATAGAATTGAACTATACAACAAACAGTGTTAAAAGTTATTCATTATTTTCGCCTGCAACAGAAGGTAAACTAAAACAAGTGAATAAATCCTTCAATCTTTATTATCAACAAATTGCAATCAAAAATTAAAAAAAAAAATTATTCGAAACATTACATTTCTTTCTTCCTCTGTTACAATCTCTCAGCCCATCTTGAGAAAAGACTCCTCTGTTGTCCACCACGTATGCAGTGTTGCCACCCTCCGTACCTACAAGTTCGGAAAAATTGGTAGATTTCGGTAGATTTTTGGAAAAAATAGGTAGATTTCGGTAGATTTCTGGAAAAAGATACCTTTTCACATATTTTTTGTGTTATTCAAGTTGAAATACCATTTATCCGAAATATTGGGCAAGAAGGTTATTTTATACGAATGAAGCAAAATTGAAAATGGATTTCATTTATTTACAAAATTAATGTTCGAAAAACGTATCTTTCGAACAAAAATGAGTATTCTGACAAAATAAATAGGTATTCAAAAAATTAACACCTATTGAAAACAGCAAATATTCTGAAAATAAACGTATGTACATCAAATTGCTTGAAAAAAATATAGATTTGTCAACGTATAACTCAAATTATGTATCAAATTATGGTATGCTTAGGAAATCTTCAAAATAATATCGTAAGAGTCATGATTTCCTAGAATATCAGAACATAAATTCACTCCATCAAATTTCGGTAGATTTATGTGCTTTTTCGTTAGATCGGTAGATTGACAAGAAAATCGGTAACACTTTTGTAAGGTCAGTGCATGGTTTATACATTAATCAAAACGTGAATAAACATTGTGTCAAGTGCTTTTGGAGCACAAATTGAACAAAGAGGATTTCAACAACATTTCAATGCCCATTCTGCATTCATAAATCAGCTTGAAACAAAATGAGATATAATTTCAAACAGTTCCCGTGGAATTGCAATACTGGTTTCCATAGGAACTTTTAAACCATTCCTATTAAGAATTATCAATGATTTATTAGCTTGAATTTTGGGAATATTCGACTTTACTAACCATTCTTGTAAAATCTGTTGTGAAGTTATTACACTCATCCATATTCTTAATAGAAATAATTATCCTGATCAGCAATATATCAAGTAGAAAATCGTTTAATGTGAATTGATCAATTTATTGTTGGTGTTGGTTATTGGTGGTTGAATTACTCGGATAACATAAATGGCGGTAAAAATGGTTACGGTATCGGGTATATGTCCTAATAGGAGAGAAAACTCCAGGATTTAATGAAAATAACACTTACTTGGAGCACAAATATCCTCATCGAAATTTCACACAATAACGAACCTCGCGCAGCACAGTAACACCGATAAACACAGCTAACTACTCTATCCACAAAGCCCCTCTCGATGTCTTGCCGTCTTGGTAAACTCGCTGTTTATACAAGTTCGGATTGATTAGACAAATAGCGCCTGCGTGAACAGATTGACCTTGTAATCGCATGGTGCGCTCTCCTCTCCAAGTTATCGCATGGAGTAGTCCCAAGGATATCGCATGGCGAGGTCTCCAAGATATCGCATGGGCACATCAGTGGGAAATTCGCTTAGTTACATCACATAGAGATCTCTGGGAACTCGCGGTAGGAGCTCCTATAAAAGTCGCATTGTAACCTCTCAGAGATATCGCGGAGAAGTCTCTGTTGCCTGGGTGCTTTTTTTGGCGCCATATTCAGGGAGTTGTAACTAAGCACGGGGGCTCAAAAAAAAAGTTCATATCAAACACCCACCCTTTTTGACAAGATGGCACCCCATTATTTTTTTGCAACTAAGCATATAGATCCTGACACATGAATCTATTTATTGAAAAATAAATATCCTCATTTTGAAAGTTTGCTCCAGGAGTTAAAATAATAGTTTCGGCTACTTCAACTGATGAGAAATATTTTCATCACCGGATGAATCCTTCATGAAAAATAAATATAGAAATTCATGAAAACCTGTTGAATCGCACGAATTTGTGAAATTATTATTTGCATCAACAGACTATGCATAATATTGAATTCCATCCGCGCACACATTGATAACAAAAACCATTTTTTCACAGACTTTTCCACGTATATTTATTCAAAGCTTAACCATCTGATGATAGGAGATAATGTAGTGATATGATTTTCAATCGATCTTCCATTTGCAGTCCATTGTTGAGTGAATGAAACCTCAACATGCCTCCAATTTAATAGCGGGCACGAAAATGTTTGTTATTAGTGGTGAAATGATCAGATCGGTTAACGATGGATGTTTTCATCTCAATAATATCGGGTCATTTTTTTCAGAAGAACAAGGAGCTGATGAATGAGTTGATTTCCCACTGCAAGCTGAAGAACGGTGAGTTGTTATTGCTGTTACTGATTGAGTAGAAATGAAAGTACCTATACAGTAAAAAAACTGAAAACAGTTCCTATGTACTCGATAATTGTTATGTTATCACTTATGCACCGAATTACATACATGACATGGTGATTCTTCTTCTTTTCGAAGAATGCTGTAATAAACCCAGTGAATTTACATATGTTTCACTTGTATGTCTTGTGTATAGCAAAATCTGCCAGAAATACGCGATGGATGATCAATTATTCCTTTGGGCCGATACAAGGTGTTCTAGTTCATACCATCAGGAATTTAACAGTCGATATATAGATCCGGTTGACGAGATAGCCATGCTATTGACCAATTCTCATTATTGTTTGAAATTTTTTTCAGTTTTCAGGAGCTGCCCAATCTCCATTAGTGAAAATTGGCTTTATTATCTCAAGCTTAAGGCATTCAGGAAATACACCATACTTCATTGAGTTGTTCAATATACAGGGTGATTTTTTTAAGTGCTTCATAAGACGTATTCGAGGAAGGAATTGCGATATTAATTCGAAATTTTGTAATTTTGTTTGAGAGTACATGAACTTGAATTGTAAAATATTTTCAAGCGGAATCTACTTCCGGTTCTACCGGAAACGAATGTGAACTTCGTTATTTCGAAAGCAACACCCTGTATATTCATACCTATTTGAATTATTCGATTATTTCTGCAATGATTTGATGTATGATATGCGCAACCTCATCAAGCGATTGTTGACTTATAGCCTGATTTCCAAACTTTATGACAGAAAGATTGTCACAAATTAGTGTTTGTATCTCCAAAATCTCTTATTGTAAGAATTTTTTTTCGCAACAGTGAAAGAAAGTACGCTGTTACTGCTTCTTGTATAAATTATGAGGAAATATTATACAGGGTTTCCAAAACAGGGCTTCAAAGTGAGCCTCATCGAAACTATGAAATCTCATTTTATTCAAATGCGAACCATATAATTTCGTAATTCCGATCGATTGCTCGTCAAAAACTAGTTAGAGTGAGCCAAACATTCCATGTCTTTAAAATCAGTAGTTTGGCGGTTATCGAATAAAATTCGAATTTCAGGAATAAATCCAGTTTTCTTTGTCTAATCATAGGTTTATTAAGATAATTTTCAATTTGGCTATGTCAATAGTACGAATATGTCAGTTCATTCATAATGCACTGTTGAGAGTGTAAAGGTGCATACAAATTGTTGTCACGTCATGTGAGCTCACGCGAGAAATTGGGAAGAAGAAATGGAAAATATAGCTGCTTTTAAAGTTGCTGGTGATTCTCATAGTAGGGATTCGATTCACCAAATGAATCAACGAACAGAGGAAGTCGGGAAATTCCATCAATTAATTCAAGAATTATTGAATGAACCCCCAGGTCGGTTTCAAATGTATGTCAGAATGACATTTCGCAAAATATCAGACGTGGTATCACGTGCATTCAGAAAATGTAAATTTGCGGAATATAGATTTTAAGTGCTATCATCAGTGCTATAACGTGACAGCAGATACAATGTTGCGAAAATTTTTACTACATTTTGATTCCGTAGTAGTACAATCACCCAGTTTGGTTCTAATGATTTGGCTTCACCATCTATTATTGAAAGGTGTGTATCCCTTCCTATGCTCTTAGTTCCACGCATTATCGAGGTTGCACATTTTGGGAAGATGACGTGACGTGACGTGATAACAATGTGTCGGCACCTTTTATTCATACTTATTACTTGTTGTTTGAATTCGGGCAATATGCAAATTCACAATTACAGTAACAGTGTTTTTAACATGTTCTTCATTTATGGTGAATGTAACAGAATAGTAGAAAGCGTAGTCAGAATTTCCAACGATAGAAATCCACATTTAACACCTTTAACAAAATCAAAGTTCTTAGAAGAATCAATAAATGTTCGAAGGCCCAACATTTTGAAAATTTATTGTAATAGTGATTATTAAACTTCTGTCAAAGTTTTTTGTTGTTAGGAAGATTGCTTTGGTAGTTTCGAACTTATTTTTTTTAAATTTAGTCATTATCATTATCTGCTTTGTGTATTTGTCACATTCGCTGCAAATAGAACAGGCTTTTGATATATCCTTACATTCTAGTGTACCTAATAATTTTTAATTATTGCATGTTTTCCATAGTGCTGATCAATAAAAATACGTAAGAATGACAATTCCTAACATAGCCTACTTTGTAAAAAACGTGCATACCAATGATTTTGACGGAGCGAAACCTGGCTTTAGTCGTGAATTTCGAATTTTATTCGATAACAGCAAAACTACTGATTTTAAGGATATGAAACACTCTAGATAGTTTTTGACGACCAATCGATCGGAATTACGAAATTACATATATGGTTCCCATTTGAAAAAAAAAGATTTCATAGTTTTGTTGAGGCTAACTTTGAAGCCCTGTTTCAGACACCCTGTATAATATTTCCTCATAATTTAAACAAGAAGCAGTATCAGCGTATTTTCTCTTGTTCCACTGTTCTTACAATGAGAGATTCTTCAGATATAAATACTAATTTGCGACAATCTTTCTGTCAAAAAATTTGAGAATCAGGCTAAAACTCAACAATCGCTTGATGTGGTTGCCCGTATCATACATCAAATCATTGCAGAATCAAACGAAGAATTCAAATATGTATAGATCATACAGGGTGTTGCATTTGAAATAACGAAGTTCACATTCGTTTCCGGTAGAACCGGAAGTAGATTCCGCTTGAAAATATTTTACAAATTGAGTTCATGTGCTTTAAAACAAAAATACAAAATTTTGAATTTGTATCGAAATTCCTTCCTCGAATACGTCTAATGAAACACTTAAAAAAATCATGTATATGATGAATGTTGTTGTAGATATAATTTCCTTGTGTGTTCGGAATAGCGTTTATGAAACACTCATTGAGATCATTTGCAGTATTTGAAGGACTTTTTGTAGTTGGTGGTTCACTTATGACTTTTTTTTAACAGATTTCACAATACTCCAAACTGTCTTATTTTTATTATCAGAACTCGATATGATTGTTTCTATTTTTTCCTCTTATGTTTTATTAAGATTTGATTTTAGTCTTTTTTTGTTTCATCATATTGCGGTTTTATTTTCTACTTATAGTACAAACAAGATGTCTAGTTTACTTTTTATACCCACAATTTCTGGATAGTTTCTCTTGATATAGGTTTTCCTTCTATTTCTGGATTTTTTCGAGGAATGTCCCATTGAACACTCCGAGGAACTTCGAGTAGAGCATCATCCACTGGCTGTTCACATTTTCTTCTTCTATGTCAAAAACGAAATTCGAAATACATTTCTATCTTCATACTTTCTCTTAGAACCTCTATTGCGGGAACGTAATAATATACATTCGTTTCCTAAATCAATTTTTTCGAGCACTGCGAAACGAGTAACGCATATAAATTAATATTCCATTAAATTTCATATAACTCATATACGCTGACTGCTTTTTTCGCGAAATTCTAACGCTGAAATTCCGGATAATTGAAAGAAAATAGAGGCGAGAGAATATGGAGCGAATTGAATGAAACAAACCCGTCAAAAGGGGATATCACGAAAAGGACCGCTTTTTCCACCCATATCCTGTGATGGAAGCTTCCTTTTCCGTGAAAGCTTTGACACTGATCATACCGAGTTGTATTTTCAACGATCCCATTTATATTTAGGAGCTCGAATACGGAGAAAACTCCAAACCCTCTTTGCCAGTCGTTTGATTATTTACCATTCATCTGCTAACTGAGATAATATAAGGTCCGGTTTCAGCATTACCGTCGCCCTGAGGCCACTGATATCGATAAACAAACGGACACAAATTCAAACCCTTTTCGCCAATCGGTTGATTATCTTCCATTCACCTGCTGACCTTGGTGATATCAGGACCGGTTGTAGCACTAACGTTGCCATGGGGTGCACTTTTCTTGGTGACTTAACAGACGTGTCCTAGGGCCCCTTGTACGGCAATAAAATTCATCGAGATATAATGAAGAATGTTTAGCAAGAGAACCTAAAATTCATAACCATTAGAATTACGAGGATGTATTGATATATAGTTAGCCTAGACCAGTTCCATGTATAAACAAAATATTGCGATACCATTTCAACGAACAATAACTTATTAGAAGTGTCAGTGTAGAGTTCGACGTCAAAAAAGTAAACCAGAGTTATGCAATAAATTAAAAAAAAGGTGTCCACCGAAATTGTAAAAATCGAAAAATTGGAGTATCGAGCCATCATCAAGTACCTGTATTTAAAAGGGTTAAGAGGTAAACAGATTTACGAAGATATGCTTAATACCCTTAGTGATCAATGTCCTACGTATGCGACCGTGAAAAATTGGACTCCAAGTTTCAAAGGAGGTAAATTTTTCATTGATGATGATCGGGAAGGCCAGTTTCTGTGTTAGTTCCCGAAAATATCGATGCGGTTCATGACATGATTTTATCAGAGCGGATATCTGTAGCATTGAATATTTCATACGAACGCGTTCATCATATAGTTCACGTCAATTTGGAAATGAGAAAAATTTCTGCAAAATGGATCCCCAAATTTTTGAATGTTGACCAAAAGCGTGCAAGGGTAGAAGCATCGCGTTCGATCTGTGCTCGATTTGATAACGATGTTGACTTCTTAAACCGAATTGTTACTATGGATGAGACTTGGGTACATTTTACGATCCAGAAACAAAGCAACAATGTAATGAACTCATTACAGCATTGTTTTCAGTTATATTTTTCGTTTTTTATTGTCAGTACTGGCTTCCGCTCCTATCAATTTTCAACACACGTCAATTTGGAAATGTCAATTTCGTAACAGTCACCAACTGCCAAGATACAATACAAAAGTCACTAGGACGAGTTTTTCATTGAATTTCAACAGTATTTCACGAAATTTTACTGAAATACAGAAAATATCGTCTAATACTCGTTGCAGAATGTAATTCCAAAACTCATGCGTTCGAAAACGCGCTCCTTCTTCGCTCGTTTTCGAATTTCGCATTCGTATTGGAATAGGAGTCCCATTCTGCAACTAGTTTTAGAATATACTATTATTTAACTTGCAATGTACAGTATAATCCACTTATAATAAACTCGCATATAATGGAAACTCTCATGTAATGTACCAATTTCCAAGTACCGAATTGAAACAATGTAAAATCCTCGGACAAGATGGACTCGTTTATCATAATGGAACCTCGCCTGTAGTGGACTGAAATAGCAAGTTTTAGTGGAGATCCACTGCCACGAAGGTTTGTGATGCGGTTGCAAACAACACGACTTTGACGGTTTCAAAAAAGAAGAATTATCTGACACAGACATCTGCAGAAGTCATATAAAAAAACCTCTGTCCAAAGTAAATTAACAGACTTCCTTCCCAAACACTAGTTCAGTATTGAGTATGTATACAGGGTGTCCCAGAAGTACCGCACTTCCTTGAGGGGATCGAAAGTGAAAAATATTCTAAGGCCAAATATCCATGGTTGAAATTTTTTGATGAAGTAGTTAATCAGTAATTAATTAATGAAAGTGACCAATCAGGAGCGCGCTATAGAAGAATGACTAAAGAGTTGGGGACGCGAGATTGAGACGCCAGAGCTGCTGCCGGCTTTTCACGCAGTAAACCGAGACTGGCGTCTCACTTTCGCGTCCCCACCACTTACTCAATCTTCTGTAGCGCGCTCCTGATTGGTCACTTTCATTAATTAATAACTAATGAACTACGTTATCAAAAAATTTCAAACATGGATATTTGGGCTTAGAATGTTTTTCACTTTCGATCCCCTCAAGTAAGTGCGGGACTTCTGGGACACCCTGTATAATTATTATCAGTGTTATTAACCAACATATTCTATATACATACTTATTTAGTAATAAAAGACAGCTTTTCAATTGTTCTTTTTTTATTCTCATGAAATGGACACTCGGTTATAGTGAAGAATATGTCTTGGTCCCCTCGAGTCCATTATAAGCGGAATGCACTGTATATGCATGTCCGGGTGGAATCTTGCTACTCAATTTTGAAACAGATATTCTCAACCGATTGAGCTGAAATTTTGTATACACGTGCAATTTGGATGACAACACTGTATAAACTTTGTGACGTCATTCTACAGGGTGTTTGGTAATTCGACGTGAACCTTGAAAAAGGATATACTAGACGTCATTTTCAGTGAATTGCGTCGAGTGGAGCATGGTCCGAAAATCTATGGTTACGAAGATATCGCGATTTTTCGACTTTTTTGAAATTTTCTGCTTCGTTATCGAAAATAATTAATTTTGTGAAAACCACTCGACTCTCAATATTCAATGAATATTTTTTTCAAAGCTGAGGAGATGGTCCTCATTTCTTGCGAAAAAGTATTCACTAAAAATTCAGATAACCCGAGATATACAGAGTCATAAATGGCTGCACCTGTTTTCCTCATGAAATCTTGATGAAACAATTGAGAATTACTTGAAAAAAGTATTATGAACTTGGTGTACAAATGTCGAGAAAAACTTCCCTGTTTCATCAGCTTTCCAAAAAGGTACATATGTCAATAATTCCTTGCAATCTAAAAATATGGCCGGAAAACCAAGCAGACAACAGACTTTTTCGAGTCATTCAGATATCCTATATCCTTTATTTCACTAGGCGTGATTCGTAAGCCGTAAGCGGGTCATGGTTCGATCACTATGTCTCGAAAAAGTCTGTTGGTTTTTCGGCCATATTTTCTGATTGCATGAAGGAATTATTGACATATGTACCTTTTTGGAAAGCTGATGAAACAGGGAAGTTTTTCCTCACATTTGTACAACGAGTTCACAATACTTACTTAATTTGCTGAGTTTAATTTTTAAATTTCAGTTAAAATACTTTAGGTACTCACACAGACCTCGCGACAAGCTGTTATGATCATATAAGATGTGTTCAATGAGTTGATAGTTGAAATTTTAAAGGAAAATTTTATTTTCTTTTTTTGAGCATTCAAATAAAAGATTTTTTTACTTTTAATTTATTCTCAGTTTCAATTTGATATTTCTGGTTTTTCGAGCACTCTTTCTACTCAAGTACTCAACTAAGGGCTATCGCTATATACATTTGTCGAAGTATGCATTTTTCGATTCACTGATGGTCCAGTTCCCCAATGGGTTATTCGACAAGAGTTCCGTTAATATGCCTGTTCAATTATTTCGTTGATTGTTTCATAACTTCGTATTCCATCGAGATGAAATGTTGCATTTAGATGAGGAATGAATTAATCAAGCGGCAATTAAAGGGCTGTAAGTCCTCAATTTGCAATCTGGTACCCTGGACAGCACAATTGATACATATTTCAGTATATTGCGAAACATATGACTTACATAAACACGTCCATTCAACTCGATTCTCCAGTGATATCATTTTTAGTATATTTCATATACAGTGTACCAAGTTTCGGAGAGCTGGTCCTGAATTCTGAAAATTTGGATTATGAAATCGTTCGAAATACTCTGTTCAGCTGTAATACCTTTGTATCTTCAGCAGTTTCTTCTCTGATACGATTAAGTATTCATAATAACTTTTTGTTCGAACTGACGCGTGAATTCAAATAGTTCTCAGAATATCAAGAAAAAACTGAAAAAAGAGGATCGTTGCTTTATCAATTACTAGCGACCCGCCCAGGCTTCGCACGGGTGCAATGCTGATACTAAATATGTACCTACTTCCTTGAGTACCTACTACAGAATGTCCTTATAAACAACGTTCATAGTTTTTTTGTCGTAAGACAATACAAACATATTTTGTTCAGAAGTTACTCTTGAAAGAGCGACATATAATTGACCTTGAGAAAAACTCTCAAATCTAAGCCCGCAACGTTGAAAGTTTGGCTCACGCGGCTCACGCGGTATTGCCGGCGCCGCACCATGTCCCTGCATTTTAAATCAGTTATATCTTCGGAAATATTCATTTAAATTACATGCATAAAAAGCCATATTGATCTTTCTTGAATGGACAATGTATTTAAGGTACTTAATTGGATAAGGATTAATGCTGTATTGCTTGAAATAACTTCCTAAATAAGCCATTTTTTCCCGTAAAATGTGAAGGATAAAAAATGGTTATTGTGAGTTATCCTTGAAAGATAGACATATACCATCGCGGACTTTTTTGTTGACCTTTTCTAGGTGTACAATACCGAGTACATTATTTTGATTCAGCTCGTGGGGTTCAGTCAGCGTTTGCAATGTGAGCGCAAAAAAATGTAATTATTTACGACATCACATTAGAAACCTGTAAATTCATCAGTGATTCTCTACAATATTATGCAAGTATCATACATACAAACCTTCCGTTTGAATCATTTTATCTATTAAAAAAAAAAGCGTTTCAAAATCCACTGCGTAGTTTTGAAGATGTAAGCATACATAGGGGCAGACCGCGATAGCGACTTTGTTTTATACTATGTACTAGCTGGCCCGGCGAACTTTGTTTCGCCCAACTTATACTTACGGTGGATTCCATAAATCGTAATCACCGGTGATCGGAGATTATCGGCTTGGTTCTCTGATTTTTGAACTGTCAAATCGAGTTGATTCTGGATCAAACCCCGATCACCGGTGATTACGCTTTGTGAAACCCACCGTTAAAGTTGTATAAACTCACCATTGCTATTTTTCAAGCAGGAGATAAATTAGGCAAAATAAAGTTCAAAATATACAAAATTTTAATATTATTGTAATTTACATGAAGAGAATTCTCTTTATTTAAGCGTTACCTAATAAATAACTAAATAAATAAATAAACCTTTATTTCTCAAAGCAAAAACCTTACATGTACTCATACAATCATAAGGATATGCAAAAGAATGACGTCCAAAAGAAAACAAAACATATATCTACCCGTTTCTGATGAAATATTCATTTAGAGAATAGGGTTCTAATTCTACCAAAAATTTTCTTATTTTTTTTACATATATTTTGTACGATTCGAGGACCTTCAAATGTGGTGGTAAATTATTGAAAAGTCTTCTACACATATAGTCTGGGTGTTTTTCTGTAAGTGTTTATACAAATGATAGATATCCTACAAGGTCCATGAATATTCAATATCCACAACATCGTCTAACATCGTTACCTAATTGTTAACATATAACTTTTTGTTTTTAATGTTTTGAAAATCAGTCATGATAAATTCTCAAAATCTAATCAGCGCTCACACCATTATTTTAGACATCTCAGCTATGCTGCTAAGCTCAAAATAGTGGGTAAACATCTCAGTTGTTGGAGATTTTCATGTTTCCATGGATATGAGCTGTCACCGTCACACAGAACATGTGCTGGGAGGCTGGGACGGGGTTTACCAATAAGGACAAATGGAAAATTCCGGTAGATGTTATTCTACTTCATTGAAAAAATCGGAAAGGTTGAAATATGTTTTTTAAACTTTCCACCATCACATACAATGCGTACCTAAAAGGTTGACCAAATTAGGTGAATTCCTTGTTCTCGAACAAAAGGTAGGTACGGCAAATAAACAAAAATTTTAGGGTTCAATCATTCTTCAATTTGTTCAATTTAGTTGACGATATCAAGCTCGTAAGAACGCTAATCGAGATGTTCAAATGAAGTCGATAGCACGATCGACACGGCAGAGTGAAAAATGCAAGAAAAAAATTATCAACACTGCCGGTTGGGTTAAACTCACATTCAAATTTATTGATGATCATTCGACCAGATCAGATTAGGCAACCCATGAAACATTATTGTATATCATTAGTGAAACCCCGATGAGCAAACGTTTCAAAATTATTGACCCTTACAATACTGTCTCTGTGCAAACACTGCAAACTGAAACACTAAAATAATATGTCAATTACTAATTATGGGCAATATTGGATTCAGTTATTTCCGCAAATATATTTATTACCCAAACAGAAATTCAAAAACATTTCAAAAATAAAGAAAAAAGATGAAGATGGGCAACTCACGTTTGAATCTGATCGTCAAAATCCGATTTACTTGATATTTCGGTAAACATTCACTGTTCCACCAACTTGAGATAATCACCCGCTTTTTGATCTGGTAATAGACTTCCATGTTACCATGAGTTACATGCGAATCACACATCGCCGTCTAACAGCGGTATTATCAAACTAAGTATCTACGACTACGTACCTCTGTACGTAGTAGTCCTGCTCACTGTACGAATATACGCATCAACGGTAGCGACACCTAGTGGCCTTATTCAAAAGAAGGAAAAGCATTCTCTGCATAATTAAAATTTTCATCGGTTTTTCAAAGTTTTATTGTATTTTATAATAACCAGACCGTAGGCGAATCCATAAATGAATTTTTATATCAAACAGTCTATCCGATCTCGAGTTATAAACGGTGTAACCAACATCTTTCTTTTATATATATAGATTGATTAATTGTATGTATGTCATTGGAATTCTCAATATTATCGGAGGTAATATCACAAGACTATAACAAATAGCCGACTATTATTTTCGACCTAATACTATCGAGAGCGTTTTGTATTTCGACAATTTGATAAGACCATATGAACATTAATAATCTGAATAAATCACGAGAGCTTCAGCTCGAGGGAGTTATTTGAATTGAATTGTCGAAATACAAGTTGCTCGAGATTAATTATAGAAAATAATAGTCGCTTTTTGTCAAAGTCGAGTGATATTCAGGAAGATTATTTCATGAACACGCTCCGAACGCTCGAATCCGCGGTCTTGTATTTTAGACCGAGCGGTCGGACTTATTTATAATTATTTTGCAAAAAAAAATTATCCCAACCAAGTTTTGAACTCGGGACCCTCCGTACATTTTCAATTCTGAATGAATGTTATGCCAAATTTTGACACTGATATTTCTTTGTTTACCTAAATATACTCTATTCACTTTTATAAAGTATCCCGGGAGGCACAGTTTTAGGTTTATCAAGTTTCTTCACCTGAAAAAACGTCAATTAATAAATGTGGGAGACGTTGCCGGCGTTTATTTTTCATTATTAATCATTAATTATCAAGCCTGGAAACTAAGAATGCCGAAGGTAGTTTCGAAAAAGCAGAGGTAAAGTATCAGGAAGTGCTATTTAGAATTGAAATCTGCGCATTCTAAAAGTAACCCTGATAATTTGGTATCGACAGTTCATGACCAGCTATCCAACATTTTCGACGTATAAGTGAGTGAAAACCAAGGTTTTATATTTTATATGAATAGATATTCATTTTTTAGCTGCACATAAACACAATTAGGAGTGTTCTAAGTGAAAGAGACGACAAAGAATTTCCTACTATTGGGGCAGCCAAAAAGACACTGACTGAATACTTTATTTTGAAGAAAGATCTGCAACGACAAATTTGGAATTATAATTTGAAAAATTAACACTTTTCGATTGATAGACTACCCACTTTTGCGAAAGAGCTGCCTTTTTCAACAGAACCCTATATGCAGTGTGAAAGACCTAACATTTGGGTTTTCTAGTATTGCAAAAATGTCGAATACCCTCCTCATAAAACTAGTGCTGTATCGAAGATTTTCTACGATCAAGGAGGTTCAACTGAATCAAACAAAATGAATTATATTATGGATATGGAAGAGGAAGTTGCTGCAAACCACCTAGATAGAAAAATAACCAATTGGGAAACTTTGGGAAAGGCTTTCTCTTTATAAGAGACATAAAGCTTCTTCGTAAACCTGAGGATCTCAAAAATAATTGCTTGGAGGACCAGATATGGTCGGAAGACCTTCGTTATCAAGGACCAAATGTGGGTTATATACTATGTCCAGATGATTTTCTATCTCCTTTTCTGTTGCAGATTGTCAGTGTCAATCCAAAAGATAGATGAAATGTTGTTCCTGAAGAAGATTCGGTCCGTTATGAATATGTCAGCCTATTCTTTGAAAAAAATTACAAAATCTCTATACTTATTCAGAGGTTTTTTCTTTGTGCTCATGTATCATAGGTAAAAATGTATGGCGTCCTGTTCAAATCTGTTTTCCTAATACTGTAATCGCTTTGAACATGCCATATTGTTTGATACATTAAAGGATCTAATGCTCTTTTTCAAAAAGAAACATATACATGTAACGATTTTAGAAATTATTGTTTTGTGATGGAAAATTGTTTAAGTTTTTTTTATTATGTATCAAAACCAATTTCTTCATTGTGTTACCGTTTTCTCAAGTTTTGTATCCAATCATTATATGCCAGTTGATATGATAATTAAACTTAAGACGTTTAACACCCACCTGGAGATTGAATATTTGAATTGACTTCGAAGTATGTCCATAAAACATAATTCCATATCTTGCTTTTGACTCGAATACTGTATGATAGATGGTTTTCATGCAGAATTCATCCAGATATCTTGTCATTACACCCAAAGATAACAGACTGAAGCTAAGGTGCATCCCAGTTTAGAAATACGTTCTTCTTGATTCGGTTTACCTATCATTCACATAGATTCCCACGAACATTGTAAATGGAGTTAGTTCTTTTAAGGTTTAACAGTGACACAGGTTTCGTAGTACCACTACATTTTCACACTGGAGTATTTAAGGTGGTTCAAAAAAGGTATTTCAATTTCTTCTGTAGGCTTATTTTTTGGAAAGTGAGGAACTCCACTGTTCGTTTATAAGTTTTTCTGTAGGGTTATGCGAATACTTTTATTCTTTTTTCGAATGAACTATCACAAAGTAACGGACTATTCTGTCCATTATTTTTCAGTAAAATTTCAACACTCGATTCTTGATTTCCGTACAAGAAAATAGCATAACTGAATCTCCCAACGATGTTTATATAGGTGAAATATTTCCAGTATTTAGGCGAAAAAAGTGTCTTCAACATTCGCCAGGTCTTTGGAATTATTGAATTCACATAATATTTTCTCGAATTCATTATTTTCCCAAAGTAAATAAACAATTTGATAAATACGTAATTACTACGACATAAATGTAGAAACGGCAACGTTGCTTGTTCAACTGACAGAAGAATGACCATAACCTAACATTTTCAAAATATACACGGTGAAATGTGTCAGAATTCCATGGCCAACCGGTATACTTTATAAAAGTGAATGGAGTATAGTCGATAATATTGCATATCGCGTGGCTGAATTCGTGACTTTTCATTGGCGGAGCCATGTGTGAATGAAATAATCAGCTTAATCTATCTCCATATTCTTGAAGTAGAGAAGCGTGAAAAGCCCGAGCATCATTCGAATTTGAGGAATATCATCACATGTTGTTTCGGACATTGGGTCTAAAATTGTGAAAAAACTTCACCAGAACTTTTGTTTTTAAAATAAGAACACTATTTTTTCGTTATTGCGTCGGATTCTGCAGTTGAAGAACGTGACTCGACTTAAAGCTGATCCTGATCGGACCACAGTACCAAGGTATAGATGGCTTTTGAGGGGACGCCCTCTAATGTGGACAGTGAGTCGCCACATAACTCTCCCCCAACTGGTCACGAATCGATGGATGATGCTTTGAGACCTGAAATGGCCGCTGCTGGAGTTATAGTGATCCATCACTAGGTTGTTTCTTGTCCATCACTAGCAAGGGACTCAGCTACACCGTTGAGCTAGCCGGATTGTTCTCGAAGGTTAACATACGCAACCGATCATGCGGGGTCACCAATTTATAAAGTGTTACTGTAAGGACATCTTTCGGTATGGGTTTTACATTTCGTCCCGGCTCCCTGCATAGACCTTATCGGATTGGCTATTATGGACGGAGTCTGCCAATGACGTTGGCGGACGAGTTATTCATCAGTAAGTTATTTCTGATCGTTCAGGACCAAAGGAACAAACCAACAATGGGTTATCCGAAAAATAGTTATCGGGTCATTGAAAGTTAACTGGAAGACCGTGCTATCTGAGAATTCGAAATAGCCGTACAACATGGAGTTTCTGATTTTATAACTTTTTCCAATTTCGTTCGAGAGTTTTCCGGAAGTTGTATGAATAACACATCACCCCACTATCAACTACGTCTTCATTCATCACGTTTCACTATGTACAAACATTTTTCCTGGAACCGTAAACAACACTCTGAGGTCATTTCATTTCGCGTCCCATATGACCAAGGAAAGTGAGTAACGATCCCTCATACTCATCAACAAAACACCCGCTGACCACCCCCCGCCTATTGAACTGCGGCGTGACGAAAACTACAAGCGGTTTTCCCGTGTCAGAACAGTTCCAGTTTTCGGATAGCAGGTGGTTAATTTCTGATAATTACCGACTAATGGTTTTCGGGTTGAAAGTTTCGAAACCGACGGGATGCAACAAATTGATTAGTCTGCGGTCATCCTGGCTCTCCTGCCGTTGCAGGATTGTATTACACCGTGATTCCAGTATCGAATGGGTTTCGTCCTTAGAGAGCGATGAATGAAATAGAATACGGGGTTATATTGGCCGACCACATTCGGGATACCTCATATTCGATCCAGGTGAGTTGAAATATCGTTCTATCAAAATCAAATCGACTTCTCTCCAAGCATTCCGAAATCAATGACATAATCTGTCTCGATGTTCGATTATTTGGAAGCCTTGTACCTACCTATACGTCTATACCGAAGAGTGATAAAATAGAATTTTATTCAGAGTTCTCTACTACTTGTCTTTCAGTTGTTCGAGACTGGATTGGTATCACGCTCGTTCAAAATTCATATTTTTATTTCGTAACACCACAAAGTTTATACTGCGTATGGACTTCTTCGGTAAAGAATAAGACCAACTCTGTGTTCTCAGTCGTGTCACCTAGAATCCCACAAACAGAGTTTGAGATGGCGGCCAAGACTTATGATTACCTGATTCAATAGACCAGTCCAACAAAACAGCTGATCACCGTTTTAAGATGGCTGCTGGGAGCAAACTATAAACAAACTTTTGGGATGAGTATTTCTGCTTTCTGCCAGAAACAAACCTTTTAATTGCTGCCATTTTCCACTCATCAACTTGGAGAGCTCATTCAGTCGTTTTTTATGGGCGAAATTCAGCACAGCTGGAATTCTATATAATTTTACATTGTCGCGAATTCCTCTATTTCCACAATTTATCACACTGCAAGATGATCGCATGGTTGAAATTGAAAATTATTCCGAAAGCAGAAGAAACAAGAAACTACCTATTGATATATCGTTATCGGGAAAGAAGTCAATGAATTCAATAAGGACTCAAGTGTATTCTTTATTGATTAATTCCTAACTTTCGTTCCTATCTTTGGAACTTCTTGAGGGATTTCAAGGTGAAATTGAACTTGATAGGAGCGTTTTTCAATATATATCACCATATAATTTATGGCATCATCAATTATTCTTGTGTTCATTTACTTAGAGAGCTGTTTAACAGGACATTCAAAATTAAAATTCTCATCATCAGTAGAAGTTCAATTTCACATTGAATTCCCTGAAGAAGTTCCAAAGATAGGAACGAAAGCTAGGAATTAATCAATGAAGAATACACTTGAGTCCTTATTGAATTCATTGACTTCTTTCCCGATAACGATATCCATATATTTGAAAGATGTTGGTTACACCATTTATAACTAGAGATCGGATGGACTGTTTGTTATGAAACTTCATTTATGGAATCGTCTTCGGTCTGATTATTATAAAATACAATAAAACTTCGAAAAAATTGATGAAAGTTTTACTTATGCAGGAAATGCTTTTCCTTCTTTTGAATAGGGCCACTGGGTGTCGCTACCGTTGATGCGTAGTCGTACAGTGAATAGACAAGTCACTCTACGTAGTCGTAGGTTGATATTACCGCTGTTAGATGGCGATATGTGATTCGCATAGAACTCATGGTAACATGGAAGTCTATTGCCAGATCAAAAAGCGGGTAAACTTATCTCAAGTTGGTGGAGCAGTGAATTTTTACCGAAAGATCAAGTATCTGATTTTGACGATCAGTTTCAAACGTGAGTTGGCCATCTTCATCTTTTTTCTTTATTTTTGAAATGCTTCCGAATTTCTGTTTGGGTAATAGATATATTTGCGGAAATAACTGAATCCAAAATTGCCCATAATTAGTAATTGACATATTATATTCGTGTTTCTGTTCATAGATGCATAGAATACCTGGTGTATCGACTCCTTTCTAAAAATCGTGACCAAAATTTGTAGTTCAAAACGGCATTCTAGATTTCAGATTTTGGTCTAGTTCCGGAATAAATCCGCAATTTTTATCGGTCGAGGCGCTACTGCGGCAACGACAAATAGCGCGACCCCTTTCGGGAGAAATGAAAAGCAGCACAAAATGTCACATTTTCGATCGACAAGAAAGCCTTAAACAAAATCTAATCAGTGCCAACACCAGGTATTCTATGCATCTATTTCTGTTCGCTCAGAGACAGTATTGTAAGCCTCAATAATTTTGAAACGTTTGCTCATCGGGCTTGCACTTATGATATACAATAATGTTTCATGGGTTACCTAATCTGATCTGGTCGAATGACCATCAATAAATTTGAATATGAGTTCAACATAATTCACAGTGTTGATAATTTTGCCGTGTCGATCGTACTATCGACATTTTAACATCTCGATTTGTCTTCTAACGAGCTTGATATCGTCAACTAAATTGAACAAATTGAAGAGAGATTGACAGCTCATATCCATGGAATAATGAGAATCGCGCTGCTCCACCAACCGAGATGTTTACCCATTATTTTGAGCTTAGCAGCATAGCTAAGATGTCTAAAATAATGGTGTGACCACTGATTAGATTTTGAGAATATAAGAAAAGTTTTGTTTTTGTCACTTCAGGTTGGGCTATTAACAAATGACTGATTTTTTAATTCTGGTCGACGGGCTGTGTTAATAGTCGATAGTTCATTAAAGGAATGATTTTTGTTCATATTCTTGACATTTTGATTCATATAAGAGGAAAGGTATAATATGGATTATACTCCTGCTATTCACAGTCACATGATGTACTGCAAAAAGAGAACTGTACAACAATTAAAAACAAAAAGTTATATGTTCAAGTTCAACAATTAGTTACCGCTTAAATAAAGAGAATTCTTTCCATGTGAATTACAAAATTATTAAAATTTTGTATATTTTTAACTTTAATTTTGCCTCATTTTCTTCCTGCTTGAAAAAAAGCAATGGTGAGTTTATACAACATTTAAGTATCATTCAGGCGGTACAAAGTTCGCCGGGCCAGCTGGTATCAATATAAAAGCGAATTCGAGATTTTCACTCAAAAGGACCTACCTACCCTGAAACAGTGAAACACGTAACTGACGCAGCCATTTTAACAGCTGATCGTGACAGATCGTTGGACTGGTCTATAGGTAGATGAAAAGACTACGCGAATTATTTTTTTTTTAATTTCGATGTCGTTTCGAAGTTTTAATTTTTTTTTTCAAGAATTCAAGAAGGCGGCCAAGATTTTTGATAAGCCGATGCATTAGATTCAATTTCGATGGCCCTAAAGGGCCAGCTCCAAGGTTCTAACTATGCGTATAGTTACTTTGATTTCGTTTAGACAGAAATCTTTTTGTTCAAGAGTTTAAGAAGGCGGCCCTGATTTATGATGAGCTGATTGAATAGGGTGTTAGATCGGCTATTGGGATGATTTTTTTCGTTCAATTTCGATGCCATAATGGGCCCTCGTGGGTTTTGACAGAAGTTTTCATTTTTTCAAGTGAGAAAACCCGAATAGACCGTCTTTCAATATGTTCAATCAGCTTATCACAAGTCTAGACCGCCTTCTTCTACTCTGAATGAATACTTTTGTCGGAAGGACATCAGAGCACCTATACGCATAGTTGTATCCTTGGAGCTGGCCCTTCAAAACCATCGAAATTGAACGAAAAAAATCATTCCAATAGCCCCATCTATCAACCTATTCAAACATCTAATCACAAGTCTAGGCCGCCTTCTTAAAATCTTGAAAAAAAAAATAAAAACTTCTGTAGAAATGAAATCAGTGTATACATACCAATATGTAATATAATAAGGCCAATCATCTTTTTAGTCAGATTTGAACTATCACAAGGACACTAGTTTTGTTCACTTTTCGCTAAAGGCGTCTAGGCGTTGCTATTTGGAAATGCCAAACGAGTAGTTCTGATTCTCGCCGATTTAGAGCTATGATCTTAATTTCGGTCGCGGTGCTCTGCGATGTAGCCGCCACGCAAGACAATCCGTTGTTCTGTGTCTCCAACCGCCAACGAGTCCCATCACAGGCCAGTCTGTGATACAATGAACGACGCTCACACGAATACCTTCTCCATGGACTTATTTATTTATTTACCTACAGAGAATAAAGCAAACAGGTGATGATTATGATGTGAAGACCGTGTAGTGTCGATAGAAAATTCCAAGAGGATATTGTTTAGATAGATATTTTCCTGAAGGACCAGTTACAATAAATTTTCAATAGAAACTGTAATTTCATGCTTCTCAGAATTCAATGTTATCTCCCACATTTGCGGGATTTTATTATTACATCGAACGTTTCTCCATCATAGAGATTTTAGTGTTGACGAAGTCGATAAACATCCTGACAACATTGTTAAAATGTACGGATTTCATCCGTACATTTTTTTCTTTAATTCTCGTGGTGATGAGAACTGGTACAGCAGTCCATTCTTCTCTCCAAGAGAACTCTTGTATAGTTAACAACGCTTGTTGGTACAATGATCACTTGGTCCATCTGCGAAATTTTCTTGATTTCGCACCAAGTCTTCATATTCTTCTCATAAAATTAATTATACGTTTTTATCGTATCTTCTATCACTATAGCAAGCCATTGGTTCAAGTAATTTCTTTTCTCTATCCTTACTTTTCCATTTCGTCTCTGAGAGTAATCTGTCGTATATGGACATGGTGAAAAAGTAGCCATGGGGTTGAAATCAACAAAACATATCAAGAATAAATATGTTAATTCTAACCGCATAAGAACATCAGCCATACTCACTGACCCCCCAGAAAAACGAGCATCAGAATAGAAATAAAACAACGAAACTTGAAGAGAAAAAACTGCTGACTAAAGGAACAAAGAAGAAACAACAACGTAAAGAAAACAGAAAAGGCAAGGGAAAAAGAAAACTATCTGAAAAGGGGGAATAGAAGGAAACATCTCGAGTGGAAAAGTTAAAGAATAGGATATTATAAAGCAGTGACATTGAGGAAGATCTTAGAATGTTCCTGTATCATTTGTGGTGATGTGGTACAGATTAGTTGCAATGCATCGTGTGCATTGGATGTATGTGAATGAAGAAAATATTTTTTATTCTCTTTGAGTTTTATTTCTATATTTATATCACTGGAAGCATTCACAGATTTGTTGATTTTTGTTCGTCTACATATTGTTCTGTTCGAGTTTCCGTTTCTTTATATTTATATCATTCATTGCAGGAAATAAATATAGCTCAACAAAAAGAATGTAATAATGAATATACGTTCTCTCTATTTATAGGTGAAACAGCCAAGAATGTTAATTGTTTCCTCTTTTGTTAATACTTACCTTGGTACCATGGCGGGATAAGTATTAACTTCGGACTTCTCTGACTAAAATCGATTTTTTGATCAAAGTACTTTTTTCTTGTCAAAATTAAATCTACGATGTGGTTATTGAATAGTTTGGACATCATTGAAAACAAAAATGATATCGAAATGTGTAGGCGTTTTGATGCTACAACCGAAAATATAAATTTTGTTAAAACGCACCAGTGGCACCACGGTTTCCCCTACGGTGGGCGCGAAAGAATACGTGACAGTAGAAAGAATTCGAATGGAAATTTCCCGACTAGTTCAGAAATAGAAAATTTTCCACTCTAACAAAATTCGATCCCCGTTCCTCTTTTACATACAACACTCGCGTCTCAAGTGGCGAGATGAATTCAACTGAGATTCACATTCGCATCGTGTTAGAATCCGTTCCATTAGACATTCCTCGATGTGTAAAAAGAATTGCAAAGAGAAAACTTGAAATCTCTTTGTAATTCAGTAAACCTGAGGATGTGTTACAGAATAAAGAAAAAGCATCATTTTATGCAGATCCTGACTCCTGAGAAATTCAATAAAAATGTTAAATGAAAATCTGCCTCAGAAGTGAAGGGAATTTCATTAGAAATGTACATTCACAGGGTGGATGGTGGATGCAGGGAGTGTCATGTCGAAATTTATCGTAATTATATAAATAAAATATATATTATTTTATAACAATGAAGTATATTCTATTCTGTTCAATAATATTTTGAACATTGTTAATGCAGTTTTTTTTATCTTATCTAGATTGGGGGTAATTTATATTCCACTCTTCTTTACGAGGTAAATTATATTTGTTTCTTCAATGAATAGCTTTTTGGTAGCAAGAAATTCCAAATAATATATGACTCGGTCCATAACAAATTCAACAGCTGTAAATTATATGGCAAACTTCAATCTGAAAATGAACTTGCAAAGTCGCCGAAGCCATGCTCAGGGCATCTTAACCTCAGAGTGATAAATGATGATCTTCATTACTCTGAGATCTCAACAGAAACTAGCAATCAATCACTTCCTTCAAATCCTATTATGTCGGTTGAACGCACCAAGTTGTGAATTATAAATTGAGTTAAGATGAATTTGATTAAACATCAAATTGAAGTCAACTCTCAGTTGAATTTTTGAATCTGAACAATTATAGATGATCTTGAATAATCTCTGGCATGTAGACTTGGCATTTGAAATTTCGAAAAGAGGTTTGGGAAAACACAAAATCAGGTCAAATAACCGAGTGATGAATGAAACTCTCATTATCCGAGCAGAACAATTTCGAGAAAAACATTTTCATGTTTAGTGATGAAGCTCATTTCTGGTTGAACGGCTACGTAAACAAGCATATTATGGATTGAAAACAATCCTCAAGAAGTTCTGCAGGTTCCGTCGCATCCTGAAAAATGCACCTCATGGTGTGCTTTACACGCTGGAGGCATCATCGGTCCATATTTCTCGAAAACGATGCTGGACCAAATGTTACAGTGAATGGTACTCGTTACAGAACGATGCTCAATAATCAGTTATTTAAAAATTTTATTGGTATCGACCCAGAAGTGTTTTGGTTCCAACAAGATAGTGCTACACCTCATTCAGCTACCATAACAATTGATTTATTGAAAGAAAGATTTGGCGATAACATTATTTCGAGAAATGGTCCAATTAATTGGCCTCCAAGATCATGCGACATAACTCCAATGGATTGTTTTCTCTGGGGTTAAGTCAAGTCATTGGGTTTATGCTGATAAACCAGAAACATCAGACGCTTTGAAAGCCAACGTAAAAAGTGGTCTACAATTGGTCTGGTCGCATGCGGTTCGTCAGAGCTAGTCGTGGTGGACATATACCGAATTTTTTTTTCAAACATGAATGTCATACAATTATCTTTCAAGAAAAAAATTGGCTTAAATCTTCATTTAAATGTGTTTTATTTCACTTCATAGCTCTTTTCCCAAAAAAAAACATCCAATACATATTCGCTAACATATGCACCTATTCTTCTTTCGAAATAGAGGTACTGACAAATATTTCATCTTGCAGGTTTTGGTACCAACGTGAGCATTGGCAAAGGCACAATGCAGTCCAGTTCCTCCCCAACAAGAAGGTCTGTTTCGCCAGATCAACCAAATCCAGCCGAGCCTATCACCGAATCTCCGAGTATGACAATCGGAAGAATTGGATGGGCTCTGAGGACTTTACTTCTGAGTAAGTAAACATGCAAACCAATAGGATTCGTTTTAATAATTCACTATAAGTCCATAAACTTTCAAAATAAATAATTTTGTTGTGAATTTGCAAGGGTTGAATTTCTGTAGTGAGGGGTTATGTAACTAGAGGATTTCCCGTTTATACTTTTTCTTCAATTTGAAACGGGGGCTCTATGGCTCGGTTAGCCCTCCAGTAACTGCGACCATGTATGTCTTTTGTTCTCTAACCAACTTATTCTTTGAAACCCATGGAGGTCGTCTATGGTATTGGTAAAACCAACAATATCCTTAGGAACCTTGGCCGTTACCTCGTGGGTATCCAGGACTGGTTACCCAATATGAATTGTTCTTAGGCCACCCAGCTCTGGACACTTGTATACCATGTGTTCAGCTGTTTCTGCTTCTGATACAAAGAGCTTATAAATCTCATCTGCTGACTTTCCCATAAGCCCGCTCCACACTCATGGCGCGAATCGCGTCAAGAATGCTTGCCGTAAACACGGCCAAGAATTCGCGGCCAAATAAGTCATCCATGCTCACACATATATTCGCACTTTGGTTCGCGGTATCCTCGCTGTCTACGAAGACTTTTCGCCAGTTGAGCCAGCTATAAAAAGGGTTTATTCTAATAACAATCAAGAAATTCGCATTCCACTTTTCTAAATCTGAATCTATGCTAATTTCACTTCATTGCTACATGAATCATTCATTTCAAAAGCGAATAAAGTCAGTGAACAAGCATTAAATCATTACTGCACAGGTACCGCGAACGCCTGTGAGTGTGGATGGAACATGTGTGCTTAGGCGCGAAGCTTTTGTCGCGGCACAGGAGACCGCAAACTCACGGGAAAGGCCGCGAAGTGCGAACGTTACACAAGAAAGTCATCTACACTCACGTTCGCGGTATTGGCCAAGATTCTTGCCATGAGTGTGGGGCGGGCTATACGGTTCAAATGATGTTTGTAGTATTTGTACTGACAATGCTTCGTCAGCAGACCTACCATTGCCCGAAGCTCAGCTCATGACAGCTTCAGGAGCTTACTGGACACTGGTATAGGTCGGTGAAATCATCACGAATTTCTTGGACTGAGTAGGTCCAGGAGTGTTTTTCATAGAGTTATTCTGTTATCCAACTCCCATTGTTGGACCACTGCCTTGAAATGGTCTCTTCCAAGCCCACAGAAAGGCTCAGTTCCAGCAGGTGTTGACCTTGATGAACTTTTCGCAAGCCCATCGCCTTTTTCATTTCCTTCAACACCACAATGCCCTGGCACCCATAGTAGTCACTTTATTGCCCCTTGCGTGCTTCACAGGGTTACCGCACTCCCAGGTCTGCAGAGATCCCTGGCATCATCGTGGCCTGGCTGTCCGTGGAGATGAAGATATAGAGGAAGAGCCAGTGACCAATTTTCAAATGTCATTTCATAACTCACCAAAATTTACTCGTTTAATATTCAATACCTGCTCGAAAATAAAAACCATTTCTGCCAGCCCATACTGGCCGCAGTAGACTACCATAAGCGCTCAAAGAGGCCAGAAAATTAGGTTCAACTATGTCATAGTATCATACACAAAACTTTCAGGAATTGTTATTGATAATATATTGAATCTATAAAAAATAATGACAGAACTTTTTCGTCCCTCCTAAGTGTTGGCAGAACTCTTTGGAAATTCATTAAGAACAGCTGTACTTAGGTATGTCATTTCAGTACGCTTGAAATTTACAGGAAATAAAGAAAATGTGTCTAGAAAGCGAATTATAATCATGACAGAAATTTTTTACATCACGAACCATCTGCCAGAACGAGAAATGTTGCCGCGCAAATGCGAGCGAAATGAGCTTATTCATATTTGCAAGTCAGACCTAGAGCGCATATTGGGCATGTATTATTAATTGTCAATTAAAGGAATAAATTAAAGGAATTGAAGGTGTTTATTTTTAACATTACAACAATTTATTTAGTAATAAACTATTCAAAAAAATATGCTCTTCCTACGCATCCTCAAAATTTATTTGTTTCCTCATCTTCGTCATCTTGGTTGACATTTTCAATGAAAGAAGAATCATCTGAATCCTCAGTTTCATCACTCGAAGAATATTTTTCAACAATATTATGATGGTTAGTGCTCAAAAAATGATTAAAAATATTTTCACCAACACATTGACTTTGTTAGAAGAATTTATGCTCGAATCTGAACTGAGCTCCAAGAATTTTTCGAATGGATTGAGGAGGTCTTGAGTACACCTGTGTGACTTACGAAACATTCAAAGAAATGTAAGATCTCAGTCACATTAAGGGGTAAAAAATAAACCAGCAGGGCATTTAAAACCCCAAAAGTTTGGTAGACTAAGAGTAGTAAAAGAGAGTATAAGACTTTCACAGTGAGCTTTAGTATTACGAGTACATAGCGAATACCCTCATCATCGGATATGTTGCGTTTTTATATTTTCCATATTTTTCATTTCAGTTCATTGATTCCCGTAATCGTGAATACATATATCTGCTACCGATAATATAAATTTATTCTGTTTCCTTTCGTGAATCTAGAAAAGTTCAGTTTTTCTTGTGTTTCACAATTCTAGTGATTTCGATTCATTCGAATTTCATTTTACATTCATTTAAGAACATTCGTTTGTGCGAATTGGATTCGTAAAAGACTGTTACCAGTGGCGTGGTTTTTATTCTGCCACAAGGATAAGTGTTCCTTATTTAACATTTTAGCAACGGATTTTTACGTCAGCTCCATTCCTTGTTCGTTTGTCGAGCTCGATCACTCTGTTCATGGAAATAGGAGTGACCGACAAGATCTGGTTGACCGTTTTGCTGAAATAGGTAAGACAATATTTCAACTGTTATTTTGGGTACATTTATCCTTTCATTTGTGTTGGGTTTCAATAACTATTCATAATTATATACAGTCCATTAGCTCTTTTAACTTTTCATTCAGAAATTTGGTAAATTTTTCATTAAATAAAATTGAACCGCACTTCAGTTCTTTAACTGAAATTCTACCCAACACGATTTGGTCCTTCGGGCCGGATATTAAGCTCAATCTCAAGCTTATTTCCTCAAAATTTGAAAGTTTCAGTCAAAAATTCAAAAATCTTAGTTTTATAGCGGCCATTTTATATTCAGATATACGACGATCATCGCAATCTGGCAACATCGTTCCACAACTGACGGGTCGCATACATCTGTTTCCATCGAGATATTCAATTTCATTCCTTTTTAATTCATTTTTTGCTGTTTGTCTCTGTTTCTTATTGAACTTCTTCATAACAATGCCACCGAAGACAGATACAGGCAATAAAACATTGGATAAGTTGGTTGAAAAACGGGCCAACATATTTTCTATCATTACCGGAATCTGGCAAAGAGTGAAAGATTATGATGGTACAAAACTCTTCGAATTGCAAGCATACCGAGAAAAGATTTCTGGTTATGAATCTAAATTTGAAAGTATACAGGAGGAAATAATGGAATTGAATTGCGAATTATTATCTGAAAATCGTATAGAGACGGCAAAGTCAGAGTTGGCGTTTGCTGAAGTGATTGCACGCATAAGTGGGCTTTTTCTGTCTCTGAAACGACAGGAAGCTTTGTCGACACCTGCGTCGAGTTCGCAAGCTCCGAGTTCGAATGAATCCATTTTGCTGCCAAAAATTAATATTCGCCCCTTTTCTGGCGAAAGCGCTGAGTGGCCTGAGTTTTTCCAGCTTTTCAATTCTTCGGTCCATGAAAACAACAGTTTGACAACCATACAAAAGTTTCAACTGTTGAAATCTTATTTAAGAAATGATGCTCTTGCGGTCATATCGGGGTTACAATTGTCAATTGAAAATTATGAGTTGGCCTATCAAGCTTTAAAATCGCGCTTTCAGAATCCTCGTATGTTGGCTACGATGTATTTGAACGAAATTCTCAATTTCAAAGCTTCGAATAATAATTCGGTCTCGCATCTTAAAGATTTTTTAAACTGTCACCAAAATTCTATCAATGCAATAAAAGCGCTGAATATAAAGGACTTATCAGATTTCCTTCTGTTTTCCATAACATTGCGTAGTGTTGACCCTTACACGAGAAAAGCGTTTGAAGGTCAATTAAAATCATCCGAGATTCCCGCATATAGCACCTTGATTGAGTTCGTAACGCAACAGCTAACGGCTCAGGAATTTTACGAACAAAGTTCTTCCAGATCTGCATCCAAATCAACCCCATTCAATTCATCACATTCAGATAAAGATAAAACAAGAAATGTTTTACTCGCAAATTCTGCATCCACCTTTCAAAGCTCCAATGACTCACGTAGCTTCCCGAATTCAAGAAGGTTTCGTTGTCCGAAGTGCTCTGATTCGCATCCCTTATTCGCCTGTGCTTCCTATATAAATTTGTCAAGACAAGACAAATTCGAATTTTTGAAAAATTCCAAGCGCTGTTTCAACTGCCTTGGTCTACACAATTTCAAAGATTGCGCTTCCAAAAATTCGTGTCGATTGTGTAGATCAAATCGTCATCACACAAGTCTCCATCCCGATAACGAATCTTCTTCTAATAACGAATCTGCCAATCGATCAAATGTACCATCTCGTACTCCAGGTAAAACAAATCATGTTGAAAATCAGCCTTCAACGTCTCATTCCCTTCCTTCAAATGATGTTATTAATTCATATCACATCAATAGAAAATCGGTCTCCGTTAATCAAGTACTTCTTGGCACTGTTCAAGCGAGAATAGAATCCGCAGATGGTTCAATGATATCTGTAAGAGCAGTTTTAGACCCTGGATCCCAGATTTCAGCCATAAGTCAACCCCTAGTCGAAAGATTAGGTTTGAAAATTGATCCTGTCAATGTGTCTATTTCTGGCATTGGTCAATCAAATGCAAGACCGTTAGGTTTAGTGGAATGCCGGCTGTATCGTAGAAAGGGATCAGAATTCTTACAGGTGGATGCCATTGTATTACCGGAAATTACAAACGAGATTCCTTCTGCACCCTTGTCTCAGGAAATATTCAAGCATTTTCAGCATTTAAATTTGGCTGATGAAAATTTTCACCGTTCTCAACCAATAGATGTTCTCTTGGGCGCTGATACGTATTCGCTGGTTTTCGATCGCGATGGTCGAATTTCGTCTTCTGGATTTCCTACAGCCGTTAACACATTTTTCGGTTGGACTATCATAGGTCCTATAAAAGAGTCCTATTCCAAAATCAAATCGGTTTTTTTCACCCGATCTACGCCAAATGATCGCCAGCAGAAGTTATGGTCGGAAAAATTAGTTTGTGATGAGCCTTCATGTGATTCTCACTCTGACGAGTGTTCTGAAGTCGTCGTTGATATTCAGGCGTTGAGGATTCCTCGCCCTGTCATTCGTTCACATGAGTGTAAAATCAAACTGGCGGGTTTCTGTGACGCACCTGAGAAGGCATACGCAGCCTCTGTTCATCCTTCTGATACAATTGAAAATCGCATTTCATTGCACTTGTGGGCCGCTAAATCAAACTTAGCTTCATTAAAAACACTTTCGGTTCCTCGATTGGAACTATCTGCTGCGGTTTTGTTTGCTAAATTGGTCAGAATGATTCTGGACAATAGGTTTCCTCTTAGAATATCTGAAGTTCGCCTGTTTTCAGATTTTCAAATTGTGCTGCCCTGGTTGACAACACCCCCTCATCGCCTCAAAACGTTTGTTGCTAATCGTGCAGTCGCGATAAACAATTTGGTTCCTGACGTTTCATGGCATCATGTATCCACCGAGTCAAATCCAACTGATTTGCCATCTCGAGGTCTCACGCCTCAGCTATTTCTCACCCCAAGAATCCACCATTTTTGGCTTCCTGATGGTCCCGATTACTTAGTAACTCCAGTTTCCAATTGGCCACCACTTTTAACCGGTTGTGATCTGAATTCAGCTCCCTTGATTGAATTGAAAATCAATATCAATGTTGCAACCGCAAACGAGCCTCCAGTAGATCCGACTTTAATGGTTATCGAAAATTTTTCAAATTTAAATAGGGTAAAACGAGTCTTCACCTATTTAAGAAGGTTCGTTTTCAAGTGTCACCATGGAAACAGTTCAGTGTCACGATTGTCCGGCCCAATTTCTCGGGATGAGCTGGAGGAAGCCCTCCAATCCATGGTATTGATCACACAGCATCATCACTTTGATCAATTGCGCCAGAATTTACTGCAGAAAAATTCATTCGAAAAATCATTACGAACTTTAAATCTTTATATCGATTCTGCGGGATTGATCGGGGTGGGAGGTAGACTACAATTCTCTTCCTTACCACAGAATGCTAAGCATCCAGTTTTGCTCCCGAAAAAGTGTGCGTTGTCACGTTTAATATGTCTCCATTTTCACTTAATCTCGCTTCATTCCGGTCCTAACACGACTATGTCTTTAATTCGGCAAAATTATTGGATTTTGTCTGTACGAAATCTGGTTCGAGAGTGCATTCGAAAATGCATAACATGTACAAGGTTTCGAGGTACAACCTATCAACCCTTCATGGCTCCTCTACCTGCGCCCAGAGTCAATATTTCACGTTCTTTTAGTAAGGTGGGTGTGGACTTTGCTGGCCCCCTTTCATATCGGTCAAATAATTCCCGCAAACCAACAATGATGAAAGCATATTTTGCTCTCTTCATTTGTTTCGTTATCAATGCAGTTCATTTGGAACTAGTCTCGTCCCTCACCGTGGAGGCCTTTTTATCGACCTTAGATCGTTCTATCGCTAGACGAGACATACCTCAAGAAGTTTGGTCCGATAATCTTAATGGTAGCAATTTGGTCCGATTCGATTTTTACGATTCGAGATGCGTCTATAAAGACCGCAACCGGTCGATATACAAGAGTCCTCACACGATTGGTCTCGATTGATATTTAATTCTGCAATCACTTCAAATTTTCTTTAGTTTATTAGATTATTAGTTATTAGTTTATTAGATTTGATTCCACTGCTTCCAATATTCTGTAAAATTCATACAATTTTACGGCGGCCTGTTTTGTTCACGCCAAGTGAACGGTTCAGAAACTCTTCGAATTTTTCGTTTCCATTCCTTCAAAATTAATTCAATTTCCCCGATACCAGGGAGATTCCATGTGTAGGTGCGTCAGCGCCGTCAGTTGTGAAACAAACGCATATGTTGCGTTTTTATATTTTCCATATTTTTCATTTCAGTTCATTGATTCCCGTAATCGTGAATACATATATCTGCTACCGATAATATAAATTTATTCTGTTTCCTTTCGTGAATCTAGAAAAGTTCAGTTTTTCTTGTGTTTCACAATTCTAGTGATTTCGATTCATTCGAATTTCATTTTACATTCATTTAAGAACATTCGTTTGTGCGAATTGGATTCGTAAAAGACTGTTACCAGTGGCGTGGTTTTTATTCTGCCACAAGGATAAGTGTTCCTTATTTAACATTTTAGCAACGGATTTTTACGTCAGCTCCATTCCTTGTTCGTTTGTCGAGCTCGATCACTCTGTTCATGGAAATAGGAGTGACCGACAAGATCTGGTTGACCGTTTTGCTGAAATAGGTAAGACAATATTTCAACTGTTATTTTGGGTACATTTATCCTTTTATTTGTGTTGGGTTTCAATAACTATTCATAATTATATACAGTCCATTAGCTCTTTTAACTTTTCATTCAGAAATTTGGTAAATTTTTCATTAAATAAAATTGAACCGCACTTCAGTTCTTTAACTGAAATTCTACCCAACAATAACAATTCCTGAAAGTTTTGTGTATGATACTATGACATAGTTGAACCTAATTTTCTGGCCTCTTTGAGCGCTTATGGAAGTCTACTCCGGCCATTATGGGCTGGCAGAAATGGTTTTTATTTTCGAGCAGATATTGAATATTAAACAAGTAAATTTTGGTGAGTTATGAAATGACATATGAAAATTGGTCACTAGCTCTTGGTCTAATATGAGCCTCTTCGAGGTTCATTTCAAGACACTCCTGGGCGCATACGTAAACAATCAGTATCTCGGTCTGTAAAATGGAGGGCTTTAGAGATCCTCAGTTTAGGTCCGTATATCCCGATGCCAGTGCTTCTCTCTGATTTTGATTCATCAGTAAACCATATGAATGACTTTTCGTCCAAGCGATTTACGAAACTTATTGCACTAGAACGGTCAGCTATGACCGCTTCAAAGGGCGTTTCGAAATCGAAGATTGTTGGCATAACATCCGATGGTTTTTCCTAGAGGTTTGAATCCAGTTGATTCAATATCCTCATATTTCCAACCCAGTTTCCAGGTAGGAGCTTCATGTTAAGATATTCTCATTGCATCCAGCAGGTTGTATTTCCTCACATGTGGGTGTAAGGGTTTACACTTTGAATTATTTAATTTCTCCTAATTCATTATTTCATCTGAAGCTGGCAGACCACTGCTGTCATAGAAAGAGGAATTTTACCGGTTGTAAAATTTTAAAAACTACATTTTCCTTGGACATCGTTAAACGATGTGATACATTATTAATTATACAGTGTTCATCATTGAGTTGGTCCATACTTTTTAATCCTGATAAAAGTATTTCGGAGAATTCTCAGGTAAGTATTAAAAAGAATGTATTTTAAAAATAAGTTTTCGTTTAATTCATTCTCAAACAACTGTACTACACGCAGAAATTCATTAATTCATACATACTCTCAATAATGATATCACCGATAATTTCATTCCATAATTCAATGGCGCAGTTCCACCTATAATTATACTTATATGAAAATTTATCCAATTAGAAGTTTGTGTCTAAAGTTGAACTAACTACTCGCTGAAGTAATGATTGAATTTTCCACATGAAATATTTCGAAAAATGAGATGAACTTTCTGCTACTATCCATGTTCCTCGAAATAACATCCTGAGTGAGCGAGTTATACTTTGTAGAACATTTGAGTTGATTTTTTCGAGTTTCCAAATGAGTTTCTTTACTTTTCTGCAAACAGAGTTCGAGAAACAATGTTGAACGTGGAAATTCTCGACTTCAAGTATTTGAGAAATCTGCTTCGAGCATGTTGTTGACAAAGGTAATTTTGTAAAAATTTATAAGTTGCGCAGTTTATTTTGACTCCAAATCTCAGGAAGGTATAATTTAACGATGGACAATTAGAAATCCCACGTTTTTCTGAGAAACGGTCCAACGATGTGTGAGTAAAAAATTAAGCACATAATTCTCATTTCAAATCACGCAACTACTCATGTTAATTGAGGGGTTTGACATACACCATACACCTTCTACGAGGGTTTGAGGATAGTTGAGTTTTTTTAAGTCCAATCCTAACTTTTTGATCCAGAATGGATAGAACTTTTGTTGCTGATAATGATTTGGTCGTGGATAGGGTTCTTATTACCCCTTTTTGAGCGCCCGTCCTACTCGAAGGGAGTCTAGATCATTTCGTCATGATGTCTATATTTTTCGATTTTTAAGCCAGGAAGGATCTCAATTCGACTCACTGATCACGAATCCGTGGTTGAATTTAACTCTGTCCGACGATAAATAATCTCATGTCGATAACTTTTGAAAGGATGACAATAAAGATTGTATATTGAGGCTTACAGGGCCAGATTCAACTTCAAATTCGGAGTATTCCGGGTGTTCCAGCCATGGTCCAATAGGAATTTTACCTAATTTTTCGTCTAAAACTTCTAAAATCTTTTCTTGAAGGTGTTTTTCATGCCCCTCATGAAAACATTCATTATTGTTATAAACGGGTTACATGAAACTTTGAGCTATTGTTATCATCAAATAATCTAAGTATTTGAATGCTTTTCATTTTTCAATTCAGCAGAGATATCATACTAGAATCAACAAGTTTCGCGAAGCCCCTCTATTAGTCTGAGTAATAATAAAGCTAATATTTCCTTGATCAATTCGGCAGCTTACAATAATTCTGAGATATTGAATTCTAAGTAAGACCTTGTAAGAACTTTAGATGCTCCAGAGTGGTCCAGACGATTCAACAATGATGAAACTGGGTTGAATTTGACTCACCCAATATTATACAGAGAAAAGGTGGACATTCATAACGAAACCGTAGATTTCTCATAAAAAAACCAAAATTTTATTTCTCTTTCAAATTACATAAATTTTTGACACCCTGTATCTCTGAAACGAAGACCCCGAGGAAAAAATGGAACAGAAAAATAAATGATGATTTTTCATGAGAAATCTGCAGTTGACTGCCTCAGGTTTGAGGGTGAATCAACGCCTGCTTGGATTTTGTTGCACGAAAAGTGTTTTTTCGAAATTTTCGATATATAGGGATATAGTATATCATGATATATATTTTTGAAATCGTTGAAGAAAGGTCGATTTGGAAATATCATTTACCACTAATTTTCCTTTACCTATAGCTCCTAAATTTGGACAGATACAAAAAATCCAATAACACCGATGAAAAGCAGTAAAAAAAGTCCCCTTAAGATGTGTTTATTTCAACAGCGCAGATCCTATAATACGGAAGTTATAGTCAATTTTAGTAATGGACCAAAAAACAAAATCGCCCTGTAGCTCGGAATCTAGACGCCGTAGCAACTTGAAGTTTTCAGCATTTCATGTTTCTCGAAAAAGGGGACATGGCATGTATACTTAATACTTTTTCTCCATCTCTTATAGTTTGAAAGATGTAGTACTAAACCATCGAAATCTGGCCAACCTGTACTATAAAAGACCTCCAATTCCTTTTCAATGTGACACCCTGTATAACGTGTTGATTAGAATAACATTCATTTTCCATGATGAATTCTAAGAAGATTTCAGAGACATTTTCAGTTATAAGAAATTTGATTTCTTAGTATTTCCATTGAGTTTGAATACACCTCGAGGAACAACGTCATTGAACGAATTGAAGCTAAAATGTTTGGCCGTAGAATGGCGGCACATAGTAGCTACTTAACGAACTATAATCTGCCGGGACAGTCTGATCCATTTTGTTAGCTATTCATTTACAGAAATCTGTAGAATATTTATGTCCCTCTATAGTACTATGAATCATAAATAATATCTTCGTTACAAACGGTGTGGAAGGGAGATCATGTTGATCAGTTGACAACAATAAGAAATAAATCACGCATTCGTTCCCAGCCAGCTTAGAAAATAGTGCTTTTTAGTTCAGCTACCCACCTCCAGATGCGAGGGTAAGAAATTTAGATTATCTGAAACACAACTCGCTACTATTGACGGGAGAAGGAACTACAACTAAGGCCAGTTACAGACACGGCTGTTTTCGCCGAGTCGACGGCTGATTTTGCTTCTGTGGGACGAGTCGGCTTGGGTGGCGGTGTGTGGTTTCATAGCGCAAAAGCACAGGCCAATTCCGCCGACTCGGCGATTTTCTCGGCCGCCGACTCGACGAAAACCGCTGTGTCTGTAACTGGCCTAAACGTGGCTTCAATTATGATCACAGTTATATTATTCCATCTCCAAAAAGAATAAGAATTTACTTAGAACTTCTAGGGACCTTCTCGTTAACAGTGACTCACCCTGTATATATGGAAAATTATTCATGATAACCAAATCTGATCCTGAATAACGAGAACCATTAGCTCGACTCAAATCCCTAACGTAATCCATTGAAATTTCAACGTTCGTTTTTATATTTTAGGATGATGTAGATAGAAGGGAAATTCAGTCCCCAAATTCATCAGCTTTCTTCACGTGGATTGATATTCAAAGTCAACTCGGTGGTCTCGAAGAATATTATTCGTTTGAAATTCCCTTCAGTATAAGCTCCGATAATTCCGGCTATTCAGATTCCGCTCCCATGTGGAAATGTGGAAACACTGATGGAAAGCTTTGTGTGGGTGAAACTTTCGCTTGACTATCGAAAATACAGAGATACCAGCATATCGCTTTCCGTATAGAATTCAATAGGGATTCTCGTCTCATTGAGAAGCTGTTACAGATAGCATGGATGATATTTTTACTTCTTGTGACAATCGACTGGGATGATGCCGAATTCATCAGTACACGTTTTGCGTTAGTTTTAATACATCAACCAAGATAGATGTAAAATGTGTTCATCATTACAATAAATGATCATTAATTCTGAATATCCTAAGGGTGCAAACTCCATGGTAAGTTTTGAGCAGATTACGTAACTAGTGTTCAAAATTCATACCTTTTATATTATATACCACAAAGTTTATATATATATATATATAGCATGGGCTTACTCGGTTAAGAATAAGACCCAGATTTTCTGTGCGCTATGCGATTCTATGGCTGTTACAAAAATCCTACAAGCATATACCTGCTATGTTCAACAAGCTACCTGCCTTCAGTCGCATTGTTTTTACACGGCTTAGCTCGAAGCCCTTAACAAATACTTTCCACGTCGTCGGCCTTTAGTTCGCCAAAGTAAATTCTGTGATAAGAACTTTTACCCTGCACAACACCACACGAGACCAAAACAGAAGCAGATACGTAACTTTCAGTATGAACAACCGTAAGTACTATTACTTCAGTATTTGCTTTGTGGTATTTATTTTCCATCGAACACAATTTTTTTCTTTAATTCTCGAGGCGATAAGAATTGGTACAACAATCCATTTCTTCTCTCCAAGAGAGCTGTGTATATTATTCAACCAGAACCATATGAAATTCTAGCGAATTATCTAAAAAATCCTCAATATTTCGGTATCCAAGAATCATTGACGATTTATTTGACGCCAATTGTAATTTCTTTGAAAATTGTCGCAAAAATTTCAGTTGATTTCTTGAACTGTAAAATGCGAATCTAAGTGAAAGGTGGATGAGCTCAAAGCTATAAACCTCCTGGCTTCACGTCAGTGACCTTTTTTCAATAAATTTTTCACAAGTCCCTATTCAGTTTCAAGGAACCGACACCGGGCATTTCTGACATTTTTGTTCACAATTCTCAAATTTGTGCCGAAAATAGTCTTAAGCGATTGGTCGGATGAAGATATCAGGATCAAAGTCAATTATGTTAGTTCGTCCTGCCGTGAACTAGATAGCTTTCTGAAGAAAAGACCAGGAATCGTGGAACTTTCAGTTCAAATACGCCAGCTAAGTTGTACAAAATCGACCCAGTGGTTTCGATGTCATTATAATTTTGAAATTCCATTTTTCCAATATTTCGATAACTACATAATATATGATCGGCTTGAAACTTGGTGTTGAGCTGTAGAGTGACGATTCGTGAGCAAATATAATTTCTTCAAAATAACTCGGGAACTAATCGCCCAATTCATCTAAAATTTTCATCAGTTCATACTGTTATATGAACACGAATTTCTCAAAAAAATCGTTAGTATCGTGGCATCAGATGATCATAAACTTGATTTCATCTGGAAGCCAAGCAGCGTCGAGCGAATTCAATTCCCACCCAGGTGACCAATCACGCTACGAAATTGAGCACGTAAAAACTCCTAACTTTTACTTCCTTTAATTTTCTAATTAATCATTTCGAAAAGAGTTGCTCACGTGGAACGGATGTCGCAACAATGTTGCATTCTGATCGAAATAGTATCGGCAAATGCGGATGCATGTATGAAATGCTTGAAGAAAGTTGGGTAAATATTTTGACAGGAAAAGATTTCAGGATACTTAATAATCTATCAATACAAAACTGTTACTTCTACTCGAAAAAAAATTTAAGAATTGAAATTTGAAGAGCTACAAGTACAGACTCTTACAAAAAGATATACGAGCAATACAAACAAAAATGATAATGACCTTGTACTTACAAAAAAGACAAAGTGCAGTACTTCTAATGTGAGGTTAAAAAATTTATTGAAATAACATCAGAATTTAGAGAAAAGAATATATAAAAAGGATAATATAATCCCTCACGAAAATGTGGCAATAATGTTAACAGTGCCTACTCTGAAACTAACAGTTTTACAGAAATTCAATTAAATACCCACTTCGGAAGAAAAATCAACAGCTACGAAATATGTATTATACAGTTAAGCTCCATCCATCCTACAAAATATGAAACCATTAACATCCATTTCATCCGCAAAATCTGAAAAATGTATTGATAATACAGTCGAACTTCGATAACTCGAATCACGATCTGCCAAAAAAAAAACTCGAGTTATCAAGACTTCGAGTTATTGAAAAAACACATTTTTTATGTATTGTTTATGTGGGGGAATAAAGTAACATTTAATCCAAACTAAAACTGCTCTGTCAACACTACATTGGTCTTTTAAGCCTTTTGGAGCTCTCACAACCACCACCAATTATTTCAACTGCACTGATAATTATTTCTTTCTTTTTTTTAAGTAGATACGGTGTTTGCCGGAACGCCATACATCAAAGCTACATCTTTCTTTCGTGCACCACTTTCCACTTAATTTTAAAGTCTATATTTTTCATCAAGAGATAAAATTTTCAAAGTACGTTTATTCGTTATATTGTTAGCGATATTGTCGTGAAACCTCACAGCTTATAACTAAAGAAATCAACTGATTTCACGGCATACGGTTAAGCTATGAAACGATTCGTTAAAATCATGTACATAAAGTTAGCAAAACAAACTCGAAATGGCTCAAAATTTTGCCGTTTTTTATTCGTAATTTATCCGTGACTATTCCACTCTTTTCATTTTTATGGAGGAAATTTCCGTAGCAACGATCGTTTCATCCCGAAAAAATTTTCAAGCCGACAAAACCAACAGGTTGGTTTGTCAGCGACAAAATTTTTGACGTTTCTCGAATCCATAGATAGCTTCGGAAATAAATATCATAGAGAGAACAAACAACGTTTAGTGGTTTAGTTAATCTATGATGAATTCTAATTTGCCCAATAGCGCAATACGCGTCAACTGTGAACATATGACCCTATTTTCTCGTGGAATAGTCATGCCGAACACCACTCGAGATTAGCAAAACACATATTCAAAAAAAGTTTGCAGCAAAAAAAAGCGGCTCATCTTTTTCAGTGATTTATCCGTAAAGTATCCGGTGTGAAAGAAAATCTGATTGTTCGATCTGCAGCCGTCAAAACGTATATCAGGCATTTTTCTCTAAAACTATGCATTCAATATTTTTGAAATTTGGAAGAAAGATAAAGCTTTTCATCTCTTATTTATCCCCGAAGAGGAGAACTGTGCTGCTTTCGTTTGAAAAAAAAAACATGCTCTGCTGAACTTTATATCAAATTAACAGATCACATATTCAAAAAATTGTTTTAGCAATTAACAAATTATTTCATCATTGGATAAATTATTGAGAAAAATCTGTTGATTGCTGAAATATTGATTTTAATATGTGACCTGGTAATTTGATATACACTCACCAGCGCACGTCATATTTTTTCATGATTAATCAAGCATGGAGAGCTACATCTTCCTTTCGAATTTCAACAATTCATAGTTTTCGAAAAAATGACTGATATACGTTCCGACTGCCGCAGATCGATCAATCAGATTTTGTGATTTTTCTACAAAACCTTGAAAGATAAAAAATTTCTTTCACCGTGGATGATTTACGGAATAATCACTGAAAATATGAGCTACTTTGTTTTTAGCTGAAAACATTCTTTGAATAGTTGTTTCGCCAAGTTGATATCAAGTTTGCGAAATATCTAATAATTTTTGAAATACAAGAGTGGCGATGTGTTTTTTTCTTTACCGATAAATCTCTGAAAAAGATGAGCTCGATTGATTTTTGCGGAAAAAATTTTTCGGATACTTGTTTCACTAAGTTGATATCCACTTAGCGACACATCTCATATTTTTTTGAATAAGAATAAATTACAGCTATTCCGAGTTTGATTCGCGATAGTTGTTTTGCTAACTATATACATGTTAAAAACACTACGTTACATACAGTACTCCATAAGGGATCCCATTCAGTTACCTCCAATGACCAGGAGGGATCAAAACATAGTCAGGCGGCTTCGGATTGGTCACTGTCGACTTACCCATGGCTACCTTATGAGCAACGAAGACCCTCCAACATGCCACCACTGTAACAGCCCCTTGACCATCCCTCACTTTCTGGTGGAGTGCCCGGAATATGTTAATGACAGGAGAAACAACAAAATAGAGCTGACCCTAAAAGAGATTCTCCTAAACTCCAGAAATTTCATCAACTTAATGAACTTCCTTAAGTCTATTCATCTCTATAGTCAAATTTGAAAATTTATAGTTTGTTAATTTGTTCATTACATTATTACACATGTTGTAAAAATAAACTGTAACCGTGTCAATGGCCCGAGCAGTCGAGACACATGAATTTAATAAAAAAAAAACACTCGTGAATGAGGAATTCCTCCAAAAAATTCGACTTATCGAATGATCACGCCAAATATTTCGTTCGAGGTATCGAGATATTCGAGTTATAGAAGTTCGACTTATCGAAAAAAAATTACACTAATTTGTCATCTTGGCGCTATTGCCGACCAATTTGATTCGAGTTATCGAAAATTCGATTTATCGAAGTTCGACTTATCGAAGTTCGACTGTATTTAAAAAAAAATGCTTGTATAAAGAATGAACTTCTCTATTATAGAAACTTAGAACTAGTAGGAAGCATACAATATCTTAAGCTCGAACCTGATAGGCCATATAAGATCATATCATTCGAGTATTCGACATAGTCAACCTTTACACTAATGCCCCTATTAGTAAATCCATCTCTGTACTTAAAGAATAATTGATGATACATTATATCTCAGACAATGACTTGTATTTAGATAACATGGAGTTCATCCACGTAGAACTACAATACTTCTTTCAGGAAATTAACTGTATATTGAAGATTAAATTCACATTAGGCCACTCCATATCGAATTCTTTATATTCTCCGGATATAAAAATGACGATAACACCTTTTGTTTAGACATCTACAGAAAGCCAACAGGAACACATTCAATTATCGGTTTTAGACCTAATTATGACCAACAATAGGAGAACAGCTTTGAGATTTTATATGGATCGTACTATCGATTTAAATGAAGAATTCATGCTTTTTTCCGAATTTTATGTGTTTTGTTTCGAAAAACTTTTCTCTAGCTCTTAAAAAATCACCCTATCTTTAACAGAGTAGATACTCAACTAGCTAAATAATAAAAAAGTACTTGACACAATTTATCAGATTGGAAAGAAGAGAATCAATATCCAAAACAGTTCAAAGACAAAATTCTAACATGTTTCAAAAGAAAACTAAAAATTAACAAATCTATTCGCAATTGTTAACTAAAAAATATATCCACACTAAACTAAGACCATGAAAAGATAGATACCACTAAGAAAAAATACAATTATACATTAACAACAAGTAAACGACGCGAATATATTGATTGAAAATAAGCTTAAAAATAAACAAGAAAAATTCAGTTTGTGTATGTTATTTCATACATGTACAAACTGCACTTTTTTCACATAGGAATTACTATTTGCAATGTCAAGAGAATATTCAATTAACATAAAAAAATTGATGCTTTTCTGCTATAGGCCCACATCTAGACGACTCTTATCATGAAACTCGTCATGAAATCACATTTGATAATCTAAAAATTCTACACAATTACAAAAATTATTTTAAATTTTGAAAATACTAGAATTTGACATCAGAAACTACTCATATCCGTTTCCGTCTCTTCCCCAGTTAATACTCTTAACATGAAATAACAGTCGAGGATCTGAAAATTCAACCAACCTAAAAAATTATTTTATATTTTGAAAATACCTGAATTGGACATCATAAACTGCTCATATCCGTTTCCGGCCTTTCCAAAATCAATACCACGCTGAAACGGTCTTGAAAACTTTCTGCTATTTTTCAGAGAATATGCTGATAAAAGTGAGAAAAACATGAAACTTGAAAATTAAATAGAAGAATAAGTATCTGAATATAATTAATCCTTTTTTTAAATCAAAATACGGTAAGTTGCACTCCCTTAACCTCAAATTCTTCAAACTTGATCTCATCCTAACAAACATCTTCATATTATATCACGTGTTTACTTTCAGCTGGTCTAATAAATAAACATAAATTGGTAGCCTTCGAATAAGAAAAATTTCAAAAAATGTTTTTTTTTATCAAATCAACAATATAACCTTAGAACTAAAAATATGGGAGAATTTCTATTTTAAGTAGAAATACATTCCATAATAATAATGAAGGCCTTTATTCAATTTCGTGGAATAGAAACATTTATATTTGTTACAAATTGAGGCAAAAAGAAATTGACCATTGACCTAACTTTACTGACATAATTTCATGAATGTAGAAACACAATGGATAAAAATGATTCTACTTGAGGCGCTCAAAGGAGACATGGGTTCATTATTTCATTTCAATGTTGTATTTTGTTTGCTTATTACACTCCATATATGGTCAGTCATTATCAAATATATCGAGCCTAGACTGTGAATAGATAAAATTTTTGAAAAGAGGGGTTGATTTCAGAGAAGTAAGTACCTGCTTGTTGGATATAAATAAGGGATCTTTCTAAGGGAACTCCATTATGTTTCATGCCTTCAAAGCATTACCAAGTCTTCAGAGTTGCATCGTGTCTTCAGCGTGTTATCGTGTCTCTGAAAGTGAATTATTTAGTGAGTATTTCTACCATAACATTATCTTATTTTTTTCCATTCCAATGCATTTTCAAAGAAGCTCATATGAATGTTATATACAATTTTTTTAATCTCCACTTGTGATAAATATTCGTTACTTCTTCCTATACTTTTCTAGAGAGTTGCAAAATCTGAAATGATTTCTTCATGAAATCTGAATAAAGGCTTATTTGTTGATTGATTATTTCTCGATCGGTCGATAGCTCTTGGAAATTGTGGGCTAGGAGAATGATTCAAATTTTGGAATCGGCACTCGGCAGTACTCATCGCATAAGCTCGAATTGTTTGTTGACTCTACAGGTGGTCCGGAAGTGGAGAATGCCAAATTTTATATCATTCTCATAATCTCCATGAAATTCCGATTTCGAAATAACCCACTTGTCATCATTTATCAGTGTCACTTTCTGACGTAGGCCACTTTTTTCGACAAATTTTATGGATATTATAGAGATCATATCTTGAAAACCGTTCGCAATAATTTTATCAATATTCTTTATTAAATTTCTGAAAAGTTTTCAAGTCTTCTGCGAATCCATGGATCACTATACCGGTAGTCCGAAAGGCAACGCGATTTTTCGAAAATGGCCTCAAAAAAATGTTTTGAATTTTTTTTATCTGTCGGATACCCTAGTGGGTATCTGTTTTTTTTATCAAAACTACTTTCATTGACGAATATTGAAATTTCTACCTGTTCTACCAATATTAATCCGTGGGCAGTCCAGGCAAGTGATATTTGTGAGTACACCTGATATTTGAAGTTTAATCATTCGGTTTTCATTATTGGCTGATGGTATTGTTTGTTTTGCAGCTACAGTCAAAATATTGACTGTAGGCTACAGTCAATATTTTATCTTGCGAATAATGTTGTTATTAGAATACTGATATTTCCGTGAAATGTGAAGCTGACGAGTTCATTTTCAGGTGAACTAGATATAAATGGATAAACTTCTTTCAATCATTTTATATTCACGAATTGTGTCATTGATTTATTTCTCAGAGATTTATGGTATCCATTTCCGTATGCCACTTGTTTTATTAGATTTTTCACTTTTCGAAAATTATCAATATAAAATGTACCTATATTTCGCATTTCTAAAGGTTCTTTGGAATTTTTGAACATTATTGAGGCTATTTTAATCGGCAGAATTGATGAAACTAGTGAAATTTCATAGCATGGGGTACCGATTATAGAACATTCCTCTAAACGTATCCAATTTAAAAAAGGATAAAATTATAATGAAACAAATTGCCTACAACAATAGACACCATGTATCTGTGCTAGGTTAATAAATAAAAGAACATGAATGTTAAAATGTCATGAAAGAAGTTTATCCATTTCTAATTAATCTGGGAAAAAGTACGCCAGCCTAACATATCTAGGAAATATCAATATTCTGTTATAAACATTATTCACAAGACCAAATATCGAAGTTGAATTCAAAATTAACAATACCATCAATAAATTCATCAAAAATAATAAGAAGCGAATGGATAAACTTCACTCATCAGGTGTATATAAAATCGCTTGTCTGGACTGCCCCTAGATTTATATTCGTGAAACAGGTTAAGATTTCTATATTCCTCTATCTGAATATGAAACAAGCTTTAATAATAAGCTCACCTCTTAGAAAATAATTTTTTTATAATTTGAAAATTTTACGCATGGAGTATAGAAATCAATGAAATGAATAAACACTATGTACAAATTATTACAGAAAAAACAGCAAAACCATTCAGCTGAAAAGAAAAAACAAGTTCTACACTCAATGAAATTTTGTGTGCGTGACATAGGTGCACTACGCAATGTTCTTTTCGCTACCTACCTGAGTAGTTAATAATATATACTTCAATATAAATATGTCGTGATTTCTTTAATGTATTGCAGACGAGGACAAACTTATATCTATCTTTTCGGGATAAAACCCTTTCCATAGTAGAAATTGATTCTATTTTATTTTTATATCAACATATTTTAATTTTCACAACATGTTTCGCACTTTTCATTTGTCCCCGCCTGCAATACACAATAGCAGTTCCCTAGAATTAGATTGGTCCTGGTAACTCGACATAGTTTTTCTATTAATGTTTTCATTTAATTTCAGGATAACAACTGAAAATTTGGTGGAATTGGAGAATAACTTCGCCTTGTGGTTTCTAACCAATTCTCAAAATTCAACACTTTGTTGCAAAAAATAAAGTGACTACTGAATCAACTAGTTGCTTATAGCAACAATGGTTGATATTGGAGTAAACGGACATGAGAAAGTGTGCTATAAATTAGTGCTTACAGGAGGTCCTTGTGGTGGCAAAACCACTGGACAGACAAGACTGTGCACATTCTTCGAGAATCTTGGTTGGAAGGTTTTTCGAGTACCAGAAACTGCATCGGTTTTGCTCAGTGGCGGAGTCAAATTCAGCGAGCTGAGTGAAGCTGCGGCTGTGCAATTCCAAGAGAATCTCTTGAAGACGATGATGCAAATCGAGAATACTTTTTTCGAACTCGGTCGAAGTTCATCCAGAAACTGTCTTATCATTTGTGACAGAGGAAGTATGGACGCATCAGCTTACATTGCCAAAGAGAAATGGGAGAATATGATGAGAGAAAATGAGTGGAATAACGTAGAATTGAGGGATAACCGGTACAATCAAATCATCCATATGGTTTCGGCTGCCAAAGGAGCTGAGGAGTTTTACACAACAGAAGAACACAGTTGTCGTTCAGAAGGTGTGGAACTAGCTCGAGAATTGGATACAAAGGCAGCATCCGCCTGGATCGGTCATCCCTATTTCGACGTCATCGACAACTCCACAGGGTTTGAAGGCAAAATGAGGCGTCTGATAGGATCAGTTTGCCAAAACATGGGACTTGATACAGGAGATCGTCTGTTGAAAAATTCCAAAAAGCGGAAATTCTTAGTCGGTGCACCCCTTCCCAGAAGTTCTGCGTTTCCCACTTACCAAGATTTCGAGGTCGTTCATAACTATCTGATCTCGAAATGTCATAATCAGGTTAGATTAAGGAAAAGGGGACAAAAAGGAAATTTCACTTACATACATACTGTAAGGAGAAAAACTGAACCAAGTGGAAAGATTATTGAGGTGAAAACTCAAATATCGCAAAGAGACTACATTCATTTACTTGCACAAAGGAATGATGCTCATTTCACCATATTCAAGCGGAGAAGATGCTTCCTGGTAAATAATGAATACTTTCAACTTGATATTTACCAGGAACCTGGCCATTCAAGGTGCAAGGGGCTCATGCTCCTAGAAACATATTCTACATTGGATGATCAAAATTTAATTGACTCTTTGCCAAAGTTTCTGAACATAGAAAAGGAAGTCACAGGCAATCCAGATTACTCAATGTACAATCTTTCCTTGAGAGAAGATTGGTCAACGTCGAAAAGGTTCTCCTATAACTGATATGCTGGCCAATAGACGTGAAAAAATAAAAAAAATAAAACTAGTCCCCCAATCTACCCCAACATGAACGGCAAAGCAGTTTACTTTTTGAGGGGTTCATAGAAAATTTTGTCTTCGCATAACGTGGGAGTGATGTATTCCCCAATTGCTCATAGTATACCCAATGTCACGTATACGAGGTGATAAATATATATTCGACTGCGTTCGAGAACAAAAAGCTCAATACACTTAGATGCAGGCTCTAAAAAAATCGTTTGGGAACATAATTCACAAAATCAAAGCAGGTGTAGATGGAATTTGGAAATATATCCATATATTTCGGTGAAACTGAAATAATTTTCAAATCGGTGAATAGTTGTTTACTGCAACACGAGCGCACCTAAGAAATCATCATATCTTCGGAATCATTTGGTGAGTTTTCTCAACATCCTCATTATTATCAGAAAAATCAAGATTTTGGAAGAATTTTTCTTTCCCTCTTCTTTTTTTTCATGAAGAGTCCAATTTTTAGCATTGAAACGATCATCAATTGATAATCATTCAGCTCCAAGTAAATTGTTCGATATTTCATTTTCAAAGTCAAATATCGCATAAACGAATGATCAAATCAAATAAACGAATGATCAAATCACATAAACGAATGATCAAATCTCAAAAAAATTTATACAGACGTTTTCCGAAGGAAGACTTCTTTTCAACAACTTTTCGTACGACCCATTTTCCTCATCAACATTTAAGGGAATGAAGTGGCCGCGCAGAAGTATAAATATGATGGGTTTGAAGTAAAAGAAAGTCCCCACGAAAACGAAGTGGATGGGTCCGATCGTTTTTCCAAAATCTTGATTTTTTTACCCGAAAAGAGCTTTGTTTCCATATCAAAGTGACACCCTGTACACAAATGGTCATCATTGACCTTGACTCATAATGACATCACTGTACTGATTGGATTTCAGGATATCGACGAACAATTTTAAGAAGAACGAAAATTAGTCAGTCATACTGCTTCAAACTAACATAGAAATGGAATTTAGATAATGAAGCAAATGCAAACAAGAATTGAGTTGGAGAATTTCGACAACGTCCTTGGCCATGGTGCAGGATGCAGTATGAAGGTTGAAGATCCCAGCTTGTGGTAATATGGCCAGAGATTTCAGGAAAATACAACGTTATCAAGGAATATTATTTGCATGAATTTTGTAGAATTCAATTTCCATCTGCAGTATATGAATTTATAACAATAAAATAAAAAGTGTTGTTATGAAAATCGACTTTTATATGAGTAAAATATCCCTGTACATTTTCCCAGAAAAAGTGATCTTATAATATCACAAAGACTATGTTACTATCATGTTATTTGGCAACATTGTTAAACCATTTTCCAAGCAAAACGAAATTTAGGACAGTGAAATATAAACGAAAAGCATGGGGAAACTGATTAAATAACTCATGATGTCCGGAAGACATCATTACTAAATTCTTCATCCTTCAATCACGCCTAACGTCCTACATAATCTCAATACTGAGGATTCATTCAGAAGCTCGACTCACAACTAACTTCCAACGAGGTTTCTAAAACGAAACGAACGCCAAACAGAAATGTTGTAACATAATCACAAATAGAATTGCAAATCCTTCAGAATGAGGGAATATGAGTCACTCGTAATTTGAAACAGTTAATATCTATAAACAGCACTCTGATCATTCAAAATTCAGTTGTAAAATATGTTTTATAAAAACCTTGAAGAAGACATTGATATCACAACATCCATTGCCAATGGAAAAGATATAAATTATTTGCCTACAAACATCCAGACTTAATAAAACCAAAAATTACAAACTTTCAGTACATCAATAAACAAAAAACTATCAGCGGCGAACTCAGCATTCATAACAGGAAACATGTAGAAATTTCCATTCATATCCTTATACAATTGAACCCAACGACGCATAATCTTTGTTTAGATTAATAATGGCCCCAAAACTCCATTGAACACGGAAGAAATAGAAAGAAAAAGATTATAAAATTGGGTGACTTCAACGTTGGAAATACTACCTGGAACTGTGCTATTCGAACTATAATGGTGCAATTCTTGGAAAGTAGACCGACAAATCCATTATCCCGAACATTCCAAGAGATTCCTACAACTACTCTATTCGGCTCACAATGATTGTAAATCCCTGTCAACAATAGACTTATATGATAACAAAGAACCTAGAAAGTACCTAGACTTCAGCATTCGGGAATAAGACCATTTCCTAGTAATTGCCAAGCAATTCATGGGAACCAATAATGAAATCTATTCTCAAAACGTTTCTTCAGAACTCCTTCGCAAATTGTTTTGTGCTGATAAGTTGTGGCTTATTAATTTTCTGATTTGTATTTGAATTTCATCAACTTCAATTCTGAATAATGGTTCGATCAACGAAAATGCACAAAATAACAATTTTACAAATGAGTGGTTACGGAGATAACACCCGATCACAGAAAGTAAGTCGCGTGTTTCATGAAAATTTTGCAAGTTGACCGCTTATATCCTAAGGCACAATAAGTAAAATAGAGTTTCGGGAGTTTGGGCAGATTGAAAAAGCAGCTGCCAAAACACTGTGTGAGGATGTGAAATTAGATAATATGGTGCTTGAGTTCAGAAGAAAATCCAATTAGAGTAGAGATGTCTCCACAACATCCGATGTCCGCCATACATTGATTCTAAGCATATTAAAACAAAATAAAATGCATCCCTATAAAATGATACCTACCCAGGAGTTCTGGAAGAGGATTTTTATAGGAGAACTAATTTTTGTGAGCAAATGTTGGATAACAATATTATCCAATGAGTAATCGTTTGGTTTACTGATGAGTGCACATTTTCTCATAACGGCCATGCTAATGTTGAAATTTCCCGATACTATAGACAAACGAAAGTCCTCACTGGATGAGAAAGGAACACACGCAATACCCTCAAGGTGATTGTTGGGCAGGAAATGTTCGAAACCATATCATAATAATAATAATAACATTTATTGATCCAGTAAGACAAGAAGGAAAATTTGGACAAGACGTCACAGTGTACAAATTCAAAAACAAATTATTCACCAACAGAAAAATCATCATCATCCAAATATTAGCCGACACTATAATGAGGCTTCCTCTGTAGTATACTCCATTCACTTTTATAAAGTATCGCGGTTAGCCATGGTTCAGGTTTATCAAGTTCTTTCACTTAATACTGACGCAGGTTGGCACTCGTGAAAATCAAGCGACATTACCAAGACTTCTTTCTATTTACTCTTCAATAAATTTGTAAATGGAGTTAGTTCTTCTAAGATTTAACTTTGACACAGGTTTCGTAGTACTACTACATTTTTATACTGGAGTATTTCAAGTTGTGCAAAAAGATATTCAAATGTCTTCTGTAGGTTTTTCTTGAGAATTTTGAGAAGTGGGGGGGAATTCCATAGGCCCGTCTGTTCCGTTCGTTTTTCTGGGTTATTCGAGTACTTTTATTCTGAATGAAAGAAGAGAAAAAGGTCCTTAGGTTCCTCAATCTTTATTTTTTGACGACTAGTTTCGAGACTTTAAATAAGTCTCATTCTCAAGTCTTCTAAAGCTACAAAAATTATTCCAAATTAGGTGTAGAGGTCATAAATTATAAAATCAATTACACTTACATACAGGCTACTAATTAAGAAAACACAAATAAATATATAATATAATAAAGAAAGGTCTTCATCACGAAACAAAATGACCAAGATGGAGTCAATACCTATTCGAATTAACATTCGAAAACATCTTCACAACAAAATTATGATTTTTAAAAAGACAAATAACGCGACATCTAGATTATGGAACGAACAGGTGTTGATCAAATATGCAGAACAAGGACAGTAAACTGTGATCAAAGTTGAAGAAAATACACTCCTACACAAGATGTCGTTCAAAGTAATGAAATATAGACAGGCGAGAAGTCACAACCAACTTGTTTATTCAAAATATTATTATTATTGTTTTTACGACCCTTCAGGATTTCCATGTTCTCCAAATTATCTAACAGGGGGCCCTTATTTGCCAAGTGTAATATTGTGAAATTTGTATGCATGTCGAATGTGTGACCGGTGTCTATAAGATGGTTAGCAAAATGTGAAAAGCCAGTTTAATTTGGATTGAGACAACTTAAATGTTCCTTTATCCGAGTTTTAAAGTTCCTGAAAGTTCTCCCTATATAAAACGCGTCACAGGAATTACAAGAAAGTCTATAGACTCCACTACGATCCACAGGTGCAATTGTATCTTTGTTATTTATCAGTTTTCTCTCCAAACTGTCAATAAACTTGAAAGATATCCTTACAAAAGGTTTGAGGATGTTCGCCAATTTGTAAGAGAATTTATTGATGAAAATTTCACAATATTACACTTGGCAAATAAGGGCCTCCTGTTAGGTAATTTGGAGAACATGGAAATCCTGAAGGGTCGTAAAAACAATAATAATAATATTTTGAATAAACAAGTTGGTTGTGACTTCGCGCCTGTCTATATTTCTTTATTTTGAACGACATCTTGTGTAGGAGTGTATTTTCTTCAACTTTGATCACAGTTTACTGTCCTTGTTCTGCATATTTGATCAACACCTGTTCGTTCCATAATCTAGATGTCGCGTTGTCTTTTTAAAAATCATAATTTTGTTGTGAAGGTGTTTTTTTGTAATTCGAATAGGTATTGACTCCATCTTGGTCATTTTGTTCCGTGATGAAGACCTTTCTTTATTATACTCTCTGTATAAAAAGTACCCGGAAAATGTTATTTAAATGAACCGCCAAAAAGGAATCGGTAATTTTTTTTTTCTTAAAGTTGGTAGGACCTTCCTTTATTACCAAGCCAAATTTGAGCACGATCTGTCAACTAGTGTGTTTACAACAGCTGTCAGTATAATAATAATAATAATAATAATTTTCTTGTGCCGATTCATTGAAAATGTTGAAAAAAGCCTTTGGTGATAATTGTATGTCAAAAACACAAGCATACGATTGGTACAAATCATTCAAAGACGGTCGTGAGGTGGTCGAAGATTTGCCCCGTTCTGGACGGCCTTCAACGTCAACAACCGACGATAACATCATCCAAATCAAGAATTTAGTGCTCGAAAATCGTCATTCAAGTGTTAGAGAGTTGGCTCGAGAGTTGAGCATTGATAAAATGACCGTTCATAACATTTTGACTAATGTTTTGTGTATGAAACGCGTCGCAGCAAAACTCGTTCCAAAAGAGCTGAATTTTTTGCAAAAAGAGCATCGAAAGCAGGTCTCTGAAGACATGGTTTCTCGAGCTGCTAGTGATCCAAATTTCATGAAACGAATCATAAGTGGCGATGAGACATGGGTCTATGAGTATGACACGTTAACAGCTCAACAATCGACCGAATGGCGCCTACCAAACGAGCCGAATCCGAAAAAACCACGTCAAAGTCGATCGAAAATTAAAGTTTTGCTCACTGTTTTCTTCGATTATCGTGGTGTTGTGCACTCAGAATTTCTTCCTGAAGGACAAACAGTGAATAAGGAGTATTCGAGTATTACTTGGGTGTATTGAGGCGTTTGCGTGAGAATGTTCGTCGTAAACGGCCAGATTTATGGAAAGACAATTCGTGGATTTTGCATGATGATAACGCGCCGTCGCACCGAGCAATAATTATTAAGGAATACAAGACCAAAAACTCAATAAATACCATCGAACAACCGCCGTATTCACCTGACTTAGCTCCGTGCGACTTTTTTCTATTCCCAAGACTCAAATTGCCCCTACGTGGAACGCGTTTTGAGTCCATTGAAGCCATCAAAACAAATTCGCAACGAGAACTGAAGGCCATACCTTTGGCGGCGTATGAGCGGTGCATGGAAAAGTGGGTTCGCCGATATCATAGTTGTATTGTAAGCAATGGGGACTATTTTGAAAGAGACAAAATAAATATTGATGATTAAATTTAAATTTATGTGTTTTTTTTACAATTCCGGGTACTTTTTATACAGAAGGTATTATATATTTATTTGTGTTTTCTTAATTAGTAGCCTGTATGTAAGTGTAATTGATTTTATAATTTATGACCTCTACACCTAATTTGGAATAATTTTTTGTAGCTTTAGAAGACTTGAGAATGAGACTGATTTAAAGTCTCGAAACTAGTCGTCAAAAAATAAAGATTGTGGGACCTAAGGACCTTTTTCTCTTCTTTCATAATGAGTCACCCACATTTGTCAATCTCAAGTTTACTTTTATTCTTTTTCCGAATGAACTATCACAAAGTAACGGACTATTCTGTTCATTATTTTCCAGTAAAATTTCAACACTCGTTTCTTGAAAGAAAATAGCATAACTGAATCTTCCAACTATTTTTATATACGTGAAATATTTCTAGTATTAACAGAGAAAACGTTTCTACAGCATTCGCCAGGTCTTTGAAATTATTGAATTCACATAATATTTTCTCAAATTCATTATTTTCTCAAAGTAAATGAACATTTTGATAAATACGTATGTAATTAATATGATTTTTATGCAGAAACGACAACGGTGTGGGCGTATCTGACAGATGAATGACCATAAACTAACATTTTCAAAATATAGGTACGCGGTGAAATGTGTCAGAATTCCCAGGCAAACCGCGATACTTTATAAAAGTGAATGGAGTATATATTTTTCACTTTATTCTTGAATTAATTTCAAACGGAATGGCCAGCAAGATCCTCTGATCTCAACCCATTAGATTTCTTTTTATGGGGATACGTGCAGAGCTTCTTGTACAAAACTGAACCCTTCGATTTGAAAGACCTAAAAGGTTGAATAACGCTTGCTATCAGTCGATCATTCCTGAGATATTGAAAGATGTTGACAAAAAATTACATTTCGTTACGAGGTGTTTTTGACCTTATTTTCAATTTTCCAGCTCAAAATACTTGCTTGAAGGATAGAAAAGTATCAGGAAGGCTGATACGAAGGTGCGCACCAGGAACAGAACTTGTTGATTGGCTGCTCAGTTTATCAACTGGCATCCACACAAGACCCCAAGCTGCTGGCATGTGGCAATGTCTTCTAGAAGAGGGGGTTATTTCTCATGGTGAGTAGATTCATTGTTCTCACTAAAACTAAAGGAATCATTTGAAAAACAAAAAATCTTCACATTATTTCCGTCCTAGTTTGCTTATACAAATCTTCTGTGTTAAATTAAGTATGGTGGTTGCAAGATCTATCTTTGAAAGATATTTTCTTTAGTTTCATAACTGCTTTGGATTGAAAAGCCTCCAGAGCCTTTGCCCTTATGATCTCACTTTTGCTAGCCCCTTTATGTTCATAATAGAAAAGCGTAGCTTTAATCTACAATACCTATCGAGTTGTGATTGGTGGTAAAGTCGCTCTTGAAGTTCGTAAAAGAACTCAAATAATGAATAATTAATAGTAAATTTTAATCTTCCTTTTCCTTCAAATGTCGAAGTCTACATTTATTTATCAAATTCTATTTTCAGTCAATAAGGAGCAACCATTCAAGGATAAGTGCTTTCTTTACCGGTTCTGGCAAGATGAAGAGGGTGCTACAGCACTCCCTCCCTTAGAAGATATTGCCACTGCCGAAGATCAGCTACAGGAATCTCTGGTGACGCTCATAAATAGAGGCCCCGATGCATATTTAAGGATGATATTGAGAAAAGCGTGAGTAGATCGGAATGGACTTAATGAATGGCAATAACTTAATCTGTAATATCTGCTTCTATCATCCTCTGTGACTTTTTTCGGGAGATATTCCATCATATATATCCCTTCTGCATTCCCAAAAGTCTAATATATTCTTTTTATGAATGTTCGAAATTAACTATGAATACATAGTTGAAATTTTTCATTCTAGGAGTCATGAGAGAACGACAGATGATTTGGAGACCATATATGAAGAACTTCTTCATATAAGAGCTGTAGCACATCTTTCGAATTCTGTAAAAAGGGAGTTGGCATCAGTAGTAGTTTTTGAAGCACACCCTAGAGCTGGAACAGTCTGTAAGTAATGAATGTTTGTATTCCATTATTCAATGGAGAAACTCATAGCTGAAACCAAACATAATTCTCTGGTCATACATGGCTATGGTACGCCCCATTATCACCTGTGTGTCTTCAGTATGGTTTATAAAATCAGAAGCGGTCACCTCACGCAATCCTCTGCAGGCACTGGCAAGGTTTACATGTGTAGGTGTTACTGTAGGTGGAATACTTAATTTGTCTTCCCTACATCTACATTTTTGGAAATGTGGCTTGCAGAACGCCTAGAGCATCTCATTAGAAAGCAAGCTCCTACACGGTAACTGGGTGGTTCATATGAGGATCTTGAATGAAATAGACTCGCACCTCTTGACAGAACCCTCTAACGTAATGTCCACTCTCGCCGTGTCACGCAAAGAAGCCTATCCAGCTAACGCGAGTAAAGCTCCGGTGTAATGTTCCAGAATGATCGAAAATATGAGATGTTGACATCATTTACGATTTGCTCCTAGACAGGAACTGCATTCTTATTGAATGTTTCTGTTAGTAATTTGGTGTTATCAAAGGATCGAAATTAAATTGCGAAATTTGGCAGAAGCATACGAACAAAACAAAAATTGCAAATGGAATAAATGTTGGTAAAAATAGCCTGTTAAGATATGAATGAATTTCGGTTTACCCCTGAAAGAAAACAAATGGATTTCGAGTTAAGGGAATACTATCCGAAAAACGGTATTTTTCGGAAGGAAATGCCTAGAGAAAGAATTCCAATATTCGGGTAGGCACGGTCGAGTAGAAACTCCTTAGGGAAGAACGAAAATAGATCCAAATATGAAGAGATGCTACGGCAGTTCAATAATTCGATTTCCGGGAGTGCGTTGCGAGTGCCTTCAACAGAATTGAGCGTATGCTCCAGCGACGTATTTCATTCAATGTTGTGGAATTACCAATTTTCCTCATGCACACGCATCGTTTTGTTATGGAAATATGTACGACAGACATATAGGAAAACAACATATTGGTATGGATAGGATAGCAGGAGATGCAGGTGCCGTAGACTTTTACCAAATTGAAATTTTGTCAGCCACAGAAAACCGATGACATTGCAATAACCCTGTCAGGATTTAATCTACTTACCGCATTTTCTCTCTTTTAAATGAGGCTGAATTCCTCACACATTTTCAGCAGAGAGGAGCCTGCCAGCCTGCGTTTCGTGACTAAAGCGTAAGGTTTTTAATTTGAAATTAATTGAATAATTTTCTGATGATTGATGTACCTAATTCAGAAAGAGAAAATAACATGAAGTTGATGAATATGAAAAATTCAAGATTTATAATGAAATCAATAATCTTAATGCAACCAATTCATTCAGAAGAGAAAATTCGCCTATGTCACCATCAATAGTTTCATCTCGTTTTTCTGAAATAATTCCCCCCCCCCCCCTGCATAGTCCCTTTGAAATAGCTCCATATAAATTGGGTGATATTTCATTCTCGAAGACGACTGTTACGTAAACGAATGATCAAATCTCACAGATTCACAGGCATATTCAGAAGGAGAATTAATTTTCACCAACATCGCACAATCCTTATTCGAATTCGTAAGCCTGGGATAGCCGCGAAACGAAATGAGATGATATGATGATATTTTCAATGAAAAAAATGCCCCTCAAAAAATTGATAGAGCTATTTTCCAGAATCTTGATTTATCTACTATGAAAGATCTCTGTTTCCTTTTCAATGTGACATCCTGTAGAGACGATCTCAAAATATTTGGCGGAAACTACAAAATAAAAGGATCACACTCTTCCGAAAACTGAGCTCATCGCAAAATATAAAAAACGGTTTACCAAAGTACTCAACAGCAAACTATCTACTGTAAACCAGATTGACCCTGAATTCTTGGACTTTTAGGACGAAAATATCGCAGAAATATCTCTTTTGACGTTTATAAATGCGAGCCAAAACTGAGGAATTTCTAACGCCTATCCAGGATCGAGTAAAAAGCACTGGTAACCACGAAAAGCACTGTTCGCTGCGCAGTTGGCGATTCTATTGAATATATTATCGCCGATTGCGGACATCGCATAACTAGGCCGAAAGAATCATCAGTCAAAGCTTGTTCACTGCAAATCGCACTTACGCATGGTTTTTGATTGTTTACGTGTGCACAGCGGTGTTGGAAATATGCAGAGTACCTAGTTCTATAATTCAATGGAGGTAAAACAACCTGGAGAACGAATCGAAGCTATTCTGATATTTGGGGAAGTTCGATGTAATTACTACCTGGCAATAAATTTATTCAATGCGAGACATCCCGAGAGCAATAGTCAGGGAATATCTGGAAGAATTATTATCTAAGTTCACACGGAAGTGTTCAGCCCAGGAAACGTTCAGGCCATCTTGATGTTCCTGAAGACAATGAAGTTAACGTAGTTGCTAGTGGGAGACTTTATGGACGGACTGTATAATAAATCGCAGAATATTTATATTAAGGTCGGCGTTTAAAGCGAGTAGGAAAGATCAGCCGGTAGAGGCGCCACCGTCCATTTTAAGAAATATCTCCATAGAACTTACATTATCACAATAAGTTCTATGAGTATCTCTCTAATCATGAATGAAATGTGCAATGGCGCTCTCTATCCGAAAATCGCCGAACTATGAAATAAGCTAATTTGTGGGTAAAGCAGGAATTTTTTCCCGCGAAAATTTGAATTTGGCCATTCTCTGCCAATTCCGTATTTCAAGTTGATCTTCTGAAGGAAATTATTAGTAGATTCACTTTTAATCGGAAGTTGAACTATTTTCATAAGTCTTTCTGTTGAAATAAAACAGAAGCATGGGTTGGCTCATTTTCTTCTATTTTTGAAAGGAAAAAAATTGACTGTCGGAATGAAATCGATTAAAATTATTTCAACAAAAACCCTAATCCTTTCTGAGTTCACCCACAAACTTTCAGTTCTCAAAGTGATACCGTTTTCGAAATCAACTTGAAATAAAAACACACTACATTGAACGCCCACCTTAAACATCATTCCTTCCATACTGGGTGTTCCTTAATAAGTGTTTCAACGGTAAACTATAGGTTTCTCGTGATTCCTTCCATACAGAGTGTTCGTTAATAAGTGTTTCAACGGTAAACTATTGGTTTCTCGTGAAAAATAACATTTTTACTTCTCTTCCAATTTCCTCTGGGTCTTCGTTTCAGAGAAACAGGTTGTCAAAAATGTCAATTTTCTCAGTTTTTTTGCTACTATTTCAGGAACCTTTCGAATTACAGAATCGACTTTGTACAAACGTTGTCACTTATGATGGCTACTTTCTTGTATTTACCTACTTAATTAGACGAACCAGTGACAGAGATATTGAATTTGCACAAAGGTTTTACCCCCAAACTCTTACACCACTGAATAAATTTGCATTTGCGTAGCAAATTCTCATGTGCCAATGTGTTTTACATAAAAATGGTACCTACTCATGGTTCATTATTCTGAAGTGAACCGTTTTCGAGAAAACTGGCATTTCATGATCGAAACCAATTCGCTGACGCATGGTGAATTTCTTGTAATTGAAAAATTGAGTAGTGAAAATTAAAAAGATTAATGATTTCAACAAAATTTGACAACCAGGTTTTAAGTTTGAATTGCAAAGTTATTTTTCATTATTTTTAGCGACCGTAGCTAACAAGATTACAAGAATTTTTCCAATTAAAAGAAATTTACAATGCGTTGGCAGTTTGATCTTAAAATGCCAGTTTTCTCGAAAACTGTTCTGTTTAGGGTGATAAACCAGGAGCACCTTTTTTATGTAAGACACATTGGCGCATCAGAGTTTGCTGTGCAAATGCAAATATGTCCTGTGATGTAAAAGTTGGGGGGGGGGGGCTTTGTGCAAATTCATTATCTCCGCCATCACTGGCACGTCTAATAAAACTGGGTAAAGTGCAAGAAAGTACCTTTCATTAGTGACAATTTGTGTACAGAAACTCAATTCTGTAATTCAAACGGTTTCTGAAATATTAGCAAAAAACTGAGAAAAATATAGATTTTTGACAACCTGTATTTCTGAAATGAAGATCCGAAGGAAAAAATGGAAGGAAAAAATTAAATTTTAATCTGTTATCCGGATAGTATTCCTATAATCTATTCACTTTTATAAAGTATCGCGGTTAGCCATGATATAGGTTTAGTTCTTTCACTTGAAACTTACGCAGATTGGCACTCGAGAAAATCAAGCGACATTGCCAAGGCTACTTTCTATTTGCTCTTTTTTAACTTTGTAAATGTAGTTTCTTCTAAGGTTCAACTGTGACGCAGGTTTCGTAGAACCACTACATTTTCATACTGGAGTATTTCAAGTTGTGAAAAAAGGTATTTGAATGTCTTCTGTAGGTATTTCTTGAGAATTTTAAAAAAGTGGGGAATTTCATAGGTTCGTCTGTTCCGTTCGTTTTTCTGGGTAATTCGAGTTCTTTTATTCTTTTTCCGAATGAACTATCACAAAATAACGGACTATTCTGTCCATTGATTTCCGTAAAAGAAAATAGCATAACTGAATCTTCCAACCATTTTTATATAGTGGAATATTTCCAGTATAAACAGAGAAAAGGTTTCTTCAGCATTCGCCAGGCCTTTGAAATTACTGAATTCACATAATATTTTCTCAAATTCATTATTTTCTCTCAAAGTAAATTAACGTTTTGATAAATACGTAATTACTACGATTTTAAAGTAGAAACGACAACGTAGCGAGCGTTTCTGACAGGGTAATGGCCATAACCTAACATTTTCAAAATATAGTTCTTTTTAAACGATATTTTGAAATTGGTATTTTCTCTCTTTTCTTTTCATAATTTAATACGTAGTTATAAAATCAATATTTTCAAGTAAATTTCAGCACTCTTGTGATAAAAAAAGCTGTTGACTCATTGTGATAGGAATTTATTTTGTATTGAATGCTGCAAATACAGTAAGTTATACGATTTCGAAATCTCAATGAAACAGTATTTTTTTAATTTGGCACTCAGGAGACCATATTTTTTCACACCACTTGAGTTTAAACTAAGAAAGAACATAAGCAAAACATAAAATCTGAGCTAGATCATTGTTCAAAAAACAATATACATGCGCCCCAAAAATCATATTAGATTACATTCGATAGTGCATCAATCCAGGAATATTATCGAAGAAAGAGATTGAAAAAACTCGTTCATTTGGAGTCTTGCCATCAATAAAAGGGGCAAAGAATGTTATTATCTTGAATTTCCGGAAATGTGGAAAACCTCGAAAACCGAGGTTCTGAACCGTCACAATTTCCACTACGCGTAGGTACCATATTATCCATTCATTAAAGGTGCAGACACATTGTTATCACGTCACGTCACATCACGTCATCTTCCCAAAATGTGCAACCACGATAATGCATGGAACTTAGAGCATAGGAAGAGAGACACACCTTTCAGTAATAAATAGTGAAGCCAAATTATCAGAACTAAACTGGGTGATTGTACCACTACGGAATCAAAATGTAGTAAAAATTTTTGCAACATTGTATCTGCTGTCACGTTATAACACTGAAAGCACGCAAGATCTATATTCCGCAAATTTACATTTTCTGAATGCACGTGATTTCACGTCTGATATTTTGTGAAATGTCATTCTGACATACATTTGAAACCGATCTGGGTGCTCATTCAATAATTCTTGAATTAATTGATGGAATTCCCCACTTCCTCTGTTCGTTGATTCATTTGGTAAATCGAATCCCTTCTATGAGAATCACCAGCAACTGTAAAAGCAGCTATATCTTCTTCCCATTTCCTCGCATGAGCTCACATGACGTGACAACAATTTGTATGCACCTTTAGTGCTATAACGTGACAGCAGATACAATGTTGCAATAGTATATTCTGAAACTAGTTGCTGAATGGGCTCCTATTCCAATACGAATGCGAAATTCGAAAACGAGCTTTCGAACGCATGAGTATTGGAATTGCATTCTGCAACGAGTATTAGACGATATTTTCTCTATTTCACTCAAATTTTGTGAATTTCAATGAAAAAATTCAAATTATAGGTTCTAGTGACTTTTATATTGTATCTTGGCAGTTGGTGTGAATGTTATTAAGTACGAAAATTGACATTTCCAAATTGACTTCTGCTGAAATTTAAAAGGATCGGAAGTCATTGCTGACAACCACAAAACGAAAAATGTTACTGAAAACGAATGAATTCATTACAGCACTGTTTTTAGAACTGTAATGAGCACATTACGATACTGAAATAGAGAAAAAATTTTATCACATTTTGATTCCGTAGTGGTACAATCACCCAGTTTAGTTCTGATGATTTGGCTTCACTATTTATTATTGAAAGGTGTGTCTCTCTTCCTATGCTCTAAGTTCCATGCATTATCGTGGTTGCACATTTTGGGAAGATGACGTGATGTGACATCACGCGAGGAAATGGGAAGAAGATATGGAGAATTTAGCTGCTTTTACAGTTGCTGGTGATTCTCATAAAAGGGATTCGATTTACCAAATGAATCAACGAACAGAGGAAGTGGGAGAATTCCATTAATTAATACAAGAATTATTGAATGAGCATCCAGATGGGTTTCAAATGTATGTCAGAATGACATTTCACAAAATATCAGACGTGTAATATCACGTGCATTCAGAAAATGTAAATTTGCGGAATATAGATCTTGCGTGCTTTCAGTGCTATAACGTGACAGCAGATACAATGTTGCAAAAATGTTTACTACATTTTGATTCCGTAGTAGTATAATCACCCAGTTTAGTTCTGATGATTTGGCTTCACTATTTATTATTGAAAGGTGTGTCTCTCTTCCTATGGTCTAAGTTCCATGCATTATCGTGGTTGCACATTTTGGGAAGATGACGTGATGTGATGTGACGTGATAACAATGTGTCTGCACCTTTAAAGGTGCATACAAAAGTTGTCACGTCACGTGAGCTCACGCGAGGAAATGGGGAGAAGATATGGAGAATATAGCTGCTTTTACAGTTGCTGGTGATTCTCATAGAAGGGATTCGATTTACCAAATGAATCAACGAACAGAGGAAGTGGGGGAATTCCATCAACTAATTCAAGAATTATTGAATGAGCACCCAGATCGGTTTCAAATGTATGTCAGAATGACATTTCACATAATATTAGACGTAAAATCACGTGCATACAGAAAATGTAAATTTGCGGAATATAGATCTTGCGTGCTTTCAGTGCTATAACGTGACAGCAGATTCAATGTTGCAAAAATTTGTACTACATTTTGATTCCGTAGTAGTATAATCACCCAGTTTAGCTCTGATGATTTGGCTTCACTATTTATTATTGAAAGGTGTGTCTCTCTTCCTATGGTCTAAGTTCCATGCATTATCGTGGTTGCACATTTTGGGAAGATGACGTGATGTGACGTGACGTGATAACAATGTGTCTGCACCTTTAGCCTCGCCCTGTAAAAACAGATGAGGAACCAATTCGAAATTGATTATTCTCAATTTAAAGTTTTTTTTAGTTCGATAAGATATAGAAAAACGATAATATGCTATCTCGAGCTCCTGACTCGATCTGTTGAAACAGAGAAGTTTGCTCCAAAAATTTTCCGGTAAACAAATAAACACTTATTTCTACTGCTCGAAACTCCAGTCCCCACATAAACTTTATGAAAATATATTACTTTTACCTTTCCTTGGGAGAGAATGCAGAAAATACTCGAAAAACAAACATATTCAAATTGAAACGATATATCATTCCGCGCAGGCAAATCTTGTCGTCGTTTATCCATTTCGATAAATCTCGAGTTCAATGGATGTGTACATTAATCTCAGAAGGGTTTCTTTTCAAGAAATCAAATATTCAGGAAGGATGGTAATACGTGCTCTTTGGTCCCTGAACTGGGATAGGAAAACTAGCCTTGCCGATTGGACCTGAAGAATCACATCACGTATTTGCTTGAATGCGGTTTGCGTCCTGCAAGAAAAGAGTCGACATAAATTTTTGAGATCAGAATCTGAGCCCCTGAATTATTGAATGACGTTAATCCTACTTTTCCGCAGGTTTGTCTAGTTTGAGAATTGATTGGAAACTTAATGAAAGGAATCGAATTAAACTTATCTCGATGTGATTGATGGCGTTATTTGAGTTGGACCGAAGAGAAAGGTTTCAGTTTGAAAAACGGAAATGGAATCCACTCGAAAGTTAGATTATCTTGTAAGTGTAGGTAAACCATCACGTTGTGATAGACGTCCCTCTTGAATCTTTTTCGAGGGGTAGTTATATTATTTATAAGGAATGGTCCCAAAAGGATTTCCTAGCTTTAACCGTTGGTAGCAGCCATCTTTCGAATTGCAGCCATTCTGTCACTCTGTTTCACCAATCACAGACAAATCTAACGTTCAACAAAACCTGCAAATAATAAAAAAGTTTTATCTACATACATCGTCGAATTCTTGGCCCCCTAGGTTTCTCAGAAATAAACAAACTATGATTCTTCAAATTTTCATTTCAATATAAATATTAAGAATGTTAATATCGGTTGAAGGAACAATAACAATCCTAGATCTCTATGGCGACGTTTTGGTGGTTTATTTCTCACGTTCCTCAGGCTACAATCGTTAAAAAAAATCTAGGTTCTGGAAATGAGATGAATATTTTCCTCTATTTCGACTGCAATATATTTGATTGAAAATCTTTGTTTGTTACTCTGCTCTATGCAAGATGAGACAACATTGGAAAAATGTGGAAAAATCTAAATACAGGGTCCTGCAATAGTGCGAAAATCTTCCATAGCTGCCGAACCAGACTTCCCAGAGATTTCGTTGAAAGTTAGACCTCTTGTACATTCATTTCTGCTTCTCAAGAAATTATTTTCCGAAATACTGGGTGTCCCCGATAAATGTTATTCGTCAAATGGATGATTTTTTCAATGGATCACCCCATATATTCTCACATATTTGACCTTCATTACCCCTTTCATATCGCAAAATATCAGAGACATTTTTCCAACGGTACAGATCTTATTCGAAGAAAACTGCAAAAAAGTGAGGGAAAAGCAGTTCAGTAAAAGTCTTCTGACGGTTTCCAGAAGCGATAGTAACACGAATTTGATCTAAAAGTTTTTTATTTGAAGGAGTTATTACACAGGGTGTCCGTTATTGGGGTCCAAATATGAAGAACTTCAAATTATTATTTCTCGATTAATTCAAATGTAACACCCTGTATTTTTTTCCACAATGATGTAGACAATTGAATACTTTACATTTTCTCAGAAGTGACCTTAGTATTATTTTCACTCCCGCATCCAGCAGATATGTAAAATGATATCGCAACTGAAAATTTCATTCAAATAAGTAATAACATAAAAACTTACGGACATTCAAAAGAGGTCAAACAATGAAATAAAACTAAATGAATAATTATTGACAAACTTTGAAACCTTCCTAGAATCATACTTCCTGAGCATTAACATAAAGATGATTTTTTTCCGTACAAGCGATACATATTGATCACGTATTCAACCAATTATATCAGCTTTTATCGGCTTTCCAAAAAAAAATACTAATCAAGTTATTGCTACTTAGAGCTCAAAGATTCTTACAAATACAGTGAATCAGTATGAATTTTTGAAATAAACGGGATGGTTGATATGATTTTCATGTTAGGACAGTGCCACAAAATCTGTTTTTTAGGAAGTCGAACTCATGCTGCCCAATATCTCTATTGGAAACATTCGAGAGAATCGAATTTTGGGGGTTTTTCATCAAGCTTATAGTGACAGGAGATGTCAAGTACATCGAATATTGATTAAATTATTGTTATTTAGAGCTCAAAGCAACTTTTGAACATTATAATTCAGTTACCGATTTCGAACAGACTGTCTATCGAAGATTCCCATGATGGGTAATGTTGTGTCGAATAATACCTCCTAAGTTTCATTTTTAACGTCCGTTAGTTTTTATAATGTTATTATTTTAATTAAATTTTCAGTAACGATATCATTTTTCGTGTCTGCTGGATGAGGGAGTGTAAATAATCCTAAGGTTACTTTTGAGAAAATGTAAGGTATTCAATTGTCTACATTACATCATTGTGGAAAAAAATACAGGGTGTTACATTTGAAAAAATCGAGAAATAATAATTTGAAGTTCTTTATATTTGGACCTTAAGGGGAAGTATCACTTTTTGAATCGTGGTGAATCTCCATTCAAAAAGTGGTCTCTTTATTTCACGAGAAACTACCTTAATTTACGACGTAGAGACTTGACTTTTTTTTCAAATTGAAGTTGAAGAACGTCCCGAGGGCAAATTGTTTTCTTTTTTTCGATTTAATTAGTTTTTCAATTAAACAAACCAGGGTAAACGTTAGATCTCTGCAATATTTGGGTTATTGAATATGTTTTTCGTTTTTCATGAGTACAAGCTATATTTTCGAACTAATCTTCATGAAAATTTTTGTAGTTTATAGAAGATTGAATTTTCGAGGGAAAATAGTTGCGATTTTTTCCAAAAAATGATGAATAACTGTCGAAAAAAAATCAAGTGTAGTTTCCAAAACGCTGAAGTTCAACCGTTTTTTTTTTAATGAAAAACTAATTAATCGAAAAAAAGAAAACTATTTGCCCTCGGGACGTTCTTCAACTTCAATTTAAAAAAATCAAGTCTCTACGTCGTAAATTAGGATAGTTACTCGTGAAATAAAGAGACCACTTTTTGAATGGAGATTTACCACGATTCAAAAGGTGATATCTCCCCTTAATAACGGACATCCTTCAATTAAAAAACTTTTAGATCAAATTCATGTTAATAAAGCTTCTGGAAATCGTCAGAAGACTTTTACTGAACTGCTTTTTCCTCACGTTTTTGCAGTTTTCTTCGAATAAGATCTGTACCGTTGGAAAAATGTCTCTCATTTTTTGCCTCATGAAAGAGGTATTGAGGGTCATTGAAAATATGTAGAAATATATGGGGCAATCTATTAAAAAAATCATCCATTCGTTGACTAACATTTATCGGGGACACCCTGTATATCAGAAAATTATTTCCTGATATGCAGAAATGAAGGTACAAGAGGTCTAACTTTCAACGACATCTCTGAGATGTCTGGTTCGGCAGCTATGGAAGATTTTCGCACTATTGCAGGACCCTGTATATCGTTCATTTATTTATTTATTATTTTTTTTAATATTTATTCACCATCCTGCATAGCGTTTTGGTTTTTCAAAAGAGCAGTGGAAACCAATATGAAAAAATTATAAATCATTTTCCTCCGAAGGTGCGATCATGCATACAGGGTATTCCATTTAAAAGTGTCCATCCTCAATAACTCAACAACGAATCAGAATTTGTGGAAACACCCAGACAGGTAAATTGTTGATGATAGGGGGTCATGATCTGGGATACAAAGCTTATTTCTACTAGCAACCCTCTGGAGAGGGTTGCAACCCCATAAGGAATTACACTACTGGAAAAACTCAAAGGATCAAAAAAAAATTCCAAATTTTTCGGCAATTTTCAACATGCCGTAACTTTGAGAGGAATGGTCGTACAAGGAATTCAAAAAAAGGAAATTGTAGCTCCAAGTGTCTAGTTTTTGGATTAGAACTTCAAAAATTTTAAGTTTCAGTGGTTTTCGAGTAATGATAGAAAAATCAGCAACAAAAAAATTCTCAAAATTTTACCACTTTTTTTTTCTTGTCTACGAGCGTGGTAATTTTATTTTTGCATAATCGTTATAATGATGGGATACTTTGTTAATTCAGCTTTAATTTATTTTTTTTATTGACCTCAATACGTCCACTTCTCGCCGAGATATCGGTCTTCAAATGGAAAAGGATCCATTTGTCTTTGATTATCGATTTCTCAGCAACCAATGATCGCACAGAAAATTGAAGGGGGGTTTCAAGACCTTAAATGAACTCCCATTAATGGACAACCATTGCTTATTCATAGAATTTTTTTTTTTCTTAATGTCGCATCAATATGAAAATTTAACAAAAAAAGGGCTTTTGGTGGTTTCTTGAAAAATCTACCGCTGGATCGAAAATGTTGAGGAAACCAATAATGTTAAGTATGACTTTCACTGTTCAATATGTTGATAAGAACCTTACGAAGAGCCAACTCAATTCAGCGAGCCGTTTTTTTGTTTGACTCGATTGAACTTTTGAAAAAAAATAAGGATCACGTTTTTTGCTCTGAGAAGCTCGTAATCTTTAAAAAAGGCAAAAAAGAATTTTCTCGAGCTTTTTCCACATTTTAATTGCAGATAGTTCATAAATTTCAAAAAAAGAAAAATAAAAAAAACAACAAATAACATTTTTATTAATTTAATAACGGGTATTGCCACCCCTGTTTTCAATAACGGCTCTCAAACGTTCAGCCATGCAAGCGGTAATTTGAGGCTGTGGAATGGTATTCCAAATTTGCTGAAGCGCAAGCTCCAAGGCGGTTATGTTCTGCAATTAAAATGTGGAAAAAGCTCGAGAAAATTCTTCGGCTTTGCCTTTTTTAAAGATTACGAGCTTCTCAGAGCAAAAAACGTGATCCTTATTTTTTTTCAAAAATTCAATCGAGTCAAACAAAAAAACGGCTCGCTAAATTGAGTTGGCTCTTCGTAAGGTTCTTATCAACATATTGAACTGTGAAAGTCACACTTAACATTATTGGTTTCCTCAACATTTTCGATCCAGCGGTAGATTTTCCAAGAAACCACCAAAAGCCCTTTTTTTGTTAAATTTTCATATTTATGCGACATTAAGAAAAAAAAAATTCTATGAATAAGCAATGGTTGTCCATTAATGGGAGTTCATTTAAGGTCTTGAAACCCCCCTTCAATTTTCTGTGCGATCATTGGTTGCTGAGAAATCGATAATCGAAGACAAATGGATCCTTTTCCATTTGAAGACCGATATCTCGGCGAGAAGTGGACGTATTGAGGTCAATAAAAAAATAAATCAAAGCTGAATCAACAAAGTATCCCATCATTATAACGATTATGCAAAAATAAAATTACCACGCTTGAAGACAAGAAAAAAAAAGTGGTAAAATTTTGAGAATTTTTTTGTTGCTGATTTTTCTATCATTACTCGAAAACCACTGAAACTTAAAATTTTTGAAGTTCTAATCCAAAAACTAGACACTTGGAGCTACAATTTCCTTTTTTTGAATTCCTTGTACGACCATTCCTCTCAAAGTTACGGCATGTTGAAAATTGCCGAAAAATTTGGAATTTTTTTTTGATCCTTTAATTTTTTCCAGTAGTGTAGAATAGGGAAAGTGGGTAGTTTTGTAGCAGAAATGTATGCATGGATTCAAATTTGTATAAACCTGCAGTTTGTGTCTTCAAAAGTGGATATTCACAAAGTTACAGGGTTTTTTTATGGAATTATGGTACCGATAAAACTAAATGAAACAGAGATGTTCTAGCCGATCGTATAATTTCTATTGACTATTCCACTCATTCCATTTTAAGTGAGGAAGTTTCCGTAGCAACGATCGTTTCATATCGAAAAAATGTTCAAGCCGGCAGAACTAGGTAACAAGTTGGTTTTCCAGCGACAAAATTTTTGACGTTTCTCGAATTCATAGATAGCTTCGGAAATAAATATCATAGAGAGAACAAACAACGTTTTGTGGTTTAGTAAATCTATGATGAATTCTAATTTGCCAAATATCGCAATACGCGTGGAATAGTCATGCTGAATACCACTCGAGATGGCAAAATTCCATCTCTAGTGGTATTATATATGAAAAAAAATATTTTTAACAAACAGTATCAGTAAAAATTTATCGCAAATGCTCGAAGTGCGCGCCATTAGAATGCATGCAGCAATACAATCGTTCTTCAAAATTATTTCGTACATGCTGTAGCATTCTGCCACAATTCAGGCTCTGAAATCGTCTAAATCTGCAACTCTGGTTTTATAAACTGTTGATATCAAGTGGCCTCGGAGAAAAAATATCAAGCGGTGTTAGATTCGGCGATCACGCAGGCCAGTCAACTGAGCACCTTCGGCCTATCCAACGTCAAGAAAACCCACATTCCCTATTCGAATTCCTGGTGAGGTAGCAATCCTCTCTGAGGGATTGCTAATAGAAACAAGCTTTGTATCCCAGATCATATGCCCCTGTCATCAAAAATCGACGAGTGTTTTCACAAATTCTGATTCTTTGTTGAGTTATTGAGGGTAGACAATTTTAAATGAGACACCTTGTATGTAGCAGTAAAACTAATTATGCTTTGTATCAGAGATGATCCAAGTAATCCTTCAATTTCCATATTTATTCCAGTATTCCATCAAGGTGATGAAGGCCGATCATGGTACATTATCGTCAGAGGATCAGTTGACGTTGTCATCCATGGAAAGGGCACCGTAACAACCCTTCACGAAGGAGATGATTTTGGAAAATTGGCTCTGATAAATGATGCACCAAGGTGAGTTTTCGATAAACTGTATGGCCCACTTCTCCTTTCCTTAGATATAATTTCAATTTGTGCATTGGAAATGAGGGGAAAAATCTCATCCATTCAAATATTGCAATAGAAATTACACAGATGAGTGTTGAACGAGTCAAAGTTGAAACTGTGTCGGGTGGCGAGGTCCGCAATAAAACGTCTTACCCCTTTCTAAAGTTTGAGAAGGATGAATAATAAGATGTTATTCCTCTCATAACCAGATGGTTTTGCAGAGAGATTATTGAAATGCGGCTCCACAGAAAAAGGCAAGTTGTCTGTTGTTCTCGTTGAAATTTTGAGTTCGTCGAAATTCCAAAAAAGTTATTACAATTATTCAAAAAACAACGGTGTTGCTCAGAAATTCAACTGGTTGATTTCGTTGTGAAATGAGGAAATGCAGAAGTGGACTGCGTAATTCGTGTGATGTTGAGAATCACCTGGTAACACGAAACACAAGAACAGGACCTCTCATACCGAAGACATAAATGTGTTAGTAGAAAAAAATTCCAGGTAATATATATATATATATATATATATATATATATATATATATATATATATATATATATATATCTTTTGAAAGAGAGAATTACATACTGTTTTGTAATATCAAACAATATATGGCATATGGCACGTGTGAAGAAATGGCGACAAGGAACAGATTGTATAAAAGAATAAAATCTGTTTCCTGCTCCAAATCTGAGTGTTAGCAGGGGAAATGTAAACGGGGTACCATACAATTCTGCGTATGATACACGAGAACAGATAAAAACCTCTGAAAAAACTCTGTCTCCCCGTGTATGTGTGGTGATACTGAATTTGTTAAAAAATATGCTGCTATCCATGTTACAGAGCTCCTTGTGCTTGAACATGCCTTTTCATCGAACTGGAGGCAAATATCTTGAAATTACATCTGTAACAAGAAAAAAAAAAGAAGAAAAACGAGAAAGAAGCAGTAGAAAAAATACTTCACCTGCTTAAGAAACCTTTTCACAAAACCCTAACTCTCTCATGGATCGGGAGGATCTTTCGATCAGGTAATATACATTACAGCTTGGCTTCGAATGTGTAGGCTATGCTGACGACATAGTACTAATAATTAGAGGCAAACTGGAAGGCGCTCTCTGCGACCTATTGCAGAAGGGCCTTAGAATTATGGAGCACTGGTGATTATCAGTGGGGCTGAACATCAATCCAACCAAGACCACATTGATTCCGTTCACTCGAAAGAGGAAACTTCCAGCCATGAAAACGTTAGTATTAAACGGAAATATCTTGGAGTGGGGATCTGAAGTCAAATACCTAGGAATATCACTAGATAGCAAACTTCTGTGGAATAAGCATGTTGATAATGCTACTGGCAGAGCTACAAGAGCTCTTATGGCATGCAGGCGTCTATGCGGCAGGAATTGGGGTTGTAACTCAAAAATACTGCGATGAATGTACGTCATGATTGTAAGACCTATAGTCACATATGGCGCAGTAGCCTGATTTGCTAAGACAAGTCAGGTAAGTACGAGGAAAATGCTCGACAAAGTACAAAGGCTGCCTGTGTGTGCATCACGGGAGCTATGAGAACGTGCCCAACCAGGGCGCTTGAGATCATCACAGACCTCACACCTCTATCTAGTGATTGATAGGGTAGCCCATGTGGCCATCCTCAGAGTATCTAAAGAAGGAGCAGGCAATGAGAGAGTCAGGTTTCAGAGAGCTTGGTCCTCTCTGAATGACTACACCTCATCTGCAAACCTTCCTAGTGATGTAATGATCAAGAAAGTAAGCACTGAGAAGAACTTCAGTGCAATGCTAAGTAGAAAAGCGAATTGGGAAAAATAATACCCCAACTACAATCTCAAAGAAAATACAATGAAATGGTATACAGATGGTTCTAAAACTGCTACAGGAGCTGGCGCTGGAATTTACGGGACAAGTACTAAGTATCACTATCGTTAGGCTCCTTTATAAGCGTCCTTCAAATGGAAAAACTTACAATTGGAAGATGTCTAGATATAAATCTAGAAAGAAACTATCAGCAGTGCGATAGGCTATTCATCAGATAGTCAAGCTGCTATTAAAGCACTGAGCTCCTACGTCATTGACTCAAAGCTGATTTGGGAGTGCCGAAACAAACTCAATGAGGTAGGCAAGAAGAATAAGGTCTTTTCAATCTGGGTTCCCGGTCATTCGGGAATCGTAGGAAACGAAGAGGCCAATACACTGGCCAGAAAGGGCGCACAAACGCCACTCACTGGCCCAGGACCCTTCTGTGGTATGGGAAAATGCACCTATAAGAAAGAGTTCATGCTGAACGAGAAAACCGAAAGAGAAAAACTCTGGCGGAATCTCCTAGGGATGGATCACTCCAAAAAGTTCCTCCGGAACTTTGAAACTGCTAGTAAAAACCAACTTCACCTACTCACTGGCTTTCTCACAGGACATTGTCGCCTAAAAAAGCATCTGTTGAGAATGGCTTTATCGGACACTGATGAGTGTAGATTCTGTGGGGAGGAGGAAGAAACTCATATTCAGCTGGTTACGGAATGCTATGCCATTGCAAGCCAAAGGAAAGAGTGCATTGGACAAGAAACTTGTAGAAGTGGGGAGTTATCCTCCTTGAAGCCATCCCAGATACTGGATTTCATCAAATATCTGGAACTGGAGGGCGAGCTGTATGAGGCGCGATGATAACAGCTCTGTCAGAGGGCACAATACACCTTGAGGTCGCAGTGGACTGTAACCCCTTTTAACTATAACTATATGTATAACTATAACTACATTATAGCATTCACGTCATATTTATGATCTATCCAAAATTACCAAGTTTGGTCTAATTCAACCACCAAATACATAAAGCCCTGTTACAGACACCCTGTATAATATTTCCTCATATTTTGGGGATGTAAACACTAATTTGTGACAATTTTTCTGTCAAAAAATTTGAGAATCAGGCTTTAACTCAACACTGGCTTGATGTGGTTGCGCATATCATACATCAAATCAGCAGAATTAAACGAAGAATTCAAATGTGTATAGATATATAGGGTGTTGCATTTGGAAAAACGAAGTTCGCATTCATTTCCGGTAGAACCGGAAGTAGATCCCGCTTGAAAATATTTTACAAATTGAGTTGATGTACTCTTGAACGAAAATACGAAATTTAGAATTTGTATCGCAATTCCTTCCTCGAATACTTCTAATGAAACACTTAAAAAAATCACCCTGTATGTTACAAAATGATGAAGGATCCTGTTCGCATTGAAATAAAGAAATAAGCGCAATTATCCTACTTGAACTTCAAAACTACGAATTTAAGCGTCATGACATTCATTTAGATGAATGAGTGTTCAAGCTCCATGCATAAGTTTTGTGTAGATCGCTCTAATAGAAGCATATAAAATAAAAAACTAGGGAATTATTGAAAACAGAATCCCAAATATTTCTTCAATAACGGATCATGGATGATTTATTAGATTGCTGCTGTCAATCTTTTTTTCACCTCTTTCAAATTTTGTTTTCGTTGGATTCCTGAAATCGAATCTACCTACAAGGCGAATCTACTCACAAGGACGATGAACGAGCGCTCAAAACGTCCTGACTCCACGTCAATGCTTAAAGTTTCCCTTCTTAATTAGATAATCCTGTTCATAACATTAGGCCAAAGTATGGAAATTATGTTTCTACTAGCTAGCCTGGCGAACTCTGTTCCGCCTAAATGATATTTACGGTGGATTTCACTAATCGTAATCACCGGTGATCGGAGATCAACGGCTTGGTTCTCTGATTTTTGAACTGTCAAATGTTTCCATGGATATGAGCTGTCACACAGAACAGATACACAAAAATAAGATGCCAATTAGTAATAATGGCAATTTTGGATTCAGTTATTTCCGGAAATATATTTATTACCCAAACAGAAATTCAGAAAAATTTTAAAAATTATGAGAATGGCATCTCACGATTGGAACTGATCGCCAAAATCCGATTTACTTGACATTCCGATAAAAATTCACTGAAATATTCACCCGTTTCTGGATCTGTTAATAGCCTTTCATGGTTTCATAAGTCCTATGTAAATTACACAGTAATTGATGTCATCTGTTCTTTTTTCGACCATTTCAAACCACGACGACCGAAATGCTCGAAAAAAAAACAGATGACATCAATCGATGGCCGCGAAAGCATCAACAAATTCATCGCCATTTAATGGTGATAATGTCAGATATGGTACCTTCAGGATTAGTTTATTTTGAATAAATAAAACTATAAAAATAACTAATAATCAGTCATAATGTGTGAATAGCGCCATCTGAAGTGGTAAGAAGGAAAATTTTCTCATATCTCAACGAAATCTAATCATTTTAGACATCTGTACTCCTACGCTAAGACATTTTGGTTTTGCCCAATAGCGCAGAGTTGTAGGCAACTCAAATTACACACTATGACAGTGACTATAGTGGGAATATAGTCACTGTACACAATATTTGCTTACATCGCCATCTAACGCGGAGAATATCAAATAGTATCTACGAATAAGCGGTGGCGTTACTGTAACTGCGACATCTAGTGGCCTAACTCAAAGGGAGGAGAAGCATTTCCTGTACAAGCAAAATTTTCATCGATTTTTTCAAAGTTTTATTGTATTTTATAATAACCAGATCGTAGACGAAACCATCTATGAAGTTTCATAACAAACAGTCCATCCGATCTCGAGTTATAAATGGTGTAACCAACATCTTTCTTATATATATATATAGATTACGATGAATACGTGTGCCAATTTCAAAGTTAGTCGGACTTCTTGAAGTTCACTTAAACCTGCGTGGAAAGCTAATGAAAAAATAACGTCTCATATTGCACTTGTGAAAATGCCGACTTTGTATATGTAAAGAAAGCGAGCGTTAGTAATGAGATAAAATTGAGAAAAAAGACCCTTCTCATTATCCCATGAATTTCGCTCGTTGGAAACGCTAAATGCGAAATACGAAACGGATTTTATTGGAAATGGCATTGTGAATCTGAGAACAGCAAATAACTGAAATTGATGACTACTGTAAACCAGTTTTCTCACAATTCCATTCGGAGCCTACTAAACTCTAATCCCTCTCCCCAATGCCGAGAGAAGGGCGACAAAAATGAAAATATATAATCTCCCTATCAATAACTAGAGAGGAAGCGTCTCCTGAAACTGGGGGGATGGCTCGAATCCAATACCGCCAGGAAATGAAATAGAAGCCGAGGGTTAAAATTCCCCGGAATAAAAAAAGCCGTAAGCGAAATTAACGGGAAATATTTCTCACTTAATCATCAACCGGTAGCGGAGTCTACGAATTTCAGCTAGCGGTAGGTATTTCCAATTCTATTCTTAATATTCCACCCGCAACATTTTTAACCAATGGAGAATAAGGTCTGCGCGTAATTTTTCATGAGTATGTGGTGCCTTTTTTATTCAAAAAATTAAACATCTTTACGGGTATTTTTTTTTTCTTCAAAATATGATTTAGTATAGATTGATTGAGTTTTTAACTTGACCTTATACTCGTTTAAATATAATGATTGTTGGCAATAGGTCAATTATAGAGAGAAAAACAAATTACCCTACGGCCGACGTTTCGGCATATACACTGCGCAAAAAAATTAACGCACATTCTGAAAATCTCAATTTTAATGAAAGTTAACTCTACATTGACCTTATAACTTATTTTTTATGTTCTCTCGGGAAGGTTTTGAACGAAACATTAAATTGAAGAAAAATTCAGGATTTCACCGAATCTTATGTGGAAGAAGAGAAATGAACAATTTTCAAAATACTGAAATGCTGATGAGTGATTTAATACTTGGTATTTCCACCCCTTGCGTTAATTACAGCTCGGCAACGACGGTTCATACTCAAAATGAGTGATCTTGAAATGTTCTGATATAATCCTTCCCAGATTTCTCCGAGTTGGATTCCTAAGTCATTAAGAGTAGCTGGTTGATTTTCTGAACTTCTCAGCCTTCTATTGAGGTTGTCCCAAACCTGCTCAATCGGATTGAGATCTGGACTTCTTGCTGGCCATTCCATTCGAGAGACTTCAACCTCTTCAAGGTACTCCAGCGATGCGCGCACAATGGGGTCTGGCATTATCGTCCATAAAAATGAAATTTTCACCAATGTGTGGGGCAAATGGCACTACATGCATTCATAGCTCCATTATCAACGACCATTAGGTCTGTGCGAGCAGTCAAAGATATTCCACCCTATACCATAATCGATCCTCCCCCGAAACCAGTAGTATTCAGAAAATTGCACTGAACATATCTTTCATGTGGACGTCTGTATACAAGGGAACGTCGATCACAATGGTAGAGGCAGAATCTAGACTCATCTGTCAAGAGAACTCTTTCCCAATCGGCCTCTTTCCAATGGATATGCTCTCTCGCAAAATCCAAACGCGCCCTTCGATGGGCTGGGGTAAGAGCTGGGCTTCTTGCCGCGACACGAGGCCTTAAATCATATTCTCTGAGGCGATTTCTTATTGTCTGAGTGCTAATTTGCACCTCATGAGTTTGCTCAAGCTGAGTTTGAAGGAGGCGAGCGGTTGCAAACCGTTGTCTCAACGAAGAAATTCTCAAGTAACGTTCTTGAATGGCAGTTGTTACCGTGGTCTACCCTGTCCTGGTCTTCGGACATTCATACCTGTCTCCCTAAATCGCTGCAACATTCTGGACACACTTGTATGGGAAACTCCAAACCTTTCTGCAATTCTTGTGTTTGTCCACCCTTCTTACAATACTACCGCTTGGGCACATTCCTCATGGGTCAAATTTCGCAATGCATAGCGATCGAGTGTAGAAAATCAAATGAAAGAAAAACTATTGATCACTAGAATTGATCGAGAACAACTGATTTTAGAATGGAGCCAATACATTCAAAATCTGATAATAACATCTTTTTTTATTCCTGCTGGGAGAAAACATCTGTATTGAAGAAAAACGTTGAAAGTGGATAACATATGCATGCATAATTCTGATAAAAATAATTATCATTGAGAACACCTTCAGTTGTAGAATAAATTTGAGATTTCCATAATGTCCGTTAATTTTTTTGCGCAGTGTATTATGCCATCTTCAGGGCTGCTAAAAATGACAAAACAACAGGTATGAGATATTTAAAATATTTCCAAAACTTTTTCATTTCAAAATTCACTTAATAATCAACCTAATGTACAAAAAATTAATGACAACTGAAACACAAAAGGCAAGAATTTGACATACATATTAAAATCACTCTTTCTGTAGTTATCTCATTAACTGAAATAACATGAAACAATCACAACATAATTGGGAAGCAAACAACCTGCTAAGACGTGAATAGCAAATAAATGAAAATGTGAACACTAAACTGATTTCTTAAAATCCTGAAATGGTTTACTTACAAGTAAAACAGTCTTGTCAAAACAATGATTCGTCTTTTCGATACTTTGAAGAATCAACATGAGCTGATGTGAGCTGCATGAATGATTCAAACATGCTGACTGAACCAAACGATGTTATCTCTACTGGTTATACCGTCTAAAAAAAACACAACACTTGCAGAAGAAAATAATAACTGTACGAGCAGAGTGTTTTTAAGTCTTTTTTTTTCACCCTAGACAAAATATTGTAATATCCTTGGTTGAGGTTCGATATTATGTCTGTTCTTGAGTTAACTGAGTTATTTACTTTAATATACAGCATCTCATATATCAAACGTTTATACAGAGTGTAACAGCCAAATGGAATAAATTCGATAACGAATAAATGGTGGGGTGTTAGGAAAAATTCTCGGGTGTTAGGGAAAATGCTCGGACACGTTGATTTGTAATTTTAAATACGCATATTTTTCAAGAAAATAAAATTATATAGGGTGTTCCATGCGACCGTGGCCAATACCAACTATTATTTATTTTTTGGATTCTTCAGAGAATTCTAGACACAATTCATGTACAATCTCTTATACCTATCTTCAACTTTTTCGGAAATATTAAGTGTTTTCAGATTTTTTACAAAAATTAACATTTTAAATGAAAATTGAAAAAAAAAGAATTGTTTTTTCTCATAGCCTTAGTAACACGTTGTCTGTAGCATGTTGCCAAGACGTTCGCGGGGAGCATTTTGAACATTTCCTACATTTTTTAATAATTAAGAAATAATCAGTATTACTTATTAGGTTGTAAGTGTAATGTACCGAATTTGTGAAATAAAATAATTTTTATTTAAAACGTTGATTTTTGCAATGAATCTGAAAACACTTAATACTTCCGAAATAGTTAAAGATAGGTATAGGACATTGTGCATGAATAGGGATGTTGACTATTTTTTGGAAATGATTTTAATTTGTAGATAAGTCCTATACAAACACGAAAAAATATTTTCATGGAAAAAATATAGCAAATACCAATAAAAAATGCGTAAATAAAAATAGTTTTCAAATTTCCCGCTGAAAAGAAGTGATTATTATGACGTCACTATACGGTAAACAGACTTCGCCGTCTGTCAAAGCGAACTGATCTTGTGTTATTTCTTGCGAACGAATCGTTTGCGTAATATCAAATAATCGTGAAATAGTTCGCTGGTGATACGTTTTACTCTCTTCTGTTCTTCGTGAGTTCGTACTCGTGATGACAGTAAGGTTATAGGTTAGCTTGTTTACAGAACAGTGACGTCACGTATTCTCATTCGTGTTTGCAGTCACGTGATAAACGGTAATAGATTACACATTTTAAATCGATTTAATTTAATTTAATGAGAGTAATTAGATCACTAAAATATTATTATAGTATTTCAATAACTACCTTCAATGTGGAAAACCTCAATTTATATGAATTTGTAACATGTGTCAACATCCCTATTGTGTCTAGAATTCTATGAAGAATCCAACAAATAAATAATATACAGGGGATTGCATTTGAATTAAGAAAGTTGGTATTGGCCACGGTCACATGGAACACTATATAATATTATTTTCTTGAGAAATATGCGCATTTAAAATTACAAATCGACGTGCCCGAGCGTTTTTCTCAGCACGCCCTCATTTATTCGTTATCGAATTTATTCCATTTGGCTCTGTATAATGTGTGTTCCTTTTTTGATATTGAAGTTTGTTGAAAATTAAATATATGGTTTTTGTCTTTTACATGTTCTGCCAAGGAAGTTTTTGGAAGAGTATTTAGTGTGCTGATTGAATATCTATGTTCGTCATTTCGTTTGTTAAGATATCTTTTAGTTTGGCTGATATAACTTCTCTCACATTACTCACATTGGTGGCACGGAATTTTATATACTAACTGAAACTTGCTGAAAAAGTTTTTCTTTATTGTATTTGTATTTTAAAAGGCTATAGCAAATCTTTCCGTTTGGAAAACCTTCGCCAATCTTTCCGATAATCCCCGTACATAGGTTAAACCCAAGTATTTCTTTTTCTAGATTGTTAAAATTCTGTCATTGATTCTATGTTTGTGAGAGAATCATTAATATTATCGGGCTTAAGAATTTCAGAGAATAAGGAACTAGGATAACCATTCATTTTCAAGATTGATTGAATATACTGTAGGTATATTTTTTTGCCAAAATTGATTTAGTAGCGAGGCTATTTGGCTACTGTCAACATTCTATTAAATACGAATTTTCTACGAAATGTCGAATTAACGTTCCTTCATTTTTAATTTGGTATTATATGTTTACGTTTTGATATTAATGAGTAATTAATTTTTCTTTCATTGGAAAGAGGGAAAATTTATGAAAATGTGAGATTGTCATCCATGCATTTTATTTATGGTTGAAGTAGTGAAAATGGTAGGCAAGCTCGACGAATGTAGGTATACTCCATTTACTTTTGTAAAATATCGCGGTTAGCCATGATTTAGGTTTATCAAGTTCTTTCACTTAAAACTGACGCAGGTTGGCACTCGTGAAAATCAAGCGACATTGCCAAGTCTACTTTCTAGTCGCTCTTTCTTAACTTTGTAAATTGAGTTAGTTCTTCTTAGGTTTAACTGTGACGCAGGTATCTTAGAACTACTACATTTTCATACTGGAGTATTTCAAGTTGTGCAAAAAGGTATTCAAATGTCTTCTGTATGTATTTCTCGAGAATTTTGAAAAGTGGGGAATTCGATAGGTTCGTCTGTTCCATTCGTTTTTCTGGGTTATTCGAGTACTTTTATTCTTTTTCCGAATGAACTATCACAAAGTAACGGACTATTCTGTACAATATTTTTCAGTAAAATTTCAACACTCGTGTCTTGATTTCCGAAAAAAAAAGCATAACTGAATCTCCCAACCATGTTTATGTATATGTATATGTGAAATATTTCCAGTATTAACAGAGGAAAAGTTTCTTAAGCATTCGCCAGGTCTCTGGGATTATTGAATTCACATAATATTTTCTCAAATTCATTAATTTCTCAAAGTAATTTAACATTTTGATAAATACGTAATTACTTACTACGATTTCAATGCAGAAACCACAACGTTGCGGGCGTTTCTGACAGAGGAATGGCCATAACCTAACATTTTCAAAATATACGCGGTGAAATGTGTCAGAATTTCATGGCAAACCGCGATACTTTATAAGAGTGAATGGAGTATATATGTTGAATTTCATCCAGGACGTAGATTACCCCACCGCACAATATTTATCGTTTTCACGCGTTCTCGCGAAACTAGTAGGGGAAGTACGTACAAAATGACATATGGTTTTAATTCAAAGGTGCAACTTGTTATTAGTGAGTCACAGTAATGTTATATTGTACAGGGTGACCCAAACTGCTTGATTTTGGCTGTTCCTGGTACTTCTAGGCTAGATAGGTCCTGGGCTCGATTTTCGTGAAAACTCCATAACAGCGTATCACGATATCTTCATTTGTTTTGAAGATATTACGAAATTTCTTATTTTCTGAAATATCTAAAAACGGCAACAACTTTCTACAGGCACATTGTCATTGGCAATACGACACCGTATTCAGTTTTTTTATCTCTTCTATGAATGGTGGAAAAAAGCAACTTTCTTATTTTAAATACGAATGGTATCTTTTTTTGATCCTATGTTATGCAAAAAAATCAGCTCTTTTTATACTATTGGATGAACCCCATGAGGATATGAAACAAGAAAAATGTTAATGAATAATTGAAATAAGGTCTGAATAACGTCATGATGAAGAATTGTCAAAATTTCCATAGGGAGGATCCTTCCTGAACTCCAATATTCAGTGAATTCAGCCTCCCTTCATAATGAAGAAGATAAGAATGGATCCTTTGTCTGACAAAAGTGTTTGCAATAGCTTTTCCTTTCTGTTGCAGGGCTGCCACCATCGTTTTGCGGGAAAACAATTGCCACTTTCTGAGAGTAGATAAAGAAAATTTCAATAGGATACTACGTGACGTGGAAGCCAACACTGTCCGACTCAAGGAACACGGCAAGGATGTGTTGATTCTGGAGAAAATCAACACGTCTCCCAAAAATTTCAGCACACATTACAAGTGAGAAACTTTTGAATCGTTTTTCCGTTTCGAAGGCATCTGAAACAAGTTCTGTTGAAATTTCGAAGTTCCGAAATAGTTAGAAAGAAGAAAAAGGAATAAAAGAATTCGGGAATCTTCTTACCTCGGGCGCGTCAAACATCCGAGGAATATCTGTATCGTGAGGAAAAATAAATCCGCGCATATTTTCCTTCTAATAATTTTGTTCTTTCTTTTTGGCCGTCCATTAAGATCTTGTCTGTTGTATGCAAGTCAGTAATGAAGCACCTATATCTTATATGGCTTATTAGCATGAGAGGCCTCTGGGGAAGCGTAAGCCCCTAAGAAGGCAGGATATCGGCGGCATCTGTGCATGGCCCTTTATCTACAATGTCTGAGCAGGTATAACAGTTCCTCAGCTCATCGCTAAATGGCAGGATACTTATGGAAGTTGATTCAGGGAGATGCAAGCATTCAGAAGGAGAGAAGAGTATTCGAGCTATATGCAGAATACGATTATAGTTGAATAATATTAATATGTATCACACACACAAAAAAGACATCAGTTCATCAATAAAAACATTTGAAGTTATTTGAATATAGATAACATCAGCAATTCTATGACTCAAGTGGATAAATATGTATTTACATTTTAAAAAGCATTCGTAATGTCCACACGAAACATTCACGAAAAAGCTAACAAGGCATTAGATAACTTATTGCTGAAGAAGTTACAAAACTCAATTGACAAAGTACCAAAAATGAAGTGAAGGTAGTGGACTGGGGAAAAAAAATTCTTTATGAGATGCCGACGTTTCGTCCTTTATTTCTGGTCTATTTCAAGGCTGAAATAAAATAAAATTGAGTTACATACATTCAAGTTAACTCAGAGTGCCAGGTCATCTACCTTGTCCAATTTCGGCATACTTTTTCCAACATTTCGGCTGGTATCTCACGAATAAATGCTTCAATTTTGTCTTCCAATGCGTCAATATCAAAGCGGGCTTTTCAGTATAGACATGAGCCTCAACATAGCCCCTCAAAGCTTTGTCGTAGAAGTTTCGTGATTTTTTTGGCTTTCTTCTACTACCTTTTTCGCTTTTTCGGATGTTTTTGAGAATTTGATGATTATCTTCCACAATTAAAATGTTTGCATCTGAATTTTCCATATTATCTCCACGAGTATCTCCATGTTGCTTTTGACAAAAACATCTACTTTATTCTTTGGTGGATAAATAACTTATATACATCTATACTAATATTATAAAGAGGAAAGATTTGTATTTTTGTTTGTTTGATACGAATAGGCTCAAAAACCACTGGACCGATTTCAGAAATTCTTTCACCCTCAGAAAGCTACATTATCCCTGAGTGACATAGGCTATACTTTTCACCCGAAAAAATAAGGATACCTACTTTAACTTCAATAATTACAAAAAAATCAGCCATAATCAGCTATTTTCACGTGCGCTACAAAAACCTTAAGACTCACGTGGATACAATGCATGACGGAAATGTACCTCTTAAATAGTTCTACAAAAAAGTCCGCGATAGCATATATCTATCTCTCAAGATTGACTTGCTATAACCTGTTTATGGTAATCAGATGTTTTCCAAAATTATGCACTATTTGGGAGTGTGTTTTTATGAATTGGGTATTGATCCTGATCCAACCTAATACATTATTTATCCCCAGTACCATTTAATTTAGAACGAAAATGCCCTTCACATCATACTGTTACAACGAATACATCAAAAGATATGACAGGTTGAAGTGTTGGAGATGAAACCGACGCGTGAAACAAATTTCTACCCGGGCGAAGCTGGGACGGCCTGCTTGTATATAATATTTGTATACCTTCAAGAATTGTTTTTGCAAAACTGCCGGGGCTAGTGCCATATAGCCATATAGGTAATATTTATAATGAGACATTGACTGATCATTGGAACAGTTTCGGAAATATTGAATGATTCATGAAATTTCGATCGACAACTAGAATGTTTAAAAAAATTTTTGGAATAAATTTTTTCTAGGTACACTGTGATGGCGGGCACACCGCAAAAAATGCTAGAGCACCTACTGGAAACAAGGTTAGACGGTAGGGGGTCGATGGGAGGAGGAGACCACTATATATCATCATCATCTGATTCATTTTTGGATGATTTTCTACTGACACACATCGTCTTCTTACCAACGCACCAGTTAGTCGAAGAGTTGGACAGATAATATCCTTTTATAAGAGTTAATTAAGTCAGCAAAACCATCCTTGTCGATAAATTTAGACCGTCCTCGCATAAAACAAGGCAAACACAAAACTAAATTCTGGATACATAATATTTTACAATAATAATCCAATAAATCAGCAAAACATTTTTTTTTGCTTCGGGAGAATACAGGTGTATTCGAAGTTAATTAGTTTTCAGAGAATAACGAGAGTTGAAATATTTGGAAAAATCCATGGAATATGCCGGGGAATTCAATTTCTCAGTTTGACCGGACAAGAATAGTAGCCCTACATCGCGAAGCTTCGTGGAACCAACCAACATTCATGTGTATACTACTTACTTCAGTAAGGCGCATAGTGGCCTTTTTCCATGTCTATAAAGTTAGCAGCGCCACTTGCGAGAAAATCAATGAAACCTATTGCATTAATTGTCGAGAATTGGTCGCGAAAGAAAAAAATTTGTCGCGTCCCTAGTTTTTTCTACGGTGTGGCTTTGCTAACTTAACGTTTAGTAAGCAGAACCACTTTCTCAATATCTACCAAATATCATGAAAATGGTTATTAATAGTTGTCGAGTAATTGTCGAAGTCCATATGAAGTAAAAAAAACACAAAAAATCCATTCCTTCTTGTTTATTTTACGTCTTTTTCCCGCGAGTTTGAGATATTTCTGGCATTATCGCAGTTTTGGCAACAGTGCATTCGTTATTGCCTTTTTTCTATTGTCGAATACCTGTCCCGAATTTGTCGAGAAAGAAAAAAAATTGTCGCGTCCTTAATTTTTTTTCTACGGGGTGGCTTTGCTAACTTAACGTTAAGTTAGCAGAACCAGTTTCTCAATATAGACCGAATATCATGAAAATGGTTATAAATAATTGTCGAGTAATTGTCGAAGTCCATATGAAGTGAAAAAAATACAAAAAGTCCATTCCTGTTAGTTTATTTTACGTCTTTTTCCCGCTAGTTCGAGATATTCTGGAATTATCCCAATTTTGGCAAGAGCGCATTCGTTATTGACTTTTTTTTTATTGCATTAATTGTCGAATACCTACCTTGAATTTGTCGTGAATGAAAAACATTTGTCGCGACCTTCGTTTTTTTCTACTAGGTGGCTTTGCTAACTTTATATTAATTTAGCAAATAGTGGTCTAATATCATCACGATGATCATAAATAATTGTCGAGTAATTATCGATGTTCAAATAAAGTAGAAAACACACACAAAATTTAATCTTTCTAGCAATTTCCACTCCAATTTCTCGCGATTTCCCTATATTTCTGAAAATATCGCATTTTTGGCAACAGCGCATTCGTTATTGACTTTTATTCGATTGCATCAATCGCGTGAAATAAACTGAATGGAATGGATTTTTTGTGTTTTTTCACTTCATATGGAGTTATGGACAATTATTTATAACAATTTCCATGATATTTCAAGGACGAAACAATTTTTTTCTTTCACGACATATTCGGGACAGGTGTCCGACAATTGATGCAATCGAATAAAATGAAAGTCAATGACGAATGCGCTGTTGCCAAAAATGAGATATTTTCAGAAATATAGGGTTATCGTGAGAAAATGGAGTAGAAATTGCTAGAAATATTAAATTTTTGTGTGTTTCTTTCTTTATTTGAACATCAACAATAACTCGACAATCATTTATGATCCTCGTGATGATATTCGACCACTATTTGCTAAATTAATATAAAGTTAGCAAAGCCACCTAGTGAAATAAACAAGAAGGAATGGATTTTTGTGTTTTTTTTACTTCATATGGACTTCGACAATTATTTATAACCATTTTCATGATATTTGGTAGATATTGAGAAAATGGTTCTGCTAACTCAACGTTAAGTTGGCAAAGCCACCCCGTAGAAAAAAAACTAAGGACGCGACAAATTTTTTTCTTTCACGACAAATTCTCGACAATTATTCGGCAATTAATGCAAAAGGTTTTATTGATTTTCTCGCAAGTGGCACTGCTAACTTTATAGACATCCTTTTTCCTGGATTCCGGCAGCGTTGCCCGGAGACCGGTGCCAGGTCGACCCAGAGTAACATCCGCAAGGGAAGACCATTATATCGCAAATTTAATTCGGAGGAATCGAACAGTATCTGTAACAGCCCTTCGAAGTAATTTTTTTGGGGACCTATAGACATGTAGTCTCAACCAGTTCCATAAGGAGACGGTCGCATTCTTTAAATTTAAGGGCAAGAATACCTTTAAGAGTACCTCGACTATCATCTGGACACAGAGCTATCCAGCGGCAATGGGCAGTATACACCACACATACTAGCTTTTACCAATAAATCGCAACGTACTTTTTCCGGGCGAATCACGATTCGGTTTCAGAGTGATAGTCGACGAGAAAGGATTTGCAGAGGTGCCGTATACGGACTATTATATTATATTATATATTAATTTGGGTTCAGTTCTGGAACAACTATAATTAATCGAAAATGAATAATCGATAAATTTAAGTTTGTCTCATTTTTCCTATTTTGTCTCATCCTGCATAAGGCAACTAGTAACAAAGATTATTTTTCAAATATATTGCAGTTGAAATAGAGGAAAATATTCATTTCATTTCCAGAACAAAGATAGTTCGTTTCTTTAGACGACGTGCAAAATTGAATAATTTTTAATTTTTTTATTGTGTCCTGTTGATGATTTAATGAACTTGAGCTAAAGCTCTCGAATAACAAATTATTAATGTTCATACCGTCCAACCAAATTTTATTATATACTAAAAAAGTTGAGCAAAGGCGAATATTTCCGATTGAAACATCCCATCATGTTGAAATCTCGGTTTTTCTTCCCTTTGATTTTTTTACGGAATGAGTCTATCGTAAAGAGATAATTTCGTCCACGTTCAAAAATAACTTAACTGATGCCCTCCACTTCACATCCAGGTACTCACATCTGCAGTTTATCTAAGTGGATGAGTTCGCTTAACAGGATTCAGTCTTCTGGACATAATTCGACGATTTTCATCCCTATTTTCCAACGAAGGGGAAATTCAAACCTTTCTTAATGGGCCGAAGAGGCCCTGGTAAAGTAGATGAGACCTAGTGGAATCTTTATTAGCAATTCCGTAAGCAGCTCACGTCACTCTATCCATCCTGATTAGACGGCTTGTTGACAGAAACCCAGTGGAAATAAAAAAAGTACGGGTAAAAGTCGTGATGAGGTAGACATAATTCAATATTTCCTCGGCTTTTTGAATTCACTCCCCCACAATTCTCTCAGAATATTCTTGACGCCCCAGAAGCCGTCGGTCCTAAATAGAATATGATACAGAATATTTCTTTCAAGAATAAATTATACGAATTTAAGTAGAGGATAGTCGCATCTAGAGGGAAGTTTTTATTACTGCTAAAAGTAATTTTGGATCAACTGTACAAAACTATCCTTATGGGTTAACGATCACCTGACACTTTGAGAAGCGTTATGTAAATGTGCTCAATGGGATTCATGTCCGGTGAGTTTGCTGGCCAGTTCATTCTCTGGATATTGTTCTCCTGAAGAATGTTTTGAACCCTTCGTGTGTGAAGTAAAATGAATTCACTGAAGTTTCCTTAATGAAAAATACCTATCATATAGATCAACTGAATCAGGACAGAGAGTTCGTTTTAGCATGTAAAAGAAGAGTCATTCAATTCGTATACAAATGGGTTACCACGATACGGCATCCTGTGTTCGAAGATGAGTCGGCAGCAGATTTCTTAGAAGACTTGGCTCAAGATTTGGAAGCGGACTGCAATCAGCTGAATTCTTTACAAGAAGAAGCAACTCTTATGCACCACGTCATCTCCCAGCTCAGAAGGTAAGAAAGACAAAGTATATTCCATTCTTTTTATAATGTATCCCGGTTGGCCATGGAATTCTGACACATTTCACCGTGTATATTTTGAAAATATTTTATATGGTTTATAGTCATTTTCCTGTCAGATGATGTCCTTCCTACATAGATGTCGTAGTAAGTACGTATTCATCAAAATGTTTATTCACTTTGGGAAAATAATGAATTTGATAAAATTTTATGTGAATCCAATGATTCCAAAGACCTGGCGAATGTTGATGAAACTTTTTTCTTTATTAATACTGAAGATACTTCACGTATATAAACATGGTTGGAAGATCAGGTTTTGTTATTTTCTTGGACGGAAATCAAGAGTCGCGTATTCACTGGAAAATAATGGACAGAATAGTCTGCTACTTTGTGATAATTTTTCGAAAAGGGAATAAAGAAACTCGAATAACCCGACAGAAAAACTTATACGTGAACCTCTCAAAATTCTCAAGAAATAAGCCTACAGAAGTCATTTGAATACCTTTTTGCACAACTCGAAATACTCCAGTATGAAAATGTAGTAATACGTGGTAATACAATACTACGAAACATGTGTAACAGTTAAATCTTTAAAGAACTAACTCCATTTACAAAGTTAAAAAAGAGCAAATAGAAATTAGCATTGGCAACGTCCATGAGAATTATTTGACATTTCTGAAGTACCAACCTGCGTCACTTTTAAGTAAAAACCCTTGATAAACCTAAATCATAGCCAACCGGGATACATTATGAAAGTGAATGGAACTCGGCACAAGTTTCAGAGGGGTCTCCTCAGGAGACCTTAGGAGTAATCAGGATAAGCAATGTATATCATATCAAATGCAGGAAGATTTTCATAACTGATTCATAAGAGATTTATAGAGACTTTATAGAGATATCAACCTGAAATATTGGTTGCAATTAAAGCCAGATGTGATCTAAAAAAATCTCCATATGTCGTCATAAATCTCCGGTGTAAACAGAAATGATACCATTTTGTTTATGCAAAGGGAATATGGACATACAGGGTGTGGCGTAATGAATGGATAATATTGCATAGATAATCCAAAGAAACTTGAAGGAGTCGGAAAAACTTTCACTCAAATATTCCTTCGAAACCGGCAAGATATCGAAGGAACATATAATATGTGAAAGATTTTATGACTCCTCCAAATAACTTAGGATCTACATTAGCTGGGAGTATAGAGGAGTTTATGGCGGTAGAGAAAAATATGTTTCAAGTTCAGTAAAAGTCCCTCAGTTTACGAGATATTCGATATTCTCGAAGATTCAAGAAAATCAAACCCTTTGCCACTCTTTTTGGTGGCAAGTCTCCAAATGAAGGGGATTTTTCAATCTCTTTTCTGAAAAGTAATCCTGTATAGATTCGCTATCGAATTTCCTGCATTTAATACAAAACAAAGTTCTATTATAACGAGTCAAGAGCTTTTTTTGTCTGAATTGACACAACCATATTACCTAGAAAAATATAACCAGAAGTTAGTATTCAGTTGACTACTCTCTAACTGATGATGAGTATTTCGAAAAAATTGGTGATTCATCGTGAAGTTCAAGAAAATATTCTGAAATGAAAGACATACAATTAGATGTGATGGCTAAAGCTTCATTATGGACAGCTAACAAAAGCTACCATTCATTTTTCGAAGGCCAAGTCTTAGATGATCTATCAATAACTTCAATTACTATCTATTGTACGAGATCATGACGAAAATCCAGTCAGTTACAAGAGCAATGTTCGCTATCAAGCTTTCAACGATGTTGGAAATTTTCTTTATTTTCATTGAGTCAGAAATGGGTCTCATCATTAAACAACATTCTTCAGCGGATCTTCATTGAGGTATTTCAGAGCCCAGGCACTGAAATCTTGCCTCATGGGCCGCTAATTTCAGTGACACAATTAGGAGTCGCTCTGAACAGCTTTTGTAAAATTTAATCTTATAAAACGGTATTTTGAAATTATTTTCTCTCATCCTCTTTTATTATTGAATTCCATAGTATAAAATGAATATTTTTAACTTACTTCCAAGTATTAAAGTGAAATTAAGCACTTTTGTGATTAAAAAAAAAGCTCTCGACTCATTGTATTAGAAATTCATTTGGTATTAAATGCTGGAATGACAGTGAGTTAAACCATTTCGGAATCCCGATGGAACAGGCATGATTTTTCTCAATTAAGCACACAAGTGGCAAGGTTTTTCATACAATGTTAGACATGAAAGTTGGGCTAGATCTCCATTGAAAAAAAAAACTATGCTCACGCCCGGAAAAACAAAGTTTTCATTCGTTAACACATCTATCCAGGAATACTATCCGAAAAACAGATTTAAAAAAATTCCTTCATTTCGAGTCATGTCTCCAAAATTAGTAGCGAAGGGTGTGATTTTTTTGAATTTTTGAAAATGCCGAATCTCTCGAAAATCGAGATACTTTTACTGAATATGGAATTGATTTTCTAAAGAGCCACAAAATCGTCTAAAAGCAGGTACCATATTATCCATTCGTTAGGCTACACCCTATACAGGGTGTATTTTAAGGTGAGTCTTTTCTCTTGGCTGGTGGTAGAACCCATCAAAAGAGGTCATTTCACCGAAAATTTCTCATATGAAATGTTCAATTTGAAAAATTTATAAGAAATTTTGGGCATCAATACCTTGATACTACCCTGGCCTGCATCTCTCTGTTCCAGTTTATGAACATCCGCGTACATTAGCAGAAATCTTGTTCTGTTCAACTTATACGCTGGACTAGCATTTTGTTTTGATTCACCATGAATTAAAAGATTATCAACATGTTCATCATTTGAATAAACGTGCGGCATTTTCGAAACAAAAACAATCGTACAATCTACACCGTACCCTCGCCGTAACACGATCGAAGATTACTGATCACAATCGATATTCTGAGTCATGTATGATAAGAAGACAAAAAGATGTTGATATCTACGGACTAGCAGGCGAGAGAGCAGGTTCGGACTGAGGAATTTTCAGATTCACCTAAAAACTAGAAAATATCCTAGTTTAATTTTCTCGAAACAGGGGCATAATTCATACAAAAAATTTTTGTTAAAATTACTTATTTTGTTGAGTTCTACCATCTCTCAAAAGAAAAGCCTCACCTTTAAATACACCCTGTATAACGCAGGAGAGATTTCTACAACACACAAATTTTATCGAATATTTTTCAGTTATTGGGAATAAAACCCTAAAAAATTTGAAGATAGTATGAAAAAGCCACCCAAATTATCCTTCAATCGATACCACTTATCATTATGTGTCGTGAGAAAAGAGTGACAGAATTGTTAGAAAAAAATAATAATAGAAATAGAAAATTTCGTGAATGAATATCTCTTTTTGTTTTCTACAAACCTATCATGGGTCAGTAAGTTGAATCACAGTGTATACGTTATACCATTCATTTGATTAAATCGGTGCGGATAAATTATACGAGATTCTAAAGTACCGTTTGAACCCATATCAATCTCAATGAAAGTCTGTGGGTAGCATCTTCATTGCACATTGAAAAACTTCTTCATACTCGTTACATAAACTCGAAAGTACTGAATATAACCTACAGTAGCCACTCCTCTAATGTGGAAACTCTCGTATGAGCAGAATTCACTACTCGTTTCATCTGCATGAAACCCATTAGGAAACCTCGTTTTCACAGCAGTGGATTGGTCCTACAATAATAGTTGAACTGCTGTTTTTAGTATCAGGAATGGCAAAAGCGTACTATTTTGATTAGGGTAAGGATAACAAAGGGTTCTAATAGCTGATATTTCGAAACCATGTGTGGCATGTGTTGTGAAATGTTTCGCTGTATTCAAGAATATCTATTTCTGCATACAAGGTAGAGATTTCATATACTCACTGATTAAATTCATTTAGAATCTGTCGCATAAAGGAGAATATGTAGTTATTTGATTTTTATCAATTTTCTGAAGGTATCGGGATGACCGCAAAGCTCACGATGGACAAAAATGGAAGCTACCTCCCCAGGGACAACCAATTAGCTTATTTTCCGGTGGGAATACTGGAAGAACCATCATTATGCCCCAAGATGATAGTGAGTGAATGTAATTTATATTAATATGGGTATCTATTTTTTGAACAGAAAGCCTCCGATAAGAATGAACAAGCAGTGGCGCACCCAAGGGGGGCTTTGGGGCTGCAGCCCCCCCGCCAACACCAACATTTTCAATTTTTCGCAGTTCATTTTCAAACGTCAAACATTATCAAACAATCTTCTTTTGGTTGATTTCAAACTCTGTCATTTCCCCAATACATAATACACAAAAGACGATTGTCTGAGTCTGGCCATTACTCTGGAATGGGGTGGAGCTCCATCTTGCTGAAAATGCATTCTTGCAATGTCCGTACCTTCGAGTACCTAATACAGGAAGATGATTGTGGAGGAAATCTAAGTGAAGATCAGTTATCACCTGCAAGCCGTCTTGGCAGAACGTGTGGCCCAATCAATCGATTTTTATAAACGCCACATCATACGTACGGACTACGGACATTGCAGGAATGCATTCTCAGCATGATGGAGATCCACCCCAGTTCAGAGTAATGATCAGGCAATTTTCAGATCAGAACTTTCGAAATATGTGGATTGGCAGAAGTGGACCGCATCCCTGGACCGCTGGATCACCAGATTTCAATCCTGTTATTTCATTTGGGGTTATTTGAAATGTTCAGTTTATTCATCTGAAATATAAAGTGAGGAGATACTCAGGTAACTTATCGAAGTCGCTTGCAATAAATACGTAATAATCCAGACATGATAAAAAAAAAGTTTCAGACATATTTTGAAGAGGGCAATAATGTGTATTGAGCAAAATTGTGCTACTTTCGAACACCTTCTGTAATTCACGTTCAGTTTTTATGTCTCTTCATTTATTTATTCATCTTTGTCGACTTCAAGTAAATTTTTCTCAATCAATGATGTTTTTCCGGAAATAACTTGAAATGATTCCTCAGAATACTATGAAATTTAAATGTACAATTAGTGGGACAAAGAAAAACTCAATTAATGGGAAATGGCGTTCCGTCAAATGTTCTAAAATTTTGGTATAATGTAGTACTCGACCTACTGATCAAAAGTGTCCATGGCCCCAACTCCATCCTATGACTAGTTTTTGAGAATATCCTACTTTTACTACGCTCGTATCTAGGAACAGAATCGAATGAACTTTAATTTTTCTCAAGAAACATTTTTTTCCATTCCCATGGAGCAACCATATAGATAGAGGAATATGACCGAGGATCATTACGAATACAGGGTTATCCATAATTGAATGCTTGCCCGATTTTGAAAGTATAAAATATGTCAGTTCCAAAGCGAGAACTTCACAAAATGAACTATTTCACTAGATATGTTGTTGTTACATCGAAAAAACCTGAAATACCCAGAATTCATACTGAGTGAGATTTAAGTGGACACCCTGTATTTTTGGGTTGATTTAAGATGTTTGTTTGTTCACGAAAATACCCAAAAATCAAATTTTTTTCATCACCCTCTATTTCAAGATTAACTCCGTTGAGGTGGGAATTTTCTTTCACAACTGTACTTGATATGAAAACTTCAATACGATGGAGAGTTTTCATCCACTTCCTATGACCAGATTTTTTCTTATGTAGGTAATATGAAAATTATTTATTTAGGTTATTCTATTCTTAGTCCAGCATAAAAAAAAATCTGGTCATGGGAAGTGGATAAAAACTCTCCGCCGTATTGATGTTTTCATATCAAGTACAGTGGTGAAAGAAAATTCTCACCTCAACGGAGTTAATCATGGAATAGAGAGAGGGTGATGAAAAAAAATGTGATTTTTGGGTATTTTCGTGAGGTTCGCAGTTTATTTCATGTTTGAATCACCCTGTATTCTTTGAAGTCTATGGTGATGTGTTCTAAAAAAATCAAACAAACATCTTGAATCAACCCAAAAATACAGGGTGTCCACTTAACTCTCATTGTGACTAGTTTTTATAAAAATGGATCACCCAGTATGAATTCTGGGTATTTCAGGTTTTTTCGATGTAACAACAACATATCTAGTGAAATAGTTCATTTTGCGAACGTTCTCGCCCTGGAACTGACTTATTTTATACTTTCAAAATCAGGCAAGCATTCAATTATGGATAACCCTGTATTCGTTACGATTCTCGGTCATATTCCTCTACATATATGGTTGCTCCCTGGGGATGGAATGAAATGTTTCTTGAGAAAAATTAAAGTTCATTCAATTCTGTTCCGATATACGAGCGTAGTAAAAGTAGGTAATTCTCAACTTCAACGCCCTGTATCTCAAAAACTAGTCATAGGATTGAGTTGGAGCCATGAATACTTTTGGTCAGTAGGTTGAGTACTACATTATACCAAAATTTTATAAAGTACGGGTTCCTTTAAATTTTTGGTGAATACATAAACCATACTCTATCTCGGTTATGGATTTGATTAGACCTATCACATATCGGTTTTGTGGGCTCGCCTTGGGTAGCTCTAGCTCAGGTTACCGTATGTTCTTTCACCAATGACACTCCCTGTATAATGCAAGAACAATTCTTCAGTTCAGTTCAGCCCCCCGAAACCAAATCCTAGGTGCGCCACTGTCAACAAGGAAGACTTTTCATTCGTTGAAATATAATTTACATATTTTAAATTCGATACAATAATTTCGCACACTTCAATTCTGATTATCTCGGTTACTGTAAATGTTTATGAAATATCCTGAAACACGTCATAGATCCATCTATAACACGTCCAATTCGAATTTCGAAGTGTCATTCTCTTACGGAAAAATGCGAATCCTGCTTTCAACCCTCTTCTAAAGAAGGTACAACCCTCAATTTTTCAAGAAGGAAGTATGGGCTCATGATACATCGTTTGAAAGGTCGGGTGTTACCATTTTAATGTTTGATGTAAAAATCAAAATAGGAAAAAATAAAATCATGTTATTGCCGAAATTCATTATAATATTCCTTAGACCAAAAGAGGAGACACAGCTTCTCATTAATAAATTCGAGAATTGGTGAAGCCAGAATTTAGTCAGTTTTCAAAGAGTGGAACGAAGATAGCATAAACGAGCTGAAGAGAATTGCTGAGAGCGATCTCAAAGTCATTAAGAATTGGTTGTATTATCATTTGTTGACGATAGACTTCAAGAAAACAAGGTACATTACGTTTACATGTAGGAATCGAAACTTACCTAATTATGGCACCCTAAAGATCTCTGATAATGAAATAAAAGGAGCAGATAATGCTAAATACTTGGGAATCACTATAGATAAATATTTGAGATGGGTTAAACATATAGAGAATGTTACCCGAAATCTCAGGTGTTTGTTGTATAAGTTCAAACTTTTGAGAGAGATTTTGGATATTGACAAACTGAAGATGATATATCATTCACTGGTGGGTTCTCGAATAAGTTATGGTATCATAGGCTGGGGTGGTGCAATGAATACACATCTGAAAAAACTAATAATTGTAAAAAAAAAAATTTTAAAGATAATGTTGAAAAATCCGTGTGTCAGTCCCCGAAAATATCGATGCAGTTCATGACATGATTTTATCAGACCTTCGATTTGGGCTTTAACGGATATCTGAAGCACTGAAGATTTCATACGAACGCGTTCATCATATAGTTCACGTCAATTTGGACAAATTTCTGCAAAATGGATCCCCAAATGTTTGAATGTTGACCAAAAGCGTGCAGGGGTAGAAGCATTGCGTTCGATCTGTGCTCGATTGAACGATGTAGAATTGTTACTATGGGTGAGACTTGGGTACATTTCTACGATCCAGAAACAAGGCAACAATCGATGGAATGGCGACACTCTAGTTCTCCAAGACCTAAAAAGTTTCTTATCCAAAATTCTGCTAGAAAAGTTCTTGCTTCAGTTTTTTAGGATTTCCATGGAGTACCTAATCATGATTGATTTTTTGGAAAAGAGTAGAACAATAACTGGAGATTACCATTCATCATTACTGACCACTCTACGGGAAAAAATTAAAAAGAAAAGACGCGTAAAGCCATCCAAAGGTATTTTGTTTCTACAGGACAACGCCTCAGTACACAAATCTCATGTTGCCATGCAAAAAATTCGTGATTCAGGGTTAGAATTACTAGAACACCCCCCTCATTCACCAGATTTGGCTCCGTCCGACAATCATCTCTTTCCTGAACTGAAAAAAAGTTTAAAAGGTCGTAAATTTTCTTCCAACGAGGAGGTATTATAAAAGCTGTGGAGGACTGGTTTGCGGAGCAAAAAAAAAACATTTTTTTAAAGGTCTACGGACGTTGCAGGTTCGCTGTAATAAATGTATTCAATTAAGAGTACTGAAATATTTTGACATTGAAATTCTGTTTGGTTCTATAGTAGGCTAAGAATGTTTCAATATATCCTCGTATATCATAAATATGTATACTCCATTCACAATTATAAAATCACAACTCAATGGAGGAGAATTGTTGAGGCGGCCAAGACCCACCCCGGGTTGTAGAGCCATGGATGGATGGAACTCTGGCCTTGGAAATTTGACACATTTCACTCTGTTTCGAAGTTATGACGTTTTTCAAAATATTTGTATGTTCCAAGTCAACACTATGTTGCCCTTTCTACATTCTTAGCGTATTTCTCAGAATGTGAATTTATTCGGGAAATGAATGAATTGGAAAAGATGTGTTTGGGACGAAAATAATTGACGTTTATATGAATTGATAGAAAGGATTCCTTTTCTAGTTATTTGCATAAAAATACAGGAGATCACTGTTGAAATATATTATTTTTCGCCATGGAAGAAAATTGCATGGCTTTCACATAATTTTCATATGCATGCTTGTGAAGATTTAATGTTTATTATCCTCTTGAACTGAAAGTTCAAGACTTGACGACATCAATTGTTGAATCAAGAATAATGGAACATTATATCCCTCTATTGGAATCCAAATAGTTGAAGGGAGTTCTGATGCAAGAGGAACTTTTTCTTGTAACATAACCTTAATAGCTAACTTAATAAAAATAAAAGTAGAAGATATACATTTTATTTATTTGATCCTATGAACAAAGAGTAAAATATTCTGACTGTATAGTAATTTATGAGTTTAAAAACAGTATATTCTAAAACTAGTTGCAGAATGAGCTCCTATTCCAATACGAATGCGAAATTCGAAAACGAGCGACGAAGGAGCGAGTTTTCGAACGCATGAGTATTGGAATTGCATTCTGCAACGAGTATTAGACGATATTTTCTCTATTTCAGTCAAATTTTGTGAAATTCAATGAAAAATTCAAATTATAGATCCTAGTGACTTTCATATTGTATCTTGGCAGTTGGTAGTTTCACGAAAATTGACATTTCCAAATTAACGTCTGCTGAGATTTAAAAGGATCGAAAGTCATTGCGGATAACCATAAAACAAAAAGGTAACTGAAAACGATGCTGTAATGAATTCATTACAGCACTGTTTTCAGTACTGTAATGAACCAATTACGATACTGAAATAGAGAAATATTCATACATTACAACCACACTAGGTTTGTACAAATAAAATGGAATAGGTCAAACATATGCTTCACATTCATCATTCACCTGTTCTAAAATAAGACACAAACTCCTCCACTTTATTGGGTCCTCACAGCATTAAAAGCTTGTGTCTCTTTTGAAAGAAGTAGCACTAGATACAATATATTCTTTCGATTAAGAGCAAATACCTACTGTTGAATGTTACATGCACAAATTTCTTCAAAATGGGATTATACGAAGTGGTTTTTTCTGAAACGTGAAAACGATCAACAATAATCATTTAGTGACCGATGATGGTCATCCAAAACACGTTTACTTACGAAAATCGTGCAATTTCATTCTGCAAGTTCTTTCCTCATAATTCCTCGAAAATCCTACCTGAACCATATTTTCCGGTCGCTTTCGTGAGAAGATCCTATGAGGAAGCCTTTTTTGTCCATTTACACATTCCAAATAAATTTTGAGCACCAAAAACGATACCGAAACTAACCAAACTTCTGGGGGACCGGAATTTCGTTTGAAATCTTTCCAAACGGCCAGATACCTAAAAAAAACTGCGTTATCAAGTGTAAAAAAGGCGATTAGTACTTACTTTTGCTTTATTTATGCTTATAAATCGATTTTTGGTCCAATTCAAATTTGCCGTTTGTACCCATGCCAAAATATCTTTGATACTTTTACTTTGATGTAAACAAAAAACTGGCAGCGTCGTTTTGTCATTAACGATATTTTCTGTACGCGCACAGATTTTTTATCAGGGGCACCAACTCCTGAAAACGAAACCATGACCTCCTATGTGATTAAATAAAAGTGAATGGAGATTACTGTAGGCATAGTATACTATACTGTACTACTGTAGGTAACCAAGACAGTGAATATTATAAATGTATTCTGCGCTTACTGAATTGACCGATAGAAAGAAACATTTCCGTTGTATGAGTACTCTTTATATGTATGAGTTTTCCCTTAGGCAGGGTAGTTATTTTGTACCATTCTTTCTAAACTAGAGCAATCTAAAAACGAAGAACATGATTTTATTGAAGGTGGATTATTTTCCTTCAATCTCGGTCATGAATTCCAATTCATGCCATTCATGGAGCACGACGGGTTAGCAAAAAAATTCAAAATCAATTCAGTACGAACACGATGAACGAATTATTCAACCGATCTCGTGTGTACAATCGCATGTTTTCCAGATGAGAGTATCGAATGTGCCGGTATTGTTCTGCAAATATTTATCTTAATTGAATGTGAAATGCTATGTTGTTTCACCAAAACTCATTTATGAGTCAATGGTGGTAACAAATCGATGAGTCGTTTGCTACCTTATCGAACCAGCTAACCGATTGCAAGGGTACATTATAAAATATACAGGGTGTCACATTAAAAGGGAAGACCTCTGTTTCCCTGAACCAACTACTAGATAAAGATGGAATCTTTAAATTAGACTCAAAGAGTATCAAAGGCCGGAACCCGCGCTTCCTATCTGTCCCACATATATCAAAAACCTCTTCAAAAGATGGATTGATGAGAAATTCTCCTCTGAGTGTAACATGAGAATCTCAGGCAGTCCAGACTCCTCATTAAAGGACCTTCTTCTAAGCCGGAGGTAAAAAAAACCCTTGATTATCGAAAGGAAGCAATTATCTCTGGTGACTGGTGCTTCAACTAGTCATGTGTTCAACAAACATTTACATAGAATGGGACTAACAGAGTTGAAAAACCTACAAACTGCGAACGTCTCCGCGCTTCCCAGGTGAATTGATTTATTAAGTTTAGAACATTGAAATTCACAATCTGGTGTTGCAATTTGGAAGAAAGTTTCCTTTATTGTTCACTCAATCACCGAGAGGGGAGTCTTTTCTGAAGGTGGATAGATGTCGCTCATTAATATTCATTTCGAAATAATGCACGACAGATATCCATATTATGACGAGAAGATTTTCCATACAGCGTCAACTTTGGGATATTCCACCCTGATGAGTCCTAAGTAGGACGATACTGCAGTCGGTGCGATTCTCAGTTGACGTTGGGCCATTCGGTCTGATGGGGTGAACGGTATGGAAGACCTAGTTCGTATTCACATTTCATTTCTTATTATTTATAGTGGCAAATGATTTGTGTCTTATTCCTTTCAATTGAATAGGTGGCGCCTCACCGCTTATGTGATTTCACATCATTATTGTGAGAGGTACTCCTCCTTGTCGGCTCGCAGTATTCTTGTCAGCGTGCCTTCGGGTCTGAGTCTCTCTAGTATCACATAAATGCGGAATGAACAATGGACCACAAGGCCTACGTTCTGCCGACCAAAGGCGCCGGTACAGAAGAAGAAGAAAGCGTATCAAAGCTGAAATTTTGACACAGTAAATAATACAAAAATAAGCAACATTCCGCATCAGGTATAACTTTTCGAAATTTTAAAATGTGTGGGTTTTAAGTAGTTCATTTGAGATCTTTTGTTCTAGTAAGTTGAATTATGCCCATATTAGATTGAAGAGCCATGTCACAGACAGTGATGTAATTTTTTTGTTTCGTGCGAGATAAATAACGAAAATTCAATTAGAAAGCTAACAAAAAATAATTCAATACGATACTGGGCGCGATGTGTTTTTTCCTGCAGGGCAACTGCGAATGCTTTCTAACGATCGCAGGTTTTAATATCACAGACCTGGAGGTTTCCTGCACGTTTAGTATAAATCGGCCTTACGCAGAATTAGCGCTTGTTTTATCGTCGCTGTTGAAACTTTGTTTTTCTTTTGTAACCGAACCCCAACAGTAAACCGCTTTAAACCCTCTGAAGCAGATAATATATTTAATTTTTTGTTTCAGTTATTTTTAGAGTATACTGTGCGGACCATACCTATTGTACGCTTCGACTGGCAGTGGATACACCAGCAGAAGCAATCAAATTACTGGCGGCTGATAAACTGAAAATGAGAGCAAATGATGATCTTCTTCTGGTTGAAGTGAAATCTAATGGAGAAAGAGTAGTTTTCAAAGACGAAGACATAAGCATTGCAACAGCTTTGTCCATAAACGGAAGGATTTTCGTTTCGCCAAAAGACCATTTAGATGCATTGGTGAGAACAATTCGAATCATTGAAACAAATTTTCCCCTTCTCTTCCATAAAAATCATGAGAAATTATTGAATGATTTCTCAATTTAAACGTCGCTTAATCGCCGACGAAATCGTTTCATTGATTCGAAATTTTTTGCAGACCTGCCTCTCGGAACAAGAAACGCCAACTCAAGGAATTGAAGCTGACTTAGAATTATTCAGCACCAAGGAATTAGCATATCATATGACTGTTTTCGATTGGGACCTCTTTTGGTAAGTATCTCAATTCGTAGATCTGTTTTTCGTAGTTAAGATTTAATTTGCTGAATGGAACTATTTCGACTTTAATGAAACTCTTACGGCATTCACTCGTTCACATACAGGGTGTTTAATGAACGTGCGGCAATAATTCATGATACTATTTTGAGTATATTTTATCCCTTGACTATTTTTGAAAAAGCGAAGATATAGGAAGAAACAAATTTTCAAAAAATAAGAATTTATTGAAAAAATTACATTTTACTCAAAAATAGAGGTTCACGTCCATAATACAAAGAATAATCAATGAGGGAAATAGACTAGTAGAGATCTAATTTCCAAAGTATACCACCGGGTGGCACCACCGTAGCAGGATAACGACGTACCGGTTTCTGGCTTATTATCCGTCATCAGCGCCATATAACCCATTGCTACGATGGATACTAACTGAAAATGCAAAACTTATACAGGGCGGTCATTTGAAAACGAATGAGACGAGATTACAGACGAAATAAATTTTTTCGATAGAAATGCTCGGACAGGTCGATTTCTGTTTCGAGGGGGACAACTTAAGATGTAGGTTACGGACGCATAGCGCTTCAACCCTTGCTGCTACAACCCCCACCCCCAATTTTTGAATAGGGAAGATGGGGTGAGTGATACCTCAATTCAAAGGTATTTTCATACTGATTTCAGCACAGTAATTGTTTTTTCAGTTGATGCATTAGTTCTCGAAATATTCTTAACAAAGTATTTGAAAATGAAGTGGTGTTTTCATGGCACTTGTAGTGTTTTTTTGTGAAAAATCGACATTTTGAGCTTCAAAACAACCATGACTGTGGCTTCCTTTCTCCAATCCACTGACATAGAAATCTTTAATCAAGATGTCGATTTTTCACAAAAAAGCACTACAAGTGCCATGAAAACACCACTTCATTTTCAAATACTTAGTTAAGAATATTTCGAGAACTAATGCATAAAATGAAAAAACAATTACTGTGCTGAAATCAGTATAAAAATACCTTCGAATTGAGGTATCACTCACCCCATCTTCCCTATTCAAAAATTGGGGGTGGGGGTTGTAGCAGCAAGGGTTGAAGCGCTATGCGTCCGTAACCTACATTTTAAGTTGTCCCCCTCGAAACAGAAATCGACCTGTCCGAGCATTTCTATCGAAAAAATTTATTTCGTCTGTAATCTCGTCTGTTTCGTTTTCAAATGGCCACCCTGTATTACTCTCTAGCAAAAACAATCGAGTATACAATTAATTTAATTAATGTACTGTGTTTTGCCCGCTAGGTGGAACACGGTACATTAATTCAATTTTGAAGCCGCCATCTTGAATTCCTAAATTTTAAAGAATCGTAATTTCCGACCCAGAAATCCCCCAGATACCCATTTTGAATAGAATCGGATAATACCTACTGACAAAACTCGTCGGCCATATTGTAGCCGCCATCTTGAATTTTCCAATTTTGACAGAAGAATCGTCATTTTCGAACCCAAAAACCCCCAGATACTAATTTCGAATGGAATCGGATCATAATTACAAAAGTCATCCGCCATTTTGGAGCAGCCATTTTGTTTTTTTCTATAACAAATATTTCATGATGCATTGTCACCAGAATACAATACATCTGCCAAATTTCAAATCCATCGGACGATTAGAAGTGTGTCATATTCAACTTGCAAAATTTGATTAGAGACACTAGAGACAGACAGACAGACACCGGGCTGACTCCGAGCTGCGATACGGTACGCATTTAAACATTCCGTACTCTCGTACGGCACCAAGCGAGAATAGCGCTCTGCCATTGGCCTGACGAACTCGAACTGAGAAACCAACCACACTTCGAATGCGAAACATATAATCGTATAATAATAGTTGTAATAAGCGTAATTCAATAATTGAAGTTCGGTATTTATCATTTTATTCATCTAATTGAAAGTGGGATTATTCCAAGTGATGAATGAATCTTTACTGGTAATATAGGTAATTTATATTCTGCAGCATCTAAATGGAATACTTTTGAGATGAAGAGTTATAAAGAAAGAACTTTGAAGCAATGAAATGGAAACGTCTAGTTTGAATGGGGTACAATCATTTCGTACGTTTTCTAAACACGAAAATTCGATTAATTCAATCACTTTCCAACTTTCCATAAAAATCCAAGATACAATCTTGAGAAGTATGGTGGGTTGGGTTACAGTTCAGACTAAAAAAACATCTCTATATACCGAAAGACTATAAGCGATTTGAGAGTAAGTTATTTTTAAGGTTGTGAGTTTTCATAGGTTCTCGGCTTGCCTAGGGCTTGTTGAAAGAAACACAACTATTGCTGTTCTTTGTCTATATTTCGGACCGATTGGGTCCTTCGTCAAGACATGAGCAACTCGCTGTGAAGAAACCAGCTAAATAGCAGCTAATGTTCTGAAAAAGGACCCAATAAAGGTCCGAAATATAGACAGAGAACAACAATAGTTGTGTTTCTCTCAGTTCGAGTTCGTCCGGCCAAAGGCATAGCGCTATTCGCGCTTGGTGCCGTATGCGAGTACGGAATGTTTAAATGCATACGGTACATGGGATATGAATATGCCACCGGGACAGGTGAAATTAGTTAAACCACAGGTTATACCACAGGGCGGGAAAGGAGTATAAAATGCAGGAAATTTGTTTTTCTCACTTCGAATGTTTTTCACACTATATTTTCGCAACAAAGCGCTTTTTCAAAAATAAAAACATCCTCAAAACAGGGTGATTTACAGTAGATGGCACATTAGACGTTTCTGGTGAACCAGATATCGGATCGGTTTGAAAATTTCATTGAGTGCATTATCGGACATTCTCTACCCAACTAAAATATTTTCGTCAATGCGTGTTGCCACTTCCATTAGAAAGTAGTAGCAACTTTCCTTTTCAAATGGAACATCTGGTATATTATATTATTTTTGGAATCTCCAACAACTTCTCGACAAGTTTTCTTAACATTTCCCTCTGCCTATCTGTTGCCGTTTTCGAAATATAAATTATTTTCAATTTTTTTCACCAAGAATCATGACCTCTAAAAATGCTGATAACTTCAGGCTGTGAGACACTATGGCATTGAAATTTGGTTTGGAGTTAGGTGATACATGAATGCTTCGAACACATCAGCCTGATCTACGTTACTTCAATACAGGGTGGTAAAAAATACAGCATTTTTAGAGGTCCTGATTTCCGGTGAAAAAAATTGAAAATAATTTATATTTCGAAAACGGCCACAGATAGGTATAGAAAAATGTTGAGAAAACTTGTCGAGAATTTGGTGGAGATTCCAAAAATAATATAATATACCAGATGTTCCATCTGAAAAAGAAAAGTTGCTACTATTTTCTAATGGAAGTGGCAACACCGGATTGACGAAAATATTTTAGTTGGGTAGAGAATGTCCGCTAATTCACTCATGCTAATTTTCAAACCAATCCGATATCTGGTTCACCAGAAACGGCTAATGTGCCATCCACCGTGAATCACCCTGTATAGTCCAAGTATTAACCTATTGAATGTTTGCCGCTTGTTTACCTAACACCCTGCATCGTCAAACTCAAGCTACCAAAATTATCAAAGGATGTTTACCCCTTTAAACACCATTATGATCATTAATTACAAAATTCGGAGGATCCAAAGTTATTATTGAATAATTCGAATCATTAATAATAACAAATATTCAGCGCTGTACAATTAAATGAAAATGATACTGACTTCACAAAGGTGCTCAACCATTTGATATCGATCGATATTTTTGTTGATTTGGTAGATTGTTGAATCGTTTCAACAAATACGAAAAAGTTATAAATTTCAGATGAATGATTTTTTGTGAAGAAATCAGTTAAATTTCTCACTAACTCATTCTGTTGTTCTGGGTAATTGTGAAATTCCTGATTATATGATTTTTATATACAGGGTTTATTTAAGGTGAGGCTTTTCTTCTGACAGGTAATGAAACTCATCAAAATAAGTCATTTCACCGAAAATTTCTTATATGAAATGTTCAATTTGAAAACTATAAAGAATTTTGGGCATCAATACCTTAATACTACTCTGTCCTGCATCTCTCTGTTCCAGGTTTATGAACATCCGCGAAGTTGGGTGATTTCTTACCGGACATCTTGTTTTGTACAACTTATACGCTGAACTAGCATTTTGTTTTGATTCACCATAAAGTAAAAGCATATCAACAAGTTCATTATTTGAATAGGTAAACGCAAACACTCGTACAATCTACCCTCGCCGTAACACGATCGAAGATTACTGATCACAATCGATATTCTGAGTCATGTATGATAAGAAGACAAAAAACAATGTTGAGGGAGCGGTTTGGACTGAGAAATTTTCAGATTCATCTAGAAACTAGAAGATATTCTAGTTTCATTTGCTCGAAACAGGGGTATAATTCATGTAAAAAAAATTTTGTTAAAATGACTTTTTTTGATGGGTTCTACCATCTGTCAAAAGAAAAGCCTCACTCTTAAATACACCCTGTATGTATATTTATGTATTAGATTGTGCAATTTCTTTCCGAATCTCATTACCTTACCACTCGGAAAACTACTCTGGAAACTGATATGATAGAAGCTAAACCCCTCTTTCAGAAGTCGCCAGCCGACTTGATCTCGAATTTTCCAGAAAGCTCCTCACATTATCCTAATTACCATATCTCACTGATCTTACGTTTTTAGGTGTCTTCACGAGTACGAGCTTCTTTATCATACTTTCGGCCGCCATCATTTTGGACAGATAACTTCCAATTTGGACGTTTTTCTACGAAGATTCAACGAAATTCAATTCTGGGTTGTGACCGAGATATGTATGACCCCAAGTCTCAGCAAACGAGTGGCTCTTCTACGCAAATTCATCAAACTTGCAGCATAGTAAGTATAGGCTTTCTAGTTTATTGTTCCCAAAGGAGATTATTTTGAAAATCATTTTGGATCAGTATGCAACGTGTTCCTAAAAGAGGGAGATTTCTTCAATCATTTTAAGAAATGAAGTCTCATTCAATGAGAAATCAGTTTGAAAAATTGTCCAAAGAAGATTTCTTGTTAAACCAAACTTTATGGTCCTATAAGCTACCGATTTCAAGAAAAAATTTTAGACGATTCTGTCGTTAATAGAGTTTTTTATGAACAGCTTCTTTAATGGAATATTAACTATACAAACTTTATAAAGGATTGTGTTGATTGTTAACGTCCATGGTTATATATTCAATAAATGTTTTCAGGAATTTGGACAACTTTATTTATTTGAATCGTTTCTAATACATTGCCAATGCCAACGTTTCGAACCGTTCGTGGTTCTTTTTCAAGGCTAAAATAGAAAATCTATATATATAAAAGAAAGATGTTGGTTACACCATTTATAACTCGAGATCGGATGGAGTGTTTGTTATGAAACTTCATATATGGATTCGTCTAAGGTCTGGTTATTATAAAATGCAAAAAAACTTCGAAAGAATCGATGAAAATTTCACTTATACAGGAAATGCTTTTCCTCCTTTTGAGCGAGGCCACTAGGTGTCGCTACAGTTACAGTTACGCTACCGCTTATTCGTAGGTACTTCTCTCCGTTAGATGGGGTGTACAGTGACTATATTACCACTGTAATAGTGTGTAATTTGAGTTGCCTACAACTTTGCGCCGTTGGCCAACACCAAAAAATCTTAGCGTAGGAGTACAGATGGCGCTATTCACACATTATGACTGATTATTAGTTATTTTTATAGTTTTATTCATTCGAAATAACGTTATCGTGAAGTAGGATGTCTAGAATAATGGTGTAGGCACTGATTAGATTTTGTTGTGACAAAATTGATTATATTAGCAATGTTTCGTTCTTTCCACTTCAGATGGCGCTATTCACAAATTATGACTGATTTTTATCAGTTATTTCAAATACTTGAATTTATTCTGGAGAACGTGGCGTGTTAATGGTAGATAATTTTCTCAAGCAATAATGTGTGTTTATATTCCTGACATTCTGATGTATATTAGTTCTTAGGAAAAGTAGAAAACTTTCATTGTAAAAAAAAGCCATTCTGCTGTCATGTCATAATTGACTTTAGCAAATCAGCTGTTGATACATCCATCAAATTGACAACGGAAAATACACTGAAATGATATTGCGGCGCCGCCACGTTGCTAACATTTTCGATTTGGTCGAACGTCATTCCATTCAAAAATTGACGGTGCCTACACCATTATTCTAGACATCTTATCTTGAAGGTACTATATTTGACATCAGCACCATTAGATGGCAATGAATTTGTTGAGGCTTTCGCGACCATCAATTTATGTCATCTGTTTATTTTTCGAGAATTTCGGTCGTTTGAAATGGTCGAATAAAGAACATATGACATCAATTACTGTGTAATTTGCATAGGACTTATAGTACCAGAAGGTCTATTAACAGATCCAGAAGCGCGTGAATATCACAGTGAATTTTCATCGAAATATCAAGTATATACGATTTTGGCGATCAGTTTCGATCGTGATATGTCCATTCTCATCCTCTCTCATAATTTTTAAAATGTTTTTGAATTTCTGTTTGGGTAATAAATATATTTGCGGAAATCACTAAATCCAAAATTGCTATAATTGGTAATTGACATATTATTTTTATGTATCTGTTCTGTGTGACAGCTCATATCCATCGAAACATTTGACAGTTCGAAAATCAGAGAACCAAGCTGTTGATCTCCGATCACCGGTGATTACGATTTGTGAAATCCACCGTAAGTGTCATTTAGGCGGAACAAAGTTCGCCGGGCCAGCTAGTAGTAATATAAACGATGTGCACAGTTATTGGGAGGGATTTGTCACTCACCTCGTATTCAATTCGATTCGAAATATGTCTGATTAATTAAAATTTTCATTTACTCTTTGTACAGGAAATCAATAAGAACCTCTGAAACATATTTTACGAAGTATTCAGGTGAACTATGTTATCGTATTATCAGTGAGAAACAAATCTATCTCCCAGCATGTTCTATGAACTCATATGCGCACCATAGCAACAATTATTAAAACAAATTCAAAATATTTCAACTAAAACGAATTTTGGCTAATTCACAATTACAAACGTACATAGAATATTTCTTGTATATGGGACGAAACGATATTAAAAATACAATTAAATACCTTCTTTGCAACTTAGAATTTTTCTATTCAATTTGAGTTTCGAGTCCGAGTAACACTATCACCCAGTATTAAGCTATTGTAAACCAGACTTAGATGTTGGATATCTTCTCTGAAATTCACTGTGTTGTTTGATCTGATGTGTATCATTTCGCTTATTAGTCTTCTGCTGTAATCAGTTTCCCGATCTAAAATTTTTACATCTTTAAACTTAAATAAGTGTCCATCAGTGTGCACGTGCGTAGTTAGAGCTGTTTTATGTGTTGTTCAACTTTTTCGTGTCATTTATATGTTGTTTTACTCGTTCCTCTAGTAGTTGTTTTGTTTGTCCTACGTAACATTTCTGACAATTTTCACAATCTATTTTATAAACTAATTCTGACTGTTTTAAGATCGGTGTTTTGTCTTTCAATCTTGTGTAGAATCTTTTCCTATTGTCAATCGTATTATAGAATGCAGCTGTACAGTTATATTCTTGAAATATTCTGTTTATCTTATATGATAAAATAGGGTAGAATACTAGTTTTGAATATTTTTTGGATTGTGAATTTTGTTCTTCTCCTGTGCCCTGTGTTACTGTGGTCATGATCAGTGCGTTCTTGTTGGTGTTATTTCTGTTGAAGGTATTTATACATGTTCTGATATATTGTTCTGGGTAATTGTTTTGTTTGAGGATTTTGGTTACTTTTATTAAATTGTCTTTTTGTATTCATTACTACTTAGAGATAGTGCTCTATTTATCAAATTCATTGCTACATTCTTCTTTTGTGTGACACTGTGGTTGGAATGAAAATTAATACATCTGCCTGAGTTAATTGGTTTCATGTACCAATTGGTCTTTAGTCTATTTTGCTCTCTGATGACTAGTATGTCCAGGAATGGAATACTTTGTTGTTTTTCCCTTTCAAGCGTGAACTGTATTTTTTGGTGAAATGAGTTGAAGATTTTCAGGGTTTCTTCGATTTTATCTTTGGGGACTAAAAGTAATGTGTCGTCTACGAAGAGCCTTAGCAACGGAATAAGGAAATTCAATCTTGAGATTGCGAATTTAAACAATGCGTGCATTACTAAATTGGCAAATGTTGTGCTTGTTGGAGATCCCATTGCTGTACCTTCTGTTTGTTTATAGTAAACCTCACTGAATACAAAATACGCACCTTCAAAGCACAAATTTACTAGTTGTAAAAATTCGTCTTTACTCAAAGTAGTGAAATGCTTGATATAATGCCACTGGTTTTTCAGGGTGTCCATAACTAATTGTTTAGGTATGTTGGTGTATAAAGCGACTACATCTAATGAAATCAATTCATAATTGTCTGGTACCACAGTTAACTTAAGTTCATCAGCTAATGTGAATGAATCTTTAACGTTGAATTCCGAAGTCGACAGAACACGATTTAGGATGTTATGCAGAAATTTTCCAATTTTATGACTAGGTGAGTTTATGCAACTGACTACAGGTCTTAAGCATATATGTTCCTTATGTGTTTTTCTTAAAAAATAAATTTTTGGTGTTACACTATTATGAGAAATTAATATTTTATATTCTGTTTCTGTGATGCTTTGATTATTCTTTAATGATTTCAAAAAACTATTGATTTTATTTTGTATTTTTTTGGTAGGATCCGTCATTAGAACCAATTATTGCTTTCATTCCCCGGTTTCGAGAATAATGCGAAACACCAACGTCGTGGACTCCTTGGGAGTTGACATATTTCACGACTCTATTTCGAGATTGAGGAGAGATTTGAGGTACCTGATAGAACTGTAATATTTCGAGTTTAATTGTATTGATGCTCTTGAGCTTTTTTTCTGTTAATTTTATTTTATCATATACATGCACTCAATATTTACTATTAATTGTGTTATGCTGCGTTGGTTTGTGTGCGTTTGATTTTCTTCTTGTTACTAAAAAGGTCATGTACCGTTTATAAATAAATAAAATAAATAAATTAATTTAGTGTATGTTGTTTCATCATCTAACATTTTTTCTGCTTCGGTGTTATATTCGTGTTTGTACATTATGACCGTGGTATTGCCTTTGTCTGAGTTACCTATTATTATTTCTGGGTGTTCTCTGATGAATCTTGCAGTTTGCTTGTAGTGATTTTTGAATGGGTCATTTAGTGGTCGGGGAAAAACAACAAAGTATTCCATTCCTGGACATACTGGTCATCAGAGAGCAAAATAGACTAAAGACCAATTGGTACATGAAACCAATTAACTCAGGCAGATGTATTAATTTTCATTCCAACCACAGTGTCACACAAAAGAAGAATGTAGCAATGAATTTGATAAATAGAGCACTATCTCTAAGTAGTAATGAATACAAAAAAGACAATTTAATAAAAGTAACCAAAATCCTCAAACAAAACAATTACCCAGAACAATATATCAGAACATGTATAAATACCTTCAACAGAAATAACTCCAACAAGAACGCACTGATCATGACCACAGTAAAACAGGGCACAGGAGAAGAACAAAATTCACAATCCAAAAAATATTCAAAACTAGTATTCTACCCTATTTTATCATATAAGATAAACAGAATATTTCAAGAATATAACTGTACAGCTGCATTCTATAATACGATTGACAATAGGAAAAGATTCTACACAAGATTGAAAGACAAAACACCGATCTTAAAACAGTCAGAATTAGTTTATAAAATAGATTGTGAAAATTGTCAGAAATGTTACGTAGGACAAACAAAACAACTACTAGAGGAACGAGTAAAACAACATATAAATGACACGAAAAAGTTGAACAACACACATAAAACAGCTCTAACTACGCACGTGCACACTGATGGACATATATTTAAGTTTAAAGATGTAAAAATTTTAGATCGGGAAACTAATTACAGCAGAAGACTAATAAGCAAAATGATACACATCAGATCAAACAACACAGTGAATTTCAGAGAAGATATCCAACATCTAAGTCTGGTTTACAATAGCTTAATACTGGGTGATAGTGTTACTCGGACTCGAAACTCAAATTGAATAGAAAAATTCTAAGTTGCAAAGAAGGTATTTAAATGTATTTTTAATATCGTTTCGTCCCATATACAAGAAATATTCTATGTACGTTTGTAATTGTGAATTAGCCAAAATTCGTTTTAGTTGAAATATTTTGAATTTGTTTTAATAATTGTTGCTATGGTGCGCATATGAGTTCATAGAACAGGCTGGGAGATAGATTTGTTTCTCACTGATAATACGATAACATAGTTCACCTGAATACTTCGTAAAATATGTTTCAGAGGTTCTTATTGATTTCCTGTACAAAGAGTAAATGAAAATTTTAATTAATCAGACATATTTCTAATCGAATTGAATACGAGGTGAGTGACAAATCCCTCCCAATAACTGTGCACATCGTTTATATTACTATTTTCTATTTTAGCCTCGAAAAAGAACCACGAACGGTTCGTAACGTTGGCAATGTATTAGAAACGATTCGAATAAATAAAGTTGTCCAAATTCCTGAAAACATATATTGAATTTATAAAGGATTATTCATTATTTCACATAAGTAACTGTGTTGCGTTATTGATACAAATTGTACGAGGATGTTTATTGATATCTAATTAGCCTAGACCAGTTCTATGCATAAACAAAATATTGCGATACCATATCAACGAACAATAACTTATTAGAAGTGTCAGTGTAGAGTTTGACGTCAAAAAGTAAACCTGAGTTACGCAAGAAATTAAAAAAAAAAGATGTCCACCGAAATGGTAAAAATTGGAGAATCGAGCCATCATCAAGTACCTGTATTTAAAAGGGTTATGAGGTAAGCAGATTGACGAAGATATGCTTAATACCCTTGGTGATCAATGTCCTTCGTATGCGACCGTGAAAAATTGGACTGCAGGCTTCAAAAGAGGTAAATTTTCCATTGAAGATGATGACCGATCGGGAAGGCCAGTTTCTGTGTCAGTCCCCAAAAATATCGATGCAGTTCATGACATGATTTTATCAGACTGTCGAATTGGGCTGAAACGGATATCTGAAGCACTGAAAATTTCATACGAACGCGTTCATTATATAGTTCACGTCAATTTGGACATGAGAACAATTTCGGCAAAATGGGACCCCAAATGTTTGAATGTTGACCAAAAGCGTGCAAGGGTAGAAGCATCGCGTTCGATCTGTGATCTATTTGAAAACGATGAAGACTTCTTAAACCGAATTGTTACTATGGATGAAACTTGGGTACATTTCTACGATCCAGAAACAATGCAACAATCGATGGAATGGCGATACTCTGGTTCTCGAAGACCTAAGAAGTTTCGTGTCCAAAAATCTGCTGAAAAAGTTCTTGCTTCAGTTTTTTGGGATGGCCATGGTGTAATCATGACTGATTTTTCAGATAAGGGTAGAACAATAACTGGACATTACTATTCGACATTACTGACCACTCTACGGAAAAAAATTGAAGAGAAAAGACGCGGACTGCTGTCCAAAGGTAATTTGTTTTTACAGGACAACGCTCCAGTACACATATCTCATGTTGCCATGCAAAAAATTCGTGATTTAGGGTTAGAATGACTGTAACACCCCCCTTATTCACCAGATTTGGCTCCGTCCGACTATAATCTCTTTCCTCAGCTGAAAAAAAGTTTAAAAGGTCGTAAATTTTCTTCCAACGAGAAGGAATAAAAGCTGTGAAGGACTAGTTTGCAGAGCAAGAAGAAACATTTTTTTTTTGAAAGGTCTAGAGGCGTTACAGGTTCGCTGAAATAAATGTATTCAATTAAGAGGAGAATATGTTGAGTAATAAAATATTTCGACATTGAAATTTTGTTTGGTTCTATAGTAGGCTAAGAATTTTTCAATATATCCTTGTATTTGCGAAAAGTTGGATTTTATCTGACCGCCGCCTCCGCCTGTTTGTACACAAGTATTTTTCCAGATAACTTCGATTTGGACTTATTTTCCTCATAGCCTACAATTACCGAGTTTCTTGAAGTAGTTAATGAAAAACAAAAGAAGACAAATTGGCTGTCGGTTGCCTCGTAATCCTTTTTATTGGAACAACCTTGGAACTCGAAACATTTTGCAACATAAACATTCGAGAATGTAATAAATTTCCTGTTTACACAGTGGACATAATTGATGATTCCTGAACTACATCCTTCAACTATATGAGAAAATAAATGGTACATTGCGGTAATGCGGTTATCTTCTTTCGAGAAACATAATGCTGTCATCTGCATTCCTTCATCTTCTTTTGTTTGCGAGTTATGAGCCAAATTTGACCAATTTCAACTTTGGTCATCTAAAGGGTTGAATGAAATCATTCTACAGAAACTTTTTTGGTAGCAATCCAGTGGCATACTCTGAATTTTTTCAAGGGGTTGCCTTGCTGAGCTAATTAATACATGAAGTTGTGTTTCATCTTATGGAAACACAAGTTCATTTTATTTTTTTCCTTTACAAAACGAAAACACCGGTAATATACTGTGATTTCTCCGAAGAGTTTCCTTGCTAAACTATTATAACATACAGGGTGATTTTTTTAAGTGTTTCATTAGACGTTTTCGAGAAATGAATCGCGATACAAATTCTAAATTTTGTATTTTGGTCTTAGTACATGAACTCAATTTGTAAAATATTTTCAAGCGGAATCTACTTCCGATTCTACTGGAAACGAATGTGAACTTCGTTATTTCAAATTCAACATCCTGTATATTTATTCATATTTGAATTCTTGGTTTAATTCTGCGATTATTTGATGTATGATATGGGCAACCACATCAAGCGATTGTTGAGTAATATTTTTTTTACAGAAAGATTATCACAAATTAGTGTTTATATCTCCAAAACCTCTCATTGTACAATTTTTTTTCGCAATAGTGGAACAAAAAAAGTACGCTGACACATCTTCCTGTATAAATTATGAGGAAATATTATACAGGGTGTCTGAAACAGGGCTTCAAAGTTAGCCTCAACAAAACTCTAAAATCTCATTTTTTTCAAATGGGAACCATATAATTTTGTAATTCCGATCGATTGCTCGTCAAAAACTAGTTAGAGTGTGCCAAACATTTTATTTCTTTAAAATCAGTACCTAGTTTTGCCGTTATCGAATAAAATTCGAATTTCAGGAATAAATCCAGTTTTCTTTGTCTAATCATAGGTTTATCAAGATAATTTTCAAGTAGGCTATGTCAATAGTTAGAATATGTCAGTTCATTTATAATGCACTGTTGAGAACTATCATTCATACTCATTACTTGTTGTTTGAATTCGGGCAATATGCAAAATCACAATTACAGCAACAGTGATGTATTAAATAAGTTATTCATTTATGGTGAATATAACAAAATAGTAGAAAGGGTAGTCAGAATTTCTAACCAAAGAAATCCACATTCAACAGCTTTAACGAAATCAAAGTTCTTAGAGGAATCAATGAATGTTTGGAAGAAGGGGGCCAAGATTTTGAAAATTTATTGTTATAGCGATTATTAAATTTCTGTCAAAGTTTTTTGTTGTTAGGAAAATAATTGTTGTGATAGTTTCAAACTTATTTTTTTTTATTTAGTCATCATTCATTATCTGCTTTGTTTATTTGTCATATTCGATGCAATTAAAGTACAGGCTTTCGATATATCATTCTATTCTAGTGTACCTAATTATTATTGTAGGAGGAAAGAAAAATCTTAAACACTATGTATTCTGAACTCCCAAATTTATTTCGTACAGGCTAACATGTTTCGGCGGTTAAGCCATTATAAAAGCCATTTCATGAAATTTTGAGTTCAAGTCAGATTAATTGGAATCATCAACAACTCTGGTCCGAGTCGAGAAAACACATTAAATGTCCAAGAGGATAAAAATTCTGCTCATCAAAATTAAATATCGAAAATCTGATTTTCGATACTGCAAAACAAATTTCTCACAATGAGAGATTTTGGAGATATAAACACTAATTTGTGACAATCTTTCTGTAAAAAAAATTGAGAATCAGGCTATAACTCAACAATCGCTTGATGGTTGTGCCTATCATACATCAAATTATTGCAGAATTAGACAAAGAATTCAAGTATGTATAGATATACAGGGTGTTGCATTTAAAATAACGAAGTTCACATTCGTTTCCGGTAGAACCGGAAGTAGATTCCGCTTGAAAATATTTTACAAATTGAGTTCATGTGCTCTAAAACAAAAATATGTACAAAATTTAGAATTTGTATCGCAATTCCTTCCTCGAAAACGATTTATGAAACACTTAAAAAAATCCCCCTGTATACTTATTTTTTCCTTATGGAACAATAGTTTATTATTCATCGTCATTTATTCCGTTACGATTATATTCTATAAACAGGGTGAGTCTTTGAATTGTACATTTTCTAACTGTTGATTCTTGAAAGAAACCCCCATTCCAATTTTCCATTTTCTCAAATTCGGTTTTGTCAAAAGGATATAGACTTCAAATTCGATATTTCATATTGGAAGTGACTAAATACCTTCAGGAAATAGCCTGATATCAACCTAATTGAAGCCAAAATTTCTAAAATTCCTATTCACATTTCGCACATTAACACTAGGATTTGTTCGATTATGTCTTCAATTAAATTATTTCATGCATAAAGAGAAAAAGAATCATCAATAAAATATACCCTCATTAATCAGTTCAAAAACATTTTATATCTTTCCCATTCTATAACATATTTAATCAGAAAATTCTTTCAACTCTTAATAAATACGACTACAGCATTGTGAACAGACGACACAAAACTCTTGAAAATATTTTAGTCAATAATAAATCAAAAACAGAAAAAGACCAATACAGTGGCATATATAATATAACATGAATTAAATTTCTAAAGTAATGGTCGCCTTTATTTCCTAACTATTTAATATAACATGTATGGACTGCCCCTGCTTTTATATCGGCATGACAACAAGAACCATGAAAAAACGCTTTAATGAACATCGAAAAAACCGCCCCAACTCAGCGTTGGGTAACCACCTTAGATAATTTAGAGATACTACTCAAAGGAAATAAGTATAAGAGATTAATATTATTACTTGAACAATACACACACTTTCAACTTCCCGCCTCCAATATGACATTAAACCCCCCCCCCAACTTCCTCAACCTCCGTATCCTTTTTCTAGAACATTCATTCCACAACGTCAAACTCGACAATCAAAGTAGAAAGAAAGAAAAAAATATCATACAGCGGAAAACTTATATTAGAACAATTAATGATCAAGACACTTATCGATACCTCAATTAAAATAACAACAAAAAGAGATTTTATGACAGAACCTAGACATTTATACTCATTGACGGTAAGCATACCTCTTACCTAAAATATAAGAAAATTTGTCAAATAAAATAATATTGTATACATAGAAGCCAAGATATTTCAGAAAAATTTAATCCTTTCACATCTATTAAAAACTGATATGTATAATCTTGTGTATTTTCAGCTGGCCTGATGATGGCAATTGCCGAAATCGATCGCTAATAGATTATCATTCAAAACATAGTGTGTTTTCGATCACTTCCCCTTTCATAATTTCTGAATTATATTCATCAAAATTATCATAATCAACGCAGTGGTCGTCAATGTCTTCGTCAGTCAATGAAGAGTCATTTTCTTCCTTTTAGCCTTTTTAAGTCTTTCCTTCAACAAATTGGTTTTTTGTCCTTGCATTTTCCTTTCCGTTCAATTTCTTTACCACAATTACCTACCCGTAATAGAGTTAATAGAGTAAATTGTGAATAGAATTAAAAGAATACCATAAGTTGACTCAAATTGAACATTATTATATTCAAGTAAAAAAAGAAAAATTCCATAACTTACCTTGATAACTTAGAACTACGTTAAATAATATCGATTATCACTCAGTTGCAGGAACGTCCATTATAATTTAAAAGTGTCATTAAAATCCTAATGCCACATTAAACATGGTTTCCTGCCACAGAATGCCATGTTTAATATGGCATTAGGATTTTAATGACACTTTTAAATTATAATGGACGTTCCTGCAACTGAGTGTAAGAGTGATAACGAAAGGCACTCGTCACATACAGGGTTGGGATAAAGTTTGGCACCAAATTAATATCTTTAAAACAAAACGGGCGATATTTTTGAAATTTTGCAGCTGAGTGTAATGGGCCACAATGCATCTGATGAGCATATTTTCATTAGTGAGATATTTCCGCATTAACCGGAAATGACAAAAAAAAATTTATTTAAATGGGACACCCTGTATATTTCTGCAGATTCTGAAAGTGCACCTTCTTTCGGATATGTCCATATCGGGTTCCATGCTTTTCATGACGTATTTTTTATGAAAATCTATAAAGAGAAGAAATACAGGGCTTTTACTAGTAGAAAAAATTTATTGAAAATAATTAAAAAAAAATCATTTTAAATGTTCGAATTGCTTGCCATTCACTCAGCTGCCAAATTTCAAAATTACCGTCCGTTCCGTTTCAAATATATTAATTTTGTGCCAAACTTTATCCCAACCCTGTATTAATGCGTCGTGTGGAATGACCGAGGGTGTTCGAGGGGTTGTGAATTATGTAAAGTTACCACACTTCCCACGCATAGGCAACTTCAATTTTTTCAGTTGTGGTCATGACCACCATTGCCTACTGACCACGATTGCCTCATCTTCCCATATACTAGGCAAATGTACCTGTAAAATAACATTTTCGTATTATTTGGATCTCAGTAAGAATACGATACGCCTCCCCACTGGCTTCGTCAAAGGACATTGTCGCATCAGGAAGCATACAATGAGAATGGGCTTCTCAGAAATTGACGGCAAAAGAGGAAGAAAATCGTGTTTACCTGTTCATAGAAAGCCTTGCCATTGCTAGCCTCCGCAAGGGATGTCTTGGACAAGAGAATTATAGGAGGAACGAAAAAAACATCAAACTCAAATGGGTCTCGATGAAATTTTAAACAATTCAAATTCCAGGGCTGCACCCAGAATTATCTGGAATTTACTACTTTCTTGGCAAATTTTATCGAATAACTCGAAAACGGCGTATTTCATTGCATAAAAGTTAGGAATACTTTCATTTTGGAACTGCTGGGTTCAAAAATAAGAACCGCTTATCGTTCTCGAGTAATCTTATAGCATTTTTCGTGAATTTATGATTCGGCTAAAAAGTATTAAAAGTTTTTCAGGTTGTCCTCCATGCTTATCTACCTAGTCAGAACTCAGAATATACAGGTTTAAGCACATCGAGAAAAGAACGCATTTATCTATTTTCTCTGAAGGTGTATTGAACATAAAAAAAAACAAGAAAGACTATTATTCTACTCCGATTTCGAGAATCGTGATTGGCAGCTTGTCTCAACATCCACCCATCTACCCTCATTAATGTCTACAACAAAAACCTATTTCGCTGCACGATGTTTTCTAGTGGGAGAGGAAATAAGAAATAATTGATTTCAATCTGAGCGAAATTAATTGGTCCGCTTCTAATGGCCTTCTTCGAACCTGCAAAAGGGATGAGAATAGAAATTGCTCGTTTTCTGTACACGAACACAGACTTTCTCCTTTTTGGATTGAAGTGTATGTGTGAAGAGTCTTGAAATTCATTGCGGGAACCAGCAGTCGCTCGCGGTTCGTCTCGCGCGGTAATTCGTTAATTCAAAGAAACACGCAAATTTGCTCGACATTCCACATACAACTACTACTAATCATCTTCATTTGCTTTTTCAAAGTAGACAACAAACTTTTCATCTTTTTCGCCCATCAATCAATTAAATGAAAAAAATTAAGCAAAACAAATAGTTATGAATAATGACCGATCTATCACACACTCTGCTTGAAGTTTGAATGTTGTTTGTAGTTTTGAAAACGGAGACGAATTCAGATCCGCAACGTTGACTAAGAGTATCATTATATATATATATATATATATTATATATATTATTGTTTTGCTTTATTTTTTAATACATTCATCGAGAGGAAACTTTTCGCAAAAAAATTATAAAAGTTGTCTATTTTGAAAACGCAGTAACTTTACGAGGTTAACTAATTGTTTTCCCTTCTGAACAAGGATATTTTGTCTATATATTACTACAAGGGACAAGAAAAACTTCGGACAAATTTTGCTGTGGTCTGGAACAAAAGTATTTCAGCGCAGCGATTTTATTATTTGTTGTTGTTTTGTTCAATTTTTTCTGTTTGATAAAGTTGAATGAAAAAGAGTTTGTCCGAGGTTTTTCTTGTCACACTGTATATATGTGTTGATTTGGATTGTGGAAGGTGATTATCGGAAAAGAAAGGATCAAGAATACAAAATGATATTTCGATTTATTGAATCTCTTTATGGGTTTTTGCAGCCATACAATATCTACCATTTTATCTCCTATTATACAGGGTGTCTCATTAATAAATGAACAGACGATAACGTGAACTAGAGCTACCCTAGGCGAGTCAAAAAGCCGATAAAACATAGGTTATAATCAATTCCATAACCGAGAAAAAGGTTGTATTCACCAAAAATTTCATTTCCTATAACTTATGAACCAACCAGTATAGTAGTTGATATTTGAAACGTATGATTAACTTCTACAGGTCGATCGATTCATATTTAGTTTTCCAAAAAGTTCCAGGTCCGTACCTATTTGAAAAATATGGTACTTCATCCAAGCTGAGATTCAACACTCTGTATATCAAAATTTTGGAATTTGATTGAGATATTTGAAAAGAGCAGAAAATTTTCAATGGGGTTCAGTAGATTTCATTGTCCCGCACTTCATTTTGTTCAAAGAAAGTTCCAATTGAATAGTGGAATTCCAATAAATTCCAAAAATTTAATATACAGGCTGTTGAACCTCAGCTTGGAAGAAGTCCCAATTTTTTTTTAAATACGGACCTGGAATTTTTTTGGAAATTTTAATATGAATCGATCGAACTGTGGAAGTGAATAATACGTCATACGTTCCAAATATCAGTTTTAAGGTCGGCGTTTGAAGCGAGTAGGAAAGCTCAGCCGATAGAGGCGCCACCGTCCATTTTATGGAATATCTCCATAGAACATGCACTATCACTATCAAGTTCTATGAATATCTCTCTAATCATGAATGAAATGTACAATGGCGCTCTCTATCCGAAAATCGCCGAACTATGAAATAAGTCAATTTGAGGGTGAATTTTTTCCCGCCAAAATTTGAATTAGGCCATTCTCTGCCAATTCCGTATTTCAAGTTGTTTTTCTGAACGAAAATATCAGTAGATTCACTTTTAATCGGATGTTGAACTATTTTCATGGGTCTTCCTGTTGAAATAAAACAGAAGCATGAGTTGGCTCATTTTCTTATATTTTTGAAAAAAAATTAACTTTCGGAATGAAATCGACTAAAATTATTTCATCAAGAACTCCAATCCTTTCTGAGTTTACCCACAAAATTTCAGTTTCCAAAGTGAAACCATTTTCAAATGCAACTTGAAATAAAAACACACTACATTGAACGCCCACCTTAAGTGACAGAACTTGACAAACCAATATAAAATGGATGATAACTATACAGTCACGACCAGGAACTTGACAAACCTTAATCATGGTTAACCGGGATACTTTATAAAAATGAATGGAGTATACATGCTACTGAGAATTTGATAGAGAATGAGCGGCAAATTGAGTTTGTGTTTTTCTTATTAATTTGTCATTGCAATTCTAGACATTGAATAAATAGAATTTAACTCAATTCAATTATTACAGTTGTAAGGAATACCAGAACCTCAATGCTTTCTGTGCCATTATCATGGGACTCAGCAATATGGCAGTTTCAAGACTTACCCTCACTTGGGAAAAACTACCATCGAAATTTCGCAAACTTTACACTGAATTCGAGTCCCTGATCGATCCAAGTCGGAACCACAGGGCATACAGGGTAAGTGTGGGAAAATTGCAGCCTCCGGTCGTGCCATTCATGCCCCTGCTAATCAAGGATATGACTTTCACTCACGAAGGGAACAAAACTTCTCTGGAGGGCTTGGTGAACTTCGAGAAAATGCACATGCTGGCCCAGACACTGAGAACGATTAGATTCTGCAGAAGCCGACATCTGGGTAAGAATAACAAAATACCAATTGAGAACGTACCTAATTGAAATACTAACTATCTTTGAATCCATCGTTTTCGTTTTGGTCACAACCAAAGTTGCGCAGTACATTGAAAGTGAAGTGAAATATAGGTTTATTTTTCTCGACCTCAATTCATTCTCATTGTGTTATTCCATATAGTTTCATGTTTTTATCATGTCCATCAGTTACACCGGAGTTAGCTATCAACATAACTTAGATCATTTGACCTCAGTCCTCAACGATATTCCATAACTTTCCAGAGATACGGGATGCGGCAACTAGTTCTTCCACATTTGGAGGAGCTTTTAAAAAAATACGAAAAAAATATTAGAAAAAAATTTTTTTGGATGATAATATTTTCAAGACATTAATGAAAAATAATAATAATAATCATCGCACGGGTGTGGTTTGGTTTCTGCCACGCCACATGAGGGGTGACGTCCCCACGGCCCGAGTTGCCTGGGCCACCAAGGGTAAATGGTGGCAAACCCATGAACGAGAAGTGGAAACCGATATCGTGGCAGAAGATCGAGATGCCACCATAGACTAACTATAGATAAGCAACTCCCCTTCGATTTCTGGTTCATTGAAAAGCGCCATCTATGATGTGTTGACACACTATTTTTGGAAAACATTGGACAAAATTACAGATCCCTAACCGTCCACAAACGCCATCTAGTGGTTCGCATATCAAGTACCAGTATGAAGAAAAGGTTGAGAATAAATTAATTAAAGGTGAGGTTTCATCAAATTTGGTGACAACTTGAAAGAAATTGTCACCAAATTCAATGAAAACCAAAAGAAAAGATCGAATATTAAAAATAAAATGTTTATTTTAGAGAAATATCAGTAACAAATCATTGCATCCAATACACACATTAAATTTGAACCTTTTTCAAACTGGAACACTATCGAGTACACTCTGAGTTCCCTCAGCACAGAAATTTCTTTCCCAGAAGCAATCCGCTTGCCATGAAACACTGAAAGTAAAATTATTTCAAAATAAATCATTAGCAATTAATTTGAGATAAATCTCCTAATCTTAGAAACTGGCTACAACACAATTTTAGTTACCTTTTCTACTTGTGCTGGAAGTTGCCTTAGGAACTGAGACTTTTCTTGATCCTGATGGCACATCTACGTTCATAATATCTGAAAATTAAAATGACCTTATTAGACATGAAAAAATGTTGATTGGCAATTCTCATCTCTCAAATTATCAATTTTTGAAGATTAGCAATTAATTAGACATAGATCTGCTAATCTTCGAAACTGACTACAACACAATTTAGTTACCTTTTCTACTTGTGCTTTGAGTTGCCTTAGGAACTGAGACTTTTCTTGATCCTGATGGCACATCTACGTTCATAATATCTGAAAATTAAAACGACCTTATTAGACATGAAAAATGTTGATTCGCAATTCTCATCTCTCAAATTATCAATTTTTAAAGATTGATGTGGTTTGATTTCAGAATAATTCAATCAAGGAATATATTTTTTCTAAAAACTAAATACCTTCTGGGTACTCCTTAACTCTAGTCACATCAGATTGAAATGTTCCACTTGAAGTTGTTGGTTCATCATTTGATTCAACCCCATGGAAAAAATCAACTTCTTGTGCAATTTCACTGATACTTTGCAGGGGGAGATTTTTTCTTCCATACACCTTTGAAGAACCTTTGAGTTGGTGGATGATAATCTTTATTCACAAACGTATCAAAAAATATATCTTTATTGTTTGCGGAACTCACGTAGGTACTCTGAAATAGGAGAAAAAATGTAATAGGTGAATGAAATTGGAATGTTTTAAATTACCTGGTAAATTGAGAGTTTCTATAATACGACAGCTATGGCCTGTATATTCCAATTCAGAAACTTAGATACTGAATACATATATATATATAAAATAAATTAATAAATATTGCATTGATTAAAATATTTATATAAATTGGCGTTTCCAACATTGTTATTGTTTACACTTTTCATGTCACAATGAATAAAGAGTCTACGCGCATGCGGCAAGCGTGAACCAGAAAATCATGGAATTTAGTTCTGCACCAACGCTAAGGTGGCGGTAGTGATGCATGAATTCGGCCGTACTTAGGGAGTTACACCCCCCTGGATGCCACTCCACCTGCTGGCTCGACCACCGTGAGGAGGACTGCCCGCAGGGGAGCTCTCAACGCACGTATGCAGTGGAGCCGCGAAATGAATATTGAAGTAATGCGAGCTTTTCATTACGTGAACAATTGCGAGGACAAACTACTTCCTGGATGGAGATACTCCCTTTATACCGAGTTCACCTGGAGGCAACCGCAACCAGAAGACGGAAGGGAATCATTCAAGAAAAATCTTCAAGGGATCGAATTATCCCAGAAGATCGCGGGATGTGCACAGCAGGCTGTGGATCTGCAAACCTATCACATCGTGGGGAAATTTCTGAACTAGTGGGAGGAACTGAAATGTTTTTTCACTAGTCCATAGAAAAATTACCAGCTCAAGCTGAGAACGGGAGACCGATGAATAATAATAATAAACTTTATTCCCAAATGAAACAGTATAAAATGGAAATAGGGTCAAATTAAACAAATATTTACATAATCATTTTGAGTTTTAAGTTAGGAACTCTTCAATGTTATACGGTTCCATCTCCAGTAACAGCTTGAATATTTTCTTCTTGAATATTGAAACACTTCTCTCATCTCTTAATTCCGGTGAAATCTTGTTGAAATACTTTACACAGTAATATTTTGGTCCATGCTCAGTATGAGTCAATCTGTGAATAGGAAACTTCAATTGCGTTGTCCTGGTGTTATATGTATTGAGTGTTTTTTCCTCAAAATATTCTCTGTGTTTAAACACAAAGAGAAGGCATTCCTGAATGTGAATTGCTGGTGATGTTAATATTCCCAGCTGACGAAATTTACCCCTACACATGAGTCTTTTATTCTCATTTTCAGCATTGTTCTTACTGCTCTTTTTTGCATTATGAAGATCTTGTTTGCAATTTTTCTACTCCCATAAAACATTATGGCATAACGAAGCCTTGACTCAAAAACTGCCTGATATACTGTTTTTATTGCATGTATGTCCAGATATTTTCTCAAAACTCCTTAAGAGTAGCATGTGCTGGCTAGTTTGTTTGTCAAGTCATCTATATGTGTATTCCAAGAAAGAGTTTCATCTAAGTGGACTCCCAGAAATTTAGTGCTCTTCTCCAAGCTTATTTCATTTGCTGTCATTGCTAGTTGTCGTGGAGTGTCAAAGGATGTATGAGATGTCCTCATCATAATTGCTTTTGATTTTTGTGTGTTCATCGTTCATGCATAGCTGATTACTAGTAAACCAATGATCACTCCTCTGTAGAATCTGCTCTGTTAAGTGTGTTGTTTCAGAAAAACTTCTTGCTCTAATCAAAATACTGGTGTCATCAGCAAATTGTCTTCCAGAGATTTGAGATCCATCTTTCCTCCTAGGATTTTCCAGTATGCCCGAAATGCAGGGTGTATCGATTTCCCCATCATCAAATATGTTTTGGAGATAATTCACGAATAAAATGAAGATTAACGGTCCAAGAATACTCCCCTGGGGTACTCCTAGTTTTATATCTCTTCAGATAGTTCTCGGAAACCATTGTTGTCAACCGCCACTACTTGGGTTCTTGATTGAAGATATGACTTGAATAAATTCAGAGCCACATCTCTTATCCCATATTGCTCCATCTTTGTGAGAACAAATTTATGGCTCAAACTGTCAAAGGCCTTCGATAAGTCTAGGAATAGAGCAATAACTATATCGTTATCCTCCAAGGCGTCTAGAACATCCACCAGAAGATCGAAGATCGCAGTCTTCGTTGATTTTCCCCTTATGTATCCATGCTGTTGGGGTGAAAAAATATTGTGTTTCTCCAGGAATTGAAGCAATTGTTGACTGATGCACATTTCAAATATTTTGGAAAAGGCTGGTAGTAAGCTTATGGGCCTATAATTTTCCAACTTATCTTGTTCTCCCTTCTTGTGGACAGGAACTATCACTGCCTTCTTCAATTGATCCGGAAATATACCATATTTCAGACAGTTGTTCATTATGCTTGTCACAGAAAGAACTTGATTATGTAGCCTTTCAAAATCAAAAAGAATTTTTCCAATATCTCTTCTCGCATTTTTTCAACAGCTCCTTTTCAAATATGGAAGAACTAGTTGCCGCACCCTGTATTTGATCGTTAAGACTAATATTTCTACACAAAAGTTGAGGAAGTTTAGAAATTTTGAGACTCTGTTTCAGAGGTTTCCACTTATCTATCTCATTTTTCGTCCATGAGTTTCACTGTTTCCCAATGAAGCATCCTGTTCCTAATACAAAGTTGACCACCCGACTCAATTAATGTTTTCTATATCACATGAGAAAAAAATATATAAAAAGCTGGCAAAACTTGTCGAACAGAAGAACCAAAGACTAAGATATGTATTTTTTTTCAGTTTTGGAACCACCATCTCCAAAAAGTGAAGGAGAAGTGAAATCCTACATATCTTGCCTAAGAATAATAGATAATCAAAGAATCTTAACAAGTATGTCACAAAAACTGGAACCTAAACGATCTTAGTGGAACTATATTACAGTGAAATATCTTGAGTGGGCTTGCTGGCATTGCTGTTTCCTTTGTCCAGTGTTCTACCCATTGCAATTCTATCGACCAAGACCAAGCTACGTATAGTCTATAGTTAAGTGTATAAATGATTTTGTAACTAAAAAAATTTTAGAAATCATTGATAACTTTGTAGAATTTATGAATTTTAGTAATGAGTCGAAGTATTTAATGGCGTTGAGTCTGATTTCAAATTTGAAACTCTCTATATTTATTGAAATCGCAAAAGATTGTGGAAACAAAACAAAATTTTTTTACATTTTTTAAATCTTCTTTATTTTTGTCTGAGTGACTCAAAGGCGCATTCTAATATTGGTATTCCTTCTAGATCTCAGTGATAGATAAATGAATTTTGATAGAAAGTATATAGATTTCATGAAGTAAAGAAAAAAATTAAGAGCAATAAATTTCTATCTAAATAGTTCCATTCAATACTTAGGTGAATTTTGAAATAAATTAAACTCTCTCCATAATTCATGCACTAATCAAAAAATATATTTACATGTATCTAGTTATATAAACATAGAATTTAAATAATTATATGTTCACTTGTGATCTTCCATGAGCTGTATTTGTTCTGTAAACAACAGGATACAACAATAAAAAAACGAAATTAAAGAGTTCGCAATAACTGTGAGGTAATTGTTGTTTCCTGGACGTTTACGTACTCTACTGATTTTCTCTGAATTATTAAGCTTCCTCATGGATTTGTTAAGACAATCAAGTTGATCTGTATCTAATGAAACTTGTATTATATGTGAAGGTACTGATCAACAAAAATTCTATGTCAAGAATTTGTGGAATATGATGATTTAGCGTATTGAATTATACTTATTTTTGTAATAATATTAAGATTATACGCTATAGTACCTACTATCGAATAAATTCCTAAATTTCAGTACATTAGTTCATAAATTGATAATTTTAAAAAGGAAAAGTTATTCTATGAATCTCAACTTTTTATTTTTTTCACATATAAATTCTTCAGTACTGAATCGTATGATTTCTTCCCCTATAATTCTTCATATAATATTGTATATAGATAAGTATTTCATAGTCTTACCGCATTGTTTTTTTTTGCATTATACAGAGTGGTCCAGTTATCAATGAAAATTTTCAAGGAAAGACAGGGTCTCGACAAGTAATAGGCGTTCGCTTCATGAACCACGTTTGGGAAAAATAAAATTCAAGTTTTATTTGAGAAATTCAGAATTAATATCTTTTCAAGACGGATGGAGATATATTTTAATGAATTTTGATGGGCATTTTTTGCAATGAAGATATATTATCTTTAAGTTTTTAGTACTTGTAGTCAAGTATTCACGTTACTGAATATTTTTAAAATTCTCAAATTATTGTTGAGTAAAGATGAAAAAAATCATTCAAAATCAGTGATAACATTATAACAGAAATATAACAGATTGAACGACCAGTGGTGCACCCAAGGGGGGGGGGGCTTTGGGGCTGCAGCTGAAAATATTTCTGCAAACTCCATGAAATAATGAAGAGTGCCTTCCGTTCCTTGATTTTCCTGTATTGAAAACTGGACGATACTCTATAGTAGGTAGTGTTCTATTTTCTAGTCATATGTAGCCTTCAACTTATTTTGAAAACTCATTATATCAACTTGCCTTTTAAGAAAACAAAGTTAATTCTAAACTTCAAAAACCGTGTTGTGAAGTTCATTCACGATATAATTCGAAGGCTACCTCATATCAAAATGGGTAATATTATCTACTAATATTGTAAATCATAACAAAAGATTTTTATAAATATATCATCAACAGTAAAGTTCAATAGAATATATTTGAAATGTAGTTAGATAGTGATTTCTAATTCTACACAGCACAATGAATAATTCCTTTCATAAAACACCTAATTCTTTATTATGTTTTGAATGTTTTCGTCAGAAATGACAAGGTGGTAAGGAAAACACTCCAATAGATGTATATGAGATCTTTCGATTCATTTCAATTATGTATCTTGAATAAACATGCCATGATGTATTATGATATATTCACTCCTATATACCATCCCATGAGTCTCTACTATGGAGCTGTCATTTATATATATTTAGCAATCTTTACAAATATCTGGTGCATTATTGAATCTGAGCAATACCAAAATCTGTATCATTAAAATTAAATGGATCACGAAAATTTATACCGCCTTTCTTCCATTCAGTATCTTTCGCTAGGAACCCAACTATAAAAGTAACTGCCATTACTGTGTCTATATTATTATAACTGTGTCCTAATTGGAAACAAAATTTCGAACGAACATATTTATCGAACCCCTGGTCGAATTTTGTCCATACACGAACCGCTGTATACGAGATCCGAACCTACCATAAAAATTTCAAGCCGTTGTAGTACCTGCGGGTGTTTCTAAACACACCTGTACCCGCAAATAAGAAATTTCAAAAGAAAACCTTACCTTTTCAAGCTTACACACTTTTCCAGCCGAAAGGGAACCTGGATTCGTGCCTTGAGCAAACGCAAGGTCTTATGAACAATTCAATCGTTTTCTGAGAGGGGATGAAATAAAAAGAAACTGTCATTAAAATCAACAATATATTAATATAAACAAAATATCTCTTCTACATTTTCTGAGCCAAAAAAAAACAAAATTGCTATGTTTCAACCTTTTCAAAAACCCAATAGTAAACATAATGAAAAACAGTAGAGCAGAAAACTAATAAAATAGAGAGCGACGCAGTACCTTCTGGTATATGTATGCCTATATGCCTATATGCCCTCGTTTTCTGAGAGGGGATGAAATAAAAAGAAACTGTCATTAAAATCAACAATATATTAATATAAACAAAATATCTCTTCTACATTTTCTGAGCCAAAAAAAAACAAAATTGCTATGTTTCAACCTTTTCAAAAACCCAACAGTAAACATAATGAAAAACAGTAGAGCAGAAAACTAATTAAATAGAGAGCGACGCAGTACCCAGTACCCTCTGGTATATGTATGCCGATTAGGCAATCCAAACCACGTGGCGCCCTGCCTCCAGATAACCTATAAATTTTCTGACAGGTCGCTGGCTTGCAGTAAATATGAGGAATTTTATTATCTTATATGCATTTCATGAGTGAACGAGTGAGTTTTTATGATTTCTAATATCGAAAAGTATCCTGAAGTATCTCTGACGAAGAAAATTTCACTCAATCATATGATTACAACTTTTAGTATTGGGAGCCCGAAGAGATTGAAGAGAAAGTATTGGAGAAGGAATATTAATCAGAGCTCTGTCCCTGTAACTTCTTTATCCTTTTATATGATATAAATTTAAATATTCATCAGTTTTACATTTTACATGAACTGAATACTGCTTATTTCAGTGTCTACGAAGACACATTCACTTTAGTTTCATATCTTCGATATTGTCTAGTCTTGATGACTGCTGACCCAATTTCCTTTTGTTTCCTGATAAGTCACTTAATATGTGTATAATACACCAAGTTACACACACTGGGTGTTCCAAAATATTCAAGAAAATCCTCATAATTTGAACGACGTGCACATCCAACTTTGGCACACATTTATGGCATTTTTTATTGAAAATGCACTTAATTTAAGTAATTTTCACTGGTCTGATATTTCTAACAGTAAGATTGACTAGAAATATCGAAAAAATTTCCACATAAAACAATTTTTCAAGCAAATAAACGGTTTTAATGTCTACATGAACAAAGCTAAACTTGGTTTGTTTGACCACCAGCTAACCTCAAAAAAATATTTGACAGGTCGTTGGATTCCCTAATATAGGTACTTCCTACGAATTTTGTATTCGCATGTTCCCTCCCCGCGATGCACACGCTGTGCCTCTCTACTTCACGCGACCGTCGGAACTCCCATCGAATCTCCTTCGGATCTCCCCTTAGTTCCTGAAAACTTGCCTATTTAAATCAAATTCCCCTCTGCCCCTTTGGAATATTCTAGAAGAAATTCGTTTGAGACGACGTGGTCTTACACTATTGGTTAAGAAACCATAAAATCTGATGATAAGCAGAAAAAACCGTTGACTACGCTCCCCTTGGGTTACGCGACCCCTTGAACTGTTATCAGAGTTCCTAACGGCTTACGCCCAGGGCCGGATTAACCAAGAGGCAGAGTAGGCAACTGCCTAGGGGCCCCGAATAAGATAGGGGCCCCGTGACCGTGCCCCGTCCCCCGTGCCCGGAACTAAAGGTGTCCCCGAGCCAAACGAAAGAGCAATAAATAGGCCCCCGATTATCGCAAACTTACAGATTCGCGAAATTTCTCTGAAATAATGAGCAAAACAAATAAATTCAATAGCCCAAGAAGGTATAATTATACCCTTGGACTTGTCTAAAATTATACATATTCCCGAATTACATTCCAGTCGGCATATCACATCCCCAAGAGCTTTTTATACTCATCAAGAGTGTCGGCATTCTGTTAAAACGTCACTAGATGATAGTTTTATTAGGCAGGCGGCACCTCTGATGTGAGAGCCGATTCACATGCGACATGCGGCATCTTCTATATTTCAAAAATGATTATCCAGTCTCCAATCAGGATATTCTTCCAGAAGGGGAACAATGTTCCAGATTCTTTTTAGTTCTATTTCCATTCTAGTGAAACCACGTTGAGATTGCGTTCAGAGTCAAAGTGTTCAATATTTTGTGACTTTTTTGGTGTAGGTATGTATTTGGATTTTTTTACTTAGAATTGTATTATTGAAGGTAGGTTCTATATTTAATAACGTTGCTAATTTTTCCGTTGGGCGCCTTATTTTCAGTGTTCTCCGATGGAAAACAAGTTTCAATAATATGATTTTCGCTATTTTTCTAGAATAGAATACTAGTATTTCAGGAAATTTCGGAACAAGATCGGAAGTGAATTGCCGGGTGTTTATGGATATACATATTAGAATAAAATCAATAACAGATCTACATAAAATACAAAGGAAAAATCAACAGAAAAAATAATTGAAAATCTACATAAACCGATCAAATGATCCTCCATCTTTCTCAATGCATAAACGAATTCGTTTAAGAAAAGAGTTTTTAACATTAGCAAATACTCGGGTAGTAATGCTTGCAAAAGCGTCTTTTATTCTTCTTTTCATGTCTTGAGAAGTTGTTACGGGATCCTCATACACAATAGTTTTGATATAACTCCATAAAAAAAAATCTGGAGATGTTAGATCTGGTGACCTTGCAGGCCAATTTTGTGGGCCTCCACAACCTATCCATCTGTCAAATCATTCATCATAGAACGTATTTCTATGAATATAGATTGCTCCTAATAGTCGGTTTGCTAGTTGAATTAAAAATCGAAAATTACTGAAAAACTATAAGGTTTAGGTAAACCCAATGAAGATAGTTTCGATATTAATTTTTACGTTCAACAAGGTACAGAAATACTGGGTGTGCCATTTGAAATAGGAAAGTTTTTGACCATTATTTGTAGTTAATGTTTGAATATTAATTATGATCACTCAGTATATTCCAGAGTTATTTTTTTTTCCTCTGCATAAGGGTAGCCAATATGTCTACACGAAAAAACATTGTCTGTCTCGTTGGCTTGAAGGGTTTATTCATTAATTGCAAATTGAAAATACTCCGTTTTTCGATTTTTCACCATTTTCTCTTAAATGGTTCTCCTAAGGCATAAAATGGTCTTTATGAACTCATCCTTATTTGAGCGTGCCTCTCAATTTTTGAATTCATTTATAGGGTATTACATTGAAAAGTGTTACTATGGTCTATATCTTTGTTATCGAACACCCTGTATATGTGAAAACAATTTTAAATTGTGCATCTGATTGCCCTTTACATTTCACGATAAAAAAAATTTTCAAAATGTCTTCATTTATACTGCCTAAAAATGAGAACCGAGAAGGCTATTGCCTTAGTGCTGTTGTCTCAGTACAGGCACACAGGCGACTGATCCTATAAGGACACACTACACTGTGTTTATCCATTGTATGGCACCCTGAGTGAGAAGTGCATTCAGGTGTAACGATATTGAAAAAGCTTTTGATAGTATATGGCATAAAGGTCTCATCTATAAATTAGCCAAAATGAAGGTACCTTGGTACCTCATACTTATAACAAAAGATTTTTTGAATGAAAGAAAGCTGATAGTGAGAATTAAAAATATAGTGTCAGAACCATTTTCTCCCAAACAAGGAACTCCACAAGGATCAAGTCTGTCTCCACTCCTCTATATACTGTACTGCTATGACATCCCAAAAGCAGGAAACAATCAACAATATTCACTACAGTTCGCGGATGACACCTTCATTATATCGCACGATAGGTCACTGCCAAACTGCTTGAATGGACTGAAAGTATGATGAATCAATTGGAAATGTGGCTCAGCAAATGGCGTTTGAAACCTAATCCCAGCTAGGAAATCACAATATATTATTTTCCATCATAAAGTATGTTCAACTTCGCCTACCATATCAATAAAAGGAATAGCGAAAAAACCTGCTGCGGAAATGAAATATCTTGGAAAATGAACTACAACAAATATTCGAAATCAGTTAAGAAGAGGTTGAAGAGGACTATATCAAGAGCCAGAACTTTTACCAAACTTACTGTCGGAAATAGAGGAATAAGCACGAAGAACGCAGTCAGAATATACACCACAATATGCAGACCTGTCCTGGAGTATGCACATCCAATATTCATTAATTGTTGACATCCAGCACTTTATAACTTAAAAACAGCAGAAACTACTTCCCTTCGTACAAGAATTAGGCACCCGCGAAACAGACTCCACAATCCATCTAATGAATTATTGTACGAAATAACAGAAGTTCAACTGATAGAAGAAAGACTAAAGAAATTGAACAAAAATTTCTATACACGTCTGAAAGAATCGCAGGATATCTTGGAGCTCTTCCACCGCGAACCGATCGCGCAAGCAGCCAGAAAGTATCCACCAAAATCACTGATACAGACATTGGACGAACAGGGTAGCAGCTAATGAAGCAAATCATATTTTCGTAATATATCAGTTGTATTTTTTTTTTAAATGTTAAATTTTTGTAACTACGAATGGACTGAAGGACCGTAGGTCAACGGCCTTTTGCTTCTGCAATAAATTCCTGTTATTATTATTATTATTTCAAATTGATTGATTAACCATGTTGAGGAGGTGTATTGAAAACATTCGGAATCTATTATATTCATGATGTAATAAAGGATATATGTACATAAGGGAAAATAAAAATGGTATAAATAGAAACTGGTTTAATAAATATACATTTTTTACACAAATTAACTATAATTTTTTATTTAACCTAGTGTTCTCATCTTGGTGGATAATGATAATCAATTATTAAATTAGGCTGCTTCAAGCTCTGCTTCGACAATCTTTCTGTATTCGTCAAAGCCTCCTTCTATACTTTTAACAGAACCGTTGCCACAAACCCACAATTCCTTACAAACCATTCGAATTAGTCTTTCATCGTGAGAAACTAAGATAACACCACCCTGAAAAATGAGTTATCATTCATGAAAGAATTATCCCAAATATGAAAATTACATCAAAAAACTGCATATAATTCAGAACTTACAGTGAATTTATTTATTGCCTTTCCTAATGCTTCGATTGTTTCTATGTCCAAATGATTGGTAGGTTCATCAAGAACCAGGAAATTCGGACGTTCCATGCACATCCTAGCAAATGCAACTCTGGATTTTTGACCCCCTGATAAACTCGCTACAGTTTGGAGAGCTAGATCACCAGATACACCAAAACTACCAAGTTGCCTCCTATACTCCTCAGAAGGCTTACCTGTAAAATGCAATATTACTGAAGCGAAGATTTCGGCCGCTTGAAGTTAGCGAAAAGTTGGTGGAACAAATTCTGAAACCAAGCTAAATATTTAGTACTGAATTTGTTCTAATTTGTTCTGTATCAATCATCCCCAGCACCCTTATGGTTTTCGAGTTATTCGCATGTCTTTGATTTAGTGCTGACTTCACGCTCAGCACCAACATTTTCGAATTCGGAAAAAATTTGTATGCCAATATTTAGTCCCGAATTTGTTCCAATTTGTTCTGAAGAAAATTCTCCGATATCATTGTTCGTTAACGAATTATTCACATTCGTAACATTCTGTGGTGACGTCACACCCAGCACCAAAGCTTTTTGTTCTCCAAGAAATTCGAAGAAATTTTGATGCAAATATTTAGTACCCAATTTGTTCCAATCAGAAAAAGTTGTTTTGTTGAAATACCATTGTTGGTTTTCTAGTTATTAACAATTATTGTTTTGAGCGAGCGTGAAGTTAGCGATAAAGTTTTAAATTATAATTTTTTTTTTCAACATCTAATAGTCAAGGCGGGTTTATACAGCATATAAGATAAGAATATGAATAAGAGCGTTTGAACAGATGACTAGAATAAATAATAAAATAAAGGTGAATACAGACTATTCTGACGTGACGTGATTCCAGGAATCACGTCACGTCAGAATAGTCAGAATAGTCATCTGTTTAAACGCTCTTATTCATATTCTTATCTTATATGCTGTATAAACCCGCCTTAAGTACTCAATTTGTTCTAAAAAGAACGAATCAATTTCATTATTGGTTTTCCAGATATTAAGGATTTACGAAGATATGATTACGTCACAATAGGTGTAGCTTTGAATCTCCATTCGAGACCATACCACTGAATGCAGATTTGGATTCAGGACCAATTCGTTTCTTATTCTCGCTTATTAAATTGTTAGGAAATAATTATTTATATCAGAACTTCTAAATTTGTAGTTTCCGTTATTTGGACTCAGTGAAATCCTCTTTATACGGAGGCAATTTTTCAAATTGAAGCAAATTATTCAGTTAGATAAATCGTCTGTTATACAGGGCGAGTCTTCGACCTGAACATATAAAGGGTGTTTCAATTTTTCAAATTGCGTGGTTTATTTCAAGAATAAATAAAATATAGATGGCGCATTGAATTCGTCTTGGTATTTTGGCATTCAAGAAGTATGATGTATGAAATTTATAAAAAAGGCTTCGTACGAGTGTATCGAACTGACAGATATTCGTGACACGATATCTGTTTCTGTTGACAATATGAACCAAGTTCAACATTTTGCCATTTTTTAGAAGTGGAATTTCAATATTCTTGTCGTAACCGATGTATTGAATTTCTGGGGTAGGAATTCCGTAGTATCTCTTACTTTTCACATTTTTTGATTTTCCTAATCCACCCCAGTGCTCAATCTCAATGCCTTGAAATCTACATGGAAGGTACGATTTTATGACGGCGTTTCTTTGTATCGTAGAGATCAAAATGCCGCGAATGGGTATATAAAGATAAGAGCGACTGCGCCCGGCGCATGTTCGTTTGATCTGCGACGTTTTCCTTGAGCTATCGGTGTCGTTGCTTTCAGAAGAAACATGGGCGGTTGCTTTTAGTCCAGTAATGAATTATTTAGTTTTATAGACTGCTCCATTATTTCAATTTTTTGCAAAACACGATAGTATGAATAGATGCGCAGAATTCAAATTCAATCATTCTTGTGGAAATTTTCGAAGTTATATGATGCAGTGATCTCGTAATAATTATCGTATATACCTACCCCGATATCAGTTGATTTAGAAAAGGTGATTTTAGTTATCATTCGTAGAAATTGCTCTATTTCGCGCTTCTGTAGTGCAGTTAATACGGCCGGAAGAAAGCGAGCGTTAGATAATGCCTTAGTTGTGAAAAAACTAATTGAACACAAGGAAAAATTATTAGATAAATTGGGGAAACCAAGTGATGAAATATGGACATTCATCAGCAGAGAATTTGATAACAAAATTTCTGCGAAAGCATTGTACGTATTTGTGAGGAGAAATTGCTCAGAATGCTGGAAATATTTGGCTATATCAGAAAACAATTTCAATTTGGATAAATTATCCTGTTCTAAGAAACCGATTCCAAGCTCTACTAACTCCACTTTGTGAAACATTCAGCCGCTGAGCGGCTTCTTCTTGCGACAAACCAGGAACAGCAATTTTTTTTCTCAATAAATCAATTGTGTGAGTTGCAAAATGAGGTGTAGCGCCATCCTTTTGAAACCATATGTCCTCTAGATCAATATTCATTAATTCAGGCCACATAAATCCGATTATCATCCGACGGTACCCAACACCATTCCACAGAACGCTGATTCCCATAAAATAATTCAACAATTTCAACGCGTTGTTGTATAGTCGTATAGTGTACGAAGCCATTTTTATGAATGTCATAAATCACACTTCTTGAATGCCAAAATACCAGACGAATTCAATGCGCCATCTATATTTTATTTATGCTTGAAAAAAAAACACGCAATTTGAAACACCCTTTATATGTTCAGGTCAAAGACTCGCCCTGTATAACAGACGATTTATCTAACTGAATAATTTGCTTCAATCTGAAAAATTGCCTCCGTATAAAGAGAAATCCTCTTTATACTGAGTCAAAATATCGGAAACTACAAATTTAGAAGTTGTTGATATAAATAATTATTTCCTAACAATTTAATAAGAAACGAATTTGTCCTGAATCCAAATCTGCATTCAAACGTGATAAAAGCGGCTGCGTGCGGCGCATGATCAAAGAGACAACGGCTCTTCTCATGTTTGATTTATGACCAATTACAGATAGCTTTGTATGAGCCAAAACTGCCGACAGTGGTATGGTCTCGAATGGAGATTCAAAGCTACACCTATTGTGACGTAATCAAATCTCTAATATCTGGAAAACTAACAATGAAATTGAATTCTTCTTTTTAGAAGAAATTGTAACAAATTGAGTACTAATATATGTTGAAAAAAAAGTGATAATTTAAAACTTTATCGCTAACTTCACGCTCGCTCAAAACAATAATTGTTAATAACTCGAAAACCAACAATGGTATTTCAACAAAACCACTTTTTCTGATTGGAACAAATTGGGTACTAAATATTCGCCTCAAAATTTCTTCGAATTTCTTGGATAACAAAAAGCTTTGGGGCTGGGTGTGACGTCACCACCGAATGTTACGAATGTGAATAACTCGTTAACGAAAAATGATATCGGAGAATTTTCTTCAGAACAAATTGAAACAAATTCGGGACTAAATATTGACATAAAAATTTTTTCCAAATTCGAACATGTTGGTGCTGAGCGTGAAGTCAGCAATAAATCAAAGACATGCGAATAACTCGAAAACCATAAGGGTGCTGGGGATGATTGATACAGAACAAATTAGAACAAATTCAGTACTAAATATTGAGCTTGGTTTCAGAATTTGTTCCACCAACTTTTCGCTACCTTCACGCTCGCTCAAAACAATTGTTAATAACTCGAAAACCAACAATGGTATTTCAACAAAACAACTTTTACTGATTGGAACAAATTGGGTACTAAATATTTGCATCAAAATTTCTTCGAATTTCTCGGAGAACAAAAAGCTTTGGAGCTGGGTGTGACGTCATCACCGAATGTTACGAATGTGAATAACTCGTTAACGAAAAATGATATCGGAGAATTTTCTTCAGAACAAATTGGAACAAATTCGGGACTAAATATTGACATAAAATTTTTTTCCAAATTCGGACATGTTGGTGCTGAGCGTGAAGTCAGCACTAAATCAAAGACATGCGAATAACTCGAAAACTATAAGGGTGCTGGGGATGATTGATAAAGAACAAATTAGAACAAATTCAGTACTAAATATTCAGCTTGGTTTCAGAATTTGTTCCACCAACTTTTCGCTAACTTCACGCGGCCGAAGATTTCATGTGTTACAGTTTTCCAAAAGAAATCTGAAAAAGCTGAAACTTGCTTTCACAAGGGAAAATCGTGTTCCAACCTACCAGAAAATGCTTGCTGAAGCAATTCAACAGAATTGACACTCATATCTAATTGGTCCACATGATGCTGGCTGAAGTAACCAAATTTCAAGTTGCGGTGCACATTGCAAGATCCAGAACTTGGAGATAATATCCCCATGATGATTTTGAGCAGGGTTGTTTTTCCAGCTCCATTGTCACCAACCTGAATAAAGAAAGAAATTTCACAATATTTTTATAATTTCAGAAATGTAATGAATTGAAAGAAACGAACTTTTCATTACTAGATAAACTTTAATTTCATTGGTTTTTCCCGAGTGTATATCGGCTGTTATCTCAAGAAATTACACATCATTTCATAGATAAAATAAATGTTCCAATCAAATCGCCAGCATTTTTCAAAAATCAAACAACTGAGATAAGCATCCCGTAACAGATCGAGGTCAAAGAGAAATATACTTACAATACATATTCTTGACTCCATAGTGGCACCTAAATTAACATCACTGAAAATAATCCTTTCTGCACTGTATCTAAAAGATACTTCGTTCAATTGTAGAATTGGTGGAGATAAAGGTTCAGTATCAGGAAATTTCAGAGTCACCTCCACTTCTTTTTCAACTGGCTTCAACTCGGGGCTGAAAATTTTCTATTTGAACACAGTACATGACATCCAGAGAGTAACACTTACAGTTTTTCTAACATTTTTATTTTTGATTGGACTGAGGCTGCTCTATTTGCATTGTATCTGAACTTATCGATGAATTCCTGAACATGAGACCTGTGAGCCATTTGTGCCTCAAATTCTCTTTGCTGATTTTTGTGTTTTTCTGTTTTAGTTTTGACGAATTGTTCATAATTACCTCTGAAAACATTGAAAAGAAACATAATAATACATAAATAAGTATTTAACAGGAACAGGAATACACACTCACCTATATGCGTCAATTCTTTGTGAATGTAAATGCAGAATATCAGTTGGAACAGTTTCTAGAAAATGTCTGTCGTGAGATACTACCAATAACGTGGTTGGCCAATTTTGCAGGTAGTTTTCTAGCCAGATTATAGCTTTTATATCCAACATGTTAGTTGGTTCATCGAGAAGTAACAGGTCTGGTCTAAAAATTTGTTAATTGTTAGTATGATAGACATTACAACAGAAATATGTGATGGCCATAATATAAAGATGGGAAATTCAACACTTACCTAGAAAACAAGGCTCTGGCCAAGGCAAGTCTCATTCTCCAACCTCCAGAGAATGTTTTAGTTGCTTTTTGTTGCATAATGGGTGAAAAGCCCAAACCACTTAAAATTATAGAAGCTTTAGCCGGAGCTTTATCCGATTCAATATTCTGGAGTTGATTGTAAATTTCAGTCAATTCTGAGGATAAATTTGAATCTGCAGAGGAACTGAAAAAAATAACACCTATCAAGCATAATCGAAGAAAAGACATATTATCCATGTGAAATATATTCTTGTTAACAAACATGATCTATTTGGTCTCGTTTTATGCTTCCATCATCATAAAAAAAACACAAAATCCGTAAACAATTTTTTTTTGTATATAAAGTTTCCACTCGTTTAAGAATACTTGAGACAATGCTGTAGCATATTTAGTCTTTCATGCTTTGAGTATTCTTAAACAAGTGGAAAATAATTATTTGTGTCGTAGAATGCTGATTAGATTGGAAAATAAATTAAAAGCAAAAAAAACTTTTTTAAAAAAGCTTTTATTCAAATGCTCTAAAAAAATAGAATTTTTTTTTAAAATTTCTGCTATCAACTCATAACCTCATTATACACAATTTATATGATCATAAAAGCTTGTCGCGTGATTTACTTGTGTAAATTAACTAGTACCTATTAAATTGAGTATCTTAGTCTGCTAAATGCAATTTTTTTATATATCAGTTTAATTAAATACTTATAGGTACTCACACAGAGACACAGAACTCTCGACAAGCTTTTATGATCATATAAATTGTGAATAATGAGGTTATGAGTTGATAGTTGAAATTTTAAAGGAAAATTTTATTTTCTTTTTTTTAGAGCATTTGAATGAAAACTTTTTTCAGAAAGTTTTTTTAACATTTAATTTATTTTTTACTTTTTAGTTATTTCTAAATATCCTTGGCAAGCCCTTCCATTTGATACCCATATTGCAGAAGTGCATAAAACATAACTATTCCGCCATCTTGAATAATATGCCATATTGAATTTTGAATGACGTCAACATAATTTTTCGAGTTACTCTCAACAAGCCCTTTCATTTGATACCCATATTGTAGAAGTGCATAAAAAATAACTATTCCGCCATCTTGTATGGCCATATTGGATACAGAATGACGTCATAAAGTTTATCGTGTATTATCATCCAAATCAAACGTGTATACAAAATTTCAGCTCAATCGGTTGAAGACATCTGTTTCTAAATTGAGTAGCAAGATTCCACCCGAACATACATACATAAATACATTGCAAGTTAAATGAAAGCTTTTAAAAACAGTGAAGAGTTCCAAGGAATTCAGGAATGTGATGAAATATTCAACTCACCCTGAATTGATTATAGCACTCAATTCTTTTTCCTTTTTGAGTAAATTTTCTCTGACAATATCACACTGTAAAACACTGTCTAATGCGAGAGTTTCGTCACCTATAACTTCTTGTTCAACATGCAATATTGAGAAATGCGATGGTATTTGAAGCTGACCTCCAGCAATCATCCTCAACAAAGTACTCTTTCCTAAACCATTTCGGCCAACAAGCCCATAACGTCTTCCAGAAGCTAGTGTAACATCAGCACCCTGCAACAGTACCCTACAAAAGGATTGCAATGAGAATGAAAAATTTGGAAAAGTAAAAGAGTAATTTAAAAAAAATATGTTCAACTTACTTGTCTCCATATGCTACATCAAAGTTTTCTATTCTGATATCTTGTGTTTTGTTCATCCCTTTTGCTTCTAGTTTACTCTCTTTCTTGCTCGTAACCTGAAACAAAAGACTTCAGTGACAATTCTATTTCCCTACATGCAGTAAACATTATTCACCTGAGAGGCAGTGGCGGTTTCTAATTTTGGGGCAACAATGACCTTTGTATCTTTCGACCTTTTCTCTTGCTTCTCTTGTAATTTAGCTTGTGCTTTCTCTAACTTTCTTGCATCTACTTTCTGAAAAAAAAACGATTATTTATTCAAAATATATATGTAGATTTTGCAGATCAAATTTTCCTCATTTTACTTCTGGATTGAATGTCACCAAATTCAAATAAGGCTATCTATTACAATAAAAAAAATATCATATGTGATTTAAAATATAAGTTTGCAACATTCGAATCTAGAGTAATTCTTAGACTTCTTCCAAATAAATTAGTTACAGATCTCTATCACCGATAACAAATAAGTTCCAGACAATAACTCCATTTAGACCCTAAATTGGCGCACTTATATTGTACTTTATTGAACTAAGCAAAAAGTTTTGGCTATAAATATCGGAAGTAGTTATACCTTCATGGCATAATTTCATCCCTACAATGTGACCTATCTTTCCTTTTTCCAGAAAAACTCCTCAACCTGTATGAGTGTGGGATTGAGGTTGTTTTCAAAACATTTATGGTAATTCCAATTTTTTTATCAAGTATCAAAACTAAATGAAAATTTATGGAGTAGGCAAACTCATAATTTTAGTATGTATATCTCATAGATAACTAAAATAAGTAGAGAAAATTTTCAGTTTCACCCTATCTCAGAACTGAATAAAACCTTGAAGTTCTTGTTGCCAAAATCAGTTTTATTGAAAATTAGTACACTTCTACAACAAAACTGCATCATTTCATCTCCCATATTAAACTTCCATCTTGAACAATTTTTCGGTTGGGGTGCCAAAGTTTGAGTGCCTATTAGACATTTCTAGACTTATTTGAAATCTGAAATTTGGGATTATGATATTGTTCGAAATTCTCTACTGAGCTAAAATATTTTTGGAGTCTGAGCACTTCCGGATAAGGAGTGAAAATAAATGTTCTCAAAAAACTTATTTTCGTTTCTGATATGATTAGGTGATATTGGAATAGGTTAACCCTTGTTCATTCCTTTGAGGTCAAAGGTATACTAGAAAGGAATACGATAAGGAACTCAATTGAATATGACCGTTGCATTCATTCAATTTTCAAAATATCGAAAAAAAACCGAAAAAAAGCCAAATATTCATAGTCAGTATTATGTTCATTTTTCTTATTCTCAACACCCTGAGTGTAAACCGTTCTAATAACGTCAATTTAGAAGAATATTTGAGTGAAGAAGATATGTCCAGTTCTCCAGAAACGTCTAAAAAGAACTATAACTTGGGACACCCTGTATTGGGCACCTCCGGCTGACCAATACATGTCGAATGCTTATTAGTCTTTCAAGTTGAAGATTCAGATTATTCCACTAAATTTTAGGAAAGAAAAGTCAGTGAGAATAAAATTTGATTTTGGATAAGAAATTCGTGTGTTAATTATGTGAAGGATTGTATTAAGTTCAAGTTGAAAACCACCTAAAGCACTGACATGAAGTCTGGAGCTTTTGAGCGCTCATTCATCTATCTGGAAAGTAGATCCGTCTTGTAGGTAGATTCACAGTCAAGAACTCAACAAAAAAAAATTCACAGCAGCTGTAAGAGCAATTCTAGCATTCTATAATGTTATAATTGAGGGATCTAGAAATATGTTCACACATAGCTTGAATTTGTCATTCTCCATTCAAATGCAAAATTTTATCTACATTGAACCTGTAGTTTTGAAATTATCAGGATATCAAACAGTCATATTTACAGAATCACTGGTTGAATTTCGCCCATTAACGAACTTGACCTAGGCATTCAAGATCCAAACCTAGCCTGAAAATTTCAAGTCTCTAGGTCCAACATTCGAGAGTTCAAGTGTTTACAGCCAGACAGAATTGCATTTGACCATGAATATGTGATCAGTCAGTCTAATCTGGTCATTTAAGAACATTCTCAGATCAAAATTCGAAAAATGCAGACTTCTGAACGAAATGCTGTAGCTCTTGTTTAGGTGGAGCGCTTAAAAACTTTAAAATCAAGTTCTACACTCATTTGAGTGAATGAAAATAGTTTCTTTCATGGCCTGAAAATAGTATAAGATTTTCAAAATACTAAAAATTCATACTAGTGAATCGTCTCTATGCATCAGCCATATACTTTTCACTTCTTCCACATTATTCTCCAAGCGGGCAGCCATCGAAGCTAAATGAACAGGAGCATTCAAAATACGAGCACTATTTTGAGTTGTTCCATTTGTATGTTCGGGTTTCAACATATTGAGAAGATCCTCGCATATACCTCTGTAACAGGAGGGAAAATCAAATTTGACACAAGGAAAAAAAAATTTAATTTCTCACCGAATATCAGACTCAGTTTTATCCCTAGAAACTTCTTGTAATACTTCTCCAATTGCTTCAAAAACTTCATCACTACTTTCAAAATCGTCAGCCCCATTTACGAGGACATCTAAAGAAACGATAATTCAGTTCACTCTTTTGATTTAGACATTATAATCCTACCTTCTACATATTGCTTGAGATCGTCATCTATAAGAGGGAATGTAGACTTTATATATTCGCTACAGCTAGACATTGTTTAGTACGAAATTCGATAATTTATAAAAAGCAGAAACATAAGGTGTTTCCAAAGATATATAATTTATTTTATATAAATTACTGCTGAAAATTAAAATGTTTGCGAACATACGTACAACCTAACCTCAATTAGTAAGGATCACAGAACAATGAAATTGAATTAGAAAATGAAATATAAAGCGCGTTCGGCAATGACATCTAACTGGTCGGATTGATCTGAACCGTTCGTTTATTACATCCAGATTGAGGGGAGTACACATCTGGACCGTTCGGCAAGAAAATCTGATCAATCGGATGTAGATCTTTTTGCTCGGTGTATTTCGACGGAGGAAACGGATTTTTTTCCACAGAACAGAAACAGAAATTACTTTTCGGCCTTTGTGAATGGATTTTTTATCCCGCTTCGAATATTCTTGAACAGTCTGTTGAATTTTCGTGTCTTATGTTATTTGTTGTGTAGTAATAAATAAAAAAATGTTGTTTGATAAAAAAATAATGATTCAAAATATTGAATCATCTCAACCAAGGGGTAGAAATGTTGAGAACTATAACAAAAGAATTAAAATAGTACCCAGACTACCTCTACGGACGAATAGACCTTCAAGCTCTAATTTAATATCTGGCTCGGGTAAGGCGTTACATACGTCAAACAGAAAAATCGATCCATAGACAATTAAGTTGTTGTCTATGAATCGATCAAAATGCTCCGTAGCGTTCGTTTATTACAGAAAAATCTGACAAATCTGTACAATCTGTTATCACGTGACTAAAAAATCCGTCCGCTCTCGGATGCTATTGCCGAACGCGCTTATAAAAAATGTTGACGCTGCTTTGTCTCTGACGCTGCCAAAGAGGTCTTAAAATTCAACCACCGATGAGGGCGCTGCTGACTGTAAACAAACATGGCGGAATTGCAGTAATCTCTTTTGAAGCTACGTTGTTTTGATATGTAAAACAGATTATTTTAAGTGATTTTCTTAGTTCTCGTGATGATTTCGTGGATAATTTCAGTGAATTAATGTATTATTGACAGTACAGTGTCGAGTTTATAAAATTTTGTTATACAAATTGGCTTTTTTCCCTTCTAATTGGATCGACAATTCACGAGGTATACGATGGAAATTATGTAAATAAATTATTGTTTTGAATGTTTTTATTTTCATGGAAATATACTACAAAATAGCAACACAAAAAGATTCACATCTGCCTAAACTATGATCAGAATGTAAATAAGTTCTGATGAGACATGACAAACATGAAGATCTGTATGGTATATCCTTATAATTAAGTACTATCACTTGAATATTCCGAAAATGTTAAGCGGTAAATTCATCAATTCAACCTCAGAACTTGGCCACTGAATACAACCTTCCAAAATATTTGCTAAATACTTAATATATTCACTAAAAATATTGTTCGCAGTTGTTCGAGAAACAACGAAAATCTTTTCAGCAAGTTTTCTCCATCTATAGTTTATCCATGCTTATCTTCAGTCCAATTTTTCCAATATAGCGAAGGCATTAGTGATAAATAGTATTAAGGCATCTTTCTCAGGAAATTTATGAAAACGTATAGACTGGTGTTTATTTTTCCTTGAAGAGCAATTGAAACCACAACAGTTGAATTGTTGAATACAGTTTCTTTCAGCACTAGAACTAAGCTAACTCATTGTTCTATAATCAATGCACTGGCCTGAAATTAAACATAACATTAGCATTGAAACATGAACCCCTTCGCTCAGATACTTCACCTTATTTAATTCCTATCTTACAGAATAATAAAGGCTCAGCTCAGTACCGTGAATTGACCATATTCACCGTCGCCATATTGTTGTGCGACAATACCAACTACCCAGTGTTCCCAACGGAGAAATATTGAGTTTATCAAAAGTACTGTCAGATTATTAGCACAGTCTGTGGTTTGAGAGGTTATATAAAATTGGTGGTAAACTTTGGTTGAGTATTTTGTGATAAAACCCAGGAAATTTGGGTAGATATCAGTATAGTGTAGGCCATGGTTGTTGTGTCAGTAATTGTTCGGCAAGAAATAGATATAAAAATTAAAGAACTGACACCAAAATATGTCCATTTAAACTTTCGCGGTCCTAAGAAATTAGTAACTTTCGTTATTCGATGTTGAGGACCCTGGGTAGTTGGTATTGTCGCACAACAATATGGCGACGGTGAATATGGTCAAATTTGTAACACTCTTATTGATAATTGTGGTATCAACATCAACGTTTCTCATCAGTTAAAACTGCACCAGAAAATCAAACTCAAACAAGACGTCTGGTAACCTAAAACATGATAACTTTGTGAATAATATTTTATAGGAATAACACTGATATAAATACCTTCTCAACAAGTTTTATTTAAATACTAATTAATCTGTTCAGAACACTATAAAAACTTCGAAATATCACTTAAGAATAACTGGATATGAAACAAAATATTATTGCTCAAAAGCACGCGAAACATAGAAGATCTCAAAGCATTACTGATTTCGAAGTTTGGAATTTTTGCCGAAAGAGGGCGCTTTGATCTTTGGATGCCTTCAGATTTTAACGACGAAGACTTGTTGAAATCAAAGAGGTCTTTGCAAAGATATGTAGAATATCTTTGGGTCTTTGGTTGAAATAATAGAAATCGATATTTATTTAGGTAAAACATAGTCTATTTTTGAGCGGAGTTCTAATAAAATACTCGTTACAAACGGTATGAATGGACCGTAACCGTCGATTAAACTTAAATCTTAAATCCATACAAAAATAGCTTCTTAACCACAGAACATATATATTCTTAACTCTCTTGCCTTGTTGGCCCCATTTCTATGGTTAACCCTATTTCCATAGACCTCTTGTGGATGGCTTGTTATGAAGATGGCTGTGGTTGAGATCCATGGAGAGAAGGTTCAGGAATTTGTGTGCATGACTGCATGAGCATGGATTCGATTCCTGAAAATAGGAAAGGGAAGAGGTAACTTTTCGGTGGAATTCAAAGTAAAGTAAATTACTGTGAACTACCACAGACCAACAAGACAATCCACTTACCCAATCCCGCCAAATCAGCGACAATGTCCTTGAGAAATTGTGGGGTCTTGGTGGGAGAAAATCATACGAAGCGCGAAATTCAAATCGAAATAACATAACCCCTAACTGTCATTGGGAAACGATTCTTGTTTCTGTTTATCCGAATTAACTTATTTTAGAAGTATTGATAACTGGCAATCAGATGGATTTGAATAATATTGTGCTCGAATAAATAATGAAAATGGATTTAATGATCTAAGAGTTTATGTTAATTAAAACCTTTAATTCTGATGGGTTCTAACTTTAACTAAATTTTCGAAACAGCTGACCTTAAATCAAGATAAGTGTACATTCCAGGTGAATGAGAAGATATTTCCCATCTTTAATACACCTCACCTAATGAGGAATGTGATAATGACTCCTGAAGTGGAATTTGAGACCTAAAAATTGCTACTAAGCTGTCAGATGCTCATATATACCGAACTGCATTTCAGAAGATGAAAGTTTAATATGCGACACAAATATTCAGTTCAACGGTGGTCTTTTGTATATGTTCGCAAACGTTAAGAATAATGTGTGGAAATACTAATCTTGCATTCAAAATATGGTCGGTTCTGCAATCACAACTTTCCGAAAGTATTCCTTGACCTTGACAATCCCTGAAAAGCTGTACAAGACCGAGGACGAGTCGAAAATTAAGAATCGAAGATAATTGTATAGATTCTCAACAAAAAAATCCTCCATTCGAGAATTTTCATTAGCAAAATATGAAAACAAAACATTAATATGACGTTTCACGTAATTGACATTTCATTTATTTCAATCTCGCATGGACACGAGAACTCATCGGTCTTATTCGGTTTTGTCTGCGCTCTGATTGGCCGCCTCCCGTTTTAATCGTTTTCCAAAGCAATCTAATGTGAAATCTGGCGGCTGAGACAAGGACAGAAAACACAACAAGGTTACAAAACACGCGACCAATAGCTGGGAACTAAATTGACAGAGTGCCAAGTCTTGTTGGTCTGTGGAACTACCTTCCCTACTAATCGATCACAGAGCAATAATATCACCTTCTTTTCTCCATGAATCTGTGATTCATCAAACTATGACAGAAAGTAGTTAATTACATAACCTCAATCATTTATATGTTTATTACCGCGTGTTGAAAGTGTTGAAACCACATCTGTATTGAAACTATAGTGAATGAAGTCAAGGATATTTTATATTCAGTTTCTTCTTTGAGTGGACTAATGATTACACATAATTAACTATAATGTCGGTGTGTAGTGGTGTTACATTTACTCCGTCAATTCTTAAAAAATCGACATCAATTGCAGAAAGGATAAAGTCTGCTTCCAAAAGTACGAGTAAGGTTCGATTTGTTCTACCTCATTCCAAAAATGTTCGAAAGATATTGAGAGACTTTTTAAAACATAACAATACAAAAGATTATCACAATTTGATTTGCCTCATACGTGATTCAGAATTAACAGATGATGATTTGAGTTCTCTATTGAAAGAATCCACTGAGTGCATTTCTTTGATGAACACTGATCTAAAGCTGTTCACTGAAGTGCTGCTCAAAATACAATGGACTAATCGAGATACAAAATTGGTGAAGGAATATCAGTCTTTCTTGAATAACTTATTGTCAGCTCACACTTATCATGCTAAAGTTGTGATTGATAACTTGGTATCATTATTTTTACCTAGTAAGTATAGCGATATTATTTTTACTCCTTGTACTGAATGTACTTTCTGCATGCTAACCGATTTGTTTTAGGTCCTAATGATAAGATATGGGAGAATGGTGAACCTTCATATGAAGATGCCAAGAAATTCTATAATGTTCATAAAGTGCTTAAGACACTTTTGAAAATAGTACCAATGTAAGTTTTTCAGTTTAGTATCAATTTCGATTCTAAAGTTTTTTCTTTAGGTGTATAGATATATTTGTGGATGCACTACATCGTCACTATCCATATTTCAAGAGAGGAGTTCATATAAATGATTGTTACCTGTATAATTTACTCAAAGTCTCCGAATATGCATATAGTCTCAAGTATGAAATTTTAGGCCTAATCTTCTCGAAGTAAGTACTAGTAGCTATAAATATTAACTCAGAAGTTTCCATTTATTGATGTGATTACTTATCTTCAATTATGTTTCATCTATACATATAAATATTAAAAGCAGTACAAGCAAATTTTCAATTTGGACATTCATGTATGATTTTACATCTAATGGACTGTAATATTGCAACAAATATCACTGATATTCAACAAAGGGTAATATTGTGCAATGTAGCTGTAAGACCATGATGATATGTTGAGTGATTACTGATTATTATAGATCTAAATTGATTCATTAAACTCACAAAATCATTATTGAATTTACATAAATTGACTTGACTCTGAAGCTCTTTTGTTGCTATTATTCTGTAATATTAGTTTGTGAAACTAATTTTCTTCATCTATCATGGAATTTTGTTTCATTCATTTGTATGGTAAACAATACATTAAAATTTTATATTAATTAAACAATTGAGATAACATCATAAACTTAAAAATTCTTTTAGTGTCCCTTATCCTTAGTGTTATGGATTCATTGAATCTGTTGGCATTTGATAATCAATATCTCTCCAAAAGATATTGCTAAAAATATGTTTTCTCAAGAGTTTCATTTCAATTTAAGATGTTATTGCAGCTATATTGGTTTGTTTTCGGATGTATTCTGTGATTTTTTTTATTTTGGTTTATTGTATGTTGCTTTTTTTAATTTAGTTGGGAGTTGCTTGAGTGTTCAAGATATATTGCATGTCTTTGATACTCTTCTGTTATTATTTTATAAAGATAGAGTGAGAATATGTATTAATTGTGATATCTGATGGGTCACATTAGGCCACATTGCCTGAATTTACCTAATATGTATGTTATTCATTTCAATTTTATAGGCTTCTTATAATGGATGTCGCTGTTCCTAGAGGTGTTGTGGATAAAATATACTCAGATGTTGATGAAAGTATATTTACAATGGATGAAGTTGAGACTGGCACAAGTAACACTCCAGCATCACCTGAGAAAGTTTTAGTAGAGACATTGGATGCTTGCTTGAAAAGACTTTTCGATTTTTTTCATCAAGATTGTCATAATCCAGAAACTGAGGAGCTTGATTGGGATAAAACAAAAGGTAAAAAGGAAACTTATAATTATTTTCCTTCAATAATTACACCAATTTTTTTTTCAGCTTTATATAAAAATACTCTAAGTATATTTGATGGTATAATTCTACCCACATATAATTGTCATCATGTACAGTTCTGTTGGTTTATTCTTTTCGGCCTCAAACCCATTTTGGCAGAAACATTTATAGATCATTTGTGGAAAAAAGTAACAGATCCCAGTATTTCTCCTGTTCTCAGACAGACATCTGTTCAGTACATAGCAAGTTTGATAGCAAGAGCTTCCTATGTGAATGTGAAGTGAGTATTATTATCAATATAATTTTATGTTCTTATTTTTGCAGTGGTTTGTGTTGGGAAGCAATAATGTTCGTTAATTAAACTAATAGGCATTTATTTCTTGCAGATTGCTGAAAAGTGTTCTCCAGCAATTTGCATCCTGGATCCACTCTTATATAAATGCACAAGATGATGTTGAATGTGTGAATTGGAATTTGAAAGTACACTCTGTCTTTTATAGTACTTGTCAAGCATTATTTTATGCAACATTTTTTAGGCATAAGGAACTTATTTCTACCAATAAAAGTGAGTACCAGTCATTTTTTTTTAATTATTATTACAAATATGTATATAGATGCATAGAACATACACTATTTTACTGCATTTTGAATTTTTTTCAGATATATCATTTCTTCAAAATCTCAATTTTTCAAAAATAGTTACTTGCCGTTTGAATCCTTTGAGAGTATGCCAACCTGCTGTAGCTCAAAATTTCGCAGCATTCACAAGAAATTACCAGTTGGCATATTGTCATGCAATTATTGAGCATAACTCAAGATCTTCATTATCAACAGTATATCAAAATCAGGGTGGACTCGGAACGGTTCAGACAAAAGATGTATTGGAGTCCAATTATCCATTTGATCCATTTGTTTTAAAAAGGTGAGTTGAATTTTTATTTGGAAAGTCTTCTTCAATTCTCAATTTTTGTTCTTCATTTTTGTTTTCTCAAGTTTATCAAATAACATTTGTTTTCTGTATAATTTAATTTTTATGTTCATTACAGGAGTAGTGAAAAAGTTACACCCTTCTATAAAGTTTATGAAGAATTCGACTTCAAACGAAAAGCTACAGAAGACGAAACTGGAGATATTGAAATGGACGATTTCATTGACCAAACTCACCTTTCGAATAAGAGAATGAAATTTTCATATGGTTCATCCCCAGGTTTCAAGTTCAATATGTGAGTGAAAAAACCGAATTTTGCATACTCCTGATTATTTGCAGTTCAGTTGATTTGTTGGGACTGGTTTTAATTTTCAACAGAATTGAGGAGTTTCATCCATCCTGTTAGCAAAAGAAATAAATTTCCCAAAAATTTGAGCACTGTTGAATTGTTCATTATTTTAAGTGGACATTGTATATATCTTTAATGTTAATTCAACTGAGCTGCTAAATTGTGATATTTGAATGATACTTGAGTCTGAAGAAATAATTTGTATAATAATAGAATTAATAGTGATTTATGAAATGTTGAGATATTTATTGTACATTTGAATTTTGTATTTACATATCGTAAAATATTGGGTGTTTTTTCCGACTTTTTATTAAATATTTGTTTGAAGTTTTTTCTTTATATCATAATCATCTTGAAAATAAATCCATTCAAACTCAGCATTTTTTTTATTTTGATTGAGGAAATGGTTGATATATAAAAAGTCGTGATAAATACTTTTCATCCTTTATTCTTTGTAATAAATATTGAAAAGTAAGTTCTTTGAGTGGAAGAGGTACTAAATACTACCATATTTGATATCTGTTTTTAGAATCCTCACAGGTTCATCTTTGATGAATACCTCGTCATCTTCATCGAAGTTGGTAGAACTGATTGTCAATTCATTTAAGATGTCCTCACTACATTTTTCATTCTCATCGTCAGAATCTGCCACTAAAATAGGTGTGGCACCATCATGCAGATTTGATTTACTAATAGATCTTTTGTAGAGTTCCTTTGAGACACTTCTTGTGAAAGAGAATCTCTTCGATTTTTGCCTTGTTAGAGGAGGTCTGATGAATATTTCTTTTCTTACATCTATTAACCTTGAAGCATGTTTATCAATTATTGACCATGCTAAATCTATATCTTCTTCTTTGGCATGTTCATGGGTAATACAAAATCTAATAATATATTTTCCTTTAACCATAGAAGGAATCATGTGTAACTTGCCTGCTGCATTAATGATGGCTAGAAGATTTTGGTTAACTGTATCACTTGCTTTGATACGAAAACAAACTAAACCCAATTTCACTTCATTCATCACTTCAAATCTATTATCTTTTAGCACAAGGCTTTCGAAATATTTCGCCAATCTTATATGATTCCGGATATATGATTGTAATCCACTCAGGCCATATTTTCTTATCACAAACCAAAGTTTTAATGCCCGAAACCTCCTGCTCAAAGGAATACCCCAGTGTCGATAATCAATGGCCTCGTCGGCATTTGCGTGTTGCAAATAAAGTGGATCTACTACCAAAGCATGAGTGAGCCTTTTTCTTGATTTCACCCACAAACAGGAACAATCAAAGTTGACTAATAACCACTTGTTGGGATTTATATTGAAAGAGTCAGCGTATTCTAAACCTTTGAGAAGGTACTTCAATTCTGGTAGTATCAATGCATTTCCACCATAAGCACCATCAACATGTAACCATGTGCAAGGTTTGTTTTTACAAATTGGACCTATTTCTGATAAATTATCGAATGAACAACATGAAGTTGTACCAAGTGTTGTTGATACAAAAAATGGTAATAATCCTTTAGCCTCATCTTCTTCCATTGCTTCTTTTAGTGTTCCACCTCGAAGGGAACAGTTTTCATCTGGGTCCAATATTCTTAAATTCACTAATAGTATCTTGGCAGCTTTTTCAACACACGAATGAGATTCTCTTGAACAATATCCTACTAACTTTGGTAGGAAAGCACTGTCTTCTATATCAGGGTTTTGCTTCTTTAGATGCTTAATGGCTTCATTCCTTGCAGCTAACATTGATACTAAAATACACTCACTTGCTGAACCTTGGATTACTCCTCCCCCAGTGCTACCCCTGTGAGAGGTGATGAAATGATTTGGTAAACCTATCGCCCTTGCTAACCAATCGATAACTATCGTTTCTAATTCTGTACAAGACGGACTTGCAGCCTGAAAAAAAAGGAATTTCATGTTATTTCAGAAAAATTAAAGCTCCCAAAAAATTAATAGGGGTGTATTAATTTCAATTATTAAGAGGAAGTAGATAGATAAAGAAAGAAAAGAGATATAGAATGTTTAGAAAAATCTTCCTAGTTTATGAATGTGAATTTCTAATGAATAGCATATTTATACTAAATAGAATTCTATTTACAAATCAATAAAACACATCGTAAAACTTGTTGAAAGAAACAATATTAGCTCTTCGAAGTAGGTGCTCTTTTAATGGGCACATACACAAAATTTTATGAAGTTAAATACGAAACTGTTTATGTATGTGTGAACTATTGTACTCACGGAAAATTCTTCTGCAAACCAGGAAGTGGGTCAGTTTACGGAGAAGAACAACGTTGATGATAATATTATATCGGAATTTATAATTACTGATAGAAATGCTCCTAGGTATTATTATCGGTATTGGCTATTTTTGTTTGAAAAACATACGAAGGCTTCATTATTCTTTTTAAATTCGACGATTTTCACATCGTTTTCGCACAGATTCAGGAGAATTTTTTTCTTGATAATGCTCTAGAACTTTTTATGTTTGGGGTTTTGGAATGTGGGCAAAATTTTGCATGTAGCTTAAATACATAATTTTTAATCCAACAGCAAAACTTCATTTGGATCGAATCCGTATTTTCTAAATTATCGGATCAACAAATTTCCGAATGACCATATTTATGGAACCCCTTGTCGACACTCGAGATTCGAACCTACCCTGAAAATTTCAAATCTCCAAGTTTTTACGTTCGACAGTTATCGTTTTTACGATCGGCAGGAAGCATATGGACGGTATCGAATTTGACCATAGATTCGTCATCAGTATTTGAGACCTGTGCATGAATTTTGATTGTTTGAGATATATTTTGAAGGGGAATTTTGAGAATTTGGGAAGATTGTCTATATACATATATCATAATGCAAATTTTACGAAGCGTTTAGTAGATCCTTGTTTTTGTGCAAAAAAATTTCATATGTTCTATTATTTATGAATTTGATAGATCGAAAACATTTACCCTTGACATTTAAATATTTGCATTATTTACCCATTTAACAAAATAATGAGCATGATCATCATAATTTTGTTCCAACTACTTGTTAATGGATGTAATTATCAAAGTTTTCGACTCATCGAACTTAGGACCGAATCTCGTGAATGGACAATAGTTAAGATGTTTTTACACAATAGTTTATTTATTTTATTGCTGATCGATCGTTTGCTATGAGTTCAATGCGTGTTAAAAGTAGAACTATACCTCGTATGTCCATTCGCATAAACCAGATCAGAAAAACGATTGAGAAAAAAATTGGCAGGTCAAAAAAAAATTACAGCTGTTTAAGAATTTGTTTATGAGTCCGGATCTGTTTTTACAGGAATATTGGTATTTTTTTGGTTATGTATCTTCAATACGTCATTCTCCATCTCCATCAATTTTGAAAGGCCATATTCACGGCAACTCCTGGCAAAATTTTGCACATTAACTAATTTAACCGCGACATTAGGGACCCGAACCTATCCTGAAATTTTCAAATCTCTAGGTTTGCCCGTTATAGTTACAAAGAGGCTACAGTTCACTGCAATCTTAAGGTCTATTGTGTCCCCTAACAGAACTGTTCTCATCACGCACTTTACAGCTCCAGTTCAAGAGATCTAATGAAATCATTGAAATCCAATATCTTGGAAGGTTTCAACGAGGCTAGTTCCTTACTCCTGCGAGTCTCTTGCTCAAAGGATTCTTTCCTCTGGCTTGTACTGGCAAGGTATTCCGTCACTAGATGAATATGAGTTTCTTCCTCCTCCCAACCGAATCTACACTCTTCAGTGTCCGATAAATGCATTCTCACCAGATGCTTCCTGAGGCGACAATGTCCTGTAAGAAATTCGGTGAGGAGGTGTAGCTGGTTCTTACTGAGATCTAGATACCTTCTGAATTCTCCAGTTTCAAAGTTCCGAAGAACCTTTTTGGAGTGATGTATTCCTGGGAGATTCCGCCAGAGTGTTTCGGTTTTCTCCTTCTCCAGAAACTGTTACTTATAGGGCCTTATGGCCCATTGTTCATACCGCATTTGTATAATACTAGGGAGACTCAGACCCGAAGGCACGCTGACAAGAATGCCGCGACCCGACAAGGAGGAATCCCCCTCACCATAGAGATGGAAGGTGTAGGGTTGCCTAGGCATTTTCATAGTCCGGAATTGGGGGAATGCAAATCCTACAGATGGTACCCCCTCTTGGGCGGACGCGGACACCTATTTTTCGTATACAAGGTTTAGAAACTCTCCCTTGAGCGGACAACCGAAACATAGGCAACGTAAATATTTCATAATACTTCACTGCATACTGTTGCATTTGGTCTAGTTCAGTATAGTTTGATCTTACCGAAAGAACGTCTGAGATTTCGCCAAGGAAGCAGTTATAGCTGCAAAACGTCGAGTATTGACAAAATTAGTGTGCTGAATATACAGGACGTTCCATCTCAGACGAGCCAGCCTGTATATTTCTTATCCCATGGTGATTGGATTGAAAAAAAATTTCCCGAAACACGTCGATTGATTTTGTTTGGGGGACATCTTTTGCCGTATTTTTGAGGCTTGTACGAGCAACTTCCTAAGAGGGGCGCTTCAACACCTCAGAATTGAAGGGGGAAAGGAGTTGAGTGATGCTCCATTCGGAAGGTCTATGGTGTATGGAAAACGTAATTTTGATGAACTGTTTTCGCCAAAAACCTCCTGGACTTCTTCTTGTGGGGACATCTTAAGTCCAAGATTTTTGGACGAACTACGCCAAAATTTGTAAATGAGTGTCGTAAAATAACTCCAATTATGCTGAACAATGTTGGAGACGTTTCACTGTTTCAGTCAAGATTGTTTTATTGTATGGAAGTCAATGGAGGACAATTTGATTTAAAAACACAGATTTAATTTTTCTGATTGATTAAATTTTTTTAGTTTGTTAATGGAGCTTAATAAAAAAGGTGCTTATAAATTGTAAAAGTAACAAAATTTTCAAGGTGGCTCATTTGAGCTAAAAAATTGATTCTTGGCGACAATTGTCCATCAAAACAATGTTTTTCATACACCGTTGTGAAGACTGAAGACCTTTCAAATGAAGTATCACTCCCCTATAAATTTAAAGGGGTTGAAGCGCCCCCCCCCCCATAGAGGGTTGTTCGTTCAAGGCTCAAATGTAGGTAAAAAGAAGTCTCCCAAACGAAATCATTCAACGTGTTTCGGGAAATTTTTCCAATCACTAAGAGATGAGAAATATACGGGGTGGCTCGTCTGAAAACACCCTTTAGGCAATGAGCAAAAACTTAGTGTGAGAGTGTTTTATTTAATTCATCTTTCAAACATTTGTAGTCAAGCCCTCGCTTGTACGGACATCTCCGTTGGGCGGGCACTTTTTCACGATCCCAATATGGTGTCCACCCAAGAGAGCTGTATTTTTGAAAAATCGCGAAAAAACCCGTCAGAAAGGGGAATCTTAAACTCGATAAAAATGTTTTTACAGATATCCTGGTTGTGATGTGAATATACGGAATGGAAAGATAAAAGGTCAGTGCAAAATAGCTTGGTATTGATATTTTCCATAATTTTTCCATTTCTTAAGGAAACTTAGGAAACTTTGATCTCATCCGATTTGCAGAGATCTACCGATGAGGATAACTACTTAAGGGGAGGTGGTACACGTCCGAGCTCGCGAGCTCCCTTCAAAAATTGGGCTTTTTATTTCCATGATATCTCAGTTCGTATGCGGCGTATACCAACAATTTTTTTTAAATTGAAGCTTAATCATTTCTCTAGAATGTGTATTACTCGCTTTTCCGTTTTTCTCCGTATATCAGGAAAAAAAACCTGGTGAGTTGTAATTTCATAAAAACCTGGACAAACGATTTTATTTCCATGATTTGTCTGTCAATTTTAGCGATAAATGTATGAAATTTTCAGTATACATGCGAAATAATATTTTGCAGAAAGTGTATTAATCAGTTTTTTTGTTTATTGCCCCCTGAATTTTTAAATAAATCATAAAGTAGGCAAATTATTGGTCATATTTTCAAACAGGTTTTTGTCCTAATATACGGAGAAAAATGGAAAAGCGAGTAATACACATTCTGCAAAATATTATTCCGCATGTATAATGAAAATTTCATACATTTATCCCGAAAATTGACGGAGATATCATGGAAATAAAATCGTTTGTCCAAATTTTCATTGAATTACAGATCACCCAGTTTTTTCCTAGTATACGAAGAAAAACGGAAAAGCGAGTGATACACACTCTAGAAAAATGATTAAGCTTTAATTTAAAAAAAAATTGTTGGTCTACGCCGCATACGAACTGAAATATCATGGAAATAAAAGCCCAATTTTTGAAAGGATTTCGCGAGCTCGGACGTGTACCACCTCCCCTTAATAGGCTAGGGGCTCTACTATTTGTAGATGCTAAATATTTTAATTGGAAAATGTTGGATCATTTGTAAGATTATTTCAGCCCCAGAAATTAGTTTGAATTTACTTCATTAAGATTAATTGTTCGTACATGGTTTTATATTTCCAATAAAACAGAGAATGAATTATGTTGAGTGTATAATTAGTTGATTTAGGAAACGAGACAACCGAGTTAATCAAAGTCAGTACAAAATGTGCTCAATTTTTCAAAGCGTATTTCGGTTACGAGTTTTCATTATTGAACAAAATCTGCATCAAAAGGAAAATTTTTACATACCCAGGAAAACCCAATACATCCTATAGCGTCACTCAGCATATCGGCTAATATACTCGGAAAAGAATTCCCACTTGGAAAATACGCGTGAAACCTAGGATGCTGCCAATGTGTAATTCCTGGCATTATTTTATCGTCCACATCCTTCATAATATCCTCCCAATCCTCTGGTTCCTGCGGTGCTTCTTCTGGCAGCAAATTTCGTAAATATCCTGGCTCAACGTTGGGGGTTACTCTTTTCTGTTCGACACTGGTGAGATAGGAGCAAATGTAATCCACCATTTCTTTTCCTCGGCATCTGAATTCTTCAACGTCCATCTTCAAGTTCACGAAAACAGGTCACCAAAATAATTATTTTTTCTTCAATTCGTCAACGATAGTTTATTAATTAATTGCCATATTTTCACAATGTCCTACTGAATTTCGAAATAGACTGGTTTCCCGCGATTACCAACTTGGATATGATTCTCACTGAACACTTCCTTTTTTCTGTTCGAGTTCAAGTTCAATGCGATCCGTACTAACCAACTAAATGAACGTGCGCCTTGTCAGACAATATAGCGAATGATGTAACTATTCACGAAGGCTTTCTTCATGTTTTATACCTTCCAGCTAGGATGGGATCAGTGATTTACAGGATGTGAGAATGTTTATTGTGAATTACCCTAGATTGGAGTTCCCTAAACTGTTTATGTGTACTCAAAGCCTTGATTACATAATTTTCAAGAAAATAATGAACACTCGACTTGAGAATATATTAATGATTCTTGATGAAGGCTTTCACGGCTGACGGGCTGTATTCAACTTCAAATCTAGAGTATTCCAGGTTTTCTAGCCGTGGGCCGATAGGAATTTCACCTAAAGTTTTTCCTAGGCGGGAGGTTGTATCTCGAGAAATGACCGCTCCGAACAGTTGTATAAATTCCTATCGGACAACGCTTAGAGAACCCCCGGAATACTCTAGTTTTTAGATTAATAATTTTTTCATTCATGACTTCTTCAAAAATAATTTATCGATGCATTGATCATTTTCATGGATTCAAATATTGTTCCCGAAATTTCAGTAATAGTCCGAGCATTATCGAAGAATCTATTCACACTTGAATAATCACACAAATTCCGCATATCCCCCCGTTCAATGAACCATACATGGGCAATTGTTTTTTTGAGTTATCTCTTTCTATCAAAATCGAGACGTTATCGGATGGCGAGGTCTGCAATAAAACGTTGGTGAGACTCAATATGCATCTCTTTTCGACTTCAACCGCTTTTGAAAATGAGTGGCAGCTGCCGGCCAGCCCAAATTCCACTGAGACGTCTTTGAGAATGCATGAGCCGTAAGAAGATAGAAATATTAAGGTCCTTACTAAATTATTTCTGAATATGAGGGGCATGGGTCATATTTGAAATTTTTAATAGAATAATCAAGGAAAATGAGTGCCCTTGGCTCAGTGATAGAGCATTGGATTAGGACCCGGCAAGTCCGAAGTTCAATACCGAGCTAGGAAAGAAAATTTCTAGTCTCGGTAGGGGCCACCATTCCACTATTGGGTCAAAAATTAACAGTGCTGTGCCTAAGGTGGCGTAGGGACACAGTAACAAAGCCTACACAGAACACATCTGCTTACTCCGAACTCGGTACAAGTTACAAGCTTCGAAGCTTGTAGTTTCAGAGGGGTCTTCTCAGGAGACCTAGAAGTAATCAGGATAAACAATATATATCATATCATATATCAATTCAGAAACCCTTGGAGTATGCACATCTAGTGTTATGCTAATTGCAAATCAACCGTAATTAAAAATCTGGAGGTAGCAGAGACGACTGCATCGAGGATTATAATGAGAATGAGACATCCAAACAATGTTCTCCACAATCCACCAAACCATCTACTTTTCTCCACAACAGGAATTGAGCCAATCAATGACAGAATATATAGGCTAAATAAATCATTTTACAATAAATTGTTAGAATTAAATGAAGTGATTTCTCAGTACCATGGGATGGAATTAACATTTCAACAAGAAAACATCCAACGCAGACTCTAATAAAAAAATTACACGATATTTAATATAATTGATATAATGTTAAAATGTATAAAATTTATGTTGTAAATCAATAGGCTGAAGGACCTAAGGTCGATGGCCATTTGCCACAAGTGGTTCCATTCCAAACCTCGCCATCCGAAAATTGCTGGACTTTATTATACCAATGATTGAAGTATTATTCAATACCCCCAGAGTCATGATCATCAATTTTGATACGGTTTTTGTTTGTTTCTGTTGAATTTTGTTTGCTGTTTTGTTACGGTTTACTTTTTTCTTTCCGTTTATTCTCGCTTCTTATTCAGTTTTTATTGTATTTACCTACCTTTTCATTCATTCGTTCGTTTTGTTTGTTTGTGAATGAGGAAGGTATGATTTAAAAAAAATTCTACATTTGGAACTTGAGAAGTGGGGTTTTTGATATGGATACCCATATGGACACATGGAGTAAATTTTAATTCTGGAAATAGCATATCTTTGAATTTATATCCCTCAATGTGCTTGTGTTGAAAAAGTATCTACCTAATTTCACAGGATCTATTTTTAATAATCACTGCGGCGTTAAATCATATATTCCAGAACAAATTTATTATATTTGGTTAATCGATTTCATGCGGAATGCCACTGAAAGAGATCAAACCATTTTGTTATAAGGCAGAAGGATGGATACTTAGGTGTGGTGTATTCTCTCCTCGAATATTTGTAAGCTTCAAAAACACAAGAACTAGTATGAAACGGCTTGAAGGAATACTCTTTTTTCAAACTTTTCACGAACTTTTTTGAAATCAAAATGATGGATACCAAGTTACATTACCTAAAAGTGTTAATCCTGGAAAGGAAAAAAATAAATAATAAAGAAATATCAAATCATAATTGAAATTTATTATAATGTCATATCTCGCACTCGCATGCCTTGCCAAATTCCGAAAAAATAAACCGTAAATAAAGCATATCATCACTTAAAGAACTCGATGAGGAATCATTTTCTATATTTATTTATCATTTTAAAATAGTAGGGCCCCTAGATCTACCTAATAAATAGTTATTCTTATCGGTAGATCTCTGCAAATCGGTTCATTTTGTAGGCGAAATATCAAAGTTTGTTCCATTTTACTGAAAAAATGGGAAACTTTGAACAATATAAATACCAAGCTGTTTTGCATTGACCTTTTCTCTTTCGATCCATATATTTACATCACGGCCAGGATGTCTGTGAAAAAAGTTTTATCGAGTTTAAAATAGCCCTTTTTGCCGGATTTTTTTGCGATTTTTTCAAAAATACAGTGAAACCTATCTAAATCTAAATGCGCATATGAATCGATTATTCCTCTTTTCGACCGTATAAATAATTCCTCGTTGTATCGCAATTTGGGATTCTTCTGGACCCACTTTTTCGAGTTGACAGAGTTACTATCTATATATATAAAAGAAAGATGTTGGTTACACCATTTATAACTCGAGATCGGATGGACTTTTTGTTATGAAACTTCATATATGGATTCGTCTACGGTCTGGTTATTATAAAATACAATAAAACTTTGAAAAAATCGATGAAAATTTTACTTATACAGGAAATGCTTTTCCTCCTTTCGAGTAAGGCCACTAGATGTCGCTACAGTTACAGTTACGCTACCGCTTATTCGTTGGTACTTCATTTGATATTCTCCGCGTTAGATGGCGATATAAACAAATAGTGTGTACAGTGACTATATTCCCTATATAGTCACTGTAATAGTGTGTAATTTGAGTTGCCTACAACTCTGCGCTGTTGGGCGAAACCAAAATGTCTTAGCGTAGGAGTACAGATGTCTAAAATGATTAGATTTCGTTGAGATATGAGAAAACTTTCGTTCTTACCACTTCAGATGGCGCTATTCACACATTGTGACTGATGATTATTAGTTATTTTTATAGTTTTATTTATTCCAAATAACGTAATCGTGAAGGTACTATATTTGACATTATGACAATTAAATGACGATGAATTTGTTGAGGCTTTTGCGGCCATCGATTGATGTCATCTGTTCTTTTTTCGAGCATTCGGTCGTCGTGGTTTGAAATGGTCGAAAAAAAAACATATGACATCAATTACCGTGTAATTTACATAGGGCTTATAGTACCATGAAAGGCTATTAACATATCAAAAAGCGGTTGAATATCACAGTGAATTTTTATCGAAATTTCAAGTAAATCGGATTTTGGCGATCAGTTTCAATCGTGAATTGTCCGTTTTCATCTTTCCTCATAATTTTTGAAACGTTTTTGAATTTCTGTTTGGGTAATAAATATGTTTGCGGAAATAACTGAATCCAAAATTTCCATTATTAGTGATTGACATATCATTTTTGTGTATCTGTTCTGTGTGATAGCTCATATCCATGGAAACATTTGACAGTTCAAAAATCAGAGTGGATTTGTGAAATCCACCGTAAGTATCATTAGGGCGGAACAAAGTTCGCCGGGCCAGCTAGTTTTAGTATAGTATACAGGGGGTTTCTAAATTCATGAGGGGGATGGCCCCTTTTCGAGATATCACCCTTAAAAGGTAGAGACTAAAATTGAGTTTTTATTTTTATCTCTTCTGCTCTTGTTTTGGCAAAAAAATTGTTTTAAATGAAACAAGGATTTTAAGTTATAATTTATTTCATGAAACTTCATCTCGAAAAAAACTTTTGATATGAAATAAAGTAAGGGTTTCTGATTTCAACCCTGTATAATGTAGCATGAATATTGAAAAATACCCGTGATTATTGCTTTGCGAGTACAGAAAACTACAGAATTTCAAGTTTCTAGCTTTACTGAAATTTCAAAAATAAAAGAATTAGTCACCATTTTTTAAGGGTGGTATCTCGGAACGGGGTGGGATGAGGAAACTTCGTTATAGGAAATACCCATCTTAACTCCATACAAGAAACCCCCATCTGAATTTTTTCGCATGAATTTACAAGCACTTTTTATAATAAATACAGTGAGGTTCCTTTATCTCCTAACGGATTATTTTGTCCTGACTCCAATATCTTCATTCAGTAGGTATTATCAAGGTGTTCATTTCTCAGAATGAACAGATATTTTTTTCAAGGATATGGAATTTCCGGATATGTAAATACTCCAGCCTTGATACAAAAACTGAAGAAATGCCGCTACAAATTACGTGATATGACGTTCATATATTTGCGTTGGTGAATGAATGTAGTAGTAGTTTTTTTAATCAGAAATCAATAGACCTCCAATATAAACGTTTAATCTTATTGAAAGGTGTGAACCTCCGTTTCAGGTTTCCGTCTTTTTTTAGTCACGAATAATCCTCCTTAGGACAAGAATATCTTTGGTGTATTTAATTCATACGTCATAATCTTGAAGACTATCTACGTAATACAAGGGCTTCGAATAATCGAGATTTTTCTTCTTTATTTCTTAATGGCCAAATTCATTTTTCATTAAAATTGACCGTAACTTTCAATCGATATGATGAACTCAGCCTCGAGCATACTTTCAAGCGTTTGATCCCATCTAAACCAAATTCGACTCAAAATTCCACAATAAAAACATTTGGGCAAATAATAACGCTCTTGTTCAAAGAAACAAGCGTGCAGAATCCTCCGAATTCTATAGGAAAGCGGAAAATGGGTCACCTAAAGCACTGACGTGAATTCAGCAGCTTTTGAGCCTTGTTCATCCATCTTGTGAGCTGATCCATCTTATAGGTAGATTTGCATTCAAGAATCCAACGAAAAAAAAATTGACAGCTGGCAAAAAACAAATTTACAGCAGCTGTAAAAGCAATCGTCATGACCCTGAACATGATATTACAGAAATTTTGGGAATTTTCAATAATTCTTAGCATTTTAGATTGTTATGTTTGAGCGATTTGAACGGTTTTGCACGAAGCTTGAATCCTTGAATACGTCTTTGACAGTGGCGGCTCGTGACAGTTCAAGGTGGTGGGCACATCGGAAAAAAAAAGATTTCTTTCCGTGGCGTTGTCGAAAAAAAGGCTGTTGCAAAACTTATGATTAGAACAGTGGCGTAGCTAGATAGTCCGGGGCCCTGGTGCAAAAATCGAAGAGGGGCCCCTTAATGAATTGTTTTCGACTCAAAATATAAATACTTCGAAGAAGCAAAGTTACTTACTGAAGGTACAGTTGAGGAATATACTTGAATAAACTATGTTGTTATAATTTATGTATTTGAGTAGGTATATTGAATTAATTATATTAATGTTATATTAATGTGGATGAAAAAAAGGGCTTTAAAAACATTTTTTATAGATATTTACTATATGTAGAAATATTCACAAAAAAATTGTCATTGTCACTATGACCTTCTAGCCTTATTTTTTTATTGATACGTTAGATTATTTGGTGAAATCACAATAAGAATAAATTATTCGAGGAATGAATTCAAATTAATTATTGAGGATTCGAACCTAGAGGTCCATCAAGTCTAGATTTGAAGTCATTTATTCCTTCGGAAAATATATGTTTACAACCCCTTTCTAGACCTACTCTTTGCGAAAGATTCAATGACTTCACTCAAATCTAGACTTGATGCAGCTTCATTTTCAATTGATAGGTATAAGCCATAAATGTCGCAGTTGAGCTTGGCTCATAGTGTTCCGCAAATAATTTTATATTATTCTTAATTTGCTGAAATAGAAAGATTTTTCAGCTTCTACAGAGGTGACAGGAAGATTGTATGGAACAGTAATATTGCTGTAAATACTTCTGTTAGATCGCATTCCAGCATTCCGTATTTCCTTATTATTTTCATATACAATTCATGAATTGTCCATGCCTTATTCAATTCAGGTAGAAATAGGTGATAAATATTGAGAACTTGAATTTAAAAGTTGGTCCCTTTTATATCGCAATATTTACAATGAAATTGGTCGAAGCTTTGAATCACAGTTTTTTCGTCTACCTATATCTAGTAGAAATGATGGTGAAAATTCAAAATTTTGTTGACTGCAGTCATACACCCGAAACTTGAATTCAATCAATCAATCAAATCTTTATTGTACTACATGCTTAATACAATAGCGTGTACTCGTCAATTTTCAGCATAAATAACACATTTAAATATGGACATAAAATGAACTTACAGTCTAGACTCTAGAGCAAACTATACTCATATCACAGATAGGTTTGTGTCGCAGAAAAACTCTTTTGTTACAAGGAGCGCCTTCAATTCTCTTTTTAACTTAACGAAACTTAATAGTATCCAATGATTCGGCAGTTTGTTGAAAACTGCAACCGAAATTTATATTTCGGCGACTTCTAAAATTGAGAAATTATTGTATCGAGCACTCTATTGAAAATATTTATTCAGGAAAATTCTCCCCTGCTTCGAAATCGGTGATCGGAAGCTAATTCATCGAAATATTTTTTATCTTTTTTTTTGTCTCTTTTCTTCGGAATGGGGATCTTTACCATATGCTATGACATTTTCTCTAGCCTTGCACTTAAAGGACTCGAAGTCACTCCTATAAATTTTTTTCTTTCTATTCGTCTCTTCTGAAGCTCTGCATACGTCGTCCATACTGACATCGCATTTTTGTAATACTTCAGATGCATAATTGAGATCATTGAGAATGCGGTGCATTAAATCGCCGAGGAAAATAAATTAAAAATTCAACATTTTTTTAATTTCTGCTTGTTTTTGCTCTTATTTGCAAGAATTTATTCTTCTATTTCAGCTAATGCACGAATGATATGAAAAAATGAAATTTGATTGCCGAAATTATGTTAACCCTACTGTACCATCTAGTCGGATTTAGTTTTTTCAGATAGGTGTCCGATTCACCAGTTAATTTTGGCAATAAATCCCTAGATTTGAGGATATTTCGGAAAAAACATTTTTCAACAACTGAATATAATAAAAACAATGTTATTCACATAAAAGATCACAGAGGAAAATCAAAGTTTGAATTTTTTTTTTAGTTCAAACGCGTTTTTATGGTCAGCGCTTGGGGGCCCCCTGAGGTCGGGGGCCCTGGTGCACTGCACACCCTTGCACCCACGTAGCTACGCCGCTGGATTAGAATAATTCTTTATCGCCAGCATACTCAAGGAACATTCGAGGAACAATTGGTTTGTAAAATACACTGCGCAAAAAAATTAACGCACATTATGGAAATCTCAAATTTATTCTACAACTGAAGGTGTTCTCAATGATAATTATTTTTATCAGAATTATGCATGCATATGTTATCCACTTTCAACGTTTTTCTTCAATACAGATGTTTTCTCCCAGCAGGAATAAAAAAAGATGATATTATCAGATTTTGAATGTATTGGCTCCATTCTGAAATCAGTTGTTCTCGATCAATTCTAGTGATCAATAGTTTTTATTTCGTTTGATTTTCTACACTCGATCGCTATGCAACGCGAAACACGCAATTTGACCCAAGAGGAATGTGCCCAAGCGGTAGTTTTGCGAGAAGAAGGGTGGACATACACAAGAATTGCAGAAAGGTTTGGAGTTTCCCATACAAGTGTGTCCAGAATGTTGCAGCAATTCAGGGAGACAGGTATGAATGTCCGAAGACCAGGATAGGGTAGACCACGGGTAACAACTGCCATTCAAGAACGTTACTTGAGAGTTTCTTCGTTGAGACAACGGTTTGCAACCGCTCGCCTCCTTCAAAATCAGCTTGAGCAAACTCACGAGGTGCAAATTAGCACTCAGACAATAAGCAATCGCCTCAGAGAATATGATGCCTCGTCTCGCGGCAAGAGACCCAGCTCTTACCCCAGTCCATTGAAGGGCGCGTTTGGATTTTTCGAGAGAGCATATCCATTGGGAAGAGGCCGATTGGGAAAGAGTTCTCTTCACAGATGAGTCTAGATTCTGCCTCTACCATTGTGATCGACTTTCCCTTGTATACAGACGTCCACATGAAAGATATGCTCAGTGCAAATTCCTGAATACTACTGGTTTCGGGGGAGGATCGATTATGGTATGGGGTGGAATATCTTTGACTGCTCGCACAGACCTAGTGGTCGTTGATAATGGAGCTATGAATGCTGATAAGTATATAAGGAACATTCTTGAAGAGCATGTAGTGCCATTTGCCCCATACATTGGTGAAAATTTCATTTTTATGGACGATAATGCCAGACCCCATCGTGCGCGCATTGTTCAGGAGTACCTTGAAGAGGTTGAAGTCTCTCGAATGGAATGGCCAGCAAGAAGTCCAGATCTCAATCCGATTGAGCAGGTTTGGGATAACCTCAATAGAAGGCTGAGAAGTTTAGAAAATCATCCAGCTACTCTTAATGACTTAGGAATCCAACTCGGAGAAATCTGGGAAGGATAAGATCAGAACATTTTAAGATCACTCATTTTGAGTATGAACCGTCGTTGCCGAGCTGTAATTAACGCAAGGGGTGGAAATACCAAGTATTAAATCACTTACCAGCATTTCAGTATTTTGAAAATTGTTCATTTCTCTTCTTTCACATAAGATTCGGTGAAATCCTGAATTTTTCTTCCATTTAATGTGTCTTGTTTCGTTCAAAACCTTCCCGAGAGAACATAAAAATAAGTTATAAAGTCAATGTAGAGTTAACTTTCATTAAAATTGAGACTTTCAGAATGTGCGTTAATTTTTTTGCGCAGTGTATTTACTTCCAACGGTGAAGTATTACCTTAACTAAACATTTAAAAAGGTGTGTATAAACAGTAATTTGGAGCCATTTGAAGAAAATGAGCATCCTTGTTGAAATTCTTCAATTTTTGGACCTTGTTAAGAACATTATCTACAAGGAAATCGCTTTCCATCTTATCATCAGATTTGAAACACACATTCCTGAAAACTGAGAATATTGATGTTTATATCATCCTGATGACCTGATAATGAAGTACAATCTTCCACTTTTCCATAATTTTTTCTTAATATTTCGGCAACGCCGGATAGGTTGAGAAAAAATTGTATGCCAATAAATAGAAATAATAATTTGGCATTAAACGATGAAATAATATGAAGGGGTTACCATGATATAGAACAAACCGACCAAATTCTAATACCGCTTCAAAAGAACACCCCGTACTATTTAAGGGTGGTATATCAGTGCAGGAGAAACCACTGTTGCAGTGAAATTATTTCGTAACTGACGGGAAGTAATGAGATTTACTATTTCATTGCACTAATGGAACACTGATGTATGTACATCAGTGGCGCACCCAGAAATTTTTTTCGGGGGGGGCTGCTCAAGATTAATCAGGTTTTTGTAAGTTATATAATTTAAAAAATGCGCCGCAAGCGAAAACCTTCTTAAGTAATGGATATATCGCATTCGTTATTATACCGGGTGTTTCATTGGTAAATGAACATACGGTAACCTGAGCTAGAGCTACCCTAGGCGAGTCCAAAAAACCGATATATGATAGGTCTAATCAATTCCATAACCGAGATACAGGGTGCTTTATGTATTCACCAAAAATTTCAATTCCTCATAACTTTTTAACCAACCAGTATAGTCGGTTGTTATTTGGAACGTATGATTCACTTCTACAGGTCGATCGAATTACTTTTGAATTTCCAAAAAATTCCAGGTCCGTATTTGAAAAATATGGGACTTCTTCCAAGCTGAGATTCAACACCCTGTATATTGAAATTTTACGATTTGATTGAGATATTTGAAAAGAGAAGAAAATTTTCAATGGAGTTCAGTAGATTTCATTGTCCCGCAGGTCATTTCCAATTGAATATTGGAGTTCCACAAAATTCTCAGAAAAATCGTGCATTATGATCTGATTGAATTTTTTTTGTCCCACTAATTGCACGTTCGAATTTCATAATATTCTGTGGAATCATTTGGAGTTATTTCCGGAAAAACATTATTCATCGAGAAAAATTTAGTTGAAGTCAACAAAGATGAATAAATAACTGAAGAAACATAAAAATTCAACGTGAATTACAGAAGGTGCTCGAAAGTACCACCATTCTGTTCAATACACATTCTTGCCCTCTTCAAAAAATATGTCTGATACTTTTTTGGATCATGTCTGGATTATTACGTATTTCATTGCATAATAAAATTCTGTTGACCATTCTTTCATTTCGTAAAATCCAGCTACTAAAGTTAGTTCTTCTAATTTCATCACCTGGATCCAATCGTTGTATCTTCTCGAGATCAATTTGATCATAATGTACGATTTTTCTGAGAATTTTGTGGAATTCCAATATTCAATTGGATCTTTCCCTTGAGCTCTCTTTGAGCAAAATGACGTGCGGGACAATGAAATCTACTGAACCCCATTGAAACTTTTCTTCTCTTTTCAAATATCTCAATAAAATCCCAAAATTTAAATATACAGGGTGAATCTCAGCTTGGTAGATGTCCCATATTTTTCAAATACGGACCTGAAATTCTTTGGAAATTCAAAAGTGAATCGATCGACCTGTAGAAGTGAATCATACGTTCCAAATATCAACCAGCTATACTAGTTGGTTCAGAAGTTATGAGGAATTGAATTGATTAGACAGTTTTTTGGACTCGCCTAGCTCTAGCTCAGGTCAACGTATGTTCATTCACCAATGAAACACCCTGTATATGTATATCAATCCCTATTTCTATCTGTAAAGGAAATGTTTAAGTTTCCATTCTGTTCTAAAATAATTATCATTACTTTTAGAAAAACAATAAGATGGAAATATTTGAATTACTTTTCTTTGTCACAGCTCGGGGGGGGGGGGGCTGCAGCCCGACAGCCCCCCCCTCGGTGCGCCACTGATGTACATAACCTATAAATGACTAATTCTAGTGAACTCTCTTATTCGTCAGTTGCGTAATATTCACAAAACATTCACTCAAATCTGGAAAAGATCGCTTTACTTTTTGAACTATATATGATTTATCCTCAAGAATTACTCCAAAAACTCTACTGCTTAGCTGAAAAATTTGAAAAATCACAAGTATTTCGGGTGTTTACATTTAACTCCGAATTCAGTAATAAAATCAAAAAACGTTTCGAAAGATATCATACGAACACTGAGAAAAACCTAAACCTACACGAAAAACAGTTTAAACTATTCTTACAAATCCAACCCAATTTAAAAACTGACCCGAGTTCCCGATTAATCTGAATAGTGCAGAATGATTGCAGTTTGCCCTTCGCGATGGAATATCTAGAATGGTGAGGCTAGCCTCAGACTCAACGTAACATGTGGCGTTTAGGCGTGCGGTCTTCTCGCCTGCCGTCCATTCCCCATGATGTGGAATAACGCGATAGACAAGGAAGTGCGAGGCCAGCCTATGCCGTTTACTGGTGAGGAAGTGAGATGGATACACAGAAATTGTGGGTTATGAAAACGTAGACCCGGAGACGCATTTTATTGAATAATGGAGGGAAATTACGATATAAATGCGTATGGATGCAGATAATAAAAAAAAAAATGAAATGATTGAATAAATAATCAATGAAATATGATATTTATACGTGTAATTTTTGACGTTTATTGGTGGGGCACTGCCTCATAGGACAAGCAGTGGCGTAGCTAGATAGTCCGGGGCCCTGGTGCAAAAATCAAAGAGGGGCCCCTTAATGAATTGTTTTCGAGTCAAAATATAAATACTTCGAAGAAGCAACGTTACTTATACTGAAGGTACAGTTGAGGTACTTCAATAAATTATGTTGTTATTTATGTATTTGAGTAGGTATATTAAATTCATTATATTAATGTGAATGAAAAAAAGGGCTTTAAAAACATTTTTTATAGATATTTACTATATGTACAAATATTCACAAAAAAATTGTCATTGTCATTATGACCTTGTAGCCTTATTTTTTTATTGATACGTTAGATTATTTGGTGAAATCACAATAAGAATAAATCATTCGATGAATGAATTCAAATTAATTATTGGGGATTCTAACCCAGAGGTCAAGTCTAGATTTGAAGTCATTTATTCTCTGGGAAAAAAAAATGTTTACAACCTCTTTCTAGAGCTACTCTTTGCGAAAGATTCAATGACTTTACTCAAATCTAGACTTGATGCAGCTTCATTTTCATTTGATAGGTATAAGCCATAAATGTCCCAGTTGAGCTTGGCTTGGCAAATAATTTTATATTATTCTTAATTTGCTGAAAGAACTTTCAGTTTCTACAGAGGTGACAGGAAGATTGTATGGAACAGTAATATTGCTGTAAATACTTCTGTTAGATCGCATTCCAGCATTCCGTATTTCCTTATTATTTTCATATACAATTGATGAATTGTCCATGCCTTATTCAATTCAGGTAGAAATAGGTGATAAATATTGAGAACTTGAATTTGAAAGTTGGTCCCTTTCATATCGCAATATTTACTTTGAAATTGGTCGAAGTTTTGAATTACAGTTTTCTCGTCTACCTATATCTAGTAGAAATGATGGTGAAAATTCAAAATTTTGTTGACTGCAGTCATACACCCGAAACTTGAATTCAATCAATCAAATCTTTATTGTACTACAGGCTTAATACAATAGCGTGTACTCGTCAGTTTTCAGCATAAATAACACATTATTAAAATAAATTTGGACATAAAATGAACTTACAGTCTAGAGCAAACTATACTCATATGCACAGATAGGTTTGTGTCGCAGAAAAACTCTTAGAGCGAATAATATGCTTTTGTTACAAGGAGCGCCTTCAATTCTCTTTTACATTTAATGAAACTTAATAGTTTCCAATGATTCGGCAGTTTGTTGAAAACTGCAACCGAAATATAAGAAGGCGACTTCTAAAATTGAGAAATTATTGTATCGAGCACTCTATTGAAAATATTTATTTAGGAAAATTCTCCCCTGCTTCGAAATCGGTGATCGGAAGCTAATTCATCGAAATATTTTTTATCTTTTGTCTCTTTTCTTCGAAATGGGGCTCTTTACCATATGCTATGACATTTTCTCTAGCCTTGCACTTGAAGGACTCGAAGTCACTCCTATAAATTTTTTTCTTCGTATTCGTCTCTTCTAAAGCTCTGCATACGTCGTCCAAACTGACATCGCATTTTTGTTATACTTCAGATGCATAATTGATATCATTGAGAATGCGGTGCATTAAATCGCCGAGGATGCAAAATTCAACATTTTTTTTAATTTCTGCTTGTTTTCGCTCTTATTTGCAAGAATTTATTCTTCTATTTCAGTTGATGCACGAATGATAAGAAAGAAATGAAATTTGATTGCCGAAATTATGTTAACCCTACTATACCATCTAGTCGGATTTAGTTTTTTTAAATAGGTGTCCGATTCACCAGTGAATTTTGGCAATAAATCCTTAGATTTGATGATATTTCGGAAAAAACATTTTCCAACAACTGAATATAATAAAAACAATGTTATTCACATAATAGATCACAGAGAAAAATTAAAGTTTGAATTTTTTTTTAAGTTCAAACGCGATTTGATGGTCAGCGCTTGGGGGCCCCCTGAGGTCGGGGGCCCTGGTGCACTGCACACCCTTTCACCCACGTAACTACGCCGCTGAGGACAAGCCGCCAATGGTCATTGATTGATTATTATACCGATTACTCCTACGTCTTCCGAGAAGACCCCTCAGAAGCTTGTGCGAGTTAGGAGAATCACTTTTTTCTTAATGTTTTTGGCATGTCGTTTCAGACTGGCCTTGTTGTCCAAATGAATTCCCAGGTATTTGATTGATGTGGAAGGTTTAACTATTTTATTGTTTATAGAAATTGATGGAGAGTTTTCATTGATGTTGTGATTGAATATTAGGAGTTGTGATTTCTCCGGGTTAACTTTGAGTCTACATCTATTCAACCATGCTGTGATGTCATCTATATAAAGATGCAGTTTATTTATGGAGCATTGAAGTGTCTTCTCGTGTGATATAGCCATTGTGTCATCTGCATATCGTAGAGTGTATTGATTGCTATTTGATGTTGATGCAATGTCACTACAATAGTACAATATAAATTGAATAGGAGTGGAGATAACGGTGATCCTTGATATGAGGTGTACCCTGCTTGGGAGTGAAGAAGTTTGAAAGAGTATCATTTATTTTTACTCTTAGTTTTCTGTTCTCTAGATAGGCTTTAATTATTAGGACAAGGTATGTGGGAGACGTGGGAGTGTTTTTCTTGTGTAATTTGTATAGTAAACCTTTTGTCCATACACTGTCGAACGCTTTTTTGATATCTATGCTCACCGCTGCTGTTTTTCTTTTGGTCAGTTGGGCATTCTGTAGATTAGAACATAATATTGTGAGAGGGTACCTACTGAAAATATTTTAAATCGATGTAGTAGAAATGATTATTGAAAACTCAATTTTCAACTTGAATCCGATCCCCTTGAAAGTAGACATTAGGATACTGCGGAGAGGTGTTAGCTCAACAACGTATTCAGGAAATACCGTTTATTTATCGTTTAATAAAATGTTTGGAAGTAATTGGTTGTAAATAATAATTGGACAGTAAGTAAACCTGCCCTTCAGGATGTAGTATAACAGGCCATTCCAGGAATTCTACCATTGAAGGCAATAGAATATAATGACGTTCTCAGCAGTATACTTAAAATAAAATTTTAACCGTTATTGAGATGGTTTTCACTAGATTTCTGTTCAGATCAAAGAGGTCGGTGAATCCGTTGTTAAAACGAAATTCAGAATGCTCATTGTAACTTATTTTAAAGGCTCATTTCAATTAAAACAAATAGCTGAATATTCAACTTGGCTTATCCTTATTGGATCTGTCCCGCTGGGTTAATTGAGCTGTATGTAATGGCTCGAATGAAACTGTTCCTTCTTTTTAATTTCAAATTTGAAAACCAGTAGATTTATTACATGGTCCAATCTCCTTTCATTCATAAGTGGTTTGATTGTATTTCTATCCTTTAATAAAAATTTTAAATTGTATTCTCAAGATGTACGGAAATATTTCGAAGCGGAATGATACGAAGGACACTGCTTGAAAAAGCATCCCTCATGCAGTGGTGCTGGTGGCTCGTCACAGAAGGCAAGGGAGGCTAAGCCTCCACTAAAATCCTTGTTGCTCCAGTTCTCTTCTAACACACAAAAGTCTTGGCCCTCCTAGGTTTCCCAAGAAATAAACAATCTATGCTCTGGAAATGAGATGAATATTTTCCTCTATTTCAATAGCAATATATTTGATTGGAAATCTTTGTTTGCTACTCTTTGCTTTATATAGGATGAGACCGAATAGGAAAAATGAGAAAAAATCTGAAATCGATTATTTATTTTTGATTGATTATAGTTATTCCACAACTGAATACAAATTCAATACCACCTCTTCTTTCAATCAACTGCCCAATACGCCTGAGGACTGAACTCAATTCCTGCCAAGTTGAAGGTGGGTTTTGGCGATTGTATATTGCTCTCCCTAAGCCATCCCATACGTACTCAATCGAATTCATGTCCGGTGAGTTTGCTGACCAGTTCATTCTCAGGATATTGTTCTCTTGAAGAATGTTATGAACTCTTCGTGTGCGGTGTGGTGGGGCGTTATCATCGTGATAAATGAAATTATGCCCGAATTTGTTTCTCTGAGGAACATTGATTGGTTCAATGATGTCGTGAACTTAGATTGCACAAGCCATTGCTCGTTCAACGATAATTAGAGGATTACGGCGACCGAGCATTATTTCCTTCAGCACATTATTGATCCCCCTGGAAAGCACAACTTCCCGGGCCAATTTGAGTCGATTTAGTCTGCCTGGACCTCTCCAAACCCTTTCTCGTCGACTGTCTCTTTGTGAACCGTATCGTGACTTGTCCGAAAAAAGTACGTTGCGCCATTGTGGTGAAAGCCAGTCTTGGTGGTGTTCTGCCCATTATGCCGACAGGAAGCTTTATATCCAGGTGATGGCCGAGCCGAGGTACCCTTAAAGATCTTCTTGCTCCTAAATTTGAGGAATGCAACCGTCTCCTTATTGTACTGGTTGAGACTATTGAGACTAATAATAATAATAAACTTTATTCTCCAGAAATCATTACATATTTTATATAGGTAATGAAATAGGGAAAAGTCAAAAACAGAAACAAGAAAAAAATCTAAGAATTTACGGCAGAAATAAACTCTGATATACTGTAAGGCTCTTCGTGTATCAATAACTTGTATATCTCCTTGCGAAATTGCTTGAAATTTTGTATTTCCCTGATGTATCTCGGAAGCGAGTTGAACAGTTTCATGCACATACAGGTTCGGAAATATAAGTTGGAAACATAGCGAATTCAGCGTTAAACAAGGGTATAAATACTGCCTAGAGAACCAGTAAAATGCGATAACGAATAAATATCTGACCTCAGTCAATCTCTCGAGTCTCGATGCAGTTCTTCTGCCAATGAGCTAGTGAGGTCAGTCATTTATTCGTCGTCGTATGGCGCCGAGAGTTTCGATTATTTTACTGGTCCACTAGGCAATATTCAATCACACGTTTAACGCTGAATTGACTATGTTTCCAAATTATATTTCCGAGCCTGTATATGTAGGAGATCTTTCTATCGAAGCCAGATGGTGTCGTGGATAGATGTAAAAGTTGTGCCTTGTATTGTGTGAACCAGTCTTCTTGAAATCATAGAAGTAATGAGAATTCTTGAAAATAAACTGTAAGCTTTTATAGATGTATAACGCGGGTAGTGTAAGAATATTGTTTCTCCTAAAAACTCCACGACAATTTTCACGAAAATTTAAGTTGAACATACATCTTACAGCAAGTTTTTGTACTCTGAATACACAAATTGATTCCTGACTACTGCCCTAGATCAACAATCCATAACCCATGAGTGCTTGAAAGTTTGAGTAATAAATAGATAGTTTGTAAGAATTTCAAATTGAATTCCGATTTGAGAACTCGCAAGGTACCTATATACAACTGTATTCAGACGTTTACACAATTGATGAATATGTTCATACCAGTTGAGGTGTTGGTCCACAGTAACTCCCAGAAATCTGGTACTGGTACTATACTTCAGTTGTATTTCTTTGCCCAAAAATGGGAAGCTATCAGATACTTCTGTTTCACGTAACTTGTGTGCAAAATGAACAAATTCTGTCTTTTCAGAGTTCAGTTTTAAATTATTTGATACACACCAAGAATTGATAGATGCAACCGCAGTATTAAGAATGTCCTGAAGATTTTCGTGAGTTTTTGCTCGAAGAAGGATGTTAGTATCATCGGCATGATTTATAAAAAATTCAGATAGCTCCGGCAGAATATTCGGCATTTCATTAATATATATCAAAAACAGTATCGGTCCGAGATGGCTACCTTGAGGAACTCCTTCAACAATCTCGGATATTGCTGATATGTATTCTTTACCCTGTACAGTCGTACATACATACTGCGTACGTTCTTTTAAATAGCTCCTCATAAGTTGTAACTGGGTGCCTCTTATACCATACATTTCTAATTTTTCAGTGAGAATATTATGTCGAACGCTTTAGAGAGGTCCAAGAAAAAACCAAGAAGCAGATCATCCCCCTCCAGACCCTCAGTAATTATCTCTGTTAGCCTATAGAGAGCCGTTTCCGTACTTTTCCCATCTGTAAAACCATGCCGCTGTTGACTACCCGTCTATAGGTTCTCAAAAATGACTTCGAAGGGCTGTTACAGATACCATTCGATTTCTTCGAGTAAAATTCACGATATAAAGGTCATTCCTTGCAGATGTTACTCTGGGTCGACCAGGCACCGGTTTCTGAGCAACGCTGCCGGTTTACAGGAAAAGGGCCACTATGCGCCTTACTGAGGTTCGTGGAATATCCAAACGTTGCACAATCTGGTGGTTCGTCAAATCATCTTGATGTAGGGCTACTATTCTTGCCCGGTCAAACTGATATCGGATGTCCCCTTAGGGCTTGTTCGGACTAGGTCAGTAGATTAGTCGAGTAGCGAATGATTTTGAAATTTCCCGTGTGCGAACGCCAGCAGTCGAGTCGAGTAGAGTCACAGGATGATGTACCTACTACCTTATACTGTTTAAGAGTCTTTGATACTGTGGTAGAGTAGTCAGTGGGCGAGTCGACTCTCCACTGAACTAAAATACTGGCCTAGTCCGAACAAGCCCTTACACTATATGGGATAATATGTCAATGAATGTCCCAGCATTTTCCACGGAATATTCTCAATATTTCAACTCTCGTTATTCACTGAAAACTGATTAACTTCGAATATACCTGTATTCTTCCGAACAAGAAACTTTTTTTGGTGTTTTATTATTTTCATTTAAGTGGTGTGATAGTGTGTGGAATACACAAAAAGTCGCGGCTTTTTTTCAGAAAACCTCTCGTAAGTCGTCCATATTTTCCATTTTTTTCAAATCATACATACTCTTTTTTTGTCAAAGGCAATCATAAAAACAATCTGGGAGAAATGAGAAAACATGATTGTCCGACAAAAATAGTGTGGCTTTGAGCGTGTCTACCAACATGAACATGACTGAAAATCGCATTTTTTTAAATGATTAATACCCTCTTGATTCTTTCAGATTCGGTTGATATGACCATATGAAATATGAAAATGCAATTGTCCGACAAAAAAATGTGGCGTTTTTTTTGTCCGTCAAAAGGAAAACGACGATATTTTGAGCTAAAAAAAAATATAAATAATGTTCTAATTTTTTCTTATTCCCTCTTCACCTTGAAAATACAATGTAGTGCACCAGTTGTCCAACAAAAAAAATGTGGCGTTCATTCAAAAATTCGGTTATGAATAGACTATATGCATTTACCGGTTATAACTTTGCTTATGTTATAAAATAAACATTTGATTTTTTGAGGATCATTTAAGAAGGATGTGCTGAATACGCTACTATCATTCAACTGTCCGACGAAAAAAGTTCGGCAATTTCTCAGTCCACCGAATGAAACTTGTTGGTATCGTGAGACTCCATTTTCATAAATAACATTTTCAATCATTATATTTGACATTTAAATTTCGATGAAAGTTGCCTTTTTTCATACCTTTGGTTGGATACGGAAATTCTTCTCTAGAAATGAAATGTTACACGAAGTGGTAGAAGGTAGAAGGTACCTGGGACACCTTTTTTGAAACACCTCTGGGGTTATAAAATATTATAAATCGATTGTGTCCTTATGGAAGAAACTTTTTTGATTATGAGAATAGGTTTAACGTCTGTAAATATAATTAAGGAAATAAATAACGGCATGCAGACAATTGAATATTTTTGACTTTTTCCGGAATTTAAAAAATATTCAATTGTCTGCATGCCGTTATTTATTTCCTTTTTTGATAATGTTATAAAATATGTTTTCAATTCGTTATACTTTTAGCTGTTCACTTCAAAGGCTGAAGATGTAATAATAAATATGAGAAAATGGACTATCAGAACAAAAATGCAGAAACTGAATTTTTTCTGCCCCAGTTGAACCTGGAATATCCATCCCAGGTCGAAATTGCGAATTCTTCGAAAAGAAAGTGGTAGTTTCATGGAATTCCTTTTGTAGATTACCAAGGGTTGTAAAAAAAATATTAGAAAAATAACCCTGTCTACGAAACGCAAAGGGAAGAAGTGAAAAAATTCACAGCTGACATCCTTAGACAGTGTAAAATATTCTTGGCATGAAAAACAAATCTTAATCACAAGAATAAAGATGTCATTCTACCTGACCGATTGGTGTGATACTTTTACTGGATACCATTCGCCTTTTTCCAAAAAATTCAATGTGAAGAAGGTGTAATTTCATTGTTTTTTTCATTAAATTTGATTAAAAATGTCAGTAAACAATTCGAAGTATACACTTTCAAAATCAATAATTTCATTTCAATAATAACCGAAGAAAGATTCTGAAACAAAACCATATTTTTCAAGAAGTTTTTTTGTCCGACTAAGGATTTGCCGAATTTTATATGGTGGACAGTTGTTTTTTCTATGAAACGAATCTCTCTAAAATATAAATCCATTCTTGTCCGACAAATATTAATGAATTTAAAAACTCAAAAAAATCGTCGATTTTCATTCGTCGGACAAGAAAAACATTTTTTTTGTAGGACAATTGCATTTTCATATGGTCATATCAACCGATTCTGAAAGTATCAGGAGGGTATTAATAATTAAAAAAAAATGCGATTTTCAGTCATGTTCATGTTGGTAGACACGCTCAAAGCCACACTATTTTTGTCGGACGATCATGTTTTCTCATTTCACCCAGATTTTTTTTATGACTGCATTTTACAAAAAGAGAGTATGTATGATTTGAAAAAATTGAAAATATGGTCGACTTACGAGAGGTTTACTGAAAAAAAGCCACGACTACAAAAATTTTCACAGAGGGATAATGTGGTAGACTCCGTCTAATAAAGCTTTACAGAAAGTAAGAAAACTTTATTAATAATTTGCAATTTTTCCCACCTGCACCCGGACTATATAGGAAATAAGTTGTGCGTGGTCAATTGAGTTCATTCAGTTTTTTGTGACCTTTTCTTGATCAACCCATATCGACTTACCTTGACTCTTGACGACACGCCTTTACCTACTACTTTTTATCACAGAACATCAACCTGATTTTTAGAAAATATTCCATAAATATTGCAATTACCACTTTCTGAGATGTACTATCCTCGAAATAAGTATGATCTAATTCATAACTGACACTCATAATTTGCGTCTTGAGTTTATGGTGCTTGGGAATCTTTCCCATCCATTAGTGAGTCAACATGTGTAATTTAAGTAAATATTAGATTCATTATTTGAAAGAATTGGCGTCTGCATTTCGTCGTGATTTACAATGTGCTTTTGTTGAAAAATCCCGAGAAAGAATTTCAATGATTTCATATGTTCCGATGATTATACAGGGTGGCCAAGAGATTGACGTCAAAAAGGAAAAAACAGGTCCCTCGTGTCAAAGGCTATTCGAATCAGCCCCATGTATGTTATGCTATTTTTCACGGTTTTCGAGTTATGAATTTTTTTATGAACTTTGAGAATTTTCGACTTGACCATCTTAAAAAAGATATTAAAAAAAAGTACAAGACTTCTAATCTCCATGAATTGTACTTTTATACATAAAATAACCAGATTCGTAACTTCGATAAAAATTATGGAAATGTTGGTCTCAAGTGAAAAAGTTACATAAATTGGATTATGATCTGAATTTTCGAATCAGAATTAAAAATGTAAAAAGGCTAATTCACGGTTTCTTAGTATGCTTGAAAACTGCGCTTAACAGCCAGATTTTAGAATCATTGATAAAAAATGGTACTTAACACTCTACTTTTGCTATAATTAGCCTTCAAAATCATCGAGGTGGAAAAAATCAAAGAACTAGACATTTACTACGAATTTTTTTGCCATTTTAAGATATTTCTGATCAAGTTATGATAGAAAATGCTGAAAATTTATGAAAATTAGCTTTAGATGTTGGTCAAGAAAAGTTCTAGATAAAAAAAGAAAAAGGTATGACAATAAATCACACATCATAATGTGAATAAAAAGAAATTTGTTCATAAAATGTAGAGTAGGTTTTCAAAGTGGCCGCCTCAATACACATTCTACACCTTCTTAAAAAAATTTCTTTCAATCGCATAAAACCTGCCCTGTTCTCTCTTAGGACACGTTCGGCTTCTCTTAACTTCAGTCGTAGCTCGTCTTCACTCGAACATTCTCGGGCGTAAACAATTTCTTTGAAATAACCCCAAACGAAAAAATCAATGGGATTAAGGTCAGGTGAAAGTGGGGGCCACTTGATTGGTCCGCTGCGCAGCAATGCAAAACCGATCGGGATTATTTAAATTTTCGAGAAACAATTTTTGATTAACCACTTGAATGAATGATACCCGAACAGATGGTTCGGACGCAGTCGACCAATCAAGGGGCCCCCACGTTCACCTGACCTTAATCCCATCGTAATTTTTCGTTTGGGGTTATTTCAAAGGAATTGTTTACGCCAGAGAATGTTCGAGTGAAGACGAGCTGCGACTGAAGATAAGAGACGCCGAACGTGTCCTAAGAGAGAACAGGGCAGGTTTTATGCGATTGAAAGAAAATTTTCTAAGAAGGTGTAGAATGTGTATTGAGGCTGGAGGTGGCCACTTTGAACACCTACTGTAAATTTTATAAATAAATTTCTTATTATTTACATTATGATTTGTGATTTATTGCCATACCTTTTTCTTTTTTTCATCTAGAACTTTTCTTGACCAACATCTAAAGCTTATTTTCAATAATTTTCAGTATTTTCCATCATAACTTGATCAGAAATATCTTAAAATGGCAAAAAATAATTTTGTAGTAAATGTCTAGTTCTTTGATTTTTTCCACCTCGATGACTTTGAAGGCTAATTCTAGCAAAAGTACCATTTTTTATCAATGATTCTAAAAGCTGACTGTTGAGCGCAGTTTTTAAGCATACTAAGAAACCGTGAATTAGCCTTTTTACATTTTTAATTGCAAGTTTTCAAACAATCTACTTAATTTCCTTATTTTCTCTCTTTATAGGGAAAACTGAAAGTTTTTCCTGAAAAATATGACCACCACAAGTCAGCACAAATGCAGTTCAATTAGATGAAAAAATTTCCGTCGTAGAAAAAAAGAAAGTGCTGGGCTAACTTTTTTTTATTTCTTAATTTTTTGTAAAATTAGCAGGATATTCGTGAAAATTTCAACGGCACAACTTTTACTACGTGTAGCACAATTTACGGCACAACACAGCACAAATGTAGCTCAAGTTTTTTCAATCATTTGTAAGAAGAAAAAACAAAAGTGCTGGGCTAACTTTTTTTCAACTTTTCGATTTTCTGCGAAATTAGTTGGACTTTCGGAAAAATTCGAACGGCACAACTCAGTACATGTACAGCACAATCTATTTCAGCCATTGAAAACTAATTTTTCGAAAAGTGCTGGGCTAGCCCATTTTTTCGATTTTTAAATATCTTTAGAACCAAATGGAATAAAAAGGAAATTTCAACGGCACAAAGCAGCAGAAACCTAGCACAATTCAGCACAAAAAAAAATTATTCGAGAATCAAAAAGTGCTGGGCCAACTTCACACACATCACAGAAAAGCCAAATCTGCTTTTTGAATTCGGAAGTAAATGTGAATTTAGAGGAAAAACTCTAAAAAATCCTATTCTGTTGAAGACATGCATATCATGTATTTGACAAAAAATGAAGTCAAATGAATGGTGATTACAATGATGAAATAGTAAGTTACGTAACAAGTCCGGAAAATAGGGTTTTTTTTTGGAGAATAGACAAAATTCTAGGACGAGCCGGAGGCGAGTCCTGGAAGTCTGTGAGTCCAAAAAAACCATTTTCGGGCGTGTTGCGTACAATATTTTTTCGGCAACCATGTAGACTTACAAATCAATGAGACGACACATTTCTTTATCATACAATTTGATTATTATCTGAATTGAAAAGAACAGAACTGTCATTCATTATTTCGTTGCTATTGTGATGATCATCACAATGACAACAACGACGTGAGTTTTTCCGGCCTAGTCCGGAAAGTACGTACTTTCCTGACTATTATTATGCATTGATTGCATTTGAAAAAATAAAGAAAAATCGATTTGAAAATAGTCTTTTTGTGGACACTCCATATGCTGGAGATGCTTTATTATAGCTGGCTAGGATACTTTTAAGTTTTGTTTTTCAATCCATATAGAGCTGTTATTGGTATGTGCAAGGGTCGTGAAATATATATGGATTGCACAGCCTCTACAAGTATAATTTTTTTGTCAAAATCCACTGCAGCATTGTATATTGTCAGGTGTTTCGTCGAATTTTTCAGCTCAAATCTAATTTTCCCCTTAGAAACTTCCAGATAATGCTTTCAATGTGTTTGTTCGAGGAACAAATAACGAGTGTAGAAAACGGAATAAAACTGGGTGAACATTAAATTGAAATGAAAGTTAGGACCCTATACTAAAATTCATACGTACGAAAACAGCTCAAATATTTATTTCATCAAGAATCAATACGCATTTTACTTTATTCTGAATTAGAAGATACAGAAGCTCGAAATTAAAATAATTGAAACATCAATACCTCTATAATAAGTTTGAAATTACATCACTACTTGAGATTTCTGTTAGGGGAACCAGAATTTGGTGATTTTTTAGGAGATCCTTTGTGTTCTGTTGTATGAATGGAATTGAGAGATTTTCTAGGCGATCCTGTATGTTCCGGGGATGGTGATCTTGTCCCTCCGTTAGTCTTTGATCCAGGATTCAATCTCACCCGAGTGTCCCAATGACGAAATCTTAGAAGAAAAGATAAAATGAATGTGAAAAAGTAGATGCATAACTTCCTCAAATTAAATTCTCTGGAACTGCCGAGAGGTAACTAAGACTTTTTTTCAATTACCAACAAAATATAAAAATTAGAGTCAATGCAAAATATTCAACTTGGGTAAATTTCAAAAATTTGACAGCTTTTTCAAACCAAAACCTGTTGTGTGATTTATTCATGAAGATATTAAGGAATAACGTAAAAATGTTTTATCTGAATTTCTAATGAACTCACCTCAAAGGAACATTACTGCTGGCACTCTTATCTTCTGTCTTATTTTGAAAGAGGAATGCTAAGGGCCAACTTATCCAGGATGGACTTCTGAAAGTTCGAGTAAACAAGGTCGTTATAAATTGGATTTTTTCCTTAGATTTCAACTTACGAAGGCGACTGGACAGTTTCGGTCGTTTCTGTTTGTGTCTCGCTCATCATTCTTCTTGTAGTGGACGCAGCAATTGATGGATTGTAAATTTTGGGATCACTCACCATACGAACAAAGAAAGATCTTTTATACGCCAGTAGATCCCGTTTCTTCTGCAGTGAGAGTTCATAAACTTCATCGTGAATTTCCTGAAAAAATATCTGCTTAGTTTCATGAATATAGGTAGTGTTGCTGTGTCGATTGAAAGCAGAAATTTTGCCGAAATGGTAACGCTTTTTTTCATAGGAACAAGCGCGCGAAAAGAGATTAAAAATCATAAAGAATCAAAAAATATCTCAAATGAAAATTGTGAATTAAAAAAAAAGAAAAAAATAAAAAATGTATTGTAAATTGTAAAAAACTGATTAGTTGAAAAGCTAATTTGAATTTGAAGATTTGCCGAAGTCTACCAATTTGTATGCTGGTCTGATCCTAAAAAAATGAAAATTAAATATAGTGAGAGAAACAGTCTGATAGTTAACTGAACTAAAAAGTTAAAAATTATTTTCAAATATAAAGAGTTTGTTCCGAGGTTTGTTCTTTAATGATAGCTTCGAACGAGTTTGAAATATGAATTGAGTATTCAACGAAATAATCACCTCGAAAGTAAGAAAGCGGTCAAATGTTCACTGTTCACCAAGGTTTCCCACAGCCAAATTATCAATTATTTCGGTTTCAACACAACTGTTACAAGCTTCGAAGCTTGTAGTTACAGAGTAGTCTTCTAGGAGTAATCAGTTTAAACAATATGTATATAACTATATATCATATCATCTCGATTAATCAGATACATCGCGGTAATTGATATAAATATCAACAACCGCCATGGATCTGACCCGAACTTGCCACAAAACATCATCCAGGGAACTAGCGAAAGTTCCAACCTCATCGAAGTGGGTAGATGTCGACCTAGGTTTCGATCTTGTTCTGATCTCTTCAGGACAACATAACCCTACCACGATGAAAATTGAAGTGGAACGAATGCCCTCTTAAACAAAACTAGACAAAGTCTTGAGGTATAGTATACAACAAGGCGACATCTAGTTAAGAATCAGACAAACAATTCCCTCTCGTAGTCCTGGAAGATGATAGATGATAGATTTCCTTTGGGATATTACCTTCTGAAATAAACCTTCGTTGATATCATATCATCTCTATATCGTATCATCTCAATTCTTATTTTAAACTCATTAAATTTTGATGGAGCAATCTATATTCTATCGTTATAGTAAAAGTCTTTATAATTGAAAATTATTTTCCACTTTTAAATTTGTTTTTAAGATAGGTTGCTGTTAAGCTTAATTCTTTCAGTTTTTCAAACTATTTTTCTTATTTAAATTCAAATATGAAGGTTTTTCCAATTTGAGATGTTATTTTGAATGGCCCGCTATTTCGGTAGTGGTCCACCCCTAACTTTTTTTTTTCAATTTTTTTGGACACATTTTTTTATTATACAGCACACAAAAATACATACGACCCTAAATTTTCACCCCTCTACCTAACCTAACGGGAACGTGGTATAACAAAAGGCGGAACGGAGTTCGCGGGGTCAGCTAGTTCACTATAAAAATGGTGAACATTTGGCAGAGAAGGTTCGTAAAACTCGAACAGCCGAGAATATAGCGGAAAGTGTTGAAGAAAACCCAGGTTTGCCCAATCCTCGTCGTTCTTTGGAATCAGGAATTCCACGAACGTCATTACACCCTATTTTGCATAAAGATTTGGGTCTTAAGGCTTATAAAGTTCAGTTAACACAAGAACTCGAACCGACCGATCATCAATAACGTTGTTTCTTTGCTGATTGGGCCCTTGAGATGCATGAAAATGATCCGTCGAAACTGGGGCTCTCAAAACCCAAGAGTTATTGTTGAAAAGCCTCTCTATCCTGAACGTGTGACTGTTTGGTGCGGTTTATGGCCCGCCGGGGTCACTGGACCAGACTTTATCTAGAATGAGGCTGATGGAGCAACAGTTACGGTGAATGAATTATTAAGAGGGGCCTATACCGTTCTGACGTTCAGTTCAAAACGCGATTCGGGATTTCTCACGATAGAGACCACCGATTTATATGGGGTTTTCACTATTATGCAATTTAAAGTGTTTTTCAAGTCGGAAAGTCCATAACTTTTTTTTCGTCGAGTGAAAAAAAAATTACTTTTTTTTTCGTTCTTAGTGACTCTATATGCATAATTCTAACTTTCCGACCTAGATTATTGGATATTTCCACCTTCTACTGATCGTTCCATCTATCTGGCAACACTGCACATTTTAGGATGCACTTTGGGGCTTTCGGTAAATACCAGAGGCAAATATTTATTGTTTCATTGTAAAGCTAAGCGTCCACATGTCCGCACCGGACGCATCGGACGCATCGGATCAAACGGATTTCGGTATTCTTTGTATAGAAACTCGTGCAAGCCCGTCCACAGACCCGCACCGGACGCATCGGAGCATCGGCATTTCTGCAATGGAGATCCGTAAATCCGATCCGTCCGATGCGTCCGGTGCGGACATGTGGACGCTTAGCTTTAGGCGTCTGGTATCAGTGAAAAGTAAAAGTGTGAAAACATGTGCTTTATTATTTCTGTTGGACCGGCAAGCCGAAAGCAAATTGGTTCGGTCTTTACGTTTTTAGATCTTGTGACGAGAGTCGAGAATTTGAACTCGATCTTTATATAATTGTTTTTTATAACGTCATTAAAAAACTCATGTTCATCAACTTCTGTAAAATAAAGATACATAAATATATTTGTCTGATTTTTATTTTATTCATTCATCTCAAAAATCCAAATCAATAAATTGGTGTTTCTAGCAATTGAATTTGTTATGTGATGTTTATCCTTCATAGATTTTCTTTGTATGGCTAGCTATGATGGGGCCAGAAAATTCTCGAGATCTTCTAGAATTTCATACAATCCTTCCTCCTTCTTGAATTACCTTATCGTTTCAATTTCATTCAATAATGATATTTTCTGATCCATGATCTGAGTTCATGAAAAAACTAATCAAATTTCAAAAAATTACCGAAATTCTTGATATTAAAGTCCCCAAAATAAAAAAAAGCTATTTCAAATGAATTACGCATATATCAAAAAATATATGACTATTATACAGGAATTAGTCTGACTTAAATATATAGCATGTCCCCAGTTCGAGTGCCTATTAGACGTTTCTGGAGAACTGGACATATTTGAAATCTGAGAATTGAGATTATCATATTGTTCGAAATTTTCTACTGACCTAAAATATTTTTGGAGCCTGTGCGCTCTTGGTTATACAACGAGTGAAAATAGATTTGTTGAAATTTTTTTTTTTCAATTTTTCCTCTGTTGAGAATTCAATTCTGAGTAAGTACATTTATGTTAAAACCATAGTTTTCAAAATATCGAGAAAAAACCGGAATAAAAGTCAAATACTCAAATACTCGTAGTCAGTATAATGTTCATTTTTCTTATTCTCAACATCCTGAGCGTAAACAGTCCTCATAACATCAGAGTAGAAGAATGTGGAAAGGCCATATGCGCCCATGCATCTTGTGAATTTCAGAAAAATCATCACAGGGTGTTTCAAATTTTGTGTCAAAAACTATGATCGAAAATTGGCCATAACTTATATTTTTCAAATAAATTGGATTTTGCAAAGGAAAATAATGATTTTACTCCAATAAAAAAATTGAAAAAAAATTACAGAACCATCATCATTTTTTTCGCACGATTAAACGCAATCATAAAAAAAAGGATACTTATTTGAAAAACGATTTTCGATATTTTGTTCTCCGACGAAAAGTTTCATATACCTACCTATATTGATTGTAACTTATAATGTAAATAATTATATAAGTACAATTCCTCTGATACAGCATCTCATACAATAAACAAATTTAAATTCATAAAAAAAATTAGTTTAGGTTTTGAGTCTCAATCACATTTTTTTTTACTGTAGGTTCATATGTGCATGATTTTACCCGAACCTAAATTACAACCAAAACAGAAATTCGCAATAGATTCGTACAACCAAGGAGTAATATATTCTTATTTTGTTCCTTCACATCTACCAATACAGGTAACATTTCTGTCTGTTGTCCTTCAGCTAAAATCAATATTATAGACCGCAACCTTGAAAGTGGGAATTCCCCCAGTTTTAAGGAATTCCCTATTATTTCTTTCCATCTGGTAAAACGTTAGGATCTCTCTCCTATGAATTAACAGTGTTGTCGGCAGTTTCGTAAATAATTCCACTTCATTCGTGAATATACGAGGGCATTCGGCAACTTTCGCCCTCCCTTCGGTAAAGTCTGTACGTAACAGAATTCTGGCATGTGGAAGAAAAGGGCGGTAAATACGAGGAATGTCTGAGATATCTTCGGACGTCCTGAAAATCGACGATTTCTTAGGGGTGGTGAGGGGTAAGAAGTAGGTAGACTTTGACGTACGCTCAGAAAGCTCCGCACTATAAACTATATAATTTTTTATGGCCTGAATTGGATGGTTTTGATCTAGACAATGTTTACTTCCAACAAGACGGTGCTAAAAGCCACACAAGCAACGAAACCGTTGATTTTTACGGGAAAAGTTGCCGGACCGTGTTTTCTCTCGAAGAGGTGATCACAATTGGCGACCGAGATCTTGGGATTCAACATTTTGCGACTTCTTTCCAGCCCGAAGGTGGAAGTCGTAATCGTGAGGCTATCGAGGACGTAGAGCAGCTTCTTTGCGATTTGGTTATGGAAAATTTCATGAAAAGGATATGGTCCTGTAGTCGTGGTCGTGATGGTCATTTGGCTGATGTTATTTTCCATTATTAACGACATACCTCCTTTTTTATAATGAAATGAATATCCGATCATTCATCTAAAAAATGGCATTTTTCTTTGAATGTCAAAATAACACCTATCTTCAAGGTATCAATGGGATCCATCATCCATCGGAGTTTTCGGCTATTTTCGAACGGTACCAAAGTGTTCTCGTGAATAGGACTATAATATGAATTAATGACTAAATCGAATCCGGCTAGATCCATATCTATTACTGAAAATTGGGGTTAACAGAATACCTTTCCATCTTTAATTTCATTCAAATCAGCTTAGTCATACTGTGTAATTGAAATCAATCCATCGATGGTTGGTCCTTTATTGAGAGTGAACAGGAAATTCATAATCTAGATCATGACATTCGATTAATATGCCGGTACAACATTAATTCGAGAGTTGAGAATAAAAAGTGATTCATCGATGGGTTCGGCAAAATAATTGGAAATAAAACACGGTGGAGAATTTTGATATTTACTTATGGAAAAACGTAACAACGACAAATACCAAAATTCCGCTCTAACAGGAATATTGTGGACTCAACACTATTTTTTGGCCGATTTTGACCGGACTAATGAATTAAATTCCTGATTATACTCCAACATACCCCAAATTAAACGCTGACATCATCGACAATTCGAATCACAAAAGCTCTTCTTGGAACATTCCTCATCCACATTTTTTCATATAAATAATCAACACTCATTCAGTTCATAAAACAGGTAATTTAGCATAAAAATCTACCCAATGGAATGGAACGTTTTCCAATAAATCTTCATGAGGTTGAAATGCAAATGACTCACCTTTTCTCCGGTGGTAGCTTCCAACAGTTCGGTTGCAATCTCTGTTATCACTTCCCATGCATAATCTGAAAAATAAATTGGAAATAAAGAACAAGTTGAGGAACTTCATGACCCCTTCATTTATTAATTGAGGAGTAATTAATGTGAGGATATCAGGTTTTGATATCTTTAGGTTACAATAATTTGGATTCACATTGACGATTTTTGAAATTATGTAATGTTCCCTTCACAATGTTCTCAATACTTTCCAGGAAAAGAAGTTAAAATGTTTCCATGTCAGGTGACCGTCTAAGTGTAATATAAGCTCTCTATATTTAATAGCACTCAACAATGTGTGGACATTGCAATTCAGAATCGGATAACTCAGATCAGTGAAAATAGGAAGGCGAATAATGGGATGGGGCAAATACATAAATAAAACTCTTATAATTGGACAACAAAGGAGAACTTCCTTTATTTGCCTATTCCTGACTGCTAGAGGGGAGGGTACGAGAACCACATTAATCTAGCCCTCCCCCTCAAATCGGCAAGTGCTTAATAGACTGGCTGCTGACGACGAAATCTTTGCCAAACCCATGATGCTAGAATAAATGTAGTCTTGCATCATGGCCAAACCTGTATCTATATATATAAAAAAAAGATGTTGGTTACACCATTTATAACTCGAGATCGGATGGACTGTTTGTTATGAAACTTCATATATGGATTCGTCTACGGTCTGTTTATTATAAAATACAATAAAACTTCGAGAAAATCGATGAAAATTTCACTTATACAGGAAATGCTTGTCCTCCTTTTGAGTAAGGCCACTAGATGTCGCTACAGTTACAGTTACGGTACCGCTTATTCGTTGGTACTTCATTTGATATTCTCCGCGTTAGATGGCGATATAAACAAACAGTGTGTACAGTGACTATATTCCCTCTATAGTCACTGTAATAGTGTGTAATTTGAGTTGCCTACAACTCTGCGCTGTTGGGCAAAACCAAAATGTCTTAGCGTAGGAGTACAGATGTCTAAAACGATTAGATTTCGTTGAGATATGAGAAAAGTTTCGTTCTTACCACTTCAGATGGCGCTATTCACACATTATGACTGATGATTATTAGTTATTTTTATAGTTTTATTTATTCCAAATAACGTAATCGTGAAGGTACTATATTTGACATTATCACAATTAAATGGCGATGAATTTGTTGAGGCTTTCGCTGCCATCGATTGATGTCATCTGTTCTTTTTTCGAGCATTTCGGTCGTGGTTTGAAATGGTCGAAAAAAGAACATATGACATCAATTACCTTGTAATTTACATAGGGCTTATAGTACCATGAAAGGCTATTAACAGATCAAAAAGCGGTTGAATATCACAGTGAATTTTTATCGAAATTTCAAGTAAATCGGATTTTGGCGATCAGTTTCAATCGTGAATGTTCCTCATAATTTTTGAAACGATTTTGAATTTCTGTTTGGGTAATAAATATATTTGCGGAAATAACTGAATCCAAAATTGCCATTATTAGTGATTGACATATTATGACATATTATTTTTGTGTATCTGTTCTGTGTGATAGCTCATATCCATGGAAACATTTGACAGTTCAAAAATCAGAGAGGATTTGTGAAATCCACCGTAAGTATCATTAGGGCGGAACAAAGTTCGCCTGGCCAGCTAGTATGTATTATATTCAGGCTTTATTTGACTTTGTTTCGAGTCCAGACGGCGATGTAGATTGGCGTAAAAATGTTTTAGTCTAACAAGTTCGGGTTGGGTAAAATAAATTATTTCTTGTTTCCCTCAATTCGTCAAGATTATGATACCGCAGAGTCAAGGGCGGTTTACGGGGCTTTCATACATTGTGAACCTGATTTAATGGCTTTCAATCGTTATTCAGAAAAAATAATGGTTGATGAATATAATTTACATAAAATGAACTTACATATATCATCTTCGGTAGCGTGCTGTGCCACAACACAGAATCTTATGAAATATCTGTCTTTCACAGAAGCAGGAACCATATGCAGTTTCCCAGATTCATTTATATTACTAAGCAACTTTTCATTCAGCCTATTAGATCCTTTCAAACGGAAACACACCAATCCCAACTGAAACACAGATCAATCATTTCAGCAAAAGTGTAACATTTTTCAAATAAATAATAGTATATTATTTAACGAGCGGTAATGTAAGTCATAACACAGGCAGATGAATTTTGCAGCCCGAGCCGTCAGGCGAGTGGTGTAATTCATCAAGTGTGTTATGACCATTAGGCCAATTGAATACTATATACTTTATCTTCGACTTCTTCAGTAAAATTCGAATTATTCTACATTGAGAACAGTTGTCAGAAGCGATCTCTGTGGTCGAGTATCGAATCGCGAAGAAAACGTCAAAAATTGACGTTATCCAAATGCAATTTTTGGATATTCAGACCAAAAGAAATGTGGAATGAATGGCGGGAACGTTACCTTGATGTCTGAAATAGAGTTATCGATCGATCCGACTATTTTTATTCATTTCGTAAGCTTCATTTTTCCTATTTGTTTAAGAGTGAGTTATAGGCGTGAGTTATTGTAACTCACGCTAATCGCTATTGGTATACAGGTTCATTTGAGAAACTAAAAGTATTCCTATTTTTTTCAATAAAACGCGTCGTTTTCGAGTTATTTCCAATTTTACCCGCAGAAATTCGACGAAAAAATCATTAATTTCAAGAATAATCTGAATGCGTCTCTGAATTAAATATCATCGAATATTATTCCTTCTCTGGTCTTTAAACGAGTTTACAATGTTGTCACAATATTTATCAACTTTGTCGAGATATTTTCTAATAATAAAATCCCCCAAATGTGGGAGATAAAATTGAACACCAAGGAGGATTCAACACGCACAGTTTCTATTGAAAATTCATAGTTACCGGTCCATATTGAAGTTAAATGTCGATGAAATACAAAATTCGGATATGAATGATGAGTCTCAACACAAACTACTTATTAAATTGAAATTAATGAAACGATACCTGATAATCTGTGGCGATGTTTCTATCTAAACAACATCCTCTTGGAATTTTATAAAATCGACACGGTTGAAATTATATTAATTCACTTCACGTAATAATCACATTAGAACAATAATCCACTGAATGTAATGGAATGTATTCAGAACTTCACATAATGTTTACAGTTTGTTCAGACTGTTCAGAGACTGCTTTGTTATTGTTGGATCCAGACACCAATATTTCGGTTTGCGCTCTACGCATGCGTGGTAAAGTTTGGCGGCAAAGTCGATTTATGATGGAAACGGCAGAATTCATAGATATTCATACCACGGTACACAACTGTATCGTGATTTATACTATGTTTCGTGAAAAATCCATAACCTCAATGAAAATATCATCAAGCTGACAACATCTTCTTGACATTTCTGTGCAAAAATTCACAGAATCGATGCAAATTAGATTAGGTTAGGTTGTTTAATAATAAATCTGAATGAAAGTCTTTCTTCATGATATTGTTTGGGAATTTCGAGGAAAATATGAACAAGTTATAAGTGTTTACAAACTAATCTGCAGAAAAATCGAAGAATTAAGGAACTTATTTTGTTGTCCTAAATGTGGCTTTTTGGTTGCAGATATAATCCGATGAAACTAACTTTTTTTTGTTGAAATTATCGTGTTTACAACATTTTTATTCCAATAAGGTTAGTACTTGACTACTTGAGTATTCCCTAAATTGGGCCTAAATGTATAAACTCAATTTCTATCGAGAAATATGAACTTTGAATCAATTCCACAGTATCATTTCAGGGACGTATTTAGCCCAATGTTTTTTTTCAAATGGCTATATCTTTTTAACAGAGCCGAATTCGGAAGAATGGAAAACGAAAAAAAGGTTTCTTTTGGCCTCAAGAATCAAGAATCTTCAGTTAAAATATATGTACAAGTCAAAGACTCACCCTGTATAGATACTATTACAGATCAAAACCAGTTGAATAATGGATGTATTATTCTATGGGAGTAGATAATAGTATATCCTAAAACTAGTTGCAGAATGGGCTCCTATTCCAATACGAATGCGAAATTAGAAAACGAGCGACGAAGGAGCGAGTTTTCGAACGCATGAGTATTGGAATTGCATTCTGCAACGAGTATTAGACGATATTTTATCTATTTCAGTAAAATTTTGTGAAATTCAATGAAAATTTCAAATTATAGGTCCTAGTGACTTTCATATTGTATCTTGGCAGTTGGTGTGAATGTTAGGAAATACGAAAATTGACATTTCCAAATTGACGTCTGCTGAAATTTAAAAGGATCGGAAGTCATTGCTGACAATCACAAAACGAAAAATGTAACTGAAAACGATGCTGTAATGAATTCATTACAGCACTGTTTTTAGTCTTATTATTTAATATATGAATGGATTTTATCGTCTGTGTGAATTTCACAAAAATTTGTCTGCATGCCGCTAAATCTTTCCCTACTTATTATTTAATTTAATAAGGAACACAGAACGGGGTAAAGTTTAGGGGAGGCTCTAAAAAGGCGATCGGCGAAGCCGATCGCGGGGGTCGCTCGCGACCCCCGTCGAGTGGGCGACGGGGGCGCCGGAGAGGGGAAGGACGGGGGCTCCCGCGAGTGTCTTTGGATTTTTTTTAAGACGTCGGGAAGTATTTTAAAAAAATTCGCGAAAAAGGTCGAAATCGACCGATGGACCGAATCGGTCCGACACTTTTCGGACCTTCGGAGGCCCCCAGCCGACGGTTTCTTTTTTTCGATCGGAGCCCCATATCCCCGTTCGGCGACAGATGAAAACCGTTTTTCGACACGGTCCTCCGGGTGTCCGCAAGAAATTCGAAAAGTTTTGACGTTTCTCGAAAACGGTAAATTTTCCGATCCGGCCAGAAAATATCGACAAAACCAGAGAATTTCAGTCGTTTCGATGACTTTTCACGTTGAATGTAGGTTAGGGTTCGTGACAACGGCCTTCAAAGTTTGACGGGACGCACAGATGTCCCTTTTTAGGTTGGGTTTTTTCGACGTTTCGAGACGTCACAGCTCACGAGTGCCGTGAATTTAGTAGGTTCTGTGGATATCGTCCATAAAATCGGAGAGCTTTGACGTGCATTCTATGCATCTATGCTTTGAACAAATGAGCACGTCGTATGCCGCCATATTGGCTTTGCGGAATGTTTTCGTAGGAATGTAGCAGTAAGTATGTAAATATGGGATTGTCGTACAGAATGTGATGTTTAAATTTTTTCAGGATGTCTTTGTGGAACTCTTCATGCTTTTATGAGACTTGGATATTTTTGATCGAATGATAGCCTTATTCCGAGTGTATCGAAAAATGAGACGTTGCAATTGGGACGTTTTAGCATTGATTTTAAATGGAATGGAATCGAGGTGAGGATTTTCCTACAGGGTTTTTCGTCATTGTCAATCTTTTACCTTTGCAGGTTTCCATAATTGATGATCGACTATTGAGTCACTTTTTCTCATTTTGGCAGAAATTTCGAAGGAGTTTTGCAGTTTATGAAGCAAATTGGGCTCCATTTCAAGTTGATATTGAAAGAGAAAGAATTGGGGGAGGGGCAGTTTTAAAAAGTGAACGAATGAACATAATACAAAGTGAGTACAAGAATGGAATGATATTTGTTCATTGATTTCTGGAACGTTCATGACAAATTACGTATTTTAAAAAGAATGAGAATTTTACATTATATCAACTATTTTTCAGGCAGCTCCCGAAGGGAGCTGCTCAGTTTTACAGTACTGGCTGTCCCGAAGGGACAGCACAGTTATTAAGCTGTGTAATGTGTATCGAGTTCAATTTTTTTCAGGACGTCTTTGTTGAACTCTTCATGCCTTTATGAGAATGGATTTTTTTAATATTTTTGACCGAATGATAGCCTATGGGCAGGAAATGATGAAATACGATATCTGCATTTTGTAACTATATTCCATTGTATACATTGTAGTCTTTGAATAAACAATAAATGATCGTTATAATCTTGAATTTTTCGACTTTTAATCCAACAATTCCCAACGTTCTTTATTCTCAAAGTATTACTTACATTGATATTCGAAAGAGAATCGAATCGAGGTAAGCATAATTATTGTATCTGCATATTCCACTCTTGAAAATAACTTACGTAGTGGCCCTCGAGATGTTAAAAATTCCCAAAATGTTAATTTTTCTATTTCATTCATTATTTCACCGATGGCAATAAAAAAGTTTGGTTGTCGGTCACGAAGCCATTTCATTGGTTAGGATAACGAAGTTCGCGATAAACGTAGAGGTTAAGTATATTTCGAGGGAGGAGAAGAAAATAGATGACGACGATGGAAATATTACACTGAAATATTCTCAGTTCGGTTCCGAGATACGATTGAGAGTTAACAATGATATTCGGGACTTGAAGAAGACGGAATAAAGCGATCGAAAGATTTCACGTGAGAGTGTGAGGTTATGGTGGAAGATATTCACATGAATGAGCGAAAGACACACGTTCCAAGACATAGTGCAATGTGTCAGAGTGAGATAGAATAACGAAATAGACATGTATCCCTGCACGAATGATATCTATGTTCCTTCATAGCCGTGGAACATACAAGTGTAACGTTGTGACATTCTATGGTTGTCGATGTCCGTCACAGAGTTTGACACCTGTATTCTATGGTTGTCGATGTCCGTCATAGAGTGACACGAGTGTCAAGTTGTGACATTCTATGGTTGTCGATGTCCGTCATAGAGTGAACCGAGTGTCAAGTTGTGACATTCTATGGTTGTCGATGTTCGTCATAGAGTTTGACACCTGTATTCTATGGTTGTCGATGTCCGTCACAGAGTGACACGAGTGTCAAGTTGTGACATTCTATGGTTGTCAATGTCCGTCATAGAGTGACACGAGTGTCAAGTTGTGACATTCTATGGTTGTCGATGTTCGTCATAGAGTTTGACACCTGTATTCTATGGTTGTCGATGTCCGTCATAGAGTGACACGAGTGTCAAGTTGTCACATTCTATGGTTGTCGATGTTCGTCATAGAGTTTGACACCTGTATTCTATGGTTGTCGATGTCCGTCATAGAGTGACACGAGTGTCAAGTTGTGACATTCAATGGTTGTCAATGTCCGTCATAGAGTGACACGAGTGTCAAGTTGTGACATTCTATGGCTGTCGATGTTCGTCATAGAGTTTGACACCTGTATTCTATGGTTGTCGATGTCCGTCATAGAGTGACACGAGTGTCAAGTTGTGACATTCTATGGTTGTCGATGTTCGTCTTAGAGTTTGACACCTGTATTCTATGGTTGTCGATGTCCGTCATAGAGTGACACGAGTGTCAAGTTGTGACATTCTATGGTTGTCAATGTCCGTCATAGAGTGACACGAGTGTCAAGTTGTGACATTCTATGGCTGTCGATGTTCGTCATAGAGTTTGACACCTGTATTCTACGGTTGTCGATGTCCATCATAGAGTGACACGAGTGTCAAGTTGTGACATTCTATGGTTGTCGATGTTCGTCATAGAGTTTGACACCTGTATTCTATGGTTGTCGATGTCCGTCATAGAGTGACACGAGTGTCAAGTTGTGACATTCTATGATTGTCAATGTCCGTCATAGAGTAACACGAGTGTCAAGTTGTGACATTCTATGGTTGTCGATGTCCGTCATAGAGTTTGACACCTGTCAAAAAAATTTTTCTTCTTACCAACTATTGGCCTTTTTTGTATATAAATGCGAATCTACATTCAATATTGATCTACCGATAATATTGATCTACCAAAAAGGCGGATCCGTGGGCCCAAACTAGTCTTATTATTTAATTTAATAAGGAACACAGAACGGGGTAAAGTTTTGGGGAGGCTCTAAAAAGGCGATCGGCGAAGCCGATCGCGGGGGTCGCTCGCGACCCCCGGCGAGGGGCCGACGGGGGCGCCGGAGAGGGGAAGGACGGAGGCTCCCGCGAGTGTCTTTGGATTTTTTTTAAGACGTCGGGAAGTATTTTAAAAAAATTCCCGAAAAAGGTCGAAATCGACCGATGGACCGAATCGGTCCGACACTTTTCGGACCTTCGGAGGCCCCCAACCGACGGTTTCTTTTTTTCGATCGAAGCCCCATATCCCCGTTCGGCGACAGATGAAAACCGTTTTTCGACGTGGTCCTCCGGGTGTCCACAATAAATTCGCGAAATTTTGACGTTTCTCGAAAATGGTAAAAATTTCCGGTCCGGCCAGAAAATATCGACAAAACCAGAGAATTTCAGTCGTTTCGATGACTTTTCACGTTGAATGTAGGTTAGGGTTCGTGACAACGGCCTTCAAAGTTTGACGGGACGCACAGATGTCCCTTTTTAGGTTGGGTTTTTTCGACGTTTCGAGACGTCACAGCTCACGAGTGCCGTGAATTTAGTAGGTTCTGTGGATATCGTCCATAAAATCGGAGAGCTTTGACGTGCATTCTATGCATCTATGCTTTGAACAAATGAGCACGTCATATGCCGCCATATTGGCTTTGCGGAATGTTTTCGTAGGAATGTAGCAGTAAGTATGTAAATATGGGATTGTCGTACAGAATGTGATGTTTAAATTTTTTCAGGATGTCTTTGTGGAACTCTTCATGCTTTTATGAGACTTGGATATTTTTGATCGAATGATAGCCTTATTCCGAGTGTATCGAAAAATGAGACGTTGCAATTGGGACGTTTTAGCATTGATTTTAAATGGAATGGAATCGAGGTGAGGATTTTCCTACAGGGTTTTTCGTCATTGTCAATCTTTTACCTTTGCAGGTTTCCATAATTGATGATCGACTATTGAGTCACTTTTTCTCATTTTGGCAGAAATTTCGAAGGAGTTTTGCAGTTTATGAAGCAAATTGGGCTCCATTTCAAGTTGATATTGAAAGAGAAAGAATTGGGGGAGGGGCAGTTTTAAAAAGTGAACGAATGAACATAATACAAAGTGAGTACAAGAATGGAATGATATTTGTTCATTGATTTCTGGAACGTTCATGACAAATTACGTATTTTAGAAAGAATGAGAATTTTACATTATATCAACTATTTTTCAGGCAGCTCCCGAAGGGAGCTGCTCAGTTTTACAGTACTGGCTGTCCCGAAGGGACAGCATTGGTGGCCACAGGCCACAGTTTTTAAGCTGTGTAATGTGTATTGAGTTCAATTTTTTTCAGGACGTCTTTGTGGAACTCTTCATGCCTTTATAAGAATGGATTTTTTTAATGTTTTTGACCGAATGATAGCCTATGGGCAGGAAATGATGAAATACGATATCTGCATTTTGTAACTATATTCCATTGTATACATTGTAGTCTTTGAATAAACAATAAATGATCGTTATAATCTTGAATTTTTCGACTTTTAATCCAACAATTCCCAACGTTCTTTATTCTCAAAGTATTACTCACATTGATATTCGAAAGAGAATCGAATCGAGGTAAGCATAATTATTGTATCTGCATATTCCACTCTTGAAAATAACTTACGTAGTGGCCCTCGAGATGTTAAAAATTCCCAAAATTTTAATTTTTCTATTTCATTCATTATTTCACCGATGGCAATAAAAAAGTTTGGTTGTCGGTCACGAACAAAGACTTATAAACTAAAGGTCACGAAGCCATTTCATTGGTTAGGATAACAAAGTTCGCGATAAACGTAGAGGTTAAGTATATTTCGAGGGACGACAAGAAAATAGATGACGACGATGGAAATATTACACTGAAATATTCTCAGTTCGGTTCCGAGATACGATTGAGAGTTAACAATGATATTCGGGACTTGAAGAAGACGGAATAAAGCGATCGAAAGATTTCACGTGAGAGTGTGAGGTTATGGTGGAAGATATTCACATGAATGAGCGAAAGACACACGTTCCAAGACATAGTGCAATGTGTCAGAGTGAGATAGAATAACGAAATAGACATGTATCCCTGCACGAATGATATCTATGTTCCTTCATTGCCGTGGAACATACAAGTGTAACGTTGTGACATTCTATGGTTGTCGATGTCCGTCACAGAGTTTGACACCTGTATTCTATGGTTGTCGATGTCCGTCATAGAGTGACACGAGTGTCAAGTTGTGACATTCTATGGTTGTCGATGTCCGTCATAGAGTGAACCGAGTGTCAAGTTGTGACATTCTATGGTTGTCGATGTTCGTCATAGAGTTTGACACCTGTATTCTATGGTTGTCGATGTCCGTCACAGAGTGACACGAGTGTCAAGTTGTGACATTCTATGGTTGTCAATGTCCGTCATAGAGTGACACGAGTGTCAAGTTGTGACATTCTATGGTTGTCGATGTTCGTCATAGAGTTTGACACCTGTATTCTATGGTTGTCGATGTCCGTCATAGAGTGACACGAGTGTCAAGTTGTGACATTCTATGGTTGTCGATGTTCGACATAGAGTTTGACACCTGTATTCTATGGTTGTCGATGTCCGTCATAGAGTGACACGAGTGTCAAGTTGTGACATTCTATGGTTGTCAATGTCCGTCATAGAGTGACACGAGTGTCAAGTTGTGACATTCTATGGCTGTTGATGTTCGTCATAGAGTTTGACACCTGTATTCTATGGTTGTCGATGTCCGTCATAGAGTGACACGAGTGTCGAGTTGTGACATTCTATGGTTGTCAATGTCCGTCATAGAGTGACACGAGTGTCAAGTTGTGACATTCTATGGCTGTCGATGTTCGTCATAGAGTTTAACACCTGTATTCTAAGGTTGTCGATGTCCATCATAGAGTGACACGAGTGTCAAGTTGTGACATTCTATGGTTGTCGATGTTCGTCATAGAGTTTGACACCTGTATTCTATGGTTGTCGATGTCCGTCATAGAGTGACACGAGTGTCAAGTTGTGACATTCTATGATTGTCAATGTCCGTCATAGAGTAACACGAGTGTAAAGTTGTGACATTCTATGGTTGTCGATGTCCGTCATAGAGTTTGACACCTGTCAACAAAATTTTTGTATATAAATGCGAATCTACATTCAATATTGATCTACCGATAATATTGATCTACCAAAAAGGCGGATCCGTGGGCCCAAACTAGTACTGTAATGAACTCATTACGATACTGAAATAGAGAAAATTATATAACTCACCACAACTTTGTGACACAGCTCGAATCTTGTATCTTTCCTCACTAGGGCCTCAAATTTCTTGGCTAACTTCAAATGATGTCTAATGTAGGCTTGCAAGCCAGATACTCCATAACTTCTGAAGACAAACCATAACTTCAAAGATCTGAACCTCCTACTCAAAGGAACACCCCAATGTCTATAATCTATGGTGGAATTGGAATACCCATGTTGAAGATAAAGTGGATCGACTACCAGAGCTGATGTCAATTTATACCTAAATTGAAAAATAATTAAATGGTGGCTATTGAAATGTGAAGAACATGACTAGCACAACGTAGCTAATTTTTGGTTGGTTGATACTCAAAAGATCATTTCATTCATCTTTATAGTTTCAGTTTATATCTACTGTTTCTTTGGAGTGCTAGAACTTTAAATTGAAATAAAACACATTTAAATTAAGATTGTGGCGGTTTTTTTTAATTAAAAGATGATTTTATGGCATTTATGTTTCAAAAATAATTTCCGGCAAATGTTCATAACGACTAGCTCTGAGGAACCACATTCGACCACGCCAATTTTGGACCACTTTTTCGAGTAATTCCGGCCTTATTTCAGCAATAACACGAGTTAGGTTGGCTTCAAAGCGTCAATTGGTTCTGGTTTATCAGCATAAACCAATGACTCGACATAACCCCAAAAAAAATAATCTATTGGAGTCAGGGTTGGCATGTTTTAAAACATTTGTTTTAAAACAGTGTTTTAAAACATGTTTTAAACACAAGCCTCTGTTTGTGTTTAAAACATATTTTGCAAATTCTTTATACTCTTTAGAGTGAATTGTAATGTCGTAGAAAAGGAATAAGAATTATCAACTTCGGTCAGGAATAGGGCGACTAATTTTTATTGGCGATTCATTGGAAGGTAGCGCTACCTAGAAATATCTTCTTGATGAAATTTGTCTTAATGAACGAACTGCAGTTGAGAAAAAATTATGAGTATTAATAAATATTGGCCCAGTTGTCGAAATATTGGCTTTTTTTGTGTAAATGAATCTAAAATTGTGTCTTAGTTTTGAAATTATTAGTTTTAAATTTTTTTCACTTCTTAGACAAGAGAACCTATTTTTTGCCATTTGTTCTTTGAAATTCACCTCGGCGTGAAATAAAATACAAAAAAAAATATATTCAATTCAATTGCACTTTATTGTTTCTCATCACATCTATTGTCACGTAATAAAGGTATTAGATATTAATTCTAATTTAATCAATTATAATTGTTTTGGAAGAGTTTTTAAAAGCAATGTTGCCAAAACTTTTGTTTTAAACATGTTTTAAATGTTTTAAATCAAATTTTTGAATGTTAAGAAAAACATGATTTAAATCAAATAAAACAGTTTCAAATAAAAAAACACAATGTTTTTTTTTTTAAACATGTTTTTTGCCAACCCTGATTGGAGTTATGTCGCATGATCTTCGAGGCCAATTAATTGTACCATTACTCGTTAATGTTATCGCCAAATCTTTCCTCCAATGAATCAATTGTTAATAAAGCAGCATGAGGTGTAGCGCCATCTTGTTGAAACCATAACTCTTCCTGATCGATACCGTTCAAATTTTGAAACAAATAATCATCGATCTGTAACGAGCACCACTTTAACATTAGATCCAGCATCGTTTTTAAAGAAATATGAACCGATGATGCCTCCAGCGTGTAAAGCACACCATACAGTGCATTTTTCAGGATGCAATGGAACCTGCAAAACCTCTTGAGTATTGTTTTCACTTCATATACGGCAATTTTGCTTGTTTACGTAGCCGATCAACCAGAAATGAGCTTCATCACAAAACACAATTTTTCGATGACTATATTCCACTCTTTTCATTTTTAGTGAGGAAGTTTCCGTAGCAACGATCGTTTCATCCCGAAAAAATTTTCAAGCCGGCAAAACCAACATGTTGGTTTTTCAGCGACAAAATTTTTGACGTTTCTCGAATTCATAGATAGCTTCGGAAATAAAAATCATAGAGAGAAGAAACAACGTTTAGTGGTTTAGTTAATCTATGATGAATTCTAATTTGCCAAATAGCGCAATACGCGTCAAATGTGAACATATTACCCTATTTTCTCGTGGAATAGTCATGCCGAATTCCACTCGAGATGAAATTTAAGCAGGTAAAATTTCTCTCTTGTATTATTCAAGTTTGTTGCTTTTCGAAAATTTCGCTCATGACATTTTTTCCAAAATCACTCGCCTAACGGCTCGTGATTTTGATACAAATGTCATTCGCGAAATTTCCGAGCAACAAACTTTCATATTACAATCGAGAAATTTTGCCGGCAAAATTCCATCTCTAGTGGTATTACATATGAAAAAGCTGTTCTAGGGCCCAATCAGCCAACAAACGACGCTTATTGTGGTCATTAGTTCTTGAACCAGTTGGATCTTGTATGGGTGTAAACCAAGATATTTACGCAAAATTTTTCATGTAGTGGTTGCATACAACTTGTTGTGAACATCGACGAATAGATCAATCTGGATCTTCTTCAACACTATAACTTACAGCAGTGATATTTTCTTCTGTACGTACTACGTACAGTTCTTTTTCTTGTTGTTCTTGTTGCATCGAGAAGAGAAAATGTTGTCCGAAATCCATCGAGAGTTTGACGAATAGGGTGCTCTGATGGACGATTATGTAAACCATACATTTCACAAGTGCTCTATAAGTTTGGCGAATAGAACACTGATTTTGAAAATAAATTTCAACAATTTGTAAACGTTGTTGCGACGTGAGTCTTTCCCTCATAATTTGTTCATGCTTACTGAATGTCAAAACAACAGGCTTCTACCTTCTGACAAAAAATAACAGTTATCCCTATCGAAATAACAATCACTCTAAAAAAGACACCCGATGTTAAAATGAGGGTCAAAGTGCTCCATTTTGTCCCCTATCAGAGCTGTTTCCACCACTGCGCCATCTACAGCTCTCCCTTCAACTCACAGAGCTCCGATGAACTCCGGTATCTGGGAGGGCTTACAGAAGGCTAAATCCTAATTCCTCCAACAAGTTTTCTGTCCGGAGCATACTTTGCATTCGATTTCAATGGCGAGACACTCTGTAGCCAGGTATGCGCCAGTTTACCCCCTTCCCCCAAGAAATCTCCTTCATCCATTCGTTTCTGACATAGCCATTCTCATCAGATACTTCACGGGGCGACAGTGTTCTGTGATAAAGCCAGTCAGGAGGTGTACCTTGTTCTTACTGAGATCCTGAAACTTTTTGGATTCTGCATTTTCAAAGTTCTGAAAGAACTTTTTGGAGTGATCCATCCCTGGGAGACTCCACCATAGTGTTTCTCTTTCGATTTCCTCCTTCCCCCTCTTATAGGTAGTAATAGGTACATTTTATAATACCACAAAAAGGTTTGGGGCTAATTAGTGGTGTATGTGCTCCCTTTCTGGCAAGTGTAGCAGCTCCAGCTTGGCTATCAGAATGTATCACTATTTCACATCTTATATAGATTCTTTCCAGGTTCATATCTACTCATCTTTCGATTGCCAGTGTGTTTCTGCCTGAAAGACACTCTAGCAGGATCCTAAAGATAGTGCGCACTTGGTGCTTGCTTGCCAGTTCCTGTCATGGTTTTTGACCCATCTGCGTACCATGTTATGGTAATTCCTTTGAAATTTTGGGTATTTTACTCCTATTCTTCCCTTATACATAGCATGGCATTGAACTTCTTTTCAATCAAGGGCGTCGGTATGGGGGATAACAACACAATATCTCACCTATCTCTGACCCACATACAAGAACAATCATAATTGGTCAGAAGGAACTTGTTGGGATTGGTATTGAAAGAATCAGCATATTCTATTCCTTTTAGGAGGTACTTCAGCTCGGGACATATGAAAGCGTTTCCCGCGTATGCGGCATCGACGTGCAACCATAAACAAGGAAAATTTTGTACAACTTCTCCTATTTCCTTGATATTATCAAAAGAGCAACAAGATGTTGTACCAAGAGTCGTTGAAACGAAGAATGGCACCAACCCGTTACTTTCGTCCTCTTCCATTGCCTGAAAATAAGCAGATAATAAAAAATACTTATACTGAAATCACCAAAAAATCAGATAATTAATTATACCATAGATGCATCTACACTGCGCAAAAAAATTAACGCACATTATAGAAATCTCAAATTTATTCTACAACTGAAGGTATTCTCAATGATAATTATTATTATCAGAATTATGCATGCATATGTTATCCACTTTAAACGTTTTTCTTCAATACAGATGTTTTCTCCCAGCAGGAATAAAAAAAGATGATATTATCAGATTTTGAATGTATTGGCTCCATTCTGAAATCAGTTGTTCTCGATCAATTCTAGTGATCAATAGTTTTTATTTCGTTTGATTTTCTACGCTCGATCGCTATGCAACGCGAAACACGCCATTTGACCCAAGAGGAATGTGCCCAAACGGTAGTTTTGCGAGAAGAAGGGTGGACATACACAAGAATTGCAGAAAGGTTTGGAGTTTCCCATACAAGTGTGTCCAGAATGTTGCAGCGATTCAGGGAGACAGGTATGAATGTCCGAAGACCAGGACAGGGTAGACCACGAGTAACAACTGCCATTCAAGAACGTTACCTGAGAGTTTCTTCGTTGAGACAACGGTTTGCAATCGCTCGCCTCCTTCAAAATCAGCTTGAGCAAACTCATGAGGTGCAAATTAGCACTCAGACAATAAGAAATCGCCTCAGAGAATATGATTTAAGGCCTCGTGTCGCGGCAAGAGGCCCAGCTCTCACCCCAGCCCATCGAAGGGCGCGTTTGGATTTTGCGAGAGAGCATATCCATTGGGAAGAGGCCGATTGGGAAAGGGTTCTCTCCACAGATGAGTCTAGATTCTGCCTCTACCATTGTGATCGACGTTCCCTTGTATACAGACGTCCACATGAAAGATATGCTCAGTGCAATTTCCTGAATACTACTGGTTTCGGGGGAGGATCGATTATGCCCGATTATGGTATGGGGTGGAATATCTTTGACTGCTCGCACAGACCTAGTGGTCGTTGATAATGGAGCTATGAATGCTGGAACATTCTTGAAGAGCATGTAGTGCCATTTGCCCCATACATTGGTGAAAATTTCATTTTTATGGACCATGATGCCAGACCCCATCGTGCGCGCATCGTTCAGGAGTACCTTGAAGAGGTTGAAGTCTCTCGAATGGAATGGCCAGCAAGAAGTCCAGATCTCAATCCGATTGAGAAGGTTTGGGACAACCTCAATAGAAGGTTGAGAAGTTCCGAAAATCATCCAGGTACTCTTAATGACTTAGGAATCCAACTCGGAGAAATCTGGGAAGGATTAGATCAGAACATTTTAAGATCACTCATTTTGAGTATGAACCGTCGTTGCCGAACTGTAATTAACGCAAGGGGTGAAAATACCAAGTATTAAATCACTTATCAGCATTTCAGTATTTTGAAAATTGTTCATTTCTCTTCTTTGACATAAGATTCGGTGAAATCCTGAATTTTTCTTCCATTTAATGTGTCTTGTTTCGTTCAAAACCTTCCCGAGAGAACATAAAAAATAAGTTATAAAGTCAATGTAGAGTTAACTTTCATTTAAATTGAGATTTTCAGAATGTGCGTTAATTTTTTTGCGCAGTGTATATTATACCTAATCATGTTGACATTCAATGTGAGAATTTTCATCCCTCACAACTCTGAAAGTGTGCGGAAAAGTCAAACGAAAGAAATGCATTATTTCGGTTAGTGTAAATATTCATGGAATATTCTGAAACACGTCGAACTCAAATTTTTAAGGCTCATTCTTCTACATGAAAATGCCATGGCCACCCCTTAGATTTTGATGGCCTTATCGTTTTTCGGCACAACACTCTCAATATTACTTTCTTAATCCAAAGGGCAAGGAAAAATGAATATAATTTTGGATCATTTTCATCAAAAAAGGATATGATATTTATGAAAAAAGCAAAACTATGTTGTAATAGATTTTGAAAAAGAATTAGTTGGTATATGAAGAAAAGAACAGTCAATGTTTAAAATCAATTAGCCTGCAACTTTGAAATTCCACAATTTATGTATGACAAAATTACATATTTTAAAAACTTGCCGAATTTCTTCCTCATTTCCTGAAAAAGTTTTCGTCTGTATTTCGGTTCAGCAGATTTTGATTTGAAATGGGATAGGAGCAAAGAAATAAAAGTAAGGAATTAAATATTTTTTCAGTACCATTAAACACAAAATTTCAGTAAAAGTAATCACAAATTATGTTCGAAATGACGTTCACCATTTCTACAGGCAAATTGATATTAGAAATTGATTATATGCGATCTTTCAATCATACTCATTCTTTTTCAACATCTATTACAGAATAGTTTTGTTTTTTTCATACATATCATATCCTTTTTAGATGAAAACAATTCAAAATTAAATTTGGTCAACGTAGAACAAATTAACGAAAAATGAAGTAAGGTGAGGATTTTTTTAAAATCACAAGAACTCAAATATCTCGGAACCTTTTGATTTTCAGTTATCAATAAATTTGGCTCGAACGACTTCTTTTTTGGTAGATGTTCTCCTATTAATTCGATTCAAAACTGTCTCACCATTCTCAGTGTTTCGCTATTCAATGAGGCATCATCGTCTGCTTCTAAAATCCTCAGTTTAACGAAGCTAATCATAGCATCCTTCTCTACAGAAGAATGTGCTTCCCGTGAACAATACCCCATCAGTTTCGATAGCAGAACTCCTTCTTCCACGTGGGGATGCTGCTGTTTTAGTCTTTTGATGGCTTGTGCTCTAGCTGCCAACATCGCTACCAAAATGCATTCACTCGCTGAAGTCTGATGAAGTTAAGGGTTATCAGAATAAATATACTCAAATACCTAGGTATATATACCTGAATAACACCACCCCCATTACTATCTTCGGGATAAGAAAGAAATTCGTTGGGCAACCCTATTGCTTTACCTGCAATATATGTTACAATTAATCAATAGATTTCAGACATTGGAAATATCTTACCAAACCAATCCAGAACTATGGTTTCCAACTCTGTACAAGCTGGAGAAGCTGCCTGCAACAATATCGTTGATATTCAGCATTGGAAAAATCTTTCAATGATCACTTTAAAATTGTAAAGTTTCTGTGAAGAGGTCAGTTACGAAAGTATTTTGTTCGAAAAATAAATGTCTTACCCAAGAAAATCCAATACACCCGATTCCTGCACTAAGAATTTCAGCCATTATGCTCGGATAAGAATTTCCTGAAGGAAAGTAGGCATGGAAACGTGGATGCTGCCAGTGAGTAACACCAGGCATAATTTTTGTCTCAACATCTGCTAGAATGTCCTTCCAATCTTCGGGATTTTCCGGTGCCTCCTCTGGAATGAGTTTTCTCAAATACCCTGGCTCAATTTTTGGCGTTACTCTTCGAGTCTCGATATTTTCCAGATAGTTTTTGATGTATTCTATCATCTCTTTGCCATGGCAGCTGAACTCTGATCCGTTCATATCTGTGGAAGATTATCAGTGATTATTCGAAAATTATATAAATGGTATTCGACAGTTACAGTTTATGGTAGGTTTCAATTTTATTGAGAATGGGACTTCAATGATCTAAAATATTTTCAGCACTGCGGCGTTGAGGCTCGCGTTGAAAATTGGCAAAATCATATTGCATTTTTGCTTCACCATTGCTCCTCGATTATTTTGGTATAGTGCTTTCCCAAGCGGTATTAAGGAAATGATTTTATTTCCTCGTTTTCTGTGCCAAACAGAGCTTTGAAATTTATTATATAACTACTGAGATTCGTATATACAGGGTGGGCTTTTGAAAACGAAACAGACGAAATAACGGGCGGAATAAATTTATTTCGAAAAAATGCTCGGACACGTCGATTTTTGTTTCGAGGGGGACAACTTTCAAAGTCAAATTCAAAACTATATCGCTTCAACCCTTAGTGTTAGAACACCAACCCCTAAATTTTGAATAGGAAAGATAGGGTAGGTGATACCTCATTTGAAAGGTCCTTTCATCCCGAATTCAGGATATTAATATTTTCTACTTTTGATTCATTGATTCTTGAGATATTGACATTTGAAGTTGAAAAAGATGGTATTGTCGTCAAGCAAGCTGTCTGAATCAATCGAATTTATTATTCATTCATTCTGTAGATTTGATGAAACTCCATAATTGCCATACACCAGACATCAAAATACAAAGTTAAAATTTTAACAATGAATAATGTGTCACTCAAAAAAATATCAAAATAAATGTTATTCTTGGAAAATAAAGAAACAATTTCAATTCTTTCTGCCAAAGAATAAACCATTTTCACCTCATTTCTTGAAGAACGTAATTACCAATAATAATTTCGTTGTCTAATGTTGACAATTAATGGTTACCATTGTAACCACAGAATGAATTAGTCAAATAATTCACATAGCATGGTTAGCGGAATGAATGGTACTGTACGAAATTCAAAATTGAATATCTCGAAAACGAATGCGTTAAATGAGATAAAAATTATTACACTGAATTCATGATAAAAAGGCCTTTCAAATGAGGTATCACTCACCCCATCTTTCCTATTCAAAATTTAGGGGTTGGTGTTCTAACACTAAGCGTTGAAGCGATATAGTTGTGAATTTGACCTTAAAAGTTGTCCCCCTCGAAACAAAAATCGTCGTGTCCGAGCATTTTTTCGAAATAAATTTATTCCGCCCGTTATCTCGTCTGTTTCGTTTTGAAAAGCCCACCCTGTATAGTGTATTTGTAGTTTGTTGATTGTATACCGGCTCCTGCAATAGTGCGTTAAGCTTCTATAGCTGCTAAACCAGACGTTTTAGGAATTTAGTTGAAAAGCATTCCCTTTGTACTTGCAATTCTGCATCTCAGGAAATTATTTTATGATATAGGGGGGGTTCCCAAATAAAATTATTCAACAAATTAGTGATTTTTTGAATGGAACACCCCTTATATTTCTGCATATTTTCAATGCTCTTCAATACCTCTACCATGATGCAAAATATTAGGGATATTTTCCAACAGTACGGATCTTTTTAAGAAAAAACTGCAAAATTTCGACGAAACAGTAGTTCGGTAAAAGCCCTTTACCGATTTCCAGAAGAGATAGAAACATGAATTTGATCAGGATTTCTTTTAACTCAAGAATTTGCCTAGTCATAGTTCCTAAATGATCAACCTCTCTTATACAGGGTGTCCGTTATCAATGTCCAAATATGAAGAATTTCGAATTGTTTTTCTCGATTTTTTCAAATGTAACACCCTGTATTTTTTCCATGATGATGATGTACACAGTTTAAAACCTTACATTTTTTCAGAAGTAACCAAAGGGCTATTTTCACTCCTGCGTCCAGCAGGTACGAAAAATGAAATCAGAACGGATAATTTTATTCAAATATTGGATATAAAAAGAAACGGGCGTTGAAAAAGACAAAGAAAAATTGTTCAAAGTATGTCTATGAAGTTAGCAGTGCCACTTGCGAGAAAATCAATGAAACCTATTGCATTAATTGTCGAGAATTTGTCGTGAAAGAAAAAAATTTGTCGCCTCCTTAGTTTTTTTTTCTACGGGGTGGCTTTGTTAACTTAACGTTAAGTTAGCAGAACCACTTTCTCAAAATATACCAAATATCATGAAAATGGTTATAAATAATTGTCGAGTAATTGTCGAAGTTCATAAGAAGTAAAAAAAACACAAAAATTATGGAATTTTTGTGTTTCTTGTTTATTTCACGTCTTTTTCCCGCGAGTTCGGGATATTTCTGGAATTATCCCATTTTGGCAACAGCGCATTTGTAATTGACTCCTTTTCTATTGCATTAGTTGTCGAATACCTGCCTCGAATTTGTCGTGAAAGAAAAAAGTTTGTCGCGACCTTCGTTTTTTTTCTACTAGGTGGCTTTGCTAACTTTATATTAATTTAGCAAATAGTGGTCGAATATCATCACGATGACCATAAAAGATTTTCGAGTAATTGTCGATAGAGTAAAAAACACACAAAAAATTTAATCTTTTTAGCAATTTCCACTGCATTTTCTCGCGATTTCCCTATATTTCTGAAAATGTCGCATTTTTGGCAACAGCGCATTCGTTTTCGACTTTTTTCTTTTGCATTAATTGTCGAATACCTGTCCCGAATTTGTCGTGAAAGACAAAAAAATGGTCGTGTCCTTATTTTTTTCTCTACGGGGTGGCTTTGCTAACTTTACGTTAAGTTAGCAGAACCTATTTCTCAGTATCGACCAAATATCATGAAAATGGTGATAAATAATTGTCGAGTATTGACGAAGTCCATATAAAGTAAAAAGAATATAAATAATCCATTCCTTTAGTTTATTTTGGGTCTTTTTCCCGCGAGTTCCAGATATTCTGGAATTATCCCATTTTTGGCAACAGCGCAATCGGTTTTGACTTTCTTTCAATTGCATTGATTGTCGAATACCTGTCCCGAATTTGTCGTGAAAGAAAAAACTGTCGTGTCCTTAATTTTTCTCTGCGGGGTGGCTTTGCTTACTTAACGTTAAGTTATCAGGGATTGTGCTAAATTAATATAAAGCCACCTAGTAGAAAAAACAAAACGAAGATCGGGACAATTTTTTTTTTCCACGTCAAATTCGAGGCAGGTATTCGACAATTAATGCAGTTACAAATGAGCTGTTGCCAAAAATGCGATAATTCCAGAAATATCTCGAACTCGCTGGAAAGAGACGTAAAATAAACAAGTAACAAGTGTGTATTTATTACTTCTTATGGACTTCGACAATTACTCGACAATTATTTATAACCATTTTCATGATATTTGGTAGATATTGAGAAAGTGGTTCCCCTCTCGCATATTGGAAGCTGTTGTAGGAACTTCATCATACACGATTCCCTTTATGTATCCCCACAAAAAAAAATCTATTTCGGTGAAATCCGGTGATCTAACAGGACATCTTGTCGGTCCGCCCCTACCAATCCATCTATTCGGAAACTGTTAGTCCAGTAAATCCCTCACAGGACGAGCATAATGAGCGGGTGCTCCATCATGCTGAAACCATATTTCATTCCGTATTTCCGTAGGTAACACTGCTAACCTTCCGGGAAGAATGTTTTGAATGAAAGTAAAATATGCAGCTCCATCTAAATTTCATTCGAAAAAATGAGGGCCTATCACATGATTGCCGATTACTACTCCTCAGACATTCAATGACCACCTGTGTTGATTGTCTATTTTCCTTTTAATTCTTGGATTTTCTACAGAGTAATAATGAAAATTGTGCCTATTGACGGCTCCGGAATTGTGGAAGGTTGCTTCATCAATGAAAAATATAGGGTTCTGTTCAATTTGAAAACTTGCCCAGTTACAGAAATTCAGACGGTTTTCAAAATCGCTATCGGTAAGCGCCTGGTGCATCTGAATGTGGTAGGCATGATACTTATTTTTTGGGGATTCCTTGAACTGAACGCTCACTTATAATAATACAGGCTTCACCAAGCTCCCTTTGGCTTGTGTGTGGATTTTCAGTTACATGCAGTAAAGCCTCGAGCTCCTTGTCCTCGTTAGTGGCCGATTTTATCCTCTCTTCTTTTTTATACTTGACATCTCCTGTCTCTACAAATCTGTTTAAAAGCCTCCGAAAACTCGATTCATGTGGATGTCTTCTTTCGGGATATTCGACAGCATAGGATCTACTGGCTAATAAACAGTTTCTGTGGCACTGCCCCAACATGAAAATCATATCAACGATTTCATCTTTATCAAAATTCATCTCAATTTATTGTATTCGGAAATAACTTTCAGCTCTGAATAACAATATTTTGATCAATAATAATAATCGATGTACTTCATAACAGTTTCTGTGGCACTGCTGTGACATGAAAATTATATGAACCATTTCATGAATAATAATTTTTTTGGATGTCGATAAAACTCTGTAATCGTTAGAATACACATGTTACCAATAATACCTGTATGTATGTGTTACTTATTCGGACAAACATTATCATTTTCATGTTGAACTTCAAGGATTATGATTTTGGAAGAGTGTGTACATCATCATGGAAAAAAATACAGGGTGTTACATTTGAGAAAATCGAGAAAAAACAATTTGAAATTCTTCATATTTGGACATTGATAACGGACACCCTGTATAAAAAAGGTTGATCATTTAGGAACGATGACTGGGCAAATTCTTAAGTTAAAAGAAATTCTGATCAAATTCATGCTTCTATCGCTTCTGGAAATCGGAAGAGGGCTTTCACCGAGCTACTGTTTCGTAGAAATATTGCAGTTTTTTCTGAATAAAATCCGTGCCGTTGGAAAAATATCCCTAATATTTTGCGTCATGATAGAGGTATTGAAGAGCATTCAAAATATGCGAAAATATATTAGGTGTTCCATTTAAAAAATCACTCATTTGTTCAATAATTTTATTTGGGAACACCCTGTATATTAGAAAATAATTTCCTGAGATGCAGAATTGAAATTATAAAGGAAATGTTTTTCAACTAAATTTCTAAAACGTCTGGTTTGGCAGCTATGAAAGCCTAACGCGCTATTGCAGGACCCTGTATAAGGAGTTACGGGGTACCTACTACGAACTCAAGGTCTATTGTGCACCCCAATGCCGTTAAACCATTAGAAGGTCGCCCTCCAGTTCCAGAGTTCTAATGAACTCCAGTACCTATCTGGTATCGCTAATACAACCTCTTTTCTACATCTTTCTTGCCCATGGAATGCATTGGCGAAGCATTCTGTATCCAGGTAATCCAGAGTGTCCTCCTCGAACATTTTTGGGTCCTCGTGAAGCACCTTGTCGAACCGCAATACAGAAATTGGTGGAAAAATTTGAGCTGTTGGGACAGGTTAGTGTTGTGAAGAATAAAACTCGTGCACGTCGCTCTAAGACAGCCGAGAAGATTGATGCTGTCCATTCCTCGTCGTTCTTTGGAATTATGCATTCCACAAACGTCATTACACCGTATTTTGCATAAAGATTTGGGTCATAAACTCACAAGGCTTATGAAGTTCAGTTAACACAAGAACTCAAGCCGGCTGATCATCACCAACGTCGTCTCATTGCTGATTTGGTACTTGAAATGCATGAAAAGGATCCGGAATTCCATCGAAAAATCATCTTGAGTAATGGGAAAATTTTCGCATCTGAGGATCGGAAAGTCAACAGTTATTGTTGAAAAGCCTCTATCCTCAACGTGTGACTTTTTGGTGCGGTTCATAGTCCGGCGGGGTTATCTTAATTTTTCGAGAATGAGCAAAAGTTGTGGTGAATGAATTGCGCTATCGAGAGATCAATTATGATTTTTATGGCCGGAATTGGATGGTATTGATCTTGACAACGTATAATTTCACAAGACGGCGTTACGTGCCACACAAGCAACGAAACCATTGATTTTTCACAAGAAAACTTTCCGGACCGTGTTATCTCTCGAAGGGCAGATCACAATTGGCCACCGAGATCTTGTGATTCAACACCTTGCGACTTCTTCTTTTGACCTGATGTAAAAGAGAAGGTCTACGCCAAGAGCCCAGCGTCGATTCAAGACCTCAGAGATGAATATCTGGCTATTCTGTTTTATGTGGGTCACATACGATATAGTGAATTTAAATGAACTTTTCGGCTCAAAATATCACCTTGCATAGAAGATTTCAGAAAATAAAATTGGAAAGGTGGCCTTTCTCACAAATGACAACTAATGTCACGAGAGAAGCAATTTTCTTTCAATAATTATCAAAATTCGATATAATAAGTAAAATATGGCGCGATTTGGAGGCGGTAAAAAATCTCGTAGTGGTAAGAAGAAAGCACTTTATACCCGGGTTAAAGGTAGACAAAACGCAAAACGTAAACCTGTGCTTCCAAAGAAAGGCATAACCCAGTCGTCCTACGAAGCTGGCTTCTTCGATTTCTTCAAGGTATTTTGGAAGAATAATACCCGAATAGAATTGTGTAGTTTAACCAAGCAAGTTGCTAAAGCTTGGGATGCTCTTTTACCGAAACCAAAACTGAGCAAAAGGAGAGTACTCAGGGACTATTCCAAAGAGTTCAAAATGCTCCAAGAAGAAGCACAGAGGAAGAAGCAGTTGGAAAAAGAAGAATTGATCAAAATGAAACTGGAGAGTATGGAGCGAAAAAAAATGGAAGAACGTAAGAGACGAGATGAGAAAAGCGAAGAAGATACTGGAACTGAAACTGAAGCAAGCAGAAGTAATTTTGATGAGAGTGGAGAAAGTATACGAGATAGCGGAAGTAGAAGTGATATGGATGAGGATGAGAGTCATGAAAGTCGAAGCGAAAGGAATAAGGATCGTACCGATGATGAAAGTATGAGTGAGAAAAAAAGTGAATCGCTGAATGATACTGGAAGTGAGAACGAAAGCGAAGGAAGAAAACGGAATGGAAGTCGCCGAAATAAACGTAAGCGTAAAGGAAGAAAATATAACAGCTATGAAGAATATCAAAATGCGCAAGGGAAAAGGTTTAAATCTGAAAAAAACGATGATAAAAACAGAGAGGAAAACAAACATAATGCAAATGAAGATTCAAACCAAGAAAGGCAAGAAGAAAACTCCGAGAAAGTTCCCAAGGATGGCATCTTTTTTCCAATGAGGGAAGAAACGTCTTTCGATAGAATAGGTGAATATTATGCAATATCATTTTATTCCCGAAAGAGAACAACATTCTTCTGAGTAAAATCTTCTCAAATAACTTTTCAATATTGAAAATGAACTAACAATTCTATGATTATTCATCTTGGATTTATAAAATTTTTGTGAGTTCGTTCCACTTCCACGGAGACTATACAGGGTGGCCATTTGAAAACGAAACAGACGAGATTACAGACGAAATAAATTTTTTCGATAGAAATGCTCGGACAGGTCGATTTCTGTTTCGAGGGGGACAACTTAAGATGAAGGTTACGGACGCATAGCGCTTCAACCCTTGCTGCTACAACCCCCATCCCCAATTTTTGAATAGGGAAGATGGGGTGAGTGATACCTCATTTGAAAGGTATTTTTATACTGATTTCAGCACAGTAATTTTTTTTTCATTTTATGCATTAGTTCTCGAAATATTCATGCGTTAGTTAATTTTATCACTTAAATTAATTTTTTGCGGATAATTGACATTTCGTGCTTCCGAAACACCAAAATTTCCGTACTTGTATTTGAAATTGCAAAACATCTACCACTGGGCAAATGAAGTCATACCGTACGTGTTAATGCTACTAGGGTCAGATGTTCGACTAGCTGTTTTATTCACTGAAATCATTCTCCAACTGTACGGTATCAGAACGATTTGAAGTATTGATCTAAGAAATGAGACTTTTCAAAGTAATGTAAATAATTTATCAAAAACTCACATCAATTGATTAAATATTCAAATTGTTCACCATTAGCTTCCATACAATGAAATAAGTTTTGTTCGAAACGATGGCGCACATTTTGCAGCATTTCTGGAATGATTTGACGACATTCGTTCACTATACGTCTTCTTAAATCTTCTATGGAATCGGGCTGTATAGAGTAAATTTTACTCTTCAAGTGGCCCCAAAGAAAGAAATCTAGTGGTGACAGATCTGGCAATCTGGCTGGCCATTCAGTGGGACCCCTTCTTCCAATCCACCGATTTGGAAATCTTTGATCCAGATATTCTCGAACTGGTAAGGCGTAGTGTGGAGGAGCTCCATCCTGCTGAAACACAATCTGATCTTCCACATAATTTTCAAAATATTTGCAATTCGAGTTCGTGTAAAACCAGATTCATGTGCTAGCTGCCTCGTACTCGTCATTGGATTCAGAGCAATCTGTCCAAGAACAGCTACTTCAGCTGCTTCATTTCTTTCCATGTTTCGTTTTTTATTAGCCACGGACCCGGTTTCTTGATACTTTGACACTAATTCCAAAACATACTTCCTATAAACATGTTTATCTAAATGTCGATGATTGAAGAATTCTGCGGTTCTATTCGCACATTGATTGTTTGCAAAAAAAAGTGAAATTATTTCCACCCGCTCTGCAATTGAATAAACCATGTCGAACAATGAGTTAGAACACATACAAGTCTCGATTCAAAACTAAGAATAATTCACATGTCAAAGAACCAGTAAGCCAACTTAATGATCTGTTCGTAATAAATAAAAAATTATCGATACTCATTTTTTTGAAAAAGATATTAATTCAATAATCAACAAAATGAAAACATTATTGAAGCCAACTGAGAAAACACTTCATAATTAAGTCGGAAATCGTTTCACGAATTGGGACTGGAATATTTCTGTGGCATCATTTATGATTTGATTTTCTTACCTGGTAATCTGATTAGAGATATGTACGTATTTGGACTTTTTGGAGATTTCTATCGATCAAGTGTTATCGCATGTTATTGGAAATACTGCAAATTATATCGAAGATAATTTAGATTGTGTTTCAGCAAGATTTAGCTCCTTCGCAATACGCTTTGTTTGTTCGACATCTTGATTAAAGATTTCTATGTCAGTGGATTGGAGGAAGGAAGCCACAGTCATGGTTGTTTTGAAGCTCAAAATGTAGATTTTTCACAAAAAAAACACTACAAGTGCCATGAAAACACCACTTCATTTTCAAATACTTAGAGTTAAGAATATTTCGAGAACTAATGCATAAAATGAAAAAACAATCACTGTGCTGAAATCAGTGTTGAAAGACCTTTCAAATGAGGTATCACTCACCCCATCTTCCCTATTCAAAAATTGGGGGTGAGGGTTGTAGTAGCAAGGGTTGAAGCGCTATGCGTCCGTAACCTACATCTTAAGTTGTCCCCCTCGAAACAGAAATCGACCTGTCCGAGCATTTCTATCGAAAAAATTTATTTCGTCTGTAATCTCGTCTGTTTCGTTTTCAAATGGCCACCCTGTATATCAATATGTCAGACCAACCATATGCAGGTAAAGCATCAAAATTATCCAATTTCAAGGGGTAAAAGTTACACTCAGGTCAACCTTTCCTCGCATGTCATCTTGAGCTTTACTATGAATGTCTGTGCTACAACAAACTAAGTATTAATATGGATAAAACATATGCATATGCTGTTCAATCAAGAGAACAAAATAGTCAAAATAACCTGTTATATAATTATTATAATTAATGGTATCAAAGTCAAAGCTGTGATAGAATACAGATATTTAGGTCTTATTCTAAATAATGAGTAAAGTTGGAGGTTTCATATAGATTATTTATCGGAAAATATATCTCCAATGGTAGGAGCTGTGAAAAGATGTTCTCTATCGCAGCCGTCCGCAACCTTTTTGATATTGCGACCCCAAAATAAAAAAAAAAAGTTATGACTGACCCCAGAAAAAAAAATCACTAATTTAACAAGTGCAAAGGTTGGTTCAGGTAACGAAGTTGGCTGTTTTTATTTCGTAAATTATTTGTATTGAAGAGTTTATTCATTTTGGAAAGTAATGTTAGAGCAAACAGGACCTTGTTGACTTTTTTGGCGACCCCATAAATATCTTTCGCGACCCCACATGGGGTCGCGACCCCAGCGTTGCGGAACGCTGCTCTATCGGACGGATCCAGCAAGTTTTTCAGAGGGGGCATCAATTTTTGCCAACGTTATAGGACTACTAATAAAGGGATTATCGTCAATTTCAGCGTCCAAGGGGGGGCCATGGCCCCCATGCCCCCCCCTCTGTATCCGCCAGTGCTATCGGACCCTTCATCGAGAGCATTACTTTACATAAGTTTTAAAGAATCTCAACTGAGATATTTAATTCCCTGTTGGGGATATGCTCCAAAATAAATATTAGAAAAAATTCAGAGAGTTCAGAACAAATCTATTGAGTTTATTTACAATTTGGATTTCTTTACAACGAATGGCTCGACACATATTCTGCCATTCTGGTACGTCATCATCAAATATAAATGAACTGAAAAAACCGGAACAGACAAATCTAGTGTACAAAATAATAAATAATTTATTGAGGACACAAGCTACTTTATGCGTTGTAGAAAATCATGAATCCAATGCTAGAAGTAAAAATGATTTAAGAGAAAACTATGCAAGCAGGGCCGTATCTAGGGTGTGGCCAAGTGGCCCCCGCCACAGGCGCAAGGCCCGCAGGGGCGCCAAAAAATATCAAATGAAAAAAATTTGAGCGCCAAAAAAATTCAAAGAATAAAATATAGAAGCGCCAACAAAATATTCGAGATAACATGTCACGGTTTTCATGTATACGCCAAAAATATTTTTTTGCGTAAGGAGCGATGTCGCGACTCCGCCAGGTAGGATGTGAAAACCGACCGCGTGTACATAGATGTGTCCGCTGACAAGCCGAAAAGGGCTCGTCTTGATTCCCTACCGTCTACCGTATTGGACCGATTGAATCGGGCCGTGTGCACCGTGCATCATGAGGCCATTCCAGTTAAAAGCAGGGAAAAGAAGAGTTAGTTACTGTAGATTACAGTGTCTTTATAAAGCCACTGTACTGTAGATTAGATAGATGATCATGTAGTTGTGTTGCCTGTACGAATAGATTTTTGTGAACAAGTGCAATAATATTAGGAAAATCGTCGAAAAACATAATTATAGTCAATATTGAGGTAAAATTTTGAATGAAGTAAATACTAAAGGTAGCTATTATATTTGTTATTTCGATAAATGTATCACGGTGTGGAATAGAGAAACGTAGAATTTTAGTCACCAGGTAAAGGATTAAACAGATGTTCTTGTTTTAACTCGCTCCATAATTATTTATGCCCGTATTCTGCTTTTCATCTATAAGTTACGATATCGTAGCGTACGATCGATCTGTAAGTGGTCGAACTAACAGATGTAAACAAGGCAATTCTGGAATTCCTCCTGTAACACTTCAAATGGCAAATGAGATATTTACAGGAAGAATTCCAGAATTGCATTATTTACGAATTTGTAGCTTATTGTGGCTGAAGGTTGCGGGTTCGATTCCTGTAGAGGTCTGGGTGTTTGTGTGTGTCTGGTAGTTTTTGATAAAGAATATATAATATTATATACATTGATTTACTTAAAGATTGAATCTGGGTACATTGTCAATAAGAGCAGAACCCAAATAAAGAGAAGGGAAAAAAATCCTCACTAATAGATCTTGTAAATAAACTCGGTGGGTGCTACTGTTCCTACAAAGGAAAGAGGAAGGTAGAGCGAGTTGACTGGAACAGTGGATGGGCGCACTTCGGGGGCGCCTCTGAGGTGCTCCGATCGGTGACTGGAAACGGTGAATAAAATAACAAAGAATAGGGTGAAGAGAACAAGTGTAACTGCAGAGTTAAACGAAATCGAAGCATTTATCAAAACTTATTTATTACTGTATTGAAGTATTAAGTTTAGGTTTCTGCGGAAGTGAGGAGGAGTGATAGCATAGTCGAAAATTCAAAATTTTTTCGGAAAAATTGATTTCAGTTTTTTGTTTTATGAGTCTTTCTGAGGAGTAGTTAGAAATGAGAAAACAATTTATTTAAAACAAAAAGTTGATATCAAGAGTTGGTTGTTGATTGAGTATTAAATTATTTATGCATTCAGAAATTGTAGTTTTACTAACAAATTTCTCAAAAAAAAAAACAATTTCACTAGATATCATCTCTCCAATGTTTGCAGAATCCTAGGCTTACCTTTGAAGCATTGTGGTCTTCGACAGAAACCATGAATTTTTTTAAAATCTTCGCGCAGGTTGGTTTCATAATGAAGATAAAAAATAGGAAATGCTTCAATTTTAGAATTCATATTATTTTTTATTATGTTTTCAATAAAAATAGGTAAATATCCATATTATTGTGTATTATTTCGAATTTGTGACGAAAATATCTGAATAATATTATGAAAAAATATTATAATATATATGTATATATATATTTACTTAGTTTATTCAAAACTAAAAAAAAAATTTGAAACATGATGAAAAAAATCTACGCCAATTTGGGGGCGCTGAGGAAAATCTTGCCACAGGCGCAGTAGTACCTAGATACGGCCCTGTATGCAAGAACATGTATCGGACAAAATTCTCCAATGTTTCGAGCTGTCGATGTTTTCAATTCTATTCCTGTTGAAATATCATGTGATGGAAATATTAAAAAAATGTGCCATGACCTCAGAGAGTTTCTTAAACTTCCGTAATTTCTTCGTATACAGAGTGTAACAGCCAAATGGAATAAATTCGATAAGGAATAAATGAGCGGGTGTTAGGAAAAAGGCTTGGACACGTCGAATTGTAATTTTGATTGCGCATATTTTTCAAGAAAATAAAATTATATAGGGCGTTCCATGCGACCGTGGCCAATACCAACTTTCTTATTACACATGCAATATTATTTATTTTTGGATTCTTCAGAAAACTCTAGACATAATTCATGTACAATGTCCTATACCTATCTCCAACTTTTTCGGAAATATTAAGTGTTTTAAGATTTTTTACAAAAATTAACATGTAGAATGATGGCAACTCAGGAGCTCATGGAAGACGATTTCGATAGGAGAACGCATTTTTGTGAGCGAATGATGGCAATGTTAGATAACCATTGTTATCTAACATTGCCATCATTCGCTCCATCATTCGCTCCAATCAGAAAATGTTTTGTTTTCTGATGAGAGTACATTTACACTACACGGTCATGTTAATCGTCAAAATTGCCGCTATTGGTCTGATGAGAATCCTCACTGGATGAGAGAAGAACATACGCAATATCCTGAAAATGTTAATGTTTGGGCAGGAATTGTTGGAAATCATATCGTAGGTCCCTTTTTCATTGACGGTAACCTGAATGGAGAAAAAGATTTAGAACTACTCCAAAATAATGTCGTACCAACTTTAATAAACTTATATCCTGAGCCAGCAAATCCACAAGTTCCTGCCAATATAATATGGTTTCAGCAAGATGGAGCACCGCCCCATTACCAAATCAATGTCCGGCAGTACTTGAACCAAATTTTTCCAAATCGGTGGATAGGGAGGCGCGAATCGATAGAATGGCCAGCACGATCTCCTGATCTGACACCATTAGACTTCTTTTAGTGGGGATATGTCAAAAGTATTGTATACGAAACGAAACCCTTAAACTTAGACGACCTAAAAAACGAATCACGCTTGCGATTAGATCAGTCGCGGCAGTCGCGCCTGAAATGTTGAGTAACGTTAGAAGACAATTCTTCACCAGATTAGCATGTTACCAAGACGTTCCCGGCGAGCATTTTGAACATTCCCTACATTAACATTAATGTTTTTTTCAATAATTAGTATTACTTATTAGGTTTTAAGTTTAATGTACCGAATTTGTGAAACAAAATAATTTTTATTTAAAACGTTGATTTTTGCAATAAATCTGAAAACACTTAATACTTCCGAAATAGTTAAAGATAGGTATAGGACATTGTGCATGAATTGGGTCTAGAATTCTCTGAAGAATCCAAAAAATAAATAATATACAGGGGGTTGCATTTGAAATAAGAAAGTTGGTATTGGCCACGGTCACATGGAACACCCTATATAATATTATTTTCTTGAAAAATATGCGCATATAAATTACAAATCGACGTGCCGAGCGTTTTTCCGAACACGCCTTCATTTATTCGTTATCGAATTTATTCCATTTGGCTGTTACACTCTGTATAAAGAACTAATGTTTTCTATTCTTTTTACAAGGCTGATATAAATTATTATTCAGAATTATTGTTGTTTATGGGAGATATCAATGTGAATGAGGCTCTAATACCAGCTTTTTGCTGTAAGGGTAAGGAATAAATAGATAAATAAATAAAAAAACCTTGTATGGGTACCTAGTAGGGATTGCATTACCGGTTTTCCGATTTACTGGTATACCGATTTACCGCCCTTAATGTTCTTCAAATTACCGACGAAGAAACCGACATCTTTTACCGGTAATTTCGGTAAAAAAAAAATGCCAGCGCTGATCTGTTGTTTCTGTAATGCACGGGCAGAGCGGCCGGGATGGATTGAAAATATTCAAGTGTGTAAATGTGTGAAAAGAAAATGCAATATTTTTGGAAAGAGGGAATTCAGGGGAAATACTTAGAAATGGCTTTCGCCATACTCATAACAACTCGTCCTACTAGTGTGGAGACCTAATCTTATTGTATTGATATATCAATACTTTGATCACCTAATCTTATTGTGTTGATATATCAATACTTTCATCACTTAGCCGCTACCTAATCTTCGTTATAATTGTACCTGCCGCAGTTATGGCTTTTTTGGACTCCACATTAGGAGGCCGAGTTGTCATGAGTGCTGCGAAAGCAATTTCTAAAGATTTTCCCCTGAAATCCCTCTTTCCAAAAATATTGCTATTTCTTTTTCACACATTTACATTCTTTCGATCCCTTTAGTTTAATGAAACAGGTCCGGAGAAAACGAAGCTTATAAGCTTTGTTTTCTCAGAGCCTAAAGGAATCGGACGAGTCGTTGAAAAAGTTAGAAACGACAGATATTTTTTTATTTGAATTACTATTTCGAATGTTTTAGGGCCTTTTACTAGTCTTTGAGTTAGGTATATTATTTTTTTTTTAATTTACCTAGAGTTTTACTTTTCTGTTGTTATTATTTGATAAGAATTAAACTTTGGTTATTTATTTTGTGGCTTATTCTTTTATGTCGGGAAAAACCGGTAAATACCGGTAAACCGGTAATTTTTTAAATAATTTACCGAAATACCGGTAAACTCAAATTCGATAAATTTGCAATCCCTAGTACCTAGCCATACTGGAGAGCAGGGCAATGAAATGGCGGGAGGGGGCCATTGCTCAAAATGTAGTAGACATTTTTGCAACGTTGTGACGTTCTTTGAAATTTCTAATAAATAAAATGTATACCTTAGATTGAAATTCATCTACTCATTTGGGCGTGAATGTCACTATGACAGCAGTGAGTATTTGTTTGTTGAATATTATGCATTCTTCCCATTACATCTGTGTACTGAAGTATTGGAATGTTCGCGAAACGGCTCGGCTGTTTTTGCCTCAGATAATGAATGGGCACGTTATGGCAGCACCGTTTTCTGAATCTGTGGTCAGTTCATTAATTTATTTCGTTCCGCTATTTTAATTTTGTGTAAATAATGACGTTTGGTACGGTACAGTGTTGTCATCAGAATATCGCGTAGGAAAAGTGAAATTTTGATTAATTTCTAAATATTATTAGCAAAATATGTTGAAAAAATGGTTCGTATGTATCTTGTTTGTGTTAAATTGGACTATTTGTATCTGATTGAAGATTACACAGGTATGTTCTACTCTTATTATTCTAAGTAACAGTAGCGTAGATTCTTGGATTTAACAATTTAACTTTTCGGATTCCCGTCTGATATTGAGAGAAGGAACATTTGGTTATCTAGTCTGAATTTAGCTGACTCTGTTTACTCAACTCGGAATCTATTCAAATGTACAGAACGTTGTATGAATTCGTCAAAAAGAGTTGATTCACTTGTAATTTTATTTCCATTCCTCAATACTAATAACACCACGCCACTGGACCTTTCAAAGTTAGAATCTGTAAAGTTGCCACGGCATTATAAAATGATATTGCTATCCTTTATGGTATCTTCGTCCCACTCATTGAAAACTGACTAAATTCTGGCTTCACCAATTCTCGAATTTATGAATGAGATGCTGTGTCTCCTCTTTTTATGGTCTAAGACTATAAACAATTGGAGTCTATTCTTTCCTGTTCATGTTGTTCTTGTTTGAAATTACTATCAGATCACGGCTATAGAACGCCGGAATTCTCCGTTTCCAGTTGAATAAGTTCGTGAAATACCTCATTAATATATTTCAGAAGAAGGATGAAACCGAAAAATATATTGGACCTCCAGGTCGCAGTGTACTGCCACCCCTTCATACAATCTATAATCTAGGTTTCTGTGCGACAAGGGCGCATATAGCTCTTTTTCATGGGGGCGGGGGTAATAACGATTGAAGATCATTAAATCAGGAAACCAATGTTTGAAATATTTTATGTTTTCGCCACATTGCGTAACTTTTTCTCAGGTCTTCGATACTCATGGGGGGTAGGTACCCCATCTACCCTCTGATAAATACGTAACTACTACGACCTCTATGTGGAAAGGACAACTTTGCTTATTTATCTGACTGGAAAATGATTATAACCTTACATTTTCAAAATATACATGGTGAAATGACTGAAATGACTGAAATGTGTCAGAATTTTATGGCCAACCGGAATACATTATAAAAGTGAATGGAGAATAAGTAATGATATAAATCGGTATTCCAACCAACTTGAAGTCGACGTGTTTTAGGAATTTTTTCAAAATTGCACATCAAACGAAAAACTCATTGGTAAAATTTCATATACGAGGATGTATAAAATTCTTAGCTACTATAGAAACAAACAAAATTTCAATGTCAAAATATTTTATTACTCAACATATTCTCCTCTTAGTTGAATACATTTATTACAGCGAACCTGCAACGTCTCTAGACCTTTCAAAAACAATTTTTCTTGTTGCTCTGCAAACCAGTCCTCCCACAGCTTTCATTACTTCCTCATTGGAAGAATATTTACGACCTTTTAAATTTTTTTTCAGTTGAGGACAGACGACAGTCGAACGGAGCCAAATCTGGTGAATAAGGGGAGTGTTCTAGTTATTCTAACCCTAAATCACGAATTTTTTGTATGGCAACATGAGATTTGTGTACTGGGGCGTTGTCCTGTAAAAACAAAGCACCTTTGGATAGCTTTCCGCGTCTTTTCTCTTTAATTTTTCCCCGTCGAGTGGTCAGAAATGTCGAATAGAATCTCCAGTTATTGTTCTACCCTTATCCAAAAAATCAATCATGATTACTCTATGGCAATCCCAAAAATCTGAAGCAAGAACTTTTCCAGCAGATTTTTTGACACGAAACTTCTTAGGTCTTGGAGAACCAGAGTGTAGAAATGTACCCAAGTCTCATCCATGGTAATAATTCGGTTTCAGAAGTCTACATCGTTTTCAAATCGAGCACAGATCGAACGCGATGCAGCTACCCTAGCACGCTTTTGGGCAACATTCAAACATTTGGGGTTTCCTTTTGCAGAAATGTTTCTCATGTCCAAATTGCGTGAATCTTCAGTGCTTCAGATATCCGTTTTAGCCCAATTCGACGGTCTGATAAAATCATGTCATGAACTGCATCGATACTTTCGGGGACTGACACAGAAACTGGACCCGATCGGTCATCATCCTCAATGGAAAATTTTCCTCTTTTGAAGCTTGCAGTCCAATTTTTCACGATCGCATACGAAGGACATTGATCACCAAGGGTATTGAGCATATCTTCGTAAATCTGCTTACCTCTTAACTCTTTTAAATACAGGTACTTGATGATGGCTCGAACTCCAATTTTTCGATTTTTGCAATTTCGGTGGACGTCTTTTTTTAAATTTATTGCGTAACTCTGTTCACTTTTTTGACGTCGAACTCTACACTGACACTTCTAATGAGTTATTGTTCCTTGATATGGTATCGCAATATTTTGTTTATGCATGGAACTGGTCTAGGCTAACTAGATATCAACACATCCTCGTAGGACGCATTTTCCGATAGAAAAATTTAATTCATTCTGAAATTATTAACTACATATCCTTTTCAGTGAGAAACGATTATGATGACCAGAATGAAATGTTGAAAAACCTGAAACTCCATGGCTTCAACCACGACCCAGATGATCCAGACAATGACGATTCGCGAAGAGTGCAAAGTGTTGACAGCTTCTCTTCGCCAACAAGCGTACCAAAATATCCATCGCAAAGCAAGTCAAACTCTGGAAAATTGTCCAATCCGACTGATACCCTTCACGTCAAGAACTTGGTGGTCGGAATAAGACAGCCTGAACTACAAGAGATTTTCAAAATTTTCTTGAAGGACATTGTTCTAATCAGAGTACTAGATAATAAATTCAATGGCGAAGCTGTAGTCGAGTTCAAGAACACTGAATCTGCTGAAAGAGTTTGGAGGCAAATGAATGGGGTGGAATACAAACGTCTACCGTTGGTATTGGAATTTGCGAATAAGGAGGACTTATTATACTGACTACTGGATTCACTTCATTCTCTTATGTAATGTGATGTGGTAGTTTCTGAATAAATTCGCAGATTTAACCTTCGAAAGAATAATTAATTTTTATTTCCGATGAAATTTTTATCCAAAATCTCAATTGATTTCTTGAACTCGAAAATGCGAGTCTGCCTGCATGGAGGATGAATGAGATCTTAAAAGCTCCCAACCTTTTGTAAATGCTTTAAGGTGGGCGTTCAATGTAGTGTGTTTTTATTTCAAGTTGCATTTGAAAATGGTTTCACTTTGAGAACTGAAATTTTGTGGGTAAACTCAGATAGGATTAAAGTTCTTGGTGAAATAATTGAAATTGATTTTATTTCGAAAGTTCATTTTTTTCTTTCAAAAATAGAAGAAAATGAGCCAAAACTCATGCTTCTGCATTTCGAAGGAAAGACCCATGAAAATAGTTCAACTTCCGATCAAAACTGAATCTACAGATAATTTCGTTCCGAAAAACAACGTGAAATACGGAATAGAAGAGTCTCTTCATGCTGGCCAACTGTTTAAAAATACCTAAAAATCACTTCCCTTTTTTCGCAATGATTCAACTCTTACCTGAAAGCTTTAATCCAAATGAATATATCCTAAAAAGATTAGATGTCACGAAAGTCTCCTTTAGGAGTGATGATTTTTTTATTTTCTTATGTTCTCATCAATGCTTCTTTGTTATGAAGCTATGAATGAGATATCCCCACCAGAAATTTTCTATGGAGAATTTGAATTTTATTGAATTTTTATATGAGAATTTCGCTGAAGATTCTGCTTTGAATATTGGACAATTTGTCAAAAATGAGATGTTTTATAAGATAATTTAAATTTCGAAATGTCCACAATTTTGGTGGGGATATCTTATTCATATATTCATAGCAAAGAAGCATTGATGAAAACATAAGAAAAGAAAAAATTATGACTCCTAAAGCAGACTTTGGTGACATCTAATATTTTTAGGATATATTCATTAGGATTAGAGCTTTCAGTTAAATCATTGCGAAAAAAAGGGAAGTGATTTTTAGGTATTTTTAAACAGTTGGCCAGCATGAAGGGACTCTTCTATTGGAGAACTGAAATTTTGTGGGTAAAGTCAGAAAGGATTGAAGTTCTTAATGAAATAATTGAAATCGATTTAATTTCGAAAGTTTATTTTTTTCTTTCAAAAATAGAAGAAAATAAGCAAACTCATGCTTCTGTTTCATGTCAAAGGAAAGACCCATGAAAATAGTTCAAATTCCTATTAAAGGTGAACCTACAGATAATTTCGTTCAGAAAAACAACTTGAAATACGGAATTGGCAGAGAATGGCGAAATTCAAATATATGGCGAGAAAAAGTTCCTGCTTTACCCACATATTCACTTATTTCATAGCTCAGAGATTTTCGGATAGAGAGCGCCATTGTACATTTCATTCATGGAGAGAGATATCCATAAAATTTATAGTGATAATGTAAGTTCTATGGAGATATTCCATGAAACGCACGGTGGCGCCTCCCTCGGATGAGTTTTCCTACTCGCTTTGTACGGCGACCCATTTTTTATGAAAAATCAAATCTCTAAATTTTTGAGGAGGTTTTCCCGAAATTCATTTTGCAAGGTAGGTTCGGATATCGAATGTCGCGACAAAATTCGTAAAGAGGACCGTTCGAAATGTTGTTTTCCTGATAATTTTAAAACTAGAATGAAATTTTGCATTTGGATTGGCGAATGACGTATATTCTATCCTAATATTCGACGACCGTACTACTGGAATAGTAGGTATCTCGTATGAAAGTTGTGGACCGACAAAAATTTATTTTTGCAACATCCAGATTGTTCGAAATTAATATTTTTTATTTGTTTGATACCACAAAGTTCATACTGCGCATGGACTCAGTCGATTAAGAATAAGACCATATGATTTCTAGGTTCTCGATTTTCTATGGTTGTGTCACCTAGAATCCCAAAAACATTTTCACTACCTTTTTTCTCAATACCTATGTCACCAGTCGCAACGGTCATACTGCTCAGTTCGCCACTCTTAACACCCTTGGCTCAATGGTAGAGCATTGGATTACGATCCGAAGTTCAATTCCGAGATGGGAAAGAATTTTCTAGTCTCGATAGGGGCCACCATCATACCACTGTTGAGTCAAAAATTAACAGTGCTGTGCCTAGGGTGACGTAAGGACACAGTAACAAAGTGTACACTGAAAACAACTGCTTACTCCGAACTCGGCACAAGCTAGGAGTAATAAGGATAAACAATATCATACATAGCCTAATATTCTTCCCCACGTCGGAGCCCGATATATTCGTACCTAATACAGTGAACCCGTTCCGTGAAAGACAAAAATTTATCTTCGAGAGGCAACAGACCATCAGCAGATACATCTCTTCAAGTCAGACCAACCGTCAGTAGGAGAAAAGGGGGTAATGGCAGTCAGGTAGGAAAGCTCTTTTTGGAGTGAAACTCAAATTATAAATCCCAGCTCTATTAGGAACATAACATCACAATTCTGCATTAATAGTAATTTACGTAACAAGTCCGGAAAATAGGGTTTTTTGGACGAATAGACAGAATTCTAGGACGAGCCGGAGGCGAGTCCTGGAAGTCTGTGAGTCCAAAAAAACTATTTTCAGGCGTGTTGCGTACGTCTCTAGACCTTTCAAAAACAATTTTTCTTCTTGCAAACCAGTCGTCCCACAGCTTTCATTACCTCCTCATTGGAAGAATATTTACGACCTCTTAAACTTTTTTTCAGTTGAGGACAGATGATAGTCGGGCGGAGCCAAATCTGGTGAATAAGCGGGGTGTTCTAGTTATTGGACGAATAGACAGGACGAGCCGGAGGCGAGTCCTGGAAGTCTGTGAGTCCAAAAAAACTATTTTCGGGCGTGTTGCGTACAATATTTTTTCGGCAACCGTGAAAAATTACAAACCAATGAGACGACACATATCTTTATTATACATTTTGATTCTTTTTTGAATTAAACAGAACAGAACTGTCATCCGTTATTTCGTTGCTATTGTGATGATCATAAGAAAATGACAACAGCGTGATTTTTTCCGGCCTAGTCCGGAAAGTACGTACTTTCCGGACTCGTCCGGGAAATGCTACTTTCTCAAAGAAAAAGCGTCCGGGAAGTGGGTACTTCCCGGACTGTTGCCGAAAAAGGACTATTAATTGAGGTCAGAGCAGAGCTGTGACGAGAACTGAAGGATAGTGCTCCGAGCACTGAGCACTAAGCACCTAAACAAAAAGGCTCCCAAGTCTCGAGCACTAAGCACTTATTTTCACGAAAGGCTCGCGAGTATTAAGCACTTTGTGAAAGTAATTCGACATTTCGAGCACTAAGCCATAATCACTTTTTTAGGAATTTTTGAAAGTGAGGTTATTTTAATCGGAAAAGAAATTGTAAGTTGTCCTATGTGAGATTATTGACGGGAGAGAAGAGATGCACGGGGTGTCCCAAACTCGATGCCCACTATGAGCGGATCCCGAACTATAAGTTTTGGAGAAGAATTTTTCAAAGACCGATAGAATCGAATGGTTCGATTCGATTGGCAACGAGAAGATGCTTGCTTTATCACCTCCCAAGTTTCGACCAATACAATGCTTCCAGATAAAAATTTCGAATTTGATTCAACATAATATTAAATTGATTCTGATCGATAATGAAAGAGAAAACTGTTTTGATGTCGTCGATATAAGACTATTCAGTCAGATGAAAACGTAAACAAATCAGAATCGTTCTTTCTGCTCTTTCTATTGAAATTAAGTTGTCGACGCACAAATTACCAACTTCATATAAATAAATACACGTGGACCCTTCAATGTTTCTTTCATATTGTTGGGGTTCCCTCATTATCGTTTTTCTCTGTTATTGCAAATTGCAATTCGAACAGTTTTAGGATGTTATTATCATGAAAGGAAATGTTGTAAGCTATCTGTAATATTCAGAATAAACAATCTGAAGAAAAATAACAAAATATAATAAGTATGAGAAAATTTAAGATGTATAAGAATATAATTTCAACATTTAACACTTTTGTTCTAACCTGAAGAAGAATGTACGAAGATATTGAAATGGTAATAGCTAATGATTGCAAAATGAATGGTACTTTTTCGTAGAGTGATTATAGGATAGGCATTCTCACACGCCATTTTTGATCAATTTCATAATGATCTTAGACGTGTTACGACAAGATTAGCTCAGGACTTAGTGCTTAGTAATCCGAAGAAGTGCTCGGGAGCACTTTTGGGATTACTATGCACTAAGCCTTTTGTTGAAGGACTTCAATACAGGGCCGGACTGGACAGGCGGGGTACCGGGGAATTCCCCGGTGGGCCCCCTTATGTGGTTTGTGAGGGCTCTTGTCTAAAACGGTGGTTACTTATTACTGAAACATATTAGATTTGTTTCGGTTAATGGCTTCACTAAAAAGGTGTTTGTTTAATTTTCTCATTTTCATATCAACATCTATTGATATGTTTAACCTATGTTACACTAAAATAAAAATGGTTCCTATTTATTGTCCCTTACAATGAGCAAGTGTTTTTCATGCCTTACACCAGCATCCAAATACCTTTAAACCTATGGAATTGATCTAGTTCAATCATACAATATGGTTATGCATGCCAACAGTGATATTGAAAGTTTATTTGAAAAATTTGGACAAATAAAAAGCCAAACAGACAAATTCATATATTTTACTAACAAAAAATTGGAAGAAGAAGGCATTGATATTGAGAAAAATTTTAGTTCGAATTGATGGATGACTTTATTTTTGATAATGCTTGTGAAAGGTTTGAAGTGGAAACTATTATAAATCAAATTTCTCGAAGTATCTCAGATAGGTTTGCTTATAATGAAACCCATTATAAAAACTTTCAATTGTTTGACTCAAAGTAGGTATTTTGCATGTTCTGCAGAACATGCTTTAGCCAAATAATGTGTACCGACTGATTTTTTGAGAGTGACTATGTTTTTGTCTTGTTTTTTTCAGAGTGCTCATTTTTTGTTTGATTATAGAGGGTGAGGGTGGGCCATCCATAACTTTCCACCCCGAATTTTGAGCCTTGGGATGCAATAACGAAAAAACGCTCGGACAGGTCAAATTTTGTTGAAAGGGGGACAAATAAGGGTGTTCAAATGAGTTTGATATCACTACCCCTCTAGCTGCAACCCCTAACAGATCTCATTTTTGAATATGGAAAAGGGGTCGAGCAGCATCTTGTTGGAAAGGCAATTCAATTACCTGCATGGTTGTTCTTTTTTTTATCGCTTTATTTTGATACAGAGTGATTCATTTCCATCTTTGAGATGGAAAAAACGCTCGGACGGGTCAAAAAATGAATTCGATGTCACTACCCCTCTAGCCGCTACCCTAATTCAATTTGAACGAAAGCGCACGATTCACTTCGTAAATCGACCTATCATCTCTATTCAAAAATAATTGCTCTAAGTGGTAGCGGCTAGAGGGATATTGATATCGAATTTTTCGACCCGTCCGAGCGTTTTTTCCATCTCAAAGATCCAAATTGGTTGTTGATGGAATACTGAGTCACTATGTATAAAAATAAAGCGATGAAAAAAAAATACACTCCTGCAGGAAATTGAATTGCCTTTCCAACAAGGTGCTGCTCCACCCCTTTTCCCTATTCAAAAATGAGAGCTGTTAGGGGTTGCAGCTAGAGGAGTAGTGATATCAAACTCATTTGAACACCCTTATTATCCCCCTTTCAACAAAATTTGGCCTGTCTGAGCGTGTTTTCGTTATTCCATCCCAAAGCTCAAAATTCGGGGTGGAAGGTTATGAATGGCCCACCCTGTATATTTTGTATTAAATTATATAATACAAATGTGTTGTATTTTTATACTTTTGTCAAACGTTAGGGTTGCCAACCTGCCGGTATTTTTCCAGAATTTGATGTTGAATTTGGGTTCGGGGATTATTCTGAAATTGGCGAAAAGCAATTCCTAGTGTCCAAGTTCAAACTCGACTATGTTGCACAACTTTAGGAAGGTTGCTTTTCTACTTATTTTCTAACTTAAATTACGTTACTCTTTCAGAATCTGCGGAATCCAAGCCAGTGCCAGCCAAGTGAGTCCAAAGCCCACAGGTCCACAGGAAGTGCATCGGTAGTCGGTACCATACTTCGTTGTTTCGGCCAAATTCAATATAAGACAATTATTTTCTGAATTATCTTCATCAAAAGTATAATCATCGACGCAGGGGTCTTCAATGTTTACATCAGTCAATAGAGAGGCATTTTCGTCCTTTCAGCCTCTTTAAGACTTAAAAGGTTTAAGTTAAAATATCCCAGAGGAATCATTTTAAATCATCTACATGACTCTGAACTATTTCCTGTGAATTGTGCTTGAAGATTTTAATCTTCACTTATGTGGGATTACTCCTGAAGATGAGCTTCATAGAGCTCGAAACATGTTGAGGTATCAATAATCACCTAAGTTATTTATCTGGTAGAGTGTTTTTCTTTTACTTATTATTATATTTTTATCACAGATGATAATGATCTTATAATTCCACTGATAGTAGGTATAATAAACTAAAGGTGAGAAATAAATCTCCATTTCGCATAAATATTCAAAAACCATTCGAAAATTGAGTCTAGCTTCGAGGAAAATATAATAATTTCTAGGATACCAGCGGCTGGCGGAATCTGGGACACAGGGACTGGGCGATAAAAACCAAATGCTTTTCGAATCGTTTATGAAGAACAGAAGACTCTTGGGTGCTTTCACGTGCCACGAGCCAGTCCCTTTGTCTATCATATCGACTTTGGCATTCTATATATACGTTCATTCGACATCCGACCTCAATTCTAAAGGAACTCGTAATCCTTCGGTTAATTGGGAAGTTATTACTATGGGATATTTAAGGGTTTCATTCGTTTTTGATGTCTTTCGAATATGATTTCACAGAGATGAGGAGTATTTAATTGCACAAAGTAGGCGCAGAAACAGTAACACAGTCTTCTCTATTTACAAAACGAGATGCCCGCCAAAGAAATCGGTTTCATGTGCACCAACTGATGGAACAGGTTGCACAGAACTGATTCCATGCATACATACCTATCATCAGAAGCCCGATCAGAGGGATTGTCGAAATACCGCTAAGTTTCCACATCTTTCATCTACAGGGTGATTTTTTTAAGTGGTTCATTAGACGTTTTCGAGGAAGGAATTGCGATACCTGGTATCGGCGATACCAATTCAAAATTTTGTATTTTTGTTTTAGAGTAGGGGAATTACGTACAAAATGACATATATGGACAAAATGACATAGGCATCATAACTTGAGTTTGGAGGTTTCAAATGCGAAACTGTCTTCTGTATTACGTGACCCGAGTGAATCCTTCCAACCTCTGAAAAAGCACAAGCGCTCAACTAGTTCATTCGGTCGTTGTGAGTAATAACAATTTTGGATAGGTTACGATTTTTTTTTCATTGCACCAAATTTTTACAATAATTGGTAAGTTTTTACAATTTTTTTCATTTTTGTTGCATTCATTGCAAACATTACTTATTCATCATTGAATTCACAAAGCTTTCTTTATGTTGGATATCCATTTTGCATTCATTTGATATGTTTCTTTTGTTATTTCGCTATATGGACAAAATGACATATACAGACAACGGACAAAATGACATAGGTATGTCATTTTGTCCATTAGAACATGGGCCAGAAACTTAATTTAATTAGCTGTTGATTTTCTTAACAGATTATACCAGTACGCCGCGTAACCATCAGCGCACGACTGATCGTCAATCCTTGAGTGCAGAGTCAATGCTAAAAGCTATAGAAGTACTGAAAAATAATGAAATGGGTTGGTTGTTCGCATAAAAGAAAATTGGTATTTGGAATCTACTTCGAAGGGTCTTGGTTGTTGGAAAACTATACTTTTCATTTGGAAGTTGAAAGACAATTAGTTCAACATTTAAAATTACTAGAATCTCGGTTATTTGGAACACGAACATCGGTTCAAGAATTACCTTTTGAGATTGCTGAAAGATATGGTTTCTTCCACTGACTCAACCCACAAAAAAGAAAAGCGAGACAAGAGTGGTTAGCAGGTTTTTCAAAACGGAATAAAGAGAAGCCAGAAGCTACTTCAGCAACTCGAGCTCAGGCTTTTAATCGGCCCCCAAGTCAAAATTTTTTTTTATCTTTATGGAAATTTGCTGGAGTCTGTAAACTACAAACATACCAATAGAAAACATCTCTAATGAACAAGGTCATCAGCGAACAACATCTGACCCACTTCCCATAACTGGACCATCCACACAGCAGCAGGACGTTTCTTTTTTATTTCCTGTAAATGTAACGTTCTGCAGATTGATTCAAATACACAATTTCAGCTTCAAAGTTCCCAGGCCCTAGTATCTAATGATAATATTTCAGCAGAAAAAACAGTTTCTTCTGGATAACAGCACGATTATTCATATCTTGCTGTTCCTGTCGAGGAGATTTCTCCAGTCCCTAAAGAACGATATATAAGTGGACAAGGCAAACATAAGCCGAAAACTCCACAAACGTTCTTAGTTTTAACTTCCTCGCCGAATATGATTGCCATAATGCCATCACTTCAAAAAATAGACCATTACCTTCTCCATATAAAAGGAGACATAAAGTCATTCAGGCATCATTTGAAGAGGACAGCGAGGAAGAAAGTTCGAATCAACTTTCGAGATGATGACCGTCCATGTATATATTCCAATGACCTTTTTTCCCAATCTATAAGCCTGGAGAAGAATGGTTACGCTGCATCACGCGTCTTGTGCTAATCTTCCTAGTAGAACAAAGCGTTTCATTTGCGAATTTCGTCAGTAGTTTTGTTGCCTGTATGTCATTTTGTCCGACATGAATGTGTCATTTTGTCCATAGCATACGGACGAAATGAATTTTCGTTGATCTCAATTTATTTGAGGATATCTTATTTTTTGCTACTTTTATTTTATGAATGTTGATGAAATTTTGTATAGAAAGGGTCAAAGATCATTGTGGTAGAATGGGACATTACTGTGATTTACCAATAAAAAGTTATGCCACTGAAACAAAACCCTATGTCATTTTGTACGTACTTCCCCTACATGAACTCAATTTCTAAAATATTTTCAAGCCGAATCTACTTCCGGTTCTACCGGAAACGATGTGAACTTTGTTATTTCAAATGCAACACTCTGTATATTTATACATATTTGAATTCTTCGTTCGATTCTGCAATGATTTGATGCATGACATGCGCAACCACATCAAGTGATTATTGAGTTATAGCGTGATTCTCAATTTTTTGACAGAAAGATTGTCACAAATTAGTATTCATATCTTCAAAATACCTCATTGTAAGAATTTTTTTTGCAACAGTGGAACAAATATAGTTATAGTTATAGTGAAAAGGGGTTACAGTCCACTGCGACCTTAAGGTCTATTGTGCCCCCTGACAGAGCTGTCATCATCGCGCCTCCTACAGCTCGCCCTCCAGTTCCAGAGAATTGATGAAATCCAGTATCTGGGACGGCTTCAAGGAGGATAACTCCCCACTTCTACAAGTTTCTTGTCCAAAGCTATCTTTCCTTTGGCTTACAATGGCATAGCATTCCGTAACCAGGTGAATAGGAGTTTCTTCCTCCTCCCCACAGAATCTACACTCATCAGTGTCCGATAAACCCATTCTCAACAGATGCTTCTTTAGGCGACAATGTCCTGTGAGAAAGCCAGTGAGTAGGTGAAGTTGGTTTTTACTGAGATCCAGATATTTTTTGGATCTAGCAGTTTCAAAGTTCCGGAGGAACTTTTTGGAGTGATCCATTCCTGGGAGATTCCACCAGAGTTTTTCTCTTTCGGTTTTCTCCTTCAGCATAAATTCCTTCTTATAGGTGCATTTTCCTATACCACAGAAGGGTTCTGGGCCAGTGAGTGGCGTCTGTGCGCCCTTTCTGGCCAGTTCATTGGCCTCTTCGTTTCCTGCGATTCCCGAATGACCGGGAACCCAGATTAAAAAGACCTTATTCTTCTTGCCTACCTCATTGAGTTTGTTTCGGCACTCCCAAATCAGCTTTGAGTCAATGACGTAGGAGCTCAGTGCTTTAATAGCAGCTTGACTATCTGTATGAATAGCTATATCGCACTTCTGATAGTTTCTTTCTAGATGTATATCTAGACATCTTCCGATTGCAAGTATTTCCGTTTGAAGGACGCTTGTACAGGAGCCTAGCGATAGTGCACACTTGGCACTTGCCCCGTAAATCCCAGCGCCAGCTCCTGTAGCGGTTTTAGAACCATCAGTATACCATTTCATTGTATTTTCTTTGAGATTGTAGTAGGTGTATTCCCTTTCCCAATCTTCTCTTTTACTTAGCATTGTACTGAAGTTCTTCTCAGTGCTTACTTTCTTGATCATTACATCGCTAGGAAGGTTTGCAGATGAGGTGTAGTCATTCAGAGAGGACCAAGCTCTCTGAAACCTGACTCTCTCATTGCCTGCTCCTTCTTTAGATACTCTGAGGATGGCCTCATGGGCTACCCTATCAATCACTAGATGTAGAGGTGTGAGGTCTGTGATGATCTCAAGCGCCCTGGTTGGGCACGTTCTCATAGCTCCCGTGATGCACACACAGGCAAGCCTTTGTACTTTGTCGAGCATTTTCCTCGTACTTGCCTGACTTGTCTTAGCAAACCAGGCTACTGCCCCATATGTGACTATAGGTCTTACAATCATGACGTACATCCATCGCAGTATTTTTAGGTTACAGCCCCAATTCCTGCCGCATAGACGCCTGCATGCCATCAGAGCTCTTGTAGCTCTGCCAGTAGCATTATCAACATGCTTATTCCACAGAAGTTTGCTATCCAGTGTTATTCCTAGGTATTTGACTTCAGACCCCCCCTCCAAGATATTTCCGTTTAATACTAACGTTTTCATGGCTGGAAGTTTCCTCTTCCGAGTGAACGGAATCAATGTGGTCTTGGTTGGATTGATGTTCAGCCCCACTGACAAGCACCACTGCTCAATAATTCTAAGGCCCTTCTGCAATAGGTCGCAGAGAGTGCCTTCGAATTTGCCTCTAATTATTAGGACTATGTCGTCAGCATAGCCTACACATTCAAAGCCAAGCTCCGTTAGCCTGTGTAGAAGTTCATCCACTACCAGGCTCCATAGGAGGGGGGATAGCACCCCACCCTGAGGTGTTCCACGAGTAGCTTTGACGAAGACGGATTCCTCGCCCATCGATGTCTCAGCTATCCTCGTGTGGAATAAGAGAAAGTACGGTGATACTGCTCATTGTATGAATTATGAGAAAATACTATACAGGGTGTCTGAAACGGGGCTTCAAAGTGAGCCTCAACAAAACTATAAAATCTCATTATTTTCAAATGGGAACCATATAACTTTGTAATTCCGATCGATTGCTCGTCAAAAACTAGCTAGAGTGTCCCAAAAATTTCATGTCTTTAAAATCAGTAGTTTTGATGTTATCGAATAAAATTCGAATTTCACAACTAAATCCAGGTTTCGCTCAGTCAAATTCATTGGTATGCTTGTCTTTTTCAAAGAAGACTATGTTAGAAATTGTCATTCCTACTTATTTTTATGGATCGAGCACTATGCAGAACAAGCAATGATAATTAGGTGCACTAGAATGATTCATCGAAAGTCTGTTCTCTATTTACGGCGAATGTGACAAATAAAAAAAAACTGATAATGAACGATGACCAAATGGTGCTCGATTAATGAAAATAAGTAAGAATAACAATGCCATTAGGACATGCATACAGAAGAACCTGGAAAGTGGCTACCAAAGAAAACACATCCACATTCTCTCTGACAGCCAGAGCGCCATCAAAGCTCTCAACTCGACACGGATAAAGTCTAGACTCGTCTGGGAATGCCTCCAGGACCTTCTGGAGCTGGCTAAACACAACAAGGTCACTCTGATGTGGGTGCCAGGTCACAAGGGAATAGCGGGCAACGAAAAAGCAGACCAGTTAGCAAGACAAGCATCTGAAACGCCATTCACAGGGCCAGAACCTGTGCTAGGAATCAGCAAAAACCGATGCAGGACCCTGATTGAGGAGTGGATAAAACAAAGACACCGACAACACTGGGAACAGAGCGACGGGCAAACACACAGCAAAGCCATGGTAGGACGCACAAGCCAAACCTTGACAGCTGACTTTTTGAATCTAAACAGAACAAAGGCACGTATAATAGTAGGTCTACTGACGGGACACTGCGGCCTTAGAAAACATCTGAACACCATAGGAATACTTGGAGAACCCGTGGATTGCAGACTCTGCGGTGAAGAGGAAGAAACAGCCTCTCACATAATTTTTGAATGCGACGCCTTGGGAAGAAGGCGCCACAGAATCTTCGGTGAAACCAATCCGGAAACGGGAATGAATCCGAAAAACCTCATAAAAAGGCTACTGAACCTGATAAAGGACACAAACCTATTCTCGTGAGGAACCACTGACGAAAGAGTGATACAATAGACCCAAGTTGGTCGCAGTGTCACAGGGAGGCCAAGCGCTAACCCGGTCTCTTGCTTGTCAGCTTATCAATCAATCATTAATCAAGAATGACAATTCCTAACATAGTCTACTTTGAAAAAGACATGTATACCAATGAATTTGACTGAGCGAAACCCGGATTTAGTCGTGAAATTCGAATTTTATTCGATAACGGCAAAACTACTGATTTTATAAAGAGTAATGACATAAAATGTTTGGCACACTCTAGCTAGTTTTTGACGAGCAATCGATCGGAATTACAAAATTATATGGTTTCCATTTGAAAATAATGAGTTTTGTTGAGGCTCACTCTGAAGCCCCGCTTCAGACACCCTGTATAGTATTTTCTCATAATTCATACAATAAGCAGTATCAGCGTACTTTCTTTTGTTCCACTGTTGCAAAAAAAATTCTTACAATGAGGTATTTTGAAAATATGAACACTAATTTGTGACAATCTTTCTGTCAAAAAAATTGAGAATCACGATATAACTCAATAATCACTTGATGTGGTTGCGCATGTCATCACATCACATCAAATCATTGCAGAATTGAACGAAGAATTCAAATATGTATAAATATACAGGATGTTGCATTTGAAATAACGAAGTTCACATCGTTTCCGGTAAAACCGGAAGTAGATTCGGCTTGAAAATATTTTAGAAATTGAGTTCACGTACTCTAAAACAAAAATACAAAATTTTGAATTTGTATCGCAATTCCTTCCTCGAATAAGTCTAATTAAACACTTAAAAAAATCACCCTGTATGGGTACATTCTATACACCTATCTCAATACTCAAGAAATGGATGCAAAGTTGCTATACATCAGCCTAAGACTACATTTTATAATCATTTAGTCCGTACAGTGAAGCATTTGGCAGTTCATTTCAAATTGGTTTTGCGTTTTTTCAAATATGGGGAATTTGATATGATGATCGGAATGTTATTTTACACAACCTTTATACATAGGTACATGCCCTGGTTTCCTGGATTGAAGATACAAACGAAGAGGGAAGATTCATGGATAATTAAAAAAAAAGTCCCATAATCGTGTCGTTTTCGAAATACATACACGATGTATCGGGTGTTTTTTAAGAGTGATAGAACTTTAAATTGAAATAAACACATTTAAATTGAAATTGAAGCTATTTTTTTTTATTTGAAAGATAACACGAGCTATGTTGGCTTTCAAAGCGTCAATCATGGGCTTAGCCAGCTATGGGCGAGGGGAGGCAGCTGCCCCCCCTGAAAGAAAAAATAAATTAAATTTGCCTTTTCTTTTTATCCTAAAATGTTAAATTTTGAACGACCATGGACGATAACCATGGTTTGCGCACCCCCCCCTCCCCTGTTATAAATCCTGGCTACGCCCTTGGCGACAATTGTTTCTGGTTTATCAGCATAAACCAATGATTTGACCTAACCTCAAAGAAAATGATCCATTGGAGTTATGTCGCATGATTTTGGAGGCCAATTAATTGGACCATTTCTGGAAATAATGTTATCGCCAAATCTTTCTTTCAATAAATCAATTGTTACGGTAGCATGAAGTGTAGCACCATCTTGTTGGAACTAAAACACTTCTGGGTCGATACCATTAAAATGATCATTGATCATCGATCTGTAACAAGCACTATTCACTGTAACATTAGCTCCAGCATCGAAATGAACCTATGATGCCTCCAGTGTGTAAAGCACACCACAGTGCATTTTTCAGGGAGCAGTGGAACCTGCAGAACTTCTTGAGGATTGTTTTCTTTCCATATGCGGTAATTTTGCTTGATTACGTAGCCGTTCAACCAGAAATGAGCTTCATCGCACAAAACACAATTTTTCGATAAAACAGTGAATCAACTTCAAGCTGTTCTAAGGCCCAATCAACAAACAAACGACGCTTATTAAGTTCAAGTGGATTTAGTTTTTGAACCAGTTGGATCTTGTATAGGTGGATGCACAGAGTCCAACTTGTTGTGAACGTCGACGAATAGACAAATTTGGATCTTCATTAACACTATCACTGACAGCAACGATTCTGTACGTATACAGTTCTTTGTCTTGTTGTGGTTGTTTCATCAAGTAGAGAAAATGTTGTCCGTAACCATGACAACAACGTAAAAATGTTTCAGATAAAAAATGTGTAAAATTCAAAAAGGAATCCATTTCTGGTTAGAAAAATAGGTAGTTCTATTTGAAATACTAAAGCTGATGGTCAATTCCGGTACAACCGGAAGTGAGATTTCGATAAAAATATTTTAGCAAGATTTCCCCCTTTGAAAATGGGCCGTGTGCCAAATTTCAGAAATTTTTTCCTTATAGAAGCCGAGAAACGTCTAATGCACGGATTACACACAACCAAACTTATATGGAATCACTCTGTTATTTGGAAAAAACGAATTTTAATTAAAAAAAGACGCTGAAAAGTGAAGAGCAGTTTTCCCAAAACAAGTTTATTACAAAAATAATATAAATTATTAAAAGATGATTTTTATAATAGAACAGAAAATTAAAAGTGTAAATTTCTCTAAAAATAATTTTTATGTAACTGAAAATTGAACAACAAATAAAACGATTTTAACAAATTATTAATCAGTATTACCACCCCTGGCATTGATACAAGCTTGAATTCGACGAGGCATGCTTTCTATTAAGTTGTTAATTTCTTCTTCTGTAACATTTGCCCATTCCTCTAAAGCCGCTTGTATAAGTTGCTCTGCGTTACCAGGATTATTTTGACGAGCTCTAATTTTTCTTTTGATCCTATCCCACAAGTGCTCGATAGGATTAAGGTCCGGTGAACAAGAAGGCCACTCTAAAACAGTCACACCTTCTGTTTCGAAAAAATTTTTTGCAACTCTGCTGGTATGTGGAGGTGCATTATCCTGCATAAATAGGAAATAATCTCCAAAAGCACCGCGCCAGAGCCTCACTACAGGTTGTAGCACTAGATCAACATACCTAGGCCCTGTCAGAGATTGTCAAATGGGAATTAAAGGAGTTTTCTCACCAAACATAATTCCGCCCCAAAACATTACAGTACCTCCTTTGTATTTAGGGATCGGTCTTGCAGCTTGGAGCCTAGCTTGCCTCCCTCTACCTCTTAGAATGCGAACACGCCGTTCGTCTGATCGTAGGCCAATTCTGGTCTCATCCGAAAATAAGACATTTTTCCAATCTTCAATAGTCCAATTTTCATGCTCTAAACGCCAATTAAAACGGTCAACTTTATTTTGCCTTGATAGTTCTGGAACTCTTAACGCTCTTCTCTTGAATAATTCCCGAGCGCGAAGTCTTTTTCTGATAGTTTCGACAGAAACACTAACACCCGTAGCTTGCAAAAATTGCCTTTGAAGCTCTGAATGAGATACTGCGGGATTTCTTCTTGCTGTTTGGGCTAAAAAGCGATCCTGCCTTTCTGTAGTTACTCTTCCACGACTTCTTCTCGGCCTATTCTTTAGGGTTCCTAACTCCAGAAACCTTGCATAGGTTTTTGAAACAACCCCTTGTGTAACCCCCACCGTTCTTGCCATAGGCGCCCGCAGAAACCCGTAGAAATTTTTCTCAGGGGGGGCCAAAATAGAAATTAGAAGGTAATATTGAGGTGCCGCGCTGAAAAACGTTAGGACCATCAAAATCTCAGGGGGGGCCACGGCCCCCCCTGGCCTCCCCCTGCGGGCGCCCATGGTTCTTGCAATCTGTCTTTGTGACATACCTTGTTCTGCCATAGTAATAATTCTTCCTCTCTGGACTTCCGATAACCCCACATAAGGCATTTTTTTTAAAACTTCGCAAAAAAACAAAATATAAATTCACTGCGACGCTCGAACGAAATGGTAAAATCAACACTGCAAAGCCAAATCTTATCAAGTGCTTATGAACCCAACTGTTTTTGTGAGTAAACACATGCACTTTTTATTTGCTTTTAACGAAAAAGATATCAAAATAATATTTCATCTTAATACTGGGTGATACCATATAAGTTTGGTTGTGTGTATTATGATAACCCTGTACTTACTCAATAACGGTAGAAGATACGACAAAACTACAAGAGACTATACTAAAGTTTAGTATAACAACAAAGCTTCTTTTCACAATTTTTCAAACTCTCTGTGGCTCGCCAAAAAAAGTTCTGGAGGAAAACAGGAGACCGTATGCCGGAAAAAATATCACACTGTAGATTTGCAATCGAAACAGGGTGTAAACTCTAAATTGCAATGTCTATGCCTAATTTCAACTGAATATCTTGTGAAATGCAGATACTAAAATGTTAAAAAAAACTTGAAACAAATCAAACTTCAACGCCCATTATCTCGAGAACGAATCTCCCCTCTTCATTCGTATCTACAATTTAGGAACACCCTGTATAAATATAAATATGTATTTTCAGAATGTGATTCATTCCCGCACCTATCATAAAAAAAACAAATCGATAGTCTTCACGCTTCCTTGAATTACCTGATAATTGAAACATCATCCAGAAATTCCAGAATAGTGCCAAAGGCTGACACTGAAATTAATTGGACCTAGAGGGAGTGAGCCTCCGTGTTAATTTCGGAGAGGAATGAGTGTGGATCAGGGGACAGTGGCGCACCTAAGGGGGGGCTTTGGGGCTACAGCTCACCCCAAAGACACCAACATTTTCAATTTTTCTCAGTTCATTTTCAAACGTCAAACATTATCAAACAGCCTTCTTTTGGTTGATTTTAAACCCTGTCATTTTCGAAATAGGTATTCCATATTCAATTCCCCAATACACATTACACAAAAGACGGTTGTCTGAGTCTGGCCATTACTCTGAAAATGCATTCTTGCAATGTACGTACCTTCGAATAATACAGGAAGATGATTTTGGAGGAAATCTAAGTAAACATCAGTGATCACCCGTAAGCCGTCTTGGCAGGACGTGTGGTCCAATCAATCGATTGCAATACCGTACGTAGTTAGGTACGCACATTGCAGGAATGCATTCTTAGTATGATGGAGCTCCACCCCATTTTAGAGTAATGATCAAGCAATTTTCAGATCCGTTCTTTCGAAATATGAGGATTGGCAGAGGTGGACCGCCAAATCACCAGATTTCAATCCTGTTGATTATTTCATTTGGGGTTATTTGAAATGTTCAGTATATTCATCTGAAATAGAAAGTGAGGAGATCCTCAAGCAACGCATCCAAGTCGCTTGCAATAAAATACGTCATAATCCAGACATGATAAAAAAAGTATCAGACATATTTTGATGAAGGCAAGAATGTGTATTTAGCAAAATGGTGGTACTTTCGAGCACCTTCTGTAATTCACATTAAGTTTTTATGTTTTTTAATTTACCTACTTATTCATCTTTGTTGACTTCAAATAAATTTTTCTCAATCAATAATGTTTTTCCGGAAGTACCTTGAAATGATTCGTCAGAATACTATGAAATTCGAATGTGAAATTAGTGGGACAAAAAAAATTTCAATTTGATCACAATGTACGATTCTTCTGAGAATTAGTGGAATTCCAATATTCAAATGGATCCCTGAAGCTTTCTTTGAGCAAAATGACATGTGGGACAATGTAATCTACTGAACCTCATTGAAAATGTTCTGCTCTCTTCAAATATCTCAATCAAATCCCAAAATTTCAGGTTGTTGAATCTCAGCTTGGAAGAAGTCCCATATTTTTCAAATACGGATCTGGAATTTTTGTGTAACTCAAAGTAAATCGATCGATATGTGGAAGTGGATCTACGCTCCAAATATCAACCGATTATACTAGTTGGTTCAAAAGTTATTAGAAATTCAAATTTTTGGTGAATACATAAACCATATCTCGGTTATGGATTTGATTAGACCTATCATATACCGTTTTTTTTGACTCGTCGAGGGTAGCTCTAGCTCAGGTCACCGTATATGTTTATTAACCAATCAAACTCCCTGTAAGTAATTCTTCAGCTCAGTTCAGCCTCCCCAGAACTAAATTCTGGGTGCGCCACTGTCAGGAGAACCAAATAATCACATAATTACACCTATTAACAAACAAATATGGAGTTCCGCCACATAAAGTTCTCGATAATTCCCGAATCCTACCTAAGCTAAGCCTTTCCGCCCTATCGTAGTCGTAGTTGAATATTCAACAATGTAACAAAAACGATGAGATGATTCGTATGTTGCAGAGATGCGATGCCAATAATGGATTTCTATCTTTTCTGCCACTTTTCGGGTGAGAAAATTTCGAATTCATACAGGAAAGTCAGAAACAATTTTCTATATAAAAAAAAGTAAAAAGTGGTGAAATTTTATTTCTAACGTACGATCTGTAAGTTAATTAACTGCAAAAATTATATTTTTCATGTAATGGTCTCGAAAATACGAAATAATCGGAGGTCGGAGGTCTATATCTGAATAAAAATATGAAAAATGCTTAAACTAGACTCCGACAGGGTAGAAACTCAATTTTTTACATACTTCCAATAAAGTACACCGATGTCATGTGAAAGGAATCTAGTCTTTTGAATCAGAAATTAATTTTACCATTTCATTAGTTTCCCGCAACATCCAGAAATAATTGTCTATTCTCAATTATTCGAATTTTTCAATTTCTTTCATAAGCTGTGTGTGCACAAACTACGTGATTTCACAGAAATGAAATGGAAATTCGACTCTACAATCGCAAGAACCCATTGAAATTGATCAACATCAACATATTTCTTAAACTTTTTATGGGCACAGTTTTGGGTATTTATTTGTCTTGGTCGTATTAAGCATTAGCTCTCAATCCACAATTTTGAAATTTTAACAAGTGTAAATAAATAAAATAGTGTTTATTTGACCTAGGTATAGTGTTATTTTTGAGAAGTATCTAGCATTCTGAAATATTGCAAAAAATAGGACTCAACACAAAAAATCAAGAACGATGTGAGGAGAAGACTACTACAAAAATCAATAAAGTAATGATATATCCTAAACTATATTCTCAAAATCTTACAAATACTTGAACGCATAGACGTAATTTGATTGCTACCATTGAGTATCTTCCAATTAGTTGAATACTCGTAACTAATCAATACAAGGTATCTAAATGGATGAATAAGAAATGAAAAATCTAGAGAATGAGCCTTTGAAAATTGAATATTATCTTAGCTCACATAAAGAAGAATGAACACAGCACATTCAGCAGCGAATAGCACTTAATGAAATCGAATATGACAATTTACTGTTCACTCTAATTGGATATATGAGAAATCAGAAATCTGATTACTATACCTAGTCATGAATATGCAGAAAACATTGAGCAGTAGGATGTAATTCCCATTGAATTGTGATTTTTCGATAATCGTAATAGGTACCTATGCTAAATAATAATAAAAAATAATGGAAAGCATTCCTGCATGATTTCAATAAGTACCGGGAGTTTATGACTGAAAAAGCTGCTTGAAGGATTGTCGTAATTCTTTGAAGTCGCTAAGTTGACACAACTGTCATCTAAACTCACGCGGAGTTTGATTTCTTTATAGTGCGCCATTCTGAATTATAGTCTCAAGTATGATTTGCGAAATGATGATTGAAAATCGTCGTTTAAGGCTGACAGTACTATCGTATTTGAGGGGGTCAGGGGGGCCATAGGGCCCCTTCAATTCTAATATTCGAATTTTAGACAAATCATTAAAATAATAATTTTTTAATTCACTACATATCACCGAACTACAATCAAACGAAATAATCTAATATACCTATAGATCCGACTTTTTCAAGCTGCAAGACTCAACTGAATCGTAAATGAAGACAAAGATGTCGGAATGATCCGAATTCCGGAATTCCTCTTATGTTTACTCCCTGATCAATGAAAAGGCAATAAATTCAGGGTGTTTCTGATTTGATGCGAAAATTATCAAAGTGTAATTCCTTGTTCAAAATAAAGAGTAGTTTATTATATAAATGTTGGGTCAAAATTCAAACGTAAGTGAGATATCGCGGATCAATGATGGCGTAAAAATTATGTCTTCATTTTGTATCTTAAGGTCGCCGTTCAAAGCGATAGAGCCGCCACCTTGCATTTTATGGAATATCTCCATAGAACTTAAACATTATCACTATAAGTTCTATAAATATCTCTATCGTTATGAATGAAATATACAATGGCGCTCTCCGAAAATCGCAGAACTATGAAATAAGTGAATATGCAGGTAAAGCAGGAACTTTTTCCCGCCATATATTTGAATTTGGCCATTCTCTGCCAATTCCGTATTTCAAGTTGTTTTTTTGAACGAAATTATCTGTAGATTCACCTTTAATCGGAAGTTGAACTATTTTCATGGGTCTTCCGTTTGAAATGAAACAGAAGCATGAGTTGGCTCATTTTCTTTCATTTTTGAAAAAAAAAAGAACTTTCGAAGTGAAATCGATTTAAATTATTTCATTAAGAACTCCAATCCTTCCTGAGTTTACCGCCAAAATTTCAGTTCTCGAAGTGAAACCATTTTCAAATGTAACTTGAAATAAAAACACACTACACTGAACGCCCACCTCAACGAAAATCGATAGAATGATGATATTTTATGGAAGTATTAGGTAATAGGTACTATTATGAAAAAACATTTTCTTGATATTTTTTTCATATTTTTTGAATGAGTGGAGCGAGATGAAGTAGACTACCCCTATCATTATCGTTAACTAAATTTAGAGAAAAACTAACGCAACGACTTCGATAGAATTAAATTCGGTTTTGGTTGGAAACTTTTGTATCTCTTTAATTTTTCTCGTAAAATGTACCATTTTGAAATAAAAAAATTAAATGTGAATGAGGTCTCAAATAAATTTACCTAAATGATTTACATTTAATTTATTTTTTCAAAACTGTACATTTTACGCGAAAAATACAGGAGATGGAAAGTTTCAAATCAGACTAAGTCGTTGCAAGAGTTTTTCTTCAAATTTAATTTTTTCGCCATGTTTAAACCGTAATATCTCCATAAAGTTTGACTTTTGACCCAACATTTATATAACAAACTACCCTTTATTTTGAACAAGGAATCACCCTTTAAAATGTTTCGCATCAATCGATATTAAAAAATAAGCGGCAGATACGCGCTGCTAGTTAACTGTCGGTATATGGAGGCTGGAAATTAATTTTCATGGCACGGTCGAGTTAAAGGGTATTTTTCACAAATGAGCATTTTGGAGAAGTTGTCGAACCAATTTTCCTAAACCACTTGTTTTACGCAGAAGCCTTACATAAAGTTAGTTGAGTATTTATAAAGAAATATTTGGTCGGTGGCAATTGTCGCATGAGATGGGTTGTAAAATATTTGGAGTGAAATGGCATCATTCATACTGGAACAATATACCTTCTTTCTCATTTCGAAGGGGACATGAGACATCCTTAATATTTCAGTAGAGCTTGAAATTTCAATTTAAATATACGTATATGCTATACTTGGTAATCTGAAATCATCTTTGAAACTAAGAGATTACAAGTTTCCTCGTGTATTATCATTGAGGTGGTGGAGAACATAATTGAATTTTTTTTCAAATTATTGGTGAATGTGAAATTCTGATGAGTGAACATTTCAGGGATAATATGAATTTTTTTTTAGGAATGGTAACCTCAAGCTATACGAAAGGACCCCTCACTTTTTCTATGTAAATTGGCGTCCGGTCAAATTTTCTAAAAGTTTGGTATGTTGTTGTACCCGACTCAGTGACCAAAAGTGTCAATGTGCTCAACCCAATCGTATGGCTAGTTTTATAACTACGGGGTGTTAAAGTTGAGAATTGCCCAGATTTTCGGATTTATTTGTTACTTATTAAGAGTTAGATTGGATTTCTGTTGCATACACACGTTTACTACATGAGATTAGTGGGTAGGTATGATTAAAAATATTCATATTTACAGGGTGATTCACTAATATATGACGATAGTTTTTTGCCAAAATTCACTTTTTCTTCTGTAACGTCAGGAGGGCATAATAATTTTGTAATGTTCTTTTCGATTCAGTATTATGACGCAAAATATTGCACGGTGCATATTTTTTATACAGGGTGTTTCATAGAGAGAACCACTAGACATAGCCATTTTTTTTTCAGGATTAATTCGAAACCCTGTATTTTTGAATGGACATATGTGTGTCTCTAATCTCCAAAATATTCTTGGTGGTTTATTCAAAGGAAGGTATCCTATTTTGGGAAAAGCACAAAAAACATTCGAAAATTTCCTCGGTTAAATGCAACTATTTTCTCACTATAGTATATTGATTCCCACAACATCTCCAGAAGTATGAATTCTAAATCCGATACTATGACCAGTTTTCGAGATACAGGGCGTTAAAGTGGAGAATAACTTATTTCATAAGTTTTTTTTCAGACTGAAGTTCCGGATTGATTTTATGTTGCGCTCATCAGATCAGATGCGCATGAAAAGGTTTAGCTAAAATATTTACTGTTACAGTGTGACTCACGAATAAATCACAATAGCTGTGCAAACACTCGATAATTCTACAGTTTCGTCACAGAGAAATTATTCCATGAAGTTAATACCTATTCTAGTTTTGAGTCGGAAATACTTTATTGTGATTACTGTTCATACACGGTGAGCCATACAGCCAACCATACCAAAAATACTTATGCTTTGAATTGATTGAAATGAGAACTTTTTAGTGAATTTTGAGCATCTTTATGAGCGCGCTTACTAACTGCGCTATTACCCCCAAAAAGATGACCATCTTCTTGTGTAGGTATAATACGAACCTATTTTTATAGTTAGGTACCCTACAGTCCACAATACTCGTGTAGAGCGAGTTATAACTATACTCTGTTCAAATATAAGCGACTACGACGTAAACAAAGTCGCGCACACGAAGGATGGGCTTCGTTCAGGTAAAGACTTGCTTTCAGGGCTCCAGGGTCGGATCGAGGATAGTTCACACAATCATATAAACTTGATATTATTCTCTGAATGGAATACACATGATTTGAATAGACAAATGTGAACGTTTCGTTCTTTTTCGTGGATGGCCCAATATACCACCTTCAGATGCAGTGTCCGTTTCTGAATTCGACATTATTGTCCGGAAAAGATAACTGTGAAATCGTTCTAAGCTTTAAGTACGATCCTGGCAGTCTTTTGGGGGCGTGAAAAGAATTATACAGCCGACCGTTTCACCAATCATATGTTAGTAATGCGCAAAACAAACCGATTTGGTTTGTTTGTTTACATTCTCTTATATTTGAACAGACTATAGGTATATTAAAAAGTTTGAATCTTATTATAGTCATAACCTCGGTTATTACTTCATATACTTTTTTCAGCAAAAAAATGTTTTTCAGGATGATCTACGCATGCAAGAAATGTATATTTTTGGTAGGTCATTATTTCTAAATCACCTTATATATTTACATATTTAAAAATTCTTACTGTTATGCTTACTTGATGTAATATTAGACAGTTATTCAAAATTCACCAGAAAAGTTCTCCTTTCAATTATTTCAAAGCATATTATTTATGGCTCACCCTGTATGAGAGTAATCATAATGAAGTATTTCAGACAGAAAATTGTGAACGTCTAGTTATCAACTTCATGGAATAATTTCTCTGTGACGAAACTATAGAATTATCGAGTGTTTGCAAAAGCTATTGTGATTTATTCTTGAATCACCCTGTAACAGTAAATATTTCAGCTGAACCTTTCCAGGTGCATCTGATGATCTGTACTCATATTGAACTCATGGGCGCAACATAAAATCAATCCAGCTTTTCAATTTGAAAAAAAAAATTGATGAAATAAGTTATTCTCCACTTTAACGCCCTGTATCTCGAAAACTGGTCATAGTATCGGATTTAGAATTCATACCTCTGGAGATGTTGTGGAAATCCATATATGGTGAGAAAATAGTTGCATTTGACCGAGGAAATTTTCGAATACAGAGTGTTCATGTTATCTGTACTTTTCCCAAAATATATAATACCTTCCTATGAATAAACCACCCTGAATATTTTGGAGATTAGAGACACACATATGTTTGTGGTATTACTTTTTCCAAAAATCCATTCAAAAATACAGGGTTTCGAATTCATCCAAAAAAAAATGATTATGTCTAGTGGTTCTCTATGTGAAATACCCTGTATAAAAAATATGCACTGTGCAATATTTTGTCGTCATAATACTAAATCGAAAAGAACATTTCAAAAATATGCCTTCCTGACGTCACAGTAGAAAAAGTGAATTTTGGCAAAAAACTACCGTCATATATTCGTGAATCACCCTGTAAATATAGATATTTTTAATATCATAGGTATCCACTAATTTCATTACTAGAACATGTATTAAATGTGTGTATGCAACAGAAATCCAATCTTATTATAAGTAAAAAATATATCCGAAAATCTGTGCAATTTCCAACACTTTGTATTTAGAAAACTAGCCATAGGATTGGGTTGGGCCTATTGACACTTTTGGTCACTGAGTCGGGTAAAACAACATACCAAACTTTCAGAAATTTGACCGATCGCCACTCTACATATAAAAAGTTGTCAGAATCCCATTTGAAATAAGATATGATTCTATAAATAAATATTGATAAGCATTATTTCAAGAAAATATACCGACACCAATAGAACATAAAAAATTACTACAAAAATTCTTTCACAGAAACGCAGAATTTTCCACAAGGAACAAGTTACAGTCACTTTTCGAAAATTCACATTAAAAAAAACCCCCGAACACTATAACGATGAGAAACCGACAAGATTTTTTGTTTATGTAGTTTATAAATAGGACATTCAAATATGTCCAATTTGGCTCACTCTGTACTCTTGGTTGAAAATTTCCACGATAGCAGAATTAGTATACGTACATATAGACACAAAGTACATAGTTTCTAAACTGCCTTTTTTTCCCTATGACGAATTTGCACAATGGCCCTTATTGTTGTTTTGATGGTTGGTTGTATCATGTTGAAACATTTGTAAGATGGTATCTTTGTAAATAAATTGGTATTATTGAAAACAAACTTTTCTAGAGACTGTTGAAGTACTGCTAGTAAACAACTGTTGAAAATATAAACTTTTGAACCATATTTAATTCTCAACCTTTGAAAAAGCTACCCAGAATTCGAGTAAATATTCATACGTTATCAAAACATGAACATCCATTTTCAATTTTTGCGGCATTCGAGAGAGATATCGATAACGTGTAAGTGCACGATTACAACGTCACTAATTCATTTCTCACAGAGACCTTGTTTCTCATACCCAATTTTTCATTTGGAAAAAACCATAAAGCACAATCCGTAATCAATAGTTTCCCATCCGAGAACGAGATAGTGCAAAACAAATTGAAATAACTTGAACAAGTATGTAGTTATCATGCAAAATTGAAAAATCATGAATACCACCCTACCTGTTGCTGGTGATACTCACTGGCCAGAGAGCACGACTGAAAATGCACCCCGAGTTTTCAACACCAACTGGTAGGACGCATCCGTTGGAGTTAAACCTAAGAGGCAGAGGGAAATCCAACCGCAGTCTATAATAATCTCGCCATTTTCATTGACGCTGCGGTTGGGACATTTTCATTCAATTTACCCCCTAGTCTCCCGGTCCTCCATGGCCATTCACGAGACTCATTTCTAGATTCCATATAGACGAAGGAGAAGTGATATGAATTTTTATAGGTCTATATTCTTTATGCCGTCTGTACTTGGCACGCTATTATACTTTGAAAAATAATATTCAAAACAAGATCGAACTTCATTCAAAACATTCAGATGAGCTTCAACATATTGTGGAAGACATAACATGTATTGTATTTGTTCATTTTTATTATATTTTTTGTTGAATTTTTATGTGGTGGATTATTCTATCCTACTACCCTAGCGAAGAGGTTGCCTAGGACGGGTACTCAAAGTGGATTCCACTTCCACGATGAGGTCCCTGAAAGGTTGTCCAAATTCTTCAACACTTTGAATATCTTCATCATCAGGTCTGGAATTCCCTGAAATGAAAGATAATCGTTGAGAGTTCCGCCCATGTGAACATGGGTTAACAATTGGTCCTCATCTGGACCAGTGGCGGCTTGTTAGTGCCACACCAATAAACGTCGAAAATTACACGTATAAATATCATATTCTAGGAATTTTTTATTTCATCATTTCAATTTTTTGCATCCATACGCATTCATATCGTAATTTCCCTTCATTATATAGCAATTAAATGCGTCTCCTGGTCCACCTTTCCACATCCCACGATTTCTGTGTATACATCTGACTTCCCCAACTCCCAGTAAACAGAGGAGGCTGGCCCCGCACTTCCTTGTCCAGCGCGATATTCTACATCATAGGCGAGAAGCCCGCACGCCTAAACGCCACATGTATTGTTGAGTCTGAGGCCAGCCTCTCGATTCTAGATATTCCCTCGCGAATGGTAAACTGAAATTATTCTGCACTATTCAGATTAATCGGGAAATCGGGTCAGTTTTCAAATTCGGTTGGATTTGTAAGAATAGTTTAAATGGTCTCCACTCACGAGGCAACCGAACCGGACACAAGCGGCAAAGATAATAAGAATAGACCTATTCTATTCTACGGAAATTTTCGTAGAAGTGACTGACACAACTGCAGAAATTCCGATGTTCTTCATGGGAACTGATAGCATCTGCAATGGCACGCGCCGGATTTTATGGCCCTTTATTATCTTTGCCGCTTGTGTCCGGTTCGGTTGCCTCGTGAGTGGAGACCATTTAAACTATTCTTACAAATCCAACCGAATTTGAAAACTGACCCGATTTCCCGATTAATCTGAATAGTGCAGAATAATTTCAGTTTACCATTCGCGAGGGAATATCTAGAATCAAAATTTGATCATAGTTAGCTTTGTTATGAACGTCAGAAACATATGGAACATTTATTTCATAGATATTCCAATTCTCTGTCGCAAAATGTCAAGCGAAGTGAAAACACGAGAATTTATAGTGAAACTTTTTCAAAATAATCAAAAATGAAGCTTCAAAAGAATCGCAAAAGAGGCTCGCGTTCGTCCGGAAACGGTATCAAGAGTTGTTAAGCGCTTCAACGAAGATCTTACCATTAACCGCAAGGAAGTAACCGGGAGGAAAAAGGCGTTTCATAGCCCAAAAAAGTGAAGAAAGCTATCAGCCTTTTTCAGAAGAATCCTAACCTTCAGGACGGAAAGTGGCCCAAATAGTGGGTTGTTCGCAGTCAACCGTTCGGAAAATCAAGTCGAGTTGTGGGCTTAGAACATACGAAGTGCAGAAAGTGCCAGACAGGAACGCTGTGAAGAATCAAGAAGCGAAATCAAGAGCAAAGAAATTAAAAAGAGATTACTCGAAAAATTTTTCCTGTTGCGTGATGGACGACGAAACCTATGCCTTGACTGATTTCTCGCAACTTCCTGGTCAGGATTTTTATACTGCAGATTCTCGTGGAAATGTTGACGAACAATTTCGCGTGAAGAAACAAGCAAAGTTTTCTAAAAAATTCCTGGTTTGGCAAGCAACTTGCACTTGTGGGAAAAGGAGCAAATTTTTCGTTGGCCAAGGCTCTGTTGACTCGAAAGATTCAACACCCTGTATGATAAGGAGTATAAAAAAACAAATTTGGATAGCTTGAACATTAAGCTAAAAAAAATGAAACTCTTGTTTATTGTCGATAAAATGAACCAATTTTCGAAAAACAAAATAAAAAGTTTTTAATTGATTATAAATACTAGCGTATTTAAGGTGGGCGTTCAATGTAGTGTGTTTTTATTTCAAGTTGCATTTGAAGATAGTTTCACTCTGAGAACTGAAATTTCGTGGGTAGGTAAACTCAGAAAGTGGAGTTCTTAATGAAATAATTGAAATCGATTTCATTTCGAAAGTTCATTTTTTTCTTTCAAAAATAGAAGAAAATGAACCAACTCATGCTTCGGTTTCATTTCAAAGAAAAGACCCATGAAATTAGTTCAACTACCGATTAAAAGTGAATCTACAGATAATTTCGTTCAGAAAAATAACTTGAAATACGGAATTGACAATGGCCAAATTCAAATATGGGTCGGGGTCGGGAAAAAGTTCCTGCTTCACCCACATATTCACTAACTTCATAGTTCAGCGATTTTCGGATAGAGAGCGCCATTGTACATTTCATTCATAAGGACAGAGATATTCATAGAACTTATAGTGATAATGTTTAAGTTCTATGGAGATATTCCATAAAATGCACGATGGCGCCTAAATCGGATTAGTTTTCCTACTCGCTCTGAACGGCGACCTTAATATTCAATCTTTGCAAGCTTTAGAGTGAGAGTAGGTACATTTCTAAAAAAATAATTTTTGTTAACGTGCCTTTCTGTGCCAAAACTACATAGTTAAGAATCTTTGTAATTTTGTCGGATTCAATAACATAAACTTTTTTGTTCCTTGAATAACTTTCGTATCGAAATAAAATATATATTCATGATTCTTTTTAATGGAAATAAAAAAATTAATTCCTTTTTCATTTTGTTTTTCGAAAACGGTTCATTTTATCAACAATAAACAGGAGTACCTTTCTTTAGCTTAATGTTCAAGCTATCCAAATTTGTTTTTTTTCTCCTCCTTATCATAGAGGGTGTTGAAAATGTAAGCATTAAAATGTATAACCTAGTCCACTCCTGGTAAACTGGAAGAGCTAATTTAAAGGGCAGTATTTTAAGAGGTGCTCGCTTCTGTTCATCATACCGAATTTTCTTTAAATTATATTAAGTACAAAGTTTGAAATTTATTCCAGTAAAATGGATTTCCAGTGACGTCATTTAGGAGGCCTTATCTCAGTAGGGAGGGCCGCTAGGAAAAAAAATGATGGGAACTTGTCATCTTATTTTTTTATGTTTTATCTGAATCCGAGAGATTTCCCACATTTTCCTGGACACCCTGTAGCCGTTCAATAGGTATAAAGCGATCTATTTCAGATTCGTGGGAATGTCTTGTGAATATTATACGCAACTGACGAAGAAGAGAGTTCACTAGAATTAGTCACACTGGCGGATACAGGGGGTGGCCATGGGGGCCATGCCCCCCCCCCTCGGACCTCAAAATTGACAATAATCCCTTTATTAGTAGTCCTGTTTATGGCCTCCCCCCCTGAAAACCTGTCTGGATCCGGCAGTGATTAGTCATTTGTAGAAATATGTACATACATATACAGAGTGTCCCTTTAGTGCAATGAAGTAGAAAATCTCATTACTTACGTCATCAGTTACAGAATAATGTTAGGTACTGCAAAAGTATACCTATATCAGCCTAAAATAATAGTGCCTATAGGGTGCTAGTTTGAAGCGGTTTGTTCTAATGGTAACACCTTCATATTATTTCATCATTTAGTGCCAAATGAGTATTTCTATTTTTTGGCATCAAATTTTTTTTAAATTTATCTACCGTTGCCGACTTATTACAAAAAAATATGGAAAAGTGAAAGATTTTGCTTCATTATGAGAAGAGTGATTATCTAAACTTCAATATTCTCAATTTTCTGGTCAATGCATGGGTGTTTCAAACCTGATTATACGACGGAAAGCGATTTCCTTGTTGAGGATGTTCTTGACAAGGTCCAGAAATTTAAGAATTTCAACAATGATCCTTATTTTTTTTCAATTAGCCTCAAATTACTTTTATACACATCATTTAAAATGTTTAGTTTTCCAGTGCTATAATTCTTCATAGCTCGAAGTAAATATTTTACAAAGCAAAATGTTCCTCGAAATATATGACCTTGAGTAGGTATGCTAGCGATAAAGAATTATTCTAATCATCAGTTTTGCAACAGCCTTTTTTTCGGCATCGCCACGGCAAGCAATCTTTTTTTCTGATGTGCCCAACCACCTTAAACTGTCACGAGCCGGAAAACCGATGGATTTAATTAATGTAACTTGTGCCTTTTATTTGGCACACCGGAGATGCCAGTCTTGTGTTTGGTACTGAAAAGTACTCGCGACGGTGCTTGCACTATGGGCAATGGGCATCTAGCTTTCAGGAGGTGAACGAAATTTATTTGATTCAAACGTCAATGATAGATATCAATTAATTCTCAATATGTATACAATTTCTTGTTGAAAGGAATCAACGCAGCATGAAACTTTTCGATAATAAACAAAAAATGGGTCACCAAATGCTCTAACGCCAAGTTCATCTCGTAGGTAGATTCTTGCTATAAAAGCTATAAAAAAAATGACAGCAGCTACCAAATAAATCGTCTGTGGACCATGATATACGATATACCGAATCTGATATTACATATATGTATACAAATACCTGTGTAGCTCATCGGATGAAGCAGTCCTGGTGAAACTCAAATATCCTTCAGTTCTATAAAATCATCCCGAGATATAATTCGCCTCATTTATCCAGAAATTGCTCCCAAGCCACCCCGCATACCTCAATAAGGCGAATTCTTGCTGTTGGCGTCAGTTGGAATTCATCTGGAAGTCAAGTAGGACACGGGAGCTGCCAATATCGTCATGCCCCCGACAGACTATTAAATTCTCTTTATTTAGGGCTGTTGTTGAGGACGCGCCTCTTGAGGAAGCGGTTTTCATTTATTTCATCCCTTTTCCAATTCCGGAATTGGGATGTTAGAAAAGTTGGAGATGCTATGGAAGAACGGATTTAATTAAGCGGAAAAAATTGATTTATATTCAAAACATGCATTCAATTGGTAAAAAATCAGTACCCCAACCCCAGTATTGAAAAATGGGTAACTACATCACTGACGTGAAATCAGGATCTTTCGAGTTCTCGTTCATTCATCTTGTAGGTAGATTTGCAATTTTGAAAGCTGTCAAAAAATAGACAGCATCGGTGAAGGAATCGTCCATGATCTAGGATATCTTAATATTACAGAAACATTGGGATTTTTTCGTCAATCTAAAGCATTTCATAATATGATTGTGGTTCATAGGTTTTCCATGAATAGCAGGCTTGTCAAAGAGCGAATCGAGTGAAATCTGAGGTTTCTCTGAGAACATTCTCTTCTATTTTTTTAAATGAATAAATGAGAAGGCCGAAATCAATAGAGAAGATCTGCCAACTCTTCAAATTCATTACTGAAATACTGGTAAGGTCTTGATGCTGAATTATTAGACGAGGACAATTCAGGCACTACTTGAAAATATCTTACAGTTTCTCAGAATTTTGGTAATCTTTTCTCAAATGAATTTGTGAAGCAGGATAAATTGAAATAAAACTCAATTTGATGGTTCCATATTTATTTCAAACGAATTCTTTCAACTGCTCTGGCTTTTTAAACCTAAAAACTCTTGATGCCCATTCAAGAAACTATTTCAACAGTTGAAAATGTTTGATTTCACATTTCAGAAACCTAATAATTCGAAAACTGGAATTGCAATAAATGATAGTGTTGACTTATGCCAAACATCAATCGAAGTGAAAAAGGAGCAAACCCGAATCATTCTGGTTCCCAGTTTTCAATTAAATAAGTTACTACTATTTCTAAATATTCAGAATTGATGAACGCTTCATCCTTTAATATATTAGAATAGAACTGACACAGATTCAGAAGAATATTGTTTCATAACCTTTATGCAAATACATATGTTTAAATAATGTGAGAAATGGACTAGTAGAGATCTAGTTTCCGAAATACTTCGGAAAATAGATCTCTATACTAGTCCATTTCTCACATTATTTAGTTTGTCCTAACTTAGGGACGTGATCCTCATTTTACATATGTTTAAAGTTGTTGAATCTAACAGGCCATTTCAATATTTGTTTTAAATTGGTGGACATTACATTTATTTGATCAGAACATAATAAGATAACAGAATTAGTAATATCTGACATGCTTGAATATCTAAAAGTTAAGAGACATAAACTCTTAGTTTCTGAGAAATATGAACACTTAAATATATATATACTGATTAAAGGATATCCTGAAACATCTACTACATATCAAAGGAAAGGTACATTTTGTTTCCAAAGAGGCAACAACATCCATTCAAAATTTGCAAATGAAATACTGAGAAATTCCAGGTCCAACCAGGAACCTCAAAACCAGAAATCGGTCCATCCAGAGTTCCACTGAATGTTATTTCCTTCATAAATAAAATATATTATGGAAAATTGCGATGAATTCAGTATTTCATAAAATCAAAAAGCACAATTGTGTTATGAGACTACTAGAAAATGTCACATTAAAATATCAATCACTAATCTGGAATTTTAACATTTACATCAATTCAAGGCAAAGTTATAGAACAAAAAGATTTGCTCGAAATATTATTTCATGACTTTCCTATATGTTGATACATCAATTGCAAATTCAAATTTTTTACCGAGATTATAGTGAGACTTGAAAACAATTATGAATATAATTTATTTATATTCAGTTTATATTATAATCGTATTTAAAATTGTAAGGCTAAGGATAATATTTACCATTTTTGATACTATATGTATATTCAATGAGCAGCTACAGAAAATAAAGATTTGGGATCGTATGATAGACTTCAAATTTAATTCTTAGAATACGCCGATTATCAATATCTCCAAATAACAGATTTTTTATAGCATCGGATAATATTTTTCTGGTGCTTCTCAAGCATGAAAGCAATATGAAAAATTTTCAACTAGCCACATCTTGATTTTTTTTCATTATGAATAACACAACCAAGCTGGGCATCTTGTACTTGGTTGTGAGTGAAGCATGTAAAATTAACTTTTGAACAATTAAGGCATCTTGATAGTTCTGGATGGTCTTACAAATATGAAATCATGCACCATTGAACACCTGAAATCACAAAATCATATTTCTTGGTGTTCTCCTTCAACAATTTATTTGAATTGGATTGTTTTCATTTCAAGAGCATCTTTTGTTATTTCAATGTGTTCAAACCGCTCGTTGGCTTACTTATATTTTGATGCACATATATTCTTTCCAAAATGTGATATAATGGTAAAAAAAGATTTTGTAGCCAAAATTGTTTCGATCCCTAGGGTGAACATAAAGGTATGTGGTGGTAAGCCCTTGAATACAATTTCAATTGGATCTACAACAATATAGTTATTTATATTTGGTAATGAAAATTGATTTCCAAATATGCTCCTTTTCGATCTAAATTGGCTACGATGAAGAATTCATTACTTAAAAAAACGCTTTGGGCTGAAATGTATATTTCCGAACGATTATCGGTTTATTTTCAGAAATGTTCAATAAAAATTCAAGATCTAAGGCCAAATCTTTACAGAATGGTGTTTTAATGGGGCCACTCTTAGGAATCAAAGTCAATTTCGAAAACGTAACCTCACTTTACCTTTACTGATGCTTTATTTGTTTTTCAAGTAATTTACAGCAATTACAATGATCGTCCAATTTTTTTTAAGATAAAGTATTTATTTTTTATCTCGATCAATTTGTCAATAATAGAGATTTTGACTTTAAAGTTCATATTTCCATGTCTAATGGAAGCCAAATGAGCGGATTTCACCTTTTTGAACAGAGAAATATCCAGTAGTGGTTGTTCCAGTTTAGTTTTACCTGCCTTTCATGAATAGACAGTTGCTGATTAACTCATTATCACAAGCTCATTGCTTTTCCATTATGAATTTATATGATCAGCAACATATAAGGTCAACACAGTCCATGATAAGTTATGGAGAATGGCTTTGAAAATCTGGTTTCTTCAATGATCAATTCTGCTCTATCGATCTTAAATAGTGTCAGCCCTCATTCCTAAATAGTCAGGTTCTTGAAATGAAAGCAAGTTTCTATAAAAACTAGATCATCCTATTAAAGCATTATTTGAACTAATTTCTGAGAACACAACTAATGCACCGAACATTAGTCACATTTCAGGTTTTTACCCATCCAAGTGTCGCAGAAACATTTAATTTCTCCTTGACAAAAAAAGAATGAAATGAATTCATTTCTCGAAAACTTCTGGAGAAAATATATGGAAGCATCACACAGAAATATCTATTGAAATTGAATTGAATATCCATTGAAAGCAATAACAAAGCAAAAAATGCAATATACAGAGTGTTCCATTTGAAACTTCACAATATCATTTAATGTGCTGAAAATATTTTAGATGGATAGAGCAAATTATTCATTGGATAAAACATCCCGTTTTCCGTCAATGACTAACCTATCATCGACCAACATAGGGGACCATATATAATGTGAAATTAATCTCTTATACTTCAAAGCTAGAACGAATAACAATCTTTTAAAAATTTGAATTTAAAATTTTATGATTTCCATAAAATAGTCATTATCCATTTATTGTTCAAAATCTTGAGAGAAGAAACCATTCAATTGAGGAAGTGTTTATAAAAATATAAGCTTTTATGCTGGATTAAAACCACCACATTACTCAGATAAAATTTTCATGGGAAAATATTTCCTATTTTGGAAAAAAAACAGCTAACTGACCATCCTGGTGGGTAACACTAAACTTTGGAACCACAACAATTAAATCATCTCTTGTACATTGAATAATGACAATTTTGTGATTGCTGAAGACCATACCTATAGGCAAAGTAACCACATATTTTGAATACTTGCAGAACCATATTTAATTATTCTCATTCCTCGAACGTATATTTGATATCACAATGCAGTGCAATAATCACACTGTAATAACATCAAATACATATCCCACAATCAATCAACAGATCTAAAATGTATATAAATACCATAAATACAATCACAGTTGCGTTCGCGACGCAAATCTTCAGTCAATATAAATTTATTTTCAACAGTTGTAACAAACGTAGAAAAATATACATACGCTCTCAAACAGCTTAGTCGGCATTAAAATGTCTTAGTGAACACATTTTTCATTAAAAGTTCATGTTCACATCGGAATTTGGTCACACAGAACTTCCCTCAGACCATAAATTGCATTTCCTCTTCCTCACACAACATGAAGCACTACAACAATTATTGATCTAACCACTGTTATATTTTGGGAGTCTGAATCACATATGCCTATACGACCTAAGATGGTCCACTTTCCACTTAATAATTAATAATAAAAATATGAATCATTATAGAAGTTTCCATAAATAGAAAATATATAAATTTTTGCAATACATCTGAACAACACAAAATATCGTGATAAATAAAACAAAATTAATGAAATAACAATTTTTTTCATGGTTCACTGATTCTGACTGTCGACACTAGGAGGTGCATCTCCTTGGCCCTGGTGTTCTATTTTTCTATTACATTCGATCATTTCTTCTATATTATTTCCAATTATTTCTCCTTCAACGACTGGCAAATCACTAAAAACCAAATATATTAATTCATCAAATTCGAATCATCAAAGAGTTTATCTAACATACCCATCCTCTGTATTTACTGTCAAAGTTCGGGTCTGGTTAGATGCATTTTTGTTGCTGTTCTTGTTAGACTTGTTAGTAGCATTGCGTTTTTTGCTTGTCTATGGAAATAAAAAAGAAGATAAGTATAAACCCTCATCAATTTGAAACTAATGGTACTGGTGGCACCACCACAGCAGGATAATGACAAACCGGTTTCTGGCTTGTTAGCCTTCATCAGTGCCACATAACTCCTTCTACGGGTTATAAGATACTGATGAAGATAAAAGCATATGAAACTTAAACTCACTGATTGCTTCCTGTTTCCGACAGGGTAAGTTGGCACACCAACTTTCTTTCCTTGTCCCCTTCCTCTCGAATTCTGAGGAAATTGATTACCCCCACGGCCTCTCCCGTAGCTGACAGAACCAGCTGGTTGTCTATTTGCACCCTGGTAACCGTAATTCGCACCCCATGATCCAACAACTACACCAGCTACTTGCAATTGTCCTCCTTTAGACAAAACAGGCCTTCTCGCACCCGGGTTGCTTCTTGTAGAAGGAATGGATATCTGAGGTATGCAAGGTGGACCTCCCAGGTTTGGCCTTATTAACCCTACAATCAGTAATAAATATTTCTTCTACTGAGAAGGCCCAACAAATTTCTTGCAATATTTATGATAAATCTTAACCAAGAAAATCAATTGCTCGACGTTAAGTTCCGCTATTATTGTCACTCGAAGAAATGGGTGAAATATAGATGCATAGAATACCTGGTGTAACGACTCCTTACTAAAAATCGTGACTAAAATTTGTAGATCAAAACGGCATTCTAGATTTCCGTGTAGTTCCGGAATAATCCGCAATATTTTGCGGTCGTGGCGCTATTACGGCAGTCGAAAATAGCGCGACCCCTTTTGGGAGAAATGAAGAGCAGTACAAATTCTCAGATTTTCGATCGACAAGAAAGTTTTAAACAAAATCTAATCAGCATCTATGGTAAACTCCATTCAGAAGTCAAAAAGTTGTGCTCTGACATCAGCAATTTTTGTCATATTATGTAATACCACTAGAGATGGAATTTTGCCGGCAAAATTTCTCGATTGCAATATGAAACTTATGAAAGTTTGTTGCTCGGAAATTCCCGAAAAGCAACAAACTTGAATATTAGAAGAGAGAAATTCTACCTGCTTAAATTTCATCTCGAGTGGTATTCGGCATGACATTAAGTAATATCTAGGAGCATAGAATAACTGGAGAGAAGGCTCCGCTAAGATGTCTAGAATTAAGATGTCTAGAATAATGGTGTAGGCCAACCCCTTCCAACTCCCACCTTCGAAATGTAACCGTGTTAGTTCGCTCTTCAGCCGGTGTGATTTGGCAGGGGCGCTAATATCGCGGACAAACGAGCATATTTACTTCACATGACGCATGACAACGAGGTTTCATTTCGTTTCTGTCCCGCTCTCCGGTTATCGTGAAGTTTGAGTTTTTCAAATATTATTTGAATAGTTTCTTTTGTTAATAATTCGTTTGAGTATTCAGTAGGTATCATCTATCTAATTTTTTATTGGTAAGTGTTTTTTTACAATTATAATATATACATATATTCATGAGACGTGTTGAGAAAGCATGCGGTGGAAAGAAAATTGCCTCTATTCTCACTTATAAGGCCTTTTTGCATTGACTGGCTTGTTTTATGAAACCACACTTCAATTTATTTATTTTATTGAATGTAATCAGCTCTGAAGCTATTCGAAGTGCATGTGCAAAGTGAATGAGTTTGCCTTTTCAGCTTTATTATTTTTTGTTAGAACTAATGAACTTTTTTCTTCCTCCATGTAGGTAGCTCTTGCATCATTCTCACTGCTAAAACTGCTAAAAACTCCAGCCGTTCATTTCATCGGTTCCCAAATCCAAGTGGAAAAAATGCATTCAGGTACTTATTTCTCAATTATTCTAAGCTTTATCAAAATTATGCCGCTACCTTATGATTTGATGTATTCACCTATACACCTCTCCTACAATAAAAAGCACTTTAAAACCTACAAAGTTCAAAGCAAATAACATCTTGACTCTGCATTGCTAGTTTAATCTTCAGTTACATCAAAAAACACATTAGTATGACTTTGGTCACAGTGTCTATAAAACATTTTACTTTTATGTAAAATATTTTATCAAAAAAGCGTGATTTCATATACATTATTGTTTGTTTTTTTTCAGAGACCGAAAATGGGCAGTTTGGGCTTATCCTAATGAGAACTGGGATGATTAGGCTTCAGTAGCTTTGTATAAAAAAGGACGAGTCATCTGTAGTGCTCATTTCAAAATTTTACTGACCATGCTGCTCGCCACCTACACCCATATGCTGTTCCAGAGGACATAGTTTCTTCAACTTTTGATGGGGAGTTCTCACAGACGCATCCACCCACTGTTTGCATTGCACAGTCAGTTCTCACACCCAACTGTGCTTCAAACTGTAGTGTTTCACCTACTCAAGGTTATAAGAATTATTGTAAATGTTTTGCTGCAGCTTGTTTTTTTTTACTTAATTCAATAGTTCAATAGTTTCGAGATCGAGAAGGTACAAAAAAGTTTTAACGATATCTATTTTTTAAACTAAACCATCATTATCCTTTCAAAATTTGATACAGATCAATGTCAGTGTTTTTTATATACTTATTTTATAATCAGTAACTTGAAATATCAGGAGTCTGATATAATAAACTTAAATTATTTTAATGTGCCAGATATAAGACTATGTAACACTAGGTATGACTTATTCTGTGTTGATATATTTAATCGCACTCCTTTGAATAACGTGTTGTCTCTGAGTAACCAAGTGTTGAGGGAGTCCAAAGATTGTGACATATTTTATGTTTTTTAAAAATGGGAGTTTATAATAGCAACCTTTAATTTTTGTATGTGTTGCTTTGGTTTAGTCTAATTAATTAAGCTCATTGTTAGTTGATTTGTGAGCTTTTCTGTTATAACAGTTTTTCTCCTTTTTTTAGAGTATTATTGATTAATTATAGATTTCTGTTATTTTGCGATTATGTAGTTGCAGAAGTAATGTTAGTCTTGTATATAATTACTTATTTTCATTATAGGTGTAACTCAAATAAATTGTCATTTTTGTGAATATCTAATTAAGTTCATTTTTGTTTGTGTCAATATAAAAGTGATGACGCTTTTTTACTGCCTTTTTATTTTTTGATTCATCAGTGATTTAAAGGATTAAATGAAGGAAAAAAAAGTTGATTTTGTTTTTACATTAAAGGTACGATGACGCAGTCTGATGTCGTGGTAGTTTGCGGTCGTTGCACTTTTAATGTAAAAACAATACTTTTGGTGTAGAGGTTCAAAAACACAACGAATTCAAATCGCCCGCCACCTGCCGCTTAACAGTAGTTCTGATTTCTACCGGTGCGATTTCGGAGTGGCGCTGTCTAAAAACAGTGTCAACGAGCTTTTGCACGGGAGTCGGACTTCTTTTCGTTTGTTTTTCTATGGTGTAGGCACTCGTCAATTTTTGAATGGTATGACGTTCGACCAAATCGAAAATATTAGCAATGTTTCGTGGCGGCGCCGCAATACCATTTCAATGTATTTTCAGTTGTCAATTTGATTGATGTATCAACAGCTGATTTGCCAAAGTCAATTATGACATGACAGCAGAATGGCATCTTTTCCTAAGAACAAATATACCTCAGGATGTCAAAAATATAAGCACACATTATTGCTTGACAGAATTATAGACCATTAACACGCCACGTTCGCCATAATAAATTCAAATATTTGAAATAACTCATAAAAATCAGTCATAATTTTTGAATAGCGCGACCTGAAGTGGAAAGAACGAACCATTGCTAATATTCTCAATTTGGTCGAAACAAAATCTAATCAGTACCTACACCATTATTCTAGTCATCTTAGGCTCCGCTACAAAAATGAACTACCAAAAACGTCCGAACTTGTCAGTTCGCCGCAAGGTCACGAGATGGCGACAACGTCGTTCGTTGCTACAACATGGCTATCCTTAATAAATTTATCTTTAATGATTATTAGTTTTTATTACTTCTTAGGCACCATTTGTTACTATAGCCTAATATATATTCTTTTGAAAGAAAACAATACGTACATTTTTTCGTAAATCCGACAATATAATGCATATAGCACGTGGAAAGAAATGGCTACAAGGAACAGATTGAATATAGGAAGAAAATTCTGTTTCCCGCTCCGAATCTAAGTGTTAGCGGAGGAAATGTAAACGGGGTACAATACAATTCTGCGTATGATACACGAGAACAGATAAAACCTCTGTCTTCCGTATAATAATACTTACCTGAATGTTGGCTTTTTTCGATAAGGATATTGTTTTGACAAATTTATTACCGATCACAGCCTTCCCATAATATAACTGCGCATAAAAAGTTGATTAGAATAAAGCGATGATATGTCATCAATATTGTCTAAAATGTCTATGTTATGATTTATGGCCATTTTCAATTAAAAAGAAGCATAAATGTATCATTATATTCTTTGGAATTGTGGCGCCACAAAACAAGATATTATGTGACATCTAGCCATATATCTAATAACATCAATATGGATTATACCCCTGCTTTTCATAGGGTGCATTCATCCGACTGAGTAGCTACCGCTACATGCTCCTTCAAACGTCAAAACCATATGATTTGTTCGATTCGTTGTGTCAAATTACTAACTAATTTGACACAACGAATCGAACAAATCATATGGTTTTGACGTTTGAAGGAGCGGTAGCGGTAGCTGCTTAGTCGGATGAACGCGCCCATAGTCTCAAAGTGAAGCCAGAGTTGTAAGCTTGCGTCAACTGGAAATGCAAAAATTGCGAGAAATTTAGAGGTTATGTTTATTTTGAAAGACAACAAGAAAATAGATATCGAGAATGAAAATATGTCACTTAAATACTTTCAGTTCAATTTTTGAATATGAATAGGAGTTAACAATGATATTTAGGACTTGAAGAAAACGGAATGAAGCGATTGAAACATTTCACATGAAATTGTGTGGTTATGTATGTAATTTCTCAAAAAGGCATGGCCCCAGCCAGCAAAGCCCCTGACTTGGGGACAGCCAAGATATGGGCTCAGCAACTATAGGCTATGTACCCAGGCTCAGTGTGATAAAAAAATAACTTTGATGCTGGGTCCCAGGGGCGTCAGGAGTCTTGGAAGTCCAATCCCAGCACCAGTTGATATACAATAATTTAAATCTTCGTCGTTGTGAAAAATACAGGAAAAACTTAAACTTTAGAATTATCGAACACAGTCACTATATTTTTTGATACTTTTTATAAACATTTACTTAAGATAAAAACAGATTGGAGTTCCAAACCAGGACGCGAGGAAAAGTAATCATCTCGCCGTAACGACCATTTTAAAACTGAAATTGTCTGGTTATGATCGAAACTATTCACATGAAGTTAAGAATGACATACGTTTCACGACATAATACAATGGGCGACCGCTCCGATCCATCGGTAACAGTTGAGTGACATCGGAGTTTTATGAACGACCTTTTCGCTCCATGCTCCTTCATATGTCAAAGCCACATGATTTGATGTCGTACTCTATACTCTGTTCAAATATAAAGGCTTGTTCGGACTAGGCCAGTAGATTAGTCGAGTAGCGAGTGATTTAGTAACTTGCCGTGTGCGAACGCCAACAATCGAGTCGAATGGATTAGTCAGTGGGCGAGTCGAGTCGATCCATTCCATTCTATTTTCTCGGGCGAGTAGCTTCCCCCACCACGCGCCACTTGCCACTGGACCGCCAGGAGGCAGTGGTCCGAACATAAAATTTTCATGATAGTCGAGTGCATGACAATACCGTACTGTCACAGGCGAAAAGAAAAGTCAGTCGTTTTTCAAGAATGTTTCGTTGGAGCGAAGATATCACATATAGATTCGTTCAGAAATATTTGGATCATGAATGTTTATGGAACATTAAGTCGGAAGATTATAAAAATAAAATGATGCGGCAATCCGCATTAGAGGAAATAGAATTCGAAATGCATTTACCCGGTTTTGGAGATAAAGAAATAAAAACGAAAATTAAAAATAACAGGTTTTTATATACTTCACGTCTGTAAAATTTTATCAACAGAAAATTCACACAACTTTCTGACATTCTCAAAGTATCAAGGTATTCTTTGGGATCTTCTAATGCCAATTCCTTCAGAAGACAATTCGTAGCTCCTAGTTCGTATCTTTATTGATCCATTTCCGTACCCAAAGCTTCTTTTTACGTATCTCACATATTTCCCCATCCACATCCTCTAAAATAGCCATTACGATGAGGTTAACCAGTTTGATTACTTTATTGTGTTGCATGCTGTTCGTTCTTCGAAATATCACTCACTTCTCACTTCACTTGTGAACTCGACTCGACCAAAGTGCGAACGATTTCCTGACAGTTGTGTGACAGTAGTGAGTAGATTAGCTACTCGCTACTCTCCACTCGACTAATCTACTGGCCTAGTCCGAACAAGCCTTAAGAGACATCAAAATAAACAAAGTCGCGCAGAGGTAGGATGGGCTTTCTTCAGGTAGAGACTTTATTTCAGGGCTCCAGGGTCGGATCGAGGATAGTTCACACAATCATATAAACTCAAATTCATTTATTCAACATATTCAAATTACAAATGTCATAAGTTTGAAAAAAATAATGCAGCGTCCAAAATAATATATTATGTATTACCCTATTAAAAATTATTCAGAATTTTGTTGGTCTTCTTCTGTGTCACTTTCATCCAGATTCACCAGCACTCGCTCTATTGTTGACTCCATGATATTATCGAGCTGACACATTTTTTCTTCGACATCAGTTACAACATGATGTATGCATTTCTTCCATTTCTCAGCACCAATCGAGCCTATAGCTCCCAGAAACAAATTACGAACCTCAGCAATTTTAAATGAGGAGTTCTGAGCAGCTACTTTTCCTTTTACTTGAGCCCAAATGAGCTCGATTGGATTCAGCTCGCAATGATATGGTGGGAGTCTCAATACTGTTCTTGCCGTCTCATTGGCCATTTCATCTATAATTAATTTTTCATACCTCCCTCTATTTGCCTTGACCAGAGGAAGAAGTTCCGCCTTCAAAAGATCATTTTCGAAGGAAATATTTTTACTGAGCAACCAATTTTTGACATCTTCCTTGCGGGTTGAAGACGGAATCGATTCCATTTTTCTCGAATGATAACTGGCGTTGTCCATTACAATGACAGCGTTATGATCCAGAGTTGGCAAAATTGTTGAGAACCACTTTTCGAACGATTCCCCGTTCATTTCCTGATGGTAATCTCCGGATTTTTGCGATTCGAAAAACCATAGGCCGTTCTCTACAAATCCGTCTTCTCCCCCTATACGACATATAATCAGTCCTTTTCCTTTTCCACTTGGGTTTTTGAGACCAGTTGACAGACCTTCTCGAAAAGCCTGTCTGTTGGACCCAATCGATTCATCGACCCATATTGAATTTTTTGTACATCCCGCATTTATCCATGTCTCGTCAAGGTAATAAATTTTTCGGCCTTGCTCCCTAAATTTTCGAATTTTCTTCAAATAATTTCTCCTCCAAACAACTATTTCGTCTCTATCAATCAATAAACTATTACGACCACGTTTTTTGAATTTGAATTTCATTTTTTTCAATAATTTATAAAAAGTTGTTTTTTTTAAATTCGGCAGGCTGTCATCGTTATTAACAACTTCCAAAACCTTCGAAATTGTAGGAATTTCATCAAGAAAAAAAAACCGTGAACTATTCTCCTAATTAAGTTCATGTCGAAATCGTCTATTGAATCGATGCTTTTTAGCGACTGGGATTTCTGCTTAGGTGGAATCAATAGATGATTTCGTTTATATTATTTTTCAGAAATCTCGTCGGAAACCGACAAAGGGTTAAGTACAATTCAAACAAATATTTATAACCGGGACAAATTGAGGTACCTACTTCAGATATATATATATATATATATACAGGGTGTCTCAAGTTCGAGTGCCTATTAGACGTTTCTGGAGAACTGGACATATTTGAAATCTGAAATTGGGGATTATGATATTGTTCGAAATTATCTACAGACCTAAAATATTTTCAGAGCCAGAGCACTTCCGGTTATACAGGGAGTGAAAATAAATTTGCTCAAAAAATTTTTTTTTCAATGTTTTCGTTTCTGATATGATTGAGTATTCAGTGCTGAATACATTTCTGTTGAAACCATTGTATTCATTCGAATAGTTTTCAAAATATCGAAAAAAAACCTGAAAAAAAGTAAAATATTCATAGTCAGTATTATGTTCATTTTTCTTATTCTGGATATCCTGAGTGTTAACCGTTTTCACAATGTCAAAGTAGAAGAATGTGGAAAGGTCATGCATCTTTTGAATTTCATAAATATCATCACAGGGTGTTTCAAATTTCGTGTCAAAAACTGTGATCCAAAATTGGCCATAACTTCTGTTTTTCAAATTAGAACCCTATTTTTTTATTATTGCGTTGGATTCTACGAAGAAAAATAATGATAGCACTCCCAGATGCTCTTGGTTCTAAATTCAGTTATTCCCGAGTTATTTGAGCTTTTCTGGATTCATGTCGTACGTAGAGTAAAATTCATCGAATCTAAACAGATTCGATGAATATTCTCATGAAACCATAGTAACAAGTAATAGTCAGAACTGTCACTTGTGAATTATTAATGGGATCATTTATCTTCTATGGTCACAGAATATTCTCATGCAACATATTCGATGAATATTTTTATGAAACCATTGAATAAAATCGAAAAGTGAAGATAAAACCTAAAATTAGACCTGTCACTTGGGAATTATTAATGGGAAAACTTATCTTCTATGATCACAGAATATTCTTAAGTAAAAGATTAGATGAATTTGATTCTACGTACAACATGAATCCAGAAAAGCTCAAATAACTCGGGAATTACTGAATTTAAGAGCAAGAGCATCAGAGAGTGCTATCATTATTTTTCTCCGCAGAATCCATCGCAATAATAAAAAAATAGGGTTCTAATTTGAAAAACAGAAGTTATGGCCAATTTTGGATCACAGTTTTTGACACGAAATTTGAAACACCCTGTAATGATATTTATGAAATTCAAAAGATGCATGACCTTTCCACATTCTTCTACTTTGACATTGTGAAAACGGTTATCACTCAGGATGTCCAGAATAAGAAAAATGAACATAATACTGACTATGAATATACTACTTTTTTTCAGTTTTTTTTTCGATATTTTGAAAACTATTCGAATGAATACAATGGTTTCAACAGAAATGTATTCAGCACTGAATACTCAATCATATCAGAAACGAAAACATTGAAAAAAAAATTTTTTGAGCAAATTTATTTTCACTCCCTGTATAACCGGAAGTGCTCTGGCTCTGAAAATATTTTAGGCCTGTAGAGAATTTCGAACAATATCATAATCCCAAATTTCAGATTTCAAATATGTCCAGTTCTCCAGAAACGTCTAATAGGCACTCGAACTTGAGACACCCTGTATATATATGTACCTACTATCGACATTCCGTTCTAAGCTTTAAGTACGATCCTGGCAGTCTTTTGGGGGCGTGACAAGAATTGTAGAAAAGATCCTTTGACCAATAAGCTGTTAGTATGCGCAAAACAAACCGATTTGGTTTGTTTGTTTACATTCTCTTATATTTGAACAGACTATAGTTTATTTTCCATTTTCAAATGAAACTTCAACCTATCACCAACAACAAACTTCACGCTTTTGACATGTAGACCGCTCGAAAAAATGACGTCCGCTCCAATGTAGCGCTCAGGTAGCATAAAGGTTCATCCGACTTTTTCACAACAGTTGGCCAACTGTTGAGTCCGATGAGCGCGCCCATTGTGTCGGAGCGAGACGGAATTAAAAAATTATTTTTATTCTCAATATTGCCGCACAAGCGCAGATCTGGATTGTTACCAAAGCCCAGCTTCAGTTTTGATTGGCTCATGGCACATATAGGAATTATTAGATATATGCATCTAGCCTTATGAACGATCACAGCGCTCATCTATCGGGCGTCACACTCTAACCTTCGCCGTCATTGGCAGTCCAAAATGATCTGTCGAGCGTATGAAGCCTTCCCTCCAGTTATTCTATGCTCCTAGGTAATATGGTCACATTTGACACGAATTGTGCTATTTGGCAAATTAGAATTTATAGATTAACTAAACGTTGTTTGTTTTCTCTATGATATTCATTTCCGAGGCTACCTATGAATTGGAGAAACGTCAAAAATTTTATCGCTGGAAAACCAACTTGTTGGATTTGTCGGTTTGAAAGTTTTATCGAGATGAAACGATCGTTGCTACGGAAACTTTCTCACTAAAACTGGAAAGAGTGGAATAGTCAAATTGAAATTATTGAAAATTTCGAAAAAAATATTTATATCCGAAAAATCAACATGCCTAATATGAAAAAAAAAATCATTCACTCACCTTGAAAAGCAGCAAGTGGCGGTTTGACAAATTTGACCTCCAAACCCTCCAATATAGCTTTGCGCATCCTTTCCACCTTAACCACACGTTCAATATGGCTCTCGCAAAGCTCCAAAATATTTTTAGAATGCGCAGATCGAGCGAGGATATGGTGAAACAATTTGCCATCAAAATACAACCATGGGCAGCACATAAGCCAAGGTAGGGGCGCACCACATGCATCATTCGCTAATATTGCGTACTCTACCCCCTGCATAAATAGTGTAGCAAGCTGAACTCCTCGGCTTGTGACTACACTCAGCTGTCAGGAAGTACATTGTATTAACACTAAAAATTTTCAAGGAAAACTTTCAGATATGCATTATCTGCTGGTCTCAAATACCAAATTTTGTCATCAACCAGTAAACCAACCTTAAAGATCTTGATATTTTGATTATAGACTCGTTCATCATTGTTTATTATACCCTCAGATCATCAGGAATCTAATGATATGCAAAATCTTTCTTATGGTTTTTGAGTTCATTATGACTGAAGAAATATTTTATTATCTTTTATGATGCAGTGCACCCTTCAAGTGTTTCGATATATTCAGAAGAATGAAACCCCATTGACAACACAGGGTGATTTTTTTAAAGGCATGAAATGTTTAGAATACTCTTAGATAGTTTTTGACGAGCAATCGATCGGAATTAGAAAATTATATGGTTCTCATTTGAAAAACAATAGATTTCATAGTGTTAAAGATGCTTTCTTTGAAGCCCTGTTTCAGACACCTTGTATAATATTTCCTCATAATTTATACAAGAAGCAGAATCGGCGTACATACTTTCTTTTGTTCCACTGTTGCAAAAAAAAATTCTTACAATGAGAGGTTTCGTAGATATAAACACTAATAGGGATGTTGACAATTTTTTGGAAATGATTTTAATTTGTAGATAAGTCCTATACAAACACGAAAAAATATTTTCATCGAAAAAATATAGCAAATACCTATAAAAAATGCGTAAATAAAAATAGTTTTCAAAATTCCCGCTGAAACGAAGTGATTATGATGACGTCACTATACGGTAAACAGACTTCGCCGTCTGTCAAAGCGAACTGATCTTGTGTGATTTCTTGCGAACGAATCGTTTGCGTAATATCAAATAATCGTGAAATAGTTCGCTGGTGATACGTTTTACTCTCTTCTCTTCTTCGTAAGTTCGTACTCGTGATGACAGTAAGGTTATAGGTTAGCTTGTTTAATATTCTCATTCGTGTTTGCAGTCACGTGATAAACGGTAATAGATTACACATTTCAAATCGATTTAATTTAATGAGAGTAATTAGATCACTAAAATATTATTATAGTATTTGAAAAACTACCTTCAATGTGGAAATCCTCAATTTGTATGAATTTGTAACGTGTCAAAAAATCGCTTGATGTGGTTGCGCATATCACACATCAAATCATTGCAGAATTAAACGAAGAATTCAAAAATGTATAAATATATAGGGTGTTGCATTTGAAATAACGAAGTTCACATTCGTTTCCGGTAGAACCGGAAGTAGATTTCGCTTGAAAATATGTTAAAAATTGAGTTCATTTACTCTGAAACAAAAATACAAAATTTTGACTTTGTATCCCAATTCCTTCCTCGAATATGTCTAATGAAACACTTAAAAAAATCACCCTGTATACTCCATTTACTTTCATAAAGGTATCCCGGTTGGCCAAGATTTAGACTGAATGGAGTATATGAAATTATTGATATCGATAAAAACTTCAAGGGCGGGGATATGAATGAATCCAAATTAACAAGGAAATTTTCATTTCCAGCATTTTCTCCCTCTCTCATTTTATGCCCTCTATTTTTATGTTCTTTCCCAAAAACAAACTCAATTTTTAATGACTTGCTTGGTCTCGATAAACCGCGCAAAAAAAGTCTGTGTATAGCAGGCTCTTTGAATACTTCATCAAGTGTATGGAACACGACACTTTTTTTTTTGACATGCCGTTCTTTGGTGCATACTAAACGCCACGTCCCAACAAGTGACCATTAACTGCGCGAAATAATGTCTGTAATGTCAATCCGCCATTTAATTTCAAAGAATCGGACGGCAAAACCGCGCTGGTGTCTGGGTAATAGAATTTTCCGACTTGGCGTGACTGAGGCAGTAAATTCCGTGGAAAACACTTCTAACTTACCGTTAATTCTTGCAAGTATTGGGCATTCATAAGGTCTGTACTGAAAGCTTGACACAAGAAAGCATCCAATTCCTGTGGCCTCATTATTGGCTTCTCCTGGGACATGATGTATCTCAGAACGCATGCCATTATAAGCATATGTTGCGGGACGTATGCTGTATTTAATATAAGAGGAGAATCTGAATTGAGGCAAGAAAGAAGAGCTCTCATCCGTCGACGCTTGTCGTCCATGGCAGGACCGAACCATAGCCTATGTAATGTAGGAACTGCCCAAGGTAGTGGCTCTGCTTTAACCTGTTCAGGTTTCAAGTATGGATTACTACTACTGTACTTCCATTCTTTAACGATAATATCCGGCTGTGGAGCGTTCTCTGGTATCTCGCGAGATTCTAAAGAACATGTATTGTATTTCAAACAATTAAAGGATATATTAATATTTACCTTTCTTCTTGCTATGCAAATACCGCAGATGATGGAGATTGAAAATTACGGCATAAACTTTCTGTCGAAGAGGCTGATAAATGTCATGGATGGATGGAAATTCTCGGTTCTGTTCATCCTCCATCAGACAAGGCAATCTAACCTCCTGGGTGCTCAACACATGCAAGATTTGAGGAGCCATAAGACCTTTCTGATGACGAAGAGAAGCTGTTCGAAGCACATCAGCTGCCACCGTTGGGGTAATCAAATTGGATTTTGGCCAGGCTGTTTAAAAAAAAAATATGGGGTAGTCAATTATACCAAGAGAATTTTAAGACGGAAATTCGATCTCAAACTCTAATTTCTAATGTTTTTCGAGTGTATGTATGTCTATTTCTTTTTCACACTTTACCGCCGAACGGCTTGATGGATTTTAACATATGTTATGAAGTATTTCATTTTCATTCAGAAAATACCTTTTGTCATTAGTTATTTTCTCAATGAATCCTCGTTGTCTCAATAGAAGGAAAATCTAATTCGATAAATTCAATATTGTAAACAGAAACGCAAGTATAAAAACTTTCAGGCATATGCAATCTATCGCGATAAGAGGACCGTTGATTTCGCGTTTTTCAACGACCGGGATTTGAAAAAAACGGCGATGGAATTGTCGAATTTTAATATAGTATGTATTTGTTGGTGTCAATTGTAGGACGTGTTTGTTCCCATCTTTCGGACATTTTGAGTTCTGGACTTTGGGGGCCGGATAAATCAAAGGAAGGCCTCTTTTGCTTTCCTCTTCTGCTGTTTTCACGTTCTTGAGTTAATTTATCCCGGGCTAAGCCGTTTTCCAGGTTTGATTGAACAAATTTGCTAGTTTTCAAAATTTACCATTCAAATATTGATTTATCCGTTCGTTACTTCATTGATTAGTGCGAAAATAGTTTGAGACTTGTAATTTTGTGCTTTGCATCGACGACTCTGAGAAGTTCTAGTTTATATTTTTTTCTCTATTTCAGTATCGTAATGAGCTCATTACAGTTCTAAAAACAGTGCTGTAATGAATTCATTACAGCATCGTTTTCAGTTACATTTTTCGTTTTGTTGTTGTCAGCAATGACTTCCGATCCTTTGAAATTTCAGCAGACGTCAATTTGGAAACGTCAATTTTCGTATTTCCTAACGTTCACACCAACTGCCAAGATAAAATATGAAAGTCACTAGGACCTATAATTTGAATTTTTTCATTGAATTTCACAAAATTTTAGTGAAATAGAGAAAACATCGTCTAATACTCGTTGCAGAATGCAATTCCAATACTCATGCGTTCGAAAACTCGCTCCTTCGTCGCTCGTTTTCGAATTTCGCAATCGTATTGGAATGGGAGCCCATTCTGCAACTAGTTTTAGAATATACTATTACATGGCATTTTCCGTTAATTATCATTCAATTGAAGTATTGTATTCTACGCTCTTCTAAACATTTTTATTATTATTTATTCGAGTTACAATTTTATTTCCTTGGTGATACCTTGACTCAGTATTTATCAGCAACTTTGAGATCGGCGAGATCACAACGGGGTTACAGCCGTGCTTCGCCGTTTGTCAACCCGTTGAACGTTTCACGTTTGCGTTTTTACAGCTATCACTTCGCCTGGTCGAGGGTTCATTCTCTGGAACCATTTTTCCGTACGTTGCTGCTGCCACAGCTCCTCCTGTTCACTATCCTATTCAGCAGAGCCCAACTTTCTGCCGATGGTTTTATTTCAATATATTTGAGGGTGAAACACATGTCATTGTCACATAAGACGATATTTTTCTGAGGCCTGCCCAGTCTCGGAATTTTTTCGTTACTCCCGTATTTTCCTGCCAACACCTCAGATTAAACCGAACCCTTCTCCACTGCCTAACAGCTACCCCTGTAGGAGTGTAGGAATCAGTCAAGCCGCTACAACCTTGTAAAACCTATTATGGCTGGCGCCCGAACATTTATTAACAGAAAATGTGATTGCGCCCTTGAAGTCTTCCCCCTAAATAAGGGATCTCCACACATATGAGTTGTTATAAGACACGTATGAGTTATGAGGGTGACATAGGCTTCCTTACCTGAAGAAACTTCATTCTTAGGGAAAATAATGTTTGAATTCAAGAAATCAACGATTTTTTGCCTAGCGCTCGCCGGCAAAGCGGGTAATCCTTGGACTGGAATCATATAAACAGTATTCTCACAATAAATAAAGTTTCTTCAGAAAAAAAGCATAACCAATGTTACACACACAATTCATACAAATCTAATGACACCTCATATGTTAACATCCTTGAAGTCGGACTGTAGAGCGTGGCTAAGAAATGGACATACACATATACATTACTATGAAAAAGCCTTTTGTAACTCAATATAGTGAATAGCTTTGCACGACCTGGAGTTTTTTCATAAAAATTCAAATACGTTAGCTCTTAGAGCAACTTTCGATTAAGATTCGATATTATTTTTAGATCAGTTACGGACATTTTCATTAAGTAAATATTTATCGATGGGGTAAACACCGATATTATTTCACATATTGTCTGAAAAGTCACTAACCATTCTTGCTGGTCCTTTTAGTGGTTGAAGCTGCTGAAGTTTGGCCACCATTGTTAACCAATAAATTGACTTGACCAAAGTTCAATATTGAATTTGTAGTGGAACCATTGGAGAATCCATTTAAATGCGACAGGTCGGTAGAAAAATTATTGACAGCTAAAACAAAATACTTGCCTTATTAATGTGGGCGTTCAATGTAGTGTGTTTTTATTTCAAGTTGCATTTGAAAATGGTTTCACTTTGAGAACTGAAATTTTGTGGGTGAACTCAGAAAGGATTGGAGTTCTTGATTAAATAATTTGAATCGATTTCATTCCGAAAGTTCGTTTTTTTTCTTTCAAAAATAGAAGAAAATGAGCCAACTCATGCTTCTGTTTTATTTCAACAGAAAGACTCATGAAAATAGTTCAACATCCGATTAAAAGTGAATCTACAGATAATTTCGTTCAGAAAAACAACTTGAAATACGGAATTGGCAGAGAATGGCCAAATTCAAATATATGGCGGGAAAAAGTTCCTGCTTTACCCACAAATTCGCTTATTTCATAGTTCGGCGATTTTCGGATAGAGAGCGCCATTGTACATTTCATTCATAATCAAAGAGATATTCATAGAACTTGATAGTGATAATCATATATCTAATCATATATCTAATAACATCAATATGGATCATACCCCCGCTTTTCACAGTCACAAAGTGAAGCCAAATCTTTGGTAAGGCTTGAGTTGCACGCTTGCGTCAACTGGAAATTCAAAAATTGCGAGAAATTTAGCGGTAATGTTTATTCTGAAAGACAACAAGAAAATAGATATCGAGAATGAAAATATGTCACTTAAATACTTTCAGTTCAATTTTAGAATATGAATAGGAGTTGACAATGATATTTAGGACTTAGAGAAAACGGAATAAAGCCATTAATTGAAACATTTCGCAATGAGATTGTGAGGTTATGATCGAAAGTATTCACATGAAGTTAAGAATGACATACGTTTCACGACATAATACGATGTGTCAGAGAGAGACGGAATTAAAAAATAGTTATTTATGTAATAAGGATCATAAAGACGATCATTATGGTACAAGTCGTGAATGTTATCGGGCGAGGCGTAGACGAGTCCGATAACACGGCGTGTGCCATAATGATTGTTTATGATTCGTATTACATACAAAATTTTATCTGATGGCATTTATATCAATACATTTTCGAAAAATTAAAAACTGCATTTTCGACATGTCACAATGACAACTATTTTTAAAGGAGTAAATATTGTGTAGTTTCAAATATTATAGAATTTCATTATGGTACTTAGTCCCATAATGAATTCATTATGGTACTTAGTCCCATAATGGGCTTCCTTATGTCATCAAAATTGAGTGACATAACGTTGTCATTATGACATGCCATCAGATAAATATTTTTATTCTCAATATTGCCGCACAAGCGCAGATCTGGATTGTTACCAAGGCCCCGCTTCAGTTTTGATTGGCTCATGGCCCATATAGGAATTATTAGATATATGGTGATAATGCATGTTTATGGAGGTATTCCATAAAATGGACGGTGGCGCCTCTATCGAATGATCTTTCCTACTCGTTTTAAACGCCGACCTTAATCTTGTAGAAAGAATGTTCGTAGACGAAAACGCCACACTAGCAAAATCGCGTTGTGGGATGTTTGAACAAGAAAAATAGTGGAAAATCGATCACCTTTTTTTTTACTCTCTAACAGTATTGAAGGAATCTGTTCACAGACAATAAAACTCCTGGAAAATTTCCTTAAATGTTTTCCATTGAGAACTATAAAATATTTTTTTCTGATACTGGATCGATGGATTTTCCAATGAGAAAATACCACAAAACCCCGAAAGAGTGACAATTTCCAAAAAAATCATAATTTCTATGAATCCAACAAAACCCCGAAAAAGTGACAATTTCCAAAAAATTAATAATTTCTATGAATTCGAATATTGAGGAAATGGATAAATAACAAACTGCACTGAAGATGGTTTCTGTCTGATGTGTAGTTTTCACGTTATTAAAAATTTAGAGCATCTTGCAAAATGTGCCGATTCAAAGGAGAAAGGGAAAATGCTAGAAATTGCACTTGAACATTGAGTTTAAATATATTAAAACCCAATGACTTGAGGCAGAGTCTGTGATGACTTGTTGTCGCAATATCCTTACTCTAATCAGACTACACCTACAGCCTACAGTTCTTTTGGCCTGACCATCCTGAACTGAAGGTTTACTCCAATAAAAAATAAAAATATTGGTGGTGTTACCTTTGTTCTTTATTGCTTCTTGAGAATCAACTAAAATATCAGAGGACATGATCGCATTAGCTGTCGCCATTTTATAATTTTGCAGAGTTTCACGCTGAAATTAAGTTATGTTGCTCAAATTTCATAAAACAATTTTCATTTGCCTTACTTCCTGCTCTGTTGTTTCTGAAGCAAAATCCCCTGTTGTATTGAAATTTTCCTCTTCTAATTTTTTACTTTCAATGGTATCATTTTTCTCTATATTCTTCTCCTTAGGAGTAACTGCAATAAAATATTATTTTTTTATATAAATTCTTGGCTAGTTTAATAGTTCCTTTATGAATTCAATGAAATGAGGTGATTGGCTAATTTTGCAGAAGAAACTCTCTACAATACTAGGAATTTCAAAATTAGTTTTGAGGAACTTACCAGCAGGTGCACAATATTTCAAAAATCCACTGGCTGTACCATTTAGATAATACTGCACTGACTGTCTGAATCTAGAAGCCCTTTTATCATTTGAACCCCCAAAAACAGCTTCAACCAATGAATCCATGGAAGTAGGTTGTGGCAAATTTTTTATGTAATCAGCTAAATGTCTAATATTAGCTTCAATTTTCACCTTAAAGAAAAAACTACTCAACAAAAAACAATATCTGTGAAATTCCGGCTTATTAATTTGTCATGTTTATTAATTAGTCACACTCAATAATGATTGCCCCTCAGGAAAAATTCATGAAGGATTTGCCTTGAGACATAAACATTTCCATTAGGAATACAAGCAGAATTTAAGACCACATTTATTTATTCAGTCATAATCACATAATCAATGCTGATCACTGAATACAGGGCCTGGTTCATTCAACCTTTCTAAACCTCGTATGATCTAACTGCAAAACATTATGTGTATGCAAAGTGCAATTTTTTCATGCTTGAACATGAATCATTAGTCCAGGCACAGTCAATATGAAACATAAGTCTCTTTCTTACCAAATCTCCTTTTTCTTTATTGTCATAAGGAACATCAATCAAGCCAATCCTTCTATATAAATCTTGTAAGCTTGATTCAGACAAAAGAAAATTGCCTAATAAAGCTGCCATGACACAAATTTGCTCCTGGGTTAATTTAAGAGTTTTTGTCAACTCTTTCACCATATATTCTTTAGTCTCCAAGGAACCCTACAGAAATATCCAATTTTTATGATCTAATAAAATAAATACTTGTGAACTTGCTTCAAATTTATAGATATACATATTGAGGGATAGTCTGATTGCAAAAAATTATAGAAGCAACCCAGATTTCCCACAGTCCAGTAACAAAGATCCCAGATCTTAGCCTGATCATCCACGATTAGCTTGATGGCAAAAATAAAAGTGACCTGTCAAATATATTTTAAGGTTAGTGCTGGTGGTCAAACAATGGGAATTTAGCTTTGCTCATGTAGATAATAAAAACGTTTATTGGCTTAAAACATTGCTTCATGGGGATATTTCTTTGGTATTTTCAGTCAACCTTACTCTCAGGAATATCAAACCAGTAAAAATTATTTAAATCAAGTGCATTATTATTAAAAAGGCCATAAATGTGCAAGTAGTCCAAATTAAGAACATTTTCTTGAGTATTTTGGAACACCCACTGAGTGTAAATTGCTGTATTGTCCACATATCAAGTGTCTTCTTAGAAAAGAAGAAAAATTTGGTCAGCAATTATCCAGACGTGACAAATTCGAAGATAAGAAACTGAAGTAAACATTTTTTTGTAGATACTGAAATAAGCAGAATTCAGTTTATGTTATATGCAAAACTGATAATTGAATTTTATATTATATAAAAGGATAAAGAAGTAACAGGATAAATATTCCTTCTCCAAAACTTCCTCTACAATCTCTGTGAGCTTTGGGTAAAATTTTCTTCGTCAGTGTTGATTCAGGATATTTTTTGATATTACAAAGCATAAAAACTTACTGCTTCACTCATTAAATACATAAAATAATATAATTCCCCATATTTACCACTAACAAGCAACCTATCAGAAACATTTTGAGGTTAACACTGGTGGAATAATCACGTAGTTTGGATGTCCTGGTTGAAAAACACCCCCTTTAATTTCTGAAGAAATTGGTTCAACTTACTTTATAGGTTAGTTTCAAGTTTTCAGAAGAGAAATATCTTGGAGGATCAAAGGCAGCATATTCTGCATCATCTGCCAATAATCCATGAAATCCGTACTCCCTACAGTATGCAATCACCTCCTGATGATGGTCATCCATAGTGCACATCTAAAAAGTGACATGAAATACATGAATACTAGGATAGTTCCCAAGACAAAGTGGCAAAATTTGATGCACTCAAATGAAAACTCCGGAACTATAAGAATTACTCACCACTGTTATACCCAAATGTCTCAAAGCCATTCTTAGAGCTGACCTCAGACATGTTGGTGGGATCCACCAAACTTTTGGTGGTGGAGTTGCCTTACTATTCAAGTGTTTTAAAACACTTGCAACCCTTTGCCTTATATTTGCTTGCTCAGCAACCCACTCATTCATTCTACATGATTCAATTGTTCCATTGAATACCACAGCCAATTCAATACCTCCTGGTTCAATAGCTTGGGTTAAAAGAGATAAAAACTGTACCATACGATTCCATTGTCCCCCGCATGCCCAATCTGTAAATTCATTATGCACCCTTCCAGTTCATCAACTTCTTTCCTATTGATTTACCTGAGAAGTAGCCCCCATATAACCTGTCCAAGCAATTTTCAGCATCAACAATAAGTTTCAATTTGTTACCAATAGGCCTTATTTTACGATTGGTGTTGTGCGGCTGTTGTCTTTGAGTAACATTTCTTGCAATCTTCAGTAAATCAACAGAAACCGCTCCACCTTCCAAGTTTGGACTCTCTAAAAATCTTTGTAGCTGTTCAACACCCATTGTGATTTCTGGAGTTAATTCTTATTGGAATAGGTGATATAAATATAATTCGTTCATTTTGAATCTGGAATATTTTTTCAATTATAAGCCGTGTAATAACAAAATACATATCTAAAATTATTCCGAAATGTTTGAAATGCAATATGGCGGATGAGCGAACTTGAAATTGTTCACTTATATGCCTCATATACAATATAACAATTGAGAAAACAGTTAAAACTTCTTTGAAATGTAAAAGATTGAGTAAGATACCACTGGAAGTAAAAATTACCCGAAATCACCTAAGAAAATGAAGGTTTGCCGGTGTTCGATTTTGCACTGATAAAACCGGAAAATGAGTATTCAACAATCCATGGCTCAACAGGCAATGGAATTTATTCCTTTATAGCAATGAGCATGAGGGGTTGTTTGCACAATTCATCAATTAAACATACACAAATATTTATTTTTCACATTACACAAGACAACACAAAATCATTTTAATTATTTTTATTGTAAACGGAAACGACAAATGGATTGACAAATTGTGACAGATAGGACTGACAAGGAGAGAAGACTGAACCACTGAATTTAATTCCTTAAGGGTCGGATCACAAAGATCCGAAAAAGTACCGTTTTTTCGCGAATCACTCTTTAGTGTGACGTCAGTCCGCCGTTATTCTGTGATCCTGTATCCAAACAAAACATTTTAAAACTATTGGAGTACCTTCGTTAAACTGCTAGCGGATTCGGAAATTGATATTTTAAATCTCTAAATTCCGAGCTAAATTCTCAATTCCTCGAATCTCAAACTCGTAATCACAAAATTAAACTGATCCAAGATGTTTCTTGTAAATTGAAAATGATCAGAAAACCAGAAATTCGAACGGTCATATTTGCGGAACCCTGGTCGAATTTAGCCCATTAATGAGATCGCCTCACTCACTCAGGATTATTCAAATCCGAGGTGGACACTATACAATTACATTGTACCAGCATAGTATGGAGACTATATCTTAGACTTCCCTTATCTAAGGACTATATACTGTGTCTATACTGTGGTACCAGGCTCCACGGCATAATATATAAGTTCTGACCCCCCCCCCCCCCAAGTCATGGCTACGTGCCTGATGTGGGTAGTACCTAAATTTGAATATTTCGTGGAATAAAAACACCAATTATAAAAGTAAAGATTTGTGATATATCAAGTTATTTATTTAGTCCATGATTTTCCTATATTCCATTTGATCTTGGTACATCTTCAAAAAGACCTTGTACTTCTTATCATGAAAATCAAGGAGACGTTTATCTGGGCGAATGACGTTTCCACTCCCACCCATTTTTCTGATGGTAGTATTCATATCTCCGAAATAGCCAGCAGCTGAAGCGGCCAAGATGGATGAACCTAAAAGAACAGCCTCAGGTTCTTTCGGACAAACCACCGGCATATTCGCAACGTCGGTCTGTGTTTGTACGAAAAGTTTGTTCTTGCTCAAACCTCCACATATCAAGATGGTCTTCAAATTGTGCCCAGATGACCTCAGACATTCTATAATGTGTCGTGTTCCATACTGAAATCAGAGGACATCAAAAAACTGATATCATAGTATCATACAGGGTTAGATTTGGTTTAAAATTAAAAAAAAAAGAGCCGAATTAAGGATGGCTCTTGTCTAGGACAATGAAGAATAGTTCACTCTCTCTCTCTCTTAAAAAAAATAAAAATTATAAATTAATGAAAGAAGAGAACAGAATTGGATTTATTTTTAAGTCGTAAAGTCAAATTATAGTAGAACTCGTGTGGTGTGTGGAATAGGGTTCCACATTATAATTTTTTTCTGTGAAATCTTAGTGTATTATGCAAAAAAATTCCATTTCGGGAAAACCGGTTCAAATGAAGAAAATGGACAAAATGGTCTCTATACCATTTATCTTTGAAAACCAGTCGAATAAGCAGAATTTCAAAAACATCTCGATCACAATCAGAATTTTTTTGTTGGAAAAACGGCATTTTCAAGCAAAATTGCCAAAGTGTATCTACTATTGGCCGTATATGAATGCGTCAATAGGTTATTGAATACAACTTTCTACTTCTCCCCATGCTCTGGCTCTGGAGTCTGGACCCGCATTTAAATTAAATTCGAACTTACGGATAATGCTTGTATAGTAGCCATATATAATAAGGCCAGGTCCTCTTCAGATTTTCCAAGATTCAAGCCAACAACCTGAAATTAAAGAAACAGAATGGAAATTTCGACTTAAAAAATCATTAACATGAAAAGCTATTGAAAATCCTGGAGTTATAATTGAAAAAATTAACGTATGGTCCTAAAGTTTTGGGAAAAATTTCAAAAGCATTTAACTCTGACTTGAATAATCTTATATTTTCATCAAATTATTCAACAATACAACAATTTAACTTAACTATCCTTATTATAAATCAAAATTCAAATAACAGACAAAGGACCATTATTTTCGATTTGCCTAATAATTCCCCTGACACGTGGCTCCTCAATCAGACCAGGTGAAATTTTTCTCAAAACTTTAGGACCATACGTTAGTACCTGTGACATATTTTAGTTTCAGACTCTGAAGAAAAGAATGATTTAAATGAAGACTTATGACAGTTATGACTATGTGCGATAAAAGAAAATACTTACGGAACCCCTCAGCGTTGTATCCGCTAAAGGTGATCGATTCCCATGAAAATCAGGCCAAACATGAATATTTTTGGCTAAGAAACTTGGCGATAACAAATTTTCTCTTTGCGTCATACTATCTAGTAATTCCGAGAGGTACTCCTGAATATGCCTGAAAAGTATAAAAACAGCTTATTTCAGTCGTTTGCAATAAATTAAATATTTTCATTTAATCTAGCCTTTCATGCAAGGTACTTATAAGTGGCTATGAACAATGATGGACCCTGGGGTACTACCCTGAGGTACTACCCTGAGGTACACCTCACTTTATCTATAAAGGCCCTGAAATTTCTCCACTTTTCCCTCTAACTTCTCCCTTTGAATATCATCTGGATCTGAACCACTTCGACGCCTTATCTGTAAGTCCCAGCTCAGGGCCGATCCTAGGGTGTTGGCCGCCCGCGTGCAGAATCCTTATGTGCCGCCCCAAAGACAAAAAAAAAATATATCTTTTTTAGACATATATTGTTTCACACACTAATAAGACTTTTATATACTAGACCTTAAAACTTCGTCTTATAGGCGTTGAACGGTTTTGGGAATAAAAATTACTCGGCACTCTGCACAATAATCCTTTATTCCCCCTAACTAAATGGAAAACAACACTTTTATCAACTTTTCGATTTACAAATCACACAGCGGAGAATAGTGTTACACTTTATAATATGTAATGAAAAATTCCTATTGAATTGGATTCTGAAAAACTTAAGGCATACATTCATGCTCAAAGATCTAGTTGGGACTATTTCCCCTTGGTTCCCCTTATTCCTTGTCGACGGGCTTCGAGAGCTTTTTGTCGAGTCGGAATTATCCGCTGACGGATTTATGATAAACAATAAACAACGAGCAGACATTCTCGCGTTTATCTTGAGTTGCCTAATCTATGTCTCTGACATATATCTATAAAAAAAATCTTCAATGGGCATCCTTTTATTGTTAGGAAAAAACTGTATATATTTGATTTAAGGGAGGGGATAACCCCGTTACTTTTCCCGTAAATATTTTGATGATCCCTCTGCCCTCCGACATCTTCTCTAAAGATTTTTATGTTATCTTACACAATAAGAATGCAATTTTCATACACGCATATATATTTTTGATACTACTGTAGATATTCGTGTACTTGATGATGTATCATGTACTAGATACATGATACATCCCTTTCAACAAAATAGAAAATATTCGATAAAAAAATATGTGATATAGGAAAGTAAAACGAACTGAATACTAAAAAAAACAAACTTGATATGTCACGAAATATGTGTACAAACAGAAAAAAAAGTTTTTTATTCATTGATTTCACCCAAATAAAAAAACACAAACAAACAAACTAATATATAACAAAAAGTATAAATACGAAGAGGAACAGTCTTTTATTCAGTCCGTAATGACTACTGACTAGTATGTATAAACAGGTACCTATAAAATAACTTTCCTAGCTTTTTGAGAAGCTAATAAATCAATAGTTTGGCTCATATCGACCCAGCTTATCCGAGGGACCTATATACCGTTCTGACGTTCAGTTCAAAACGCGATTCGGGATTTCTCACCATAGAGACCACCAATTTATATTTCACTATTATTCAATTTGAAGAGTTCTTTAAGTCGAAAAGTTCATAATTTTCTTTTTCGTCGAGTGAAAAAGAAAATATTTTTTTTTCCCTTCTTAGTGACTCTATATGCATAATTCTAACTTTCCGACCTAGATTATTTTTTTTTATGAATTTCCACACAAAATTTAACACAAAAAGTTTTTTCCAATCGCTTGAAAACCGATTTCAGTAAAATTAAAATTGAACGATCATATAAAGTGCTGCCACCTAATCGACGAACTTGGATATTTCCATCTATCTGGCAATACTGCACATTTTAGGATGCACTTTGGGGCTTTCGGTAAATACCAGAGGCAAATATTTATTGTTTTATTGTAAGGCATCAGTGAAAAGTGTGAAAACATGTGCTTTATTATTTCTGTTGGACCGGCAAGCCGAAAGCAAATTGGTTCGGTCTTTACGTTTTTAGATCTTGTGACGAGAGACGAGAGTCGTGAATTTTCACTTGATCTTTATTTAATTCTTTCATAACGTCATTCAAAAACTTATGTTCATCAACTTCTGTAAAATAATCTTGGTAATACATAAATATATTTGTCTGATTTTGATTTTATTCATTCATCTCAAAAATCCAAATCAATAAATTGGTGTTTCTAACAATTGGATATTTTGTTATGTGATGTTTATCCTTCATAGATTTTTTCTATGGCTAGCTATGATGGGATCAGAAAATTCTCGAGATCTTCTAGAATTTCATACAATCCTTCCGCCTTCTTGAATTACCTTATCGTTTCAATTTCATACAATAATGATATTTTCTGATCCATGATCTGAGTCTATGAAAAAACTCATCAAATTTCAAAAACTTTCCGAAATTCTTGATATTATAGTCACTAACATAAAAAAAGCTATTTCAAATGAATTACATATATCGAAAAAATATATGACTATAATACAGGAATTAGTCTAACTTGAATATATAGGTCATAGGATGTCCCCAGTTCGAATGCCTATTAGTCGTTTCTGGAGAACTGGACATATTTGAAATCTGAGAATTGAGATTATCATATTGTTCGAAATTTTCTATTTAGCTAAAATATTTTTGGAGCCTGTGCGCTCTTGGTTATACAACACGTGAAAATAGATTTGTTAAAAATTTTTTTTTCAATTTTTTCCTCTGTTAAGTACCTATTCAATTCTGAATAAGTCCTCATAACATCAAAGTAGAAGAACGTGGAAATGCCATGCATCTTTTGAATTTCAGAAAAATCATCACAGGGTGGTTCAAATTTTGTGTCGAAAACTATGATCGAAAATTGGCCATAACTTATATTTTTCAAATTAGAACCCTATTTTTTATGATTGCGTTGGATTCTGCAAAGAAAAAATAATGATTTTACTCCAATAAAAAAATGAAAAAATCTTAGAGAACTATCATCATTTTTTTTCGCACGATTGAACGCTATCATAAAAAATGGGATACTCATTTGAAAAACGATTTTCGATATTTTGTTCTCTGACGAAAAGTTTCATATACCTTTATTGATTATTTGATTATTTGATTGTAACTAATAATGTAAATAAGAATATACAATTCCTCTGATACAGCATCTCATAGATACAATAAACAAATTTGAATTCATAAAAAAATTTAGTTTAGGTTTTGAGTCTCAATCACATTTTTTTTACTGTAGGTTCATATGTGCATGATTTTACCCGAACCTAAATTACAACCAAAACAGAAATTCGCAATAAATTCGTACAACCAAGAAGGAGTAATATATTCTTATTTTGTTCCTTCACATCTACCAACACAGGTAACATTCCTGTCTGTTGCTCTTCAGCTAAAATCAATATTATAGACCGCAACCTTGAAAGTGGGAATTTCCTCAGTTTTAAGGAATTCCCTAGTATTTCTTTCCATCTGGTAAAACGTAAGGGTCTCTGTCCTATGGATTTACAGTGTTGTCGGCAGTTTCCTAAATAATTCCACTTCATTCTCGAATATACGAGGGCATTCGGCAACTTCCGTCCTCATTTGGTAAAGGCTGTACGTAACAGAATTCTCGCATGTGGAAGAAAAGGATGGTAAATACGAGGAATGTCTGAGATATCTTCGGACGTCCTGAAAATCGACGATTTCTTAGAGGTGGTGAGGGGTAGGAAGTAGGTAGACTTTGACGTACGCGTAGAAAGCTCCGCACTATAAACCCCTCTTAACAAGCAGATAATCGTGTCTCCAACAGTCAAAAGCCTTGGAGTTGGAGAAATCGAGAAAAAGGTCCACAATAACCTCGAAGTATTCCAGTGCTGTTATGTCCTTTACTAAACTATATATTGTATTTTGTGATGATTTTTTCTTTATCCAGGATGAGTTTTTGACTTGTACATATATTTTAACTGTAGATTCCTCTCATTAAACGAAAAACTTTTTTCCTATACCATTTTTCAAAATTCGGTTTCGTTTGAAAAATACAGGGTGTCGAAAATCAATTAAATTAACACTTTTCTTTCCATATCTTCGGAACTGTTATTTCAAATGAACTGAATTTGGTTGAGTGAGTACTCTCTATTCATATGCATATGGCTCAATCAAAACTTATTCAATATTTCCTCTGGTATAAAAGTTACAGCGTAGCCGATTCATAAATTCATTCAAAAATGCTACTCGAGAAAGATGAACGGTCCATATTTTCGAAAGAATCAATCATTTTAGAAAATAACAGTATCATTATGTTTTTTTAATAAAACGCGTCGTTTTCGAGTTATTATTATTTTATCGAATAAAATTTGATGAAATAATCACGAATCTCAAGAATTATCTGGATGCTTCTAATTTTGAGTCGGAATGGTGATAAACGATTAGATAGGTATATATGATCATGATTATGTGGTCAAATTCAATTCTGTCCGAGTCCGACCTTAAATGAAGGACCATAGAGGCTTGAAATTTTCACGGTAGGATCTTTAACAATATTTAGTTTTGCAAAAATTCTACTCCGCTCTGGACTGTCATCACAAAAACGTAAGTTTATCTCAATTACATCACAAGAATGTCCTGTACCTACATTACCTTTTGCCAATCCTACTTCTTATCTCGGATGCAGCTGGATGAGTTTCAATAACATGATCTATCAATTTTCCTGTAGCACTTTGTCCTCCCTCATTCAACCACATACCAGGAATCACAGCACTATAATATGGTCCCCATACCCCTGTACAGAATATAGGATTATCAGCAACTACCATATGACAAGTGGAGGTGCCGCAAATCATACCTGGAGGAGGAAATAAGTATGAGATAAACATAAAAGGGAATATGTCACTCTAGTAATATACGACTTTGTATCCAGAAGAAGCCCATGGAAGATCAATGTTGGAATAATTCATAGTAGTCCATTGGAATACAAGTTGGTGACAAATGAATAATGAATATACCCATGCATAGACTTATCATAGACTTGGGATAATATGTCTATGGATATACCCATGTCCCCATATCAATTAAATGTCCATGGTTTCACAAAAACTGAAATTCCAAGATGATATGAGTATTTGCAAACACACTTACTGAGCCTTGTAGAAAAATGTCCGTCGAAACCATCTACGGAACACCCAATCATTCCGAGCGCACCTGCATGAGCATCAATCATAGAGGTACCCACTGGTGTGCCTATTTGAAGCCCAATTTCCTCTGCAGCCCTCTTAGATAAACCATATTTAATTGGAGATCCAGGATTCTGTACACATGAACCGATTTTTTTCCAGTTGTTGAATTCAAGATCATCCAATCCTATTTCTCGCAAAAATGACGAGTTCCACCTATGACTGCCATCTTCGGATGCCTCGTAGGTCCATTTGCATACGAGTGAACACAAAGATCTAATCAAAAAATGGTTCGAATTAGTGAATTGTTTTGGCTCCAGGTTCTGCATACATAATGAAATCCTCTTTCAAATATATCGCGCGCAAAGTAGTACCCACATGAATTTAGGGTAAGTCACGAGCAACTCTACAGGGTGGGCAAAATGCGTTGTCTACTGAAGGGATCTCGAGAACAACAGCAGCTATAAGAAAAGTGAAGACACATTTATTAGCGCTTTTACTGACTAATCCAAATCTATAAACAAATCCGGCCGATCGTTCATAAATTTTGAGTTATTTCATTAACAAAAATGGAGAAACTGTCATTTTCATGAATGCTGAATACCTCGTGCTTGTTTGAACTCGTATTCGAAATCTGTCGTTACATTCAACGGGCACATTTTTATACGTAATTCGAATATAATATGAATTAATTTCTCAATCCTTTTATTTTCGAGAAATGAGAAGGGTTCATGATTTTTCAAATATAAACTTTAGTTTTTGCTGATTTCAAAAATTTATCATATGTAGCTACTCACATAAATACAGGGTGGCCAAGAGATTGACGTCAAAAAGGAAAAAACAGGTCCCTCGTGTCATGGGCTATTCGAATCACCCCCATGTATGTTATGCTATTTTTCAAGGTTTTTGAGTTATGAATTTTTTTATGAACTTTGAGAATTTTCGACTTGACAATCTTAAAAAAGATATTTAAAAAAAAGTACAAGACTTCTCTGTGAAATTCTTTTTGTAACTTAATCTCCATGAGACCATGAATTGTACTTTTATACATAAAATAACCAGATTGATAAAAATTATGGAAATGTAGGTCTCAAGTGAAAAAGTTACGTAAATTGGATTATGATCTGAATTTTCTAATCAAAATATTAAAAATGTAAAAAGGCTAATTCACGGTTTCTTAGTATGCTTAAAAACTGCGCTCAACAGTTAGCTTTTAGTATCATTGATAAAAAATGGTACTTAACACTCTACTTTTGCTAGAATTAGACTTCAAAGTCATCGAGGTGGAAAAAATCAAAGAACTAGACATTTACTACAAAATTATTATTTGCCATTTTAAGATATTTCTGATCAAGTTATGATAGAAAATGCTGAAAATTAATGAATATTAGCTTTAGATGCGGGTCAAGAAAAGTTCTAGATAAAAAAAAGAAAAAGGTATGGCAATAAACCACACATCATAATGTAAATAAAAAGAAATTTATTTATAAAATTTACAGTAGGTGTTCATAGTGGCCACCTCCAGCCTCAATACACATTCTACACTTTCTTAGAAAATGTTCTTTCAATCGCATAAAACCTGCCCTGTTCTCTCTTAGGACACGTTCGGCTTCTCTTATCTTCAGTCGCAGCTCGTCGTCACTCGAACATTCTCGGGAGTAAACAGTTTTTTTGAAATAACCCCAAACGAAAAAATCGATGGGATTAAGGTCAGGTGGGGGACACTTGATTGGTCCGCTACGTCCGATCCATCTGTTCGCGTTTTTGGCGTTGCGAACAATTATTTAAAATATCTGAATGAACACTTTCGAGTTTCGTGTGTTTGGCGTGGTGAACAATTATTTAATTTATCTGAATGTACCACTTCCGCGTTTTTGGTTTTGCGAACAATTATTCAGATTCATGTGAATTTGTCAGTTTCGTGATTATCTATTTCGATAAACTTCTTTTTTTACAACTGAATGTTTTTTTTTATTATACCTGAGTGTTACGTTTTGTTTTCTTATTTCTTCTATTAAACAAGTTTGCAAAAACTTGATGGCTCTCATTTTTCTGATCAATGAAACTAAATTTGTTTCAAATCTTTCATCAACGGCCAAAACACGAATGTGTGTTTTTTCAAAAAAAAAACTGAATATAATCCAAAATTTTGTTGGACAACTTAAATTGGACCTTTTGCAGAGAATATTTGAAGTCACACAAAAACCCTATTTTTCCCAATCGTTATACAAACTTTAAATGCAATTATCTTTATCTCAAAACTGTAATTTTGCACATTCATGGTTATGGCATGGGACCGACGATGTAACAACAGATTTCGAATACGAGTACCTACAGGCGCGTATCCAGGGGGGGGCTATTGGGACTCTAGCCCCCTCAAAAAGATGGAAAAAAGTGGGCTACTTCAACACCGGATGATTCCAAATCATGTGCTTCATCTGCACTTTCAGCTCTAGAGAAATGTAGCGGAGATTTCTATCCAAATTTATACATACCTATTGCTTCGAATATTTGGGTACACTGTGTCCCATTTTGGTTGAGATTGCACTGTATCTCAGCTAGGATTGAAGATAGAGACATGCGGTTATCGCGAACCTGAGTCACATTTTCGTAAAACTTTCAAAGCCACAAACAGAAATATTCCAACTACTGCTTGTTCCTGAAATACAGGGCGAAAACGAAAATGTTCACTTTTGGAAATGTAATTATTTCTTAGGCCCTGTATAAGATAGGAAAAAAATGAATTTTTGTTGAGAGCACTGTTTTTAAGATTGGACACAAACTTGGTATTTTTCAAATGTATCACCCTGTTTATTTCTATTTCAAATTTTCGCAATTTTTTTTCTGAATACATTGATGTATCACAACCCAATCTTCAATAAGTTTTAACTTTGAGAATCAGAAAAATCCAAATTGATGTTTTTGATACTAGGCCATGAATCCTTTCACACATGCATAAAAGTTGAACATGCATAAAATATTGTTTTGTTTATTGCATTCAAGAAAACTGAGTCACAAACAGAGTCAAAACAAATCAATGATGATGGCTGACGGTGAAAACATGGAATTTCAAAATCTGAAAAATATTATATGAAAATATAAAATGTAAGCATTTCGGCGTTATAATATAGATGAGCCCCAACCAAAGAAGCATTCAGAAACACACAAAGGCAATCCTTAATAATTTTAAATGTCGAATTGAAACTGTATGGTTTATGTATAAGACAAAATGGACGACAGTTTGAACAACTTCATTAGATCTATATGTTTATTTTTGGTTTATGGAATAAATTGTCTGATTAGAATCTTGTAATTACATCAGTTAATGTTAAATCTGTACCGATATATTTTTTTGTTTACAACATTTTTAAGTTTATGTTGAAGAGTGATATTTTGAGTGGATGTTCAAAATATAATTGAATAAAAAGGTTCGAATCACATGGCGTTTCGAAAAAGTAATAATTTAATCCAGGTGTGGAAGAATTCATGGCCTACTATTAAAAAACAAACATAAATATGGATTTTTCTGATTTTTGAAGCTATAATTTATTGAAGATAAGGTTGCGATACATCAAGGTATTCAAAAAAATCGCAAAAATTTGGCGTTTAAATATACAGGGTATTCCATTTAAAAAATACAAAGTTTGTGCCCAATCTTAAAAACAGGGCTCTCAATATCTCTTATAAACCGTTTTAATTTTTTTTCTATCTTATACAGGGCCAAAGAAATAATTACATCTCCAAAAGGGAACATTTTCGTTTTCGCCCTGTATTTCAGGAACAAGAGTAGTTGGAATATTTCTGTTTGTGGCTTCGAAAGTTTTACAGAAAAGTGATACAGGGTCGCGAAAATCGCATATCTATGGCAGAAAACCGCTTGAACGGATTAGCTCTAATGCACATAAATTACGAGATAGTCATAGATACAGAAATGGTTGTGACCAGATTTGCTAATGCTGTCGCTTGGAACTTTTATTTAATAACTAAAAACTAATAAACCCTTGGATGATTCAATATTAATTTGTTTTTTGAAGATTCATATTTACAAGAAATAAATGCATGCTTTAATATTTTCTTATTCGTTTTTCCTGATTTCTTATGGTTAAAAAACATAACTATTTTTGGATAAAAGCTGAGCCCCCCCCAACACACCTTTCTGGGTACGCGCCTGAGTACCTACAAACAAGCAGCATGAAAATGACAATTTCTCAATTTTTGTTTATAACTCAAAATCTATGAACGATGAGCTACAGAGCTACGACGTATAGAGGCTACCTAGGTATAAAGGTCAATTGTCCATTAAAAGTGTTTCATCCTCTTCATTAGTTTTATACAGGGCGATTTTCGGTGTTCACCGAAAATTTCGATCCGTAATAACTTTTAAACGGTTATCTTGAATCAATTGGAATTTTCAAGGAATATTGTCTTAAACTATCTTCAGGAACCAACTTGTTCATAATTGTGGAAATCCAGGTCCGGATTTCCTGAGTAGGTATAATTTTTAATTATTATGTATTTTTTTTTCATAGTTTTTTCATGGGGAAATAATCAAGATAAAAAAATGATAATTTATTCAATTATTTTCAATTGATTATTCTGATATGCGTTCGCCAAAATCAATTCTATTGCCTCCGGCCAAAACTATACTTGCGTGCGGTAATGTAACACTTTGCACACTAGTTAGGAAATATCTTCATCAGAATAAAAACCAAAACTTCTACCTCACATCATTCGAAGTAGCCATCCAGGTAAGAAAATCTGGAAGATCGAAAAAGTATCCAGAATGCTTCCAGCACGTTTCAAATAGATTCCTCTTCAACCAGAGAAGTTTGGGAGTTTCCATTTCAAGCGAGATCTTTCCACCGACATATTTTAGCACTTGATGTTCCGTAGAATTTATCTCTTCGGCTTCCCTCTTCGCCCTGTGATCCATCCATAGAATAATATTCCTCTCGTTTTCTCCTGCGTGAATCAAAAATAAAACAACTCCATTTGCCTAAGCCAACAGTTCTTCCCTGCATGGGCGTACCCAGGGGAGGCAGGGGGGCAGCTGCCCCCCCCCTTTGAAGATAAAATAAATGTCAATTTTCCTGGCAAGTGGGAAATAAAAAGAATAGATATTTTCTTGTGCGCTGTTGGGTCCGGATGTTGAGACTCTCTCTCGAGTCTCGAACGAAATTTGCTCGACTGTTACACCCATTATCATTCACTCAATAACTCTAAAATACGATCGAATTTAAATTTACTGAAAAGTATATACCTAAAAGGAAATGATGCGAAATTCTGTGAAGATCGTTTTATAAGAAAGCTGAAAAAATTCAGAAATTTCATTTTCATACCTAACCTATTCGTCAAGTTCGTCTGAAATTTTGCTAAACTATTGAGTCGACATATTTATTCCAAGATACCAGATTTCAGTTTGATTGAATCTGAAATCTTGAATATATTGTGACATTAACATTTCGCATCTGCTGAATCATTGGGTGTAATTTAACCAAGTATTATTTGGATCTACGCAATCAACTTCCAAACCCGCTTCATGAATATCGAATCTTTTTTTTTCCGAAGTTATTGTGCTCTCGAAAGGCCAACCTAAAGCTTATGTTATGATCAACATAAGAATAGAATTCATCATTAAGTTCTTATTTTTGGAAGTCTCCAACTGTTTTCATGGAATCTGTATATGAAGGGTGATTCCACCTTTCACCAATCACCATTCTCTTGAAACTGTTCCTGTGGAGAAATGTTCGCAGTTTATCTTGAAAGGCAACTATGAATGCAATCAGTCACAATGTCTTTTCTTTATTTTTCAAAATTCGACGAAACAGAGAAAAGATGTACCATTTCAGAAAATTTTGACGACGGAGCTCCAGTCCATCTACCGTCTGAATATTGGTGCAATTTAATAATTTATAATTCTTTTTTGGGATGAGTTCATTAGGCCCGAAGAACTGAAAAACTCAATTTGAGTAGGTAAAAAAATAACAAACGTCACTAGAAAACCGGCTCGTAATTCAGTTCCGAGGAAAATATATTGTATTCAGTCGTAATAGTTTATTTCAATGAAATCTGGTATGCAAACTTTTTTTTAATTCCAAGACAAACTCTGGTAATCTTGAAAAATAAAATACAGAAAGAACCTTATGAAGCTAAAAACAACAATTACATAAAATTCAAAATTTTCTGTTTAGACGTTTTTAGTTATCTCATAGTCGGGTCAGAAATATCGACCTCCGAACTTTTCACAAACGATTAATTTTACATCAACGAGAACATTTCAAGCTCCGAAAGAATGCCAGATGTTGTTTTGAGCCAAACACTTTTTTATGCTTTCCTCAGTGCACCTGCTCCGTACGAGTATGGCTTACAGTGTTGCCATTTACGGAGGTGACAACGAACTGAACGTCCCTTGGCTTTATTCCTCCATATATAAGACGGCGCACTAGCGCTGGTGGTATATAGCTGAACTAAAAGATTGTACAGTACATAAATATGGTGCGTTCTGACCTCAAAACGATTTTTTGATATGTTGATCCCTGAAGTCTCCCGAGTCTATAACAATCCAAGAAACAAGGCAAAACGTTGTGACCTCCGATTTCGGAGGTGACAGCGTTATATGTATATGAGGTGACAACGCTTGTTGAGTTTATATTTTGGAGGTGACAATGACAATTAATAACTATATATATCTAGTCAATTTTGATGATTTTTTGTTTCAATATACCCGACCGACCATCTTCTCAGCTATGAGCTGCCCCCCTCTAGCTGAAATCCTGGGTACACCCTTGCTTCCCTGTATTTAGTTTTCAGTTGACCACCCTGTATACCTTTCTTATACGAATGAAAAATAACTGCTACTAATTAATTTCATAAAGCTCCCCAAAAATGTATATTAGGTATTTCAATTTAATTGATTTCTCATCGAATAATCAGGATGGAAATTTCATATCGAATTAATCTGAATGAGAATCGGAAACTCACCTGTTTCGCTTACAGACAGAGGTTTGCCTTCATTACTTAAACAAACTAAAGAACAAGTAGCGTCGAAGCCGATGCCTTTAATATTTTCAGGATTCACACCCGTTGAAACATCCTGAAAGGGCAGAAATAATCTGAAAATTATTTTTTACTTCTCCCATACGCTCTTTTATACATGTTCATGAAGTTACAATTTTTCGCAAGGGTACGTAAAAAATACACTGTTACGCACTAGTATGGAGAACTATGGTATATGAGTATGAGAAATTTTATATGTATTGAAAAATAAATAAATTATGTATTCTTATTATCACGAGTGCAACAAAAAAACATTATATTCATCATGTTTTCTTTTCTTTATGCTCTTTCGTATTTATACATTTTCACAGGGTTTGTCAAATCAAAAACCGACAAAAATATTTTATTTTCTTCATACATACCTTGATACATCTCACGCATGCTGACCAAATATCATCGGAGCTTTGTTCATAAAAATCCAGTCTAGGATTCCAGGTTCGTGTATTAATGACAGATGAACGCACAACTCTTCCACTAGTTGATACCAGTCCTGCCCTGGCACTACCAGTACCAACATCCACCCCAATAAAAAAATCCTCATACATTCTGAACGCAGAAGAACGATATGAAATTCCCTCGATCTTTTTATTAAGCTTTAATATGATTATACTTCTAGACTGAGTTGAATATCATGATAACTAAGCCAAGGTCGAGCGCAAGACGATATTTGTATCTCGTAATGGAATTTTATAAGGTATCGAATGATTTTCCATAACATAGGCGCCCGCGGGGGGTGCCTGTGGGGATTATAGCTACCCGTTAGATTTAATTTGAAGCATTCACCAAAATCTGATTTCAAATATATGTACATGGTATTTATTATTACCAATATCATTGTGGAGCCACTCTCTTACTCTACTTATAATTTGTTTGTTTGTGGATTGTGATTCAGTCTTTGACTATACCTCTCTATATAGTCTATAAGGATTCAGTCCTTATTTTGCTAGAAGGCTTTTCGATTCATCATCGATAAAAGCACTATTCATGGATTTTCAGATTGTTTGGACTAAGAGTAATTAATACTGCAACAGATGCAGCTGAACCAGGCAGTGTTAGTAATATTCTAAGTGCTATCGCAGATGTATTCGGAAATTTAGAAATTAAGTCATTGCCAAAAAGATATTGCAACAGATGAGTTCATTAGACTGGTCTTCTACAAAATGCGACTTTAGTGCAATTATTTCATTAAACAAAAAACAAATCAATACCGCCAATGTCTGACTCACTACTTGCATCATCTTTGAGCTTCAGATGCAGATTTTTACAACAGTTCATCAAATCATCATTGGTGCAGGAAAATATATTTAATTTTTTATTTTGTCATATGTAATACCACTAGAGATGGAATTTTGCCGGCAAAATTTCTCGATTGTAATATGAAAGTTCGTTGCTCGGAAATTTCGCGAATTTGTATCAAAGTTCCGAGCCGTCAGGCGAGTGATTCGGCATGACTATACCAGTATATGTATACGGAAACTTCCTCACTAAAAATGAAAAGAGTGGAATAGTCGCTAAAAAACTGTCAGAGACATAGATTAGGCAAACCAAAATACGCTGTTTACCATAAATCCGTCAACGGACTCGACAAAAACGCTCTTGAAGCCTGTCGAAAAGGAATAGGGGAACCAGGGGAAATAGTCCCAACTAGATATTGGAACATGAATGAATGCATTAGTTTTGAGAATCCATTTCATTAGGCATTTTTCATAACACATTGTAAAGTGTAAAGCTGCGTATAGATGTGCGAGCCGAACCTATCGCGAACCGCTCGCGAACCAATAGCGACAATAATTTGGACGGCATGTCGAACGTATATAGAGCCGCTCGCGAACCGTTCGCGCCGATCCATCGATAGTCGTGTTTTTTAGCTGCGTATACATGTGCGAGCCGAACCTATCGCGAACCAATCGCGACAATAATTTGGACGGCATGTCGAACGTATATAGAGCCGCTCGCAAACCGTTCGCGCCGATCCATCGATAGTCGGTTTTTTCACGAACACAACGCGAGCCCAGTGTAAATTTGGACGGCGGGCGCGTAGACAGGTTCGTCAGTTTTTACTAATATCATTATTTTTATCATGGAGTGGTCAGAGGAAAGAACTATTCAGCTTATTGATATTTACAAAAGTAAACCTTTATTGTGGTATCCTAAACACGAGGATCATTTTAAAACGCATTTGAAAGAGGATGCATGGAGGTAAATCGCCACTGCTATGGCGGAGAAGTCTTTCGATTACTTTTCTTCCAAAAAGGCCATCAATATAGTCGCACTACTCATTACCAGCATCGCATAATCTTCGGAAGACATGGTTAGTAGTTACTAGTAGACAAGTACGAACGATAGGACTGCCAGATACTGCTGGTATTTCGGTAAGTTAGTTGGTGGTTCGCGTCGGTATTGGTTCGCGAGCGGATCGCAAGTGTGGACGTGAAATTAACGAACATGACACGAACACTTCGCGAGCGGTTCGCGATAGGTTCGGCTCGCACATGTATACGCGGCTTTAGGTACATCATTCTCCACTGTGTGAGTTGTAAATTGGAAAGTTGATCAAAGTGTATTTGTTTTCCAATTAGTTAGGAGGAATAAATGATTATCGTGCAAAGTGCCGAGTTATTTTTTATTCCCAAAAACATTCAACGCCTATAAGACGAAGTTTTAAAGTCAAGTATAAAAGTCTTATTAGAGTGTGAAACAAAAACCCTTAGACAAGTCTAAGCAAAAACCAAATACGTCATTGAATGCTTTCAACTCCTCGAATCTTTTCTTCAACGAAATAGGTAATGAATTATGGTCTGAAAAGGCCTACAAATATGTACATGAAATTTGCATTAAACAAAATCGATATATCAAAATGATGAATCTATAGTGCATTAATCGAAAATTTAAATTGACCATATTCACCGTCGCCATATTGTTGTGCGACAATACCAACTACCCAGGGTCCTCAACATCGAATAACGAAAGTCACTAATTTCTTAGGACCGCGAACGTTAAATGGAAATATTTTGGTGTCAGTTTTTTTATTTTTAGATCTATTTCTTGCCGAACAATTACTGACACAACAACCATGGCCTCCACTTTACTAATATCTAGCCATATTTCCTGGATTTTATCACAAAATACGTAACCAAAGTTTACCACATATTTTATATAACCTCTCATACCACACACCATACTAATAGACGAGTCCCTTCATGCTGGCCAACTGTTTAAAATTGCCTGAAAATCACTTCCCTTTTTTTCGCAATGATTCAACTCTTACCTGAAAGCTTTAATCCTAATGAGTGTATCCTGAAAATATTAGATGTCACGAAGGTCTTCATCAAAAGCTATAAATTTTTGTTTTCTTAGGGTTTCATCAATGGAAAATAAATATCCCCAACAAAATGTTTGAATGGAGAATTTAAATTTTTCGAATCAAATTAGGATTTCGCTTGAGTTTGTTTTTTATAATAACTTTTCTGATGAGAGATGTTTCTATTAACAGTGTAAAAATGATTCAAGATACTGCAGAAATATCAAATCCAAATTTCATTAATTTCCGAAGAAGGAGCACTCGTATAAAGACCTGTTGCAAGATGTAAAACTGATTATTATAGGTGTTTTCTTTGGATTCGTAGAGATCATAGGAAGACTTTCAGTGAATTAATGTATTATTAACCCTGTATTGTGGAGTTTATTAAATATAGGTGCATAATTGGGTTTTCGCTTTTAATTGGATAGAAATTCTACAATGAATTAGGGAAATAAATGATTGTTTTTAATGTTCTTTATTTGCATGGAAACTTACTACAGAATAACAACCCAATAGTATTTACAACTGCCATAGACTATGATCTGGATGTGAATAAGTTCTGATGCCGCATGAGAAATTAGGATCATTGTACTGGAAAATCATTATAATGAAGTATCACTTTGAAATCATAGTATATTCTAAATATGTAAAGTGGTAAATTCATCAATTCAACATCAGAACATGGCCAGTGTATACCACATCTCAAAATAATGAATACAGACAATATATTTACTAAAAATATTGTTCGCAGTTGATTGAGAAACTCCCTTAAAAATGGCTACTTCACAAACAGTTTCAGTTTTAATAATACTAGAACTAATCTCTCTGGAGCAATTTATTTATGGATTTTTCAATCTGGATATAAATCTGAAATTAACTCGACATAATCATCCATGTGAAGGGAACAAACACATATATTCTTTGCAGCAAGGTTCCCATCCATAGTTTGTCTATCCATGCTTTTCTCCAGTCCAATTTATGCAATATGCCAAAGGCATTAGTGATATTCGGTGTTGAGGCATCTTTCTCAGGAAATTTATCAAAACGAACAGCCGTGTTTTTACTTTTCCTTGAAGAGCAATTGAGAACAGTTTTTTCCAGTACTAGTACTTTGCTTACATTGTTATATAATCATCTACTGGCCCAAAATTCAAATATATCATGAGGATTGAAACATAAAAATCTTTTCGTGCAGATACCTACTTCACCTTTTCTGATTTCCATCTTACAGAAAGATGAAGTCACAGCTCAGTACCTCGAATTACGAGGATCATATCCCTCAAGAATACCTGAAACAGCCATTGATTTAGAATAGATATTCTAATTTCTAAGTCAATGAAAACAGCTTAGGAGCAAGTAAAAATATAAACAAGTCGTTTTCTAGGTTGGAAAGTCATAGATTGCCATTAATGAAAACATAAGAAAACAAAAATTTATAGCTTTTGATGAAGACCTTCGTGACATCTAATATTTTCAGGATACACTCATTGGGATTAAAGCTTTCAGGTAAGAGTTGAATCATTGCGAAAAAAAGGGAAGTGATTTTCAGGTATTTTTAAACAGTTGGCCAGCATGAAGGGACTATCAGAAAATCTGATGATATTTTTGATAAACTCAATATTTCTCCGTTGGGAACACTGCGTAGTTGGTATTGTCGCACAACAATATGGCGACGGTGAATATGGATGAGGAACTAGTAGGCGCCAATAATGGCGGATCCAATTATGGCAATTATGTATATGCGCCAATGTGTGCAGAACCAGTATGCGCCAAAAATATACGGAACCAGTGTGTCATAATGTAAATAAAAAGAAACTTATTTATAAAATTTACAGTGGGTTTTCAAAGTGGCCACCTCCAGCCTCAATACGCATTCTACACCTTCTTAGAAAAGTTCGCATAAAACCTGCCCTGTTCTCTCTTATGACACGTTCGGCTTCTCTTATCTTCAGTCGCAGAGAGAGAACAGGGCAGGTTTTATGCGATCGAAAGAAAATTTTCTAAGAAGGTGTAGAATGTGTATTGAGGCTGGAGGTGGCCACTTTGAACACCTACTGTAAATTTTATAAATAAATTTCTTTTGATTTACATTATGATGTGTGATTTATTGCCATACCTTTTTCTTTTTTTATCTAGAACTTTTCTTGATCAACATCTAAAGCTAATTTTCAGCATTTTCTATCATAACGTGATCAGAAATATCTTAAAATGGCAAAAAATAAATTTGTAGTAAATGTCTAGTCCTTTGATTTTTTCCACCTCGATGACTTTGAGGGCTAATTCTAGCAAAAGTAGAGTGTTAAGTACCATTTTTTATCAATGATTCTAAAAGCTGACTGTTGAGCGCAGTTTTTAAGCATACCAAGAAACCGTGAATTAGCCTTTTTACATTTTTAATTTTGATTCGAAAATTCAGATCATAATCCAATTTACGTAACTTTTTCACTTGAGACCAACATTTCCATAATTTTTATCAAAGTTACGAATCTGGTTATTTTATGAATAAAAGTACAATTCATGGAGATTAAGTTACAAAAAGAATTTCACAGAGAAGTCTTGTACTTTTTTTTAATATCTTTTATACGATGGTCAAGTCGAAAATTCTCAAAGTTCATAAAAAAAATTCATAACTCGAAAACCGTGAAAAATAGCATGGGGGTGATTCGAATAGCCCATGACACAAGGGACCTGTTTTTTCCTTTTTGGCGTCAATCTATTGGCCACCCTGTATATATATATATATATATATATAATCACTGTATTCATAAGAGCCTTAATAATTTAATTTAAACTTCACGATAAGGGTCTACTGGCTCAGGTTTGGGGAGTGAATGATGTACTACTCTTTATTCTATGCCAAGCTTTCGCATTACTTTAATGCTTCTTCAGGGCTTCTATTAGGACAAAAATAATACATGTAATCAATAATATGTCAAACAAATTTAAAAACACAACTCACTGAATGCGAGGTTTTTCATAAACATACACCTGCCATAAACCATACGTTAAAAACAATATACAATCATTTCTATTTCCTTCTTCATGGAATCTGCCTGATCTCAAAAACGACATACAAGAATTCTCATTTACATTAAACGAAACTTCCTAAATAGAAGCCCTGAAGAAGCATTAAAGTAATGCGAAAGCTTGGCATAGAATAAAGAGTAGTACATCATTCACTCCCCAAACCTGAGCCAGTAGACCCTTATCGTGAAGTTTAAATTATATATATATATATATATATATATATATATATATATATATATTGGAGCTCTGCAGCTGGAAAGCAAACTGTAAATGGAGCAGGGGTGAGAACAACTCTGAAGATTGGGCATATTTGATCTCAAGGTGTCAGTGCATTCTAACCCCTATTTAAACTAAAACTATTGGCGCTGGTAGTGATACTCTTACGCATTTCTGTGTATACAAACAAGAAGAATAGACCATAGAATTTATGATAACTTTAAGTTCTATGGAATAGACCTATTTGTAGAAGGAACCCTGGGAGACTACCCCTGAAAATCACCTACGAGTGGAACCACATCTGACTTGTTGGGGAGAACTCTAATATTATCAGCAACAATCCCTGATTCATTTTATCATAACAATAATATATAACATGATTCAAAAATGATACACAAAATACATCAAATGATATTTATTTAGTCCTCTCTAAAACAATACATTTATATTAAATTGAACTTTATATACAACAAAAGTCGATTTCAAGCGGATAACCTGGTCCTAAGTAGTAATTACCAAAGATAACCGACAAGAAATCCGCTTGAAATCGATTAAATATTTCCTCTAGTGATTATGTTTGATCTTCATTCCTTAATTTAATTTTTTAAAACCTTTTATATCATCCTTGCCTTAATTAGTGATTAACTTGAAGCTATCCTGCATCTCTTGTACAATTTTCAAAATGTTTTTCTCTTACTCTTTCTTTCCCCTTCAGTTTCACTAGAGCTACTTCTTCTATGTCTCTTCTTCTCCTTTTTTTCATCAAGCTTTCTTTTTCCCATTTCTACAGATTTTCTTTTTTCCTTTTTCCTTCTAATTTCATCTTCACTGGAGTGTTCACTTCTTGATCTCTCATTTCTACTTTTTTCATGTCCCTTATCTTCTTTTTCACTATTCCTTGATTTTCTTTTTTCTTTATTTCTTCTGATATCAACATCACTCATGCTTTCACTTCTTGATCTTTTATATCTAGAACTCTTCTTATCAGTAGTTTCTCTTTTATATTTCTCTTCATTTTCCCTTGATTTTCTTTTTTCCTTATTTCTTCTGATATCAACATAACTCATGCTTTCACTTCTTGATCTCTTATACCTAGAACTTTTTTTATCAGTAGTTTCTCTTTTATATTTCTCTGCATTTTCTCTTGATTTTTTTCTTTTTTCCCTATTTTTAGTTTCGTCTTCACTAGAGCTATTACTCAAGGATCTCTTGTACTTAGATGTTTCAAATTCTTTTCTGCTTCTTTTTTTCATATCCTCTTCACTACTGGAGCTACAATTTCTCGAAATTTTCTTTATTTCTTTTTCATCGTAGTTTCTTCCATTAGTTCTCCTTGATTTTCTATTTTCATTGTTCCTTTTAATTTCATCTTCACTTGAGTTATGACTACTTGATCTTTTATACTTAGAATTTTTCTTGTCAAGCGTTGATCTTGTATCTTCTTTTTCACTGGAACTGTTCCTTCTAGAACTTCTATGCCTTTCTTTCTTTTTATTTTCATGTTTCCCCTCATCAGAACTTTCACTGTTCCTTTTAAATTTGGATACATTACCTTTATATCTTCTTATGTTTACTCCTTCATTTTTAATTCTAGAGTTGTATTCTTTCTCTTTATATTGCCCTTTAATATTATTCCTATTCCCGATTTCATGGTTTGATTGAGATTTTCTTTGATTTTTTTTGGAAAAATATGCATCATCTGATTCTTCACTTACAGACTCTCTTCTGGCTTTTTTTTTATTCAACTTCTTCTCAATGTTTTCTAATTTCCTGAAGAAAAAAACAATTTAATGATATATCATAATTTACCAACAATAAATGATTGATGAGAGAGATCTTCATATTTATATCATATTACAGTTTCTCTGTGAGTGAACTTCCCCTAAATGACTAGACCAGGTGTGATAGAATTTTGTATATTTTCTTGAAATTTTGAACACCTGAGAAGTCTGAATATATTATACAGGGTGTTCCAAGTGTTCCATTTCTGACCAAGTGATATAACAACTGCAGTTGATAACAATCAGTCGTAGTGCCTCATTTTGGTATTTTCGGTTCAACAATGAAAAAGACTTCATACAAATTTACTTGTACATTTTTTCATGAGAAAATGAAATGTTTTTGTTTGTTTGAGCGTTAAGCACAAAACAGTAGTTTTTCAGGAGGCATGTTTGGTTATAAGCATAAATGTGGCCAGTAAATGTTAATTAACATGTTAGCTCGGCGTGTATGCCCCCTAAAAGTGAGCCATGCTATTTCCAATCTAAACTTTACATGAGTCATAATGCAGTATAGTAATGTTTTCTTACCTTAATAGAGCTTTCTTTTGCTTGAAAGTTAGAGATTTTAGGAATGTTGCTTCCCAATTTTCTTCCCCATTCATTATCAGCTTATGTTTGGACGATTCAGGAAGGGATGTATGTTGCCTTTTCAGTTCTAGTCCTTCCTCCAACATTTGTGTTACAAGAGTATTTTTATCCATTATTTCCGCATTCTCAAGGGATCTTGCAGCACTCATTGAAAGGCTATACATAGGGCATTCCTTATCTGTAACAAAATATAAATAATTATAACAAAATAAGAAATTTCAGATATATTTTTTTATTGAACAAAGGTAATGTTAACATTTAAATTACAAAATAAAAATGATAACATTCTTTATTTCGAAGCATTCACAAATTAGTAAAATACTGTGAAATAAAATTGTTTCACATAATATTTTGAAGACTAATTTTGCATCAAAGTCACATTACCATTTCATCTAAAGAATATGGCTCCACCTTGAGTAGCATTTTGAAAATTTGTACGAACAGGGTAATGAGAATTGTAATAAATATTTTCAAAATATAAATGATGGTACGAACTTCAACAATTTCGTATTTGCAAATTGGGAGTACAAGTTCTTCCCTAATTACAAGTGACGCGAATAGAATGACACAATTGTTGTAAAAATGTGATCAATGTAGTGATAATACGACTGATTTGAAAATACATCATCTTCAGGGATACTCCATAGGTAATTGCAGGGATGTAAAGAAGAGGATTAAGTTTGGTGAAACCTGCTATTAGCATTTGCAAAGAAGAAGTATATTTCAAGAGTTTATCAGATACATCGCAATGCATCTGATAAACTCTTGATGTGTTGTCACAACAATTCCTTTTGGAGATATGCATTTCTTTCTAAGAAGAATATTTACCTGTGTTAATATGGCCCCATTTATGGCATTTTATGCAACGTACGTTCCTCACTTGGATACCAAAAGGCTGATCTCTGATTTCTTGATCACCTTTACAATAGCTCTCACGTGGAGCGTTATACTTTCTCTGCCATTCAAATTTATATTGTGGCTCATTATCCTCACGTTCCCTTTCTTTTTTTGCTCCCGGTGGTGGTTCATACATAAAATTTATGCTCAGCTTGTCCTTACTCTCCTTACTGAGCATGGCCTTATTATCATGGAGATCTTGTTCTTTCTCATATTGCTGTCGCAGTTCTTCTTGTTTCTTTTTATATGCGTCAGCCTTCTGTTCTGCCATCCATACCTAAAAAATCTCTTGATTAGAAACTTTGTAATTTTATTCTTCGTCTTCATATTCAACAGTTTTCTATACTGAATATGATCCTTCTAATATTGCATAATATATTATTGGTCGTGAAAAATAATTAACAAATAACAAACAAAGATTCATGCTCACCCTTTTCAAATTATCCCTCGAAGCAGGATGGAAAAACTTTTTACACATATAATTATTGAAACCTTTACCCATGATTGCGATGTTGTTAGCAAACCAAAAATTGATAATACTTATTCTATTTCGGAACAAAAACAGTCATTGACAAAAAGTCTCCCTTATCTGTTGACAACTTGACAAACGATTAATCGAATCCACAGTTCCACAGAACGATCCTATAGGTTAGATCACAGAACAATAATATTAGATCGTAACCATAGAGATATCTATCGTTACACTCACAGAACACTTTCATGACTTTCTATGGTTCAAGTTTATTATTATTGTTCTGTGGGCCAGAGTTGTGATGAAGGAAAGGTAATTACTAATTATAGTATTTATTATTTCTCTTCACGTTTCAGGACAATTTTCAGCTCAATATTATAGTTCAATATGAAAACATAATCCTTATAATTTAATTTTGATGATATCTAATGGGTTCATCCCATTTATAAGTCTTTGGTTCATCCAGAACTAACTTGTTGAATACTTTGTTACTTGTTGTTGCAAGTTATCGATTTGAACTAAATCAAGCTGTTATTATTTCAGTGTGCCAAAAGTGAATATGTTGCTGACGGAAATGTATCCCTCTGGAAATGAAACTGAATCTTTTCACATTTTGCAAAATATTGGTCTAATACAGAAATCAAGGCATTGTGATAACTGCGATAAAAGTATGAATTTGTATCCTTCAGAAACAGTGGATTTATTCAAATGGATATGTATAGAGTGTAAAAAGTCTTATTCTACAAAAGAGGATTCCCCATTACAGGCCATTGATTGTAGTTATGACAAAATTTTAGGCATATTATGGGCTTGGTGCAACAGCGAAGAAATACTTGGAACAGCAATTAAATTTTGTAAGTTATATTTATGATTGCCTGAATATGAGTAGAAATATTACATTCTCATATCATTGTTTGTTTAATGCTCTCACTAGATGATCTGATGAGGTAATGTACCATAAATTATAAAAATACAAGTTATCTAATTGATTTTTTAATGAAACAAATGTGTTTAATTAAACAATTCATTTATAGGTATCGAACCAACAACTGTAATGAATATTTATTCAATAGCTGGAGCAGCAGTAAAGAATCATATCAAGAGAAATAATTCAAAATGGAAAATTGGTGGACCAGGTATAATAGTACTTATAGACACATTTCCTGAAATATGTTCAAGTGGAAGCAGACAGAACAACAGACCAATACTCTGCTTAGCTGAATTGAAGGTAGGATGAGGATTATTGATTAGTATCTTTATAATATTTTTAAGTAAAAAAAATCCTATTTTTTTTACATTATTTCAGTCTTCAACATATTAGTTTGTTAGTTACTGGTATTGTATTTTTCATTGTTTATCAAATGTGAATAAGCATTTTTGTGCATATACAACATGCATCTTGGATTGTTTTCATATGCTTTTGGCAGTATTGAGCCTCTTCGTAATATGAACACAGAGAAATTCCAGTGGTAACTATAAATTTTCTTTAGGGTTTTCCTTTGAGCATTATTTTTCACCCACTACAAGCAGAATTTGAAAATCAGCAAAATTCACAACAGATGATGAAAGCTAATTGTCAGACATTCATTAGAAATTTTGTGCATCCTGAATCAGCTGTGGTTGCTAGAAGAAATGCTACTTTTTCTTCATATGAAGATATTTTAACCAACCAACCTCAATTCAATGTGATAGAAAGTGATGAAGATTTGTTGAAACATGAAACCGTAGGAAGGAGCCTCCATGCGATTCTATCGACTATTTGGGAGGGTGCACTTTATGTTTGTATGGATGCCCAGTATTACCCACCTGACTTAGTTCAGAGTTTTCTATTTAGTCATATGTGGAACAATAAATTTTGTGAGAGGGCATACCCTTTAATCTTGGAAGAGATTGCTAATTTAGTGATGGGTGATGGCAGCACTAAAAATTAACAATAATTTAAATGAACAATTAAACAAATTTATGGAAAATTCGCCATAAATAGTCAGTGCATCACTTGTAAGTTCATAATTCTCACATAGATTCATAAATTTCAAATCTGTTATTGTTAGCTCGAGGTATACACCATTCACTTTTATAAAGTATACCTTTGGCCATGATATTCTGACACATTTCACTGTGTATACTTTGAAAATGTTAGGTTATAGTAATTTTCCTGTCAGATAATTACACAACGTTATCCTGTCTACATAGAGGTCGGGTCAACCAGGATAAAAGTGAATGGAGTAAAATTTTATAGTTATATGTTAACAGTTGAAGATAATATTCAAAGACCATTGAAAATATCCGATTATTAGTTCTATACTATACTAAACTGGTAACTCTGTTTATATTCTATATTAGCTGATGCAAGACATCAGCTTATTGTCTGACCTTAACTCATTGGCAGCACATAGGGTGCTTTTCAGGGAAAGATATTGGTCGGTTCAGGTCTGTAGTTCTGATTATACAGAATATAATATTAATATGGCTAATGATGATTCATTAGGTCTCCTTTGTAAGAAATGCATCGAAGTTGGTAGTCTGCTTTCTGAACAGTTGCTGTGATTTCGTAATTAGTTTTTGTTACTTTTTGTTTTTTAATAAATTTCCTCTTTTATTGGCAGCCAATTTCTCGTTAGCATAGTTTATCAAAATAGCAGGAAAAGTTGTTCATCATATCTCCTGTAATGGATTCTGTATAATTTGGTATTCTATTTTTGATTGTTTTCTTCTATATTTCTTGTCATATTGCCTTAGTTTTGTTCAGGACTTTTTCTTGTTCTTGTTTTTCTTGAATTTCTGCATACATTCAATGATCTTCTCACTGCATCTCATGTAAAGCAAACAGACGCCTTTTCTCACCTCAAGTTGAATTATAGAAACTAATAGTGGTTTGACATGGTCGAGTGATTAATCAGAAAATCGTATGTGAATGATGGAGATGTTTTAAAGATAAGCTAATAATTTTGACATTCATTGCCAATAATAAGCATTCATAATAATTCGAGTTGAAGTTTTGTGTAAGAAAGTTCTCAGTCCATTGTTTCATGCAATGATACAGCCCAGGATTTGTTTCATATGTTCCAAAAAAAAAGTTCAAGTAATGGACCAACATGTTCAATAGACGTTTCGAGCACTTGAGCCAGGTGCTTCACGTCCTTCCCAAAAATAAAGCGTCAGAGCATGAGTGGGTAGTCCCAGTGTTTGTCACACCATCAAAACGAAGCCAGCATATACCTTGAATGTTTATGAACGCTCGATATCACTATGGTTGTTAATCTTAGTAGCGAATCATACTGTGTTATTGCATGACATGCTAAAATAATGTCATTCTGCATGAGTAATCTAATGTGAAAGTATTGTTTCCATAAATTCGAAGTGAATTAAGGAATTCATACCTCATATTCTTGACTAGATATATCTTATACTCAAATTCGATATTTTTCTTGATTTTAATAATTTTTTAATGTAAATTGATTAAGTTCTTTTTTCAGAACGACAGTTTTAGATACTATGTTTATTCTTACTCTATGAAATTAATTCGATATTTGAATTAGATTTTTATGTTAATGTTGAATAATAGCAAGAATTCTACTCTATTGTATGATTAGGTGACTTTGTCAATTGAATTTATGAATTACTTGTTTATTATATATTTTATGTAATTTGTGTAATATTGTTACGTTTTAAGTAAAATAAAAACATTTATTAAATTCTCATGATATAGAAAGTATTTGGATACTTACACTGAGAAGTCATGTTTGTATCTTGTAAATAGTTTACAATTAATAGTTCATCTTCGAATTCATTAAACATGAAGCCTAAGTTCATCTTATAAAATTTCTCTTCAAAGGATCAATCAATTTTCTTAAAGACATTATTCTATGGTACTTATATTTGATTTTATTTTCATTATTGAAATGAGTAATGGTATCTACTTATTATTATATTATTGATTGATTGTCTTATTCTATTCTCCCATAATTATTATTATATAGATCTCATTATATTTGTGCACACAAAGTTTTCATTTGTGTTCTGCCAAGAGTGCCTTGTCACAATAAATTGTTGAATGTTTTGTTCAAACATGAGAATAGCTAAATATTTGTTTGGATGAGTATTAATATTATATGTATATAAAATACAGTGTATGATTTCCGTAGAAATTGTTATTGGAAGGAAATAATATTCTGAATGTATTTTCACAATGATCAAGTATTTTTCTAAACATATTGTAGGTAATCTAAAAAGCTCCACACTTTATCAAAAAAACATAAATACACTAGCAGGATGGTCCAATAACCAGATTTTTAGCCATCTTCAGAACTGAAGTATCTCATTATAAATTTAATTTGCGCTTTACCATTTGTCTCTTTTTCAAATTCAAAATGCAAAATATGACTTGATTGTTGTATTCAGCTATATGAACTATTTTGGTGACTAAGTTATAGCAAGGAAGGTTCTGTTTTTGCTTGAAATCGTTATAGTTTTCCTAATGACTATAAGAACGATCTTTTATAGTATTGAACATTAGGTTTTTAACAGGTTTGCTTCAACATGCAAACAAAATTCTATGTGACCTAGAATATCCATGCATATCTGATAGCATGTATAGCAATGTACATATATTGATGATGGTTGTTGATATATGCAATAAACATAAAATTTTTATATTTGCTTTTTAATGCCTAATGTGGCGTAAGGCCACAGTAACAAAACGAACTGCTTCTCCCGAACTAGTGCAAGCTTCCAAGCTTGTAGTTTTTGACTTTTCAGGAGTTTCCTCGGGAAACCTAGGAGTAATCAGTATAATCACGATCACCACAGTGAAATTCAAAATGCGTTTGATATTAAATAGGTCAAAGATTAAATCTTTTAACTTTGAAATAGGTATTACTAGCAAAGAGGAGTCTTTGTCAATAGCGCAAATCTACTAAGTGCTGGAGAATTGCTCCTTTGACATCTGCCAAATAAAGATTTGAACTTAAAAAAATCAAAGATATTCTACAAAAGAATATCTTTGGGAAAAATCTTTAAGTTAAATTGCAAAATTTAGTATTTCAATTAAATATGGATAATCTTTTTTACACTACAGGTGTCCCAGAAGTCCCGCACTTCCTTGAGGGGATCGAAAGTGGAAAATATTCTTAGCCCAAATATCCATGTTTGAAATTTTTTGATAACGTAGTTCATAAGTTATTAATTAATGAAAGTGACCAATCAGGAGCGCGCTACAGAAGAATGAGTAAGCAGTGGGGACGCGAAAGTGAGACGCCAGTCTCGGTTTACTGCGTGAAAAGCCGGCAGCAGCTCTGGCATCTCACTCTCGCGTCCCCAACTGCTTACTCATTCTTCTGTAGCGCGCTCCTGATTGGTCACTGTCATTTATTAATTACTGATTAACTACTTAATCAGAAAATTTCAAACATGGATATTTGGGCTTAGAATATTTTTCACTTTCGATCCCCTCAAGGAAGTGCGGGACTTCTGGCACACCTGTATAATCTAATTATCATGGTTGATTTGACTAATCAGTTCACGGAAAAAGACAAAATAAACAATAAACAAATAAAAGACAAAATAAACTTTGTAGATTTCAGATCACAGAACATATAATAGATAATAAAGAAATGTTAAAATCATCGAAATTTGTCAACTGTTTCCTCTGCTAAATTCTTCTTCTTCTAAGTGGAAAAAACCTCGGTGGTTGCTACACTGCTCTAAGCTCCCGTGTTTGTCTGTGCTGCAGCTACAGTGCTGCACTGTAGCTGCAGCCATCTCGCTAGACGGCTGTGATGACGGGTGTGCCATTGTTCTCTACTAAATAATTTTAATAATAACAATAATAATTTATTATTTCCACATAATATTCAAGAGTCAAGACACACGAAATGCCATCGAAATAGAGTGAAATATCATGCATGATTTTCTGTTAAAGTTCTATGGAATATACAGAAACCTCTATGATTCGATCAAACCACCGTCCTTCATGTTCTCTCTAACTTTTAAAATGGATGTTGGTGCTGCTTAACTGTACAAGTGAAAATCGTTCGTTCTTTTTCCGCTGTACTGTGAATCAGTTGAGTTCAGCATTTTATTGAGGTAAAATATCATTTAGTTTTTACGTGTTTATCATCAAATATTAGGCAAATAATCCATTTTTTAATTACTGAAATGGAGAATATACATATATTAGAAACTTGATGCATCATATGCTTGGGAACAAGTGGCTTGACTATGTGAAGCATTATGAGATTTGGAGGGAACTGAAAAACATCATTGATTTAGTCATTTTGTGCTTGAAAGTTATATATTACATTTATTTTTCCTTAGCGATATTGATTTTCGATATAATAAGATTTCATATTTAATATATCTGGTAATTAATATTTATGATGCCTCATACTTCGAATTAAGAATTATTTTCTAGGAAAGGAGAATAAGTTGTCCTATTTCAAATTCTGATGATATTTCTATTTATAGATAGCAATTGTTTTAAATTTTCATTATTCAGTTGATGTTCCAAATGGAACCAAAATCCGTTAGAAACCGTTAGTTGGCGCCTTAAAATGATGCTTCATTTTTTTTAACCTTAATGTTTGAGGCGTTTATGTTTTATTTTGGATTCGGGTCGTATTCTCAAAAGAATAAATAGTTTGTTATTAGATATTTTTCACCATTAATAAAATAAGACATTAAGATCTGATTCTCTATTTTGCTGAACCTCATTGCCAAATATATTGGGTAAATCCATTATTTCAAACTTAATGATCTCAGGTCCATAATTTTAATTTTGTTCCATTCGCATGAGCGGCATTCGTAAAAAGTTTTGTTTAAAAAAGTTAAAAATTTCCTTAGAAACCACAAATGAAATTGCTCTATAATCTTGAAACTAAAATAGTTTTAAAAAACTGGAATTTAACAATGCATTTAACATGGAGTCTAATCCCGTTGCAACTTTTTCCAATTCTCATTTTCATTCCATATAGAAAATGAGATCTTAATGGAAATCTTTGAAAAATTGTATTCTGGTATTCATTTCGCAGTCAGTCATTATACAAGTACATACTTAATAGAATGAATAATTTTTCAGAAATAGATTTCAGACTTTTCCGTTATTTGGATATCTTGGGTAAATTTTCTAAGATATTTAGATCTTTGCTAAACCGTTCATAAAATCAATGAAGTGCAATGATAATAATACTCTTCTGAGATATCAAACTCAATACTTGCCTCTGCCAGGTAGATCAAAATCTACCAACTTCTTACAAATCAAGTTTTGGATATGCATTTCCTTTAATGCCATATTTTTGGATATTTGTAAGTATGACTATCAGTTTATACTATCGGAAGCCTAAGTCCAGAAAGTGTCTAGTTGCATAGTAAAAATACATAATTTTTATACCTATCTATAGCTGCATCAATTGCCGAGAAACAGTAACAAACTGTTTACTTTTCATCATTGAATTTTTTTGTTAACTTCATTATTTACATATTTAAAATTGATTGTCAGTAAAAAATCTTCTGACCTTCAAGCTGCTTTGAAAGTGCTACCTGCTTCCATATATATATATACAGGAATATATATTGTACATATAACAAGGCACCAAATACTCATCTTTAAGGAAAATATATCTCTTCTGGAACCTTCCTTGCAAAGTAATGCATAATACATATTTTAAACTCCTTGTCAAATTAAGCTCCAACAATGCTGTGATCAATAATGGAAAAAATTCCATTAAGTCACAATTGCTGAACTCATTCATCTTACAAGCTCTTTATTTTACAGGTCACCCAGTTTTTCTTAGACTAATCCCAAAATGAAGAAAGGAAAGAAGATCGTAGACAAGGATAAGCCAAAAAGGCCCCAGACTGCCTTCATGCTATGGTTGAACGAGAATAGAAATAAAATTAAGTCCAAAAATCCAGATATGAAAGTCACAGAAATAGCAAAGGAGGGAGGTAGACAATGGAGGGAGATGGAAGATAAATCAAAATGGGAAGCTAAAGCCAAGGAATTTAAAAGGATATATGAAGAAGCCATGCAAGTCTACAAAGCAAAGCAGGAGGAAGTTGATTAAGATTTTCAGAATTATTAATGTTAGATATAATTCTTTTGTACTGTGTGTATTAATGATATGTTAAAACGTGAATAAATGAAGTTATAAGATTAGTAAATAAAACTTTTTGTCAAATGGTTGATTTATTTCATTGAGTGGTACCTGTTTTTCTGAAATTGAATAATTTCAAATTTATCTTCCTTGAGAGACAAGATTTTATATAATAAATCTAGTAGCTATAGAAATTGCGCAAATATAAAATATGTGCAAGCATCTGGTTTGCTTTCTGTTCTAGACATTCAAAATTTCATGAAAGAAATGTTTTTTTGACCATAGATAGATGCATAGAACACCTGGTGTAACGACTCCTTTATGAAAATCGTGACCAAAATTTGTAGATCAAAACGGCATTCTAGATTTCAGATTTTGGACTAGTTCCGGAATAAATCCACAATATTTATCGGTCGTGGCGCTACTGCGGCAACGACAAAAAACGCGACCCCTTTCGGGAGAAATGAAAAGCTGTACAAAATATCACGTTTTCGATCGACAAGAAAGTCTTAAACAAAATCTAATCAGTGCCAACACCAGGTATTTCTATGCATCTATGACCATAGAAATGTGTTAAATCACAGACCAATAATTGTCCGTGTTCTGAAAAGAAATAAAAAATATAATTATGAAAAGCCTCTTCATAATGATTATTTTCTTTGTTTTCATAAAAATGCACAGAGTTGTATCAAATATTATTATTCTGTGGTCATTGCGCCTTTCACAGAACACATATAAGATTTTGTTCTTTACATACATTATCAGTTATTTCAAGAATTGGAATCAATGATAACGAATTGAGGGTCCGTATTGAATTTGAATTATGATTCTAGTGAGGATTCCTGATACGTAATAATAATTATTAATTATTTATTAAATGTCAATGATTTGTCATCGATGTTACTCTTCCTTAATCTGTTCTCTGGTTTTCCGTTTTGTTTATTTGTGTATGTGATGTTGTTCGCGATGGTGATGTTGAGTTATTTGATAAATTTAAGCAATTATCTCAGTAATGAAAATTAGAAAGGTGATTCGAACTATATCAAAAATTCAACTGTATCAAAATGAGTGTTTGGCAAACAGTTCCTGAGGAAAGATCATATGGAATAGGTTAGAAAGAACTCAGTAGAGTTTTCATTTGATGCATAAAAGTGGAATTGTGGAGTTTATTTCAACAACTTGTTGATTTCAAAGCTCCCCTACTCTATTGAACGAATATTTATAGATAAAATTGATTGAAGGTACACTGTGGGGCACTTTCCAAAAATATTCGCCCCTCCCATTTTTCCATCATAGCTTTCCCACATCCTATACTACAAACCATGATTCATATATTATATATTAGTAAGATTGATAGTGAATATATTTATGAAAATTCTCAACTGATTCATTGTTGAAAAAGAAATATCTTCACGTACCTATTAAATTCTTTCATTAGTTATTCCTAGCTCTTATTTTGGAACCAATTTGAGAAATGTAATTTATTTCATAAATATCCTGCCATTTATCCGAACTAAATTTTGAAAATCTGCATTATATTTGGTGGATTCCTATGGCCAAAATCGCAAAAAACTCCTTTTCAATTATTTTATTGTTGATACGAGCGCGATATGTTCACAGTAACATCCTTTTTAATTTCAAATGAGGGGGGCAGTTATTAAGAGTTATTTAAATGCCGCCAAATACCTCGCAGAATTACTCGTAGAAATATTCATGTTATGCAATTATTTGGAATGCAATATTTTATGAATATTTTGTTTTCACTGGTAAGGAGAAAGTTGTTACATGCGTTATTATTTCTAACATACCTAGATATGTTTTATTATCAATAATGACAATAATTATCTCTTAATTTTTTTTTAAAGTAATGTATAGACGGTGAAGGAGTTCAGAAAATCTATTTAAGAGCAAATTTTATTTTCTTCGCAAAAAATGGATTCAGTATGCAGTTTGTCTACCAAAATGAAAAGAAACGAAAAAGGTAGATAAAGTTTTCGTTCCTTAGATTATCAATGTTCGTTTTCACAAACTGGTGAGAAATGGTTTGTTACTAAAATTTTCGAACATTTTCTTGAGAAAATATTCGCCGCTGTGAAATCAGCTGTCACTTTATATTCAGAGATTATTTGAACAGTGGCGTCGGGTATTTATTTTCATCGAGAATGTTTGAAAGTAGAAAATCCTAAATTTTCTCCTAATATTTATTTATTCATATAATATGATAATGTATGAAAAGTTGCGTAATTTAAAATAAAAATTGACCTGCTCGGGCATTTTTCTACAAAATAGTGAATACCGAAGATATGTATTTCGCACTTTACTTTTAAAGCACCCTTTTTTCATTTTTCGCGCATAGTTAGTATGTATAGGAAATTCTCTATTTCTTAAGTTGCATTTTAATCTTTCTGAAAAAGAAAATATTTTAAATTCATATTATCGAATAAAAAAAATCGTCTTATTATGGGTGCATTTTAAAATTCCTTATTATTTTCAGTTGAAAAAATCGCCCTTTGCTATTAACCAACAGATCCTCACAGTAAGTTCAGCTAAAAAAATATTCCCAATATTGGAGATCTGAAAATCTGGTAGTAATTTATTGAATCGAGTAAGAAAATTGTTGTAATTCAAGATTCCTTAGCTGACAGAAGAAATATAGAAGGGAATGGATCAGTCAGTTTTTAACATTACTGAAAAAATAAAAGACTCGAAATATCGTACGACCTTTTTATTGAAAAAACGAGAGTTCAGGGATAAATTGCCTTAAACCTGAACATTGGGTGACCCCGACGCGATCATGAACCGTGAAGAAAGACATCAAACAAATGGAGCTGCAATTCGAAAATCACAGGTTTAGTCCAATTTGTTCCTGAAGTCGTTTTTGTTTCCAGATGAAATTTTCTGAAAATATCGGATTTGAGACGAACCATCATAAGACAGTAGTAATTTTTCCTTAGGGTGGGGATAAGGATGTGAGGCCCTCCTTTTTGCATTTTTCTAAAATTTAATGTCTTTCGACAACCAGGCTAATAGAATTAAAGTTCGGATTCTCATTCTGTTAGTAGAACAAAGTAGTTTGAGATTATTTCCTACCCCAAATTCGAAAAAAAACCACATCGTGACGAAATAATATAGCCTTGGTGTAGGTAGAACGAGCGCTCAAATAGTATCAAAAACCTAGATTGGAAATGTATTTGTTTTGTTTTTGAAGACCTAAAGAAACTTGGTTGGAAACCTGGTACACGCTGACATTCTAGTTCCCAATTGTCTTACGCAATGAATGATGTCCTATTGTGATTGTAAATACTAGCACAATTTCCCATGTTAAAGTACTTAATTATTATTGTGATGTATCATCTCTGGCCTTGGACTTCTCGATTTTATGGCTTGTCAACAATTAACTGGTGACCTAGGTATATACAATTCCGAACACAGTTCATATGAAGGTATTCCAGATCAAGGAACACAATCTGTTATTTTTCTATACTGGGCGATACTCTCATGCACGATGAATATTGACGCGTTAGTAAAGGATGATACTATACTCTGTTCAAATATAAGAGACATCAAAATAAACAAAGTCGCGCAGAGGTAGGATGGGCTTTCTTCAGGTAGAGACTTTATTTCAGGGCTCCAGGGTCGGATCGAGGATAGTTCACACAATCATATAAACTCAAATTCATTTATTCAACATATTCAAATTACAAATGTCATAAGTTTGAAAAAAATAATGCAGCGTCCAAAATAATATATTATGTATTACCCTATTAAAAATTATTCAGAATTTTGTTGGTCTTCTTCTGTGTCACTTTCATCCAGATTCACCAGCACTCGCTCTATTGTTGACTCCATGATATTATCGAGCTGACACATTTTTTCTTCGACATCAGTTACAACATGATGTATGCATTTCTTCCATTTCTCAGCACCAATCGAGCCTATAGCTCCCAGAAACAAATTACGAACCTCAGCAATTTTAAATGAGGAGTTCTGAGCAGCTACTTTTCCTTTTACTTGAGCCCAAATGAGCTCGATTGGATTCAGCTCGCAATGATATGGTGGGAGTCTCAATACTGTTCTTCCCGTCTCATTGGCCATTTCATCTATAATTAATTTTTCATACCTCCCTCTATTTGCCTTGACCAGAGCAAGAAGTTCCGCCTTCAAAAGATCATTTTCGAAGGAAATATTTTTACTGAGCAACCAATTTTTGACATCTTCCTTGCGGGTTGAAGACGGAATCGATTCCATTTTTCTCGAATGATAACTGGCGTTGTCCATTACGATGACAGCGTTATGATCCAGAGTTGTCAAATTGTTGAGAACCACTTTTCGAACGATTCCCCGTTCATTTCCTGATGGTAATCTCCGGATTTTTTCGATTCGAAAAACCATAGGCCGTTCTCTACAAATCCGTCTTCTCCCCCTATATGACATATAATCAGTCCTTTTCCTTTTCCACTTGGGTTTTTGAGACCAGTTGACAGACCTTCTCGAAAAGCCTGTCTGTTGGACCCAATCGATTCATCGACCCATATTGAATTTTTTGTACATCCCGCATTTATCCATGTCTCGTCAAGGTAATAAATTTTTCGGCCTTGCTCCCTAAATTCTCGAATTTTCTTCAAATAATTTCTCCTCCAAACAACTATTTCGTCTCTATCAATCAATAAACTATTACGACCACGTTTTTTGAATTTGAAATTCATTTTTTTCAATAATTTATAAAATGTTGTTTTTTTAAAATTCGGCAGGCTGTCATCGTTATTAACAACTTCCAAAACCTTCGAAATTGTAGGAATTTCATCAAGAAAAAAAACCGTGAACTATTCTCCTAATTAAGTTCATGTCGAAATCGTCTATTGAATCGATGCTTTTTAGCGACTGGGATTTCTGCTTAGGTGGAATCAATAGATGATTTCGTTTATATTATTTTTCAGAAATCTCGTCGGAAACCGACAAAGGGTTAAGTACAATTCAAACAAATATTTATAACCGGGACAAATTGAGGTACCTACTTCAGATATATCAGGTTATAACCGTTGCGAATTTTAGAGGACCTAATTACAAGGGTTACAAGGGTGTAACTGAGTGTAACGAAGAAATCCAAAACATTCACTTGTATTCAAATTTCATTCCGTTCTAAGCTTTAAGTACGATCCTGGCAGTCTTTTGGGGGCGTGACAAGAATTGTAGAAAAGATCCTTTGACCAATAAGCTGTTAGTATGCGCAAAACAAACCGATTTGGTTTGTTTGTTTACATTCTCTTATATTTGAACAGACTATAGAAACTTGAAATTTTCAAAGTAGTTCAAGTTCGTTAACGGGTAAAATTCTAGTAGGGGTTTCGTAAATATTACCCTTTTATATAATGAAAAATTGTAATATTCGTCATTTCGTTAACGAAGAAATGTGTAGTTTGTTAGCCATAAAAAGAGATCTCCGACCAATCCACTTAGGGAAGTTCATATCTAAAAATTGTCTGATGGCAGCGGCATAATGAGGCGGAGCTCCATCTTGCTGGAAAAACAGAAGTGGCTCCGAATAGCGTTTGTCATTCCCAACGAATCCAACGATGTCAATAAGTAGAGGGTAAATTAATTCTTGTGTAATTGAAGGTGGTGTCCGCGTCCGCCTGTCAAATTGTCCTCTAAGGGCTCCACGATGCGGTCACCACAAGTGCCCACCCAGACATTCACTTTCTGTGGTGTTTGAGTGTGAGTTTTTATGAAAATGATGACCAGTAACGACAGTTTTGACGGTTTACTGTATGATTCCGGAAAAACAACATTCACCAGAGAAGCAGATGTTGAATAGAAATTGGCCCTAGTCTTGTATTCTTCCACTCCAGAATTCACAAAATTGGAAGGGATGATCATTATCTTCATTCGATTCGTTCGTTAATTTGATTTTGTATGGAAGACACTTGAATTTTTTGAGAATCGAAGGAATGGCCATTCTATTGAGATTAGTGTTTGTATCTAATTTTCTTGTGTTTAATCATTGAGTTTAAACATATTAAAACTCAATGGCTTAATCTTAGATCTGCCATTGAGTTTTAATTTACATAGAGGCACAACCCAGTTCAACGATTTGATGCACAAATTTTTGGCAGTTAACTTACCAATTTGACAACTTAAGTGGCGGCACATAGTAGCTACTAAAGAAACTATCCAGCAAACTTTATTCTGCTTGCTATTCATTTGTAGAAATCTGTAGGAGATTTATTTTCCTCTAGTTCTATGAATCGTAGGCAGGGTCGGATTCATCCAAATTATATATTATCTTCGTTACAAACGGTGTGATTCAATAATGATGAACTATTAGCCGTGAATTTCTCCAAAGGAGTGTTTTCACGTAGGAAATGTCTTTCTCGTACTCTGTTGAAGATAACTGAAAACGAGATAAATCCAAACGCCTTCCAGAAAATTAAGGTTAAGGCTACGCAGATTTTCAGTGAAACTTTGTATTTGGCCATGGAAACAGTAATTGCAACTGGTGAGCTGAGGTCCAGAAGTGCTAATTCAACAGCTCAGTTCATTCTAAAAATGAATGATCTTTTCGACTGCCTCAATTCGAATGGGAAATTTGAGGGAAATTATCTAAGGAGACCGTTGTCCGAGAAAAACACCGCAACAATACAAACTCTGACGGAATCAATTGAATTCATTAAGTCTTGGACAGTTGGAAAAAATATTCCCTATTGTTTCAATGGTTTGATACCAACCATCAGTGACATCCTCCAATTGTGGGAGGAGACGAAGGAAACATTTCCATATGTGATAACAAGTCGGCTCAACCTGGACCCAATCGATAATTCATTCTCCAAAATAAGACAGCGTAGGGGTTATGATCCAAACCCCTCAGCTCGATGCTTCAGATTTGGGTTGCAGTCGGTCATGACTGGTTGTCTGGAAAAATGTTCCGATAATTCTAACTGCCAAGACGACAATGATTTCGACAGGTGTATAATGGAGAAATCTGAAAGTTGGCTTATTGATGTGGTTGATTGGACAGATTCGAACATTTCTTCTGAGGATTCGGACAACGGTGAAGGTATATAAGGGATAAATAGTTAATTGAGCCCCTAAATGGCCTAAATACCCTAGAATTCAACTCAATCGCAAGTTTATCGGGGTATTTGATGAGGAACATCGCCAAAAAATACAAATGCGATAAGTGCGAAAAAGCACTCCTCATTGATGATTTGAATAAGCTAGGTAATGATTGGATATACAGGGTGTTTGGAGGATGAGTAGCCATAGGTAAATGGTGGATAGGCGATGCTCTTGGCTACTTGTTGCGCCTAATAAAACAACATTTTGCCCAAAGTTCGAAGTGTTATAATTTTTTTGCCATTTTTCTAGAAATTTCCCATTTTTCTCATTTAAATCTTGAATTTTTTTAAATTTAATGCTCGAGATGCCTAAAAAATGATTTATTTTTTTAGTCTAGTCTTGTCTTATTCAGATTGAATCATAATTTCATACAAACGTCCTCAAAAAACCTGACAGCGTCGTATCAAACATCAAAATAATGTTTTGTCCTCTTTACAAAGTGAAATAAAAAAAATTTACATGGTGTTGGGTTTTAAAATGGTTTTAAAAACTTCTCTAGTTAATACTCTCTGCAATGGTATGTAACATTAATAATCAGATAACTCAACAAAAAACCGTTTTGTCTGCAAGGATGCCTTAAAAGGGTGACGACAAAACTATTCCATTGAGGTGTTAATAATTAATCTAACATAGCTTTTTGTTGAGTTATCTTATTATTAATGGTACATGTTACATACCATTGCAAAGAGTATTAACTAGAGAAGTTTTTAAAACCATTTCAAAACCCAACACTATGTAATTTTTTTTTATTCCACTTTGTTGTGGACAAAACTTTTTTTTTTCAATTTATGTTTGATACGACGCTGTCAGGTTTTTTGAAGACGTTTGTATGAAATTATGATTCAATCTGAATAAGACAATACTAGACTAAAAAAATAAATCATTTTATAGGCACCTCGAGCATTAAATTTAAAAAAATTCAAGATTTAAATGAGAAAAATGGGAAATTTCTAGAAAAATGGCAAAAAATTATAACACTTCGAACTTTGGGCAAAATGTTATTTTATTAGGCGCAACAAGTAGCCAAGAGCATCACCTATCCACCATTTACCTATGGCTACTCACCCTCCAAACACCCTGTATATTACAAATCGAAATTATGGCAATAAACGGATACATTTGAGAATTCCCTCAACCGATTTCAAACATTTGATAAGAAAAGCGCTGTTGGTCATAAAGAAAATTATGGTCACAAAATCAGAAAAGATATGACTTCAAAGGAAGGTATATTTTAGGAAAATTTAAAAAAAATGAATTCATAAAAGACTCTCCGTTAACTCCAGAATTTGAAAAGCACAGGATTCATTTGTTGGGACAACTTGTAGCGTAATTTCACCCTTAAGATTACTTACACAATTGCGAACGGCAGCTGTAGGCCGGTTAGCAGAAAAGGGTGGGGTTTTTTTTTATGAAAAACTTTGTATTTTTTTAAAGGGCGTCAATTGGTTGTTTTTTATAATTGATTGATAATTGTCATCAACCAATAAGTGACAATAATGTGAAGTTAAAGAGACTTCTTCAAATGATGTTGTCAAAGAGAAATTAACAAATACAGCACGAATTGATTTATTTCTCATGTGGGTTTACTTGCACAAAAATCTTCCTGGGGATGGGCCGCCACAGACTGTTCAACTCTTCTGGGGTGTGAGGTGGTGATGCTGGTCTTGAATTCTTCCAACAAAGGAAATTTCGCAAAAAGGTCCCGGACCTTCGGAATTTGAAAACCTCGTCAATGGTAACGTCCAGATAACGTAGCGTGAAATTATGAGTGTAAACAAAAAACCCTGAAAAGAATTATTCTCAATTTTCTGTGCTAGACACAACAACATGTCCGCTTTACGCCGACGATTCTTCGAAAGAAGCTCACCTTCAAAAAGGGTTTCACGGTAATTTACAAATCTTCGATGTCGAAATGGCAAAAATTTTCCTTCATTCAAATGAACAGAAAAACGGTGCGTTAAATAGAAGTTTTAATACAAACAAACTTTATCCCTCAACAGGCAATGTCGTCTTCTAATCAAATTCAAAATGGAAGTGGATTCTCTTTCGAAATAAATTCTCAGTAATTAACAAATCAACGTGAATGCCATCTGGACGCAACCGGAGAGGACAATCTTGTCTGCGTATGTATAATTTAAAGAATACCTTCGCTTGATGAAAATTTCGAAATCGGAGTTGAAAAATTCAACTGCAGATGGAGGCAATAAAAATTTCAACCTGACCGAATACCGCAACTTGAGCCTTGAAACCTGTATAAAAAAACGCTACAAACTGATAAGAGTGAAACTATACCTACAGGAGAAAAATTTCATGCATTTATGTTTTCATACATCAGTATTTTATATTCATGAAAGATCAAAAATAATTGTCGTTTTATTGCATCCAAAAAATCAGGTGGTGAAATACTGAACATCCCACATTTCCATATGCCGGTCCTGATCGTCATCGCATTCGGCTTCGGAAATAGTGCCTTATAGTTCAGCTACTTATCGCCAGATGCGGGAGTAAAAATTTTCGCTTCTCTGAAACACACTTATCCATCTATGAACCGGTGAAGGAACTACACAAAATTTAGCATCAAATCGTTAAACTGGGCTGTGTCTCTATGAATGTTTAAACTCAATGGATCTGCTCAGACCTGTACTTGATCCTTGAACGTTTCGATCAGTTTTACTCTTATTCTGCGTTCTCTGTACTAATTTTTATTTTGTTATCTACTTGTTAGCACAGTGAATATAAGCGTGGTACATTAAGTTAACTGTAAGGGTGTGTTAATTTCTGGAAATATCTGTTCACCAACAATACATCTTTGATCATCATGTATGTATCGATTTCCAATAAAGAAACCTTTTCTTTGATTCGTTCTCGATGATTATAATATGAAGTTCAATAATATGTTGCATCCATGTTCTCAAAGTTTTCCACGAAATTCTTAACAGTGCAAAATTTTCAAAGATAAACAAAGCGAAGAAATGGGGTAATTCGAATCTCACGGAAACGTCATACTCCTCTTATCCATCCGATCCGTAACTGTTCGGCAACTAACTTGCTATCCAATCGCCCCGAAGTCACGTGATCGAATATCCTTAAAATCTCGCTTTGCTTCTCCCCGGATAGGAAATACCGAAATACTGATCGAAAATCCTCGATCAAATTCGGAAAAAACTTGGACGCTTGAAATTTTCAAATCTACAGATTTGATCTTTAAGACATTTTGCATTCAGATGGAGAATGGCGTATTCAAGCTTCATGCAAAATTTTGTCCATATCGCGCAACCAGAACCATACAAAATTGAAGCGAAAACAATTTCTTTCATAACTAATTCGGTATCATCGACGATTTATTTGACAGCTGCTATGATTTTTTTGACAGCTCTCAAGAAAAGTGTCCTTGAATTATTGAATGCGAATCTACCTACAAGGTGGATCTAATTACAAGTCGAAGGAAGATTAACTAGAGTCTAGATTGTCGGAGGCTTGTGAGTAGCTGACATAAAAGTTTTTTTTACCTTTGATCTTATCTTATTTATGTTTGGCTTAAGTCGTTCCAATAACTGATGAAAAAAGTCAAACATTGTCGATGATATAGGATGAAAAATAAATAAACTTTTTTGACTGATGATAATGAATGCGTTGCCATCCACCTCCTAATCTACCCTACTCCTCACAGACATTGTAGTTTCAATTGAACTCAAGTAATGCTGTATTCCTTACATCTTCTGTAGCTAAGTTAGTTAGAGCATCAGCCAGGAATCAAGAGAATGCAGGTTTGAATCCTGTTTTAGGTGAAAATTAAAATTTTGTCTGCACACCATTAATAATTCGTCATTTCATATATCACAGAAATTCATTATGGAATATTATTATTACAGCCATTTATAATTTCCAAGAAGAGGATAACTACAAGTTGAAACTAACTGTGGGAGATGCTGTCCATATTCAAGAAGAGGAAGAAAACTGGTACTTTGGCTATGCTATCAATACTCGGCATGTGCAGGGTATTTTTCCTAAATCCTATATCCACATCAAGACATGCAGCGTGGACTTGAGCGGTTCATTGTCGAATTATGCATTGAAGGAACCACCTATTGCACAAGAAATTACCACAGTTCTCAGGGAATGGAATACCCATTGGAAAAACCTTTATGTGGTAGGATGATTATTCCTCAGTTGAAAATAGTTCTTATAGATCATTCAATATGTTTCATAATTTTTTTTTCTTAACATCGGATTTGTTTAATGATTCATAAATTACTAATATGAAAAAGTGATATATTTTTTTTAATATTTCTTTCTAAATCCAATTTTTTCTGCATGAGGTTTCATACAACTTATTATTATTATTATTTGAACAGGGGTAGATCTTTTGTTCTCTACCCTACTCATTTGTTGTAACCCAAGGAGGTTGTCTATGGTGTTGATAAGACCGACAACATCCTTAGGAGCCTTGGCCGTTACCTCGTGGGTATCCAGGACCGGTTTCCCCATATGAATGGTTCTAAAACCAGCCAGATCTGGACACTTGCATACCATGTGGTCAACTGTTCCTGCCTTTGATCCCCAGAGTCTACAAATCTCATCTGCTGACTTTCCCATACGGTACAAATGATGGTTGTACCGACAGTGTCCTGTCAGCAGACCTACCATCACCGGAAGTTCAGCTCGTGACAGCTTTAGGTGCTTACTGGTATAGTTCGGTGAAATCATCACGAATTTCGTGGACTGAGTAAGTCCAGGAGTGTTTCTCCAGAGGGTTATTCTGTTGTCCAACTCCCATTGTTGACCCGCTGCCTTATATTGGTCTTTTTCAAGCCCACAGAAAGGCTCATCTCTAGCAGGTGTTTACCTTGATGCACTTTTCGAAAGTCCATCGGCTTTTTCATTTCCTTCAACACCACAATGCCCTGGCAATGTTGTTTTCAAGGGATTGACAGTTAGCGCCTCTTCCTCGCACCACTTTTCGATAGTACTCAGGGCAAGTTGCATTCGGCTGCTTAATAAGCCTTCATGCTTGCCTCTGACAGTCACCACTTTGTCGTCAGCGTATCATCATCATCATCATCAGCAGCCTCTCATAGCCCACTCCTGGACAAAGGCCTCCCCTTTTGATTTCCACATTTTTCTGTCCTGAGCTTCTCTCATCCAGTTCTTTCCCACTTGGTCGGTTATATCATCTGCCCAGCGTCTCTGTGGTCTACCTCTATTCCGCTTTTGGTCTCTCGGTCTCCACTCCAACAAACGTTTAGTCCACTTATTTTCCTGATCTCTGGCCACATGTCCTGCCCAGCTCCACTTCAGTCTGGCAATCCTGACGATGACGTTCTCGACTTTCGTTCGTCTCCTTATGTCGTCATTTCGTATTCGATCTCTCAGGCTTACTCCCAACATGGCACGCTCGATAGCTCTCTGTGTTGTTCGAAGTTTGTTTGCTGTGTTTACAGTCAGAGACATAGTTTCCATTCCATATGTCATAACAGGGAGAACACACGAGTTGAAAACTTTTGTTTTCAAATTTATTGGTATGTTCGGATCCCTCAAAACAAATCCCAGTTTACCCGTCGCTGCCCAAGTCATACGTATGCGTCTTTCAATTTCGGCTGTCTGGTTTTCTTTTCCAAGTTTGATTTTATGGCCCAGATATATATATTCATCGACTTTTTCCAATTTTATATCACCCAGTATGAACTCTGTGTCCTCTCCAGACATCACCTTGGTTTTCGAGATGTTCATCGTTAGTCCTATCTCTTCTGAAGCCTTCCCTAGGTCTCCCAACATTGTCAACAATTCGGCGGCATCCTTGCTTATCAGCACAATGTCATCTGCGAATCGAAGGTGTGTAAGACGTTTTCCATCGATGTTTATGCCTTTGTCATCCCAATTGAGCTTCCTAAATACATCCTCGAGAGCGAGAGTGAACAATTTAGGAGATATTGTATCGCCTTGACGAACTCCTTTTTCAACTCGAATTTTATTTGTTTTTATGTCGTCTGAAACTTTGACGTTGAAGGAGGCGTAATCATAAATATACTTGATTAGATTTCTGTATCTGGAGTCGATTCTCGCGTTGTCCATAGCTTCGAAGATAGCCCAGTGTTCTACAGAATCGAACGCTTTGTTGTAATCTATAAAGGCAATATGGAGTGGGACATTGTATTCAGTGCTTTTTTCAATGAGGGTACGTATTGTTTGTATGTGATCTATCAGACTGAAACCTTTTCGGAATCCGGCCTGTTCAGGTGGTTGGTACTCATCAAATTTATTTGTAAGTCAGCGTATGCCTGGGCGTTAAAACCATCGGTCGTAAGTTTCTCCAGAAGACCGTCTATGACCAGGCTCTACAGCAGGGGGGATAGTACCCCTCCTTGAGGGCATCCCCTGCACGTTAACACGGTTACTTCAGTTTCCCCCATGCAGGCCTTGACGGTTCGCCCCTTCAACATAGCTGAGATCCACTTAACAGTGGAGGGTTCTGCCCCTTTCCGTTTCGCTGCATTGCATATGGAAATATGTAGTGTATTATCAAATATATCTCCAAACATTGCAAGCAGAATCTCCTTTGCCGTCAGGGTACCTTCCACCTCCCTAAGAAGATGATGAAGGGCCAAATTGTTTTTTGTGGAGCTTTATACTTCCCCTTATACTATTATCTATTACTTTCTCCATGGTCTTCAGGAGAAAAGTGAGGCATATGGGTCGATAGGATTTAGGCTCTTGGCAGCCTTTTCGACCCACTTTGGACATGAATACTACCCTTGCTTTCCTCCACGATTTCGGGAATATATCCCCTTGCATAGCTGACCTTAAAGATCTAAGCTATCGGGGGTATAATGAATCCAACACCTTTCTGAAGCATGGCCGGAAAGATACCGTCCATGCCTGCTGATTTAAAAGGCTGAAAGCTCTTTATCGCCCATTTGATTCTTTCTGGTATGAGTAGTCTACCAGCTTTCCGAAAATCGCTTCTGGTGGGGTTATATACCTCCCCAGTGGGGCCCTCATCCCTGGTACTGGTCTGTTTGGAGCCAGGAGATTGAGTCTCTAGCAGAGCTCTCAGGCTCTCTTCAGGATCATTTGTAAAGTCCCCACATGGCTTCCTTATTTGGCCAATTGGGTTGGAGTGATCCTTAGAAGTCTGACTGCTGGGGCTGTTTTGTCTATGCCCTCACAAAAACTTCTCCAGGACTGCCTTCTAGCTTTTCTTTCCTCTTTGTTGTAGTTTGTCAGGGCCAGTCGATAAGCATCCAAGTTGTCTTCTCGCTTAGCCCTGTTGGAGGCTTTAATCGCCGTACTCTTGAGGTTTTCGATATGATTATTCCACCAGGGAACGTCTCGGGAGATTGTTTTCTTCCTAAGTGGACAACTGTTCTCCAAAGCTCTCTTCAAACATGATGTGAAGTGAGCTGATGTTGTATGTCAGGCCTTCCAGTTCAGACCTTAGAAGGGCTACATAGAGTTCCCAGTCAGTCTTCCTGGGTATCCTTCAAGCAACATCAGCTGAAGCGACTGTTTCAAAGTCGAATTCAATTGCCATATGGTCCGGTTCGACATGGATGGTTCTTTTGAGACCCTTCACCCCTTGATCATATCCGCAATGAATGGTGTCACCAGCGTAAGGTCGATTACTTCCCTTCTTATCGCATTCATGAAGGTTGGACTATTACCCACATTTGCTATGTTGTTCGAAAATATAGTAACGTATGGTCCGAAAGTTTTGGGAAAAATTTCATCTGGTCTGATTGAGAAGCAACGTGTCAGGGGAATAATTAGGCAAATCGAAAATAATGGTCCCTTGTCTGTTACTTGAATTTTGATTTATAATAAGGATGGTTAAAATAAATTGTTGAATAATTCGAAAAAAATATAAGATTATTTAAGTCAGAGTTAAATGCTTTTGAAATTTTTCCCAAAACTTTCGGACCATACGTTAATAACATAGTATACTATGGTAATAGTAATAGTATTCATTTAATTCAAAAAATGTTTAATACAAATAAAAATTGAATTCGTCAAAACACAAAAATATATGCATCAAATTCTATATTGTTTTGTAATTTCCACAATAACTGAAGAATTCGACCAGAGAGTAGGGTTCACATCCAATCATAAAATCTTTGAGTGATCTCCTGAAAAGTGGTGGGCTCGTGATCATCTGGTAGTCTCTAGGAAGAGTGTTGAACAACTTGATTCCCATGTAGAGGGGCGAAGTTTCTGTGAGAGAAAGAGAATGGTAGGGATATATAAAAGGATTCATATGTCTTGTGATACTTTTGGTTTTGTGCAGTTCAAAGTAGTTACAATGTGTTCTCATGAATATCAGCACTCTGTACACGTACTGGCCATACAGCGTTAGAAAACCGTGATGTTTGAAATGTCCTCTGTATCTCAAACTAAGCTTGCATCTCAGCATTGCTTTCTGTCTGATAAATATTGATTCAGCTGTTGAGGATCTCCCCCGAAAATGATACCATACGACAAGAGTGACTGAAAGTTGGCATAGTACACTATTTCTAAAGTTGGGACATCAACCTTGGTCCTTAACACATTGACTGTATAGATGTTAGAATTTAGACGTTTTGTTAAATTGTCTATAATATGGTAGTTCCATCTTAGGTGTTCATCCAGGTATACCCCCAGAAACTTTGTTGAGGAGGACACTGCAACGTCTTGATTTATATTATTTTGAATCTCAACCTGAGATCTACCACAACGAAATATTATGCTCCCTGTTTTGGTCACATTCAGTGTTAGTTGATTCTCAGTGCACCATCTCTCAATTGATCTTAAAATCAAGCAAACCCTCACCTCTATGATTTGTGTCTTGTTTTCCCATACTGTGTGGTGTGCGTTTGCATCGCAGCCCAGAATTGGTTGTTTCTTTTCCTTGCGGCACCATCCGATGAGGCGTTGGACTCTAGTGGTGGGCTGATGGCGTCCCCTGGAAAGTAGCTTGAGGCAATGACAAGCTGCCTCTCGCTGATTCCAGTTCGCAGCTCAACCAGCGCCGCAGCAAGTACCCTCGTCAGGAACTCTGTAAATGGAAGGCAAGTTAGCCCCTTTCTGAGTATATAGTTCTTGAGCTTACTGACCAGTTAGGTAGTATAATGGGAAGTTTCTATTGAGCTTACCTTAACTCGAAATTTCAAACAAGGAGTCCTAAAGAATGATTTTGACATACTGAAGCCCAAAGAATGTGTATAATGACTTGAACGTATAATTTTTAAGAAGTAATTGAAGAACTCAAGGTCATCCAAAAATATGCGTTATAAGATAAAAAAGTGGAATTGGATTTCCAGATCAAAACATGGGTTTTTAGAAATCCTGGAAATGAAAGTAGCCTAAACAACTGCACCATGAATACCTTTTTTAAGGTTATTGTTTATGATAAGTATTTAATTTTCAGACACATAATAGAAATTTCGAACAAATCAAAAATCAGATATATGATTTGATCAATCACAGGAGTAAAATAATGAGTGGAACCCTTCCTGGGGATGAATTGAAGAAAGTGACGAAAGAAGCTACAGAAGATATAGATATGGGTAATAAGATATTGAATTTAGACTTAGCTGTGAGGGACAATAATGGAAACCTAATAAATCCTGAAGAAACAAGTACAATACAGTTATATTTCAATCATAAAAATGCTGTTGATCGAATGAGTAAATGCAAGGTGAATAACAATTATTTCGATAGAATAAATATAGGAGATTTTATACAGCACATAAAACAGAATAACAATAAAAAACACTATAGGTAGTAAGATGTCTAAAGGCCTATTCTGTTTCTTGTGAAAGATGAGTTATGTTGCTCTGATTAGGGCTGCAATAAAACGCAAGTTATGCTCAGCACCTACTCTGTTCTTTAAGAACGAATCTTTTGTTGATCTTCCTGAATAGTGGTATGGCAATTTTGAGTCAGATGTGGCATTGATTCATATTTAATTCAATGAATACGATGGTTCTGTTTTTCAAACAATATAAAAAGTTCAGAACTCTCTTGAGTGGCCAAATTCAAAGAATCTAACGTTAGTTTCATTCTGTGAGCTGTATGAAGTCATTCAACTATCGAAGTATCATTATGGAAAGAATGGTAATGACTGTTTGTTTCAGACTGAGCAAAATGGTGTACTTCCAAAAACTGCGATACAGCAATATTCGAATATTTTCCTGGTTGCTATCAAAAATTTCACTTGCAAAATGAATGAGGATGCTCAGCTCCTTATCACTTTGTATGACGGAAGGGAATTCAGATCTATCACAGAAAATTATGTGGTTAGATGGTCCAAGGATGGTTTAATGAGTGATTTAGATCAAATGCATAATCTGAGGGTCATGTTCACAGTGAGTAATAAATTCTTGTTCTTTGTAACTTATGATAATTCAGTTCTGAAATGGATGTAAAATTATGTGGATAATCATACAGAAAATCTAATATGATATTAGACTAACAATTTTTATTCAGCATAGACCACTAAGTTTGATTGTTAGCAGAATACCTTGCATGATAGATTTAACTTTCTATGTTGTGGAAGCAGTTGAAACAGCTTCAAAAAAACAGTTTCATATAAAGAACTATTATACAACAGTGGGAGCCCCTTCTGTTTGAATTTTGTGAAAATGTAATATGCTTTACAACTACAACAATTTATTTCCATTAATTTAAAGGACTTGGGGAAGAAAGATTTAGAGAGGGAGAAAATATACCTGGTATGTTATGTAGTGAGAGTAGGTGCAATGGAAGTTAAAGAATTAGATCATAGACGAAGTAGTAATGTTACAACATTGAACCGTAAGTCGAGTACAGATAATATGAGAAGACCATTTGGAGTAGCTGCAATGGAGATTACTAAATTTATGAAAGGTGGTCTAGAAAGTGATTTTGATAAAGAGTATCCAATTCAATTTGTAAGGTATCTAATTCAATTCATTTTCAATGCTTTTTTCAATCTAATGATTATTCTGCATATTTTAGTTGTGAGAAAGACAATCTGGAACAGACATTAAGAAAAATCATTAGTAAAGATTTTGCTAAAAGTGATAATAAAAACCAGGCTTTATTTGTCAGCATGAAACTCTTGAGAGGAGATCTGAAGCAGGTAGATATTCTCATATTTAACTGAATTTATTTTTAGTTATTTGAAAAAATATCTACAGTACAATTTCGATAATCAGGACACGCAAAATGTTTTGTATGCCTGAATTTGCTAATTGTTTGGACTGTAGCAGATCAAACTATGAAAGAGCAATGAAATTATATTTGATCTTTCAATCTCTAAAAGTTCTTTTTTGCGCAAGGTTTATATCACTTATGTTGTAAAATGTCCAATGCTTGTAGCATAGCCAAGAGAGCAAGACTTTCTTCATTATTTAAATATTTGATTGGACTGTTTTATGTGGGTCACCCGGTATGTATTTCCCAGGTATTTTCATACGCATTCGAAAATCGATCACACATTTATAGAACTCATAATGAGTTTTTCTTGGCGCAGAAAATTTATGGCCGATCGGATACTTGTTAGAATTCACGTTATTTGATAATGATTACATTCATTGATCTTAGAAGCTACAATGTTGTATGTAGGCAGGTAAAAGGTATTCTAACTAACTAAAATAAATTATCAGATCATCCTCTTTGCAAGTTGAGTCCCTTAAAACTGTCTATTACTGCCTTGTGCATAGTCATTTAAATTATAATGATGTATTGTGGGTTAATTCAGTGTTAGTTAACAGGGTGTTTATTCCATCTTTGTTTTTGATAAAAGTCTGAAAGGCCATCGAGTTTGGAGCACCCATATAAGGAGTCCGATTTACTGGCATGTCTGGATAATCCAAATTGTACTGTATTTCACTAACTAAATGAGATAGCTTATGCAAAAACCTTTTAAGGTTAGGGAAGAACATCCACATTTGGTCTTGGGAAATGTATCTTTAGCTAGAAAAATGGGTTTTCCTGAAGTAATATTACCTGGTGATATTAGAAACGACCTTTATTTAACACTAGTGTCAGGGGAGTTCACAAAAGGCAATAAATCTAGTGATAAAAATGTCGAAGTCACAGTTACAGTTTGCAATGAAAATGGAGAAGCAATACCTGTAAGTATTTTGTGACCTTCTTGCTTTGATATGATATTATTTCTTTTATTCTTCTAGGGTGTTATAAGTTTGGGAGGTGGAGTTCAGCCTATTAATGAATATAAATCTGTAATATATTACCATGAAGATAAACCACAATGGTTTGAAACGTTCAAGGTTGCGATACCCATTGAAGAATTCAAAACGAGTCATTTAAGATTCACTTTCAAACACAGATCTTCCAATGAAGCAAAAGATAAGAGTGAGAAACCATTCGCTATGTCTTTTGTTAAATTGATGGAAGAAAATGGTACAACTCTGAGCAATGCTAAGCATAATTTGATTGTCTATAAAATAGACCATAAAAAGTTTGAAGGTCAAGGTGTGGAGTATTTGAAACTGGCATCCAATGAAAGTGGAATTAAGGAAGGCCCAAAAAGTCAAGTCTCAGGATTGACTGTCAGTGCTAAAGATAGTTTCATCATATCCAGCAATATTTGTTCAACCAAATTAACTCAGAATGGTGAGCAATATATTATTTTGTTTATTCAACTCCAAGTGTTAGACGTATTTTTAGACCTCAAATTAATTATGTTTTATAACCACTTTCAACTTTTTTACTGAATTAATGTTCTTGTTATCTGGAAAAAGTCACCTCATTTTTGAACACTTTCACATCTGTTTTTATTCAACAGCAAAAAAACGCGGTGCAACTCAATTATTTTCGAGTTATTTAGGGATAAGACACAAATCATTTGCCAATATAAATATCAACAAATGAAATGTGCTTTGAGATTTTTAATATCTTATTTTCATTCATATTTTCGAATTACATGTTTTTATTTTTCACAATAATGCAATGGACTTGAACTGCACTATCAAAAATGAGATTTCTTTTAGCTTATAGAATGATGCTTTAGGGTTAATGACTCGCCACAACTGAACAAACTTTTTCTTATATCCAAATCATATTTCGATTAGCACATTACAAATTTCTATTTAAATATAACCTGCATAATTGGGGTACTGGGCCTTAATTTATTGCATGTGGAATTTGATTTCGTTCATATGAGCACCGTTTGAACATTTGCAGTGAGTGGTTCCAAAGAATCCATCGCTGCAAACTGTTTTTCATTCGATATTGCTCCTATAACGGTTTTTTTTTTGTTAGCGCATAACCAATCGAACCAGTCAAAAAATGCTCAAATTCTCGGTTGAGTTTCATTTGGTAAAGGTCAAAGATCAAGATAATTATGTAAAATTCGTTGATCTTCTATTTTCTATACTATATGTTGATTCAGGATGTGATTTCATCAGTTTTCGCTAGATTCAGATGACTTGGCATAACCTAAATATAAATAGAAATAAGTAAGATGCGGTACTATACTCAGCAGAATATTTGTTCCCGAGTTTTTCCACTATAGCGCATATAGCCTGTCTGGTCAGACTGTTACTCGTTTGTGAACTAGATATTCACCTTGACTAAGTTTGACATATCATGAGAAATATTCAAGGATGCGTTCCTATTCAAATACAAAATTGTTATGTCCTAATTGGAAAACCCGATTACATATATACTTTGTTCCAATCTTCTTTGGGTTTCAATTACGAACTTCACGAATTGGCTCATTGAATATTTTTCCTCTACTAACCCTCTTGAATATGAACTTTATAGAAGCACTATATTTCAGTGATACTGCTTGGTTTATTGAATTGGGCAGCAAAGAAAGAAAGCTTGAATCAGACGTTGCAGTCTTTAATGAAAGTAGATGGGGAAGAAGTAGTAAAGCTACTGCAAGATATATTAGATGCCTTATTCAACATATTGATGGATCACCAAGAGACTGATACTTACGATACTCTAGTTTTCGAATGCCTTCTACATATCATAAGCTTAGTCAGTAGTGATTGGAAATATCAACATTTTGAGCCTGTACTTGCCCTCTACATCAAGGAAGGCTTCAGTGCTACATTAGCTTATAAGTAGGTTTGAAAGATATATTTTCAGTTTCTTTAGTGGATAAACTTGGCAATTTACTTCAAATGATAAATGAAAATATCCTGAGGGGAAGATGTTTCTGACACTTCTGAAATATTAATTGTAAAACGTTATATTCATTTAACTTATTTCAGGAAACTTATATCAGTATTGAACAAAATAATAACCCGATCTGTACAAAGTGTTTCTAAAATACGTGATGAGTTGGTCTTCAAAACAATGAAATCTTTACAACATGTAATGAGATTCATATCAAGATCAAGAATTTTATATCTAGAGGTTAATACAGAAATTAATCCTGATGATGAATTCCGGGATAGCTTATTAGAACTTTTATATAACATTATACATATGATGTCTTCCACACAAGATAGTATGCTAAGGGAACAAGGAGCATGCCTCAAATTTTTACCCTCAACCATAAATGATTTGTTACTAGTTTTCAATCACAAGGAATTGAGGTAAGAAAGAATGTAAACCTGTTCATAATTTATTCTCACATAATTTCATTCTAGTGAAATTCTTTGTGAAATGTTACGTAAGATACCTGTAGGTAGATTGACTAAACAAAAAATGATGACCGTAAATGATATCGTACATAGCCAATTATTTTTATATCCAGAGTGCAGAAAAATAATGCTTCCTGTATTCACCGAACAAATAAAAATTTTGTTAGAGACAAATGAAGAGGTGAGTTAATTCTAAGTGTTTTCAGCTTCAATCTTGGCGCATGCTGATGCAAATAAGTCATCAAAAATTTAAAAAGGTTACCTCTTCCATAAAATTCTAGCGTGAAATCATATTTTATATGATGAAATGTGCATTTATGAGGATGTGAATCTAAAAAAAATTAGGACACTGAATTATACACAAAAAAGTGCCTAAAGAATAAGAAATTTATTTTCACCTAACTTAATAAACAACAAACCGGTGTCGAAAATTCAGACTTTACGTTTGGATATTACTTGAAAATAAAATACAATAGCAAAGTTTTCAAAATGACATATTCATGGAAAAGGTAATCTTTGCTGTAAATTTTTGCGTTGTAAAGATCATGTACATTATTTGCAGATATCACAAAGCAGTGTGTGTATATACAAAAAATATATATTATCCCTCTCATTCTTCCTCAGAATATCTTTCTAGGCACTTTGCACAGAACAGCACTCACGTTTTTGTTTTGTACATATACCAAAATACAAGTCTGTTTAAAAAAAATATATCAAGACCATTTTTTCTCTATTCACTCATTTGAATAGTTTCTTCATCATCCCATCAAGTTCATGTTCATTTGAAAACAGAACAAGTTTCTATGAAATGAACTGCACCAACTTACCAGGCAACCGATCGATAAGTAGTATCTCAAACTTCTTGTATCTGTAGTGCTTGATTTAAAATAATGAACTCCTTGAATGTTTAAATTTTCAGAATGTACTTTAGCATGTACACTATTAATTGGAATGCATATACAGTAGAGCATGGTTTTCATATGAATTGAATCACATCCTTTGACTCCTTGATGCTTGACCTTTCACATGTTACAAAAAAAGAATTCTGTTGATCTTCTGATGACGGCATTGATTAATGCTTTTGTGATTCCGAAGGAGCATCTACACTATATCGATTCAACTATTTCGTCTCGTTTCCGGTCGAGAGGATCTAGACACTTTCGTTTCAAGTAGATGAGACGAAATTACGATCACATTAATTAAACAGTATGGCTGTTCGAAATTTCCGATTCTGAACCAGTTGCTAGTTTAAGTTTGCGGTGTATTGAGTCGTTGCTATTTTGAAGTGTTATTCTCTTCAAGATTGCATCCAATAAATTGAGTTGTACTCGACACAAATATTTCAGTGGGTACCTGATAGTTTTTATTGGGGGTTGATCGTTGGTGCCATGAATAATTACGAGGATCTCATATTTAGACGTTTATCATTTAATTCGTCCGTAATCATGCTTAAAGTTAAATAACCGAGATTTTTCTTTATTCAGTCAACAGTTCTCTGCCTTGGGACGCACATTTACAAAATTTTTCGGATACAATTCCATTTGGTAGATAGAACTTTTTACCAATAAAACTCCGTTTGTTCTATACTATACTAAACTGGTAACTCTGTGGACCGGCCCGAGGGAATCTGTCAAAAAAGTTGGTCCAGAAGAATCTTAATATCGCAGCGAAGCTGCGATACATCGAGGAGATTTTTGTACGGTCGGAAAGAGGAATAATCCATTCATACCTGGGCGAAGTTTCGATTCTCTAGGCAATCTAGTCTTTCCTTGCATATTTTGGCAATATGAAATTCCGTGTACCTTTAATTATTCACTAAAACAACCATCATAAAGTGAGTCACGTGTCTATTAAGGTGCAGACACATTGTTGTCACGTCACGTGACCTCACGCGAGGAAATGGGAAGAAGATATGGAGAATATAGCTGCTTTTACAGTTGCTGGTGATTCTCATAGAAGGGATTCGATTTACCAAATGAATCAACGAACAGAAGAAGTGGGGGAATTCCATCCAATTTAAGAATTATTGAATGAGCACCCAGATCGGTTTCAAATGTATGTCAAAATGACATTTCACAAAATATCAGACGTGATGTCACGTGCATTCAGAAAATGTAAATTTGCGGAATACAGATCTTGCGTGCTTTCCGTGCTATAATGTGACAGCAGATACAATGTTGCAAAAATTTTTACTACATTTTGATTCCGTAGTAGTATAATCACCCAGTTTAGTTCTGATGATTTGGCTTCACTATTTATTATTGAAAGGTGTGTCTCTCTTCCTATGGTCTAAGTTCCATGCATTATCGTGGTTGCACATTTTGGGAAGATGAGATCTTCCCAAAATGTGCAACCACGATAATGCATTATTCCAAGATATCAGAAAGAAGTTAGTTCAATGTTAGATTCAATAGGCGCTTTTATTTTGGTGTTTCATACGCTGGTATTAGGCTTTGTTGTAACTGAACTGTTCCAAATTAAACGCAAGATAGTGCACCAACACCAGAACTGATCGATGCATGTGTGGGAAGCCCAGGGGTAATCCCGGTGCATTTCACACTGTCAAAACGAAATCAGCAAATATCTTTCTCGACAACGACATTAAGAAGATAAATTGACTTGAAATCATCCTAATAACTTAGCTATTGCTTTCTATTTAAAAAATTTTGATTTTTTGCAAGAACATATGTTCAATTTCATAAACATTTTTCCTCAACCTTCATCATGAATATACTTTCTGCACCTATACCTGGTTGATCTATTCAAGTTGGAATTCTGAAAATATCATTGCTGTCGGAATACATCTGTTTTGCAAATACTTTGCCAAAGCGACTTCAGCGACCAGTAATACAACCTATCTGAATCAATTTCGATAAGATTTCAATGAACTAGGTGTGTCAATTGAACGATTCGGATAATGTGGACGCCGTATTTCAGTTTGTGACTTCGGCAACATAGTTCTACTGGCAATTTATGAAATCGCCCGTTTTCAGCGCCCACATTTATTCAGTTCTGCCAAAAAGTCGATACGAGATTGCGAGATGGCTCATCGGCATAGTTTGGAAGCGCCTGAAGGAATCATGTAAATTGTTCGATATTAATGTAGTTACTGTCATTTAACTTACGTTATTTACTTATTGATTGTTGTTGACGTATTTAATTCTAACTTATTGATTCTATTTGTTATTTAGTTCGTAGATGTAATATTTAAATTTAACATTTCTGTTTATAAGCATTGAATCGTTACATTTGTTGTTGGGAAAGTAGTTAGTGGTGCTTTTACTGGGTATTTTAGGGATTAGGTGTCAGACCAGATGGCAGAAGGCAAAATCGATCGGTTGCTAAGGTAGCGCAACTGTTGGGAACTACACAACATTGTCTCAATCAACATAGAGGATATTCCGAAGAGGTGAAACCCCATGAACTAACAACCATCATGCTTTTGGAATATTTATTCTTTGTAGCACCATAATGAAAAAAACAATAATTTAGATATCTCACTGTGGTTGAATGTAACAAGAATTCTATCAGTTTTGAACTTTCTAAAAATGTTTGTTATTGATCAAAACTTCACCCTTTTATGGTACTACAAAGTTATGCTTATTGAACTTCAAATTATGATTAAATTGATAACCTTCAAAAACTTTTGAATAGGTGGAATTATGTATCAAAATACTCAGTGATATACTCAAACTGTTGCATAAAAAAAATATTGGTAATACTTTTGATGATATCCAAGAAATTATCAAAACTGATTTGAGGACTGCGATTCAAACTCATATTCATATGCATAGGGAGAACCCCCATGATGTAAGTTACTGATTTTCATTTATCAATTCCTCATAATCATCGTCAAATGATTTTTCAGGGGAATTTGGTAGCAATTATGATTGATATATTCAGGCAGATGACGGAAACTCACTATACAAATTATATCAACAATTTTCAAACTAGATATGACATATTAGATTTTCTTATGGAAATCTTGGTAGTATTTCAAGAATTGGTCAGCAATCCTGTATTTCCGACTGATTGGTGTGAAATGATTATGCTTCAAAATAGCGTTATTTTGAAATCATTGAGATTTTTCTCTCATACGATTAGAGATCATTATTTCGAAAGATTTGAGTACCAAGCATGGAACAATTTTTTCCATTGTGCCATTGCATTTATGACACAGCCAGCTCTTCAACTTGAAACATTTTCAAATAGTAAAAGATTGAGAATAATATCAAGGTATAAAGATATGAGAAGAGAGACAGGATTCGAAATAAGATCAATGTGGTTCAATTTGGGTGAGTGATTTGACAACATCAATTATTGTAGTGGTTAATCCTTAGATTATGGATTAGCTTAAACCAAATTTTCTATTCCATCAATTTATTGAAGAACGGTTTCACTCGCTCGGAAATTCGTTTACACTAAGATGTCTAAAAAAGTTTAGACATCTTAGTTTACACAAATGGACACATAAATTTGCACATAGAATTACTAGTAAAATGAGTAATGTTTTGTTTCTACGCTTTTCAGAAATGATAATTTTCATTCATTCAAGTTACAATAACATGACGATAGCATTATTCCTGATTCAATGTTATTGTCACCTGAAAAAATTTTCGTTAAAAGCCTTGACAGGAAGTCAGGACATTAAAAGCGATTCCCAATTATTTTCAGGTCAATACAAAGCGCAATTTGTACCTGGACTTGTAGGACTTATTCTAGAAATGACCTTGCTACCAGAACCCGAATTGAGAAAAGCCACAATTCCTATATTTTTTGACATGATGCAATGTGAATTTTATTCTTCAAAGTATGTACTTGAAGGATATGGGGACACAAAAAGGGATTCTTCTCATATTAAGGGAAATTTTAAAAGTTTCGAAAATGAAATGATAGCAAAATTAGATACTCTAGTGGAAGGGGGAAGAGGTGATGAAGAATATAAAAACATGTTTCATGACATTCTGAAAGATTTGTGCAGTCAGCATACAACAATGAAAGAAGAAGGAGTTAAATTTGTTGAAACAGTTTCAAAACTGATGGAAAGATTATTGGAATATAGATGTATCATTATAGGTGATAATAAAGAAAATAAGATGAGTTGTACAGTCAATTTATTGGTGAGTATTATAACATTAAAAGAGACAACCCTATATTTGAAAAAGCCTTTTAGATTTTTTTCCTACAAATATCTAGGCTTGAAAAAGAAATGATCCAAAAACTAAGTCACTAAACTGCTTATGCCCAAAATGCATAGAAATCCTGGTGTTAACACTGATTAGATTTTGTTTAAGATTTTCTTGTCAACAGAAAATATGTGTATTGGATCTACTTTTCATTTCTCTCGAAATTGCTCATTCTATTTTTCCATTACCGCAATAGCGCCACCACGAAATAGTTCAATACAAAATACATCATCTCAATATCAAAGTGGAATAATACATTTGACAATTTTCTAATGGATATATATTTGTCTAGGAATTCTACTCAGAAATAGATCGGCAAGAAATGTATATAAGATATTTGAACAAACTGTATGACCTGCACTTGTCATGTGATAACTTCACTGAAGCTGCTTTCACTTTGGAGTTACATGCTAAATTGCTGAGCTGGTCTGACAAAGAGCTTGGTATACTCCTTAAGAGCAACAGACATGAAGATTGTCTGACTCATAGACAACTGAAAGAAGCTCTCTATTACAATATAATTGATGATTATGATAAAGGAAAAGTAAGTTAATAGAGTAGAACTCCAATCACATTTCAGATTATAATATTTTCATCCACTGATGATTTTAATTATTTAAGATGTGGGAATGTGCAATACAAAAATGTCACGAGCTGGCTAAACAGTACGAAGAAGAAACTTTTGATTATGAACAACTCTCTAACATTTACAAGAGAATAGCAACTTTTTATGACGATATCATCAAAAATATCAGATTAGAACCAGAATATTTCAGAGTTGGTTATTATGGAAAAGGGTTTCCTCAGTTCTTACAGAACACTGTGCTGATATATAGGGGTAAAGAATATGAAAGACTTGCTGATTTCAATAGCAGAATATTAAATGAATTTCCTAAAGCTGAATTGTTGAATAAACTAACACCACCTGGAACAGATATCACAGAATCAGATAAACAATGTATCCTTTTATAATTTACCCAGTACTATTTTTAAATTACTATACACAAATCTCAAATTTTCCTCAAGTGCATTATAGATATACAAATAAATAAGGTAGATTCTGTAATGGATGAGATGAAGTTGAAGCGCTTTTCAGGAAAACCTCTGTCGGAACCAATTCTTAAATACTATCAAGTGAATAATATCAGGAAATTCACATTTTCTAGGCCTTTCACAAGAAAAGACCCGAATCTGGAAATGAGTAATGAATTTGCTAATCTTTGGCTGGAAAGAACTGAACTAACAATATCACATCCCTTGCCTGGTATATTGAGGTGGTTTCCTGTAACACATGTTGAAGTGCACGAAATATCTCCACTACTGTATGCAATTGAAACCATTGAAAAAACAAATAAAAGATTGAGGAATCATATTGTTATTTACAATAGGGAGAAAAACATTCAAATTAATCCTTTGAGTCTGACTTTGACAGGTGAGATATTCATTGATTATGTACAGGTTATGTAACGCTATTGGTACACAAAATAGACTGTTGGCGAAGGAGTGAACTTTTCTTTATGATGCCACTAATTCTGTTCCAACGAATTGGTACAGCGAGACATATAGATTTCCAAATCTCCACAAAAAACCTAAAAAGAAACTTCAGGACCGAGAAAATAATGGGATAACATCAATTAGTTCTCCAAGAATTTTTGAAACCAGTATCGAATTTAATTCACTTGGTATCTCAAGTTAATGAATGTCATTTTCTTTATACTATTGCCAATAATTTTATTAATTCTACATGGAGTCCCATATTTAATAGCTGAATTAAATAAATCATGTTGATTTATAGGAATCTTAGACGCTAACGTGATGGGTGGCATAAAAAATTATGAGGACACTTTTTTCACTGAAGCATATTGTATACACCATGCACAAGATGAAGAACTCATACAAAAATTAAAAGGTCTCATAGCAAATCAAATTCCACTCCTAGAATTATGTGTACAAATCCATAAAGATTGTATTCCTGTTACTCTACAACCATTACAAGATAGGCTGGAAAGTCGATTCACCTTAATGAAAGAAGATGTGGTGAAAAAATATGGAAAAGGAGTAAGAAAAATCGAAAAATTTAACGGATACCATTTTTACTCTGTTTATTTTTCAGATTTGTGATATTAAAATTGAAAATACAGTAACAATGAGAAAACAAGCCGCTAGAACACTTCATAATAACTCCGACATCACAACAGTGAATGAGTGAGTTTTTTTGAAATTATACATTCTCGTTAGTATTCGGTGAAAAACTGCCTTTTAGAAGAAAACATCCCCGATTTTTTTGAATATTCGTCATAATTTTTTTGCGGTATAATGAAAATTTTTGAGGTATCTAGATTTTCAAAATTATTCTATATCCTAATGAGTTCCAGAATTATTAAAAAAAAAATTATACAGTTTTTGTGAAAAACCTTTTTTTGCAAAGGACCCCGCACTTTTAGTATGAAAAGTGGCGACCGGTCAAATTTTCTGAAAGTTTGGCATGTTGTTGTACCCGACTCAGTGACCAAAAGTGTCAATGGGCCCAACCCAATCCTATGGCTAGTTTTCTGAATACGGGGTGTTAAAGTTGAAAATTGCCCAGATTTTCGGATTTATTTGCTAATTATTAAGAATTAGATTGGATTTCTGTTGCATACACACGTTTACTACATGTTCTAGTAATGAAATTAGTGGATACGTATGATTAAAAATATTTATATTTACCGGGTGATTCACGAATATATGACTGTAGTTTTTTGCCAAAATTCACTTTTTCTACTGTGACGTCAGGAAGGCATATTTTTGAAATGTTTTTTTCGATTTAGTATTATGATGACAAAATATTGCACCGTGCATATTTTTTATACAGGGTGTTTCACAGAGAGAACCACTAGACATAATCATATTTTTTTAGGATTAATTCGAAACCCTGTATTTTTGAATTGATTTTTGGGAAAAGTAATACCACAAACATATGTGTGTCTCTAATCTCCAAAATATTCAGGGTGGTTTATTCATAGGAAGGTTTTCAATTTTGGGAAAAGTACAAAAAACATGAACACCCTGTATTCGAAAATTTCCTCGGTGAAATGCAACTATTTTCCCACGATATATTGATTCCCACAACATCTCCAGAGGTATGAATTCTAAATCCGATACTATGACCAGTTTTCGAGATACAGGGCTTAAAGCGGAGAATAACTTATTTCATCAATTTTTTTTTAAATTGAAAAGCTGAATTGATTTTAGGTTGCGCCCATGAGTTCAGTATGAGAGCAGATCAGATGCACATGGAAAGGTTCAGCTAAAATATTTACTGTTATATAGGGTGATTCACGAATAAATCACAATAGCTTTTGCGAACACTCGATAATTCTACAGTTTCGTCACAGAGAAATTATTCCATGATGTTAATACCTAGTAGTTCACAATTTTCAGTCTGAAATACTTCATTATGTTTACTCTTCATACAGGATGAGTCATACAGCCAACCTACCGAAAATACTTATGCTTTGAATTGATTGAAATAAGAACTTTTTAGTGAATTTTGAGTATCTTTATGAGCGCGCTTACTAATTGCGCTATCACCCCCAAAAAGATGACAATAAACCTTCTCCTTAGGTAGGTAAAATACGAATATTTTTTTATTGGTAGGTACTCCACAATCCACAATATTCGTGTTGAGTGAGTTAAAACTAGGTATATTGAAAAGTTTAAATCTCATTATAGTCATAACCTCGGTTATTACTTTATAAATATACTTTTTTCAACAAAAAAAAGTTTATTTAGGATGATCTACGCATGCAAGAAATGTGTATTTTTGGTAGGTGATTATTTCTAAATCACCTTGTATATTTATATATTTAAAAATTCTTGCGGTTATGCTCACTTGCTGTTATGTTAGACAGTTATTCAAAATTCACCAGAAAAGATCTCCTTTCAATTATTTCAAAGCATATTATTTATGGCTCACTCTGTGTGAAAAGTAATTATTATGAAGTATTTAAGACTGAAAATTGTTAACTACTAGGTATTAACTTCATGGAATAATTTCTCTGTGACGAAACTGTAGAATTATCGAGTGTTTGCAAAAGCTATTGTGATTTATTCGTGAATCACCCTGTAACAGTAAATATTTTAGCTGAACCTTTCCATGTGCATCTGATCTGTACTCATACTGAACTCATGGGCGCAACATAAAATCAATCCGGCTTTTCAATATGAAAAAAAAAAATGATGAAATAAGTTATTCTCCGCTTTTACGCCCTGTATCTCGAAAACTGGTCATAGTATCGGATTTAGAATTCATACTTCGGGAGATGTTGTGGGAATCAATATATAGTGAGAAAATAGTTGCATTTGACCGAGGAAATTTTCGAATACAGGGTTCATGTTTTTTGTACTTCTCCCAAAATAGAATACCTTCCTATGAATAAACCACCCTGAATATTTTGGAGATTAGAGACACACATATGATTGTGGTATTACTTTTCCCAAAAATCAATTCAAAAATACAGGGTTTCGAATTAATCCTAAAAAAATTTGATTATGTCTAGTGGTTCTCTCTGTGAAGCACCCTGTATAAAAAATATGCACTGTGCAATATTTTGTCGTCATAATACTAAATCGAAAAGAACATTTCAAAAATATGCCTTCCTGACGTCACTGTAGAAAAAGTGAATTTTGGCAAAAAACTACCGTCATATATTCGTGAATCACCCGGTAAATATAAATATTTTCAATCATACGTATCCACTTATTTCATTACTAGAACATGTAGTAAACGTGTGTATGCAACAGAAATCCAGTCTAACTCTTAATAATTAAAAAATAAATCCGAAAATCTGGGCAATTCTCAACTTTAACACCCCGTATTTAGAAAACTAGCCATAGGATTGGGTTGGGCCCATTGATACTTTTGGTCACTGAGTCGGGTACAACAACATACCAAACTTTCAGAAAATTTGACCGGTCGCCACTTTACATACTAAAAGTGCGGGGTCCTTTAAAATTCTGATATATTATGAAATTCTCGGCTAGTTATTTTTTGTAAAACAGAATTGTCAAATAATGAGATAGCAATGAGTATAACATTGTAAAAAGCCCTTTTATTACCTATGTAAAAATGTTCCACTCTCTCACTGTCAAGTGTTTCGATTTTAATCAAATTGAAATTATAACTTTTATGTGGTGGATGTCTTCCGAAAATATTTCTTGCTAGCGATCACCTCATACTGACTGAGATGTTAAGCAATACAGATGATTATTTGTTGTAATTTCATGATTGCTTTTCCATTTTTATGTAGTTCATTTGGGGGTCGTAGTCGAGTGTCAAGTCTCACAAGAAACCAAGTCACCTCATTGAAACAATTCACTTCTAGCTTTAATTTCTCAAATTCATCTACCATATCCAGCAGGTTTGTATAGTAAACAATATTTGACACATACAACTAACCTTAAATGTACATAATAAGAAACTAACTGTAGTTAGACACTAATATGTTTTGGTCTTTGTAGAAAGTTTTTGTTGAAGTTGGCAGATACTTGATGGAAATTCATAATTGAAATAAAAAAACCCATATCAAATGGAAATATTGAAGTTTCTTAGTTTATTGAATTTCATGAATTTAGATTTTACTTCTTATTTCATTATTATGATACTTTCTCTTGGTGGTTTGGGCTATTACTAACAAAATCTTCTAATTTTCAGGGGAAGCCCGCATTATTTATCGACAAGAAATACTTCTTTTGCTTAGTTCCTTTTTTTATTTATTTCTGTTCCTCCTTTATTTTATTCAATAAAATTAACAACATTCACCACCTTTCTTTTATTATTTTCTTTCAATCGACTGAAAAATGGATTTGATGCTTGGATTACAATGGTAATTATCCAGAACTGAATTTTATGAAATTTAGAGGTTTACTTGAAATATAATGTAATTAAAGCTGGTAGCATATAAAAACATTAATTGTGCATCAATAAAGTTCCATAAATGCTCATGCCTGATGCATGTTCATATATATGTTAGTATAAACTAAAAAGAATAAATTGAGCAAGTTTTCAATGTGCAGGTTTTCCCAAAACTAATGTTTCCAAACGTGACGAAAACGTCATTAAAAAATTGTTCTTTTGATCAAACCCAACGAGATCTATATGAATATTATGGTGCGATGACAACAGCTCTATCAGGGGGCACAATAGACCTTAAGGTCGCAGTGGACTGTAACCCCTTTTCACTGTAACTATAATTATGGTCCACAAAATTATATATAATACAGAGTGTGTAAAAAGCACAAAATTCATATCTTTTGTGTTTACTATTCTGCAGAAAAATGCATGAATAGGTCCATGTAATTTTAAATTACACAACTTTTCTTGTTTTGTCATGTACCCTCTACGACGAGTGGTGGGTAATTTAGTTTCTTTCAATGTTAAGCCTGTTATGAAAATGAACAGTATTAATCTGACATGAAATGACACAATTTGATCGTATAAGATATGTTGCTTTCAGTCATAATTTTGATTTCTCTGCAGATTCAATTGAATTATGCTCTTTTAGACCTGTTCTGAAAACCTATTCTTCAGCCCTTCTCTCCTGAATGCTTATTGTTATGATAGTCATATCAAAGTTTACAGTTTTCAAAAGGGTAGTTACTAATCAATTTTTCGTATTCTAGTAGATCACCCAGTAGCACAAAAAGTCTACTCTCTCCCAGCAAGAGTACTACACCAACACCATCTTTAGCTCATAAGAAATCACACAAAACTCCGAAAGAGAAAAGAAGATCTAGTAAATCAGAAATACATAGCCCTGTTGGTAATGGCACACAATGGTATACAAGTGACAATGAAACTAATAATTCAACAAATGGAATGGCCCTTTTTGAACTTACACAAGAGGTGAGTCATTTACATTCAAAATGATGTGTCACTTGACCCGTATTGCTACATCAAAATGTGTCCCTCTCTAAATAAAAATTGAACTGCCTGCGATTTTCGGAAAATTTTATACTAATGGAAATAGCCAGCAGGATTGTTTTATGTGGATCACCCTGTATACTTCTAATCGACGCTTCCAAACAATCACCCTATGTGTTAGATTCTGTCAAATCTTAAGCAGGTTATACTATTCCAGCTTACTCCTAAAAGACCTCTACGTTCTGAAGTTGAGAGGGAGAAAAGATTGAGTCGACCGCCAAGCGGACAGTTCGGAAGACCCAATAGCACAAGTTCAATATTGAGAGGAGCCAGTAGTTCTGGAGCTAGTAGCAATAGGGACTCTGTTGGTATGTTTTTAGATAATAATACGTATTTAGAAATATGTTATTTATAAGATCTCCATATGTTCCGGTGAGGTTAGAAGCTTTTACGAACATGTTCAAATGCCGGGTTACCCATATAACATACATTCAGGTAGAGAGAGAACTGTTCTTTATTGTCCTAGACATCGACCTTGGTCCTTCAGCTCAGTGTATTATATGTACATCGATATTAAAAAAAAAGAAAAATTCAACAGTAAAAATTTACAATTAAATCAATAATTAATTTGCATCCATAGCTTTCTAAGAATTGTTATAGGAAATTTTCTTGTTGGATTGTTGACGGGATATTCGTGGTAGAGTTTGACGATGTCGGGCATCTCTTACAGTCTGCTGTATAATCTTGAGTTTAGCCTTTGAAGTCTGTCTGAAATAGGTTGTTTCTTGGTTTTTGCATACAATAGGTCGTTGGGTGGATTGTGCAATTATTATGGGGATGTCTTTTTCTCGATATGGGTACATTTTATCTATTTCTTTGATTAAAAAAAAAAATTCCAGCTGAATTGAGCAATTAATTTCGGAGTGAATGAGTATTTTCATTGAATTGTTTTAGTTACTTGATCTTCACCAAATTATTCAGATGTCGTTATTTTACAGCTTGTTACCCAGTTTTATCTTGATGGGATGTCTAGTTTTTCCGTAATATTGGAGAAATAAAATTTCATCATATGATAACGGAACCATTGGGCCGATTTTCCAATTAACGAACGTAGTCTAGGCATTTAAACCTTACCCTTACCCAGACGCGGGAACGTTTTTTATTCAAGAATAATATTTCAGCATGATTTTGCCTCTTTTTGTTTTTCATATTGCATCAAAGTGTCTTTTTTTCAGGCACCACAGATTCTAGCATAAGTGAGGAGGATGTTATGCCTCCCCCTATTCCTTTGAAACTTAGAGGTGAAAGTAGCATTGACTACTGCAACCTAGAAAATACGAGTTTCTTGTATTCTTCACGAAATTCAACTAGAAGTCCAACATTAGCCAATGTTGAACTTCCTGTGGTTTCTGACTCACAAAGTTATAAGGAAGTGCCACCTACACCACCACCTAAACCTCCAAAAAATAAGGCATCAAGTGTGATTCTTTGAAAATGTTGCTAAATTTTTGCTACCAAAGAAAATATCAAATTAATTTCCAGTGCAGAATAATTCCGAAATTCATGTGATTAGCACTTTGGATCAGTAATATTCTGAGGATGATTTTGAACTTGTAATTGTGATTGAAGCATTTTAATAATTCATCATAGAAAATTATTTTTGACACTATATTTTCTTAAAAATATAATAATTTAAATGAAATATCTAAATACATGAAATATATTTAATATTTTTGTTACCATAAGTGCCATGTTTTTTGATAGAACTTGTAAACATTTCTATTTATAAGTATTTAATGCAATATCATTTTGTCAATTGAATTAAAATTTGCCAAAGAAAAGTTATTTGTAATGCATTTTGACATATTGAATCTTTTTTAAATAAATTACAAAAAAACTTGTATTTATTATTTTATGTAGGTGCACATAATGTGTGCTCACATATTGTGGTTGCATCTAGGTAAATGAAGTACCTATTCCATATTTGTGCCGATTGTAGTTAGAATACTTGAAACATCAATATAAATGTATTAACAGTTATGATAAAGACAGAATTTTCAATAACTACATCAATTTCTGATTAGTTTGTTACTCTACGAATAATAAAACGCCTTAATGCTATACTTTATTTATATTTGCTAAATTTTTGTTAATTCAGTTTTTCATATAGTTGAAAATAAAAAACTTATAATACAACAAAATACTTGTAAATACGGAATCTCCCCTAAAGTTTGTTGCAGATCAGTCTCTTATGAAGAATATTTTTTATCACTATGGCCTTGATTGGTATCAACAGATGAAAAATCCACATTAAATACAAAATTCTATAATGTAAAAAATATTCAAGTTTGAATTGAATACATGGAATAATCACAATCTTGTTTATCAGACATATTGCTTTCATGACTGCTCATATGTTTTCTCAGGCTATGGCTGTTCGAAAATTCTTTAGAACAAAAGAGGCACTTGTATGGTGTATCACCAGTATGTAGTCGATTATGATGCATCAAATTATTTTGGTGGTTGAAAGCCTGAAAACAAAATACCATACAGATCTGACATTTCACAACACAAAATAAAACAGAAGTACATAATAATCGATTTCAACCGGATAACCACTAATAACCGCGGTTATCTCTGGTCCTGCCCTTGGTTATAGCCCTTCAGGAAGGACCACGTATAACCAACTTGCGCTTGAATGTGGTTATCTGAATCGCGCGAAAATCAATCACATCTTAACCCAGCTCTCGAGTACGGTTATCTGCGGTCCAAACGATGACGTTGAAGGGCTAATTCATAACGTCAGATACTTATAACCAACAAGGACCAAAAGCGCTTGAATGAAGTTGATTATCTTTGGTAATTACCACTTAGGACCAAGTTATCCTCTTGAAATCGACTTATGAATAATCAAGAATCCAACTACTGCATTTGAGCTCCACCTCTAACAAAAACTGACCCTCCAGGGGAGGGAGTATAGAGGCTGCCGACCCCCCAAGATTTATGAAAGTTGAAGAAAAATTTATATTTTTTGCTTCCACTACTATTTATGAAGTGAGCTGGTTTTATGAAAAAACTAAAAAAGTACTGACGTAAACTCGGGAACTTTCGTGCGCTCGTTTATTTACCTTGTTTAAGGTAGATTCGCAATAAAAATTCAGTTGCATTTTATGAGAACTACTGGCCTAGATTCTAGAGGATACGTTGGAAATACACCTAATTTTTTATATCTATTCACAAAAATGACAATACATCTTGAATCACTTAATAGGGAAATTGAAATGTTAGTATCAAAGATATTCTACAATATATAGAATATCTTTGGTTAGTATCAAACAAATAACTTACTTTCCCACAAAAATTGCATTTGAAAGGTTTCTCCCCTGTATGTACCCTCTCGTGTGCTTCCAGTTTGTCCAATTGTTTGAAACCTTTGTTACAAAAGGTGCAAACATGTTTTTTGTTGACATATTTGTGAATTCTTTGATGGAGTATCAATTTTTCTTCTGTTAGTAACTGAAAACGAGTGTAATAAAGCTTTTTTGGACTGCAACTTCTGCAAACAACAGAAAGCTTGGTGGGTAGAAAAAAAATTTAGACAATAGCTCAGACAGATCGATTTTGCTTACCAACTATTTAACCTCTTCACAAAGAATCAAACAATCTTAAAACTAAATATGGGCAGTGTGCTAAACCATTGGCAAAGTATTTATTTCTACATTAAAAAAATTGAATATTATGTAAATTGATTCTTGGAATATTTGCCTGAAGAAAAAAAATTACTTTAGATAATGAAAAAATGAGACTTGATAGTAATCAAGACCTTTTGATGGAGTTCTCTTTTTCTCATTAAATTAAAAAAATCATTTCTTGGAATGCATTTCTGAAATAAACATTGAGTTATGTTATATTACCTTTTTATGGCAATGAGTGCATTCTATTCCAAAATCGTCCAGATGCAACTGTTCATGATAATAAAGCGTCCTTTTATCCTCACAATCTTTTCCACATATGATACAATGGAAATCCTTCTCTACATGAACTTCTCTCAAGTGCTTCTTGAACTCTAATAATTCTTTAAAATGTGAGGCACAATGTTTGCAGGTCCAGGTCATGTTTAAGGTCATGACATGTTCTTTGCCTCTATGAATCTGTAATGCTGTTAAACTTCCCAGTAAAATGCCACATTCTGGACACATGATTTTCTCCTCAGGGTTTGTGTTGTGATTTTTCAAGTGTTCCTCATAATTTTTACTCCACTTGAATTCTGAAAAAAGAACTTGCTAAGAATGAAATAAAAATTAATTTTCCTGATAATGTGAACCTCTCAACAGTGAGCTTGTAAGAAAGAGTTGTCCTGATTTGGCTCAGAGGCAATACATTGCTTCATAATTGGTATTCCTTACAAAGTGTTTCACTAGAACTAGTTTTATCGAAACACATCACATAAGATGTGTTTATATGCCAGAGGCTTTCAGTCAATATATGCAAAAGTAGGATCATTACATTTGTATATTTTTAATGCCTTAAATGAACCAAAGATACACATTAAGAATCATGTTACAATTTACATATATTTTTAGTTCAAAGTACTTTTCATTATATAACTTACACCTATGCAAATAAATTTTTCAATATCATATAGTTTTTGTTTACAACTCTAACTTACCTTTACAACAAATTTCACATATATATTTTTTTGATTCTTTCCTATTGCTATGATATTTTCTCAAGTGATGTTTGAAACTAGTAATATTTCGGGTGATTATATCACAATGTGGACATTTAATCCTTTCACTATTATCATAGTGGCCAAATTTTGTTTTATGTTCCTCTGCTTCTTCTACATCTAAATCCATGTGGCAAAATTTACATTTTTCAGTGGAGTAGTAACTGTTTGTGTTCAGACTAGCCAAATGATCTATTGTAAACTTTTCATTGCAGCTTTCATATGTACTATTTTCATCAATTTCATCTTTAATATTGGTGTCATTAAGGATTATTTTTATTTCCATATCATGCTGATTTTCATCATTAACCAATTTGATGACTTCCCAGTTTTGCTCCTCATTTGCTCCATCCTCACTTGAATTGAACTCGTCTAATATTTCCTCAGTATCATTCACAGTGATAAATTGACTCAACAACAGATTTGATTCGTTACATTTCTCAAAGAAAGAGTATGCTGCCTCTGTTTTGAGTATACAATCAGCACAAATTTTCTGTGGATAATTATCGTTTTCCTGTAAAATTTATTCGTTATGAATATTACAAAATTAGTCTGATATTCTCACTTGTATTTGGGTATATTTTGAAAGTATATCCATAACTCTTATTTCTCCACCGACTATGTATAACTCATTCAAACACAATAAACTATCTTCTTCGTATTTCATCAAGCAAGTCCTGCACACTGTGGAGAAGTCCTCCAGCATCAAATGTTCTTCTTCTGTCATTGTGTTCAAACTTTTATATATTTATGTATATCTTTATTATTGTGGATATGTAAGATTAATATTTGGAAATAATTTATCAAACCGCTGACTGATGGATTTCCGATACTTTTTATATAGGTCAGTATGGGATGAATGGGACGATCAACTGTGAGGATTTCAATTCAAAATTTCCATAAATTTATTTAATAATATTTTAATAATATAACCTTAAACAGAGGCAACAACCATCGAGGAAAATAATCTTCGCCACAGATGAGATCAAAGATATTCTACTAGATGAGAACCTCCTAATTTGCCACCTAAAGATTATTTTACATTAAAGGTGGTTTTATACTCATGTTTTTGGCCTGGCTACAGTGACTCCTAGGTGACTCTATCAAACCTGTGATCAAACATTCAAACATTGTTTGATAGAGTCACTGTAGGCCTGGCTAGTGACATCGTGAAGAAATGATATAGCCAATGTTTAAGCAATAATTAAAGAATAGCCATCATTTAGGTAGAATCAAAGATTAAAGGGTTTATTTTTTGGGTGGAATGAAAGCTCGAAATCTAAAATAAATACATACTTAATGATAATATGCTTGATATTTTCTAAGAATTATATTTCTGTTGAAATACAAAATTGTCACGCAAGTGAGTAATATGATTTTGGATACTGCTCCATCAATAATTATTCAAATTTTATGCCTGCTGTAAATAAAGAAAAATTATATTTTTTCCTTATGGAAACTCGATTGCAATAATATTAGAACATTTGTTACATTTAATGGAAACCGAATTTTATGATTAATCTAATAACATAAGATAGACTGATTCGACAATTATACATATGGCTCAAAACGATTTTCTTTTTTCTATATTGCTATTACTGTGAGCACTCAATGAAATTTGAAGGTTTATAATTATTTCGTCATCATCAAAATATCGAAGCAATGAGAAAAAAGTAAGATGAAACTTCCATATTTACTGCATAATATGAAATTATTTCTGAAACAACTTGTTCTGTTATGAAATTGTGGTGAATCATAGCAATGAACCAAAGAGTCTTTGAACGGTTATTGTATTAAATATGCAAGTCGGTCAAGACGCTGGCCTGTTAGTTGCCATTCAGAGTTTCAAAATATAACTAATTATACTGCGAAAAATGGATTAATTAATTCGAAAAATCGTGAGTGCTGATTTTTCCTTCACTTAAACCTGAAAATTCTAAGAAAACATTCCAATTTCTTGTTACCTACAGGGAGGTGTGAAAACTATCGCGTTCGTGTTCCCATAGAAATACCAACGAATGTTCCCTTGGCAGAATTCGTTCAACTGGATAAAGTGGAGCCAGTATGCGCCAATAAATTCGGAAACAGTATTCGCCAATAAATGCGGAAACACTTTGCGCCAAAAATGCGGATACAGTATGCTCTAAAAAATGCGGAACCAATATGCGACAAAAAAAGAATAATTCTAGACATCTTAAAAGAACTAATGTTATTATTTGAACAATGCTATTTCGTGGAATTCGGCCAAATCGAAAAAATACAATGTGAAGTGATTTTTCTTTCTGGATCCCCGGTTTTCTTTCGGCCCCAAAAGGGGCGTTCATGCAAAGATATTCTATCTTTGCTTTCATGGCATGTTGTGTATCTGTGTGTGCAAAAAGTTCATTAACTATCGCGATCACATAAGAACATATATCTAATAATTCCAATATGGGCCATGAGCCAATCAAAACTGAAGCTGGTATTTGGTAACAATCCAGATCTGCGCTTGTGCGGCAATATTGAAAATAAAAATATTTTTTTAATTCTGTCTCTCTCCGACACATCGTATTATGTCGTGAAACGTATGTCATTCTTAACTTCATGTGAATAGTTTCGATCATAACCTCACAATTTCATGTGAAATGTTTCAATCGCTTTATTCCGTTTTCTTCAAGTCCTAAATATCATTGCTAACTCCTATTCATATTCTAAAATTGAACTGAAAGTATTCAAGTGACATATTTTCATTCTCGATATCTATTTTCTTGTTGCCTTTCAGAATAAACATAACCTCTAAATTTCTCGCAATTTTTGAATTTCCAGTTGACGCAAGCGTACAACTCAATCGTTACCAAAGATTTGGCTTCACTTTGAGACTGTGAAAAGCAGGGGTATAATCATAGACTTATCAAAGTAAAGGATAGTAATCAAAGTAAAGGATAGTAAGTCTATGGGTATAATCCATATTGATGTTATTAGATATATGCATAAGAACAATATGTATCTTCTATGATTATTATTTATTATTGACAGATTTCAGTTAACCTGTTGACTTGTATGTTGGTCTGTGCTTGTATCAAAATATTGTCAATCTGACAAGTGGAGTCCTGCTTCCCTTTCTTGAGTTCAGGTTTCTCATGAAGATTTTCATATTTCTTTAATGTTGGGAGCCGAAACTGGCTGATCTCTCACAATAATCCAGAAATCATCACAATGTCTGACTATTTGAAAATTGGTCGTAAAGTTGAAATTTCGGGCAAAGATGTACAGGGCGTTATAGCTTATTATGGTCAAACAGAATTTGCGTCTGGAAAGTGGATTGGTGTAATTCTCAATGAACCCAAGGGAAAAAACAATGGGGTTGTTAGAGGACGAGAATATTTCAAGGTAACGGTCAACAAGACATGATAAAAAGAAATTTTATCGGAGAACTCATAAATTTTAGTGTGAAGAAAATTATGGCATGTTTGTCAGAGCGCAACAAATTATACCATTAGATGATGAAGGAAAGCCAATTGAGACAACCTCAGGAATTGCAAGACCTAAAACTAGGCAAAGCATGTTAGTACTGAATTTATATTTACCTTCTTTATCTATATTCATTTTTCATTGCTTCTTCAATTGGCATATTTTTCATGACTAGAGTTGGAACAAAGCCAAAACCTACACCGTAAGTTTTTCTTCCATGTATTCACATAGCATGCTAATAATTGATGCAAATTTGATAGTTTTTATTTTTTTACGCCTACTGGATAGAATAAAAAGGAAAACATCACCACAGAAAATACCACCCTCTATATCTGCATCTAGGTAACTTAAATGTATCAATTTGTTTGTATTATTATCACCAGGGGTTTGATTAATGAAAGAATAAAATGTAATTTTTCAGTGAAATTCAATGTAATTTACTTTGAATTCCACTGTAAATGTACCTTCTCTACATTCAGGAATCAAATCCCAATGTATTATTCATGTGACAGCACAGAAAAAAATTCATATCTATTGTATAGATTTTTTCATTATTGAGTATTCATATACCAGGAGGAATAATCCTGAATGGAGAAGAGAAAAATCTTTTTTGAATCATCCATTCATCCATATTTAGGGCCATTGAACAGACACACATTTTTAGCCTGTTTTCAAGTGGGGAACCATGTACAGGCACAGGGTCACCCAAATTGCTTGATTTTGGCTGTTTCTGGTACTTCTAGGCTAGATAGGTAAAAAACCTTGTACTGTACAGGTAGGCAAAATTGGTGATACCTAAACTAAAACTTTTGAACCCTAAGAGATGGATGGCACTTCTAATCGTGGGCCGTGGCATTTCTCTATCTTCTTTTGTTTTCGAGTTAAAAGCCAAAATCCACATTTGGGCTACTTCAACTTTGGTAATTATCACTGCTCCTGTGACCAATAGAGGTCAAACAATATTCTGAGGAAATATAGAGTCTACTCGGTTCTCAGAATTGTTAATTTTTGGCGCTCACAACAATGGATATTTTTTTAATGATAATGATGTTTTTATTGCAACAGATAGTCAAGCTGCTATTAAAGCACTGAGCTCCTACGTCATTGACTCAAAGCTGATGTGGGAGTGCGGAAACAAACTAAATGAGATAGGCAAGAAGAATAAGGTCTTTTAATCTGGGTTCCCGGTCATTCGGGAATCATAGGAAACGAAGAGGCCAATACACTGGCCGAAAGGGCGCACAAACGCCACTCACTGGCCCAGAACCCTTCTGTTGTATAGGAAAATGCACCTATAAGAAGGAGTTTATGCTGAAGGAGAAAACCGAAAGAGAAAAACTCTGGCGGAATCTCCCAGGGATGGATCATTCCAAAAAGTTCCTCCGGAACTTTGAAACTGCTAGATCCAAAAAATATCTGGATCTCAGTAAAAACCAACTTCACCTACTCACTGGCTTTGTCACAGGACATTGTCGCCTAAAGAAGCATCTGTTGAGAATGGGTTAATCGGACACTGATGAGTGTAGATTCTGTGGGGACGAGGAAGAAACTCCTATTCACCTAGTTACGGAATGCTATGCCATTGCAAGCCAAAGGAAAGAGTGCTTTGGACAAGAAACTTGTAGAAGTGGGGAGTTATCCTCCTTGAAGCCGTCCCAGATACTGGATTTCATCAAATCTCTGGAACTGGAGGGCGAACTGTAGGAGGCACGATGATAACAGATCTGTCAGGGGGCACAATAGACCTTAAGGTCGCAGAGGACTGTAACCCTTTTTCACTATAACTATATTGCAACATATATCAATTTTTTTCCTTATCTCATAGGGTTAAAAATTTGTGGTTAAGGTATTTTGCCCACCCTGTCCATACGAATATTTCCAGAAACTAACACTTTTTCAGCTCCATTCTGATAAAGAAGTTGTGGCTTTTGGTATATGGATATTGAATGTTTTTATTCATAATAACGAAAGTTTTTGTTCATTAGCAAACATTTGTTATTAAATCTAATTCACAGCCACTTTTTGGAGACTTTCTTTTTTCTTTGTATTTCACAAAGAGTTGAACACATGATAAAGGACTCAGTTGAAGGCAATTCTCCAATTGATTGTAATTATCTGCTAATAGCAGGTTTAATTCCAGCTCAACACTGATTCTTTGTAGTTTTTATTTTCGCAAAATAATAGTGACTAAATTCTGGAATATGAATTATGCATCGATTTAAAGCAATATCCAACTCATTCACTATTCAAAGAGCAGCCGTTCCTTTGTTTTACCACAAACTCTGTTGTTTCAAATGGACATCTCTGTTTTCATTTCCATCTGAGTATTTTTGCTTTGTATTTCCCTATCCCAGTTCCTGATAAGTACTTTTAGAGATATTAATGGTTTCTCAAAAACATGAATGAAATAAAATATGCATAGAACAAAAATTTCGTATTTTGGGAAGCTGGAATTATGAAAATAGGACATTGAGATCATGCTTATGAGTTTCGTGTAGAAAAAAAATTGGTTTATGATAGTGTCTTTTATCTCGATTAAAATTTGGCCAAAAGTTGATTTTTTCAAATGGCAACATGAAACAAAGTTTTATATGATACTTCCAGAGAAAATCAAAATATGCATCTTAAGATGTATCATGTTTCTTCACTAAGGCTTCATGGTTTTGCAAATAAAGTCAAAGGACCCCGCACTTTCCTTATGGGAAATGGCGTTCCGTCAAAGATACAGGACGTTGAAGTTGGGAATAACCCACTTTTACTTCGCTCGTATCTCGGAACAGAATCGAATGAACTTCAATTTTTCTCAAGAAATTTTTCATTCCATCCCCAGGGAGCAACCATATACAGGAATATGACCAAAAATCGTTACGAATACAGGGTTATCCATAATTGAATGCATGCCCGATTTTGAAAGTATAAAATATGTCAGTTCCTGAGCGATATAACGTTCGCAAAATAAACTATTTCACTAGATATGTTATTGTTAATCAAGAAAACCTGAAATACCCAGAATTCGTACTGGGTGATCCATTTTTATAGAAACCATTCACAATGAGGGTTAAGTGGACACCCTGTATTTTTGGATTGATTTAAGATGTTTGTTTGATTTTTTCAGAACATATCATCATGGACTTCAAAGAATACAGGGTGATTCAGTCATGAAATAAACTGTGAACATCACGAAAATACCCAAAAACTACCTTTTTTTTCATCACCCTCTATTTCAAGATTAACTCCGTTGAGGTGGGAATTTTCTTTCACAACTGTACGTGACCAGATTTTTTTTAATGTAATGAAAGGTATTTATTTATGTTATTCTATTTTTATTCCACCATAAAAAAGAATCTGGTCATAGGAAGTGGATAAAAACTCTCAGCCCTAATGGTGTTTTTATATCAAGTACAGTGATGAAAGAAAATTCCCACCTCAACGGAGGTAATCTCGAAATAGAGGTTGATGAAAAAAAAAGATGGTTTTTGGGTATTTTCGTGAGGTTCACAGTTTATTTCATGACTGAATCACCCTGTCTTTTTTGAAGTTCATGATGATATGTTCTGAAAAAATCAAACAAACACCTTAAATCAACCCGAAAATACAAGGTGTCCACTTAACCTTCACTGTGAATAGTTTCTATAATAATGGATCACCCAGTAAGAATTCTGGGTATTTGAGGTTTTTCGATGTAACAACAACATAATATCTAGTGAAATATGTAGTTCATTTTGCGAACGTTCTCGCTCTGGAACTGACATATTTTATACTTTCAAAATTGGGCATGCATTCAATTATGGATAACCCTGTATTCGTAACGATTTTCGGCCATATTCCTCTATATGGTTGCTCCATGGGGGTAGAATGAAATGTTTCTGGAGAAAATTTAAGTTCATTCGAGTTCATTTCGAGATACGCGCGTAGTAAAAGTGGGTAATTCTTAACTTCAACGCCCTGGATCTCAAAAACTAGTCATAGGATTGAGTTGGGGCCATGGACACTTTTGATCAACAGGTCGAGTACTACACTATACCAAAATTTAAGAACATTTGACGGAACGCTATTTCCCATAAGGAAAGTGCGGGGTCCTTTCTGTGAAAGTAAGGTTTTTCAGGTCTACTATTGAAATACTCTCATGTTAATCCTAAATCCATTGAAAACAGGACATACGGCGTTTCTCCCATTCATACATGGAATTGTTTTTATATTTCTTTACATATAATTAACAACGCATTTTTGTGAAAAAATTGGGTAGAAATCACGGTTATTCTAATGTTTTATTGAAATCATTTGTTATTCATGACAATGTGATGGGTTCGTTTAGGGAACTTGCGTTGAAATGTTCAAAAGTTTGCCATTTACTTCAAGACATTTCGAAATACCCCGTTTCCCGTTGAATAAATTGTGGCTCTTCTGATTTCTTTTGGATCAAGCTCCTACGTAGAATTGCTTTACGCCGTACTGGTGCTGTGTGTAATGTATTTTTCAAGGTTACCCAGTGACACTATTTCTACGGTAGTAACAGAAGTCATATGCTGAAAAATCTCACTTTTACGGAAATTGGATTTTATTTTCGAAACCACGAGGTTTTAGTGTATGAACATGGTTCATCATTAGGTGCATAGTGTGATTTTCTCTACAAGTATCCGATAATACATAGGTGTACTTTTTCCTTTTTTTGTGACAAGACGAAGAATTTTGGAACACCTGTATATCACAAACCATTTTTTTCTACACGAAACTCATCCTTAGAATTTCAGTGACCTATTTTCAGCTTCTAACAAAAAGAATTGTCTTTTAAATGTCTATTTTATTGGATCCATGTTTTTCGCATTTTTTCTGGAAAAGTGTTAAAATGTCTGAAAGTATCAGGAATAGAGATAAGGAAGTACAAGAAAATATTTCTCAGATGGTGATAGAGAAGCGAAAACACTCATAGTAAATAGGGTGTCCCATTTGAAACAACGCAGTTTGTAGTATTTTTTGTATAAGCGGTCACGTTGTAACGTTTATAATATTTAAGGTTGATTGATCAATGTACCATTTTTGGATTCCTTATAATTTTTAATTTTGCTCAGTTCAAGAATATCTTTGGCGAGTAGCAGACAGTCTTTATCTGGCAGCAGGCAGTCATTGTCAGGCAGCAGACAATCCTTAAGTGGAAGTAGGCAGTCATTGAGTGGTAGTAGAAGTCATCTGGCATCACCTGTAACGGAGAAGAATACCGATATAGGGGAAGGCGGCAGTCAGATGTTGAAGAGAGCCTCCTTCATTGAGGTGAGGTTGAATTTTGTTTCACAGTAATAACTGATACAGACAACATTGTATGTCAAACTATTTGCTCCCCAAGTTCATCCAATCTTCATTCAATTCCTAATTTCACAACTCTCACACCTTTGAGCATCTATTGTGCAACAATACTCTGCTAATCACTGCACTACCTCCCTGGGTGCTACATCCATCACTTTTTCTGTTTTCAGACACCTAAAGCCAAGGTGTAGTAGCCTTTTTCATTGTACAGCTTCACAATTGCATATTTACTCAGTGATAGAGCCTTTTTCCTCCACCTCTTTTAATAGGAGAGGAATAACTTGAGCAGTCTTTGTCCATTGGCATCCTCCAGAATGCAAGCTTCCTCGTTTGTTATCATTCTGCTATCAACTGATAGCTGGCTAAGAAACCCAATGAGGGGAGTTGTCCCTCCTTCTCTTGCCAGCTGATCAACTATTTTGATACCATTTACCTTAGAGTTGCCAGTTAACCAAAGAAGGTTGATTTTCTTCACTGAGTGAGTTGCGTGACATCTTGCTCTCTCTGACTTGATTTGGCCAAAATATTGGGTCAAGTGCTAGTAGGGATTGTTTTTGAACAAAAAAGATTTCTGTCTAGAACCAGATCATCTCAGGCAATCATCAAGACTGTGTAGCAAACGATTGAACAGCTTTTTTATGATTCTACTACTCTTTGTCTGTTGGTGAATGGTTATACATTTTGGTTTAGTTTAGTTGATTTTTTTATGGGTCTTCACGAGACATGTCATAATGAAGAAGGATTTACATTCGAAGAAGATGCCCTCCAATATGAATATTTGTACACAAATCCAATATCCCTACACTTATACGGGGAGACAGAGTTTTTGCTGAGGTTTTTATCTGTGCTCTTGCATCATACGCAGAACTGTATGGTGCCCCGTTTGACATTCCTCTGCTAACACTGAGATTAGGAGCGGGGAATGGATCAATATGTTTGTTTGAATGATCTGTTCCTTGTTGCCTTTTCGAGACACATGCCAAATTTGGAATCAAATCTGTACAGCTCCATTTCATAAGAATATATATATATATATATATGTATATATATATGTCATAATATGACAATAAAACGGATATACAAGGTGTCACATCGAAAAGAAAACAGGTGTCTTCAGGTAGAAAAATCAAGATTTTGGCAAATCGATCGAACCCTATTTTTTTTACATAATCCCATAACTCAATTTGAAATGCTTGTTCTGCTCCTGAAAGATGCTTAAATCGATAACATGAATGATATTACTTCCAGACTGGCTTTGTAGAAACATTGAAGCCACAATTCACACCTGGCCAGGCTTTAACAAGTGCTCCAACTCCTGTGTCATCAATGGAGGAAAAAATAACAATAATGCAAATCCAACAAGAGTGTGAAAGTAGAAATCAACAAATAAAAGATCTTCAAGAGAAACTGGAAACATTGAAAATGAAGCGACAAGAAGACAAGGAAAAACTTAAGGATTTTGACAAGTTGAAAATTCAGGTGAGTCTTATTTATCAGTCAACCTTAATGAAGTCAATTTTGCTGCATAATGGTGTTTCATCATGATTTACTATTGTATGTAGTCCATATAATAGAGGCATACACCCAGAATCAAACAATAAAAATTCTTCAAAATCTTATTTAATTTAACTTCTAACGGGTAGAATTAAATTCAATCACATCTTCGGATATTTGTAGCTTGATCATCTGCTTGAGTTCAAATCTAAAATAATGGAGTCACAAGCTAGTCTTCAAAGAGATCTACAAAGAGCAAAACAAGAGGCAAAAGACGCAATTGAAGCTAGAGAAAACCATGCTGATGAGGTAGGCGATCTTGCAGAAACATTAGAAATGGCATTGTTAGATAAAGAAATGGCCGAAGAAAAATGTGAAACTCTTCAATTAGAGTTGAATGTCTGCAAGGAAAAACTAGAAGAGGTTACATTAGACCTAGACATATTGAAAAACGAAATGCAAGAAAAAGGTATATAGGTGATAGCTTCCAATGAAAAGTTGTTAATGCCCACAATTTTTTTAGCAAGTGGCATAAAGACAGTGACAGATGATGAGTTGACTAGTTATGAAATTAAGCAAATTCAACAACAAAATCTTCGTTTGAAAGAAACTCTTGTAAAAATGAGGGATCTTTCGGCCCATGATAAACATGAATATCAGAAGCTGGTGAAAGATATGGAACAGAAAAATTCTGAAATCACTGAATTGGGCAAAACAAAGGAAAAACTCAGTGCTAGGGTTGAAGCATTAGAACAGCAAATAGCTGACTTGCAGGAACAGGTAAATATACTATTTTTTCCTCATGTTCATATTAAAGCAGAGGATTTTCCAACCTGACACAGTAGCAAACTCCAGATCATTCTCATCAAGGAAAAAATTGTAATATGATATTCTTAGGTTGATGCAGCTTTAGGAGCAGAAGAAATGGTGGTCTTGCTTGGAGAACAGAAATTGACGTTGGAAGACAAGGTAACTGCTTTGGAGGAGGAAGTAATGGAACTTGAAGCACTGCAAGATATGAATAATCAGCTTCTCGAAGGAAGCAATGAGATTGAAGCAGACTTGAGAGAAGAACTGGAAATGGCAAGGGCTCAAACCAGACAGGTAGTGCACAATTATCTAATTTATACTTCTATTTTTTACTATGTAATTTTCATTTAGGCATTGAGAGATAGAGATGCAGCAATTGAAACAATAGCAGATCGTGAAACTACAATTAGTAAATTTAGGGAACTAGTTCAGAAATTGCGAGATCAATCAATCGATCTCCAGGATCGCTTGGAAAAGGAATCTAGTAAACCTGTGTCTGGACTTCCTGAAATATTAGATTTCAAGAAGATGTTTTCAGAAAACAAAGCCCATACAAAGGCAATTGATTTAGAATTGAGGAGAGTAGATATAGGGCAGCTTCAACAACATATAAAGTATCTCACTTCTTATATGCCGGAGTCTTTTATGAGTAGAGGAGGTGAGAGATAATTCTCAAAGAAATTTGAATTGTCGGCACTTGAAGTGCAACACACTGTTGAATGAATTTTATACTAATATTCCATGAGGTTTGGAAATTGTGGGATTAATCGAGAATCAAAAAGTTGATTTCTCTTATAACTACACATTTGGATTTAATTAATGTAAGTTAATTTTCAGGGGATTATGATGCAATATTGGTACTTCTTCTTATACCTCGCCTAATAACTAAAACAGAAATACTGTTTGGTCAGGTGAAAGAGAAATTTCCAGCTGTCGAAAAAATTACCAGACCTGCTATTCTTAAGGAACATGCAATTAATCAATATGCATTTAGATGCAGAGTTGCGTTTTATATTTACGCCCTACAAGTAAGTTCATACTTTTTCTGTTAATGAATACTATTAGAAATTCCCATATGCCATACTAAGTATCTAAAAAGGCAAAGATACAGGTATTTAATCTATTGGTAAATCGGTTGTGCCCTGATCTAATAGGCAAGTGAATATACCAGATACTTTTTTCCAGACCATTTTACATCAATATGACTATTGCTTGAATATTTGCAAGCCAGAAGTTTTGCTAAAAATTGGAGGTAGTTTTCCAGAAATGGCAGCACAAGAAAAAGTACTGGATGGATATGTAGAATTGGTGAAAAGAGATCAATTGGATGAAAATGTGCCAATAGAAGCATTGGAGAAATGTGTAACATATTTCAATACTCTGTTTCCTATCATTCTAGGTAATGAAATGAAGATAAATCACACCCGATTGTTATCCGATAATGTCAAGTGTTTGAGTAGTGCATGTGATGGTTTTAATAATGATGCTATGGTAATCAGGAATTTGATAGAGGTAAAACTTGTAATACTACCATGTGGTAAAATCATAATTGATAAACTTTCAGACTGCCAATGTTGGAGATATTGGTTTGCTAGCACAATATATAATAACTAATTGTGAACAACTTCAACAACAGTTGAAATTGGTAAAAAGACGTATACCAACAGACATCAATGTACCCCACCTTGGATTAAATAAAGAAGTATCAGAACTTTTGTATCAATGTTATATACAATCAGGAAAGATATTGAAAACTCTACAAGATATTGTTAAATCATCTGTGCAAATAATGTCATCTTCCAGTGGTAAACTTCGAAATGACTTCCTTGTTTACATAAATACTAAATAATTTTTTTCAGAGTTTGACAAAGGTTTGACACAGGAAAAAATTAAAGACATTGCAATAAATGCAAGTGATAAGATTTATGAACAAGACGATTTAGGTCCTATTCAGAGTATGAAAAATTCACTCACATTCATTGTAACTCAAATAACACAAATAGCACAATTTTTACAAGACAATGAGTTTGATATCAGTACATCCAGTAGAAGCCCTGAAAAGGTAAGGAATACTAAACATTTATAATCATCTTCTTGTTGAATCCATGTTTTTGAAGGTTACACCACCTGTAGTTTTGAGGGCAGAAAGTATAAAAAAAGAATTGGAACAAACAAAAACGCTCACCAGTCGTTTAGAAAATAAAGAATCGGATCTCAAAGAATTGAGAAAACTTATGAAAGACAAACAGGAGCAACTTTCTGAAATGGTAATCAGAAAAGAACTTGCAGAAAAGAAGCTTGGAAATGTTAATAAGGATTACGAATTAACAATAGAAAAATTGCAAAGGAAATTAGAGGAAGCAAACAACAATTATAAGAGAAAGGAGAAAGAATTTGAAGAAACTTTGGATCATTTACAGAGAGACATTGATTCTTTAGAAAACGAAAAAGGCGAAATGCGAGAGAAATTCAAATTATTCACAAAGAAGGCTCAGCTGGAAACCATGTCAAAAAGCATATCAGGTACTAAAAACACCTATTTACATGAAAAAGATGAAGACTATCAATCATTCTGTTACAGGTTCCCAACTGTCATCATTACAGTCTTCAACTGGACCTATACTCCCTGCTGTTGTGAGAGATTCTCCATTACTTGTACAAGAGATTCAGAATCTCAAGAAACTTTATGCTATGGAAAAAAGTCAGCGATTGAAACTCACGGATAATAAATACAGAGATATATTGGAAAGTATGAAACCCTTACCTTCATTCAATCGAAAGCAAGATGAGAGTCTAGATAAATTGATGAAGGAAGGAGAAGCATTGAAACAGGTAAAAACATTTGATCCTTGTGTTTTGAGTTGGTGTGTATGTTTTAAACAAACTATGCTTCTGTATTTTACTTTGTTGAAATTCAATTTTCTCAATATTTCAAGAACTAAATATTTTTCTGATCAAGATCTAGACGCAAGATCTACTTCTGAATATTGAAATAAACATGTGAACATTGTTATCTATTTGTTTTTGAGTTTATACGAATTTCCTCAACGCTTATTTTTGATTATAATGATAATAACTTTGGTATTAAGGTGTGAAATAAAAACTAAAGATCGTTTGAATGAAAAACTATTGAAGACAATTTTCAAAACTTATCTCCCAAAGAATTTCGTGAATATCCTGTGATTGAAAGAAAAAAATATAAAAAAATCAATTTCTTCAATATTAATAGACCAATCCAGCTGAAATTTTTATGTATATCAATGTAATTCATAGGTGAGTGGCCCAAAAATTCGTTAGCATTGTGCCATCAGAATTTATCCAGATGTCAAGAGTTGTTGGACAGATTTAGTATCTGAATGCGTGACCGCTCTAGATAAGAATTAAAACTGGCATTCAGAAGCTCCCTAGACCTATTTTTGATTTTTTCGAAGATACTTGAATTCATATTGAAAAAACAATTTCCTCCAAATTCTGCCTCATTCTTTAATGAAGAACTTTAATCTTTCAGGAAATTTTACTTACTCTAGCGAAACCAAAATTTCCATCTATTTATAAACATAAAGCACACAATATGGCGCAAGCATGGAATAAACATTTTACAGAAGAACATTGTAAATGGTTGGACCTTGAAAGAAGAGCTCAGGACTTCCAGTCAAGAGTTGCTGAAAATATTTTAAAGAAGAAAGAAGGTGGACGTATCAAAGCTGATTTTGCAATGTTTCCAACAAATGAAATGACTAAAGTAAGAGATTTTTATGTTATTTGAGTGTCTATTAATTTATGGGAGTTGTTTTATTCTATTTCGTTTCAAAACCATGGCCAAAAATATGAAAGGATGCTCTTGAATTTTTCCTATTTTGTCCATAAATACATTTTAATCATTGTGAATTCGGGATACAGTTACTTTTAACATATAGAGGTCAACAAATATATGAGATAATCTCTATTTCACATCTATTGTCCTATTCCCGCAAAAAAATCCTGAGTAGATTATAATTTGGAGGACACTAAGTCAATAATATATAATATAAAAGGCTTCATACATAATGACTTTTGTATCAATATACTCACGTATTACAGGGTGGAGTGCATGACAATACAAGAAAAAGGCGGTCTATATTGAATTTAAATTTTCATCCGATTATGTATATATATATATATATATAGAGTTTTTGCAGATGGAAATTAGTATTATAATATACACATAAATGAGAACTTACGAAATTCAATATGGAAGACCATTATTCAACTGTGATTGAACAAGTCTTGGCTTTGAATCAAAAAAATTTGAATTAAAAAAAAATGTTGATTTCTGATTGATATATTTCATAAAGAGGAAAATTATCGGCATAAACAACTCTGTCTCTGAAAAGAATGATAGTCTTTACTGGCTGGCTTAAAAATTTGCCAGCATGTCGTTACAATCTTGATGCGAAATCCTTGGAAAAATACCTTCAATGTGATTTCATTAATTTTGTGAAAAAACTAATGATCATTGTTCTAGGCTTATCATGAGGACAAACCTGTGAACCTCGGATTCATTAAAATTCCAGGAACATACATCATGGAGGACAAAACGGGAGATATGAAGAATTTAGAAATCGACTTTTTTGATTTACAAAGTCTTATGGGTAAACTCATGGGAATTTCCTCTACTGAACTGATATCTTGAAAATAATTTGCAATATTAACCCTTTTTCAATGATTGGCAGTAATTGTAGCATCTGAGTTTGCTTTGTGAATAATTGAATTCATGTCTAGGAATTTGTGTTATCACAAATTTGTAGTGTGATGTTAGTTAATTAATTAAAATTGAATTATTTTTCATTAAGTAAAAACTTATTCTTATTTTATATTTCATGTTATCAGTTGATTATTTATTATCAAATTGTTTTTCATTAAGTGGAAACTAATAAAGCCATTAACTCACACAATTTATCAATGGTATTTATACCAATATACAGAGTGAGTTCAGTTTTGAAGAAAAATGTCAATTTTTATTTTAAACAATATTAATTTTCATGTGGGGTTTGTTATGTGCCCTTTACGTAGGGTGGTGGATAGTTGAACATTTTTGAATGCAACCAAATCTTTTTGTGCCAGAAATGGTTTTCGCTCTGTTGGTTATCTTAGGTTATACTGATTCTTCATTATATGCTTAACTAGAGACTTGTACTTTTGAGGAAAGGTTCATTACTGGGCAAAATTCAACTAGGTGTGCCTTAAATAACTGAACAAGCTGTAGGTGATTCATTTTTTCAATATACAATGGTGCTAAGACCCAAAATATTGCGAATTTTTGCTGGACTATACCAATAACTAAAATCATGGTGGCCGTATAGATCGACGATTTTAGTGCAAAACTTTTCATTTAAAAAGTTTCAAATCTATGAAGTTTTGGTTTTTAGTAAAGTGAAATCTGATTTTTTCTAATGCAAATATTTTCATCATGGCGGTACTTCTTGAAATAGCGGAGGTTGACATTTTTATTTCAAATGCACCTTTACGAAAGAGTGGTACTCTTTGACTTTACATATATTCTTTTGAGAAAGAGCAATACATAATTTTTTCTTGAATCGAACAATATACAGGGTGTTTCAGAATGAGGGACCGTAAATTCGGGATCTTAATCCTTAGATGATTTTATGATATAAAGTTCCTATGGACTATTGGTCCCTGACGCACTGTTTCTGGGATACGGGGTGTTGAAATTAAAAAAAAATTGGTTTTATGAAATTATTTTCTACACCGTACACGTTTTTTTTTTAGTTTTGGTAGGTTATGAGTACGCATTAAGACACATTTTTTCCTATACAAAATGGTGTTCAATTTTCACCAGTGGCGTCTGTTCAGACTTCTATCCGAATAAATTCGCTGAAAAAATTGGTACGCCAATAATTTTTCTCGAATTTTGAATTATTTTCGTAATTACCATATAATTCACAATAAGAATGGTTTCTTGAGTTTTTTACCTGCGACGAATACTTTCTGAGAAAAAAATAAAATGCAATTTCATCTAAGAGAGTTAAGAAATTCTTTGATTACATCTACAATCGTCTGGACACAGATTAAGGCAGATTAGGCACCTTCATATTCGACGTTTGCAAAATTGATTTCGACTGCTGATTTGACAGAATATCTATACTCTGTTCAAATATAAGAGACATCAAATAGGATGGTAAATTTCACAAACAATGAATTTGCAGACATATATACATTACATGTAATTTCAACACCCCACGTCTCAGAAACAATGCGTCAGGGACCTATAGTCCATAGGAACTTTGTTATAAAATCATCTGAGGATCAAGTTCCCGAATTTACGGTCCCTTATTCTGAAACACCCTGTATATATGCAACTATAATATAGAATGAGTACCCGGGAATGAATAGACATAGAGAAAGCTGGTTGCTAAATAAAATAAAACATGTTTTTTTTAGGACTTCGATCAGCATTCCCTATGTCTAACCATTCTACCAATGGTTCCATTCAAGAGAGGACTTCTATACCGGATATGGTCTCAAAATTGATAAGGTCCAACATATTAGATGCATAGAATACCTGATGGTGTAACGACTCCTTACTAAAAATCGTGACCAAAATTTGTAGATCACAACGGAACTCTAGATTTCAGTACTGGTGCTACTTCCGGAATAATCCGCAATATTTATCGGTCGTGGCGCTACTGCGGCAACGAAAAATAGCGCGACCCCTTTCGGGAGAAATGAAAAGCAGGACAAATACTCAAATTTTCGATCGACAAGAAAGTCTTGAACAAAATCTATTCAGTGCCAACACCAGATATTCTATGCATCGATGGTCCAACTCACTATATAATTATCCTTGGTTGAATTCAATTCTGTCCAGCCGGCCGTTAACTCTAGAATAGAAAAACCTGGAAACTTGAAAATATCCGGATATGAATCTCGAATGCCGCGGTCTAGGTGGCGGTCAAAATTCAACCAGGAGTTCCGTGATTTTGGCCGTACGAAATTTCCCTGATGGTTTCGAAACTACAATTTAAATCGAGATGAAAATAATATAGCATTCAGATTAAAATTGGCGTATACAACATGTAAATTCCCTTTTAGATCGCATGAAGAGAACCATATAAAATTATCGAAAAAAAATCCAATATTTTAGTAGTAACCAGGTTGAAATTCGGTTTGAATTCTTTTTATTTTTTTGACAGCTGTCAATTTTTTATCATTGAATTTCTTGGACTGTAAATGCGAATTCACTTACAATGTGGATGATCAAGAGCTCAAAAGCCCCACTCAATGAATTATAAAGATGTATTTTTGGGGTTTTTATTTTTTTATGGGCTGATGGGTTACACTTTGAGGTTAATTATTACAACATTTCAAGTAGGTTTTATCTTTTATCCTGGACGGCATTTTTTCTTAGACGTTCGCTGGAACTCGTCGAAAACAGATCAGGTAACATTAACAGCACTGTAAGAAAAATATTGAATAAGAATATGGTTTTTATCGTCTGTTATTATCAATTAAGGAAAAATTTGATAATATTTTTTCAAATCATGATCTACATTATAACATGCTTCAAAGCCTCAGTAATCTCTACGGAAAATATACATTTCGTCCACACTGAAAACTTTCTGCGTTAAAATTATATATTTACCCCGCCACAACAACTGCCACAGCAAGGGCCACAGCACGGACCACAGCAAGGAGCACAACAAGGTGCGCAGCAGTAAGGTACGTAAACGCAAGGTGCACAACAAGGTACACAGCAGGGACCGCAACAGGGAGAGCAGCAGCTACCACAGCAAGGACCGCAACCCATTTCGATTTATTTTTTTAAGTTTTTGAAAAAGTTTCACTAAAAATTTAGACTTTTGATTTTGAAAACGCGGAGAAATTTTTTGCGTCTATTCAGAGCCAGAAATTAAAAAACAATAAATTTTAAATATGATGTTGTTATAGAGATGAATCTGTACTAACTTGATTCATGAATATAATATTCATAATCGTAGGAAGCTAATGTCAAAAATGTAAAACAAGTCATTGGAAAAAATTCATAGTTCAATCCAAATTTCGAAAAATTCATGTGTATTTTTTTCATTAAATTTCAGTAAAAATAGTCAACATGTGTACGGTTTTGGATAACTTGAAGAGTGTTATTAACCAAATTGACGATGGGTAAGCAGATACTTCATGATTTTATGAGAATTTAACTTTGAACTGAATAAACTTTAGGTGCTGCCCTGGACCTTGTTCCCCATCATGCCCTCCTCTGGCATGCCCCATGGTCAACTGTATGCCTTTTGCACAGGTTTTAATTTCTAAACCACCTCCGATATTAGCGCCCACAAGACCCCAACCTGTTGTTCCTCTAAGATTACCTTGCCAGCCATCGAACAACAAGCCAAGACAAGTGAGTTAAATAATTGCTTTATTTTATACATGATGTCACATTGAAAATGAAAAAGAGGTCTTTTCTAACAGGGAAATCGAGATTACTAAAAATCGCTAGGATCCGACTATTTCTTTCTGGGGGGGGGGTGACATTTTTTCACGTGAAAACCACCATCGGATCATTTCATCGAACCCACCAAATTTGCTTCGGGAAGATCGTTTGTGCGATATGTTGTTGAAAAAATCTGTTCGTCCTGATTATGACAGTGTTTATTCGTATACGTAATAAATCGGCCCTGAAAATGAAGCACCCTAATTTATCTGGAGCATAATATGCTGATTGCCAATGCCAATGGATTAAAATTCTATGAAAAAAGCGAGATAAATGTCCTGACTAGTTTAATATAGACCAGTCCAACAAAACAGCTGATCACCTTTTTTCAAGATGGCTGCTGGGTCAAACAAATAAACATTTCTGCTACTTCTGTTACTCTATTATAACTATCATTTTACATGACATTGAAGTTGAAAATTGAGAAACCAACAGAAACTACCCTGAAACACGTACCTCGTAACTGAAAAACCTCAGTTTGTTATTTGTTTGACCCAGCAGCCATTTTTAAACAGCTGATCGTGACAGATCGTTGGCGCTAGGAGCATAGAATAACTGGAGGGAAGGCTTCATACGCTCGACAGATCATTTTGAACTGCCAATAACGGCGGAGGTTAGAGTTTCGTGTGACGCCCGATAGATAACGCTGAGATCCTTTATTCAGTAACATGTCAGATATTTTGTTCTATGGCGCTACAATTGCAAAGAATATAATGTGGCTGTCATTGTTATATTTATGCTTCTTTTTAATTGAAAATGGCCATAACATAGACAATATTGATGACATATCATCGCTTTATTCTAATCAACTTTTTATGCGCAATTTTATGGGAAGTCTGTGATCGGTAATAAATTTGTCAAAACAATATCCTTATCGGAAAAAGCGAACATTCAGGTAAGTATTATTATTATTATACGGGAAGACTGAGGTTTTATCTGTTCTCGTGTATCATACGCAGTATTGTATGGTACCCCGTTTACATTCCCTCTGCTAACACTTAGCTTCGGAGCGATAAACAGATTTTTCTTCCTATATTCAATCTGATCCTTGTAGCCATTTCTTTACACGTGCTATATGCATTATATTGTCGGATTTACGAAAAAAAGTATGTATTGCTTTCTTTCAAAAGAATATATATTATGATATATAGTAATAAATGGGACCTAATAAGTAATAACAACGAATAACCATTAAAGATAATTTTATTAAGGATAGCCATGTTGTAGGAAGAAACGACGTTGTCGCCATCTCGTGACCTTGCGGCGAACTGACAAGTTCGGACGTTTTTGGCAGTTCATTTTCGTAGGGGAACCTTCTCTCCAGTTATTCTATGCTCCTAGGTTGGCGGTTGGACTGGAATTCTATAAATATTGAAGTGAATGAAATTTGACCGATTTCTCTTAATTGTTCACAATAATTATTGTAAAAATTGAAAGAATATTATATTCTAAAACTAGTTGCAGAATGGGCTCATATTCCAATACGAATGCGAAATTCGAAAACGAGCGACGAAGGAGCGAGTTTTCGAACGCATGAGTATTGGAATTGCATTCTGCAACGAGTATTAGACGATATTTTCTCTATTTCAGTTAAATTTTGTGAAATTCAATGAAAAATTCAAATTATAGGTCCTAGTGACTTTCATATTGTATTTTGGCAGTTGGTATTTTTAAGAAAATTGACATTTCCAAATTGATGTCTGCTGAAATTTAAAAGGATCAGAAGTCATTGCTGACAACCACTAAACGAAAAAGGTAACTGAAAACGATGCTGTAATGAATTCATTACAGCACTGTTTTCAGTACTGTAATGAACTCATTACGATACTGAAATAGAGAAATATTATTATTGTCTCAGTAACCAAGTATCACTGACTCAAATATTGCCTAGTATCCACCACTGAAATATCCCAGAGGAAGCAATGTTAACATATTACAAGGTTTCAAGTACTTACATATTTCTGTGAGACTATTGCCTAATAATCAAATTGATAATAATAATAACTTAAATATTTGTTGAATTTATTTGTTAATAATGGGTGTTGATTGGGATATTTTCCAAGAGTGAACTTGCACTCACCTCTACATATTCCACATCATCATCTGAATCTCCTGCTAGATCAATTAAACTCAAATTGAATTCTTCATCAGGAACTTCTATCACTTCTTGTAGTTTAGACCACTCAACATTCAACCAACTCTTCAAATCCTTTGGGAACACATATTCTTTCGGTAGCCAATTTATTGTGACATTCTTCAAATGATGAGAGAAAGGAAGCAATCTTGCATAGAGGATACATGTATATTTCACCATATTCAAACATAACAGGTGAATTCTTGACACTAATGCTATAGCAATGAGTGCTAATTTCCAAAAATGGCCCAAGTACAGACGATGTTCATAAATTATCACAGTAAGTTTACATGTTTCAATAACCTTACATAATATTTTTCCAACACCTTGTAGCTGAACTAAAATGAAGTCAAGCATATTTTTTGTTGGTAAAGATATTTCAACTTTGTGATAATCATTTATTGGTAAAAATGTTAATAGATACTCTAATTTTGAAGAAATATCCATATCTTGAAAAATTTTTATATTTTTTTTGACCTTTTCAAGTGTTTGAAAATCTTTCGAATTTCGAAATTTCGTTTTCATTCTATAGACTATTCTAGACAATAAAGCCACCTCCGTGTTTAATATGTTTTGTTCGTTGAAGAATTTTACTCCATCTTGAAGAGTTGCTTTTAAATGGTTAACATCTGAAAAAGGGATTTTTTTACTATATTGAACGATGAGAAATAATAGAATCAAAATTCACCAGTTATCATAGTGTTTTTGACCTCACAAATATTAATTAACTACTTACCTATATCACCCCCATTTGCTGTATACGTTGCAGGAGCAAGCATATTTTTCACGTTCCAGAACTCCATGTCTTTGTAGTATTGTAGTTTTGTAGCTCACCGAACGTCTCAAACCTCTTCGATACAATACACGTGATACAACCTTAGAATCACAGAACATATAATTAGAATAAAGAATTTTATATTATATTCTATGGATACAACCACATAGAAAATTCCTCAGTCCGAGCCTGCTCTTTCGCCTTCTTCTCCGTAGAAGTAGATATCAAGATCAACATATGGTTTTTTGTCTTCTTATCATTTATGACGCAGAATATCGATTGTGATCAGTTATCTTCGGCGAGGGTACGGTATAGTGGTATAGATTGTACGAGTGTTTTGTTTCGAAAATGCCGCACGTTTATTCAAATAATGAACTTGTTGATATGCGTTCAATTCATGGCGGATCAAAACAAATGCATGTTCATAAACCTGGTGCTGAGATTCGGTGAATCCATTTTGAAATAATAAATTATGATCATTTAGAGTGAAACACGTTGAATTTGAATTATTTATGCCGAATAGATTAGGAGAAGGGATTCTTTTTTATTGGACGTAAGGAAGTCTGAAAATGTATTCTGAAATTTCGATTAATATAATTTTCAGATGACAGAAGAGGAGGCACTACGTTGGAGGTACTCAAATTTCTATAATAATTATAATATAGATTGGCATGCAGATGGACCTGGATGTAAAAAGGCAGATGCAAAATGTAGGGCGCCCCCAGGATCTTTCACTGTAACGGGGGAAAATCCGTGCTGTCCCCGTCCTTCTACAGCTCCCCAATCTTGCGAAGACTACTGCCCCACAGGTTTCAAAACTTGTACCATGCGTTTGACGCCCCCTCCTTGTTGTGACCCTTGCGGAACTTGGACTGCGGAAATTCAAAAGTGTCCCCCAAAACCGAGGAAGAAAGTAAGTTATTGGTACACACCAGGTCCATGTACTAGGCCCTGTTGTCTTCACTGGAAGCCTAAAGAAGGGCCCTGTTTGTACGACGCTCCTTGCAAGGCTCATTGTTTTAACCATCCACCTGGCATGAAACCATCTAGAAAATATCCATGTCCCTGAGTATGCTGTTTGTTTATTTCATCATGTTTTTGTTTTAGCTTTTGCAATTGCCGTACATACCAGCCAACATGAACGGTTGTTGAAGCGGCTCCGCGATCTTGTCGATTATTGATTAGGGTCAAATTAAACGCGTTTCGATCAATTTCAGATAAGTGGAAAGATTAACGTTAAGCTCAATATCATACATTGTATGTGAACATGTTCTGTAAATGTCCTTGTGTATATTTGTAATTTTTTCGATTATGTATTGCTTCTGTATGCGATTAAACCAACAATCACAATAACTCAACTTGTAGTTTTAACATCATTTCAAGTGCTTCATGCCGTGTTTCGGACGAAAAATAATCCATTTATCATTTCACTTTAGAAAGATTCACACATAAATGCACAGAAATCCTGGAGTTGGCACCGATTATATTTTGATCAAGACTTTCCATTTCCCTCGAAAGGGGTCGCGCTATTTCCATTACTACAATAGCGCCACGACCTTGAAATACTGCGGATTATTCCGGAACTAGGCCAAATACTAGAATCTAGAGTGATCCACAATTTTTGGTAACTATTTTTAGTTAGAAGCAGTTACAACAGTACCTGACTATTTTGGATAATGTAATTTATTATGTCTTGATCAAATATCTTCATACACACAACAAGATCTAATGGAATGTTTTTGCCCGTTTATAACCATTTTAACCGTTCTTATTTTCATTACTAAACTAACATGGAACATAATATATTAGTTTTTAACGCTTTGCAACAAAATTATCTCGCACACCATGAGGTATAAGAATATTTTTGTTGGAAATGATCGGTTCTATCATATTCCTGAATATTTAACAGAAAGTCTGTTACACCCTGTATAGAATAAACGATTTTCTTTCAATGAATCAAGCATATTTATGTGGAGTTTTCTTCAAAATAAGTTTTTCTATCGACTGCCGCAACTTTGCTAGTATGGATTACTATATACACTATACAGGGTGTTTCATTGGTAAATGAACATACGGTAACCTGAGCTAGAGCTACCCTAGGCGAGTCCAAAAAACCGATATATGATAGGTCTAATCAATTCCATAACCGAGATACAGGGTGGTTAATGTATTATTTGAAATGTTCAGTATATTCATCTTAAATATGAAGTGAGGATATCCTCAAGCAACGTTTCGATGTCGCCTGCAATGAAATAAGTGATAATCCAGGCATGATCAAAAGAAGTATCAGACATATTTTGAAGAGGAAAAGAATGTGCATTGAACAAAATGGTGGTACTTTCGAGCATCTTCTGTAATTCACGTTAAGTTATTATGTCTCTTCATTTACTTATTAATCTTTGTTGACTTCAAATAAACTTTTCTCGATGAATAATGTTTTTCCGGAAATAACTCCAAATGATTCCTTAGAATATTATGGAATTCGAATGTGCAATTAGTGGGAAAAAAATTCAATTTGATGATAATGTACAATTTTTCTGAGAATGTTGTGGAATTCCAATATTCAATTTGATCTTTCCCTGAAGCTCTCTTTGAGTAAAATGAAGTGAGGGACAATGAAATCTACTGAACCCCATTGAAAATTTTTTGCTCTTTTCAAATGTCTCAATCAAATTCCAACATTTCAATAAACAGGGTGTTGAATATCAGCTTGGAAGAAGTCCCATATTTTTCAAATACAAACCTGGAATTTTTTGGAAATTCAAAAGTAAATCGATCGACCTGCGGAAGTGAATCATACGTTCCAAATATCAACTGACTATATTGGACACTGGTTGGTTCAAAAGTCATGAGGAATTGAAATTTTTGTTGAATACATAAACCACCCTGTATCTCGGTTATGGAATTGAATAGACCTTATATCGACTTTTTGGACTCGCCTGGGGTAGCTCTAGCTAAGGCTACCATATGTTCATTTACCAATGAAACACCCTGTATTATATTTGATAGATGAATTATTCAAACTAATACTTGGAAGGCTAGTAACGCTAATTCGAAAGATTTGTTAAGTGATATTTAATATGCAGTTGCAGTTTGGAGACTTGCGTTTCTTGAAATAAAAAACTAATTTTCACGATTTCATTTATTTCATGAAAAAACTATCAATCTCTAAATGGAAGCTAACATAGTTTCCAATCCTTTATGACCGACTTCAAGTGAGATACATTTATCACCGAGTTTTCTGTACAAGTGAAAACTAATTTCTCTCGAAATTTTATATGAAGCATATCTTTCAAACAAATTTTTATTACAAACATCCAGAGTATATTTACATTTTTGGCACCTATTCCTTCGAAAAAAAAAAATGTTTTCTTTCAAAATTGAACAGTAAAGAATCCTATTAGAAGTTTGTCCTGAAATGTTCAAAGTATTCAAAGCACTTCCAGGTAAGTAATGATTTGATTGAAATTCCATGCCAAATTTTTGCAATTTCCACTAAGGCTAAGCTTGAAATGGTGTTGAAATAGGACCAGTAGGAAAAGTTCGAAAGTTTATAATGTACTGGAATTGATTTAGAATTGAATTAGACAATTCATAATCCAGGCATTATAAATGCGACATTATCTAATGTAGTGGCCAGTTGATCAGGTGAACAACAGTTTTCTTTCAATTCTGGTATCTGTTGAGTTAGGCATATAAGTGGCCCAAGTGCACAAAGGCATGAGTCCAACAATACAGATAAACTTCCAGATACTGCAATCTGTCCCTATAAAAAATGGATTCTTCAGTAATTGTACAATTTCTTTCAACTCTTTTTACCTCATGTTCCTTCAAGCGTTCTCCAATAATAGTTAAACTTTCTCCGAGAAGTTTGAGATGTGCTGCAACATCAATTGGTTTGATACCACTGACTTTGAAATGATTTTCTCTGCCTCTAGGACTTGGAGGTGAAACATTTATATTTTCATAGGAATTGACTCCTCCAAATTGATAGGAAAATGTTGTGGGTGATGTTTTACTAGTTACAACTTTTTTGACGATTTGTTTTGTTGCAAGTTTGTTAGTTAGGGTATTTTTGAATTTATCAGTATGGACTGAAAAAAACGAAATAGAAAATTAACGGTAATCCTGCCACTGAGTACATAATTTTTTTAGGCAACTCAAGACGATTGTGACTTGCCCCATATGCACGATTTCAGAAGGAAAAAGTTTTTTGATGAGAGGATGGTTCGTGGTTGGGGCTAAAAATGATGATATTTAGCGATTTCTTTGAAAGGACAAACATATTTTGAAGTGAAAGACATGTTAATTTTGAGCTATCAAAAAAAATATACTGATGAGAAACATTTGGATATTTCAAATTATGTAACACTTAAGATGTTTTAATTACTTTTGAATGCGTAAAAATATTCATCACGATTAGAATTAGTTGGAAAGTTTGCATCAGGTCAATTGTTTAGTCAACTTAACTTTCAACCTGGTGAACATATGGATCCAAATATAATGAATACTCAATTTTAATTCGACAGAAATTACTTATTTCTATGGAAATAAAACAACCAGCACAACTCTTCAAAGCCTAGTTCAGACTAGGCCAGTAGTTTAGTCACTAGGAGAGTCGAGTTGATCCAGTTTTAGGTGGGTACATTAGCAGACTTCATACTGTAACGCCTGTATCGACATAGACAAAAGTGAGAGTAGGCTTTGAACTCAACTCCAACAACAGTTGGAATGATTTTCTGACAGTTGCAAGTATTTTAGTTGCTCTCCATTCAACGAAACTATTCACCAAGTCTGAAGAAGCCTCAAGAGAGGAAGAGAAGAGTACCTCAGTTTTTTATCTCTCCGTGTATGCCTACTCTTCTTCTGGATTCACTGTGATTAAAATATCTAAAAAAAATTTTCTAGACATCTTAACTGTGACTTTCTAGAAAGTTTTTTCTCTTTTGAGAGAGAGATAGAGAAATCAACTTCATGATCTTTCGATTTTGTTGAAATTAAAATTTTGATTTGACATGACAATACAATCAATTAAGGAAAGATATAACGGCATGCAGACAATTGAATTTTTTTTTGCAGACGTTAAACCTATCTTCATATACAATCAATACATGAAGATATGATGCTTTCTTTGTTCACTCCTATGAAATTGATTATTCTTGAAATTACCTTTAGTCTGATCACTTTTGAATATTTTTCCATCTTTTATAACTAAACGTTTTTTAGAAGCATCAGGATCTAATCTCCTGAATCCCCCAGGAGTGTCTTCCATATCACTTTCAGAATCTATCGATTCCATACTTGATGCTTTACGCAAAGAAGGTTGTTCATAATCACTTCCACTATCGCTTTCATTCATATCATAATCATCTCTACACTGTAGAAGAAATTTGTACATTTTATTGACTTTCATATCACCAAATTCAATTTACCTGATCTTCCGACTTAAGAATTTTTCTTCCCATTTGTGAATCAACAATATCCAACTTTCTAGAGGAAGTTGGCATCTTTTTATTGTACGATCTTTCAATTTCATCTGGGGATTCAAAATCCATCAATTTCGAAGATTTCTTTCTGACCCGACCACTTCTGGATACACCAGTGACCTCTAAATCTGAAATGAAAAAGTTAATTACAAAATTATTATACATAATTCTTGTTTCTGAAATTGATTTCAAAGCATATGACTCAGTTCATATATGCATCTTATTTGTGGAGGAGGAACTATACTTTCTTGACTTTATACGCAAAAAGATTTGCAATAAATGTAATCACTGACAATATCAAGTAATCACAAAAAAATCATGGTAACATAGACTGGCAAGAGGAGACCTTTGTAGGGCTTTGTCATACTAGAAACTGTTGGTGATATTAATAGTTATGAATGTATTCTTTTATTTTGTACAGGTTCAGAATTACTTGCAACAGTGGACTGCTTACTTAACCACAAATCCTCATTATAATTCTTACTTCTCGTCTTTTGAAAATGCAAACAGATTTAGTCAGTGAAATGTTAACATTCAGAAAAGTATCATTTATAATTTGGATATAGTCCATATTATTTTTGGTGATCAAATTTTCAGAACGTCTTCGACTCCCTATACATGCATAGAATAATTTACATTACAACCAGGGCATGAAATATCTGTTTATAATAGACTATGAACTACTGTTTCCCATAATACAGGGTATTCTCAAAAATCAGATATCAGAAATCTTGGACATTCCAGCACCATTTTCTGTGCAAATATTACACAGATATGAAGAATTTGATAGAGTGGGAAGCAGACCACATATTGGTCCTAGAGTGTCTAGCAAAAAGATTATTATTTGATGCAATATGCTTGCAGGCACCACACATCTTTACCCCTTACTATGAGTCTATCTGGGAGAGCATTAGGGATTAGCTTTCCACAAATGGTAATGTTTTGGGGTAAAAATGTGGGCTACCCCTGGGCTTTCCACTCATGCACCGACACGTTCTTTTAGGAAAGGGCTTGCCGGCTTGGAGTGCACGAGCTGCTCAAGTGCTCGAAACGCCTACTAAAAATGTTGGTTCATGATTTGGGTTTTTTTTAACAGTTTTGGCAGTAGGGGTGCGAAAATCACCAAAACGAAAGCGCCTTCTATCTACCCTAACAAATAAGGAGAGCATTCAAATACCTTCATTTTTCGGTTTTTTCGTCTGGAATGAATCCATAGCTCTTAACGTTAGTGTTGCGGTTTTTGACTGTGATTCAAAAATTACTCAGAATAATTCAACAATAAACCCCAGCAACCAGAAAATTCATAAATAATTTGTAGGTCATGGATAAACCAAAATGTAAACAAAAACAACTTGTCAAAATTTGTGTTTATGTATTTTCAACCACAGAATATTCTAATATCATAGAGAATCTCTTCTATGAGTTAGGCCATAGATAAGTATGAAATATTCTATGTCAATGAATTTGACCACAAAACAATAATGAACTTCACAAATAAAATAATTCGGAGCCATTTATTTTATTTACAATATGCTATGATGTGATGCTACGCTACTGGCATCGAAGTTCTATTGAATTCTAAAGTTAATCTCTGATTTATCTATTTCTTTGTGTAAATGTACAGGGTGCGCAAAATTCGTTGTCTACCGAAGGGATCTCGAGAACGATAGCAACCAGAAAAAACTGATAACACATTTTCTAGTTTTTTTTCCTGGCTAATCCGAATCTGAAAACCATATATCTAATAATTTAATAATGATATTATTAGATATATGCTGAAAACACATCAAGCCTATCGTTCACAGATTTTGAGTTATGAACGAGAATTGAGAAATTGTCATTTTCAATAATGCTGAATAACTCGTTTGTTTGTATTCGAAATCTGTTGTTACATTCTGCAGGCTTTTAGAAGAAATTCAAATATAATACGACCGAATTTTTCAATCGAGCCACTTAAGAGAAATGAGAATGATTTCTCAAATGTAGACTAGAGTCGAAAGTTCTCTTCTCTTGCTACAAAATTTTTGCTGATTTCAAATGAATTATTAGCAAAGTGTGTTGTTTTCAAATTTCATCTACTCAAATAATGTATGAATATATAAATTAAGCTTATGGGATAAGGTCTTCAGGTCATTTCTTTATGAACAGCAGTTTGCTCTGTATTTCGTAAATTAAATTCATTGAAAAATAATAAAAAAAAACAAAAACATGATCATAAATAATTTATTAGTCAGTACAATTAAAATCACAGGTGAAATTCAAAATATAAACTTATTTTCAGAATTCTAAAAATATCAGTTGTATCATTTATGAAAAAGGCAAGTTCATGAAAAAAATGGCAGTCGAACATTTCATAAAGAATTTTCTCCAAAATCATACCCAGCTTCTGAATCATAAAAGAAATCTTCAGAAGTTCTATGATTACTCATGAAAGGCAATTCTCCTTCATTTAAATAAATTTCATAATTACTAGAATAATCCCTGAGAACAGTTTTCGTTGACATAAATCCATAGTCTAGAACCATCACTTGTTGGCAATTGATCCTAGGAAACTTCAATGGTGGCGATGGTTTGAAGCTTTTGACTAAACAAAGTTTTTCAGTGGGTGTGTACAGTAACTTGAAAGCGTCTGTTTCGATATTCCATATAAAAATAAATTCGGAACAGTAAATAGCTGGTTTACAATTAGAAACATTTTTTAAAGCTCCAATTTTAATAGTGGCCTTACAAACTATATCACCTTCTACTGGACATACCTGTAAGAAATAACCAACTTAAGCTGACATTGTAGTGCTCCTTCAATTTTTTTTTCATAAGCCGCTTGCACTTATGATGTGTCTTGGATGGAAGCGAGGGACTCTTCTACTTATGCGAATTTTGCGTTATCAGAACAAACACTCGCGAGCGTTTATCGCGCTCCTGCTTCCACCCAACTAGTGAACGCGAGTGCGAGCCAAGACAAAGCAAAATTTGTAAAATTACGAGCTTAGTGTTACGTTGTCTAAAGAAGTATTGAGCACTCACTTCCAGGTAAGACACACTGCAAGAATTTGTCCAATTTCAAGTTTCTAGGAATGTATTTCCATTTCAGTCATTTGTTTGAGATCATTCCAGACTCAAAATTCGAAAAATAGTGCTCTAAAAATAAATTCATAACACTTACATGCATTATTTTCACATCGTAGTCCTGACAATGTAAGAACTGCATTTGAGATTCAGCACAAAGTTGCTGAGCTCTCCTCTGTATAAATTGTTCACAGTCGAATGTCCTTTGAGTTACGATTAGATGCATCTGTGTAATATGATCCAATTTAAAATCTGGTACAATATCAAGAAGATGGTCTGACAGTGTTTGAGCTATTAAGGGAATTTCAATGGGAATGTTGTAATCATCTGAAAAAAATTGAATCAAGATGAAGTAACAGCATAACATAACATTTCTTGTGGGAACATTTTTATTATTTTTTCTTGTTTGAAGTCATATTTTTCTAATATAATGACTCAGACATTGAAAAGTTGTTCATATGCTGGAAATAAACCGCACTTGAGATAACCTGACGTGGTATTACTGTGACAGAAATAATAGTACATATATTGTTTTATAAGTGAACTATTTGAACAGTTTGTTAATAGCAATCAAACTAGGAGAATTGATCCCTACATATACCCGAAGCAACAATTGACACTAGTACAGAACAATGCAAAATACATGTGCATGAAGATTTACAATGCATTACCCAGGCAGTTTCATTCAATAAGAAATGTTGATGTTTTGAAGAAACAATTTATTAATTTATTGCTGAACATTGAACCATACAACCTACCAGAATATTTTGAATATTGTAAAGCTAAACTAACATTAACTTTGTAACCATTAGAATTTCTTAGACTTATTCCCCTTTATTGTACCACAATAAATGTACGAACTAAATAAATATTTATTTATTTATAAGAAGTCAAAGTGCGACAATTTCAGAAGAGTCAGAAAAAGTGCTTCTAAGCCAAATAATTCATGTAATTTGGGGGGCCGCACAGAAATGTGAAATTTTGCTGTTATAACTGGAATTGTGGTGGTCAAGGCAAGCACGTTCAGAAAAAGTCATCTGAAATAAAACTTCAACATTGTGAACTGATCTTAATAATGTCGATCATGGTGTATGTTAATGATTTTTTTTTTCAAATCATGCAAGCACTTCCCTTCACATGTGTACCTCCAATTTAGTAACACTCTGCTTTGAAAAAACTTTTGAAAATTGCTGTTATCAATTGAATAACTAACCTCTACTATGTCCACTCAATAATGATCCATTTTCAAAGTCACCATTGGAATATCTACGAACAACTTTCTTGATCCACTTCGGTGTATTTTCTCTGCCAGCAGGATCCACTATAAGCAATCCACAAGGATTAGATCTTAGATTTTCGACTCCTCCTCCTCCAATACCAGTGAAACTTGCATAATGACCATTACTGGCCCCATTAGTTTTCATTATCAATCTTGAATCATTATCAGAATCACTTTCAAGACCAGAGGGTGAATAGCTATGGAATTTTCGGGTAGTTTCTTTGGGGGATATTGGAGAACGATTGGAGTGATGGGGAGAATTACGAAAGGAAGTACAATATACATTATGTGCACCACTAGGAGAAAATTGTCCACTACGAGAACTAGGAGACTGGATTGGTGAACGTAGGCCAGGGGATCGAGGACTCAAAAAAAGAGTATTTAAATCAGGGGAACGAATGCACCTACGGAAAAAACGTCTTTCTCTGCGGAGAGAATTGAATGGAACGATATTTTCCATATTGTCCTCCGAAAACTCATATTTTTTTTCCGCTAAACGTTTTTTGCGGAATAAACTTAACTTTTCACATTTTTCATTCTCCTCAATAAACTCGTATGCTTTTTCCGCGTTTTTCAAATCGATTTTTGTCTTTTCTGAACTTTTTTGCACTGTTGAACTTTGAGGAACTGGAAACTGGTAGTCCTTTGACGTTTGTAGTCTTTTTATCCTGGGGTCCACAATATTTTGAACTAGTGTGTTATGATAACTTTTACCTGTGACATTTAACGGTTCACATGAGATGTTCAGTTCATGAAATGGTTTATTGCATTCACCACTTTCAAGATCATATTCGCTGAAATCTTCTAAGATGGCATCCACTACACTGTTTGTTTCGAAATGGTCACTGATTGTTTCTGAAGCTTCACTCTGAAAACAACTTTTCTAGTTAAGAATAATCCATTGATATGATTTCATCCCTATAACTCACCTGTGTATCAATGAAATTTATTCCTAATTTATCCTCATCTTTAATATTTGTATGAACATTAGTAGACTGAGGAGAATTCGATGTATTTATATTTAAAATATGAATATAATGGCCGGTATTAACTACTAAATAATCTGGGTATGCTAAAGAAACATGTGGATTGAATACTGGGGATGGATTCGAAAGAGGCAGAGTATAATGTAAAATGAATCCATGTTTGGTGCACCAACCTTCAGAGATAAAATCTACAATGAGTAACAAAACATTAATTTCAATCAACCACAGTATCAATAATATTACCTTCAGTTTTTTGCAGTGGGTTTTTACAATGCTTACAACTTTTTGAAGGTAAAGTTAAAATTGTCATGTAAGCCATTGGGGTATTAGATGTTCTAAAAATAATTTTTAGGATAATACAACTAATAGATAATTTCACACTTCAATACAGAGGTTGTTCAAAATATATACATACACTACTCCATAGCAGATTATTTTATATGGATCAAAAGGAAATTGCATGAACATCACATTGTCTAGAAGATTTGTAGAATCCTGAAGTTGCTTGAATATTTTATATCTTGTTATATATTTTAATTCCTTTCCTGGCTGGAACCTCCATAAATGTAATTCATACTCATAAGACGAGTGAAGCATATACAAAATATCTTGATCTGAACCTACACTCTTTTCGGTAAAACTCAGAAAATAGGTCCCACAGACTGTGAATCCCATAAAGACATGATGCCTGAATACAAAAAATTATATAATTCATAAAGTATCTTAAAAGTGTTCAAAGTAGGTATCAAAAGCTCAACTTACATATTTTCTGTATTTTTTACTAAGGAACTGAGGGGAATTCGGCATTGTGGATGAATATTCTTGAATACTTTTTCAGTCTTTGCTCTAGTTTTTTTCGTAAATCGTCCATAAATCTAGGAAAATCAGAAAGTAAATATTTAAAAAACGAATTTTGAGGTTAGGATTCTATTATTCACCTGTCTATTTAATACATGAAGAGTTACGTTGGAATTCGTACTATTTTCTACTGAATCTTGCTTCTCACTTTCATCTGTTGTACTTTCGAAACTAGAAGAATTTGACTTTTCCGAAAATGTATCAGAAAAATTAACTTCCGAATACGCCATATTGTTTATTTCTGGCGATTTCCGATAACTCACGAAATCTGCATTCTTTCTTACGATTCTAGTCGCTTTGTTCAAGTCTTCTAACCAATCTCACCTGTCTTTATTTTTTTGTTAGCAAATTAACTTTACCTGGTTAGGAAATAATAGAGATCCTACCAAAAAATGATTGGTCAATGGAAATTGAAGGATAAATGATATAATAATTATATTTATTTATTTATAAATGGTTTTTTATGTGTTTTGTTTTAATGCATAATATTGATTTTTTGATAAGTTCATGTACCTATTATAGCATATAATATGTGTTTGAATAATATGTCTCATTATTATAGGGTTTTTCTGAATTGATGCGAAAGATTTCAAAGGGTGATTCCTTGTTCAAAATGAAGGGTAGATACTTTGTTATATATTAATGTAAGAAGTCAAACGTTACTGAGATGTCGCGGTTCAAAGATGGCGGAAAATGTAATTTAAAGAAAAAAGCCACGACTAGGATAACATTGAATTAGGAAAGCCTGGTTTGGTTAGAAACTTTTATATCTTCTGTAGGTACTTTTCTCGAAATAGGTACCTACCGTTTTTAAATAAAAATATAAAATGTAAATCATTACGGAAAGGGCAATTTATTTCAGAACTTATTCACATTTTATTTTTTTATTTCAAAATGGTACATTTAACGAGAAAAATACAAGGGATGAAAAAGTTTCTAACCAAACCAGGCCATCCGAATTTAATTCTATTCAAGTCGTTGGCGATCACGGGGGGGGCTTTGGACCTCGAAATTGACCATTATCCCTTCATTAGTAGTCCTTTAACGTTGGTAAAAAGTTTCTATATATTATCGATGCCCCCCTGAAAGATTTCATGCCCCCTCCCCCTGAAAAACTGTGTGAATCCAGATTGCCATTGCCGAAGGCGTGTGAGATGGGAATTTCCTAAGTTGGAGCACAGATAGGTTGGTCTGTGGTTGGAGCTTCATTTCCAACTCACACGCCCTAGATTGCCCCTGTCGCAGGTTTGTTAGTGGTTTTTAGTCGATAACAGGGACAAACTTGATGGAAGAATATACATCCATCATGATTGGGAATAGAGATCGAGTGGCACATCATTTTGAAGGTTTTGCAATTCTGTTTATAAATATTGTAACGTTCTCGGGGTTCAAACAAATTGTCTGCTGAATTTAAACGTCTAATTTATTTTCAATACCACTAACTTACACACTAATTTATGTACAATAACTAATACTGATTTATTTACACAGTTGCTAATAATGCTGATTTATATTCACTACTTGGAATTCGCGATTCTCAATTCAATCCGGCTCTATTCAGATAGTAACTGACCGTCCCCATCGTGCGCGTCTTTATATACCCAATACGGCTCTGTTTCTAGAACGCTCCAGATAGTCTCTGGAAGGCTTCTAGAATTCCTACGCGGAATCAGAGAGTCCAGAGACGTATTCAGGCGGACTTCGTCCGCTACACTGCCCCCTCCTTAAGACGTTCGGTCCCCGAACACCCTGGATGGTGTGGCTGAATCTACAGGCGTCTCCTTTTCTGCAGCACCCCTGTCGTCCGAAATAGCATTCCACTGTCTTCTTCTTCGGCGTATATCCGCTCGGGTTGAAACTGCAGACCAGTATCTTCATTCCCGTTCTATGGAAAATGACCTCAAGCATACTTCGAACGATTCTCCAGTTGAGCTGATCTAGACCACAACCCAACTTTGACACAGCTAGCTTTTTCACCTTCAACTTGGTGAGCTCGTCTCTCAGCTGCAACAGGGTGTCCCACATACTTTTGTAGCTGGGTTTGTTGTCGGAGAATCTCTTGGTTACCAGGTAGAAGAGGTAACGCTGGCCATCAGCCAACCTCAGCGTTTTCCCAGTAAGAGGATGTTGTTTTAGGAGTTCTGATACACGGCCAAATTTCTTCCGGAAGACGAATGCTATTCCTCTCGACATACGCAGGTCTTCCGAGACACAATGGGCTAGTGAATAGTCTTCAGATACAGAGAAGAGATCTTGCTGTTTCTCGATGGTTACTCCGAATCTTGCCTTTCCGGTTCCACCGTAGTTTGCCATGAATAGGTCGAAACTCATCTCCTCATGCTCCGCTTTCCGAAAAGTCGTTCTTCTCAGATGGGTTTCGTCATGTTCTTCGTAGTCTGCCTCATATTTGCCTAGACGATTTATATGGACCACACGTTTCTTGCCTCTGGGTAGTTTCTGGATACGGTACACTACATCGTTGATTCGTTTTACTACTCTGTATGGCCCTTCCCAATCCTTCTGCAGCTTAGGTGATAAACCCCTCTTCCTCTGGGGGTTGTACAGCCAAACTAGGTCTCCCACATTGAAACCACCTCCTGCAGCTTTGCTGAAATACCGAGTCTTCATTCGGTCACTCGCTATTTGGAGTTTCTGTCTGACCTTCTCATGGATGTAATGTAGCCTACCTTTCAAGAGGCTCGCGTAGTCCTCACCAGCTATCTCCGCTCCAGGCTTGCATCCAAACTCCAGGTCACAAGGCAACCTTATTTCTCGGCCGAACATAATACAGGCTGGTGTCTCTCCAGTCGATTCTTGCACTGACGACCTGTAGGCCATAGTGAACAGATGGAGATACCTGTCCCAGTCTCTTTGGTGATCAGAGACCACTTCAGCCAGATATTTTCCCACAGTTCTATTCATTCTTTCGACCATGCCATCTGACTGTGGGTGAAGCGCAGTTGTCCTTGTCTTTTTGATTCCGAGTAATTGGCATACATTCTGGAACAGGCTAGACTCAAAGTTTCGTCCTTGATCCGAATGAAGTTCGAGAGGCACACCAAATCGGCTAAACATCTCCTTAATCAGAACATCCGCCACTGTCGAGGCCTCTTGATTTGGAATAGCATAAGCTTCAACCCATTTGGTGAAATAATCCATCGCAACCAGTATGTACTTATTCCCATCTTCGGTTTCGGGGAATGGACCTGCAATATCGATGGAAACTCGTTCCAGAGGACTCCCCACGTTATACTGCTTCATTGGAGCTCTACGACTTCCCCTCGGGCCATTCGATGAGGCACATAATCTGCATTTCCGGCACCAGTCTTTAACATCTTCTTTGCAGTTGACCCAGTAAAAACGCTCTCTAACCTTTTCTAGCGTTTTTTTGATACCGAAATGGCCACCGGAAGTTCCGTCATGTAACTTCTCTAAAACCTCTCTCACTCGACTCCTGGGAATTATCAGCTGTTTCCTTGCTGCGGAACCTTCGTCATTTTCGATGGACCTTTTCAGCAGTCCATCCTCCAAAATGATAGAATCCCACTGTGCCCAGTAGGACTTGACCCTAGGATTCAGATGACTCACTTCTTCCCATCTTGGTCTCTGTCCGCTTATCTTCCAATACAACAGCATCTTCAATTCTGGGTCACTTTCTAGATCTCGCTTCAGGGTTTCTGGCATCCAGTCCGTATCCACGATGGTCGTTCTCAAGCAGAATTCTTTCTCTTCTACTTTATTGCAGTGCTTGCAATCTGACGGACATGGTCTCCTAGATAATGCGTCAGCGTTACCATGAGTTTTTCCTGCACGATGTTCGACAGTAAAATTATATTCCTGCAATCTTTCTATCCATCTGGCAACCTGACCCTCTGGATTCTTGAATTGTAGAAGCCACTTCAGAGCGGCGTGGTCAGTCCTGAGACGGAATTCTCGGCCGTACAGATATTTATAGAAGTGTTCCATGGACTTCACTGCAGCGAGAAGCTCTCTTCTTGTAACGCAATAGTTACGTTCGGGCTTTGACAGGACCTTGCTGAAATATCCTATTACTTTTTCTTGGCCATTCTGAATTTGGGACAATATGCCTCCTATGGCCATGTTACTCGCATCTGTGTCCAAGATGAACTTTCCACTGGCTTGGGGATAACTCAGAACAGGAGCCGTTGTTAGAGCTCGTTTCAGCCGATTGAAAGCATCCCCACATTCCATATCCCATTTGAAATCCTTTCCATCTTCCGTCAGTCTCGTCAAAGGCTTCGCAATATTGGCAAACCCAAGAACGAATTTCCTATAGTAGGTACACAATCCAAGGAAACTTCTTACTTGATGCCTGTCTTGCGGTATCGGCCATTCTTGTACGACCTTGACCTTGTCTGGGTCAGCACTAATTCCATGTTCAGATACTACATGCCCCAAGTATTTCACTTCTCTCCTGAACATGTGGCACTTCTTCGGACTGATTCTCAAATTTGCAGTGCGTAGCCTCTCCAGAACGTCTCTTAAATTTCTCAGGTGTTCTTCGAATGTCCGACCAAAAACAATGACATCATCCAAATAAACCAGGCACGTCTTCCAAGATAATCCTCGAAGAATGGTTTCCATTAATCGCTCGAAGGTCGCAGGTGCGTTACATAGACCAAATGGCATTACTGTGAACTGCCACAGTCCTGTCGCAATGGTGAAAGCTGTTTTCTCTTTTTCCTTGGGATCTAGTTCCACCTGCCAATACCCGCTCTTCAAGTCCAGTGTGGAGAACCATCTTGAGCCAGAAAGAGTGTCCAAAGTGTCATCAATCCTTGGAAGGGGGTAACAATCCTTCTAAGTGACTTCGTTCAGACGACGGTAATCGACACAAAATCTGGTGCTGTCATCTTTCTTTTTCACCAGAACCACAGGTGATGACCAAGGACTATCTGATGGCTCTATTATTCCTTGTTGGTGCACGTCCTTGATAATATTCTCTGCTTCTTCCCTCTTTGCTATCGGAAGTCTTCGTGGGTGTTGGCGAATGGGACCGGATTTATCAGTGTTGATTGAATGTCTCACAACATTTGTTCTTCCCATTCGAGTATCATCCGTAGCAAAAACGTCGCTGTATTCAGTTATCAATTTCTTTACCTCGCTTATGTGTTCTGGTTCAAGGTCTATGTAGGAAGAAGTCAGTATCTCAAGTAATTTTTGCGAACACTTCCCCCTTCTGGTACCCTTGTTCTGTTCATCCCGAATGTCTCCTGTCACACAAAGCACAGAGCAGCTTTGTCCCAGAATCGTGTCCTTCTTTAATGTCACCGGATACATGTTGGTATTCAATATCCTCACAGGAACTTCCTTCCCGCCTCTCACTAAGGTTTTTCCGAGTAGCAATCCTTTTCCTAGGTTATTTTCACTAGCTGGTTCGATGAGTCTTATACCGCTATCCCGAAGGTTTCTGTCTAAGTACCCCTTCACTATCGTTTCTGCCTGGCCACCTAGGTCAACATCTTCGCTGAGCAAGACTCGAATTGATGCACCTTCACATCCCAAGAATGGGATTTCCAGACTTCCAATTCTCAAGACATCGTTCCTCATATCCATCTGGAAGCCATAACCTTTGATGACATCCATTCCCAAGATAACTTCCTCCATGATATCTGCTACCAGCACCTCATGTTCGAGAGTTATGTCTCCAATGCTCAGGACGATCCTTTTCTTTCCATGTGTTGCTACGTCCTCTCCAGTAGCTGTTCGTAAACGGACCATTGTTTGACGGATTTTTCCATTCCTTTCAACTATTTTCGGCTTTACTATGGTCCGGGTTGCGCCTGTGTCGACTAACATTTTAACCGACCGCCCATCAACTTTACCGTCGACATAAATACTTGAAGAGATGGTCTGAATTATGACTTCTGGGGCATTGTCATGGCGGGTCGGTTCATGCCCCTTCTCACCAACCCGTTTTAGTTTTCCTGTTCCTGACGTTTAGCTGGCTCTTTACAGTAGCGCCGAATATGTCCTTCTCCGCCGCAATTCCAGCATCTTGGTCTTAGTCCTCTATTCCGTCGCTCTTGACGAACTCGGCGTAGTACCTCTTCTATGATTTCATCGCTGACCGAGGAATCATCCAAAGTGCGCCTCACCTTGCTGTGTCCCCTGTGCGAAGCTTGTTTGGCAGCTTCAAACTCTAATGCAAAGGCCAGGGCGTCATCCAAAGTCTTGGGTCGGGCCAATCGTAGTGTCTGTTGGGTTTCCATATCTCTCAGACCATCAACAAAGGTCTGGATAGCGAGCTGTTCCAGGAAGCTATCCGGTGCTGTAGGATATGCCAGTCTCACCAACCTTGCTATATCGGCTTCAAATTCCTGCAACGTTTCTGTACTCCTCTGCTGGCGACTCTTGATCTGTGCGTGATACACTTGTTGGAGGTGTGCATCACCATATCTCATTTGGAGTTTAGTTGTCAAAGCCTCGTAATTACCTTGTAGGCTTGCAGGAACAGTCTGAAGTATATTCAATGCATCTCCCCTCAGTGCAACAATCAAGGCTGTCGCTTTCTCTTCCTCTCCCCAACCATTGGCATTCGCTACTGCTTCAAATTGCTTCTGGTACGTGCACCAAGGTGTTTTGCCCTCAAAAGTTGGAGGTTTAATCTTCATTTTACTACTCTCTGTGTTGTTTTCGGGTTTCACGAAGTTATTGGATGGTGAAGCTAGAGTTTCTTTTCCAAGTGACTTTCAGGGACTCTATCAACTTGGCATGTTGTTCAATTATTTCTGATATTTCTTCAAAATTTCCGTTAACTTCATCAACGACTCCTTCAATTTTGTCGTTAACTTCTTCAATTATTACATCCTTGACAGCCTCTATTCTCTCATCCAATGTACTTGCAATTTGACCAATTCGTTACAATCGTTCATTTTTTTCTCCACCTTATTGTCCATTTGATCCATTTTTTCTTCCATTTTATTTTCCATTTTATCCATTTTTTCTTCCATTTTCACGTTCATTTCTCGAGAATTCTCTTCCATTTTATCCATTTTTTCTTCCTTTTTCTCGTTCATTTCTCGAGAATTCTCTTCCATTTCATCCATTTTTCCTTCCAATTTTGAACTCATTTGTTCAAAGGCTTGCTTGAAAAATTCCATACTGGCCTGGTCCATTTTCTCCTTTTGCGATCTTGTTATCGGCATTCAAAAAGTTCCACTATGAAGTCCACAATTCAATTAGCACAGCAGTTCACACCAATGTAACGTTCTCGGGGTTAGAACAAATTGTCTGCTGAATTTAAACGTCTAATTTATTTTCAATACCACTAACTTACACACTAATTTATGTACAATAACTAATACTGATTTATTTACACAGTTGCTGATTTATATTCACTACTTGGAATTCGCGATTCACAATTCAATGCGGCTCTATTCAGATAGTAACTGACCGTCCCCATCGTGCGCGTCTTTATATACCCAATACGGCTCTGTTTCTAGAACGCTCCAGATAGTCTCTGGAAGGCTTCTAGAATTCCTACGCGGAATCAGAGAGTCCAGAGACGTATTCAGGCGGACTTCGTCCGCTACAATATAATATGTTATGATTGTTGATGTCCATAATTGTATAAATTCGAAATGTATCAAGGGTATCGATATTTCGAGAAAATCTAGGCTGATGTTACTCCAAGTAGGTCTTGATGATTGTTTCTTTGGGATTACTGACGATTGATGGTTTAGATATTGAGGTAAATGGGGTTTGTATGTTTTGTTTTGATTGTATAGGTATTTGAAAGAATTGTAAAAGCGTAATTTGTGTTTCTGTTTTCCAGTACTTGATAAAGTCTTGAAAACGACGAAACGCTCTACAAAAATATTAATAAAGAACACTGAATAGACTAGTTTGTCCAATACCCTTGATACATTTCGAATTTATAAATATAATGTTTGGTATTTGTTTCGTTGTGGAAAACTCGTTGGGAGACAAAGACATTCTAGAATATCTTTGTAGGGAGTGATGAATACGGAGCAGTTGAGCAGTTGAGTTGCCGAAAGATTCCTTATTATGGAGATGTTTAATTTGCTTCTAGGCAGTAATCAATGATTTTAGAAACATTTTATAGATCATCAGGTGTGATCAAACGCTCAATGATGAAACTTATCAACTGCATGAAGTGATTTTCAGAATTTATGGGAGAAAATTTCGTAAATGCAGACAGTATGCTATTTCTTCAACTCTTCTTACTATCAAGAAAAAAGATTTTTCTCATTTTTTATAGCTTTTGTTTAGGTCAAAGCCATTTCAATTTCTGAAAAGGAATAACTTCTCCAAAAATTTGTAGATATAGCACTCTGCAAGCTGCAAGTTATGAACGAAATAAAAATCAATTTAAAAAGAAAATTGAGAAAACATGGAAAACTCACATAGACACGTTCGAATCATTCTGCAATTCCTATAAAAGTGAAAATAAAAACTATTCAAACAAAAAATCACTGCAGTTTAAATGAAGAGTCAAACTTAAAGAATATACGAGGAGATATTGAAAAATTCTTAGCCTACTATAGAACCAAACAAAATTTCAATGTCAAAATATTTTATTACTCAACATATTCTCCTCTTAATTAAATACATTTATTACAGCGAACCTGCAACGTCCCGAGACCTTAAAAAAATGGTTCTTTTTGCTTTGCAAACCAGTCCTCCCTAGGTTTTATTACCTCCTCGTTGGAAGAAAATTTACGACCTTTTAAACTTTTTTTCAGTTGAGGAAAGAGATGATAGTTGGACGGACCCAAATCTGGTGAATAAGGGGGGTGTTCTAGTAATTCTAACCCTAAATCACGAATTTTTTGCATGGCAACATGAGATTTGTGTACTGGGGCGTTGTCCTGTAAAAACAAAATACCTTTGGATAGCTTTCCGCGTCTTTTCTCTTTAATTTTTTCCCGAAGTAATGTCCAAGAACTTTTCCAGCAGATTTTTGGATACGAAACTTCTTAGGTCTTTGAGAACCAGAGTGTCGCCATTCCATCGATTGTTGCTTTGTTTCTTGGTCGTAAAAATGTACCCAAGTCTCATCCATAGTAACTAGTAACAATTCATTTTAAGAAGTCTACATTGTTTTCAAATCGAGCACAGATCGAACGCGATGCTTCTACCCTTGCACGCTTTTGGTCAATATTCTAACATTTGGGGATCCATTTTGTAGAAATTTTTCTCATGTCCAAATTGACGTGAACTATATGATGAACGCGTTCGTATGAAATCTTCAGTGCTTCAGATATCCGTTTTAGCCCAATTCGACGATCTGATAGAATCATGTCATGAACTGCATCGATATTTTCGGGGACTGACACAGAAACTGGCCTTCCCGATCGGTCTTCATCTTCAATGGAAAATTAACCTCTTTGGAAGCTTGCATCTCTTCGTGAATCTGCTTACCTCTTAACCCTTTTAAATACAGGTATACTTGATGATGGCTCGATACTCATCATTTTTTTTAAATTTATTGCGTAACTCTGGTTTACCTACTTGTTTGAAGTCGAACATTGATGCATAGAATACCTGGTGTAGCGACTCCTTTCTAAAAATCGCGACCAAAATTTGTAGATCAAAACGGCATTCAAGATTTCAGATTCAGATTTTGGTCTAGTTCCGGAATAATCCGCAATATATTGCGGTCGTGGCGCTATTGCGGCAGTCGAAAATAGCGCGACCCCTTTTGGGAGAAATGAAAAGCAGGACATATTCTCAGATTTTCGATCGACACGAAAGTCTTAAACAAAATCTAATCAGCATAGACTATCTCTAGATAGGCAACTCCCCTTCGATTTCTGGTTCATTAAAAAGCGCCATCTATGATTTGTAGACACACTATTTTTGGAAAACATTGGACAAAATTACAGACCCCTAACCGTCCACAAACGCCATCTAATGGTTCGCATATCAAGTACCAGTATGAACAAAAGGTTGAGAATAAATTAATTAAAGGTTTCATCAAATTTGGAGACAACTTGAAAGAAATTGTCACCAAATTCAATGAAAACCAAAAGAAAAGATCGAATATTAAAAATAAAATGTTTATTTTAGAGAAATATCAGTAACAAATCATTGCATCCAATACACACATTAAATTTAAACCTTTTTCAAACTGGAACACTATCGAGTACTATCTGAGTTCCTACAGCACAGAAATTTCTTTCCCAGAAGCAATCCGCTTGCCATGAAACACTGAAAGTAAAATTATTTCAAAATAAATCATTAGCAATTTATTTGAGATAAATCTCCTAATCTCAGAAACTGACTACAACACAATTTTAGTTACCTTTTCTACTTGTGCTCAAGTTAATCAGGACGAGAACATTCAAATCATTCATAAACTGATTGGAGTCCAATTTGAAAATACAAGATTTAATAATAATGTAATAAAGTAATTTCTTTAATAATAATATACGAATAAACACACCTAGAATTATAAATATTTTTATTATTATGTACGTGTGTATCGTGTTTCTAACTTTTAAATTTATGAATTGAATTGAAATTTGTGGCATTTCAGCGTTGCATGAACTGGTGACGTTTACTTCGAAATGTTTTTGAAATAGTTTTGAACAGTGATTCAGGCGAAAAAATGGCTCTAAGCCATTCTATCAATACATCCTCGTGAAACTGTTCAGTAAAATCAAATGAGGTTTATTTAAAACAAGCAGGCCGTCCCAGCTTCGCCCGGGTAGAAATTTGTTTCACGCGGCGGTTTCATCTTCAACACACCAACCTGCCATATCTTTTGATGTACTCGTTGTAATTGTAAGATGTCAGAGGCAATTTCGTTCTAAATTAAATACTGGGGATAAAAAACTTATTAGGTTGGATGAGGATCAATACCCAATTCATAAAAACACGCTCCCAAATAGTGCATAATTTTGGAAAACATCTGATAAACAGGTTATAGCAAGTCAATCTTGAGAGATAGATATATGCTATCGCGGACTTTTTTGTAGAACTATTTATGAGATACATTTCCACGTAAGTCTTACGGTTTTTGCAGCGCACGTGATAATAGCTGATTATGGCTGATTTGTTTAAAATTATTGAAGTTATATAGGTATCCTTAATTTTTTCGGGTGAAAAGTATAGCCTATGTCACTCAGGGATAATGTAGCTTTCTAAGGGTGAAAGAATTTCTGAAAGCGGTCCAGTAGTTTTTGAGCCTATTCGTATCAAACAAACAAAAATACAAATCTTTCCCCTTTATAATATTAGTATAGATAAAATTTAAGTGTAAACATAATAAGTAGGTACATATATTTTTTCAACGAAAACGAGAGCACGAAATATTGATTTTTCTGATTTTTGCTTTGGAAAATTATATGCTACAGCAGGGCCGGACTGGTATGGTGGGGGCCCACCGGGAAAAAAATTTTAGGGGGCCCCAGAGCGCCTGCCGCGGGTGCCTCCAGAGGCTGAGGACCAGCGTACTGGTTCAGATTCTAAAAGAGTAACGTAATGTAAGGTGAACCCGGAAAAATAAGTAGAAAAGCAACCTTTCTAAAGATGTGCACCATGGTCGAGTTCGAACATTGACACTGGGAATTGGCTTTCGCCAATTTATATCCCCAACCCCAAATTCAACATTACATTCTGGAAAAATCCCGGCCAATCTCGGAAGGTTGTCAACGCTAACGTTTGACAAAAGTACAAGAATACAACACACTTGAATTATATAATTTAATTCAAAATATATAATCAAACAAAAAATAAGCACTCTAAAAAAACAAGACAAAAACATAGTCACTCTCAAAAAATCAGTCGGGGCACATTATTTGGCTAAAGCATGTTTTCAAAAACATGGTTCATGCTTAAAATATTTATTATTGTATCGTTGTCGATATTATTAGTACATTCACACACACTTTTGGAGCACAGGGTTTCCTGAGCAGTGGTGGAACGAATTCTGTATTTTTTTAATTTCTATTTAGATATCGGATCAGTTTGAAAATTTGCATGAGTGTATTATCGGACATTCTCTACCCAACCAAAATATTTTCGTCAATGCGGTGTTGCCACTTCTATTAGAAAGTAGAAGCACCTGGTATATTATATTATTTTTGGAATCTCCAACAACTTTTCGAAAACTTTTTTTAACATTTCCCTATACCTATCTATTCCGTTATCGAAATATAAATTAATTTCAATATTGATTATAGGTACCTTCCTACTAACTATTGTTTGTTCGTTGTGATTCCTTGTTTGTTTTTCGTGAAAAAAAAAAATTGTAACATATATTTTTTATATCTACAAAAAAAATTACTTCTCTTTAATTATGTTTTTTGTTTGATGATTTCGTTTTATCCACACTGTTCTCTTCTACACCTTTTCCAATTGTAATTCAGAAAAGGTAAAATGTAATTCAGAAAAGCAAATTGCATTTCAGAAGATGGAAATTGTAATTCAGAATAGTAAGTTAATATTCAGAAACGGTAATTTGAATTCAGAATAGTGATATGTAATTCAGAAACGGTAATTTGAATTTAAGAAAATATAAATTGTAGTTCAGAATTGGTGAATTGAAATTCAGAAATGGGAAATTTCAATTCAGAAAAACGAAATTGTAATTCAGAAAAAAGAAATTGTAATTCAATTGCTTGGACCCAAACCACTTTCTCTAATATTATGTATATGTAATTCAAATGGAGACATGATTCCATTCAAAATGGGTGGCGAAAAATATTAATAATGATTCTTGAGGCCATTTTCGAATCTCAAAGTAGGTACGTAGATACCTTCATAGAAGCAAGAAATATAATAATAATAACTTTATTTCTAAGAATAAAATAAAGGTATATACAGTCAAAAACGAAAACAGGAAAAAAACAAATTTGAAAATACCAAATACTTAAGACAAGTTCGATGCCACATTGTCATAGATTCCTATGTTGCATCACTTGATACCGAGCTCTATACTTCTCTGAATTACATATTACATTTTCTGAAATTGAATTGATAACTTCTGAAATACAATTTTCCTTTTCTGAAATTGAATTTGCCAATTCTGAATTTCAATTCACTATTCTGAATTACAACTTTGTTTTTCTGAATTACAACTTACTAATCTGAAATTCAATTTCGTTTTTCTGAATTACATATTGCTATTCTGAAATACATGTTCTCTTTTCTGAAATTCAACTCTGAATTTCTGAATTACAACTGTGAAAGGTGTAGTGCCCTGAAGAAGTTTGTAACGTTTGAAACGTCAGCTTAGTACACAAGTGTTTTTCTTGTTCGAGACCTTCAAACCTATCAAACTTCCCATTGATTTCAATTTTTTTGCCGAAAATCATGACCTCTAAAAATGCTGATAACTTCGGGTTGAGAGACACTATGGCATTGAAATTTGGTTTGGAATTAGGTGATACATGAATGCTTCCAACACATCAGCCTGATCTACGTTACTTCAATACAGGGTGGTAAAAAATACAGTCCTTTCGGTTGCTTGAAAAAGTGACTGAAAGTTGTTTATTTCAAACGGAACGCCATGTATATTATTAAAACTAGTCAAATTTCGGGCTTATGAGCATTTATTTGTCAAAACGTCCCTTCAGAAAGGTATTTTCATTCGGTATTTGGTAGGCTGGTTAAAAATATCAATAGATGTTGATATGAAAATGAAAAAATAAAACAAACACTTTTTTAGTACAGCCATAAACCGAACTAAATCTAATATGTTTCAGGAATAAGTAGCACCGTTTTAGACAAGGGCCCCCACAAACCACATGAGGGGGCCCACCGGGGAATTCCCCGGTACCCCGCCTGCCCAGTCCGGCCCTGTGCTACAGCAATTTGTGGTGGTTAAATTGGCAAATGTGGAACTCTTGAACATAGTTCCGCAATAGATGTATCTTTTGTATTTTTCAGTTATTAGCTTATATCTGAATTATTCAAATTGAAGGTGATAATAAATTACACCCCTTAAGGGGAAGTAACACCTTTTGAATCGTGGTAAATCTCCATTCAAAAAGTGGTCTCTTTATTTCACGAGTAACTACCCTAATTTACGACGTAGGGACTTGATTTTTTTTTAAATTGAAGTTGAAGAACGTCCCGAGGGCAAATAGTTTCCTTTTTTTCGATTTAATTAGTTTTTCAATTAAAAAAACCAGGGTAATCGTTAGATCTCTGCAATATTTGGGTTATTGAATATGTTTTTCGTTTTTCATGAGATTTCAAATTAAAAAAATCAGGTTGAACTTCAGCGTTTTGGGTACTACACTTAATGATTTTTTTTCGACGGTTATTCATCATTTTTTGGAGAAAATCGCAACTATTTGTCCTCGGCAATTTAATCTTCCATAAACTACTAAATTTTCATGATGATTAGTTCAAAAATATAGCTTGTACTCATGAAAAAAGAAAAACATATTCAATAACCCAAATATTGCAGAGATCTAACGATTATCCTGTTTTTTTTTATTGAAAAACTAATTGAATCGAAAAAAAGAAAACTATGTATTTGCCCTCGGGACGTTCTTCAATTTCAATTTAAAAAAAAATCAAGTCTCTACGTCGTAAATTAGGGTGGTTACTCGTGAAAAAAAGAGACCACTTTTTGAATGGAGATTTACCACGATTCAAAAGGTGATACTTCCCCTTAAAGGCTGGCGAGAGATGGGGAGTTGGTTTTGTAATTCCCAATTTTCACATATTCTCGTTTTTTAGATACTTTTGCGCCATTGGGCTACGAAACTGCATTTTATGTGCCGGATCTGTTTCCCACAGAAAATACTCACGTCACACATTTTGATATTTTTGTCCTTTTTTGTGGATTTGGAAAGAGCTTGTATTTTTATTGGTGATCATTGTTGCCCGAAATTCTCTCGGAGTGAGACTCCCAGTTACGAGCTCTTCGGATCTCTTGACCCATCTACGTTAGTTTTCTCGGCCATTTCCGTCATTTTCCGCCTAAGGAGGGTGCTCCGTATTGCCAGTTCTCCCGTGATCTTCAATTTGAATCGGGCTTTATAAGTTAGGGTTCATTTTTTTATAATTACCCTGCAATAACTGCATTCACAAATGCTTTGTGGGAAAATCTTTTTCCTTTCGTTGCGAAAAACCGATCGAAGCTCATCATAGTCCGGTGGACCTACGTTGTGAACGAACTCAGTGACAAGTTGAAATAAAATGGACGCCAATCGGATTTAGGTAAAAAGGGGTGATTTTGGATCATTTTAGAATAATGTGGATTTCCTAGTTGGAGTAATGTACGGTTATCCACAGACTTATCCATCTAGAAAGCGTCCGAGAGAAGAGTTCGGTCGTGATGCCCTCAGATATTGATTAAATTTCTGGTTGCTTGTACAATCGTAGGGACGTTTTCTGGGATATTTTCCGAGGTTTCTTTCGGATAGTTGAGATAGCCGTGTCCCCGGGTTTTCTCCGATATACTTATGGAAAATATGTCGTTCTCTTCTGGCGTAGAACGATGGAAGTTATGGAAGAAATTATTCGAGAATAGGTGATTATGATACCGAACAGGTGAGTACTTTTCATATTCAAAAATTCAAAGTTTAATGCAAATATCCTGAAGATAAACGTGGTTTCTACTGAATTGATTTATTCATTAGATAATTTAGTTATTCAATACCATATCTTATGGAACAATTAATAATCCTCTTCGCTCTGAAAGGACATTAATAATAGACGATAGAATAATGTAATTTGAGAAGAATATTTTCAAAAAAGATAATCAATATTTTTCACGATACCTCAACCCACAGAGATATTTGCAACAAATTTGCTTTCAGTAGGTACAGCACCACATTGAGTGTTAGTTTTACTGGGCTGGAGCAACCAGTGCCAGAGTTGTGGAGTGCCATAAAATTGGACAACTGAACGAACAATCTTTTAGAGAAAACTTTTCTTGACATTTCTGAGCGCTCGTTCAAATTTGATTGGGATGAAATTTTGCATTTAGGTGGAGAATGACGTATTCAAGCTATACGCAGAATTTTGCCTAGATCATACTAACAGTACCATATAAAATGCTAGCGAATTATTGAGAAACATCTTCCAAATATATCTGTAATAACATATCCTTGATCACTGACGGTTTCTTTGACAGCTGCTGTCAGTTTTTTTGACAGCTGTAAAAATTTTTCCGTTGGATTCTAGAATGCGGATCTACTTAAAAGATGGATATACATACTTACAAGCAGGGGCGCTGTTACTCAAGAGCAAGGCCCTTGGATTTTAGATTTATTAATCGAGGGGTAACTGGAATTTGCTGGAGAATAATGAAGGGTGTTGAAATAAGAGCGCAAGATTTCAGGGTTCAATAAAACATGAACCAAAATTGGCCTTCACGCTCTTACGATTTTACGCCCTTCAGACTTCTGGCTGTGGAGATTTCTGAAGTCACAGGTTTATGCTAATAGGCCGTATTTATAAAAAGAAGCCTTATCTTTTACTCTCAAAAATTGAAGCAATTCCTTCGAGGTATATATACTCCATTCACTTAATATAAAGTATACCGGTTGGCCATGGAATTCTGACACATTTCTCCGTGTATATTTTGAAAATGTTAGGTTATGGTCATTCTTCTGTCAGTTGAACAAGCAACGTTGCCGTTTCTACATTTATGTCGTAGTAATTACGTATTTATCAAAATGTTTATTTACTTTGGGAAAATAATGAATTCGAGAAAATATTATGTGAATTCAATAATTCCAAAGACCTGGCGAATGTTGAAGACACTTTTTTCGCCTAAATACTGGAAATATTTCTCGTATATAAACATGGTTGGAAGATTCAGTTATGCTATTTTCTTGTACGGAAATCAAGAACCGAGTGTTGAAATTTTACTGTAAAATAATGGACAAAATAGTTCGTTACTTTGTGATAGTTCATTCGAAAAAAGAATGAAAGTATTCGCATAACCCTACAGAAAAACTTATAAACGAACAGTGGAATTCCCCACTTTCCAAAAAATAAGCCTACAGAAGAAATTGAAATACCTTTTTGCACCCCTTTAAATACTTCAGTATGAAAATCTAGTGGTACTACGAAACCTGTGTCACTGTTAAACCTTAAAAGAACTAACTCCATTTACAAAGTACGTGGCAATCTATGTGAATGATAGGTAAACCGAATCAAGAAGAACGTATTTCTAAACTGGGATGCACCTTAGCTTCAGTCTGTTATCTTTGGGTGTAATGACAAGATATCTGGATAAATTCTGCATGAAAACCATCTATCATACAGTATTCGAGCCAAAAGCAAGATATGGAATTATGTTTTATAGACATACTTCGAAGTCAATTCAAATATTCAATCTCCAGGTGGGTGTAAAACGTCTTAAATTTAATTATCATATCAACTGGCATATAATGATTAGATACAAAACTTGAGAAAACGGTAACACAATAAAATTGGTTTTGATACATAATAAAAAAAACTTCAACAATTTTCCATCACAAAACAATAATTTCTAACATCGTTACATGTATATGTTTCTTTTTGAGAAAGAGTATTAGATTCTTCAATGTATCAAACAATATGGCATGTTCAAAGCAATTACAGTATTAGGAAAACAGATTTGAACAGGACGCCATACATTTTTACCTATATAATACATGAGCACAAAGATAAAAACCTCTGAATAAGTATAGAGATTTTGTAATTTTTTTCGAAGAATAGGGTGACATATTCATAACGGACAGAATCTTCTTCAGGAACAACATTTCATCTTTCTTTTGGATTGACACTGACAAAATATCTTGAAATCTGCAAAAGAAAAGGAGATAGAAAATCATCAGGATATAGTATATAACCCACATTTGGTCCTTGACAACGAAGTTCTTCCGACCATATCTGGTCCTCCAAGCAATTATTTTTGAGGTCCTCAGGTTTGCGAGGAAGCTTTATGTCTCTTGTAAAGAGAAAGCCTTTCCCAAAGTTTCCCAATTGGTTATTTTTCTATCTAGGTGGTTTGCAGCAACTTCCTCTTCCATATCCATAATATAATTCATTTTGTTTGATTCAGTTGAACCTCCTTGATCGTGGAAAATCTTCGATACAGTACTAGTTTTATAAGGAGGGTATTCGACATTTTTGCAATACCAGAAAACCCAAATGTTAGGTCTTTCACACTGCATAGAGGGTTCTGTTGAAAAAGGCAGCTCTTTCGCAAAAGTGAGTAGTGTATCAATCGAAAAGTGTTCATTTTTCAAATTATAATTCCAAATTTGTCGTTGCAGATCTTTCTTCAAAATAAAGTCTTCAGTCAGTGTCTTTTTGGGTGCCCCAATAGTAGGAAATTCTTTGTCGTCTCTTTCACTTAAAATCCTCCTAATTGTGTTTATGTGCAGCTAAAAAATGAGTATCTATTCATATAAAATATAAAACCTTGGTTTTCACTCACTTATACGTCGAAAATATTGGATAGCTGGTCATGAACTGTCGATACCAAATTATCAGGGTTACTTTTAGAATGCGCAGATTTCAATTCTAAATAGCACTTCCTGATTCTTTACCTCTGCTTTTTCGAAACCACCTTCGGCATTCTTAGTTTCCAGGCTTGATAATTAATAATTAATAATGAAAAATAAACGCCGGCAACGTCTCCGACATTTATTAATTGACGTAATGTCATTCACAAGTGCCAACCTGCGATATTTTCAGGTGAAAAAACTTGATAAACCTATAACTTGGCCTCCCGGGATACTTTATAAAAGTGAATGGAGTATACATAACAAGCCTTTTTAAAGACTTAAAGCTTTTATAACATTACTCATCCACCATTTTGAAGCCGCCATCTTGATTTCCTCAATTTTGAAGAATCGTAATTTCCGACCCAGAAAACCCCCATATACCAATTTTGATTAGAATAGGATCATAATTACAAAAGTCGTCCGCCATATTGTGGCTGCCATCTTGAATTTTCCAGTTTCGACAAAAGTATCATCATTTAAGAACCCAAATACCCTCAGATACTAATTTTGAATGGGATCGGATCATAATTACAAAACTCATCCGCCATTTTGGAGCCACCATTTTGTTTTTTTTATAAAAAATATTTCATGATGCATTGTCACTAGAATTATGTACACCTGCAAAATTTCAAATCAATCGGACAATTAGAAGTACGTCATATTTAACTTCCAAGATTTGATTACAGAGAGACAGACAGACAGACAGACACCAGGACAGGTGAAACTAAATAAAGCTTGTAAAACGCCTAGGCGGAGAAATAGTTGCTATGGCTTACTTTTCCCTCCGGCGCCGGCGGCAGGAAAAGTGTGGTTATATGCAAAGGATGAATTTTGCATGACAACCGTAACTAAGCAAATGTTCCATTTTTCACTCAATTTAAATGAACGTAAATGTCAATCCAAAAGTGAATATTCAGATTTACATGAATTTCAAAATGTTTGAAAATAAAATAATATATTTCATTTGAAGGAGAAGTGACTTTTCATGGCTCGCTTTCAATTACCCGCCTCACTACGTTCGGCAGGTAAAATCAAGCTCGCCATGAAAAGTGACACTTCTACTCCTTATGAAATAATATACTATTGTTTCATACACAACTCCAAAATGTACCTATATTTTTTAAATCAATAAATACATATTTCAATACTTTGCTACAGAAAAGTAGCACGTTATTGAATACATGAGGTGGTATTTCATTGATACAGCGTCTAATTTCGGCTTTAAAGGCTGCGATGGTTGCAAGCTTATTGGCATAAACCTGTGACTTCAGAAAACCCCACAACCAAAGGTCTAGAGGCGTTGAATCGTAAGAGCGTGGAGGCCAATTTTGGTCACCAACTCGGGAAATGACACGACCAGGAGCAAAATCGTGCAAGATCGTCAATGTTTCACAGGCGGTATGACATGTGGCACCGTCCTGCTGAAACCACATGATCAATAGCTTCCAAATACACACAAGAAACTTATCATAGCACGATAACGTTCGCCATTCACCGTTACTGCACTTTTTGATAACAAGGACGCGTTGTTCTACCCTGAAATGCTCCGTTTTTACTCCCATCTGTCAACGTCATAACATTGTGCCATTATGACTGTCAAAAATGGCGCGCAATTCAAATCTTGCGCTCTTAATGAAACAACCTTTATAATAATTTGGAGTTGAAAATTTAAGTGGCAGAATATTCCACATGGCAATAGGAGGAGAGAGTATTCTGGAAATATAACCAAACTGAAAAATGAAGAAAGAAGAATTTTTCCCAACAACGCAACTTCTTTGAAAATAAAATGTAGGTATCCCTCCTAAAACATTTCTGACTTGTCCTCATGAGTAAACATGATGGGCAAAATTGTTGATACTTCAACTACAACTTTTCAACCCTATGAGATAGGCAAAAATGAACGCCACATTGTGGTTAGTTTTTTCGAGAACACATAATGCCGTCAATTATATTCTTCCATCCTCTTTTGCTTTAGAGTTATGAGCCAAACTTGACAACAGGACAATTTCAACTTTGGTCATTATCGCCGTTCCTCTTTGTGCTAGGAACTTGAAATAAAAACATTAACCAGTCACTTTTTTAGCGATTAATTGGTTTACTCTGATTTTCTCCACGATGTTTCCTTGTTGAGCTGTATCATAAAGCGAGATATAGCAAGAATGTATTGAGGCGAGACAGAGGTAGGCCAGTAGCTTTCCCTGTCTTCTGACAACACTCGGAACGTTTGAATATACTGCTCCACAAGAGTTAGGGATATCGTATTCAATCGTTTTGAAAAGTATGTAATAATCGAGAAAATCGATGTAAAATCATTTAAAACTCAATAACAACTTGAATCGATCCAATAAAAATCAGTATGAGACATTTCGTCAATCTGGTCGCCTTTTTCTGAAGTTTGGTTCTTTGCATATGCTTCATGAATGTTCTTATTTTGAAATGAAGTTAGTTTATCAACGGCTTCGATTTGAAACGAGTTTTCTGAAAATGCCAAGACGTAAATTAACAAACGATGAGGCTAATAGGGCTATCGGAATGCTACAGGGTGGCCTAACTCAGGTTGTTGTAGCGGAAAGGCTCTAAGTCCGTTACTTTGTGATAGTTCATTCGAAAAAAGAATGAAAGTATTCGCATAACCCTACAGAAAAACAGTGGAATTCCCCATTTTCCAAAAAATAAGCCTACAGAAGAAATTGAAATACCTTTTTGCACCCCTTTAAATACTCCAGTATGAAAATCTAGTGGTACTACGAAACCTGTGTCACTGTTAAACCTTAAAAGAACTAACTCCATTTACAAAGTACGTGGCAATCTATGTGAATGATAGGTAAACCGAATCAAGAAGAACGTATTTCTAAACTGGGATGCACCTTAGCTTCAGTCTGTTATCTTTGGGTGTAATGACAAGATATCTGGATAAATTCTGCATGAAAACCATCTATCATACAGTATTCGAGCCAAAAGCAAGATATGGAATTATGTTTTATAGACATACTTCGAAGTCAATTCAAATATTCAATCTCCAGGTGGGTGTAAAACGTCTTAAATTTAATTATCATATCAACTGGCATATAATGACTGGCCTAACTCAGGTTGTTGTAGCGGAAAGGCTCTAAGTCAGCCAAAGTGTGATATCTCGACTTTGGAATAGGTTTAGGGAGACAGGTTCCGTGTTGGAAAGACCAAGGCTTGGTGGGCGACGAAAAACAACACCTGCTCAGGAATGCTCTTCAAAATGCAGATGGGGTCCAAGTTTCCATCGAAACCATCAGACGACGTTTGAGAGAGGTGAATCTAGGTTCTAAACGTCCATTAAGAGGAGTTCCATTAACACGTGACCATAAGCGTCAAAGACTGGAATGGGCAAGGCAACATATCAATTGGAACGATCAATGGCGTAGTGCCCTTTTCACAGATGAATCCAGATATGGATGGTTTTCAGATTCTCGAAGAATAAGGGTATGGACAATCCCACGCCTACCCCGTAATCGTCGCTATGTCCAAGAAGTCCATCCATTCCGAGGGGGTAGTGTTGGTATGGGCCGGGATATGTTTCAACGGGCGCACAGATCTAAACATTTGTCCTGGGAATATGACCGCCTTACACTATTAGGGAGCATGTCATTGACAATATTGTACAAAATTTTCACGCTGGTATTGGTAAAACTTTTCAATTTCTAGACGATAACGCTAGACCGCACCGTGCAGTCATAGTTGAGAATGAGCGCGAGGAGCTTGGTATTCCACATTTACCAATACCTCCGCACTCGCCAGATTTGAATTGCATAGAACATGCATGGGATATGCTCCAAAGAAGATAGTCATAGTCATAGTCATATTTATTCGTAAGAAAATACTTATTTGCATTTATACACGTCACATAATTAATCTACATATAAACAGAATTCACAAACATATTTATCACAATTGGGAAATATTAAAATTCAACTCATAAAATTGATCGAAACTGTGAAGTACATGGGAGATCAAAAATTCAGAAAGTTTAGCTCTGAACGTATTTAAAGGAAGTGATCTCCAAGAAGCGGGCAATCTATTATAAAAATTCAAAGCAAGATAGTTCGGACCGCTCTGTGACCTGCTCAGTCTTAAATAAGGCTTCATAAGGTTGCCCGAGGGGAATTTCACCCCCAAAATTTTGTACACCAAAATTCCAAATCAGTCCAATAATTCCAAAAAACACCAAATAATTCCAAACCCCACAAAAAATTCCAAAAACTCTGAATAACTCCAAATAGAATTCCATTAGTTCCAAATAATTCCAGAAAATTTCAATAATTCCAAATAATTCCAATAATTCCAGTAATTCAATAAAAATTATGTTGTTCTTTTGAGCTAAGAATTCATCAAAAAGCAGCCATTATTTACTTCAATGATTTATATTTTCGTGACCAAATGGATTATGAGAAGAAAAATAGGTAGCTTTTATTTTACACCGTTTTTAGACATGACAACACTTTCCGAATTTTTTATTTTTTTGAGTAATGTTCAAATGAAAGATCTAGTTTGGTTTATATATCTGACTGCCAATATTTATTGAAACTATTAATCCAATAAAACCCTATTAATATACCTATGTAGAGATAATCTCTTTTTGTGGTATCTCAAATTCTCTTCCTGTTTCTGACCGACACTGTTCTACACAACTATTAACGGTATAGTTTTTCTTAGGGTTCTTGTGTTGTACTTAAAAATAAGGCAAGTCGAAAATATTAGATTATGATAAAAATTTAATAAGTTTTGACATGGTATGTCACTGTTCCAAAAAGGTTTCTTTATTATATTCATTGTGTATTGCATATTGCATGATTGGGTCCCCCAGATCCCATAAATAAAACGAGGTTATATAAACCAGTCTAATGAGTAGCAATTTTTTTTTGACAATGAGTGAACAAGGGGTAAAATCGTAGGCAGATGTTTTGGTGGTAATTGGGCTAAAACGTTATGAAATTAGGTGTTATACAATAACAATTTTGTAGATATTCGAATGCGAAATTAATATACGGTTTGGCAACGAAGTTCTATGTACCTATAGGAAATACATAAGTGCAACAAAGATGCATGGACAAAACCAGGCGAGAGACAAAGTGGAGAGAAATTTCAACGTTGCACTGACTTATACCCATGGCTAATATAGGTACTTGTGATTGTTGCTAATTACTTATTTCTGCTATACAGGCTGTTTCATTGGTAAACCAATATACGGTAGCCTGAGCTAGGGCTACCCTAGGCGAGTTCAAAAAACCGATATATGATAGGTCTAATCAATTTCATAACCGAGATACAGGGTGGATTATGTATTCACCAAAAATTTCAATTCCTCATAACTTTTCCACCAAACATAGTCGGTTCATATTTGGAACGTATGATTCACTTCTATAGGTCGATCGATTTACTTTTGAATTTCCAAAAAATTCCAGGTCCGTATTTGAAAAATATGGGACTTTTTTCAAGCTCAGATTCAACAAACACCCTGTATATTGAAATTTTGGGATTTGGTTGAGATATTTCAAAAGAGCAGAAAATTTTCAATGGGGTTCAGTAGATTTCATTGTTCCGCACGTCATTTTGCTCAAAGGGAGCCTCAGGGAAAGATCCAATTGAATCTTGAAATTCCACAAAATTCTCAGAAAAATCGTACATTGTGATCAAATTGAATTATTTCTGCAATTAGTGGGACAAAAAAAATTCAATTTGATCATAATGTACGACTTTTCTGCGAATTTTATGGAATTCTAACATTCAATTGGATCTTTCCCCGAAGCTCTCTTTGTGCAAAATGACGTGCGGGACAATGAAATCTACTGAACTCCAATGAAAATTTTCTGCTCTTTTAAAATATCTCAACCAAATCCCAAAATTTCTATATACAGTATGTTGAATCTGAGCTTGAAAGAAGTCCAATATTTTTCAAATACGGACCTGGAATTTTTTGGAAAGTCAAAAGTAAATCGATCGTTCTGTAGAAGTGAGTCATACGTTCCAAATATCAACCGACTATACTGGTTGGTCCAAAAGTTATGAGGAATTGAAATTTTGTGGTGAATACATAAATGGGTGGGTACGCACAGATAGAAAAACTTTGTTTAAATAGTTCACAAAAGTGAAGTTATCACATGTTTTTTTAGGTTCGGAATTTTGCCCACATTCACTATAATAATATAGCAACATGTTAAGCATATTTATTTTTCAATATGCCTACCATATAAAAAAGATACTACATAATCGAAAAATAAAATATATATTCAAGAAAACAACATAAATATTAAAGACAACTAAAACAAATCTATTATTCTTCAGAAAAAAAACTTAAAATGATCTTCTGATAAACAAAATTATATGAAAATAAATTCTCATCCTGTGTCCTTCATTTCTTTGTATTTTTTGACAATATTTCACTTCTTTTGATGGTATGAACTTCGTGATATATGATAATTCTTCATTATACCGTTTATGGCGTGTATTTCACCGTTCTTTTCCTCTGTTATTTCGTGCCAACCAATTGTTAAATGTTAGGTTAGGACAATGGCGCAAGCGCAGAAGTGACGTAATATTTGAAATAATTCCAAATAATTCCGAATATATCCAAATAATTCCAGATAATTCCGAATAATTCCAAAAAATTCCAATTAATTCAAAAAAATTCCAATAATTCCAAATAATTCCAAAAATTCCAAATGATTCCAAGCTTTGTACACTAAAATTCCAGGGTGAAATCCCCCTCGAGGTTGCCTCTATTCCTTGTGAAATGTGAGTGCACATCAGAATGAGAAGCCCAACTGTCAATATTCTTATGGACATACATACGACACTCGAGAACAAACATACCAGGCAGTGTGAGGATTCCCAGCCTGCGAACATCTACAATCATCTCTATATCCAAGATTGTCCAAAATTCTTACAGCTCTACGTTGCAATCCAAAAATTCTTTTCATTTCGGAGCAATTTCTCCAGAGCAAAATGGCGTAGCGTAAGTGTGACTCACACAATGAAAAATATGCAGTTCTAAGCACTGTTTGCGACACAGAGGTGGACAGACTTCTCAGGACAAATATATTCCTAGACAATTTAGTCGCCAACTGACATATATGAGCAGCCCATGTAAGCTTATTATCCAGATGAACACCCAGAATCTTAACATCACCAACATCATCAACCCTACGAAGAGTGAAAATCATCTCTTGAGTCTTATCCTCATTCAATTTCAAGCCATTTCCATTATACCACGAACACTTCCACCTGACAGATCCCCATCAGAGATGGAAACAGTGGTATCATCGGCGGATAAAATAGTCAAGCAATCATCCAAATAATCCGGGAGGTCGTTTCTAAAAATTAAAAATAACACAGGATCCAGTATTGAGCCCTGTGGAACTCCCATCGTTATATTCTCTCTATACCTGACCACTTACCGTCAACACACACAGCCTGTGATCTTCCACTTAGAAAGGAGTTAACTAAGCCGGCACTTCTGTCGTCAAATCCATAACGATGGAGCTTGGAAAGAGTGGTTGGCACAGTCAAACGCTTTTGTTAAATCTAAAAACAGAGCAAAGGAATACAGGCCGGATTCAAAACAATTGATAGTGTGCTGGATAAATTCGGTAACAGCACCAGTAGTATTCCTTCCCCTACGAAAACCAAGATTAGATAATCATCAACCTACCCCAGAATCCTCAAATGATCTGAGAGAGCTTCAGCCCCGTTTATGGAAATGTTCAACAACCTCGTGTGTAGTATGCAAAGATGTCAAGCTGTTATTGATGCCTGCGGAGGCCATTCATTGTATTGATTGTCTTAAAATGCTTGAATTCTCTGGGAATAAAATTTCGTTATTTTACTCGATTTTTCTCAACCACCCTGTATACGCTGCAGCCCTAAAGGCTAAAATTAATTACAACTTGAAATCATATTAATATGAATTTTCATCACAAAAATCTTATTTCAACTATATTTTTTTGCAATTTAAGTCAATATCCCTAACTCATGTGGATCAGTTTATAATAACATATAGTGTGATCTAAATTCGCCTAAATTCGAATGGAGGACTGAACGCTGCTGAACAGTTTGAAATAGGCTTCAAAATGCTATTTGTTCTGCCACTCCAATAAGTTCAGCCGCCGCGCGCCGTCTTGAAAAAAGTTGATAGGTCATGTTTATGGACGTTAAATTGCTTTTGAAATTGAAACTCGGCGGGTGTGAAGATTTTCCTTGAAAATTGTTCGTACAAGAATTATTGACGAGTTACGTAACTTTTTTGGCACGCTGTTTATGGACTGCGAGATCAGAAAGAAAATTTGGAATAGTTATTATCTCTTCATGCAGTTTATGGTTGGTTGATTTCAACACGATTTTTAGGAAAACCTGTCTTTGTAATAGATTTCAGATTTAAGTTACTGACTTCATGATGTTCTTTTATATACAGTTCTGCAATCGTCCGGGCCAGTGGGGCAGATGCCCCCCCTCCTGTGGTTAATCCGGCCCTGAGCAATCAGCATTGTGGAATTACGATGGAATATCCACAACATATTTCGTCACTCGTCAAATATGTACTGTTTTCCTGTATTGAAAGAGGCGCTCTATCTGTCTAGACCACCTACGGGAGACAAGTCGATTGCTTAGCTGAGATTATAATAATAACAGTTGATTTATGCGAACTACCTCGTGTCACGAGCAAATGACTCAGCCACAATTTTTCGGCGGGGAACATAGGGGTGTTTATTTTGTGGAGAAGGCTATGACGATATTATAACGTCCGAAATAAGGTTAATATGAAAAAAATTGATATTGTGTGGTCGAAGATTGGTGGCTGTTTTCTTGAGGGAGGAGGCCCTGTTCATTATGGGGAATTTGGTTTGAGAATAATACATGGTGATTCATTGGGCAATGGAAATACTTGAACGATGGAAACTGACTTCTTATATATGGTGTTTCTGAACTGACGCACAAGATTTCAAAGAGTAATTCCTTGTCCAAAAATAAAGGGAAGTTTGTTATATGGATGTTGCGCCAGAAGTCAATGTAAGAGAGATATCGCGGTTCAAAGATGGCGGAAAAATTATGTTTTCATTAGTAGAATACCCCTATCATTTTTGTTTACTGAATTCAACGAAAAACTTACGCAACGACTTGGATACAATTACAAGGTGACAAGAAAAACTTCGGACAAATTTTGCTGAGGTCTGGAACAAAAGTATTTCAGCGCAGCCAAATAATTTTTATTCTATTGGTTTTTCTACACTTTCCTGTACTAATATGTGAATTTCGAGTTTGATCATTGAGTTCAAATATTTAAACTCTATGGTTTGATATAATTTCATTTCACAGAGTTTTAGAATGTCAATTTAGTGCGATTTTTGAGCTGTGTCGTCATGGTAGGCGCCAATGCGAAATTGTTCGTTTTCTCAATGTGCCTCGACAAACCGTGTCCGATGCAATTCATCGTTTCGAGGAGCGTGGCCATGATGGCCGTCATCCAGGAAGTGGTAGAAAACGCACTGTCAATACACCTAGCAATCGCAACATCGTCAAGAAGCGAGTCAATCGAAATCGGAGGGTTTCCATTAGGAAAATAGCCTGTGAGACCGGTATCAACCGCGAATCCGTCCGTCAGATTGCCAAAAAGGAGCTCAACCTCAAGCCATACAAGCTCCAAAAAGTTCAACTCCTCACGGAGGAAAGCAAGCGCGTACGACTCCAAAGGTGCCGCCAACTCCTTCGTCTCGCCGCCGGTCAGCAATGGGAGCGAATTCTCTTCACAGACGAGAGCTTTTCACCGTAGAACAATCCCACAACCGCACCAAAACGACAGAGTCTGGTCCGTAGAGGCTCCCGGTACATCGGCCATCGTCGAACACCGTCAAAATCCGCAATCCGTCATGGCCTGGGGCGGAATTTGCGGCAGTGGTAAAACTCCCTTAGTTTTCGTGGATCAAGGGGTCAAAATCAATCAAGAAGTCTACCGCTGCGAAATCCTCGAAGCCGTAGTACTTCCGTGGGCCAAGCAGCACTCCGGCGATACGCATTGGACCTTTCAACAGGACTCCGTTCCGGCTCACAGAGCGAAAATGACGCAAGAATGGTGTAAGACCCATTTTCCTTGTTTCATCTCATCTGCAGAATGGTCGTCCTACTCACCGGATCTCAACCCAATGGACTACAGCGTGTGGTCGATTTTGGCGCACAGGGCTTGTGCTAAAAACACAAAAATTTGGAGTCGCTGAAGCAATCTCTGCGCCGGGAATGGTACCTATTGAAGCCCGAGGAGCTGCGGCCCATTGCCGAAAATTTCAAGAAGCGTCTGAAGCTGTGTATCGCCGCCCAAGGAAGCCACTATTATTATTTGTTGTTGTTTTGTTCAATTTCTTCTGTTTAATATAGTTAAATGAAAAAGAGTTTGTCCGAGGTTTTTCTTGTCACACTGTAAATTCGGATAGCCTATACTTTGGTTAAAAACTTTTTCATCTCTTGTATTTTTCTCGTTAAATGTACCGTTTTGAAATAAAATAATAAAATATAAATCAGTTTTAGAATAAATTGCCGACACGTAATGATTTACATTTTTTATTTCAAAACGGTAGATTTTACGAGAAAAATACAAGAGATGAAAAAGTTTCTAACCAAATTAGGCTATCCGAATTGAATTCTATTCAAATCGTTGCGTAAGTTTCTCTTTAAATTTCATTTTTCCATCATCTTTGAACTTCAATTTCCGCCATCTTTGAACCGCGATATCTCAGTAACGTTCGACTTTTGATCCAACATTTATACAACAAACTAACAAAGTATCCTTTATTTTGAACAAGGAATCACCCTTTGAAATCTTTCGCATCAATTCAGAAACACTGTTTATATTACTTTGACACCCGTTGAGATGGTGCGAACTGAAAGTTAAATTCCCTGCTCAATTTGAGACGAAAAATCTCTCATCCCTTTTTTTCATATTGGACGCCGTTTTTATGTGAAAAATTGAAACATATGAACGCGTAGTTCTCGTTTCTAATTAACATTAATGTTATACCAAACTGAAACTCAAAAATGAAGAAACGAATCAAGTTTTTTTGTGCATCATTTTGTCAAAGTGTATGTAATTTTGAAATTGAAATGAAATAAATAGAAAATAATTTTTAGAATCGAATATCGCTCGAATCAGTACGATAATGCTCGTCTTAAAAAGTTGGTCCGAAATATAGATCCGTAGTTCCCATTTCACTGATTGAAATTCGAACTTGAGGGTTAATAACTTCGGCATCTTTAAAGTTTCAGGTCATCTGGCGGTTTTGGGTAGAATGTTTTATTTCAGTTAGTTTCAACATTCTTCATTATAACGTTTACTAGCTGGCCCGGCGAACTTTGTACCGCCTGAATTATACTTAACCCTTTCGCTACTGGTGTCCATAATTATGGACATCGATTTCAGAGCCCTAAATATCAACTGTTTAGAAAAACAGGTTTCTGTAAATAATACACAACATGCATCTACTCTCCTTCTTCTCATGAGCAATAAGTTTTCATGTCTAGCAATAGAGGTCGCTTGTTTTGAATTCAAATAATCATGGCGTCCACGAGTGTCCGCAAGTCGACTGGTAAGTGGTATATATGTCGCAGTCGGATACTAAAATCCGTCAGTTTGCGAAATGACTAGGCAGTTTGTAAACTGACGAACATTTTCTAAAACGCTCTTGAAATGAAGATCGTTTTACAATCGGTCTGAAAGTTTTAGTCAGTTTGTAAACTGCGAACAACGCATCCGACGGATTGTCAAATCATTTGAAGCGTATTCTGAAAACGTTACGTGTCTTAATGCAACTTGAATAACTCTTATATTTGTACAGTGCGGTGGAATAAGTGTTACCCCCCCTATTAACTGCTCTATTTTTATATCTTAAGAAAAAAGCTCAAACAGGTCAATTTTTATATTGAACGTAGTATATTATTCGAGCCTGACATAATCCCTCTTCATGCGGGTGTCACCTCTTCGATTTTTTTAAGTGAGAAAGTGCATCATGTGACATCTCATATTGAAACATTGATTTCAAAAATCCATAACACTTTGGTTCAAAAATTAACGGAGTCTGAGTTATTGGAGAGTTTTAATCTTACCTTGCATGAATTCAATGAATTGTGTTGGCTTGACGGTAGGTTTTTTCATTGGAGGCTTGGAAGTGTTTTGTCTTCAAATAAATCTTCCCTACATTGTGAATGTTGGTAACTGAATTTAATCATTTAATGTAATAAATTACAAGTAACAACTAAGGGTGTACTGAAAACTAAATAAATTTTAAACTTAAACAGTAACCAAAGTGTTATACATTTTTGAAATCAGTGTTCCAATAGGTTTCAAATGAGGTGTCGCAAGATGCACTTTCTCATTTGAAAAAATCGAAGGTGTGACACCCCCATGAAGAGGGATTATGTCAGGTTCGTAACTTTTATGTCATAACATCCTACGTTTGATATAAAAATTGACCTGTTCGAGCTTTTTTCTTAAGATATAAAAATAGAGTAGTTAATAGGGGGGGGGGGAACACTTATTCCACCGCACCGTATAATCAGCTGTACTTCATTATTCTGGATACAGAAATAATAAAGGAAAAATAATATTCACACTTATTATTTTAATATTTTATTATCGAAAGACCACAAAAAAATAAAACCATTATTGCTTATTGCAGCAGGGGCCACTCAAATGGCACCTGCTGTTGCATTTTTGATATGCTTCGAAACAAAAGCATCTCCTTGTATTACACTGATTTTTGTTCGGACGGCAAGCACATTTTTTGAAGCCTTGGCCGCCCAACTTTGAGGAATTCGCTAGTGTTTCACTTGATGTTAGGTATTGCTTTTTCAATTGGAACGTTGAATTCTACAGAATTGGGTGAGCTGTTCGGTATCAGTTCCTCCCTCGAAAAACATCGGTTCAAAATGCCATTTTCATCAGTACCTATTTGATAAACGCCATTTTTTCTATCTATGATTGTAGCTAATATATTTTTCGGATCAAGAGGAGCGCAATCAATTTATAAAATTGCGTGAACGTCAGCAGTTGCATTTGGTTAAAAAAAACATAAAACTGAAGTAGTTTCAAGTGGAACGTTTAAAAGGATGTAAGATATGACAATCCGTCTGATACGTTATACGCGGTTTACAAACCGACTGAAAATTTCAGGCGGATTGTAAAACGATCTGTATCTTGAAAGCGTTTTAGAAAACGTTCGTCAGTTTACAAAGTGACTAGTCATTTTGCAAACTGACGGATTTTAGAATCCGACTGCGACATATATTTCTTATTGTTGGCTAGGCTCTTGATATCTTGATTTTACATAAAAAAATATTTAGAAATATTCAAAGGCAGTACTTTCAATATCCATCAAAAATTTTTCCATAATGCAGTCAGTTACATTTCCAAATTTATTTCAAAATCGTCTGTCCACAATTATGGACAAATCGAGTCAGGGGTAACAAAATTTATCTTTCACTTACAGAGGGGTCCAGTGTATTTGTACAAAGGGGATGTTTCAAAATAGAAAAGAATCTGGTAGAATTGTTCGACAAACTTGAGGACGGTAATTTTTCCGATTTATCAGATCTTTCCGACGATGAATTGCTGAACACCGCGGCTGAAGAACTGGAAAGTACTTTCGATCAATTACATGAATCGGAAAATCTAAATGCGAACGAATTTGAGGATGATGATGACCGAAACAATGATTTCACTAATACTTCAGAAGAACAAACCGAAAGAATAATTTATACGGAAAAATCAGAAATAAAATGGACCAAACGACCGGCGTTGCAATTTGAGGTTGGGGAGTGGAGAGCGGAAAGTGATGAAAATATAAATGATCAACATTCTCTGCCAAACCCAATAGAATATTATAAAAAATATATCACAGATGAATTGGTATTGAAAATGGTAAATAATACCAACTTATATGCTCTTCAAAACAACAGTAGTTTTATAACAACCAATAAAAAAGAAATAGAAGTTTTTATTGGTCTGCATATTCTCATGGGTACATTGAGTTTCCCAAGAATTAGTCTTTATTGGGAAAGCAAATTAGGAATGAATATATTCAAAGAAAATATGACAAGAAATAGATTCTATAAACTGCGTACGCACTTCCATTTGGTTAACAATTTAGAAAAAAGTTCGAATAATAATGATAAGTTCTGGAAAGTTCGGCCTATATTCGATGGAGTCAGACAAAGGTGCAATATGTTACCCACAGAAAAAAAAACTTTGTGTCGATGAACAAATTTGCCCTTTCAAAGGAAAATTGACTGCCAAGCAGTACATGCGAGGAAAGCCAAACCCATGGGGTATAAAGCTCTACCTGCTTTGTGGAGAAAGTGGTAAAATTTATGATTTTTTTATTTATCAAGGAAAAACCACCGAATTAGATAAAGGCTTGTTAGAAAAATTTGGACATGGGGCGGCAACTGTCATGCATCTATCTCAACAAATTAGGAGTCAATATTCAGAGCTCTATTTCGACAATTATTTCTCCTCATATCATCTATTCCAATTTCTCAAACACAAGAAAATTCTGGCAGCAGGAACAATTAGGATCAACCGTTTCGGAAAACCTAATTTTTCGGAAGACAAGGTCATAATGAAGAAAGAAAGAGGATACATAGAAGAAATGTATAGTTCTGATGGCAATATGGTTCTTGTGAAGTGGTTCGATAATAAAGTTGTGAACATGGGATCTAATTTTATAGGAAAGGGTGAAATTGATAAAGTAAAAAGATGGAGTAAAATAGAAAAAAAATTTGTTGAAGTCGAACGACCTGAGGTAATCAGGAGGTATAATAAATCCATGGGTGGCGTAGATAAGTTCGACTTTTTGATTGGACTATACAGAATATTCATTCGATCTAGAAAATGGACATTGCGCCTTATATTTCATGCCATCGATATGGCAATAACTAATAGTTGGATAGAATACAAAGAGGACTGTGAAAATATGGGAAAACCTAAAAAAGAAATATTAGACCTCATGCATTTTAGACTTGAAGTGGCAAACGTGTTGATAAAATATGATCAAGTTCATGTTTCAAGAAAAAGAGGGAGACCTCCCCTTAGCTCTCCTGAACCACATAGCAACACGCCAAAGAGAACGACGTCCCATGAGGTCAGACCTTCAAACCCTATTAGACTGGATACAGTGGATCATTTACCAATCCACGATAATGGAAAGGAGGCGATGAGATGTAAAAATAAAAACTGCAAAGGAAAAACTCATTTTATGTGCCAAAAATGTGATATTCACCTGTGCCTTGGTCAAAAGAGGAATTGTTTCCTTCAATTCCATACACAGTGATATTTTCGAAAAAATTATTCTTTGTATTTATCGTTAATATTTCATTCAGAATCTTTATTCTTTTATTATGAATTTTTATTTTTTGTTGAATAAAATCTTTGATGAAATAATGAAACTTTTATTTTCAAGCGATACCTATGAGTGTATTTGTCCATAATTATGGACATTTTTTTTTCTATAAAAAAACAAATTTTTTCTCTTTTTCATGAAAGATGTTTCATATTTAGGGCTTCTCTTGACTGAATCGTAAGAAAAAAATTTTTTTTTTTTATGGATAGGGGTCTGGTAGTGAAAGGGTTAAAAGTTGTATAAACTTACCATTGCTTTTTTTTCAAGCAGGAAATAAATTAGGCAAAATTAAATTTCAAAATATACAAAATTTCAATAATTTTGTAATTCACATGGAAAGAATTCTCTTAATTTAAGCGGTACCCAATTGTTGAACATATAATAACTTTTTGTTTTTAATTGTTATACAGTTCTCTTTTTGCAGTACCTCATGTGACTGGAAATAGCAGGAGTATAATCCATATTATACCTTTCCTCTAATATGAATCAAAATGTCAAGAATATGAACAAAAATTATTCCTTTAAAGAACTATCGACTATTAACACAGCCCCTCGACCAGAATTAAAAAATCAGTCATTCGTTAATACCCCAACCTGAAGTGGCAAAAACAAAACTTTTCTAATATTCTCAAACCTAATCAGTGGTCACACCATTATTTTAGACATCTTAGCTATGCTGCTAAGCTCAAAATAATGGGTAAAAATCTCAGTTGGTGGAGCAGCGCGATTCTCATCATTCCATGGATATGAGCTGTCAATCTCTGTTCAATTTAGTTGACGATATCAAACTCGTTAGAAGACAAATCGAGATGTTCAAATGTCGATAGTACGATCGACACGGCAAAATTATCAACACTGTGAATTGTGTTGAACTCATATTCAAATTTATTGATGGTCATTCGACCAGATCAGATTAGGCAACCCATGAAACATTATTGTATATCATAAGTGAAAGCCCGATGAGCAAACGTTTCAAAATTATTAACGCATAGAATACTGTCTCTGTGCGAACAGAAACAAGAATATAATATGTCAATTACTAATTATGGGCAATTTTGGATTCAGTTATTTCCGCAAATATACTTATCTATTACCCAAACAGAAATTCGAAAGCATTTCAAAAATAAAGAAAAAAGATGAAGATGGCCAACTCAGGTTTGAAACTGATCGTCGAAATCAGATACTTGATCTTTCATTAAAAATTCACTGTTCCACCAACTTGAGATGTTTACCCGCTTTTTGATCTGGCAATAGACTTCCAGGTTACCATGAGTTCTATGCGAATCACATATCGCCATCTAACAGCGGTAATATCAACCTACGAATACGTACAGTGACTTGTATATTCACTGTACGACTACGCATCAACGGTAGCGACACCTAGTGTATATATATAGATTTTACCGTTTTTTTCCTCTGCGATTTCGTGCCAACCTCTTGGAAATTAAGATTCAGTGTTGAAAACAACATGCTCAGCAAAGTGACCTTTATTTAAGCGGCAGAATTATGTACATACATACATGGGCACCCGCAGAAACCCGTAAAAAATGTTCTCAGGGTGGGCCAAAATAGAGATTAGAAGGTAATATTGAGGTGTCGTGCTGAAAAACGTTAGGGCCATCAAAATCTCAGGAGGGGCCATGCCCCCCCCCCCCCCCCCTATTCATCAAGTCACGGAATGCCTTGCCATTGCAACCCAAAGGAGAGAATCCTTAGGGCAAGAAACTGGCAGGAGTGAGGAACAACTAGCCTCTTTGAAACCTTCCCGAATATTGGATTTCATTGGATCTCTGGAATTGTAAGGCGAGCTGTAAAGTGCGTAGTGAGAACAGCTCTGTTAGGAGGCACAATAGACCTTGAGGTCGCAGAGAACTGTAACCCCTTTCTAATTATAACTACTACCTCATTCTATCCAATCAAATTTGTGTTCGTATTTTTCTGAATAAAGATTATTATTATTATTCTACATTGATCCACATTAGATATCTAGGTACTGTATTTCGTTGATATTGACTACCAGAAATTCAAGTTAAAGTTCCCACATTCTTTTGATATTGTTTATTTATTATTGTTTATTCTGAAAATTTTTTTCGTTTCAGAAAAAATAATCGGTCCTATTATCAGCGCTGATTTGGTATGCAGTGGCGGAAACTTGCACGTTCCAAGATCATATCCGGTCGTTCGCGTGCATGCAACATGCTCTGCTGTGGCCGACGTAAGGTAAGTCTTTTTTTGTCACAGTTTCATAGTGATATCTCTATTTATATAAAATTTCATTACCGGAAACTGCAAATTTTCGTCTGAAAATTTTTGTGTGCAAGAATCAACTTACTATTTTCACGGATGCGGGATGGTTACATATTTCGAAACTCAATTTTGAACAAAATGACTCTAATCTCATACACTATACAGGATGTTCCTTAATAGGATAAACAAACGAAGAAAGGTGATTCGTTGCTTTAAAAAAAGTCCTATGATCATGAACGTAAAGTTTTCAAGTTTTTTCTCATAGCATTGGCATTTTCCAAGATATTCCACTGAAATTTGGCATGGATATTGCAGTTTGAAGTGTCACCATGTGACATGCCAATTTCAATCGTAATTTTACATATTATATATTTTTTTTCTGTCCCCTCTGTTTTCCTAAATCAAACTGAACTTTTTGATCGTATATGTCGTATCTCCCACTGAATTCTCAGAGAAATCCAAATAGTCGTGAAAATCTAGTTATTATAAGAAGAAATCTGAATTATTTAAGTCTGGAGATCCGAGGGGTCACGACTGATAACTCCCCCCGTTCGGTTCAAATATTCCCTAGTACACCTAGTTCACCCTGTATCTCGAAAACGAAACGTTTCTGGACCCAGGTCTATGGGACTTTTTTCTTTTAAATTATGCAGGGAATCTCCGCTCTTCGTTTGTACCTCCAAATTTGATCTTTGAACCCCGCCTCCTAGGTTCGTCGCGAAAAGTTCTTGATATTTTACGAAAACTTATTGAAGAAATAGTTCAAAGATCAAATTTCATGTAGATATCGTAAAAGTGAGTTCCATCAGAGTGTTTGACTGTACAACATTTCTAACCCCGACCCTTTATATTCGGATATACTCTTGATTTAAGCTTGGAAACAATGGACTATACCATATCGCATCACTCGGTGTCAGTAACTACCTTATTATAATTTATAGAAATAAATTACCAAAGCAATTATTGAAAAAAAACCCTCCAGCAAGTTCATTCAAATGAAAAGAAATATCTAGTCATATTCTTCTATTATATAAAATTCTCCTGTTTGCACTTTGTGACCGAACTCCTCCGCAACGGCTAGACCGATTTTCGTGAAATTTTGTGTGCATATCGGGTAGGACCGGGAATCGGCCAATATCTATTTTTCATCCCCCTTAATGTTAAGGGTGGACCACCCCTAACTTTTTTTTCAATTTTTTTGACAAAATTTTTTATTTTAATTTTTTTATGATACAGCACACAATGGTCATTCCGATATAACATTTTGAACAATCATTGCATGGTATCTTATATATAACAATGGATCTCAAACTCATAGGGGTAGGATCCTATGTTATGTTATATGTAAGATCCCATGCAATGATTGTTCAAAATATTATATCGGAATGACCAAACAATACAAGAAAATCGAGTTCGCCAACATATATACGACTGTAAACCTATTAATGAAAATAAAAATGAAAAAACTGACCTAGCCCTCCATCATTTTGTAGATAAACATGACTTCAGTTTTGCGGATTTTGAAATTCTTGACTGTGAGAGCAACTACCAAAAAAGATGTTTGAGTGAATTGATGATACCGTCGATTTGAGAACCGACGTGTCCAATCTGAGCGCGATATACAGGGTATCCCAGAAGTACCGCACTTCCTTGAGGGGATCCAAAGTGAAAAATATTCTAAGCCCAAATATCCACGTTTGAAATTTTTTGATAACGTAGTTCATTAATTATTAATTAATAAAAGTGACCAATCAGGAGCGCCCTTCAAAGAATGAGTAAGCAGTGGGGACGCGAAAGTGAGACGCTAGTCTCGGTTTACTGCGTGGAAAGCCGGCAGCAGCTCTGGCGTCTCACTCTCGCGTCCCTCATTCTTCTATAGCGCGCTCCTGATTGGTCACTTTCATTAATTAATTACTGATTAACTACTTCAACAAAAAATTTCAAACATGGATATTCGGGCTTAGAATATTTTTCACTTTCGATCCCCTCAAGGAAGTGCGGGACTTCTGGGACACCCTGTATAGCAGCATTTTACATAAATATAAACATCCAGATTGATTTTCCCCACCCGAACATGCCAATTAATCCTTATCTTTGTCAGGGCACCTGTCAGCATGTTGACAGATTTCATTCGGTAGTTTGACTGGGAATTAATAAACGGATTTTAGGATATTCCATCGAATTTTAAATCATATAACATGTTGTTAATTTTTATGATTTCTTGACCCATGTCTAATTCAGACAATAACAAGATTAAGACGAATCAGCCCAACAAAAATTTGCAATTTTTCATGAAGAGGTGAAAATATTCATGTAAAAAGGTATGCTCGTTGTGTTTTTTCCTGCCTTTTCACTTGCACTTGCAATTTGTGCATTATTTGTTTTTACACCTGATGATTTCTCTCTGAGCGGAGTTTCATTCTGTTTTAGATATTTTTAAGTGTGTTAATAGGTGTTATTTTTTATGTATGAGGATTGATAAGTTCTCATACCGTTGTTTTAATTTGTGTGTGATGTTGAAAGAGTTAGTGTCGCTGTTCTGACATTTCCTCGATATTATATTTTAGCCCTGAAGAAGATCATAATAAAGTGATAGAAACGTTGGCAATTTACTAAGAATAGTTTATTTACCTGTCCTTCCACTGCAAAAACAGTAACCGGAAATTTATAGAAAAGTTCAACGAATGAAAACAAGTTATTCTAAAATATTGATGTATTTCAATGATAACAGATAAATAAAATTCAATTTCCACAAACAATATTTAATTTTGAACAACGATCGTTGCGCCTCACTAAGGCTTCGTCAGGTTCTACATTTGAACTAATTGGGTGGTATAATAACAGGACATTATATAGGATATACAGGTATACATTGGGGTGTTTAGATGGTATTCCCTAGTTTCAAGAAGATGTACCGACAGGGGCAATAAAAGTTATTGAGTTTTGCCGCTGGTTTTTCCAATCTACGTGAAGATATTCAACAACGGCGATCTATTAACATCCGTTTGGTCATTTAACAAAATTTTTTGAGAATTATATCTGTTAATTTCAAGTGATTCTAATAGTGTTAATCTTGATCCTTTACTCTCGATATGGATAATTTCATAATTGTCGTTGAAATTATGACCAAATTCTCTTAAATGGTCGGCGTATGTTGAATGTGGACCATTTGATGTATAACTCTTCTGGTGTTCATGGATCCGTTTTTTAAATGATCTGCCGGTTTGACCAATGTAGACCAGTGGGCAATCATCACAAGTAAGCTTGTAGACACCCGATTTATCATCTGAATCCATCAAATATTTATTTCAATGATGTTTTTCGATCCATAAAAGACTTATATTTTAGAATTTCCTTCGAAGACGGTATCGAATGCATTACTGATCCACTTAAAGTGTTATAATCTGAAATCCAGGAAGCTCGTTGACCTTAATTCTGTTTCGATTAAATTGCTACATGGTATCGCAATGTAGATATTATTCTCAACAAGCTTTTTTCATTTTCATATTGACATCCTACAAAAGGAATTAACGGCATGCAGACGAATTTTATTTCTCTAGTATTATCACAGACATTAAACCCATTCATATGTTCCACACTCCACAGAATGTTTTAGTGGCGATGGGAAGTATTTGAATAGTTGAATGAAGGATAGATTTCTCCTTCGAGCCATAGCTGTCAACATTCATTGTCTTTGATATTTGGTAGGTACACATCTTTCTCAGTTGCAGCGCAAAAATATAACTAGAAAATCCAAAACATTGGAAATACTTAATTTTTGCACATCGGACGATTCAACTACTAAAATTTTGAAACCGCATTGAAGTTCTGAGATACTAAAAATCAGTTAAAATGGACTTGCAATAATAAGGTATTACATATTTGCAAATTCATTTTGTAATTACGTGCATTTTTTTAACTTAATCTGTATTTAATTTTCTATGTAATAACGGAATCTTCCAACTTAGTTTCTTCCAACAGTGTTCAATGTAATTGAAAATTAGCCAAACATATCAAGGACCAACGATTGTATCATAATTTTATAAGTGATGCCATATGTTCTGGCCAGGTTCATCAGAATTTATAAAACATAATATTTCAATATGACCAGATCGTCCGCCACTTTGTAACGATATTTAAGAAAATAATTAATATTTCATCCAATAAGAAAAAAAAACGCTCATACCCAGGGCAAAACTTGAAAATGGCACCCTTGCATAGCATACGAAAAATGGACTTTTTAGAATTCGCTTACCTGGTTCAAATTATTCATAATTGACATTATAAATACATATACAGTATTTTATTGGTACTGATGTAAGTTTCTTTCTTACTTGAGATAATTCATCAGAGAGAATAGTAGGTATGTTGTATACAAGGCCGTAGCCAGGGGGGGGGTCCGATGGGGTCCGGACCCCCCCCGAAATTTATTTTTTCAGAAATGCTAGATAATCATTTCACCGAAAATTCTTCGAATAAATTTTTTTCTAGCTACGGCCTCGGACGGACCCCCCCCCCCCCGAAATTTTTTTCTAGCTACGGCCTTGGTTGTATACAGTTTTTCGGGGTTCGAATAAAGGTATAGAAAAAAATGTATTACAATTGTTTTTGTTTCAATAACGCATAACGCAATAATAGTAAGTGTACTATTGTTTGTAATTGTTTAACGTTCTTGATGTAAACTAGTTTGGAAAGAGGAATTTCGATTTCTGATTTATTCAGGCAACAACGTCTCACCATAGATAAGTGACTTATTTAAGGGTTTGTTGAACTGCAACGTCTAGATTTTAGTGGTGTCTAGGCCACGGAATTGAATTTCGAATTTCATATTGGAATTGGCAATCTTTGCTGTTACTTTGCAATGAAAATGTCGGATCTTTACGAACATAACGTATGTACAGTGTGACAAGAAAAATCTCGGACAAACTCCTTTTCATTTAACTTCATTAAACAGAAGAAATTGAGCAAAACAACAACAAATAATAATAGCTTGAACATTTGTTGATAATATATTCAAGCCGTTTCGAAGTGGCTTCCTTTGGAGGCGATACACAGCTTCAGACGCTTCTTGAAATTTTCGGCAATGGGCCGCAGCTACTCGGGCGTTAATCGGTTCCATTCTCGGCGCAGAGATTGCTTCAGCGACTCCAAATTATTGTGTTTTTTAGCACAAGACCTGTGCTCCAAAATCGACCACACGCTGTAGTCCATTGGGTTGAGATCCGGTGAGTAGGGCGGTCATTCTGCAGATGAGATGAAACAAGGAAAATGGGTCTTACACTATTCTTGCGTCATTTTCGCTCTGTGAGCCGGAGCGGAGTCCTGTTGAAAGTTCCAATGCGTATCGCCGAAGTGCTGCTTGGCCCACGGAAGTACTACGGCCTCGAGGATGTCGCAGCGGTAGACTTCTTGATTGATTTTGATTTTTGACCCCTTGATCCACGAAAACTAAGGGAGTTTTACCGCTGCCGCAAATTCCGCCCCAGACCATGACGGATTGCGGATTTTGACGGTGTTCGACGATGACCGATGTATCGGGAGCCTCTACCGACCAGACTCAGTCGTTTTGGTGGTTGTGGGATTGTTCTACGGTGAAAAGCATCTCTTCTGTGAAGAGAATTCGCTCCCATTGCTGACCGGCGGCGAGACGAAGGAGTTGGCGACACCTTTGGAGTCGTACGCGCTTGTTTTCCTCCGTGAGGAGTTGAACTTTTTGGAGCTTGTATGGTTTGAGGTTGAGCTCCTTTTTGGCAATTTGACGGACGGATTCGAGGTTGATACCGGTCTCACAGGCAATTTTCCTCATGGAAACCCTCGGATTTGGATTGACTCGCTTCTTGACGATGTTGCGATTGCTAGGTGTATTGACAGTGCTTTTTCTACCACTTCCTGGACGATGACCATCATGGCCAAGCTCCTTGAAACGACGAATTGCATCGGACACGGTTTGTCGAGGCACATTGAGCAAACGAACAATTTCGCATTGACGCCTACCTTGACGAAACAGCTCCAAAATCGCACTACGTTTGTTCGACATTCTAAAACTCTGTGAAATGAAATTATATCAAACTGAAAATCCACATATTAGTACAAGAAAGTGATGAGAAACCAGTAGAAGAAAAATTTGTCCGAAGTTTTTCTTGTCACCCTGTAAATAAATAACGGAAGAGATTTTTTTAAATTGCAATTTTGAAAAGGCCGAAGAATGAAATGAAGCTGAGGACTAACTTCGACTGAGAAATTTACATTAGGAAATTGATATAAATGTGTTTCAATAAGAGCGCAAGATTTGAATTGCACGATATGTTTGACAGTTATAATGTCTCATTCGGAAGCTATTGCTCTTAACTATATGTGGTTTTAGCACAACGGTGCCATATGTCATACCGCCCGTGAAATATTGACGATCTTGCTCGAGTTTGCTCCTGGTCGTGTCATTTCCCGATTTGGTGACCAGAATACCCTCCACACCTTTAGACTTCTGCCTGTGGGGTGATCTGAAGTTACAGATTTATGCCAATAAGTCTTCAGCCATCGAAGCATTGAAAGCCAAAGTAAGACGCTGTATCAATGAAATACCACCACATGTATTCAATAAATGCATTGAAAATTTCTTCAAAAGGGCACGCATATGCCTGCAAAGCCGTGGCGACCATTTACAAGATATTTCATACATAATTCCCATATGCATATTTTCTGAATCAATGATTATTTCTATACTTTGCTACAGGAAACCATATTTTATTGAACATTGCCATCTTGCTCCCTTACCCTTTACAACCAAGATAAAACAAATACGTTGGTTATTTTGAATGTTTTGACGTTTAATCCCGAAATTGAGAGGTTAAATCCGATCCTCAAATCGTTAAGAGATGTTCCTCTTAAAACTGTTGCCCTTATACCGCCTTTGAGTTCAGTGCAGTCTGATTATTCCAGTTGCTGCGTTTCAATTCATTTGCATTATATGTACATGGTGTACGGCTGAAGTAGCGCCTGAACTATACCGTGTCAAAAAAACTTATATTGCATGGTTATAAGGTTGACAAAAATCTACAAACTAAAAATAATTTTACATATACAGGGTGCGTCAAAAAAAGTTACGGAAAAATTAAATAAAGACAATATACTCTTCTTTTTGTCCTAGTGACCCACAACTTTATCCAATAATTATATTCTGGGGACACGAAACAATTCGACATAATATGTAGTTTTTTAAATGGACCCCCTGTATTTCATGGAATAATTATTTCGAGGAAAACAAGAGCATTACACTCATATCTCATTTTTCAAATTTCATCACGACGTTGAGACATAATTCGTATTTTTAGGATATTTTTAGTGTTTTAAGGGGTTCATCAAAGTTCTTATAGCAACCGCTGTGTTCAATCTAAATAAACGAAATTTTTACAGAAGTTAGCTTAAGGTATCAGCTTCATCATTCGGTAAACATCTGAAGTTTTTTTCATGAAGAGTGTCTAATATAAATTTACCAATTCACTCAAATTAAATATGCGATAACTCGAGTTTTTCAGATGTAACACCCTGTGTCCCTGTATTTTTCTGTTTGATGAAATTGTCTACATTCTTTACAGCGTAATAGTTTTTTTAAAGAATGTGAAAAATCTCAAAAAAAGAACGGTTTCAATATGAGACATAGTTTGTAAAAATGTAGACATTCGAAAAACAAATTACATGAAAGAGAAAAATATAGGGTGTCCCATTTGAAAAAATAGAGTTCTCGCATATTTGATTTTAGTAAGTTGGTAAATTTATATTAGACACTCTGTATGAAAAAACCTTCAGATGTTGACCGAATGATTAAGCTGATAGCTTAAGCTAACTGCTGTAAAGATTTCGTTTATCTAGATTGAACACAGCGGTGGCTATAATAATTTTGATGAACACTAAAAATATCCTGAAAATACGAACTTTGTGGCTACGCCGTGGCTCGTGAGGTATGAGTGTGAAGCTCTTGTTGTCCTCGAGAGAATTATGCCTTGAAATAAAGGGTGTTCCATTTGAAAAAACTACATATTTTTCCATAATGGTTTTTTCTGCACCCTGAATATGTGAAATAATTTCTAGTTTTAGATTATTGTTAACCTAATAACCATGCAGTATAAGTTTTTTTCCACAATCCACACGGTACATTTTAGGCGCTATTTTAGCCGTACGCCTTGCTGACGCACCCTGTATTTCATTTGACTCATGAAGATAGACATGATCTCTAGGTGAATCATGGTAAAAGTACCCAGCCAAGGTAGAGAACTTTAGGAAGTAATGCAGGCTCGGATTTACGATTTTTTCTGACCGGGGCAAAATTTTCTCATTTGTGTGATATATGAATTCATAAAGAATAAATAATAAAAACGAATAATAAAAATAAATAAAAATAATAAGAAGAATATCACAGGGAGAGAAATTAAATTTTTTCTTCACGCGGCTAGATTTTCTTTCCGCGAACGCATATCTATATCAGCTACTCGAAATCTGTTTCGGAAGAAGTTTTGTTTTCTATAGCTAGGATCGTGAGACCAAAGAGACATTCATGACTCATTGAAGAACGCAAAATTTTTTTTATTATTTTCAATTTGCTGAAAGTGCGCTCACAGCTTGCGGACGTGGCAGGTAATGTGCGGTATATTCTGGAAGACATCAGGAAAAACTTCTTGCAGATCTTGTCTGTGAAGAATTTGTAGCAGGTCGAATGAAGTCGATCTTTCACTAATTTCAGGAACCATCTCTTTGAAAACCGCTAGTTCCTGACAGAAATCCACTGCATTGAGTCTCTTGAGAATTTTGGTGCTAAAAGGGTCCCATTTTTCTTCAGATCTTCTTTTTGCATGTTCTAAAGAGCATGGCCACTGAGGAATGCGAAATGCGTATGCAGACTCTCTGCGCTTTCTGATCTTTTCCTGATTTCTGACAATAATCTGTCGAAAACAACTTTAATTTCCTTCGAGAATAAACCAACTAGATCTAGCGTTCTTGACTCATCCCCCTACATTTCGTCGGCCTACTTTTTCTTCTTGCTGAGAACTGGCTCCACATCTGAAAGAAGTGTAGCTTCCGAGATCCAGTTTTCAATCTCTCATTCCTTGGAAGATCTTCACAAGACCTTGCAACAACGATAATGCACGTGAAATAATTATATCCCCTTTCTGAATTTCCTTATTGACCCTATTGACCCTCTCGCAGAATATTATCCCAAATTGTTCGGGATGAATCTAAAATCCAGCATGAAGCAAATGGACTTGATATCTTCCAGCAAGCTTGATGTTTAGCCGACCATCTTTGCACTTTTTCATAATTGTCCAGCATGTTGAACCAGCAAAAAATGAATACAGTTTCTGCACAACACATTCACTGCTTCTACATGATGGTGCCGAATGGACACCCACAAGATTCAAATAGTGTGCTAGGCATGGAACAAATACTGCCAGCACGTTCATCTGTAGAATTCTGGATTGGACTCCTTTATACAGGCTGGCCATTTGGAAACGAAACAGACGAGATTACAGACGAAATAAATTTTTTCGATAGAAATGCTCGGACAGGTCGATTTCTGTTTCGAGGGGGACAACTTAAGATGTAGGTTACGGACGCATAGCGCTTCAACCCTTGCTGCTACAACCCCCACCCCCAATTTTTGAATAGGGAAGATGGGGTGAGTGATACCTCAATTCAAAGGTATTTTTATACTGATTTCAGCACAGTAATTGTTTTTTCATTTTATGCATTAGTTCTCGAAATATTCTCAACTAAGTATTTGAAAATGAAGTGGTGTTTTCATGGCACTTGTAGTGTTTTTTTGTGAAAAATCGACATCTTGATTAAAGATTTCTATGTCAGTGGATTGGAGGAAGGAAGTCACAGTCATGGTTGTTTTGAAGCTCAAAATGTCGATTTTTCACAAAAAAACACTACAAGTGCCATGAATACACCTCTTCATTTTCAAATACTTAGTTAAGAATATTTCGAGAACTAATGCATAAAATGAAAAAACAATTACTGTGCTGAAATCAGCATAAAAATACCTTTCAAATGAGGTATCACTCACCCCATCTTCCCTATTCAAAAATTGGGGGTGAGGGTTGTAGTAGCAAGGGTTGAAGCGCTATGCGTCCGTAACCTACATCTTAAGTTGTCCCCCTCGAAACAAAAATCGACCTGTCCGAGCATTTCTATCGAAAAAATTTATTTCGTCTGTAATCTCGTCTGTTTCGTTTTCAAATGGCCACCCTGTATATGTCAGCCATATAAGATCCGTTGTCGTAGGATTGTCCATGACTTTTGTGAAATCTGAATCATCAGCTTGCAGTTTATCTAGAATTCGGTGTGATATTATTCTCCAGTCTTTCCGTCAACTTCTAGGAAGTCAATGAAACTTTTCTTTATCTCATATCCAGACTCCGTTCTTTTTGAATACATATCGTACCTGGCTGATTCGTTCTGTGTGAGATACATCTGGGGTGCAGTCGAACATAATAGTGAAAAAGTTAGCCTCCTTGATATCATTAATGATGTTATTCCGGACTTTGGTGGCCATCAAATCGATAATTTCATTTTTTTTTTTTTTTTTTTTAATTGAAATTATCGTGTCTCGGCAACTAGGCCATTGACACAGTACAATATTCTATTTTTACATTACAGATAATTTCATTTTGTATAGTTTTGGACAGATAGGATGTTTGTCCTTTCTTCATGGTGGTCAAGATGTCACTTAAGAGTAGGTTCATATTTAATAATAATAATTTTTCCGAGAAAATCAAAAATATTTTTTTTACCTCTGGTAGGTTTTGGCGCCCCCTTAAGCTGGCGCCCAGGGCAAGCGCCCCGCTTGCCCCCCTAGATCCGGGCCTGAAGTAATGGAGAAAAGGTTCCATTTTGGGTTTTAATTAAAACAAACCATTTTTTGAGAATTCAACGAAATGTCTCCAAAATCCAATCATGATCTTCCAGATACGTGAAAAAAAGAGTTGGGGTTCATATTAATCACAATTTATGCCTCGTTAAATGGCGCACATTCATCCATCATAAACTCTCTGAATGGAATAATATGCCGGTCCCCCAGCTAGACCACCGAGGGTGGTTCTAATCAATATCACGAATTCGGCGGAAAGGCTCGGATTTATGGTGGAATATTTCAAGCCAAATTCGTGAATAGCCCTAGACGATTTTCGAATGCTCCGGCCTGTATACATCAGAAGACGGGCGGAGAGTTAAAGCGGCATGAAACATGTATTCTCTTTGGAGAAGATCCTTTTGATCCGAGATCGTCTAGTTCTAATACGAAGTAATGGTAACTCAAATTTCCGCAGGCAATGTGAGACGCAAAGATAAATAGAAGATGGCGTCCCCTTGGCATTTGTTCTTGGAGTTTCCTCTCTGATGATGGGCTGTGACTGAATGTGGGGAATTGAAGAACCGCTAGAATTTCTGAGAAGAAGCTAGCTTTTAATGATTTTCCTTCATGTTGGTTGGAGTAATATTTGATATTCCATGATTTACAGAGTTGATACATTTGTGAGCGTTCGTTCTAAATAGTGTTTCAATGAGAGCGCAAGATTTAAATGTTAAGATGGCTTTCTATAGCAAAGTATTGAAATATTTCTTGATTTGGAAAATATACATTTGGGAATTATGCAAGAACAAAATATTTTCTAAATGACCGCCACGGATTTGCTAGCATATGCTGCATATGCGTACTACCCTTTCGACGAAATTTCTTATTGATACAGAGCCTAATTTAGGCTTTCAATGCTTCTATGGTTGCAGACTTATTTTTATGAACCTGTGACATCAGATAAGCCAGAAGTCTGAAGGCGTTAAATCGCATGGGCTCATGAAACATCTGGAATTATCAACGATAGACAGTATGGTTTCCGCCATCAGAGATCCACTGGTGACTTGCTCGCTTACGTCTCACATATATGACAGCTATCTATTGAGAAATATGGTGAAACCCAAGCCGTAGCACTGGATGTCTTCAAGGCATTCGATCTGGTCTGGCATCAGGGACTCCTCGCCAAGATTCCATCTCATGGCGTGCCCCCAAAGCTATGTTCTCTGCTAGCTAGTTTTCTCTCAAACCGACCTCTCCATGTAGTGGTCGATGTAGTTTCATCTGACTCTCTACCCATAAATGCTGGTGTTCCGCAGGGATCAATTCTGGCTCCAACACTATTTCTACTCCACATCAACGATTTGCTGGAAGCAACTTCGTGTCCAGTGCACAGCTTCGCGGATGATAGTACCCTCCATACCGCCATTTCTTCTGGGGCTCCAATAACAGCCCGCCAAATCAGAAACGAGCGAGGAAGAAATGTAAACAACATAAATATGGACTTGGCAACAATTCTTGAATGGGGATCTGATAACTTGGTAGAATTCAACACAAACAAAACAAAACCATGTCTTTTCTCTAGAAAGGCCGATCTAACTGTGCCCAGCATGAAATTGTCAGGAGTAACCATACCATTGAAGTCACCCATTTCGATGCTTGGTATTAATATCAGCAATAAACTTTCTTGGGAGAATCACGTGAGATTCATTGCTAAAAGTGCATCCCACAAACTTGGTTTTGTGTTTCGTGCCAGGAGCTGTTTCACCTCAAGTAACCTGCTTATGATCTATAAGGAACAGATTCGACCTGTCCTGGAATACTGTTCCCATATTTGGACAGCTGCACCTGAACATATCCTAAAACTCTTGGACTATGTACAAAAAAGGGCAATTCGTCTCGTCGGTGATGCCTCGCCTACAAACTCGCTCACTTCTCTGGAACACCGTAGAAGAGTAGGCGATCTGTCTCTATTTTATAGATATTTCCATGGGCGATGCTCTTCTGAATTATCAGCAATCGTTCCCCCTCTGGCAGTCTCTTCGAGACTAACCCGTCAAGTTAATTCTTAAGGGAAAGTATCACCTTTTGAATCGTGGTAAATCTCCATTCAAAAAGTGGCCTCTTTATTCCACGAGTAACTACCCTAATTTACGACGTAGATACTTGATTTCTTTTAAATTGAAGTTGAAGAACGTTCCGAGGGAAAATAGTTTTCTTTTTCTCGATTTAATTAGTTTTTCATATGTAATACCACTAGAGATGGAATTTTGCCGGCAAAATTTCTCGATTGTAATATGAAGGTTTGTTGCTTTCCAAAATCACTCTCCTGCCGGCTCGTGATTTCGATACAAATGTCATTCGCGAAGTTTCCGAAAAGCAACAAACTTGAATATTACAAGAGAGAAATTTTACCTGCTTAAATTTCATCTCGAGTGGAATTCGGCATGACTATTCCACGAGAAAATAGGGTAATATGTTCACATTTGACGCGTATTGCGCTATTTGGCAAGTCAGAATTCATCATAGATTAACTAAACCACTAAACGTTGTTTGTTCTCTCTATGATATTTATTTCCGAAGCTATCTATGAATTCAAGAAACGCCAAAAATTTTGTCGCTGAAAAACCAACATGTTGGTTTTGTCGGCTTGAAAATTTTTTCGGGATGAAACGATCGTTGCTACGGAAACTTCCTCACTAAAAATGAAAAGAGTGGAATAGTCAATTAAAAAAACCAGGGTGATCGTTAGATCTCTGCAATATTTGGGTTATTGAATATGTTTTTTCTTCAAACGTCAAAAAATGACAAGTTCGTGCATAGACAACAATATGCGAAGTTACCCTTTTTTCATTTTCCTTCGTTACCATGACACCGTGCGCGAAGTAGTGTGCGAAATACTTACTTCGCACACTGCATGTAAACTATATGGAATTTTATATTTCAACCTTTATATTCCTCAATCAAGCAAAAATCCAAGAAATCATGTATTTATCAATGTATAACAATAATTAAGGCTTTCAAATTGTGAGAAAATTTAACACTACCTAATTTTATTTATTATTTACAATGTTAACAATAATGGTGCAGCCAGTGCACGAACGTTTGTAGAAAAAATTTTGTTTGCATCTCATGCGCGAAATAAATAATGGTGATCTCGACCATTTTTTTAACTCGGCTGCGCCTCGTTAAAAAAAATCATTTCTCGATACTTTCCAAGTTTGTAAATCCTAGGAAATATTATTTGAAAAGAGAAAAAGGCAAACCCTACCCTGCTCTGGTGAGCTGGCTAAAGGTAGAATTACGTTAAAGGGGGTTTTATACTCATATTTTTGGCTTGTGATGTGATCGTCTAGATTGGTAGAACTCTATGTTATGTCGTAGTAATTCAGATTCGTAATAACTCAGATTAGTGAAATATAGGATGGGAAATAATGAGGTAAAATTGATAAATAAAACACTAGATTGGACATAAAGGTGGAACAAGAGCCCTTTATTTGTCCAGCGCCATAGTTCGGGGAACCATAGCCTATGAAGGAAAAACGAACGAGAATCAATTGAAACTCAAAGCAAAAAACCTTCTAGCATTACAGATGATATGTTCACAATCCATAGAACAATTATTAACAAGACGAGCACTGGTGATATGTACAATATGGAGCTTCCTATACTCCGGTAAGGTTATTACTGGCACAATTGTGATAAAAAGCAGAATCCAATACATCCAAAGGTTATAGGCATATAGAGTGTGTCACTTTATTGTTGCGCAGAGCTTTTAAAGTTCCATGTGTAAGAATCCTTCCTTCCAAGTGTGTGTGTGTGTGATTTTATTCGCGTTGGTTTGGAAGTGACGATAAACTCTTTATATTTCCTGTTAACTGATGAACGGTGGAACCAGATCGAAGCAATCCTTCACTTGCCTGGCTCGCCATGGCCCGAAGACGAGGCTATGCTTACTGGGGACGTTCGTTATAGAACTCCCAGAGGATTTTTCACTGCCACTGTTGTGGGGGATGTTTTCCTTGGCACAGACGATATAAACAGTTTATCCCAGGCTTCCAAACCAGTGATTATTGTACGTAAAATATTATACTAAAGCAACAACTCCAAATGCTTATACCATAATGTCGAGTGAATAGTTAAATGTGCAGTAGGCCTTACGAACAGTATAAGAATATTCCAAATGGATTGGTAGCAGAACAGAGTTCCACAATATTCAATAGAAATGCAAGAATAAGATACAATAAGCTTACATGAGATTAGATCCTGTGAAATGAAACAGAGTACATACCAGATAACAAGGAAGCGTCTTTAAAATATACTAAAATGGCGGATTCCCAGAAGAGCAACTCCATTTCAAAGGAACACTTTTGTGAACCAGAATATCAAAGTGAAAACAGACCGCCGCCGAGTGAAAAAAATGAAGTCAAAAGAGGCCCTTCCATTCGTTGTCGTTTCGGAGGTTAGTTTTTACTTCCACCGTATCGTATTTCTTCGATGGTCACAGAAGAACAAGTTTACTTCATGGTGGATCTTCGATATGATTAAAATCTCCTATTTATAAAGATGCGAATTGCCTAAAGTATTGATTGAAGTCGTACTAATAGTAATAATATTCATCATTCATAGAATTATAAAATAATATCAAATAAGTTCATTCAACGTAGTTCCACATTTCGACCATAGACGTTGCAAAGTTGGAAGCCATGGAGTCTGGCAACGGTGCATTTTATTTGCAGGGTAGGAAATTCAGATATGTTACACATGTATTTATCAATGTATAACAATAATTAAGGCTTTCAAATTGTGAGAAAATTTAACACTACCTAATTTTATTTATTATTTACAATGTTAACAATAATGGTGCAGCCAGTGCACGAACGTTTGTAGAAAAAATTTTGTTTGCATCTCATGCGCGAAATACTTTGGTGATCTCGACCATTTTTTTAACTCGGCTGTGCCTCGTTAAAAAAAATCAGTTCTCGATCACCAAAGTAGCATTTCGTGCACTAGATACAAAAATAAATATTTCATGAGTACAAGCTATATTTTTGAACTAATCATTATGAAAATCTTTGTAGTTTATAGAAGAAATTGCCGAGGGCAAAAAGTTGCGATTTTTTCAAAAAAATGATGAATACCCGTCGAAATCATTGAGTGTTGTTTCCAAAACGCTGAAGTTCAACCTGTTTTTTTTATTGAAAAACTAATTAAATCGAAAAAAGAAAACTATTTGCCTTCGGGACGTTCTTCAACTTTAATTAAAAAAAAATCAAGTCTCTACGTCATAAATTAGGGTAGTTACTCGTGAAATAAAGAGAATTTTTGAATGGAGATTTACCACGATTCAATAGGTGATACTTCCCCTTACCATGCTTTCGTGGTCACTTTGGAGACCTGCAGAACATATATCTTCAAAGACTCGTTCATCCAACGAACAACGAGGCTTTGGAACACATTGCCTAAGGAGGTGTTTCCCGAGGCATATAACCCGCAGAAAGACAAGAAGAACACCAATTCCTACCTGCTTGTCCTTGTATCTCATGGTGTTCTCCGAACATTACAAGATATTCAATTCTGGTCACCAAAACGGGAAATGACAAACTTTTGCAAGAACGTCAATGTTTCACGGGCGGTATGACATGTGGCACCGTCCTGCTGAAACCAAATGTGAAGATCAATAGCTTCCAAATGAGGCTGTCACCGTTACTGCATTTGCTTCTTCGTGTGATGCTCTATGTTTACTAACCCCCATTTGTCAACTTTCGATCTGTCTTGTCATAATCATATGACATTATGGCTATCAAACATAGCGTGTAATTCAAATCTTGCGCTCTTATTGAAACAACCTTTATTTGTTGGTTCATTTTCTCTTGGTTCCAACTTGTATGCTATGAGGTATGATAATACTTGGTATATTATTCCTTCAAATAATATGAATCGATGAAAAGACATCTATTATTATTATTAATATTTGAACTAGGGTCGATTATGGTTCAGTTAGCCTTCTGGGAACTGCGACCACATGGATCTTTCGGTCTCTCCCTACTCATTCATTGAAACCCAAGGAGGTCGTCTATGGTGTTGACAAAACCGACAACATCCCTAGGAGCCTTGGCCGTTACCTCGTGGGTATCCAGAACTGGTTTCCCCATATGAATGGTTCTTAGACCAGCCAGTTCTGGACACTTGCATACCAGCTGTTTCTGCCTCTGATCCACAGAGTCTACAAATCTCATCTGTTGACTTCTCCATTAAATGATGTTTGTACCGACAATGCCCTGTCAGCAGACCTACCATCACCCTATGCTCCGCTCGTGACAGCTTTAAAAGAGCTTAGTGGTATAGGCCGGAGAAATCATCACGAATTTTTTGGACTGAGTAAGTCCAGGAGTGTTACTCCAGAGGGTTATTCTGTTTTTCAACTCCCATTGTTGAACCGCTGCCTTATAGTGGTCTTTTCCAAGCCCACAGAAAGGCTCAGGTCAAGCAGGTGTTAACCTTGATGCACTTTTCGCAAGCCCATCGGCTTTTTCATTTCCTCCAACATAACAATGCCCTGGCACCCTCTATGTCTTGGAGTCCCTTCGTTGCGATGAGCAGTTGTTGATGAGGAGGAACCACCAGTTGGGTGGTTATTATGTGGAAGGCCACACGCAGATGTGTTCCCAGAGAAAAGACACTGAGATGGTTGTCTTGGTGGACTTGAGATGTTTGACTCTTCGATTGATTGTGCGAGTTACATAGTTGGCAGGGTGGGAGTTGTTGAGCAGTGAGCCTTCCACATAATAACCACCCAACTGGTGGTTCCTCCTCATCAACAACTGCTCATCGCAACGAAGCGACTCCAAGACATCGAGGCTATATATATGGCCCCGATCGAGGGAGCAATCAATGAGATGTGCAAGAGGCTGGAAGTCATACCGGCTTGGACCCCATCACAAACCCTATCTAAAATATTCAGCAATCTGAAACAGCAAGAGAATAAAATGAACCTGAGTAATTTTGTTTATAAAAGTAAGTGCCTCGATTGCCAACCTAGCACATACTACATCGGACAAACATCTCAATACCTGAAAAAAGGATTCACCAGCATAACTATAACTTGAAAAAATCCAACCACTCTCATTCCGGGAAATTGCAAACACTCACTGGGGGAATCACATAAGCTTGATTTCGATTCCGTTGAAGTCCTTGACAGTCAACCACAGTGGCACAGTACTGGAAGAGAATTTACGTAGAGTCCCTTTATATCGCATGCACCGATCGCAATGTTAACTTAAAATAGTATATTCTAAAACTAGTTGCAGAATGGGCTCCTATTCCAATACGAATGCGAAATTCGAAAACGAGCGACGAAGGAGCGAGTTTTCGAACGCACGAGTATTGGAATTGCATTCTGCAACGAGTATTAGACGATATTTTCTCTATTTCACTCAAATTTTGTGAAATTCATTGAAAAAATTCAAATTATAGGTCCTCGTGACTTTCATATTGTATCTTGGCAGTTGGTGTCAATGTTAGGAAGTACGAAAATTGACATTTCCAAATTGACGTTTGCTGAAATTTAAAAGGATCGGAAGTCATTGCTGACAACCACAAAACGAAAAATGTTACTGAAAACGATGCTGTAATGAATTCATTACAGCACTGTTTTTAGTACTGTAATGAACACATTACGATACTGAAATAGAGAAACCGATTTTATTTCGATTTCGGAACAATACAGAGACATAGCCAATTTTGAATAGTTTCCGAGCTCTTCCGCATCGTTATTATCCGAAAACAACCTCAATTTAGTTTTCTTCATCATCGGGTAAATAATTCATGTCTTCTGATTTCGTCGTCAACAGATGTCGTCGTTTGTTCCTTTCCACCTTGTTGTTAATTTTCAAATAAACCAACCAGATCACCCACATACCTTCAGTTGTCAGAATGGTTAATGATGAGAATAATAATATAAAAAAAAAGAAATCCCACAATATCGACATTTCTCATTGTGGGATGAGTTTTCCGTAACAAAATTCTTTTAAATATTTTTCAAATTGTTCTATATTTTTTACAATGTCTTTGTCTCTTAATCGTTTCCATTTTCAGAATGAAATTTGAAAATTGAATATTTACATTGTCTTGAAGATGCCCCACACTGAAGGGTGTCGACATTTTTAACAATAAAAAACCGAGGTCAACAAAGAGAGAAATTTATTCATATGAGACACTTATAAAGGAGCACCCTGTATAATATATAGAATGCACGAGCAATTTTTTTCATTATTCTTTTTGTAACTCTGTAACATTCCAAAGTTTGTTACACCCTAGAACATTATTAAAAAGGGAGAGAAAAAGTGAATCCTGCCTTGCTCTGAAGAGCTGGCTAAAGGTAGAATTACTTTAAAGGGGGTTTCATACTTATACTCAGGGCCGGATTAACTATGTGGGGGGCCCCTAGGCAGTGCATTTTTCGGGGCCCCTCCTTATTCAACCATTATCAGAATTTTTCAAGTTGATAAGTATATACAGGGTGGCCCGCCCCAGACGGGCGGTTCTCATTTTAGGCAGTAAACGAAGACATTTTGAAATTTTTTTTTCGTGAAATGTAAAGGGCAATCATATGCACAATTTAAAATTGTTTCCACATATGCAGGGTGTTCGATAACAAAGATATAGACCGTAGTTACACTTTTTTCGATGTAATACCCTACATATTAATTCAAAAATTGATTGACACGCTCAAATAATGATGGGTTCATAAAGACCATTTTTTGCCTTAGGAGAACCATTTAAGAGAAAATGGCGAAAAAAAATGAGTATTTTTAATTTGCAATTAATGAATAAACCCTTTAAGTCAACGAGACAGACAATGTTTTTTCGTGTAGACATATTGGCTACCCTTATGCAGAAGAAATTAAGTCTGGAATATACTGAGTGATCATAGTTAATATTCAAACATTAACTACAAATAATGGTCAAAAACTTTCTCATTTCAAATGGAACACCCAGTATTTCTGTACCTTGTTGAGCGTAAAAATTATTATCGAAACTATCTTCATTGGGTTTCCCTATACCTAAACCTAATAGTTTTTCACTAATTTTCGATTTTTAATTCAACCAGTAAACCGGCTATTAGGAGCAATGATATTCATAGAAATATGTCTATGATGAATGATCTGACAGATGGATAGGTCCTGGAGGTCCACAAAATTGGCCTACAAGGTCACCAGATCTAACATCTCCAGATTTTTTTTATGGGGTTATATCAAAAGTATTGTGTATGAGAATCCCGTAAAAACTCCTCAAGACATGAAAAGAAGAATAAAAGAAGCTTTTGCAAGCACTACACCCCGAGTATTTGCTAAGGTTAAAAACTCTTTTCTTAAACGAATTCGTTTATGCATTGAAAAAGATGGAGGATCATTCGAGCAATTTATGTAGATTTTCAATTATTTTTTCTGGTGATTTTTGTTATTTGGTTTTCCTTTGTATTTTATGTAGATCTGTTATTGATTTTTATTCTAATATCCATACACAGCACCCGGCAATTCACTTCCGATCTTGTTCCGAAATTTCCTGAAATACTAGTATGTATGTCATTCTAGAAAAATAGCGAAAATCATATTATTGAAACTTGTTTTCCACCGGAGAACATTAAAAATAAAAAAATAGAAGAGGCGCCCAACGAAAAAATTAGCTACGTTATTAAATATAGAACTTACCTTCAATAATACAATTCGAAATAAAAAAATCCAAATACATACACTAAAAAATTCACAAAATATTGAACATTTTGACTCTGAATGCAATCTCAACGTGGTTTCACTAGAATGGAAATAGAACTAAAAAGAATCTGGAATATTGTTCCCCTTCTGGAAGAATATACTGATTGTAGACTATATAATCATTTTTGAAAAACATAAGATGCCGCCTGTCGCATGTGAAACGGCTCTCACATCAGAGGTGCCGCATGCCTAATAAAACTATCATCTAGTGACGTTTTAAGAGAATTCCGACACTCTTGATGAGAATAAAAAGCTCTTGAAAATAGGGGATGTGATGTGCCGACTGGAATGTAATTCGGGAATATTTTTCTGGTATAGGTATAATTATACCTTCCTGGGCTATTGCATTTATTTGTTTTGCTCATTATTTCAGAGAACACCTTTAGTTCCGGCCACGGGGGACGGGGCACGGCCACGGGGCCCCTAGCTGATGCGGGGCCCCTAGGCAGTTGCCTACTCTGCCTCTTGGTTAATCCGGCCCTGCTTATACTTTCGGCTTGTGATGTGATCGTCTAGATTGGTAGAACTCTATGTTATGTCGTAGTAATTCAGGTTCGTAATAACAGATTAGTGAAATATAGGATGGGGAATAATGAGGTAAAATAGATAAATAATACACTAGATTGGACATAAAGATGGAAAAAGAGCCTTTATTCGTCCAGCACCATAGTTCGAGGAACCATAGCCATATGAAGGGATAAAAACGAACGAGAATCAATTGAAACTCAAAGCAAAAAACCTTCCAGCATTACAGATAATATGTTTACAATCCATAGAACAATTATTGATAAGACGAGCACTGGTGATGTACAATATGGAGCTTCCTATACTCCGGTAAGGTTATTACTGGCACAATTGTGATAAAAAGCAGAATCCAATACATCTAAAGTTATCCAAAGGTTATAGGCATTTAGAGTGTGTCACCTGATTATTAATGAAATTCATAAGCAGTATCCTCGTAGTTCCTAATGTGAGAATCCTTCCTTCCAAGTGTTATGCATGAGTTCCTAGCAGTCGCGTTGGTTTGGAAGTGACGATAAACTTTTTATATTTCCTGTTAACTGATGAACGATGGCACCTTCAAGGCACTCCTTGCTTATCCGGTACGCCAGGGCCCAAAGACGAGGCTTGGTTTACTGAGGACGTTCGTCTATAGAACTTTCAGAGGAAGTCTCACTGCCACTGTTGTGGGGGATGTTTTCCTTGGCACAGACGATATAAACAGTTTATCCTAGGCCTCCAAACCATTGATTATTTTACGTAAAATATTATTCTGAAAGCAACAACTCCAAATGCCTAAACCATAATGTCGAGTGAATAGTTAAATGTGCAGTAGGCCTTACGAACAGTATAAGAATATTCCAAATGGGTTGGTAGCAGAACAGAGTTCCACAATATTCAATAGAAATGCAATAATGAAATAGCACAAGCTTACATGAGATTAAATCCTGTGAAATGAAACAGAGTTATTTAAATGGGGACCGTGTACATACCAGATAACAAAGAAGCGTCTTTAAAATATACTAAAATGACGGATTCCTAGAAGAGGAACTCCATTTCAAAGGAACACTATTGTGAACCAGAATGAAAGTGAAACGAATGAAGATGGGACGCTGAAGTAGAAGTAAAAGAGACCCTTCCATTCGTTGTCGTTTCGGAGGTTAGTTTTTCTTCCACAGAATCGTATTTCTTCGATGTTCACAGATGAACGAGTTTACTTCATGGTGGATCTTCGATATGATTAAAATTTCCTATTTATAAAGATGCGAATTACCTAAAGGTCCTGAAGTATTGATTGAAGTCGTACTAATATTCATCATTCATAGAATTACAAAATAATATCAAAAAAGTTCATTCAACGTAGTTCCACGTTTCGACAATAGACGTTGCAAAGTTGGAAGCAACGGTGCATTTTATTTCATTGCAGGATAGGAAATTCAGATATGTTACAACTCTCAATAACTGGCCTATCATACTCTGATCGCATCGGGGTTCGTTTCACGTGTGGAAAATAAGCAAGAAAGTCTCAATTTTTCGAAAAGACGTTATCTGCAATGTCCAATAACATTGCCATCCATTCATTTAGGCAATTCCTGATGAAATGGTTTAATTTAATTACTCTCTGTTGAAATAAAGACTCACCTTTGAAAGCAATGTTTCTAGTATGAACCATTTCATCAGGAATTGCCTAGATAAAAGTTTAAGATGGCAATGTTATTGGACATTGCAGGTATCATCTTTCAAAAAAATTGAACATTTCTTGCTTATGTTCCACTCGTGAAACGAACCCCTATGTGATCAAAGTGAGATAACTGCAAATTCGAATTCATGGTTGCAAAATGGTGAATGATTCGGTTTTATAATGTTACCAGCGCCTTCACCATTTAGTTTGATTAATCTAAACGCTAAACTAAAGTTTAGATGAAATATGAAATCAAACTAAATGGTGAAGGTGCTGGGTGAGAAACCAAATAATTCACCATTTTGCAACAATTAATTCGCATTTGCATCAATCTTTTCGTTATGATGCATTGCTTCTAGTAATTAAATCGAAAAATATAGATAGATAAGTAGCCTATTGATCTATTAAGAGTATTTAGACGTACAAAAATATGTAGGATAAGCCAATAATAAAAAAGAAGAAATTTATCAATTGGAGATAAAATCCAAATCATGACAGAAAACTTACAATATAGTATGCTTAAGAAATTCACACTGTAATGGTATTCGCTCACTTGGTGAACGTCATAAGCGGGAAAAATAACTATCACAATATGCTAGGTTAACCAATACATACTCAAAATTCCTGAAGTTTTGTACGAAAAATTTACTGGTTGTTGGCATATTTGCCAAATTATTTCACTCACACAGGTGTTCTCACGCCTTCATCCCGAAAATCAATGAAATAAGGTTGCAGATGTTTTTCCACGGCTTTTCCTCTGAGTGTTTCCGCTTTTTGCAGTTCCATGAGCCAAGGTATGGTTTTCCGTTACCTTTTTCCACCATAACAGAAATTAATTTTATCTTCAGGCTAAAGTGCCTCGAAAGCAAGTATGGAAATTTTGAGGAAGTGGCTTGATTATAATGGGGCATATTGTGACGCATAATGTTTCCAGCTTTTGAGTTTTGAATACATTATATCGCTAAGAGGAGTATTCTTGATACTGGCATTATAATGTCCCGATTTTGAATGGGGTTCGTTTTTACCGGCATTGTAGTGCATAAAATGCTTCATTATTGCCAAACCTTAATGAGTTTTATGCAGACACGTTTCACTCTGAAAACTCAGTATTATTTATGGGGTTGTTGAATTCGAATCTGCAGTTTATCAACAAAATTTTGGATGCGTTTTGAGATGAACGCATAAAGTGTAATCAACGCTTTTTTTCGATTTCAACTTATAACTTGAAAATATGAGGGGTTGCAGAAATCCACTCTACTTCTATTAATTATATCTTGAAAATTTTCGGGTTTTTCTCTCCCAATCTCTGAAACATCCTCAATAAAAAAATTGGGAGCGAAAACCCCGAAAATTTTCAAGGTAACATGTGATCGCCTTTCTAATTATCTTTCAATCGATGTTATTGGTACTAAAAAGGGTTTCCAATTAGAGGTGTTATTTTGAATAGCCCGCTATTTCGGTAGATGCCACTTTTGAAGCTGTGTTTTTTGACATTTGAAAGACGCGACAACAATGAAACTGAATTCACTTTGACAAGTTAAAATAAATAAGACATGAAATTCTATGACCACCTCCGTTTTGAAGGAAGTGTAACAAAGCCTGCTTGGATTTTGTTGGACGAAAAGTGTTTTTTCGAAATTTTCGATATACTAGGAAGTATATCATGTTAGATATTTTTGAAATCGTTGAAAAAAGACCAATTTGGAAATATCATTTTCCATTATGGTTTGTATTTGAAAAAAAAAATATAGCTTCGAAATTTGAGCAGATACAAAAAATCCAATAGCACCGGTGAAAAGCAGTAAAAAAAGTGCCCTTGAGATGTGTTCATTCCGAGAGCTTAGATCCTACAGGGTGACAAGAAAAACTTTGGTCAAATTTTGCTGTGGTCTGGAACAAAAGTATTTCGGCGCAGCCAAATAATTTTTATTCTCTTGGTTTCTCTACACTTTCCTCTACTAATATGTGAATTTTAAGTTTGATATAATTTCATTTCACAGAGTTTTAGAATGTCAAACAAACGTAATGCGATTTTGTTGGTAGGCGTCAATGCGAAATTGTTCGTTTGCTCAATGTGCCTCGACAAACCGTGTCCGATGCAATTCGTCGTTTCCAGGAGCTTGGCCATGATGGTCGTCGTCCAGGAAGTGGTAGAAAACGCACTGTCAATACACCTAGCAATCGCAACATCGTCAAGAAGCGAGTCAATCGAAATCCGAGGGTTTCCATGAGGAAAATAGCCTGTGAGACCGGTATCAACCGCGAATCAGTCCGTCAAATTGCCAAAAAGGGGCTCAACCTCAAGCCATACAAGCTCCAAAAAGTTCAACTCCTCATGGAGGAAAACAAGCTCGTACGACTCCAAAGGTGCCGCCAACTCCTTCGTCTCGCCGCCGGTCAGCAATGGGAACGAATTCTCTTCCCAGACTCTGAGATGCTTTTCACCAAAACGACAGAGTCTGGTCCGTAGAGGCTCCCGGTACATCGGCCATCGTCGAACACCGCCAAAATCCGCAATCCGTCATGGTCTGGGGCGGAATTTGCGGCAGTGGTAAAACTCCCTTAGTTTTCGTGGATCAAGGGGTCAAAATCAATCAAGAAGTCTACCGCTGCGACATCCTCGAGTCCGTAGTACTTCCGTGAGCCAAGCAGCACTTCGGCGATACGCATTAGACCTTTCAACAGGACTCCGCTCCGACTCACAGAGCGAAAATGACGCAAGAATGGTGTAAGACCCATTTTCCTTGTTTCATCTCATCTGCAGAATGTCACACTGTATGATACGGAAGTTATAGTCAATTATTTGATGGATTCGGTCTTTACTTGATGGAAATTCATGTTTAATAACAGGTGAATAAAATTCAATTTCCACAAACAATTTTTAATCTTGAACGACGATCGTTTCGCCTCACTGAGGCTTCGTCAGGTTCTACATTTGAACTGTTCAAATGTGAGGCGAAACGATCGTCCTTCAAGATTAAAAATTGTTTGTGGAAATTGAATTTTATTTACCTGTTATTATAGTCAATTATATTTATGGACCAAATAACAAAATCGCCCTGTAGCTCGGAAACTAGAAGCGGTAGCAACTTAGGGTTTCCAGCAATTTCTGTTTCTCGAAAGAAGAGAACATGACATGTATCTTACTATTTCTCTATGTTTCATAGTTTAGGAAATCTGGCCACCCTGTACCTCTATGTATATTCAAACTCAAAAGTAGAATAGAAGATTGAGAAAGGGAGCCCAGAGTCCCAGCTCTCGTAAGAAAATAATATGTGAATATGGGGGTACCTCAGGGATCTGTTCTCTGACTTCTTTTATTTTTGATATTTATTATCAATCTACTGATGTGTCAGTTTACCAAGATCTTGATTTCGCTGACTGAAGTTTCCAAAACTCATGTGTTCTGCTGGTTCAGTGCTTTGCAGAAAGGTGTTCAACTGATATTATTATGGATGTTAATGAAACAGAGTGCATTATTTTCGAAATTTGTTAGGATGATATTGTTATACTGGCCATTTGACATCCACATAATGTCATGTCATCTAAAGATTACATCAAGTTTTTTGACATCCATATTGACTGCATATGAACGCAGTCAAGTTACATCGGGCTCTTCAGGTGTGTTCAGGGCGCAAAAGAAAATCTTGAGAACAATTTGTGGACTCTCAAGTTTTGTTTCATGTAAGCCATACTTTAGAGATCTGAGAGTTCACACACTTTGTGGCTTATATATCTTGGAAATGTGTTTGTATGTGTATAAGAACAAACAAAAATTTGAGACAAATGGTGACATACACTTGAGGAAGAAACTTGCTTAGGATTCCAACACATCATTTAGAGAAAACTCATAAATCTTTTGTGATAATGAGAATATAAATTTTCAACAAGCTTCCAGATAACATTAAAAATGTAAATTCTTATAATATTTTTAGAAGAAAATTAAATGATTTTCTTATAGATTATTCTTTTTACGATCTGAAGGAGTATTATGGAAAGTGTTTCTGATGGGTAGATGTATATTTCGCTTTTGACTCCTGTTTCTGTTGTTGTGAACTTAAATTTTGATAATGTGATGTCATTTCAGGTAATTTTTTCAAGCCTGTTTATTTGTGTGTGTGCTTTGTAGTATCTGACGTGTTCCATATCTGTATGATCAAAGGAAAATAAATTCTTACTTACTTTCATTCAAATGGGGGAAAATCTCTTTAGGATTAGGACTGAAATATTTCCTAGATCCTAGATGTATTCACTCATTTCCAGTCAAAAAATAAGAACTTTGAGATTCATACACGCATACGACATTATGTTTTGCTCGATGATTATTACCTTCTTGTTGTTAATTTTCTTTCTGCATATACTTTTGAAAATTGAAGTTTTATTGAAGATTTTATTGGATTTGAAAGAGGTTTTATCGAATGTATAGAAAAAGATTCAATGAGAAAAAGGTTCAACGCGAAAATTTGGGGGCACGGCAGTGGCCCCGCCAAGTCGAGCGCGAAGCAAACACTGCCGTACTATCTTTACCCGAACCATTTCGCCGCATTTTCAAGCCCCTATTTGAGAATCTCCGGATGAGACTAGAACGCCGAAATTTTCGTCATCCAGTAAGCTATAATCACGTACTCAAAATCCAAAATTTCAAGTATGTAGGTCATTTAGTTCCGAAGTTACGCGAAAGCAAAGTTTCGCATTTTCGACCCTAATTCACTCATGATCATCAAAATAGAACTAGTACTTCCCATAAACTCAGAGAGCTGAAATTTGGTACAGAGTTAGGGTTTAATGGCCACATAAAGGGAAAATTATAAAAACTAGGATAATCGAAAATCTGTTGGCACGTCACGTGAGCTCACGTGCTGTCACGTCATCTTCGCAAAATGTGCAACCACAATAATGTATGGAAGTTTATGCGCTTGGAAACACATTGTTATCATACTTAATATGTGAATATCGACTATAGAATATATATTGAAAAAAAAATAATAATCGGATCATCAGTCTTATACACAGTGATATTTTCACTGTTTCATTTATTGTTCAAGGAAACGATAGGTTTTCGAAAGCTAGGCCGGAACAATAAATGAGACAGTAAAAATTATCACTGTGTATGAGACTGATGACCCGATTATTATCCTTTTTTCAATTGTTATCATTTCACGCATTCACGAAGTTAGCATCTGCAGTCACTTGATAGCACACCAGAACTACCCGCAAATTTACATTTTCTAACCGTAAGTGATATCACGTCGGATATTTTGTGAAGTGATTGATGAAGTGAAAATGGATGAAAATTTGATCGAACTTGTCAGGCTTCATGAAGTGATCTATGATCATTCTTCATCAGAGTACAGGGATCAGAATGTACGACAACAAGCTTGGGAGCTGGGTGCTCATTCAACAATTGTTGTACTATTTGAGGTAATCCTCCCACTTCTTCTCTTCGTTTATTTAGTTGGTGAATCAAATCTCTTCTATCAGAATCACCAGCAACTGTGATAGCAGTTATGTTCTCTATATCTTCTTTCCATTCCGTCTTCGGAAGCTCTTGCTTGATGAAGAAGAAACTGTGTTTCGATCTGTATCACTGAATATGAAAATGCTATGAAATTTATGTGCAATATAGAACGTCTATTGCTCTTCAGAAAAAACATCATCAGATGGGTCTGCGGTGGTTAGATTGGGAGAGAAAAAATTGAATCTGAAAAAGAATCGGGTAAGAGATGGGCTATATGGACAAGTTTGGTATCAAACTATAGGTTTTCGAGGACGCTGAAATCAATAAAAAATAATCGGAGGCTCTATCTAAGTTCAAAACCGAAAAAAAAATAAAGATTTGTAATAAAAAAACTACTCTTAAAAAAAAGTGTCAAATTAGAAAATCTAATAAAATAGATCAATATGCCCACGTTTCTACAAAAAGAAGTGAAATCCCACCAAAAACATTCTGTAAAAACTAGCCAAGTCTCGATGGAGCTGCTTATTTATCTCTAAAAAGTAATGAAATCTAGAAAAAGTCGAGCCAAGTTTAAGGCTCCTTACTGCGGTTTCTTTATTATTATAGTTAATGTTGTGTGACTTGGCCGTTGAAGGGTACACAAGGGTACAAAACCAGGTGCTCCATGACACCATTGCACCAATCTGTCGCCAGAAACGCAACCCATTGACGATGAAAAATTGCCACTTGGAAAACGTTCATTCAATTGTAGGCTTGATAAAGCTGCGTATTCAATAATACGAGCCTGAAACAAACAGTATAAAAATTATTTCCAGTACAGAGGGACTTGAAATCATTGATAGAAGACCGTCTGTACGTCTATTTTATTTTAGATCGGTGGTCGATTTGACGCTCCAAAAAGAAGGGAACAGAAGTCAGCATTGTCAATGCTGAATGCATATGTGTTGCACAATCAACAACAGCCTAAAATGAGACACTAGCGTCCAATTACCAGCATGGGCTATTATCTCGCTCAACAAACATTGGTAGTCACAACAGATATAGCATTACGTGTAAACAAAATTGACTTGTACCCACTAACGTATAAGAATGTTCAACGGCCAAGTCACACAACATTAACTAAAATAATAAAAGAAATCGCAGTAAGGAGCCTTAAACTTGGCTCGACTTTTTCTAGATTTCATTACTTTTTAGAGATAAATAAGCAGCTCCATCGAGACTTGGCTAGTTTTTACAGAATGTTTTTGGTGGGATACTATAATTTTCCCAATACCTCAGTTCATTGAAAGAATTGGACTCGGTTTAAAAACTTCACCAATCAAGAACGGCCGTAAACTGTAGAAAGCAGGGTGCTACAAGAAAATCTTCCTATAATGGAAAATAATGCGATTAAGGAGTCAGACGTCGTACAGAGTCGATTTATGACTGAAGATATGCCGCTTTCTTAAACGTCGAATGGAGAAAGGTAATTTAAAAGTTTCAGCTGAGGGATAAAGGGGTCAGCCGAGGTCCTCGATCACCTCAAGTATAACTTCTCTTTATGAGGAAGGATGCCAAGAGAGCGTTGAGAAAGTTAGGGTGCAGATCGTTGTTTCCTGAGTCGATGAGTAGCATGTGAAATTATGGTTGTTAGAGTTAGGCGACTTTGGTGACTTTGGTTCTCGTACAGAAGTGGGTGTTCAGCCAAGCTTGTTAACATTTATAATCTAGTATATACCCATTACCCAGCAATTGCAAATGTTCCATTGTCTTCTTACCTCATTTCTTTTCTCCTGTATCTTCACTAGTCCGGCCGTATGGTGACAATAATGCTAATTTTTTCACACTTCACCCTTGAAGAAAGCTCCGAAATAATTAGCTAAACATGCGAAAAGTTGAGGTATTGAGGATCAGTTGATATACAGGGTGTATCTGAATAACACCGAAGTGAGTATTTGGTATGAAATTTTTTGAAAAACCTCCCCCCGGAAAAGTTACACCCCTCCGAATATTAACAAAAAAAGTTTTTCTTTATTATTTTCCATGTACAGGGTCACCCAAATTGCTTGATTTTGGCTGTTTCTGGTAAGTACTTCTAGTCTATATAGGTGAAAATGTTGAAAGGAGTCCTGGGCTCGATTTTCGTGAAAACTCCATTACTAAAAGCCTTTTCACGATATCTTCATTTGTTTTGAAGAAATGACAAAATTTTGATATTCTGGCGATTTCGAAAATGTGCCATAACTTCTTCATTTTCTGAAATATCTAAAAACGGCAAAAACTTTCTGCAGGCACTTTTTCATTAGCAATACGACACCGTATTAAATTTTTTTATCTCTTGTATAAAGGGTGGAAAAAAGAACAACTTTCTTATTTTGAATAGGAATGTTATCTTTTTTTGATCCTATGTTATGCAGAAAAAAATTAGCTCTTCGAAAATATATACAGGGTGTCCCAAGTTCGAGTGCCTATTAGACGTTTCCGGAGAACTAGACATATTTGAAATCTGGAATTTGGGATTATGATATTGTTCGAAATTCTCTACAGACCTAAAATATTTGCAGAGCCAGAGCACTTCCGGTTATACAGGGAGTGAAAATAAATTTGCTCAAAAAATTTTTTTTCAATGTTTTCGTTTCTGATATGATTGAGTATTCAGCGCTGAATACATTTCCGTTGAAACCATTGTATTCATTCGAATAGTTTTCAAAATATCGAAAAAAAACCTGAAAAAAAATGAAATATTCATAGTCAGTATTATGTTCATTTTTCTTATTCTGAACATCCTGAGTGTTAACCGTTTTCACAACGTCAAAGTAGAAGAATGTGGAAAGGTCATGCATCTTTTGAATTTCATAAATATCATCACAGGGTGTTTCAAATTTCGTGTCAAAAACTGTGATCCAAAATTGGCCATAACTTCTGTTTTTCAAATTAGAACCCTATTTTTTTATTAATGCGTTGGATTCTGCGGAGAAAAATAATGATAGCACTCTCTGATGCTCTTGCTCTTAAATTCAGTAATTCCCGAGTTATTTGAGCTTTTCTGGATTCATGTTGTACGTAGAATCAAATTCATCTAATCTTTTACTTAAGAATACTTTGTGATCATAGAAGATAAGTTTTCCCATTAATAATTCCCAAGTGACAGGTCTAGTTTTAGCTTTTATCTTTACTTTTCGATTTTATTCAATGGTTTCATAAAAATATTCATCGAATATGTTGCATGAGAATATTCTGTGACCATAGAAGATAAATGATCCCATTAATAATTCACAAGTGACAGTTCTGACTATTACTTGTTACTATGGTTTCATGAGAATATTCATCGAATCTGTTTAAATTCGATGAATTTTACTCTACGTACGACATGAATCCAGAAAAGCTCAAATAACTCGGGAATAACTGAATTTAGGACCAAGAGCATCTGGGAGTGCTATCATTATTTTTCTCCGTAGAATCCAACGCAATAATAAAAAAATAGGGTTCTAATTTGAAAAACAGAAGTTATGACCAATTTTGGATCACAGTTTTTGACACGAAATTTGAAACACCCTGTGATGATATTCATGAAATCCAAAAATGTATGACTTTTCCACATTCTTCTACTTTGACGTTGTGAAAACGGCTTACACTCAGGATGTTCAGAATAAGAAAAATGAACATAATACTGACTATGAATATTTTACTTTTTTTCAGGTTTTTTTTCGATATTTTGAAAACTATTCGAATGAATACACTGGTTTCAACAGAAATGTATTCAGCATTGAATATTCAATCATATCAGAAACGAAAACATTGAAAAAAAAAATTTTTTAGCAAATTTATTTTCACTCCCTGTATAACCGGAAGTGCTCTGGCTTTGAAAATATTTTAGATCTGTAGAGAATTTCGAACAATATCATAATCCCAAATTTCAGATTTCAAATATGTCTAGTTCTCCAGAAACGTCTAATAGGCACTCGAACTTGAGACACCCTGTATATGTCGATATAATATTTTTCGGCCTTCACTTCCATAGAATTATGTATGACAGACTCAACTTTAAGGGATTATTCGACTTTTTTGCTATTTCTCTCTCAAATATGGTAATAATATATCGACATATACGAAGAGCTAATTTTTTCTGCATAACATAGGATAAAAAAAAACCAGTCGTATTTGAAATAAGAAAGTTGTTTTATTTGCCACCCTTTATACAAGAGATAAAAAAATTTGAATACGATGTCGTATTGCTAATGAAAAAGTGCCTGTAAAAAGTTTTTATCGTTTTTAGATATTTCAGAAAATGAAGAAGTTATGGCACATTTTCGAAATCACCAAAATATCAAAATTTCGTTATATCTTGAAAACAAATGAAGATATCGTGAAACGGCTTTCAGTTATGGAGTTTTCACGAAAATCGAGCCCAGGACTCCTCTAAACATTTTCACTTATTTAGCCTAGAAGTACCAGAAACAGCCAAAATCAAGCAATTTGGATGACCCTGTACAGGGTGGCCAAATTTCGATGGTTTAGTACTACAACCCCCCAAGCTATAAAAGATATCATGTTCTCTTTTTTCGAGAAATAGAAATTGCTGAAAACTCCAAGTTGCTACGGCTTCTAGTTTCAGAGCTACAGGACGATTTTGTTATTTGGTCCATTATTATAATTGACTATAACTTCCGTATTATAGGATCTACGCTCTCGAAATGAATACATCCTTTGGGCATTTTTTTTACTGCTTTTCGGCGGTGCTATTGGATTTTTTTTAACTGTTCAAATTTCGGAGCTTAAACAAAAAAATTTTTTTTTAAATGAAACCATAGTGGGAAATGATATTTCCAAATTGATCCTTCTTCAACGATTTCAAAAATATATATCATGATATACTTCCGAGTTCTTTATATATCGAAAATTTCGAAAAAACACTTTTCATTCAACAAAATCCAAGCAGGCTCTGATTCACTTCCTTCAAAACTGAGGCGGTCATAGAATTTCATGTCTTATTTATTTAGACTTGTCAAATTCAATTCAGTTTCATCATTGTTGTATCGTCTGGCGCTTCTTAAGTTTTTATAAGGTCACAGAATTCGATATCTCACAATTATTGTAAGCTGCCAAATTGATTCAGGAAATATTAGCTTTATTATTACTCAGGCCAATAGAGGGACTTCGCGAATTGAAAAGCATTTAAATATCTAGATGATTTGATGATGATAATAACACAAAGTTTTATGCAACCCGTTGAAAACAGTAGGTAATGAATGCTTATGTTTATTTGAAAAAAATAGTATTCACATCAAATGTTCATTCGTTGTCCATTCGGGGAAATACATAAATTAAATTTTTTGATGATGTGATATAAATAAGAACTTTAGAATCGCGATGTGATAACAATGATGAAACTGAATTGACAAGTGGAAATAAATAAGACATGAAATTCTATGACCGCCTCAGTTTTGAAGGAAGTGAATCAAAGCCTTCTTGGATTTTGTTGAATAAAAAGTGTTTTTTCGAAATTTTCGATATATAGTGAACTCGGAAGTATATCATGATATATATTTTTGAAATCGTTGAAGAAAGATCAATTTGGAAATATCATTTCCCGCTATGGTTTCCATTTGAAAAAAAAAATTGTTATAGCTCCAAAATTTGAGCAGATACAAAAACTCCAATAGCGCTGATGAAAAGCAGTAAAAAAGTACCCTCAAGATGTGTCCTATAATACGAAAGTTATAGTCAATTATAAAAATGGACCAAATACCAAAATCACCCTGTAGTTCGGAAACTAGACACCGTAGCAACTTGGGGTTTTCGGCAATTTATGTTTCTCGAAAAAAGAGAAAATGACATGTATATTACTTTTTCTCTATCTCTTATAGTTTAGGAGTTGTAGTACTAAACCATCGAAATCTGGCCACCCTGTACATTGAGCTAAGGATACGAAATTTGGTAATTAGTATTCGTCAATGAAATTACATATGTTGGATTTTTTTCAACCCTGAAGTATGCTCAGAAAGGGACGAAAGGGTTGAAATAGTAACCCTTTAAGATATTTCATCTCACACATTTATGTTTTGTTGAAAATTTTTCTTTTAAAAAGGCATGGCTCAAAAGCCCAACTTTTACACAACCTTTTTTATTTTTACAAGTTTTTTCGAAAACTCAAGGATATACGAGAAAAAAATTCGGAGCATTTTCAAAATATCGATGATCTGCGAAACCGGATTGTAGCAGGGTGTGAAACGATACGAAATTCGCCAGGAATATTTCATCGCATACGCACTTCTATGAGGAGAAGAGTAAATGCTTGAATTGAAGCTGAAGGCATTTTTAACATTTATTATAATTGTATTGTAGATATTTGATAGATTTTTTCATTTCGATTCATTAATTTCATGAAAAAGTAGAATTATTACAATTTGGTTTGATGTCTATAAAGTGAGCAGTGCCACTTGCGAGAAAGTCAATAAAACCAATTGCATTAATTGTCGAATAATGATCGAGAATTTGCCGTGAAAGAAAAAAATTTGTCGCGTTTTTTTTCTACGGGGTGGCTTTGCTAACTTAACGTTAAGTTAGCCACTTTCTCAATATACACCAAATATCATGACAATGGTTATAAATAACTGTCGAGTAATTGTCGAAGTCCATATGAAGTAAAAAAAAAACACAAAAAATCGATTCCTTCTTGTTTATTTTACGTCTTTTTCCCGCGAGTTCGAGATATTTCTAGAATTATCGCATTTTGGCAACAGCGCATTCGTAATTGACTCTTTTTTTATTGCATTAATTGTCGAATACCTGCCTCGAATTTGTCGTGGAAGAAAAAAAATTGTCGCGACCTTCGTTTTTTTTTCTACTGGGTGGCTTTAAATACTTTATATTAATTTGGCAAATAGTGGTCGAATAACACCACGATTATCATAAAAGATTTTCGAGTAATTGTTGATTTTCAAATAAAGTAAAAAACACACAAAGAATCTTTCCAGCAATTCCCTCTCCATTTTCTCGCGATTTCCCTATATTTCTGAAAATGTCGCATTTTTGTCAACAGCGCATTCGTTTTTGACATTTTTCTATTGCAGTTCTGTTGCCAAAAATGCGACATTTTCAGAAAATAGGAAATTGCTAGAAAGATAAAATTTTGTGTGTGTTTTTTCTTTATTTGAACATCGACAATTACTCGACAATCTTTTATGATCATCGTGATGATATTCGACCACTATTTGCTGAATTGATATAAAGTTAGAAAAGCCACACAGTAGAAGAAAAACGAAGGTTGCGACAAATTGTTTTCTTCCACGACAAATTCGAGGTAGGTATTCGACAATTAATGCAATAGAAAAGCAGTCAATTACGAATGCGCTGTTGCCAAAAATGCGATAATTCGAGAAATATCTCGAACTCGCGGGAAAAAACGTAAAATAAACAAGAGGGAATGGATTTTTGTGTGTTTTTTTCACTTCTTATGGACTTCGACAATTACTCTACAATTATTTATAACCATTGTCACGATATTTGGAAGATATTGAGAAAGTGGTTCTGCTAACTTAACGTCAAGTTATCAAAGAAGAAAAAACTAAGGACGCGACAATTTTTTATAAGCTTTTATTCAGTTTCACCTGTCCCGGTGTCTGTCTGTCTGTCTGTAATCAAATCTTGCAAGTTAAATATGACACACTTCTAATCGTCCGATTGATTCGAAATTTTGCAGGTGTACCTAATTCTGGTGACAATGCATCATGAAATATTTTTTAAAGAAAAAAAACAAAATGGCGGCTTCAAAATGGCGGATGAGTTTTGTAATTATGATCCGATTCCATTCAAAATTAGTATCTGGGGGTATTTGGGTTCGAAAATGATGATACTTTTTTCAAAATTGGGAAATTCAAGATGGCGGCTACAATATGGCGGACGAGTTTTGTAATTATGATCCTATTGTATTCAAAATTGGTATATGGGGGTTTTCTTGGTCAGAAATTACGATTCTTCGAAATTGAGGAATTCAAGATGGCGGCTTCGAAATGGCGGATGAGTGTTGTTATAAAAGCTTGTCTTCAAAAATGTTTTTTGGGAATTAGGCTTGTTTTCTTTCACGACAAATTCTCGACAATTATTTGACAATTAATGCAATAGGTTTCAATGATTTTCTCGCAAGTGGCACTGCTAACTTTATAGACATTTTGGTTTGCTGTTGTTCAATAAAATACTATTTAACATGAGCTTGCAATACATTTATGTTTTCCTCACCTTTTGAGTTTTCGAAAAAACTTGTAGAAATGAAAAAGTTAGTGTATTCGTTGGGCTTTTCAGCCATGATTTCACTTAGAACTGACGCAGGTTGACACTTGTGAAATATCGGCAAAGTCAAAATAATACTCAGAGACGTTGTCAACGCTTATTTCTACTTCTTTGGAGATTGAATATTTGAATTGAATTCAAAGTAAATCCATGAAATATAATTCCATATCTTGCTTTTGACTCGAATACTGCATGACAGGTAGTTTTCATGGAGAATTTATCCAGATATCTTGTCATTACATCTAAACAACAAATTGAATCTAAGCTGCATCCCAGTTTAGAAATATATCCTTTCCAATTCAGAATATCATTCACATAGATTCGCAAGAACTTTGTAAATGGATTTAGTTCTTTTAAGGTTCAACTGTGACACAGGTTTCGTAGTACTACTACATTTTTATACTGGAGTATTTCAAGTTATTCCAAAAGGTATTTGAATGTCATCTGTTCAGAAGTTTTTCTGTCGGGTTACTCGAGTACTTTCATCCTTTTTCCAAAGAACTATCACACAAGTTACCGACTATTGACTATTCTGTCCGTTATTTTTCAGCGAAATTTCAACACACTATTCTTGATTTCCGTACAAGAAAATTACGTAACTGAATCTTCCAACCATGTTTATATACGTGAAATATTTCCAGTAATAATAGAGATGAAAGTTTCTTCAACATTTTATATAGATTCAGGTATATACGGCAGCGGGCAGAGCATAAAATCTATAAAACATCTCCATATGGTATATGACGCACTAGTACAACCTCAGCTGTCTTATGGTGTTATTGGATAGGGAGGCATTTTCGACTGCCATAAGAGGTGCTTAGATGTTCTGCAGAAACGTATTCTGAAAGTGATGTATGGAAAGAAAGTAACATTTTCTAGCGAGCATATCTATGAAATGTCTAAAGTACTAGATATAAGACAATTATATGCACAAAAAATAATTATCAATATTTACCAACAAAAAATAAAGTTAACACTGAAAGAACATAGCTATTCCACAAGAGCAAAACGAAATAATTTCGAAAGACCGAGAGCAGAGAAAAGAATTGGTCAAAGATATTTCACGTATATAGCGTCAAGACTGTACCCCCTTGTACCTCAAACAATAAGAGAAGTAAGAAACAAAAACAAATTCAAAATTCAATTAAAAACATGGCTTCTAACAGAGGACCGCACCTTGATCCATAGGATAGTTAATTCTACCTGATGGTGAAGATAGGAATGACATAAATCGTGAAAATTTGTTTCCAAAAAAAAACACAAATTGAAAAACATGCAATAAAGGAAAATTGTTCTACCTATGAAAAAAAAATAACCGATATAGACCAATATTACCGATATAGACCAATATTACCGATATAGACCAATATTGCCGATATATACCAATATTACCTACCGATATAGACTAATGCCAGGTATGAAGACAAGGACCACCGATCAAGACGAGGACACCGACTAAGATAAAACACCCAAGTTTGTCATTCACGTTGTTCGTTGCTATTCAATTAGAATTTAAATGTTTAGAATTCACATAGGTATCACATTTTGTTTGTTTTGCCGTTAGAATAAAATTTTTTAATTTATCAGCTGTACACAGTTATCATCTTTGATTAACTCACAGTTTTTTTTTCTGAGTTTATCAACCCTCTATTTGCATCACTGAATAAACTCATTATTATTATTATTATTCGCCAAGTCTTTGGAATAATTAAATCTCTAAACTAACATTTTCAAAATGTACAAGGGGAAATTTGTCAACATTTCATGGCCAACCGGGATACTTTATAAACGTGAATGGAGAGAATAGTGATTCAGCTTCGTGATAATTCAGATTAATGAAATAATAGATGGGAAATAAGGGGGGTAAAAACAGGCGAATGAAACAATTGATCGAACACACGGGTAGTTTCGAAACCACTTGCAGAGAGGAAAAACCAAGGAGCAACCAACAGTTGTTCGGTTCCCCAAAGCAAAAACCCTTGGCGTTACAGTTGAACAATATTACATTTAGCATTTTGGCAACAATCAATCAGAAGAGTCTTAAGTAGAGCATTCAGACGATGAGCATATAGGTGACGGACATCAATCAAGTCATTATCAGATTTCTCAGAAGGTCATAGAAAAAGAAATTTAGTGTTCGACTTCAGTAAATGAGTTCACATCGTCATTGCGTTAAAATAACCACGCTATGATTGTGTATACAGGGTGTCGCAGAAGTCGAGCACCCCATTGAGCGGATCGAAAAATATTCTAAGCCCAAAAATCCATGTCTGAAATTGTTTGATAACGTAGTTAATTTGTGATTAATTAATGAAAGTGACTAATCAGGAGCGCGCAGCAGAAGAAAAAGTAGGCAGTTGGGGACTCGAGAGTGAGACGCCAGGGCCTCTATTCTTGAAAACCAGGGAGTAGAACAATCGAGAGAACGGTGGCGTGGTTCTACTGATAATCTATAGGTGGTATTCTTGAATGTCTTTTTATCGGACGGCAATAGGAGGATGGCTCCCCGATGCTTCTACTGGGTAATTTCAGGGGATCAGCCGGGGAAGACCTATAATTTGACATTTTAGGATACATATTATTTCTTTGTTTTGCGCTTTAATTATATCTATTTTGTTGTATACGATATCCACATAGCTCGGATTAAATTAAATTAGATCACTAGTTATATCGGCTAGCCACTTCAATAATAAATGAATAAATAAATATTCGAAGATTTGTTTTGTGGGAACAAATTATGGAAGATGTTGAAGAATTTCATAACATAAGGCAGGAAGTACTTCCAAGGACAGATCCTTTCGATCGGTCCGATGAAAAATTTCGAAAGTTATTTAGACTTACAAAGCCTTTGTGTGAGAATCTTATAAATATGGTCTTACATCCACGAACCCACTAGAACATCATCATTAACAGACCAGAAACGTAAAAAAACTCAAGCAAACTAGGCTTATGATGAGACTTACAAGCATGGATTTATATTGTCATACAAGGGTAAAATACTTATTGTCAATAAACAATGACAATTTACATTGTATTATCATTGTTTAAACAATGGTATTATAATAAATTTTAAGGAATATTATTAACTTATTTACAAGTAACCTTAATGACATTGTACAATCAATGCAGTTTGTAGATACATTGGGCTATATTTCACATTTTTGTTGAGCTCCATTACTTATGATCAATTCATACATTTTGAAAATACAAACGACTGAAAACGGGATGACAATTATGACATGACAGCCTTGTCTATCGAAACATTCGTATGTATTTATGATTGGTCAAGAAATTCGGGAACGCTGTAGTATGGTTCCCCCATTTCATGCTCCTTCCTTAATGCTCGAGAATACGGAATCACGATTGTAGGGAGCAGCATTAGAGTAGAATTGAGGAATGATCCCTGGGAACGTTCTATTCTACTGCCGTCAAGAATCGACAACCAGAGCTGCTGCCTGCTTTTCACGCTGTGAACCAAAACTGGGGACTGACCGACTTGCGTCCCCTACTGCCCACTGTTTTATAGCGCGCTCCTGAGTGGTCACTTTCATTAATTAATTACTAATTAACTACGTTATCAAAAAATTTCAAACATGGATTTTTGGACTTAGAATATTTTTCACGTTTGATCCCCTGAATGGGGCGCGCGACTTTTGGGACACCCTGTATACCTTTCATAGGGTCTATTAGCTGAGCCGAACTAAATCTCTGCGGTCAGATCCTCAGGATCGTCTATATGTGGGTGGTTATACAGGGTGTCTCATAAGTATCGCACTTCCTTGAGGGGATCGAAAGTGAAAAATATTCTAAGCCCAAATATCCATGTTTGAAATTTTTTGATAACGTAGTTAATTAGTTATCATTTAATGAAAGTGACCAATCAGGAGCGCGCTACAGAAGAATAACTAGGCAGTGGGGACGCGAGAGTGAGACGCCAGTCTCGGTTTACTGCGTGAAAAGCGGGCAGCAGCTCTGGCGTCTCACCTCTCGCGTCTTCTGTAGCGAGCTCCTGATTGGTCACTTTCATTAATTGATAACTAATTAACTACGTTATCAAAAAAATTTCAAACATGGATATTTGAGCTTAGAATATTTTTCACTTTCGATCCCCTCAAGGAAGTGCGGGACTTCTGGGACACCCTGTACACGAACAGGGCCACACTCAGCTATTTGTGATATTTAATTGAATTAATTCGGGGACATCACAATATTTCGCACTGAACTCAGCTGTGATCAATTCGTTTGATTTCGTGTTGTGCCTAGTGTGCAAAAATAATTCCGAGAACGAATTTTCAAATGATCATTTCCGGGTAATTTCTTGACTGTGTGCGAAAAACAATGTCGTTGGGGGTCTGTTTTGATATGATAATAAAAATAGAAGATAATCATTCACTCGTAAAACAAGCACCGTCCATGCTATGAGAACTAAGCTTGGCTAGCATGAAAATATGAAATAAGAAATCTTTGTTTCGATATTTCCGTGAAAATGTATTTTTATTCCTCCTATTGTTCTTTCCTTCACCAACCATAGCTCACAGTAAATATGGTGATATAAAACGCTCTTATAACTTTGAAAGAACATTCAAGATATTAACATTTCGACATGAACAATATTTGCCGGTTTTAATTGACCGAAATCGCATGTCTACTATCAAATTTTCTACCGGCACGAATTTCGGCGCGAATACAATCTCGACCAATTAGGTTCGAATAAACTCCTGCGCCGGCGTGCCGAGCCTGACATGACGTCATGTCTACTACTAGCGCGTGCGCAGAGCGTCGCGACGACGTCACGCTCACCGATCAATACTTGGCACTAGCGGAGTAAGGCTTGAGTCGGCGGGTCGAAGAAAAAACCGCCTCGGTTAATGTGTGACAAAAATGGCAAGGGGTGTTTTTTTACGAGAAAGGTAAATGAAATCGTGTGTGAAAAAGGTTGCTTGGAATATCTGCCGGGTAAGAATGGTAGATGCCTGTCAGAATATGCTTTTTTTCGATGTTCGATGTGTACATTGGTTAGGTTGATTCCCCACTAGTTATTCTGTATACAGAGGATTGTGGGGACGTTTTCATGCTAGGATTTCCAGGCAATAACCCCTGCAATGTTTTGATTGCTGAAATGGTCACCGAAAATTGAGTATCGAATGCTGTATCGTTATAATGTTGTGATGGCTTATCGTTTAGTTTGACTATGATTAGTACCTACATAGATACTTACCTATGAAAAATCAGGCTTTGGATTCGAATCAACAATTTTTGATAGGAGAAAATTTTTCGAATGGTGGAGACCAAAGTGGATTTTAATTAGCCTTCCCAAACAGAGCACTAGATTTCCCGTAAGTGTTAACTCCTGGGCGGGGAAATGCTACCTGTCAACATCTAATAGGAGTTTATTCACTTGATGCTACAGAATTTCGACCGAGAGAGACGAAATTTATGTTACTGCTATAGATTATAATGAGGAACGAGATTTTAGAACACAAAATAGTGGAATGGATTCAATTATTCAAAGGCATATGAGTATCTGCTTTGGTGGAGAACCATTCTCAAATTTTCATTTCATCCTCAGGACTAATTCAGATTATTTCCAAATAAATAATATAATATGAAGGCATTCAGCACCATTTATGTTGATCTTTCGTGTCGAATATTTATCAGTAGGTTTCGAACTGAAAGAGTTGCTCTACTTGATGATTTCGATATATTCTGTGATGATGAGTTTCGTTTAAACGCTGGTTATTGTTTAGTCTCTTATTTATTAATTATTTTTATTGAAATATTCATTAGGGCTGTTGAGACTCATCGGACAGAAAATTTGGTTCAGTTGAATAGATCAAACTGAATCGACATAAAGACATTAGGTAGGACCAAAGCCATTTTTTTAAAACCATTATAGTTTTTGACATAGATTTGTCAGATTAGTTTGTTTTGTTAATCTTCAGACTTGCTGAAATAGGAAAGTATGTTGGATTTTCAATCTCTTTTAGCATATTTTCGATAGACAAGTTTCACTCATTACCTTTCGTAGTTACCTAGGCAGCTATGAAAGTGAAATTGTCCCAGCTTGAAACAGTTGAAAAAAATGTGATGAAAAATTTTCGACAATTCTAACAACCACTCAAATTTTGTCATTTTGTGTCATATGAAACAATTCTACCCAATCATATCAACATTAGTATGAATGCACTAATCAAAGAGAAAATTATCAGAAATACAACCCCTAAATTTGGGGAATATTTATGAAATTTTGCTGCGAACGGGAATGATAACTAAAGGAGCATAGAAGCTTAGAACAATTGGCCTTGAAACCAAAATATTGGGCGGTCGAGATGAGTAAAAAAGGAGAGACCGTATTTAGAGAAGTGAAGACAATGTTGAACGTTTCGTGCAAACTCTTATCAGAAAAGTACTATAATATTGTGATTGACCCGTCTAACAATATAGTATTCAAATCCCGAGATGCAAGCGATGCGATGAGGAAGAAACTACAAGCAGATCCATAGAAACATAAGTCCATTTAAGATTCGTTAAATTTCTTTGGATTTAACAAAATAACAGTGTTATGGAATTCCGAAAGTCTTCTGCGTGAATTTTTCCATATTACTGCAATAAAATTAGCTTGGGGAGTAGGAGAGGCTTGAATGGGCGCCCGCAGAAATTTTTCTCAGGGGGGCCAATTTTTCCCTGCCCTTTGGATTAAGAAAGTAAATTGAGGGTGTTGAGCTGAAAAACGATAAAGCCATCAAAATCTGAGGTTGTACTTTCACTAACTGTACTTTCAATAAATAAATAAATGTTTCGTTGTGTTGAATTGAACATTTTTCTTTCAAAATTCTTGACCTGGGACGGGGTGGTTTTTGGTTTTCTGGGAGTCGTATAAACCTGGGCTCACACCCACAATGTTCTGGTTTTGGGTTCAAGAGAACGTCGTATAAGTACAGAAATTCAAAGAGACCGATAGATTTAATTTGTTCTTCTATATCTAGAGTGATATTCATTGGACCCAATTCATACGTGAAGAACCAAACCTTTTTCGAAATACAAATCAGGTTAAAAAAAATCACATTCAGTGTACGCTAATAAACGTATTCCATCTTGGATTGTAAATAATATTTTGTTGAACTTGAGATATTTAATGGCCGGCAATTTATTATTTATCGTTTTTTTCGGCTGAAAGGTTGTTGGGAATGGATCAATTGTTCACCTCGAAACTTCAGGTCAGCAGTTAACACTTAATAATAGCAGCTATTACAGGTACGGGTTTCCACTATAGAGTATATTAGGCTCTACTAGAATTATTGATTATTCTTGAGAAATCTTGGCATTTCGCACCTACTTTCAGTTCCCCGAAATGGAAGAGTTAATCATGATTATGATTCAATTCTCATACACAAAAATTCACCAGATTTGGAAATACCCAACCGTAATGCTTATTACCCAACCCCTCTATTGGGTGAATTGATTTGAGCTGTTATGTTGACTTTCCTTGTTCAACAGCATGTTTTTGTTTAATATCCCCATGTTCATGAACTGAATAGATAATGATCTTTATTATCAAGGTAGGACGTAGGTCCCTATACATACTTGTATTGATTGAACGTCGAATAAGCTTTTACACCCTTTGATTCAAGTATTGAATTTCAATCTCATTTTGACGAAAATAGCCTTGGTAAAGTTCATTAATCAATATGTGAAAATAAAAGAAAAAATCGTCTTTGCACACCATCAGAAAATAGGCAGCTATTGTTGAGCTGTAACTTTTCCTAATCACTTTGTAGTTAATCGTTTCATTCAAGGTTGAATGATTTCAGTGAACCTATTGATCCAAGCTATTATTTAATGACGACTTTCACTGAAAGCATGTGAATTAGCTTGGGAAATTCGGAGTCAATATGTTATTTCGACAATGTAGATTCACCAAATTATAACACAGGGTCCTGCCATAGTCTTTCTTACATAGCTGCCAAACCAGACAACTTGAAAATTTTATTCGAGAACAGGTTTCTTGTATTTCTATTTCTTCATATCAAGAAATCATTTTCCGATGTACAGGGTTTTCCCAAAAAAGATTCAACAAACGTGTATTGTTTTAAATGGATTACCCTGAATATTTTAATGTATTTTCAAAGACCTGCGCAATCTTTATTGAAACGTGAAATCTCAGAAATATTTTGCTAACTGTACAAATCTTATTCAGAGAAAACTGTAAAAAGTTGAACGCAAAGCATTCACCTAAATGACCTAAAACGGTGGCGAAAACAAGACGTAACACAAATGTGATACGAATTTTTGGTAACTGAAAGATTAATAGAGACAATAGAGTAATCATATCGAAAAGGTACATCTGCCATAAACATGATGTAAATGTAACAGCAACACCCTATTTATTCAAAATAATTAAATAATAAAAATAATTGAGTGCTTCACATTTTTTCAGAAACAATCTTGGGGATATTTGCACTCCTAGGTCTGGCAAATAGAAATATGATAGATGATAGAAACAATGGAACCTGCTGTAAAAACAGAATCAGCGTTCTTTCTTTTGTTCCACTGTTGCAAAACGAAATTTTTACAATGAGGGATTTTGGACATTTAAACATTAATTTGTGACACTCTTTCTGTCAACTAATTTGACAATCAGGCTATAACTCAACAATCGCTGGAAGTGATTGCGCATATCACACATAAAATCAGAGCAGCTTTAAACGGAGAACTCAAATATGTCTATACTAATATTATGAAGAGGAAAGATTTGTATTTTTGTTTGTTTGATACGAATAGGCTCAAAAACTACTGGACCGACTTCAGAAATGCTTTCACCCTTAGAAAGCTACATTATCCCTGAGTGACATAGGCTAGGTATACTTTTTACCCGAAAAAGCTAAGGATACCTACTATATAACTTCAATAATTACAAAAAAATCAGCCATAATCAGCTATTTTTACGTGCGCTGTAAAAACCGTAAGACTTACGTGGATACAATGTATGACGGAAATGTACCTCTTAAATAGTTCTACAAAAAAGTCCGCGATAGCATATATCTATTTCTCAAGATTGACTTGCTATTATTTCACATCATACAATTACAACCAGCACATCAAAAGATATGGCAGGTTGAAGATGAAACCGCCGCGTGAAACAAATTTCTCACCGGGCGAAGCTGGGACGGCCTGCTTGTATTATATATGTCGCAGTCGGATTCTAAAATCCGTCAGTTTGCGAAATGACTAGGCAGTTTGTAAACTGACGAACGTTTTCTAAAACGCTCTTGAAATGAAGATCGTTTTACAATCGGTCTGATATTTTTAGTCAGTTTGTTAACTGCGAACAACGCATCCGACGGATTGTCAAATCATTTGAATCGTATTATGAAAACGTTTCGTGTCTTGATGCAAATCGAATATCTGTTATATTTGTATAATTAGCTGTACTTCATTATTCTGGATACAGAAATAATAAAAGAAAAATAATATTCACACTTATTATTTTAATATTTTATTATCGACAAAATCACAAAAGACTTGCTTTTGTGATTTTGGGAATTTCTGAAATAATGCCGGAATAATTTCGCTACCGATTGATTTGCTATTCCAAACAACATCATTTAAAAATCTAAAAAACTGAATAATAATATCAATCATTGTCCAGGTATTAATTTTTATATGAGAAAATTGAAGAATCTAAAAACCACATATTTATGAGTAAATTATTACGCCGAGAAGCGATTCCACCAAAAATTAAGTTTCCATAATACCTATCTGTGACAAGAACCGTTCTGCTTTTTCTCTGTATTTTAAATCAATCAATAAATTATCAAAGGACATGTTCAAATGAACTTCACAGAAGAACAAATGAGCAATAACAAATGAGCAATAACAAAATTCATTCGCAAATCCCTATTATAGGTTAGGTTACTCAACAGAATAGTAATTCTCTAGTTCGTGATAAAAAATATCCTTCTCCACGGGTTTCTCTAAATTTTCCATATTGAAAGATTTAAATATGTCGTAATTTATAAAATTGCTTGAACGTCACCAATTGCACATAAAACTGAAGTAGTTTCAGGTGGAACGTTTTAAAGGGTGTAGGATATGACAATCCGTCTGATACGTTATACGCGGTTTACAAACCGACTGAAAATTTCAGGCCGATTGTAAAACGATTTGTATCTTGAAAGCGTTTTAGAAAACGTTCGTCAGTTTACAAAATGACTAGTCATTTGGCAAAATGACGGATTTTAGAATCCGACTGCGACATATATATAGGAATGAGGTAGTTGACTGTATTATTAATATTTTGAAATTTATTTGGGATAGCAGTCTATTTAATAAGTGTACTCTTTTTTCCTTGAAAACTCAATCACCAATTTTTGCATCCGAATTTTTCTTCGAAACATACCCACCTTTACTCTATTACATCTACATTCAAAAATCTCATGTTTCGTAAGATAAGTTTATATTGTACCATTTCATATTTCAACATTGTTTTTTGTAGCATCTCCTGAAGAAGAGATAAATAAATCTTGAAAGCTCGAGACGTAAGGAAAAAAGAGTACACTTATTGAATAGACTGCTATCCCAAATAAATTTCAAAATATTATACAGGGTGGCCATTTGAAAACGAAACAGACGAGATTACAGACGAAATAAATTTTTTCGATAGAAATGCTCGGACAGGTCGATTTCTGTTTCGCGGGGGACAACTTAAGATGTAGGTTACGGACGCATAGCGCTTCAAACCTTGCTACTACAACCCTCACCCCCAATTTTTGAATAGGGAAGATGGGGTGAGTGATACCTCATTTGAAAGTTATTTTTATACTGATTTCAGCACATTAATTGTTTTTTCATTTTATGCATTAGTTCTCGAAATATTCTTAACTAAGTATTTGAAAATGAAGTGGTGTTTTCATGGCACTTGTAGTGTTTTTTTGTGAAAAATCGACATTTTGAGCTTCAGAACAACCATAACTGTGGCTTCCTTCCTCCAATCCACTGACATAGAAATCTTTAATCAAGATGTCGAACAAACAAAGCGTATTGCGAAGGAGCTCAATCTTGCTGAAACTCAATTTAAATTATCTTCGATATAATTTGCAGTATTTCCAATAACATGCGGTAACACTTGATCGATAGAAATCTCCAAAAAGTCCAAATACGTACATATCTCTAATCAGATTACCAGGTAAGAAAATCAAATCATAAATGATGCCACAGAAATATTCCAGTCCCAATTCGTGAAACGATTTCCGACTTAATTATGAAGTGTTTTCTCAGTTGGCTTCAATAATGTTTTCATTTTGTTGATTATTGAATTAATATTTCTTTCAAAAAAATGAGTATCGATAATTTTTTATTTATTACGAACAGATCATTAAGTTGGCTTACTGGTTCTTTGACATGTGAATTATTCTTAGTTTTGAATCGAGACTTGTATGTGTTCTAACTCATTGTTCGACATGGTTTATTCAATTGCAGAGCGGGTGGAAATAATTTCACTTTTTTTGCAAACAATCAATGTGCGAATAGAACCGCAGAATTCTTCAATCAACGACATTTAGATAAACATGTTAATAGGAAGTATGTTTTGAAATTAGTGTCAAAGAAACCGGGTCCGTGGCTAATGAAAAACGAAACATGGAAAGAAATGAAGCAGCTGAAGTAGCCGTTCTTGGACAGATTGCTCTGAATCCAATGACGAGTACGAGGCAGCTAGCACATGAATCTGGTTTTACACGAACTCGAATTGCAAATATTTTGAAGCATCATAAATTCCATCCTTACAAAATCCATCTTTCACACGCACTGAACGAAGATGATTTTGACCGTCGCACAGTGGGGCAGAATACCTTGAAACCTGGCATTAAATATTTAGGTGTTTGTTTAGTTCAAAAATACAATATATAATTATTTTATATGTTAATTTGTAAAGATAAAAGTCATTTTGGATCCTTCAAATATTTATTAACCTCTGAATGAACGTATTCACACATCATAACACAATTAAAGACCTTTTGGATGATGATTTCGATTCATTATTCGGATAAATCGGAAACACTGGAATATTCTGATGACTCCAAGTCTTCTTCTCAAATCCTGTAGTAGGACGCTGCCAAGGGCGGATATAGCTGTTTTTCATGGGAGGGTTAAGAACGATCTTGAGGGAGGGTAATAACGATTGAAAACCATTAAATCAGGTACACAATGTATGAAATATTGTATGTGCACCTAAGGTCTTCGATAATCATCGGAGGGGGGGGGGGGTAGTTACCCCTCGTACAACACCCACCCTGATCGTAAATCTGCCCTTGACGGAGGCAACAGTTTCTGTAACACGTATATATTATTTGGATAGCAGAGCTTCTTTTCTGCTTGGACAGTCTTGTACGAAGGGAATATTTGAGGAGCACTATCCCTCACAGCTCCATATTGATGTTGAGATAACTTTGCTGTTATCAAAACAGTTAGACTCTAGAGCATCTTAGCCAGGCATAGATTTTGGTTGTGAGTCTAACGAAGATATGAAGGCACTTCAATAATTAGTGACCCGTTGTGGAGACGTAGAAGTTATTTATTTCATGAAGAATTTTTGATGCATGTACTTACCTTAGACTGACCTCAGACTCATCTTTGTTGCATATGTTAATACATATACGTGAGTCGTATCCTTAAGTTCTTATGTTTTAAACCGTTTTGTTTTCTCATCTCTCTGAGCGATCATCAAAGGTAACTTCAGGACGACCAAGCCTTTTCTCAGTTATACTAGGAAACGAATTCGACCTCTCCAGTCATTCTTTTTTGTAATTTTGGAAACGTACCACCATTCGTCGTGCTTTTGTGTAACGAGAATCATACTTTGTCTTCAAATATAAATTTTTTTTCAGAAGCTCCTTCTCCTGCTTTGCATTACAATTCGTACGTTTTTTTCATTTCTTCGTTCAAATAATAATTTTTTTTTCAATTTAACTGTTTCCGCAACTCCTCATTATATCTATGAGCTCTTTTCCTTTAAAAAGCATTGTGCTCGAAGTCGTTACTAAAGGAGAAATAAATTTAAAAGAAATAATCGATTATCAATGAGTGCCCACCTCGCTGTCTAAAATTGATTTTTCTGAAAAAAGGCAGAATATGGGCAACAAATTTTCATGGTTCTGAAATGAGCATGGATCAAGTTTCGCAGGAATGTAAATATCAAACTTTGGACGGCCTTGGAACATAACTAAAAACCTTCATGATTCCGAGAATACGATAAAAATTTAAAGATTCAATCATAGACAACATCAACATGAATCAATTATTATTCTATGTAAGTTTTTATTCATCCAAAGTTCTTAAATTATCTACACATACCTGAACTTGAAGCTGCCATAAAAAAAACTCGTAACAATAGTGATCTGTTAACAGAGTGACGTTGTAAAACTACAACAATTACGGAAAAATTTTGCAGGCGTTTCGACTTGGCCAAAAAAGTGCTACAAAGAAGAGCTGTCGGGAGCGCAGTTTGGATCAGGAAGGGTTAGTATTGTGCTTTTTTGTCGCTTACGGTAGTGATCTGTCGCTTTTAATTTTTGATTTAATGCCAGGTTTCAAGGCATTCTGCCCCACTGTGCGTCGTGTTGAATTTTGTGATACAATGAGTGAACGAGTAACTGCTAATCCCAATTATCTGTACAATGTTTGTTTCTCCGATGAGTGTTCGTTCTTTCTAAACGGCACAGTAAATCGACACAATTGTCGTTATTGGGCCGATGCTAATCCGAGATTGTTCCACGAAGTTTATACTCAACAACCACAAAAACTCAATGTTTGGGCTGGAATATTTGGTGACAACATTGTCGGCCCGTTCTTTTTACCTGGTAATCTTACTGGAGATATCGTCGTGTTCCGGAGAAAACTACGTAACTCTTCGTTAATTGAATGGAGTTACGCAATTTTCTCCTGAAGGCGACGATATGTATTTGGACTTATTGGAAAATCACATTGATCCAATTTTGACGGAAATTATTGAAAACAATGCTGGAAATTATGTGGAAGATCAGATTGTGTTTCAGCAGGATGGAGATCCTCCACACTACGCCTTACCAGTTCGAGAATATCTGGATCAAAGATTTCCAAATCGGTGGATTGGAAGAAGGGGTCCCACTGAATGGCCAGCCAGATCGCCAGATCTGTCATCACTAGATTTCTTTCTTTGGGACAACTTGAAGAGTAAAATTTACTCTACACAGCCCGATTCCATAGAAGATTTAAGAAGACGTATAGTGAACGAATGTCGTCAAATCACTCCAGAAATGCTGCAAAATGTGCGCCATCGTTTCGAACAAAACTTATTTCATTGTATGCAAGCTAATGGTGAACAATTTGAATATTTAATTAATTGATGTGAGTTTTTGATAAATGATTTAAGCCCGCAACGGACGGCGAGCGATATATTATATCTCATATATTACACCAATATCGCTCCTTATGAAAATGCACCAAGCCCCGCGGACGACGCTATAATATATATTCCGATATTACGATATTTTTCCATACTAAAATGACATATGTCAATGCAAAGCTATAATATATATTATACGAGTATTATCGCTCGCCGTCCGTTGCGGGCTTTACTCTACTTTGAAAAGTCTTTTTTCTGAGATCAATACTTCAAATCGTTCTGATACCGTACAGTTGGAGAATGATTTCAGTGAATAAAACAGCTAGTCGAACATCTGACCCTAGTAGCATTAACACGTACGTTATGACACGAAATGTCAATTATTCGCAAAAAATTAATTTAAGTGATGAAATTAACTAACGCATGAATATTTCGAGAACTAATGCATAAAACGAAAAAACAATTACTGTGCTGAAATCAGTATGAAAATACCTTGGAATTGAGGTATCACTCACCCCATCTTCCCTATTCAAAAATTGGGGGTAGGGGTTGTAGCAGCAAGGGTTGAAGCGCTATGCGTCCGTAACCTACATCTTAAGTTGTCCCCCTCGAAACAGAAATCGACCTGTCCGAGCATTTCTATCGAAAAAATTTATTTCGTCTGTAATCTCGTCTGTTTCGTTTTCAAATGGCCACCCTGTATAGGTATATAAGTATTCGGGGTGTTACATTCGAAATAACGAAGTTTACATTAGTTTCTGGTAGAACCGGAAGTAGATTTCGCTTGAAAATATTCCACAATTTAAGCTCATGTATGGGAAAGGGGGGCAAAAACGGGTATCTAAGAAAAAACTGCAATAATTTTTATTTTATTCATGTTTATTGATTGACATTTTACTTGTTTATGCCGTAGCATATGAGCCAAACAGTGAAATGAGTTAAACTTATAAAAAAACAGTACAAGATGAAAAACCAACAAAAAGAATCATATTCTATTTTACGGTTCTGCCCCGGGGTACTGCGTATTATTCACAGTTAGCCCTTTCCAAAGACATTCCATTCATTCTTTTTTCAACCTTATCTTCAAGAGTTGATTAGGAAACATTATAATTATTGTCTGCTTTTTTCTAGACCATCGTTTTAGAAACAACTTCCATAATTGCTTTTTCCATGCCATCCGTAGACCAATGTTGACGACTACGCACCATGTAACTGTGAAACTGCGAAACACTCTAACAAATTTTTAAAAATTTAATGCATTGGTCAATATCCATCTGGGGCATAAATGGGTACCGCCTGGTTGTGCCCCACGTGGGTTTTCCGGTTTTGCCCCAGAGCTTATATTTTAATCAATCTTGAATAATAAGAAACACGTGAGAAAAATTAGGCTTATCTAAAGAGTTTCATACAGCCAAACATACATATCACATTATGTATTGTCAATAATCGTAGAATAAAGTTAAAAATACAGAATATTGGTTTTGTATCAAAATTCTTTCTTCGAATGAAATTTGATGATGATTTTTTCAATGAAATTTAAATGACTATTCCACTCTTTTCATTTTTAGTGAGGAAGTTTCCGTAGCAACGTTCGTTTCATCCCGAAAAAATTTTCAAGCCGACTAAACCAACATGTTGGTTTTTCAGCGACAAAATTTTTGACGTTTCTCGAATTCATGGATAGCTTCGGAAATAAATATCATAGAGAGAACAAACAACGTTTAGTGGTTTAGTTAGTCTACGATGAATTCTAATTTGCCAAATAGCGCAATACGCGTCAAATGTGAACATATTACCCTATTTTCTCGTGGAATAGTCATGCCGAATTCCACTCGAGATGAAATTTAAGCAGGTAAAATTTCTCTAGTGGTATTGCATATGATAAAAATTACATAACATTCAAAAATGAATGGCATGAATTGTTGATTAAAGTGGACATAAAATGGTAGCTTGATGAACGTTGACCTAATGCAGAAGAGCACTTGTTCCTGTCCAATATTTGATTCAAAATATTGCGTATTCAAATTTTTTTCATGAAATTCACAACAATGAGATTTTCGAAATTCCGCAAATCGAGTCAAATGAAAAATTCCAAACCTCATATGCTATCGCATTATTTTATACCATATAACAATTTTCTACAGATGAGTGCCGATTGCACAAAAGCCATAACAAAAATGTTAATTTCAATCAACTGGGCAATTAAATTGTACAAAAAATCCAACAATTAAATGGCCCAGCCATTTGGAGCAACGAGTGGAAGGATTGGGTTTTAGCATTAACTGGAGCCTCGTGCATTTGACAGACTGCAGAATTTAATTATTATCCCGAATGGAGGGACTATAAGAGCACATCATTGAGCATGCACGTGTAATTAGAATTGGGTCGAAAAATGTCAATTTAATCCATGGCTTGCTTTCAGGCATTCGGATTTGTATTAACTGTTAAACAGTTTATTCCTAATGCAATTATTTGGGCTTCTTCCATCGTCTGCAGGATTGATTCTACAAGACATTTACCTATTGTGAGGTATGGACCTTCTCAGAGCATCCCTCAATGAAGAGTTCTAATTGAGAAACTACCCAATCTATACTCAATTCACTTTTATAGTGTATCTCGGTTGGCCATGACATTCTGACACATTTCAGCGTGTTCATTGTGAAAATGTTATAGTCATTTTCCAGTCAGATAACTAAGCAACGTTGTCCTTTCTAAATAGTGGTATGAGTTATTACGTATTTATCAAAACGTCTATTTACTTTGGGAAAATAATGAATTTGAGAACATTTCATAATTCCAAAACCTGGTGAATGTGTAAGAAACTTTTTTCTCTGTTAATACTGGAAATATTTAAAGTATATTAACATTAACATGGTTGGAAGATTCGGTTATGCTTTTTTCTTGTACGGAAATGAAGAATCGAGTGTAGAAATTTCACCGAAAAATAATGGATAGAATAGTCCGTTACTTTGTGATGGTTCTTTCGAAAAAAGAATAAAAACACTCGAATAACCCAACAGGAAAACTTCTAAACGAACAGAAGGACCTATGGACTTCCCCACTTTTCAAAATTCTCAAGAAATAAGCCTACAGAAGACATTTAAATAACTTTTTGCACAACTTGAAATACTCCGGTATGAAAATGTAGTGTTACTACAAAACCTGTGTCACAGTAAAACCTTAAAAGAACTAACTCCATTCACAAAGTTGAAAAAAGTAATCAGAAATTAGCATTGGCAACACCTCTGAGAATTATTTGACATTTCACGAGTACCAACCTGAGTCAGTTTAGTGCATACTTCGCAATAAATAGGCTCAAACATTCTACGCCTCGTAGTTTTCTCATTGATATATATTATGGTCTTTTTTACAGACATCTTGTATATAACATATACAGGGTGATTTTTTGAAGTGTTTCATTAGACGTATTCGAGGAAGGAATTGCGATACCAATTCAAAATCTTGTATTTTTGTTTTAGAGCACCTGAACTCAATTTGTAAAATATTTTCAAGCGGGATCTACTTCCGGTTCTACCGGAAACGAATGTGAACTTCGTTATTTCAAATGCAACACCCTGTATATCTATACATATTTGAATTCTTCTTTTGATTCTGCATTGATTTGATATATGATATGCGCAACCACATCAAGCGATTGTTGAGTTATAGCCTGATTCTCAAATTTTTTGACAGAAAGATTGCCACAAATTAGTGTTTATATTTCCAAAATCCCTTATTGTAAGATTTTTTTTTCGCAACATTGGAACGAAAAAAAGAACGCTGATACTGCTTCTTGTATAAATTATGAGGAAATATTATACAGTATGTCTCAAACAGGGCTTCAAAGTTAGCCTCAACAAAACTGTGAAATCTCATTTTTTTCAAATGGGAACCATGTAATTTTGTAATTCTGATCGATTGCTCGTCAAAAACTAGCTAGAGTGTTCCAAACATTCCATGTCTTTAAAATCAGTAGTTTGCTGTTATCGAATAACTACAATATGCAATGCATCCAAATAAAATGATATCTATTTTTTTCTAATTTGATTTTTGCAATTACTGTGAGAATGATTATATTTTTGTGAATAGAGAATGGAGCGTCATTGCAAACGATATATCTAAGCCCATAATCCAAAAACAAAATTGGGTGTTGTACCTATCTTTCGAAGGGGGTTGAAAGTAGGGTTAGCATTTTTACAAAAAACAATAACAATTTGAAATTTAAATTTGTCGCAGTAACCAAGATGATGAATTCATTCCATTTGGCTTTTCCACACTGTAAAATAAAGACGTTTATGTCGATAGATTTGAAGATACCTAGATAGGTAGATAGAAACAGGTCAAGATTCAAACTTTTGTTCGAAGCTGGATTTACTTTGATGCAACTGACACCTTCTGAGAAAGCTTTCATTAAAGCAATTATTGGTTTTGCCATAAAACCCCTGATTGATTTATATTTGTAGGATAATGGACGAGAGACATTGGACTTCACAGCCTCTCCGCTACGAGCACCGCCTAATAGTTCGGCGGCCGCCCCTAACAATCGGTCCAATCACCCCCCAATGGTTATACAGGGAGACTTCAGAAAGGTGAGTCTATCCACGCAACCAAAACACGTCAACAGAGATATCGAATATTTTCAATAGGAAATAGTAATTTACGTAACAGGTCCGGAAAATAGGGTTTTTTGGACGAATAGACAAAATTCTAGGACGAGCCGGAGGCGAGTCCTGGAAGTCTGTAAGTCCCAAAAAACTTTTTTCGGGAGTGTTGCGTACAATATTTTTTCGGCGACCGTGAAGAATTATACAAATCAATGAGACGACACATTTCTTTATTATACATTTTGATTATTATTTGAATTGAACAGAACTGTCATCCGTTATTTCGTTGCTATTGTGATGATCATCACAATGACAACAACGACGTGAGTTTTTCCGGCCTAGTCCGGAAAGTACGTACTTCCCGGACTAGGCCGGGAAATGTTACTTTCTAAAAGAAAAGGCTTCCGGGAAGTGGGTACTTCCCGGACGGTTGCCGAAAAACATTTTTGTCATGCCCATTTTTTTCCGAATGTATCAGAATAAAAGAATATTTGTGATTATGATTATTAATTCCGGTAGCTCAGTTTTAATTTAAGAGAAAAGCGAACTGTATTTTAGCGTTCTGAAGCTGGAGCGATGGCGAAATGTTGTAAAAACAGTCATAAATCATAAAAGTATCGGTCAACAGTGATGGCTTACCTGACCGTCAGCTTTCAAAGACGTAGGGCAGCTCTGCTCCAAATCCCAGCTCTTCTCAGGGACCCTTGGCTGCTGTAAATCAGCTCCTATCTTCAGATTTCTGGATGCGTTGTTGAAACCACAAATTCAGCGAAAAAAACATTATCAAAGCGACGTTCAATGCGAACGTTGTCAAAAGCGGATTATATCAAAATTATCGAAAATATCAAAAAGGTAATCAGCGTGCGAGAAATAACTTTTCACGAGGAAAATTAGCAATCAATTGTTAAGCGAAGAAGAAACGACAATATGCGTTTCGTTGCGGAGTAAGATGAAGCCATCAATGTTGACTTCGTTTACGCGTAAGTTAACGACATTTAGCCATCGCTCAAACAACATTTATATCATGACGCAACAATGATTATGGTCGATTGAACAATTTCATCTAATAATATCTTTTTCTTGAAAGGTATCTGGAATCAGCAGTGAGATATTCAAGCAGATAGAAACGGTAGAGAATGATCACGACCCATCGACAGCAGCGGCACTGGAGGTAGGTTGAAGCTTATAGTGTTAGTGTAGTACTTTTCCTTTTTTTTTATTTAAAGTTCATTGTGCTTCGATTTCGCAGTTCATTAGCACTACGGGACGGTTTCATCTCATTTACAGTTTATAAGTCAAAAATGTATATCAAACTAAATACATTCAAATTGTGTTGATCAAATTGACGAGTTGCAGAAATTTGATGGTATTTTCCAGTTTTTCGGCTTCTTGTCCTAGGGCCTGTTGTACTTTTTCTCTTACGGACAGATTCAGAAATATTTGGAAATGAATTCGAAATTCCAGAAGTAAGACTTTTTCAAATAACAGCAGTATCAATTCGGAAACGTAATTTATAACTATTGAAACCCCGCGTTTTAGGAGTGGAAATAACGCTCAACATGAGAAAGTACCGCAAAAAAATTAAATTTATGAAAATCACTCAAACAAAAAACTGAAGCTTGTCATATATATTTGAATGAAGTCAAAATTTTTTTTTCATGATGCAACAAATAATTTTTCCAGTAACCGACAAATTTACTTTTACTTGGTTAGAGAAGGTTTATTATACTAACTGACAAAGAAACTGCTACACGCAGAAGGAGCTGTTTGAATTTTTATTTTTTTTCGGTAAAACATAGGTAACTAATAGGTATCGCAAGCAGTAAATGATTAAGTTTGGAGAAAAAAATCTTGAGGATTTTTTCCTGTAAATATTTTTTGTTCTTTTTCTTCTTGTGCGGCGCCTTTGGTCGGCCGAACGTAGGCCTTATGGCCCATTGTTCATACCGCATATGTATGATACTAGAGAGACTCAGACCCGAAGGCACGCTGACAAGAATGCCGCGAGCCGACAAGGAGGAGTCCCTCTCACCATAGAAATGGACGGTGTGGGGTTCCCTAGGTGTGTTAACCTTAGTGTAGATAAGTTGCCGCACGTGAACAGTATATGCTCCGCCGTTTCATCCGCGTTCTTGCACCAACGGCACAGGAACACTTAGTTAGACCCATTCTTTTTAAAAGTTTGTTAAACAGATGGCCAGTTGGAGCACTAGTCACCAGAGACAATTGCTTCCTCTCGAGAATCAAGAGCTTTTGGACCTCCGGCTTCGGAGAAGGCTCCTTGATCAGGAGTCTCGACTTCCTGAGATCCGTTCTCGGGTTCAACTCAGAGGAGAATTTCTTATCAATCCATCTCTTGAAGAGGTTTTTGATATGTGTATGATAGATGGGAAGCGCGGGTTCCGGCCCAGCAAACGTCTAGCGAGCCCCTTCTTTGGCTAAGTTATCTGCTTTCATGTTACCAGAGATAGACGCATGCACCAAGTTCGAGGTTTCTTTTATATCAGAGAGGGATTTCAATGTACTCTGACTGTCGCAACATATGTATATGCGTTTCCCCGAGTATCCTCTGTGGATACTCTCCACAGCACATACGAGGACAGCATATAGCTCTGCTTGTGCTATTGAGCAGTTTTTTTCTAGAGGAATGAACCACTTTGTTCTCTGTCCAACAATCCCAGCACCGGCACCGGTGTTGCAAACCGAGTCGCCGGTGTACCAGGTGGGACCTCCAGGTTTTAGTAGCCTGTCTGGTTAGCACCACTGATCTCTGTCAGGGACAACTACTTTGTAGGGCTCGTCGAAGAAGAATCAGGGGCCCGCACGGTCCCCTCTGTGGAGGAAGGACGGTTTAAGGGCCTCCACCATCTTGAGAGCTATGGCGTGCCCCTGAATCCTCTGCAATCCCTCCATTGTCCCTGTTCCCAGATTCTGAGTGTTGTTTTCATAGCCACCTCTATGATGGCGAGGTGTATGGGAGGGATGTCCAACATGCACTCCATCGATGCTGTAGGAGTGGATCTTAGAGCGCTTGTTATACTAAGACAAGCTCTCCTTTGGCATCTGTTGAGGATGTTTCGGTGACTGACCTTCTCCATGGAAGTCCATCATACCACTGATGCATAGGTGAAGATAGGCCTAACGACCACAATATACAGCCAGAGTATGATATGGGATCAAAAGCACCTTCCGTGTAGACCAGAATATTACATTGGCCTTATTCGCTTGAGCTTCGATGTGTTTATCCCACAGTAGTTTGCGGTCCAGTATAACACCGAGATATCGGACCTGGTCAGATAAGGTGAGTCTTACTCCAAATGGACTGGGGAATCTGTTGCAAGGCATCCTTTTCCTCGTAAAGAGAACCATTTGGGTTTTTTCAGGGTCTGAAACGTCTGAAAAATTTTCACAAGAATATGAACATCACTTATTACCATAAGTTGGTCAAATATTCGAAGCAAGGATCGCAAGGATATCAGCCAAAAAAGTCCGAACTTCTGGCTAGAGAAAATGTTCTGAAATTTAATCATGATGCACCAAATGAGTTCCTTTCACGCATAAAATTGCATTAATGTTCGGTGTATTTGGAGGAAGCCGGCGACAAGAACTTGTGAATATGATAGTTAATGTCCAGAAAAACGGATAATTCTGAAAACTGCATTGTCGAGAGAAGTGAGAAACACACAGGCGTTCATCAAGGATTCAATTAAATTTGCTGAAAAACTGGTGTCCTACTTTATATTCCTCTCGAAAGGTGTCGCGCTGTTTTCCATTGCCGCAATAGCGCCACGACCTCGAAATATTGCGGATAATTCCGGAACTAGGACCTACAATTTTTGGTCTCGATTTTTAGTTCGTAGTCACTACACCAGGATTTCTATGCATCTTTCTTCGAACTCAAATTATAACGCCTATGTCATTTTGTGCATACTATAGGTATGTCTTTTTGTACGTATTTCTCCCACGACTGAATTGTCGTTTGAACATTTTGTCGTTTGTTGTAGTCGAGCAAATTAATTTTCAATAATGAACGAAAATCAGTTGCTACCAGAATGCCTCGTACCTATCAAACAAAAAACCTTCAGGATCAGGAATTACCTACAAGAAACCTCGTATTCCTGATAACGAACGACCTAGCAGGAAATGCACTAATTGGATATAGATAATTGTTCGGTCGTCGGTGGCCGTTACACTCCTGCCGAAACTTCCTGAAACTCGCGAAACTCTCCACATTGATTAGAAGAGTATTTCCGATTGAATTATGGAGCACACCGTGCAGCGACGTTCCGGATAACCTCAACCTCTTCAGAAGAAATTTGGCGTGTCGAGCGCGAGCAGTGCACATATGCGGGATACTTTCGAGTAAAGGGGTGCAGTTGAAAGTACATCGAGAGGGTTTGAGACTAATGAATGGGTACTTAGTGTCAAGGCTTGGGGTTTCACCCTTCGTTTTGCCGGTTGAATGAATAGCGAATTCACCTGTCTTTCGAACTGTTTATCACAGACTGTTCATCAATTAATGGGACAAGTGATACTTTTATTTGGGATCTTCTCCAATTATTTGATTGCAAAGTCCTATTTATAAACTAGATAAACTGATTTCAGTGACTAATACTTTTAGATGTTGTTTGAGGGTGTTCTTTGTAAATGTACATTCTTGAAAAGTGGCTGTAACTTTTTTCCTGTTAAGAAGTCTTCATTTCTTTGAAAACACTAATTATTTACCATTCAATGATGTCGGTATATTCTCCCAAAATAATGCTTATCAATATTCATTTATCGAACAATGTTTTATTTCCAATGGGAATCTGACACAAGAGATATTTGTGAAGGGTCTTACAATAATAGCGCAAGATTTCAGTGTTCAATAAATATTTATTGATTTGGAAAATATACATTTGGGAATTATTAATGAAACATCATGTAAATGGCCGCCACCGCTCTGCTTGCATATGCGTAGGGGAAAAGGGGGTAATGGCGGTCAGTTGAGCTCTTTTGGGAATAAAACTCAAATTATAAATCACAGTTCTATTAGGGACTAACATCACAATTCTGCATTAGGACTATTAATTGAGGTCAGAGTGATAAGCTTTGGAGTTACGATTTATTAGTAATTATAGTTTGAAAAAAAAACAGCTTTTGACCACTATTGCCAACTGGTGCCAACTTCACGCCGGCTAAAAAACAACAGTCAATATCTCAAAAACTACAAATGGTAGAAATGTCATTTATACGGCACAAATGGGCACAAATTGGGCACAAAATATTGGCATAAAATTTTTTTCAAAGTTGGATTATGTTGGTGCTAAGTGTGAAGCTGGCACCAAGATATTCAAACTGAAATAACTTAAAAACTACAAGTGATAATGAGGTCAATTAAACGGCACAAATGGGCACAAATTGGGCACTAAATATTGGCATTAAAAGTTTTTCGAAATCGAAAAATGTTGGTGCCAAGTGTGAAGCTAGCACCAAAAACTTCAAACTCGAATATCTCGAAAACCATAATGGTGCTGAAATTGATTCATACGGCACAAATTGGGCACTAAATATTGGGGATTATTTCAGAATTTGTGCCGACATTTTTTCGCCAACTTCACGCGGCCATGATATGTGGCTGCAAAACTCCTAGATAAACACATCTTCATAGAGGCTGTGGAGTTTCAAAATAAACTTCAACTGGCTATCGAAGTCTTGATCGTTATCAGGAAATAGGCATTCAAAATTCGTTATAATCTGTTTATGTTTTGAAAACCGATTCTGGAGATTTGTTATGATGCCATCCAAAACAGGAATAGAAATCGTTATTCTGTAATACTCTGAAGCAGAATATGTTTTTATTACCAATCTTTGCGTTTGTCTTGGCGGTAGTCTAGGCAATTTGATTTCAATATTGTATTCCGAAAGAAGATCTTGAGCTTTTTTGAAAATATCCATGAAGTTATCATCTGCCATACCTCTTATTTGCTCAACTTGGTCAGTTACATCATCAGCTAACTTGTATGCTTTACAGAGGTTCATATATCTACTGTCTGCAGAACTCTACTTAGAGGTAATGTGTAGGCATATATTTGCTCTGAGCACATCAGTGCTATGACAAATTTAGGGGTTTTGATGTTGGCCAGTAATCCGGATGCTTCAGTGGAGGTTTTTACATCCGTCCATTGTTCTATTGCCTCCAAAGCGGCCACTACTGGTTTGTACAGTTCAACGAACACTAAGGCTACGTCCGCACAGGCATGAGGCTTGCTTAGCGCCTAGAGGTTTGCTTAGCGCCTAGAGGTTTACTTAGCGCCTAGAGGCTTGCTTAGCGGCTTGCAATCTGGCTTCTACAAAGAGAACTGACTTCCAAAGAAAACTCTTTCTTTAGTTTATTCTTCATTATATTCCAAAACTGTAATGTTAGATCAACTGCAGTCTTCATTGTGCATACTTGTGTACATTCTATAACGTTCGTTTCACTAAGCTACTCGCTTGCTGACTCGCTAGGCGACTCGCTAGGCTCTAGGCGCTAAGCAAGCCTCCTGCCTATACCTAAAACTGCGTCGTGTCTAGCAGTCTAGCCACCCAACGTGTAGGACATAATTTTTTTAAGCTATGCCTATTCGTTCCGGGACATATTGAGTCGATTTTTAGATGCAATGCGTGTTCCCTTTTGGGAGTATTGAAGAACACGTAAGCTCTCTTTTCTGAAATCTGGTGATGATTTCTAAAATACCTTTTCAAAATATATGTGTACCTAGTCTCATTTTCAAAAGGTTGATCATTATGTTTTTGCTGGAAAGCAGAATCAATTAGGTTCTGAAAATTGACTGTATCCATGAATAACATTCAGCGCTCTAGGTCTGACTTGCAAATATGAATAAGCTTATTTCGCATTTGCGCGGCAACATTTCTCGTTCTGGCAGATGGTTCGTGATATAAAAAATTTCTGTCATGATTATAATTCTCTTTCTAGACACATTTTCTTCATTTCCTGTAAATTTCAAGCGTACTGAAATGACATAAGTACATCTGTTCTTAATGAATTTATTTTCAAAGAGTTCTGCCAACACTTAGGAGGGACGAAAAAGTTCTGTCATTATTTTTTATAGATTCAATATATTATCAATAACAATTCCTGAAAGTTTTGTGTATGATACTATGACATAGTTGAACCTAATTTTCTGGCCTCTTTGAGCGCTTATGGTGGTCTACTCCGGCCATTATGGGCTGTCAGAAATGGTTTTTATTTTCGAGCAGATATTGAATATTAAACAGGTAAATTTTGGTGAGTTGTGAAATGACATATGCAAATTGGTCACTGGCTCTTCCTCTACCGCATTTACGATTATGTTGAGTCCCGCAGTTTAAAAAAGTCGAATCTATTTTAGATTATTTCGTTTTATTCTAGTTCGGTGATATGCAGAGAATCTGAAAATCAATTTTTCTAATGAGAGAGAGAAGAGAGAACTAAACTTTATTGATCATAATCTGATTACAATCAAACGGCTATCGACCTAAGTCTTCCTGCCAGTAAAAAACATTTTCATCTACAAGAATATCTGTAATATTTTCAAGGTGTTATAGTGATTTTAAATATTCAAAGATTGGGAGTGCCGGTAGTTTTGCTTTTGCTGGTGTTGTTCTTTGGTAGCTGTGAATCAGTGGATCCATAATATTTAGGTTATTCTGGTTGGTGATGAATTTTTTGCTTAAATTTTCAAGTCTTCCTAGTATTGGTTCCACTTCTGTAGTCTTTTTCTAATGATTTGTCTGAAATTCGAAAATAAGAAATTGGTAGAACAATCATCAAGGGTTTAATGTCGATCTGAGTGGGGACCCCTCCCCCTGATCATGGTCTCATGGTCCCCTCTCAAATCCGCCAGTGTTTGATAGAAAAATAATAATATATTTATTAATCCTTCGAGACATCAATCATCATACGAATATGAATAAGACAGGTAAAAAAAGAAAATATAATAATAAACTCCAATTAAAAAGACATTACTCACGATAATAATCAGCAACATTGTGGCCATAAATAAATTCAATAATTATAGGATGAAATCTTTGTCGCTGTGGACAAGTAGAAACTAAAATAAGTTGTGCCTAATTTTTTTTTATGGAAATAAAGAATATCCAATTTGGAAACCGAGATTTATTTCAAATAATCCAAGTGGGCCTCTTGACATAATATCGAGATTTCAGTCACATGTTCGGATGTTCCCCAATCCTACAAGAAAGTATCTATTCCTGCATTTCCGAAATCAAACACCTTATTTCTGATATAAGCGAAATCGGAAATGACAAATACGTCTACACCGCGCGTGAAAATTCATATTTCCTCTACGAACACGAAGGGGATGAAAAAATGTTCCCTGTTTATATTAGTTCATTCAATATTGCCTTTTAACTGTCCAAATGAATACTTATTTAAATTTGATGGTGAATTCGGATGTTGGCCAAATGAACGTCAAAATTGGGAGTCTTTCCAGACTACCCCTTCGAGTTTGGGTGAAAACAAACATGTTATTCGGGCGCATTATTTTAGATTCCTATTGGGTAATCTGTTAGGAATGAACGGGAATATAAGAGGGGATTTTGTTCGTTCTCTTAACGGGAAGATGTAGGGAGCAAGTTCAAAGTTCGTGATTTCGAGTTATAAGCACCGATTTCTCTGAACACTTTTATGGCAGGATCTTTTTAAATTTTTGTAATTTGTCATGGCTTTGGCGACAATATTTTGTAATTATTCTGGACTCATCAGTAGCTGATTCATTTACGAATGAAACTTGGGATGAGTTCGTACCTCAGCAACAAGTCCACCTACGGTCGATGGTATGTTTGACCTTCACGGAGACTGAGATTCAACATTTTGCAAACTTGGTGCCACAATATTCTAGAGCTTTAACAAATTTTTCGAAAAAAGATACAAAATTTAGAAAAATGCATGAAATCTTCATTGGAATCGATAGTACGGTCCATATAATTCAATGTTTGAAGATTATTTCATGAAAATCTTGACCGCGGCTGCGCCTAAAATGGTCCATCTGTTTTGTACAATTATGTATAGACATGAGCCCAAACATAGTCCCACGAAAAATAGTTCAAATGCGTTAAATAGCACGATCTAGGCGCCGATTGACCGGTCCCAAACGTGAAATAAACTTGCCTCTCAAATGGTTCATTGTTTCGCGTGCTGTGTGGCATCGTCTCGTTAAAACCACATGTCATGCAAGTCAAGCTCTTCCATTTTGGATAAAAATTAAATGGATATCATATCACGGTAGCGCTTACCATTCGTTGCGATTCTCATCATCTTTGAAGAAGTACGGTCCAATGATGCCACCAGCCCATAATCCGCACCGAACAATATTTTTTCTGGAAGCATTGGTAGATCTTGCAATGCTTCTGGCTGATCTTCACCCCAAAATCGACAATTCTGCTTATTTACACAATTTTTCGATTAAAAAGTGGATCTTCCGACAACTTTTCGAGAGCCCATTCACCAAAAATTGTTGGTCTTTAATTATACATGTGTTCAAATCAAAATAAATTCTTCTGATAAGGTTCATATCGAAATCGTCAACCGAATCGATTATTTTTAACGACTGGGCTCTCCTCTTAGGTGGCGTCAATGTCTTATTCTCTTTATATTCTCTGAGAATTCTGAATACAGCTGAATCACTCACCCCTGAGGATTTTGAAACAATTCCTACTAAGTCTCTTTTCGATAAATCAGAACGTTCTTCCAATTCTTTTAGAAAAATGTTTAAAATTATCTCTTTCTTTTCAGCAGGGAAATGCGACCTTTTGGACCTTTTTCGTGGTGGTCCCCACATATCACCCTCAGATGCAGTATCCGTTTCCGAATTCTACATTGTTCTATAAACACTATATACACTTTGTCAAAAGATTTCCCAACACAATACACTTTTCACAACAAAATCTATAAACACTTTGAACAGCTAGACCTTCACAGTAGCTCTAGGTATTTTAACTAGTCTTGTCAATTGAAAACTTCGATATTTATGCAAATCAAGATGGCTTTAACCCATTAAGGGAAAGGACCCAAATCTGATGTTTCCCGGAATTACCTTGTCGTAATCTTGAGCAGCAGACAGAGAGTTTCGTACAAAATAATATAAAATTTTGGACCGAAACTAAATATATTTCGGATATTACAAGTATATGACCATTATAATTTTGAACAGAGATCTTTTAAAAGTCTTGTCAATAGAAAACTTCGATATTTATGCAAATCAAGATGGCTTTCACCAATAAGGGAAAAGGGCCCAAATCTGGTGTTTCCCGGAATTACTTTGTCGGAATCTTGCAAGATTCCGACCCAAATCTCTAAAACTCTGGGGTTTCCTGGAATTACCTTGCCGCAATCTTGAGCATCCGAAAAAGAAATTATTTAGTAGATAATCATATAAAAACAAAAAAATAAAAAAAAATAGGGCACGTCGGATATAAAATGTTTATGACAGTTGCAAATCATAACAGAAATTTTGCATTAGAGTTTCTGAGGAAAAAAGTTCTAATGTGGGAATTGCTGACTGAAATGATCGAATCATTTCTATCCATGATACTAAAATAGTATCATGATTTCTATCCAGTACCATCCACAGTCCGTTCCGAGTACGATCCATGTCAGTCTTTTATTAGGGCGGTCGAAGAGAGCGTTGTTATGAAAGTTTGACTAATAAGAGCTTTATTGTGCGGAAACCAGACGATTCTGTTTGTTTACAAAGCTCCTTCTTATATTTGAACGGACTATAAATCCTTCCGCAGAATTGTCCACGTTGTTGAGTAACACAGGTTCCATTGCTGCGAACGGCTCCAAATCGATAATTGATGGTCATCACTAACACTGGCTGATACAGCTGCGATATTTTCTTCTATTCGCACCGTACGTAAGCGTGTTGATAGTGTAATGTCCAACAATGTTAATTTGGTGCGAAATTTAGACACAATAGCCTGAATAGCCGCTTCAGGGGGCTGATTAAACTGACCATGAAATGAAAGATAAACTTTATTAACAGAGCACGCATTTCGATAATGAAATTCAATGATTTGCTAGCGTTGTGACTCTACTATGAGTGCCAGGGCATTGTGGTGTTGGACGCAATGAAAAAGGTTAACACCTGCTGGACCTGAGCCTTTCTGTGGGCTTGAAAAAGACCAATATAAGGCCGCGGTACAACAATGGGAGTTGGACAACAGAATAACCCTCTGGAGAAACACTCCTGGACTTACTCAGTCCACGAAATTTGTGATGATTTCACCGATTTATACCAGCTGAACGAGCTGAGCTTCGGGTGATGGTAGATCTGCTGACAGGGAGCAAACATCATTTTTACCGCATGGGAAAGTCAGCAGATGAGATTTGTAGGCTCTATGGATGAGAAGCAGAAACAGCTGAACACATGGTATGAAAGTGTCCAGAACTGGCTGGTCTAAGAAACATTCATATGGGAAAACCGGTCCTTGACGAGGTCAAGGTTCCTAAGGATATTGTCGGACTTATTAACGCCATCGACGACCTCCTTGGGTTTCAATGAATGAGTAGGGTAGAGAACGAAAGATCTATGTGGTCGCAGTTCCCGGAAGGCTAACTGAGCCATAACGACCCTAGTTCGAATAATAATAGATAAAATAACTCTTCTTTCAATAAATGTATCTTTGTGTGAGTTATAAATTTTTTCGTCAATGAATTTTCTATCGAAAATCCCTTGGAGAAATGCTTCATAATTTTATGACAAATTTCTCGAGCTAATAGCTTGGTAAAAGCCCTCAGCGTTCAAGTTTGGGTTGTTACCAAGGAACGAGCCTTCGATTGTCATAAAATTATCTCGTCTATTATCAATGTCCGTGGGATATTACTACTGATAATGGTGAAACTAAGAATTCGATCGAGTTGAAATTTCGCACTCGGATCGAGAATGACGTATTTCAGCTACACGCAAAATTTAGTCCAGATCACGTGAAAGAACCATATGAAATTCAAGTGAATTTATCGGGAAAATGCGAATCTACCTATAAGGTGGAAGAAAGAGCGCTCGTAAATATCTGATTTTAGTGACCCATTATAATACAAGCACTTCCCCAAACTGAATAAATTATAATAAATAATCGCATTTGTATATGATATTGAATACATAAAGTGTATTAATTATTCTTTTGTTTCAGCACGTGGAACGTCGGGGTGAGATGATAGTACGCATCCTGGATCCCAGAGTCCTGGGACGGACTGCTGGAGATGCAACGAAACGTTTTCTCACCATGCAGGATGCCAAACATACTGTACAGTTCGTAGAAATAGTGAAAAGGCCTGGACAAACTCTCGGTTTATATATAAGGGAAGGAAATGGGATTGACAGAAACGATGGTGTTTTTATATCTAGGATAGCTTTGGAATCTGCAGTATACAATAGCGGTTGCCTCAAGGTAAGGAATTCGTCATTTGATATTTGCTGAAATACCAGTATTTTAACATCTCGATTCCCCGATCTCAGTCCATTGGATAATTTTTTCGAATGGGAATACTTAAAAGATCTAGTTTAAGCGGTGGCACTTGGAAAAAGTGAATATTTTTTGAACATATTCAAAATAAAGTTGAAATATTTCAACGAGTTCTGGATAATTTGGATCGAAGGGTAACTTGATTGATTTTTCTGAGTTATATTCATCAAAAGTATCATCATCGACGCAGTGGTCGTCAATGTCTACGTCAGTCAATGAAGAGTCATTTTCTTCCTTTCAGCCTTTTCAAGTCTTTCCTTCAACTCTTTGGTTTTTTGTCCTTCCCCTTGCATTTCCCTTCCCGTTCTATTTCTTGACCACAATTACCCGCAATAGAGTAAATTGTGAATATAAAAAAGAATACCATATTTCGATTCAAATTGAACATTATTATAAAATTGTGATGAACAGTTTCAACCAACTTTCAATGATTCGCGTAAAAAAAGAAAAATTTCATAACTTACCGTGATAACTTAGAACTACGTTAAGGTTGAATAAGATCGATTGGGAGCAGGGTTGGCAAAAAACATGTTTTTTTCAAAAAAAAACAAAACATTGTGTTTTTTTATTTGAAACTGTTTTATTTGATTTAAATCATGTTTTTTTTCAACATTCAAAAAACATGATTTAAAACATTTAAAACATGTTTAAAACAAAAGTTTTGGCAACACTGCTATGAAAAACTCTTTCAAAACATAATTGATTAAATTAGAATTAATAATATCTTTATTACGTGACAATAGATGTGATGAGAAACAATAAAGTGCAATTGAATTGAATATATTTTTCCTTTGCATTTTATTTCACGCCGAGGTGAATTTCAAAGAAAAAATGGCAAAAAATAGGTTCTCTTGTCTAAGAAGTGAAAAAAATTTAAAACTACTAATTTCAAAATTAAGACACAATTTAAGATCCATTTACACGAAAAAACCAACATTTCGACAACTGGGCCAATATTTATTAATACTCATAATTTTTTCTCAACTGCAGTTCGTTCATTGAGACAAATTTCATCAAGAAGATGTTTCTAGGTAGCGCTACCTTCCAATGAATCGCCAATAAAAATTATTCTCCCTATTCCTGAACGAAGTTGATAATTCTTATTCCTTTTCTACGACATTACTATTCACTCTAAAGATTATAAAGAAACGAATTTGCAAAATATGTTTTAAACACAAACAGAGGCTTGTGTTTAAAACATGTTTTAAAACACTGTTTTAAAACAAATGTTTTAAAACATGCCAACCCTGATTGGGAGCGAAAACTAAAGACACTCGTCATATATAAATGCAAAAAGAAGGATTATGTCCCTAAGTTGGAACAAACTAAATACATGTGAGAAATGGACTAGTAGAGATCTAGTTTCCGAAGTACACCACCAGGTGGCACCACCACAGGAAGACAATGACTTACCGGTTTCTGGCTTATTAGCCGTCATCAGAGCCATATAGCCTTATCCTGCGATGATAACCAACTGGAAGGGAAGTAAAAATTTTTGCAACATTGTATCTGCTGTCACGTTATAGCACTGAAAGTTCGCAAGATCTATATTCCGCAAATTTACATTTTCTGAATGCACGTGATATTACGTCTGATATTTTGTGAAATGTCATTCTGGCATATATTTGAAACCGATATGGGTGCTCATTCAATAATTCTTGAATTAATTGATGGAATTCCCCCACTTCCTCTGTTCGTTGATTCATTTGATGAATCGAATCCCTTCTATGAGAATCACCAGCAACTCTAAAAGCAGCTATATTCTCCATATCTTCCTCCCATTTCCTCGCGTGAGCTCACGTGACATGACAACAATTTGTATGCACCTTAAGGTGCAGACACATGTTTCCAGCGAGATGATGGAGCAACTGCACATATAGCCAGACGATTTATTGCGTAGCTCCAAGAAAAAAATCGCAAACAAATTGATTTCCAGGAACTCCACTTTTCGCTGGCCCCCAAGGTCACCTGACCTGACTGTACCAGACTTTTTTATGGGGTTATGTGATCTATTTGAAATAAAATTTAATTTTCTATCTAATAAAAATAAACAAATAAAATACATCGATAAAAAGAAGTTATTTGAATTTCTTATTGTTGCACAATTGGTGCGCCATCCTGTATATGGAATATTATGATATTGCTGACATAAAGCCTCTAATTATGAAAATAATAACAGTGGTTGTTGAAGCAGAATAAAAGGAATATTTATATTTTTAATATAACATATCTTTCTCCTTCATTGTTCACAAATATTGGGAGCTACAATGTCATGACAAAATTCTTCATATATTAAATAGATCCATTCATTAAGTTTTGTTTCTGTCTTGATTTCTATTACAATTTTTCCAATCCATTCACTTTGCAGTAACACGTTTCAAATTATCAACTAGATTTTTCTGCATTAGCGAATATTCATATTGAACTTTGGAACATGCTTTTTGATCATCCACGATATTTTTTGTTATCGGAACAGAATTTCCAGTCTTTACGGTCCTATAATAATTGATCGTTCGAAAATGTTTCAATACAAGATGAAAGTAATACCTACTGCTGGTATACAGATTCACACGAATCGTATGTGATAATTGAGGACATTTTCATGTTCAAAGTGCCGTACTTGGAAAAAATATCATTTAATTTTAAAGTCATATTTATACAGGGTCTTTGACTTGTACATATATTTTAACTGAAGATTCTAAAGGCCAAAAAAAAACCGTTTTTTCATTTTTCATTTCTCCGAATTCGGCTCTGTCAAAAAGATATAGCCATTTGAAAAAAAATATTGGGCTCAAAACGTCCCTGAAATGATACTGTGGAATTGATTCAAAGTTCATATTTCTCGATAGAAATTGAGTTTATACATTTAGGCCCAATTTAGGGAATACTCAAGTAGTCAAGTACTAACCTTATCGGAATAAAAATGTTGCAAACACGATAATTTCAACAAAAACAGTTAGTTTCATCGGATTATATCTGCAACTAAAAAGCCACATTTATTCCACAAAAATAAGTTCCTTCTTCGATTATTCTGCAGATTGGTTTGTAAACACTAATAACTTGTTCATATTTTCCTCGAAATTACCAAACAATATCATGAGAAAAGCTTTTCATTCAGATTTATTATTAAATAACCTAACCTAATCTAATTTGTATCGATTCTGTGAATTTTTGCACAGAAATATCAAGAAGATGTTGTCAGCTTGCTGATATTTTCATTGAGGTTAAGGATTTTTTACGAAACATAGTATAAATCACGATACATTTGTGTAACGTGGTATAAATATCTATGAATTTTGCCGTTCCCATCATAAATCGACTTTGCCGCCAAATTTTACCACGCATGCGTAGAGCGAAAACCGAATTATGGTTATCTGGAGCTCTGGAGGCCAACGTTAAACAATAACAAACCAGAGTCTCTGAACAAACTGTAAACATTATGTGAAGTTCTGAATAATCTGAATACATTCAGTGACTTATTGTTCTAATGTGATTATTATGTGAAGTGAATTAATATAATTTCAACCGTGTCGAGTTTATAAAATTCCAAGAGGATGTTGTTTAGATAGAAACATCGCCGCAGATTATCAGGTATCGTATTATTTTTCATTAATTTCAATTTAATAAGTAGTTTGTATCGAGATTCATCATTCATATTCGAATTTTGTATTTAATCGACATTTAACTTCAATATGGACCGGTAACTATGAATTTTCAATAGAAACTGTGCGTTTGGTGTTCAATTTTATCTCCCACATTTGTGGGATTTTATTATCAAAATATCTCGACAAAGTTGATAAATATTGTGACAACATTGTGAACTCGTTTAAAAACCAGAGAAGGAATAATATTCGATGATATTTAATTCAGAGACGCATTCAGATTATTCTTGAAACTAATGATTTTTTCGTCAAATTTCTCCGGGTAAAATTGGAAATAACTCGAAAACGACGTTTTATTGAAAAAATAGGAATACTTTTAGTTTCTTAAATGATTGATTCTTTAGAAAATATGAACCGTTTATCTTTTTAAAAGGGTTTTATGGTGTTTTAGCGTGTATTGATGAGTCGACTACCCTGTAACTTTTATACTAGTAAAGATATTGAATAGGTTCCGATTGAGGAATATGCACCATGAATAGAGTAAAAACTCAACCAAAACTCAGTTCATTCGAAATAACGGTCCCGAAGATATAAACAGAAAAGTGTTTTTTTCATGGATTTTCGACACCCTGTATCTCCCAAACGAAACCGAATTTTGAAAAATGGTATAGGAAAAAAGTGTTTCGTTTGATGAGAGGAATCTACAGTTAAAATATATGTACAAGTCAAAGACTCACCCTGTATATTTATTGCTATGATGAGAGCACAGAAAATTTTCAGTTACTTTTTTGTTTTTTGTAACTAGAAATAAAGCTGCGACTGGACTTCTAAGGGCTGCTTTGATGTCAATAATTCTTGGATGGACTATACTTGTGAGAATATTATTCGGCAACAAAATAAGAAAATATCTCAAAGTCAGCATCTTATCGATTACCCTCAATCTGAATCGCCTCGAGTGAATTTCGTTCATCACAGTGGAAAGGGTGAGAATTTCAACAGGTGAACACCCTTCACTTTGAGTGTCTGTCCATGCATTCGGACAATAGGTGTCTTTTGACACAACGCCCTTGCGTTCCTGCCTTTTGCCCTCGATTTCAACAGCTTCTATTCTTAGGATTCTCGAAGGAAATAGCTTCCCCTGTTTTACGACCAGTTCGAAAGGAGATCAATATCGGCCAAGGAATAATGGTTTTAGTCTACAGGAAAAGATGCGCAATTAATGCATTTCACTTCCGCATTCTGATGAACGATAATATAAGGTTTCAGTAATGAAAAATAATGGATTTATCGAATGCTGTCTTATTCTCCTACCCTCTCCCTCAAACACCCCAAGATATTCAATGCGATTAGAAACAAATTGTCCCATTTTCCATTAGAGTATTTATTACTATCTTCGAGTTCTGCGAGGTCACTAACACCGGCATATCAATTTTCAGATCAGTTTTAAAATTTTTCGAATATACACCTTCTCCTCCTTTGACGAAGACCACTATTTTCGACAAATTTCATGGTTATGATGGTTTAAACAAGATCTTGAGAACCTTACGAGATACATGTATAACTTCTCGAAGAAATTAGAGAAATCTGCAGTTTATAGAATCAATTTACAGATATTGCGAAATAATCTGCTATTTTTCGAAAATAACCATTAAAAAGTGACAATAATCTTACGATCTATTCATTCAAATAGCATGATCTGGGTGGCAAGTCTTTAGTTTTTTTTAGACATGTTGTGCCTTGTCCCTAAAATGATTATTTGCAAGAATATTCTGCTTTCCATGATTTGTCCGTAGCCTAGCGTACAGTTCAGAGGAACGAGCAATTTCTCAATAAGCCATTTTAACGTCACATGAAACCAGAAATTTAGAAAATTATCCTGGATAAATATCGACGAGTATCGTGGAACGTTTCTATAAAGTTGAAATCTAAATATGCTTTTAAAGATCAGTTAAGGTGGTCGTTCAGTGTATGGTGTGTTTTTATTTGAAGTTGCATTTGAAAATGGTTTCACTTTGAGAACTAAAATTTTGTGGGTAAACTCATGAAGGATTGGATTTCTTAATGAAATTATTTGAATCGATTTCCTTTCGAACGTTCTTTTTTTCTTTCAAAAATAGAAGAAAATGAGGCAACCCATGCTTCTGTTTTATTTCAACAGAAAGACCCATGAAAATAGTTCAACTCCCGATTAAAAGTGAATCTACCGATAATTTCGTTCAGAAAAACAACGTGAAATCCGGAATTGGCAGAGAATGGCCAAATTGAAATATATGGCGGAAAAAAGTTCCTGCTTTACCCACATATTCACTAATTTCATAGTTCAGCGATTTCGGATAGAGAGCGCCATTGTTCATTTCCTTCATATAAGGATAGAGATATTCATGACGATATAGGTATTGTTTATCCTGCGAACTCCGTTTTGCCTTAGAGGCAATAAATAAGCAGTTTTTGTTATACCACGTTCTCGTTAGGTTAGGTAGAAGGGGTGAAAATTTAGGGTTTCATGTATTTTTGTGAGATGTATCATAAAAAAATTAAAATAAAAATGTTGTTGAAAAAAACGTTAGGGGTGGACCACCCTTAACACTTAGGGGGATGAAAAATATATGTTGGATTGCGCTATCGAGAGATGATTAATAATTTTGTATGGCCGTATAATTTGATGGTATCGATTTGGAGAACGTTTACTTTCAACAAGACGGCGCTTCGTGCCATACAAGGAACGAAACGAAAAAATCTTTTACGGAAAAGTTTCCGGACCGTGTTATCTCTTGAAAAGGTGATCACAATTGGTCACCGAGATTCTGTTATTTAACACCTTGCGACTTCTTCCTTTGGGGCTATGTGGAGGAGAAGGTCTACGCCAAGAGCCCAGCGTCGATTCAAGACTTCAAAGATGAAATTCCTGAGGCTGTCGAGGACATAGGGCCGCCACTTTGCAATTTGGTTATAGAAAATTTCATGAAAAGGATATGGTCCTGGTAGTCGTGGTGGTCATTTGGCTGATGTTATTTTCCTTTATTAATGGCATACCTTACTTTTATAATGAAATAAACATCTGATCATTTATCTAAAAAAATGCATTTTTCTTTGAATGTCAAAATAACACTTCTCATTGGCTTATAAAACCCTTTAGTTGATTGAGAAAATTTTCGGCGCAATGTTCGAGAAATACAGACATTTGAGGATACTAAATTTGACGCTTGTTATATCATGCCCAGAAAATTTGAAAATATAATATACCATACTTCCATAAGAAATCATTATCATCGCGACCCTATCGATGCCGTGAAGAATTCTCACCAGACCATTCGTTCTCTGTGAAAAGTCTAGGCACTTCCCAGGAACAGGAAGTATTGCATGACGTACGGAACTTTCACGGTGTATTATATTAATGCAAGGCATTTCGAATGTGTGATTTTCTGGTGAAAATAGTTGAGGTATTATCAACTTCCAGATCGCTTTCTGAGAACCTATTGATTATCTAATGCTCAGGAAAACGACACATTTTGAATTGAGTGGATAGGTATGCTGGTATGCAAAACCTACGAGGGGTGTTGGTCATATTAATTTGGAATAAGTGGAAATGGGTAGAATGAAAAATTGAATAATGTTGTGAAGAGGCGCCTTCTGTTAGGGTTGTTGAAAAAAAAATCGACAGAAAACCAGAAAACTATATGAATGATGTCACTATTCAAAATATCGTGATTCCATCTAAAAGAAACCTGTCCGACGTTGTAATACATTGAATTTAAATTTCTACTCTCATCCAAATTCATAACCAAGATAGAGTGGAATTTCATTTACTTACCTTAGATAGAACTCAAAAAAGAACTAACTACTCTCTTTGAATAAAACACTACTAAATTATTTGCTCGCAGATCCTTTTAACATTTTCAGCCGTAAGCAAAGAAAGCCTGGAGTCGTGTCTAGAGCAGAAGTTAGGTCTTATGATTTAAATTAAATCCCTTTATGGCGGGTGGTTTGTATGAAATAGGAAGAATTGGATAAAATTATAAGTATAATGACAAAAATTATTAAACATTGAAAGATGATTTCCCGAAATTTCCTATATTTTACTCTTTTATAAGGATCATATTTGCTTTCAGAAAAATATTCATGAAACCAAATTGAAAAGCTCAATGTTATAGTCATCAATACATTCACTCATTTCTGAAGGACAGTTCTATTCTAATGCAATCTATTATATTTCAAGAAAATAATTTCCTTCAAGAAAAATAACTGAATGAAGGTGATGTACGTAACCTGACTCAAAGCAATAATAATAACAAAAGGTTGTTTGCGCATCGATTTACAGAATTCAGACATTTCTACCTTCTTAACAAAAATTACCATTTCAATCCAAAAGCACAAGAAATAATAGAAATTCTGTCTTCGAATTCATAGTTCGTTCACTTCAATACCGCATTCAATCACTGGTTGAGCTAATTGTATGTATTCTCAATAATCGCTAACTTTCGTAATCTGTGCAATATTCCCTTTTACCACGTTGCACACTGTTCGCGCCCTTTTTAACAGCTTTTATTTAACTTGCAATGTATGTATGTATGTATGTTCGGGTGGAATCTTGCTACTCAATTTTGAAACAGATATCTTCAACCGATCGAGCTGAAATTTTGTATACACGTTTGATTTGGATGACAATACACGATAAACTTTATGACGTCATTCTACATCCAATATGGCGGACCATACAAGATGGCGGAATAGTTATTTTTTATGCACTTCTACAATATGGGTATCAAATTAAAGGGTTTGTTGAAAGTAACTCCAAAAATAATGTTGACGTGATTCCAAATCCAATATGTCGGAACATTCAAGACGGCGGAATAGTTATTTTTTATGCACTTCTGCATTATCGGTATCAAATGGAAGGACTTGCCAAGAATATTTAGAAATAACTAAAAAGTAAAAAATGAATAAAAAGCAAAAAAAACCTTTTGAAAAAACCTTTTATTTGAATGCTCTAAAAAGAAGAAAATAAAATTTTCCTTTAAAATTTCAACCATCAACTCATAACCTCATTAAACACAATTTATATGATCATAAAAGCTTGTCGGGCGATTTACTTGTGTAAATAAACTAGTACCTATTCAATTGAGTATCTTAGTTTGCTAAAAGCAATTTTTTTATATCAGGTACTTACACAGAACTCCCGACAAGCTTTTATGATTATATGTATAAATTGTATATAATGAGGTTATGAGTTGATAGTTGAAATTTTGAAGAAAAATTTTATTTTCTTCTTTTTAGAGCATTTAAATAAAAGCTTTTTCCAAAAGGTTTTTTTTTGCTTTTTATTTATTATTTTTATACTCTTAATTCGGGTGAAACACTCTTCACGCACTCATTTCGCGTCAAACTTTGTTCCCGTCAAATTTTGTTCCCGTCCTGCTGGCACCCTTATTTCGTTTGGAATCATCTTCATGCCCTTCGAGTACTCCTTGCAATTACATCTGTACGATCTTGAAACCATCTTTGTTGCATCTTGAATCTATTGACGTATCAATCTATTAGTTTATCAATTGCTATTTCCTTTTTCTCCACTAACTCTTCACTTTATCATAATGCACCATAATTCAAAATCTCTGTTTGTTTATTTTCGGTAGAGTTTGCTTTTTCTTCAATTGGCATGGAAGAAATACCATGCCAATTTCCAATTGATTAATTGGAGGATACGATAATTCGTTTTTGTTTTTTTTTCTTGATCCATACTTCTTATTATTTGAATGACTTTTTCACTTCCATATGAAGCTCATGTGAATAATGCTTGGATGTCTTTCATAAAATGTTAGTACAAGCCTACAGAAACAGAAATACTCAATTTTAATATACCACGTTTTGAGAGCTCTCTGGAATGTTACAAAATGAAGAAAAAATGCTAAACAAAGATACTATTACTGTTTGCAAATGAACAGGTGGCATTTTGATCATCTCTTTAATTAAATTTCGTTTAGAAACTTGACCAATTAATGCACTGAACATTCACTCTTAACGGTTTTTTTATTCCGAAAAAAACCAAACACAAACTTTTCAGCATATTCAGAAATGAAATTTCAGAACCTTCAAAATAACTGGACCACTGTTCCATTTAAGATTCCCGCCTGGTTTGCGGTCGCTTTAGGGGATGGTCAATCGATAGGCAAATTTTTCGGAAAAACTCATACATATTCGGCAGGATAGTTTCACGTCGCCTGTATATTATTGTTTTGAGGAGAAAATTTCACATATGAACTGAATAGTCAATCGATGAAAAATATGAGATGCGATGATAATTTTAATTACAGGTTGGCGACGAAATTCTGGCTGTAAATCTTGTAGATGTAACTCGAATGAGTTTGGATGATGTGGTTATCATTATGTCAATTCCAAGAAGACTGGTGCTTGCAACGAGACAGAGAAAAGGAACCAAAGGTCAAGGATCACCTTCTGTTCAACCAAGGTCAGAGCATAAGCCTCCACCAGTTGTCGTCATAAAGCGGGATCTACGGGAAGACGAGGGTGATGATACAGACCTCAGTCACAGGTAACTATACTAATATTTTATATGCTTCATCAATCATGGTATGGTGGACTTCCGTGGAGAAGGCCAGCAACCGAAACATCCTTAACAGAAGCCAAAGGCCCTGCGCACGCTTGGCTCACATAACACTCCCAATGCTGTCTGGTGCCCGACGCATGCGTCTATCTCTGGTAATATAAAAGCAGATAACTTAGCCAAAGAAAGGGCTCGCTCGACTTTTACTGGGCCTGAACCCGCGCTTCCTATCTGTCATAAATATATCAAAAACCTCTTCAAGAGATGCATTAATAAGAAATTCTTCTCTGAGTGGAACACGAGAACGGATCTCAGGCAGTCGAGAATCCTTATTGAGGGGCCTTCTTCGAAGCCGGAGGTCAAAAAGCTCTTGATTCTCGAGAGAAAGCAATTGTCTCTGGTGACTGGTGCTCTAACTGGCCATCTGTTTAACAAACATTCAAAAAAAATAGGTTTAACTGAGTGTTCCCTGGACGTGGATGAAACGGCGGAACATATACTGGTCACGTGTGGCAACTTATCTATACTGAGGTTAACACAACTAGGGAACCCTACACCTTCCATCTCTATGGTGAGAGGTACTCCTCCTTGTCGGCTCGCGGTATTCTTGCCAGGGTGCCTTCGGATCTGAGTCTGTCTAGTATTATACAATATGGGCCACAAGGCCTACGTTCGGCTGACCAAGGTCGTCGCACAGGAAGAAGAAGGTGATCAATCATGGTTGTTGGTAATATTTTATATTAATCCATCTATCTCGTATTAGATTGATTCTGCTGTTTCCAGTGGTATATTATTATTTTTTCTCTGTTTCAGAGAATCGATGCGACAACGCCATACAGGGGATGGTAGAGAAATGAGCGAATCACGATCAAGACTTGGTTTAGGACTGCAATCTATGGATCCATCTAGGCATGGGACGGGAGGAACACAGGATACTAACGGCCTCGACCTCTATTATAACTCGAGGCCGCCTGAATCAGGAGGCTCCAGTTGGGGGTATCAGCCTCCACCTCCTGTAATCACTGAACAGCCTAAAAGTAACATGCAGCATTTCCAGCCCTATGAAAGAACTTATCCTAATACCTTGGAAAGTTTGGCGGAGAAGGTCCATTCTTTCGGAATGACTCCAAGAAGGATGAGTGCTGGCGGGCAACCTTTACCACCAAGGTAGGTGAATTTCAGTAATTTTCAGTGCAGTGGTTACCCGGAATCAATTGGCTACGATTAATTTTGACGAGATTTTCAAAAGCGGTATTGAATACATGTGGTAGTATTTCATTGATACACCGTCTAATTTTGGCTTTCACTGCTTCGATAGTGGAAGGCTTATTGGCATAAACCTGTGACTTCAGGTATAGTTATAGTGAGGAGGGGTTACAGTCCACTGTCACCTTAAGGTTTATTGTGCCGCCTAACAGAACTGTTCTCATCGCGCTTCTTACAGTTCGCCTTCCAGTTCCAGAGGTCTGATGAAATCCAGTATCTGAGACGGCGTCAACGAGGATAATTCCCCACTCCTACAAGTTTCTAGTCCAAAGCACTCTTTTCTTTGGCTTGCAATGGCATAGCATTCTGTAACCAGTTGAATAGGAGTTTCTTCCTCAGAATCTACACTAATCAGTTACCGATAAAACCATTCTCAACAGATGCTTCTTCATGCGACAATGTCCTGCGAGAAAGCCAGTGAGTAGGTGTAGTTGGTACTTACTGAGATCCATATAATTTTTGGATCTAGAAGATTTTTAAGTTCCGGAGGAACTTTTTGGAGTGATCCATCCCTGGGAGTTTTTTCCTTTCGATTTTCACCTTCACCTTAAACTCCTTCTTATAGGTGCATTTTCCTATACCACAGAAGGGTTCTGGGCCAGTGAGTGGCGTTTGTGCGCTCTTTCTGGGAAGTGTACTGGCCTCTTTGTTTTCTACGATTCCCGAATGACCAGGAACCCAGATTAAAAAGATCTTTTTCTTCTTGCCTACCTAATTGAATTTGGTCCGGCACTCCCAAATGAGCTTTGTGTCCATGACATAGGAGCTCAGGGCTTTAACGGCAGCATGACTATCTGTATGAATAGCTTTATCGCATTTCTGATAGTTTCCTTCTAGATTTATGTCTAGATATATTTCGATTGCTAGTATTTTCGCTTGAAGGACGCTTGTACAGGAGCTTAAAGATAGTGCTCACTTGGTACCTACTTGCCCCGTAAATCCCAGCACCAGCTCCTGTCCCTGTTTCAGAACCATTTGTGTACCAATTTATTGTATTTTCTTCGAGATTACAGTTTCAGGATTCCTGTTCTCAATCTTCTCTTTTGCATTGTACTGAAGTTTTTCTCAATGATTACTTTCTCTCATTGCCTGTTTTTTCTTTGGATATTCTGAGGATGGCCTTATGGGCTACCCTATCCATCACTAGATGTAGAGGTGTGAGGTGTGTGATGATCTCAAGCGCCCTAGCTGGGCACGTTCTCATAGCTCCCGTGATGCACACACAGGCAAACCTTTGTATAGGGTGGCCAGATTTCGATGGTGTAGTACTATAGGTAACTCCTGAACTATAAAAGATAGAGAAAAAGTGATATACATGTCATGTTCTCTTTTTTCGAGAAACATAAATTGCTGAAAATCCCAAGTTGCTGCGGCGTCTCGTTTCCGAGCTATAGGGTGATTTTGGTATTTGGTCCATTCTTATAATTGAGTATAACTGCCTTGTTATAGGATCTAAGCTCTCGAAATAAAAACATCTTCAGGACACATTTTTTACTGCTTTTCATCGGTGCTATTGGATTTTTTGTATCTGCTCAAATTTCAGAGCTATAACAAAAAAAAAAATTTCAAATGGAAACCATAGTGGGAAATATGTAATTCTAAATTGATCTTTCTTCGACGATTTCAAAAATATATAGCATGTTACACTTCCGAGTTTCGTATATCGAAAATTTCGAAAAAACACTTTTTGTTCAACAAAATCCAAGCAGGCTTTGATTCACTTCCTTCAAAACTGAGGCGGTCATAGAATTTCATGTCTTATTTGTTTTCACTTGTCAAATTCAATTCAGTTTCATCATTGTTGTATCGTCTGGCGCTTCAAAGGTTCTTATAAGGTCATAGTATTCGATATCTTACAATTACATATTGTAATCTGCCAAATGGATTCAGGAAATATTAGCTTTATTATTACTGAGACCAATAGAGGGGCTTCGCGAAACTTATTGATTCTAATATGATTTCTCGGGCTAAATTGAAAAATGAAAAGCATTCAAATACTTAGAAGATTTTATGATGACAATAACACAATGGTACCCGTTGATAACAGTAATGAATTTTTCCATGAGGGACGAAAAAAGCTCGTCCAAAAAAAATATAGGGTTACATATTTGAAAAAAATAATATTCACAACAAACGTTCAAACCGTTATCCATTCGAGGAAATACATAAATTGTATCTTTTAATGATATGATTTGAATAAGAACTTCAGAATCGCGAGATGATACAACAATGATGAAACTGAAAAGAATTTGACGAGTGAAAATAAATAAGACATGGAATTCTATGACCGCCTCAGTTTTCAATCAAAGCCTGCTTGGATTTTGTTGAACGAAAAGTGCTTTTACGAAATTTTCGATAAATAGTGATCTCGGAAGTATATCCTGATATATATTTTTGAAATCGTTGAAGAAAGATCAATTTGGAAATATCATTCCCCACTATGGTTTCCATTTGCAAAATTTTTTTTTTGTTATAGCTCCGAAACTTGAGAAGATACAAAAAATCCAATAGCACCGATGAAGAGCAGTTAAAAAGTGCCCTGAAGATGTGATCATTTCGAGAGCGTAGATCCTATAATACCGAAGTTATAGTCAATTATAATAATGGACCAAATAACAAAATCGCCCTGTAGCTCGGAAACTAGACGCCGTAGCAACTTGGGATTTTCTGCAATTTAGGTTTCCCGATAAAAGAGAACATGACATGAATATCATTTTTTCTCTATCTTTTATAGTTTAGGAGTTGTAGTACTAAACCATTGAAATCTGGCCACCCTGTACTCTGTCGAGCATTTTCCTCGTACTTACCTGAATTGCATTAGCAAACCAGGCAACGTACATACATCGCAGTGTTCTTCAGATAACCTTAGAGCCATCAATCTGAGGCCAATTCTGGTCACCAAATCGGGAAATTACACGACCGGAGCTAACTCGTGCAAGATTGTCAATGTTTCAAGGGTGGTATGACATTTGGCACATGCTGAATTCACATGTCGTCAAGACCAATAGCTTCCAATAAGACACAAGAAACTGAGTTATCATAGCACGATAAGGTTCGCTATTCCCGCTACTTCGGGATCATAATGCACACCTCTCACACCATATGATACAGTGACTCATTGTGGATGCATTGCTTTCTGATGATACATTCGTGGATTTTCTCAGCCCCAAAAGTTTTGCCCATTAAGAGTCTTCAGCCTTCGAAATAGGAAACGCATACCGCCAGATGGCAGTGCATTAATTTTTACAAGCTTTTATTTAGTTTCACCTGTCCCGGTGTCTGTCCGTCTGTCTCTCTGTAATCAAATCTTTCAAGTTAAATATTACACACTTCTAATCGTCCGATTGATTTAAGGTGGGCGTTCAATGTAGTGTGTTTTTATTTCAAGTTGATTTCGAAAACGGTTTCACTTTGAGAACTGAAATTTTGTGGGCGAACTCAGAAAGGATCAGGGTTCTTGTTGAAATAATTTTGATCGATTTCATTCCGACAGTTAATTTTTTTTCTTTTAAAAATAGAAGAAAATGAGCCAACCCATGCTTCTGTTTTATTTCAACAGAAAGACCCATGAAAATAGTTCAACTTCCGATTAAAAGTGAATCTACTGATAATTTCGTTCAGAAGATCAACTTGAAATACGGAATTGGCAGAAAATGGCCAAATTCAAATTTTGGCGGGAAAAAATTCCTGCTTTACCCACAAATTGACATATTTCATAGTTCGGCGATTTTCGGATAGAGAGCGCCATTGTACATTTCATTCATGATTAGAGAGATACTCATAGAACTTATTGTGATAATGAAAGTTCTATGGAGATTTCCTTAAAATGGACGGTGGCGCCTCTATCGGCTGATCTTTCCTACTCGGTTTAAACGCCGACCTTAAAATTTGGCAGGTGTACATAATTCTGGTGACAATAAGCGCGTTCGGCAATAGCATCCGAGAGCGGACGGATTTTTTAGTCACGTGATAACAGATTGTACAGATTTGTTAGATTTTTCTGTAATGAACGAACGCTACGGAGCATTTAGATCGTTTTTTCTGTTTGACGTATGTAACGCCTTACCCGAGCCAGATATTAAATTAGAGCTTGAAGGTATATTCGTCCGTAGAGGTAGTCTGGGTACTATTTTAATTCTTTTGATAGTTCTCAACATTTCTACCCCTTGGTTGAGATGATTCAATATTTTGAATCATTATTTTTTATCAAACAACATTTTTTTATTCATTACTACACAACAAATAACATAAGACACGAAAATTCAACAGACTGTTCAAGAATATTCGAAGCGGGATAAAAAATCCATTCACAAAGGCCGAAAAGTAATTTCTGTTTCTGTTCTGTGGAAAAAATCCGTTTCCTCCGTCGAAATACATCGAGCAAAAAGATCTACATCCGATTGATCAGATTTTCTTGCCGAACGGTCCAGATGTGTACACCCCTCAATCTGGATGTAATAAACGAACGGTTCAGATCAATCCGAGCAGTTAGATGTAATTGCCGAACGCGCTTAATGCATCATGAAATATATTTTATATAAAAAAACAAAATGGCGGCTCCAAAATGGCGGATGAGTTTTGAAATTATGATCCGATTTCATTCAAAATTAATATCTAGGTGTATTTGGGTTCGAAAATGATGATACTTTTGTCAAAATTGGGAAATTCAAGATGGCGGCCACAATATGGCGGACGAGTTTCGTAATTATGATCCTATTCTATTCAAAATTGGTATATGGAGGTTTTCTGGGTCGGAAATTACAATTTTTCGAAATTGAGGAATTCAATATGGCGCTTGAGTGTCGTTATGAAAGCTTGTCTTCAAAAATGTTTTTTGAGAATTAGGCTTGTTATTTATTGGATTATTCAGCTTAATAGAATAAATGTTGGGGCGCAGTGAATATTAACAAGAAATCCTACCCTGAACTAGATCTCACACTGACTGTATAATACACTAATTTTCCTTCACCAGTGAACTGGGAGTAGATACCTGCGGGGCGTGTCATTTAAAAGAAATGCAATTCCATGTCAAAATCCATAATTGTAAGAAACAATTAATTTTCACTAATCGACAGCTAATAAAATCCTTAATAAAATTTCTTTGGTAAAAATGGATATTTATCATTTCGAATAGAAAAATTCAGGGAAATATATTTCGCGAAAACAAAATATTGTAATATTATTTAGAAAAAAACGGTAAACGGTTTTGAAAGAAGAAGGAGATAGACATTTGATTAACTAAATGATAGACTTCAATACTGAAATGAAAAAACACAAAAATATTTGGTCGTTTTGATGGTGGAAATGTTACAAAATAACCAAAAATGATGGCGAATATCCTTTTCATTCATTCAATACTTATTAAATATTTTTATCTTCATACACTCATACATCCCTTCATCAATCAGAAAAAAATAAATCGTTTCTGACTCCCTTTTTTTTTCAGGGACGTAGACCCTTAAGGTGGGCGTTCAATGTAGTGTGTTTTCATTTCAAGTTGCATTAGCAAATGGTTTCACTTTGAGAACTGAAATTTTGTGAGTAAACTCAGAAAGGAATGGAGTTCTTAATGAAATAATTTGAATCGATTTCATTTCGAAAGTTAATTTTTTTTTCTCTCAAAAATAGAAGAAAATGAGCCAACTCATGAGTCATGCTTCTGTTTCATTTCAAACGAAAGACCCATGAGAATAGTTCAACTTTCAATTAAAAGTGAATCTACAGATAATTTCGTTCAGAAAAACAATTTGAAATACGGAGTTGAAAATGGGCAAATTCAAATATATGGCGGGAAAAAGTTCCTGCTTTACCCACATATTCACTAATTTCATAGTTCAGCGATTGTCGGATAGAGCGCGCCATTGTACATTTCATTTATAATTAGAGAGATATTCTTAGAATTTATAGTGATAATGTAAATTCTATGAAGATATTCCATAAAATGCACGGTGGCGCCTCTATCGGATAAGCTTTCCTACTCGCTTTGAACGGTGACCTTAACGTAGCCATCGAGGTAAAAATGGGCTCCATCATCGAAAATGATTTTATTTGCAGAATCAGCAGGTTGCCCAAGGGTCCAATTGGTGAATTCCCCTAGCCCTTCATGGTCTACTGTCAGAAATATTCGTATTGGATTTTGTAGTCAGGCAGATGTAAATCTTCAGTGAGAATTCGCTTGTTTTGCTCGAAACGACGTGTCTGGCCTTTCTGTCACACTCTCGCGAACTGCCGTGATGTTTTATTCTGGACGACCTCTACGTGCTAGAATCGTGTGTTTTACATCACTAACCGAACCAGTACTTTCGAATTTTCTGATTTCTTTTCACTGTAGATGAATTTTACACATTCGACGATAATAATTTTAGACAACCACGTAGCGTTGTTGTACCGTGTAATGCTCCATCTGTCAACTCTCTATCTGTCACGTCATAATCATGTGACATTATGACTGTCAAATATGGCGCGCAATTCAAATCTTGCGCTAGTAGAAACACCCTTTATTAGTTTATTTGCCTTCACAGACTGCAGGCATCAACTTACTTTCAGATTATCGAAACTTTTCAAAACGCTTAACGATAAACACACAATTCATAATTCATGAACTCTCCGAAATCAACCATACGTACAAGGAACTCAACCGCAAGGTAATCCAAAGATAGCAATATGCGTACAACATACACCCACAGTCTTGCAACATAAACAGAACCCGTCTAGTCTTGAAAATATAAACAGGGCCAAAATCACACAGAGGATTCAATGTATGAATAAGGAAAATCAAGCATTAAACCAATGAGATGAGAAATATACTATTATAAATTCTCATCATTCACCATGTTGATACAATTTTTCTAGCTGGCCCGGCGAACTTTGTTCCGCCTAAATGATACTTATGGTGATTTTACAAATCGTAATCACCGGTGATCGGAGATCAACAGCTTGGTTCTCTGATTTTTGAACTGTCAAATGCTTTCATGGATATGAGCTGTCACACAGAACAGATACACAAAAATAATATGTCAATTTCTAATTATGGCAATTTTGGATTCAGTTATTTCCGCAAATATATTTATTACCCAGACAGAAATTCAAAAACATTTTAAAAATTATGAGAAAAGATGAGAATGGACATCTCACGATAGGAACTCATCGCCAAAATCCGATTTTCTTGACATTTCGATAAAAATTCTCTGTGATATTCACCCGCTTCTTGATCTGTTAATAGCCTTTCATGGTACTATAAGCCCTATGTAAATTACACGGTAATAGACGAGTCCCTTCATGCTGGCCAACTGTTTAAAATTGCCTGAAAATCACTTCCCTTTTTTTCGCAATGATTCAACTCTTACCTGAAAGCTTTAATCCTAATGAGTGTATCCTGAAAATATTAGATGTCACGAAGGTCTTTATCAAAAGCTATAAATTTTTGTTTTCTTAGGGTTTCATCAATGGAAAATAAATATCCCCAACAAAATGTTTGAATGGAGAATTTGAATTTTTCGAATCAAATGAGGATTTCGCTTGAGTTTGTTTTTTATAATAACTTTTCTGATGAATGAGATGTTTCTATTAACAGTGAAAAAATGATTCAAGATACTGCAGAAATATCAAATCGAAATTTCATTAATTTCCGAAGAAGGAGCACTCGTATAAAGACCTGTTGCAAGATGTAAAACTGATTATTATAGGTGTTTTCTTTGAATTCGTAGAGATCATAGGAAGACTTTCAGTGAATTAATGTATTATTAACCCTATATTGTGGAGTTGATTAAATATAGGTGCATAATTGGGTTTTCGCTTCTAATTGGATAGAAATTCTACAAGGAATTCAAAGGAAATTAGGGAAATAAATGATTGTTTTTAATGTTCTTCATTTGCATGGAAACTTAATACAGAATAACAACCCAAAAGTATTTACAACTGCCATAGACTATGATCTGGATGTGAATAAGTTCTGATGCCTCGTGAGAAATTAGGATCATTGTACTGGAAAATCATTATAATGAAGTATCACTTTGAAATCATAGTATATTCTTAATATGTAGGGTGGTAAATTCATCAATTCAACATCAGATCTTGGCCAGTGTATACCACATCTCAAAATAATAAATACAGACAATATATATAGTAAAAATATTGTTCGCAGTTGATTGAGAAACTCCCTTAAAAATGGCTACTTCACAAACAGTTTCAGTTTTATTAATACCAGAACTAATCTCTCTGGAGCAATTTATTTATGGATTTTTCAATCTGGATATAAATCTGAAATTAACTTGACATAATCGTCCACGTGAAGGGAACAAACACATATATATTCTTTGCAGCAAGGTTCCCATCCATAGTTTGTCTATCCATGCTTTTCTCCAGTCCAATTTATGCAATATGCCAAAGGCATTAGTGATATTCGGTGTTGAGGCATCTTTCTCAGGAAATTTATCAAAACGAACAGCCGTGTTTTTACTTTTCCTTGAAGAGCAATTGAGAACAGTTTTTTCCAGTACTAGTACTTTGCTTACATTGTTATATAATCATCTACTGGCCTAAAATTCAAATATATCATGAGGATTGAAACATAAAAATCTTTTCGTGCAGATACCTACTTCACCTTTTCTGATTTCCATCTTACAGAAAGATGAAGTCACAGCTCAGTACCTCGAATTACGAGGATCATGTCCCTCAAGAATACATGAAACAGCCATTGATTTAGAATAGATATTCTAATTTCTAAGTCAATGAAAAAGCTTAGGAGCAAGTAAAAATATAAACATAAACAAGTCGTTTTCTAGGTTGGAAAGTCATAGATTTCCATTAATGAAAACATAAGAAAACAAAAATTTGTAGCTTTTGATGAAGACCTTCGTGACATCTAATATTTTCAGGATACACTCATTGGGATTAAAGCTTTCAGGTAAGAGTTGAATCATTGCGAAAAAAAGGGAAGTGATTTTCAGGTATTTTTAAACAGTTGGCCAGCATGAAGGGACTCGTCTATTGAAGTCATATGTTCTTTTTTCGACCATTTCAAACCACGACGACCGAAATGCTCGAAAAAAGAACAGATGACATCAATCGATGGCCGCGAAAGCCTCAACAAATCCATCGCCAATCTAATGGTGATAATGTATATAGTACCTTCACGATTACGCTATTTTGTATAGATAATACCATAAAAATAACTAATAATCAGTCATAATGTGTGGATAGCGCCATCTGAAGTGGTAAGAACGAAACTTTTCTCATATCTCAACGAAATCTAATCGTTTTAGACATCTGTACTCCTACGCTAAGACATTTTGGTTTTGGCCAACAGCGCAGAGTTGTAGGCAACTCAAATTACACACTATTACAGTGACTTTAGTGGGTATATAGTCGCTCTACACACTATTTGTTTACATCGCCATCTAACGGGGAGAATATCAAATAAAGTAACTAGAAAAGCGGTAACGTAACTGTAACTGTAGCGACACCTAGTGGCCTTACTCAAAAGGAGAAAAAGCATTTCCTGTATAAGTAAAATTTTCATCGATTTTTCCAAAGTTTTATTTTATTTTATAATAATCAGATCGTAGACGAATCCATATATGAAGTTTCATAACAAACAGTCCATCCGATCTCGAGTTATAAATGATGTAACCAACATCTTTCTTTTATATACATAATATATAGATAGAATATTAGTTAAATTTATTTGGGTTGGCAGTCGGAAATAAAAGAAACTCTCTTTTTTCCTTTTTTCTCAAGCTGTCGGCTTTATTTAAGCCTTCTTCAGGAGACGCTACAATATGTTAATAATCAGATAGAATAGATAGATTAGCTTGACCTGCATCCATTCAATATACTTTTCACCGGTTTCAAGAAGCCCGATCGACTTGAAAATTGGAACACGCATCAAGGGCCGATGACTTTACAGTATTTCAATAACCTTGACCCAACTCAACAGGATCACCAGGAGTACCAGGACAAAAAAAAATTGTTTTACTACTAAGCGGTTCCTCCGCCAATTTGTAACGATTTTTAGGATATAATTCGGTCGGAAAGAAAAGACAGATAGGTCGATGTTTGACACGATTCCATTTGAGAAATCGTTTTATATCTTCATAATGTATGTATTCATCTATGTAATGGTGTATTCCAACGTAGTTTTTATCTTTACGACGCAGACGTCGGATTAAATTGAAGATTTGCACTTTTCCTGATGGTTTTCGAGAATTGCTTCGAAGTTCGAAGTAGAATTATTTGTAATTGAACCACATGTCATTCGAGATAATTGAAGAATTCAAAAACAAAAGAATAATGGACCAGCATTAAAAGCTGGCGTCAAATTTTTTTGCCAGCTGTCGAAAGGGTTTTTTGTTGAATTCTTGTTTCTTCAGCCAAGAATCATCCCAATCGACTAGGTTACAATAACTGATCGAGAATACGAGGTCCAATTAAGTTCTGTTCGTTCGTCTGACAACAAGATAACTCCTGAACCGATAAATCTAGAAACTTTCAGGAAAGGTATCTCGACACTTTTATAAAGTATCCCGGTTGGCCATGGTTTAGGTTTATCAAGTTCTTTCACTTCGAACTAACGTAGGTTGGCAATCGTGAAAGTTAAATAATTCTAAGAGCTGTTGCCAATGCAATTATTTATTATTTACTCTTTTTCAACGTTGTAAATGAAGTTATTTCTTTTGAGGTTTAACTGTGACTAAGTTTTGGAAGTACCACTACATTCTCATACTGAAGTATTTCTTGTGCAAAAAGTATATAAATGTTTTCTGTAGGCTAATTTCTTGAGAATTTTGAAAAGTGGGGAATTCAACTGTTCGTTTGTAAGTTTTTCTGTCGGGCTATTCGAGGACTTTTATTCTTTTTTCGAATAACCTATCACAAAGTAACGGACTATTCTGTCCATTTTTTTTCAGTAACACTCGATTCTTGATTTCCGTACAAGAAAATACCAGAACTGAATCTTCCAACCATGTTTATATACGTGAAAAAGTTTCTTCACCATTCGCCAGGTCTTTGGTATTTTTGAATTCACATAATATTTTGCCAAAGTTAATAAACATTTTGATGAAAACGACTTATATGAAGAAAGTACATCGTTGCTTGTTCCACCTAGGAGTATAGAATTCTATACTCCTAGGTTCCACTGACAAGAATGACTATAACTCAACATTTTCAAAATATACGCGGTGAAATGTGTCAGAATTTCATACTTTATGAAAGTGAATGGAGTACTGCATGTACTGCATGAGCAGAACATTGGTGCGAAGAAAACATGTTGAACATAAATGAAAAATGAATAAAAAAAAATAATGAGACTAATGAATTATGTACCGACGTTTCGGAGGCGAGTTCCTCCTTCTTCAGGGCTAAAAGACAAAAGGACACTTAACAAAACAATAACAAAGAATTATTTGAAATGAATGTTTCAATTAATGCGCCATAACTACAAGGCAAGGTACAAAACAAAATTTTAGAATGTATAGAAATATATTGTCTAACTTTCCAATTTCTACCAATTAAACTTAAAGGTGAATCTACCTTATACAAGGTGAATTAACGACATTGCATTTTTAGAGTTTTTGATTAAACAAATTATTCACAGATAACATTGATGACATAAATATTTCAGAGTAATACACAACTTGCAGATATAATTTTTTGAAAGATCAATGGAAATTAATATAACATCATCAAATGCGCAAAAGAAAAGCAGACAAATTATTTTTATGAAATATAAATATGATTTGAATAAAAAAATCGATTATTTTGGTTTTTCGAAACCCTGGAGAAAAATACAAATACGCCAAATTAAAATACATTTAGAGACACTCTTTGTAGAAGAAGAATCGCTCATGTGAGCAAAATACAAAATTTCATAACAGACAGGGACGTACCTATTAAAAATTTTTGGTAGTGAAATTCCACAAAATAACATGCTAGCATACAATGTTGTATGTTGTCCTACCTGAGCGTTAGATTTTAGATTATATGATTTTTTTTCTTGAAATGAGTTTCTTATCGACTGTTTAATTCCTGATAGTACAAAATGGTCCAGTTTGTATATCCCTGAAAGTGAAAGTGTATGATAACGTTGAACACGAAACAAACCATAAATAACGAAGATGAGATATTCAGAACCAAAACCGAGATATTGGACATATTGTATAGTTTCATTGAGAAGTTTCTAGTTTCTGAGTGGAAAATCCTTTTATGATAATTCAGAGTTTCGGCATAAATCTGTTGAAAATTATAAACTCCTAGTTTGAAGTGTGGAAACCACCGATAAAATATGTCTCCGTTTGCTCGGAATTTAAAGTAGTCTGATCCTTGGATCTTTCGAGAATTCACATTCTGAACCTTCAGGCAATCATTATATTGTACAAAGAGGATTCCACTACGTTCCTTCTCTTCATCTTATCGTGGAATTTGTTTCAACGTATATCATTTCCACGACGTGAATTCGAAACATTTCAGAACTTCATTACTTCAATATTGGATTCAACATTTTGCCCAGAACTGATCCGAAAAGTGTAGAAGCTCAACCCGGGTTTATACACTGTGTCTGTAAAGTATGGAACGAATTCATTTTCAGGTAAACAGGTCATTTTAAGAAATAATCCTGAAGCATGTCGATTTTTGATGTTAATTTACTGTATTTTAAAATAATAATCTAATATACAGGGTGAATTACGTTCGAGTAATGACGTCACCGTCATTTTTTTTAAATGGAACACCCCCATTTTGTCTCAATTTTCGGATAACTCTAGATGAGCTGATTCCAAAAATGTATCACATGTTGATTCCAATTGGTACAGGGTGGACAAAAATACAATAGTTTTTGTTTGGAAACAGCTCATTTTTATTACTCTAAACATGTAGCAAACTACGGGCAACCAATTGCCGCTAGACAATAAGTATTTTTGATAATATTGTTAATTTACCTAATAAAAAATGTTACGCGTTACTTTATGAGCACACACAAAACTATTGTATTTTTGTCCACCCTGTACCAATTGGAATCAACATGTGATACATTTTTGGAATCAGCTCAGCTAGAGTTATCCGAAAATTGAGATAAAATGGGGGTGTTCCATTTAAAAAAATGACGGTGACGCCATAACTCGAACGTAATTCACCCTGTTTATTAGATTATAATTTTAAAATACGGTAAATTAACATCAAAAATCGACGTGTTTCAGGATTATTTCTTGAAATGACCTGTTTAGGAATGAATTTGTTCCATACTTTACGGACACAGTGTATAATAACTATACTTCATTCACTTTTATAAAGTATCCCGACTAGCCATGAAATTCTGACACATTTCACCGCGTATATTTTGAAAATGTAAGGTTATAGTCATTCTTCTGTCAGTGGAACGAGCAACGTTGTACTTTCTTCATATAAGTCGTAGTAATTACGTATTTATCAAAATGTTTATTAACTTTGGGGAAATACTTAATTCGAGAGAATATGTGAATTCAATAATTCCAAAGACCTGGCGAATGTTGAAGAAACTTTTCCTCTGTTAATAGTGGAGATATTCCACGTATATAAACATGGTTGGAAGATTCAGTTATGCTATCTTCTTGTACGGAAATCAAGAATCGAGTGTTGAAATTTTACTGATTATTTCACTCTTTTCATTTTTAGTGAGGAAGTTTCCGTAGCAACGATCGTTTCATCCCGAAAAAATTTTCAAGTCGGCAAAACCAACATGTTGGTTTTTCAGCGACAAAATTTTTGACGTTTCTCGAATTCATAGATAGCTTCGGAAATGAATATCATAGAGAGAACAATAAACGTTTAGTGGTTTAGTTAATCTATGATGAATTCTAATTTGCCAAATAGCGCAATACACGTCAAATGTGAACATATTACCCTATTTTCTCGTGGAATACTCAAGCCGAATTTCACTCGAGATGAAATTTAAGCAGGTAAAATTTCTCTCTTGTAATATTCAAGTTTGTTGCTTTTCGGAAATTTCGCTCATGATATTTTTTCCAAAATCACTCGCCTGACGGCTCGTGATTTTGATACAAATGTCATTCACAAAATTTCCGAGCAACAAACTTTCATATCACAATCGAGAAATTTTGCCGGCAAAATTCCATCTCTAGTGGTATTACATATGAAAAATAATAGACAGAATAGTCCGTTACTTCGTGATAGTTTATTTCCCACTTTTCAAAATTCTCAAGAAGTAAGCCAGGAGAAGATATTCATATACCTTTTTGCACCACTTGAAATACTTCAGTATGAGAATGTAGTGGTACTACTAAACCTGTGTCACAGTTAAATCTCAAAAGAAATAACTTCATTTACAAAGTTGAATTTTCTATCGACCCACCCCGCAGGGGCTCGAGAATCTTGATTGCCCACAGGTATATCCGCTTCAAGTATCTCTGGACAATCAATGATTTTCGATTTACTTCTGAAAGCCGTATAAAATTCCGAGGAAATTGCATAATGTGCAAACGAATTTTCATACCGACAGCCAAAAATTCTGAAAATGTATTTTTGCCCCTATTTCTCGCATATAAATAGAACAGACATCTGATCTGTTACAATTGTATTCATTCCATGTTCAAAGTATGGTCTTCCATATCTGATGAGTCTCATCCTTGGTGTTTGATTGGGGAAATATTTTCTTGGCTTCAGTATCATATTGACTGGCCACGGAAACATACCACTCGAATTTATGAACAAGGCACGTAAACATCCACCCCATCTTATTACACCTGACCAAATTGGTAAGAATTAAACTAGCATCTCCAGATATTAAATTAATAATGAAGGAAAAAAATATATTTATAAAAATAAAAGTTGATAATAATAGAAATACTATATACATAATTATAAAAAAATAATACAATAGAAAATTCCTCCTGAACGTCTGTCTCTCTCTAACCCGTGTCCATGTAAATCCTTTGTTTTTTTTTTGTATCTCATTCGATTGAGTTTATAAATCGTAAATTTTGAGATTCTACTATACATATAATTGTACACTCCCCCAAGACAAAGAAATAATTATTATTTGCAGAAGATCCAAAAAAGGGTCGAAACGTCGGCGATTTAAAAAAGTGTGTATAATTCACCCCACAGTCCTGAAGCCAAGAAAATATTTCCCCAAAGTATGGTCTGTCGATGGCTTTTCCCCATCTTTCTCGCAATTGACAGATTCCATCGACTCTATGGCCGCTATCCACGCATCGATCCATTTTTTGGCTTCATCGTAATTGGAAAAGTGCTGGTGAGCCAGGCCATGTTGCATTCATGGGAAGAGATAGTGTGTACGGCGGGTGGTTAGTAGTGGTTATTAGTAGTCCTATAACGTTGGCAAACAAATTTTTTCTATTGATGGCCCCCCTGAAAGACTTCAGACCCCCCCCTCCCTCTTAAAGACTTCATGCACCCCCCTCCCCTGGAAAACTGGCTGGATCCGCCAGTGTAAGACACCCAATTTAATACCTTCCGGAATATGTCCATGCTTTTTAAACAATGAAAAATATGGCAGGTTGAATGACCCCAAGAGTTTTTGCGAGCTCATTTTGCGTTTTGGATCTTCATCAAGCTTCGCCTCTAATTCTTCATCCATAAATTTTGATGGCGCTCCGTGTCGTTCTTCGTCTTCAAAATCAAAATTTCCACTTATGGATCGTTCGTTCAGCTAGACAGCTAGAGCATCGTCGCCCTGTACTCTCAATGAAATGCGACCACTTTCGGCAGCCTTTTTCTTCATATTGTATTGAAGCAAAACAAATGTTGATATTTTCCGAACAAACAGAAACTACTTATGTTGTTCACACTCCGGCGAAATGATACTGAAAAATAAAGCCCAATGATGATACTTCAAAATGACGGTGTTAACAGCTGATGGAACAATGGAACAAGTTGTGGCAATATCTGTTTACAAAATCGAACCAATTTATTTATATGTCGAGATCAATATTAAGAACAACAGACGCTTGTGTATCTCTGATTGCTGACTAATTCATCATTATTCATGAGAAATTTTGGTATTTGCATGTAACGCCATCAAGGGAGTCGATATTGAGTGACTAAGGGGTAATAACAGCCTCCCCGAAAAAAAATTTAGTGCAATATATGTACCTGATGTCTCGTCTGGTTCACCATATTGAAGCCAAGGGTGGATTTACGAGGGGCGGGTACTGGGGGTACCTACCCCCCCACATGAGCATCGAAGACCTAAGAAAAAGGTGGTACACATAAAAATTTTCATACAATGTATACCTGATTTAATGATTTTCAATCGTTATTACCCCCCCATGATCTTTATTACCCCTCCCATGAAAAAGAGCTATATCCGCCCTTGATTGAAGCATGTGTCTTCTATCAATCAAACCAATACCCCAGAGAAAAAACTTATCGACGTCCCTCAACACTATCAGTTTTATAGAGCTTAACATACATAATAATAATAATAATTTATTAATCCTGTTAGACATTCCACATTTATTGGACAAGTCAATTATTCAATATCCACAATTCATCGGAAAAATATTCACATACAACATAACAAAAAAAAACTACGGTATATTCCAATGGTAAATCAGCCAATGGAGGTACCTACTGTTATGTTTCTCAGGTTAACTAGATTGTCTAAAGTATGGCTAACTAATTTATCTTAACTATTTAGAAAAACTATTATACTGAAATAACAATTTGCACATTATATCTCAATTTGAATGTATACAGGGTGTATCTGAATAACACCGAAAAAAGGAAAGGGGTGATTCTTTAAGATTAAAGTGGGTATTTGAAACGATACGAAATTCACCAGGAATATTTCATCGCATACGCACTTCTATGAGGAGAAGAGTGAATGCTTGTATCGAAGCTGAAGGCAAGCATTTCCAACATTTACTATAATTTTATTGTGGATATTTGTAAATTTTTTTTTTCATTTCAATTCATTCATTTCATTTAAAAGTAAAATTATTATAATTTGGTTGGTAGTTGTTCAATAAAATACTATTTAAAATGAGCTTGCAATACATTTATGTTTTTCTCGCAAATCCTTGGGGTTTCGAAAATTTTTAGGAATGAAAAAGTTAGTGTATTAGTTGGGCTTTTCAGTCATGATTTCTTAAAAGGAAAATTTTCAACAAAAAAAAAGGTGTGAGAAAAAATATCTTAGAGGGTTGCTATTTCAACCCTTTCTGAAAATACTTCAGGATTGAAAAAATTACAACATGTGTAATTTAATTGACAAATGATAATTACCAAGTTTCGTGCCCTTAGCTTAATATACAAGTTAAATAAAAAAGAAAAACAATTTCTTTGTTGATCATTGGAGGGGTGCAACTTTTTCGGGAGAAGGTTTTTCAGCGTTTCTAAAGAAGGATTAAACGCGTTCGAAGCATTATGAAAATAGGCAGGGGCGCACTTGGATATCATCGTAACAGTTCTATTTATTCTTTTGCAGACTCTCTTCCCAACAGAATCCATCTTCATCGCATTACTACGTTCAGCACAGTGGAACAGGCAGCAGAAGAATAATGCCAAGATCAGGTTCAGATCAGCATCTACCCCAAACGGAGTACGCAGATTATTCAAGTATATCGCAAGCTGGACGTCATACATTCCTAAGATCCAGTTTGAAATCCGGATCAACGCTCAGCAGGTTTGTTAAGCTTTCAAGATTGTTCACTATGTTTTCAAAGTAGCTAAATGATGGAATATTGCAAGATTAATTGCGAGTAGAATTATATCTGCTGATTTATTCTGAGTCGGAGATAGAACTATACTGCTACTTGATGATGTTTCATTTAGATACAACCAAAGATATGTAGATCAGGCAGCAGTAGCAGCGCAAATAAGTCAATCTAAATATGGTTCCTCATCACAATATGCTGGTGCTGGTACTTTGAGCAGAAGAAATAGGGGTAGTTTGGACTACTCGAGCGACACAGAAGCAACGACTGGGCCTAGAAGCAGTTATTACTATTACAACAGGTGAGGATTAATAAAAATATCTTCCCATTCATCATTCGATTGAGTCTTCTTTCGATTCCTCTAGAATTTCGACCTTTTGATTCACAATGTTCTTATATTTATACAGGGTGGCCAAGAGATTGACGTCAAAAAGAAAAAACAGGTCTCTCGTGTCATAGGCTATTCGAATCACCCCCATGTATGTCATGCTATTTTTCACGGTTTTCTAGTTATGAATTTTTTTATGAACTTTGAGAATTTTCGACTTGACAATCTTAAAAAAGATATTTCAAAAAAAGTACAAGACTTCTCTGTGGAATTCTTTTCGTAACATAATCTCCATGAATTGTACTTTCACACATAAAATAACCAGATTCGTAACTTCGATGAAAATTATGGAAATGTTGGTCTCAAGTGAAAAAGTTACGTAAATTGGATTATGATCTGAATTTTCGAATCAAAATTAAAAATTTAAAAAGCCTAATTCACGGTTTTTTAGTATGCTCAAAAACTGCGCTCAACAGACAGCTTTTAGAATAATTGATAAAAAATGGTACTTAACCCTCTAATTTTGCTAAATTAGCCTTCAAAGTCATCGAGGTGGAAAAAATCAAAGAACAAATTCTCTACAAAATTAGTTTTTGCCATTTAAGATATTTCTGATCAAGTTATGATAGAAAATACTGAAAATTAATGAAAATTAGCTTTAGATGTTGGTCAAGAAACCGTGAAAAATAGCATAACATACATGGAGGTGATTCGAATAGCCCATGACACGAGGGACCTGTTTTTTCCTTTTTGACGCCAATCTCTTGGCCACCCTGTATAATAATAATAATAATAATAATCTTTATTGCTTCTTGTTGCATACATCATTAACTTATAATATGTCGAGGAATTTTGCCTAAACTTTCGCTTGAGTGCTACTCTTCCTCGATACAATATATGGCATAAAACAAATAAATTCATTTAGCAACATAATTATCGAAAATATTCAAATAGAGTATGGAGAAGATGGGGGCGTCGGGAAACAATAAAAAGATACACATCATAGAGTATGCAGAGCTCACAAAAACAGAGCTTCAAATATTGTCGGGTTACTCTTTCATGCTCTTTCTATAATTTTTTGTTTTTATTGGGTAACGTCTCAGTTCATTAGGCAAACAATTAAACATTTTTGGAATCAAATACAGCGAAAACTTCTGATTCAAAGTCTTTCGAAAGAGTGGAATTTCTTAGTTTTTATTTTCCTTTCCTCTAGTTTCATAACAATGTGTTAAGGTTGAATATATGTTTTCAATTCTGGGTAGATACACCAAGCTACAAAGACAATATAAATTGCGGACATTCAAAACCTGACTGCAGTGATATAGTTCTTTAGTTGGGAAAAGGCGAGGTTTGGAGAATATTATTTTTAACACAGTGTTCTGAACTACCTGAAGATTATAAATCGCGTTACTATAAGCGGCACCCCAAACAACAATGCAGTATCCGAGAATTGACTCAACAAGAGATGCATAAATCATCATTGATATCTTACTATCGACTATTTCTCTTAGTTGGTAAAATTTGTGATACAGTTTTCTCACTTTACTACAAAGGAAGTTTACGTGTTGACTCCACTTCAGATGTTGATCCACAACTACGCCCAGATATTTTATTTGCTCAACTTTAATTATCTGACAGCAACGGCAATTATTCGCAAAACAGTCTGACGAATGCATAGAAATCTTATCAACATTGGGTTGACCAGAAGCCGTAGCCGAAAATGTTAAGAAGGAAGTTTTGGAAAAGTTCAGGCAAAGACGACTTCTGCTCAACCACTCAGTCATGGACTTCATACCCCCACTGGTGTCATCGTAAACTTGGCGCCAAGATTGCCCCCGGAACACCAAAACCGTATCATCCGCATATGAAATGATCTTGCAGTCTTCAACTGCACAATTAATTTCGTTGACATAAATCAAGAAGAGAATCGGTCCCAATACAGTTCCCTGCGGTACACCGGTTGCAACCGTCTGGTAAGAGCTGAAAGAATTATTGATTTTCGTCCGCTGTTTTCTATTTGTCAAGTAGTTTTCTACAAGTTTCAAGACATTACCCCTTATCCCAACCCTTTCTGCTCTATGTAATAATATTTCATGAGATACTGAATCAAATGCTTTTTTAAGATCCAAAAAAACAGCCAACGCCTTTTCATCTCTGTGCAGACTTTCATATACAAACTTAATCAATTCGAAAACTGCGTCCTCCGTGCCTTTATTCTGTCTGAATCCAAATTGAGTTGCATTCAAAAGTTCATTATTTTCTAAGAAATCAACAATACGATCCTTCAAACATTTTTCGAAAATTTTCCCAAAATTATTGATTACAGAGATTGGTCTGTAATTTGTGAGCAATGCGGATGAACCACTACCTTTATACACTGGGGTTACAGTTGAAAGTTTCCACTCTTTAGGTATAACAGATGAAGAAAAGCATAAGTTTAATATATGTTTCAAAGGTGTCAAGATTCCCATATGTATAGCCTTTATTGTGCTCGATGTATTCGATCTTCGCCTGCACTGGATGAACTTTTCAGAGAACTTATTTGTTGAATGAGTTCTGCCCGGGTCACAGGTTTAAGATACAAAGAGTTAGGTGTGGTCTGATATGAACAAGAACCAACGTCATTTCCGATCTCAGAATGTATATTCCTACCTACTTCAATGAAAAATTTATTGAAACAATTCGCAACATTTTCATCGCCCCTAATAATATTCTGTCCCTCTTCAATATTAAATGTCCTTTGTATGCTTTTATGAGAACTATTCGTTATTTCATGTATGGTCTCCCACAATTTTTTAGAATTTCCTTTATTTTCGCCTATTTTCCCCTGATAAAATGTTGACTTAGCTGCTTTGATTACCTTATTCAACTCATTCCGATATTTTTTGTATTTGGCATGATTTTCTATCGTGTATTCGTAGTTTAGATTTCTTTTCAGTTCATCCCTTTTATGAATAGAAGTTAATATGGACTGTGTCATCCAAGCCTTTCTTTTGCGTGAATTGCTGTTTAACTTTTGTTTGAACATTGATTGGTTGTAATAACTCATAAATGTATTCAAAAAGATCGAGTATGCACACTGAGCATCACTTGCATTCAAAACATCTCCCCAGCACTCCGTATTGAGAAGATGATTCAACTTATCATTATCTACTATAATCTTATAGTCCTCAAAATTGTTGTTCCTTATATTCACCGGCAAAACCTCATTCATTGAAATCCCTATCAAATAATGGTCAGTGAGGGCTGAACGAAAAACAAAGGGTATTAAATGATCATTAAGTTTTGTTAAATTTTTAGATCTTATAAACAGGTGATCAATTAGTGTTGATGACAATTCAGTCTCCCTTGTTGGTTCATTTATACAGGAAAAGTATGCATTCTGACTTAGTATATTCAGATATCTGTTCACATCTGAACTTTCATTGTCAAACAAATTCACATTAATATCTCCGAGGAAAAAATCCACATTACCGGGCTTTTGTGAAGCCAGATAATCCTCTATATCATCCAAGAATGTGCACAACCGAGATGAGGGCGGTCTATAAACCGATGATATTCCCAATGTACAACAGTCATTCAAAAACAACTCACATTTGATAATTTTTATTTCCGTCAACTGTACTACATCCGCCCTCATACTATATTTATTTTTAGCATACAAAATCAATCCATCATTCTTATTGAAACGAGATTCACTGTAGACACATTGAAATCCATTAATTTGAAATTCTGCACAATTGTCAATATCCAAAGTTTCAGAAAATATCATAACATCAACATTATCTAAGTTCAAACCATCTAAATAAATGTTCAATTCTTCGAAATTCCTTCGCAAACTTCGAATATTCATATGAATAATATTAAATTTATTTTGTCCCTCAATTAATCCCCGCATGTCCACAATATCATCAAAAACCCTTGTCTCGAATTTCCCACATAACTCCACCACCTCCATATACTCCAACATTAGAAAACCAAAACAATCAAAATTCTCTCAAATAACAGGTGCACCAGATATATAACAATCAAATGAAAGATAGTAAACAAACGCTAACACCGCAAATCCCCAAATGTTTATGAAACGTGGAAAATTTGAACATTATATCTGATTTTCAATTTCAAGCGAAATTCTCTCCAATGCAGCAAGATCGACAATTTTCTGTACCTTATCTCCAATCCTGATGAAAACATTTCCATATCGCGTAAATACATTTTTCCTATTCATTTTTACACCAGCTGCATGATAAATTACCAGCCTATTCTTTGTCAAATCTTCCGATATTCCTATTCCAGTGCCAGTTAATTTTTGCATGTTTCTCATGACCATTTTTTTCGAGTGATAACAATTGAATTTTACAATAATTGGACGTAATTTCTCACTCTTTTTCCCAGCTCTATAACATCTAGCAATATCTCTATTAGTCATATCCAACCCAAGATTTTCTTTACAAATTTGAAGGAATTTATTTTCAACATTTTCGTGATCTTCTTCTGGTAAATTATAAACACATATATTGTTTACTTTTTCATTCTGCTGCATGTTCTCCATTCTTATCTCCAGTTGTTTTATTTTATCTGTATTCTTTCTTACATCTGTTTGTATGAGATCGAGTTTGTCGGTGACCTTGGATAATAGTTTGTCAAGGAATTCTTCATCATTCATTAAATCCCGAATGGCTTCCTTCACAGCACTCCTGATGTCAATATTGATTTTGGGACCCATAATAGTTTATAAAAATTTACTACAGAGTCTATGTTTTCGAAATGTGTGATAATAATGCGATCTTCACTTATCAGATTCTAGAGGAGCGGTAAAAACGTGTATTACTCTCTGCGAGCCATACGAGCAATGTATATACTTATAGTTCTTCTTTTTCTACTTCGTCGTATCATAGCATGATACGTCAGCCTGTTTTTTCCAACTGTCCCTCTCATAAAAAAAATGTGGAAATAAAGCTTTGATCTTGCTCTAAAATCGTTATTTCTATCACAAGAATCAAGCCCTCTAGAAGTACCTACCGATGCGGCGATACATGTAACCGTTTGTGGGTGTGAAAAATTATTGAATCCAAAAAATTTCGCGATTCGTCAATGTGCGTATTACTACAACTAGAGACCGTTCCTTTCATTCAACTATGACCATTCCAAACTCATCGAGGTCAAGGAGCACCATTAGTATTCATTTCTTATTGGGTTGTTTTGTTGCGAACTAACATGTAATAATATCTCTTGTTCTTCAATGAAAAATCTTCCGAAATAACAGGCACAATCTTCATCGCATCCAATTATTATGAGTTCAATAGAAGGAAAGTCAAGCAATGTTGAACAAAGGACCTATTGTTCAGAGAATAATTAATTGGTCGCAACGAATGGAAAATGGTAACCCCCCATTTCTATTGAATAATAAGGCTCTCTTTGCCCTGGGCGACGAAGGTGGAAAACAATTTGTGCCTTATGTTTCATCGATTTTGATATTCAGTTTTAATGGATTCGATAATGTTTTCTTTTACTTCCTTTCCTCATTGGAAATTCTTCCAGGTGTATAATAGACACAATATACGTTTCCTCATTATCGTTCATGCTTCAATTTATTATTTTGACTCTTGCTACCATTACAGTGGATTGATTTTAGAAAACCAAATTTGTAGTCCCGTTTTACTGAACAGCAGATGAGTTCACATGTACAGGTACATTCTTCTCTGAATCATACATTTTGAACTTTATTCTTTCAAATTCCTTTGATCTCATTCAAACTAACACGAAACAATCACACCACAGAACAGAAAAAGTTGTCTGATGTAAATAGGTTGCAAACAGAAAAAGGATCACTATACAGTTGCATAAGGTTTTTAATAAACTGCCTCGGTCTATCAGATTGAGTCCCAGTGTCAAACACTTCCAGAAAAATGATCCTCTGGGATAATTCGATCCTTTTGAAGATTTCTCTTGAATGTTTCCCTTCCGTCAGCTGAAGTTCCGGATACCTCCCGGTGAACTCGGTATAGTGGGAGTATCTCCATCCACGAAGTGGTTTGTCCTCGCAATTGTTCACGTAATAAAAAGCTCGCATTACTTCAATATTCATTTCGCGGCTCCACTTGATACGTGCGTTGCGAGCTCCCCTGCGGGCAGTCCTCCTCACGGTGGTCGAGCCAGCAGGTGGAGTGGCATTTCGATCTTCTGCCAAGATATCGGTTTCCACTTCTCTTTGCTGGCTTAATATTTTCTCAATTTTCATGGGTATGCCACCATTTACCCTTGGTGGCCCAGGTAACTCGGGCCGTGGGGATGTCACCCCCCATGTGGAGTGACAGAAACCAAACCACACCCATGCGGTTTTATTATTTATTATTATTATTATTCTTCATCGGTCTCCCGTTCTCAGTTTGAGCTGGTAATTCTTCTATGGACCAGTGAAAAAACATTTCAGTTCCTCCCACTAGTTCAGAAATTTCCGCACGATGTGATAGGTTTGCGATCTTCTGGGATAATTCGATCCCTTGAAGATTTCTCTTGAATGATTCCCTTCCGTCTTCTGAAGTTCCGGATGCCTCCCGGTGAACTCGGTATAGAGGGAGTATCTCCATCCAGGAAGTGGTTTGTCCTCGCAATTGTTCACGCAATGAGAAGCTCGCATTACTTCAATATTCATTTCGCGGCTCCACTGGATACGTGCGTTGCGAGCTCCCCTGCGGGCAGTCCTCACGGTGGTCGAGCCAGCAGGTGGAGTGGCATCTCGATCTTCTGCCACGATATCGGTTTCCACTTCTCGTTTATGGGTTGCCACCATTTACCCTTGGTGGGGTCGTCACCCCCCATGTGGCGTGGCAGAAACCAAACCACACCCGTGCGGTTAATTATTATTATTCTTCATCATCGGTCTCAGCTCGAGCTGGTATTACTTCTATGAACCAGTGAAAAAACATTTCAGTTCCTCCCACTAGTTCAGGAATTTCCGCACGATGTGACAGGTTTGCAAAGCTACAGCCTGCCATCCTCTGGGATATTTCGATCTTCTGAAGATTTTTCTTGAATGATTTGGACATGACTCCTTCAGCCGAAATCACCAATGGTATAATAGTGACTTTCGACAATTGCCACATATTCTTAAGTTCTATTGCTATATTATCGTACTTCGTTATTTTTTCCGACTCCGTTCTTCCGATGTTATGAGTCAATGGTAATGCCACATCAATTATCACCCCATACTTCTGATCCTTCTCAATGAATACAAGGTCTGGTCTATTGTAGTCCACTGATCTATCTGTTATTATGGGTCTGTCCCAATAGAGAACCGCTGTGTCCGTTTCCAACACTGCTGCAGGTTAATACTTATAATATGGCGGACAAGTATCCAAAAAACCATGTCTAAGAGCTAACTGCTGGTGAACAATTTTTGCCACATGGTTGTGTCGGCCCAGATACCTATGCGTTGTCGGCAAGAACTCGACAACCTGCTATAATATGTTCGATAGACTCGCCTGCATTTGTCCTCCACGTTCAGCTTCAAACAGTGCTTATCATAGTTGCGAGTTCTTATAACTCGGTCTTGGATAGCCGTCAGGAATCCTTCAGTTTCAGGATACAATTGTCCGGCATTCAACCACGACAAAGAAGCTAATTTATCGACATTTTTCCCCTCAAGGTGTTTGGGAAATCTGTCGTGCAGAGCTTGTTCCCGCCATATGTTTATATCTTCGCTTCTCGTGGTGATATCGAATGTCAGTTCTCTGTGTTGTAGGTTCAGAGGTGTGTATCCCTTATCCTCTTATTATTATTATTTTTTTTACGTCCGTGTGAGGGGAAAACCCTTTATGGGCACCGAGAGGGTCCGCACTCTCGGTAGTGTGAGAATCCAGGATCTTGTGTGGTTACTCACTAAAAACCTCTCAAACTTCAATGGAGGAGTTCTTCATCCTGCCCTCGCAGCGTCCCAACAAAAGAGATGAGCTGCAAGTGGCTTCTAGAGTTCATGGGACCTGATGATATGGAGTGACCCGAGCAACACTGCTTTCTGCATTCTGTGCGCCAATACCTCGGCCAGTGATCTGCAGACCGGGATAATCTTCAGTTCATCCACGTAGTTAGCTCTCATTCCACCGAGACATCCTATGATAAGTACGACCATCCTAATTTTATGACCTGGGTATAGAGTTCCAAGCTCGAACATAAGGTCTTTGTATTTTTGCCTCTTCTGTTCTTCCTTCATCACAACATTATTTTCAGCCGGGGAGGAGAATTCCACGACAAATAACTCCTTGCCCAGCAGAAGTATGTCTGGCTTAACAGCATTGATCTGCCGTGTTGTTGAGACAGGATAGTTCCAGCATATGCGAGCTCTTTCGTTCTGAACCACCGCCTCAATCTCCAGAGGCACATATGGTAGCACCGGTTCTTTGTCTATCTCATACGCGGCTCTCAGATGGAAGTATATGATTCGGAGTGCCGCGTTGTGTTTCTCTACATACCCTGATGGAGCATGGACTCTGCAGGCGGAAAGGATGAGCATAATCGTTTCCTGTTGCCCATGGCAAGCCCTGCAAGTTGTTGGGGTGTCCATTTTTATGATGTTCTTTTTATACCATCTCGTATTGAGTACTCCATCTTGACACGCCATCACAAATCCTTCTGTCTCTGACTTAAGGCTAGCTGACTTTAGAAAGGCGAAAGACAATTCTTCAGACAGGTCCTGGTCTTAGTCATATGATGTTCGAGTAATGTATCTGACTGAGACTTCCGGATCAGTCTTGCTAGGCTTCTTTGGTCCGCTTGAGTGATCGGTGTTCCAGCGAGCTCGGGATTGATTGATACGCCGGTTATGCTGAGCTTCTCCATGGCCCTTTGTGCAGCTCGGAATAGGAAGGCTCCATGGTTCGCAATTTCATGCTGAGCGACAAATTTCAGAAGCGGATCTTCACTTCTTAGAATCCTTACTGCCATTTCCAATGTTTGTTGATAATGTTGATATTCCAAACATTGCAATCCTCTACCCCCCTGGCTTCGAGGAAGGTATATCCTCTGTATTGAACTGTTGGGATGTAGGCTACGATTCATGTTCATCGTCTTCCTTGTTGACCTATCAAGATCGAGGAGTTCGTTTACCGTCCAGTTCACCACCCCGAAAGAGTAGGTGAGAATCGGGATGGCTAGCATATTTGTTCTTTCTTATTATTATTATTATTAAGGTCTGCTAAGGATCTACTGAAACAAAATACCCAGATCTGTTCTTAGGAATCTCCAAAGTATACACATCTCCTTTCCAATTTGTTTCCGTGTCATCCTTAATTTCTCTGTTTTTACATTCCTTTCAATAAAAGTATACACAGTTGCAATTTTTTTCGTTTAATAATCAGAAGCGTCTATGAATGAATTTTTACCAAAATATTCAAATCCGTTCCCATCTTCAATTCGATTAATGTTCCGTTCCGATTTAGATTATAAACTGGGGCTTCGAGTACATATTTGAAAATAGCACCTCCATAAAAGTTGAGGAAGTTCAGAAGTATGTAGTATATGCCGACCTTTATTTCTGGTCTTTTTCAAGGCTAAAGTAGAACAATATTGACAACATAGGACATAATATACATTCAAGCTAACACATAGTTCCATAAAATTCTTTGCAACAAAAACAATATAATACAAAGCAAACAAAAAATCATAAAAGACAAACAACCGTACAAGACGGAGCGATATACTTAGAACCTAGAACATACAACAACACCTACCCATACATAAAAAGAACAAGACCAGAAACGTCGGCATCTCATAAAAAAAAAAAATTATTTCACCTGTCCTCTTAGCCACTACCCATACTACATACAGGGTGATTCACGGTGGATGGCACATTAGACGTTTCTGGAGAATTCAGATCGGTCTGAAAATTTAATGGAATGCATTATCGGACCTGTTCTACCCAACTAAAATATTTTCGTCAATGCGGTGTTGCCACTTCTATTAGAAAGTAGTAGCAACTTTGCTTTTTCAAATGGAACACCCGGTATATTATATTATTTTTGGGATCTCCAACAACTTCTCGACAACTTCTATCGAAATTTTCCTATACCTATCTGTGGCCGTTTTCGAAATATAAATTATTTTCAATTTTTTTCACCGAAAATCATGATCTCTAAAAATGCTGATAACGTCGGGTTGATAGACTCTATGGTATTGAAATTTGATTTGGAGTTAGGTGATACATAAGTGCTCCCAACACTTCAGTCTGATTTACGTTACTTCAATACAGGGTGATAAAAAAATACAGTCTTTTCGGTTGCTTGAAAAAGTGACTGAAAGTTGTTTATTTCAAATGGAACGCCCTGTATATTATTGGAAATTCGGAAAACTGATGAAATTCGCTTTCATTCTATGTATATCATGCCTATACCTAACTAGTCAAATTTCGGACTTATGAGCATTTATTTGTCAAAATGTCCCTTCAGAATGGTATTTTCATTCAGTATTTGGTAGGCAGGCCATGATTACTACTTGATAATACCTTGTGACATTCTCCTTATGATAAAGGCACCAAGAAACTTGAGAGTCAAACTATTTATATGAATTATTTAAAAAAAGTAGAACAATCATGTCGAATACTTCGAAGTATGTTCGAATCGCTGGCCGTTCACTTCCAAGCACTTCAAAATGCGGGTGTTGACTGCTTTCGTCGTGGCAGATCGTATTTCTTTGAAATCCAAATCTTCAAATGCTTGGGCAATCCTTTCCGACAATTCATCTCTCGAATGCACGGGTGTTTTGTAAACTTTTTGTTTCAACATTCCCCACAGATAAAAATCTAACGGACTAAGATCGGGTATTCTTGCTGGCCAATTCCATGGTCCCAAGCGCCTTATCCACCGATCTTCAAAAAGTCTCTCCAGTTAATAATAATGAACAAATTCATGAGCATTCGTTTGAATAGTTTTCTTCCATTGTTTCGAGGGCATTTGCAACTTCTGGAATGAAGAAAATGTCGAAATTCAAGCTTCTTGGTGCCTTTATTATTAGGAGAATGTCAAATAGTAATCATGGCCTGCCTACCAAATACCGAATGGAAATACCATTCCGAAGGGACATTTTGACAAATAAATGCTCATAAGTCCGAAATTTGTCGCAAATCGATCTCTAATGGCCATAATGGGCCTACCACACGCTCAAGCTTCACCACAGTTTGGCTTGCGCAAACCGGCTTGAACACTGAACACTGAGCGTGCGGTTGGCAAAACTCTATACAATTTTCCCAATCATTTCCCGTGTGCGAACGCCAGCAATCGAGTCGAGTAGAGTCACAGGATGATGTACCTACTTCCTTATACTGTTTAAGAGTCTTTGATACTGTGGTAGAGTAGTCAGTGGGCGAATCGACTCTCCACTCGACGAAAATACTGGCCTAGTCCAAACAAGCCTTAAGGGTCGACACAGTCAGAAACCTATCCTGTGAAGGAGAGTTTGATCTTGGGCGTCTAGTTCTTGATCATTCAGTCACGTTTCCAGTTTCTCGATATCGACTCACGAGCCGGGAAACTACGCTTTCACTAACTTGGAAGAAAAAAAATCAAATATCCATAGATCAACGCATTGACCAATCGGTAATCTCTCATTAATTTTTTTTCAGAAATCAATCCTCAAATGTTCCTCATAGCACCATACCTACTCTAGGGAGACAAAATACTATGCCAACAGTTGACATAACAACTAAATTCAATTCTCTTCCTAGGGACTCAAGAGGTTCCTCAAGGTGAGAAAAATTTCATTACCATCATACGGAATTGAAAATTCCACCATCCTCTAATTCTTCGATTACGTTTTGTTCTCAGATTGGCAATGAATAAGAGATTCGGAGATAGAACAGTATCGACTCTTCTGCAGGATGATGCTGACGGTGCTCTCTCTGCACCAGAGATGCCATCAATTCGAAGAGACAGAGGTACGTTATGGAATGAAATATTATAACAAGATGTAGCGCTTGCCTCGTGTCCATACTTGAGCATCAAATAATATAGGAAAATACATTGCGCAAAAAAATTAACGCACATTATGGAAATCTCAAATTTATTCTACAACTGAAGGTGTTCTCAATGATAATTATTTTTATCAGAATTATGCATGCATATGTTATCCACTTTCAACGTTTTTCTTCAATACAGATGTTTTCTCCCAGCAGGAATAAAAAAAGATGATATTATCAGATTTTGAATGTATTGGATCCATTCTAAAATCAGTTGTTCTCGATCAATTCTAGTGTTCAATAGTTTTTCTTTCGTTTGATTCTCTACACTCGATCGCTATGCAACGCGAAACACGCAATTTGACCCAAGAGGAATGTGTCCAAGCGGTAGTTTTGCGAGAAGAAGGGTGGACATACACAAGAATTGCAGAAAGGTTTCGAGTTTCCCATACAAGTGTGTCCAGAATGTTGCAGCGATTCAGGGAGACAGGTGAGAATGTCCGAAGATCAGGACAGGGTAGACCACGGGTAACAACTGCCATTCAAGAACGTTACTTGAGAGTTTCTTCGTTGAGACAACGGTTTGCAACCGCTCGCCTCCTTCAAAATCAGCTTGAGCAAACTCATGAGGTGCAAATTAGCACTCAGACAATAAGAAATCGCCTCAGAGAATATGATTTAAGGCCTCGTGTCGCGGCAAGAGGCCCAGCTTTACCCCAGCCCATCGAAGGGCGCGTTTGGATTTTGCGAGAGAGCATATCCATTGGGAAGAGGCCGATTGGAAAAGAGTTCCCTTCACAGATGAGTCTAGATTCTGCCTCTTCCATTGCGATCGACGTTCCCTTGTATACAGACGTCCACAAGAAAGATATGCTCAGTGCAATTTCCAGAATACTACTGGTTTCGGGGGAGGATCGATTATGGTATGGGGTGGAATATCTTTGACTGCTCGCATAGACCTAGTGGTCGTTGATAACGGAGCTATGAATGCTGATAAGTATATAAGAAACATTCTTGAAGAGCATGTAGTGCCATTTTTGTCCCATACATTGGTGAAAATTTCATTTTTATGGACGATCATGCCAGACCCCATCGTGCGCGCATCGTTCAGGAGTACCTTGAAGAGGTTGAAGTCTCTCGAATGGAATGGCCAGCAAGAAGTCCAGATCTCAATCCGATTGAGCAGGTTTGGGACAACCTCAATAGAAGGCTGAGAAGTTCAGAAAATCATCCAGCTACTTTTAATGACCTAGGAATCCAACTCGGAGAAATCTGGGAAGGATTGAATCAGATTAAAGATCACTCATTTTGAGTATGAACCGTCGTTGCCGAGCTGTAATTAACGCAAGGGGTGGAAATACCAAGTATTAAATCACTTATCAGCATTTCAGTATTTTGAAAATTGTTCATTTCTCTTCTTTCACATAAGATTCGGTGAAATCCTGAATTTTTCTTCCATTTAATGTGTCTTGTTTCGTTCAAAACCTTCCCGAGAGAACATAAAAAATAAGTTATAAAGTCAATGTAGGGTTAACTTTCATTAAAATTGAGATTTTCAGAATGTGCGTTATTTTTTTTGGGCAGTGTATTTTGAAGATTTTTGTGAAAGGGTCATGTAGCTGTATTTCGACCAATATTGTAAATGGTTCTAACTCTTATGGTTTCTTGTAATGGTATTATTGAGGAAAAAGACTTTTTAGCAAAACAAAAAACGTTTGTTTTCGACCAAGTGTATATTTCTACCTTATCACGTTCGGAATAATAAATCACTTTATTCACACTTTCCATCAACACCACAAACATCATTGTACATCCAGCATATCCATTCTCACATTGCACTTACACTACACTCACAAGAAATTTTCTACCACTCAAGGGCGCAAGCACTCTCAAAGGTCAAAGGGTATTTTCACTTCAGATGAGTATCGCCAATGGCTCAGCAGAACACCGTCCACCAGTGCCATTTACGAGCAAATCCGTGCCTCTAGAGACGTGCTGAATCAGCAGAGAGCGGCGAGGTTTACTTACAGTGCTGAAAATATACACGATGCTCTCAAGAACGTGAGTTCAAAACTTTGTTTTTATGATTACATTCATTGAATATCTCAAATGTTTTCCATTTAGATTGAGAGTGGATATTATGGTTCCTATAACAGACCTAGTGCTACATCTACATTAGACAGGAATTTTTCTAGGAGTCAACAACCTTCAATGCCCGCTAGATCTTTATCCACCCAACATATCACAACTTCAGGTAAATTTATTCAATATCATTACCGCAGTATCAGACCTCTAGGGTTAACATCTCCTTAAGTTATTTAAACTGCTATCTACCAGAAGGTGCTCACATAATCGAATCGTCGAGGGTTTTCTGGGTGTCACCAAATTCTGAAAGAGATTCTTCTCCATAAAGGTCAAGGTTTCTTCCAATGTAAATCTGCTTCTTGTTCTTTGCACTTTGATCATTGAATTTTTCTTTGTTAGCATTAGGTTCGACGAGATCTCCTTCAATGCGTAGAATGCGCCAACTCTTAGATCTCGATTCGGGAAGATCTGCAGCAGCCCCTAGCCCAGTACCCACACCAAGTGGAACCCTACCAAGGGGACAACGCCAATTAGATATAAATCCTGCAGGTGAGTTCACTAAATTCCAAAATAGTGGTTGAAAGTAATTGAAATTGGCTTTATTTTCCAGAATTTCTGAAATACAAGATGGAGAAACCTGGACTTCCTGGTGGTGGATCTTCCATTCCTGGGCTTTCAGGCTTATCAGCATCTCATGTTTCTTCTGGACTCATGGGTCTGCCATCTGCATCGGATGAACCAGTGAGCGGAATGTTGCATATCCACCTTCTAGCTGGAAGAGGCCTAAGAGCTTCTTCTGGTACTTCAGCTGCTACTACTCCTGTAACACCCAGTGGATCTTCACCTAGTATAACAGGTGAGTGAACAAAATTATTAAGAGTTGCCATTCCTGATATATCGATTATAGGTGCCAGTGTCATGAGAGACCTTTACTGCGTTCTTGAATGCGATAGAGTTCATAAAGCTAGGACAGTGGTAAGTTGCAATCTTTTAGACTTTCTGTTGGATTTGGATATATGTGGTTGTAACTTTCACAGGTTAGGACAGGAGACTTAGTTTTTGACTGGGATGAGAATTTCGAATTAGATTTGGTTAATAATAGGGAACTCGACCTGTTAATATACTCCTGGGATCCGCAATATAGGCACAAGTTATGTTATAAGGGTTCGATTTACCTACCAACTCTATTGAAGAATGAAAATACACATCAGCTGGCTTTGAAAATTGAACCTCGGGGTAAGTTGAAGATACAATATACTACTATAAGAATTTTTCTTCAACATCAAATTTGCAGGTACTCTATATCTGAAATTGAGGCACGTCGATTCTTCATCGTTATATCGGAGAAGAATTCATACTCCTTTGGCGATATCTCGTTCTCCCTTATTTGGTGTGGATTTAGAGACAGTGGTAAATAGAATCAATTCATAACTTAACATCACTGCACTGGTTTTAAGTAGTTCCTGCTTTAGTCTCGTTTCGGAATTGCTATCTTAACGGGAAATCTTCCATTGTAGGTGAACAGAGAAAATAAAACCGGAGGAGTACCAGGTGGAGTGGCCACTGGCCTAGTGGCTGTAGGTCAACAGATTCCAGTGATCGTTAAAAGATGCGTGGAGGAAGTCGAACGAAGAGGGTTGGACATAATAGGTAGGTGGATCTTTGAAAATCCATGGTGAGGTCTTCAATTCATCGATTTATTTTTAGGTCTGTATAGACTTTGTGGTTCGGCCACAAAGAAACGAATACTCAAGGATGCTTTTGAGAGGAACAGCCGATCTGTGGATCTCTCACCAGATAATGTTCCTGATATCAATGTTATAACTGGGGTTCTCAAGGATTATCTGAGAGAGCTACCAGAACCATTGTTCACGAAATGTTTGTATCAAATGTTAGTGGATGCACTAGGTGTATGCTTACCTGATGATCCAGAAGGTAATGCCAAATTGATGTTCTCCATATTGGATTGCTTACCAAGAGTGAATAGGGTGAGTGCTCCATCCATCATTCAATATGAAAATGTTGATTCTTGCTGAGGTAGAGGTCGAATTGATTTTCTATTCAAACTGGAAAGCTCGAAGATATTAATATAAATGAAAAAATCAATGTTTACAGGCGACACTAATTTTCCTGATGGACCACTTAGCACTCGTAGTATCAGCATCAGATAGAAATAAGATGTCTGCTCAAAATTTAGCAACAGCATTGGCCCCGCCTCTGATGCTTCAGTCCACTGAATCGATGACACCAACTGTACCTCAAAAAGTGATTCGACCCGGTGAACTGGATTACCAACAACCGATTTCACTTCTCAAGTACCTACTACAAATTTGGCCTACTCCAAAACATCTCTCAGGTACTGTGTAGATGTCACCTTCTTTAATTTTACACCCGTTGTTTAGTGTTTTAGAGTTTCACCTCCATGCGTACCCCCAAAAACATTGTTGTAACAGAAATACTGATGTGTTTTTATATGTAATGATTGATTCGGAATTGCATATGCCGGTTACGCACTGTTTATTTAATTTTCCAGTCTGAAATATCCATGGAATTCTTAGAAAAAGGGGATAGTTCAATTTCGAAATAGAAAATCCTATTTGAAAATACCAGGTTGCTTCATAAGAGTCCTTTTAGCTAGTGAAGGCGACACGGAAATATCTGGGAGTGAGGGTCTGAAGTCAAATACCTAGGAATAAGCCTGGATAGCAAACTTCTGTGGAATGAGCATGTTGATAATGCTACTGGCACAGCTACAAGAGCTCTGATGGCGGCAGGCGTCTATGCGGCAGGAATTGGGGCTGTAACCCAAAAATACTGCGATGGATGTACGTCATGATTGTAAGACCTATAGTCACATATGGGGCGGTAGCCTGGTTTGCTAAGACAAGTCAGGCAAGTACGAGGAAAATGCTCGACAAAGTACAAAGGCTTGCCTGTGTGTGCATCACGGGAGCTATGAGAACGTGTCCAACCAGGGCGCTTGAGGGCCATCACAGACCTCATACCTCTACATCTAGTGATTGATAGGGTAGCCCATGAGGCCATCCTCAGAGTATCTAAAGAAGGAGCAGGCAATGAGAGAGTCAGGTTTCAGAGAGTTTGGTCTAATGTTTTGGTCTAAATGACTACACCTCATCTGCAAACCTTCCTAGTGATGTAATGATCAAGAAAGTAAGTACTGAGAAAAACTTCAGTACAATGCTAAGCAGAAGAGAAGATTGGAAAAGGGAATACACCAACTATAATCTCAAAGAAAATACAATAAAATGGTATACAGATGGTTCTGAAACCGTTACAGGAGCTGGCGCTGGCATTTACGGGACATACCAAGTGTGCACTATCGTTGGTCTCCTGTACAAGCGTCCTTCAAACGGAAATACTTGCCATTTGAAGATGTCTAGATATAAATCTAGAAAGAAACTATCAGAAGTGCGATATAGCTATTCATACAGATAGTCAAGCTGCTATTAAAGCAGTGAGCTCCTACGTCATTGACTCAAAGCTGATTTGGGAGTGCCGAAACAAACTCAATGAGGTAGGCAAGAAGAATAAGATCATTTTAATCTGGGTTCCCGGTCATTCGGGAATCGTAGGAAACGAAGAGGCCAATACACTGGCCAGAAAGAGCGCACAAACGCCACTCACTGGCCCAGAACCCATCTGTGGTATAGGAAAATGCACCTATAAGAAGGAGTTTATGCTGAAGGGGAAAACCGAAAGAGAAAAACTGTGGCGGAATCTCCCAGGGATGGATCACTCCAAAAATCACTCCAAAAATCACTCAAAAATCCACGAATCATGAATCTACGTATATTGTGGGCTCTACACGCATGGCGCGAACATACACGTAGGGAGCGAACATGAGTGTGAATGAACCATTGGCTTCACGCGCTTCGCGGTATTCCCTGATCCGAGTCAGTATTTTGTGCCGTGGCAAAGGGTTCGTGGTTTGTAGAAATCTAATCAGTGCCAACACCAGGGTTGCGATGCATCCATCTGGTGGTTCAAATTTCAAATTTCCATAAACAAAAAAGGTCTCTGTTTCCGGGACATACTCGAGAAGCGAATTGTTGGTCTAGAAGTATAACATTGAGGAATTCCTGTTCGAATGGGCGTCATATCATAGTGCATGATGCTGTATGTATCATCGCATAGACCCCTAAGTATCTTTGACTCAAGAATTAGCTAATTATTCTGACTTTTCTTGTCAAACCCGTTCCTCTTATCGCTTATCGAGCATTTGTCGTGAGCTGTCGAATGCTTTCGTCAAATTAAGCAAAGTACTAGCGTCTCGCTCGAAACAAGAATGGCGATGTGGACGAAATAGAAAAATTTATCTGTGATCTCTTCACCTCTTCCAAATTCAAACTGCGCTTGATACTTGACTTGGGTGGATCCTCCACTAGGTACTGCTTTAGCCAACGTTCGGTCTCATGATAATGAGGCTTTCGCTTCTTCGATGATATTAAATTATATTTAACATATTCCTAGCTCTCCTTCCAAATATTTACATAGAAAAGTTCTTGCGACTATCAAATTTTTGAAGTTAACCACTTTCCACTGATGCAGTTCGATTGAATGGAGATATTTGAGCACATCATTTGAATTTGTAGAGTAGTAGAGTGTGTTTTGGGTAGAGCTAGCTTAAGTGTGTCTCTGGGTGTCGTTGGTATTTAGAGGGGGCCTTTCCAGACAGGTCGTCGCGGCAGGCTAGTCGGGCCGCGTGGAGACACTCGAGGTGCATATCCAGCGACTCAGCAGCGCCCTCAGGCCCAGCAGCAATCGGGCCAGCAGGCATCAGGACAGTCTCGGCCCTCAGCGGCTCCGTCTCTTCCTCCTCCTCGCTCAGCAGCCTCGGTCCAGCTGCGAGGCCAACAGCCACCGGTCCAATCACTCCAGACACTCGTGAGTAAAGACAATATTTGCATGTTTCATCTTAAATTTTCTGAAAATTTCAAATGGCTGCTCGGTGCTATACGTAATTATTTCCAATGTTTTACATACAGGGCCAATCATCAGCAAACAGAGGTCCTTACCGTCCGCTATCACCTCGAGTAGGACCACCGGCAGCAGTACAATCTACTGTGGCCCAACCAGCGGGCCAACAGCCCACTCTGCGACCGCGACAAGTGATAGTCTCTTCGCCAGGCTCTCCAAGCAGCAGTAGCGACTCGCAATCAGGTTCAGACACTGTCAAACACTTCCTGCCTAGCCGTGTATCCTCTCCAGCCATACGGTAGATACATCAGGGAGAATGTACTAATCGAATGCTCATTATTTTGGCTTTTTAGGGTCACCTCAGCATCCGCCCAGAGTTCACTCAGGAACTCTCCGTCGATCACTCTGAGCTCTCCATCAGTGAGGCAATCGCCTTCAACAACTTCCAGTTTCTTCACAGGAGGCTGCCATTCTCCGGCAGGCCCCAGAAGTTCACCTTCAGTCAATAGTCTAAGTAGAGCGACTATGGACACAGTTTCTAGATCGAGTTCACCTGCCATGCAAGCAAGCTCGGCTGGATTGAATGTTACGCTTGGTCCTGCAATCAGTTTCAGTTCTACCACAACAAGCTACAGCGCACTTGGAGGATATCAACCGAGCAGTTCCTCGATACCAACAAGTAGTATGTTTGGAAGTACATATACCCAGCCCCCTACCTATGCTAGTACCAATCCGTTTCTATCCGGCGCTTACTTGAATTACCAAACTGGAGACTCTGGCTCTTCGTATCCTGACAAATATAACACAATAGGTTCCGTTAAAGATACGAAATCGTTCTTTGAAAGTTATTCCGACACTTCCAGATATACAATGTCATCCACAAAACCTACATATGACTCTCCTGACATCACAAGTTACACCAGCAATTCGAAATACAATACAATTGGAAGCAAGTACAATAATGAACGAACGTCTTACCTTTCTTCGGGACACGCAAATATGGGAGAACTTACATTCAGTCCATCTAGCCCAAGAGATTCGTCAAGCAAATCTGGTAGTTTTGACGTGAGCTCGAGTATCACCCACGGAAATTCTTCTGGTCTCCTAAATGTAGAAGATACACCAACACCTACGAGCAGTATCGAAACTGAAGACAGTGCCACTAGGGAAGTTGGAGAAAAAGATGTTGAAGGAGATGGAGAGCAAAGTGATTAAATATAAATTTACGAAGGTTTGGGCACAATTTTCAAAGACGTGGCAGCATTATTCGAGAAAAAGACAGACATTTAGGTAGTTAATACTTCATAATCAAATAATTATCGTAAAGTACCGCGAATCTGCCATTTGTATCATATCTGATGTATCGTTCCGAATCTCTGATATCTCAAACTGAATTTCCAGTTTTTTCGATAAACATGGCGTATGCAAATGAGCATCATGTATCTATTTCCCATAGGATAAATGTTTTCGCTTACTAGTAAATTGAATTTAGTATCTTATAGGATCATTGTTAACTAATTTATTAGGTACTTAGGTTAAGTTCTTGTATAAATTACGAGATTGAATTCATTTTTCGTTGAAAAGAATTTATTGAGCGATCGATTTGTTGAATTGATGGACGGCAAATTTTCGATCGGCTGAAAATGAAGTTTCGATAATGGGTAGCCTGAAAATTTAGCGATTATATGGCTCGGAATGGAAAGAGAGAAGAGTTATGGGATACGGTACCAAGGAAAGGGAAAGGATTTCATCTGCTCGAAAATATGCCATCCTGTACTATGAACAATTGTAGAACTGATTGTTGTGTGTTGCACAATATTTAATTTCGATACATTGTGTGATATTCACATTGAATATAAAGACAAACGTTTATTTCGAAACTGAAGAACCCTAGATAATAATGATAACGATAATAAATGCACAAATACCTAATAAAATGATATTACAACTTAGGTGAAAATGATTACACTGCCATCTAATATGTAATTAAATATTATGATCTAACAAAAATAAAATCTAGGCAGTTTTCCAACTTTAATGGAAGTATTACAGGAAAACTTGATGAGTACGAATTTCTGGAATGTTACTGCTGAAGGTTCATTGAGGATTCAGCTAAATAGATGAATTGAAATGTAGGTTTTCTCGGCGCTATGGTGAAGATCCAGTCGGGTTTCTAGTAATTTTTTACGTACAAAAGTCACGAACTTCAGGCAGGAGGGTAGTAGGATTAATTTTTTCATATTTTTAGTGAATACTTTGAAAATCAATTATCTCAGCGAAAATTTGTTTCACACATGTCATCTTTGTTTGGAAGAAATATGGATTCCCTTTGATTGAAAATCAAATATAGGTTCTACATACCAATGCAGCACGATTTAAATAACTGCATTCGGAAATTCGTACAATCCTTTTTCCAAGGAATAATTGTATGCATCAATGGATTTATTTGAAATTTTCGAGAAATGCATGATTGAATGAAGATTTTATTATTTTTTGTTTCACTAAATTATTTCTGCAACCTAATATGTACAGTGTTTTCTCGTTTTATATGGATGTGTTACTGTGAGGACTTTGTTTTGAGCAAAAAGTTGATTCTGTTGAATATTGAAAATATTTATTGTGAACATAGAATGTCTACTTATGTAAATATTATAGTGTTGATTGTATAATTGTTTCACATACTCTTCTCATGGTAACACAATTTGTTAGTTTCGGCAGTAGTTGAAAACGACGCTTGAATTAATGTGAATTTATCATTGTTTCCATATAGTTAGTTATTCATATGGTGCCCCAGAATTTGTGGAAAATACTCAGTGGGAAATGTTCGATTTAATGGTAACTTCTTCACTAACTCTGTCGATCAATATTGATTCCACCACTTCCAGCAACATTAGTCAATATAAACTCTATCACTTTCGATTTCGCCCAATCATTCAGATGAATATTCTTAGAACATACTTATTATTTCATCATATAAGAAAATATTCGTTGGCACTTTTCTATTTATTGATTCATATTAATCATTTTATACTTCATTTCTATATGTTTCTCATTCACCCTCAATTTATTTCACATTGGATCCCATCTTCGTCGCAAATTGTTGAAAATTCTTCTTGTTCAACTCTTTATTTCCAACTGTATCGGTACTTGGTACAACATATGCTCACATATGTGGTGATGGAAAAAACATTATTTTCAATCAGACAATTCTAGTAATATATCTACAAGAGAAGTCTAATATGTCCCACCATCCATCGTGAATTTCTCAACATCAGTGGATATTAGAGATGTATTTCGTGTTTAAAAATCTTCAAAAGAGGATAATATATAAGGAATGCAATAGCTTAGTTTGGTAGAGTGGGGTTATCACATATTCAAATTTCTCAGAACTGGGTTTCAAGTGAAGTATTTCAAACTGAGTGATGTGGAACTAATTTTGGGACACCTTTTATGTTCGAAATCCATGGGAAAACGAAGGACCGTCTAGCGTGAACTTAAACTTATGGATAATACTTTCGGAAAAAGATGCATTTCAATCTTCTTATGATTGAAAACAAAACAATACTCTTATTTACTATATGGTCTCAGGATTATCTGAAAATGGCATCAAGATACTCTGATATTATTCCCTTAGTTATCGATGGCTGCACCCCAATGGAATAAAATAATAATTATATCAGACATTGTCTTATATCAACAAGACCATTGTCGAAACGCCTAAGTAGCATTATGAATGTGGCTAAAATATGTATCATACTATAATATGTTAGAAATGGTGTGCTGTGGGATGATTACTATAGTCAATTTTCGGTTTTGTCAATTTTAGGAAATTAGTAATCAAATTATTAGAACGATATAATTGATAATTGAAGCACCGAATTCTAAAATAAGCTTCATATTTTCTGGCGAACGGTGCAAAGAAAAGTTGACAAATTCGACTTTTCAGATCATCGAATCCTTTTTTGCAATAAGAATACATCGTTTCTTGAAAGTATGAGCTTGCTCCACGAGTAATGAAACTTGAGGAACTAAGCGACATAAATACTTGATGTTAATGGAGCAAATATTGTTTAACTAAACATGAATACTGAAGTATATCTGTCATTGAATTTTGTTAACACTTTTAGATTGTAACTTCTAAAAACTGATCAGCAAAATCAATTGAAAAAAGGACATTCATCATTGTACCTACTGTTTCCTTTGCACGAGCTAATATCTACTCAAGATTTATTACTGGAGCTTCAAAATTTCAAATAGTAAATTAGTAATGAATTTGAGAAAGAGGGGCGTATGTGTGCACATATCATAATAGAATTTATACTTTCCTACTAATTCAGTTGGAAACTATGCAAATATTCAATAAATGAAAGAAATAAAGCGATCATATTATATATAGGTATACATGTCATCTCATTGTCTCAATTTTTCGATTAATTATGGACTCATTCGTAAAATCTAGGAAAACAATAAAAGAGGCAAACTTGAAGAATTCAGTGGATATACGAAAATGGATTTTGGAGAATCGATAGTTATTATATGATTGTTGGTGGTTCATGATAGTTTTTTGAATCAAGAAATCGAAACTCATAGATGTAATGGAAAATATTTTATATTCTAATCGTTTCAATACAGTAGAAAATATATACAATAAAAAATCGTTGAATTTAGATTGATAGAGTTTAATGTTTTCGTATTTTGATATGAATAATCAGAATATAAAATTTAGAAATGAATCATAAACGAAAAATTGTTTTTCAAAAATGTTTATTCCAGAGAAATTATCAAGAATTGATGGAGAGAATGGTTACAACAATTTATGTTTTTATTTAAATATTCCACACTCCAGGCTTGCCTCGAACTGTTCGATTCAGCTCAAGCAAACTCAAGAATAAGTTCTTCATATTTCTGACTCATACAGGGATGAAATGCCAATTTTATAATTTTTATACACAATATATCGAAACAATTTCAACTGAATTTTACGAGATGAATCCATGTTATTTTCTGTAGACTGTTGAACAACATCCTGAATTCCATTCTCCATTTACGATTTTACACGTGATCTTTCATAGATGTCTGAAAAATTCATGCGGTTTCCGAGATATGTAATGTAGCTTGCCTTGACCAAAAAATGAAAATATCGCACTAATCAGCTTCTATGAACGGAATTTTTCGTTTTATATTGCGTATATTAAGTTACATTGAAGTTTTCCAATGATCTAATCTATTAATTTACTTCTGAAAAAACTAAGATGAGATTATGTGTAAAAGTGAAATTGGTGAAATGCGATGATATAAATGTGAAAGTAAATTATAAAAATTATCAGTATTTAATAATAGCTTTTCGAACAGCTAGACCCTCCTAATATGTATTTAAAAATATGGAATAAAATGAATATTCAGTTCCGTGTATTTTTTTCAGTATAGTTTATTAGTTTATCCTTTCCGAAAGAATGTGTGAAACGAATGCGATAGATTCACACAACACCTTTCTTATCCATATTTTCCAAAAGACAGAGGTTCACTGAGGTATGTATTTGAAACGTCGGGTTCAAAACTCAAAGAAGTTGTGTACAATTTCTATACAATTATGTATTCAAACGTTTTTATGTACTGGCATCAAATCATCATTGAAACGGTGCTCAAGTCGTCTTGGTCGTCTGGCATTTGATCGCAATAATATTTCGCATTCAAATATTGAAAGACGTATTCAAGCTACCTGCGAAATTTGTACAGATCTCCCAACCGGAATCATACCAATTACCTTCATAAAAAAATTAACACATTCTGGATCGTGAATGATTGATTTGACAGCTGCTACCAGATCAGTTTGACAAATGTAAAAAAATACTTTGTAAGATTTATCTGACAGTTGTTGTCAAATTTTGAACGGTTCGTGAATGCGAGTCTACCTACAAGGTGTATGAACGAGCGCTCAAAAGTTCCTGACTTCACGTCATTGTTTTATGAAAGAAACTGTAATTTTTTAAGCAATAGTTGATGTAACTTAGGAAGTGGATGAGCGGATTTGAACAGATCCGTTAATATTGACTGTTACAATCAACACCTTGAAAACCGTAACTGCAAATCTTTCTGGTGATATGAATCTCTTATCTGAACGTATTCATATAACTCTGCCCATATTGTGAAATAACAAAGGAAATAGTTCTTCCTCAGTTCAACGAAGAATTGGACGAAATGATTCAAGAATATCTGCGATTCGTCAACAAGACATACATCCTGACTAAAAACTTAACCCTGACATCAGTTACTGAAGTGTATACTACCTAGTTACAGTAGTGATCATAAGCATGCATTCAATTTAGGATAATTTATTTAATGATAGGATTTCGTAAAACCATTTTCAATAGGAATGAAGAAATGTGATAACAACTGAATATTAGTGGTTATTGTTTTATTGGCTATTATGTTTTTGTGTTAAAAGGACACGGTTGGAGAACAAGAGTTGCGTCAATTCATTGAACACTGATAAATCTAGGATAACACAGTCATTAATCAATTTTGAAGATTCTGTCACATAAGATCAGAGACAGGGTCCACGAAAAGCATCAGGAGGGCTTTCCCAGAAGACCTCTGAAATAGAGAGACATCTATTGGCTATCTATGGTTAGAATATGATTGACGAGATTCATTTTAGACTTTTAGAGAGACACTAAGTTATGCTTTTGTGAATTTCGTAGATTTCTAACAGAATAGTTTGAAGAAGAATAAAGTTCAAGAATCTCTGTTAATATCTACATAAGAATTTTCATTCACTTTTATTTAATCACATAGGAGGTCATGGTTTCGTTTTCAGGAGTTGGTGCCCCTGATGAAAAGCACAGAACATATGATGAAAAGTCAGTGCGCGCACAGAAAATATCGTTAATGACAAAACGACGTTGCCAGTTTCTTTGTTTACATCAAAGTAAAAGTATCAAAAATATTCCACATTTAGGTTTACAAATTGTTCGGAGATTTTTGGTATTTAATCGATATTTGCAGGTGAGTTTTTCGTCGAATATCCAAGATTAACGTATGTTTATTGTTTTTAGCACCAGTTTGGAGCGTGAGGACGATTTTCAAGACCAGGACGAATGTTTACATTTTGAGGTTGAAGGGGTACACGGGAATTTCGTTGAAAAAGCTGTTATTTGGACAGATATCGCAGTAACTGGATCGGATGGAGCCTCGAGAGGTCGATTAGGATATTTTTCAGGTTTTCCAAGAAATTTGGCGATATCTGAGCAGATTTGCAAAAGTTAGGTACCTCACTAATGAGGTGGAACTTAGACCTAATTCTCCTATAAGAAACGCCTTTTTTGAAAGGCGTTTTTGGGTCGAGATGGTGAAAAATGTATTCTTTAGATGTTGTTTGAACAAATGCAGCCGAGTTTGATATCCCAACATTGATTTTAAGAAAGTTTTTAACAAAATAAAATTGACATTATTCTTGATTCTTGTAATTACCCATCAATTCATCTTATATCTTTGGGTTGATTTTTTCTAATGAATTCTTGATTAGAATCAACAATTGATGTCGTCAAGTCTTGAACTTTCAGTTCAAGAGGATAATAAACATTAAATCTTCACAAGCATGCATATGAAAACTATGTGAAAGCAATGCAATTTTCTTCCATGACGAAAAATAATATATTTCAACAGTGATCTCTTGTACTTTTCATGCAAATAACTAGAAAAGGAATCCTTTCTATCAATTCATATAAACTTTAAATATTTTCGTCCATCACATCTTTTCCAATTCATTCATTTTCCGAATAAATTCACATTCTGAGAAAAACGCTAAGAATGTAGAAAGGGCAACATAGTGTTGACTTGGAACATAAAAATATTTTGAAAAACGTCATAACCTCGATACAGAGTGGAATGTGTCAAATTTCCAAGGCCAGAGTTGTGATTTTATAATTGTGAATGGAGTATATACTATATTTCAATCTTAATATTTAAGAGGCAAGGGTGCCTGCAAGGGGGGGCCAGGGGGGCCATTGTCCCCACCTGAGATTTTGATGACCTTATCGCTTTTCAGCACAACACCCTCAATATTACTTTCTCAATACGAAGGGCGAAGAAAAATGGCACCCCCTGAGAAAAATTTCTGCGGGAGCCCATTTCTAGAGGACTTCGTTTCATACTGTGAAATTAAGGTAAAAGCTTTCGACCAAGAGTGCCTAACAATTTTATGATGTTATAATCTCTTAGAATTTTAAAAATTATTTCAGGCAATAATTAGAAAGTTCTGACCTGTGGAAAATTACTCAATTTTCTCAAAACGAGCGGATGAAGTGCAAGCCTGCTGTTTTTAAGTGCTAACAGATATGATTATCACCTAGAAAGGTTAAACTCCTCTTGCAATAGTTAAATCACTTAGCCTTTTACTGGAAACGAATTTTCTCACAATAACTTTTCACATAATCAATAAATGACAATGAATTTTCACTAGTTATATCTACTATTTATTGAACACTTATATTATTATTTTCACTGGCTTCCAGTATGTTACGTATGCAGATATTCGCAACCAAGAAAATTCATAGGTAGAATGCTATGTTTTAATTAATTATTAATGTATTATTTCATTTCCGCATACAGCAAAAATTGTTTCATAACACTTTTGTTAACTTTCATGTCTTCCACTCGAATAACAATAACAAATTAAGGGGGTAAAAATAAGATAATGGAGAGATAATTTGGAATCATTTTTTTTTCTAATTGTAGCAGTTTATGTGAAAATGCTCTAGCCTGTGGAATAAGTATAAATTAATGTAGAAAATAAATTAATAGAATTGATTTGATTCATTGATTCGATTTTCATTGGCATAGGGTTCGACTAAACGAATTATAAAAAAATATTCAATTCACAAAGTTTTTCTTCACCTAACAACCAAATGAACCATTATCGTATTTTTGTATGCATAAAATTTACGACTTATTTTATCTGTGGACCGAAAAGACACTTTATCGCATTACTCTTGAGACTTTGCATTTGTTTCATCAAATTAGGATTACAGTGCCGTACCCAATATTCTGCAAAGTTATGAAAAGACTTGACAATAAACCCCGCTTGAATCATCTGCTGATACTCATCTGAACTTTATTCATTGCCCAGATATTCATTGCCCCCTAGATGATTGAGCAAACTTGCTAATTCATCTTTTTCTTATTTTAAAAGCTTTTATTTAACTTGAAATCTATGTAATTATGTATGTATGTTCGGGTGGAATCTTCCTCCTCAATTTTGAAGCAGATATCTTCAACCGATTGTGCTGAAATTTCGTATACACGTTTGATTTGGATGACAGTACACGATAAACTGTGTGATTGTGACGTCATTCTATATCCAATATGGCGGACCATACAACTCATACAAGATGGCGGAATAGTTATTTTTCATGCACATCTACAATATGGGTATCAAATGGAAGGGTTTGCCGATAATATCCAGAAATAACTAAAAAGTAAAAAATAAATCAAAAGCAAAACAACTTTCTGAAAAAAGCTTTTATTTAAATGCTCAAAAAAAATCAAATTTTCCTCTAAAATTTCAGCTACCAACTCATAACCTCATTATACACAATTTATATTATCATAAAAGCTTGTTGCGAGGTCTGTGTAAGTACCTATAAGTATTTAATTAAACTGATATAAGAAATGCATTTAGTACTACTAGTTTAGTAAATCAAGGTTATGAGTTGATAGTTGAAATTTCAAAGAAACATTTTATTTTCTTTTTCTTAGAGCATTAAATAAAAGCTTTTTCCAAAAAGTTTTTTTGCTTGTAATTTTTGATAGAGTGGTTACAAGCCAATGTTTCACAGGTCGAGCAATTTATCGTCCAGTTATGAAATCATTGGTCTGAAGTTTTTCTATTTGCTTTCTGCAGTTCTGCACCATTGATCTGGAAAATACATCCTCCTGACTTGTCACAGCTAATATCATATTCAACCACGATGATTTCAACCTGCATAAGTACGTTCCTCTCAATCACCCACTGCATCGAAAGTGAAAGCTAGAGGCAATTCTCTTCGCGGATGATGATAAAGGTAAATTTAACTCTTTAGTTTCGCGTCAAATACGATAGACAACACACGAGCTCGCGAATATGGCTCTGTATTCGAAAAACTGATCAGAAAAATTTTAATTTTCTATATTCTTAAGTTATATTATTTATTTATCAACATGTTAGTCAATTTTGTTGTGATAGTGTTGTTTTGTTTGTTATGTTTTTATTTAGATGCTTACCATGCTCAAAACCTATTCAATAGGTACAAATTGATGTCAAGATTGCAAATGACACCTAGGATAAAGGCAAGGTTGAAGGAGAAAATCAGTCAATATAGAGCGAGAAGTACTCAAACGGTTTGTTATGGTGAGTGCGAGTTTTTGTTTCTCTTGTTAATTTATCTACCTAATATAATAATATTATATACCTATACAAGTTTGCACCCTTTTTTTTAATTCTTCAGGTACCTATTGCAATATGCATTTGAAGTATTTGATCAAAGCAGCAGCTTCAGACTATTGATAAGTTCAGTAAATCGAAATACCGAATATTTTCTTGGTTTTCAACAACGGAATTCATTTGGAAATTGGAAGTTATATTTAAAAACAATTATAAAAACATTTACCTGAAGTTACGAATTTTTGCTCACTTGCGTTTTTAATTGTATAGTCAGACTATTCAGGTACTGGATCCGCCCAACACTTCATGACAATTTTCCAAACTTCTGATGGCACGCTGGTAATGATTCATTTCAAGTACATATTCGTTTATCTATTTCTTTGATGTATCGGGTGTTTTTTTGGGTGATAGAACTTTAATTTTAAATAAAACACATTTAAATTGAGATTGAAGCCATATTTTTTATTTGAAAGATTATTTTATGACATTTATGTATTAAAAATAATTTCCGGCATACCTATGTCCACCACGATAAGCTCTGAGGAACAGCATTCGACCAGACCAATTTTGGACCACTTTCTCGAGAAATTCAGGCCTTATTTCAGCCATAACAGGAGTTATGTTGCATCAAAAGCGTCTTTTGTTTCTGGTTTATCATAAGCCAATGACTTGACATAACCCCGAAGAAAATAATCCATTGAAGTTATGTCGCATGATCTTGAAGGCCAATTAATTTGACCATTTCTCTGAATAATGTTATCGCCAAATTTTTCTTTCAATAAATCAATTGTTACGGTAGCAGCATGAGGTGTAGCACCATGTTCTTTGAACTAAAACACTTCCGAGTCGATGCCATTCAAATTTTGAAACAAATATTCATTGATCATCGATCTGTAACGAGCACCCTTCACTGTAACATTAGCTCCAGAGCTAGTCGTGGTGGACATATGCCGGATATTATTTTTTATACATGAATGTCATGAAATTAACTTCCAAATAAAATAAAAATTTGGGTTCAAATTTAATTCAAATGTCTTTTATTTTAATTTGAAGTTCTATCAATCGAATTCAGAGATTCGTTCAGAAGAATTTGACTTTTAATCAGATTAATCTTTTCTTTTTACTATAATGATTTGCGAAATTCTCGTTGATGATGCTTATCCTCATTTAATGAGAGGATGTCGTACTCAAGATCCAGAAAAAACTGAATGTTTGGGTGAGAATCTTGGACAACGTTGGTCGCGAGAAGTTTATCTGGATATGCTCCAAAATTTGATATACCCTCAAATTATGCAAATACTTGACAAAATGGTGAGAACTTGCTCGAAATTGATAGCTTTTCTGAATGGATGGACACCTCCTAATTAAGCAGAGCCATGCAAATTTTCTGATTGAAAATTTTCCCGAGAGTTGGGTCCTGTAGAATGGCCTTCCCGGTCTGCAGATCTGAAGTCTCGTGATTTTTCAGGACAAATCTATCAAACTGAGTCAATTAGTTAAATTAAATCCTTATTGCTCCTGTTCTGTTCCTCAAGAAATAAGCCTACAGAAGACATTCAAATAATAAATTTTGCACAACATTAAATACTCCAGTATGAAAATGTAATAGTACTACGAAACCTGTGTCACAGTTAAACCTTAAAGAACTAACTCCATTTAGAAAGTTGAAAAAGAGTAAATAGAAATTAGCATTGGCAAAGTCTCTGCAAATTATTTGACACTAGCGACTCGCCCCGGCTTCGCTCGGATGCAATGCTGGTACTAAATACCTACTACAGAATGTCCTTATAAACAACGTTTAGGTACAGCTTTTTTGTCATTCGACAATACAAACATATTTTTTTAGAAGTTTCTCTTGAAAGTGCGATTAAGAGAAACACGGCCTTCGACGCGTTATTTACAGGCTCACGCGGCCATCGGGATCGGTATTGCCGGCGCCGCACCGTTATGTCCAAATTGTAATATCTTCGGAAATATTCATTTAAATGACATGCTGTAAGGCCATATTGATCTATATTGAATGGACAACATATTTAAGGTGCCTAATTGGATATTGCTTAAAATAATTTCCTAAATAACTCATTTTTTCCCGTGAAATGTGAAGTATAAAAAATGGTTATTGTCGGTTATCCTTAAGAGATAGACATATACCATCGTCGACTTTTTTGTTGACTTTTTTTAGGTGTACAATACCGAGTACATTATTTTGATTTATCTCGTGGGGTTCAGTCAGCGTTTGCAATGTAAGCGTGAAAAAATGTGTTCATTCACGACATCACATTAGAAACCTGTAAATTCATCAGGGTTTATGTACAATATTATGCAAGTATCATACATATAAACCTTCCTCTTGAATCACTTTATCTATATTAAAAAGCGTTCAAAAACCCGTTGCGTAGTTTTGAAGATTTAAGCATACATAGGGACAGCGGCAGCGATAGCGACTTTGCTTTATACCATTTATTGATTTCACGAGTACCAACCTACGTCAGTTTTAAGTAAAGAAACTCGATAAAACTAAATCTTGGCCAACCGGGATACATTATGAAAGTAAATGGAGTATACGGGGAAAAGAGTAAAGACTTTCAATTGAAATAACTATGCAAGCAACAAGCGATGGAAATTTTGAAGCTATTATCCCTTGATGTTTAGGTTGCATGAATTCAGTACCTATTGGTGGAGACATCGTGAAATTCGTTTTGATATCAGTTCGAATGCTTTCGTTTTGAATTCTGGAGTGACTTGAATTCCTTGATAAAGGACATTGATAAACTTAGGTATCGATATCATATTCATGGAAATTGAGTACTGATGAATTATTTCAACATCGGAAACAAGTTGTGAGGGGTCAAAACTTTTGCGAAACCTTGTCCGAATTATATATTTCTTTGAAGTTAACCGAAAATCTTCAGAACGAAGGTTGTTGATTGATATAATAAATGTGGATCGAACAACGCGATATTCCATTTTATTGGTCCCCTTTTTCATTCTCGTTGGTTCTTGCTAGACTAAGACATATGCGTATACACATAATTCATAATGAAGATGTATGTCAAAGCATAAGACTTTTGTTAATTTGAAAAAAATACACTTTCTCTATTTCAGTATCGTAATGAGTTCATTACAGTACCTACTAAAAACAGTGCTGTAATGAATTCATTACAGCATCGTTTTCAGTTACCTTTTTCGTTTTATATGGTTGTCAGCAATGACTTCCGATCCTTTTAAATTTCAGCAGACGTCAATTTGGAAATGTCGATTTTCGTAAAAATACCAACTGCCAAGATACAATATGAAAGTCACTAGGACCTATAATTTGAATTTTTCATTGAATTTCACAAAATTTGACTGAAATAGAGAAAATATCGTCTAATACTCGTTGCAGAATGCAATTCCAATACTCATGCGTTCGAAAACTCGCTCCTTCGTCGCTCGTTTTCGAATTTCGCATTCGTATTGGAATAGGAGCCCATTCTGCAACTAGTTTAAGAATATACTATTTTCGACTAAAAATAGTTGACTCCATAATCTGACGCTCCTCAGTCCAAATGAACAAGAGCCGTCACTGAGAATATACGTCAAATGTTCGAATTGTATTCGTATAATTATACATGGAAGCGAATGAATCTTCATTCGTACATCCAAATCGAATAATCTCTCATTTTTGTTTAAAATAAAATGAGACTGAAAATACATTTTTTTTGCATTGATTTTAGAAACATATCAGACATTTTTGAAATTGAATCTTCTGAATGAGGTGTCACTGGACCACTTTCCCCTATTCAAATGCTTGGTGTTGCGTTTTTAGTACCGCAAAATGTTTACCCCTCAGTATCCCCCTTTCGTTATTGAAGTATACCTATTCTATTCACACTTTCATAAGTATCCCGGTTGGCCATGATTTAGGTTTATCAAGTTTTTTTACTTGGAGCTAACGCAGGTTGGCACTCGTGAATGTCAAATAATTCTCAGAGACGTTGCCAATGCTCCTCTCAATATAATCATAATGCTTGGAAACTTGAAATGCCGAAGGTAGATTTAAGAAGCAGAGACAAAGTATCATGAAGAAAGTGCTATGTAGAATTGAAATATGCTCATTCTAAAAGGAACCCTGATAATTTGGAACCAATAATTTATCACCAGATATAATATCATATCATTTATTTTACGTTTATATTACAAGGTCGGTCAAAAATATTAAAAATAAACAATTAGAAATAACACTATGTATATGACAAAAGTACTCAATAGAACAAACAAGACAAAACAATTATTGACTATAATCATATGCTAAAAACTCTTCCACACTATAGAAAGCGTTAGTGACTAAATATTTTTTCACTGTTTTTCTGAAAAGAGATTGTTTCATTGATCTCACATTGCCTGGTAATCGGTTATACATTTTTGCACCGATATAAAAGCAGGATTTCTGATTTTTTCAGACGATGTCGTGGCGCCATATAGTCCTCCTTGATCCTTGTCCCATAATTATGAACACTCGAGTGTTTTTTGTTTTCGTCTTTGTGTGGGTGGAAATATTTTAGACACCCCAAGAATGAACAGGGAACAGTAAGTATCTGATACTTCTCAAATATGTCTCTGCAGCTTGTTCTTCAATTTATCCCCGCAATTATTCTCAATGCACTCTTGCCGCCGAGCCCCACAATATTTGGCCGTAGGTTGCCAAACTATGGAAGTGCGCGTGATAGGTAAGGATTGCTGCATTTTCACCCACTATGGATCTTATTCTCCTTATCATGAATATGGCTGTTGATAGTCTTCTACATAGAGAATCTATATGATTAACCCATGTTAAGTGGCTATCAAAAGTCAGGCCTAAGATGGGCACATGATTATTCATGTTATTCTGTTTTGTTGTTATCAGTAGATGTTGCGTTTTTTCAGGATTTGCCAACAAATTGTTTTTCACCAACCAGTCCTTTTCTGACGTTTCTGTCTTCTCTTCTAGTGTCCTCATGTTTCTGGATCTATTTAAAAACGTTGAATCATCAACAAACAGCTCCGTTAAATCAGCTTCTACGCTATAAGTCAGGTCATCCATGAAAATAACAAATATTATGGGACCGAGAATAGACCCCTGAGGTACACCATATTTTACTGGGGCTTTTGGAGATATACTGTCCTTCCAATCTACAACTTGATATCTGTTGTTTAGATACGATTCCATCAGCTGAAGTACAGGGCCTCTTATACCAATGAACTCTAATTTATGTAGAAGTTTTCGATGTTCGAGGCAATCAAATGCCTTACTGAGGTCCATGCACACTATCATTGCCCCATCCTTATCTTCCAAAGCGTCGAATAGAAAATCTACTATTTCGATCAGTGCAGTTGTTGTAGACTTGCTTGTTCTGAAACCATGTTGTCTATTATTCAGGAGGCTGTTTTTCTAATTGTATTCGACTAATCTAGATTTTATTGATGTCTCAAATATTGCATGTATTGATATCTCTCTTCTTATGGATGGGTGTTGTTCTGGCTATCTTGAGTTCTTCTGGAAAATATCCCTGTTCGAAACATTGGTTAATTATATGGGCGAGCGACTCCGCTAATGGTACAATTACCTCTTTAAGAAGGATGACTATTTAACCGTAGATGTCCTTTGAGGTCTTATTTTTCATGTTTGACACTACTTTAATTATCTCCTCTGGTGTTATTGGGGTCAGAAACATGGATTTTGTCGCTGGAAACCTTCTCCTTTCCTCAGCCACTTCTTGGTTTGAGGCATATGTGCTTGCCAATGTATCTGCAATTATGCTGAAGAAGATGTTGAATTCTTGTGGAGATATGTTGCTATCTTCCTTCCTATTTTTGGGGTTCTTGATCTTTGAGTTGATTACCGACCAGATAGCCTTCGTCTTGTTTTCTCTATTCACGATGAATGCTGTATCTTCTCCCCGAATTTTCTCGCTAATCATGGTATTCAGATCGGTTTTCATTTTTTTTGTAGAGCCTAAATGCAGTTTCGTCCTTTGTCACTTTCGCAATGGTGAATAATGCATCTTATTCATTTTTCGATTTTAATATATCATGATTTTGATTTCTTCTCAGATTATTTTTTGAAAGCTTCATATTCTTGACTAATTTTTCAGGAAAGCAATCATTGAAAGCGCCGAAGAACAATTTGTGGAATGCCCATATCCAACATGTTCGACGTATGTGCTTGAAAACCAAGGTATTATATTTTATATGAATAGGTATTTATTTTTTAGCTGCACATAAACACAATAAGGAAGATTTTAAGTGAAAGAGACGACAAAGAATTTCCTTCTTTAGGTGCACCCAAAAAGACACTGGCTGAAGACTTTATTTTGAAAAAAGATTTGCAACGACAAATTTGGAATTATTATTTGAATAATGAACACTTTTCGATTGATACACTGCTCACTTTTACAAATGAACATTTCGGTTATTCGAATAGTCTTATTCTTTTCTCGAATGAACTATCACAAATTAACGGACAATTCCGTCCATTATTTCTCAGTTGAATTTCAACACTCGATTCTTGAATTCCGTACAAGAAAATAGCATCATAACTGAATCTTCCAACGTGGAATATTTCCAGGATTAACAGAGAAAACAGTTTCTTCAACATTCGCCAGGTCTTTGGAATAATTGAATTCACATAATATCTTTTCAAATTCATCATTTTCCCAAAGTAAATAAAGATTTTGCCTAATACTTAATTACTACGACCTCTATGTAGGAAGTACAAGGTTGTTTATTTATCTGACAAGAAAATGACTATAACATCTTCAAAATATACACGGTGAAATGTGTCGGAATTTCATGGCCAACCGGGATACATTATAAAAGTGAATGGAGTATAGGTACTCACTAGTTTCGGTTATCATAATATTAAAAATATAGAGGTGGCTCCTTTTCTTTGGGATCACTGGCAAATTAGGCTCTTTTTCTCTTGGTTGCTAATTTTCATGCCACATCCTTCTTGAAAAACTCTCCGCTAGTGATTGGCACACCCTTTAAATATAATAACTCATTACAGATGTCAATTCAATTTGGAACATGGATAACCTAGTGCTAAGTGTTTTCTGTTTTGGCAAACAGAAAGTGCATAGTATGGACACATCATTATTTATTTACGTGGGATATTTTGAAGTGTTAACGTTGCGAAAATCAGAAAACAAGTTATTCATCCGGCAAATAGCAATGCAGTGCTAATGATTAAAAAAATACTGAAATGGAAATTACTATTACAACGCCATAAAACATTCTACTCAAATCATTGAGGTTTCGACTTTTGTATATCTAAACTCATTACCATTGTTTTTTAAGACAATTATATCACCTATGTCGTTGAGTGAATGTCTATGTTTATGTGTGCGATAATAAAAAACGATAATTTAATATAAGCGAAAATCTTTGGTATTAAACTGAAATATACATGAAGGTTTTTCAAATCGCTATTCAGTTGAACCAAAAAAATATTCACCTTTCCTGGACCCTACAGCAAAAGGGTTCAATATTATATTTCAACTATTGACAACGTTTTTTTTTTTATAGAAGAGGTGAATCTTACATCAGACACCCAGTCTATTTAGGTAGTGTCGGATTCTTACCGACTAAACACCTCTCCCGTTGTTTGGTTCAGGGCATAAGCCTATAAACCTTTCATCTTCTTGTCTGTTATTTTCTCCTTCATATTCTTTATGCTGAGTGTTTGTGTTCATCATTCAATTGGATATCTCTCTCTAAGTTAAGATTTCGATATCTTTATTTTCGCAATTGGTCTCTGGGTCTTTTGCGGTAAATTCTCGCTGTTTTTTCATCTTCAACGGGGTCGTAGTCAACTAACCTTCTAAGGTCGTCATTTGGATGTTCACTAGCTCTTTCATAGGCTTTTGCAGCTTTTAGTATGATGAATGTAGTAATGGACTCCCATTTTATGTCTTTTCGGATTTTTCATTCCTAACAATCCATATGTTAGCTGCGGTCTGGCGGCTGCTTTTGTGATCCTCAATTTCGTGTTTCTATTCATTTGGCTTCTTCTGCCTATAATCGGGTATAACCTTTTCATTGCTACATTAGTTTTATCCACATTCCACTGCATACTTGATGTGCTGTTTCCATGTAAGTCCTCTGTCTAGTATTACTCCTAGGTATTTAGCTTCATCCTGCCATTCAATTTCATTATCGTCTATGGATATTTTCGATTCCATCTTAAGTCTTCTTTTCTGAAGAAGTATTGCTTGACTCTTTTCTCCATTGATTTTTATTTTCCATCTGTTACACCATTGACTGATATCATCTGCAGCTTCTTGAAGTCTTTTGTGAATCATTTTGGTATTTCTGTGCCTAATTGCTATGCCCGTATCGTCTGCGTATAGAGCAAGCAGGCATCTTGGATTTCTTGGTATATCATGTATGTATATATTATAGGGGAGCGGTCCTAGTATGGATCCTTGAGGAATTCCTGCTTCTAAATATCTTCTAAACATCATATATTCTCACACAAAAGTTCGTATCCCTAAAATAATTTCTTATTATTCTACATATCTTGGTTGAATAACCTGCGGTTATCATTTTATATGCTAGTCCTTCATGCCATACTCTATCAAAAGCTCTGGAGCTCTGGTTACATCTAGAAGTAGTAGTCCTGTGGCTTCTTTATTCTTCAATCCTTCTGTAATATATTCGGTAATTCTTAGGAGCTGTTGTTCAGTTGAATGTTGTTTTCGGAATCCAAATTTTTCACTCGGTATCGTCGCCAGGGCTTCGGTTTCTTCCGAGGTTTCTTTATTAAGTCGTCTGGCTAATACTCTCTCCACAATTTTTCCTAGCGCTGGGAGCAGGTTTATGGGTCTATAGTTCTGTGGAAACTTTTTGTCTTTACCTGGTTTATTGAAAACAATCACTTCGGCAGTTTTCCATCTTTTTGGAAAGTACTCTGTTCTCATCACACCATTTGCTATGCTTGTGAGGGCTGCTGTTCCTTTTTTTGACATTTTCTTCAGCATGAGATTTGTAATTTTATCTTTTCCAGGAGCCTCTTTTGTTTTCAAATTGTTGATTATGTCTTTGATTTCGGCCGGAGATGTTGAGTGAGGAATTTTGTCATCTGGTGGTGCTTCTTTCATTTCTTCTTCATTATCTTCAATTAATTCTTCTAGGTCCTCATCGTCTTCTTCACAATAATTTATTCTTGACTCCCTTTCTATAGTATCGGCAAGAGCGTTAGATTTATCGCTTTTTGAATATCCCATTCCATGCAATGGTGGAATTTGCATTTTTTCATTTCGTAAATTTTTCTGCATTTTCCAGTCAGAGTGGTCTTCTGTGTTAAGTTCACTGATTTTCTTATTCCATCTATTCGTTCTGAGCTCCCTTAGTGCGTTTTTAAGTATTTGACTATGTCTATCCAGTCTCATTTTGTCACTATCTGTTTTATTAATCCTGTAATTCTTTCTTAGTCTTCTGTTAACTTTTATTAGTTCTTTAACCTCTTTTGAAGTATCACCATATAGATGTTTGGGAGTAGGTTTAGTTTTTCTGTTCGTGATCTCTTCATAAGGATTTCATAATCGCACTTTCCAATGCTATATTGGCAACGAAATAGTAGTAGAGTATTCATGGCTTACCAGCCAATCCGGAGCAGTCATTCTGAAGAAACCGCAGTTGTAGGCGAAACGTTAAGTGAAAGTCCACGGTTAGAAAATCCAAAATACTCTTAATTTGAAGTTGAATTAGACTGTGAAAGTCGCCATGGTCCAATAGGACTTTCAGCCAATTCGGAGAGCTCATTTGCCGGGTTACAACCTCCGACCGAGACAAATCTGAAGAAACCGCAGTTTTAGGCGAAACGTTAGGTGAAATTCCTATTGGCCCACGGCTAGAAAATCTGGAATAGCTACCCTTAATTTGAAGTTGAATCCGACCGTAATCAATATATCACCAATGAATCTTATACAATGAAATATTACGTGTCAAAAGGAATAATGAACCATATGGCCGTACCAGACAGGCTGAGTTCACTCTGGATCTGGCAAATAACAATAGATTATTTTATATGTGTGTGAAGTTGGCCCAGCATTCGAATAATTTTTTTTTGTGCTGAATTGTGCTAGGTTTGTGCTGCTTTGTGCCGTTGAAGTTTCCTTTTTATTCCATTTGGTTCTAAAGATATTTCAAAAATCGAAAAAATGGGCTAGCCCAGCACTTTTCGAAAAATTTGTTTTCAATGTCTGAAATAGATTGTGCTGTACATGTACTGAGTTGTGCCGTTCGAATTTTCCCGAAAGTAGCACTAATTTCGCAGAAAATCGAAAAGTTGAAAAAAAGTTAGCCCAGCACTTTTGTTTTTTCTTCTTACAAATGAGTGAAAAAACTAGAGCTACATTTGTGCTGTCTTGTGCCGTAAATATTTTCACGAAAATTTTTCGAATTTTCTGTGAAATGGCGAAAATAAAAAATGAAGTCAGCCCAGCACTTTCCAATTTTTCCATTGAAAACAAGCTCAAAAAATTGTGCTACACGTAGTAAAAGTTGTGCCGTTGAAGTTTTCACGAATATCCTGCCAATTTTCCAAAAAATTAAGAAATAAAAAAAAAGTTAGCCCAACACTTTCGTTTTTTTTACGACGAACATTTTTCATCTAATTGAACGGCATTTGTGCTGACTTGTGCTGGTCATATTTTTCAGGAAAAACTTTCAGTTTTCCATATAAAAAGAGAAAATAAGGAAATTAAGTAGATTGTTTGAAAACTTGCAATGCGTGGCAACAATGTGCGTGAATTTGGCCCAGCACTTATTGATTTTCGAAAAAAAAATTCTCGTACTCAATTGGGCTAGGTTTGTGCTGCTTTGTGCCGTCAACATTTTTCTTTTCTTCCATTCGGTTCTCAAGATATCTCACAAAATGTGTAGAACCGGCCAGCTCAGCACTTTTCGGAAAATTGTTTTGATACAACTGGAATAGATTGTGGTGTATATGCATTGAGTTGTGTCGTTCGAACTTTCCCTAAATGCCCTCCTATTTTCCAGAAAATTGAAATTAAAACAGTTTTGTACCAGCAATCATATCACCACAATCTATTTCAGTTGTTTCAAAACAATTTTCCGAAAAGTGCTGAGCTGGCCGGTTCTACACATTTTGTGAGATATCTTGAGAACCGAATGGAATAAAAGAAAAATGTTGACGGCACAAAGCAGCACAAACCTAGCCCAAATGAGTACGAAATTTTTTTCGAAAATCAAAAAGTGCTGGGCCACATTGTTGCCACGCATTGCAAGTTTTCAAACAATCTACTTAATTTCCTTATTTTCTCCTTTTATAGGGAAAACTGAAAGTTTTTCCTGAAAAATATGACCAGCACAAGTTAGCACAAATGCAGTTCAATTAGATGAAAAAATTTTCGTCGTAAAAAAAACGAAAGTGCTGGGCTAACTTTTTTTTCATTTCTTAATTTCAACGGCACAACTTTAACTACGTGTAGCACAATTTTTTGAGCATGTTTTCAATGGAAAAATTCGAAAGTGCTGGGCTGACTTCATTTTTCATTTTCGCCATTTCACAGAAAATTCGAAAAATTTTCGTGAAAATATTTACGGCACAAGACAGCACTAATGTAGCTCAAGTTTTTTCACTCATTTGTAAGAAGAAAAAACAAGAGTGCTGAGCTAACTTTTTTCAACTTTTCGATTTTCTGCGAAATAAGTTGGACTTTCGGAAAAATTCGGCACAACTCAGTACATATACAGCACAATCTATTTCAGCCATTGAAAACTAATTTTTCGAAAAGTGCTGAGCTAGCCCATTTTTACGATTTTTGAAATATCTTCAGAACCAAATGGAATAAAAAGGAAATTTCAACGGCACAAAGCAGCACAAACCTAGCACAATTCAGCACAAAAAAATTATTTGAGAATGAAAAAGTTCTGGGCCAACTCCACACACATTTATTTCATGGCTGGCGGTTCATTTGTACTTTTGCCGAGATCCGGTCCGAAGATGAATGTTTCTGTAACAGTTTTAGCCTGATCAATACTCAATTTCAATAATCAAATTTCTTTGCAGATAGTGTTGGGTGCTTTGACCTTCCACATAAGAGGTCGCCCTTGCAAAAAGTACCTGAAGATCCAGAAATGTTAGGAACGAAATTCTTCCTCCTCAGAAGGGACCTTAATTTTTCAACCCCACAAATAATTAATTACGATGATGATGGGGAGTCTTTGCGGAATTCAAAATTCAATTACTCTCAGCCCTTGAAGATGATCATCCATGGTTACATGAGTAAATGGAATGAGAAAGGAGCACTTATAACGTCCAAGGCATACCTGGATTTGGTGAGTATAAATGAATGCAACTTCTTTGCCTCGAAATTATGAAGTCTGGGGGGCACCAGATCAAGGGTGTCTGAAGGTTACTATGAACACCTCACTCCCTCGCAAAATAGGGGATCCGATTTTGTTTTAATCAAAACTTCAATTTCATCGTGATTTTTATGAAAGTTTTGGTCAAAAAATTAAAGTACAAATAAAAATGAAAATCATCAGAAAAAATTTACTCCCCATGTGAAATTGGATCAACTTTTCGTTGATGAGATCCATTCGCTGGTTCTTGTTAGGAACAATATTAAATCAATACAATACAGAAAATTTGATAGTGAGCATTCCATTCCAAACTCCCGGGCAATAAAAATCGTGAAGCACTAATTAATCACACTGTATACGTAAATACCCACGTTATATCCGCTTTACTAACTTACGTAATCCATAGCATCAAGATATCGTTGAACCCGAAAAATTATGCTCGATACGGATGGTAAAATTACCTGATCAACAGAGTGAGCGACTTTCTCTGGAAGGAAAGGAGAAATTGAAGAATACTCGAAACGACCGCAGTCCGGAAGTTGATGAAAAATTAAGAATCTTGATCCATGTACAGATTATTCGGAACAGGAGCGTATTAATGAATATTTTTTGCGCCAAAATTACTCTTAATCGGAATTGTGATTATACTTTACATATTCCTACCACGTATGGAGGCTATTCAGGAGAATATCAAATGACCATTTAAAAGTGCCTTCTCCTATAAGTGAGAACATCTCTGTTTCATTTAGTTTTATCCTTACCATAAGTCCATAAAAAACACCCTGCAACTTTGTTAATATTCACCTATCAGAACACAAACTGCATGTTCATACAAAATTGTGTCAATGCATACATTTGTGCCACAAAACTACCCACTTTCCCTATTTAAATTCCTGATGAGGTTGCAACCCTCTACAGGGGGTTGCCAGTAGAAACAAGCTTTGTATCCCAGATCATGTCCCCCTATCATCAAAAATCGACCTATCTGAGTGTTTTCACAAATTCTGTTTCGTTGTTGAGTTATTGAAGGTGCACACTTTTAAATGAGACCCCTGTTCAACTGGCTACCTGTAATATTCTGTTATTAACATCATGGATACTATGAATGATGATGAGACCTATGAATAATAACTCGGTGATTTTTAACAGGTTTCTAGGTCCAAAAATAATTCACAAAACCATCTTTTTGGAAAAAAGGCCAACTAGTTTCGATTTTATTCAAAAATCTTCATCAGGGCTCTGAAATGGAATAACAAACACTACAATTATCTAAGATGTTCGAAATTACAATTAAAAGATTAAAATCATATTTTTTTAACACTTATTTTAAACACATACAGACAAACAAGTATATAAATGAGGAAATAGGTTCGGAATATAGTGTGAATTTTCGACTTACATTTTCACTTTGTGTGGTTTCGTTGTCAACAGTTCTGATGTCAAAAATTAGTAATTTGGAGAGGACAACAACTGCTCGCATGGAGGACATTAAAAGATTGATGTCATCAATTAGATGATTCTGGAGTATGCGCGGATTATTATTACAACTTACACACCTGGGTTGGAAAACAAACTTCTATACATCCCCGATTTTTCAATTAAATAATAATATGCGGTATACAAATTTTCTATGTCGTTTCTTTTATTAATGGAATTTTTTTCTTGTTTGATTGATATCATCAATGGATACTATCCTACTTTTTTGAGATCATATATGTATAATAGTAATAAATCAATGAAGTAGACAATGTAGACATGAATCATCATTGTTTCATAAAAAATAAACCGAGCGTTATAAAGTAAGCATTTTTTATGAGAATGATTAGTAACAGAAAGATGATCACAATTAACAATCATTTTAAATTATTCTCAAAATGAAATCCCGCAGGTTCAACACTTTTTTCTGTTGCCATATTATAGATATTATACAGGGTGGCCATTTGAAAACGAAACAGACGAGATTACAGACGAAATAAATTTTTTCGATAGAAATGCTCGGACAGGTCGATTTCTGTTTCGAGGAGGACAACTTAAGATGTAGGTTACGGACGCATAGCGCTTCAACCCTTGCTACTACAACCCTCACCCCCAATTTTTGAATAGGGAAGATGGGGTGAGTGATACCTCATTTGAAAGGTATTTTTATACTGATTTCAGCACAGTAATTGTTTTTTCATTTTATGCATTAGTTCTCGAAATATTCTCAACTAAGTATTTGAAAATGAAGTGGTGTTTTCATGGCACTTGTAGTGTTTTTTTGTGAAAAATCGACATCTTGATTAAAGATTTCTATGTCAGTGGATTGGAGGAAGGAAGCCACAGTCATGGTTGTTTTGAAGCTCAAAATGTCGATTTTTCACAAAAAAACACCACAAGTGCCATGAAAACACCACTTCATTTTCGAATACTTAGTTAAGAATATTTCGAGAACTAATGCATAAAATGAAAATTGATCTGTAATAGTCTCTATAAACCAATAGTGTTAGGTGACTATAGTATGGGCCAGCAGATCTACCCCTTAAGTAGTTATCCTTATCGGTAGTTTGATGAATTTTCCTGAAGAAATGGGAAAATTATGGAAAATATGAATACCAAGCTATTTTGCATTGACTTTTTCTCTTTCGATCCGTGTATTTACATCACGGCCAGGATATCTGTGAAAAAAGTTTTATCGAGTTTAAAATGGCCCTTTGCTAGGATCTCATTGGTTTCGTGGAATAAATGGCAAATAAAAAAAAATGCATATATGCAAAGGACATTTACTTATCTAGACTTATCCATGGAATTTACAGGTTTCGATGGTATAGATTAAATCTATCGATATCAACGAATTATTATCCTGCAAATAATTCCTTGATCTGGTTTCATCATAATCTAGGCTTTCTGCTGATTTGCATTGCATAATTAATCAAGAATAGCCTGTTTTTTGAAAATCAATGTATTCGCCATTTGCACATTTCCACACAGTTTTTCAAGCGCACGACCTCCTGTGATATAATTGATCAACTTTATGAATACCTGTCCTGTAAATATTATTGCATCTACTATCACAGTTCAACGGAATTTAAAGTTCGCAAACTGATAGATATTCTACCTTGATTCACTCTCGCGTATAACCATGAACTAATTGTATTTACAACCATTGGTGCTGATAAGGTCAGCAAACGATGGAACATATACCTACTAACTGACAAAGAAACTGCAACACCCAGAAGGAGTTGTTTTAGTTTTAGTTTTTTTGATGTAAAATATACGGGGTGTCCGGTAAACCTTGTACAATATTGAAACTGGTGATAGACCAGCAGGTCATGACTGTTCAGAATATCAGAATTTCACCTCAGTAAAAATATCACCATTTTCGAGATAATGGGCATTTTCTAAATATCTAGAAAATCACTACCTCACCTCCGTTTTTTGAGTGCTAATTCAAATATCTTTGTTGCTGAAGATTAATGATGAGTGATGCTTTCAGACGTACAAAACAGTTTTTCAGAACTTGATACATTTTTCAAGAAATAGAGGTAAAATGCCAGATTGGAATCCCACCAATTTCTATTAACAAAAGTTTGAAATTATTGTCTGGACCACGTGGAGGTGAACATTCAAAACAAAAAAATGCCCATTTTGTCCAGACTCTAAAATGGTATGAAAGTTGGTATAATTATTTTTGGAAGGAGTGGTATTTCGAATATAAGTGATTTTCTAGATATTTAGAAAATGCCCATTATCTCGAAAATGGTGATATTTTTACTGAGGTGAAATTCTGATATTCTGAACAGTCATGACCTGGTCTATCACCAGTTTCAATATTGTACAAGGTTTACCGGACACCCTGTATACAGGGTGAGTCTTTGACTTGTACATATATTTTAACTGTAGATTCCTCTCATCAAACGAAACACTTTTTTTCTATACCATTTTTCAAAATTCGGTTTGGTTTGAAAAATACAGGATGTCGAAAATCCATGAAAAAAACACTTTTCTGTTTATATCTTCGGAACCGTTATTTCGAATGAACTGAATTTTGGTTGAGTTTTTACTCTATTCATGGTGCATATTCCTTAATCGAAACCTATTCAATATCTCTAATAGTATAAAAGTTACAGGGTAGTGGACTCATCAATACACGCTGAAACGCCATAAACCCACTTTAAAAAGACGGTTTATATTTTCGAAAGAATCAATCATTTAAGAAACTAAAAGTATTCTTATTTTTTTCAATAAAACGCGTCGTTTTCGAGTTATTTCCAATTTTACCCGGAGAAATTTGACGAAAAAATCATCAATTTCAAGAATAATCCGAATGCGTCCCTGAATTAAATATCATCGAATATTATTCCTTCTCTGGTCTTTAAACGAGTTTGCAATGTTGTCACAATATTTATCAACTTTGTCGAGATATTTTAATAATAAAATCCCACAAATGTGGGAGATAAAATTGAACACCAAGGAGGATTTAATACGCACAGTTTCTATTGAAAATTCATAGTTAGCGGTCCATATTGAGGTTTAATGTCGATGAAATACAAAATTCGGATATGAATGATAAATCTCGATACAAACTACTCATTAAATTGAAATTAATGAAAAATAATACGATACCTGATAATCTGTGGCGATGTTTCTATCTAAACAACATCCTCTTGGAATTTCATAAACTCCACACGGTTCAAATTATATTAATTCATTTCACATAATAATCACATTAGAACAATAATTTACTGAATGTATTCAGAACTTCACATAATGTTTACAGTTTGTTCAGAGACTCTGGTTTGTTATTGTTTATAGTTGGCCTCCAGAGTCCAGATAACCAATGTCCAATACATACTTGGGTTTTCGCTCTACGCATGCGTGGTAAAATTTGGCGGCAAAGTCGATTTATGATGGAAACGGCAGAATTCATAGATATTTATACCACGGTACACAAATGTTTCGTGATTTATACTATGTTTCGTAAAAAATCCTTAACCTCAATGAAAATATCAGCAAGTTGAAAACAACTTCTTGAAATTTCTGTGCAAAAATTCACAGAGTCGATACAAATTAGATTAGGTTAGGTTGTTTAATAATCAGAAAATCACTGGACGTATCACGCCTGCAAAGGATCAGAAACGAAGAGATACGCAGACAAATGGGAGTGGAAGGCACGCTATACGAGGATGTAGAGTCGAAACAATTAATGGACACCTACAAAGAATGGACGATCAGAGGTTTCCAAAGAAGGTGCTGAAGTGGGTCCCCACACAACGCCGAAAGAGGGGAAGGCCAAAGAAGACTTGGAATGAGGGTGTTATGAAAGCCATGAGTTCCAGAGACCTAAGACAAGGTCAATGGAATGACAGAAAGGGGTGGCGAGCAGGCATCGGACAACGTCGAACGACGTTATGACCCCGATTATTATATATGTTATTCGCAATAGCCGAAATCGACCACTGTCCGAAATTTTTGACCACAACGCGTTATGGGTATTCATATTTACCCACGATGCAAACAGGTGGTTTTTTCTCGAGCATTGAGTAAAACGCAATACCCAGAACGCGTTGTGGGTAAATTAGGTAATCCACAATGCGAATCCAATTTTAGCGAGCTTTCATTCTGCGTTGTGAACAATTCATTTCACCCACGTCGCGTTGTGGGTATTGCACTTTACCCAGAAAGCGATGAATAAATTGTTAATATATCGTTTTGTTTTACCTATATTGATATTGATGATGATATATTATTTTTACTGATTACTCCTAGGTCTCCTGAGGACACTCCTCTGAAACTGCAAGCTTCGAACTTCGAAGCTTGTGACTTGTACGAGTTCTGAGAAGCAGTTGTATTCTGTGTAGGCTTTGTTACTGTGTCCTTACGCCATCTTAGGCATATATGAACTTTCAATATGAGGTTTTTTGTATTCATTGTTTCACTTGAAACGTATTTTGGGAAAAGGGAAATGGACAGATAGCTTTTTCTCTTTTGTGTCCAATTTTTCAATGAGTTGTCTGTATTACATCATACATTTCACTTGCTGCACATTGAAACATTAGGCCAGATTGGTTCGCTAAACATTCTATGTTAGAAAGTTTATCCTTTTCTCCAACTACTGATGGATCAAACCGTTTCAATCTTCGATATTTTTTGAATGATAATTCAAGTTCATCCCGTTTATTTTTGTAGTGTCACTTTGGTTTCTTACATAATCTCTAAATAACCTTCGTCTGAGTACAACAACAACCTGTTCACCTGATTTTTGTTCGAATTCAGCTTTCATATTGAAATATTTTCGAAAACACGCACTGTGGTTTTAGTGCGTCAAACCAATTTCAAGAAATCACAACGTAACCAGGCACTGTGGTTATATTAGTAATCTATTCATGCCTTCTTTACTCGCTACTCGTACCTGTCAGTACACAACCTACAGCAGACTGACTTTAACGACAAATTCTGGTTCATCGCTTTCTGGGTGAAGTGCAATACCCAGAATGCGACGTGGGTAAAATGAATTGTCCACAACGCAGAATGAAAGCGCGCTAAAATTGGATTCGCATTGTGGATTATCTAATTTACCCACAACGCGTTCTGGGTATTCCGCTTTACTCAGTGCTCGAAAAAAAAACATCTATTCGCATCGTGGGTGAATTTGGATACCCATAACGCGTTGTGGGCAAAAATTTCGGACAGTGGCCGATTTCGGCTATTGCGAATAACATATATATGTTTAATAATAAATCTGAATGAAAAGTCTTTCTTCATGATATTGTTTGGGAATTTCGAGGAAAATATGAACAAGTTATTAGTGTTTACAAACTAATCTGCATAAAAATCGAAGAAGGAACTTATTTTGGTGGAACAAATGTGTCTTTTTAGTTGCAGATATAATCCTATGAAACTAACTGTTTTTGTTGAAATTATCGTGTTTGCGGTGTTTGCAACATTTTTATTCCAATAAGGTTAGTACTTGGGTATTACCTAATTGTATAAAGTTATAAAGTCAATTTCTATCGAGAAATATGGACTTTGAATCAATTCCACAGTAATTGCAGGGACGTAATTAGCACAATTTTTTTTTTCAAATGGCTATATCTTTTCAACAGAGCCGAATTCGGAAAAATGGAAAATGAAAAAAAGGTTTCTTTTGACCTCAAGAATCTTCAGTTAAAATATATGTACAAGTCAAAGACTCACCCTGTATAGTATATCAAAGAAAAAATGATTAAAATTTGGAGAAAACAACGGAGGGTTTACAATTTTTTTTAATAAATTTTTTAATAATGTGTTTGTCTACCGCGATTATCTATACACTCCAAACACGCCTTGGCATTGATGCAATACGATGGTCTATTTCTTCTTGAGGGATACTATCCCAAGCTACCTGTACTTCATGTCTCAGAGCCGCCAAAGTCCGGGGGGCTAGGGTAAATTTCCGAGTCTTCTATACCCATATGATGTCCCAACCATGCTCTATATGGGCTAAAGATCGGGGGATCTGGACGGTCATGGCAAAAAAGCACATGGGTCACTTCAAAAAGGTTTAAACTAACTCTGGCAACATGAGTTCGAGCATTATCTTGCTGAAATATTGAATTCTCGGGCCGGTTAAGGTAAGGGAGAACATGTGGCTCCACTATTTCTTGAAGGTAACGCAGCGCTGTCATGTTACCTCGAATAAAGACTAAAGGTGACCTACTGGCATGTGCAATAGAACCCCATACTGCCATACTATAACGCCTAGTATCTGGTATGCATGACGCTCATCATCGAACTGAGGTTTACGTCTTTCTCCCCGATGTCGTCTAATCCTTCTTCGCCCATCATGTACACCCAAGGAGGATCGAGATTCATCAGTAAAGACGACCTGATGCCATTCCACATTCCAATGTTCACGTTCTCTGCACCACTGTTACCGTCAGAGGTAACACAAGATGGGGTCGATAATGGGGCAGTCCAAAAGACCTTATCCGGCGGTAAACTGTTCGGACAGTTACAGGATGACCTTGTTCTCTCAACCACTCATCAGCCAAAGATCAAATTCACTAAGCTGGCGATAAATTCCGCGCACACATGCTCTAGGCATTTTAACTTCTGAACATCGACTTCGAATCTCCTCGAACAGCTGGTTTGTTGTAAAATTCAAAAAATTTGCAGAAAACAACTACAATATTTAAGTAACAAAAATGTTTTCATGAAAAAACTTTCACGATTTCTTCTCCATTTAATTATTTACTCCTTGCTATACTATCTGTTTCACAAAAAAAAATTTGAAACTTAAACAGCTCCTCCTAAGTGTTGCAGTTTCTTTGTCAGATAGTATATTTTCGTTGGAATGGTGATTGATGGTTGGGATTTGAAAGTATAATGTTTAGGTCTTTCATCAAATAAATGGATACGTGAAAGAGTCAATGGTATCACCAAAGAGGTAGTTTTTGTAGAACCTCTCGACATTTCCAGATATATCAGAAGTGGACTAGTAGAGATGTAGTTTCCGAAGCACACCACCAGGTGGCACCACCACAGGAAGACAGTGCATTACCGGTTTCTGGCTTATTCGCCGTCATCAGATGCACGTAGCCTTATCCTGAGATGAATGCCAACTGAAACGGCAGAACTTATATTGCTCCCTAGCAAGAACTATTGAGTACAGTTTTGTACAGTAGTTCCACCTAGGGGGCAAATGTCTACGCTTCATCCCTCCGGCGCGGCGACAAGAAAAGTGTTGCTACAAAAAAAATTAATTGGTTACCATGAACCTAGATGCATAAAATACAAAAACTTCCAATTCAAACGTCATTTTTATTTGATGAAGTTACATAAAATGTACAATTTTCATTAATTTGAAAACGTTTGGAAATGAAATAGCATATTTCATTCGGAGAAGAAGTGACTTTTCGTGGCTCGCTTTCAAAAAACTCAAGAGCCACGAAAAGTGACACTTCTCCTCCTAATGAAATAATATACTATTTTTTTATGGATTCACAAAAATAAACTGGCTGCGCTCAAATTATTTCATTTCACCATCTCTTGAAACCGCGGACTATATTTCCATTCCTTCTCAAACTGCAAATTGTTATAATTACCGTAGGAGTAATTCACTATCGCTTTAATGTCCTACTTATTTTTGACGTATCTGGGAACAGAATGTCTACGCTTCATCCCGGAGGCTACCTCAAAAACTAGATCTCTACGTACATTTATTTTTCCCATTCGGAGTTTCGCAAGTACTTATATGAAGTCTCATGCACTTACCGAGGGAAGTCGAATACGCCCGGTTCATACGGTTAAGGGGCCCGCAATTATTAAACATGAAATAGGAGGATAATGTCCCTAAGTTGGAACAAACTAGAACAAATATCAGAAGTGGACTAGTAGAGATCTAGTCTCCGAAGCACACCACCAGGTGGCACCACCACTGCCGTTTCAGTTGGCATTCATCTCAGGATAAGGCTACGTGCATCTGATGACGGCCAATAAGCCAGAAACCGGTAATGCACTGTCTTCCTGTGGTGGTGCCACCTGGTGGTGTGCTTCGGAAACTAGATCTCTACTAGTCCACTTCTGATATTTGTTCTAGTTTGTTCCAACTTAGGGACATTATCCTCCTATTTCATTTCCAGATATGTCTGGATCTATGTTCTAAACATGCAAGTCGTTTTGGAAGCACATGACTCTCTACATGGCCATAAACGGATTTTCCCTATTTCAGTATCGTAATGTGTTCATTACAGCACTGTTTTTAGTACTGTAATGAACACATTACGATACTGAAATAGGGAAAATCCGTTCATTACAGTACCTACTAAAAACAGTGCTGTAATGAATTCATTACAGCATCGTTTTCAGTAACATTTTTCGTTTTGTGGTTGTCAGCAATGACTTCCGATCCTTTTAAATTTCAGCAGACGTCAATTTGGAAATGTCAATTTTCGTACTTCCTAACATTGACACCAACTGCCAAGATACAATATGAAAGTCACTAGGACCTATAATTTGAATTTTTTCATTGAATTTCACAAAATTTGAGGGAAATAGAGAAAATATCGTCTAATACTCGTTGCAGAATGCAATTCCAATACTCATGCGTTCGAAAACTCGCTCCTTCGTCGCTCGTTTTCGAATTTCGCATTCGTATATTGGAATAGGAGCCCATTCTGCAACTAGTTTTAGAATATACTATTATTTCCAAACGTACGATAACAACGTCAGTTCTCGACTGACAGGATCATCGAAAAGTTCTATTTCTCAATTCTCCGCCTAGACGGAGAAATATTTACTTTTCCCTCCGGCGCGGCGACAAGAAAAGTGTTGCTACGAAAAAAATTAATTGGTTACCATGAACCTAGATGCATAAAATACAAAAACTTCCAATTCAAACGTCATTTTTATTTGATGAAGTTACATAAAATGTACAATTTTCATTAATTTGAAAACGTTTGGAAATGAAATAGCATATTTCATTCGGAGAAGAAGTGACTTTTCGTGGCTCGCTTTCAAAAAACTCAAGAGCCACGAAAAGTGACACTTCTCCTCCTAATGAAATAATATACTATTTTTTTATGGATTCACAAAAATAAACTGGCTGCGCTCAAATTATTTCATTTCACCATCTCTTGAAACCGCGGACTATATTTCCATTCCTTCTCAAACTGCAAATTGTTATAATTACCGTAGGAGTAATTCACTATCGCTTTAATGTCCTACTTATTTTTCACGTATCTGGGAACAGAATCGAATGAACTTCAATTTTTCTCAAGAAACATTTCATTACATCCCCAAGGAGCAACCATATAGAGGAATATGACCGAAAATCGTTACGAATACAGGGTCATCCATAATTGAATGCATGCCCGATTTTGAAAGTATAAAATATGTCAGTTTCAGAGCGAGACCGTTCACAAAATAAACTATTACACTAGATATGTTGTTGTCTGAAAATACCCAGAATTCATACTGGGTGATCCATTATTATAGAAACTATTCTCAAGGAGGGTAAAATGGACACCCTGTATTTATGGGTTGATTCAAGGTGTTTGTTTAATTTTTTTAGAACATATCATCATGGACTTCAAAGAATACAGGGTGATTCAGTCATGAAATGAACTTTGAATCCCACGAAAATACCCAAAAACCACCTTTTTTTTTCATCACCCTGTATTTCAAGATTAACTCCGACGAGGTGGGAGTTTTCTTTCACCACTGTACTTGATATAAAAACATCAATACGGCTGAGAGTTTTTATCCACTTCCTATGACCAGATTTTTTGTTATGCTGGAATAATAGAATAAAATAAATAAATAATTTTCATATTATATATAAAAAAAATCTGTTCATAGGAAGTGGATAAAAACTTTCGGCCGTATTGATATTTTTATATCAAGTACAATGGTGAAAGAATTTTCCCACCTCATTGGAGTTAATCTTGAAATACATGGTGATGAAAAAAAAGGTGGTTTTTGGGTATTTTCGAGAGGTTCAAAGTTCATTTCATGACTGAATCACCCTGTATTCTTTGAAGTCCATGATGATATGTTCCAAAAAAATCAAACAAACACCTTGAATCAACCCATAAATACAGGGTGTCCATTTAACCCTCCTTGAGAATAATTTCTATAATAATGGATCACCCAGTATAAATTCTGGGTATTTCAGACGTTTTTGATGTAACAACAATATATCTAGTGTAATAGTTCATTTTGTGAACGTTCTCGCTCTGAAACTGACATATTTTATACTTTCAAAATCGGGCATGCATTCAATTATGGATGACCCTGTATTCGTAACGATTTTCGGTCATATTCCTCTATATGGTTGCTCCCTGGGGATGTAATGAAATGTTTCTTGAGAAAAATTTAAGTTCATTCCATTCTGTTCCGAGATACGGGCGTAGTAAAAGTGGGTAATTCTCAACTTCAACGCCCTGTATCTCGAAAACTAGTCATAGGATTGAGTTGGGGCCATGGACACTTTTGATCAGTAGGTCGAGTACTACATTATACCAAAACTTTAGAAAACTTGACGGAACGCCATTTGCCATAGAAAAAGTGCGGGGTCCTTTGTCTTGGGATGGGTAGTTACCACCAGTCCCCTCCTGCTTATCGACGCCCTTGGGCTGACTTCAGATTATATTCGAAATACCATAGTTTATAAACTCTTCCAACAATCAAACTACCAATGAATTAAAAACACCAAATACTTTCGGTAGGTACGACAATTCGAAATATCACCACAGTTGTACTCATATTCATTTAATTCATTAAATAAAGATCTTTGAAATGAGTTTCACCTTTTTTTGAGAATATCAATTATCAGTCCATTGAATAATGAATATATCAAAAAATAAATTTCCATTCTATTCCTCTTGTACTTTTAGATCTAGCTATGAGTAGGGGTACACGGGTACATCCCAAATGGGAAGAATAAGAATGAAGGTATTTACACTTAAAAGTGGACGTAGAGGAATTAAGAAGATCCTGAAGCCTACCAATGAAGAATCTCATAGATAATTAATTACCTTATAACATAGAAGCAACCGGAGTTACGGTTAAAGCCGTCTGAGGTGGTTAGTTGTTTGAGTAAACATTTGCTTTCTCATGAATGAACAATTGGTTGACAAGAATCGGCAACTTTTTAACGGTCACAAAATTTCCTTGAAGCATTAAGCATTCCAGGATGAAGAGCTTTCGAAGTACTCTACCTAGAAAAATAATTCCAAAATATAGAACCTAATGACTCAACGATCCAAAACAGATATGAAAATTCATCCAGCATTAAATGATGTGATTATATTTTTCAGTACGACTGCAACATGATGGTGGTTGATTGGGGTACAGGCGCAAGAGGTCCCCAATATGCAACAGCTGCAGCCAATACAGAAGTAATCGGTAGACAAACGGGTATACTTTTATTGAGAATCATCAAGAACGGAATGGACCCAAAGAAGATTCATCTGATAGGGTTCTCACTTGGAGCTCACGTTGCAGGCAGTGCCTCAGAAGTACTTAAAGCCAGCGGTCATCTACTAGGTAGAATAACAGGTAGGTCATTCAGATTATTCTAATATTTTATTGATGAACAGAATGATTGAGAGAATATCCTCAATTTTAATTTCCTTTCAATATCCTGGCAGCAGCCCTTCACCAAAATAAAATTAAACTATATTTTTCTTGTCATATCTATACGAGGTCTACAACCGAAGAAAATTTTTGAACTCTGACACACTTCCATCTTGACGCTACTATTCGTTAGTCTTCATTATCTGAATGGTTGGATTTGTTCACAGGTCTTGATGCAGCTAGCCCGCTTTTCCGTAACAATCATCTGCGTGAAAAACACAAGAAGCTGGACAGAGATGATGCCCATTTTGTGGATGTTGTACACACTGACTCAAGTCCGGTATGTTGAAAACGAACTTAATCTGCTACAGTTACAACTTTCGATTGTGAATTCTTCATGTTTTGATGTGACCTGATGATCTTAGTGGTTGCACAACACTACAACAGCAGATTTTAAAATGGTTTAGGCCGGTAAAAATCTATAGTTTATCGTGTAGGAGAAATGTACTAACTGAGAAAGAAACTGCAACACTCAGAAGGAGCTGTTTGAATTTCTTTGGTAAAACACAGATAGTTCTTAAAGCAAGGGGTAAATGATCAAATTTGGAGAAAAAAATTGTGAAGGTTTTTTATGTGAACATTTTGAGCGTCATGTACTTACACCGTAAAATAGGCGCTATGGTATGGGGTGCTATTGCACATGCAAGTAGGTCACCTTTAGTTTTTATTCGAGGTAACATGACAGCGCTGCGTTACCTTTTCAAGAAATAGAGGAGCCATATATTCTCCTGTACATTAACCGGCTCGAGAATCAAATATTTCAGCAAGATAATGCTCGACCTCATGTTGCCAGAGTCAGTTTAATCTTTTTTGAAGCGACCCATGTGAATTTTTTGTCATGGACGCTCAGATCGCCCGATCTTTCGCCCATAGAGCATGTTTGGGACATCATGGGTAGGAGGCTTGGAAATTTACCTCAGCCCTTACAAACTTTGGCGGCTCTGAGACATGAAGTACAGGTAGGTAGCTTGGGATAGTATCACTCAAGAAGAAATATACCTACCATCTCATTGCATCAATGCCAAGACGTGTTGTGTAGTGTATAGGTAATCGCGGTGGACGATCACATTATTAACAAATGAATTAAAAAAAATTGTGAACCCTTCGTTTTTTTCTCCATTTTCTCCATCATGTACCTACTCCTTGCTAAACTATCTATCTTTTACCAAAAAAGAAATAAAATTTAAACATCTCCTTCTAGGTGTTGCAGTTTCTTCGTCAGTTGATACCTACATATTTTATTGTTCGCCCTTTTGTTCATTCAAATTGAATTGTTAAGATAAAAATTTCTGATGCTGGGGAAAAAAACAATCAATAAAGTGGTCGTTTGCCACGACTAGTTTTCAGAGCTTCAACTGCATCTACGGAGGAAATTTCAATGAGAAAATCACTTTGTGTGGTGATGCCTAAGGAATTAAGTTTTGACATGGCCTAAATTTTTCCTTTTAAACCTACCATAAGTCCATAAATATGCAATCCCAAACCGTCTTTTGGGTCTTATTAGCTGAATGATATAACAGAAGAAGTTAGTGCAACCCTAGGGTGGAAGTAGGTACCTACCTAATTGATCAGACCATATGTTTTTCCAAAAAGTACCCTTAACCATATTGGTTTCCTCTACAGTAAAAGATGCATAAGATCACATCGACACCAAGAAGTCCCTTCATTTGCCAATTCCCCATATTTTACTCTTCCAACTATCTACATCTTCAACCTACTTCTTTCGGAAAGCTCGTTTACGCCCTCAAGTCATTTGCGCAAAACTGACTAGCGGAAGCCAGTGAAAAGGATTCATAAAAAAACACTCAACATGTAATATTTCCTTAGTTTGCGGCAGATGGTTTTGGTTTGTGGGAGCCTATTGGTCATGTAGACTTCTTCCCAAACGGAGGTCAAGATCAACCAGGATGTACCGATACTAGAGGCTCAGTAGTGGTCACAAGTTTCGGTGAGTTATACTTTCACAAAAATAAACTTATTTTCTCAATTTCTTTTTTCTTCCAGATAAAACACTCACGAGAGAAATAGCCTGCAGTCACATCAGGGCGTGGCATCTATTTCAAGAAACACTGTTGAATAAAGTGTCAGGAAAAAACAACACCTGCGAATTTATTTCTTACAGTTGCCCAGGTGGATTGCCTTCATTCGAAAGAGGACATTGCTTTCCGCATTTAGACAATCCAAAAAGTAAATTGTACCTTGATCCAAGCTATAGGACAGAAATTGGAAAACTGGGGGAAGATGCGAAAGGTGAAGGCGTTATGTATTTGACAACAAGAAGTTCGTCCAAGTTCTGTGGTGAGTGAATGATGGATTTATCGATAACTTCTGATCAAAACGAACTTTTCATGGATTCTTTCATGATAGGTGGTGAGGTATAGGTATTCGAAATGAAATTGAAATGATTTGAAAGTTGGTGTAATGAAGAAAAGAAAAGTCAATTCATAATATGAATTTGCCTGCAATTTTCGAATTCCACAATTTATGTATTATTTTAAGAACTTGCCAAATTGCTTCTTTATTTCCCAAAAAGTTTCCGTTAGAATGCAGGCACTAGTTCCGTTTCACAAATTTGCATTTGCACAGCAAATTCTGGTGCGCCGATGTGTTTTACATAAAAATACTCTTGGTTCATTGGTCTAAACTAGTCTAAAGTGAACCCCTTCGAGAAAACTGGCATTTTATGATCAAAAACATTGCTAACGCATTGTAAATTTCTTGTAATTGGAAAAATGAGCATCCGGTGATAACTACCTATCGTCGCTTAAAAAAATGAAAAATAATCTTGCTATTTAAACTTAAAAACCTAGTTGTCAAATTTTATTGAAATTAATAAACTTGTTAATTATCACTATTCTTTTTTGCAATTACAAGAAATTCACAATGCGTTAACAAATTGTTTTTCATTATAAACTGCCAGTTTTCTCGAAACGGTTCAGTAATGAACCCAAGGAGTACCTTTTTATGTGAAACACATTGGCGCACCAGAGTTTGCTGTGCAAATGCAAAGGACCCCAATCCTATGGCTAGTTTTCCAAATACGGGGTGTTAAAGTTGAAAATTGCCCAGATTTTCGGATTTATTTTTTAATTATTAAGAGTTAGATTGGATTTCTGTTGCATGCACAAGTTTACTGCATGTTCTAGTAATGAAATTAATGAATACGTATGATTAAAAATATCTTTATTTACAGGGTGATTCACGAATATATGACGGTAGTTTTTTGGCAAAATTCACTTTTTCTACTGTGACGTCAGGGAGGCAAATTTTTGAAATGTTATCTTCGATATAGTATTTGGACGAGAAAATATTGCACAGTACACATTTTTTGATTTCTTCGTGAATCACCCTGTAACACTAAATATTTTAGCTGAACCTTTCCATGCGCATCTGGTATGTACTCATACTGAACTCATGGGAGCAATATTAAATCAGTCCGGCTTTTCAATTTGAAAAAAAAAACAGGTGAAATAAGTTATTCTCCATTTTAACGCCCTGTATCTCGAAAACTGGTCATAGTATCGGATTCAGAATTCATACCTCTGGAGATGTTGTGGGAATCAATATATAGTGAGAAAATTGTTGCATTTGACCGAGGAAATTTTTGAATACAGGGTGTTCATGTTTTTTGTACTTTTCCCAAAATAGACTACCTTCCTTTGAATAAACCACCATGAATATTTTGGAGATTAGAGACACACATATGTTTGTGGTACTACTTTTCCCAAAAATCAATTCAAAAATACAGGGTTTCGAATTAATCCTTAAAAAAAATGATTATGTCTAGTGGTTTTCTCTGTGAAACACCCTGTATAAAAATGTGTACTGTGCAATATTTTCTCGTCCAAATACTATATCGAAGAGAACATTTCAAAAATATGCCTCCCTGACCTCACAGTAGAAAAAGTGAATTTTGGCAAAAAACTACCGTCATATATTCGTGAATCACCCTGTAAATATAGATATTTTTAATCATACGTATCCACTAATTTCATTACTAAAACATGCAGGAAACGTGTGTATGCAACAGAAATCCAATCTAACTCTTAATAATTAAAAAATAGATTCGAAAATCTGGGCAATTTTCAACTTTAACACCCCGTATTTAGAAAACTAGCCATAGGATTGGGTTGGACCCATTGACACTTTTGGTCACTGAGTCGGGTACAACAACATACAAAACTTTCAGAAAATTTGACCGGTCGCCACTTTACATACAAAAAGTGCGGGGTCATTTGTCCTGTGTTGTGAAAGTTGGGGGGAAAACCATTGTGCAAATTCAATATCTCTGCCACTGGCACATCTAATAAAACCGAATAAAGTGCAAGAAAGTAGCTTTTATTAGTGACAATGTGTCTACAAAAACTCCATATTCTGTTATTCAAACGGTCCCGGAGAAATTAGCAAAACCGAAAAATATATAAATTCTGGACACCCTGTATTTCGGAAACGAAGACCCAGAGGAGAAAATGGAAGAGAAAAAAATTGTTTTCTCATGAGAAAACTACAGTTCACCTTTGATACACCTATTTAGGAACATCCTGTATAGTCCTGTAAGCTGATGAAATATAAATTAAAATTTATTTTATCCTACACTAGAACTCAAATAACTGGGATACCGTTGATTTCTGATTATCAATAAATATGGCTCAAATGAGCAAGTGAGCCATACAAACTCAATAGTAAATATTATATAGGGTATTTCCAAATTAGACGTGAACCTCGGAGGACGTGCGTGTTTGTAGGTATATGGCTCACTTGCTCATTTGAGCCATATTTATTGATAACCAGAAATCAACGGTTTCGCAGTTATTTGAGTACTAGTGTAGAATGAAATAAAATTTATTTTATATTCCATCAGCCTACAGGACTATACAGGGTGTTCCTAAATAGGTGTATCAACGGTGAACTGAAGTTTTCGCATGAGAAGACAATTTTTTTCTCTTCCATTTTTTCCTGCGGGTCTTCGTTTCCGAAATACAGGGTGTCAAAAATTTATATATTTTTCAGTTTTGCTAATTCCTGAGGAACCGTTTGAATTACAGAATTGAGTTTTTGTACACACAATGTCGCTAATAAAAGCTACTTTCTTGCACTTTACTCGGTTTTATTAGACGTGCCAGTGGCAGTGTTATTGAGTTTGCACAATGGTTTTACACCCCAACTTTTACACCACAGGACAAATTTGCATTTGCCCAGAAAATTCTGGTGCGTCAATGTCTATTACATGAAAAAAGTACAGAAGCCGTTATATTTATCAAATACTCTATGATAGTTCATCGGATAATATCCCTATTAATTTGAAATGCTGAATTTCTGCTGAAGAAGTATGGACATAAGACACAACTATTACGAGTTTGAAAAGTATTCTGTCATAATTCTCCAACAAAAGTTCGCACAATTGTTCTCAATTTTCCATTATTCTCTCCAGAATTTTATACCTCATGAAAATTTGGGATGCCCCTAGATGGATATCACGAAACCCAAATGTGAGACTTTTCTGAATATTTGTGCATGAGCTATTCTCGGAAGGACACAGCCTTAACAAAATAATGTTTTAATGTTAATTTCCTTAGAACTAAATGAAAGAATTGCTAGATGGAAAAGAACCAAACTCAACTTCATGCTTCAGAAAAAATTGTCGGATCAAAAATGATTATAATCATGATCACAATACAGGGTGATTTTTTTTAAGTGTTTCTTTAGAAATTTTGTATTTTTGTTTTAGAGTACATGAACTCAATTTGTAAAATATTTTCAAGTGGATGGGAACTTAGTTATTTCAAATGTAACACCCTGTATATTTATACACATTTTAATTCTTCGTTTAATTCTGCAATGATTCGATGTATGATATGCGCAACCACATCAAGCGATTGTTGAGTTATTGCCTGATTCTCAAATTTTTTGACAGAAAGATTGTCACATATAAGTGTTTAAATCTTCAAAATCCCTCATTGTGAGAAATTTTTTTTGCAACAGTGAAACAAAAGGAAGTACGCTGATACTGCTTCTTGTACAAATTATGAGGAAATATTATACAGGGTGCCTGAAACAGGGCTTCAATGTGAGCCTCAATAAAACTATGAAATCAAATTTTTTCAAATGGGAACCATACAATTTTTTAATTCCGATCGATTGCTCGTCAAAAACATAGGTACAAAGTTTAGTTAATCTATGAATTCTAATTAGCCAAATAGCGCAATCCGTGTCAAATGTGACTATATTACTTAATGTTAGACATTTTCTCGAGAAATAGTCATGCCGAATACACTCGAGATGAAATTTTAGCTGCTTAAATTTCATCTCTAGTGGTGTTACATATGACTATTTCACTCATTCCATTTTTAGTGAGGATGTTTCCGTAGCAACGATCGTTTCATCTCGATAAAAGTTTCAAACCGGCAAAACCAACAAGTTGGTTTTCCAGCGATAAAATTTTTGACGTCTCTCCAATTCATAGATAGCTTCGGAAATGAATATCATAGAGAAAACAAACAACGTTTAGATAATCTATGAATTATAATTTGCCAAATAGCGCAATCCGTGTCAAATGTGACCATGTTAGACATTTTCTCGTGGAATAGTCATGCCGAAGACCACTCGAGATGGAATTTAAGCAGGTAAAATTTCTCTCTTGTAATATTCAAGTTTGTTGCTTTTCGGAAATTTCGCTCATGACATTTTTTTATTTCTTTAGAATGATTAATCAAGTTTTAGGCGCGTCCTCTTACCCCCTTCACTTAGTATTTGTGAACAAAATAAAATATGCATTTTTTAAAGCAAGTCTTCCCAAAATAAGGAATGCAATATATCCATTACTTAAGAAGATTTTCGCTTGCGTCGCATTATTTTTTTAAATTATATAACTTATTATATAACTTACAAAAACCTGATCACTCTTGAGCAGCCCCCCCCGAATAAAATTTCTGGGTGCGCCACTGATACCACAGAATTTGACTGATGGGACAAACCTGGCTTTATTCGTGAAACTCTGTCAAATTCAGTGGTATGCTCGTCTATTTCAAAGTAGGCTATGTTAGGAATTGTCATTCTTACTTATTTTCATTGATCAAGCACTATGCAAAACAATCAATAATAATAATAAGGTACACTAGAATGATATATCAAAATATTGTTCTTTATTTGCGGCGAATGTGACAAATAAACAGAGCAGATAATGAATGATGACTAAATAAAGAAATTTTAGTTTAAAACTGACATATTCTTACTATTGACATAGCCTACTTGAAAATTATCTTGATAAACCTGATGTTTGACATAGAAACCTTGCTTTAGTCGTGAAATTCGAATTTTATTCGATAACGGCGAAACTACTCATTTTAAAGACATGAAATGTTTGGCACACTCTAACTAGTTTTTGGCGAGCAATCGATCGGAATTATAAAATAATATGGTTCCCATTTGAAAAAAATAAGATTTCATAGTTTTCTTGAGGCTCACTTTGAAGCCCTCGTCAGGCACCCTGTATAATATTTCCACATAATTTATACAAGAAGCAGTATCAGCGTACTTCCTTTTGTTTCACTGTTGCAAAAAAATTTCTTACAATGAGGGATTTTGAAGATTTAAACACTTATTTGTGACAATCTTTCCGTCAAAAAAATTGAGAATCAGGCAATAACTCAACAATCGCTGGTAGCGCATATCATACATCAAATCATTGCAGAATTAAACGAAGAATTAAAATATGTATAAATATACATGATGATACATTTGAAATAACGAAGTTCACATACGTTTCCGGTAGAACCGGAAGCAGATTCCACTTGTAAATATTTTACAAATTGAGTTCATGTACTCAAAAATACAAAATTTTTAATTTGTATCGCAATTCCTTCATCGAAAACTTCTAATGAAACACTTAAAAAAATCACCCTGTATATAATAGTTCTTCCTACAAGATAAATGAACGAACTTTCAAAAGCCCCTGACTTCACGGCTGTGGCTGTGCTTCAAATGACCATTTTTCAAATGACCATTTTTCAAATATCACAAAAGCCGTAGGCTAGTGATAATATCATCAGAACTATTTCGTTTCTAGAAGATTCGGTCAACATCGGTTATTCTCGCTAAATAAATCATACTTTCACGTTGTTGCCATGTGTATAATAAAATCGACAAGTATAGGAATTATTCATTTACTGATGTGAACTAGTGAACTACATAACTATAATCAGTATAATCAATACATCGATGGAAAATTCATGAAATTATGAGCCAGAATTTCTCAATACGAAATATTCCTAACATTAACCGTATTCCATGATTTGAATTTCGTAGAAACTTCAAGAAGGAAATTATGTCCTCGGACCTATAATAGGATGTATACCTAATAAATAATTAATTATAAAACGAAAGTTTTAGTATAATAAAATGAGATTGAGATATAGCTGTATTCCTCGAAATTTTTTGTTTGTCATTTTAATATGATCATTCGTGTTTTCATTAAACATCTGATAACCCTTTGAATTATATTAAACCAGCCAGAATATGATACTGTGCGATGAAAATTATATAATTTTGTATAAAAAAGAAGGCGAAAGAAAAAGTTTTTTTTTTCCAATTTTCCTTAATTCCCTGAATCCTACATCAAATTTCATAACGAAGCTTTTTTCTATCGATTTATTTATTTATTTAGCGTATGTAGTTCTCGAAGTAAAAATATAAAATTAATGAACTGTATACCTATAAGAGTAATGAAAGCACTATATTGTACATGCAAACACAAACGTACGTGTTGAAGTTTTAAACATAAAAAAGATACGAAAAGAACGTATCGATTTCCTGCCAAGATTCAAGCTCGAAATTAGAAAAATTATTGCATGATTTTTTCCTTCATATCACCTAATACAAAGAATTCCCTCCTTTTTACGAGCGCATATCGTTATTATTAATCTCGGTCAACAAATTTGAAAATTGAATGAAATGCTAACAAGCTTTATTCATTTGACAACATTGCTTGGGATTGTTGTTTATTTCTCGAACGAACGGTTCACATCGATTATTTATTTCTATGATTCTGGTGAATTCTAGAACTTCCAGTGTTTTCTAGGCGCAGAATCTACCAGAACGCGTCCATAATCTGGAATTTTCTATTGGCTCTTATATATATGGAACTGCGTACTGCGTTGTTCAGTATATTCGAATTAGTCGAAGCGTAGTAGAAGTGAAAAAATATCAAACCAAAAGGTATTTGAGGTGAAATAGTTTGTTTATAAATCAAGTGTTTAACGAGTGGAAATATGGCTCTTCTCAAATTTTTCGAAGATCCCTTGGATTACTGGAGGCCTACAGCTCATTCTAATCAGAGGTTTGGATTGGGTTTGGACGATGAAGATTTCCTTCTAGCCGCAACCTTAGCTCCAAGAAGAATGAGAAGACTACTGAATCATCCATATCTTCGAGAATGGTCATCGAGGGAATCCAGAAAAGACCATGGCTCCCTTGTAAAATGTAACAAAAACGGATTTCATGTCAACTTGGATGTGCAGCAATTCTCTCCTGAGGAAATAAGTGTCAAAGTTTCTGGAGAAAATACCATAACTGTTGAAGCTAAACATGAAGAGAAGGAGGATGATCATGGTTTGATTTCTAGACACTTCATAAGAAAATATACCATTCCAAGCGGCCATGATATCAATAAGATTGCCAGTAAATTGTCTTCGGATGGTGTTCTAACCATTACTGCACCTAAAATTCATGAAGATAAGGAAGAATCAAGAGAAATTCCTATACAGCAAACAGGGGTTCCTGTACTGCAGAAACGTAAGAGTGAATCCGAGCCAGAGGAGAATGGGGTCTCTCAAATGGATATCTCTGAGGAAACTCCAAGGACAAAAAAGAAGAAATCCAATTGAATTGAAGAATTTGAATTTAAATTTTTTCCTTGTTAAGAATTCAGTATATTTTTTGTGATCTCTTTTCTCGTTTAGTTCTATGCATTAGATATAAGGTTTTGTAAGACTGCTTTTTTGATTAAATTTATTTCTTATTAAATTTTCACTAGTGTACTATCCTTCCTTTCCTCTAAATAGGTACTCTTTTGGAGAAAATATGCATAAAACATAAGTTGTTGATAAAATTAAATATACCTACTCTATGATTATTTTTTGGAAAATGAATGTCATAAGAATGGTGATTGAATAAAATGTTTGAAAAGAAAATTTTCATATTACTTCAACTAGTTTGGAATTTCCAATCAACAGTTTCTATCAAATATTGCCACATCTGCAAATCCCACACTATGTGTGTTTATAGAAGAGACATACCGTCTGATAATTGCCTTGATTACAAGAAAATTTTCTTGTCAATTGATAACAAAACTGAAATATTGGAGGCACATAATTCGCTGAGAAATTATGTGGCATCAGGAGGGTCCATCAACGAGACTGATTTGAACTTTCCAGAAGCATCGCAAATGAATATGCTTAAATGGAAGGAAGAACTATCCCAAATTGCTCAAAGATGGGCTGATCAATGTCCCACAGATGAAAACGATGAATGCAGAGACATTCAAGACTTCCGAGTAGGACAAAATATTTTCAGTATTGATATTCCATCAAAAGATGAATTGCCTCAATTCACCCAAGTCTTCAAAAAAATATGGTATGAGGGCCTGAAGAATTCCAGTTTGAAAAATTTGATCGAATTTGACAATTCTTCAAGCTGGAAATCCAAAATTTTCACCCAGTCAGTTTGGGGCAACGCTCAATATATAGGTTGCGGAGCATCAGTTTTCAAAAAGTTGCAACAAGATGAGGAAAGCTCAATTCGAAGGTTTCTTGTTGTTTGTAATATGGCTCCAGAAGGAAACATCCCCAACTCAACAGTATATCAGATCGGTCAACCATGTTCACAATGCCCAAGAAAGCAATGTCATTTCAAGTACAGTAGTCTCTGCGATGAAAATGAAACAGAAATTTTGGATGTAACTAAGAAACATACAGGCAAACTATTCCAACATATATTAAGACCATGGGATTGGAAAAGTAAGCTCACGAACAGAAGAGTATATTCCCAAAAAATTTCAGGAGTTTGGTACAACGGAGAGTGTAGATGTAATTTCGTTTATAGATCAAGAGGAGATTCGTCGTTTGAAATAAAATTGTTGAATATCTGCTTCTTTTTATTACTGTTGACATGCTGTAGGTATAATAAATAATACTCAAATGATGATTACGAGTTTTTCCAGTGTTGTATTTCAATTATTTTAACTGATTTGTCTGTTAATTGTTCATCTACCTACAAACTTTTCGAAGATTCTGCAATTTATGGCATTCACCGATAAAAATTCTTAGAGCCGTTTTCACATGCGAACATATCCCCTATGCTGAATATGAGTCACTTCTTATTTTAATGTCAGTATAAACGTATTCAGCATTATACTTCTAGAAAATTTCTCAACTAGATACAAATGAATAAGATGAAAATTTCAATTCATCAAATTGAATAATAATTTTTAGTTAGAAAATAGGTACAACCAAAAGAAATTTCATGTAAATACTTGGTGGAACATTGATTACATGTTCCCACAGGACACTTCAATATATCAATATCAGATTATAATTCCAATTCCCCAACCCAGTGATTGTCTATTAGTGAATAATGAAAACTGATTTCTGTTTTGAATTTCCAGGTACTCAACTACAAGCCTCCATTCAGATATCCCAGAAGACAAAACCAACAAAAGGGGTTCTGCAATTACATCTCCAGTACATGAATTACACCACAGATTTTAGTATTAAGTGCGAGTGAGTAATGAAAAATAATTTAAATGTGTGTTTTTCATGTACTTCTCAGGATTTTAGATTTTATAATGACTGGAACAGTAATGAATGGTCTTGGTGTAACAGAGTTCAATACCTTAACACCAGAAGTGGGTGAGATCAAAGCAAGTTTGAGTTACGTAGATATAGATTATGGAGAGCAGAATAATGACGTTAATCATACTATATATATAGACAGAATAACTATTCGTGATATGTATGGAAACAGGTAATGAACAATCTTTGCAATTTGAACTATAAATAATGACTACTCTTTTTCTAGCTGGCAATTTTGTGGGAGAGATACAATGTTGAATGATAGAATAGGATTACAATTTGATGCTATGAATGTTACGCTTAGTAAAAACCCTTGTTAACCTAGTTTTATATTAAAATATTTGTTTTTATACTGGAGCAGTTACTGAATCCTTATCAACAGTATGAAGAGTGTTAGTTAAAACACAAGGTATTTTATCTTGGTAACAAAAAGGATTTAGACCTATGAAGTTTCCTGAATGTTGATTTTCAAATAGAATATTCAACAAAATCTATCTTGGAAATCTCATGTTCCTAGGCTCCTCTCTTTGAGAGAATTGAATTTGACCAAGGATTAGTTGTTTGAGACCATTCCCTGCTCAAAATATGACATTGTGATGAAATGATTTAGCTCTTGTGTTTTTATGGCTACTAAGCCCATTTACTTGTAAACTATCCCCTCTAATAAACAAAGTTCATTCAGAATTTTGTTTTGAAAATTTTTTCTTGATTGAAAAGATACATTTTTTGGACAACACCAATTTTCATAAGAAAACGAAGTATGTAGCAGCATTCTCTTGAAAATTCATACATTTATTGATCCCAAATAGAATAAAGTTGAAATATCAAACCGAAATTTAAACAATTTATGGAAGTGAATATTTGAGAAGGAATTAATACAAAAATGCAGATGTTATAAATTGTTGGTAGTATATTTGGAACAGTTAATCCATAGACTGAAAACATGAGAAAGTGTATATCAAAAAATAAGAAATCATAAATGTTTGCTTCTCAACCCAAAGAAAAATCAAAATGTTAGTTTCAATGTATTATATTTGAATTTCACTGTAATCAAAGAAGTTCCATTCTTATCAACTTTAAACTTTTCATAGAAATCATCAAATTTGTACAGTGTAATACTTATGATTCTACCCAGAATCTAGCCTTACCAACCAAAAATTATATCTTCATTCATTTCCATTTTGATTATCTGGAACAAAAACAAATTAAAAGTGATAAGAAAGAATCAATGAATACGGATCTTTAATGTTTGAAAATTTAAAAACTACTAAAATGCTGAAATCAACTTTGTAGATCTTTAAAATTTTTTATGTAAATGACTTTTTATGTGAATATTTCTTGGCACTGGTACGGTTTTAATTGAGGTAAATACTTTCTCTGCACCTTTCAGAATGGGTAGTAAGAATCTGTATTGACAAAAACATTGGATATTTTTTTGGGAAAATATTATCTTACCATAACCAGGAATTTGTCCAGCTTGTAATTGTTTTTGCAATCTTTCCACTTCTTCAATAGAACTTGCATTAATTATAGCTTCTCTTATTTTCCTTATCTCCTCCTCTGTCAATCCTGAAAATGTTATTTGGTATCAAAAATGGAAGACAAATTTTCACATTCAAACACTAACCTTTACTCCTGGCAATCTGACTAATATTACCTCCTGGTACAAATGTTTTTGCCCTTTTAGCAATTTCTTTCTGTAACTCCTTTCCTTTCTTACTTTTGAATAATAGTTTTGCTTCTTCTCTTTCTTTTGCTTTAACTTTACGAAAATCAAGGAGACGAAGATGGGGTAATTTATAAATGAGGTATAATCTGTAATGCTGTTTGGCAGTTACTGGGTTGTGTAGAAGACTCAAGCTTTGCAGATTTGGTAAAGTACTTAAAGGCTCCAAATCTCCGACTTCTTCTATGTGATTGCCTGTAAGGATAAGAGAGTCTAGGCTGGGAATATACTCTTCTAGATGTTCACCAATTCTTCTGTAAAAGATAATGAGTTGAAAATTAGGTTAATCTGGACTTATATAAGATTTGTGATCATTTCTATCAAAACTCAGTCTGTTTTAGACAGTGACGTAGAATATCTGGACAATGCACACAGAAAAATGCTAGAATGCAAGATATAAAATATAAATAAATGGACTGATTTTGTCGTCATCCATGCCATATGATTTACACCTATTGTATGTAGCGGTTTTTTCTAGGAAATTAAAACCAACTTTCCAGAGACAGGTTTTTTCTGAATACATATTCAGATTTCAGAGACAACACAACTTTCTTCAAGAGGATTATACTTTTTTCCAATTGATATTGCTGTGCTTTGGCTGGTGCTAACAAATTATATATCAATTTCTTTCGAGAACTAAAGATATTATTTCATCTCCTTATTTTATTCGTTTCTCATGCACTTAATGTTTTCATTTGACACAGTAATCGTTCCAAGATCATTTAACTTTTTTTATTCAACCCTATTAACGTTTTTATTAACAACAATTCGGTAAATTTGACGATAATGTGGCGGCAACATTGTTGCATTCCAATGTGCTTCTCGCCCTCCAATTTTGGTGGGCAAGTTATATCCCTCTCTGTTCAGTCAAAGCTGCCAAATTGCCCCTCTCTTTCTGTAGGTATCTTAGACCAACACTTTGAATGTGTTCAGATATTCTATGTCACTGGTTTTACATTCATTGCGTTCGTTATGTCCCATCCGGAGTGAACAGATATGAACACAGCACATCTAATTAATTCAGATATGGATAAACAATGAAGTGACTTCAGAGCAGAAACTGTGAGGGAAGTGTCCACGTTGGACATAACGAATGCAACATAGACTATCTAGACAGGTTTTCCACAAATTTTTACTTTGAAGCATCAGTCCCTAAATATAGAAAGTGATCAATATGCAAGCGGCAGGTAAGATCCTATTTAGTATGACTGGTTGAGCTGTTCTAGATGAGTTCAATTTTATATGTTGAGATTGATGATGTAGTTTCATACCACATAGATTTACTTAAAATTCATGGTTGTACTGCATGTTTCCAAACAATACACCTCTCTCACAGAAAACATTACTGCATTAATAGTTCTACATGGTTTTATAGCTCTTGCTCTTTGTAAACAACATAAAATGTCTCAGGAATATTCTTACACGATTCTATTATTGTTGAAAAGCAAGCATTTTATTCTCTTTAAATAGGGGAAGCCATCTAGTTTCCTGATGTCGTTATCTGAAAAATCTATTGTATCAAATTGGTCGCCTGTAGCTCCTAAGTTTTCGATTTCGGGAATTCTATAACCTGTAATCAGAAATATTATAAAGTTACAAAATGCATCCTGTGATTCCTGTGAATGATCTTTTGAAAATATTCTAACCTAATAAGACGGTTGACCTTACCTCTGAGGTCTAATTCTCTATCTTTAACTGGATTAGTGTACTGCATAGAATTTTGTATTAATTCTGCTGTTAGTTTTACCATTTTCAATCGAGAAAATTGTAGTTATATCTGAAAATAATCTTTTAACTTTCAAGAAATATTAGAGATAACCACAAAATCTAAACCACCGCCAAGCAACGCGAACGCTAAGACCACAGAACACGGCCGACAGCACAGAACACAGAACTGTGTTGTGGTAGTGGAATGAGCTGATGATCAAGATTCAAGGGCGCATCTTGGATTCATTTTTGGGGGGCTCAGGGTCTGATAGCTTGGGAGAAATAGTAGATAATTAAAATGCCAGAATATTTGCACACACTTATACAGGGTGCGGCAACTAGTTCTCCCACATTTGAGGGAGCTGTTAAAAAAATTCGAAAAAAAACTTTTTTATTTTGAAAGCCTACACCTACATAATCAAGTTTTTTTCATTTATGTCTTGAAAATAATATCATTCGGCTAGCGATTCCCATGTGGAGTATTTCGCGGAAGTTTTCCATTACTCTCTTCATCATAGCGGTTTCAATTTGGATGATTTCCTCCTTGATTACCTCTTTCAAGTCATCAGGGGTCCTAGGGCGATGTTTGTAGACCTCATTCTCGATGTAACCCATAGCCACTTACTTTTTTGAGGAACGCGGCGCGTGGCGCTACTGTCACTGTAACGTCCCAACGTGTTGGAGAAATTTTCGCGAAAATTGAGGAATATGAGGAAGAGCATGACACAGAGAACTTCTGGTTCCAGCAGGATGGAGCTGTAGCCCATAAAGCCCGTCGTTCACATGAGATTCTGCAGGACATACCTATTCTCCGATCGAGTGATCACTCTACGTGAGGTCATTTCGTGGCTCCCGCGCTCCACCGATTTCAGTCCCTGTGATATCTTCCTGCGGGGTCACCTCAAGAATGAGGTTTTCAAAGATCACCCTAGTATCACCCTTTATGACTTGAAAGAGGCAATCAAGCAGGAAATCAGCCAAATTGCTATGCCGAAGACAGTAATGGAAAACTCCCGCCAAAGACTCCACTGAGTCCACAAGGGCGTCGCTAGCCAACGCCGTTATTTGGATGAGAATATTTTCGAGAAGATTGATTGATTGATAGGCTGACAAACAAGAGACCGGGTTCGGGGTTAGCGCTTGGCCTCCATGTGACACTGCGACCAGCTTGGGTCTATTGTATGACTCTTTCGTCAGTGGTTCCTCACGAGAATAGGTTTGTGTCCTTTATCAGGTTCAGTAGCCTTTTTATGAAGCTTTTCGGATTCATTTCCGTTTCCGGATTGATTTCACCGAAGATTCTGTGGCGCCTTCTTCGCAAGGCGTCGCATTCAAAAATTATGTGAGAGGCTGTTTCTTCCTCTTCTGCAATCCACGGGTTCTCCAAGTATTCCTATGGTGTTCAGATGTTTTCTAAGGCCGCAGTGTCCCGTCAGTAGACCAGGTAGACCTACTATTATACGTGCCTTTGTTCTATTTAGATTCAAAAAGTCAGCTGTCAAGGTTTGGCTTGTGCGTCCTACCATGGCTTTGCTGTGTGTTTGCCCGTCGCTCTGTTCCCAGTGTTGTCGGTGTCTTTGTTTTATCCACTCCTCAATCAGGGTCCTGCATCGGTTTTTGATGATTCCAAGCACAGGTTCTGGCCCTGTGAATGGTGTTTCAGATGCTTGTCTTGCTAACTGGTCTGCTTTTTCATTGCCCGCTATTCCCTTGTGACCTGGCACCCACATCAGAGTTACCTTGTTGTGTTTAGCCAGCTCCAGAAGGTCCTGGAGGCATTCCCAGACGAGTCTAGACTTTATCTGTGTCGAGTTGAGAGCTTTGATGGCGCTCTGGCTGTCAGAGAGAATGTGGATGTGTTTTCTTTGGTAGCCACTTTCCAGGTTCTTCTGTATGCATGTCCTAATGGCATGTGTTTCAGCTTGAGATATCGTGGCGTGTTTGCCGAGAGGTATTATGTAATCCCTTCTTGGCCTCACTCCATGTATTCCCGCTCCTGTTCCTTCATCTGTCTTAGAACCGTCTGTGTACCAGACTATTTCTGCAGATGATTGTGATTCTATACTCGAGTCCCATCTGTTCCAGTCGAGCTGTGTTTTGAATGGTTTTTCGAATGAGTATAGAGGTTGCATGTAGTCTGAAATCATATTGAGCTCGGCTACGTCAGCTACATGAGTGATTCTGGTGTGCCCAGTGTGCTGGTTCTCTAGTTTATTGTTTGGATCAATCTGTATGCACCCATCCTGGCCTCTCCCATGACATGTATGTCAAGGGGTGAGAGGTTGAGGATGACCTCCATAGCAGCTGTTGGAGTGCTATTCATTGCACCCGTGATGCAGAGACAGGCAAGCCTTTGGATTTTTCCAAGGTTGGTTTTTGCCTGTCTCTGATTTGTTTTTGGCCACCACAGGAGTGAGCCATAAGTGATCCTGGGTCTTATAACCGCTGTGTAAAGCCAGTGCATGGTTTTCGGTTTGAGTCCCCAAGTTTTTCCAAAAGCTCTCCTTTCGAGAAGAAGTAAACAAAAAAAACTTGATTATGTAAAAAAGAATTTTTTCCACAAGCGTGCGCTTTCAACCCTTTTCCCGCACGCATTTCAATTCTTAAAGAGTCATATTGCCAAACAGTGCGGGAAAAATCCCGGCTATTCCATTCCCGCTCACTTTCCGTGCGAGAAAGGAATAGCAGGGGATTTTCCTGCACGTTTTTTTTAAGAATTAACTGAATTCTGATATATCTTTATGCACCAAACGGCACCGATGACGTTGCTACGGAAACGACATGTGAATTAACATTTGTCATTAGTATGAAATTATTTGAATATATCAAATCGACATCGTATAAGTGCTTGCAGAAAAAATATTGTTCCTAACTCGTGCGGAAAGTGTCCTTACGCACTCAACTGCTTGCCCGGCAGTTCCGTGCGGGTTCCGTGCGGGAAAATATCTCTTACCACACTTGTTATGAAAATAATTATTTCCAATACCCTTTTCGTAAATTTTTTTACAGCTTCTTCAAATGTGTAAAATTGATCGGTTCGTCCAATATCCCATGAAAAATAATACAGGATCCTTTGGCTAGGTAGTAGAAGATAAATATTTGATGATGATACAATAAGGTAATGAGTATATCGAATGATAAGGACAACATGTTTCAGTGATTTTTTGAGGTACAGAGGATTATTATTTCAACTGGTGTCGTTGTGGCTCAGTTAGCCCTCCGGGAACTGCGACCACATTGATCTTTTGTTCTCTGCCCCACCCATTCATTGAAACCCAAGGAGGTCATCGATGGTGTTGATAAGACCGACAACATCCTTAGAAGCCTTGGCCGTTACCTCGTCATTATCCAGGATCGGTTTCCCCGTATGAATCGTTCTTATAGACCAGCCAGCTCTGGGCATTGGCATACCATGTGTTCAGCTGTTTCTGCCTCTGATCCACAGAGTCTACAAATCTCATCTGCAGACTTTCCCATATGGTACAAATGGTGTTTGTATCGACAGTGTCCTGTCAGCCGACCTGCCATCACGCGAAACTCAGCATCCAACTCCCATCGTTGAAACTCTTTTCCAAGCCCATAGAAAGGCTCAGATCCAACAGGTGTTAACCTTGATGCACTTTTCGCAAGCCCATCGGCTTTTTCATTTCCTTTAACACCACAATGTCCTGATTGCCCTGGCACCCATAGTTTATTGGCTCTGGCCAGTTGCTCTATTGCGTTACGGCACTACCAGGTCAGCAGAGATTCCTGGCAGTGTGATTCCAGGAACCTCAGCGTGGCCTGCTCCCTGGATGTCTGTGGTGATGAAGATATGCGCCCCTTTGAGGTTCATTTCAAGACACCCCTGAGTGCATACGTACACAACCAGTATCTCGGTCTGTGAAATATAGGGTTCACTTCCCAGGGCTTGAGATCCTCAATCTAGGCCCATATATCCCAATACCAGTGCCTCTTTCAGATTTTTATCCATCGGTAAACCATATGGATGACTTTTTGTCCAAGCGATTCACGAAATTTATTTCAATATGATGGTTAGCTATGACCATTTCAAAAGGCGTTTCGAAATCGAAGTTTGCCGTCATAACATCAGATTGTTTTGGCAAAGGGTTTGATTCCAATTGACTCAATATCCTCATGTGCCCAGTTTCCAGGTAGGAGTTTCCCGTTAAGGGATATTCTTATTGCATCCAGCAGGCTGCATTTCCTCAGATCTAAGGGAGGCAAATCGACTATGACCTCAAGCGCTGCTGTAGGAGATGTGCGCATAGCTCTCGTGACACCAATATAGGCCAGCCTTTGTAGTTTCTGCAACCGGCTCGGTTTTTGTCCACCATAATAATAATAATAATAATAATGGCACACCGCACGGGTGTGGTGTAGTTTCGGCCATGCCACATGGGGGGTGACGTCCCCACGGCCCGAGTTACCTGGAACACCAAGGGTAAATGGTGGCAAACCCATGAACGAGAAGTGGAAACCGATATCACGGCAGAAGATCGAGATGCCACTCCACCTGCTGGCTCGACCACCGTGAGGAGGACTGCCCGCAGGGGAGCTCGCAACGCACGTATCCAGTGGAGCCGCGAAATGAATATTGAAGTAATGCGAGCTTTTCATTACGTGAACGATTGCGAGGACAAACCACTTCCTGGATAGAGAAGAGAAATCTTCAAGGGATCGAGTTATCCCGGAGGATCGCGGGATGTGCGCAGCTGGCTGTGGATTTGCAAACCTGTCACATCGTGCGGAAAATTCTGAACTAGTGGGAGGAACTGAATTGTTTTTTCACTGGTTCATAGAAGAATTACCAGCTCGAGCTGAGAACGGGAGACCGATGAGAAGGATAATAATAATAATAATGAGAATAAAAAACCGCACGGGTGTGGTTTGGTTTCTGCCATGCCACATGGGGGGTGACGTCCCCACGGCCCGAGTTACCTGGGTCACCAAGGGTGAATGGTGGCAAACCCATGAACGAGAAGTGGAAACCGATATCATGGCAGAAGATCGAGATGCCACTCCACCTGCTGGCTCGACCACCGTGAGGAGGACTGCCCGCAGGGGAGCTCGCAACGCACGTATCCAGTGTAGCCGCGAAATGAATATTGAAGTAATGCGAGCTTTTCATTACGTGAACAATTGCGAGGACAAACCACTTCCTGGATGGAGAAGAGAAATCATCGAGGGATCGAATTATCCCGGAATATCGCGGGATGTGCACAGCAGGCTGTGGATTTGCAAACCTGTTACATCGTGCGGAAATTTCTGAACTAGTGGGAGGAACTGAAATGTTTTTTCACTGGTTCATAGAAGAATAACCAGCTCGAGCTGAGAACGGGAGACCGATGAAGAATAATAAGAATAATAATAACGTGTACTTGTCATCCAGCTTGTACATGACATAATGTACATAATATATCAGAATACATCTAAACTGAAAAGTACAAAAAAAAATACTCATATAGCAGTAAATTCACAGATATGTCACATACATACATATATACAAAATCAAAATCTCCCATCACTGATACCTATTCTCACAAAATTTAACAAATTCGTCAACTGAGTAAAAACACTCCTTCGACAACAGATTCTTAATCTCCCCTTTGAATGCCGCAATCTCAAGACATTTCAATTCATCGGGCAACACATTGTACAGCCTAGATCCACAGTATTGTGGGGATCTTTCAAAAAAAGTATGGTAGTGCTTTCCTAAACTAATTTTATTACTATTTCGGGTGGAATACGAGTGATATGCCGAGCGCCTGACAAGTGATGGTTTAATGTCATGAATATAAGATAGTAAATAATAAAGATAAATACATGGAGCCGTTAAAAAATGATTCGAAATGAAAACTGGTCTACATGACGATCTAGGCTCCAGACCAAACAGCATCCTAATTATTCGCTTCTGCATGACGAAAACTCTCCGAGCCTCAGAGGCCTTTCCCCATACAATTACATTATATCGCAAGGTTGAAAAAACATTTGAGTAATAAAAGGAGAGCGCACTTTCGAAACCCATGAATTTTTTAATATTGAATAAACTAAAATAACAGTTACTAAGCTTCCCGCAGATATTGTCGATTTCCGGTGTCCATTTCAACTGATAATCCAAGAACGTACCCAGCAACTTTATTTCTTTAGACATTTTCAAATCATATCCATTGAAATTGAAAGTAGTATCAAGTGGTCTTCTTGGCTGATTATAAAACTCTATAATACTCGTATTTTCAAAGTTGATCATAAGACCGTTTCCGTCGCACCATTCCTTCATTTGTGCCAAAACCCTTTCACACTTTTCGACTACCCCCTGGGGTGTTTTATCACTGATGATAACAATTGTCGTATCATCCGCGTACAGAAATATTTCGCCCTCTGTAATATGTTCATCAATATCGTTCATCAAAACCAAAAAGAGTATGGGCCCCAACACACTTCCTTGGGGAGTACCAAGAGGAACATTCATTTCCTCCGAGCACCGATCATCAAGAGAAACCACTAATTTCCTGTTCTCCAGGAAGGAGGTCAGCCATTCATTAAGAAAGCCTCTGACCCCCAGACATTCCAACTTATATGAAACAAAGTTTGTCCTCAAACAGTCAAACGCTTTCTGAAGGTCGAAACACAACAAAACGACATATTCACCTCCATCCATCTTCGTTAGGATCAGTTGTACCATTTCTCCAATCGCAGTGCTCGTGGATCTATGTGGTCTAAATCCATGTTGAGCACCTGTAAGCAAATCATTGCTCTCTAAAAAGTCGATGAGTCGATGCGCAATTGCCTTTTCCATGATCTTGGAAAAAACACTCATTATAGTGATGGGGCGGTAATTTGCAACCTTATGTAGACCTCCTTTCTTGTACAGTGGTATCGTCCTACCGGTCTTCAGAGCTCGAGGAAAGCATCCCTGTTGTATTGAGTGATTAATTATGTCGGCTAAAGGCTTGCATATGAGCTGAGCTGAATGTTTCAAAACACACATGGGAATCTCGTCAATACCTGTCGATTTTTTATTAGGAAGTGTACACAATAGCTTACAAACTTCCTCAGCAGTCACAGGAAAGTAGACCATTGACATTGACGACGTTTTTTTTACTTTCATACACGCCTGACTTTCCGCAATTAAGCGATCCTTCTGTGTGCCAAAATAATCACTCAATGAATCGAGCACAATCGTAGTGAAATACCTACCAAACATATTGCATATTTGCGCTGTATCCGTAAGCATCTCGTCTCCATCTTCAAGACTGATTTTGCGACGGTTTATGTGTTTATTGCGAATTGTATTTATAATATTCCAGATGGTTTTATTCTTATTTGAACTCTCATCGACTTTTTTTTTATAATGATCCTTTTTTTCCAAATTAATCATATTCGTAATTTCCTGTTTCAAGGAATTTCGCCTAATCTGCCGCTCAAAGTCAGGAAAGACCGAATTCAGAAACGAAATGCACCTCAACTCCTCAATCTTCCCTCGGATTACAGAGGATACTCTAAATTTACCATCAGACGAACAACACCTTCTTTTTGACTGAACTTTTGGAAAAGCGACTTGAAAACACCATGCAAAATCACCATAAAAACTGTCATGCCATGCTAAAGAAGCATAGGTATACCACCGCTGTGTATAACCACAGTACCATTTTTGGTTCACGCCCCATGTCTTTATAAAGAGTCTTCTGCAGGCCCAGGATCTGGAAAGAACCTTCCCTATGTGTTTCCTCCAGTTGTACAGAGTACAGAGGATTTTCTCCAACAAGATGATAGTTGATTCGCTTTCGCTCTGTATGGCACAAATATTCCCTCCAAAGGTTCCCCCACATGAAGAATCCTTTTCAATTTAATTGAAATTCTGAAGTTATTGTTAATTATACAAGAGCTCTCTTGCGGAGAAGAATGTTCTGCTGTACACTGGCGGATAAAGAGGAGGGCATGGGGGCCATGACCTATATATCCCCCGCCCCTTGGACCTCGAAATTGAAAATAATTCCTTGATAGTAGTACTTCAATCGATCCTCAATATTTTCAATTCATTCAATTCAATTCATGGCCCCCTGAAAAATTCAAAGCCCCCCCCCCCCTGAAAAACTGTCTGGATCTGCCAGTGGTATCAATTCTTATCAACACGAGAATTCAAGAAAATGATGAACACAGGGTTGGTCTGACTTGAAGAGATGTATAGGAAAGGGGGGCGAAACCGGGTAGCTAAGAAAAACCTGCAATAATTTTTTATTTATTTATTTATGTTTCCTAGTTGATATTTGACTTGTTCATACCGTAGCATATGGGCCAAATAGTGAAATGACTTAAACTCATTAAAAACAAGTATAAGATGAAAAAAACCAACAAAAAGAATTATATGCTATTTTACGGTTATGCGTTATGCCCCAACCGCCGGGGCAGAACCGTATGGCAAAAGGGACAAAACCGTGTACAGTAAATGCAGAGGTTGTCCTAGTCACCTTGTGATTTATCGTCTTCTTTTTCTGAGCTAGACTCTTTAGTTAGGTATTTGTTTTGTCAATTTCTTGTTTTTGTTTTCTTTTTGTATCCCAGTTCTTTTCTTCACCTGTTGTACTGATTTATTTTAGTTACCAGTTCGAGATTTCATTTACCTTTTGAAGCAGCCTTTTCCAAAGACATTCCATTCATTCTTTCCTTAACCCTATATCTTCAAGAGTTGATTGAGGATCATTATACATAATAATTGGCTGATTTTTTGTAGCCTATCGATTTGGAAACAACTTCCATAATTGCTTTTTCCATGTCATCCGTAGACCAATGTTGACGACTAGTCTTCCGATTATAGGTGCAAACCATATTACTGTGAAACTATAATAAAGAAACACTAATAAGTTTCTAAAAATTTAATGCATTGGTCAATATCCATCTGGGGCATAAACGGGTACCGCCCGTTTGTGCCCCACGAGGATTTTCCTGTTTTGCCCCAGAGCTTATATTTCAAAGAATGTTGAATAATAAAGCCAAACAAACTACATATCACATTATGTATTGTCAATTATCGTAGAATATAGTTAGATCAATCTGTAGGTAGGAATAAATTTAGGTAAAATAAGATTACATACCAAAGATTCAGGTGGTTCTACACAACACTGATAAATAAACACACGCATCTGTCAGAACTTGAGGAAATACTGGCATAGATAAGAGATATCAAAGTATGCTACGAGAACAAAATTTAACCGACGCAAAGTGAGTAGATTGCAGGTACCCGATTATGCCCCTATACCCGCTTTTGCCCCCCTCTTCCCTATCCGCTGGTTTTCTGTCTCGTGTATTGAATAGTCTCGGAAATAATCCACTTTTTAGATACGAAGCTAACAGGTTTCGGCGTGGAGAAGACTATGGGGTGAACTCTGATAGGGTGGCGAACTGAAGGCCGTGTTAAACGAAGACAAATAGCGAACTGATGGCGCCGTATGTGGTCGTTGCTATAGAAGTAGCAGTATGATGAAACAGGTGAAAACATTTGTGGAGTTCTAGGTGATTCCTTCAGACAGATTCAAAGAAAGTGGGTAAATCATAGAACTGGATCTTCTTTGTTACCGACGAAATCCATTCGCAGTAAATAAAATATGAAAATATTGAAAATTAATTAAAAGTGGGAAAATTGTAAATAAACATTAAACTTCGAAATAGATTACGACAAAACCAGTTGTTGTGTTCCGGTTAACTTCAACGTTAGTTCTATGATGCTACAAAAATTCTCAAGAAGTTGGATTATTTATTTGGCGGTAATTTTTTTCGGACCCAAACTTAGACTACAAGACTATAGGTTTCGTAGTCCACGTGTATCGTCTTCATTAAGACAACATGCTCTTAATTGAGGCAGTCTGCGTGCATGGTTTATCGATTCGTTACGGCATACAACACATTATTGTGTAAATATATGTACAAGCATATATATCATATTAAAAATGCCTGTTGTCTGATTTACAATACAACACATATATTTTAAGCCGGTTAAAAATTCGTTACGTTCATTGGAACGCTATTTTATTTTCTGTCAACGTCGATTAACGGCTCAAACTTTTTACCTAATTCTTTACACAGATTCAATCTTCCCGCCAATAATTCACAGAATCATTTAAACTAAAAGGATAATCGTGTTCATTTATGATTGAAGTAGGTATTAGTAATGGTTAACCCATCATCTTAATGATCGGATAATTTTTCATTTCGAAAGAAGGAAAGAGTACAAATTAGAGGCTCATAACAATCAGGATGACGTTTACGATCAACAATATTTTTATTTATAATTTTTCTGCGTTAGTCCGAGGTTGAGTATGGTATTTTGAGCATTTGGGATTTGAAGCGAAACTATATTAGAATATAGTGAAAAAAGATTGTTTTTTTATTTGAATAACAAATACATATATTCATAATTCGGGTTCGCATATTGGACTAAACATAATCAAAAAAAGTTTTGCGTAAGTGTATGCCATTAAATCTACACATGAATGCAATTTAAACACCGAAAATGATAAATTTTTAACACTTTGTGGAGGCCATCACCCTGATTTCGCCCTTGAATCAAATATGTGTGATCGAATTAGTATTACTATTTTTGCATATTTTGCGTTCTCTTGGAACAAACACTCGCGTGCTCACTTCGACGTAAGACACACTTTTTAAAGGTCTTAGAGGCCATATTGTGCTGCAGTATGACATCTTATCGTAAATGGATCACCTAAAGCATTGACGTGAACTGGGTAGTTCCATCTTAAAATTCACATTCAAGACTCCAAGGAAAAAATTTTGACAGCTGTCAAAAGAAGAAATTATAGCAGCTGTCAAAGCTATCGTCCATAATTCGGGATATGTTACAGAAATATTGGGAATTTTTTTTCCAATAATTCGCTAGCATTTCACTCTGAAAATTTCAAGTCTCTAGGTTCATCTATTACAGAAATATCGTGTTTATGGCCGTACGGACGGACAAAATTAAATTTGACCACGAATTCGTAATCAGTGAGTCTAACCCAGTCGATTGAGACCATTCACACAGGCAAATTCATTAAAATAACAGCAAAGTTTATCTTTGAAAATGTGTATCATTTCTATCAAATTCTTTTTCCAGTCAAGGATATCGATCTACAAAGACTACACACATCGTTAAAAATCTTGGCCCCCCTATCAACTCTCAACTTATTGAAAGTAACATGACAATATTTTGTGTGTCGAATCTGCACCATCTTATCACTTATATAAAAACAATAAAAAAGCAAAAATGTTCCTTGTTCGGGAGAATAATACATATTCGAAGTTAATCAGTTTCCAGCGAATAACGAGAGTTGTAATATTGAGAATAATATTCGGAGAAAAATTCTGGGACATGCAATTTCTGAGTTTGAACGGTCAAGAATAGTAGCCCTACATCAAGAAGCTTTATCGAACCACCAGATTCGTGGAAACTGGCACCGCTGCCTGGTCGACCCAGTGTTACACCTGCAAAGGTTATATCGCAAATTTCACTCGAAGGAATCCAACGGTATCTGAAACAGCCCTTCCAAGTAATTTTTTCGGGATCTATAGACGGGTAGTCTCCACCAGTACCATAAGTAGACGGTTGCATTCTTCAAATTTAAGGGTAAGAGGATCTTTTAGAGTTCATACCTTGGCTATCACCTGGACATAGATCTACCCGTAGGCAAAGGGCAGAAAAACACCAAGACTGGCTTTTACCACCATGGCGCAACGTACTTCTTTCGGACGAGTCAAGATTCGGTTTACAAAGTGATAGTCGAGAAGAAAGGAATAAGAGATGTCCAGTCAGACTGAAGCGTCTCAATTTCGCCCGGGAAGTTGAGCCCTTTCAAGGCAGATCAATAAGGTGGAGAGGGATTATAATCATGAAAAAGGAGGATAATGTCCCTAAGTTGGAACAAACTAAATTACATATCAGAATTGGACTAGTAGAGATCTAGTTTCCGAAGCACACCACCAGGTGGCACCACCACAGGAAAACAATGCATTACCGGTTTCTGGCTTATTGGCCGTCATCAGATACATGTAGCCTTATCCTGAGAGTGTTTTTTGTGAATTTGTGCAATTTTGAAAAGTGGCTGTAACTTTTTCCATGTGAAAAATTCTTCGTTTCTGTGAAAATATCACTGTGGCACTTTTTCATGTACCATTCAATAGTTTCGGCATACTTTCCTAAAATAATGCTCATCAATATTTTATTCATAGAACACCCATTATACACTGCGCTAAAAAATTAACGCACATTATGGAAATCTCGAATTTATTCTACAACTGAAGGTTATCTCAATGATAATTATTTTTATCAGAATTATGCATGCATATGTTATCCACGTTTTTCTTCAATACAGATGTTTTCTCCCAGCAGGAATAAAAAAAAAATATTATCAGATTTTGAATGTATTGGCTCCATTCTGAAATCAGTTGTTCTCGATCAATTCTAGTGATCAATAGTTTTTCTTTCGTTTGATTTTCTACACTCGATCGCTATGCAACGCGAAACACGCAATTTGACCCAAGAGGAATGTGCCCAAGCGGTAGTTTTGCCGTTTGCGAGAAGAAGGGTGGACATACACAAGAAGTGCAGAAAGGTTTGGAGTTTCCCATACAAGTGTGTCCAGAATGTTGCAGCGTTTCAGGGAGATAGGTATGAATATCCGAAGACCAGGACAGGGTAGATCACGGGTAACAACTGCCATTCAAGAACGTTAATTGAGAGTTTCTTCGTTGAGACAACGGTTTGCAACCGCTCGCCTCCTTCAAAATCAGCTTGAGCAAACTCATGAGGTGCAAATTAGCACTCAGACAATAAGAAATCGCCTCAGAGAATATGATTTAAGGCCTCGTGTCGCGGCAAGAGGCCCAGATCTTACCCCAGCCCATCGAAGGGCGCGTTTGGATTTTGCGAGAGAGCATATCCATTGGGAAGAGGCCGATTGGGAAAGAGTTCTCTTCACAGATGAGTCTAGATTCTGCCTCTACCATTGTGATCGACATTCCCTTGTATACAGACGTCCACATGAAAGATATGCTCAGTGCAATTTCCTGAATACTACTGGTTTCGGGGGAGGATCGATTATGGTATGGGGTGGAATATCTTTGACTGCTCGCACAGACCTAGTGGTCGTTGATAATGGAGTTATGAATGCTGATAAGTATATAAGGAACATTCTCGAAGAGCATGTAGTGCCATTTGCCCCAAACATTGGTGAAAGTTTCATTTTTATGGACGATAATGCCAGACCCCATCCTGCGCGCATCGTTCACGAGTACCTTGAAGAGGTTAAAGCCCCTCGAATGGAATGGCCAACAAGAAGTCCAGATCCCAATCTGATTGAGCAGGTTTGGGACAACCTCAATAGAAGGCTGAGAAGTTCAGAAAATCATTCAAGTACTCTTAATGACTTAGGAATCCAACTCGGAGAAATCTGGGAAGGATTAGATCAGAACATTTTAAGATCACTCATTTTGAGTATGAACCGTCGTTGCCGAGCTGTAATTAACGCAAGGGGTGGAAATACCAAGTATTAAATCACTTATCAGCATTTCAGTATTTTGAAAAATGTTCATTTCTCTTCTTTCACATAAGATTCGGTGACATCCTGAATTTTTCTTCCATTTAATGTGTCTTGTTTCGTTCAAAACCTTCCCGAGAGAACATAAAAAATAAGTTATAAAGTCAATGTAGAGTTAACTTTCATTAAAATTGAGATTTTCAGAATCTGCGTTAATTTTTTTGCGCAGTGTATTTCGAATGGGATTCTAATATTCACTTCAATTATGATACACGAGGAAACTTGTTATCAAAGAATTTTTTCTTTTCCATATTTAGAATTTTGAATATTTTCGTAAGTTTTCATAGTAAATTATGATTTTTTTTCTTCTTCTGCTCGGGGGATTAAGTTGAGCTGCTAGACTTAGCTCATGAGTAGATACCATTTATCAAATAGAGACGTTTATTATTATTACTATTAATCTCTAACTTTCGCAGATGATTTCGGTTTTCAGTATAATACCAATATATTCTGGCATATTTCAGAAATCGGAATTTTGAGCTCAACTGAAATATAAAAGATGTCCCCTTCGAAGTACGAAAGAAGGTATGTGTTTTCAGTATGAATGATGCCATTTCACTCCAAATACTCCATCCATGCAGGTTTTATTGTCGACCACGAACGGGGGGCTCTGGCCCCCATGCCCCCCCTCAAATCCGCCAGTGTACCCACTTGGTTCAACACAACATAAACAGAAGTGAGGTGCAGTCTCACAAGGAGTCTAATCCACACGGAATACTAATAGTCGATAATTTCTATTGTGCTGGAATTGAGCGACGATTTATTGATTTATCGTAGCTCGCACGAATGTCCTTTACTTGTCTCCATTAAAATTTATTTTCTTTGTACATACTGGAGTAATTACAATACTGGGATGCTCAAGTTGTGGCTTCCTCGAGAAAGGAATGAACATTTTCCCTCATCTTTTACTTGGAGTTTTGCAGATAGTTTTGTGCTCAGTACTTTTGTAACCCTGCTCCTATATTTCGCCATGAACTCGGTTTTCAAACGCGTGTGATCAATTCTTTGGTTCTGTGGTGTGCCTAGACATTTGTAGGTGTCCTTTGGTAACATATTGTAAATGTCCTGAAATTGTTCCTGAGAAGCCTCCACTTTACCCTTCTTGATGTTGATAATGGAGTATTTATCGAGACCAAAAGACATGCCAATGTCACCGATGAAGGTGGCGTACTGTATCGACGAAAAAGTGGAGCTGGTTTTGGTTCACGCTGAAGAGTAGTACACTCATACTACCAAAAATTATGGGTGCACAAAATGCACTAAAACGGGTAATAGCTGGGCGCACGAATAAGGATGTACAGTATGTTTAGAAGATGAATTTGTGGCAGTAGATGATTTCGTGTGTGCTAACTGTGAATAATACACAGTACCCGGTTTTGTACAGTATTCATAATTAATGTTCTCCTTTTCAAAATTTCAAATGAACTTAAGCATCAATCAAATTTATACCAAAAAAAGTACCCCTGGTAAAACTCGATACTCAGGTCTATTTCCGTAATATTTTGATTTGAACATTGTGAAGTAATAGCTGGTAAAAAGTCATGATAATAGTATATTTTTTTGCCCCTTATGTCATACGGTTCTGCCCGAGGGTTGGGGCATGCAGAACCGTAGAAAAGAATATGATTCTTTTTGTTGGTTTTTTCATCTTGTACTGGATTTTATAAGTTTAACTCATATGCTACGGCATAAACAAGTCAAGTGTCAACCAATAAACATAAATAAAAAGAAAATTATTGCAGATTTTTCTTAGCAATCCGGTTCTGCCCCCCTCTCCCATATTTGAGAAAATATTATGTGAATTCAATAATTGCAAAGACCTGGCGAATGTTGAAGAAACTTTTTTCTCTGTTAATACTGGAAATATTTCACGTATATAAACATGGCTATGCTATTTTCTTATACGAAAACCTAAGAATCGAGTGTTGAAATTGGCTGAAAAATAATCGACAGAATAATACGTTACTTAATACGAAAAAAGAATAAAGTACTCGAATAATCCGACAGAAAAACTTCTAAACGCACAGACGGACCTATGGGATTCCCCACTTCTCAAGGAATAAGCCTACAGTAGACATTTGAATACCCTTTTACACAACTTGGAATACTCCAGTATGAAAATGTAGTAGTAGGTACTACGAAAGCTGTCTTACAGTGTAACTTCATAAGAACAAACTCCATTTACAAAGTTCTCGGGAATCTATGTGAATGATACACTGAATTGGAAAGAACATATTTCTAACTGGGATGCAATAGAAGTTAGCATTGGCAACGACTCTGAGAATTATTTTGACATTGCCGATATTTCACGAGTGCCAACCTGCGTCAGTTTTAAGTAAAAAAACTTGATAAACCTAAATCTTGACCAACCGGGATTCTTTATGAAAGTGAATGGTGTTTATTGGTGAAATGCCTAAAGAAACATGATACATGGAACCTAAAAATACTAGGAAAACTCAGGGAAAGCAGTACGTGCAGACAGACTTTCGACCATAGACAAAAGTTTTTATGTCAATACTGTCGATCACAGGCGCATCCTTACAATTTGAGGTCCTTTCACAGCACTGAATGAAACGAATTCCATCAAACGAATTATTCAATAAAAGGTCTTCAGTGAGTCAAATGAAGGAAATTCTCATAATTAAATTAGGAGGTCGACTAACTTCTTAGAGGTAGTAATTAGATTCATTAAACGAATAAATAATGCACTGAATAATAAAAACTAATAATTCGCATCATATCCGGCACTACTACATGATTGATTATGTTTTTTGGCTCTTCAAAATTCCAGATAAAAATACGTGAAAAAACCATTGTTCGTTGTATCTAATAATTCAGGTTTTACCTTATTAATGGATCTGGCTGCAACATAAAAAGGTCTTATGTAATTAGTTTCGTCAGATGATCTACATGAATGCCTATAAAGGATGAATACTCACTTTTGATATAGTATGATAATTCCTTAAAAATAATGAGGTGGAATGGAATATCGGATATCGAATTAGTAACGTCGAAGTAACGTCTCGGAGCAAGGGTATCCTCATTTTGAAAATTCTTATGATTTTTTAAAAGCTACAAAAATGCTGCCCACTTTATCTCTAGATTCCAATCCAAATAACTTGTACAGTATTCACAAAAAATGTTTTCCTTTTCAAAATTTCAAATGAACTGAAGCATCATTAAGTTTTCTACCAAAAAAGTACCCCTGGTAAAACTCGATACTTAGTTCTGTTTCCGGAATATTTTGATTTGAACATTATGAAGTATTTGCTGGTAAAAAGTTATGATAAAGTTATTTATTATTATTCTTAGTTAGTATGCATTATGTGAATTAAAATTGTTTTGTCGCGTAAATGGGACCTAATCGATGAAACGGATACATGTTAAAAATTGGGATTGAGGGGTTTCCTTTATTGTAACGTTTCACTTGTTTTCTTTCGCCTTTATGTTGAATACGGATGGCGTTACGAAATTTTTTAGCTTAGCAACCCCCAATTATTTTTCAGTTTTCTATGTATCCTAAAGACGAGGTTACTTTTTTTTTAACACCCTGTATAAGAGTTTCAACATGGCGAAGTAATTAAACTCTGAAGTACATACTACGAATAAACGCAATCTCCGAACTATTGAAATTCTTGCTTATTTTGGATCAATTTGATTCTGCATTTTGTGAATTCCTTCATTTTGAAACTTTTATATACCTATTTTAGTGTAATGGTTCATTTTTAAGAGGCCCTTACACGCAATATTATTGTGCAAACCGGGTTGGGATTGCACAATATATTGATGGCAGCCCCTAGACGCTCAATATTATGTTATGGCACAATATTATCGTTTGTGCAATAAGTTGTACCGTGTGAAGGCGACATTGAAGGTTGTGCAATATATTGCGCAATGTCACACTCAGACGTGGAACAATATTGTGCAAACAGAGCCCATCAGGTCAATATGTCGACATCAAGTGACAGTGATTTCTGAATTTTTTACAGTCGAAAAGGGCCATTTTAAACTCGATTTTTATACGGTCGAAGAGGGGAATAATCGATTTATACGTGTGTGAAATTTCGATTCTCTAGGCGAAGTAGAAGTACTTTTAAAAAATTCGCGAAAAAGGCGAAAAAACCCGACAAAAAATGCCATTTTAAACTCGATAAAACTTTTTTCAAAGAGATCCTGGCCGTGATGTGAATTCATACGGATCGAAAGAGGAAAAGTCAATGTAAAATAGCTTGGTATTCATATCTCCCATAATTTTCCCAGGAAAATTGATCAAACTTTTTACCTAAGTAGTCTCCCATTACCCTGAGCTGCCGCCCTAGTATAGAGTACGGTCGGAGGAATATTGCGCAATATCGCCCTCAGACGGCTCAACCTTTTCCAGTTTGCGCAATATATTGACGAGTCTTCGTCAATCACGCAATATATTGCACAATCTTTCAATCTCGCACCCTCACACGATCAATTATATTGTACAAATCAGAATATATATTGCACAATAATATTGTGCGTTAAGGGGCCGCTTTAGAAAAAATGAATCACCTTTGAAACGACATATTTCACCTCGTATATTTTGAAAATGGTCATTCCCCTGTCAGAATCGCACACAACGTTGTCGTTTCTACATAAAAATCGTAGTAAATACGTATTTATCAAAATGTTCATTTACTTTGTGTGAAAATAATGAATTTGAGAAAATATTATGTGAATTCAACAATTTCAAAGACCTGACGGATAATGTTGAAGAAACATGTTTCCAGTTAATTCTGGAAATATCTCACGTATACTCCCTTCACTTTTATAAAGTATCTTGGTGTGCCATGGTTTAGGACTTTAGGTTTATCAAGTTATTTTCCTTAAAATAGACGTAGGTTGGCAATCGTGGAAATCAAGCGACATTGCCAAGTCTACTTTCTAATTACTCTCTGTGAATGGAGTTACATAGTTCTTTTAAGGTTTAACTGTGACACAAGATTCGTAATACAAGGGCGGTCATATATCTTGATTCTGGGGGGGGGGGCATTCTGTACAATTACATAATATCAGTCTTCAATTCCAATTCAATCAGAAAACGCAGAATTGCATTGCCACATTTGGGGGCCCTTGTCTTAATACCACTACATTTTCATACTGGAGTATTTCAAGTTGCGCAAAGTGGTATTTAATTGTAGTCTGTAGGCTTATTTCTTGAGGATTTTGAAAAGTGGGAATTTCCATACGCCCGTCTGTTCTGTCTTCTGTCCGTCTAAAAGTTTTTCTGCCGGTTAAATGAACTATCACAAAGTAACGGACTATTCTGTCCATTATTTTTCAGTAAAATTTCAACACTCAGTTCTTGATTTCCATACAAGAAAATAGCATAACTGAATCTTCCAATCATGTTTCATGTTTATACTCGTACACGTGAAATATTTCCAGTACTGACAGAGAAAAAAGTTTCTTCAATATTCGTCAGATCTTTGGAATGATTGAATTCACATAATATTTCCTCAAATTCATTGTTTTCCCAAAGTAAATAAACATTTTGATAAATACGTAATTTCTACGATTTATATGTTGAAACGTCAACGTTGCGTTCATATCTGACAGAAGAATGACTATAACCTAAAATTTTCAAAATATACGCGGTGAAATGTGTCAGAATTCCAGGGCCAACCAGGCTACTTTATAAAAGTGAATGGAGTATACAGGGTGTCCCAGAAGTCCCGCACTTCCTTGAGGGGATCGAAAGTGGAAAATATTCTAAGCCCAAATATCCATGTTTGAAATTTTTTGATGAAGTAGTTAATCAGTAATTAATTAATGAAAGTGACCAATCAGGAGCGCGCTATAGAAGAATGAGGGACGCGAGGGTGAGACGCCAGAGCTGCTGCCGGCTTTTCACGCAGTAAACCGAGACTAGCGTCTCACTTTCGCGTCCCCACTGCTTACTCATTCTTTGAAGCGCGCTCCTGATTGGTCACTTTCATTAATTAATAACTAATGAACTACGTTATCAAAAAATTTCAAACATGGATATTTGGGCTTAGAATATTTTTCACTTTGGATCCCCTCAAGGAAGTGCGAAACTTCTGGGACACCCTGTATATAAAAACATGGTTGGAAGATTCAGTTATGCTATTTTCTTTTACGGAAATCAAGAAACGAGTATTGAAATTTCACTGAAGAATAACGGACAGAATAGTCCGTTACTTTGTGACAGTTCATTGGGAAAAAGAATAAAAGTACTCGAATAACCCAGAAAAACGAACAGAACAGACGGACCTATATGGAATTCCCCACCTCTCGAAATCTCAAGAAATAAGCCTACAGAAGACATTTAAATACCTTTGTGCACAACTTGAAGTACTGAAAGTACTCCAGTATGAAAATGTATTAGTTCTACGAAACCTGTGTCATAGTTAAACCTAAGAAGAACTAACTCCATTTACAAAGTTAAAAATGAGTAAATATAAAGTAGCCTTGGCAATGTCGCTGAATTTTCGCGAGTTCCAACCTGCGTGAGTTTCAAGTGAAAGAACTTGATAAACCTTAATCATGGCTAAACGAGATACTTCATAGGAGTGAATGGAGTATATGTAGTATATATTTCAAAAACTGAATATCCACTTTTGGATTGACATTTACGATTCTTTTAATTGAGTGAAAAATGGAACATTTGTTATAAACCACCATCCAGCGAGACTAGCGAAAGTTCCATTCTCATCAAGAGAGTAAATGCTGACCTGAGTTTCAATCTGCTTAGATCTCATCAGAGCAATATGAATCAACCTCGATGAGAATAGTGTTGGAACGTCGCTCTTTCAGGAGTGTGTGCACATTGAATGTGCATCGAATCCATTGCTTGCATCCCTTTCTACATTATTTCCCATAGAAATACGTAGAATGCTCTATGCGATAAATATAGGTTATGCTGTACTCGATAGGCTATTGAAACTGAATTAGAATTGTCAAATATATCGGGTATTTTTTTGAAAGCGTTAGGACTTTAAATTGGAATAAAACACATTAAAATTGAGATTGAAGCCAATTTTTCTATTTGAAAGAATTATTTATGAGTGAAACGGACTAGCAGAGATCTAAATTCCGAAGTACAACACTGCACCGCAAAAAAGGTTATGTGGCACTGATGCCGGCTAACAAGCCAGAAACCGGTTCCTCATCCTGCTGTGGTGGCGCCACCAGTGGTGTACTTCGGAATTTAGATCTCTGCTAGTCCATTTCACTCATTTATTGCGTCCTAGCGGAGTGTCTTTAAAGACGATATCTTAAATTTTTCGATAATTATCCATCCTCTATCTTTTCTTCTGAAATATAATTTAATGACAATTATGTTCAATTCGACCAGACCAATTTTGGACCAGTTTTTTGAGTAATTCAGACCTTATTTCAGCAATAACACGGGGTTTGTAGGCTTCCAAAGCTTCTATTGTTTCTGATTTATCAGCATAATCCAATAACTGGACATAACCCCAAAGAAAATAGTAATAAGAAATAATAAGAAGAAAATGTTATCGCCAATTTTTTTCAATAAATCATTTGTTTCGGTAGCAGTATGAGATGTTTCACCATCTTGTTGGAACCAAAACACTTCTAAGTCGACATCGATCTGTAACGAGCAACATTCAATACAACATTAGCTTCAGCATCGTTTTTAAAGAAATATAGACCGATGATGCCTCTAGCGTGTAAAGCACACCATACAGTGCATTTTCAGGATGCAATGGTACCTGCAGAACTTCTTGAGGATTGTTTTTACTCGATATACGACAACTTTGCTGGTTTACGCAGCCGTTCAACCAGAAATGAGCTTCATCACTGAACAAAATTTTTCGATAAAAAATGGACTACAAGCTGTTGTAGGAACCAATCAGCGAACAAATGACGCTTATTATGGTCAAGTTGCTTTAGTTCTTGAAACAGTTGGATCTTGTATGGGTGTAGACCAAGATCTTTACGCCAAATTTTCCATGTGGTGAATGCACAGAGTCCAACTTGTTGTGAACGTCGTCGAATAGACAAATCTCGATCTTCACGAACAATATCACATACAGCAGCGATATTTTCCTCTGTTCGTTCAGTTCTTTGTCTTGTTGTTGTTGCATCGAGTAGAGATAATGTTATTCGAAATCTATCGATAGTCCGACGAATAAGCTGCTCTTCAACTTGATCAAGTTGAAGGACATTTTATTTGAATTTGAAACAGTTTCGGGAAGGATTCTCTCATCAAGTATATTTGTGATATTATCCTGAGCTTTATTGAGCTGAAAATCGTCTGGTCAAAGCATTTTCTCAAATAGATAAGTTTTCAACAATTTTTTGTGGAAACACGCCTTAAGACAAAAAAGTATGTGACTTTTCCATGTTTTAAAGAGTTGGAAATTATCGATAATCGCTGTAGTTGTTCAGTGTAGTTTGTACCAAAATTTCAGTATCATAAATTTTGAGAACAGAGAACAGGCAAGCCTCAAAGAACGAGGAGGATTGAGCATAATTATAAGTTCTCCCCGCAGGGATTATTTCAGTCCGTTAAAAAATGAGTTGTTGGCAGGCGAAGAGCCTTGGAGTATCGGAAATTAATTTCCGGTATAACCAGAAGTATCTGAAACCTGAAAACAATTCAAAAAGAATGAGCATGTCGACCTATGATCAGATTCCAAATCGGTCGGTACCCTTAGGCTAATAAAGCAGCCTTCAAACATCGTTCAAGTGTCATAGAAGAGTTGAGATATACGGGGTGATACATATTCATTAGTGGTAGGAAGCTGAAAGAGAAATAAACCCCCGATATGGCGATGTGATCTATTTTTCTGAAATATTCTCGAAATCTATAACTTCCGGTTGAACAGGAAGTGACATAAACTTTATTTGTTCGAAAGAAAAACCCCCTATAATAGGATAGCGTTTTTTTGAAGCATTGACTTCACGTCAGAGCTTCAAGTCACCCATTTCTTGAGCGCTTGTTCCCCTCAAACGAGGGCTATATCATTTCGTCACGATGTCTGTAATTTTTCGAATTTTCATCCGAGAATGGTCTCAAACGACTAGGTTGAACTCATTGATCACGAATCCGTGGAGGTCTAATTTTATTATGGCCGTCCGACCATGGCCCCAAACACGATAACTCCCGAACGAACGAACCTATAGACATAAAATTTTCAGGGTAGGTTCGGATCTTGAATACCGCGATTGAGAACGTTAACGGGCAATTTCCTAAATGTGGATGTTCGAAATTTTGTTATGCTGATAATTGCAAAATTGCATATTAGATCGTGAAGGAATTTTGCATTTGGATGAATAGTAACGTATTCCAGCTACGTGCGAAATTTTGTTCAGATTGCTCAACCAGGAAGATGCTAGGGAATTATTGACAAAAAAAATTCCCAAGATTTCTGTAATAACCTCAGACTTTGGTCTAGGTAATGACATATCCAGGATTATGGACGATTGCTCTCACAGCTGCTGAAACATTTTTTTCAGTGCTTTAAATGCATAATTTTTTCAAATGAAATAACCTCAAAATTTTCACCTTACACTATTGATTCATCGCAGTATACCTTATAGGTAGCTGAAAGAATTATTGCCAAAATTCATTGAAAAACTTAAATATGAAGCCATCATCCAAAGCACTTTACCATGTGCCAATTAATATGATTCGAAAGAATTTTTTCCCATTTACTGTATTATCTTTGCGAATACATAGCTTTCAACAGAGGCGGCCTTAGGGGGTGGCGAACGGGGCAATCGCCCAGGGCCTCGCTCTTGGAGGGGCCTCGCGCAAGAACCCAAGCATGAGAGCATATTTGGCTTCATGTGTACAAAAATTGAAGGAAATCAATAATAGTGAATTTTTTAAATAATGCAGCTACTTGCAAATATCCGTGACAGTAGAAGAATCATGTGATATTGATGGACATGAATTGGACGAAGAACAGAATATGTTCATCAGTGCGTATGAGGAAAACGACGATATTATCCCGGTGCTGAAATACATGAGAGAAAAAAAAAATAAAACTGAAGTTTACTATCGAAATAGTCCTGATAATTAGAGCCGTTTCACAAGGGACTGATGGTCAGTCCTGATGGTCGATCGAACCGATCATCAGTATTTGTTTTCACATCGATTAGTATCGTCAGTCGCCGCTATCAAAGACCATTTGCTGCCATGGATTCGGAGCGTGACACTGTAATTGAGCACGAAGTGAAAACTTTTTTCGTATTTCGAAATTCTTATATTGGAATCATTATGTGGTTCAAGTTTTTTTGAAGTTTTAAAATTTACTCTATCATCTTGTATATAAAAAGCCAAAGACCTCAGACAAAAAATTAAGGAGCGAGGGCATTATCGACGATCAATCTGTTGATGAATACGCAAACTTGCTTCGTCATTGAAAAAGATTCTTGAAATCTTCCTGTCATACACAGATCAGAGCCAGATCCTCCCAATATTCAAATCAATATTTTTATAATTTTCTGGGGATGTATTCCATATTTCCATTTTTTTTCTATGGCACTAATGAGCATTTCAGTTTCAAAATCAACTTTTTTCTACCCATTGACTATTATCCACTATTAGATATTGGTGAATAAATAGAATCCTCCCGTAAATCCGTAGAAATTCCTAAGAATATTCAATAATAACATGCGCAACACCGCAATCGCATCAGGACTGACGGTGCGCATGCATTATGTGAAAACCTACTTTGTGCATTTTGCCGCGACTCGATCCGACGACACGCAAACGTAGCAGGCCGAACCGATGCTCATGCTTGTTTCATGGGTCGACTGGTGATACGCATGCATGTGAAAGTATTGCAAAATCCAGTTCAAACACCGGTCCCGACTGACCATCAGGACTGACCATCAGTCGCATGTGAAACGGCTCTTATTGCCACCACACCTGATGCAGTTGCGTCTGTTAAAAGGAGTTTTGCGAGGCTTAAAATTAACAAAACTCATTTGAAGAATTCAAGATCGGCTTTCAGTACTTGCTATTCTTTCAATAGAAAATGACGTAGCTCATTCGTTGGATTATTGTGTTCTAATAAAAGATTTGAGTCTAAGAAAAAGCCGCGTACATCAATTTTGAAATTTAACATAAATTTTAAAATTTATCTTCTCCGAATTTGTTGAATTTGTAAACCTTCCGAAGTAAAATATTTTGAAACACAAATTTTATTTAGTTGTAAAACTATGGCGGTTTTTATCAAACATGACAAAATACCTAAACCAAAGGACCCGACCTAAATTCGAATGACAAAGTTCGAAGGACAAAGGGCCTCGCAAAGACCTGCCGCCCGGGGCCTCGCAATTGGTAAGGCCGCCGCTGGCTTTCAATTAAGTATTAAATAATCCGGCGCTTGTACTTAAAAATAAACCTTTAAGGTATGCTGCGAAATACGCATATAGGTTGTTTCACCATAAAATGGACATATTTTTCGTAGCCTTTCGATTTTTAATGAATTTCCTGCTAATTTCTTGTTAGCACGTCTTTCGAAAAAACTAATTGTCTTTGGAACTAAAACTTGAAATATTGTTCTGTTAAAGCAAATTTTATTCCAAATTGAACAAGATTTCCGATATTGCTTTATTCATTTCTCAAAAATCAAAGTACCACTTTTTTCTTCGAAATAACTGAGACACTCCCCGATTTCGAAGCAAAGCGAGATACAGGGTGATTAAGGTCATTTTTTGGAAATATTTTGTTTAGTGCGGTGGGTAATGTGAGCAATAAAAAAAATTCAATTATTTTCTGAGTATTCCTTCGTGCGCAATTATAATATTTTGTGAGTTCTCAAAAAATTTCTCATTTTCGATTGCCAAACTGTATTTAATTTTTTCAATGCGCAAGAGCAACAAATTGGACACTTTTGTATCGAATGTCCTTTTACAAGCTAGATAGACCAAAACTTATGTCGATATCTAATGCCGGGTTTCCACCAAGCGGACAGGTCAGAACAAAATACGAACTGTCCGTTCGAACAGAAATTTCGAACAGTTTTGTTCGGAAAATGTTCGAAGACTGTTGGGGTTCCCAACGTACTTTCTGTTTACACCAGTCACGGACAGAAATGAATGAGTTTTCATTCATTTCTTCGTGTTTTGTTTAAGTTTCATTCAGTTTACATAGAGACATCGGACGTGTAGTTGTGAAAATGTGGCGCGCTGCAAACTTAAGAGAACAAGACGACGAGGATTTATTTTTGCTGGTAGTTACATTTCACATTATTAAAAAGAACAGAACCAAACATCGGTTTTGGATTAGGCCATCCTTAATAACCCTTATGTTACCAGATCTCAAAGGAGATGATATGAGTATAGGAGGTGAACTTCGATCAAGTTTTGAGAACTTTTTGCGAATGTCGAGCACAGATTTTGAAAATCTGCTATGTTTAATTGGCCCTATCATTAGCAAGAACAACACCAACTACAGAGACTCTATCCCAGCACAGGAAGGTTTTGCCATCACACTGATGAGGTTCCTAGCAACAGGAGATTCGTACCATATATTAATGCTCAAAGTTTCGGTACCATTTATAGGTATCAAAAATTGTGCCAGAAGTATGTTCACGAATCGAATCAAACCACCACTAGATCGCAACAATGTAAATAAAAACAAACTGGGCGTTTACACCAAGCTGACAAACAGTCCTAGAACTCGTAAATTCTTTGAAGTTTACCGACATTGGATGGGACTCTGTTTGTGTCCGTAAAAACGCAATTCGCTGACCTTCGAGTCCGGAAAACAATCCACAAGTTCTAGAACAGTTCGCAAACACTTCGCAGTTCGCGGACTGTCACAAGCGGACCGAGTTCGTGTTTTGTCTTTGTCCAGTCCTCTTGGTGGGAACCAAGAGGTCTGAATTGTTGTTTGCAAATGTGCAAATTTCCTCTCAATATTTTCTTGCCTTTTTCACGTAGAGTTCAATGGTGTTAGTAGCTTTTTCTCAAACCTCACATAGGTATTGATAATTATACATAGCGACAAATGAAATATGAAAAAATATATGGGGTGTACCATTCGAAAAAAAATTCTATAAATAATTATTGATACGTGAGGTTCTGAGAAATACTACTGATACCATTGAATTCTATGTAAAAAAGTACCTACTTCAGAAATGTTTTACAGAAAAGAAAAATGTTTTACTGAAAAAAAGTTATAGCAAGTTTTCGAAAATACTATGCATTTCTGAGAAACACTCTGAAGCGATGGATGATTGATATCTATCAATATGCAGCTTTCACTTTTGACTTTGTAATGATCGGGCACCGACAACAGTTTTCATCTTATAAATATAGAACTTTGACATTGCAAAGTGTCCAGTTTGGTCCACTCCGCACCCGATGTTACAACCATGTTTTTAGAATGTTTACATCGAAAATTCGAAACGAAATTGTGAAATTTTTTCATGGTAATATTATTTTTCATTCTTAAAAAAAAAAACAAAATGAATAAATTTGAATTGAATCCGGCCAAAATCCCACTCTGACTTCTAACATAATTCTTTTTCAAACAACTGGTGGCCTCACATGCAAAGGCCAGAATTGTGATATAGGGCTGCCGAAAAGTCGAATTCACATAATTACCATTGTTTGGCAACGAAAAGTAGTATGATTAGAATAATTCCAATTTTCATTCCAGGAAGCATGGCATTCGTTTTATTGAAATCACAGTGAAAATCTTTTGTTATGATCGGTTGATTAATTCTCAGAATATCAAGTACATTGAGTATCATTGAGAAAATCGAATACAATTTGGCAATCGGGTATAACAATCGCGAAATTTGAAGGATTTTCGACATTGTCAACTTTTTCCCAGAACTCTACAATGATTCGAATTGCGCATCAAAAATATTTACTTCATATACCTACTTCTAAGATGTGAGATGAAATTTTGATTCTATAGCTCACACATAACGCTGAAAAACCAACATATTATAATTGATGTACATAAAGTAAGCCGAACAACTTTGGCGAATCAAACTTGGGATAGCTCAAAATTTTGCTGTTCCTCTGTTCCTCATACGTAATTTACCATAAAAAAAAACATTTGCTGACTTAACAAAACACATTTAAAGGTTTCTATAAAGCCCTAGAAGTGACAAATTTTCTTTTACCAAGGATGGTTTACGAATAAATCACTGAAAAAGCTACTTTGTTCACAGAAAACAATTTTCGGATATTATGTGTTTTGCTAAGTCGATATCAAATTAGCGAAACATCTTATATTTTTTTAAATATAAAAGCGGCAAAATTTTTTTTATTTGTTTCTCATTTGTAAACGTCAGTTTCCGAAAACACAATATTAATCAAGAAAGTTTATTTTATCAAGTCACTAACTTGTAAAACTGACAGTTAACTTGCAAAATTTTTACAAGTTAGTAGTATTATTTACATTAGAAAATTTTGTTTTATCGTCATATATGTTGAAAATCATGGTACAATTGTTATTTCCAGTAACACAGATTTTTGATGATGAAAGAGTTGATACTGATGATGATGAACCATCTGTTGACTCAGAAATTGCTGAACTCGAGGACTGCAGAACATTTGTACTCTCCACACTACCAAACAATTTGCTAGACATTTCGATTTTTTTGTTGACCGAATCATCGACATAACTCATCGCAATTTCGGTGCTCTTCCACCCTCCTGCACGCTTTAGTGCTAAAATATCTCCACCCGAATCCGCAACCAAAGTGGCTCCAGTTCTGCGAAAAGAGTGGCCGGTGTATAACTCTGGGTCTTTTAAACCTAAATATTTCGCTATTTGCTTTGGGACACCACCAATAGTGTGCTGGCCAGCATTAAGGGAAATGCACTTTCCATGTCGGTATGTCAAAAAAAATCTTAGGCTTTCTGTTCCAGGAGGCCTAAGATTTACATATATTCTAACATGCAGGGCTTGAAGCTGCAGCCATCATCGGTTATGGTGAATCTTCTTGTTGTTAAATTTTTTGTTTGCCGCAATGTCACGATAACGTATTTTCCCATATCTTCTACATCATTCATGTTTAAGGAGAGAATTTCGTCACATCGACAACATCCAAAAATCCCAAATATTGTTACAATTTTCGCCAGCAACCACTGGTCATCAGGAGCATGTAAAAGAAATTGTTCAGCCTCTTCTTTACTTAATACCTTGGCCTTTTTTGGCGTATAACGCTCATTTCTTCGTTTCAGAAACGCTATTACCACAGAATACCTAACTAGTTAGGTATTCTGTGCTATTACCTTTTGAAATCTGCAAATGACAACTAAACGTCATATTTTTCAATGAATTTTTTAAGGAAAAAAAACCTGCGAACAGGGACATTTTCTTTCATTTCCAAGCAACTTTTCAGCATAGACCATTTTGCCCATAAAGTAGACCAACAAATCATCTTCAGTTACCCCAATCACACCTTTTTTGTTTTGCCACTTTTTGAAGTCGTCGTATTCTCGCTCGTACCTTGAAGCTGATTTTGAAGGTAATAAACTTGAAGCTACACTGCTGGCTGCCTCAATAATTTCTTTTGGTACATTCATTTTAGCTTTCGCCAAAACAAATGTAAAGAAAAATAAACAGACATGTTCATGGCAACGCTTCCATAGCTTACGACCTTTGCGACAAATTATTGAGCTTTTTTGGAATTTATCTAACCTTTTTACAAATGAGAAACAAATAAAATATAAAACAATACACGCAAGGTAACGGGTTTTACTGGCTCAAGGAGGTAACTGACTCGCCTGCGGCTCGTCAGTTATATCCTCCATTCGCCAGTAAAAACCCTCTTACCTTGCTAGTAATGTTATATACCTACTATTTCACTGATCAATTATGGATAAAAAACGGCAAATTTTGAGCCAATTTCGAGTTTGATTCGCCAGAGGTGTTTTGCTAACTTCATGTAATCATGTACATAATAAATTGATCTCCAAAAATGGCTGTATCTCGCTTATGTTTTGAAAACGGAGAGGGTGTATACAGAGTGTGACATTGAAAAAATAAACTGAGGTATTTTCTTATAGAAAATTCAAGATGCGCGAGAACCCTAAATCCTGAAATCGTGCGATATCTAGGTACCTACTTGAAAGGGCTTTTCCTTCTGAATAGAAACAGTAATTTTTTTGAGATTTGATCAATCGTTTACGTGTTATTCGACTTTGAAAATGAAATATCACCTGGAACATAAGATATTACCAATTTCAAGGAGATATAAGTACAGGGGATGGGGGGAAATATGATCAGAAAAATGAGATGAGTGTCCTGTATTGTTATTGAGCCCTGTCAACCTCCATACAATGGTATAAGTATAAGGGACGGCAATCGGAGGAAAATTTGTACAATTTTATGGGAATTAGCGGGGCTCAATTCGCGCATTCGCTGGATTAAACTATTCAGGACACTCATCTCGCTTTTTTATCGAATTTTACCCATCTGCCTTGTCCCATTGATATTGCTTTGTATGCTCGAAATGAATTGAGAGGTATTTCATTTTCTAAGCTGTAACGTGAACGAATGATCAGATCTTGGAAAAATTTATATTCAGGAGGAAAAGACCTCTTCAACAGCATATCGCACGACTCATAGTCCCTATTCAAATATAGGGTTGCCGCGTAGGATGAGATGATATGATGATGGTTTTTATGTAAACAATTTTCTCTTCATAAAAACATTGACGGGTCTGAGCAATTTTTCAAAATCTTGGATTTTACTCGAAAAGACCACTGTTCCCTTTTCATGTGATCCCCTGTATGTATATCGTTGAGCAAAAATATTTGTCCCGATCTCATGACATGTTCGTTTTTCCAGTTTATGGCCGTAGTTAGGATTTATAGACGTTCAATTCGAAATGAGAAAGATTTTGACACAATAGTGAAATGCAGTATCAAGCACTCATTTTGGAATATTATTGAGGGATTCTGATGGAATACTTTTTATATAAGTTCAAGGACACTCCTTTGTTTACGTTTACATTGAGAACTAACCGTTTATGATTACGATTGTTGTCTCCAAAACAAATAAAGGCCACAAAAGATTCACAATGGAACAGATCTAGTTTACATATAGAATTCAAATACAAAATATACAGGTGCCATATAGGCTCAAACAAAATTTCAGGTTCATGCCTATCTGAGATGAAATAATTGGCATCTAATTTATAATTTTCCTTCACTTTGTGAAAAATAAATGGACGAATAGAACAGCTCAGCTATCAACTGAGTAGAAAAAAAGTAGCTGAACATTAATGAATGTGACGGGCAGATTTGTAATACAGTATATGAATACATATTTGCGAAAAAATTTGGGGATGATTCCTTGTCAAAAGATAGGGTGGGTCTTTCATAACTTGTTAGTTTTGTTTCATTTTATTATTGAATATTTATTCCAGTTCTCAATGAAAATGTCAGCTTGGCATCGAACATAATTCCAACCTTTACGACTCGGGCGTTTTATCTGTTGATAAATTTTTTTAACAAAAACCGTGAGCAAGAAATTGAGCGACCCTATTTGTTAAGGATAGATCTAGCTATCCGAATAATTTTTATTGTAAAATATGAATATGGAAAAAACCCCTCGTCGCAAAGAAAGGGGATGGCTGTTTCTACCCATTGCAATCATAGGGGAGCTTTCGTTCTTGTCAGTATTTCGGGTTTTAAGAATAAAATTAAAATCTGTTTTTCGAACGCCATCTTTAGAGGGCTTTAACAAAGCAGGGGAGGGGCCCAAAAAAGTTTATTTGAAAGACACTTCCTATTTTTTGACAAGGAACCACCCCTTAAATTAAAACTATTTATGTATTCAGAGACCATTGAGAGAAAATTTCAAGATCTTTTGAAAGAATCCTTCCTCGACCTCAATGCCATTAAGATATTTTGGGGTGTTTCTTGCCCTCTTACCCCTTTATTTCCAGTCATACTGAGCCTGAGCTTTTGAAAAAAAATGTAAATATACAGGGTGTTTCACCATAAACTGGACAATCAGGGTGTTTGATGTCATTTTTGAGCAATATTGGTAAGTTATGCGTGACAGTCGAAATATCTTAGAATTGTTTAATGCTGAATTTAATTGTGATGTAGAATTCTGGAAAAAAATTCAAAATGGCGGAAAACTTGTAAAGTTGGAATGTTTTTTTCCCGGTTGCTAATTCGGATAGCATTATTTCAACGATTTTCTAAGATTTTCCTTGAACAATTTTTTCCAAAGGTGTGTAGTTATCGGTTCGAATAAACCTAGGCTCAATGTTTAACTCTTTATTGTTTATCCAAGCTTTCGGACGTTATCACGACCATCTTCAGGGAGCTAAGATTCATTTATTGAAATACAACGTTAAATAAACACCACGTATACGATCACCTGCAACATATTTGAGGTTACGCCTCGTGTCTGGTACCATTCAGTGGTGGGCTGATGGAGCATTCAGAAGTCAAATAGGAAATTTACATACAACAAAAAATTAAAAAAATGACAAACCAACGAAGACAAGCAATTATTTCTTGTTAACTCAATATTGCGTGAATTCCCAACATTCAGAATTGTAAACAATTCACACAAAAATAAGTTGACAAAAAATAATAGCTTGTCTTCGTTAGTTTGTCATTTATTAAATTTTTTATTGTATGTGAATGGTACCCGACACGAGGCGTAACCTCAAAACTGTTGTATGTAATCTTGTATACGTAGTGTCGTTGTATTTCAATAAATGAATTTTAGCTCCCTGATGATGGTCGTGATAACGACCGAAAGCATGGATGAACAAATAAGAGGTTAACATTGGGCCTAGAATTATTCGACCCGATAACTACACACCTTTGAATTAACGAAATAATCGATATTCCACCACTTAATTTTTTTCCAAAATTCGAACTCACTTTTCTCTTACAAGTCTTCAGCGAAAAAAAAATTACTGGAAGCCGTACGAAGGCCACAATTATGCTTATGAGCTGCTAGGACGACCCGGAGGGAAAAATTAATTTATAACCAAAAAAATGTTTTCGAAAAACTTAGGACTCGAACTCTCTACGCATTGGATTTATTCTAATCTTATAAATGCCCGTTACCAAAGCAACGCTTGATAGTCGAAAGTGGAGAGTTCGATTACCACCAAAGTTAAAAAAAAATTCAGTTTATAAATTCATATTTCTTTCCGGGTCATTCCCTTAGACCAATTTTGGAGTATTCCGAGCGTAACCTTTGGAAGGCTACAAAAAGTGTCTTCACATCAGTATTTAGAATGAGAGAAAGTTCAACCATGAAAGATTCTAACATTTTTGAGTGATTTTTTTTTCGCTGAATACATGTAAAAAAAAATTGAATTCGAATTTTGGAAACATTTTTTCACGCATTAACTCAGAAAATCGGAAACCGAGAAAAAAATTCACCTTTGCAGGTTTTCCGCCATTCTGAATTTCTTTATCAGAATTCTACAACACATTTGATTTGAGCTCCAAAAAATACTAAAACCTAACCAGAAACCGTTATACCAGAATATTGCTCAAAGTTGACATGTATCTCGCTTATGCGTCGAAAACGGGGTATATGTCATCTACACGGCTATTATACAGGGTGATTTTTTTAAGTGTTTCATTAGACGTATTCGAGGAAAGAATTGCGATACAAATTCAAAATTTTGTTTTTTGTTTTAGATCACATGAACTCAATTTGTAAAATATTTTCAAGCGGAATCTACTTCCGGTTCTACCGGAAACGAATGTGAACTTCGTTATTTCAAATGCAACACCCTGTATATTTATACATATTCGAATTATTTGATTAATTCTGCAATGATTTGTTGTATGATATGCGCAACCACATCGAGCGATTGTTGAGTTATAGCCTGAATCACAAATTTTTTGACAGAAAGATTGTCACAAATTAGTATCTCCAAAATCTCTCATTGTAAGAAATTTTTTCGCAACAGTGGAACAAAAGAAAGTACGCTGATACTGCTGCTTATATAAATTATGAGGAGATATTATACAGGGTGTCTGAAACAGGGCTTCACAGTTAGCCTCAACAAAACTATGAAATCTCATTTTTTTCAAATTTGAACCATATAATTTTGTAATTCCGATCGATTTCTCATCAAGAACGAGTTAGAGTGTGCCAAACATTTCATGTCATTGAAATCAGTAGTTGTGCCGTTATCGATTAAATTCGAATTTCAGGAATAAATCCAGTTTTCTTTGTCTAATCATAGGTTTATTAAGATAATTCTAAAATAGGCTGTCAATAGTTAGAATATGTCAGTTCATTTATAATGCACTGTTGAGAACTATCATTCATACTTATTACTTGTTGTTTGAATACGGGCAATATGCAAAATCATAATTACAGTAACAGTTATGTATTAATGTATTTAATAATATGTTCATAATTTATGGTGAACAAAATCGAAGTTCTTAGAAGAATCAATAAATGTTTGGAGGAAGGGGGCCAACATTTTGAAAATTTATTGTGATAGCGATTATCAAATTTCTGTAAAAGTTTTTTGTTGTTAGGAAAATTGTTGTGATAGTTTCAAACTTATTTTTTTTATTTAGTCATCATTCATAATCTGCTTTGTTTATTTGTCACATTTGCTGCAAATAAGGGACAGGCTTTTGATATACCTATCATTCTATTCTAGTGTACCTTATAATTATTGCATGTTTTCCATAGTGCTGAACAATAAAAATACGTAAGAATGGCAATTCCCAACATAGCCTACTTTGTAAAAGACGTACATACCAATAAATTCGACTGAGCGAAACCTGGCTTTAGACGTGAAATTCGAATTTTATTCGATAACGACAAAACTACTGATTTTATAGACATGAAATGTTTGTAACACTCTAGCTAGTTTTTCACGAGCAATCGATCGGAATTACAAAATCATATGGTTCCCATTTGAAAAAAATGGGATTTCATAGTTTTGTTGAGGCTAACTTTCAAGCCCTGTTTCAGACACCCTGTATGATATTTCCTCATAATTTATACAAGAAGCAGTATCAGCGTACTTTTTTCTGTTCCACTGTTGCAAAAAAAATTTCTTACAATGAGAGATGTTGAAGATACATCAACTTATTTGTGACAATCTTTCTGTCAAAAAATTTGATAATCAGGCAATAACTCAACAATCGCTTGATGTGGTTGCGCATATCACATCAAATCATTGCAGAATTAATCGAATAATTCAAATATGTATAAATATACAGGGTGATGCATTTGAAATAACGAAGTTCACATTCGTTTCCGGTGGAACCGGAAGTAGATTCCACTTGAAAATATTTTACAAATTGAATTCTCTCTAAAAAAAATAAAAGTTTGAATTTGTATCGCAATTCCTTCCTTGAATAAGTCTAATGAAACACTTAAAAAAATCACTCTGTATATGTGTTTGCCCAGTTGATCGTAAAATACCATGTATATTCACTTTTTTTTTTTCAAAAACTTAGGCTCACTATGTATTTAAATAAGGGGGTAAGCAGTCAAAAATCACCCCAAAATATCTTAATAGCATTGACGTCGAGGAAGATTTCTCTCAAAAGCTCATGAAATTCCCTCTCAATAGTCTCTAAAAAATTAGGGGGTGTTTCCTTGTCAAAAAATAGGGCTCCTCCCCTGCTTACTTAAAGCCCCTGAAGATGGCGCCCGAAAAACAGATTTTAATTTTATTCTTGAAACCCAAAATACTGACAAGAGTTAAAATTGATATGGATAACAGGGAAACAGAAGCGAAAATTCTAAATCTTGAAATCTTCCTTTTCATAATTATTCTAAATATTGAATCGAAATGAGATTAACTCATAAATACATGTGGGTTCAAGGAAATAATAAAGTGGAGAAGACAAAATTTCTCAAACCCATATATGTACTTTGAACTCCACCAAATAGACTTTCCTGAAAAACCTGGTGAAATCATAGAAATACTTTTTATTTCCATTCTTCATTTCGATATTGAGAATTAATTAAATTGAAACTTGGATTAGAGGGGAAGTTTACCAAATCCTTTTCTTGGGTCATATCAAGAACTTTTTCCAGCAGGTAAAAGATCATTACCACGTGCTAACTAGCAATCAATAAAAGAGGGGGAATCTATATATCTATATGCAATTCCAGTCCGTCGGAGATTTTACGAAACGTTTCTATAAGGTAGGTGATTCCACCTTCTAAAACCAGTGCGGCACCACTTGTTTACCTGAAGGAGCTCGTGTGAGCGGGGTATTAAAAATTAGAAGTGTTCCAATTTGTGATTTCAGTTTTTTGATCGGACCCAGGTGGTGATTGTGACGGCTGTGATAATTTAAAAAAGGTAAGCTGCATTTTTGATGTTTACATTTTTTTGGAATTCATTCGTGAATATAAAATGAGACAGATGTTGAATCGAGCGAATGTTGGCAAATCCTATCTAGTCTAAAATTTGTATACAAACGAGAATGAAGAAAAAAAATTTTGTACTATTTTCATTTTTAGAAAATTAAAAAAAAACTTTCTGGTTCAACAAAAACTACACAATAATCTGGGATGGTCACAGTTCCTGAAAACTTGTAGTTTTCCACAAAGAATATGATTGAAACTTTCAAGTTACCCTATATCTTTCAACCCTTTCGGGCATAGGTATGTGGAGAAATTTTAACTTTTACATGTAAGACTGAATGGTTAGCTATTTATTTTCATAATTTTTGGATTTATGTTCAATTCAAATTATGCCTCATATTCTAGACTTTCCACCAAATCAATACGGATATATTCACATGAATTCCCAATCTATGCAGTGGCTACTTTCCATTACTATAAATCAAAGAATTTGTCGGATATAAATCTGAAAAATTCTGAATAACAAAGTAGAAAATGATTCAAAGGAAATGTAATTCCACTTACATATATGGATTTTGACGTGTTTCAATCACCAATTCGATAAAATATTCGCATCATCAGACAGAAATGCGTAGCGAGAAAAGAAGTTGAAAATTTCCGGAATGTTGTTTTGTTCTCCTTGAATTTAATTGTGACAGATGCAATGAGTTGCAGAGGATATTTTGTAGTGGAGATTTCCGCCAAAACAATGTTCCATTAAAATGCCACCTTGATCTTGAAAAGAGTAAACGAAATATCTATACGTTAAATGTGCCGGCTTTTTTGAAATTCTCATTTCTCATTGATGCAATTTAAATACCACACTGGACAGTAAACAGTTAATTAAGATGCAGAAATATTCGTATAGGAATTCCTTATGAAGATATAAGCTACTTTTCAATACCTGACAATGAAACTGATAGCAAATAGATACCCGATTATTATCGATTTAATAATTTCTTCCTGAAACAAATGAGTAACAGGTTTTGGTAGACGTTGGCATCATGAAGGTGAAATTCGTGAATGTACGAACATAATTTCGGTTGACAACCTGAGAGTGTACTAGTTATTATTGCAAACTGTCTCTCTTTGTAAAAGAAGAATTAATTTTCAGTCTTTTTTCGCCTGAATAAAAATATACATTTTATATACAGAGTGGTCAAAATCAGACGCGCTTGAAAGACAGCTCCGAAAGTATGAGTTACAAAAAAATTGCCGGTCTCTTTGTATATTGGAAACAAAAATGTGTTAATTAATTTTTCCTATGAATGCTAGTTCAAACTTTTACGTATCTTTATGTGTCATATTACTTTCTTTGGAAACAGCAATAAAATATAAGTATAAAAGTAAAAGGTCTCATCAACAGTTGTCTGCAAATACTTTGTTTCCGAGATAAAGGATGTTATAGTTTTTCAATATTTTTTCCACATAGTATTTGATGCATTTTTTAATATATCGGTCTGAAATTCATCAAAAATATTTCAATTCAAGGTCTTGTGACTTGTCAATTACCTGTGAAAATCTACATGGACAATATTTTTCAGGAGCAATGTCTTCATTTTCCCTCCAGTAATCTTTAGTGGTACGCCACTCGTAGTTTGAAAAATATGAAGATATGTTTCATTTCGAAAATGTTTGAATGTTGCAATTCTCTTCACGAAAAATTTGAACAATCCTTTCTAATTTGCCAGGGGAAATCGGAATTGCCAAAATTATCGAGTAGGCCTTGTCCTATTTGAATAAACTGATGGTTCCATTATTAGGTTTGTCAGAACAAATCAAACTGTACCAAATGTGTTTTTGGTACCAAAGGCTGATTCTCAGAAACGTTGCCAATGCTAATTTCTATTTACTCTTTTTAACTTTGTGAATCGAGTTAATTCTTTTAAGTTTTAATTGTGACAGGTTTCGTAGTACTTACTACTACTTTTAATACTGGATGGAGTATTTCAAATTGTGCAGAAAGCCATTTTAAAGTCTTTTGTATAAAAGTGAATGGAGTTTTAGATATTGTGGATTTTCTAAATACATACTTCTGTCATTTGATCTCCGTGAATTTTAGAAGAAAAAATTGTTGTTACATGCTATAATTTTTTTTATAAAAAAATGTATCGTGGAAACATATCACAGCTTGTTTACTCGAATCTGTAGGAATTTTCCTCTTTACTAACGTGAAAACGTCAATGGGGAAATTAATTTTGCAATATTAATTGAGAAGGTACAATTATGTGAAATTCAATGTTTATTGATCTAGTTTTTCAACGTGCATCATTTGCATTCAATTTGAAGTAACGTTCAAGTTTTGCTTTCCAAATAAGCTACCCATGCAGATTCAACGGTGTTTAGTTTTTGTCGTAATAATTCGGTCGCTATCAGCATATTTCAGTTGATTCACTTTTTACATAGAGTTCACCGGTAATTTATCTGTTAGATAATAAGGAATTGGAACTTGCCTTAAATTCTATTTCGAAAACAATATTCTCATTAGTCGAGTGAGTATAGAAACCGCATGGAAGAGGGAAGTACTATAGTTTTTCCATTAGAAATTAGAGGTTTTTGCTACAGCTTCCCTGTAATTTATGGGCAGACGTACAATTTGAGATTTTTCTCAAAATCTTAGGCCCAGTAGCTTCGGAGATACGGATAGGCACAATTTTAGCAGATATTCTTTAATATCTCCTGAACTGTGTATCTTGAAAATCTTAATAAACTGCTCCACATGAGTTAGAGATATTGACTTTAATTGCAAAAAAATATAGTTGAAATAAGATTTTTGTGATGAAAATTCATATTAATATGATTTCAAGTGGCAAATTAATTCTAGCCTGTAGTTCTGCAGCGTATACAGGGTGGTTAAGAAAAATCGAGTAAAATAACGAAATTTTATTCCCAGAGAATTCAAGCATTTTAAGACTATCAATACAATGTATGGCCTCCACGGGTATCAATAACAGCTTGACATCTTCTTTGCATACTACACACGAGGTTGTTGAACATTTCTTGAGGAATTTGGTTCCATAAACAGGGCTGGAGATCTCTCAGATCATTTAAGGGTTCTGGGGTAGGTTGATGATTATCTAATCTTCTCTAGAGCATATCCCATGCATGTTCTATGCAATTCAAATCTGGTGAGTGCGGAGGTTTTGGTAAATGTGGAATTTACGCGCATTCTCAACTATGGCTGCACGGCGCGGTCTAGCGTTCTCGCCTAGAAATTGAAAAGTTTCACCAATAGTAACGTGAAAATTTGGCACAACATTGTCAATGACATGCTCCCTATAGTGTAAGGCGGTCATATTCCCAGGACAAATGTGTAGATCTGTGCGCCCGTTGAAACATATGACGGCTCATACCATAACACTACCCCCTCGGAATGGATGGACTTCTTGGACATAGCGACGATTACGGGGTATGCGTCGGATTGTCCATACCCTTATTCTTCGGGAATCTGAAAATCTTCCATATCTGGATTCATCAGTGAAAAGAACACTACGCCATTGATCGTTCCAATTGATATGTTGCCTTGCCCATTCCAGTCTTTGACGCTTATGGTCACGTGTTAATGGAACTCCTGTTAATGGACGTCTAGAAACTAGATTCACCTCTCTCAGACGTCGTCTGATGGTTTCGATGGAAACTTGGACCCCATCTGCATTTTGAAGAGTATTCCGTAGCATTCTACACGTAGATTTCTTCTCGCCGAAACGGTGATGAAACGATCCTGAGCAGGTGTTGTTTTTCGTCGCCCACCAATCCTTGGTCTTTCCAACACGGAACCTGTCTCCCTGAACCTATTCCAAAGTCGAGATATCACACTTTGGCTGATTTGGAGCCTTTCCGCTACAACAACCTTAGGTAGGCCACCCTGTAGCATTCCGATAGCCGTATTAGCCTCAGCGTTTGTTAATTTACGTCTTGGCATTTTCAGGAAACTCGTTTCAAATTGAAGCCGTTGATAAACTGACTTCATCAGAAAATAAGAACATTCATGATCTTCATGATCATGATGCATATGCAAAGAACCAAACTTCAGAGAAAAGGCGACCAGATTGACGAAATGTCTCATACCAATTTTTATTGGATCGTTTCAAGTTGTTATTAAGTTTTGAATGATTTTACAGCGATTTTCTCGAAGATTGCATACTTTTAAAAACGATTGAATACGATATCACTAACTCTTGTGGAGCAGTATATTTGTTGCCTCCACAATGAGAGCTTTCATCATGGGCGTACCCAGGAAGCTCTAGGGGGGGGGGCAGCTGCCTCCCCCTCCCCTAGAGCCTAAAAATCCCTTGAAAACTCATGAAATAATAGCATTTTATACGAAAATCAGTTCATTATTTCTATTCTGATTTTTTTTGCCCCCCCCCTAGCTCAATTTGCCCCCCCCTAGCTCAAAGGCTGGGTACGCCCTTGGCTTTCATATGATATACCACATGCCGCATTAAGAAAACGTCTCTTCTTTTAACTGATTGAATAGGTACTCAATTATTTCATCACTCATATCTTCGACATCATCGTTTTTCGCTTAGATTATGGAAAAATATCACCACATCTGTCCGGTGAAAGGAAAGGCAGACCGATTATCCAAGTTTCCTTTCTGTAGGAAACAATGAAAGGAAATCTGAACAGTGCGAAATTAGGTTTCGGGATGAATCTATTCAAAACATTCAGGATACATTTCTCAAAAAGCCCAGCAGTTCAATCCATTTGAGGACATCCAGATAAAGTAACTCTGACTTCAAAATACAAATTTTCCAAGCTGTAAATTTCATTTATATCAACTGATAGTTCCTCGCCATATATTTTCGCGAGGGATCCCAAAATTGCGATAACAATTTAGTGTGGGCTTATGAAAATCTCATTTTCGTATAAAAATAATAATAGGAGACAGAATTTGTGAATCCATAAACACCTACTGGTATGATAAATATACTAACTGACAAAGAAACTGCAACACCAAACAAAAATTTTGAAATTATTTTTTGGAAAAACTTAGAAAGTATAGCCAGGTGTAAATGATTAAAATTCGGAGAAAAAACGAAGGGTTTACAATTTTTTTCACTAAATTTGTCAATAATGTGCTTGTCGACCGAGATTTTCTATACACTCCCCAACACGTCTTGGCATTGATGCAATGAGATGGTATATTTCTTCTTGAGGGATACTATCCCAAGCTACCTGTACTTCATGACTCAGAGGCGCCAAAGTCCGTGGGGGCTGGGGTAAATTTCCAAGCCTTCTTCCCATGATGTCCCAAACATTCTCTATGGGCGAAAGATCGGGGGATCTGGGCGGCCTTGGCAAAAAATCACATGGATCGCTTCTAAAAAGCTTAAACTAACTCTGGCCATATGAGGTCGAGCATTATTTTGCTGAAATATTGGATTCTCGAGCCGGTTAAAATGAGGGAGAACATATGGCTCCACTATTTCTTGCAGGTAACGCAGCGCTGTCATGTCACCTCGAATAAAGACTAAAGGTGACCTATTTGCATCTTGCATGTGCAATAGCCCCCCATACCATAACGCCTACTGTGCGGTGTACATGGCGCTCAACATCAAACTGAGGTTCACGTCTTTCTACCCGACGTCGTCTAACCCGTCTTCGGCCATCATGTGCACCAAAGGAAGATCTTGATTAACCAGAAAAGACGACCTGATGCCATTCCACGTTCCAATGTTGACGTTCCCTGCACCACTGTAATAGTTGCCAGCGATGCTCAACCGTCAGAGCTAACACAAGATGTCGATAATGCTACAGTCCAAAATCGGTCTCTTATGGCCATAAGTCTTAGAAGTCGATCTTGAACTTCATTTGTACCCCTTCGAGGTCCGGTGCATACTCTTCTTCAATTTTGGCCTTATCAAACCACATCTCATGACAATAGTTGGATTTCTCGAAATGACGACCCCTCCCGTAGACCAATAATTCGACCTCTTTCAAATTCACTTAGCTGGCTATTAATTCCGCGTATACGACCTCTAGGCATTTTATCAAAAACTAAACTTCGACTTAGGATCTCCTCGAACAGCTCGTTTGATGTGAAATTCCAAAAATTTCCCAAACACGACTGCCATAATTATGTAACAAAAAATAAAAAATGAATAAATAAATGTATTTAAGGCAATTGACCTAAGTCCTTCAGCCCAAACAAAAAATATATGTATGAAAAAACCTTCACGATATTTTTCTCCAAATTTAATCATTTACTCCTTGCTATACTATCTATGTTTTACCATGATAAAAGTGAAATTTAAACAGCTCCTTCTGGGTGTTGCAGTTTCTTTGTCAGGTAGTATATATGGATGTTTTGGCTATATTGCGTTGCATAATCTGTACGGAATATTCCGATAAAAATTTGCATTGGGAAAACAGTTCTCGGAAAATACAGGATGGACCACATAAAAGAGTTGAGTCGGATTTATGTGTTTCTCCAGAAAACGACGAGACATTTAAATTCATGATTGGGGGGCATCTTCTGATTTGCCTGCCATTCATAAACTGGTGAAAATGTATTTGCCATGTACTCCTGATGTAACTAATGAATGTAAATTACGTGTGGTAATGAGGATTCTATCATCCCTAATGATTGACATTCTTAACGAGATCTCAGATAACATGGGTTTCAGAACATATTCTTTACGGTTGCAAGCCGAATTACAAACAATTTTGTTCGAATCAATGAATGTAGTCACAAGCATGAAATCATTAGATTATTTTCTTTCGTTTGAATTATGGAGACCATCCAATTTCACCTGGGGCAAACTTTAACCATGACAAATTGAAGATTATGCCGTGTCTCACCTTATTAATATTGACACCACAAATGTATGGTTGGTAATGAGGCTTTGTGTAGATTTGGTCATTATTTTGGTAATTCTGAAGATGGACTTAGCTCATTGGAAAATTGTTCTCGTCGTGTCACTACGAAAAGCACAGCGGAAGTAACTGTTTCATATTCGTTAGTATTAGTATTGAGCTCTACATGAAAATACCTACTGAAAAAAAAAGTAGTAGATAATTTATGTGATATCGAAGAGTATTCATATCTACATATAAACAGGGGGTTGCCGAATGAGCACCGAGAGAAATTGTAGGAAAAGGAGGTTATAGTATCAATTCATCAGTGGTATACAGGGTGAGTCTGTGCCTTGTATAATTTTCTAACTACGTATTTCTGCCATCAAACGAAACACTTTTTTCATTGAACATTTTTCAAATTCTCTCAGTTTTGTATAGCCATGAATCAATACTTTTTTCCACATATCTCCGGAGCAATTATTCCGAAAGAACTGCATTTCGATAAAGATTTCCCTCTTCTAATCATATTTCTCAATTTTCTGGTTCTAAGATAAAGCCCGATCGACTCTTAAATCCACATGACATAGAACATTACCATTTAAAAATTATTTACGATTGACAATTTCTAATATGGTTTGAAATTTATTGGAAGAGTTCACCGATGTCTTTTTCTCATCGAGTTCTGGAGAGGAATACACACAGCGGCGTAGCTACGTGGGTGCAAGGGTGTGCAGTGCACCAGGGCCCCTGACCTCAGGGGGCCCCCAAGCGCTGACCATCAAATCGCGTTTGAACTTAAAAAAAAATTCAAACTTTTATTTTTCTCTGTGATCTATTATGTAAATAACATTGTTTTTATTATATTCAGTTGTTGAAAAATGTTTTTTTCCGAAATATCATCAAATCTAGGGATTTATTGCCAAAATTCACTGGTGAATCGGACACCTATCTAAAAAAACTAAATCCGACTAGATGGTGCAGTAGGGTTAACATAATTTCGGCAATCAAATTTCATTTTTTTCATATCATTCGTGCATTAGCTGAAATAGAAGAATACATTCTTGCAAATAAGAGCAAAAACAAGCAGAAATTAAAAAAAAATGTTGAATTTTGAATTTATTTTCCTCGGCGATTTAATGCACCGCATTCTCCATGATATCAATTATGCATCTGAAGTATTACAAAAATGCGATGTCAGTTTGGACGACGAGCTTTAGAAGAGATGAATACAAAGAAAAAAAATTATAGGAGTGACTTCGAGTCCTTCAAGTGCAAGGCTAGAGAAAATGTCATAGCATATGGAAAAGATCCCCATTTCGAAGAAAAGAGACAAAAAAAGATAAAAAATATTTCGATGAATTAGCTTCCGATCACCGATTTCGAAGCAGGGGAGAATTTTCCGAAATAAATATTTTCAATAGAGTGCTCGATACAATAATTTCCCAATTTTAGAAGTCACCTTCTTATATTTCGGTTGCCGTTTTCAACAAACTGCCGAACCATTGGAAACTATTAAGTTTCATTAAATTTAAAAGAGAATTGAAGGCGCTCCTTATAACAAAAGCGTATTATTCGCTCTCAGAGTTTTTCTGCGACACAAACCTATCTGTGATATGAGTATAGTTGGCTCTAGACTGTAAGTTCATTTTATGTCCATATTTACATATTTTAATAATGGGTTATTTATGCTGAAAATTGACGAGTACACGGCACACGCTATTGTATTAAGCCTGTAGTACAATAAAGATTCAATTGATTGAATTCAAGTTTTTCGGGGTATGAATGCAGTCAACAAAATTTTGAATTTTCACCATAATTTCAACTAGATATAGGTAGACAAAAAAACTGTAATTCAAAGCTTCGACCAATTTCAAAGTAAATATTGCGATATGAAAGGGTCCAACTTTTCAATTCAAGTTCTTAATATTTATCACCTATTTCTACCTGAATTGAATAAGGCATGGACAATTCATGAATTGTGTATGAAAATAATAAGGAAATACGGAATGCTGGAATGCGATCTAACAGAAGTATTTACAGCAATATTACTGTTCCATACAATCTTACTGTCACCTCTGTAGAAGCTGAAAGATCTTTCAGCAAATTAAGAATAATAAAAATTATTTGCGGAACACTATGAGCCAGGCTCAACTGCGACATTTATGGCTTAGGTATACCTATCAATTGAAAATGAAGCTGCATCAAGTCTAGATTTGAATGAAGTCATTGAATCTTTCGCAAAGACTAGGTCTAGAAAGAGGTTGTAAACATATTTTTTCCGAAGGAATAAATGACTTCAAATCTAGACTAGGTTCGAATCTCCAATAATCAATTTGAATTCATTCCTCGAATAGTTTATTCTTATTGTGATTTCACCAAATAATCTAACGTATCAATAAAAAAAATAAGGCTAGAAGGTCATAGTGATAATGACAATTTTTTTGTGAATATTTGTACATATAGTAAATATCTATAAAAAATGTTTTCAACGCCCTTTTTTTCATCCACATTAATATAATGAATTTAATATACCTGCTCAAATACATAAATAACAACATAATTTATTCAAGTATATTCCTCAACTAAACCTTCAGTAAGTAACTTTGCTTCTTCGAAGTATTTATATTTTGACTCGAAAACACTTCATTAAGGGGCCCCTCTTCGATTTTTGCACCAGGGCCCCGGACTATCTAGCTACGCCACTGAATACACATATATCTAATTATATCAATATGGCTTATACCCCTTCTATTCACAGACACAGAGTGAAGCCAAATCGTTGGTTAGAATTGAATTGTACGCATGCGTCAACTGGAAATTCAAAAATCGCGGGAAACGTAGAGGTTATGTATATTTCGAGTGGCAACACTCGAAAATATACATCGCTGATAAAAGTTTGTCACTCAATCATTTTCATATGTGATACCACTAGAGATGGAATTTTGCCGGTAAAATTTCTCGATTGTAACATGAAAGTTTGTTGCTCGGAAATTTCGCGAATGACATTTGTATCAAAATCACGAGCCGTCAGGCGAGTGATTTTGGAAAAAATGTCATGAGTGAAATTTCCGAAAAGCAACAAACTTGAATATTACAAGAGAGAAATTTTATCTGCTTAAATTTCATCTCCAGTGGAATTCGGCATGACTATTTCACGAGAAAATGTCTAACATTAAGTAATATGGTCACATTTGACACGGATTGCGCTATTCGGCAAATTAGAATTCATAGATTAACTAAACGTTGTTTGTTTCCTCTATGATATTCATTTCCGAAGATAACTATGAATTGGAGAAACGTCAAAAATGTTATCGGTAAAAAACCAACTCGTAGGTTTTGCCGGTTTGAAAGTTTTGTCGAGATGAAACGATCGTTGCTAAGGAAACTTCCTCACTAAAAATGGAAAGAGTGGAATAGTCAGTTCAATTCTAAAATGTGAAAAGCAGTTAACAACGCTATACAGAGCTTGATAAAAAAAAAACGGATCAAAGCGATTGAATAATAATATCACATGAAATTGTTTGGTTATGATTGAAAGCCATGAAGTTATGGATGAGACACTTTTCACGACCTAATACAATGTATCAGAGAGAGAGAGACAGTATTAGTAAATTAATTTTATTTTTATATTCCTGCATATGCGCAGATCAGGATTCTTACCAAAGACCGGCTTCAGTTTTGATCGGCTCAATACCCATATTGAAATTATTAGATATACCTACTTATGGGAATTCATCTTCACAAAATTTCAGAATTCACTGAAAATAATATAGCCATATGATACATAATATATTGACGAAGTTTTCCAGAGGGTGTTTCGATAAGACCGCAGGATTTCAGTGTTCAATAAAACATGGTTTTCTGTAGCAAAATATTGAAATATTTATTGATTCATTTACTAGTGAATTATGTAGGAAACAAACTATCTTGTAAATGACCGCCACGGCTTTGCTGGCATATGCGTACCCTTTTGACGAAATTTTCAATACCGTAATTAAATGTGGTGGTATTTCATTGATGCAGCGTCTACCTTCAGCTTTAAATGCTTCGACGGTTGTAGGCTTATTGGCATAAACCTGTGACTTCAGACAGCCAGTCTAAAGGCGTTAAATCGCAAGAGCGTGAAGGCCAATTCTGGTCACCAAATCGAAAGAGACACAACCAGGAGCAAACTCGTGCAAGATCGTCAATGTTTCAATGACGTTATGACATGTGGCACCATCCTGCTGAAACCACATGTCGTCAAGATCAATAGCTTCCAAACGAGGTACAAGAAACTGGGTTATCATAGCATGATAACGTTCGCCATCCACCGTTACATGTGACATCATGACAGTCAAACATGGCGCGCTATACGAATCTTGCTTTCTTATTGAAACACCCTATATAATTCGTATATTTGGCAACGTTATACCCGCGAAAGTTCATAATGTGAGCGAAAGATAGTGATCATGACTGAAAATTACCGGGTATCATTTGATAATATCCATATAGACATCGAGACCTGGAGTGTGCAATTCCTTACTAATTGAGAACGAATAACGCTGGAAAAAAACATGAGATAGGCGAATAAGCATTTGTGCAATGTGTTGCGCCTTTTACTGGAATCTGATTGGCAATTATTCATAAAAATAGACCGAAAGGCAGAAAAGAGACATGTTTTGGACATGCTTTCAATTTTTATTTGGAAGGGGGCATCTTTTAATTACAAATTCGTGAGTTGACTATCTGTGGCAACCCCTAGAGAATTTCAAATGACTTATCATTCTGAAGGTTCATTTCAAGAATATCCTAAAAAAATTCTGTTTTGCGTGTGATTCGGTGTGAAAAATTTGTTGGAAGTGCATTAAATAATCGAGTAGGTACCTGAAGGTATTGAGATGTTGAAACTATTTATTGTTTGCTACTGGCAATATGTAATTAAATTCATATTCAATGTATTCAACAATATTTTGTAGTGCTTGCTGTAGTTGATACATTAGTGTTATTGTTGATCCTTTGATCACACCTCAAGTGCTAAAGAATATATTTGAAAAATTGAATAAGAATGTACTGTCAAGAAGCCAACGATAATCAATGAAACATCTTGAGTTCTACATTTTCCAAAGCTACCATTCAACAGTGTACAGTCTGAAGTCGATTACACAGGTTTTAATTATTTCCACAAGTAAAAAATGGTCTTGTATTTATGTACTTCCAGTTGTCGTTCGACAAATGTTCCTTGGGCATGCCCAAATGATTAAATAGTGCTTATTTCAAGGAAAACAAATTAATCAAAAAACCTCAGATAGCATTGAGCATTCGTAGGAAATCCCAGAGAATTTCCTCTTCCCACTGGGACAACAATTTTTGTATACACATTACTGAAGACTTGTTTACCTGTTTGACTGAGTCAGCAAAGCATATTCTCTATTAGAAGTGAAGGTGAATAGTGGGTATACTATGAGATACATACCTAGGTACCCATTATAATACCAACGGTGAATAGAAATCGAAAGTTTTAACTAATTCCCCTTCGGTAATAATTTGTATCATCACTCGGAATGCAAATATGATTTGTGATATTTCTTATCACACTCAGTCCTGATATGATATTGAGGTGTCTGATAATTGAGGACCATTTAGGTTCAGCATTTCCAGAATAAACTTTTCAAATCAGAATAAACTCTTCCATGTCACCACTCACCCCTCATTTAGGAAGAGGAAAATACTAAAATCGCGTCTACCTATTGAAGTAGACGGCCCCTCCCTCGACTTTCCGGTTATTTTTCTATTTTTGTAATTGGTTAAAAATAAGAAGCCATAAAAAATGGACAAAAACATCCATCTTATACGGTTTTATGATATGAATGGAAACAATCACCCCAAAGAATATTTAAGATGCTTTTTCTTGATTGAAATCTGATAGTTTTCAAAGTTATAATAAACTTTCATACAGCCTGGAAAAGCCCAAATGGAACAAATTAATTATTTCGGACATATTGTGCAGAAAATGTTCTCACAGTGAATTTGTGTTCCGTTCCTTGGAAATTTGTGACAATGGATGCCACAGATCATTCATGTTCAGATAATAATCTAAAACTCCATAGAGAGTAGATTTCGGTATTGGAAGTTGATCCATACTTTCCAGTTGAAAAAAAAAATATGTGATGTCTGTTAATCTTGTGTAGTTTGAAATTTCAGCCATTTGAAAATGAAGAAAACATATAGAATACGTTTTCTCTCAGCATCTTCATGAAAATGAATTAATTTATTTTGAACCTGTATGATTTTGAACGATGGTGTTTATATGAAATTTAATACCTCTTATGGTTGAAATTATATATGTCGCAGTCGGATACTAAAATCCGTCAGTTCGCGAAATGACTAGGCAGTTTGTAAACTGACGAACGTTTTCTAAAACGCTCTTAAATGAAGATCGTTTTACAATCGGTCTGAAATTAAGTCAGTTTGTAAACTGCGAAAAAGCATCCGACGGATTGTCAAATCATTTGAAGCGTATTCTGTACTTCATTATTCTGGATACCGAAATAATAATTATTCACACTTTCACACTTATTTTATTATCGAAAGACCTCAAAAAATAAAATCAATATTACTTATTGCAGCAGAGGCCGCTCAAATGGCACCTGCTGTTGCGGACCCCTCTTCTCTTACACTGATTTTTGTTCGGACGGCAAGCACATTTTTTGAAACCTTGGCCGCCAACTTTGAGGAATTCGCTACTGCTTTCGTTAATGTTATTGATTATTGACTTAGTGTCCTCCAAATTATAATCTACTCAGGATTTTTTTGCAGGAATAGGACAATAGATGTGAAATAGAGATTATCTCATATATTTGGTGACGTTTCGCAGATTTTCATCTGCTTCATCAGACCTCTATATGTTAAAAGTAACTGTATCTCTAATTTTAAATCATTGTGAATTCGAGATACAGTTACTTTTAACATCTCATGTGAGAAAATTGTACTCGATACTTTTGGGTTCATAACTCACCGGAGGGGGTTCTCCTTTTAGACAGAAAAATTGTATGAACAAGAAAACATGCATAATAAAATATGTCTAGAGCAATCTACCAATTTTGTGAAGGTATTTTCTCTTGCAATTTTTGATCCAGGCTTCTTGATAATGATTGATGATGCTAATGATTATTCTGACAAATCCTTTGTCTCCGAGAATCGACTTTTTTTCGATGGTACACAAACACACGGTTAGGTTTCAAATCTGATGGAATTCGAATAAAAGATACAAGACACAAAAACGTACATACGAAAACAAGACCGCATTTTATTTCAAAATCTATATTTTTTCGTATTTTTGAGCAATATTTTGTGGACTTGTGGACTATGCATCTATGAAGACATGTTTTTTCATTATGGAATCGAAGTAGAAGCCATGCAACAAATGCCGTTAACATCAATGTAAACGAAGAGTTTGTTTTACCGCCGATGTCATAGAGTTGTTAAATTTCGAATCAAATTAAAAATAGTGAACCATTTTCAATAATACTTGTTTTCCGAGAACTTTTGAGATACTGATGTTGTCCATAATGTTGATTTATTTTTAGTATGATTCGTGATGTTTTACGTCATGAAATATTTGTTTTTTTGTCCAGAAAAACACTGATTCAGACTGATTACCTTATATTTTCAATTGAAATATCTAATATCATATATAATAATACTAATTCACTCCGTGTACTGCAATTAACCTATTGTTTCTGGTAACTATTCATTTGCAGCTACGAGAATAATTGTATAATTATTTTGTGAAGTAAAAAACCATTTGACATGAGCAGAATTTTTTCTGACGTCAAATTAATGTTTTCGTTAGATTATGGATCAATCTAGCAATTACGTCTGATTTTTCATACCTCAAAGTTCCATTAGAAATGTTTCAAACTTCTTCATCAAACTGCCAATTGAATCATTAATAAATGACGTAAATAAAGATGACCCGACACATATTTGCCCCAAGCTTCTTCAACCAGTTCCTTGTAATGTCCATAGTTTTGATTTTGGAACCAGTAATAACCATACAATGAAGATATATTAATATGATAATAATAATGCCGACCTAATGGGAAGTAAATTGGGATGTGCAAAAAATATAGTGGAATTTTCCTAGATGGCGACCTTGATGTCTTGGCAATTCCATCTTCCTAAAACATTCTACAGAAGAACCGTAATCACATTCAGACGATGGGAATTTCTGCTTAAATTAGTTGGTTTCAATCGAATTTGGAATTCCTTCTAGCCCACCACCTTTCAATATTTCGCATCTACACTATGACGAATCAGTTATTTCGTCTCATTTTGAGACGAAATTACGTCCTCATTAGTTTCAAAGTATGAATGTTCAGAAATGCCAATTTCAAACCATCACCTGCTGGTGTCAGGTGTGTTGGTCAGTTGCCATCTCGACTTGTCATTTTCTTTGAGATTGCAACCAATGAACGGAGTTGTTATCGACCGGAGATTTCAGGTAGGTGCCTGAAAGATTTGACAGTTCGTTGGTTTTATTGATCTTCTGGTCGCTGATTCCATGAATAATTAGGAGGATCTTATAATAAAACTTTGCGTTTGTCCGTGAATATGCCCGTCATCATGAAACAACGGATATAAAAACCAATATTTTTTCTTTATTCAGTCAACAGTTTTCTCAGTCCTGAAAGGCGAAAGACCTTTCGGATTCAATACCAATAGGTATACTCCATTCACTTTCATGAATTATACCAGTTGGACAAGATTTAGGTTTATCATGTTTTTTCAGTTAAAACTGACGCAGGTTGACACTCGTGAAATATCGGCTGACGGATCCAGGCTTGCCATGTCCCCCCTCCCCTCTTGTAACACATAATTGACAATAATCCCTTTATATTATTTCGATCGATCCCTAATATTTTCAATAAAAAATTTCATTTTAAGTCTTTAAGGGACAGTATCACCTTTTGAATCGTGGTAAATCTCCATTCAAAAGTGGTCTCTTTATTTCACGAGTAAGTACCCTAATTTACGACGTAGAGACTTGATTTTTTTTAATTGAAGTTGAAGAACGTCTCGAGGGCAAATAGTTTTTTTTTTTTCGATTTAATTAGTTTTTCAATTGAAAAAACCAGGGATATCGTTAGATCTGGGGTTATTGAATATGCTTTTCGTTTTTCATGAGTACAAGCTATATTTTCGAAATAATCATCATAAAAATCTTTGTAGTTTATAGAAGATTAAATTGTCAAGGGCAAATAGTTGAGATTTTTTCGATTTAACTAGTTTTTCAATTAAAAAAACAGGTTCAACTTCAGCGTTTCGGAAACTACACTTAATGATTTTTTTCCGACGGTTATTCATCATTTTTTGGAAAAAATCACAACTATTTGCTCTCGGCAATTTAATCTTCTATAAACTACAAACATTTTCATGATTATTATTTCAAAAATATAGCTTGTACTCATGAAAAACGAAAAACATATTCAATAACCCCATATCTAACGATTACCCTGTTTTTAATTGAAAAACTAATTAAATCGAAAAAAAAGAAAACTATTTACCCTCGGGACGTTCTTCAACTTCAATAAAGAAAAAATCAAGTCTCTACGTGGTAACTTAGGGTACTTACTCGTGAAATAAAGAGACCACTTTTGAATGGAGATTTACCACGATTCAAAAGGTGATACTGCCCCTTAACTCCTACTATGTTAGTAGAAATTCACGGTGCCTCCCCTTGAAACAATTCATGGCCCTCCCTAAAAAATTCATGGCCCCTCCCGGAAAAAATTCATGGCTTCCCCCTGAAAAACTGTCTGAATTTGCCAGTGTCTCAGAGACGTTGCCAATTTCAATTTATACTCTCAATAGGGCCAATTCTGTGAACAACTGTTAAATTTTAAAGCATGGTTAAAAAATAAACTATCCGCTAACTTCATTTCACTATTCTGTATGCTTCATTAGCTTTGAAATATTAACATAATATAATCATAACGCTTAGAAACTAAAAATGCCGAAGGTAGTTTCGAAGAAGCAGAGACAAAGTATCAGTAATTGAAATCAATTCTGATAATAACCCTGACAATTTGGAATCAATAATTTATCACAAGATATCCAATTTTTGCGACGTATGTGAGGGAAAACCATGTTTTTATACCTAAAATATTTCCAGTATAAACAGATAAAAAAGTTTCTTCAACAGTCGCCAGGTTTAAGTAATTATTGAATTCAAACAATATTTTCTCAAATTTATTATTTTCCAAAAGTAAATAAACATTTTGAAAAATAAGTAATTACTACGACTTCTATGTAGAAAGGACAACGTTGCGTTTGTATCTGACAGAAGAATGTCTATAACCTAACATTTTCAAGATATACATGGCGAAATGTGTCAGAATTATTAATGAGATCGAGGAGGCCAACTACACGATGGACAAAAATGAACAAGTGTACGAAAACAAATTTGAAAGGATGTAGCCAAACAAGATGATTGGCTAAAAATCAGGATGTAAATGCCTTGGTCAACAATTTAACGGGAGTTGTGAAGGCTCTGGAAGAAATCAAAGAATCCTCACAAGTCGCAGCATCCAAGTATGAAGCTGGACATTTGCTTCATGCTGTGATGGATTTTAGATTAATCCTGAACCTAACAATTTGGGATAATATTCTACGAGAGATGAACAAGATCAACGTGGAAATTCAGCAAGGGGATATGATAATTTCACGTTCATTATCGTTGATGCAAGGTCTTATGAAGATCTTGCAAGGAATGAGAGAAAAACCTATTGAAAACTGGATCTCGGAAGCTTCTTCTTTCAGAAGAATTGGATGTGGAGCCAGTTCTTAGAAATAAACTTGTTTTCAAGAAGAAGAAGCAGGTCGACGAAATGTGCGAGGATGAGTCAAGAACGCTAGATCTAGTCGGTTTATTCTCGAAGGAAATTAAGATTGTTTTCGACAGATTAGTCGGAAATCAGAAAAAGATTAGAAATTGCAGAAAGTCTGCATACGAATCTCGCATTCCTCAATCGCCATGCCTTTTTTAACATGCAAAAAGAGGATCTGCAGAAAAATGGGACCCTTTTAGCGCAAAAATATTGAAGAGACTTGAATGCAGTTGATTTCTGTTAGGAACTAGCGGTTTTCAAAGAGCTGGTTCCTGAAATAAGTGAAAGATCAAATTCATTGGCCAGCTTCAAATTCGCAAGATTTGTAAGAAGCTTTCCCTAATGTCAGTATAGCTTTAAGAATATACTGCTCATTACCTACCACGTCTAAAAGATGTGAACGCAGTTTCAGCAAATTGAAAATAATAAAAAATAATTCGAGTTCCTTAATGAGTCATGACGTCGCTCTGATCCATCTTAGCTATAGAAAACAAAACTGCTTCCGAAACTGATTTCGAGGAGCTGGTAGATGCGTTCGCAGAAAGGAAATCGCGTCGCGTGAATCTGTGAAGAATAAAATCCAATTTCTTTCCTTGTGATATTTTTATTATTATTGGTATTTATTTTTATTATTCATTTGTATTATTTATTTTCGTTATTTTTCATTAATTCATTTCATATCTTACACAAATGGCGGTTGGAGGTATGGCGTCATCATGAATTTTTGCCCTGGTCAGAAAAAGTCGTAGATCCGGGCCTGCTTGAGTTAACCCGCCGAACGCAGTGAGGCTGGTAATTGAAAGTGAATCATGAAAAGTCAATTCTCTTTTGAATGAAATAAAATGAAATAGAACTTTGCGATGACCCTGTCAGTCGAAAAGTGACGTTTTAATTGTAATTTTGGAAATAAACAATTATGTTAGGTACCTTCCATACCAATGAAACACATGCTTCCTTCGATATTTTTTTAACAATACCCAACAAGTTCTGACGTCAATATATTGCCTTCGTTATAATTAATTGAAGAGATCTGTGGTAATCGGCTTCATTCATCTCAACTTTATGAATCCCAGATTATAAATCTTCTCCGATTCCCAATGTTTTTATTAATCCCTCGCCAACCTTCACCTTCTCTCTGTCGGTGTTGCCTACAATTATTATATGCAAGAAAATAATTCAGCAGCCTTGGGTATGTTTTCGATGATGTAGGTCACATCTTCTATATTCAATGATGGTCTCCTTCGGAAAATTTCCGATTTTCAAAGGACACGATGGTTAATTAATAATATACCTAATATACGGAGTGTAACAGCCAAATGGAATAAATTCGATAACGAATAAATGAGGAGGTGTTGGGAAAAACGCTCGGACACGTCGATTTGTAATTTTAAATGCGCATATTTTTCAAGAAAATAATATTATATAGGGTGTTCCATGTGACCGTGGCCAATATCAACTTTCTCATTTCAAATGCAACGCCCTGTATATTATTTATTTTTTGGATTCTTCAGAGAATTCTAGACACAATTCATGCACAATGTTTTAAATAAAAATTATTTTATTTCACAACTTCGGTACATTACACTTAAAACCTAATGAGTTATACTGATTATTTCTTAATTATTAAAAAAAAACATCAATGTCAATGTAGGAAATGTTCAAAATATGTTTTTGTTTTTTTCAATTTCTTCTCAGTAATAGTTTTTGCTTACTTTCTTCATATCAAGAGGTAAATGGGAAATAAGTATTGAGTGTGATGTATCGAATTTGTGAAATAAAATAATTTTCATTTAAAATGTTAATTTTTGTAAAAAATCTGAAAACACTCAATATTTCCGAAAAAGTTGAAGATAGGTATAGGACATTGTACATGAATTATGTCTAGAATTTTCTGAAGAATCCAAAAAATAAATAATATACAGGGGGTTGCATTTGAAATAAGAAAGTTGGTATTGGCCACGGTCGCATGGAACACCCTATATAATTTTATTTTCTTGAAAACTATGCGCATTTAAATTTACAAATCGACGTGTCCGAGCTTTTTCCTAACGCCCCCTCATTTATTCGTTATCGAATTTATTCCATTTGGCTGTTACACTCTGTATATATGTACTCCATTCACTTTTAAAGTATCCCGGCGGTTGTTCAAGATTTAGGTTTATCAAGTTTTTTTTACTTAAAACTGATGCTGGTTGGTACTCGTGGAATGACAAATCATTCTCAAAGATAATGCTAATTTCTATTTACACTTTTTTACCTTTGTGAATGGAGATAGTTCTTTCAAGGTTTAACTGTAACAAAGGTTTCGTAGTGCATACTACTACATTTTTATACTGGGGTATTTCAAGTTGTGCAGAATGGTATTTAAATATCTTCTGTAGGCTTATTTCTTGAGATTTTTTAGAAGTGGAGAACTCCATGGGTCGGTCTGTTCGTTAAGAAGTTTTTCTGTTTGGTTATTCGAGTACTTTTATTTTTTTTCGAATGAACTATCACAAAGTGGCGGACTATTCTGTCCGTTATTTTTCTTTTAAACTTCAACACTCGATTCTTGATATCCGCACAAGAAAATGGTGTAACAGAATCTTCCCACCATGTTTATATACGTGAAATATTTCCTGTATTAACAGAGAAAAAAGTTTCTTCCATATTCGCGAGGTCTTGCCGATGAAGCACTCATGGTATACCGCATCTGGCCCTGCCCCCTTGGTCGCCAGACCTCAATCCAATTGAACACGCTTGGGATCAGCTACAGAGAGCTTTATATCCTCATTAACCCCCTCTACATATACTTCAAAAACCCATATGGCTCTTATCGCAATTTTGGAGAGAAATTAATCAAGGCTACTTCAACAATCTGTTCGAAAGTATGCAAAAGGCGTTGCCAGGCTGTGGTTTATGACGTTTATGTTCGAGAAGGTTATTCTTTCTATTGAACTATAATTTAAGAATTTTGATATGAAGTTTAACTTCTGTGAAATAAATATGAGAAATCATTTGCAATCGGTATTCAGACGGATTTTGAATTTCGACTCCCGCTCGAAGTGAAAACTTTTTCCGAAATTCAAAATACGTCTGAATACTGATTAAGAATGATTTCTTCATTTCAAGAGTTTGTACGACAAACATTCTAAGAAAAAAGCTTTAAAAAAAAATATGACAAATTTCTTTTCATCGTCAAGGCTCAAAGAGATTTTGACAAAAACTGGACATACTCATATTTACCAGGGTAAAATACCTTATTATTTTTTGGTTGTCTATACTGATCTTCAATATTCGAATCCACAAGAGAAATCTCGAATACATTAGGCATCCATGATTTGAAATCAATCTCAACTTGAATCTCCTTAATTTTTTTTCATTACAAAAAAATGGAAATGTGAAAAAGAGGCCAGATTACCACTTCAATATTAGAATATGTCTCAAAACTTCATTGCTAAAACAATCTCTCAGAATCTGAAGAAATTGAAATAGTACTCTCCAAATGATTCTTGAATACGAAATTTTGGCTTCTGGAAACTGAGAATCAAGCACCAATTAATTTTCTTACGGAATTCATACTGTTACAATAATCAGAAATCGAATACTTTTTTAATTTCACCCATTTAGTCGCATCTCTTTCGAAGTTAGGAATTCCAATCAAAGAAAATTGTCATACATTATTCTATTCTATATTAAGTCGTGCAATCAACTCTTATACAGGGTGTTTCTGAATTCATGCGGAAAATTTCAGGACGTGATTGCTCGTATGAAATTAAGGTGGGTCTTTTCTATAACAAAATTTCCTCAGCCCACCTCTTTCTGAGATTTCATTTTTTTTTTCTAAAATTTCATTTGAGCTAGAACATTGAAATTCTGTTATTTTCCTGCACAAGCAAAGGATTGAACAAGTGTATTAGGTATTTCAATATTCCTGCTACATATGCGGGGTTGAAATTAGCAATTAACCCTTACGTTATTTCATATCAAAATATTCTTTTCGAGATGAAGTTTCATGAAATAAAATTATAACTTGAAATTCTTGTTTCATTTGAAACAACATTTGATTCTAACATTTTTTTCCCAAAACCAATAACTGAAGAGAAAATCAAAACTCTCGGAAAGGAATGGGCTGAGGAAGTTTTGTTGTAGGAAAGGCCCTCCTTAATTTCATACGATCAATCAACTCCCCAATTTTTTCGCATGAATTCAGAAAGACCCTTTAGATCCAACATGCCATTACCGGGATACATACAACCAAGGAAATGACGCGAAGTTTGGCAAAAAAATTGTGCAGTTTTTGTACCTTCGCCCTTGGCATCCAATTTCTCTCAGGAAATCTTGATTATTAACTTCGGAATACCATGTTATGTTGATTAGTTTAATTTTAAAACTCCATTAATATAACGAGCGTTCATCGACTTGTGAAAGTGGGCTCAGTTTCAAGTTCACCAAACCTTCTAATGTCACTGACAGTATTAATTAATTTGCTACAAGTTAATATATAGAGTTGGGTGAAATATGGAAAAATACAATATTATTGATGCACAACGCATCTATCATATTTCCAGTTGTTATTTAGAATTCTTACATACTAGGGGTCGGTATATTCATCCTATCTATAAAGTGTCTAATAATTAACCGTTTGTCAAATTTATCCACTACCTGTAACTATTTTGGGTATATTCACCATCATTTATCTCCTCGGTAGTTATGAAGCTGAAAACGATGACAAAATGTCAGTAAAATTGGATGACAAGATAACACTATGCAAGTCCATAGTATAAGAGAGAGGATGAATGAATCTAATTATTAAATTGGTATTTTTGGAACTTTAACTGTAAGATTGATTTGACGGAATGTCTGATCCCTAATCATCCCATAGGTTTATGTTATCCCTTTGTTGCTCTATAAGTAAAAATTCTCCGGCTATCAACTGACCTGGAAAGGATGCGATGGAGAATTCGTGCCCATTGAAGATCTCAATTAATAAGGTTATTCTCAAAAATTCGTAGAGAGATAGATAATCTTATGAAGAGAGCAGAAATCCCTAGAGGAGTACCAATCCTTTGATTCTAGGATGAATATTTTTTCCAATTTATCTGAAAAATGTCCTGAACGATCTGATAATACTTCTTCTTAGATTTATGCATTCCTCATGAGGTTAGCAATATCCCTACAAGTTTTTGAGTTCACTATCCATTTCCAAGTAATAACTGCTCAACAAAACATAACAAAATTCGTCCAGATCACCCAAAATTCCTCGTAATTGAAATTTTAGGTTATATCCTAAAAGGTTCTGTCAGATGAGGCCCTACTTACAGCTCCGACTGACCTCTAGATTTATCCACTTGCTAAGACAAACTTACCAATCACCCTCCCCTACTGAGAGATGAAATAGTATATTCTAAAACTAGTTGCAGAATGGGCTCCTATTCCAATACGAATGCGAAATTCGTCCTCGTCGCTCGTTTTCGAACGCATGAGTATTGGAATTGCATTCTGCAACGAGTATTCGACGATATTTTCTCTATTTCACTCAAATTTTGTGAAATTCAATGAAAAAATTCAAATAATAGGCCCTAGTGACTTTCATATTGTATCTTGGCAGTTGGTAGTTTTACGATAATTGACATTTCCAAATTGACGTCTGCTGAAATTTAAAAGGATCGGAAGCCATTGCTGACAACCACAAAACGAAAAATGTAACTGAAAACGATGCTGTAATGAATTCATTACAGCACTGTTTTTAGAACTGTAATGAACTCATTACGATACTGAAATAGAGAAAGACGTTTACGAACCGCATTCCTGTCAGTACATAGCTTAGATGTACATGAATACTAGCCCCAAGTTTAGAGGAAATAATTGGTGCAACAGGAAATAAATCACTTTCCATCAGAAAAATAGATAAATTTATTCACTTCATACTTATGAGAATAATAATTTCAATAAAATCCTTTTGAAAGTACAAAATCCCTTTCAATAAACCAAATCTCTTCGAATATACAAAATGCTCGTGCTTGTTCACATTCATCAATAAATGTCATAATTCCTACAAGCATATTGATCGTCTAGAACTAATACGATATTTCAGAAACACCAAGAGAAAACACCTAACGGTTTAAGGGACAGTATCACCTTTTGAATCGTGGTAAATCTCCATTCAAAAGTGGTCTCTTTATTTCACGAGTAAGTACCCTAATTTACGACGTAGAGACTTGATTTTTTTTTAATTGAAGTTGAAGAACGTACCGACGGCAAATAGTTTTTTTTTTCGATTTAATTAGTTTTTCAATCAGAAAAACCAGGGTAATCGTTAGATCTGGGGTTATTGAATATGTTTTTCGTTTTTCATGAGTACAAGCTATATTTTTGAAATAATAATCATGAAAATTTTTGTAGTTTATAGAAGATTAAATTGCCGAGGGCAAATAGTTGCGATTTTTTCGATTTAATTAGTTTTTCAATTTAAAAATAACAGGTTGAACTTCGGCGTTTTGGGAACTACACTCAATGATTTTTTTCCGACGGTTATTCATCATTTTTTGGAAAAAATTGCAACAATTTGCCCTTGGCAATTTGATCTTCTATCTTCTACAAAAATTTTCATGACTATTATTTCAAAAATATAGCTTGTACTCATGAAAAACGAAAAACATATTCAATAATCCCAGATCTAACGATTACCCTGTTTTTTTAATTGAAAAACTAATTAAATCGGAGAAAAGAAAACTATTTGCCCTCGGGACGTTCTTCAACTACAATTTCAAAAAAATCAAGTCTCTACGTCGTAACTTAGGGTTCTTACTCGTGAAATATAGAGACCACTTTTGAATGGAGATTTACCACGATTCGAAAGGTGATACTGCCCCTTAAGAACCGGTGACCGACCAGTCCACTTTATGAATCCTCTACATCCAATCCATCAATTTGTAAAACCTAACCAATCCATCAATTTGTGACCTAACCTGTCATTCTTGGAGAGGAGCTCAATCTTGTTGAAACCAAAAGTTTCATGAAATGCATAGTTTGGTTTCTCAGTGAATCTGAACATTTGTCACCATTCAAGTTTCCTTGTATGAAAATTGGGCCTTTATGCTTATTTTAAATACCAATCTCGTTCAAAGCTGGCAAATATAGAGGATGTCCCATTTAAATTTATCCGGTCTCCCCTATAACAAAAAATATCTTGAACCATTTACTTGGTACCATGTTTTATCTCTACCCTGTAGGTATGCACTGATTTCCTCAGTCGATAGTCTACCGATCGATCGACTACTGATCGTTCGTTAATCGAATATCAATTCATGCCTGGATTGCGAATATGTTGGTGTTTCAGAAAAGAAGAAGAAAAAAGTACATTCAACTCATTGTTATTAAGACGTTTCAATAGGATAATATCAATACTCATTCAAAATTGAATTGGAATCATATAATTTTGCATGTTAATTTAACGGCATATAAAATTATGTAGATTGTATTCTCAAGGAGTTATACTAATCGAAATTCGATTTCATGAATGAGATCGATAAACAAGTTTATATCTCCCTGTCTGAACTTTCACAGAAAGATACATTTGCTCTCGTTGGGAAAAATACCAGACAGCCCAATTTTCAATTTTCTGGGTGGCCATAGTGCCCATAGTGAACGATTACTTCGAGTAATGCGGCAAAAACCGTAGAGTGATGTTCTGAATGAAGGTTTATTTCAATACGGATGCGAATTCCTCACATATTCCGCGGAATATTAAAATCATCTTTTATAGGTACCCATGACATTTTTTGGAGACCAATTCCGGAATGTTGCATCGAATTTCTGGAGGGTGTGACAAGTTTGAGCGGTAAAAAAGCGGACAACTTCGTGCTGAGCTTTGAACAGGAAGAATTCCGGAGTTGGAGTACAATCCAGTAGAAGAAAAGAAATGGAAAAATTTCATATAGCCCTTGCTTGAGTAGAAAGAGCGCTCAACAATAATGATTAGAATAGAAATTAAAGAAGCAGAAGAAGTATCTGCCATTTCGTCTGTATAAAGGATTGTTACATGTAATTTTTAGTAATGAATTGTTATTTGTTGGAAATTTGTTTCGTCCTATATCTTCGCAACGAAGCGCTTTTTGAAAAATGATCGAAGAATAAAATATTCTTAAAATAGTTCAAGGAATTACCTCTTTTTGCCGCATGTTTACACAACACCCCGTATATTCAATTACTATCACAATTCGATAGAGAATAAAATTTCTCTTATTAATTAGCGAAAATATCTTGGTAATTCCTTTGAAATAAGAAAAGTAACAACATTTGAAATCGAAAACAAGCCTAATTCTCCAAAAACATTTTTGAAGACAAGCTTTTATAACAACACTCATCCGCCATTTTGAAGCCGCCATCTTGAATTCCTCAATTTTGAAGAATCGTAATTTCCGACCCAGAAAACCCCCATATACCAATTTTGAATAGAATGGAATCATAATTACAAAACTCGTCCGCTATACAGGGTGTCCCCAAGTTCGAGTGCCTATTAGACGTTTCTGGAGAACTGGACATATTTGAAATCTGAAAATTTGGATTATGATTTAATTACAGACAGACAGACACCGGGACAGGTGAAACTAAATAAAAGCATATAAAAAAAGAGAAAAGCCAAACATATTTACTTAGAACAATGAGAATTCATGATCCTAATAGTATGTTAATCTCTCAATGCTGATAGGATAAGTACTCTTTGGTTACAATTTAGTTAGCCCAATCTGTGAAAATTTTCTGAACAAATCGAATATTTTGAAAAAAATGCATTGAAATAATGGAGTACTACCTATCAATTTATTTCCAACTACCGGAATGAATATTGCTTCTGCTTCCTGAAAAGGTAATCAAATTTGCATCGTGATTGGCAACCAATGCCACCAACTCTTTGTGATTTCCGCAATTAAACGAATGACTATTGACGTGATAAACAAATTCTGAGTTCATTGAACAAGATTTTCTCGAACTAAATTACTTTACACTAGTGTACAAAATTAGTATAATTTTTGGTGCTATCCAAGATGATTACAATCATTTTCAAACATACATTTAGTCGTGTAGACGAGATCGTAAAAAATACACTGCGCAAAAAAATTAACGCACATTCTGAAAATCTCAATTTCAATGAAAGTTAACTCTACATTGACTTTATAACTTATTTTTTATGTTCTCTCGGGAAGGTTTTGAACGAAACAAGACACATTAAATGGAAGAAAAATTCAGGATTTCACCGAATCTTATGTGAAAGAAGAGAAATGAACAATTTTCAAAATACTGAAATGCTGATAAGTGATTTAATACTTGGTATTTCCACCCCTTGCGTTAATTACAGCTTGGCAACAGCGGTTCATACTCAAAATGAGTGATCTTAAAATGTTCTGATCTAATCCTTCCCAGATTTCTCCGAGTTGGATTCCTAAGTCATTTAGAGTAGCTGGATAATTTTCTGAACTTCTCAGCCTTCTATTGAGGTTGTCCCAAACCTGCTCAATCGGATTGAGATCTGGACTTCTTCATTTGAGATACTTCAACCTCTTCAAGGTACTCCTGAACGATGCGCGCACGATGGGGTCTGGCATTATCGTCCATAAAAATGAAATTTTCACCAATGTATGGGGAAAATGGCACTACATGCTCTTCAAGAATGTTCCTTATATACTTATCAGCATTCATAGCTCAATTATCAACGACCACTAGGTCTGTGCGAGCAGTCAAAGATATTCCACCCCATACCATAATCGATCCTCCCCCGAAACCAGTAGTATTCAGGAAATTGCACTGAGCATATCTTTCATGTGGACGTCTGTATACAAGGGGACGTCGATCACAATGGTAGAGGCAGAATCTAGACTCATCTGTGAAGAGAACTCTTTCCCAATCGGCCTCTTCCCAATGGATATGCTCTCTCGCAAAATCCAAACGCGCCCTTCGATGGGCTGGGGTAAGAGCTGGGCCTCTTGCCGCGACACGAGGCCTTAAATCATATTCTCTGAGGCGATTTCTTATTGTCTGAGTGCTAATTTGCACCTCATGAGTTTGCTCAAGCTGATTTTGAAGGAGGCGAGCGGTTGTAAACCGTTGTCTCAACGAAGAAACTCTCAAGTAACGTTCTTGAATGGCAGTTGTTACCCGTGGTCTACCCAGTCGCATTTTTCCGTTCCCTATACAGTCAGCGCGACTGGGCCCTTATTCTCGGCGAGTGATCTTTCGGTGCGTATACGTTCTCTGTGTTATTTTGTATGGCAAACGTATACGCACCAAAATATCACTCGCCGAGAATACGGGCCCAGGTCGCTCTCACCGTATAGGAAACGGAATGCACGATGGAACACTCCGTTTCCTAGCATATATGCGCGATGTGCTCACTGCCCTAGTCTTCTGGGTGCCGATGGGACAAATTGCAAATTATTAATAAAGTTTTCTTACTTTCTGTATAGCTTTATTAGGTAGAGTCTACCACATTTTTTCTCTGAGAACATTTTTGTAGTCGCGGTTTTCTCTCGTATCCTTGAATCAAACATACTCTTATTTGTAAAATGCAATCATAAAAACAATCTGGGAGAAATGAGAAAACATGATTGTCTAACAACATAAATATGACTGAAAATCGCATTTTTTCAAAGTATTAATACCCTCCTGAATTTTTCAGAATCGGTTGATACAACCATATGAAGTATACGAAACAGCAATTGTCCGACAAAAAATTTGGCGATTTTCTTGTCAGACAAATGGAAAACGAAGATGTTTTGGGATGAAAAAATTATGAATAATGTCTTTTTTCTCTTATTTTCTCTCCACCTTGAAAATACAATGTAGGGCACCAGTTGTCTGACAAAAAAAATGTGGCGTTCATTCAAAAATTAAAGAATTCACTGCTCTAATTTGGTTATGAATAGACTTTATCCATTTATCGGATATAACTTTCCCCATGTTACAAATAAACATTTGTTTTTTTGAGGACCATTTAAGAAGGATGTGCTGAATTACTATCATCCAGCTGACCGACTAATAAAGTTCGGCAATTTCAGATGTTGGTTGTTGACGATCATATAATATGATGGAGTGTTTTTTGTGCAAACATTTAAAATATATCCGTGGCTTTGAAACAAAAAAGGAGGAAGTGTCATCCTTTAACTGTGCAAAATATTCTTGGCATCAAGAGAAATATGAAGATTTCATTTTACCTGACGATTGGTGTGATACTTTTACTGGATACCATTCGTCTTGTTACAACGAATATAATGTGAGGAAGGAGTATTTTAATTGTTTTTTATTAGATTTGAATAAAAATGTCAGTAAACAATTTGAATTATAAACTTTCAATCAAAATCAATAGTTTCTTTTCAATAATAAACGATAAAAGATTCTGAAACAAAACCATTATATTCAACTAGACTAAGGATTTGCCGCATTTTATGTGGTGTACAGTTGTTTTCTCTATATGAAACGAATCTCTCTAAAATATAAATTCATTCTTGTCCGACAAATATTAATGAATTTAAAAACTCAAAAAAATCGTCGATTTTCATCTGTCGGACAAGAAAAACGCCACATGTTTTCTCATTGTTTTTATGATTGCATTTCACAAAAAAAGAATACGTACGATTAAAAAAAAATGAAAATATGGTCGACTTACTAGAGGTTTGCTGAAAAAAAACCGGGACTACAAAGATGTTCACAGAGGAAAAATGTGGAAGACTCTACCTAATACCCTATACAGAAAGTTAGAAAACTTTATTAATAATTTGCAATTTGTCCCATCGGCACCCAGAAGACTAGGGCAGTGAGCACATCGCGCATAACGTATGGTCCTAAAGTTTTGGGAAAAATTTAAAAAGCATATAACTCTGACTTAAATAATCTTATATTTCTATCAAATTATTCAACAATTCAATTTAAATATCCTTATTATAAATCAAAATTCAAATAACAGACAAGGGACCATTATTTTCGATTTGCCTTATAATTCCCCTGACACATTGCTTCTCAATCAGACCAGGTGAAATTTTTCCCAAAACTTTAGGACCATACGTTATCTGCTAGGAAACGGAGTGTTCCTTCGTGCATTCCGTTTCCTATACGGTGAGAGCGACCTGTCGCGCTGACTGTATAGGGAACGGAAAAATGCTACCCTGTCCTGGTCTTCGGACATTCATACCTGTCTCCCTGAATCGCTGCAACATTCTGGACACAGTGATACACTTGTATGGGAAACTCCAAACCTTTCTGCAATTCTTGTGTATGTCCACCCTTCTTCTCGTAAAACTACCGCTTGGGCACATTCCTCTTGGGTCAAATTGCTTGTTTCGGGTTGCATAGCGATCGAGTGTAGAAAATCAAACGAAAGAAAAACTATTGATCACTAGAATTGATCGAGAACAACTGATTTTAGAATGGAGCCAATACATTCAAAATCTGATAATATCATCTTTTTTTATTCCTGCTGGGAGAAAACATCTGTATTGAAGAAAAATTATGAAAGTGGATAACATATGCATGCATAATTCTGATAAAAATAATTATCCTTGAGAACACCTTCAGTTGTAGAATAAATTTGAGATTTCCATAATGTGCGTTAATTTTTTTGCGCAGTGTATATTCGCCTTATGATATTTACCCTGTTTTCGAAGCATAAGAGCCATTTTTGAAGAGCTTGTTTGGTGCTCCTTTTAAATATCTTGTGGAATTGGATATCATTCTTTCAATGTACTCGATTTAAATGAATTTGAGTGAAAAAAATTCCATAAATATCAAATATAGTCATTTTTCACATGACTACAGCGGAAAAATATACTGCATTTCATCAATCTGGTCGCCTTTTTTCTGAAGTTTGGTTCTTTGCATATGCTTCATGAATGTTCTTATTTTGAAATGAAGTCAGTTTATCAACGGCTTCGGTTTGAAACGAGTTTTCTGAAAATGCCAAGACGTAAATCAACAAACTCTGAGGCTAATAGGGCTATCGGAATGCTACAGGGTGGTCTAACTCAGGTTGTTGTAGCGGAAAGGCTCCAAGTTAGCCAAAGTGTGATATCTGGACTTTGGAATAGGTTCAGGGAGACAGGTTCCGTGTTGGAAAGACCAAGGCTTGGTGGGCGACGAAAATCAACACCTGCTCAGGATAGTTTCATCACCGTTTCGGCGAGAAGAAACCCTACATCTACGTGTAGAATGCTACGGAACACTCTTCAAAATGCAGATGGGGTCCAAGTTTCTATCGAAACCATCAGACGACGTTTGAGAGAGGTGAATCTAGGTTCTAGACGTCCATTGAGAGGAGTTCCATCAACACGTGACCATAAGCGTCAAAGACTGGAATGGGCAAGGCAACATATCAATTGGAACGATCAATGGCGTAGTGTTCTTTTCACTGATGAATCCAGATATGGACGATTTTCAGATTCTCGAAGAATAAGGGTATGGACAATCCCACGCATACCCCGTAGTGGTCGCTATGTCCAAGAAGTCCATCCATTCCGAGGGGGTAGTGTTATGGTATGGACCGAGATATGTTTCAACGGGCGCACAGATCTACACATTTGTCCGGGGAATATGACCGCCTTACACTATAGGGAGCATGTCATTGACAATGTTGTGCCAAATTTTCACGTTACTATTAGTGAAACTTTTCAATTTCTAGACGAGAACGCTAGACCGCGCCGTGCAGCCTTAGTTGAGAATGCGCGCGAGGAGCTTGGTATTCCACATTAGATAATCATCAACCTACCCCAGAATCCATAAACGATCTGAGACAGCTTCTGCCCCGCTTATGGAACCAAATTCCTCAAGAAATGTTCAACAACCTAGTGTGTAGTATGCAAAGAAGATGTCAAGCCGTTATTGATGCCCGTGGAGGCCATACATTGTATTGATAGTCTTAAAATTCTTGAATTCTCTGGGAATAAAATTTCGTTATTTTACTCGATTTTTCTTAACCACCCTGTATAAGCTACTGACCTTCAGGCTGAAATTAATTTGCAACTTGAAATCATATTAATATGAATTTTCATCACAAAAATCTTATTTTAACTATATTTTTTTGCAATTTAATTCAATATCCCTAACTCATGTGGAGCAGTTTATTTTTCTAGCTATCTTTTAAATTTTTCAAGCTACCCTCGAAATTTTTACCAGAGTGCTCTACCAGAACCATACAATATTCTGGCGAATTACAACAAAAAAATTCCCAATAATTCTGTAAAAAAAACCGGGATAACAGACGATTTTTTGACGACAGCCCCACATATTTTTCAGCTGTCAACTGTCTGCCAACAAGGTGAACCTACTTACAGGGTGCATAAACGCTGACTTCACGTGTCAGCGATTCAAGTGACCCATTTTTCGTTGTGGAATTTGCTGTTTTCTATATTGTGTATAAGGCTCCATCTGCTGAAATATTGAATGAAATTTGAAATGAAAATTTTTCCTGAATCAAAATTTTTGAATCATATCCGTAGTTGATAGAGTCGAAATGTTTGAACTGTAGTGATTTTTTGGTGAAAAGAAGGTGAATAAATTTATATAATGACCAAGAAATGAAAAAAAAATTTAATTGAATTTCGACTATGTACCTCAATTTCTGCCATGACGTAATTTTCTATTGAAATAATTGATATGGTATCGAGAGTCGAAAATAAACACGAAATCAAAACAACTCGATTAAAAATTATGTTCAACCATCTAGAAAATTTGAATTTTTCCTTGTTTACAACTTGTTCGACATTATCAATTCGAAAAACAATCGCAGAAAACCCTAATGGAGTTGTCAATACAAATTTGATAAACATGAGAATTCTTGGTGATCACTGTTTGTCAATGTCGATGAACAATGAAATGATTCTATCACATTTAAATGTGATTTTTTTCAATTTTTAAATGATGTCTTGAATTGGAGAAAGCGAATTTACCTACTAAGTGAAAGAACGTCAATGCTTGAGACCCATTTTCGGAATCGGTGTACATTAAATTTTGGACACCTGTATGAATTAACAATCATTCCTCGTTGCCCAATCTTCAGCTGGTAGCATTACCGACATAGCTGTCCTTACTCATTAGATGAAACTCGTCAATTGGGAGCAAATTTCAATAAGTGACATTCATAGCGTGAATGCAGAAAACGAATATTTCAGCTCAAGTGTGTCAGCTGTTCCAATTCACTCGTTCAATGTACATTAAATATGAAATAATTCAATATCGTAAAATGCAAACAAGCCGTGAAGTAAATCGAAAGTGAATTCTCGGTTATCAAATTCAGTTCTCTAGACAGTATTGCAATTTAATATATTATACATAGGATGTGTAGTAATAAACGCCTCTGGCTCCTAATCACCTCATTCATCTTTTTTCCTTTGTCCTATTTTCTCTTTCGACCATGATATTTGTGGTAGTTTCCCTGAGTGGTTACACAAATTTAAATATTACGGTGAGCAACAAATAAAACTATTACTATTCTCTGTGATAAATGAATATGCAATGGCAATAAATCAATCATCATTGGTGCTGATTTTCTCAACGATGGACAACAATGAGAAAATTAGTAAACCGAGGAGCAATAAAACATTGCTATGTTTTATTGAACCATCTATTCTCATAAACAGCTTAATTACAATATGAACAGTTTTGTGAATGAAATTGGGTTTATTGAAACAGATATTGAGACATGGAATGTGTGAATTTAGTTAATTAAGGAACTACACTGTAACGTCTGTAACTTACTAGCGGATCTAAAGAGTTTTTCCGGAGAAGGCCATGAAAATTTTCCACCAAGTGTACTTAGTGAGTCCTATTTATATATTAGGTAAATAAAAAATGATGTCGATGCCTCATCGTTTTAGTGTGTTTTTTGTGAATGTGCATTTTTGATGAGTGGCTTTAACTTTTTTCCTGTTGAAAATTCTACGTTCCTTTGAAAGAATATATGTGGTTTTTTATGTACCTACAATTTAAGTGTGTCGGTATATTTTCCTATAATAATGCTCATCAGTATTCATTCATAGAAAAATACATATTTTTTGTACAACTGCCATTAAAAGTGACACTTTTAATGACATCAAACAATGTTAAAATTGATTGTTTACATGGAAGCGTGTTAAAAATATTTTTTTCTACAAACGTCAAAAAATGACAAGGTTCGCGCATAGACAACAATATGCGAAGTGACCCTTTTTTTCATTTTCCTTCGTTACCTTGACACCGTGCGCGAAGTATTGTGCGAAATACTTACTTTGCACACTGCATGTAAACTACATAAGATATTTATATTTAATTAACCTTTATCTTCCTCAATCAAGCAAAAATCCAAGAAATCATTTATTTATTACTGTTTAACAATAATTGAGGCTTTCAAATTGTGAGAAATTCAACACTACCTAATTTTGTTTATTATTTACAATGTTAACATTTATGGTGCAGTCAGTGCACGAACGTTTGTAGAAAAAATTTTGTTTGCATCTCATGCGCGAAATACTTTGGTGATCTCGACTATTTTTTTTAACTCGGCTGCGCTTCGTTACAAAAAAACAGTTCTCGATAACCAGAGTAGCATTTCGCGCACTAGATACAAAAATAACTATTAACATTAGTGATAAAATAGTATATTCTAAAACTAGTTGCAGAATGGGCTCCTATTCCAATACGAATGCGAAATTCGAAAACGAGTGACGGAGGAGCGAGTTTTCGAACGCATGAGTAATGGAATTGCATTCTGCAACGAGTATTAGACGATATTTTCTCTATTTCACTCAAATTTTGTGAAATTCAATGAAAAAATTCAAATTATATGTCCTAGTGACTTTCATATTGTATCTTGGCAGTTGGTGTGAATGTTATTAAGTACGAAAATGGACATTTCCAAATTGACGTCTGCTGAAATTTAAAAGGATAGGAAGTCATTGCTGACAACCACAAAACGAAAAATGTTACTGAAAACGATGCTGTAATGAATTCATTACATCACTGTTTTTAGAACTGTAATGAACACATTACGATACTGAAATAGAGAAATATTTTTAGCACTCCATTTTCTTATGATGAAATCAGATGAAAAAAATTCAGCAATTGCAAATTTTTATTATCAATATTTAACAATCAATACTTATGAACATTAATATTGATCGTAAAGGTAGAACAATTACTAACATTAATGCCCTGTAACGTTAGGGAGCTGCGCAACACATTATTAGAATCCTCAGCACCATCAGTACTTGTAGAAACCGGAAGTACAATATTGGATGATGATGATCCAAAATCTGTTGAGGTTGGGAGAATTTTTTCAGCAATGACATTTCTATATGCAATGGAATGATCAACATAGCCCTCGGCTGCCGTCGTTGACTTCCATCCACCATGTTTTTTTATATCCGTAATATTTGCTCCTGATTTTGCTAGCAATGAAGCGGAGGATCTTCGAAAACAGTGTCCTGCATATTGCTTTGGTTCTGGCAGTTTGACGAATTCGGCAACAAAAGATGTAATTTTCCCAAATGTATTGACACCAACTGGATTGGCATTTATTATTCATGTATTTCAGGAAAAAACGACGATGTTTGATGACAGAAGGGCGCAGTGCAAAGATCTTATGAAAATAGTCAACATACTTCCCAATAATACTGAAAGAACGACTGACTCTCGTTTTTTTGTTTGGGAGTTGTATAACCAATGATTTATTGGTTATTTCGATGTCTTCCACTGATAAATTACACAATTCTTCACGCCGACAGGCTCCAAATAATCCGAAAATAGTTGCAACCTTAACCATCAAGTATTTCTCATCTGGCGCCTCATTTATAAACTTTTCAACTTGTTCACAAGTGAGAATTTTCAATTTTTTGGGACGATATCCTTCACTTTTCCGTTTCCAATATGCTATTACCTTAAAATATTTAATAACATCCACACCATTTTCAATAAGGGCGCTTGACTTTATTATTGAAAATTTGCTCCACAAAGTTGATGAACTCCATATTTTTGATTTTTCTTCTAAGTATGCCAGGAAAACAGGTTCACTGAAGTTCCCTTCTACATTTTTTAATTTACACCAGGCCAGGAAATTGTTATATGCAATATCGTACTGCTGAACAGATTTTTTAGGTAGGAGTTCCAGATTTGCTCTTCTTGCAGACTCTTCAATATCCACAGGAATAAATCGTCACTTTTATTAATAATTTGGATTTAAGCAGTTAAAACCCAAGACGAAAATTGGACAGGAACGAAATTCAAATGACTGCGTCTTTTCTCATAACGTTGGCAACGTTTGCCATTCACAACAACCTTTTGATTATTTTAATATCAAAATGCATTTTGAAGTTTATTCTCATTGCAAATTCGCCCATTTCATTATCAAAATAGGGCAGTTGTACAAAAAACATTGTACGGTATTTGTGTTAAAAGTGATTTTATTTTGTTCGTGAAATTGTTCAATTCGCTCCGCTCATTTCACAAACTTTTTCACTCACAAAATAAAACGTCACTTTTAATACTCATTTCATAAATAACTATTATTTCAAATGGGTTCTGACACAAGAGATTTTTATATTTTTCATATCGAGCTTGAAGTTACCATTCCAAAAAAATACGAAACTTGATATTTTGCTAGAAATCTTCACTTTCTGAATCAGAATTTCACATTTATAATTACATTCTAATCCTTTTCTTCGTGGTGAAGAACAGAATTCAATGATAATACACACAAAAAAAAGATGATTTCCGTATAACATCTAGTAGGTCATATTTTTGGAAATTGATAGAAGTTATGTGTTTTCACTATAAATGATGACATCTCACTCCAAGTATTTTATTAAATTATTATATGTAAAGTTTCTGGAAAAACTACTAATACCAAAGAGGAAGTTGTACCTGATACATCAAAATGAAAGTATGTAATTCATTAGAATTCATCCAGCTGTTGAATCCGAAAATTTTTCGAAAATGAAATAACGATTTTTATTGTTGGGTACCCAATTTCCACTATCGGCGACAATTGGGGAGGTCATGGTATAGATTTCTAATGAAAATATTGTGAGTATTGTTCGATAACACATTTTCTCTTGAATGCGGCACATATTTCTCTTCTTGAAGTGAGATTCTTCGCCAGATTATGAGAATTTCTTCGATGAAAATATTCTGGTTAAAATTCTCAAATCCTTGTTTATAAGGAAACAACTATCCGGTTCGACTTCTGGTTAATTCCTTTTATGACAAAATCTATTGATTCGTGAACTAACTGTCTGAGGATTACGAAACATATGAAAAGAGCGAGAATAGAATTTCAGGCCAATTATGTGAACACTTGTAATTTAACAAATATCGCACGAACCAAAATACTACGAGAGTATTTGACCTAAAACTATCTGCAAACACTTAATGAGCGTAATAATATATGAATATTATTATTGATGGATTTTGCGCATATATTCGTTTTGTAATAACTTTACTTGGAAGCCCCTTCAATTGTACATGAAGAACTCTTATTTGATGTTGGTGTCGAAATGGTTGACATTTCCATGGTGAGAAATTATAAGTCTTTAGGATTCGATATTCTATTTTGCACAAGTTTTTTGAAATCCAATCAATACTTTCGACCATGAGATCGGAGAACTTTCCAATAATAATATTTCTTCTTCTATATTATCTTGAAAATTTGTCATCAATTCGAAATTAACTTGAAATTTGGAAAATTGTCTATAATTGGAAGACAATGCCTGATCAAACCATTGACAGCACCATAACGAAGATGAAGACTATGTAAAAGAGCGATTAGGCCAATCTATCCACCGAACTTTTTTTGCCTAAGAAATCTCTTCCACGTCATTCTGTTTTTTCGAATGACACATTCAATTAATGAATTTTAAACAACAGCAGCTAGCTTTTTATCAAAGTCCATCACTACATGCCCCATAATAGGGGGTTCGGCGGTGAAAGTAGGAGACCTTGCCTGGTCTATCCTACATACATAGGGTGTTTCAATAAGAGCGCAAGATTTCATTGTTCAATAAAACATGGTTTTCTGTAACAGAGTATTGAAATATTTGTTGAGTTAGAAAATATACATTTGGAAATATTGTACGTACACATCGTACACTTAATTAAATTACAATTTTGAGTTTACTAATAACTCTACTCATCACACAGAATATAATGGATCCTCATTATACAAACAACGGGATAGTTGCCACACAAAGTAGGCAGCTTGTCGCAGTCCAAAAAAAAAACTATAAATTGGTGGAATACTAGTTGATAAACTCATGAATATGTATACATAGCCTATTTCAAAATTTAACGGATTATGTTTAGAATATCTCGATAGATTTCTGAATGGTTGGATATTCCATTCCGGATATTTTGTCATTTAAATCATACATCACAAGAGATCATTGACCCAATAAAGTCTCTTCATAAATATTTCGTTGCTAAATTATTCTTGGATCGAAAAATTTCATTGAATCCATGAAGTTACCTCCACTATACTACAAAATGATAGAATTGGAATATATTAATACAAAGGAATTCAGTTGAATAATCATCGATAAAGTTCGATTGTCATTTCTGGGAATCAGGACCTCATACTCGGGGATAAAGGAAATTAGGAGTCCGGAAAATTTATCACGTTCTTATTGTATTATCACGATGCTAAATGAATTCAAACTTTCCAGTATACTCAATCAGAACTAGAATGTCATAGTAGCGTCTTGTTACTGATACTTCATATTGTGATTTTTGCAAGAACGAATTGGTGTTTTTCCAAACAAAAATGTGAGTTTTACCTTCTTCAGTTGTGACAAAATTTCAATCCATCTGATCATTAATCAACGTATGTAATTTTTTCAAAAAGAATCTTATAATTTGTCGAAATTTCATCATTAAAAATAATATGTCGATTTATGGATTGTTTCAATATGCCATTGCGGTTTCAAAGTCTCAAAGCCTCCTCAATTTTTGCATCATCATTATGAAATGTTCAGGTCAATTTGAAACTCATTTGCTGATGGTGCTATTTCCTGCTGTATAAATCTTTTATCTTTTTATCTTGTGGTTAAATATAGAAAAAGATCAATGGAGTTAGCAGTGTTCTACCGTATTGAATGAGTACTCGGTAGATAATATATTGTGGGACTTTATTAAGGGGAAGTATCACCTTCTGAATCGTGGTAAATCTCCATTCCAAAAGTGGTCTCTTTATTTCACGAGTTACTACCCTAATTTACGACGTAGAGACTTGATTTTTTTAAATTGAAGTTGAAGAACGTCCCGAGGGCGAATAGTTTTTTTTTTTTCGATTTAATTAGTTTTTCAATCGAAAAAACAGGTTGAACTTCAGAATTTTGGAAACTATACACTTTTAGTTTTTTTTTCGACGGTTATTCATAATTTTTTGGAAAAATGTGCAACTATTTGCCCTCGGCAATTTAATCTCTTATAAACTACAAAAATTTTCATGATGATTAGTTCGAAAATATAGCTTGTACTTATGAAAAACGAAAAACATATTCAATAACCCAAATATTGCAGAGATCTAACGATTACCCTGGTTTTTTTAATTGAAAAACTAATTGAATCGAAAAAAAAAACTATCTGCCCTCGGGACGTTCTTCAACTTCAATTAAAAAAAATTAAGTCTCTACGTCGTAAATTAGGGTAGTTACTTGTGAAATAAAGAGACCACTTTTTGAATGGAGATTTACCACGATTCAAAAGGTGATACTTCCTTAATATTCCAATTTTGACATGGAATGTTGAAATCTGAAATTATTTATATACCGGCATCATCCACAAATTTTTATGCCACAAATGAAAAATACTTACTTTTTTTGTAAAAAGCTATGTAACTGGATAAAACGATTCATAATTTTCTCAAATCTGATTCACTCGGTACATGGTGCGAATTTTAAATTATATGCTGCCTCCCATTACCCAATGACCCTCATTACCCAATGACTCCAATTACCCCTCGCTCGCGTATATCAAAAATACATTTCATTATGAACAAGAATTCTTGCAACAATTTCGTACTCAGTTGTGGGATTTTTTTGATTTTGAATTCAAGGTCAGTACAAATTTTGCCAACTGTGGTAAAAATTTTCCTTTCAGCAACCGACTGAAAATACGCTATATATACTCCATTCACTTTTATAAAGTATCCCGGTTAGCCATGATTTAGGTTTGTCAAGTTCTTTCACTTAAAACTGACGCAGGTTGGCACTCGTGAAAATCAAGCGACATTGCCAAGACTACTTTCTATTTAGGTACTCTTTTTTAAATTTGTAAATGGAGTTAGTTCTTCAAAGGTTTTACTGTGACATAGGTTTCGAAGTACTACCACATTTTCATACTGGAGTATTTTGAGTTGGGAAAAAAGGTATTTGAATATTTCCAGTATAAACAGAGAAAAAGTTTCTTCAGCATTCGCCAGGTCTTTGAAATTATTGAATTCGCATAATATTTTCTCAGATTCATTATTTTCCGAAAGTAAATAAATATTTTGATAAATACGTAATTACTACGATTTTATGCAGAAACGACAACGTTGCGGACGAATCTGACATGGGAATGACCATAACCTAACATTTTCAAAATATACGCAGTGAAATGTGACAGAATTTCATGGCAAACCGGGATACTTTATAAAAGAGAATGGAGTATAGGTATACGATCTCATATAAATTACTGATGCAAACAAAGTTTGTTGAAATTTTTCCATCCATATTAGTTTTTTGTGATTAATTTGTATCAATTTAAATATTGAAAAAAATATTAATGATTGTTCGAACATGCTGAATGACTCGAATTAAAACCTGCTGAAAATCCAACAAAAACAATAATTGATTGATTACAACGATTTAGAGATGTTTCAATATTATTTTTGATGAAGGATTACTTATTAGTTATTACTTATCTATCGATAATAAGTATTTGAAACATGTTTAGACCGCGTAACTAGAACCGTAGAAAATTCAAGATGGATGTTTTGAAAAAATCATTTCTGTAATTTTGATTATTTTTTTTTGAGAATTAGAAAATTTCCTGAATTTTTTTCGTTTGATTTCTTGGACTCAAAAATGTCAAGTCAAGGTTTCAAGTGACCCATTTTTATTCAAACGAATTGTCAACATGCATTGGTTGATATATCATATATGTGTTTAACTAATATATCAGTTAAACATTAACTAATTACATATTTAATTTTTTTCAGCAAAATGACAACTATAGCTCGAATGATAGTGGACGGATATAACGACCTGATGGAAAATAAAAGTGGTGAGTTTCTTTTTATGCTCCTTTACTAAAAATTGTCCGTTATTCTTGTTCTTGATTATTTTTTCTATTTTTTAGATCCTAGGGTCAAAGATTGGCTTTTGATGAGTTCCCCCTTTCCTACCATTCTTATTTGTATCACGTACGTCTATACCATGAAGGTTATAGGTCCCAGATTAATGGAAAATAGAAAACCATACCAACTTCAGAACGTTCTCATTGTCTACAACTTCTTGCAGGTTTGCATTAGCACTTGGTTGTTTTATGAGGTGAGTTCAACTCAATGAATTTCATTGAAAGGTAGAGAATATCTGTATTTATTTACCGACGAATTTAATTCGTATTATTACAGTATCAAACTGAACACGTCAAATACCTAGATGTAAAACAAAATATGAATAGATTGAAAACTAGCTGTATTGTGCCCCCTGACAGAGCTGTCATCATCGCGCCTCCTACAGCTCGCCCTCCAGTTCCAGAGATTTGATGAAATCCAGTATCTGGGACGGCTTCAAGGAGGATAACTCCCCACTTCTACAAGTTTCTTGTCCAAAGCTATCTTTCCTTTGGCTTGCAATGGCATAGCATTCGGTAACCAGGGGAATAGGAGTTTCTTCCTATCTCCTATCTTCCTATCTTCACTCATAGTCCGATAAACCCATTCTCAACAGATGCTCCTTTAGGCGACAATGTCCTGTGAGAAAGCCAGTGAGTAGGTGAAAATGGTTTTCACTGAGATCCAGATATTTTTTGGATGTAGCAGTTTCAAAGTTCCGGAGGAACTTTTTGGAGTGATCCATCCCTGAGAGATTCCGCCAGAGTTTTTCTCTTTCGGTTTTCTCCTTCAGCATAAATTCCTTCTTATAGGTGCATTTTTCTGTACCACCGGGTTATGGGCCAGTGAGTGGCGTTTGTGCGCCCTTTCTGGCCAGTGTATTGGCCTCTTCGTTTCCTACGATTCCCGAATGACCGGGAACCCAGATTAAAAAGACCTTATTCTTCTTGCCTACCCCATTGAGTTTGTTTCGGCACTCCCAAATCAGCTTTGAGTCAATGACGTAGGAGCTCAGTGCTTTAATAGCAGCTTGACTATCTGTATGAATAGCTATATCGCACTTCTGATAGTTTCTTTCTAGATGTATATCTAGACATCTTCGGATTGCAAGTATTTCCGTTTTAAGGACGCTTGTACAGGAGCCTAGCGATAGTGCACACTTGGTACTTGTCCCGTAAATCCTAGCGCCAGCTCCTGTAGCGGTTTCAGAAACATCTGTATACCATTTCATTGTATTTTCTTTGAGATTGTAGTTGGTGTATTCCCTTACTTTCTTGATCATTACATCACTAGGAAGGCTTGCAGATGAGGTGTAGTCATTCAGAGAGGACCAAGCTCTCTGAAACCTGACTCCCTCATTGCCTGCTCCTTCTTTAGATACTCTGAGGATGGCCTCATGGGCTACCCTATCAATCACTAGATGTAGAGGTGTGAGGTCTGTGAAGCGCCCTGGTTGGGACGTTCTCATAGCTCCCGTGATGCACACACAGGCAAGCCTTTGTTCTTTGTCGAGCATTTTCCTCGTACTTGCCTGACTTGTCTTAGCAAACCAGGCTACTGCCCCATATGTGGCTATAGGTCTTACAATCATGACGTACATCCATCGCAGTATTTTTGGGTTACAGCCCCAATTCCTGCCGCATAGACGCCTGCATGCCATCAGAGCTCTTGTAGCTCGGCTATTAGCATTATCAACATGCTTATTCCACAGAAGTTTGCTATCCAGTGTTATTCTTAGGTATTTGACTTCAGATCCCCACTCCAAGATATTTTCGTTTAATACTAACGTTTTCATGGCTGGAAGTTTCCTCTTCCGAGTGAACGGAATCAATGTGGTCTTGGTTGGGTTGCATAGAGCATATAGTGATAATGTAAGTTCTATGGAAATATTCCATAAAATGCACAGTGTCGCCTCTATCGGATTAGTTTTCCTACTCGTTGTGATCGCCGACCGTAATTTCATTTTGTTGCTAATTGCTAATTTTATCTTTTTCATTTGTGTATTTTTCAAATAATTCTAGCGAAATAAAAATATTTGCTGAATTATTTTTATTTTCCATTAATTCAGAAAGGGAACGGGATTAATAAGAGAAGATGTATGGACCATTTTTCCGTAGAAATTTGAAGAAAATTTTTCTGAATATTCTCTAAAAGTTATCCATCTGAAAATGAGATGAAAATATTGTCGTTTTCCCCAGGATGATACTTAATGAAGAAATATATTATCTTCAAATTTGACAGCGAGAAATCACCTATTTCACACATCTGAAATATTCCAAAACTTTTTCAGAGTTGTGTAGCCGGCTGGATGAATCACTACAGTTTCAGGTGCCAAACTGTAGATTATTCGAATAATCCAACAGCTTTGCGGGTGAGTGCTCATAAGAAACTTTTGTGTTTGCTTCGAACTACTACAATTTAATTTTTTTGCAGATGGCCAGAGGTTGTTGGTGGTATTACATGTCGAAGTTCTCAGAATTCTTCGATACGGTGAGTTGAAATTACGAATTAATAAATTTTTTAACATTTCGATATTGATTAAGTCAAAATCTATGCTCTCTCAGCGTCTTACAAATTGACATGTTCCCTCGCAAAATCCAAACTCGAGGTTGACACTTTTTGTACCAGAAATTGGTCATTTTTCAATATCGTACTAAGAACAGTTGAATGGTCACCTTATGAATAAGTGTGGGTTAAGCTGATTATACACTGTGCAAAAAAATTAACGCACATTCTGAAAATCTCAATTTTAATGAAAGTTAACTCTACATTGACTTTATAACTTATTTTTTATGTTCTCTCGGGAAGGTTTTGAACGAAACAAGACACATCAAATGGAAGAAAAATTCAGGATTTCACCGAATCTTATGTGAAAGAAGAGAAATGAACAATTTTCAAAATACTAAAATGCTGATAAGTGATTTAATACTTGGTATTTCCACCCCTTGCGTTAATTACAGCTCGGCAACAACGGTTCATACTCAAAATGAGTGATCTTAAAATGTTCTGATCTAATCCTTCCCAGATTTCTCCGAGTTGAATTCCTAAGTCATTAAGATTAGCTGGATGATTTTCTGAACTTCTCAGCCTTCTATTGAGGTTGTCCCAAACCTGCTCAATCGGATTCAGGTCTGGACTTCTTGCTGGCCATTCCATTCAAGAGACTTCAACCTCTTCAAAGTACTCCTGAACGATGCGCGCACGATGGGGTCTGGCATTATCGTCCATAAAAATGAAATTTTCACCAATGTATGGGGCAAATGGCACTACATGCTCTTCAAGAATGTTCCTTATATACCTATCAGCATTCATAGCTCCATTATCAACGACTACTAGGTCTGTGCGAGCAGTCAAAGATATTCCACCCCATACCATAATCGATTCGATCCTTCCCCGAAACCAGTAGTATTCAGGAAATTGCTCTGAGCATATCTTTCATGTGGACGTCTGTATACAAGGGAACGTCGATCACAATGGTAGAGGCAGAATCTAGACTCATCTTTGAAGAGAACTATTTCCCAATCGGCCTCTTCCCAATGGATATGCTCTCTCGCAAAATCCAAACGCGCCCTTCGATGGGCTGGGGTAAGAGCTGGGCATCTTGCCACGACACGAGGCCTTCAATTTTATTCTCTGAGGCGATTTCTTATTGTCTGGGTGCTAATTTGCACCTCATGAGTTTGCTCAAGCTGATTTTGCAGGAGGCGAGCGGTTGCAAACCGTTGTCTCAACGAAGAAACTCTCAAGTAACGTTCTTGAATGGCAGTTGTTACCCGTGGTCTACCCTGTCCTGGTCTTCGGACATCCATACCTGTCTCCCTGAATCGCTCCAACATTCTGGACACACTTGTATGGGAAACTCCAAACCTTTCTGCAATTCTTGTGAATGTTCACCCTTCTTCTCGCAAAACTACCGCTTGGGCACATTCCTCTTGGGTCAAATTGCGTGTTTCGCGTTGCATAGCGATCGAGTGTAGAAAATCAAACGAAAGAAAAACTATTGATCACTAGAATTGATCGAGAACAACTGATTTTAGAATGCAGCCAATACATTCAAAATCTGATAATATCATCTTTTTTTATTCCTGCTAGGGAAAAACATCTGTATTGAAGAAACACGTTGAAAGTGGATAACATATGCATGCATAATTCTGATAAAAATAATTATCATTGAGAACACCTGTTGTAGAATAAATTTGAGATTTCCATAATGTGCGTTAATTTTTTTGCGCAGTGTATTTTATATTTTTATGCATGAAAACAAAATGAAGCATCATCACATAGGTTTATCTCGTTTTATTTTTTCAGCTTTTCTTTGTACTCCGTAAGAAGAATCGTCAAATATCTACTCTCCACATTATCCATCATGGAATAATGCCAATTTCTGTATGGTTTGGGGTAAAATTCACTCCAGGTGGACATTCTTCGTTTTTCGGCTTCCTGAACACATTTGTCCATATAATTATGTATGGCTACTACCTATTAGCTGCTATGGGTCCTAAATATCAGAAATATCTCTGGTGGAAGCGGTATCTCACAACCATCCAAATGGTAAGTCAAAAATTTCATTTTCATGATATAACGGAGCGGAATCTGTCAGCCACCCGATTTTCTCAATCTTATCAATAATTTGTCGCATAAATCCATGAACAATTTTAATTTCCTCAGATAAACATGGAAAATGGGAAATCATTACTATCAATAGAGACATACTATGTACATAAATGCAACAACACTCTTGAATTTTAAATGTTTGGAAATTTTATTTTCTTATATTATTCCAATAGCCGAATGAAAGGAAATTGAAATGTACACCGATTATTATTTATCATTATTTAAAAATCCATTACATTAATCTTATTTATTTGATACACCAGGTACAATTCGTCCTTGTCGTCATACATGCCTTCCAATTGTGCTTCATAGAATGTGACTATCCTAAAGCCTTTGTGTGGTGGATTGGAGGACACGGTGTTATGTTTTACGCACTCTTCTCTAGGTTTTACAAAGAAACCTATAAGGATGATGAAGACAGAAAGCAAAAATCAAAAATTGAGGTGAGTAAGAACACATTTATCTCAGTTGCCAAATTTAAGTTATTTTTATTGTTTCTTGACTAATTTCTAAAATTTTATGGTTTCAAGTTTAGAAGAAGAAACTGTGTAGATTTTTATTGAGTCTCTATGGTTCTATTTTTACCCCATTGCGCCAGAAGGAGGGTAATGTTTTTAGATTGTATGTATACAGGGTGTCCCAAGTTCGAGTGCATATAAGACGTTTTTGGAGAACTGGACATATTTAAAATCTGAAAATTGGGATTATGATATTGTTCGAAATTCTCTACAGACCTTAAATATTTTCAGAGCAAGAGCACTTCCGGTTATACAGGGAGTGAAAATAAATTTGCTCAAAAAATTTGTTTAACAATCTTTTCGATATGATTGAGTATTTAATGCTGAATACGTTTCTAGTAAAACCATTGTATTCATTCGAATAGTTTTCAAAATATCGAAGAAAAACCTGAAAAAGTCAAATATTCATAGTCACTATTATGTTAATTTTTCTTATTCTGAACATCCTGAGTGTAAAACGTTCTCACAACGTCAAAGTAGAAGAATGTGGAAAGGTCATGCATCTTTCGAATTTCATGAATATCATCACAGGGTGTTTCAAATTTTGTGTCGAAAAGTGTGATCTAAAATCGGCCATAACTTCTGTTTTTCAAATTAGAACCCTATTTTTTTATTATTGCGTTGGATTCTGCGAAGAAAAGTAATGATAGCACTCTCAGATGCTCTTGCTCCTAAATTCAGTAATTCCCGAGTTATTTGAGCTTTTCTGGATTTAAGTTGTACGTAGAATCAAATCCATCTAATCTTTTACTTGAGAATATTCTGTGACCATCTATATAAATAAAAGAAAGTCTGGATATTTCAAAATACAATAAAACTTCGAAGAAAATGATGAAAGTTTTACTTATGCAGGAAATGCTTTTCCTTCTTTTGAATAAGGCCATTAGGTGTCGCTACCGTTGATGCGTAGTAGTACAGTGAATAGACAAGTCACTCTACGTAGTCGTAGGTTGATATTACCGCTGTTAGATGGCGATATATGATTCGCATAGAACTCATGGTAACATGGAAGTCTATTGCCAGATCAAAAAGCGGGTAAACTTATCTCAAGTTGGTGGAACAGTGAATTTTTACCGAAAGATCAAGTATCTGATTTTGACGATCAGTTTCAAATGTGAGTTGGCCATCTTCATCTTTTTTCTTTATTTTTGAAATGCTTTCGAATTTCTGTTTGGGTAATAGATATATTTGCGGAAATAACTGAATCCAAAATTGCCCATAATTAGTAATTGACATATTATATTCGTGTTTCTGTTCGCACAGAAACAGTATTGTAAGCGTCAATAATTTTGAAACGTTTGCTCATCAGGCTTCCACTTATGATATACAATAATGTTCCATGGGTTGCCTAATCTGATCTGGTAGAATGACCATCAATAAAGGACCCCGCACTTTTAGTATGAAGAGTGGCGACCGGTCAAATTTTCTGAAAGTTTGGCATGTTGTTGTACCCGACTCAGTGACCATAAGTGTCAATGGGCCCAACCCAATCCTATGGCTAGTTTTCTAAATACGGGGTGTTAAAGTTGAAAATTGCCCAGATTTTCGGATTTATTTGCTAATTATTAAGAGTTAGATTGGATTTCTGTTGCATACATACATTTACTACATGTTCTAGTAATGAAATTAGTGGATACGTATGATTAAAAATATTTATATTTACCGGGTGATTCACGAATATATGACGGTAGTTTTTTGCCAAAATTCACTTTTTCTACTGTGACGTCAGGAAGGCATATTTTTGAAATGTTCTTTTCGATTTAGTATTATGACGACAAAATATTGCACCGTGCATATTTTTTATACAGGGTGTTTCACAGAGAGAACCACTAGACATAATCATATTTTTTTAGGATTAATTCGAAACCCTGTATTTTTGAATTGATTTTTGGGAAAAGTAATATCACAAACATATGTGTGTCTCTGATCTCCAAAATATTCAGGGTGGTTTATTCATAGGAAGGTTTTCAATTTTGGGAAAAGTACAAAAAACATGAACACCCTGTATTCGAAAATTTCCTCGGTGAAATGCAACTATTTTCCCACGATATATTGATTTCCACAACATATCCAGAGGTATGAATTCTGAATCCGATACTATGACCAGTTTTCGAGATACAGGGCTTAAAGCGGAGAATAACTTATTTCATCAATTTTTTTTAAATTGAGAAGCCGAATTGATTTTATGTTGCGCCCATGAGTTCAGTATGAGAGCAGATCAGATGCACATGGAATGATTCAGCTAAAATATTTACTGTTATACAGGGTGATTCACGAATAAATCACAATAGCTTTTGCGAACACTCGATAATTATACAGTTTCGTCACAGAGAAATTATTCCATGATGTTAATACCTAGTCGTTCACAATTTTCAGTGAAATACTTCATTATGTTTACTCTTCATACAGGGTGAGTCATACAGCCAACCATACCGAAAATACTTATGCTTTGAATTGATTGAAATAAGAACTTTTTAGTGAATTTTGAGTATCTTTATGAGCGCGCTTACTAATTGCGCTATCACTCCCAAAAAGATGACAATAAACCTTCTTCTTATGTAGGTAAAATACGAATATTTTTTTATTGGTAGGTACTCCACAGTCCACAATATTCGTGTTGAGTGAGTTAAAACTAGGTATATTGAAAAGATTAAATCTCATTATAGTCATAACCTCGGTTATTACTTTATAAATATACTTTTTTCAACAAAAAAAAAGTTTATTTAGGATGATCTACGCATGCAAGAAATGTGTATTTTTGGTAGGTGATTATTTCTAAATTACCTTGTATGTTTATATATTTAAAAATTCTTGCGGTTATGCTCACTTGCTGTTATGTTAGACAGTTATTCAAAATTCACCAGAAAAGATCTCCTTTCAATTATTTCAAAGCATATTATTTATGGCTCACCCTGTGTGAAAAGTAATTATTATGAAGTATTTAAGACTGAAAATTGTTAACTACTAGGTATTAACTTCATGGAATAATTTCTCTGTGACGAAACTGTAGAATTATCGAGTGTTTGCAAAAGCTATTGTGATTTATTCGTGAATCACCCTGTAACAGTAAATATTTTAGCTGAACCTTTCCATGTGCATCTGATCTGTACTCATACTGAACTCATGGGCGCAACATAAAATCAATCCGGCTTTTCAATTTGAAAAAAAAAATTGATGAAATAAGTTATTCTCCGCTTTTACGCCCTGTATCTCGAAAACTGGTCATAATATCGGATTTAGAATTCATACTTCGGGAGATGTTGTGGGAATCAATATATAGTGAGAAAATAGTTGCATTTGACCGAGGAAATTTTCGAATACAGGGTGTTCATGTTTTTTGTACTCCTCCCAAAGTAGAATACCTTCCTATGAATAAACCACCCTGAATATTCTGGAGATTAGAGACACACATATGTTTGTGGTATTACTTTTCCCAAAAATCAATTCAAAAATACAGGGTTTCGAATTAATCCTAAAAATTTTGATTATGTCTAGTGGTTCTCTCTGTGAAGCACCCTGTATAAAAAATATGCACTGTGCAATATTTTGTCGTCATAATACTAAATCGAAAAGAACATTTCAAAAATATGCCTTCCTGACGTCAGTGTAGAAAAAGTGAATTTTGGCAAAAAACTACCGTCATATATTCGTGAATCACCCGGTAAATATAAATATTTTTAATCATACGTATCCACTTATTTCATTACTAGAACATATAGTAAACGTGTGTATGCAACAGAAATCCAATCTAACTCTGAATAATTAAAAAATAAATCCGAAAATCTGGGCAATTCTCAACTTTAACACCCCGTATTTAGAAAACTAGCCATAGGATTGGGTTGGGCCCATTGATACATTTGGTCACTGAGTCGGGTACAACAACATACTAAACTTTCAGAAAATTTGACCGGTCGCCACTTTACATACTAAAAGTGCGGGGTCCTTTGAATATGAGTTCAACATAATACACAGTGTTGATAATTTTGCCGTGTCGATCGTACTATCGACATTTTAACATCTCGATTTGTCTTCTAACGAGCTTGATATCGTCAACTAAATTGAACAAATTGAAGAGAGATTGACAGCTCATATCCATGGAATAATGAGAATCGCGCTGCTCCACCAACTGAGATGTTTACCCATTATTTTGAGCTTAGCAGCCTAGCGGAGATGTCTAAAATAATGGTGTGACCACTGATTAGATTTTGAGAATATAAGAAAAGTTTTGTTTTTGCCACTTCAGGTTGGGCTATTAACAAATGACTGATTTTTTAATTCTGGTCGACGGGCTGTGTTAACAGTCTATAGTTCATTAAAGGAATAATATTTGTTCATATTCTTGACATTTTGATTCATATAAGAGGACAGGTATAATATGGATTATACTCCTGCTATTCACAGTCACATGAGGTACTGCGAAAAGAGAACTGTACAACAATTAAAAACAAAAAATTATATTTTCAAGTTCAACAATTAGTTACCGCTTAAATAAAGAGAATTCTTTCCATGTGAATTACAGAATTATTAAAATTTTGTATATTTTGAGCTTTAATTTTGCCTAATTTTTTTCTGCTTGAAAAAAAAAGCAATGGTTAGTTTATACAACTTTTAAGTATAATTCAGGCGGTACAAAGTTCGCCGGGCCAGCTAGTAGAAGATAAATTTCACCATTAATAATTCACAACTGACAGGTCTAAGTTTACGTTTCAACTTTACTTTTCGATTTTATTCAATGGTTCCAGTTCCATGAAAATATTCATCGAATATGTTGCATGAGAATATTCTGTGGCCATAGAAGATGAATGATCCCCATTAAAATTCACAAGTGACAGGCCTAATTATAAGTTGTTACTATGGTTTTATGAGAATATTCATCGAATCAGTTTAGATTCGATGAATTTGACTACGTACAACACGGGAATTAATGAATTTAGGAGCAATAGCATCTAAGAGTGCTATCACTATTTTTCTTCGCAGAATCCAACGCAATCATAAAAAAATAGGGTTCTAATTTGAAAAACAGAAGTTATGGCCAATTTTCGATCACAGTTTTTGACACAAAATTTGAAACGCCGTGTGATGATATTCATGAAATTCAAAAAATGCATGACCGTTCCACATTCTTCTACTTTGACGTTGTGAGAACGGTGTACACTCAGGATGTTCACAATAAGAAAAATGAACATGATACTGACTATGAATATTTGATTTTTTTTCAGGCTTTTTGTCGATATTTTGAAAAATATTCGAATGAATACAATGGTTTTAACAGAAATGTATTCAGCATTGAATACTCAATCATATCAGAAACGAAAATATTAAAAAAAAAATTTTTTGAGCAAATTTATTTTTACTCCCTGTATAACCGGAAGTGCTCTGGCCCTGAAAATATTTTAGGTCTGTAGAGAATTTCGAACAATATCATACTCTCAATTTTCAGATTTCAAATAAGTCCAGTTCTCCAGAAACGTCTAATAGGCACTCGAACTTGGGACACCCCGTATATGTCTATTTCTTTTTCACTCTCTACAGAAGGGTTATTTTGTTATTTGGTTCATTATTTGAATTGACTATAACTTCCGTATTAATTATAGGATCTACGCTCTCGAAATAAACACATCTTTAGGGCACTTTTTTAACGGCTTTTCATCGGTACCTTCGGATTTTTTGTATCTGCTCAAGTTTCGGAGCTATAACAATTTTAATATTTAATGGAAACCATAGTGGGAAATGACACTACTAATTGAAATTTCTTCAACGATTTCAGAAATATATATCATAAATACTTTTCTTTCAACAAAATCCAAACAGGCTTTGATTCACTTCCTTCAATACGGGACGGTCATAGAATTCCATGTCTTATTTATTTTCACTCGTCAAATTCAATTCAGTTTCATCATTGTTGTATCATCCCGCGATTCTAAGGTTCTTATTTAAATCACACCATGCTGAAAGATGTTTATTTCAAATGGAATGGCCTGTATATTATTAGAAATTCAGAAAGCTGACAAAATTTGCTTTCATTTTCTGTATATCATGCCTATACCTAACTAGTCAAATTTTGGACTTATGAGCATTTATTTGTCAAAATGTCCTTTCGGAATGGTATTCCCATTCGGTATTTGGTAGGCAGGCCATGATTACTATTCCACAGTACCTTGTGACATTCTCCTAATAATAAAGGCACCAAGAAACTTGAATTTCAACATTTTCGTCATTTCAGAAGTTGCAGAAAGCCTCGAAACGATGGAAGAAAACTATTTAAACGAAGTGCTCATGAATTTGTTTATTATTATTAACTGGAGAAACTTTTTGACGATCGGTGGATAAGGCGCTTGGGACCGTGGAATTGGCCAGCTAAATTACCCGATCTTAGTCCATTAGATCTATTATCCGTGGGGAATGTTGAAAGAAAAAGTTTACAAAACACCCGTGCATTCGAGAAATGAATTGTTGGAAAGGATTACCCAAGCATTTGAAGATGTGGATTTCAAAGAAATACGATCTGCCACGACGAAAGCAGTCAACACCCTCCTCACTTTGAAGTGCTTGGAAGTAAACGGCCAGGGATTCGAATATACTTTGAAATATTCGACATGATTGTTCTACTTTCTAATAATAATTCATATATGTAAATAGTTTGACTTTCAAGTTTTTTGGTGCCTTTATTATCAGGAGAATGTCACAAGGTACTATCAAATAGAAATCATGACCTGCCTACCAAATACCGAATGGAAATACCATTTTGAAGGGACATTTCAACAAATAAATGCTCATAAGTCCGAAACTTGACCAGTTAGGTATAAGCATGATATACATAGAATGAAAGCAAATTTAATCAGCTTTCTAAATTTCTAATAATATACAGGGCGTTCCATTTGAAATAAACAACTTTCAGTCATTTTTTCAAGCAGACGAAAAGACTGTATTTTTTACCACCCTGTATTGTAGGCAACGTAGATTAGGCTGATGTGTTGGAAGCATTCATGTATCACCTAACTCAAAACCAAATTTCAATGCCATAGTGTCTCTCAACCCGAAATTATCAGCATTTTTAGAGGTGATGATTTTCGCTGAAAAAAATTGAAAATAATTTATATTTCTTGAACGGCAACAGATAGGTATGGGGAAGTGTGGAGAAAAGTTGTTGGGACGTTGTTGGAGATTCCAAAAATAATATAATATACCAGGTGTTCCATTTGAAAAAGCGTAGTTGCTACTACTTTCTAATAGAAGTGGCAACACCGCATTGACGAAAATATTTTAGTTGGGTAGAGAATGTGCCATCCACCCTGTATAGTGAAGTCACAAGTATATGGTGATATATAGTTTTGAAATCGTTGAAGAAAGATCCATTTGGAAATATCATTTTTCACTACGGTTTTCATTTGAAGAAAAAATATGTTGTTGTAGCACCGAAATTTGAGCAGATACAAAAAATCTAATGGCACCGATGAAAAGTAGTAGAAAAAGTGCCCCAAAGATGTGTTTATTTCAAGAGCGTAGATCCTATAATACGGAAGTTAGAGCCAATTATAATAATGGACCAAATAACAGAATCGCCCTGTAGCTCGGAAACTAGACGGCGTAGCAACTTGGGGTTTTCAGAAATTTCTGTTTCTCGAAAAAAGAGAACATGACATGTATCTTAATTTTTCTCTATCTCTTATAGTTAAGGAATTGTAGAAGGTACTAAACCATCGAAATCTATAGCCACCCTGTAATCTAAAAAAAAATACAGAATCCAGAATTTGTATCAAAATTCCTTCCTCGAATAGTCTAATGAAACACTTGAAGAATCAACACTTATACTTTCATCCTCATTCTTATTATATTGATTCATTACAGAAAAAATCAGAAGGAGAATCGTTGGACGATGAATTCGAAGAGATGCACGAAGATGATGAAAGAAGATACAACATAGGTATTTGTTTCGCCACCCAAACATCACTTTATGACGATGATGAGAGTTTCAAGAAGATCAAGAAAGGTTACAGGACCGATGATAACACCCTCAGAAATAGGGCGTTCATAAATACAATCACCACAGCAGATTCATAGTATTATCAAAAACATTCTGTGTTCGATTCCCATGTGTTTTCCTATTTGTTTTTATCAAATTCAACGACTTTATGAAAATCCCTCGAGTTTAAAACATTTAATTTTAGTTGACCTTATTAAAGCAGTTAAATAGAAGAGGGAATAGAAGCCAAAGAATTATTCGATACTGAACCTGCGTATAGGGTTCAGCATTCACTGGATTCATCTGATGATTCAATACTTCAGAGTTCTTTCAAAATATTGAATAACCAGTATAACCTATAAAATCATTGTTCCGAAATGAAACCCTCCTGCCAACATTTTAGGAATGGCTGTTATCAATATACCTGAAATAATATACTACAACCACCGGGAAATTTGCTTTTGTTATTATTTCAATGTTCTTGATAGTGAGAAGCGGCCCACTTTTGGAAATTACATAATTCTACAGAGAAGAACAAATGTATTCAATTCGATTCATAGGACATCACAGGTAGTGTAATAAAAGCAAAGAAGGTTCAATCGATTTTTTTGAAATATACCTAACAGTGGTGATAATGTATGTTAGACTTATGTATATATGAATTTTATATTTAAATTAGTATAGTTAGACTTAGTTAGTTCGATTAAAATTGTTCTTAATAATTCATGGATCTTTCATTCATCCTCCCCCACATAGGCGCATCTAGCCTCATTTTTCAGGGGGGGGGCGCGGCCCCTGGTATATTTGTGATACCTATACGTAGTTTTTGATTAGAATCTTTCAGGGGGGGCAGAGGTACATCAGGGGGGGCCTGCCCCCCCCTGGACCCCCCCTAAATACGCCAGTGCTCCCCCAGAAGAATTCAATCGCCAAGAAAAGAAATTAGATGTTACGCCAAGCTGAATGTAGTGGTTTGTTCCCCACTCAATAAATAACCAAATATCCTTCGGTTTTCGACATTTTCTAACACATCTGCCACTTTTGGAGGCATGACCCTTAATGAAGAAATTTTTCAATCTTTTTTTTTTAATAGTTTTCATGGATAGATGCCCTGTCGAATGTAAACTATGATTTTGGGCCGCATGTATAGGCTTTTTCAGACAAAGATCTAGCTCCAAATTTCATGTTTTGCATATTTTTTCCTGAGTCTAACCTAACGTGGTATGAAAAATCTGAATGGAAAATTAAGAAAGAACATGTTTTATTTGGATGCCATTATTTAATAGAGAATGAATTCCTAGCACAATGGGGCAAGAGCTTTTTTCTTAATTACAATTACTGTGATTGGCCCAACCGAGTTTCGTAGGAAAATATTACCAATGATTGTTATTCAGTGGACTACATTCATCAGATAAGAATTTAGAAAAAAATCGAGATTCAGGAAAATGTGAGAAATGAACTAGGTGAGATCTAATTCCGATGTAAATCATCGAAACGTGCCGCTGCCGCAGGAGGATAATAACAATCTGGTTTCTGGCTTGTTAGCTGTCATCATTGTCACATAACCCAGCCTACGATAGCAACCAAATGAAACGGCAGAACTTATATTACGCCCTAGCAGGTACTCTTGGGTGCAATGTAATTGTACAGTGTCCCATCTAGCGGGTAAATGTCTACGCTTCTTTCCAGACGTTCCTTCGAAAATCAGATCTCTACGTTCATTCGATTTTCCCTAACGGAATTCCGCGACAACTCACTTTGGAGTTTTATGCAGTGTACCGAAGGGAGAAGAATTCCCCTGTTCTTACGGATCTGCCTTTTCATTTGGTTGCTATCGTAGGTTGAGTTATGTGACACTGATTGCGGCTAACAAGCCAGAAACCAGTCTGTCATTATCCTCCTGCTGTAGTGGCACGTTGCGTCGATTTACTTGGGAATAAGATATCTGCTAGGCCATTTCTCACATTTATTCAGTTGGTCCTAACTTAAGAACGTTATCCTATTTTTTCAATCGGAAAAATATTCTGAAACAAAACACATAAAATTTGATGTAATGGATATATTTTTATTGGCCTGAAGATAGCCACCATGCATTTTTTAAAGATTATCTCAGTCTCTGCTAAGACTTCGACGCTATTGCATGACTGGTAAACAGCGCGGGGATGCACAACAGATCTTTAGGTCAAGGTGCATGCGAGGTCGGATGATCTTCCGCCCCTCCTCCTCTAATTCAAGCCTTAGATGATCTCTTCATAAGCTTCCAATTTTCTACCACTTGAACGATATTATGACGGAAATCTAGCCAGTTCCAAGAGCAATGTTACGAGGATATATTGAAAAATTCCAAGCCTACTATAGAACCAAACAAAATTTCAATGTCAAAATATTTTATTACTCAACATATTCCCCTCTTAATTGAATACATTCATTACAGCGAACCTGCAACGTCTCTAGACCTTTCAAAAAATTCTTCTTTCTCTGCAAACCAGTCCTCCACAGCTTTTAATACCTCATCGTTGGAAGAAAATTTACGACCTTTTAAACATTTTTTCAGTTAAGGAAAGAGATGATAGTCGGACGGAGCCTAATCTGGTGAATAAGAGGGGTGTTCTAGTAATTCTAACCCCAAATCACGAATTTTTTGCATGGCAACATGAGATTTGTGAACTGGGGCGTTGTCCTGTAAAAACAAAATACCTTTGGATAGCTTTCCGCGTCTTTTCTCTTTAATTTTTTCGAGTAGAGTGATCAGTAATGTCGAATAGTAATCTCCAGTTATTGTTATACCCTTATCCAAAAAATCAATCATGATTACTCCATGGCAATCCCAAAAAACTGAAGCAAGATTTTTTCCAGCAGATTTTTTGGACACGAACCTTCGTAGGTCTTGGACTCTTGGAGAACCAGAGTATCGCCATTCCATCGATTGTTGCTTTGTTTCTGGATCGTAGAAATGTACCCAAGTCTCATCCATAGTAACATTTCGGTTTAAGAAGTCTAGATCGTTTTCAAATCGAGAACGTGATGCTTCTACCCTTGCACGCTTTTGGTCAACATTCAAACATTTGGGGATCCATTTTTCAGAAATTTTTCTCATGTCCAAATTGACGTGAACTATATGAGGAAGGCGTTCGTATGAAATCTCCAGTGATTCAGATATCCGTTTTAGCCCAATTCGACGGTCTGATAGAATCATGTCATGAACTGCATCGATATTTTCGGGCACTGACACAGAAACTGGCCTTCCCGATCATCTTCAATTGAAAATTTACCTCTTTTGAAGCTTGCAGTCCAATTTTTCACGGTCGCATACGAAAGACATTGATCACCAAGTGTATTAAGCATATCTTCGTAAATCTGCTTACCTCTTAACCCTTTTGAATAAAGGTACTTGATGATGACTCGATACTCCAATTTTTCGATTTTTACAATTTCGGTGGACATCTTTTTTTTTAATTCATTGCGTAACTCTGGTTTACTTTTTTGATGTCGAACTCTACACTGACAATTCTAATATAATATGGTATTGAAATATTTTGTTTATGCATGGACCTGGTCTAGGCTGGTGAATCAAATGCCTGGAAAATCACTCGTACCCGTCAATTTTTTACATATAATCCCTTATCGTCCCTTTGCAGCATCCCCTTAAATTATCTCAAATTTGAGTAGGGAAGAATTGAGTTGAGCGATATGGTGTTAAAGAGGTCTCTTCCTTTTGAATATGACTTCAAACATTTTTCGAGATTTGATCAATCTTTTACGTAACATACTACTTTGAAAATGAAGAATCACTCAATACACCTGGAGCATAAGATGATCACGAATTTCCAATTTGTCCAGGAAAACCTTTCGAACAACAGATCGCACGACCCATCTTCCATACTCAAAAGAGAACCGCTAAAGCTTATTTTTTTATAAGAAGAGACCTTTCCTTCTCAATGTGGAGCTCGTGATTTGGCGGAGATCTTTGTATATTATTCCTCATCTCTGATGACAGAGACCACACTCAATAATTACCATAGACTTCATAACCTTCTTCATAACTCCACCTATATGTTGAATAAAATTTTTTCTCATCCAGATCTGGAGCATGAATGTTAAACTAGAAAAGAAAGATGTTTAAAGATAATGGAACTGCCCTCATACGCGCACAATATTAAAATTGATACGTATCACATCGGTCGACATTTTGCACACATGATCAATCCATCTTCTTGAATTCAAACATATTTAAAATATGAATTCCTTACAGTGAATGGCTGAAAAGTTAAACGCCTTTAAAAGAAGGAGAGAGTTCATATTTTCTGGTTCAATAATGAGGTCGATTTTTTTCAATTAATCCCTTCTATTTGAGTGTCTAACTTTCGAGTTTAAATGCGATATCTTAGGTTTCAGAGGTATGTTTTGAGATTGACTTTATAGCAACCTTCAGGGTTGAAATATGTCTGTTCGAATTCACAATTCTTTCTCCGCATACAGTTTCGAAAGTTTTATTTGATTAAATTTTCACATAAAATGTTGTTCATTTGGGAAATTCTTCTTTTCACGGATCTTTCTCCTTTTTGTTGTTGATCAAAGATCTGCCCATCATTTGAAACATATGCTGAATAATGAGTTAGCCTATCGAGATCTTACTTCGGCTTATTACGAATCCGTTTGAAAATGGGATTTCAGAATCCCTAAAAAACACTCTTCTGTCTACATCTCCAAAACCGTTTTTTCAAATGAACTGAACTTTGGTGAGGTATTTAATCTATTTATGATAAATATTCCTCAATAGACACTCATTCAGTTTTTTTTGCTATCAAAAATACAACCTAGCCGACTCAAGAATCCACGAAAAAGTAATATGTAACCACTTGAAGACTACAGGTTAAAAAGGGGGAATGTCACAGAATCCAAAATTTGCAGGAGAGGAAAATTAAAGTTTCAAACCCATCTTTAACAAAAGAACCTGTGCAAATGTACAAATTAATTTGATTTTCTCAATATATTGACAATATTCGACACTGCATAAAGAAACCCTTGCGAAATATTACAATGAATAAAAAATGTTTTATTGTCGTTACTACATTTTGTAAATTGCAAGAAGGGGAAATGTCCACTTTTTTTCACTCAATCTACAATGTCATCGTCTTGCTTTTTTCCAGTGCGTTTTTTTCTTCGAGTTCCCACGTCGGAATTATTGCTTTTTTGATTATGAGGGAGTGTAGAATAAAACTCATCGGCCTCCGGATTGCAGCAGAATCACGTTACCCCTACCAACATTATTGGAACATTCCCCGTTCTCTACTTGTGACGCGGGGACATTTCCCCTTTTTGCTCTGTGTAGCAAAAATTTAAGTTGGTATATTTCGCGACTCTTCGTTTTCGTGCCGTTGAAACCAAAGATATTCTACAATATAGAATATCTTTGGTTGAAACCTTGCCAGAATATAGAGCACGAAATATACTACAAGATGGCGTTCATGTCGCAAAATGATATAATATTGGACATTCCCCCTTTTTAGCCTGTACTCTTCACTTGAAAACGATTAACATTTCATATTCTTGAAAGAACCGATCATTTTGGAATATTATTCGATAAGGTCAGTCAAAAAAATCGTAAATTCAAAGTTGATTTTGAATTCTGATTTCTGAGTTTGATAATAAAATGAGAACAGTTATGGAGTCAAACTACATTCTGCCGAAAGGAGAGCGTGATTTTGACAACTGCTCAATAGTCATACAGTGTTTGGTGAAAAACTTCCATTTTGACAAGAATAATCCAGAATGCGAAGCAAAAATCAAATTTTTCATCAATTGCGGGTTTCACAAAGCGCAATCAACGCTGATCGGAGAATCAACTCGATTTGACAGTTCATAATCAAGCCCGTGATTCCCGAATAGCGTTGATCGTGCTTTGTGAAACTCACCATAAATGTGTCCAGATATTTGGAGAGAAAACAAAAACAAAATTTAAAGATTTTAATATGTACTTACAGATGTTACCAACATTTCAAAACAGATATGAACCTAAACTGAAATTACGAGCATTTTAACCGTCAAATTGGTTTGAACTACGCCTTAGGCTTCGATAGGCCACGGCGGTGTTGGAGGATGCAATTATCGAATGTGCTGCAACATTCTGAATTATGAATTATTCAAGATAAAAGAATGAAGAACGTTCGCTTATGAAATATTTTTGGGTTAAGAAGGGAAAATATGAATAAATTAATAATGTTCACAAAGTATGCTGGAAAATAAAATAAGAGATGCATTCAGAAGGAAGTATATATAAGTATTAGAGTTTTTAATGAATTTATTTAGTAAATTCCGATCAAGAAATGACAAATTCGAGATATTTACATGTGTACATACGAAAAAATCATGTCAGATTCGTACTCGTCCAGTTTTTTTAATTAACGACTATATCTTTTCAACAAAGCCTGGTTTGGAAAATGGAAAATTTAAAAAATATTATGGACTCAAAAATTATAATTCTAAAACTCACCCTGTTTACGACTTACTGAAGAAGACAGAATATACAGGACAAGATAAATAAACCAATTACACACCAATTACAACATAAAATATCCGAGCAAGAGCCATATCACCAACGAAGACAAGGACCATGTAAGAATCAATATTTAGTTAAACTATAAATGGAAATTACTAAAACTTTCATTTATTTCAATATTGCCTTGAAATAAGAATTCAGTCAATGCCGTACACAGTTTTCACCCCATTTCTTTTTCAGAGTTTATTTCCATAAACTTCATTCTTCTCTATTTCCCATTAAAAATTTAAAATTTGAGTAGCAATTCAAGTGTGTTCTATTGACGGAACTCAGGACTTCTAGTTTTTATCAAATTCAAAAGAGGTTTTTAAAAGAAGAGCATATACTTTCGAAAATTTGAGTAATTAATGATTTTTTAATAACTATGTTGAATAAATTGAATTCAATTGAGAATTTTTCATGGATATATTCAGGGCTTCACCTCACACACGTAATCCAGTTATTTCGTATCTGATTTGCGATTCAATTGGATCTTTGTACAGGTACATTATGTGTTTAACATCAGTTTTATTCGATAAAAAGTTGAATTATGGAATTGGAATATTAATCAAGTTCGATTGTCATTTGCTTGATTCAGGACCTCAGTGATACGAAAATTAGGATTCCCGAAAATTTCCATTTATATTGTTCTTTTTCTATTATGATGGTGATAATTAAATTCAAACGATTGAGGATATTCAACCAGAACTCAAAAGTCAGTGTATGTCTTTTCACTCGATAAGAATATCAAACGCAATATTGTGAATTCTTTTTCAAAAACGAATTAGTGCTTCACAAAACAGAAATGTGAGTTTTACCTCATCCAATCCGTACATTCCATAGAATTCATTATTGATAATTGACGTACCTTCAATGGATCTGATTTCGGGAAGAGTATGATGAGTATGTATCTCGAAACGACATGATAAATTTTGATTCGTATAATGAGAACAATTAAACATAATGGATAATTTGGAAGGTTTCAATTTTTGAAGAATGAAGAAGAGAAAGATGAACTAAGGTATTTCTAATGCTTCACATTCTTCTTTAATTCTTCCAATCATACTCTAAACGATTTGAAATTCCACATCTCGTAATTAAGTTCGGTAACACTCAGGCTCTTTTGTTGACGGAAAATTATTATAATTTCAGAAAAATTTAAGAATCTTCTTTATTTAATTTGAAGGGGAGATGGAAGTAAAAGAAATTTGACTATCTGATACAGTGATCAGAGAATGACTCAATTATTATGTTGGCTTGTTCAGTTATCGTTCTGGCTGAGATGTACGAAGATGTATTGATATCTAGTTAGCCTAGACCAGTTCCATGCATAAACAAAATATTGCGATATCATATCAACGAAAAATAACTTATAAGAAGTGTCAGTGTAGAGTTCGACGTCAAAAAGGTAAACCAGAGTTACGCAATGAATTAAAAAAAAGATGTCCACCGAAATTCTGAAAATGTAAAAATTAGAGTATCGAGCCATCATTAAGTACCTGTATTTAAAAGGGTTAATAAGAGGTGAGCAGATTTACGGAGATATGCTTAATACCCTTGGTGATCAATGTCCTTCGCATGCAACCGTGAAAAATTGGACTGCAAGCTTCAAAAGAAGTAAATTTTCCATTGAAGATGATCGGGAAGGCCAGTTTCTGTGTCAGTCCCCGAAAATATCAATGCAGTTCATGACATGATTTTATCAGACCGTCGAATTGGGCTAAAACGGATATCTGAAGCACTGAAGATTTCATACGAACGCGTTCATCATAAAGTTCGCGTCAATTTGGACATGAGAAAAAATTCTGCAAAATGGATCCCCAAATGTTTGAATGTAGACCAAAGGCGTGCAAGGGTAGAATCATCGCGTTCGATCTGTGCTCGATTTGAAAACGATGTTGACTTCTCAAACCGAATTGTTACTATGGATGAGACTTGGGTACATTTCTACGATCCAGAAATAAAGCAACAATCGATGGAATGGCGACACTCTGGTTCTCCAAGACCTAAGAAGTTTCGTGTCCAAAAATCTGCTGGAAAAGTTCTTGCTTCAGTTTTTTCGGATTGCCATGGAGTAATCTTGATTGATTTATTGGATAAGGGTAGAACAATAACTGGAGATTACTATTCGACATTACTGACCACTGTACGGGAAAAAATTAAAGAGAAAAGACGCGGAAAGAGCTATCCAAAGGTATTTTGTTTTCACATGACAACGCCCCAGTACACAAATACAAATCTCATGTTGCCATGCAAAAATTCGTGATTTAGGTTTACAATTACTATAACACTCCCCTCATTCACCAGATTTGGCTCCGTTCGACTATATCTCTTTCCTCAACTGAAAAAAAGTTTAAAGGGTCGTAAATTTTCTTCCAACAAGGAGGTAATAAAAGCAGTGGAGGAATGGTTTGCAGCAAGGCCGTAGCTAGAAAAAAATTTCGGGGGGGGTCCGTCCGAGGCCGTAGCTAGGAAAAAATTTATTCGAAGAATTTTCGGTGAAATGATTATCTAGCATTTCTGAAAAAATAAATTTCGGGGGGGGGTCCGGACCCCATCGCACCCCCCCTGGCTACGGCCTTGGTTTGCAGAGCTAGAAGAAACATTTTTTTTAAAGGTCTAGAGACGTTGCAGGTTCGCTGTAATAAATGTATTCAATTATGAGGAGAATATGTTGAGTAATAGAATATTTTGACATTGAAATTTTGTTTGGTTCTATAGTAGGCTAAGCATTTTTCAATATATCCTCGTATAACCATCTCTTTAGAGCCCTTGACTCAATTAAATTTCACACGTGTTCGTTTTTTAGCGCTCGTTGTAAGTTTGAGTACCTATATGTGAACATGAAATACCTAATTATTGAATTTTTTTCAGCAAAATGACAACTATAGCTCGAATGATAGTAGACGGATATAACGATCTAATGGAAAACAGAAGCGGTAATTTAATTTTCTATTATCTTGCTCCTTGTACTTGTAACATATTTTGTTCTTGATCGATTTTTTTCAGATCCTAGGGTCAAAGATTGGTTTTTGATGAGTTCCCCTTTTCCTACCATCATCATTTGTACCACGTTCGTTTATACAATGAAGGTTTTAGGTCCTAGATTAATGGAAAATAGAAAACCATTCCAGCTCCGGAAAGTTCTCATTATTTACAATTTCTTGCAGGTTTGCATTAGTTCTTGGCTTTTTTATGAGGTGAGTGCAGCTGTGTGGCTGTCATTGAAAGCCATTCAATATTTGAATTCAGTTGTCGAATTCGTGAACAGAATAAACTGCTTCACATGAGTTAGGGATATTGACTTAAATTGCAAAAAATATAGTTAAAATAAGATTTTTGCGATGAAAATTCTTCTGCAAACCATTACACTCAGGAGGAGTGAGGGTTTTTTTTTGCTGAGGATTTTTCCCTTAAACATTGTTTCAGACGCCCTTCTGAGTCGTAGTCTTTGATCTCATACACATGCTTTACTGGTCGATATTGTATTGTATGATTATAAGAATACATATAAACTGCTCCACATGAGTTTGGGATATTGACTAAAATTACAAAAAAATATAGTTAAAATAAAATTTTTGTGATGAAAATTCATATTAATATGATTTCAAGTTGCAAATTAATTTTAGCTTGTCATCTTCTTTGCATACTACACCCGAGGATGTTGAACATTTCTTGAGGAATTCGGTTCCATAAACGGGGCAGAAGCTCTCTCATATCATTCAAGGATTCTGGGGTAGGTTGATGATTATCTAATCTTACTTGAGGCATATCCCATGCATGTTCTATATTCTATGCAATTCAAATCTGGTGAGTGCCGAGTTATTGGTAAATGTGGAATACCAAGCTCCTCGCGCGCATTCTCAACTATGGCTGCAGCGTTATCGTCTAGAAATTGAAAACTTTCACCAATAGCAGCGTGAAAATTTGGCACAACATTGTCAATGACATGACCCCTTTAGTTTAAGGCGGTCCACATTCCCAGGACAAATGTTTAGATCTGTGCGCCCGTTGAAACATATCCCGGCCCATACCATAACACTACCCCCTCGGAATGGATGGACTTCTTGAACATAGCGACGATTACGGGATATGCGTGGGATTGTCCATACCCTTATTCTTCGAGAATCTGAAAATCGTCCATATCTGGATTCATCAGTGAAAAGGACACTACGCCATTGATCGTACCTATTGATATGTTGCCTTGCCCATTCCAGTCTTTGACGCTTACGGTCACGTGTTAATGGAACTCCTCTTGATGGACGTCTAGAACCTCTCTCAAATGTCGTCTGATGATTTCGATGGAAACTTGGACCCCATCTGAATTTTGAAGAGTATTCCGTAGCATTCAACACGTAGATGTAGTGTTTCTGCTCGCCGAAACGGTGATGAAACGATCCTGAGCAGGTGTTGTTTTTCATCGCCCACCAAGCCGTGGTCTTTCCAACACGGAACATGGGCCCGTATTCTCGGCAAGTGATCTTTCGGTGCGTATACGTTCTCTGTGTTATTTTGTATGGCAAACGTATACGCACCGAAAGATCACTCGCCGAGAATACGGGCCCTGTCTCCCTGAACCTATTCCAAAGTCGAGATATCACACATTGGCTGACTTGAAGCCTTTCCGCTACAACAACCTGAGTTAGGCCACCCTGTAGCATTCCGATAGCCCTATTAGCCTCAGCGTTTGTTAATTTACGCCTTGGCATTTTCAGAAAACTCGTTTCAAATCGAAGCCGTTGATAAACTGACTTCATTTCAAAATAAGAACATTCATGAAGCATATTATGCAAAGAACCAAACTTCAGAAAAAGGCGACCAGATTGACGAAATGTCTCATACTGATTTTTATTGGATCGATTCAAGTTGTTATTGAGTTTTAAATGATTTTACAGCGATTTTCTCGAAGATTACATACTTTTAAAAACGATTGAATACGATATCCCTAACTCTTGTGGAGCAGTATATTTCAGACTATTTATATGAAATTTAATTCGAAATTCGTTTAACCCATTATGAAATATGTAATGAATTGTCGCCACTTAGGGTGAAACACACTGTAAATAGGTTCAGGATTATTTATTATAATATGAATTTAGTTTTGGGTTACTGTTTTTGCAGTGGAAGGACAGTAAATTGCCAACGTTTCGATCACTTTATTATGATCTTCAGGGCTAAAATATAATATCGAGGGTCAGAACAGCGGCACTAACTATTTCAACATTACACACAAATTAAAACAACGGTATGAGAACTTATCAATCCTCAGACAAAAAAGTACTAAGAATAGTTTATTTACCTGTCCTTCCACTTCAAAAACAGTAACCTGAAATCTATATCTAGAGGACACAATACTTCTTACATTATGAATTTAATGTTCTCTTTCATAAGACAAAATTGATTTTGAAAAAGTAATTTGAACAAGTATTCAGAAGTTTCAACTTCTGAAGATGACCGGCGAATGCCTGATGAAACGTAATAACAAACCCGAACCCTGACGGAAGTGTTTCTGAATTGATTTATTTCAAAGCATGATTTCTTGTTCAAAATAGAGGGTAGGTAGTTTGTTCTATAAATTATGGGTATGAAGTCGTGAACGTTAGGGAGATATCACGGTTCAAAGATGGCGGAAAATTATGTTTTTATTTTGTATTTAAAAAAAAAGCGATAGAATGATGATATTTTATGGAAGTATTACTATTAAGTATGTAGAATACGCCTATAATTTTTGTCAACTAAATGTGAAGAAAAACTTACGCAACGACTTGGATAGAAATAAATTCGGATAGCTCGATTAGGTTAGAAACTTTCTCATGTTTCTTGTATTTTTCTCGTGAAATGTACCGTTTTGGAATAAAAATAAAATTTAAATCAGTTCTGAAATAAATTGCACTTTCCCAACACGTAACGATTTACATTCTATTTTTTTGATTTCAAAACGTTAAATTTTACGAGAAAAATACAAGCTATAAAAAAGTTTATATCCATCAGGCTATCTGAATCTAATTTTATCCAAGTAGTTGCGTAAGTTTGTCTTGAAATTTTAATTTTACGCTATCTTTGAACCGCGTTATCTCCCTAACTTTTGACCCATATAACTAACTACACTTCTTTTTGAACAAGAAATCACCCTTTGAAATCTCTTGCATCAATTCAGAAACACCCTTTAGAGGCAAATTTTCCGGTTGCCCATCACGGACGCCAATTATCTTAGGACGGCTCTGTTAGGAACATGTACATTATTTCACAGAACTGAATTTTTCTAACAATTTTCAGAGTTGTGTAACAGGCTGGATGAATCACTATAGTTTTATGTGTCAACCTATCGATTATTCGAATAATCCATTAGCTTTGCGGGTAAGGATTTGCTGGTGGAAAATTGTCTATATATACCCTACAACAATTTTATCTCTTCGCAGATGGCCAGCGGTTGTTGGTGGTATTATATGTCAAAGTTTTCAGAATTCTTCGATACGGTGAGTTAAAATAACGAATTACATATTCCATTTTCTAACTTTATTGTTCTTTCTGACCGACATCAATGGAAAACTGGTTTTTACTAAGGGTACACAATTTCTGAGACATTCTAATGAATGGCCAAGTTCTATAAACCCTACCCTGTTCAATTTTTTGCATTAAATACACGACACTATTCATAATGTCAGGGCAATGTGATAAGTAAGGAAGTTCGGATTAAGAATATTCACTTCGCCTTAATAGCCAGGCATTATGAATAATGCCCGAATTTAATATACAGGGTGTTTCAGAATAAGGGACCGTGAATTCGGGAACTCAATCCTCAGATGATTTTATGACATAAAGTTCCTATGGACTATATGTCCCTGACGCACTGTCTCTGAGATACGGGGTGTTGAAATTTAAAAAAAATTGGTTTTATGAAATTATTTTCTACCCCGTACACGATTCGATTCGGTGAAAAAATTGGTATGCCAATGATTTTTCTCGAATTTTAAATTATTTTCGTAATTACCACATAATTTACAATAAGAATGGTTTCTTGAGTTTTTTACCTGCGACGAACACTTTCTGAGAAAACAAAATGAAATGCAATTTCATCATGTGTTTAAATTTGTACTCATTTTCATAATAAGTTTCCGTGAATTCGGGGTCTTAATCTTCAGATGATTTTATCATATAAAGTTCCCATGGACTATGGCTCTCTGACGCATTGTTTCTGAGATAAGGGGTGTTGAAATTAAAAAAAATATTTTTCGAAATTATTTGCGGCACCAATTTTTTTTTTTAATTTCAACACCCCGCATCTCAGAAACAGTGCGTCAGGGACCTATAGTCCATAGGAACTTTATGTCATAAAATCATCTGAGGATTAAGATCCCGAATTTACGGTCCCTTATTCTGAAACATCCTGTATAATCTATAACATATATACTGTGTTTGGGTATGACTTAGCGATAATTTAAGGGCATCAAATATACCTAATTTTATTGACAAAAACATTGGGGAGTTTACCCCTCAATTTTTAGAATATCCGCCATTTTAAATTGATTTTTTTTATTTCAGTTGACCCCTTCAAATGATATAGATTTCTTTGGACATACAGGTCCTACAAATGTGAAAAAAATGTTGTTTGAAAGATAGTACTACCACTTTTCAATAAAGTAGAACAACATAAAAACATTCAACTCAAAAATGTCATAAAAAATTTCTTAAAAAAAATTTGGTGGAAAAATTTACTGAATGTTTTAGTAAATCTTCCATAGTACAAAAACCAGCACATTGAAGTATATTTCTTTCCGATGAACTAACACGCAAGGATATCAACTACAAAACGACACCCTTATAATTTCTGAAAGTTACATAATTTGAGAGTTAGTGCTGTTTGAACATGACCCTTAGGGCCATAGGGGCAACATAGTTGGTCGATTTAGAAGACCATTTCATATCAATTTCATGTGCGGGGACGAAATAATATCCGGTCCTGTTTGTATTATGGATTAGAATAAAATCATAACATCTTTTTCGGTTTTATTTCAGTTCTTCTTTGTGCTTCGTAAGAGGAATCGTCAAATTTCAACTCTCCACATCATCCATCATGGAATTATGCCACTTTCAGTATGGTTTGGGGTGAAATTCACTCCCGGTGGACATTCCTCATTTTTCGGCTTCCTCAACACATTCGTCCATATAATAATGTATAGTTACTACCTTTTAGCTGCTGCTCTGGGTGCTAAATATCAGAAATATCTCTGGTGGAAGCGATATCTCACAACCCTCCAAATGGTAAGTCAATTGTTTAATTTTCATTGTTTGAACAGGTTGCTTAACAGATGAAAGGCAGTAGCTCCGTGATTTCGAAGTTCTTCGATGGAACTTTGAACCCAAAACCAACACAGTGCGCGTTAGTAAGTTGTCGGTCCATCTGGGTTATCTCGAGAAACGTGAGTTTTTTTGTGGTAACATTCCCAACTAAGTGCCCCTGTGCATTTCTCAAGTTTGCCGTGAATGGTAAAAGCACAATGCTTACATTTCCGTCCGCTAACTCTCTATTAGTAGGCTCAATAGGGACTTTTCTCCAGGAAAGTCTCCTTCAAGCCACGGGATATTCAGCCGATACCACAAGTTCCAGCCAGAAACCAACCCCTACATTACAAGTTGTAGAACAGGTGAAATACCTTGGGCTGATTCTCGATAAGAAACTAATCTGGAACCCGCATCTACATCATGTAACCAAAAAAAGTAAAACGACACGTGATGTGCAGGGGAGAGCTTTTGGAAAAACTTGGAGACTCAAACCGAAAGCCATGCACTGGCTTCACACAGCGGTAATAAGACCCAGAATCACTTATGGCTCACTCCTGTGGTGGTCAAAAACAAATCAAAGACAGGCAAAAACCAACCTTGGAAAAATCCAAAGGCTTGCCTGTCTCTGCATCACGGGGGCAATGAATAGCACTCCAACAGCTGCTATGGAGGTCACCCTTAACCTCTCACCCCTTGACATGCATGTCATGGGAGAGGCCAGGATGGATGCATACAGACTGATCCAAACAAAAAACTGGAGAACCAGCACAACTGGGCACACCAGAATCACTCATGTAGCTGACGTAGCCGAGCTTGATATGATTTCAGACTACATGCAACCTCTATACTCATTCGAAAACCCTTTCAAAACACAGCTCGACTGGAACAGATGGGACTCGAGTATAGAATCACAATCATCTGCAGAAATAGTCTGGTACACAGACGGTTCTAAGACAGATGAAGGAACAGGAGCGCGAATACACGGAGTGAGGCCCAGGAGGGACTACATAATACCTCTCGGCAAACACGCCACGATATTTCAAGCTGAAACGCATGCCATTAGGACATGCATACAGAAGAACCTGGAAAATGGCTACCAAAGAAAACACATCCACATTCTCTCTGACAGCCAGAGCGCCATCAAAGCTCTCAACTCGACACAGATAAAGTCTTGACTCCTCTGGAAATGCCTCCAGGACCTTCTGGAGCTGACAAAACACAACAAGGTCACTCTGATGTGGGTGCCAGGTCACAAGGGAATAGCGGGCAACGAAAAAGCAGACCAGTTAGCAAGACAAGCATCTGAAACGCCATTCACAGGGCCAGAACCTGTGCTTGGAATCAGCAAAAACCGATGCAGGACCCTGATTGAGGAGTGGATAAAACAAAGACACCGACTACACTGGGAACAGAATCTTCGGATAAATCAATCCGGAAACGGGAATGAATCCGAAAAACCTCATAAACAGGCTACTGAATCTGATAAATGACACAAACCTATTTTCGTGAGGAACCACTGACGAAAGGATGATACAATAGACCCAAGTTGGTCGCAGTGTCACAGGGAGGCCAAGCGCTAACCCGGTCTCTTGTTCGTCAGCTTATCAATCAATCAATCACCCCCTACTTGAAGTTACAACTCAGTAACTAATCATCATCTTTAATTGAGATAAGAGATGTTCTCTTTTTTGTGTGAACCCACCTACGTTCATTTACTGTATTAAATCCTCATGAAAGTGACCTATATCTGGAAAGGTTTCAACGAGGCTAGTTCCTCACTCCTGCTCGTCTTTTGCATTCCATGACGGCGTAACTAGTTGAATAGAAGTTTCTGCCTTACAGAATCTACAATGTCCTGTAAGAAAGCTGATGACGAGGTGTACCTGGTCCTTACTGAGATGCAGATACCGTTTGGATCTTACAGTTTCAAATTTCCGTATCATTTTGGAAGAATACATTCCTGGGGGATTCAGCCAGAGTGTTCCTCTTTCGGTTTTCTCCTTCTCCAGGAACTCTTCCTTATCGGTTCATTTCCCTATACCATAGGAGGGTTCTGGGCCAGTGAACGGCTATGGCAAGCATATTATTGGCCTATTCGTTTCCTTTGATGCCCAAGTGACCGGGAACCCAGATAAAAGAGATCTTTTCTCCGGCACTCCCAAAGCAACTTTGAATCAATGACATAGGAGTTCAGTGTTTCAATAGTGGCTTGAATATTCGAGGAAATGGCTATCTTGGGTTTAGAACTATATTATGTATACCATTTCACAGTACATTCTTTTATGTTGTAGTCTTTTGCTTAGCATTGCACCGAAGTTTTTCTCAGTGCGCTTTTTCATGGATCATTAGACCACTAGGAAGGTTCGCAGATTAGATATAGTTGTTCAGAGAGGATCAGACTCTCTGATTCTTGATTCTGAGGATGGTATCTTCAGCTACCCTATCAATCATTAAATGTATAGAATTTTGCTCGTACATACCTGACATGTTTGAATGTGTTTAACGTCTGTGATAATAATTAGAGAAAGAATTAACGGCATGCAGACAGTTTTTTGAAATTCTGGAAAAAGTTACACACCGAGCCGGAATTTCAAAAAGTTGTCTGCATGCCGTTAACTCATTCTGTAATTACTATCGCAGACGTTGAACCCATTCATACAGAGTGTAACAGCCAAATGGAATAAATTCGATAACGAATAAATGAGGGCGTGTTGGAAAAAACGCTCGGACACGTCGATTTGTAATTTTAAATGCGCATAATTTTCATATAGGGTGTTCCATGTGACCGTGGCCAATACCAACTTTCTTATTTCAAATCCAACCCCCTGTATATTATTTATTTCTTGAATTCGAGAATTCTAGACACAATTCATGCACAATGTCCTATACCTATCTTTAACTATTTCGGAAGTATTAAGTGTTTTCAGATTTATTGCAGAAATCAACGTTTTAAATAAAAATTATTTTATTTCACAAATTCGGTACATTACACTTAAAACCTAAAAAGTAATACTGATTATTTTTTAATTATTAGAAAAAAAACAAAAAAACATTAATGTCAATGTAGGAAATGTTCAAAATGCTCGCCGCGAACGTCTTGGCAACATGCTAATCTGGTGTAGAATTGTCTTCTAACGTTACTCAACATTTCAGGCGTGCCTGATCTAATCGCAAGCGTGATTCGGTTTTTTAGGTCGTCTAAGTTTAAGGGTTTCGTTTCGTATACAATACTTTTGACATATCACCACAAAAAGAAGTCTAATGGTGTCAGATCAGGAGATCGTGCTGGCCATTCCATCGATCCGCGCCTCCCTATCCACCGATTTGGATAAATTTGGTTCAAGTACTGCCAGACATTGATTTGGTAATGGGGCGGTGTTCCATCTTGCTGAAACCATATTATATTGGCAGGAACTTGTGCATTTGCTGGATCAGGATATAAGTTTATCGAAGTTGGTTAGACATTATTTTGGAGAAGTTCTAAATATTTTTCTCCATTCAAGTTGACGTCAATGAAAAAGGGAACTTTAATTATTATAAATGCATTTATTCAGTCTCTAGTGTACACAATATAACAGAGCATTATATTCCCAGCAACAAGCTGGTGACGGAACATTAAAATGTTGGTGAAGTGGTACATTCTCCTCTTGTACAATACAACAACATGATCTCACATTCAATACAATTTCACAATATAATCTCACCTACAATATATAAAACATTTCTCAACAATAACTTCAGTATTACAACAATATAATCTCCTATAAAAACACCATTATATAATAAAATATAACACAATAAAAACACAATTACTTCAATACAACATAACATCAACAGCCATAATTATCATAAAACAGCGCTTTCTTTATACATATACTGGATCATATCAATCTTAAACGAAAAATATAACTATCTCTATTTTTCACAGTATTTGGCAATGAATTGAAAGTTTCTAGACACTTGTACACGGGATTATTGATTGCCAGATTCGTCCTCACATTTGATAGGTAGAAGTTATTTTGATTCCTTGTCTCATAGTTGTGGGTTGCACTAAGCTGACCATAGTGTTACACTTTTGTTGGTTTCTTTGAGTCTTGTAAGCGTACCTGCATTATTTTATTTATTGCAATATTTGTTTCAAGGGCATTATTCCAGTTTCCCTATATATTATCTCCGTATGTGTTCTGTAGTTGTATCCAAACAAGGATTTCACCACCTTATTAAATGATATGATTTCCAACAATTCCTGCCCAAACATTAACATTTTCAGGATATTGCGTATGTTCTTCTCTCATCCAGTGAGGATTCTCATCAGACCAATAGCGGCAATTTTGACGATTAACATGACCGTGTAGTGTAAATGTACTCTCATCAGAAAACAAAACATTTTCTGATTGGATCACATTGTTATCTAACATTGCCATCATTTGCTCACAAAAATGCGTTATCCTATCGAAATCGTCTTCTATGAGCTCCTGAGTTGCCATCATTCTATTAATAGGGATGCATCTTACTTTCCTTTAATAACCGAAATATTGACGTGTGGCTGACGGTGAACAGCGGGGCTACTTTTCGAACAGAATTATGTGGGCTTTCTTGAAACTCAAGCATAATATCCAATTTCGTATCATCACTTACTGCATTGGCAGCAATTTTTTTATCTTACATGACCAAGCTCTCGAAACTGCTTTTCTATTTTGCTAATTGTTCCTTGGGATATAGGCGGCAAATTTGGAAATTTTTCGTGAAATAAGCGAGAAACTTTCATTTGTGTCCGTGTGTAATCTCCATAACCAATCATTTGAAGAATGGTTATTTTGTGCATTTCTGTTAAATGAACCATTTTTATAATATTATTACGTACAGTTATCGAAATTCCAAATATTACACAACAATAGCACTTACAATGATCACTTATTGTCATGCAAACAGACAACGTGTTACTAAGGCTATGATAATAAACAAATCTGTTTTTGTTTTTTTTTATTTCATCTCAGTAATGGTTTTTGCTTACTTTCTTCATATCAAGAGGTAAATGGGAAATAAGTATTGAGTGTAATGTATCGAATTTGTGAAATAAAATATTTTTCATTTAAAATGTTAATTTTTTTAAAAAAATCTGAAAACACTCAATATTTCCGAAAAAGTTGAAGATAGGTATAAGACATTGTACATGAATTATGTCTAGAATTTTCTGAAGAATCCAATAAATAAATAATACATACAGGGGGTTGCATTTGGAATGAGAAAGTTGGTATTGGCCACGGTCGCATAGAACACCCTATATAATTTTATTTCTTGAAGAATATGCGCATTTAAAATTACAAATCGACGTGTCCGAGCGTTTTTCCTAACACCCCCTCATTTATTCGTCATCGAATTTATTTGGAACAATGTAATGCAAGAGTGATTTTCATACACATTTCGGATCATATCGCTCAAAGATTCTCTTTTCAGTGGAGTATCGAAGGAAAACTGGAATGATATTTTAAACGTAAATACGGGTGAATCCGAAAAACTTTGGGAGAAATTTTTCACTCGCTATAAGCGTGTATTTGATCGATCTTTTCCGGTAGTAATGAGAAAAATTTGTGGATCTAATATTTCACATGTATAATATAAAGAATTTCCGCTAATAATATAATAATATAATACATACAGCAAAGAAAAGGTTAGATGTACTGTTCCCTATATCTAAATGCAGACCAAAATATATAGAAGTATATTAAAAAGGGAAACTTAGATACGAGAACACTCTCCGTTGGGCCAAACAAAAACAATGTGGCAATTGGTCGATAGCTTCACAGAAAAAGGAAACAAAAGGTCGAAATACAAAGATAATGTTGACAAGCGCTCGCAAATACCTTCAACAGCCATTTTTCCAATGTTGGTAACCAAAATGTGGTTCCAACTGATCGATATACTCAGCATATCAATACTAATCCGAAGTCATACATGTTTGACATCGATGAAAAAGAAATTGTGAACGTACTCAAATCACTCAAGAACTCACGTGCAAGTGGACATGATGATATTCCGATGACAGTCATCAAGAAATCGGTTCATTTGATTGCAAAGCCACTGGCTCACATTATCTATAATTGTTTTAGAGAAGGCATCTAAAAATCGCTATAGTGGAACATCTTTATAAAAAAATTAAGTAAGAAGTATTTGTCCTATGACGCATTTTTGCATAATGGAGTGGCGCAAGGGAGTATACTTGGACCACTCATCTTTTTAACTTTTATAAATGGCCTTCCATGTGTGCTATGAAATGACATATTAGTCATCATGTACGCTGATGATACAAACATAATTTCATCCCAAGGGGATATAAACTCTGCAATATCATCGGCACAATTCGCAGCAAAGGCGGTTTCCGACTGGTGCCAAGAAAGAAAATGCATTGAAAATAAATCCAACTAAAACCGACTGCGTGATTTTTTCTGCATGTAAAAAGACGAATTATCCAACTACATTGCAGTTTCTCGGTCATAACACCCAGATATCGACTAGCACTAAATTCCTTGGAATCACTCTGGAGTCTGGATGGATCTTAAAACTGGGGAAAACACTTAATAAACCTCATGCGAAAATTAAGGTCGGTCGTGTACTCCTTTCAGGTGATGCAAGAGCCCTTGCATTCCCTTATTTATGGGTGCTGGGCGTCTCATTTATTCATGATAAATCAATTTAACAGAACGGGTTCAACGAAGCTCATTATATCAACCACCTGATTTATGCAATCTGTTTCATTTGAATACAAATTTGCTATATTCTCGATGAAAAAACGTTTACATTAATCTAATTTATTTGATACACCAGGTACAATTCGTCCTCGTCGTCATTCACTCCTTCCAGTTGTGCTTCATAGAATGCGACTATCCTAAAGCCTTTGTATGGTGGATTGGAGGACACGGTGTGCTGTTTTACGCTCTTTTCTCTATGTTTTACAAAGAAACCTACAAAGATGATGAGGACAGGAAGCAAAAATTGAAAGTTGGGGTAAGTAGGAATTCATTTTAAACTAATTTTCTGGGGTCATTAAGTTGTAGAGTCAAAATTGTCTAAAGGTAACACTGTAAAAAAGAGAAACGCAACTAGTATTGACTGCGCGAGTGCGGCAGTGGGGGTTATTTAGGGATTATTTGATTACCCGATTCACAAGTAATACAATTTCATCTGAATGGTATTGCTAGGAAAGCTCTAAGCTTGCGAAATGGCAACTGGGCCAATGACCAAGCAAAAACTAACAACAAGAAGGAGGCCATTCGTGGAGGGCATTGGCAGATCGGCCCTCACAGCGAGAATCTAGATAGTTTGAAAGCAACTGGGTTATGAAGAACCTGATATTTTAAGTCTTGCTGAGCACTGGTGTAACCCATATAGTATCAAGACCATGACCATCCCTGGTTACATCCAGGCTGACTATTACTGCCGCCCTTATAGAGCCCACGGGGGATCCATGATCTACGTTAGAGCTGGCCTATCTGCGAAAAATCTGAGTGTATCACGTTTTTCCGAGGAAATGGAGTGTGAAATTAGTGGAACTCTAGTGACGACGAGTGACATTCGAATAGCCATTTTGAGTGTTTATCGGCCTTGTTCGGGTAATTTTGAGATCTTTCTGGACAGGATCTCACTTGCTCTTAATTATTGTATTAAGTCAGCTGATGTTATATTTCTGTGTGGAGATTTGTATGTCGATTTTTTGAGGGTCGAGTGCTCGAACCGTAAGTTGCTTGTAGATTTGATGAACTGTTTTAGCATGAACATCTCTTCGAATGATCCTACCAGGGTCTTTACGAATGTAACCGGCCATACTTCTATATCCAAAGTGGATTATATTTTGACAAATGCTGCAGAGCTATTCAATTATAATGTTGATGTCTTTGAACCACATATTAGCGATCACCGGGCTCTTTCACTCGAGCTATCTATCAAGTTCAAAGCAAAAAACAATAATGTATCGAAGAAATTAGTCAGAAATATGAGTCCGCAAAATCTGAAAGATTTTGAGTATTCCATTTCAAAATGTGATTTTCAGGAAATTTATAGATATTCACATGTTGATGAATGCTTCGAAGCATTCATAAATTTAGTTAAGGATACCTTTGAAACTTGTTGTCCCCTTTTTAGGTGCACTAACAATGCTCAGTCGAACAAAAAATTTGTCACTTCTGAGATTATCTCGGCTAAGCGTGATTTAATAAATCTTCACTGGTTGCATACTACTATCAAGAGTGAGTCTACTTATAGTTTGCATAAGAAAGCCAGACATTCATACAATTACCTTGTAAAAAGCACTCAACTCAGTTTCCATCGTGATCTCATAGAAAAATCTGCCAATAAGAGTAGAACTGTATGGAACCTAGTGAACACTATGACTGGTAGGAGAAAATATAGCGATGGGTCTGTAATGCTCGTCGTTAACGGCACTTCTTATGATGAACCCGGTGCTGTAGCTGAGATCTTTGCCAATCATTTCACAACGATTGCAGAGACCAGCTTAAACCGCTATTTCAACGACTCACTATCTACCTCATGCACTACCTCACATATGTCCAACGTTAGTTTTTTCTTTCATCCCGTGGAGGAGCAGGAGATCGTTGATGTACTGAGATCACTCAGAGGTGACAATGGCTCAGGTGTTGATTTTGTCTCTGCACGAATTTTGAAGCGGATAGGTCCTGATATTAGTCAACATTCTGCTCACCTATTCAACATGTCAGTTGGTACGGGGGTTTTTCCCCATCTCCTCAAAAAAGCCATGGTCATTCCTATATATAAAAAAGGTGATATGTGTGATGTCATCAATTATAGACCCATTTCTATCCTCAGTTGCTTTTCGAAAGTGTTTGAGCGATTGGTCTTCAAAAGAATGATGAAATTCCTGGACAAGTTTCAGTTGCTCGATACCGCTCAGCATGGGTTCAGATCCGGCCGCTCTACTCAAACGGGTTCTCTGGACTTTATCGAGTTTATATATGACTCTCTCGATAGGGGCTGTTATGTTGCGGGATTACTTGTCGATTTGTCTCGAGCATTCGCTAGTCTCTCCTTCAAGTTCATATTGGACAAATGTTTCAATCTGGGATTCAGGGGGGTATTCTACGACTGGATTCGTAGTTATCTCGAGGGTAGAGTTCTGTATGTCAGAGTCAATGACTCCTATTCCGCTGAGCACAATCTGAATTTTGGTGTACCCCAGGGTTCTGTCTTGGGGCCGCTCCTATTTTTATTGTTCATCAACGATCTACCAGAAAATTTGAGAGAGTTATTTATAAAAAAATCTAATTTCCGTAAAGACATTGCCGGGAAGCTGAGAGCGATCTTGTTCGCAGATGATTTCTCCTTAGCTGTTATAGCGAATACCTTGGAAGAATTGCAGAGGCTATGTAATCTACTAGTTCAATGTTTTGTTGGCTGGTGCAATTCAAATGCCATTATGATCAATGTGAATAAAACCGAGGTCATACACTTCTCATTGTCTACTGACAATAGTGAATTTGAAATCCAATACTTCGATTCTGCCATCTCATCTGGTGAATCTATGAAATTCCTTGGTGTACATATTGATAAGTATTTGAGGTGGGACACGCATGTTGATGCGGTATGTAAAAGACTCTACAGCTCATTTTATGCACTGAGTAGAGTCAAAAATGTGCTTCCGTTGGATTCCCTGATGAATGTATACTATAGTTTAGTGTACAGCCATCTTTCTTACAACATCTTACTCTGGGGAAATTCCACCGATGTGGGTCGAGTATTCATTATACAAAAGAGGATATTGCGCTTAATGTTCAACGTAGCCCCGCGATCCTCATGTAGACCTATATTTTCCCAAAATAACATCTTTACACTGGCCTCTATTTTCATCTTCAGGTGCCTTGTTTATGTAAAAGAGAATGAGAGTAGTATTATAAAATTGTCAAGCTTTCATTCCCATAATACAAGAAATAAGGAAACGTTATTTATTCCTAAGCATAATACCTCAAAGTTTGAAATGTCACCTAGATATCAATGTATCAAAATTTTCAATCATCTCCCTCATAGTATTAAGTCTCTTAACATAATTAGGTTTAAGAAAATAGTTAAGGCTTTACTTATAAAGAATTGTTTCTACAATGTTAATGAGTATTTTTCTGTTAATTTAGAAATTGTATAATTATTTTTCATTGTTTATGACCTGTCCCATACATACATGATTATGTCTTAGGGGATCAATAAAATATTATTATTATTATTATTATGGCACATGGAGATCCTGAATCGAATAGATTCGAACCTCTCGACAAAACCCGCTGACGTTATGCCAACTACTATTGATTTCGAAACACCCAGTGCAGTGGACCCTGATGTGTAAAAATCTGCCGAGAGGCAATGCAAGGGAATGTATGGTCCAAAGTTGAGGATCTCCGTGCCAATAGGGTAGTTATAGATATATAGTTATAGTGAAAAAGGATAACAATCCACTGCGACCTTAAGGTCTATTGTGCCCCCTAACAGAGCTGTTATCATAGCGCCTCCTACTGCTCGCCCTCCAGTTCCAGAGATTCGACGAACTCCCGTATCTGGGACGGCTTCAAGGAGGATAACTCCCCAATTCTACAAGTTTTTTGTCCAAAGCACTCTCTCCTTTGGCTTGCAATGGCATAGCATTCCGTAACCAGGTGAATAGGAGTTTCTTCCTCCTCCCCACAGAATCTACACTCATCAGTGTCCGATAAACCCATTCTCAACAGATGCTTTTTTAGGCGACAATGTCCTCTGTGAGAAAGCCAGTGAGTAAGTGAAGTTGGTTTTCACTGAGATCCAGATATTTTTCGGATCTAGCAGTTTCAAAGTTCCGGAGGAACTTTTTGGAGTGATCCATCCCTGGAAGATTCCGCCAGAGTTTTTCTCTTGCGGTTTTCTCCTTCAGCATAAACTCCTTCTTATAGGTGCATTTTCCTATACAACAGAAGGGTTCTGGGTCAGTGAGTGGCGTTTATGCGCTCTTTCTGGCCAGTGAATTGGCCTCTTCGTTTCCTACGATTCCCGAATGACCGGGAACCCAGATTAGAAAGACCTTATTCTTCTTGCCTACCTCATTAATTTTGTTTCGGCACTTCCAAATCAGCTTTGAGTCAATGACGCAGGAGCTCAGTGCTTTAATAGCAGCTTGACTATCTGTATGAATAGCTATATCGCACTTCTGATAGTTTCTTTCTAGATCTATATCTAGACATCTTCCGATGGCAAGTATTTCCGTTTGAAGGACGCTTGTACAGGAGCCCAACGATAGTGCACACTTGGTATTTGTCCCGTGAATGCCAGCGCCCGCTCCTGTAGCGGTTTTAGAACCATCTGTATACCATTTTATTGTATTTTCTTTGAGATTATAGTTGGTGTATTCCCTTTCCCAATCCTCTCTTTTGCTTAGCATTGTACTGAAGTTTTTCTCAGTACTTACTTTCTTGATCATTACATCACTAGGAAGGTTTGCAGATGAGGTGTAGTCATTTAGAGAGGACCAAACTCTCTGAAACCTGACTCTCTCATTGCCTGCTCCTTCTTTAGATACTCTGAAGATGGCCTCGTGCCAAGGGCGTCGCCAGGGGGGGGCAGGGAGGGGCAGTTGCCCCCCCCCCTAGAGCTCAAAAATCCCTTAAAAACTTATGAAATAATAACATAATATACGAAAATCAGTTCATTTTTCCTATTCTGATTGTTTTTTGCCCCCCCCCCCTAGCTCAATTGCTCCCCCCCTAGCTCAAAGGCTGGCGACGCCCTTGCCTCGTGCCAATAGGGTAAGAACAAGAACCCTCTGTAGTACTGGCGGAAATAATAGCTGATGCCTTTGCATCCACCCAAGAGTGTTAGAAAAGAAAATTCAAAGGGGCGCGCATAAATATTGCAACAGACAGTCAATCGGTTCTGGAATATGACTTGAGCTACTGCTCGAAGCTGACATGGGAATAACGCAGTACCATAAAGCAACGGGCCAGAGGCAATAAAGTGACTTATATGGGTGTTAGGGCACTTTGGCATTGGGGGTAATCAGAAGGTTGATGGTCTTATCTCTTCCACCAGAGTTCAACCATTGAGTTTAAATATATATATTTAAACTCAATGGTTCAACTGAATAATGCCGCATGACACAATGATAATTATTCCATTTGTGCAAAAACTTTCCTTCCATCCGAATTCTAATCATTTTGCTACTTTACAGAATTATCCGAATGAAGAATCGTTGGAAAACGAATACGGAGAAAATACAGGTATGTGTTTCGCCAACCAAACAAAACTTTATGACGATGATGAAAGTTTCAAGATCAAGAAAAGTTACAAGAATGATGATAACCTCAGAAATAGGGCGTCCATGAATACAATCACCCCAGCGGATTTATAGTATTAATAAAAATTTTTTTCAATTCTTATGTGTTTTTATGAAAGCCCTTCCAGTTTGCCTCACCTGTCTCACCTAAAACGATGGACATCCAAATTCAAGATTTCATTATGAAACATAGTTTTGTTAGAGCATAGTGTTCACTATATTCGAAACATATTTTTCCTTTACCATTTTTCAAGTTTCGAAAATTTTTGGAAAAAACTTTTTTGTGCATATATTCGGATCAGTTTTATCAAATAACTAGCTGGCCCGGCGAACTTTGTTCCGCCTAAACGATACTTACGGTGGATTTCACAAATCTTAATCACCGGTAATCGGAGATCAACGGCTTGGTTCTCTGATTTTTGAACTGTCAAATGTTTCCATGGATATGAGCTGTCACACAGAACAGATACACAAAAATAATATGTCAATTCCTAATTATGGCAATTTTGAGTTCAGTTTTTATGCAAATATATTTATTACCCAAACAGAAATTCAAAAACATTTTAAAAATTGTGAGAAAAGATGAGAATGGATATCTCACGATTAGAACTGATCGCCAAAATCCGATTTACTTTACATTTCGATAAAAATTCACTGTGATATTCACCCGCTTCTGGATCTGTTAACAGCCTTTCATGGTACTATAAGTCCTATGCAAATTACACAGTAATTGTCATATGTTTTTTTTTCGACCATTTCAAACCACGACGACCGAAATGCTCGAAAAAAGAAGAGATGCCGCGAAAGCCTCAACAAATTCATCGCCATCTAATGGTGATAATGTCAAATATAGTACCTTCACGATTACGTTATTTTGAATAAATAAAACTATAAAAATAGCTAATAATCAGTCATGATGTGTGAATAGCGCCATCTGAAGTGGTAAGAACGAAGCTTTTTTATGTCTCAACGAAATCTAATCATTTTAGACATCTGTACTCCTACGATAAGACATGCTGGTTTTGGCCAACAGCGCAGAGTTGTAGGCAACTCAAATTACACACTATTAGACTATAGTGGGAATATAGTCACTGTACACACTGTTTGTTTACATCGCCATCTAACGCGGAGAATATCAAATACAGTACCTACGAATGAGCGGTAGCGTAACTGTTACTATATCGACACCTAGTGGCCTTACTCCGAAGGAGGAAAAGCATTTCCTGTATGAGTGAAATTTTCATCGATTTTTTCGAAGTTTTGTTGTATTTTATAATATCCAGATCGTAGACGAATCCGTATACAAAGTTTCATAACAAACAGTCCATCCGATCTCGAGTTATAAATGGTGTAACCAACATCTTTCTTTCATATATTTAGATTGCATTTTGGTTAGGTGTTCACCCTATTCATGGTGCATATTCCACTATAAACACTTGTTCAAAATATTATCTGGTAACAAAGTAACAGCCTAGCCAACTCAATGCACGCAAAAATACTACGAGAATACTTTTTCCAAACGACCAATCATTGTGGAAGATGATTAAAATCAATAATTGTTGATGTCGATCCCAAAAAAATCATTTCTTCAAATCTATCGCATTCCTAGGAAATATTGGTCGAAAAATTCCTCCAATGAATTTACAATTCCATTTCGTTTTTCAACATATGAAGAGTGAGTACAACCCTATCAGGAAATACGTCATTATACAACGATCACTATGTAGAAAGGACAACGTTGCGAAGTTATCTGACAGGAAAATGACTATAACCGAACATTTTCGAACCATACACGGTGAAATGTGTCAGAATGTCATGGCCAACCGGAATACTTTATGAAAATGAATGGAGTATACCTACGTCGTATGCTACAAAGCCGGCGATGGAGCTGCGGTTATAAATACAGTGATAGTTGTTGGATCTATATGATTTTCATGTTCATGTTCAATTGGACATTCCTGGACTCATAGATTTTATATTTGGCGATCCTGGCAGGATATGGTTGGTGGTTGAAACGGGAAATCCTGAGAGCTGTAATCAAGAATATTTTTACTCATGTGCGTTCCAGTTCTGGAAAGACCAAGGATGAATACACGATTAAAATTTGGAAAAGAACAATTGATGATGAGGCAAAACGAATTTTCGAGCTTGACAGTAGAATAGAAGGGGGGTTTTTGATGTCAGAAGAATCATTGAATCAAGATGAATTGATAGAAGAATTCGCGGAGCAATAAATATTACGAAATGAAATTATCAAGATCGAAGAAGAAATGGTATTTATGCAAAAAAAATCAGTGAGTGAAAATTTGAATTATCGGAAACGAGAACTGCCAAATGTTTCTTCGAGTAGATCTACATTAGATACTGGTGGTTCTGAATATGAAACGAGTAAAATTGATGATATTATGTGTGATTTCTGTGATGAAGGACATACTAGTAAAGATTTTATTGAAGTTCAGAGTATGTAATGTATGTCGTTAGAACTGAAGAGAGGTTTGCTCCTCCAAAAGGATGACAGGGATGGACAAATTCTGAGTTCCATCACAAGCTTACCTAGAACGGAAAACTTCTTGGTTCAGGTTGAAGCACAGAACGAAACTGAGAACGAGAACAAACTCACAAGTTTGATAAAGGATGTCGTGAACGTACGCAACAGCAGCTTCGTGAAATCGAGGGAATACGCACACAGAAAGAAACATTCACGTTCTAAGAGCAAAAGAAGAGGACCCAAGCACGAGTCCAAACATAGAAGTCGTATAGAAGAGATAATGACGTTGAACATCGGGAGAAGCACCAACATGAAGATGCATCAGAAAGAAGGCATAGGTCCAAGAGACATCACAAGCACCATTGCTATACTGAGAAGATATACGAAATCGACCAGCAAGATTCAGAAGTGAAATTTAGGAGTTTTGAGGGAAAGAGAGAGTATTTGGAATGGGTTCAGAGATTGAAGCATTATCGTCGAATTTCGAAGAAACACTAAAGTATATACAACTTCCTTTGGCCGGAGGATGTTGGATCTATATGATTTTCATGTTCATAGTTATAATATTTAATCTAGTTATATATAAAACAGGCCCCAAACCCAATTGGACATTCCTGGACTCATAGATTTTACAATAGTATCAGTGAATTCACCAGTTCGGAGCAGTCATTCGTCAGGTAACAACTTTCGACTGAGATTGAGATAAACCTCTGAAGGTAGCAACAGGGCTACAGCAGCTGTGAAGGGTGAAGCCCTAAAACCGTCTTGAAACTTTTGTATGGGACAATTATCAACAAGATACTACATATATTGTTTCCTCTGTTTTCCCGTCTTCATCACTAGGACCATCAACTGAGTTCCATTTAAAAAACATACCAGAACTGTCGATCAACATAATTACTCCTACTGATACGGGACGATACAACACTTAATAGATTAGAAAAGAAAAGCAAACTGGGAGAACGAACAAATACTTGAAGAATATTTCTTTTCTTTTTGAAACCCTGCAAAGATTTTATATGAATGTGTGAATTATTATATGGACTAATGACTTTCACCCACAAAAATTCACAATTCCATTTTTTAATGGAAATGCCAAAAGGCCAAAAGGTTCAAAGGTTCGCAATTGCTCTTGCTCGCATTCAAACATTGATGCAAATAAGTATCCCCTCATAAAGAACGCTGAAACAACTCGACAAGAGAACAACAAGCAAGCATAATTGTACGTAGGAAGTAGGTACCACACAGGTGACAGGAAGAAGAAATAAATAAATAAATTACCGAGACACAAGCGCCTAGGTGGCAGGCAACCAACAATTAATATTCCTGTATGTTTGGTTATCAGTGTTATCACTGTTTGCGTAATTTTTCAATTGCGATTTCCTATATCGCAACTATTATTAGCTTGGGGTACGCGGTATAAAATTCTGCATGCGGCTTGAATACGTCATTTTCCAATGAAAAGAAAAATTTCATTTCGATCGAATCTGTATAATTTTGATATTATCAGAAAAACAAAATCTCGAACGGCCAAATTTATAGCGAATTTTGCCCACTAACGAACACAACTGCGGCATTTGACAGCCGAACATACCCCTTTAAAGTTACTAAGTTATCTCGTTCCAGAGTTATCTTGTTTAGGGCCGGCCGAACGGACAGTGTTGAAAGTTGGAATCGACCACCAATTCGTCAATTTCAGTTTATGCAATAACTGTATAGTAATTCTGTATCAGGTTTTTCACTATAATCTGACTCCAGCCTTACTTTTGTCACTAAATACTACTGACAAAGGTGTAGCAAATGATATACAAAAAACTGTTTTACACAAACATTGCAGGAATTCAACTGAATTTTCAATAGTACACTGCGCAAAAAAATTAACGCACAATATGGAAATCTCAAATTTATTCTACAACTGAAGGTGTTCTCAATGATAATTATTTTTATCTGAATATTATGCATACATATGTTATCCACTTTCAACGTTTTTCTTCAATACAGATGTTTTCTCCCAGCAGGAATAAAAAAAGATGATATTATCAGATTTTGAATGTATTGGCTCCAATCTAAAATCAGTTGTTCTGGATCAATTCTAGTGATCAATAGTTTTTCTTTCGTTTGATTTTCTACACTCGATCGCTCTGCAATGCGAAACACGCAATTTGACCCAAGAGGAATGTGCCCAAGCGGTAGTTTTGCGAGAAGGAGGGTGGACATACACAAGAATTGCAGAAAGGTTTGTAGTTTCCCATACAAGTGTGTCCTGAATGTTGCAGCGATTCAGGGAGACAGGTATGAATGTCCGAAGACCAGGACAGGGTAGACCACGGGTAACAGCTGCCATTCAAGAACGTTACTTGAGAGTTTCTTCGTTGAGACAACCGTTTGCAACCGCTCGCCTCCTTCAAAATCAGCTTGAGCAATTTCATGTGGTGCAAATTAGCACTCAGACAATAAGAAATCGCCTCAGAGAATATGATTCAAGGTGGGCGTTCAATGTAGTGTGTTTTTATTTCGAAAACGGTTTCACTTTGAGAACTGAAATTTTGTGGGTGAACTCAGAAAGGATTAGGGTTCTTGTTGAAATAATTTTAATCAATTTCATTCCGACAGTTAATTTTTTTTCTTTCAAAAATAGAAGAAAATGAGCCAACCCCTGCTTCTGTTTTATCTCAACAGAAAGACCCATGAAAATAGTTCAACTTCCGATTAAAAGTGAATCTACTGATAATTTCGTTCAGAAGATCAACTTGAAATACGGAATGGGCAGAAAATGGCCAAATTCAAATTTTGGCGGGAAGAAATTCCTGCTTTACCCACAAATTGGCTTATTTCATAGTTCGGCGATTTTCGGATAGAGAGCGCCATTGTACATTTCATTCATGATTAGAGAGATATTCATAGAACTTATAGTGATAATGTAAGTTCTATGGAGATATTTCATAAAATGCACGGTGGCGCCTCTATCGGAGGAGATTTCCTACTCGCTTTAAACGCCGACCTTAAGGCCTCGTGTCGCGGCAAGAGGCCCAGCTCTTACCCCAGCCCATCGAAGGGCGCGTTTGGATTTTGCGAGAGAGCATATCCCTTGGGAAGAGGCCGATAGGGAAAGAGTTTCTTTTCACAGATGAGTCTAGATTCTGCCTCTACCATTGTGATCGACGTTCCCTTGTATACAGACGTCCGCATGCAAGATATGCTCCGTGCAATTTCCTGAATACTACTGGTTTCGGGGGAGAATCGATTATGGTATGGGGTGGAATATCTTTGACTGCTCTCACAGATCTAGTGGTCGTTGATAATGGAACTATGAATGCTGATAAGTATATAAGGAACATTCTTGAAGAGCATGTAGTGCCATTTATCCCATACATTGGTGAAAATTTCATTTTTATGGACGATAATGCCAGACCCCATCGTGCGCGCATCGTTCAGGAGTACCTTGAAGTGGTTGAAGTCGCTCGAATGGAATGGCCAGCAAGAAGTCCAGATCTCAATCCGATTGAGCAGGTTTGGGACAACCTCAATAGAAGGCTGAGAAGTTCAGAAAATCATCCAGCTACTCTTAATGACCTAGGAATCCAACTCTGAGAAATCTGGGAAGGATTAGATCCGAACATTTTAAGATCACTCATTTTGAGTATGAACCGTCGTTGCCGAGCTGTAATTAACGCAAGGGGTCGAAATACCAAGTATTAAATCACTTATCAGCATTTCAGTATTTTGAAAATTGTTCATTTCTCTTCTTTCACATAAGATTCGGTGAAATCCTGAATTTTTCTTCCATTTAATGTGTCTTGTTTCGTTCAAAACCTTCCCGAGCGAACATAAAAAATAAGTTATAAAGTCAATGTAGAGTTAACTTTCATTAAAATTGAGATTTTCAGAATATGCGTTGATTTTTTTGCGCAGTGTATTTCCACAATACAGGGCGAACAACATGCAAAATTCAAACTCGATCTTTTTAATAGGACATTGGGAGTATTTTTTTATTATTCTTCACCTTAGAAAACTCGTCGAAATCATAAATACCGACAAAGGTGTCCAAATTCATTATCGTTGAAACGGTAAATAATAAATATGACCATAAGGAATACACTATTGATATCAGTAACTATAGTGTTAACAGAAGAAAACTGTTGTTATAGTTGTCTGGAGGTATCTATTCCGAACATGAAATTAACATATTCCAGTGAAACTTCACAAGATATTTTAGGAAACTTGGTGAAGCCACTTCTCAAGCAATGCCATCTTCCAAAGTTAAACCTGAAGTTTTTTCACGTCGACTAATTCGGTTGAAATTCCGAAATAAAAAATTGAAGATATTTAGTATAAATTGAACAAATTTAGGATTTCAAACGCGCCTGTTGATGTTATCCCTAATCCATTCTACAGGAATGAATTGAAATCAGCCATTAAATGTTCTTAATTAAAGAATGCTACTAGTAAACTGGTTTGATGGAATTCACCTAGAATAATTCAAACTTTTGATTGAAAGGGACTTGGTATTATCTTTTCAGAATTATATTCTGAACACTGGCCATTTTCCGGACAAATTTCGTAAGGCAACGGCATAGGAATTTTAGAACTTGAAAAAAATTATTCATTTTTTCATTCTTTATTTCCACAACACCAAAAATTTTCAGTAATTGCAAGATGCAGAAGCACACAAAAATACAAGTTATTTCTTGACCTGAAAAATAAATCCCCCAGGGTTTTCACACTTGAAAAAAATTTATCCACAATTCCATTTCTCATGAAAAATTCATAACATATAATTAACATTTTATTAATAGGACTAATAGGAGATGATCCACCTGGAATCACATGAATGATCTAGTATTTTTTATCCTCGAATTCATTTTAGGACTTTAGGTACCTACTTTAATATTTATAGAAGCAGTTAAATTGCAATTTTGTTTTTGAAAATTATTCGAAACCTCGAATATGAACAATAATGCATAGAATTTTCGTCTTTTATCCAATGTAATTGAGCATATTCATTATACTCTTTTGAGTGCAAATATCTGAGGAATGTTTTTTGAACCGTCTCAATTTCATCAATATAAATATAAGTTAAAGTCAATGGCATCCAAACCACCGAGGCATACTCAAAATGGGTTCTTACAAGGGTATTATACAGTGAGATGGTCGTTATACCATAATATTTATAATATTAAAATCTTCAAAGTTTATTGACACGAAACATAACACCTTGTAGGCTTCACTCCTCAATAGCTCAAAATGGCTGTTGAACAAATTGTGCTGATACATTTTACTCAAGTCTCTAATATTTGTCTTTCGCTTAATTATCTCAGAATCGATTTCATAATCACAATGTGTTTGGTTGAATTTAATAGTGAAGCTCCCAACCAAATATTTACTTATGTCCTATCACATTTTATTCATCTCAAACCATTGAACAACCTTTTCTAAATCTTTCTGCAATAGATTACATTAAGGTGTGTTCGAAATTTTCCTGAAAATCTTGGGCCATGAACCCTAGGAAAAACAAGTACAAAAAGGAATATTATTCATGAAAATAATGAAGAGCAAGTGTCCCAGTATGCTGCCCTGATGTACACCTGAGCTTTGTGTTATACTTCGAAAATATTTTTTTTTTGTGGATGGAAATGTTTTCTGGTTCCTTTTTTTTTGGGATTATTATCTTCCACAGCATAAACCAACAAATTTATTAATGGCAAAAGTAGAAAATTAAAGCAATCAGCATTTTATATTATTATATGGAATCTCTTCCAGTACTTGCGGAATGAGTCACTGCTGAGAGAGGAAAACACAAGTTCTGGGATAATGCTACAATAATTTCATCAAAATCAAACCTTATTCATTTCTATAACAGCCTCTTATGGCATCTGTCATAAACTCAAGAATCTACTAGAAGTTTGCATGTTGTAGTTGTAGTTACTAGTTAGTGGTCTTGAAAACGGAGACAGATTCAGTCTCCGAAACGTTGACTTGGGGAAGTATCATCAAACATAAGTTTACAAAAATTACTGACAAGTTTATGTCTACTTCGAAAACGCGGTTATTTCTCGGGGAAAACTAATCATTTCCCCCTATACACTTGGATAGATTTTCTATATTGATTTACATACAGGGTGAGTCATTTGAGTTCGATGAGTTGATAACTGTGAGAAGTTTTGGTCAAGGAGAATGACTCAAACGTTGGCGAAATCAACAGTTCTCAGCGTTCAAGCTCAAATTGTTTTTGAATCCACACTCTACAGGCTGGTCCGAGAGTGGTGAAACACGATACCAACCTGTTTTTCCATACTCATGATCTTCATGAAATTCTGATTTCGAAATACCACATCTGTTATCATTTTCTTGTGTTATTTTTCGACGTAGGTCACTTTTGGTCCAATTTCATGGTTCACAATAGAGATCATATCTTGAAAACCATTCGAGATAATTGTATGATTTTTTATTAAAATTCCGAAAAGTTTTCGATTCTTCTGCAAACCATTACACTCAGGAGTCAGGGTTTTTTGCTGAGGAGTTTTCCCTAAAATCTTGTTTCAGACGCCCTTCTGAGTCGTAAGCCTTTGATCTCATGCACATGCTTTACTGGTCGATATTGTATTGTATGATTATAAGAATACATATAAACTGCTCCACATGAGTTAGGGTCGTTAGGGATATTGAATAAAATTGCGAAAAATATTTTTGTGATGAAAATTCATATTAATATGATTTCAAGTTGCAAATTAATTATAGCCTTTAGGTCTGCAGCGTATACAGTCTCGAGTAAAATAACGAAATTTTATTCCCAGAGAATTCACGCATTTTAAGATTATCAGTACAATGTATGGCCTCCATGGGCATCAATAACAGCTTGACATCTTCTTTGCATACTACACACAAGGTTGTTGAACATTTCTTGAGGAATTTGGTTTCATAAACGGGGCAGAAGCTCTCTCAGATCATTTAAGGATTCTGGTGTAGGTTGATGATTATCTAATCATCTTTGGAGTTCTATGCAATTCAAATCTGGTGAGTGCGGAGGTATTGGTAAATGTGGAATACCAAGCTCCTCGCGTGCATTCTCAACTATGCCTGCACGGTGCGCATTTTCAGTAACAGCAGACGCGCTATGTTTTCGAATGACGACAGTAACAGCAGACGATCTAGGTCTAGAACGTCCGCTATTTCTCACCTCAAGTTAACTTTCAAGTTTCAAGTAAATGGAACTGATTAAAAAAAAACTTTTTATTTATTTTATCTTATCGAATAATGACTTTGTTTTCGTTATTAATTTATTTATGAAAGACATTCAAAAACAAACAAAAATACATAACCTAATGTATAAATTTTATTATGTTGTAATGATTAATAAATTATTAAAAAATAACCTTAAAAAAATATCAAATCAACATAAAAAACGGATCAATTTTCACACTTATTTTCATCTGAGCCTATATTCATATTGACACATTCTTGTAGAGAATGGGGTGCTTTAGCCTTTTTTTGATAAACTTTTCACTTTTCTACCAGCTGAGGATTGTTTTTTGCCACCCATTGCCGATTTTCGTTTAGCTGCACTGGTTGGCTGCACACTTATATCATTCCTTTTCTTATACCCAGGCGCTTATGCTTTGGAGTTGTTCCGTGGTATTAAAAAGAATTATGCAACCCTGATGCACTCTTTTCTCGATTTTTTTTAGGAAGGTGGAAATTGCAGGATCAAATTCTATTGGATTATTCTCGAGATGTGTCAGGATTCCATTAGAAAATTTTGACTCAAACTCACCTCGACATCGTCTTTTGATTTTAAATTAGATCTTACAATACATTTATCATGAAATTTCTTATAATTATAATTATCTGGTAAGCACTCCATTTTTATATATCAGCCAACACGTTCCAACTGATTTTTCTGCTGTAGTCTATCGCCCATTACTGAAAAGCCGAAGCACCGCCGATGACCTAGCGCGTCTGCTGTTACTGAAAATGCGCACGGTGCGGTCTAGCGTTATCATCTAGAAATTGAAAAGTTTTACCAATAGCAGCGTAAAAATTTGGCACAACGTTGTTAATGACATGCTCCCTATAGTCACGGTGACCATAAGACTGGTGGTCAAAATCGGGACATATGGAAAAACGGGGGGGGGGGGGTTGCAGTGGGTTCGGTTGTTGGTTAGCACAATGAAGTAACTGAATGGAAAAAAAATCGTATGAACATTTTTCGAATTTCTAATCCATCGGCATCCGCTGAAGTAGAGCGTTTTTTTTCTTACACCTGCCATATTTTTCCGAGAACGTCAAAGTTTTCAAGAGTGTCTTTTGTTTTTCTTGATTTTCTCTTACATCTCAAGGCTGCTCCAGGAAGGAAATAGTACAGTTCATTTGAATAATTAGCATAGCTCAATCGACAATTTTTCAATGTTCCATTCCGATAAGACACTTTCGGACAGTTAAGTAAACTTAACTCGTTGACCAGGTCATCTGTGGAAAGCGGGGGCAAACTATCTCGAAAGATAGTACAGCTTTTCTCCAATTCTGCCCACTTAATCTCTTTCTTCAAATCAAGTCTATCTTAGGTGTTCTACATTTGATTTGTAGAGATCCAGATAATCAATGCATTGCTGGTAAAAGGAGGTCGCTGTATTTCTAATATTTTCTGGATTAGTATCCAGTCTACTGGTAAAGTTTTTCCTCTGAATTTTATAAATTTTCATGGGCAAGAATGAGGATTCCTTTCTGTGCGTTTTAGAGCAAGATCTTGTAGGTAATTCATTCGCTACTTCATTTGCCGATATTTTGTTTCACTCCATTTTCTTGAGAGTTTCATTGAAAACCCCAACTATATTGTGCAGAAACCACTGCCAAAACTCCCCACTTAGGACTTCAATACTTCAAGGGTATGGGGCTGTGAGGCAAAATATTGTTTGAGGTGTTAAAACATTTGAATTACTCGTTCCAGTGCTGACAGAAGTCTTAGCCATAGAGTGTTCGAATAAGACATCAGTTTACGGTATTCTATCGATATAACGACGAAGTTCTTTCAATTCTACAACTCGAACTGTATAAATATGAAAATATTTGAATAATTTGACAATTACCACCTCAGCATCAACAAAAAGTAAATCTGCAGCATTGTTGATACAGTTATTTATTATATGAGCCATGCAGCCAATGCATTGATGAAAGTTTACAAAACAAATTATTAGTTCCTTATTTTCTTTGTGCCCCACCAAAATGACTATTTGTATTGTTTGCAGATATTCCAATGAGTACTAGATCATTTCGAGTGAAAACTGAAAAGACATACCCCTCCATGTGTCCGCCAGTGATTGCGATAGACTCACGACGAACAATACTCGTACTTGTAACAAACACTACGTTGATGAATTAAGTAAGAGTTAGGTGACAAACGGAAATTTTTGTGTTATACGAATAATCATTAACGAGTTACTACCGAATGAAATAGAAAATTCGTAAATTTTCGAGAATGTGGGTGCTAACTTCGCATTCTAGGGGTGTGATTTCGTCATTAAAGGTTAGGTTACAAACGAAAATTTTTATGTTACAAATTGTTACCAAAAGAGAAATTTCCGATTTTTTTTCGCGAAAAATGTGCTAACTTCAGAGACACAGGGATTCCCCTTGCTCGGTACTCGTGATCTTAGCGTTGCAGAAAATTATCATCAGGGATGAAACAGCGGAACGGCCAACGCGTCGCTTGTAAAATTCAATTTCGACAAAAACTCTAGGAAATCGGGACAGTTCTTGTATAATTCGGGACGCCGGGACAAACCTCTAAAAATCGGGATTGTCCCGATTTTATCGGGACGTATGGTCACCATACCTATAGTGTAAGGCGGTCATATTCCCAGGACAAATGTGTAGATCTGTGCGCCCGTTGAAACATATCCCGGCCCATACCATAACACTACCCCCTGGGAATGGATGGACTTCTTGGATAAAGCGACGATTACGGGGTATACGTGGGATTGTCCATACCCTTATTCTTCGAGAATCTGAACATCGTCCATATCTGGATTCGTCAGTGAATAGGACACTACGCCATTGATCGTTCCAATTGATATGTTGCCTTGCCCATTCTTTGACGCTTATTGTCACGTGTTAATGGAACTCCTCTTAATGGACGTCTAGAACCTATATTCACCTCTCTCGAACGTCGTCTAATGATTTCGATGGAAACTTGGACCCCATCTGCATTTTGAAGAGTATTACGTAGCATTCAACACGTAGATGTAGGATTTCTTCACGCCGAAAGGGTGATGAAAAGATCCTGAGCAGGTGTTGTTTTTCGTCGCCCACCAAGCCTTGGTCTTTCCAACACGGAACCTGTCTCCCTGAACCTATTCCAAAGTCGAGATATCATACTTTGGCTGACTTGGAGCCTTTCCGCTACAACAACCTGAGTTAGGCCACAATGTAGCATTCCGATAGCCCTATATTAGCATCAGCGTTTGTTAATTTACGTTTTGGCATTTTCAGAAAACTGGTTTCAAATCGAAGCCGCTGATAAACTGACTTCATTTCAAAATAAGAACATTCATCCATTTTTGAAGGATATGCAAAGAACCAAACTTGAGAAAAAAGGCGACCAGATTGACATGTCTCATACTGTTTTTTATTGGATCGATTCAAGTTGTTATTGAGTTTTGAATGATTTTACAGTGATATTCTCGAAGATTACATACTTTTAAAAACGATTGAATACGATATCCCTAACTCTTGTGGAGCAGTATATTTTTCATTCAAAAGATAATAATTCAGTGAAAACATCAAAAATAATATTGACTACATGATGATTTCATGAAATATTGAATATTTACCTGAATTCATTATGAAAGAGTCAAAAAAACCATTCCATTATATTATGGGTGAATAAGTTTCCAAGAACTATATTTCGAGGTCGAAGGTGATCATTTTTGAGATTTACCCAGGGTCCATCGCTAAGATATACTAAAAATATCTCAATGGATATTCCCCTTGATCAAATTTCAACAATGCAACACACCAATAAATCTGTCTAGATTCGAAGAAAAATTACGCATAAATATTGCTCTGAATCACTGAACTTCAAACCTCTTCTCAACGTATAAATCCTTGAGATACCTCTTTTCAAAACAATAATGAGGAAATATAATTTCGGCTCTTTTATATTCATTTTTAATACCTATTCAAACCAGTTTGTACGAAAACCACAATATTTACGTACTTTTTATAATATTCATACCTATAAATGAGAATCATGTCTGCATTTTTTGTTGTTGTATGATTGTTAGCACCATTGAGTATTCAAATATGTAACTATATACAGAAGACCGAAATACAACAATCTGAATATGAGAATTCCGGAAAACAACACACAGGACAAGTTTCAAGTTTGATTTTTATTTGGAGGTGGACAACTCTTTATTGACCCATTCTTGTGTTTTCAATAATTCATAATAAATTATCATAAGGTGAATTGCAATAGCTTCAAAATAATTTGTCACTCTACCCCATTGCTATTTAAAATTCTTGAGGGGGTTGGAATTTCGCTGTGAGGGATGCAATCGAGGGATTTGTATAAATTAAACTTCTTCGGTCTCTGAAATCCTTGAATTTGCTCAACGTTTTCACATAAACAGATACTGTAGGTTGTTGCCGTCATATAACAAGTCTGGGGGAAATCCAGTATTCGAAGTTCATTGTGAGAATACCAACATATTTAAAATTTCAAGTCTTCAGAAACCGGCAAATTACCAGTTCTTCGAGTGATTTTTCTGAAACTCACTGTCGATTTGCGTAAATGAAAGGAGCACATGCACTTTGATCATAAATTTCTTTCTCCTTTTGGAATTTGCGATTATTCTTATTTTTATTGATGAACATGAGGCAGTACGTATTGTTTTACATTTATTTAAGTCAATTGAAATGTGTACTTTGTACAGGGTCGCCAGATTTCGATGGTACTACAACTCCTGAACTATAAAAGATAGAGAAAAAGTAAGATAAATGTCAATCTTCTTTTTTCGAGAAACAGAATTTGCTGAAAACCTCAAGTTGCTACGGCGTCTAGTTTCCGAGCTACAGTGCGATTTTGTTATTTGGTCCATTTTTATAATTGGCTATAACTTCCGTATTATAGGATCTACGTTCTTGAAAAGAACACATCTTTGGGGCACTTTTTTTATTGCTTTTCTTCGGTGCTATTGGATTTTTTGTATCTGCTCAAATTTTAGGAGCTATAACAATTTTTTTTTCAAATGGAGACCATTTAGTGGAAAATGATATTTCCAAATTGATCTTTCTTCAACGATTTCAAAAATATATATTATGATATACTTCCGAAAATTTCGAAAAAACACCTTTCTATCAACAAAATCCAAGCAGGCTTTGATTATCTTCCTTCAAGACTGAGGCGGTCATAGAATTCAATGTATTATATGTTTTCACTTGTCGAATTCAATTCAGTTTCATCATTGTTGTATCGTCTGGTGCCATATATCTATTAACATCGATATGGATTATACCCCTGCTTTTCACAGTCATAAAGTGAAGTCAAATTTTTGGTAACGATTGAGTTGTACGCTTGCGTCAACTGGAAATGCAAAAATTGCGAGAAATTTAGAGGTTATGTTTATTCTGAAAGACAACAAGAAAATGGATATCGAGAATGAAAATATGTCACTGAAATACTTTCAGTTCAATTTTAGAATATGAATGGGAGTTAACAATGATATTTAGGACTTGAAGATAATGGAATAAAGCGATTGAAACATTTCACATTAAATTGTGAGGTTACGATCGAAACTATCCACATGAAGTCAAAAATGACATACGTTTCACGACATAATACGATGTGTCGGAGGGAGACAGAGTTAAAAAATTATTTTTATTATCAATATTGCCGCACAAGCGCAGATATGGATTGTTACCAAAGCCCAGCTTCAGTTTTGATTGGTTCATGGCCCATATTGAAATTATTAGATATATGTCTGGTGCATTCAAAGTTCTAATAAGGTCATAGAATTCGATATCTCACAATTATTGTAAGCTGCTAAATTGATCCAGGAAATAGTAGCTTTATTATTACTCAGACCAAACGCGTTGATACTAGTATGATTTATATGCTATATTGAAAAATGAAAAGCATTTAAATAGTTAGATGAAACAAAAGCCATTAGATTATTCTTTAGCCTTGTGAATATAATTTTCTGCGGCTGAGTTCTCTCAGGATATCTATCAAAATATATTTGAGATACATTATCAGCGTCAAATTTGCAACATTCGAGCATTCGACAAGTGAAAATATATAAGACATGGAATTCTATGACCGCCCCAGTTTTGAAGGAAGGGAATCAAAGCATGCTTGGATTTTGTTGATCGAAGTGAATTGAAATTTTCGATATAGTGAACTCGGAAGTATATCATGATATATATTTTAGAAATCGTTAAAGAAAAATCAATTTGGAAATATCATTTCCCACTATTATAGTTTCCACTTGAAAAAATTGTTTTTTTTTTGTTAAAGCTCCAAAATTTGAGCATATACAAAAAATCTAATAACACCGATGAAAAGCATTAAAAAAGTGCCCTAAGGATGTGTTCATTTCGAGAACGTAGATCCTAAAATACGGAAGTTATAGTCGATTATAATAATGGACCAAATAACAAAATCGTCCTGAAGCTCGGAAACTAGACGCCGTAGCAACTTGAGGTTTTCAGCATTTCAGCCATTCATGTTTCTCGAAAAAAGAGGACATGACATGTATCTTACTTTTTCTCTATCTTTTATCGTTCAGGAGTTGTAGTACTTAACCATCGAAATCTGGCCACCCTGTACATTGATGGAGGCAACTATGATTGTACCTTCCCTACCACCTTCTCCCTCAGGGCCCGCCAATCATTGACGAACGAGGAAGAATTGTTGGACTTGGTAACAATTCTCGAATGGCACTCCATTATCTTGGAAGTCTTTTATCTAGAAAAGCCGATGTCGATGTACCCAATATCAGCTTTGTCAGGAGTAACCATACCATTAAAATCATCCATCTCGATTCTTGGTGTCACATGACATGAGATCCATTGCTGGAAGTGCATCACATCAGAAACTTGGTTTTCTGTTTTGTGCCTATTTCACTTCCTGAGAACTTATGCTCTGGAGTGCGGTACGCAAACATGTCCTGAAATTGTTGGACTCTGTCTGTCAGATACATAGATTAGGCAACCCAAGATACGCGAGATTTGTGCTCGCTGTACCATAAATCCGTCAACAGATAATTCGGACTCGACAAAAAGCTCTTGAAGCCCGTCGAAAAGGAATAGAATAGGGGAACCAAGGGGAAATAGTCCCAACCAGATATTTGAGCATGAATGTATGCATTAGTTTTCAGAATTCATTTCATTAGGAATTTTTCATAACGCATTGTAAGGTGTGAGTTGTAAATCGCAAAGTGGATCAAAGTGTACCTATTTGTTTTCCAATTAGTTGGGGGGAATAAATAATTATTGTGCAAAGTGCCGAGTTATTTTGTATTCCCAAAAACGTTCAACGCCTTAACGCTTAACGCTTAAAGTCAAGTATAAAAGTCTTATTGGTGTGTAAAACACTGTGCAAAAGAGGGCAATTCGTCTCTGCGGTGACGCCACGTTCACAAATTTGTGTACTTCTCTGGAACACTGTGGAAGAATTAGCGATATATGTATCTCTATTTTATAAATACTTCCATGGTCGATGCTCTCTTGAATAATCGTCAATCGTCTCTCCTGCTGCAGTCCCTTTGAGATTAACCTGAGACTTTCAGCCTTCACCCCTTCACACCCCTTCGTCACCTTCGTGGACTCTTTGAAAACCTGCATCTCTTTTCAAAGACTCGTTCATCCAGCGAACATGGGCGTAGCCAGCGTGGGGCAGGGGGGGCGGCAGCTGCCCCCCCCCTGGAAGAAAAAATGAATTAAATCTGCCTTTTCTTTTTATCCCAAAATTTCACATTTTGAACGACCTTGGACCATGACCATGGTTTGCCCCCCCCCCCTGTTATAAATCCTGGCTACGCCCGTGCCAGCGAACATCGAGACTGTGGAAATCATTGCCTAGGGAGATGTTCATCGAGGCATATATCCGAAAGAAATTCAAGAACACCAATTCCTACCTTCTTTCCCTTGGTTCTCTCGACGTTCTCTGAACATTTCAGAATACAGAGCACAAAAAAAATTGCTCTCAGAAAGGAAATATAGCCCAGTCACCAGGTTAGTCATCGCTCGTTTTCCACTTACCTTAAAATACTAAGCTACGAAAGAGCATTACCTGACTCACCTGACTGAGATGTTACTATACATAATAATGTACATAAAATCGAAATATCGATGGATTGTGGAATTTGGAATTCATCTCCTGATATCGATATGCAATGAATTACCTATATGTTTAGGCTTCTTTGGTAGCCTTCATCTAACTACCAAACTACACACCTATCCTAACAGACAGTGGCGCACCCAGAAATTTCATTCGGGGGGGGGGGGGGTTCTGCCCAAGAGTAATCAGGTTTTTGTAAGTTATATAATTTAAAAAATGCGCCGCAAGCGAAAACCTTCTTAAGTAATGGATATATCGCATTCGTTATTATACAGGGTGTTTCATTGGTAAATGAACATACAGTAACCTGAGTTAGAGCTACCCTAGGCGAGTCCAAAAAACCTATATATGATAGGTCTAATCAATTCCATAACCGAGATACAGGGTGCTTTATGTATTCACCAAAAATTTCAATTTCTCATAACTTTTTAACCAACCAGTATAGTCGGTTGATATTTGGAACATATGATTCACTTCTACAGGTCGATCGATTTACTTTTGAATTTCCAAAAAATTCCAGGTCCGTATTTGAAAAATATGGGACTTCTTCCAAGCGGAGATTCAACACCTTGTATATTGAAATTTTGCGATTTGATTGAGATATTTGAAATAGTGGAGTGCCAGGAGCATTCAAGCTCACGAGTTTCTAACTTTTTACACTAGTTTGATGAATTTAAGTCTTTGTTTCCGATAGCTGAACTATCTCATGTGAAATTAAAAAAAACCATATCGAAATACCTCTCCATTTGTAGAAATGGCACTAGAAAAACTAATCGCACTTGGAAATTTTCTAAAAATACGAAAACCATGAATATCTCGGAAACCGTGGAATTTTCATTAAGGTCAAAATTTGGAATAAGTTAGACCACGGCAGTGTCTATCTATAGTTGCAGGCTTATCCATTGTTTTCGGGACACCCTGTATAAAATTCTCCTGTCTGCATCTTTGTTACCGAACTCCTCCGAAACGGCTGGATCGATTTTCGTGAAATTTTGTGTGCATATCGGGTAGGACTGGGAATCTGCCAACATCTATTTTTCATCCCCCTAAATGATAAGGATGGTCCACCCCTAACTATTTTTTCAATTTTTTCGGACAAAATTTTTTATTTTTATTTTTTTATGATACGGCATACAAAAATACATATAACCCTAAATTTTCACCCCTCTACGATCAACCCCTCTTTCTAACACAACCTAACCTAACCTAAATTGAACTCTTTCAGGCTAGTTTTTCATTTTTATAGGCCAACATCTATTTTTCATCTCCCTAAATAATAGGGGTAGTCCACCCCTAATTTTTTTTTAAATTTTTTGGGTAAAAATTTTTTATTTCAATTTTTTCAAAAAAATCAACATTTTACGAATTATTTCCGGAAATTTCTATTAATTTGATGGGTATAAAAAAGATAGTACTAAATCATCCGAACGGAATCGTCGTGCATTAAAAAATAAATGTGCAGATATTGAATTTGATAGAAATGTTGAGAGTTAAATTAGCTGACAACAATATTTTTACATGCCAAGCGGAAAGCGATGCCGACAAATTAATTGTTGAGACGGCAATGAATTTGGAATCAAAAGATGTTGTTATAGTTTCAGAAGATATCGATGTCTTAGTGATATTAACGGCATTGGTAGATAAAGATCGTGAAATATATTTTCTAAAACCATCCCGAGGCAAAGTTCAACAGAAGATATTTTCATCGATAAGTTTAGAAGAGTCATTACCAAACTGTAAAGAACATATTCTTTTTTTACATGCCTTTACGGGTTGTGACACTACTTCTGCATTTTCAATAAAGGAAAAATTAAGTTTGCCAAAAATTTTGAGAAACGGATTGATTTACACGACTCAGTAAAAGTATTCAAAAATATCAATGAAGACCCCAATAATATATTGCAAGCAGGTGTGGCACGTATTTTGAGTTTATATGGCGCTCCGTCTAACACTCATGATATAAAAACATTAAGGTTCAATTCTTTCATAAAATCAACAGCCAAAAATACAAGTGTTATTTTGTCATCACTGCCTCCAACAACTGATGCAGCGTTTGAGCACCTTAAAAGAGTGTACCTACAAATTCAGATATGGCTAGGAAATGACGTACTTATTGAAAATTGGGGATGGAAGTATTTCAATAACATGTACATCCCAATAACTATGAATCAATTACCTGCTCCGGATAATTTATTACAAATGTTATTTTGTAATTGCAAAAAGGGATGTGGAGCTGCGTGTGGATGCAGAAAAAGTGGTTTACACTGCAGTGTAGCATGTCTACAGTGCAGCGAAAATAGTTATTCCAATACTTCACCCATTATGCAGATAGATGAAGTAGAAGAAAATATTTGATGTTGACAACAATGTTATGTATTTAAATAAACGGATTTTGTACTAATAATTTTTTTTAATGATCGTAATTAATTACATTATTTCTTTAAATGTACACAATAGAGTACATTTATAATTGAACTGGCCGAGAAATTCCATTGTACATAGCAGCTGTCGCTCCGCTCTCCCCTCCAGGTTCGAGATGACTACTGGTATTTTTATTCACAGGTATCTTTGAAAAATGTTCCTATATGTCTACTCAGGTGAAATTCAACATATAAATACAAAAAAATTACTGTTTAAAGTGAAAATATATGGTCAAACATTAATTTTTTATAATAATTTGTTTAAAAAATGAAAAAATGGATTGCACAAAAAAAAATTGGTAAACATTGCAATATATAGTTTGAAAAACAATATCCCACATCGATCATATTATTTCATTCACTATAACTCTAATCCGAGGTTTTACGGTTTTGAATGCTCCAGGCGCTCCACTAAAAAGAGGAGAAAATTTTCAATGGGGTTCACTGGTTCAGTAGATTTCATTATCTCGCACGTCATTTCCAATTGAATATTGGAGTTCCACAAAATTCGCAGAAAAATCGTACATTATGATCTAATTGAATTTTTTTCGTCCCACTAATTGCAAATTCGAATTTCATAATATTCTGTGGAATCATTTGGAGTTATTTCCGGAAAAACATCGATGAATAAATAACTGAAGTAACATAAAAACTTAACGTGAATTACAGAAGGTGCTCGAAAGTACCACCATTGTGTTCAATACACATTCTTGCCCTCTTAAAAATATGTCAGATACTTTTTTTGATCATGTCTGGATTATTAAGTATTTCATTGCACGCGACTTCGATACATCGACAATTCCTATTTCAGATGAATTTACTGAACATTTCAAATAACCCCAAATGAAATGATCAACAGGATTGAAATCTGGTGACCTAGCGGGCCAGGCATGCGGTCCACCTGTGCCAATCCACATATTTGGCAAGTTATGATCTAAAAATGGTCTGATCATTACTCTAAAATGGGGTGGAGCTCCATCATGCTGAAATTGCATTCCTGCAATGTCCGTACCTTCGGGTAATACAGGAAGATGATGTTGTAGGAAATCTAAGTAAAGATTTTCTTTAAGCCGTCTTGGTATGACCTGTGGTCTAATCAATCGATTTCATTAGAATATCTTTGATCCTATCAAATTCCAGCAGACATCAATTTGCAAATGTCAATTTTCGTATTTCCTAACATTCACACCAACTGCCAAAATGCAATATGAAAGTCACTAGGACCTATAATTTGAATTTTTTCATTGAATTTCACAAAATTTCAGGGAAATAGAGAAAATATCTTCTAATACTCGTTGCAGAATGCAATTCCAATACTCATATGCATTCGTATTGGAATAGGAGCCCATTCTGCAACTAGTTTTAGAATATACTATTTACAGGAGGTTTCATTGGTAAATGAACATACGGTAACCAGAACTAGAGCTACCCTAGGCGAGTCCAGAAAACCGATAAATCGGATAAATGATAGGTCTAATTGACCATATTCACCGTCGCCATACTGTTGTGCGACAATACCAACTACCCAGGGTTCTAACTTCTAACATCGAATAACGAAAGTCACTAATTTCTTAGGACCGCGAAAGTTTAAATGGAAATATTTTGATGTCAGTTTTTAATTTTTAGATCTATTTCTTGCCGAATAAGATGTCTCATTGCCGATTAATTACTGACACAACAACCATGGCCTCCCCTATACTGATATCTACCCATATTCCCTGGATTTTATCACAAAATACTTAACCAAAGTTTACCACCAATTTTAAATAACCTCTCATACCACATACGATACTAAAAATCTGATAGTATTTTTGATAAACTCAATATTTCTCCGTTGGAAACACTGGGTAGTTGGTATTGTCGCACAACAATATGGCGACGGTGAATATGGTCAATTACTCTAATTAATACCATAACCGAAATACAGGGTGGTTCATGTATTCACCAAAAATTTCAATTTCTCCTAACTTTCGAACCAGTATAGTCCGTTGATATTGGGAACGTATGATTCACTTCCACAGGTCAATCGATTCATATTTTTATTTCCAAAAAATTCCAGGTCCGTATTTTAAAAAATATGGAACTTCTTCCAAGCTGATGGGATTCAATTATATTAAAATTTTGGGATTTTATTGAGATATTTGAAAAAAGCAGAACATTTTCAATGGGCTTAACCTTTTAAGCCTTAAGTGACCTTTCACTTCCTCTCAACATCATGTAGGTCAGTAGGTGTACATTAATGTGAACACCTTCCTAATTCCCATTAACGTACACCTACATTTTCAATGGGGTTCGGTAGATTTCATTGTCCGCACGTCATTTTGCTCAAAGAAAGCTTTATGGAAAGATCCAATTGAATATGTAATGAAATTCCAATAAATTCTTAGAAAATTGGTAATCATTGTAATCGAATTGGAACAATTTGCAGAATTATCAGGGAGGTTTAAGGAAAAATGGATATTCTTCTGATCATGTTCGTAGTCTTATTACTTCGATATACAAACAGGTTTCAATAAGAAGTTGAAAACAGGCATTGCATTAGTTTATTTATCATCGGACTACGATCATATGGTACCCGCACGTGGGGGGGGGTTGATTTTGATAGTCCTATTGTTTTTCATCACAACACCCTCAATATAACTTTCCTAATCCAAAGGCAAAATGGTCCTCCCTGAGAAAAAATTCCTGTATGGAAGTGGTGGGAAAAATCTTTTTGCCAGTTTTCCTCCTCAATCATTAGGTTTTGGATATTCCTCACCAAATATTAAAAAAAAAACATACTCACGGTGAACTTTGTGCGAAAGACAAAAACAACCAAACTTCCTAGAGCCTTTTTTTGACTTTCAGATTGAATAAACAATGTTTTTTCAACCTCTTTGAAGTAAGCAAAACGAAATTGTGTCCTAAAAATTATAGTAACCCTTCAATTTAAATGTCGAAGTATTTTTTTGCCCCAAATTTATAATTCTCGATTTTTTCTCCAAAAAGTTTTCTGGAACTCATTCCCCACCTTTTTTTTTATTAAATTTTTTGTCTCAACATGAGGAAAAAATCCATGGAAACTCTTGTTTAGAAATGAAGAAAAAACTACATTCGGCCTATTAAAACAGGTTAGTCTGTGGTATTAATGGGGTCCTAAATCTACTATTATTCGGATTTGGCATCATTGGAAAAAGATTTCAAGAAAATGGTTCCTCCCAGACCGAGAGAATGAAAACCATGCAATATCTTTCAAAGGCTATACTCTTTATTATCTGAAATTGAATTTCCATACGTAAACGAGCAATTCTACGAAATTCTAACGGAAGAATAATTGAATATTTGGTTGATATCGCCGTCGAAGTGTATTCAAATGACAAATATTGAAAAAAAATTATACTGACGTTGACGTAAACGGCCTGAAACTGCGGTAAATTCCTGCTGAATAATTTAAAAGGATAGGGCCAGGGGAAGGCCGAGCGCCGGCCAAGCTGTTCGTTTCAGGAACACGCGCTGGCTAGACACATCGGCGAACTTCGTATATCTCCGATCTAGCCATCGTATAAAATTGCGTGCAGTAACAGATTCGCCGATTCCGCCAAAAACATTGTAGCATTAAATTTGCGGGTGTTACCGGTTAGATTATTCGCAGGTTGATTAGATCGATCACAAATTTAGCTCTAGAATTGCTATTTATCAGTTGTATACTTAGTCATTCTATTTGAAATGAATAGTTACAACAAAAGCTAGCATTCAATCGATTTTGTCATTCTTTAGGTATAGTTGTGTCCGCCTGTAGTTTTTTTAAGGAGTATCACAAATTAATCCGAATTGATGAAAGAACGTGAATATCTACAGTGAAAATTAGTTGTTTTATGATTGTGGTTTTGTGGAACTGTTTTTAGCTGTGGTTCGTATTTTGATTCGAACCAGATATCTCCTATTTATTGATTTTGTATTCTCGAGTGGTAAGTAACCTAAATAGTTTTTCTAATGTCACACCCTCTTTTCGGAAGTTCAAATATGTAGCAGGAAATTTTCATGATTATTTACCTATATATTATAATTCCGAAAAATTTTCAATTTATTAATTTTATTATCGATTACTTTCATTCCAGCACCAACTTTATTTGTATAATATTTCCCACGGATCTCGAACAAATATTCATTTCGAATTATTTGTTTGAAAGAATTTAATTCACAATTTATTGAGCTGTCAGAGTAACATAACCTCAAAACTTAAAACTCCGCTCTAGTGGTGTTCTGAAACCTAAATCTCGACTCAGTAGGTCAGTAGGTACCTAATTTGGTGACAGACAATCATGACAATCATAAAATATTCAACTATTTCAACTACACCAGGATATCAACTCATATTTGCAAAACAATTTATTATCATATCCAAATACCTGAAAGTTTCATTCTTCCAGTGGAATAGAATGAACTCGGTTCATCTTCATATTCTTATAAAATGTCTAGACAGCAGCTTTGAATTGTTATAATGATCAGGATTCTAGGAAATCCGAAATATAACGTATAATACAACTTATTTCAAAAATCAGATAAAACCAGTTTTTGCTATACTTCACATTGATTTTCTAATAACAAAATACCTCATACAAGAAAAGGCTCTTATTGTTTTTAATGATTATTTCATAACAGGATACTTGAACAATTATCACTTTTTCATAACGTCGTAAATTATCGAACTAACAACCAAGTACCCTATAAATGTTCGGGTTAGTACTTATTTGATGTTTCGCTTGAGGATTTTCTAGAATTGTATCTATTTATTTGACACATTGCAGAAGAAATACCTATATGAATACCACGGAAACATCTAATTTGCAATACTTGTTCACCAAGACTTTTCTTTGAAAAGTACAAATCTGATCGGGTACTAAGCTGCACAATAATGACGTTGGAATCAGTTCAAAACATTAAAGATCGTTCGAATAAGCATTCAATCAACCGAATCCCGATCGCCTTATGGCACGATGATAATGATATTTTTAGTTAACCCATTTTATCTATTTTTGAGTGATGCACATCAGAAATTTTCTCGGAATTGGATTGGATCAGTTTCGATGACATTGAATTTGTTTTCAATAACTTATTCTTGTGATTGTGTATTTGAATTTTGTATACTCTTAGAAGTCGTTATTATACAGCTTGTTGCCGAATTCCAACTCGATTGGATATGTAGGAAGAATTTGAAAAATTTATAAAATTATTAACTACAAGCAGGCCGTCCCAGCTTCGCCCGAGTAGAAATTTGTTTCACGCGGCGGTTTCATCTTCAAAACTTCAACCTGCCATATCCTTTGATGTACTCGTTGTAATTGTATGATGTGAAGGGCAATTTTGTTCTAAATTAAATACTGGGGATAAATAACGTATTAGGTTGGATTAGGATCAATACCCAATTCATAAAAACACACTCCCAAATAGTGCATAATTTTGGAAAACATCTGATTACCATAAACAGGTAATAGCAAGTCAATCTTGGGAGATAGATACATGCTATCGCGGACTTTTTTGTAGAAATATTCAAGAGGTACATTTCCGTCATACATTGTATCCACGTACGTCTAACGGTTTTTGCAGCGCACGTGAAAATAGCTGATTTTGGCTGATTTTTTTGTAATTATTGAAGTTATAGTAGGTATCCTTAATTTTTTCGGGTGGAAAGTATAGCCTATGTCACTCAGGGATAATGTAGCTTTCAAAGGGTGAAAGAATTTTTGAAATCGGTTCAGTAGTTTTTGAGTCTATTCGTATCAAACAAACAAAAATACAAATCTTTCCTCTTTATAATATTAGTACTTATAGATAGTATAGATAGGAAACAACTGACTGTGGGTGTTTTCTTTCGAAAGTGAACGGGACTTCGAACCACCGGTAGAGTGGTAAAATTGAAGACTCAGAAACTTTTCTGGAATCCAATAAAACAAAATCATACATTTATACCGAACGGTTTTCAAGATATGATCTCTAGTTTGCACCATCATTACCACAAAATTTGTCGAAAAAAGTATCAAGTCACAAATAAATACGTCACAACTCAAAAAACGCCAGGTACGAGTTCAATAAAACCTTGATCATAATCTCTCCTGTGGGATTCCGAAGAATGGATTCAGAGAAGCTTCGAGAGCATTCAACTATATTCACGGAAATGTTTCGGATTTCCAGGCCTTCGAAAAGTAACAGTCTCTCTGAAATCCTGCCTATAATTGAATAATTCATTGGTCGATGTTGATTGAAGATTAATATTCTGCTTTGAGAACCGGAAAAAAAGTCGTCCATCAAATTCGAAGAAGGGCGAAGCAAGAAAAATAATTTGGCTATCGCTTGAGATGGATATTTGGGGAAAATGTTATGAAATGTTCATGTTATTTCTCAAGGCGATAAAAAATATTTTTTTCGAATTTAGCGTGAAATTATGAGTAGGAACCGGCAGATGTACAACATGAAAAACCCGGAAGTAACGATAAAAATCGCATGAAATGTGCCAAATTATGCATTCAGTATGTAGGTATATGCATCATCAAATTATGTGAAGAAGAAATTTCTATGTTTCACTTTGGGCTAATAATAATCATATTTAATTTTTTATAGAAACAAATTAGTGGCAATCTTGATAATAAGGTATACAGTCAACATAATGAATGAACAATAATAAAAACTGTAGGAATTAAATCCTTACTCAACGATGTGTATAAACAAACATAATTCCAGGGGCACCAAAAAATCATAAACCCGTATTTAATTAAATATCGATATCTTGCCCAATTAACATTTCCTTATAATGTACACATAAAAAATTCATATGAACGGTTTCTCTATAAGAACATAACAAATAACATGATCCAGACCTTGAAGATCGACATGAAGTTACTGCCACATCCACACAAACAGTCGAAAACCGAGGGGGTGATCACTCCCTCAGTCCCTCATTTCCAAAATTTCCAAATATTGGAGAATATTCAAGTATTTCCACATAATTCCAAGCATTTCCTCACAATTCCATGAATTTCCATACAACTCCAAGCGTTCCCAGACAATTCAAGCACTTGCACACATTTTCGAGATCCAGATGTTTAGATGGCCCATGAGATGAAATATTTCTATAATGGAAGCCATTGCATAAGATAGCTGTATGATTACTTGATAGGTGACAAATATATAAATAACAAAAAAGTTAAAACCATTTATTAGTTCCTATTCAAGATCAACAAAAAATGTTCATACAAATCTTTCCTCTTTATATTAGTATAGATAGTATACAGGGTCTTTCACGAGGAACCTCACCCATATTTATACGGGAAACTACTGAACGTATTTTCATGAAATTCAGCACTTATAAGTATTTCACGATGCTGATGAAATCTAAAATATTTTCAAGGATGAGCACCTCCGGTTTTTCCGGAAATGACGTCAACTTCCGTTTTTCAAATTAGAACACCATTTTTTTATTGCAGAAATAGATTCCTTAGAAAATTTCAAGTTATTTTGATGTAACATTTTTCAGTTTAGGTTGGAAAATTCTATCTGAGCGGGAAAATTCGAAAAAAATATCGAAAATAGAGCTCCGCTGAAACAAGAATAACTTCGAGGTTTTTGGATGGAAAATTTTCATTTTTGGGATTTTTCAAGATGTAAGATTGATGTATCCACTTTAAAAATCGAAATCGCGATTCATGATACAGGGGGTGAAAAAATCGCTTTCAAAGTTAGGGATGACAAAATCGTGAAAAATCATTTTTTTCAAATTAGAACCCCATTTTTTTATGGCAGATATTGAATCTACGTTAAAAAATAATGTGAGTGTATGCATCACACCCTTGCCCTAAAGTGGATATTTTCTGAGTTATTCAAAAAAAACTGTTTTTCGTCTTGAATTTTCAGCTATTTCTTTTCCCTTCACGCCAAAAAGATGAAATTTTCAGGAACTGTTACTCAAACCATGTTTTCGATTTTACTACCCTAATATGCAAGAGAAAAAAGTTACAGGTTGTTCCTAAATAGATGGCGAATTTGGATTCGAATTTGTATCGGAAACCTCTTTATTTCAACTAATCGGCCATCGGTTTTCTCTCCAGTGATAAATAAATAATTCCTCATGAACCTTATGCAAAAACTTACCATGTTTTACATTCTTTTTTTTAATGATAGATATCATTAATTACATGCTACTGAATAAAGAGGAATTTGGCAGATGTAATTAATGATATCTATCATTAAAAAAAAAGAATGTAAAACATGGTAAGTTTTTGCATAAGGTTCATGAGGAATTATTTATTTATCACTGGAGAGAAAACCGATGGCCGATTAGTTGAAATAAAGAGGTTTCCGATACAAATTCGAATCCAAATTCGCCATCCATTTAGGAACAACCTGTAACTTTTTTCTCTTGCATATTAGGGTAGTAAAATCTAAAACATGGTTTAAGTAACAGTTCCTGAAAATTTCATCTTTTTGGCGTGAAGGGAAAAGATATAGCTGAAAATTCAAGACGAAAAACAGTTTTTTGTGAATAACTCAGAAAATATCCACTTTAGGGCAAGGGTGTGATGCAAACACTCACATTATTTTTTAACGTAGATTCAATATCTGCCATAAAAAAATGGGGTTCTAATTTGAAAAAAATGATTTTTCACGATTTTGTCATCCCTAACTTTGGAAGCGATTTTTTCACCCCCTGTATCATGAATCGCGATTTCGATTTTTAAAGTGGATACATCAATCTTACATCTTGAAAAATCCCAAAAATGAAAATTTTCCATCCAAAAATCTCGAAGTTATTCTTGTTTCAGCGGAGCTCTATTTTCGATTTTTTTTTCGAATTTTCCCGCTCAGAGAGAATTTTCCAACCAAAACTGAAAAATGTTACATCAAAATAACTTTAAATTTTCTAAGGAATCTATTTCTGCAATAAAAAAATGGTGTTCTAATTTGAAAAACGGAAGTTGACGTCATTTCCGGAAAAACCGGAGGTGCTCGTGCCTTGAAAATATTTTAGATTTCATCAGCATCGTGAAATACTTATAAGTGCTGAATTTCATGAAAATACGTTCAGTAGTTTCCCGTATAAATATGGGTGAGGTTCCTCGTGAAAGACCCTGTAGATAGGTTGTGTTTCATTTTCATAAAAAGACTCTTCACCCTCTCCTGAATTTTCATCCAGAATAACGGCTCTATTATTGATATCGAATAAGGTTTCAGAGGTTTCCAGATCTGATGTTTCATCAAGCGATCGCTTTCTTCTATTTTTTTCTTGCAACTGTAACAAAGCCTACACAGAACACAACTGCTTCTCCGAACTGGTACATGTTACAAGCTTCGAAGCTTGTAGTTTCTAGAGGTCTCCTCGGGTGACCTAGGAGTAATCAGTATAATCAATATCAATCATGGTCTATAAAATCCGATATGAAGTCTTTTAAATTTAATTTATTGCCCACTTTTAAATCTTCTGCAGCACTATTTCATCTGCAGCCTCTTCTCAAAATCATTTTGTTCAAATTATCGTCCTTTGAAAAATGGCAATATCTCGAAAACAAGGCGAGTTAGGTAAAGGGCATTCTTCGTGAGAAATGTAGCCATTTGAAAAAGAAATTTCATGAAAGCAAAAAATACAGGGTGTTCCATTTGAAAAAATCTAGGAATGGCATATTTAATTTGAGTAAATTGGTAAATTTATATTAGACACTCTGTATGAAAAAAAACTTCAGACGTTTACCGAATGATGAAGCTAATACCTTAAGCTAAATACTGTAAAAATTTCGTTTATCTAGATTAAAAACAGCGGTTTCTATAAGAATTTTGATGAACCCCTTAAAACACAAAAATATCCTAAAAATACGAAATATGTGGCAACGCCGTTATGAATTTTGAAAAATGAGGTATCAAGTGTAAACCTCTTGTTGTCCTCCAAAGCATTATGCCATGAAATGCAGGGTGTTCTATTTGAAAAAAACGACATATTTTTCCGTAACTTTTTTTTGACGCACCCTGTATATGTAAAACTATTTTTAGTTTGTAGATCTTTGTCAACCTTACAACCTCATCATAAAAGTTTTTTCGCTCCCCTATAGTTTAGGCGCTATTTTAGCCTTGCTGGCGCACCCTGTGCACACAGGATAACGCTCGGGATAACGTTATCAATATTCATCATATGAATGTTCTAACCTCACTTTCAGTACGTCATTTCCAAAACATTTCCACAATTTGCACACATTTTCTAACATTTCTACACATTTACAAACATTCCCAAACATTTCCAAACATTCCTAAACATTTTCAAATGTTTCCACATTACCAGACATTTCTACACATTTCCATGCAAGTGTACAACAATTTCCACTCGTGATCACCCCCTCGTCGAAAACAAAAAATGGCTGATGGAAATATAGTAGGTATAATGAGCGGTAATGTAAGTCACAACACACGCAGATGAATTGGTGTTATGACCATTGCCGCGAATTGAATACTATATTTTATCTTCGACTTCTTCAGTAAAATTCGAATTAATCTGCATTTTCCAAATTGACAACAGTCGTCAACAGCGATCTCTGTGGTCGAGAATCGAATCGCGATGAAGTAGCGTAGAAAACGTCAAAAATTCACATTTTCCAAATTCCATTTTTGGATAATCAGACCCAAGAAAATGTAGAAATGATCGGTCCGACTTGCTCATTCATTTCGCAAGCAATTTAATTTTCCCTATTTGTATTAGAGCGAGCTATAGAAGCTTTTAGTTAGAAAAATGCTGTTTGCGTTTTTATTCAAGTGTGAGAGGAGTCTCATTTTTCTCTACTGCTTGGTCAATGATTTTGCCGGGAAAATCAAATCCTCCGTGGTCTAACTCGTGAATGTTTTGCTGAAGTAATCGCTCATTCAACGCATGAAAGAGATTCCTTATAGGCTTGTTCAGGTCAGTAGAACAATAATGTACACCATTATACCGTTGATTGTCTGCGATGAGGCGATAACGTATGTGCTAAAGGTATCTTCTATTACCGACGCGACAAGTGTCAATTTGCACTCATAAAATCATTGATATCCCATTATTCCAAACGCAAGAGACATTCAAAATCGATTGTTTCGCGACTGGAAAATTGACTTGTTTCTCTTCCTGTTCGATTGTTCCTAAATATTTCGTTAATAAGCGATTGCCAGTGTTTTTATACTCGTGCATGTGGTGAGTGGCTTCAGTTTGGTCGAAGTGTAGTAAGACTCTTCATCTAGGGATTTAATTTTTCCTGTAAGTTCATTTTTGATTTTATATGTTTTGTGTCGCCAGTCTGAATTGTTCACAGGCGGTTGTCATGCTTTAACAATCTTATCTATCGGATTTAACCATATCCGATTTTAGAAGTGGTTATTATGTCATCACTTGAAATGGGGGAAATGTATATTATGCATTTTCCGATTTTTTTTCATTCCAATAAAGTTGACTTCAAGTTTTTGAGGTACTTATTACAAACTTCTTATGTCTTATTTACACGGTAAGTCATGTGATTTTCAACTTGAAATTAACTGAATTTCCTCGTGAGAACGATTTATTCAGTTATAAGTTGCAAGTTTAGTTTTATTCCAGCTTGCTTCTTTATCACCAAATATAACGTTTTTTTAAATTAAAACTTAGTTGCGTGTAAACAAGCCAAAGGTTATATTTTTTAAAGCCGTGTCTTGTAGAATGATAAATCTGTTTAGTTTTTACATAAATTTTGTTTTCATGAAATGTAGCTAAAAGATAGAACCGTTAGTATTTATGACAGTGTTATTTCTGTTGATACTTCAATAAATGTTTTAGTACTTCACATAAAAATTGTTTGAACAATGCTTCGCCTCATTAATTCTTCAGCAAATAGCGAAATTTAATTAAATACTTCATAGAATGAATTCATGATGGAAAAGATGATAGAAAAAGGTCGTTGTAGTCACAACTCACAAACCGATTTATAACCTATCAATATAGTTAAATATATACTTTATTTTATAATAGCATTGGAAGTTTGTTAACATCTTAACATGCTGGTTCAATAATGAATTATTGTTCCACTCTTTTATTCTACCTTTGACGAAAAAGGTCGAGGTGTCAATTTTATTGTACTGTAAACCGCGTCACAGAGACGATGCAAGTATAATTGATCCTCATTATGAACGAGTTTCCGATATTGTTCTGTTTATGTTGATGGAAAGCTCCCTTCAACAGAACCAATCAGTGTATGTGTCCTTTTTTGAGTACTCAATCCTGAGGTGAGAGGAACATTCACTTACAAAATATCTTACTTGATATCCATACATCCCAGCCTTAGGCTATAGAAAGAGGATACGCATCTTTCAGTAATAAAAAGTGGAGCCAATTTGCAAAATCATCAAAACTAAATTGGGTAACTGTACCACTACGGAAACAAAATGTTGTAGAAATTTTTGCAACGTTGTGACGTTCGTTGAATTTTCTAATAAATAAATTCCCAATCAAAATGAAAAGTACTTTAGATTGAAATTCATTTACTCATTTGTGCGTGAATGTCCGAAATGAGTATTCGTTTCTTCAAATATTGTGAATGCCTCACATTACATTCAGTATGGTGCAAAAGAAAGGAATAAATTCGTTATTTTGTAAACCGGCGAATTTGAGGAAAAATCCTGAAACACGTCGATCTTTATTTTAAAACGGGCTACTCGTAAGGAAACCCTTTTATTTTTGACGTCATCTATATGGGCGTGATGACGTCATCGCTAGAATTTTCATGGGCGTACCCAGGAAGTCCTAGAGCTTAAAAATCCCCTAAAAACTCATGAAATAATAGCATAATATACGAAAATCAGTTCATTATTTCTATTCTGATTTTTTTTTGCCCCTCCCCCCTCTAGCTCAAAGTGGTTTTACCCCCCCCCCCCTAGCTCAAAGGCTGGGTACGCCCTTGAGAATTTTTAAATGGAAATGTGGGTTTTGTAAAACATCATTTGAAACTATTCAGCCATACCAATATGTATAGTATAGTATTGATTTGCATATTGTCACAAATATTAATGATAAAATTTCAACAGGTTTCTTAATAAAATGTATTAAGTACATATTGGTATGATGTATTTATTGACACAGAAAAATAAATTTTGTAAAGGCCGTAATTGTATTTCAGCTGAAAGTAAACAATTTAAGCACTTAATTTATGTTTCGTTGTATTCGATGAGTAATACATAATTAAACATTCATTGTAATAATGAAATTTCATTAATTTTTTGAACAAATACAAAAATCAATTACTGCAAATTATTGATATGGCTGAATAGGTATCTAAAAGACATTTCAAATACTGTAAAAAAAAGTATCCTTACGAATAGCCCGTTTTAAAATAAAAATCGAGGGGTTTCAGAATTTTTCCTTAAAGTCGCCGGTTAACGAAATAACGAATTTATTCCTTTCATTTGCACCATACTGTACATACGGAACTTTCGCGAAACGGCTCGGCCGTTTTTGCTTCAGATAATGACTGGGCACGTTATGGCATCGCCGTTTTCTGAATCTGTGGCCAGTTCATTCATTAATTTCGTTCCGCTATTTCAGTTTCGTGTAACTAATGACGTTTTGAACAGTGTTTACATCAGAATATCGCGTAGGAACAGTGAAATATGGATTTATTTCTGAATATTATCAGTAAAATACGTAAAATTTTTCGTATGTGTCTTGTTTGTGGTAAATTGGACTATTTGAATCCTGATTTGAGTTTACACAAGGTATGTTCTACTCTAAGTAACTATGGCATAGATTCTTCGATTTTTTCAACATCACTGTTCAGATTCCTTTCCGATATTGAGAGCAGGAAAATCAATTCTGAATTCAGCTGACTCTGTTCACCTAACACAGAATCTGTTTCAATGTTCGCAACATTGTATGAATTCCTCAAAAAGAGATAATTAATTAACTTGTATTTTAATTTCCATTCCTCAATACCGTTAACGCCACGCCACTGGACCTTTCAAAATTAGATTCCGCAATGTTGCACGGCCGCATCTAATGGTATTGCTATCCCTTATGCTATCTTCGTTCCACTCATTGAATACTGACTTCACCAATTCTCGAATTTATGAATGGGATGTCTCCTCTTTCTATGGTCTAAGATCCCAAAAAAAAGTTTTCAGCGAAAAAAAAAGTGGCTGATCATTTGCATATATTTATCCGTGATGAAGAAACTTCGCTGCTCTTGTATTGGAAAAAAAATTAGATGTTTTGCTACGAAGATATATTGAAAAATTCTTAGCCTACTATTGAACCAAACAAAATTTCGATGTCAAAATATTTTATTACTCAACTATTCCCCTCTTAATTGAATACATTTATTACAGCGAACCTGCAACGTCTCCAGACCTTTCAAAAAAAATGTTTCTTGCTCTGCAAACCAGTCCTCCACAGCTTTTATTAAGTACCTCCTGATCGGAAGAAAATTTACGACCTTTAAAACTTTTTTTGAGTTGAGGAAGGAGATGATAGTCGGACGGAGCCAAATCTGGTGAATAAGGGGGATGTTCTAGTAATTCTAACCCTAAATCACGAATTTTTTGCATGGCAACATGAGATTTGTGTACTGGGGCGTTGTCCTGTAAAAACAAAACACCTTTGGATAGCTTTCCGCGTCTTTTCTCTTTAATTTTTTTCCGAGTGGTCAGTATTGTCGAATAGTAATCTCCAGTTATTGTTCTACCCTTATCCAAAAAAATCAGTCATGATTACTCTATGGCAATCCCAAGAAACTGAAGCAAGAACTTTTCCAGCAGATTTTTGGACACGAAACTTCTTAGGTCTTGGAGAACCAGAGTGTCGCCATTCCATCGATTGTTGCTTTGTTTCTGGATCGTAGAGATGTACCCAAGTCTCATCCATAGTAACAATTCGTTTTCAAATCGAGCACAGATCGAACGCTTTTGGTCAACATTCAAAAATCAAACATTTGGGGATCCATTTTGCAGAAATTTTTCTCATGTCCAAATTGACCTGAACTATATGATAAACGCGTTCGTATGAAATCTTCAGTGCTTCAGATATCCGTTTTAGCCCAATTCGACGGTCTGATAAAATCATATCATGAACTGCTGAAATATTTTCGGGGACTGACACAGAAACTGGTCTTCCCGATCGCTGATCGGTCATCATCTTCAATGGAAAATTTACTTCTTTTGAAGCTTGCAGTCTAATTTTTCACATCCTCGTTACTTGATATAATCCAAAAAACTTTCCGCCTCAACTCTTTTGCAGTGACTTATTCGTTGATAATAAGAGCGAAGATTCCAGTGTTCAATAAAACATGGTTTTCAGTAGCGAGTATTGAAATATCTACTGATTTAGAAAATATACGTTTGAGTTATATGTATTGAACAAAATATCTTGCAAACTTCTAGGAAATTTTCGATAACGTCATATGCATATTTGATCTACACGATATTATCTATCAGTTTCTGCAATATTGTTTGTCCAGCTTTTCACAGTGGAGAATCGATCGTTTAACATATCATTTTGACAGTTTTTCAATTTTCTACAAAAGCCCTATGTGAAAATACTTTTTCAGATTTTCGATTGAAACCGCAAATGTGGCAATTTTGAACACTATTTCTTTTGTTTTACTTTTTCATAAAGTGATCTTGCTGCGAGGTTTTCATCGAAAAAGTAACTTCTACAAATAAATTGTGGCCATTTGCGTCTTCATCTCGGTCTTCATTCAAGTGGGGAAAAAACCTTAAACTGGCCAAATAAGCAATGCGCTATTTTAATGACACGGGATCTCCGTCTAAATGGGTTTCTGCTACCAATCATGTTTGGAAAAGGTAACCGGAAAGTTTACTGCTACATATTTACGAATAATCGATTCAATTTCTGGAAATACCAATTTCGGGGTATCCAAAAATGAAACAACACAAATTAATAAAAAAACCAATCTTGTTTTCCAATGGAATTCCAAATAAAAACCTGTTTTATGAGATTCTTTTTGTTCAAGCAACTATTCGGGATTAATTCTTCAACTAACTCCACCTACTTGTCGAAGAAATGTTTTTAGGTATTTTGCTTTAATTTATTCGTGTCGATGATAGATTACAATTAATTGATTGGATCAATTTTAAGACCTGTTTTATAACAAGCCGTGACTTCCTTGTTGTGCTTCGGTTTGATATCATACTGAAACTAAATAATCTCTGCTAGTTTCTCGAGTCTATGGAAATTCTTTCGAAAATTTGTATTTTGAAAATAATTTTGTCATGCATGAATTTTTGATTTTAGAAACTGACTATTCTTTTCTATACCAACTTTCAAATCACACTAATTTTTTTGCAACCACAGTTCTGCTTTTTCAATACATACCTATCATATCGACCATATCGTTTTCTGATGACAATTCCACTCTTTTCATTTTTAGTGAGGAAGTTTCCGTAGCAACGATCGTTTCATCTCGAAAAAACTTTCAAACCGGCAAAACCAACATGTTGGCTTTTCAGCGATAAAATTTTTGACGTTTCTCCAATTCATAGATAGCTTCTGAAATGAATATCAGAGAGAAAACAAACAACGTTTAGTTAATCTATGAATTCTAATTTGCCAAATATCGGAGTCCGTGTCAAATGTGACCATATTACTTATAATGTTAGACATGTTCTCGTGAAATAGTCATGCCGAACACCACTCGAGATGAAATTTAAGCAGGTAAAATTTCTCTGTAGTAATATTCAAGTTTGTTGCTTTTCGGAAATTTCGCTCATGACATTTTTTCCAAAATCACTCGTCTGACGGCTCGTCATTTTGATACAAATGTCATTCGCGAAATTTCCGAGCAACAAACTTTCATATTACAATCGAGAAATTTTGCCGGCAAAATTTCATCTCTAGTGGTATTACATATGAAAATATGTAGTCCAAAATTATTATCAAAATTGGTCAACGTAGAGAAATAAGAAGAAATTTAAGTAAGGTTAAGGTGAGAAGTTTTTTAATAAGCACAAGAACTCAAATATCTCGGAAAATGTTGATTTTCGCTGATCAATAAATATGGATGATACGACAGTTGATGAGTCATACTAACTCGTCCTTTAGAGTTTTGTCGAATTTGGAAACATCCCGTATAATGTATTGCAGGCGGGGACATGTACATAAAGTTAGCAAAACAACTTTCGCGAATCAAACTCGGAATAGCTCAAAATTTTGCTGTAATTCATCCGTGAAAAAATAAATTTTGCCGCTCTTATATTTTGAAAGATATGAGATGTGTCGCTAAGTTGATATCAACGTAGCGAAACAACTATCCTAAAAACTTTTTCAGCCAAGATCAAACTAGCTCATCTTTTTCAATGATTTATCCGTAAATTATCCGTGAAGAAAAAAACGTCGCCACTCTTGTATTTTAAAAAATATTGGATATTTCGCTAACTTGATATCAAGTTGGCGAAACAACTATTCGAAAAATGGTTTCAGCACGAAACAAAATAGCTCATCTTTTTAAGTGATTTATCCGTAAATTATTCGTGAAAGATGAAAATTTGTATCATTCAAGGTTTCGAAGAAAAAAAGAAGATGAAGCCTTTCATTTTTGATTTATCCGTGAAGAAAAAATTTTGCCGCTCCTGTTTTTACAAAAATATCACGTGGACTGGTAAGTGTCCATAAAATTACCAGGTCACATATTGAAAAAATGATTTCAGCAATCAACAGATAATTTAATTTTTTTCAATGATTTATCCGTAAATTATCCGTGAAGAAAAAAACATCGCCACTCTTGTATTTTAAAAAATATCGGATGTTTCGCAAACTTGATATCAAGCTGACGAAACAAAAGTACAAGTTATAGTGTGAAAATTAGAATAGTATTATAGCCCTGGTAAAAGGTAACGAAAGAAACATATCGTAGTGCACCCATACATTACTCACACAAAATTTCATTGAGTTAGTATAAGGCTTGTTTTTTTCTTTTCAGATGAATGTCGAGTTTTTTGTTTTTTCTTCAATAATTTGCCATTTTTTTAATAGATTTCATACATCCATGAAATTACGATTAAAAGTAGCCCCTCATTTAAATTGAATTTGACTCTTTCTGGCAATGACACATCTTGAAATGTAAATTAGAAAGTTGTTTTATTCTCTATTGAAAAATCCACTAGTTGGGTATGTATTTGTATCCGCGTTTTAATGAGCAATGAAGAAGTAGTGTCGTTAAATCGAATATAATGAAAAATGGATTAAAAATTCGCACAATTGAAATTCGATCCACGTCATTTCTTCCGCCCATAGTTGTAAACTTCCTGCCCAGATATCTTCAAACTTCAAACTGGTAGAATTCAGATAGTGGAAGCGATAATCCCATTATTTAATGCCTTCCAAATCGATACGTGGTTCTTTTGTTCATATTATTTCCGCAGTGGCTGAATGCTGGTGATCAAATTCATATAATATTTATATTTAAAAATCAATTGAGATTCTCGGATAGCTTGCTTCAATATGTTGGTGTTGAGAATTCAAATTGGTATCTGTTTTTCGCATCTTACGGGGTTCCTCATGCTTCGAGTTTGGGCCCACTCTTTTTCATTTCGTTATGAAGGATTTTCTGGATGAAATTGGAGTTTTGGGATTTCTTTCTGCAGATTATTTAATTTAATATTTTCCACCTGTGTGATGGCGGGTTATAATAGATGGTAGGTTCCAGTAAAAGCCTCAGGCTGTTATCTGGTATTAGGTAATTCCTGAAAACACAAAAAGTAGCGCCACAACCGTAAAGTATCATGAATTTTATTCACAATTTCGAATAATGAGTTGCTAGACCTGGGTTTCTATGTATCTATAGCGTGCCCTTCATAATTGGTACGAAATACTTTGTGTAAACATTAGTAGGGACTGGATAATTTCAAATGCGAATGGATTTTTTTCTAATCATCCTGTTTATCGCACAGTCTAACTAGATGAAGCCAGTTTGCTTCTGCCTGAAGTAATCAGCTGTAGGCGTTTTCATTTCCTAATGTTTGTTTATACAGTTCCATCAGGAAATTATTTGTCTCGATTACTTCCGATTTGTCTGATACTAAAAAGAGTTCCTTCAGCATGCAATGAGGTTCAATTCTTCAACAAAGTATCGTATACATGATGAGTTTTTTTACACGAGGTGGAAATGAACCATATCATCAAAAATCGCCTCGATGAAGGAAAAAATCATAATTAAATCGAAATAAGATTCCGTAGATATACCAAAATATTGGTACCTATATATCCAGAAGTTGAGGAATAACCGATATTTCCTCAAAAGTTTTCCTACTAACTGTTGAAAAGATAGGAAGTTTTTCATAGCATAATAATTCTTTCGAGGACAACAAGAGCTTTCTTCTCGCTCTGCAAACCAGTCCTCCACAGCTTTTATTACCTCCTCGTTGGAAGAAAATTTACGACCTTTTAAACTTTTTTTCGGTTGAGGAAAGAGATGATAGTCGGACGGAGCCAAATCTGGTGAATAAGGGGGCTGTTCTGGTAATTCTAATCCTAAATCAAGAATTTTTTGCATGGCCACATGAGATTTGTGTACTGGGGCGTTGTCCTGTAAAAACAAAATACCTTTGGATAGCTTTCCGCGTCTTTTCTCTTTAATTTTTCCCCGTCGAGTGGTCAGTAATGTCGGATAGTAATCTTCAGTTATTGTTCTACCCTTATCCAAAAAATCAATCATGATTACTCCATGGCTTTCCCAAAAACTGAAGCAAGAACTTTTTCAACAGATTTTTGGACACGCAACTTCTTAGGTCTTGGAGAACCAGAGTGTCGCCATTCCATCGATTGTTGCTTCGTTTCTGGATCGTAGAAATGTACCCAAGTCTCATCCATAGTAACAATTCGGTTTGAGAAGTCTACATCGTTTTCAAATCGAGCACAGATCGAACGCGATGCTTCTACCCTTGCACGCTGTTGGTCAACATTCAGACATTTGGAGATCCATTTTGCAAAAATTTTTCTCATGTCCAAATTGACGTGAACTATATGATGAACGCGTTCGTATGAAATCTTCAGTGCTTCAGATATCCGTTTTAGCCCAATTCGACGGTCTGATAAAATCATGTCATGAACTTCATCGGTAGTTTCGGGGACTGACACAGAAACTGGCCTTCCCGATCAGTCATCATCTTCAGAAAATTTACCTTTTTTGAAGCTTGCAGTCCAATTTTTCACGGTCGCATACGAAAGACATTGATCACCAAGAGTATTAAGAATATCTTCGTAAATCTGCTTACCTCTTAACCCGTTTAAATACAGGTACTTGATGATGGCTCGATACTCCAATTTTTAGATTTTTACAATTGCGGTGGACATCTTTTTTTTAATCTATTGCGTAACTCTGGTTTACTTTTTTGACGTCGAACTCTACACTGACACTTCTAATAAGTTATTGTTCGTTGATATGGTATCGCAATATTTTGTTTATGCATGGAACTGGTCTAGGCTAACTAGATATCAATACATCCTCGTAATTCGTATTTTTTACGATATTTTTAGTGTTTTAAGGTGTCATCAAAATTCTTATAGCAAATTCTGTGTTCAATCTAGAATCTAGATAAACTAATTTTTTACAGTAGTTGTTAGCTCAAGGTATCAATGAGCTTCATCAGTCGGTAAACATCTGAAGTTTTTTCATACAGAATTTCTGATAAAATTTACCAATTTACTCAATTTTTTCTCGATTTACTCGATTTTTTTAAATGGAACAACCTGTATTTTTCTTTTTCATGGAATTTTTTTTCCAAATGTCAACATTGTCGTCTTTGTAACGGAGCCGAAAAAGTTTCTTTTAGCCTCATAAATCTTCAATGAATTTCAAATTCAAATAATATACCATATACCTAAGATCTACATAGCTAGGTATCATTCACATATACAATGCTTCTGCATTGAAGGTTCGATTTTCTATAAATATCCGTCAATAAAAAGAACATCATACGTGTAAAAATATCTTGATCACATCGAACAAACTCGTTTGAATCGAAGTGTATAGGAAATTAGGATTCGGATATTTTCTTCGACTGGATTAAAGTACGAAAATTTCGCCAATATCATCTCATTATCCCAGGGTAGCCAACTGGAAACCTAGCTTTTATTTTCGGAACATTTCACAACAACGCTCAGATTTGTCGATTTATACTCAAGTTTTTTTCACAGAACATTTAAATTGAATTTCTTTAAAAGCTCTCACAAATCTCTTTTCGATAGTCTTCGAATTTACGCCTTATATACTCATTAAGAATTAAGAATTCAAATTTGAAAAAGCAAGCATTCACTTCTAGCAGTGTTTTACTCGATAATAGCGGATCGAGGGATGTAAAAAGCGTTGATTACCCCTTCCATGCAAAAGTCCGTGGGGGCTGGGGTAAATTGCCAAGCCTTCTACCCTTGATGTTCCAAACATTGTCTATGGATCTGGACGGCCATGGCAAAAGAATCACATGGGTCACTTCAAAAAGGTTTAAACTAACTCTGGCAACATGAGTTCGAGCATTATCTTGCATATTGGATTCTCGAGCCGTTTAAGGTAAGGGAGAACATATATGGCTCTACTTTTTCTGAAGGTAACGCAGTGGTATCATGTTACCTCAAATAGAGACTTGAGGTGACCAACGTGCATGTGCAAATGCACCCCATATCATAACGCCTACTGTCCGTTGTACATGACGCTCAACATCAAACTGAGGTTCACGTCTTTCTCCCCGACGTCGTCTTACCCTTCTCCGGTCATCAAGTGCACCCAAGGAGAATCGGGATCCATCAGAAAAGACGACCTGATGCCATTCCACATTCCAATGTTGACGTTCTCTGCACTACTGTAACCGTTGCCGACGATGCTCAGTCGTCAGAGGTAACACTAGATGCAGTCCAAAATACCTTATCCGGCGGTAAACCGTTCAGACAGTTAAAGGATGGCCTTGTTCTCCTAATCACTCATCAGCCGAAGATCCAGTTGTCAAAAATCGGTATCTAATGGTCATAAGTCTTAGACGTCGATCTTGAACTTCATTTGTGCCCCTTCGACGTCCGGTGCCTACTCTTCTTCGATTTTAGGCCTCATCAAACCACGCTTGACCAGTGGCGTAGCTAGATAGTCTGGGGCCCTGGTGCAAAAATCGAAGAAGGGCCCCTAAATGAATTGTTTTCGAGTCAAAATATAAATACTCCGAAGAAGCAAAGTTACTAACTAACTGAAGGTACAGTTGAGGAGTATACTTGAATAAATTATGTTGTTATTTATGTATTTGAGTAGGTATATTAAATTCATTATATTAATTTTATAAGGAAAGAAATTTCAAAAATATTCAGTTGTCTGCATGCCGTTATTTCTTTCCTTAATTATATTTACAGACGTTAAACTATTCTCATGTATTAATTTTATATTAATGTGGATGAAAACGAGGGCTTTGAAAATATTTTTTATAGATAATTACTATATGTACAAATATTCACAAAAAAATTGTCATTGTCACTATGACCTTCTAGCCTTATTTTTCTTATTGATACGATAGATTATTTGGTGAAATCACAATAAGAATAAATTATTCAAGGAATGAATTCAAATTAATTATTGAGGATTTGAACCTAGAGGTCCATCAAGGCTAGATTTGAAGTAATTTATTCCTTCGGAAAAAATATGTTTACAACCTCTTTCTAGACCTACTCTTTGCGAAAGATTCAATGACTTCACTCAAATCTAGACTTGATGCAGCTTCATTTTCAATTGATAGGTATAAGCCATAATTGTCGCAGTTGAGCTTCGCTCATAGTGTTCAGCAAATAATTTTATATTATTCTTAATTTGCTGGAAGATCTTTCAGCTTCTACAGAGGTGACTGGAAGATCGTATGGAACAGTAATATTGCTGTGAATACTTCTGTTAGATCGCATTCCAGCATTCCGTATTTCCTTATTATTTTCATACAGAATTCATGAATTGTTCATGCCTTATTCAATTCAGGTAGAAATAGGTGATAAATATTAAGAACTTGAATTGAAAAGTTGGTCCCTTTCATATCGCAATATTCACTTTGTCTACCTATATCTAGTGGAAATGATGGTGAAAATTCCAAATTTTGTTGACTGCAGTCATACACCCGAAACTTGAATTCAAAATCAATCAAATCTTCATTGCACTACAGGCTTAATACAATAGCGTGTACTCGTCAATTTTCAGCATAAATAACACATTATTAAAATAAATATGGACATAAAATGAACTTACAGTCTAGGACAAACTATACTTATATCACAGATAGGTTTGTGTCGCAGAAAAACTCTGAGAGCGAATAATACGCTTTTGTTACAAGGAGCGCCTTCAATTCTTAATAGTTTCCAATGATTCGTCAGTTTGTTGAAAACTGCAACCGAAATATAAGAAGGCAACTTCTAAATTGAGAAAGTATTGTATCGAGCACTCTATTGAAAATATTTATTTCGGAAAATTCTCCCCTGCTTCGAAATCGGTGATCGGAAGCTAATTCATCGAAATATTTTTTACCTTGTTTTTGTCTCTTTTCTTCGAAATGGGGATCTTTATCATATGCTATGACATTTTCTCTAGCCTTGAAGGACTCGAAGTCACTCCTATGAATTTTTTCTTTGTATTCGTCTCTTCTAAAGCTCTGCATTTTTGTAATACTTCAGATGCATAATTGATATCATTGAGAATGCGGTGCATTAAATCGCCGAGGAAAATAAATTCAAAATTCAACATTTTTTTTTTAATTTGTGCTTGTTTTCGCTCTTATTTGCAAGAATTTTTCATAACTATTTCAGCTAATGCACGAATGATATGAAAAAAATGAAATTTGTTTGCCGAAATTATGTTAACCCTAAGGTCGGGGGCCCTGGTGCACTGCACACTCTTGCACCCACGTAGCTACGCCGCTGCGCTTGACAACATCTCTTAAAAGTAGTTGAATTTCTGTTCGTACGGTTAGCCATTTTTCGAAATGACAACCCCGCCTCCCGTAGACCAATAATTCGACCTCTTTCAGATTCACTTAGCTGGCGATAAATTCCACGTACACGTGCTCTAGGCATTCTAACAACAACTGAACATCAACTTTTGATCTCGAACAGCTGGTTTGTTATGAAATTTAAACAATTTGCTAAAAACGACCACAATATTTAAGTAACAAAAAAAGTTCACATGAAAAAAAATTCACGATTTTTTCTGCAAAATTAATCATTTGCTCCATGATATACTTTCTGTGTTTCTAAAAAAAAATTAATCCAAACAGCTCCTTCTTGTTGTTGCAGTTTCTTTCTCAGTAGTATAATTCAGTGCACTGTATCATTGCACTACATTTTTATTCTGCTCAGGCACAATTCAAATGCGAAATATCGAGCAATCGTTCATCACAAAGTGTAGAGTATGTTGCAAGTTCCTTGCCATAACGCGTTTCAAACGTCAAGCTCATCATCGTGAAGTGTCATCAGTTTCTTCATATCTGATTCAAGTGAAATCAAATAGGTACTCAATTTCTCTAGATTTCATCACCAATAGTGGGCGTTGTGGCAGACGACAACATTTCGAGCCGTAACTGATGTAACCCGGTATAACCTCAACCTGTAACTCTCCTATATTTACAGTATTTCATTAACTAATCAGTACAAGGTCGCGACATACACCGAATAACTTACGCACTGAGTAATGTGTAATTGTAATAACGAATTCCTAACGATTTTACGTCCTCCGTGTGGAGCAGGGCTATGCTTTATGTGGCCTATACCAGAAACGTTTGATTTTCTATTGAGGTGGATTACTGTTATGAAGATTGGGAACGACCCCTCAATGCTTTAACAACCAACAAAAATTATGGCAGAAATGTGGAAAATTATTGTGCATGGGACTATTTGCCAAACAGCACATATACACACATGGTCAAAAGTCTTGGCCACTAGGTTTCTCAAGAAATAAACAATCTACATACGAGTAGAATAAATTGAAATATTCTTAGCCTACTATAGAACCAAACAAAATTTCAATGTCAAAATATTTGATTACTCAACATATTCTCCCCTTAAGGTGGGCGTTCAATGTAGTGTGTTTTTATTTCAAGTTGATTTCGAAAACGGTTTCACTTTGAGAACTGAAATTTTGTGGGCGAACTCAGAAAGGATTAGGGTTCTTGTTGAAATAATTTAAATCGATTTCATTCCGACAGTTAATTTTTTTTCTTTCAAAAATAGAAGAAAATGAGCCAACCCATGCTTCTGTTATATTTCAACAGAAAGACCCATGAAAATAGTTCAACTTCCGATTAAAAGTGAATCTACTGATAATTTCGTTCAGAAGATCAACTTGAAATACGGAATTGGCAGAGAATGGCCAAATTCAAATTTTGGCGGGAAAAAGTTCCTGCTTTACCCACAAATTGACTTATTTCATAGTTCGGCGATTTTCGGATAGAGAGCCCCATTGTACATTTCATTCATGATTAGAGAGATACTCATAGAACTTATTGTGATAATGTAAGTTCTATGTAGATAATCCTTAAAATGGACGGTGGCGCCTCTATCGGCTGAGCTTTCCTATTCGCTTCAAACGCCGACCTTAATTGAATACATTTATTACAGCGAACCTGCAACGTCTCTAGACCTTCAAAAAAAATGTTTCTTCTTGCTATGCAAACCAGTCCTCCACAGCTTTCATCACCTCCTCGTTGGAAGAAAATTTACGACCTTTTGAACTTTTTTGCTCGAGGAAAGAGATGATAGTCGGGCGGAGCCAAATTTGGTGAATAAGGGGGGTGTTCTAGTAATTCTAACCCTAAATCACGAATTTTTTGCATGGCAACATGAGATTTGTGTACTGGGGCGTTGTCCTGTAGAAACAAAATACCTTTGGATAGCTTTCAGAATCTTTTCTCTTTAATTTTTTCCGTAGAGTGGCCAGTAATGTCGAATAGTAATCTCCAGTTATTGTTCTACCCTTATCCAAAAAATCAATCATGATTTCTCCATGGCAATCCCAAAAAACTGAAGCAAGAACTTTTCCTGCAGATTTTTGGACACGAAACTTCTTAGGTCTTGGAGAACCAGAGTGTCGCCATCCCATCGATTGTTGCTTTGTTTCTGGATCGTAGAAATGTACCCAAGTCTCATCCATAGTAACAATTCTGTTTAAGAAGTCTACATCGTTTTCAAATCGAGCACAGATCGAACGCGATGCTTCTACCCTTGTACGCTCTTGGTCAACATTCAAACATTTTGCAGAAATTTTTCTCATGTCCAAATTGACGTGAACTATATGATGAACGCGTTCGTATGAAATCTTCAGTGCTTAGCCCAATTCGACGGTCTGATAAAACCATGTCATGTACTTCATCGATATTTTCGGGTACTGACACAGAAACTGGCCTTCCCGATCGGTCATTATCTTCAATAGAAAATTTACCTCTTTTGAAGCCTGCAGTCCAATTTTTCACGGTCGCATACGAAGGACATTGATCACCAAGGGTATTAAGCATATCTTCGTAAATCTGCTTACCTCTTAACCCTTTTAAATACAGGTACTCGATGATGACTCGATACTCCAATTTTTCGATTTTTACAATTTCGGTGGACATCTTGTTTTTTAAATTTATTGCGTAATTCTGGTTTACTTTTTTGACGTCGAACTCTGCACTGACACTTCTAATAAGTTATTGTTCGTTGATATGGTATCGCAATATTTTGTTTATGCATGGAACTGGTCTAGGCTAACTAGATATCAATACATCCTCGTATGTTGAATATTCTCCTTTATTTCAACTGCAATATATTTTATAGAAAATATTTGTTTCTCTTTGCTTTATGCAGAGGATAACATAATAGGAAAAATACGAAGAAATGGGAATTGATCGATTATTTATTTTCGATTAATTATAATTATTCCTAATTCAATAGTCCACCTCTTCTTTCAAACTGCCTAATACCCCTACCCCACGAATCAAGTCATTTTTCCTAAAGGGCTAAACCCAATTCCTGAAACATCAAAGGTGGGTTTTGTCGATTAGATATATTGCTCTCCCTGAGGAATCCCATACGAATTGGATTGATGTCCGATGAGTTTGCTGGCCAGTTCATTCTCAGGATATTGTATATTGTTCTCTTGAATGATGTTTTGAACCCTTCGTTTGCGGTGTGGTGGGACGTTCTCATCCTGATAAATGAAATTATCCCCAAATTAATTTAGCAGTGGAACAATGATTCATTCGATGATGTTTTCTACTATTCTTGCCCGATCAAATTGAACCTTCAGATGTAAACATTTGAGATTCTGATGTATTCTAATCGCCTTATGTCAAAGTATTTGTTTGAATTCTATTGCAAAAAGAGTCTTCACTGATCCAAATCAATATAAGATCATTCAAACGATTAAGAAATCAAACCGTGATTAAATAGTTCTTAGGATTCGCTCACCTATCAATAGAATTCAAAGAATGATAGTTAGTTACTGATTGGTTTTTTCATAATGTTAGCAATAATCATCCTCACCAGAATTAAGTGAAGATTTATTGAAAAATGTTTGAATACATGTTCAAATATTACGCTGTGAGAATTATGTTCGAAACGAAGGTCGCTATAATTTCCAATCATATATTAGAAAAAGCACTTTGTTTGATGACATATAAGAAAATTATACTATTTTCGAAAATCGTAGTGGGTACTTAATGGTTACACGCTATGAAATTTATAAATGTCGGATGATATGTTAATTATCATTGAAAATTCGGGGATATAATTAAAAATATCGTATTTGGTTTTATGGTGTATTCAAAATACCTACAGGGTGGCTCAAGTAAAACTGCCAAGACGGATATTTCCTACAATATTATCACTTTCAACCCCTATATCTCGAAAACGAAACGTGGGCGGTGCCACGTATATGGAACTTTATACAGGGTGGACCAAAAGTCCGTTTACTTTTTAAACAATGATAAAAACAAAACTAGATAAATGCTGCAAAATCTGTTTATTTATTATTAAAAAAGACAAGAAGGGATTTTATTTTTTGAATATTACATCATCTAAATGTGACCCTTGTCCCTCACGACACTGTTGCAACCTGGAGCGAAACTTTTCTATCACGGCCTTGCAGGTGTTTTCTGAAATGTTTTTGGATTTTTTTCTTCGGGGATCCCTTAAAAATAAAGTTTTTGACACCAACCCAGCGTGATGAAGAATTAAAGGAACGCATCAGCGAAGAAATCCAAAACATTTCAGAAAACACCTGCAAGGCCGTGATAGAAAATTTTCGCTCCAGGTTGCAACAGTGTCGTGAGGGACAAGGGTCACATTTAGATGATGTAATATTCAAAAAATCCCTACTTGTCTTTTTTAATAATAAATAAACAGATTTTGCAGCATTTATCTAGTTTTGTTTTTATCATTGTTTAAAAAGTAAACGGACTTTTGGTCCACCCTGTATTTCTTGAAATAATTGAATGATTCTCCTCTTTTCTTTTGGACATCCATCTTAGGAACACCCGGAATTTACCAGCAACAAAGGTTATTTATTTCTGACCCCAAATCGGTACAAAAATATTGGCCACAGGGCCTTCACAAAATACTTCATTATTATCTTAAAAACTGAGAAAGTAAAACTTTCCACAAAACAACCAGCAAAGTCTTCATTTCATTTCAGGAACTCTTAGGTTATGGCACATTTTTTTTTGTTCTGCTATTTCTGTAGGAATTTTGTTGTACTGGGATTTAGCTCTTAATGAATTCTAAAATTTATTTTGCGAATAACATCTTCTATCTGAATTTTTCGAATTTTTGATGATTCTCCCGAAAAATTTTCGGATGGAGGGTGTCACAATCACAAAAAGTAGGTACAATATAAACTGCTCCACATGACTTAAATTGCAAAAAAATATATTTGAAATAAGATTTTTGTGATGAAAATTCATATTAATAGGATTTCAAGTTGCAAATTAATTTTAGCCTGTAGGTCTGCAGCGTATACAGGGTGGATTAAAAAAATCGAGTAAAATAACGAAATTTTATTCCCAGAGAATTCAAGCATTTTAAGACTATCAATACAATGTATGGCCTCCACGGGCATCAATAATACAGCTTGACATCTTCTTTGCATACTACACACGAGGTTGTTGAACATTTCTTGAGGAATTTGGTTCCATGAACGGGGCAGAAGCTCACTCAGATCATTTGAGGATTCTGAGGTAGTTTGATGATTATCTAATCTTCTTTGGAGCATATCCCATGCATGTTCTATGCAATTCAAATCTGGTGGGTGCGGAGGTGTCGTTAAATGTGGAATACCTCGCGCGAATTCTCAGCTATGGCTGCACGGTTCGGTCTAGCGTTATCGTCTAGAAATTGAAAAGTTTCACCAATAGCGTCGTGAAAATTTGGCACAACATTGTCAATGACATGCTTCCCATAGTGTAAGGCGGTCATATTCCCAGGACAAATGTGTAGATCTGTGCGCCCGTTGAAACATATCCCGACCCATACCATAACACTACCCCCTCGGAATCGATGGACTTCTTGGACATAGCGACGATTACGGGGTATGCGTGGGATTGTCCATACCCTTATTCTTCGAGAATCTGAAAATCGTCCAAATCTGGATTCATCAGTGGAAAGGACACTACGCCATTGATCGTTCCAATTGATATGTTGCCTTGCCCATTCCAGTCTTTGACGCTTAAGGTCACGTGTTAATGGAACTCCTCTTAATGGACGTCTAGAACCTAGATTCACCTCTCTCAAACGTCGTCTGATGGTTTCGATGGAAACTTGGACCCCATCTGCATTTTGAAGAGTATTCCGTAGCATTCTACACGTAGATGTGGGGTTTCTTCTCGCCGAAACGGTGATGAACCGATCCTGAGCAGGTGTTGTTTTTCGTCGCCAACCAAGCCTTAGTCTTTCCAATACGGAACCTGTCTCCCAGAACCTATTCCAAAGTGGAGATATCACACTTTGGCTGACTTGGAGCCTTTCCGCTACAACAACCTGAGTTAGGCCACCCTGTAGCATTCCGATAGCCCTATTAGCCTCAGCGTTTGTTAATTTACTTCTGGCATTTTCAGAAAACTCGTTTCAAATCGAAGCCGTTGATAAACTGACTTCATTTCAAAATAAGAAGATTCATGAAGCATATGCAAAGAACCAAACTTCAGAAAAAAGGCGACCAGATTGACGAAAGGTCTCATACTGATTTTTATTGGATCGATTCAAGTTTTTATTGAGTTTTAAATTATTTTACAGCGATTTTCTCGAAGATTACATACTTTCATCCCATAGAATAATGCATCCATTATTCAACTGATTTTGATCTGTAATAGTCTCTATAAACCAATAGTGTGAGGTAATAATAACTCACGCCTATAACTCACTCTAATACAAATAGGAAAAAGTGTAGCTTCCGAATTGAATAAAAAAGTCGGGTCAATGGGGAACTCTATTTCAGACATCAAGGTAACGTTCTCGCCATCCATTTCTACATTTTCTTAGGTCTGAATATCCAAAAATTGCATTTGTAAAACGTGAATTCTTGTCGGTTTCTACGGGAATCGATATCGATTCGATTTTGGACCATAGAAATCGCTTTTGACAACTGTTGTCAATTTTGAAAATGCAGATTAATTCGAAATTTACTGAAGAAGTCGAAAATACAGCATAGTGTTCAATTCGCGGTAATGGTCATAACACACTTGATGAATTACACCCCTCGCCTGACGGCTCGGGCTGCAAAATTCATCGATTGATCTGACTTTATTTGTGATTACCTCACCCGATATCCGCTAAATATCAATAAAATTTCGTAATCGATATCAATAATACTTGATTGAATACGATATCCCTAACTCTTGTGGGGCAGTATATTTGCGAATTGGTATTGAAATAATTGAATTTGCCGTTAGGAATCTTCAGGTGCAACAAGAAATTCGCTTTTATCAAATTTAACCTGCAACAGTTTTTTGAAAAATTTTCCTAGTAATATTTTCCTGCCAGGGGAATTATTCATTCAAAAACTAGAATAATTTCTCGAGTATGAATTATGAAGACTACTTTATTGGAATATTACTGCAGCTACGGTTAGCTTGCAATTATTTTTTCAAGATATCGGAAAAACGTATCAAAGTAACTCATCACGTTGATGGGACATGGTTGCAAAGGTTGCACGATCAAATTCCATGCCAAGATCGAACTAATTTCGCGTTTATTCACAGGGTTGTCTTTCGTCTCAGTTTCATATTCTCTTTTTGTACTTCACAAAACAATGATTTTCATTCGACGCTTCTCTCACATGTAAATGTTCATAAACGTCATAGTTGTGCACAATGCGTACACGTAACTTTTATTTTACCATAAAACAACTGTACCTTACATAAGGTTTATGATTTTCATTCGATTTTATTACACATTTTTCATTTCATCTCAATGGTCTGGTACATATGCGCAATTTTATTTTGAGCATCCAGGCGTTTTTTCTTTTCGAATTAATAAAGCCATATTTTCATTTTTGAGTATGCCATACTTTCAGCACAAAGTGGGTCTTATGGTCAAGTATCCTTTTTAAAAGCATTCAAAATCATCTACACAATGGTGTTTATTTCACAATCCCTCCCAATACAGATTGAAAATTTGAAAATTACCTGCAAACAATCACTAACGATTAAAAAGTTTGTCATTCGAGTTAAATACACCAATTATGTAAATTTAGTATTTCTTGATTTTGGTCGATTTGTTATCACTATTGTAAAAAATTCAAATGGATACGATAGATAAAACAAACACGTGAAATTAGTGGATTCCAAATAATTGTATCGCATTTCGTTGTTTGGTAGTTTATTTAATTCCGCTTTCGAAAATTTAGAATTATTTCAGTTCGAATATCAGCTATCAACAAGTAGTAAATAAGCAAACATTTAATATTGAAAATTTACCCTCAAACAATAATCAAAATAGATTTTCTTCGAAAATTTCTAATGGAATTTTCGATTTCAATTAATATTCAATCACCCAATTGCGTCAGAACAACTAACGTAATGAACAAATACAAAAGTCCACCTAGTTTTTGTCTACCGATCTTCAGAAAAATATTGTTATTATATAAGTCATAAAAACGGGAGACGAATTTAGTATTGTAACATAATCTAAATGTTATCAATTACATCTTCATTGCATTATTTGTTCGAGTTCGAGTTCATTATTCATTGCATTGTGATTTACTGTTGAAATACTTATGGATAAATACCACAATTGCATGACGAATCTTGAGTTCAGTCTCACTTTGGTTGGTTTTCTCTTGAAAATGAAGTTTCTAATCATCCTAAAATTATGGCAAATTGTTGTTGAGAAATCGTCACCTCTGAGAAACATAACTTACTGTTACATTAATAAAACAATTAACTGGAATTTTCTGAGTGTTATAAATCTTTTATAACAAAATTACTTTTGTGTTGTTTTTCACATGTCTTATATTTTACCACATGCCCATGGCTTTTTAGCGGGACCTGAAGAATACTCATTTTGGAGGTCGAATGAAATCGTTGACATCAGTATCATCCTTCAAAATTTCGACTAAATGAGCAGCAGATTATCGATCAGATTTCAAACGTTGATTTGAAAAAATGGGTCGCATGTAACTTGATATCTTAATTTTTCATTTAGAAGCATTTAATCTAGAACAAATTGGCAGTTTTGAGATGACCAGAAAATCAAAATTTAAACGGTCATATAACATATTCACGGTACCAATAGTAGAACACCAAAATCCAAAGAGACATAGAAGACATCAAAGGATTCAATATCATTTCCACACCAATGGTAGGAAGATTCTGGGAAACCAACCTAACAATCGAGAAAAATTACCTGAAATAAATTACCAATTCTTTGGTTACCATAATTTCGAAGGGGTAACTGAGTTTTTGGAAAAATCCACTCTTTCTAATCATTATCTACAATTATCCAACATAATTGAATAATTTGTTGTACTTTTTGAGTCAACCATATATTTACCGCATAGGTACGCTTCAAGGAAAACAACGCACTTTTGAAGTGTGGTTTGAAAACACCGATAATCGATGGAAACATCTAAATTACATTGCATATTCTTCTATTGAATATTTCCACTCACCTTCACTTTTCTGGAGTACTCAATTATCATTATTCATTAGCACTAGAAGGCAAAATAACCATTTTTAGAAACTTTGTCTGTCTGTCAGTTTCCGACTACCCAAAAATTTTCAACATTTCATAGTGAATTTTCATGATTTCAATGCCTTGTTGAACCGTGTATCGTTCCATTTTTATTAATGGCCTAGTTTCTACTTATCATGTTAAAATTGCCAGCTTCAAAAGTGACATCTACCGAAATAGCGGGCTATTCAAAATAACACCTCGTATTGGAAAACCATCTAGTATACATACAGGGTGTATTTAAAGGTGAGGCTTTTCTTTCGACAGGTGATAGAACTCATCAAAATAAGTCATTTTACCCAAAATTTCTTATATGAAATGTTCAATTCAAAAAAATTATACAAAATTTTGGACATCGATACCTTTATACTACTCTGGCCTGCATCTCTCTGTTCATCTTATCTCTACACCAGATTCATGAACATCCGCGAAGTAGGGTGATTTCTTAGCGGAAATCTTGTTCTGTACAACTTATACGCTGAACTGGCATTTTATTTTGATTCACCATAAATTACAAGCATATCAACAAGTTCATTATTTGAATAAACTTGCGGCATTTTCGAAACATAACACTCGTACAACCTACACCGTACCCTCGCCGTAACTCGATCGAAGATTACTGATCACAATAGAGATTCATGTATGATAAGAAGACAAAAACAAGAGATGTTGATATCTACGGAGGAGCAGGCGAGGAAGCAGGTTCGGGCGGAGGAATTTTCAGATTCACCTATAAACTAAAAAATATTCCAGTTCCATTTTCTCGAAACAGGGGCATAATTTATGTAAAAAACTTGGGTAAAATGACTTATTTCGATGAGTTCTACCATCTGTCAAAAGAAAAGCCCCACCTTTAAATACACCCTGTATATCAAAGAACTGGATGAAATTATTCGTCAATTCATTGGAGGAATGCTTTGAGCAATATTTTCTGGGAATGCGATAATTTTTAAGAAATTATTATATGAATTTAGTGAATTTACTAATATTAACATCGGTGCATGCATAGATATCGAAGATATTTCAAACAATTTGAATTCCAGGACTCCATCCAAAATTATCCTTGAATTTAAGATATAAAAATATAATAAAGAATAACTCGAAATCGACGCGTTTCATGCAAAAATAAACCTTTTTATACTTTTATTTTTCTTCATTTTTTTTCTGACAATATTTTGTGGTGAATCAGGGATAAAGAATTAATTATTTTCAAAGGCTGAAGGACCCTTGGTCGATGTCCAATTGTATCAGACAATAAAGAACTGTTACTACTACTATTTTCAAAAATCGACTTCCTACGTAAACTTTTTTTTACGTCCATAATAAATCTGAAATAATCTGACCTCATCTTTTGTTCTCACTTAATTGCAAATTGCAACTAGTTCGCACGTTCAAGTCATCGTACCTGTATATGATTATTCAAATCATGTGATTTCAATATTTTCTAACTCTGACTTTATTTTCCAGATAAGATGGCTTCCTTGGTAGCTAGTGCAGTGGATAAATATCACTATGTCTTGGATCACAAAAGTGGTGAGTACTGTACCAGACAAATTCCGGGGGATCCTTAGAAGTATTTTCAAAACATTTTATGCTTAACATCATTTCTGCACATATCTTGGGAAAAATGACCATCCTTAAATCAGTTAGTCGAAAACGTTTTTTTTTTGTCAACAAGAAGATTGGTAGAATTTTCACAATGTGGTTTAATAAAAAAAAGTAAGATAGGTGAATGATATTCACGAAACAATCTTTTGTAAGCTACTGATTTTCAGTTTCCATCTAATCATTTAGAAGTCAATCAATAATACAGGGCGATTTTTCTAAGTGTTTCATTAGACGTATTCGGAGATGGAATTTTGATACATATTCATGATTCTGTATTTTTGTACATGAACTTGAATTGTAAAATATTTTCAAGCGGAATCTACTTCCGGTCTACCGGAAACGAATGGAATCTTCGTTATTTCAAATGTCACACCCTGTATATTTATAGAGATTTGAATTCTTCGTTCAATTCTGCACTGATATGATGTATGCAACCACTTCAAGCGATTATTGAGTAATTGAGTTATAGCCTGATTGTCAAATATGTTGACAGAAAGAGTGTCACATATTAGTGTTTATATCTCCAAAATCCCTCATTATGATAATTCATTTTTGCAACAGTGGAACAGAGGAAAGTACGCTGATACTGCTTCTTGTATAAATTACAAGGAAATATTATGGATGTAGGTAAGGGGTGATAACAGGAGGCGAATGTTCTTATGTCCTTTTATTCATTAACCAACGTTTCGGCTGGGAATTATTATACAGGGAGGAGGAAATATTATACAGGCTGCCTGAAACAGGGCTTCAAAGTGATCCTCAATAGAACTATGAAATCTCAATTTTTCAAATGGTCACCATATAATTTTGTAACTCCCATCCATTTCTCAAAGCTACTCGTGGAACACCTCATGGTGGGGTGTTATCCCATATATGGAGCCTGGTAGTGGATGAACTTCCACACAGGCTAACGGAGCTTGGCTTCGAATGTGTAGGCTATGCTGACGACATAGTACTAATAACTAGAGGCAAATTCGAAGGCACTCTCTGCGACCTATTGCAGAAGGGCCTTAGAATTATTGAGCAGTGGTGCTTGTCAGTGGGGCTGAACATCAACCCACCCAAGACCACCACGTTCACTCGAAAGAGGAAACTTCCAGCTATGAAAACGTTAGTATTAAACGGAAATATCTTAGAGTGGGGGTCTGAAGTGAAATACCTAGGAATAACACTAGATAGCAAACTTCTGTGGAATAAGTATGTTGATAATGCTACTGGCAGAGCTACAAGAGCTCTGATGGCATGCAGGCGTCTATGCGGCAGGAATTGGGGCTGTAACCCAAAAATACTTCGATGGATGTACGTCATGATTGTAAGACCTATAGTGACATATGGTGCAGTAGCCTGGTTTGCTAAGACAAGTCAGGTAAGTACCTACGAGGAAAATGCTTGACAAAGTACAAAGGCTTGCCTGTGTGTGCATCACGGGAGCTATGAGAACGTGCCCAACCAGGGCGCTTGAGATCATCACAGACCTCACACCTCTACATCTAGTGATTGATAGGGTAGCCCATGAGGCCATCCTCAGAGTATCTAAAGAAGGAGCAGGCAATGAGAGAGTAAGGTTTCAGAGAGCTTGGTCCTCTCTGAATGACTACACCTCATCTGCAACTTCCTAGTGATGTAATGATCAAGAAAGTAAGCACTGAGAAGAACTTCAGTACAATGCTAAGTAAAAGAGAGGATTGGGAAAGGGAATACACCAACTACAATCTCAAAGAAAATACAATGAAATGGTATATACAGGGTCTTTCACGAGGAACCTCACCCATATTTATACGGGAAACTACTGAACGTATTTTCATGAAATTCAGCACTTATGAGTATTTCACGATGCTGATGAAATCTAAAATATTTTCAAGGCATGAGCACCTCCGGTTTTTCCGGAAATGACGTCAACTTCCGTTTTTCGAATTAGAACACCATTTTTTTATTGCAGAAATAGATTCCTTAGAAAATTTCAAGTTATTTTGATGTAACATTTTTCAGTTTTGGTTGGAAAATTCTATCTGAGCGGGAAAATTCGAAAAAAAAATCGAAAATAGAGCTCCGCTGAAACAAGAATAACTTCGAGGTTTTTGAATGAAAAATTTTCATTTTTGGGATTTTTCAAGATGTAAGATTGATGTATCCACTTTAAAAATCGAAATTGCGATTCATGATACAGGGGGTGAAAAAATCGCTTTCAAAGTTAGGGATGACAAAATCGTGAAAAATCAATTTTTTCAAATTAGAACCCCATTTTTTTATGGCAGATATTGAATCTACGTTGAAAAATAATGTGAGTGTATGCATCACACCCTTGCCCTAAAGTGGATATTTTCTGAGTTATTCACAAAAAACTGTTTTTCGACTTGAATTTTCAGCTATTTCTTTTCCCTTCACGCCAAAAAGATGAAATTTTCAGGAACTGTTACTTAAACCATGTTTTAGATTTTACTACCCTAATATGCAAGAGAAAAAAGTTACTGGTTGTTCCTAAATAGATGGCGAATTTGGATTCGAATTTGTATGGGAAACCTCTCTATTTCAACTAATCGGCCATCGGTTTTCTCTCCAGTGATAAATAAATAATTCCTTATGAACCATATGCAAAAACTTACTATGTTTTACATTCTTTTTTTTTAATGATAGATATCATTAATTACATCTGCCAAATTCCTCTTTATTCAGTAGCATGTAATTAATGATATCTATCATTAAAAAAAAGAATGTAAAACATGGTAAGTTTTTGCATATGGTTCATAAGGAATTATTTATTTATCACTGGAGAGAAAACCTATGGCCGATTAGTTGAAATAAAGAGGTTTCCGATACAAATTCGAATCCAAATTCGCCATCTATTTAGGAACAACCTGTAACTTTTTTCTCTTGCATATTAGGGTAGTAAAATCTAAAACATGGTTTAAGTAACAGTTCCTGAAAATTTCATCTTTTTGGCGTGAAGGGAAAAGAAATAGCTGAAAATTCAAGACGAAAAACAGTTTTTTGTGAATAACTCAGAAAATATCCACTTTAGGGCAAGGGTGTGATGCATACACTCACATTATTTTTTAACGTAGATTCAATATCTGCCATAAAAAAATGGGGTTCTAATTTGAAAAAATTGATTTTTCACGATTTTGTCATCCCTAACTTTGAAAGTGATTTTTTCACCCCCTGTATCATGAATCGCAATTTCGATTTTTAAAGTGGATACATCAATCTTACATCTTGAAAAATCCCAAAAATGAAAATTTTTCATTCAAAAACCTCGAAGTTATTCTTGTTTCAGCGGAGCTCTATTTTCGATTTTTTTTTCGAATTTTCCCGCTCAGATAGAATTTTCCAACCAAAACTGAAAAATGTTACATCAAAATAACTTGAAATTTTCTAAGGAATCTATTTCTGCAATAAAAAAATGGTGTTCTAATTCGAAAAACGGAAGTTGACGTCATTTCCGGAAAAACCGGAGGTGCTCATGCCTTGAAAATATTTTAGATTTCATCAGCATCGTGAAATACTCATAAGTGCTGAATTTCATGAAAATACGTTCAGTAGTTTCCCGTATAAATATGGGTGAGGTTCCTCGTGAAAGACCCTGTAGATGGTTCTAAAACCGCTACAGGAGCTGGCGCTGGGATTTACGGGACAAGTACCAAGTGTGCACTATCGTTAGGCTCCTGTGCAAGCGTCCTTCAAACGGAAATACTTGCAATCGGAAGATGTCTAGATATAAATCTAGAAAGAAACTATCAGAAGTGCGATATAGCTATTCATACAGATAGTCAAGCTGCTATTAAAGCACTGAGCTCCTACGTCATTGACTCAAAGCTGATTTGGCAGTGCCGAAACAAACTCAATGAGGTAGGCAAGAAGAATAAGGTCTTTTTAATCTGGGTTCCCGGTCATTCGGGAATCGTAGGAAACGAAGAGGCCAATACACTGGCCAGAAAGAGCGCACAAACGCCACTCACTGGCCCAGAACCCTTCTGTGGCATAGGAAAATGCACCTATAAGAGGGAGTTTATGCTGAAGGAGAAAACCGAAAGAGAAAAACTCTGGCGGAATCTCCCAGGGATGGATCACTCCAAAAAGTTCCTCCGGAACTTTGAAACTGCTAGATCCAAAAAATATCTGGATCTCAGTAAAAACCAACTTCACCTACTCACTGGCTTTCTCACAGGACATTGTCGCCTAAAGAAGCATCTGTTGAGAATGGGTTTATCGGACACTGATGAGTGTAGATTCTGTGGGGAAGAGGAAGAAACTCCTATTCACCTGGTTACGGAATGCTATGCCATTGCAAGCCAAAGGAAAGAGTGCGTTGGACAAGAAACTTGTAGAAGTGGATAGTTATCCTCCTTGAAGCCGTCCAGATACTGGATTTCATCAAATCTCTGGAACTGGAGGGCGAGCTGTAGGAGGCGCGATGATAACAGTTCTGACAGGGGGCACAATAGACCTTGAGGTCACAGTGGACTGTAACCCCTTTTCACCATAACTATATAACTATCCATTGCTCGTTACTGATTTTAAGACATGACTCTACTAACTCTAACTAGTTTTTGACAAGCAATCGATCGGAATTACAAAATTATATGGTTCCCATTTGAAAAAAAGAGGGGATTTCATAGTTTTGTTGAGGCTTTGAAGCCCCGTTTCAGACACCCTATATAATATTTCATACAAGAGGCAGTATCAGCGTACTTTAAGAATAATATATATTTATCCTTTCAACCATATATTTAATGTATAAATACAAGAAAAAAATATATATAGGTATAGGATATGTCAAAAATTAGTATATGTTCAATTTCTTTTGTTCCACTGTTGCAAAAATGAATTCCCATAATGAGGGATTTTTGAGATATAAACACATAATTTGTGACACTCTTTCTGTCAACAAATTTGAGAATCAGGCTATAACTCAACAATTGCTTGAAGTGGTTGCACTGGTTGCGCATATCATACATCAGATCAGCGCAGAATGAAACGAAGAATTCGAATATGTATAATTAAACCGAGTGTTACATTTAAAATAACGAAGTTTACATTCATTTCCGGTAGAACCGGAAGTAGATTCCGCTTGAAAATATTTTACAATTTAAGTTCGTGGTTCATGCACTCTAAAACAAAAATACAGAATTTTGAATTTGTACCAAAATTCCTTCGTCGAATATGTCTAATGAAATATTTCAATCCCTCCGGATAAAAATTGACCAGTCTTTTCTGTCGGCCACCCTGTCGCAAATTTCTTATTGACGATAAATTGTGGTAGCGCTCGCCATGTAACTGATTCACTTTCTCACGACGCAATATTGTGAACATTTTGAAGGCGATTATTTAACAAATGCATACATTCTTAACCTACACTCTACAATTCCGTCTTAAAAAGTAGGTTACTGATTCCATCGATGGAATTCGTAAGTAAACATTTGTAGTTTGTTTCGGTAATGATTACTTCGGCAAGTACCGGAGGATAGATGGGTGACACGGAATATTACCCAACTACTTTTCTTTCGCTCTTGCACTTTTTTATGATATACAGGTATGCGTCCATATTAGCTGCTGCCCTCGACATCATCCATTTGAGGATTTTTGTGCGCATATTTGACCACTCAAGATCGATGTTTTCTGATGAATCAGCCTATGTTACCAGTGAGGTCAGAGTGAAGAAATTGGTCACCTAAAGCATTGACCTGAAGACGGGAATTTTTGAGCGCTCGTACATCCACCTTGTAGATAGATTCGTACTCAAGATTCCAACGGGAAGAAAGCTCTCAAAAAAGTCCCGTACAGATTGTAGATTGTATAAAGGGGTTACTGCTACTGTGACCTTGAGGTCTAAGGCGTCAACACGATTAACATCACACTCTGTAGTTTGAGAGTTCTGATGAATTCCACAATATGAGATAGCTTCAAAAAAGTTGCATCTTCGCTTCCACAGCTTTGTTATCGTAAGCATGTTCTGAGTGGCAACTTCAACCCCTTTGATTTGAGTAGGGAAAATGGGTCGTGCGATATGTTGTTGAAAAAGAATTTTCTTTCTGAAATTGAAATATCACCTAATTGTCCTAATTAACCTGTAGGATGGGATGATTATAAACTTCACAATCCTGGAGATGAAAATTGTTCAGAAAAACGAGATAAATGTCCTGAATAGTTTCAACTGGCAAATCCTCGAATTGAGCTAATTTCATTATCGAAGCATGGAGGAGAATGACTTCTGGAAAACTCGAGAAAAAGAGACTTAAATCTGAGCAAAATCTTTACCATTTTGAGGATGTTGGCAAAAATTATATGATGAAACCATCATCATATAATTTTATGTAAAAAAAGTTTCCTTCAAGGACCAAATTGACGATTCCGAGCGTTTTTTCAAAATCTTGATTTTTCTACTAACAAAGACCTTCATTTTCTTTTTCGTCACCCAGTATACAAGTCATGTATATATTGTATAATTAAAATTTGGTTTGATTCGAATTTACATTTTCGAAATGATTGGGAGTGTTGTTCTGTATGTTTTATACTGAGCTATAATTTTCAAGAATCAATCCGAAAGAAGCAAATAATTACAAATTCCACATTTAACACGTGAAAGAATGATGTCGAAAAGAACAATTTTCGTGTCCTATATGTACGAGCCAAATTATTCGAAATTCCTTCGTAATATTTCAATGGATCGACTGAATGGTAATTTATAATAATTGTTGAAAGTTCAGTGGTTCATTGGTGTGAATGTACCTACTCGGGTTAGAGGCAAAATTTGGGTAATGCGCTCATTGTTGGAACCCATCAAAGGGAATCGAACAATAACTTCGAAACACTATGTATTGTTTTAATGAAGTCCAATATATCAACCTCTGACAATCTTTCGAACCTTAACCAATTAATTTAATCCAAATTCACATCAGAGGTTTTTTTTTATCTGAAGTAGGTACACATGAATTCATGGCAGTTACATAAATGAACCATTGTCGTGCCCGTTGATCGAGATTTAATAGCGGTTGAATAAAAATATAAACAAAAACGTGCAAGCGTGTGAAATGATCACTAACCATACTCAACAATTTCTCCATACGATATGGTGTTACGTAACTGGTTGTGCGACGGCATTAAACCGAGAAGATGTTGAAAAGGAAAGTGGAAGTGCAACACCGGTTCAGGAGAAGAAATTCCAACACAGAGAAGGCTTCTTCTCCAACCGACCCTACGTTCATTGATTATCGTGTGGAGGAGATTATTAATTATGGTCGCCGTTCAGAGCGAGTAGGAAAACTAATCCGATAGAGGCGCCACCGAGCATTTAATGGAATATCTCCATAGAACTTACATTATCACTAAAGTTCTATGAATATCTCTATCCTTATGAATGAAATGTACAATGGCGCTCTCTATCCGAAAATGGCTGAACTATGAAATCAGTGGAAATGTGGGTAAAGCAGGAACTTTTGCCCGCCATATATTTGAATTTGGCAATTCTCTGCCAATTCCTTATTTCAAGTTAATTTTCCGAACGAAATTATCTGTAGATTCCATATATCTAATAATTTTCTATTTCTAATTTTTTAATCAGAAGTTGCACTATTTTCATGGGTCTTTCGTTTGAAATAAAACAGAAGCATAAGTTGGCTCATTTTCTTCTATTCTTGAAAGAAAAGAAATGAACCTTCGAAATGAAATCGATTTGAATTATTTCATTAAGAACTCCAATCCTTTCTGAGTTTACCCACAAAATTTTAGTTCTCAAAGAGAAACCATTTTCAAATGCAACTTTAAATAAAAACACACCACATTGAACGCCCACCTCAATGAAAAAATACTTGTGTAAAAATACATTCGGAGACTTCTGTAGAAGTTCTAGTTTTTCCAGAAAATACTGAGACAGGTAAATTTTTATTTGGAGGCGGAAATCTTTTGATTTCAAATTCATGAGTGTATGAATGTTTACTCTCAATAAGGTTTGAGTAACATCCAAATTAATATGAAAATATTCAGCTGAACACTTTTATGGTTTATAGTCAATGGTATGAAAGGGGGTTACTAGGTCTCAATGGCCCCTAACAGAACTGTTCTCAACACGCACTTTACAGCTCGACTTCCAGTTTCAGAGATCTAATGAAATCCAGTATCTGGAAAGACTTCAATAACAAGGCTCACTCCTGCAATGTTCTTGACCAAAAGATTTTTGTCCTTTGGGTTGCAATGGCAAGGCATTCCGTGACAGGGTGAAGGGGAGTTTTTTCCTCCCCCCTACAGAATCTACACTCTTCAGCGTCCGATAAACCCATTCTCACCTATGCTTCCTGAGATGACAATGTCCTGTAAGAAAGCCGGTGAGAAGGTGTAGTAATTTCTTACTGAGAGCCAGATACCTTTTGGATCTTACAGTTCGGAAGAAACTCCTTTCGGTTTTCCCCTTCTTCAGAAACTATTCCTCATAGGTGCATTTACCTATACCACAGAAGGGTTCTGGGCCAGTGAATGGTTTAGAGGTCGTCCACGGAAAAGGTGAAGCGATAATTGACATCCAGCGAGGTGAAGACTCATAAACAAAGTAGCTCATTTACTTTCAGAACCCAGAAATTCAAAACTTTCTTCATTGACTTAGTTTTGGTATTTACACACAATGGCTTCCATGTGCGGAACTAAAATACATTCTTGAAGCAGGTTCATACATTGTTATGGGTTGTTTTTTAATGACTATTCCACTCTCTTCATTTTTAGTGAGGAAGTTTCCGTAGCAACGATCGTTTCATCCCGAAAAAATTTTCAAGCCGGCAAAACCAACATGTTGGTTTTTCAGCGACAATATTTTTGACGTTTCTCGAATTCATAGGTAGCTTCGGAAATAAATATTATAGAGAGAAGAAACAACGTTTAGTGGTTTAGTTAATCTATGATGAATTCTAATTTGCCAAATAGCGCAATACGCGTCAATTGTGAACATATTACCCTATTTTCTCGTGGAATAGTCATGCCGAATTCCACTCGAGATGAAATTTAAGCAGGTAAAATTTCTCTCTTGTAATATTCAAGTTTGTTGCTCACAATCGAGAAATTTTGCCGGCAAATTTCCATCTCTAGTGGTATTACATATGAAAATTCAATGTGAGACGGGCATTTCTCAAGTTTGGTGGCATTTCAACTTATCCTTTCAGTAGATTACTCAAGCAGTGAAAATTGCGTTTTTTTTCAACGCGAAATCATTAAGTCCAATTGGGGATAGCCCCAATGGGATGAAATGGTTTTGAAATCTACAGGGTGTCTCAGGAAAGTAGTAGGAACAACTAAAAGCGATGGAATGATTATATTTTATGGAAGTATTACCAGTTTTGTATAGTAACTAGTATGGGCCAGCAAATTTACTCTTCAAGGTCGACGTTTAAAGCGAGTAGGAAAGCTCAGCCGATAGAGGCGCCACCGTCCATTTTATGGAATATCTCCATAGAACATGCATTATCACTATCAAGTTCTATGAATATCTCTCTGATTATGAATGAAATGTACAATGGCGCTCTCTATCCGAAAATCGCCGAACTATGAAATAAGTCAAGTAAAGCAGGAACTTTTTCCCGCCAAAATTTGAATTTGGCCATTCTTTGCCAATTCCGTATTTCAAGTTGTTTTTCTGAACGAAATTATCAGTAGATTCACTTTTAATCGGATGTTGAACTATTTTCATGTGTCTTTCTGTTGAAATAAAACAGAAGCATGAGTTGGCTCATTTTCTTCTATTTTTGAAAGAAAAAGAATTAACTTTCGGAATGAAATCGACTAAAATTATTCCATCAAGAACTCCAATCCTTTCTGAGTTTACCCACAAAATTTCAGTTTTCAAAGTGAAACCATTTTCAAATGCAACTTGAAATAAAAACACACTACACTGAACGCCCACCTTAAGTAGTTATCCTCATCGTAGAACTCGAGTGATCTTATTGGCGAAATGCAAAGTTTTCCTGAAGAATTATGGAAAATATGAATAGCAAGCTATTTTGCATTGACTTTTCCTCCTTCGATCCGTATATTTACATCATGGCCAGGATATCTGTGAAAAAAGTTTTATCGAGTTTAAAATGGCCTTTTTTGTCGGATTTTTCCGCCATTTTCGCGAATTTTTTTAAAATCCTACTCCTACTTCGCCTATAATATCGAAATTTCACCCAGGTATGAATCGACCGTATACAAATTTCCTCACCATATCGCAGCTTCGCTGCGATTTTGAAATTCTTCTGGACCCCCTTTTCGGCAGATTCCCTCGGGTTGGTCCACCAAGTTACCAGTTTAGTATAGTATAGAATTATTATAAACACACTTTTTATATATTTTTCAATATTTTCAGAATGAGTGGAGGGAGTTGAAGTAGACTACCCCTATCATTTTTGTTGACTTAATTTGAAGAAAAACTCACGCAACGACTTGGATAGAATTAATTTCTTATAGCCTTATTCAGTTAGAGACTTTTTCATCTCTTGTATTTTCCTCGTAAAATGTACCGTTTTGAAATAAAAGAATAAAATGTAATTTTAGAACTGATTTACATTTTATTTTTTTATTTCAAAACGGTACAATTTAAGAGAAAAATGAAAGAGATACATCCTGTATTTTTAACGGACGGTATGAAAAGTATAAGGAGATAATTTCTGTGGATGATGCTCGGGGTCCTGAATACCTCCCTGTAAATCGCTCGGCGAAATTAAAAAGTAGAACAGACACAGAAGTGCAGGTACTGTTGAAGTTGATAAAATCGGTCAAGCTTAACTCTTTCTTTGTAGTTATTCAATATAGATCGTTCTAGAATGTTTCAGCACTACTTTTCACGTAATTTTATGGGGCGATCAATTTCAGTGTATCATAGTCTCCGAGGATATTTCGGAACAGGCTTCGTATGTTCGTCCTTGTCAATGCCATTGAATAGGCAGGAATTTCCTGAATAGTGGTCCTTCCGGGTTATTCAAAGTAAAATTTTGGATTTGATTATTTCGCAACATTATTGAAACTGCGATTTTGATTAATTTGATGTTCGGCTGGGTGATTTTTTTAAGTGTGTCATCAGGCGTATTCGAGAAAGGAATTGCGATACAAAGTCAAAATTTTCTATTTTTGTTTTAGAGTACATGAACTCAATTTGTAAAATATTTTCAAGCGGCATCTACTCCCGGTTCTACCGGAAGCGAATGTGAACTTCGTTGTTTCAAATGCAACACCTTGTAGATTTATACATATTTGAATTCTTCGTTTCTTCGCCACATCAAGCGATTGTTGAGTTATAGCCTGATTCTCAAATTTTTTGACAGAAAGATTGTGACAAATTATTGTTTATATCTCCAAAATCTATCATTGTAAGAAATTTTTTTCGCAACAGTGTAACAAAAGAAAGTACGCTGCTACTGCTTCTTATATAAATTAAGAGGAAATATCATACAAAGTTCCTGAAACAGGGCTTCAAAGTGAGCCTCAACAAAATTATGAAATCTCATTTTTTTGAAATGGTCACCATATAATTTTCTAATTCCGATCGATTGCTCGTCAAAAACTAGTTAGAGTGTTCTAACCATCTCATGTCTTTGAAATCAGTAGTTTTGCCGTTATTGAATAAAATTCTAATTTCACTACTGAAGCCAGATTTCCTTGTCTAATCATGGTTTATTAGGATAATTTTCAGGCTGGTTTTCAGGTAGGCTATGTCAATATAGTAGGAATATGTCAGTTTTACACTTTTGAACTGAGATTTTTTTATTAAGTCATCATGCTTTGTTTATTTGTCACATTCGCCGCAAAAAAAGAGCGGACTTTTGATATAACATTCTAGTCCACCTTATTATAAATGCTTGTTTTACATAGTGCTTGATCAATCAAAATTAGTAAGAATGACAATTCCTAACAGCCTACTTTGAAATAGAATGGCATGCCACTGAATTTGACTGAGCCAAACCTGGCTTTAGCAGTGAAATTCGAATTTAATTCGATTATGGCGAAACTACTGATTTTGAAGACATGAAACGTTTGGCACACTCTAACTAGTTGACGAGCAATCGATCGGAATAATAAAATTATATGGTTCGCATTTCAAAAAAATGAGACTTCATAGTTTTGTTGAGGCTCACTTTGAAGCTCTGTTTCAGACACCCTGTGTCATATCATACATCAAATAATTGCAGAATTAAACGAAGAATTCAAATATGTATAAATATACAGGGTTTTCACATTCGTTTCCGGTAGTAGATTCCGCTTGAGAATATTTTACAAATTGAGTTCATGTACCCTTAAACAAAAATTCAAAATTTTTAATTTGTATCGCATTTCCTTCCTCGAATACCTCTAATGAAACATTTAAAAAAATAACTCAAAGATGTATAATACCTCTAATGAAACATTTAAAAAAATTCTTACCATGAAGAAATTTTAATCTGTTCTTGAAGAACAATGAATCATTGTATGCGGTAGTACCGAATGCAAATCTGGTTCGGTCAACTAATATTTCTCTTAAATATTTTGGTTTTTATCGTTTGCATCATCTTGATTATTTTATACCTATATTACGTTCTGTGTTTGTTGAAGTGAAATATTTGAATAGCGTTCAAGGGCATGAGAAACAAATTTGCTTCAATCGATTTCTACAAATTATAAATGTGAGAAAGACGAGTTCATCTTGTGAATATGTATACATGAATTAATATTGAGCATTCAAGAAAATGGATATTTTAGCGATTAATTGCTATTTGAGTTTCATGTGAACAAAATAATAGTTTGTTGATGTTTTTCTCAGAATTTCAATGGTATTTACCATTTCCGCGAACGTGCTCAGGAAATATATTCATTCTTCAAAAAGATAATAAATCTGTATCAGGAAGCCGAAAATGTTATCGTTTTTTACGAGGTGAATTAATATAATATTCTAATAAACTGGTGGAATTATTCATCAGGAAACGACCGTTCACAAAGAAGTTGACGAATTTCAATATTTAATATATTTAATGGTTCCCAGTTCACATAAATCAGGACGGGCATTTTTCTAATTTTCATAACTTCACTAGTCAGCAAAGCTTGAATCCACCTCTCTGGCACTAGCGGATCTAGGGGGCATGAAAATTTTCAGCCAACAGTACAGAGGACCCACATATATATACTCCATTCACTTTTATAATGCATCCCTGAAATTACTGAAAAATAATGGACAGAATAGTCCGTTACTTTGTGATAGTCCATTCGAAAAAAAACTCGACAGAAAAACTTCTTAACGAACAGACGTAATTTAAAACTTTTCAAAATTCTCAAGAAATGAGCCTACAAAAGATATTTAAATACCTTTTTGCCCAACTTGAAATACTCCAGTATGAAAATGTAGTAATACTACGAAATCTGTGTCACAACTGAACCTTAAAAGAACTATATGTAACCCCATTTACAAAGTAAAAAAAGAGTAAATAGAAATTAGCATTGGCAACGTCCCTGAGAATCATTTGACACCCAACCAGTACCAACCTGCGTCAGTTTTGAGGAATTTTATTCGAAAAATTCTTCAACTCGGTACTTGGACCAAATTTCCCTCTAACCTCCTTTAGTACGCCAGTGGCTGCGGTCATGAAAATAAAACAGTTTTGATCATTGATCAAGATATCGTGCTGTACTGTTTCGATCTATTGTTTCCTGAATTAGCAAATAATGGTTGAGCTCCAAAAATAATGGAAATTTACCAATTCGCTATTGTCATTCTAAAAGAGTTATTTTTTGTGACCAAAGCATACAATTTTTCGCGTGCGCTATTTCGATTGTATTTTTTTACGTTATAAAACGATGAATATTCAATCCCCAATTCGAAGGTTATCCGACAAGTTAACAAATTTATTTGTTTCCCATTTGTAAACGTCAGTTTCCAAAAACACAATATTAATCAAGAAAGTTTATTTATAAAGTCACTAACTTGTAAAACTGACAGTTAACTTGCAAAATTTTTACAAGTTAGTATATTTACATTAGAAAATTTTGTTTTATCGTCATATGTGTTGAAAATCATGGTACAATTGTTATTTTCAGTAACACAGATTTTTGATGATGAAAGAGTTGATACTGATGATGATGAACCATCTGTTGACTCAGAAACTGCTGAACTCGAGGACTGCAGAACATTTGTACTCTCCTTACTACCAAATAATTTGCTAGACATTTCGATTTTTTGTTGACCGAAACATCGACATAACTCATCGCAATCTCGGTGCTCTTCCACCCTCCTGCACGCTTTAGTGCTAAAATATCTCCACCCGAATCCGCAACCATAGTGGCTCCAGTTCTGCGAAAAGAGTGGCCGGTGTATAACTCTGGATCTTTTAAACCTAAATTTTTCGCTATTTGCTTTGGGACACCACCAATAGTGTGCTGGCCAGCATTAAGGAAAATGCACTTTCCATGTCGGTATGTCAAAAAAAAATTTTAGACTTTCTGTTCTAGGAGGCCGAATATTTACATATTTTCTGTATAACATGCAGGGCTTGAAGCTGCAGCCATCATCGGTTATGGTGAATCTTCTTGTTGTTAAATTTTTTGTTTGCCGCAATGTCACAATAACGTATTTTCCTATATCTTCTACATCATTCATGTTTAAGGACAGAATTTCGTCACATCGATAACATCCAAAAATCCCAAATATTGTTACAATTTTCGCCAGCAACCACTGGTCATCAAGATTCAAGAGCATGTAAAAGAAATTGTTCAGCCTCTTCTTTACTTAATACCTTGGCCTTTTTTGGCGTATAACGCTCATTTTTTCGTTTCAGAATAGTATATTCTAAAACTAGTTGCAGAATGGGCTCCTATTCCAATACGAATGCGAAATTCGAAAACGAGCGACGAAGGAGCGAGTTTTCGAACGCATGAGTATTGGAATTGCATTCTGCAACGAGTTTTAGACGATATTTTCTCTATTTCAGTCAAATTTTGTGAAATTCAATGAAAAATTCAAACTATAGGTCCTAGTGACTTTTATATTGTATCTTGGCAGTTGGTGTGAATGTTAGGAAGTACGAAAATTGACATTTCCAAATTGACGTCTGCTGACAACCACAAAACGAAAATTGTAACTGAAAACGATGCTGTAATTAATTCATTACAGCACTGTTTTTAGTACTGTAATGAACTCATTACGATACTGAAATAGAGAAACGCTATTACCTTTTGAAATCTGCAAATGACAACTAAACGTCATATTTTTCAATAAATTTTTTAAGGAAAACAAACCTGCGAACAGGGGCATTTTCTTTCAGTTCCAGGCAGCTTTTCAGCATTGACCGTTTTGCCCATAAAGTATTAGGGCTGAATCTAGCTGATAGTTGATTCAAGTAGACCAACAAAACATCTTCAGTTACCCCAATCACACTATTTTTGTTTTGCCACTTTTTGAAGTCGTCGTATTCTCGCTCGTACCTTGAAGCTGATTTTGTAGGTAATAAACTTGAAGCTACACTGCTGGCTGCCTCAATAATTTCTTTTGGTACATTCATTTTCACTTTCGCCAAAACAAATGTGAAGAAAAATAAACAGACATGTTCATGGCAACGCTTCCATAGCTTACGACATTTGCGACAAATTATTGAGATTTTTTTGGAATTTATCTAACCTTTTTACAAATAAAATATAAAACAATACATGCAAGGTAACGGGTTTTACTGGCTCAAGGAGGTAACTGACTCGCCTGCGGCTCGTCAGTTATATCCTCCATTCGCCAGTAAAAACCCTCTTACCTTGCTAGTTATGTTATATACTATTATTGTTGATTGCAATTTTGGTATTGGAGATTTCGCATGAAAATAATGTATGTCAATATTGGATAATATGCCAGTATAGTGCAGGGTCTATTGAATGAGACCCGACTATGACAGAGAGGAAAGTTATTGGTCGAAAAGAGATTCTGTGCTTCTCATTACACTTCCAGACCTTCCAGACTTGATTTTCATAGATAAACGTCGATTATGGGTGAAACGGTTTTTAAATGGGTTCTATTCCTGTTAAAAATGGAGACCTATCTCAGAAAATACCCTGTATAAGGGGGTCAAAGACTTTGAATTGGTATTTTCATTTTTTAGTTCTAAAATCAAGTCATTATTGACTGTAATAATGGATTGTTTGTTTTCCTTTAGAAGCGACGTTCAAACTGTCAATAACATTTGCCATTATTCAAAGCACGAATACGAATTTTTTCATTGCATTAATTGCAGAAAATTGCAATAGGCCTCATCTGTTAAAACCTGTGAATAATTTACTGTACTTAACGTGAAATTCTATAATATACTAAAATGGTAACTCAGTGGACCGACTCGAGGGAATCTGTCGACAAAGTGCGGCCGGAAGAATCTTAAAATCGCAGCGAAGCTGCGATACTGTTGGGAAATTTTTATACGGTCGGAAAGAGGAATAATCGGTTCATACGTGAGTGAAATTTCGATATAGTATTCCTCCAAAATTTGCGAATATCGGGTAAAAATCCGAGAAACAGGGCAATTTTAAACTCGATGAAAGTTTTTTCACAGAGATCCTGGCCGTGATGTTAATACATATACTCCATTCACTTTTCTAAAATATCCCGGCTAGCCATGAAATTCTGACACATTTCACCGCGTATTAGGCAATTCAATCCACGTGTTTTTTCCACCATTGTCAACCTCAAAACGTTTCTGAGAGGTCGCTGGCTTGCAGTAAATGTGAGGAATTTTATTATGCATTTCATGGGTGAACAAGTGAGTTTTTATGATTTGTAATATTAAAGAATATACTGAAGCAACACAGAAGAAGAAAATTTCACTCAATCGTATGATTACAACTTTTAGTATTGGGAGCCCGAAGAGATTGAAGAGGAAGTATTGGAGAAGAAATATTTATCAGAGCACTGTACCTGTAACTTCTTTAGTTCTTTATCCTTTCATATGATATAAATTTGAATATTCATCAGTTTTAAATTTTACGTGAACTAAATACTGCTTAGTTAAGTGTCTATACGAAGAAATATTCACTTTAGTTTCTTATCATCGATATTGCCAAGTATTGACGACTGCTGACCAAATTTCCCTTTGTTTCCTAGTGAGTCACTTAATAAGTGTATAATACAGCAAGTTACACACACCATATTCAAGAAAATCCTCCTAATTTGAAAGACTTGGACATCCAACTTTGGCACACATTTATGGCATTTTTTCATCGAAAATGCACTTAATTTAAATAATTTCCACTGGTCTGATATTCCTAAGAGTAAGATTGACTAGAAATATCAAAAAAAAATTTCCACATAAAACAATTTTTCAAGCAAATAAACGGTTTTAATGTTTGCATGATCAAAGCTGAATTCTCATTGTTTGACCACCAGCACTAACCCCAAAAAATATTTGACAGGTCGTTGGATTGCCTAATATTTTTAGAATGTTAGGTTATAGTCATTCTTCTGTCAGCGGAACGAGCAACGTTGTACTTTCTTCATATAAGTCGTAGTCATTACGTATTCATCAAAATGTTTATTCACTTTGGGAAAATAATGAATTTGAGAAAATATGATGTGAATTCAATAATTCCAAAGACCTGGAAAATGTTGAGGAAACTATTTTCTCTGTTAATACTGGAAATATTTCACGTAGATATAAACATGGTTTGAAGATTAAGTTATGCTATTTTCTTGTACGGAAATCAAGAATCGAGTGTTACTCAAAATGCACAGAATAGTGCGTTACTTTGTCCAGTTTATTCGAAAAAAAAATAACCCGACAGAAAAACATATGAACGAACAGTTGAATTCCCCACTTTTCAAAATTCTCAAAAAATATGAGTATGAGAATGTAGTGGTACTACTGAACATGGGTCACAGTTAAACCTCAAAAGAAATAACTTCATTTACAAAGTTGAAAGAGAGTAAATAAAAATTAATTGAATTGGCAACATCTCTTAGAATTATTTTACTCGATTGCCAACCTACGTTAGTTTTGAGTAAAAGAACTTGATAAACCTAAGCCATGGCAAACCGGGATACTTTATAAAAGTGAATGAAGTATATACGGATCGAAAGAGGAAAGGTTAATTTCATCTAAGAGAGTTAAGAAATTCTTTGATTACATGAATTTGAGAGTTCGTGGCTATATTGGACTATTATAAATATAGCCACGAACTCTCAAATTCATATTATCGAAAATGGACATGAATAACCACATCAATTCTTTGATTACTTCTAAAATCGTCTGGACACAGATTAAGGCAGCTTAGTCGCCTTCATGTGTCTCAATGCGTATCTACTCGTGACCTACCAAAACGCAAAAAAAAAATCGTTTACGGTGTAGAAAATAATTTCATGAAACCAATTTTTTTTTAATTTCAACACCCCGTATCTCAGAAACAGTGCGTCAGGGACGTATAGTCCATAGGAACTTAATATCATAAAATCTGAGGATTAAGATCCCGAATTTACGGTCCCTTGTACATATGATCTCATATTATCATCATTTTCTTTGTTAATCTTTTTGGGTTTTGATAACCTACTAACTGCGAACGTCTCCGCGCATCCCAGGTGAATTGATCATGGCGTTCTCTAACGTTGAAATTCACAATCTGGTGTTGCAATTTGGAAGAAAGTTTCCTTAGATGTCGCTCATTAATTATTCATCGAAATAATGCGGCGGCAGATATCCATATCTTGACGAAAAGATTCTCCATCCAGCGTCGACTTTGGGATATTCCACCCTCATGAGACCTAAATAGGACGAAACTGCAGTCGGTGCGATTCTCAGTTGACGTTGGACCATTCGGTCTGGTAGGGGGAACAGTATCGGAGACCTAGTTCGTATTCACATTTCATTTGTCATTATTTATAATGGCAAATGATTTGTGTCTTATTTCCTTCAATATGTATTTACTTTTTTTATTGACCTGAATTTCTTTTCAGATCCAAGGGTGAACAATTGGCCTATGATGAGTAGCCCCCTTCCTACTTTCTTCATATGCATATTTTATGTGTATTTCTCCAAGGTGATAGGACCAAAACTTATGGAAAATCGGAAACCTTTCCAACTTAGAAATATTTTAATTGGATACAATCTGATACAAACAGTATTTAGTGCGTGGATATTTTATGAGGTGAGTTGAGGTCGGAAGATTGAATATACAGAGTGCTTCAATTAAAGAGCCTGTAAACCGTTTAGAAGACTTGCAAAATTTCAAGTTACTTACACACATCAAAAGTCTTGTCGCCGTATCTCTTTTATTATCGTTGAAAGAACAATGACTGGTGACATCTACGTAGAAAACATCATTGAACTAATCATTGTTCCTATGCGGAATATTTTGGGGATAGCATTTTAGTGATGCAACGAATGTCATTTTTCAAACATTCGCGAATACGAATGCGAATGCAAATGTCTGCTACTGACATTCGCGAATGCCAATGCGAATGTAGATATGTTCAAATTTGGCGCCAATTGTCTATGGCTTGCTGGCAGTTACGCGGTGCGTTCCGTTTGTATTTTGTTCAAGATGATTATTATTTAAACAAAAAAAAGTTATATAAAGAAAGACTGATAAATGTTTCATAGATTTGTTTTTGTAAGTTTCAATTGCACCAAATTTTTGTGTTATAAGTTGTTTTTTTCTGATATTCATATTCGCAAAACATTCGCAGAAATTTTGCGGATGCGAATGCGAATACGAATATCCAAAAATATGCGAATATTCGCGAATGCGATTGCGAATATTCGCGAATGCGATTGCGAATATTCGTTACAACTCTAGTTCATTTATCAGGATGATCACACCTCACAACACCGCACACGAAGGGTTCAAAACATTCCTCAAGAGAACAATATCTAGAGAATGTACTAAAACCAGCAGAGCCATTGGACATAAATCTAATTGAGCACTTACGGGATTACTCAGGGAGAACAATATCCAATCACCAAAACCCACCTTCAATTTTTCAGGAATTTAGTTTAGCCCTTCAGGAAGAATGGACCCATATTCCGAAAATTTTCATTAATGACTTGATTCGTTGGGTGCCTAGGCGTATTGGGCAGTTGATTGAAAAATGAGTGATAATACGGACTATTGAACTCGAATTTAGTTGTGGAATAATCGATAATTTTAGATTTTTGTCATTTTTCCTATTTTGTCTAACCAGCAAAGAGTAACAAAGATTTTCTATCAAATATATTTCAGTTGAAATAGAGGAAAATATTCATCTCATTTCCAGAACATGGATTGTTTATTTCTTGAGAAACCTAGGGGCGCAATACTTTTGACGATGTGTGTATATACAGGGTGGCCAAGAGATTGACGTCAAAAAGGAAAAAAACAGGTCCCTCGTGTCATGGGCTATTCGAATCACCCCCATGTATGTTATGCTATTTTTCACGGTTTTCGAGTTATGATTTTTTTTATGAACTTTGAGAATTTTCGACTTGACCATCTTAAAAAAGATATTAAAAAAAAGGTACAAGACTTCTCTGTGAAATTCTTTTTGTAACTTAATCTCCATGAATTGTACTTTCATACATAAAATAACCAGATTCGTAACCTTGATGAAAATTATGGAAATGTTAGTCTCAAGTGAAAAAGTTACGTAAATTGGATTATGATCTGAATTTTCGAATCAAAATTAAAAATGTAAAAAGGCTAATTCAGGGTTTCTTAGTATGCTTAAAAACTGCGCTCAACAGTCAGCTTTTAGAATCATTGATAAAAAATGGTACTTAACACTCTACTTTTGCTAGAATTAGCCTTCAAAGTCATCGAGGTGGAAAAAATCAAAGAACAAATTTACTACAAAATTATTTTTTGCCATTTTAAGATATTTCTGATCAAGTTATGATAGAAAATGCTGAAAATTATTGAAAATTAGCTTTAGATGTTGGCCAAGAAAAGTTCTAGATAAAAAAAGAAAAAGGTATGGCAATAAATCACACATCATAATGTAAATAAAAAGAAATTTATTAATAAAATTTACAGTAGGTGTTCAAAGTGGCCACCTACAACCTCAACATTCTACACCTTCTTAGAAAATTTTCTTTCAATCGCATCAATCCAGCCCTGTTCTCTCTTAGGACACGTTCGGCTTCTCTCATCTTCAGTCGCAGCTCGTCTTCACTCGAACATTCTCGGGCGTGAACAATATCTTTGAAATAACCCCAAACGAAAAATTCGATGAGATTAAGGTCAGGTGAACGTGGGGGCCCCTCGATTGGCCGACTGCGTCAGATCCATCTGTTCGGGTATCGTTGGATCGGACGTAGCGGACCAATCAAGTGGCCCCCAGATTAAGTTACAAAAAGAATTTCACAGAGAAGTCTTGTACTTTTTTTTATATATCTTTTTTAAGATGGTCAAGTCGAAAATTCTCAAAGTTCATAAAAAATTTTCATAACTCGAAAACCGTGAAAAATAGCATAACATGCATGGGGGTGATTCGAATAGCCCATGACACGAGGGACCTGTTTTTTCCTTTTTGACATCTATCTCTTGGCCACCCTGTATACTATAAGAGAACTGAACCGCTTGTCTGTCACGGTCAATTTTATCTGAATCTACTTGAATGAAATGATATTAAAAACGGTCTTATATTTCGAATGAATTCTGATTTTTTGGAAGGAAAGTGAAATTTTGAAATAATCAATAGTGTAAAATATAACATGTGGAAACCATTTCAAATAACTGTCTAAATATGTTCAATACATTGATTACCCTTTTTCTCCTATAGATGTGCATGGAATCTTTTGTATATCAATTCAGTTCTCGGAATTATTCTTAGGATCTACGTAGGTACACAGTAGAAAGGTCCAAGATTAAGGACGAATTCAATATTAAAATCCTACTCATGTCAATGATTCGCATTCGTAAAAAAGGAATACCAAGTTTTATATTTACACATTGTCTTCATGCAATGGTTTCCACTTTTATTTCATCCTTAATTTTTATGCTTCGAACGTAAATCATCAGATTTTATAATATTCTTTCTCAACAACAATGTGATTAAAAACAATGTATTTTCGGAATTCGAGTATCCTTGATGTTTAACTTTATGACCGACGAATAAAGGATAATGTGAATAACATGTTACCATAAATATTGAATGACTGATGGTGACAAACAACAATTGGTGCGTTATTCGACAACTATTACCAGATATAACAAACAATTTAATGTTGATTTATGAGTTCATGTTGTTTGAGTACCAATATTTTTCAGTACCTGATGAGTGGATGGTGGGGGGCGTACAGCTTCAGGTGTCAGCCTGTAGATTATTCAAATAATCCTGTAGCCATGAGGGTGAGTTGGAAATTCCAATGTTGCCATGGAATACATAAAATTGTCAGGATTTTCAAATCACATTTTTTTTTCAGATGGCTAATACTTGTTGGTGGTACTATTTCTCCAAATTCACAGAATTCCTCGACACATTTTTCTTCATAATGAGAAAAAAGTATAGCCAGGTTTCCACACTCCATGTTATACATCATGGATGCATGCCTTTTTCAGTCTGGATGGGTCTGAAATTCGCACCAGGTAAATGACTCAGAGCAAAAGCTATCTCGAATGATATAAGGATATAAAATACTAGCTGGCCCGGCGAACTTTGTTCCGCCTAAATGATACACAAAAATAATATGTCATAATATGTCAATCACTAATAATGGATTTTTGGATTCAGTTATTTCCGCAAATATATTTATTACCTAAACAGAAATTCAAAAACATTTTAAAAATTATGAGAAAAGATGAGAATGGATTTACTTGACATTTCGATAAAAATTCACTGTGATATTCACCCGCTCCTGGACCTGTTAATAGCCTTTCATGGTACTATACTATAAGCCCTATGTAAATTACACAGTAATTGATGTCATATGTTCTTTTTTCAACCATTTCAAACCACGACGATCGAAATGCTCGAAAAAAAAAACAGATGACATCAATCGATGGCCGCGAAAGCCTCAACAAATTCATCGCCATTTAATTGTGATAATGTCAAATATAGTACCTTCACGATTACTTCATTTGGAATAAATAAAACTATGAAAATAACTAATTATCATCAGTCATAATGTGTGAATAGCGCCATCTGAAGTGGTAAGAACGAAACTTTTCTCATATCTCAACGAAATCTAATCATTTTAGACATCTGTACTCCTACGCTAAGACATTTTGGTTTTGCCCAACAGCGCAGAGTTGTAGGCAACTCAAATTACACACTATTACAGTGACTATAGAGGGAATATAGTCACTGTACACACTATTTGTTTATATCGCCATCTAACGCGGAGAATATCAAATGAAGTACAAACGAATAAGCGGTATCGTAACTGTAGCGACATCTAGTGGTCTTACTCAAAAGAAGGAAAAGCATTTCCTGTATAAGTAAAATTTTCATCGATTTTTTCAAAGTTTTATTGTATTTTATAATAACCAGACCGTAGACGAATCCATATATGAAGTTTCATAACAAACAGTCCATCCGATCTCGAGTTATAAATGGTGTAACCAACATCTTTCTTTTATATATATAGATAGTACAAAATTTGTGGATATGAGTATTTTATGCTTCTAATACAAAATAAAGAGAAATTTCAAGCGGAAAATTTAATTTAGCATATTTTTCCTTTTTTCAGGTGGCCACAGCACATTCTTCGCTCTCTTGAATACTTTTGTACATATTATCATGTACTTCTACTATATGGTGTCTGCAATGGGACCTGAATACCAGAAATACATCTGGTGGAAGAAGTACTTGACCACCTTTCAAATAGTGAGTCTCCTAGCCATATTTTATTAGATATTATATTAACTTTTCAAAAATAATTGCAGGTCCAATTCATTGCTATCTTCGCCCATCAATTCCAACTGCTTTTCACTGAATGTAACTACCCGAAAACGTTTATGGTTTGGATTGCCCTGCATGGAGTTCTGTTCATGTTCCTCTTCTCTGATTTCTACAAAGTTAAATATTCTTCTTCTAAAGGAAAGACCAGCAGTGTCAATGGTGGCTTATGTATGGTAAGTCATGTATCCTACAAACCTCCCTCGGATGAATACAAGAATGTTCAACGCAGTTCTTCTATGAAAATGTGTCGTTTTTAATTGTGAGGGGTAATAAAAGGTTTGCCAACAGGAACTGTTATGCATTAGCTCCGTCAACAAACAGAAACTGCATTAGGAGAATACAGTGATTGTTCAACGATAAGAGATAAAGTTCGATCAACGCAAAAGTAACGAGAACACTTTTACCAACTTAAAGAAAAAAGAATTTCGACAGTAGCTTCATGGGGCCTTTTTAACTCGTTAACCTAAACTGTTGCTACCATATCGAGTATTCTAGTCGCAAACGTTTTTTTCCACAACCGGATTCAACTACATATAAAATTTGAAATTTAATGATTTTCTAGCCTAATAGAAACTTCACCTCACGCTCCATCCAGGTGAACATCTTCAGAGTTATCTGGTAGTGGTTGTAACCCGACGATTGCTACTCGGAAATGACAATGCTGCGGAATCGGGCGTGAAATTGATAGCCGTAGCTCCACCTATTGGGGGGTTCATATCTTCCACTGCGGTCCAGTATGAATCCAGTATTGCAGAGAGCAGGCAACCACGCACTATGAACTATGAAAATATCCTATTGCCTGTTCGTGTTGTTTTTTGCCCAGAAATTTCGATGGCCTCCATATCGATCATTGGATCATAACTTTTAGAGAAGGAAATTACTTCTGTTTCAGCGAACAAAACGTTATGTTATATTTTCCAGTGTCATTCTTTCGAAAACGCACAGAATATCATTTTCAATTTCCAATAGAGCCAAATTATTATAACTCCCTATGTTATTGTCATCTTTATGCATCAGTTTTTCTTTTCATTTTACAGTCCATTCTGGACGATAAGGAGGACTCCAACTCTCATAAAAAGACAGACAGTAATGGAACTCTCAACAATACATACATCAAGAGTGATTTATCAGATTCCTACAAAGCGTGTTATTCGAATGGTAGTACCAAAGGATTCGTCTCTCAAACGAATGGTTTACAAGATGCAACAACGAAAAAGGAAGCTTAATCTTGGAAGAACCCCGTCATGAACTTTTCTATTCCTTGGGTGTATGTGATATGTTCTACAGTAAGGAGAAGGGTACCAAAAATATTGTAGAATTGGTGAAAGAACTTTTTCAAAAAGTTGAATATGCAATTTTTGTTCCTGCTCAATGATTTACATTGAGAAGAAACGACATGCTGTGAAATGGACGTAATTTTTACCATATAATATCGAAAAAATTTCACCTTCGAGAACACCCAATGAATGAGGTCTTTTCCAAATATCGATATTATCAATGCATGGATTCGCATTTTAGTGATCAATTAAATTTTGCGAATTCCAAGAGGATTCTAGGCATTCACAAATACTGAAGTAAAATGTTTTACTGAGGTAAAATTGCAGTCCATTTTTTCCGTTTTGCTAACATAACTGCGAATCTCGGATACAATGTAAATAGATATGTTTTAATTAAGTAATTTATAAGAACGAACCATGAACACTTTTTCTATGAATCTTACTATCAAAAATTTTATAAAATTTTTATTTGTTAAAAATATATTTGTAATGTGATACATTTTCCGATTCAATAACAAACTTTATCAAACCCACATCATTGCCTCAGCGAAAAATTGTTGTGTCTCTCTCTGTGTGCATTTGATAATTTTTATATTATAAAATTATTTTAATTGCACAAAATGGGATGGATACATTCCAAATCGAAATTTGTTACATTATGGCTACAGGTATGATTTTTTTTTTAACATTTCATTTTCATCATTGCGATAAATTGAGATGAGTTCAATTTTATTGCTAAATTTTATATTTGTTTTTGTGTTGATGTTACTTCTCACTATGTCATTTGTAAAATTGAGCTCCTCGTGGGGACAGTTATCTATCACAGGATAATTTTTTTAATGAGGAGCATACTATGAATTTTTATCACTGTTGTAAATTTGTTTAAAAGTCCTCTCTATTGCTGTTTCGATTTTGATTAAGAAACCAAAATATCAATATTTCATGAAGGTTAATGGTGCAATCCATGGTTTTGATTTTTCAAATGTATAGTATTTTTGTATATATATAAACTATTTCAATAAAATACATTTCGATATACCTGTTCGTTTTCTGCAAATCCCCATTTCTTTACATACCACGTGAAAAAGTCCTGATTAGTAACGCTCAATTTGTTAAGAAGTCGAAGAAAATAAAAAATTATACACAAGTTGGTATTGTTGGTAAGGAACATGCAAAAGTCTAAATCAAATGTTTGGCTTTCCTTGCAGAATAAGTATTGAATATTGTTACCATAAGTTGTTTGCGCATCTTCTAGAAATAAACCAGACAGGCTGCCTTTTTTCCAATTTTTCATGTCCAATTGTACTTCGAAATCAGGTTTTTTTGCTCGGTTTTTTGGCATAGTCCGCCACAGCCAAGATATGATGTGAGCATCTAAATGAAGAGAATCGCAGGTTAGAACTAAGGAAGACGTCTAAAATTATGTTTTTAGACCTCTTAGAGGTCAAAGGGCCAGTATTATGAAGGGTTCAACCGTGCGTCAACTACCAGATTCCGTATTTTTAGTGAGGATTTTGGTTGTTGACGCAACGGTTGAACCGTCGGTTGCCTTTATATTATACCGGTCCTAAGGAGTGCATTCCGGTTTTAGGCTGTAACTCGACGATTGACTGTTGAAAAGAGTAATGGCATCTTATTAATATATCATTACAGGGTCCTGCAATAGTGCGTTAGGCTTTCATAGCTGCCAAACCAGACGTTTTAGAAATTTAGTTGGAAAGCATTTCCTTTGTAATTTCAATTCTGCATCTCAGGAAATTATTTTCTAATATACAGGTGATCCCAAATAAAATTATTGAACAAATGAGTGATTTTTTCAAATGGAACACCCCATATATTTCGCATATTTTGAATGCTCTTCAATACCTCTATCATGACGCAAAATATTAGGGATATTTTTCCAACGGTACGGATCTTATTCAGAAAAAATTTTACGAAACAGTAGTTCGGTGAAAGCCCTCCTGCCCTCTACCGATTTCCAGAAGCGATAGAAACATGAATTTGATCAGAATTTCTTTTAACTTAAGAATTTGCCTAGTCATCGTTCCTAAATAATCAACCTTTTTTATACAGGGTGTCCGTTATCAATGTCCAAATATGAAGAATTTCAAATTGGGTTTTCTCGATTTTTTCAAATGTAACACCCTGTATTTTTTCCATAATGATGTACACAGTTTAAAACCTTACATTTTTTCAAAAGTAACCTTAGGATTATTTTCACTCCTGTGTCCAGCAGACACGAAAAATGACATTTCTACCAAAATTTTCAGGAATAATGAACATAATATCTAACGGATATTTTAAATGAGTCACACAATGAAACCAAACTGAATGACCAATTTTTGAAAAACTTCAAAACCCTTCCAATATCATAATCCTTGAAGTTCAACATGAAAATGATAATGTTTGTCCGAATAAGTCACACATACATAGGTATTATTGGTAACATGCATGTGTTTCTAACGATTACAGAGTTTTATCGGCATCCAAAATTATTATTCATGAAATGGTTCATATAATTTTCATGTCGCAGCAGTGCCACAGAAACTGTTATAAAGTATTATTATTATTATTATTATTATTATTTCCGAATAAAATAAATTGAGATGAATTTTGGTAAATATGAAATGGTTGATATGATTTTCGTGTTGGGGCAGTGCCACAGAAACTGTTTATAAGCCAGTAGATCCTATGCTGTCAAATATCCCGAAAAAAGACATCCACATGAATCGAGTTTTCGGAGGCTTTTAAACAGATTTTAGAGACAGGAGATGTCAAGTATAAAAAAGAAGAGAGAATAAAATCGGCCACTAACGAGGACAAGGAGCTCGAGGCTTTACTGCATGTAACTGAAAATCCACACACAAGCCAAAGGGAGCTTGGTGTAGCCTGTAGTATAAGTGAGCGTTCAGTTCAAAGAATCCTCAAAAAAATATGTATCATGTCTACCACATTCAGATGTATCAGGCGCTTACCGATAGCGATTTTGAAAACCGTCTGAATTTCTGTAACTGGGCAAGTTTTCAAATTGAATAGAACCCTACATTTTTTGAATTTGTTTTATTCAGTGATGAAGCAACCTTCCACAATTCCGGAGCCATCAATAGGCACAATTTTCATTATTACTCTGTAGTAAATCCAAGAATTATAAGGGAAATAGACAATCAACACAGGCGGTCATTGAATGTCTGGGGAGCAGTAATCGGCAATCATGTGATAGGACTGATAGGCCCTCATTTTTTCGAAGGAAATTTAGATGGAGCTGCATATTTGATTTTCATTCAGAACATTCTTCCCGGAATGTTAGCAGTGTTACTTACGGAAATACGGAATGAAATATATGGTTTCAGCATGATGGAGCACCGAGCACCTGCTCATTATTCTCGTCCTGTGAGGGATTTACTGGACCAAGAGTATCCAAATAGATGGATTGGTAGGGGCGGACCGACAAGATGGCCTGCTAGATCACCGGATCTCACCAAAATAATTTTTTTTTGTAGGGATGCATAAAGGGAATCGTGTATGATGAAGTTCCAACAACAGCTTCCCAGGCGCGTATCCAGGGGGGGGGGCTATTGGGGCTCTAGCCCCCCCCCAAGGCTTTCGCCTCAGACGAAAGCCAGGAAAGCCTCATTCTTTCCAGTGAATCAAAAAGATGGAAAAAAAAAGTGGGCTACTTCATCACCGGATGATTCCAAATCATGTGCTTCATCTGCACTTTCAGCTCTAGAGAAATGTAGCGGACCTGTATCACATTTTCGTAAAACTGTCAAAGCCACAAACAAAAATATTCCAACTACTCCTTGTTCCTGGAATACAGGGCGAAAACGAAAATGTTCACTTTTGGAAATGTAATTATTTCTTAGGCCCTGTAGAAGATAGGAAAAAAATGAATACTGCTTATAATAGATATTTTTACATAGAAGTCAGTGCTGTATTTGAAATTTTTGTTGAGAGCACTGTTTTTAAGATTGGACACAAACTTGGTATTTTTCAAATGTATCACCCTGTTTATTTCATCGTCAAATTTTCGCAATTTTTTTTCTGAATACATTGATGTATCACAACCCAATCTTCAATAAGTTTAAACTCTGAGAATCAGGAAAATCCAAATTGATGTTTTTGATACTAGGCCATGAATCCTTTCACACATGCATTAAAGTTGAACATGCATAAAATATTGTTTTGTTTATTGCATTCAAGAAAACTGAGTCACAAACAGAGTCAAAACAAATCAATGATGATGGCTGACGGTGAAAACATGGAATTTCAAAATCTGAAAAATATTATATTAAAATATAAAATGTATGCATATCGGCGTTATAATATAGTTGAGCCCCAACCAAAGAATCATTCAGAAACCCACAAAGGCAATCCTTAATAATTTTAAATGTCGAATTGAAACTGTGTGGTTTATGTATAAGACAAAATGGACGAAAGTTTGAACAACTTCATTAGATCTAGATATGTTTATTTTTGGTTTATGTAATAAATTGTCTGATTAGAATCTTGTAAATCCATATCAGTTAATGTTAAATCTGTACCGATATATTTTTTTGTTTACAACATTTTTAAGTTTATGCTGAAGAGTGATATTTTGAGTTGATGTTCAAAATATAATTGAATAAAAAGGTTTGAATCACATGGCGTTTCGAAAAAGTAATAATTTAATGCAGGTGTGGAAGAATTCATGGCCTACTATTAAAAAACAAACATAAATATGGATTTTTCTGATTTTTGAAGCTATGATTTATTGAAGATAAGGTTGCGATACATAAAGGTATTCAAAAAAATCGCAAAAATTTGACGTTTAAATATACAGGGTATTCCATTTAAAAAATACCAAGTTTGTGCCCAATATTAAAAACAGGGCTCTCAATATCTCTTATAAACCTTTTTCATTTTTTTTCTATCTTATACAGGGCCTAAGAAATAATTACATCTCCAAAAGGGAACATTTTCGTTTTCGTCCTGTATTTCAGGAACAAGAATAGTTGGAATATTTCTGTTTGTGGCTTTGAAAGTTTTACAAAAAAGTAGGGTAGTACACCACAAGGTGGCACCACAAGGTACACCACAAGGTGGCACCACAAGGTACACCACAAGGTGGCACCACCACAGGAAGACAATGCATTACCGGTTTCTGGCTTATTAGCCGTCATCAGATACATATAGCCTCATCCTGAGATGAGAACCAACTGAAACGGCAGAACTTATATTACTCCCTAGCAAGAGTAAGAGGATAAGGCTATATGTATCTGATGACGGCTAATAGGCCAGAAACCGGTAATGCATTGTCTTCCTGTGGTGGTGCCACCTTGTGGTGTACTTCGGAAACTAGATCTCTATACTAGTCCAATTCTCACATGATGAATAATAGTCGATCAGAACCTGGGCCTCAAAGAAAATTTGTTGTTACAAAAATTATATTTCTAATTTTGAATTGTAAAATGAAAATATTGGTTTGGAAATTGATACATCGTATTCTTCAGGAACTTATTCTCCATTTACCAGTTATTAGTTCCTTAGTATACATACCTAAAAAAAATAACGGTTCAGGAAAATTGCTGATCACTGTTTCATAAAAAGAATAAGCTAACTCAAGGGGTAGCCTACGTAGGCTACGAATGAATATACCTACCAAAAAATTAATTTCCATTCTATTCCTCTTGCAGTGTTGCCTCGTTGATACTGTTTCATGGCTGTGCGACTAGCCAGACACGTCTGATAGATAGAAGTAGAAGAATTCTCTGTGGTGGAAATTCACTGAACATAGAAAAGAATGACAACAAAAATCGAATTTTCCTGTTGAAGTGATTTGAATCTGATTTGCGTTGTGAATAATTCAAAAAAGATATGAATTTTGCAGGAAAATCAGAGGAATCTATTGGTCTTGACGCAGAATGCTATTAGAACCTAAATTCATCTAATTCAAATGAGGACAAAAAATTTCATTTTTATTTTGTGTAGTGTTATTATAATTAGTGTTGTCTTGATAGCTTTCGGCCAGAATAAGCCGGAAGCGATTCAAAATATTGTTTCAACCACTCACCAACAATTTCGCAATTTTCAGGTGAATATAGCGTCTAAAAGTCGTTGCAATTCTTCTAGAATATCTTTTCAGGATAACCTACGAGATGCTGAATCCAAAACTTTAGTTGCTGATGTGAAATACTTAGAACAGTTGGGATTTACAAAATCTCCAAGACTGTATCCTAACGATATTTGGAGGAATACATCATTGCCTGTTATAGTTACTAGTGTGAGGGAAGGACAAGAAAGTCAAATTTATGGACTCATCAATAATATTGTTCGAATATTTCCAAACAACACTCTTCTAGTCTATGACTTGGGTCTCAGTGGCTTCACACTAAAATTTGTGAGCATACATATTGTGAGACTTTGTTGAATACTATTGAAATAATTTTCAGCTGCTCAACTTTTGTAATAATAGTAGATGCCAAGTGCAAAATTTCCCATTTTCTAATTTTCCATCTCATGTTGGTAAAGAAGACACTCATGCATACAGGCCTTTAATAATTCAGGTAATCAGTGTTCTGTTGTGTATATATTAAATAATTATTGTAAATATTGTATATTTACTTTGTAGGATGCACTGCAAGCTACTGGAGCAATTTTTTATATAGAATGTGATTATCGTTTCTCAAAGCACACAACCAGTGATAAAGTGTATGCTCTCTTTGAAAAACTTGCGAAAGATCCTCAGAAAGCAATAGTTACATGGCCAATGAATTCAAAACATTCAGTATCAACCTTAACACACAAGAAAATGTTTGAATATTTCCATACTAATTGGAATTCCTTCATTTTCCTTCGAATGGTTTCTGCCGATATGTTAATGGCAGTAAATACAGAATTTGTACATCAAGAAATCATGCTTCCATGGGTACAATGTGCATTGACACCTGACTGTTTGGCACCTATTGGAGCTCAATCTGGAGGTTGCCGATTTGATAAAAAACCATTATACAGGTAAAATTTGTTCCTTCAAATACAAAAGTTAGTTTGAGGTTACAATTTTGAATATATAGGTATGATGCGTATTTTATCACATTTGTAATAAGAAAAATTTTTAGGTATTCTGGATGTCATAGCTATGATGTTTCAGCTTTGAATGTTGTTTTGGGAGTGAAGAATAAGTTTGATTCCAACCCATATACTTATTTAGAAAGTGACATATCGTTTACAAAAGTTGCACTCGCAAAAGCTATCTCCTTAATGAAAGAATTTGAACAAAATACTACAACAGAAGCAAGGTATTCAGATAATATCTTATTTTGATAATATTTCAATTTGTATCAGGTTCAGAAAGTCTCAGCTGTGTTTTTATTTTTAATCGGTTCAAATAATACATGCAGCTATATTCATACATATTTATGTGAAGTAATATGCTTTTATTAGCCTAAAACACATATATTGCTATGAATCATAAATTTGAATCGAAACTATGAACTCAACGTCATTGTTTATTCATCGTTCTATATACTTGCTACGTAATCTAACCTAAAATAGGTTCACTATGACTTGAATTTTTATAATTTTTAGTTTGGAATTCTTGAAAGTACGTCTGTAGCTGCTCATATGTTAGAAAGCCTTCATTTTGACCCACAAATTTTATTCATATATTCGAAATTTCTTTGTTATGTAAGTAGTCTTAAGTGCATGAAGTTCCTAATTGCATTGATATCAATGTGTTTTTTGCCTGAAAAAAAACTAATCTTATCAAAATACCCCATTTAGGAAGGATTTGTCATAATTTGTTCGTCAAACATTTTCATTGCAAAGGAATAAGAAGGCAGCAATATTCTAGTAAAATAAATTTTCATAAATATGTTTATAACCTAGCTGTTTTTTCATTTTTATAGTTTTATCTTGTATATAAATCTCTTATGTGGGCATTTAAAGGGTTATCGATCGATTTGTCAATGTATTGAAATGATAAAGGACCAAATTCATTATGTGATACTTCAATTTTTTAGTGACTATTTTAATTCGTTTTCTAAACCAAATGTTATTTGTGATAATCATTATATATTTTAACAGAGTATGAATTATGATTTCAAAAATACCAAATTCTCCCATTTTTGTTACAATGTTTTCGTTTTAAATATAAATGGGTCCCCTTTTATCATTTAAGAAACAGTGTGTTATGAAAGTATTAAAATATGCTCAATTTTCCAAACATCGGGAAGCTACTCCTTGCATTGAGACTTTGAAGGTAGCTGAGAGATATAATCATGAAAATGGATAATATCCATCATTCCATTTGTTATGAGAACATGGAAAATAATGGCTCAGAATGACATTCTGAGAGTGCTTCCATTTATTCATTTATAGAAACATTTTTAGGTTGATACAATATAGCTTATTACAATGTGTAGGAAACCAATCTTTAGTGGTGAGAATTCAATTTTTCACTGATCCAAATTGGTAGTTGCTCAATTTTGAATACCTTGAGTATGCTTTCTTGCAAGATGCCATATATTCTTAGCGTAGTGTGTACCCCAAGATAGCTTTTGCAGTAATCACATTATATTAATTAGTGAACTATTTCATGTTCCATTTGAATTCAATAGATATTGAGTTTACCCAATGAATCTAATGTATTTATTTATGTATTGGTATAAAAAATTCTAATCTGTCTTGAACTCTTAATTATCTTCTATAGTAAGTTTTCAAGACTTCTTAGTCATTAATTTATCTGTTGAAAAGGTTTACTACTATTTATTAAATTTGTAAATATTTATTTATTATTCCATTCATAAAAGGACTATAAGAATTGATTTTCATTTTATCAGTTCATGAATACCACATATCATTTTGAGGATTGATTTATTTCAATATTGTTTGGAAAATATATAACAGAATGCATTTTTCTATTGCAGTGTTCTGTTGAGCTTTTGAATTAAAATGATTATATCTGTAAATACATGTTAAATTGTATATTTTGCAATTGTAATATTTGTGACTAGAATAAAGAATAAATCTTTTTCATTCAATTATGAATTATTACAACAGGTTCTCAACCCAGGCTGATTTTTAAACTGAAAAACTTCAATCTGAGGTTTCGATGATGAAGTCAATTTTCATTTGAATTTTTTTTATTATTAGATACATTCTGAGTCAAATGATCAACGATTACATCGAAAACAGCGATGTCTTAAAAGTTTTTCTGTATCATTCACTAATAAGGTTCTTTCATTTGATTCATTCAATATTTAACATTATTTCCACAATTATTCCCAAGTTCCAGTGAACCCTAGAGACAGAGATTCAACGGGGATGTAGATAGCAGCGGGAGAATCCTCTGTTCTCATAACAAGAAACCTGTTTTGAATCACTCTCCATTTTCTTCATTTCATTGTCAACTATCGTAAGTAATTCTTGGATATCATATTCATGTGCATGCTCTGAGAATACTTTACATATTGTTTGTATATACCATGTTCCATTCTCTACGTGCCTATTTGATGGAAATCCTAAAAAAAATCATAGATAAAATTTTTTCATAGTGCTTCTGTAATTAACACACCTGGTATTGTTGAATAAGCTATCAACGTGTTGGATTTATCTTGAGGTTTTTTACTTCTCGGTATTCCATCTCTTTCATGGGGGGAACTCCTGGAAATTAAATTCCTGAAATTCTTTCAATGAATATCGAATGCTTGATACATACCTGCAACATTGGAAAATGAATATTTTAGGTTTATTTCTAAGTGAAATACATTCAGACTCATTGAAATAATCAATTATATCCTCAGTTGCTATTCTTTTGCCATCGACACATAACAGTTCAGTATAACCTCCAGGAATACCTTTATTTGTTCCATGGCTCATGATAATTACCATGCAAATGTCAACTTTCTTCAATTTCGGGTCACTTGTGAATTGTTTCAATATCTTTCGGATATCCTAAAGAATTGCATGAATATGGATATTTTTATACTTTTACAGTGGAACCTCTTTTAGGCGGACACCATTGGGACCGTGAAAAAGTGTCCGCCTAATGGAGGCGTCTGTACAAGGAAGGGCTTGACCACAAATGTTTGATTGTGAAATGAATAAAACACTCTCACTAAGTTTTTGCTCATTATATACAAGGTGTTCCATCTCAGACGAGTCACCCCGTATATTTCTTATACCATAGTGATTGGAAAATTTTGCCGAAACACGTCGAATGATTTTGTTTGGGGGATATCTTTTGACTTATATTTGAATGGGGGAGAGGGGTTGAGTTATACTTAATTTGAAAGGTCTTGGAAGCCTCTTTTCAACGTAATTTTGATGAACCGTTTTCGACAAGAATCATTTTCAGCTCAAGAGCAACCTTTAATATTTTGATTATTTTTACAATTTACAGGGTTACCCAAATTGCTTGATTTTGGCTGTTTCTGGTACGTCTAGGCTAGATAGGTGAAAATGTTGAGAGGAGTCCTGTGCTCGATTTTCGTGAAAACTCCATAACTGTAAACCGTTTCACGATATTTTCATTTGTTTTCAAGATATAACGAAATTTTGATATTTTGGCGATTTCGAAAATGTGCCATAACTTCTTCATTTCCTAAAATATCTAAAAACGGAAAAAACTTTCTACGGGCACTTTTTCATTAGCAATATGACACCGTATTCAGTTATTTTTCACCTCTTGTATACAGGGTGGAAAAAAACAACTTTCTTATTTCAAATACGAAAGGTATCTTTTTTGATTCTATGTTATGCTAAAAAAATCAGCAAGCGGGGCGCTTGCCCTGGGCGCCAAAAACAACCAGTAGTTAATTTTTTTTTATTTTTCATTTTCTCGGAAAAAAAGTAATCATTAAATATGAACCGGCTCTGATGTGCTATCTTGACCACTCAAAAAAAGGACAAACATCCTATCTGTAGTATCTGTCCAAAACTATACAAAATGAAATTATGGATTTAATGGCAACCAAATTTCGGAATAACATTATTAATGAGATCAAGGAGACCAACTATTTCACTATTATGTTCGACTGCACCCCAGATGTATCTCACACATCAGAACAAATGAACCAGGTTATACGATATTTGAAGAGAACGGAGTCTGGGTATGAGATAAAGGAAAATTTTATTGACTTTTTAGAAGTTGACGGAAAAACTGCAGAATAATATCATTGCGAATTCTAGATAAAATGCAAGCTAATGATTTAGATTTCAAAATGTCGTGGGCAATCCTACGACAACGGATCTAATATGAGTAATATGGCTGGCATATATAAAGGAGTCCAATCCAGTATTCTACAGATGAACGAGCTGGCTGTATTAGTTCCATGCCTAAGCACACTCTTTGAATCTTGTGGGTGTCCATTCGGCATCATCATGTTCAGAAGCAGTAAATTAATTTGGTGTTCTACAAAAACTGTATTTTTTTTTTGTTAGTTCAACCACACGATAGACAATTATGAAAAAGTGCACGAAAACAAATTTGGAAGGAAGTAGCCAAACGAGATGGGGGTTACATATCAAGCTGTTGATGCCTTGCTCAATAATTTACCAGGAGTTGTGAAATGTGAAGGCTGTGGAAGAAATCAAAGAATCCTCACTAGTCGCAGAATCCAAGTATAAAGCTGGTCATTTGCTTCATGCTGTGATGGATTTTACATTCATCCCGAACCTAACAATTTGGGATAATATTCTGCGAGATCTCAATATAGGGTCAACGTGGAAATTCCGAAAGGGGATATACATAATTATATTACGTTCATTATCGTTGATGCAAGGTCTTGTGAGGATCTGTCAAGGAAATGAGAGAAAACCCTATTGAAACCTGGATTTCGGAAGATACACTTCTTTCAGAATAGTTGGATGTGGAGACAAATCTTACAAATAAACGTATTTCCAAGAAGAAAAAGCAGGTCGACGAAATATGCGCTAGATCTTATTGGTTTATTCTCGAAGGAAATTAAGGTTGTTTTCGACAGATTATTGTCAGAGATCAGAAAAAGATGAGAAAGCGCAGAGAGTCTGCATACGAAATTCGCATTCGTCAATGGCCATGCCCTTTCAAACATGCAAAAAGAGGATCTGCAGAAAAAAGGGACCCTTCTAGCGCAAAAATATTGAAGTCACTTGAATGCAGTTGATTTTTGTTATCAATAGGAACTAGCGGTTCTCCAAGAGCTGGTTCCTGAAATGAGTGGAAGATCGACTTCATTAGATCTGCTACAAATTCTTGACAGGCAAGATCTGCAAGAAGCTTTCCCTAATGTCAGTATTGCTTCAAGAATATACTGCACATTACCTACCATGTCTACAAGAGGTGAACGCCAGAACGCAGTTTCAGCAAGTTGAAAATAATAAAAAAATTATTTGCGTTCCTCAATGAGTCAGAAACGTCTCTATGGTTTCTCGATCTTACTGATCTTAGCTGAGGAAAACAAAAATGCTTCCGAAACATATTTTGAGGAACTGACAGATGCGTTCGCGGAAAGAAAATCAAGCCGCGTGAAACTGTGAAGAAAAAAATCTAATTTCATTCCTTGTGATATTTTCCTTATTATTAGTTTTTATTATTCATTTGTATTATTTTTTTTGTTTGGGGGGGCGCCATCATGAATTTTTGCCCCGGTCAGAAAAAATCGTAGATCAGGGCCTGAGCAGTACATATTTGTTTCGGAAGAAAAAAATCAAACATTATTGCATGTGTAATGAGAAGGCAACTATGAACAGATCATTCAACAAACTGATTGATCTATTGCCCACTCCTACTGTGAGCATTAGCAGAGGAAATGTTAAACAGGACATCATACAGTTCTACGTATGATGCAAGAGATACAAACCTTAGCAAAAACTCTGCCTCTCCGTATAAGCACTGGCGGATCCAGCCAGTTTTTCTGGGGGGACTATGAAGTCTTTCAGGAGGGGGCCATCAATAGAAATTTTTTTTGCAAACGTTATAGGACTACTAATAAAGGGATTATCGTCAATTTTGGCGTCCAAGGGGGGGGGGCATGGCCCCTATGCCCCCCCCCCTGTATCTGCCAGTGCGTATAAGTGTAGGGATATTGGATTTGTTCAGTAGAATCTGTAAGTTCTTGTTGTGTCAATTCTTGGATATTGAATTATCAAGAGAAGAGTTCACAATAATTTCTGCTAGGATTGGTTTATTGATATTGATGATACCCCAGGTTTCTTTGAAATTCTTCAGACTCCAAGAGTGGTGTTTGGTTACTTTGTCCTTATACACACATATCGGACAGCAAATTTGATTTTTAACGCAATATAAAACAAGACTGACCACAAATTCTGCTAGGTATCAACTCAATCTAAACCAGAATATCAGAAAGGCAGAAAATCAAAATCTCACGAATGGTACTTTCCGATCTTAACGCCATTCACTATAAACACTATATACTATTCGCGAACCATTTTCCAATAAATGCCTACTAGATATCAACAAATTTAGATGTAACACATGGATGCTCACTTTCTCTTTCACGTCAGAATGTTTCTCAACCTGAAATCCAATTTGCCCAAGTACATTAGCTAAGTCTTTTTCATCTTTTTTAGCTCCTCTTCTGTTAAGATCCTCCTCATAGAATTTGACATTATTAACTATAAGAGCTTTTCCTCTATTTTCAGAATGTGTCTGGTAAACAGGTAACGAACCACTGCGGAAATTATCGTAAAATTTTTTAGTTTTTTTAACTTTGTATTCAGTTTTCTTCGGTTTTATGCTTTTAGTACTTGGTGGTGAATTCGCAGATCTTGTGCTTGGAGTTTGAACTGCAAAGGAGGGAGAGAAGAATATTCATCTCATCAATTCTGTTTTTAAAATTTTTATGAAATATTCTAGCTTACCCCTAACATCATTAGAAGATGTGAGTTGTTGCAGCCTAGAAGAAATCGGAACTGGAATAACCAATTATTATTTGAAAACATGATGATCCAAAGTTGTGAGAAATTTTTAGATGACTTTACCTAATGAACTAGGTGAAATTGGTTGGGCTCCTCTGAATGGAACAGCATCAATTCTTGTACGTGATGAGCTGGGTACAGATGAAGATGACCAAATATTTCTTCGGAGTTCTATAAATATATAATAGAAATTTTAAGACTTATATGGCACAATGATCAACGAGATCATTATGGAACAGAGTGCAGAAAATAGTGAGCAAATCTTTATTTCACAATCGTAGACTGAAATCTCCATTTGAATAGCATTATCTCATCCCAAGAATCAACAAATTTAGTGATTTTCAGGAATTACATGAACGAATTCTGCTTCTTGAAGGAAAAACTGGAGTGAAAATTGGTATATTGAAAAACTAATTCAGTGTACAATGTGGTCTACCAAATGAAAGGCACGAGTGAGGATGGCTTTTTTTTCTGATTTTCGAGGTGATTTTTCATGTTATATGTAGAACTTATTCCGCCCTCTCATAAACTAATTTCAAAACGATAATATAAATATTATGTTTCAATGGATTTTCTATCAACAGAGATTGTTTTGTAGCAACTTACCAGAACTAGTGTGCATTGCTGACGTTCTAACTACAGTTTGAGAGGTCACATATCTTTCATTGACAGTCCTTTTACTGCTATTGGTAACAGTTGCAGAACGCTTCAATTCATTCTGTTTTTTAGAAGACGTATTTTTTGCGGGAATGTCCCTACAAATGGAATTCATGTATCAATAACCTGAGGCCCGAAGCATTTGCGTGCTTACTTTGAGTAATTGATTTTATTAATATTTCATTATCGATTTACATTAGAAATTGAGCGATGAGTTTCTAAGATAGATATATTTTCAATCATTTCGTTTCATTCTTGTAATCTCACGATCTCCACGAATAATTGTATAGAATTGAAAATCGTTATGAGCTGATGTACTGAATTTAACCAGATCGAGTATGTAGATTTTGAAATATTGAGAAAATAAATTTTAAATACCAAGTAACTCCGAAACCATAAGACCGATTTTGCCCATTTACGATATCAACCGAGGCAATTGGACTTCACGTACCCTGAAAATTTCGAAACTCTTCTTACGAGTGTAATCGTGTTCACGAATTCTTCAGCAATGAAAAATTCTATAATTCAGACATTGAGGCAAAATGATTCTTGTAAACAGCAACAATCGTGCAAAAATGTTCTTATCAATCTTCCGTAGCTAAGTCAGTAGATTATGGATACAAGTTTCAAAAGTATGGTGGAAAATTATGGTATGATATCTTTATGCACTAAAAATAATTTTGAGCTTTGATGAAAATGTGTTTCTTGAACACAAAGCTTGGCAAATTTTGTAGAACTTACTCTTGCGAAGATGATTTGTTTCCAAAACACGAAAACATAGCTAACACAACAAAGGAAGTTCAGTACTGCGAGGAAAATCATGATTAAAAACTGGATACCAAGAATGATGTTGAGTGGGACCAGTGGTGACTCAGATAAGATTAGATAAATTCATTATTGATATGCCATAACCTATTCCTTTCCAAAATGCTTCCATGGTTATTTTCGACATCGCCTTATAATTGTCACCGTATACCTAAATAGTTGAATGCATTGAAAGAGCTTGCGATAAATTGTGATTCTATTATTTTTCTTAGTCAATTTTCACAAGAGTTTTTTAATTTTATTGAATTATGTATTATGTATCCTCGATATCAGTTTAGGGTACTGTTTAGAGGATTGTAAAGGTTGATTGTTTATGTACTTCATTTCATTGAATAAATCATTTCGAAAAATGGCGGCATCTACTTCAAATTTGCCTCCTACTGCAGGACTAAATGGAATGGATGACAAAAGTAACAAGACTCTGATGATCACTGATTATTTCATATTCTCGTGCTTATCGAAAATCGGATATCAATTGTGGCTAACACAATCCATACAGATGAAAACAAAATTATACAATATGGAAAATGAAACAATTCCATATCCTTGTGCCCAACCATTACAAGAATAAACCACGTGCAGCATATGTTTATAAGAAAAACAACAATATTCATTCAGTTCAAACAGGATTTTCATCGAGTACAAACGACAAATGATTACAAAAAATGGCTGCTGAAACTACCGTTGACTCAAAGTTTTATGATGTCCTCCATGAATTGGGTCGAGGAATGTTCGGGTAAGTTCATGAAGGATTAATGAAGGCCTTAGTTGATCTTTGTTTTCTGCTGGTCAAACTCAACACAATTTTCAAAGGAAAAAAATGGCATAAAGTTTATAATTCAGATCAGAGTATACTGTTCTTTAAAAGATGCATGAGGGTGCGATTTCGTTTTCCATTGTTTCATATCCTGAAATGAGACATTTAACGGTTTGAAATATTTTTTCTCCCTCCTGCTCAACTTAGTTCGCAACTCGGATGATTATGAAAATTATTTTCATTCTAAATAGCCTATATTTACGAGAAAAAAGGATGGCATGAAATTTGAATGTACTGATGTACATTTTCTGAACTAAAAAATGTTGCAGTTACAATTTTACATCGTTTTTTCTCAGTATTATGACATGCCATTTTTCGGTTTGAATAATATTTTAATCGTGATTCAGTTTTTGACCTTAAGTGTATTGAACACCTTATTAAATAATGAACAATGCCATCTAATGTAATCCAATACTTTCAATCTCTTCTCACAATATTTATGATGAATAGGTTTGATCAACTAGACTAGGTTACTCTAAATTCGTGGGAATTTTTGGGATCTTTTTAATTTGTAATTGTCTTAGATTATAGAAATAAAAAAATATGAGGCCCAACAGGTTAGCGTTGCTATATTTCAATTTATACAGGGTTATCATAATAAACCGTGCATTAGACGTTTCTCGGCTTCTATGAGGAAAAGATTTCTGAAATTTGGCACACGGCCGTTTTTCAAAGGGGGAAATAATGCTAACATCATCGAAATCGCACTTCCGGTTATACCGGAAGTGACCATCAGCTTTGGTATTTCAAATGGAACTACCTATTTTTCTAACCAGAAATGAATTCCTTCTTGAATTTTACACATTTTTCATCCGAAACATTCTTATATAGTTGTCATGGTTACGAAGATGTAATAAGGACTTCTATGAGGAAATGGCCAGTTATTGCAGAGGTCCGCGAAACGTATCATAGCATTCATGCTATCCATATTAAAGAAACAAATGAAGGATCTTACGAAAATTCAATAACTTTGCGTCGTATTGCATGGCTATCGAATCATGTTGTTCTATTGGAACTGTCACAATAAATTGATATTTCTGAGAAATTTTAAACTGGAATAACTTCATTTTTTCAAATGGCATGCCCATATTTTTTCACAGAAAACGATTGAAGATGGACATGAGTAACCCTTGGAAAAACTGTTTGAAATCAAATTTTCTGTCGATTTCTGTACAAAAAATATTGGCATGCCATTGGAAAAAATGAAGTTATTGCAGTTTGAAATTTCTCAGATATATGAATTTTTTGTGACAGTTCCATTAGAACAACATGATTCGATAGCCATGCAATACGAGGCAAAATTATTGAATTTTCGTGAGATCCTTCATTTGTTTTTTTTTTATTATGGATAGCATGCATGCTATGATACGTTTCGCGGACCTCTGCAACTGGCCATTTTCTCATAGAAGTCCTTATATCTTCGTAACCAATCCATGACGACTACGTAAAAATATTTCAGATAAAAAATGTGTAAAATTCAAAAAGGAATTCATTTCTGGTTAGAAAAATAGGTACTTCCATTTGAAATACCAAAGCTGAAGGTCACTTCCGGTATAACCGGAAGTGCGATTTCGATAAAAATATTCTAGCAAGATTTCCCCCTTTGAAAAAAGGCCGTGTGCCAAATTTCAGAAATCTATTCCTCATAGAAGCCGAGGAACGTCTAATGCACGGATTATTATGACTATTCCACTCATTTCAAAAACTGACCAATCACTGTCTAAAGACAGCTCGTATTATCGCGATAATCCCAGCTGTCTCTGTTTTATGATTGGTCTGACAACTTCGGTATTTTCAAGGATTGAACTACAGAATAATCTGTGATTGAACTATGGTTGCTTTAAGGAAACACCACTCGTCCTCCGGACTCGTGATGTTTCCAAGCAACTCATTTTCGTTTGAAAATAAATCGATAGACTTATCACGGAAATTCAATCTCTTGTGATATCCCTTTATTTATGAAAAACAAGGACAAACTCAATAATTCACCTCTCCTCTTTCTGTCATGTTTTTTGGCAATAAAAAATATTTCATTCCATCGAATGTATGTTTTAGCCAGAGTTTTCATTTGAAAAATTTGAGTAAATCAAAGAAGATTATAGAAATAACAGTCTTTTCTCTTTTTCAAATATGTATACAGGGTGACTCAATAGTTCGAGATCGGTCGATAAGTCTTGGAAGTTTTTGGATAGGAGAATAATTTATTTATTCAATTATTATTTAACATCATTTATCTGTGTTACTATTCAGGCGCGTACCCAGAAAAGTAAGTTGGGGGGGGGGGCTCTGCTTTTATCCAGTAAAAGATGTAACAAAAACAGTTATGTTTTTAAACCATGAGAAATCATAAAAAACAAATAAGAAAATATTAAAGCATGCAGTTGACTAGTTTTCAGTTACTGAATAAAAATGATTTCTTGTAAAAATGAATCTTTAAAAAACAAATATTGAATCATCCAAGGGTATATTAGTTTTTAGTTATTAAATAAAAGTTCCAAGCGCCAGAATTAGCAAATCTGGTCACAACCATTTCTGTATCTATGACTCTCTCGTAATTTATGTGCATTAGAAGAGCTAATCCGTTCAAGTGGTTTTCTGCCATAGTGGTTCTGAGCCAGGTCTTCGGAAAAACTGCGCTCTGCTTCAGCCGTTGTTACGGGAACACGGGAAGTACAGTGTGTACCATTTTGGTGAGACTGCTCTGTATCTCAGCTATTATTGAAGATAGAGATATGCGATTTTCGCGACCCTGTATCACTTTTTTGTAAAACTTTCAAAGCCACGAACAGAAATATTACAAATACTCTTGTTCCTGAAATACAGGCCGAAAACGAAAATGTTTACTCTTGGAGATTATTTCTTAGGCCCTGTATAAGATAGAAAAAAAAATGAGAATAGTTTATAAGAGATATTGAGAGCCCTGTTCTTAAGATTGGGCACAAACTTGGTATTTTTAAAATGTAATACTCTGTATGTTTAAACGTAAAATTTTTGCAATTTTTTTTATACCTTGATGTATCACAACCTTATCTTCAATAAATTATAGCTTCAAAAATCAGAAAAATCCATATTTATGTTTGTTTTTTAATAGTAGGCCATGAATTCTTTCACACCTGCATTCAATGATTACTTTTTCGAAACGCCATGTGATCCAAACCTTTTCATTCAATTATATTTCGAACACAACTCAAAATATCACTCTTCAACATAAACATAAAAATGTTGTAAACAAAAAATATATATCGCTACAGATTTAACATTAACTGATGTAATTACAAGATTCAAATTAGACAATTTATTACATAAACCAAAAATAAACATATAAATCTAATGAAGTTGTTCAAACTGTCGTCCATTTCGTCTTATACATAAACCACACAGTTTCAATTCGACATTTAAAATTACACATTGAGGATCGCCTTTGTGAGTTTCTGAATGCTTCTTTGGTTGGGGCTCGGAGCTCATCTATAATAAAGATGATGAGCTCCGATATGCTTACATTTTATATTTTCATATAGTATTTTTCAAATTATGAAATTCCATATTTTCACCGTCAGCCATCATGATTGATTTGTTTTGACTCTGTTTGTGAATAAGTTTTATTGAATTCAATAAACAAACATTATTTTATGCATATTCAACTTTTATGAATGTGTGAAAGGATGTGTCAAATACATCAATTTGGATTTTTCTGATTTTTAAAGTTGAAACTTATTGAAGATTGGGTTGTGAAACATCAATGTATTAAAAAAAAATTGCAAAATTGACGTTGAAATATACAGGAACAGGGTGATCCATTTGAAAAATACCAAGTTTGTGTCCAATCTTAAAAATAGTGCTCTCAAGAAAAATTTTAAATACGGCACTGACTTCTATGTAAAAATATCTATTATAAGTAGCATTCATTTTTTTTCCTATCTTATACAGGGCCTAAGAAATAATTACATTTCCAAAAGTGAACATTTTCGTTTTCACCCTGTACCTATTTCAGGAACAAGGAGTAGTTGGAATATTTCTGTTTGTGGCTTTGAAAGTTTTACAAAAATGTGATACAGGGTCGCGATAACCGCATGTCTCTATCTTTAATATTAGCTGAGATACACTGCAGTCTCAACCAAAATGGGACACAGTGTACCCAAACATTTGAAGCAATATGTACAAAGGACACCGCACTTTTTCTATGTCAAATGGCGTTCCGTCAAGTTTTCTAAAATTTTGGTATAATGTAGTACTCGACCTGCTGATCAAAAGTGTCCATGGCCCCAACTCAATCCTATGACTAGTTTTTGAGATACAGGGCGTTGAAGTTGAGAATTATCCACTTTGACGGAACGCCATTTGCCATAGATAAAGTGCGGGGTCCTTTGGATAGAAATCTCCGCTACATTTCTCTAGAGCTGAAAGTGCAGATGAAGCACATCATTTGGAATCATCCGGTGTTTAAGGAGCCCACTCTTTCCATCTTTTTAATTCACTGGAAAGAATGAGAGGGGGCTAGAGCCCCAATAGCCCCCCCCCCCTGGATACGCGCCTGAGCCCTGAACCTTGACATTCCTAAAGTTTTACAGTTAAATTGGAGAGTTGAAGATTAAGAAATTAATTTTTTCTGTGACAAATCGAATAAAAGTGATTTACATACAGGAATTCAATCATGTTTGCCAATCAATGATTTCTTTTCTTTGAAAAGTTTAGCTTTCAATAAACAATTTACGAATATTTTTTATTCAGAAATAACTCTTGAAACAATACGGATGAATGGGTGATAAATACATAGAATAAAAAGCACTTCAAATACCCTTATTTTTTTATTTTTCAAACGGCAGAAATTCACTGAAGAAATAATACAAAAGATGGATCAAAAAAACAAAACAAACGGTAATCTACAAATTTTCAGAGACAAAAGTATAAAGAATTAGATACAATTACATATCTTTGAATGAGTTGTATCAAGTTAGAAAACTATGATGATGATATGATGATATATTGTTTATCCTGACTACTCCTAGGTCTCCTGAGGAGACCCCTCTGAAACTACAAGCTTCGAAGCTTGTAACTTGTGCCGAGTTCGGAGTAAGCAGTTGTGTTCTGTGTAGGCTTAGGCACAGCACTGTTAATTTTTGACCCAACAGTGAGAATGGTGGCCGCTACCGAGACTAGAAAATTTCCTTCCTAGCTCGGGATTGAACTTCGGACCTTTGGGTCCTAATTCCAACGCTCTACCACTGAGCCAAGGGCACTATGTACATAATATTTCAATATCTGGAACAGAAGGAATAAAAATAAAGTTTTTGTTTGTCGAAATTGTTCCTGAGTCTAAAGTGATACAATAATTGTCGGGTGCAATTTTTTGAAACAATATTATTTTCTAACGAATAATTACAATATAAAAGATTAAAGAACTAAAATTAGGAAGACTCCATCAAACAGTCAAATCTACCTTTAAGGAGTTATCTCTATAGAGTCTATAACCATTGTTTATAGCCAATAAGCATCACATTCACGTTGGGTATCACGAATTATCATCTATTAACATATCCAACACTTCACTTGATATTAAATCATAGTCTTCTGTTATCTTCTGCCCAACAACCTCACTAGCACTCGTACTGGCTCCATTTTCCCTTTCAAATCTAGGCTCAATCATCATACATGAGAAAGTTTGGCTGATGTCCTCGATGTCCATTTCTTTCACTTCCTTTGGTTTGGAGGTGCTGCTGCCGTAGAATATTTTGGTCGTAATTCCCGGTAATGCCTTGTATTTGGCTTTGGTCTCAGCGGCAAGTTTAGCAATTTCCGATATTGGCATCTTCGGTATATGACGAGGAATTTTATTTTTTCTGGGTTTCTTGAAGGCTTGATCAATTCCTGATTTGTCATCAGAAAGAGGAAATAGAATTTTCCTCGCAGCTTTACCAGGAGTAGTTCTTCGTATACCACATCGCCCAGACATCTTCTTAGGTCAAACTAGCACACAACTGACTCAGAATGAAACACGAAACGAAATGAAAAAATACTGATGTTGTCACAAAAATATACAACTGAACACTGTACCAGGCAGAATGAAACTGAAGAAAAATTTTGCGATTTCAGTATTTGTAGGAGTTTAGGTCATTAAAAATGAGTTAGGTATACATGACGGGTTTGAGACGTTATTTATGGCGCAAATTTACACACTATTCAGTCTTTTCGAGAAAGGCATTTAGGTATTTTGACTAAAGCCCACTTCTATACGTACCTACAGGTCCTTTCTGAAAACAATGTTTATGATGCCATTCAATGCACAGCCCTTTTATCCTTTAATCTTTCCATCAGTGTCAGTATCCTGTCATAAATCACACTTTCGGCAATTTCGTAATCCTCCTGTATTTGTAATTGTTCGTAAACCTTTTTAACCATGAGCAGTTTATCTTCATCGTATGACCCGTAGCATTTTCGTAGTATCTGCCTTTGATGAGCATTAGATTTCTGCATGGCGGTCAGGCGCGTACCCAGAAAGGTATGTTGGGGGGGCTCAGCTTTTATCCAGTGCAATATGTAACAAAAACAGTTATGTCTTTCAACCATGAAAAATCATAAAAACCAAATAAGAAAACATCAAAGCATGCAGTTGACTAGTTTTCAGTTACTGAATAAAAATTATTTCTTGTAAATATGAATCTTTGAAAAAAAAATTGAATCATCCAAAGGTTTATTAGTTTTTAGTTATTAAATAAAATTTCCAAGCGCCAGCATTAGCAAATCTGGTCACAACCATTTCTGTATCTATATGACTCTCTCGTAATTTATGTGCATTAGAGCTAATCCGTTCAAGCGGTTTTCTGCTGAGCCAGGTCTTGAGAAAAACTGCGCTCTGATTCAGCCGTTGTTACGGGAACACGGGAAGTACAGTGTGTACCATTTTGGTTGAGACTGCTCTGTATCTCAGCTATTATTGAAGATAGAGACATGCGGTTATCGCGACCCTGTATCACTTTTTTGTAAAACTTTCAAAGCCACAAACAGAAATATTCAAACTACTCTTGTTCCTGAAATACAGGGCGAAAACGAAAATATTCACTTTTGGAGATGTAATTATTTCTTAGGCCCTATATAAGATAGAAAAAAATTAAAACGCTTTATAAGAGATATTGAGAGCCCTGTTTTTAAGATTGGGCACAAACTTGGTATTTTTTAATGGAATACCCCGTATCTTTAAACGTCAAATTTTTGCAATTTTTGTTTAATACCTTGATGTATCAAAACCTTATCTTCAATAAATTATAGCTTCAAAAATCAGAAAAATCCATATTTATGTTTGTTTTTTAATAGTAGGCCATGAATTCTTTCACACCTGCATTCGACTATTACTTTTTCGAAACGCCATGTGATTCAAACCTTTTTATTCAGTTATATTTCGAACACAACCTGAAAAATCACTCTTCAACATAAACATAAAAATGTTGTAAACAAAAAAAATTATCGGTACAGATTTAACATTAACTGATGTATTTACAAGATTCAAATTAGGCAATTTATTACATAAACCAAAAATAAACATATAAATCTAATGAAGTTGTTCAAACTGTCGACATTTAAAATTATTAAGGATTTCCTTTGTGAGTTTCTGAATGCTTCTCTGGTTGGGGCTCGGAGCTCATCTATAATAAAGATGATGAGCTCCGATTAGCTTACATTTTATATTTTCGTATAATATTTTTCAAATTTTGAAATTCCATGTTTTCACCGTCAGCCATCATCATTGATTTGTTTTGACTCTGTGAATCAGTTTTATTGAATTCAATAAACAAAACATCATTTTATGCATATTCAACTTTTATGCATGTGTGGGATTCATGGCCCTAGTACCAAAAACATCAATTTGGATTTTTCTGATTTTTAAAGTTGAAACTTATTGAAGATTGGGTTGTGATACATCAATGTATTCAGAAAAAAAATTGCAAAAATTTGTCGCTGAAATATATAGGAACAGGGTGATATATTCGAAAAATACCAAGTTTGTGTCCAATCTTAAAAACAGTGCTCTCAAGAAAAATTTTAAATACGGCACTGACTTCTATGTAAAAATATCTATTATAAGCAGTATTCATTTTTGTCCTATCTTATACAGGGCCTTAGAAATAATAACATTTCCAAAAGTGAACATTTTCGTTTTCGCCATGTATTTCAGGAACAAGGAGTAGTTGGAATATTTCTGTTTGTGGCTTTGAAAGTTCTACAAAAATGTGATACAGGGTCGCGATAACCGCATGTCTCTATCTTCAATAATAGCTGAGATACACTGCAGTCTCAACCAAAATGGGACACAGTGTACACAAACACTTGAAGCAATATGCACAAATTTGGTTAGAAATCTCCGCTACATTTCTCTAGAGCTGAAAGTGCAGATGAAGCACATGATTTGGAATCATCCGGTGTTGAAGTAGCCCACTTTTTTTCCATCTTTTCAATTCACTGGAAAGAATGAGGCTTTCGCCTGAGGCGAAAGCCTTGAGGGGGGGCTAGAGCCCCAATAGCCCCCCACTGGATACGCGCCTGTTACTATTTGACGTAGGCCAATTGTTTCGACAAACTTTATGGTTAATGGTTATATCCTGGAAACCGTTCGTGATAATTGTATTAATTTTTTTTCGAATTCTCGAAAAGTTTTCGCGATCACTCTACAGGTGGTCCGAAAGCCACTACGATTTTTAGAAAATGACCTTACAAAATGTCAATAACTCCATTCATATTCAAATGGTAGGACCTGAATTTTTTCAATCCGACCGAAACCTTTGGTGCCTAGTTTTTATTTTTTGGGAAGAAATGTGTGCCTGAAATTAATATTTTTTGTAATGATTCGCATTTTACGTTTTGTGCAGAGCCTAGCGATAAATGTTCCACGCTAAATGTGTGAAACGAATAAAAAATTACTCCATTAGCCATATCGACTTTACATTATAGTAGAAACTAAAAAAAGTAACCTGCATGAAGTTAGAAATTTCCTGCTTTTCGAGGAGTATCGTGGAACGTTTTCATGCAGTTCATATCCAAATATTTTGATGATTTCTCTGATTTGAATGATTTGATTTATCCTGAATTGATATAATTAGTAGGTATTAAGAAGACTAGCAGAGTTGAGTAAACTTATCCCTTTGAAACTGTATGAGTGGAAAGTATATGCCTGCCTCCATAAACTATTCATTTTAGGCACAACATATATCAACAAAAAAATGAAGATTTCCAACTAGAGGGTATCCAACAGACAACAAAATTAGGTCTTGCCATTCGAAATTTTCTAAAAATCGTTGTGTCTTTGGAGAAGACTTGAAAACCTTTCGCGAAGTCAATAAAAATAATCATACAATTACCTGGAACGGTTTTCAAGATTATGATCTCTAGTTCAAAGCATTATAATACAGGAGGCAGGCCCGCCGCTAGCTATCTGAGCGCCCGCGTGCAAATACTGTTATGCCGCCCCCAATAGGGCGCTACATCAGGGGCGCAATTCGGAGGAGGGGGGGGTTATGGCAAGTTTCAGCGAGGGACCTGAACTGATCTTGAGTGAAAAGCGGGGAAAGGGGGGGGGGGGGGTTAGATCGTTTCCATTCGAAGATTTAGTGTGAAAAACTCTTTCCCCCAGTACCCCCACCCCCCTGTTAATACTCCCCTGCGCTAAATATGCTGAGTCTTCTCTAGAAAGGGTTCCCTCATTATGGTGGGAAAAAAATAAAAAACCTATTGAATTATTGTTATATATATTATATTATTGTTATTTCTATTTATAAAATTGAAAAATCATATAGATACACACTCAAATATTTATCTAAAAAAATTTCACTCTTCTCGCTTTTATATTTGCGAAATCTTCTATAATCTTAGTCATATCCAATCTATCCAAAATTTGGTGTTCAATTGAAATTACAGCTAAATTACTTAATCTGTGTTGGATCTTAGTGGATCTTAAATAATTCTTGATAATTTTTGATTTTGAAAAAGATCTTTCTCCAGATGCAACTGAAACCGGCAATGTTAGTAGTATTCTTAGTGCTATTGTTATATTCGGAAATGTAGAAATAGAAAGTCATTGCCAAAAATATATTGTAACAGTGATTGTGGATCCTTCGATTGGTGTTCTGCAAAATGCGATTTTAGTGCGATAATTTCATTAAACAAATCAATACCGTCAATGTCTGATTCATAAGTAGCATCATCTTTAAGCTTCAGATTCAAGTCTTGACAATACTTCATCAAATCAACATTGGAATAGTCGAATAGGTTGTCGCTAAGAAACCCAAACACGTCGCAAAATGTTGTCAACTCTTCGAATCTATTTTTCAAGGAATTGATTGTTTGATCTAGTATCCTAAAATAAAACTCCACTCGGTATTTGGTTTTTGGGTCGGATAAAACTTCATCACTGTGTTCATATTGAAATTGTGTTGGTTTTCTTCTTGGTCTGATTTTATTGATTGGTGGAAAATCTGTTTCTACATTGAGTTCGTGGGCCACTTTGGAAGATTCTGCTAACACAATTTCAAAATGCTCAGCCGTACGATATTGTTTGAACTTATCAATCAACGTCTTCAACAAATTCATGCAAATTTGTGTATTCATGGTGGGGCTCTGCATCATTTTACTCAGGGCATTAATTTCATTTAGGATATCAAACCAAATTACTACCGAGCAAATAAATCTATAATTTTGTACGTTTAAGGCCAGCTTTGTGGGAAGTATTACAATCCCATTCTGAGGAATTATCAGATATTTCTAGCAAAGCATCAAAAATTTTTTCGAGGTGATAACGTAAGGGTTTAACTGCATCGATTCTGCTCGACCATCGCGAATTACTTAAAGCTTTTAATTTTAACTTTGGTAAATGTTTACAGATAACAGACTACCTTTTTGTAGATGACGAAAAGAAAACGTAAATTTCTTGAATTATATTGAAGAAATTCACAGTTTCGTGCGTTATACTTGCTGCATCATTCACTACCAAATTAAGACTATGAGCCGAACACGGTACTTACGTAAAATGCACGGTTATTGATTTCCAAATTTTATTTTGTAGTCCACTGTGTTTTCCACGCATATTTGAACCGTTATCATAACCCTGGCCTCGTAAATTTTGAATGTTGAGATTCAATTGCGAAAATAAATCCGTAACAGAATTCAATAGACCTTCGCCTGTGGAGCTGTTGATGGGGCAGAAATCAAGGAAATTTTCACATATCGTAACATTTTTTGTCTCATCATCTGAAAGAACATGCCTGAGTATAACTGTAATTTGTTCTATATGACTGACATCTGGTGTGCAATCTAATATGATGGAGAAATACTTTGATTCTCTGCGGAACTTCGGGGGGCGGCAGCGCCCCTCCCGGAAATATACCTGAAAGAAACACTGCAGTGAATTCACTGAATTCCGTGGTACGGAAATTATCGATGTTGGCCGCCTGTCCCCCCGATCCTTCAGAGACAAAGTCTCTCTAAGGGGGATGGGGAGACCTTGCCGCCCCCAGTGTTGAACGGAGTTGGAGAAATTTCAAAGCAGTTGGCAAAGTGTCGATCGCATATGGCAAAATTTCTATGTTTCCATGACAGTTGGCAAAATTTTAAAGCAGTTGGAGTTGGACAACCGCCCCCCCTTTTTTTTTCTCCTTCCCCCGCTTAACACGTTGTCTCCTTCAAAAAAAATTTCAATTTCACTGGAGTTGCCGCCCCCCTGGACGTGCCGCCCTTGTGCCGGGCACGCCTTGCACGCCCGCTTACGGCGGGCCTGAGGATAAGACTAATTTTTCACCCTTACATTATAATACACGGTTAGAACTATTTAGAGGGGCACTACAGGGATTTATTAGTTGCGTTCGTTAAATACATATCCGCGGATTGAAGGGAGAGAATACGAACACAGAACATCTAATTAATTCGGATACGGATTTACAATTACGTGACTTCGGAGCAGAAACGGTGAAGAAAGTGTCGACAGATGGAATGAAGGAACCCAACGTGGACACCTCCCTCACAGTTTCTGCTCCGAAGTCACTTAATTGTATATTCTTATCCGAATTAATTAGAAGTTCTGTGTTCGTATTCTCTCCCTTCAATCCGCGGATATGTATTTAACGAACGCAACTAGTTTATTTAGCGTATGGATGCTTTACAATACGATAGGAAATTATAAGTAAGTACATAGACATATCACAATATGAATATAGCACCGTAGATCAAAATGAACTATATGTTAATGTCCAAGTTGCACAGCCACTCGATAGCGCCTTAAGAGCACTCTGCGAAGTCCTGTAGGTTTCCGCCATAGGCATGGTTTGGGCAGTCTACAGGGATATCGAGAACCGTTGGAGATACAGCCATTATCCAAAATAACGATTCTACTGGTGTTGTCAGATTTTTTCTATTCTCCATCGCTTCAGAGACGCGATTGTCAACTTTTTTTCTTATGGACGCAATGTTGGTTCTTCTCATGAGCTGATGAAGAAAATAAAATTTTTATTCAATAATGTATCACACTCCACAAAAATATCGGGACTAGTTACGCAAATTTCAACTTCTTTTTTTTTTGTTTAAGTAGTAGGCTGATGTCCGAATTGTGAAATAACTTTGTTTACAATTGTTTTGTGAAAGTGAAACCATAACTTGAGTTTTATGAAAACCCTAATCCTTTGCGATAAGTAACGTCGTATTTATTACATAAATAAAGAAATATTCATTGTTAGAGAAACAATACATGTATGATACTTACATACGCGTATATAGAAACTCCCGAATAGCGAACAGTGGATTGGGAGAAACGGACTCATTAACTGGCCAGCTAGATCCCCGGACTTGAATCCGATGGATTACTTTGTTGAGGAGTCTTGAAGGACTATGTTTATCAAGTCCCCGTACATAATGCAAATGAAATTCGAAACAGAATTATAGAGGGAATTAGATCCATATATCTCCGGAACCAATTCGAGCGGCTATATCCAGGGCATTTCTGAAAGAGCGCGGCTCTGCATAATGGACATATTTGAAAATAATAATAATAATAAAACGGGTATCAGGAATCAGACAAAATTTCTTATCTCCTTATATAAATTCTGTTGAGAAATATAGAGTGGTTGTATTTTTGGAAAATCCAAGATTTTCGCGAGGAGTATTGTTTTTGACCTGTTGCTATTGTTACCGTGGTTATGATTTACTTGTACGAAGTTTTAGTTTTGAAATCTACGTACTGAGGAAATTTCGAGGGTAATGGTGGGTTTCACAAAGATCGTTGATTGAGTGATTCACAGAATACCTTGACGTTTTTGTCAAATCGACCAATAGAATTTCAAATTTACAAATTTTTTATCACAGCTCGATCAAGCATTTGATCACCCGATCAACGTTTATGAAACCCGGCTTAAGACTGTTACTTTTTATTTTAGGACAAATTTGTAATTTCAGTGTTTTTAGCCTTGAAAAAGGGACAATCTTTGTCGCCAAAACGTTGGCTGAAGAATTCAACTATGCAGGAGATAATAAATTTTGTCTGATTCCTGATACTCGTTTTATTATTAAATAATAAAATGGATGATAACGACAATAATGACTTAATATTTGAAAATTACATTTTTCATTATTGATTTGTTGTATTTTTAATAGAAAAGATTTGTTTTACTGAAGTTATATTTGATTTTTTTTATAGATAATTACACACAAGAATTATGTGTTACATTCAATATTAAATTAGTAGTCTACTATAATTTTACAAAGTTTCAACAAAAGCTTAATCTAAGCTGTGAAAATCTATATTTTTTTGTGAAGTGTGATACACTGTTGAATTCGTAATTTTTTTCTTCATCATACCAAGAGGAGAACCAATATGGCCCCCATTTTTGAAGATATCTCGGGAACCATTAGAGATATTTTGGATCTGTAAAAACCATCACAGTCATCCTTAAATGAAGCTTGTAGTGTCCTTCTGAATAGTTCTAACCCTGTATATCCATGAAATTTGTCGAAAAAAGTGGCCTACCTCCGAAAGTTACACAGATAAATGATGAGTATTTCATGGAGATTATGTGTATGATATAGAAATCGGGCATTCTCATTTGAAAAAACGGGGTGGTTTCGTGTTTCATCACTTTTGGAGCAGTCTCTAGAGTCAAAAATAATTCGATCCTGTATAGTGTCCGAATATGTGTGGAGTTAATTCAGAAAAATTCTTTTGCGGTTAATATATTGTATGTAATTGGCATCTTCATATGGGGAGGTAAACTTTTTGATTATGAGAAAACATAAGGTTGAAAAAACATTCGATATTCTATTCATATTTCAGAATAAAAGCAATAAACCGAATTCTTATTTATATTTCCAAAGTAGATGGGTCTATTTATTATACAGGGTGGGCCATTCATAACTTTCCACCCTGAATTTAAGCTTTGGGATGGAATAACGAAAAAACGCTCGGACAGGTAAAATTTTGTTGAAAGGGGGACAATTAAGGGTGTTCAAATGAATTTGATATCACTACCCCTCTAGCTGCAACCCCTAACAGCTCTCATTTTTGAACAGGGATAAGGGGTCGAGCAGCACCTTGTTGGAAAGGCAATTCAATTTCCTGCATGAGTGTATTTTATTTTCATCGCTTTATTATTATATATAGATGAAATGAGAGCTGTTAGGGGTTGCAGCTAGAAGGGTAGTGATATCAAACTCATTTGAACACCCTTATTTGTCCCCCTTTCAACAAAATTTGACCTGTCCGGGCGTTTTTTCCGTTATTTCATCCCAAAGCTCAAAATTCGGGGTGGAAAGTTATGGATGGCCCACCCTGTATGTATATTCAGTATCTCGCAAACGAAACGTATGCAGGTAATGAGTATTCCATTTCTTCTCTACCTCCAATTCAGGAACACGCTGTATATTGGTTTACAATTTGATTTCCAAGTCGTACTATTCAACGACGCGTTGGTATTTTTGTTTGTATTGGCACACATTGCCTATAATAATCCTACAATATCTCTCCGTTACTCGATACTGCCTCCCTTTTAAATTTACGAAATGACCTTTATATTAAAATCACTTACACCGCTTTCTCTTATTTTATGACACCGACCTAATTCAATTCCTAAAATGCCAGCAGCGTAGGGAGAATCTCCAACCTATGGTTCTGGCTCGGCTGACCGATGTAGCGCGTATTGCACGAGGAATTAGGAATATTCTACATTTTTATGATCAGAAAACTACTTTTAAATGGCAGGAAACAGTTTCGTTCTGAAAAAGAATATTCAACAAACAACTATTAACTATACATTCATTATTTGGAATTAACAATAAGAAGCTGGGAAATGTATAACGTTGCCGCGTCCACAGGGTAGGCTGGCCGGCCTGGTATATATCAAGCAGCGATATCGAGGTATTGTACCGTTCCATTTAGTCTAGTCGGCTGGCCGACAAGGGAAGATGAGATTCGAAAGAAGTTCGCAATCAAATGATTCGGGGATGTCATGTTGATCGAAATAAGTTATACTTTCTTGTTCTAAGTGGATATATGTCGAGGGCATTACTCGAGATATGAATATCGAAATTGATGATCAGGTTGGATGAATATTATTTTTGGGCAGATCCGGTCGACACTGCTTACCCAGAAAAGTCACTGCACAGAATCATTCAACTTTCAACTATGTACGTAATTTTAAACATTTTGTGGGCATAATGCTTAAATTATTAGGAGTTATTCGAAAAGTTCATTACATTTCAGTTAAAAGTATTTCATATTGATATACTATGCCTAGATGTTCCTACTTATGGACAGTAAACTTAACTCTTCGTTAATTTTTTAGTTCTCTGGATTATGAAAGCCCGATATATTTTCAAAGCAGGAATATCATCCAGAATAGCTAATTGATCGTATTCCTGTTATCAACACTGATTGATGGTAATCGTGGGATTGGCATACATATAGGAAAAAAACTTCTAATTATTCCATGAGCGACACCACGCAATTTCATTATTGCTTTATCAAGCTCTAAAACACAAACAATAGTAAATGACATGTACATATAAATCTAGAATACGTTAACCCAGAAGGTAAACCTATTTTATATGGATATATCAATCCTATCTCAATATCCTGCAGGCAATAATTCATGTGGGATGAATTTCCTTCTTTTCGATATAGATGAGCAGAATTTGTCAGTCTGGAACAGTTGCACTAAGGTTGAATTGAATGGATCTGGAAAATGGGGAAGTTTCATTGATTGAAAATGTTTGCTTAGGAGAATTTCGCGTACACTGCATGGGTATTCTGAAGTTAAAAATAAGTGGCTTAAATAGAAAGTTTTGATACATCGGATCAGACTGTTTTCTTATTTCGAGTCATCAAAGGCAAAAAAATCAGGGCATGCCATTTGAATAAATGGAGTTTCCCACATATTTTGAAGGTCATTTACGAAAAATCGAATATCTTTCGGATCAGTTGAACTGAAGAAGACTTGAAATCTCATCGGAATTCAATGTTTTCGTCTCGAAAGGTTTTCAAGATATATCTATCTTAAACCATAATTACTTGAAACATTATGCTTCTGAGCATTCGTTCATCAATCTTATAAGTAGGTAGATACGCATTCAAGACCACTACGAAATTCGGCTGACATGTAAATGTAAATCATTTACACCAATGCATGGAATAACAAACTAGTCAAATGAATGACTGAAAAATGGTTATCATCAGCTGTTAGGACATCGAAAAATTGTTTTTATCGGATAGCCAAGAGCTGGATGAATCGTTAGATATCTGGATTACGATTTTGATGATCCATCAGTGTTTGAATCGGTGGGAATATTTCTTTTAGTTTAAATTTAATTATCGGTCTAGAGCTAGTTTCATATACACTTCGGTATGTTGATACTTTCTCATTTTCTTTCAGCACTGTCTATCTCTGTGCCAAGAAGCACAATAAACAGAAACTTGTGATGAAGGAAATAAAAACTAATCTACAAATCGATGATTTGAAAAAAGCGAAGAATGAAATAGCCATTTTGAAATCTTTGAAGCATCCCAACGTCGTCTTGTATTATGACAGCTATTGCAAGAAGAACGTTATTTATATAATGATGGAATATGCAACGAAAGGAACGTTACATGATTTTTTGCTCAACAGGAAGAAACATATATCCCCACAGGTATGTGTGTGTGTATGCCTTAATCAATGATTATAAGAATAAAACACGTTTATTTTCAGAAAGTGATGAACTTCTTCTGTCAAATTCTGTTGGGTCTAGACCACATTCATGAAAAAAAAGTAATCCATCGAGACCTCAAGTGTGAAAATATTTTTTTGACAGGAGGAAAATCTGAGGTGGTCAAAATTGGAGATTTTGGAATATCCACTTTGACAGCCAAGTAAGTTCTTCAGAATTATCATTAAGGAATATTTCTGGATTGTATCCACATAAAATTAAAAGTTCGATATCTTGAATATGTGAAATTGATGAGATGTACCAGTGTACCACCAGTTGAACAAGGATTCATCTTTCAAAACACTTTTGTGAGCGATTATTTCTCATCTAACAAAATCGGTCTTTAGTTCGGAAGTTACCAATTAATATTGGTGATCAATTGAAACCGAAATGTCTGAATAACTTGATTATTGATTGATTCATTTGTTTTTGTTCTATTTTCAGAAATAATTTAGCAAAGACTGTCGTGGGAACTTGCAACTATTTAGCACCAGAGCTTTGTGAAGAGAGGCCATATGACTTCAAAGTTGATATCTGGTCTCTGGGATGTATTCTGTACGAACTTTGTATGAGGCAAAAAATGTTTGAAGGATCCGTGAGTATCTGAAAGGAATTGGAATTAGTCAGTTTGTTTCGAAGCTTGAGAGATTTATTTTCCATTTCTACTATATAAATTGAATACATTCCAAACGCCAAATGTACATACTTATCAGTGTAACTGGGAGCGATGGCTTCTTATTGAGATTTGACATGATTGATGCAAAATCTTCAAATTGATAATTTATTTTGTCTCGTTTCCGGCAGAGAGTATCTTGACACTTTCCTTTCGAGTTGTAGAGGCGAGATTACGTCCACATCAGAATTAGTAATAGTAATAGTAATAGTAGTAATAGTAATAGTAATATTTATTTCATGTCTACAACTATTTCAGTTTTACATTCGTCAAGATAAAAAATTGAGCTTGTAACTACATATATACAATAACACTATGGATACAAATCACAGAATAAAATTTTAGTTTTCCTAAAATATGGTATCTGGCAGCACCACAGTAAAATCAAAATTTAAAAACTCATCAACTCCATAAAAGGCATTCTCCACTAAAAATCTTCTAATAAATATTTTAAAATTTTTTGGGGGCAAGGACATTACAAATGATGGTAGTCTATTAAACAGTTTGACTGACAAATAAAAAGGTCCCTTTTGAGACTTTGTCAATCGACAAAAATCATTTCTGATTAGCATTCTGCTTCGTGTGTTATATTCGTGATAATCGCCATTAATACTATGCTCCACGGCATTCTTATGCACCATAAGCAAAGCCTCCAAGATGTATATACAAGGAAAAGTTAATATGTTTTTAGTGACAAATGTATTCTTACAATCATCACGATATTGGAGGCCAGACAAAATTCTAATGGCTCTTCTCTGCAACGAAAAAATTCTGGTGTGGGAAGCACTATTGCCCCATGCAAGTATACCGTATCGCAATAGTGATTCAACCAGGGCAAAATAGGCCACTCTTAGAATATCCGATGATAATCTAGTTGACATATTTCTCAGCAGATAAACGTTCCTACACAATTTTGAGGCAAGCTGGTCAGCATGGACATCCCAACGTAAGGTAGTATCCAACGATATACCAAGAAAGGAATGGTGGCCAAGAAGGTCCTGATTATTTATTTCTCTCAAGGAGAAAATAAGCTTAACTGTTTTTTGCTCATTTACAACAAGTCTGTTGGATGCAAACCAATCGAAAGCTCTCGACTGCGCAACGTCAGCCTCACCAACAATGGCAGCCAGATCACCGGATGCAATGGAGACAGTTGTGTCATCCGCAAAAAGAATTGATCTATATTTATTCAAGTATGAAGGCAAATCATTGATGAATATCAAAAATAGAATCGGTCCTAGAACCGATCCTTGAGGCACCCCAAGTTCAACTTTTTGTAGAGTTGACCAGCTATTATCACTGAAAACTGCTTGATGTCTATTGCTTAAATATGATTCGATGAGATCACAGGCGCCCCCAGAGCACCCATATGCAGCCAACTTACCAACCAGGACGAGACGCGAGACGCAGTCAAAAGCCTTCGCAATATCCAAAAATAATGTAAAAAGGAATTCACCTTTTTCAAAGCATTCCAGCGTAAATTCAATAAAATTCAAAATTGCATCTTTGGTGCTTTTATCCTTCCTGAAACCAAATTGCTGTGCAGAAAATAAGTTGTTTGATTCAAAATATTCCACCAGCTGAATACACAAGAGCTTTTCGAAAATTTTTGATATGACCGGTACCAAGGAGATTGGTCTATAATTCCCAACATCATTAACATCACCCTTCTTAAACAATGGAATCACCTTTGCAATCTTCAAGCAATCGGGATAGAGATTTTTTGCAATTAATCTATTAAAAAGCTTGGTGAGAGGGATGACCAGACTACTGATATTCTTTTTTATAAGGTAAGATGATAAACCATAATAGTCTGACGATTTACTCAACTTAAGTGAGCCTATTGCATCCCTTACCTGATTATAGGTAACATCTGCAAAAGAAAAGGAACTCTTCACATCTGGTAGAATAGAGAGTGGATCAAGGCTTCCCTCACCAAGAGATTCAACCGTCTTAAGAGCAATTGATGTAAAATATTCATTGAATGCATGAGGTGAAATCGTCTGCTTGTGGCTATCAGAGTGGATTGCATCCTTATTTTTAATTAAATTCCACATGGTTTTCGGTTTATTATTGGAATCTTTTATAATTCTATCATTAGTAGAGATTCGAGCCTCTTTAATCTTGTACCTATAGTAATTCCTATAATTATCATAAGCCTTCTTAAGTCGGTCATTCTGATAGTGTCGATACATATCGCCAAGAAGCTTCAAGTGATCACGCATCTTACCTAGATCGCGACTAAACCAAGCCACTCCATGATCCTTAGGTTTCGACTTTATTTCAGTATAAGGGAAACAGTCTAAAAACGTTTGAGTTATATACTCATTAAACACATTGAAAGTTAGATTTACATCAGCATCATTACCATTTATGAAATCCCAAGAGGTTGAGCTAAGTCCAGCATGGAATAAATTCATACCTTTCCGTGTCAACGGCCTAAACCCTCTCACCACATCAGAGCGGGACTGAAGGGCGATTGGGACATCCACCACCACCAGCTGTGCCCGATGATCAGAAAAATCGAAATCAACAGTTTCAGCATCATACCCTTCAAGAGAAAAATTTATAAAAACATTGTCTATACAGTTCATAGCCCTAGTGGGCTGCCAGATAGTTCTTCTAAAACCATAACAGTCTAGTAAATCACAGAAAAGTTTACACTTTCCATCAGGACAATTAAAAGGTAAATTGAAGTCACCTAAAATGGCAATATTGTTATTGAAACAATTAATTTTACTGAAAATTTTTTCAAAAGTATCATATAATATTTTAAAATCACCATTTGGTGAGCGATAGATAGAAATAACAATCAAATCAATGTTAGTCAATTTTAAGGAGGAAATTTCACAATGGCACTCACAGGTCAGATCATTCACTTCCTCGAGACTTACGAAGCTTAAGTCAGAACGACACATTGTCATGACTCCTCCCCTGGCTTTATGTCTCCTACTGTAATTGTGGGCCACTACCCAACCATCCATCAGGACTGGCAAGATCTCTTCGCCTTTAAGCCAATGTTCTGTTAAACACACAATGACAACATCCTTATACTGGCCTAACAGTGCTGCTAAGGGGCCTTCTTTCCCAGTGAAGCCCCTAATGTTCAGATGAAATAGTCCCACCTTCTGGTAGTGGTGACTCAGAACTGGGGGAACTGAGTTTGGCACGAAAAAAGTTTTTGAGTACTACTCCTTTGGGCCATTTACCATCATTCAAAATATCATTTTTATAATCTGTGGCAAAAGTTAATTTGAAACTGCTGTTGACTCCTTTGGTTTGAAGTTTCGTACAACGGATTTCAATTTCGGGCCAACCAATTTTCAGGAATTCAGTCATGTCAGCCTCTTGAACATTGCCTTGGATTCTACCTACGTATAAATTCGATAATGAGGGTGCACCTTTAATTTTATGATTATCAGCACTCATTCCCATAAGTAATTTATTTTATTTCCAAACGTACGATAACAACGTCAGTTCTCGACTGACAGGATCATCGAAAAGTTCTATTTCTCCGCCTAGGCGGAGAAATATTTACTTTTCCCTCCGGCGGCAGGAAAAGTGGTTGCTACGAAAAAGATTCATTGGTTACCATGAACATAGATGCATAGAATACAAAAACTTCCAATTCAAACGTCATTTTTATTTGATAAAGTTGCATCAATTGTACAATTTTCATGAATTTGAAAACGTTTGGAAATAAAATAGCATATTTCATTCGGAGAAGAAGTGACTTTTCGTGGCTCGCTTTCAATTATCCGCCTCACTCCGTTCGGCGGATAAACTCAAGCTCGCCACGAAAAGTGACACTTCTCCTCCTAATGAAATAATATACTATTTCCGAGTGTTTTTCGTGCTCGCATTTCGCTTTCCAGTTTTGTTATTGTCCGTCAAATATTTCCCTGTCAAAGGCGAGTTCGCCTTGAGATTTTGTTTTGGTGGTACATCGGAACTACCACCAGTCGTTGTAGTTGAACCCGGTTTTCCACTAGTCGATGAAGGTGCAGAATTTTTAGCGTTTGCGTTCTTAGCGTTTGCGTTATTCCGTGCATTCGAACTAGGAGTATTCTCTCTTCCAACACGAGGATTGTGAAGGTCATCATTGTTATTATTTTGACTTTTTGTTGCTAGCTTTCCTACATCGTTAACATCAATATTTCGCTTATCTGTTTTCATATTGTTTTCCGATACTTTCATCAACTCACCATTTTGCAGAAGATTTATGATTAATGCTTGATCCACAATTCTGCTCCTCATCTCGTTGTTTAGTTGTAGTAATAAATCGAACTGCTTTTGTAGAGACTCGAACTCGGCATTGGAATGAATATTTTTACTATTCCTGATGATATCTGAATCACCAAAAAGCCCGTCAAAGAATTTTCGGACTAATTTATTCACAACACCATCTGGTACCTTACTAGTGACCAAAATGTCAATCAAAACATTTTTATTGATTTTATTCAATTCCACTGCGAGCGATTCGCTCTTATCGACTGGCACGACTGGCGACATGTTAACGCATTACAGGGAGGACTTTAGCATTGTCAATTTTCTGCCTGTTTCTGGATATTTTCACTTATTTTTCTCTGAGATTGCAGCCAATCAGCAGAACTGTTCACGTCCCAAAGTTTTCAAATAGGCATTGTTATACTTTCAGTTGGAACCTGATGCTTTTGCACTTGAATGTTTCCGAAAATTTGATGATTTTTGAGTGCTCATTCTATTCAAACGAGGACTATACAGAGTCTTTGACTTGTACATATATTTTAACTGAAGATTCTTGAGGTCAAAAGAAACCTTCTTTTCATTTTCCATTTTTCCGAATTCGGCTCTGTTAAAAAGATATAGCCATTTGAAAAAAAAATTGTGCTAATTACGTCCCTGAAATGATACTGTAGAATTGATTCAAAGTTCATATTTCTCGATAGAAATTGATTTTATACATTTAGGGAATACTCAAGTACTAACCTTATTGGAATAAAAATGTTTCAAACTCGATAATTTCAACAAAAACAGTTAGTTTCATCGGATTATATCTGCAACTAAAAAGCCACATTTATTCCACCAAAATAAGTTCCTTCTTCGATTTTTCTGCAGATTAGTTTGTAAACACTGATAACTTGTTCATATTTTCCTCGAAATTTCCAAACAATATCATGAAGAAAGACCTTTTATTCAGATTTATTATGAAACAACCTAACCTAATCTAATTTGTATCAAGAAGATGTTGTCAGCTTGCTGTTATTATCATTGAGGTTAAGGATTTTTTACGAAACATAGTATAAATCACGATACATTTGTGTACCGTGGTATAAATATCTATGAATTCTGCCGTTTCCATCATAAATCGACTTTGCCGCCAAATTTTACCACGCATGCGTAGAGCGAAAACCGAAATATTAGTTATCTGGAGGCCAAACATAAACAATAACAAACCTAATGTGAATATTTTGTGAAGTGAATTAATATAATTTCAACCGTGTCGAGTCTATAAAATTCCAAGAGGATGCTGTTCAGATAGAAACATCGCCACAGATTATCAGGTATCGTTTCATTAATTTCAATTTGATAAGTAGTTTTTGTCGAGATTCATCATTCATATCCGAATTTTGTATTCCATCGACATTTAACTTCAATATGGACCGGTAACTATGAATTTTCAATAGGAATTGTACCTACGTGTTAAATCCTCCTTGGTGTTCAATTTTATCTCCCACATTTGTGGGATTTTATTATTAAAATATCTCGACAAAGTTGATAAATATTGTGACAACATTGTAAACCCCTTTAAAGACCAGAGAAGGAATAATATTCGATGATATTTAATTCAGGACGCATTCAGATTATTCTTGAAATTAATGATTTTTTCGTCAAATTTCTCCGGCTAAAATTGGAAATAACTCGAAAACGACGCGTTTTATTGAAAAAAAATAAGAATACTTTTTGTTTCTTGAATGATTGATTCTTTCGAAAATATAAACCGTTTATCTTTTTAAAGTGGTTTTATGCTGTTTTAGCGTGTATTGATGAGTCGACCACCCTGTAACTTTTATACTAGTGAATATATTGGTATATATAGGTTTCAGTTGAGGAATATGCATCATGAATAGAGTAAAACTCAACCAAAATTCAGTTCATTCGAAATAACGGTTCCGAAGATATAAACAGAAAAGTGATTTTTTCATGGATTTTCGACACCCTGTATCTTCCAAACCAAACCGAATTTTGAAAAATGGTATAGGAAAAAAGTGTTTCGTTTGATGAGAGGAATCTACAGTTAAAATATATGTACAAGTCAAAGACTCACCCTGTATATTATTTTCGTCATTCTGCAGAGAGTGCCCCAAGCCAATACTGAATGAATTTTCATACGTAATACCACTAGAGATGGAATTTTGCCGGCAAAATTTCTCGATTGTGATATGAAAGTTTGTTGCTCATGACATTTTTTTCAAATACAAATGTCATTCGCGAAATTTCCGAAAAGAAACAAACTTGAATATTACAAGAGAGAAATTTTACCTGCTTAAATTTCATCTCGAGTGGAATTCGGCTTGAGTATTCCACGAGAAAATAGGGTAATATGTTCACAATTGACGTGTATTGCGCTATTTGGCAAATTAGAATTCATCATAGATTAACTAAACCACTAAACGTTGTTTGTTCTCTCTATGATATTCATTTCCGAAGCTATCTATGAATTCGAGAAACGTCAAAAATTTTGTCGCTGAAAAACCAACATGTTGGTTTTGCCGATTTGAAAATTTTTTCGGGATGAAACGATCGTTGCTACGGAAACTTCCTCACTAAAAATGGAAAGAGTGGAATAATCATCTGGAAATTTCGTGAACTGTTATTGCAATTTTCGTCCATAAACGATATCCAACATAAACCCCCGTAAATTTCCTGATAAACGGTTTTCACCCGCAAAGAGTAAATTGTTTGGAAAATCGATCTCCGTCGGGTTTGGACGTTTTAGCAATTACGATCCAAAAGACGCAATAAGAGTGGCCAAGTGTTGAGGAAACTGCGGAAAATGAAGACGAAGAAACAATACGATAAATGCGGATGCGGGATGCGGCCTGAAATACGTATCGCTAGGGTGGGAATTGATCGCCTTTTCTATTTTAAACGTAAAATAAAGGGGGGTTTTCAAAAGGGACTTGACAAGTTTGAACTCACTAAAACCTATGACCGAACTGTCAATGCCAAAATATGAAGTGAAGACATTTTTTTTAACTAAATCTTCATGTCATTTTATTTCTTTGCGTAGCTCCCCCTACCCCTTAAATTCGAGTAGGGGATATTGGGTTGTGCGATATGTTGTTTGAAAAGTCTTTTCCCTCTGAATATGACAGTACCAAATTTTTGGCCATTTGATAATTCGTTGAAAACACATTTCAACTTACCTGGAGCATAAGATGATTACCAATTTCAAAGAGACAATGCAGGAATGAAAAATTTGTTGAAAAAACGAAATAGACGTCTTTAATAGTTCAATCTGATAATTGCTCAAATTGGACCTCGTCAACTTCTATACAACGAATTTTGCTCAAACAACCTCCTCCAATTTGTTTTTTCAACAAGATGGAGCTTCAATGCCGCTGCTGTCTATTCAAGTGTGAGGGGTTGGGGTTGCCGCGCAGAATGAAATGATATGATTATTGTTTCTATGTAATAAAAACCCCCTCAAGAAAAAATGGACGATTGTTCTACTAGAAATAGAAAGGACCTCTGTTCCTTTTCAATTTGACACCCTGTGTATTTTCCAAGCAAAATGATAAAAATATTTCTGAAAAAGTTGAGGTTAGCAGTTTAGCTTAACGCTTATGTCAAGCCTACAACTTGGGTAGCTCGTGATGTAGGTCATCCTGGCAACATTTTTTTAACGAATGTGAAGGGTTTTTCAAAAAGAGCGCAAGAATTTAGTGTTCAATAAAACATGTTTTTTCGTAGCAAAGTATTGAAATATTTAACGATTTATAAAATATACATTTGGGAATTATGTATGGAACCAAATAAACTGCTCCACAAGAGTTAGGGATATCGTATTCAATCGTTTTTAAAAGTATGTTATCTTCGAGAAAGTCGCTGTAAAATCATTTAAAACTCAATAACAACTTGAATCGATCCAAAAAAAATCAGTAAGAGTAATTTCCTCAATCTGGTCGCCTTTTTTCATAAGTTTGGTTCTTTGCATATGCTTCATAAATGTTCTTATTTTGAAATGAAGTCAGTTTATCAACGGCTTCGATTTTAAATGAGTTTTCTGAAAATGACAAGACGTGAATTAACAAACGCTGAGGCTAATAGGGCTATCGGAATGCTACAGGGTGGGCTAACTCAGGTTTTTGTAGCGGAAAGGCTCCAAGTCAGCCAAAGTGTGATATCTCGACTTTGGAATAGGTCCAGGGAGACAGGTTCCGTGTTGGAAAGACCAAGGCTTGGTGAGCGACGAAAATCAACACCTGCTCAGGATCGTTTCATCGCCGTTTCGGCGAGAGGAAACCCTACATCTACGTGTAGAAATGTAGAATGCTACGGAATACTCTTCAAAATGCAGATGGGGTCCCAGTTTCCATCGAAACCATCAGACGACGTTTGAGAGAGGTGAATCTAGGTTCTAGACGTCCATTAAGAGGAGTTCCATAAACACGTAAGCATAAGCGTCAAAGACTGGAATGGGTAAAGCAACATATCAATTGGAACGATCAATGGCGTAGTGTCCTTTTCACTGATGAATCCAGATATGGACGATTTTCAGATTCTCGAAGAATAAGGATATGGACAATCCCCCGCATACCCCGTAATCGTCGCTATGTCCAAGAAGTCCATCCATTCCGAGGGAGTAGTGTTATGGTATGGGCTGGGATATGTTTCAACGGACGCACTGATCTACACATTTGTCCTGGGAATATGACCGTCTTACACTATAGGGAGCCTGTCATTGACAATGTTGTGCCAAATTTTCACGCTGCTATTGGTGAAACTTTTCAATTTCTAGACGATAACGCTAGATCGCATCGTGCAGCCATAGTTGAGAATGCGCGCAAGGAGCTTGGTATTCCACATTTACCAATATCTCCGCACTCACAAGATTTGAATTGCATATAACATGCATGGGATATGCTCCAAAGAAGATAAGATGATCATTAACCTACCCCAGAATCCTTAAATGATCTGAGAGAGCTTCTGCCCCGTTTATGGAACCAAATTCCTCAAGAAATGTTCAACAACCTCGTGTGTAGTATGCAAAGAAGATGTCAAGCTGTTATTGATGCCCGTGGAAGCCATACATTGTATTGATAGTCTTAAAATGCTTGAATTCTCTAGGAATAAAATTTAGTTATCTTACTCGATTTTTCTTAACCAGCCTGTATACGCTGCAGACCTACTTGCTAAAATTAATTTGCGACTTGAAATCATATTAATATGAGTTTTCATCACAAAAATCTTATTTTAACTGAATTTTTTTTGCACTTTAAGTCAATATCCCTAATTCATGTGGAGCAGTTTATTTATTGAATTATAAAATATACATTTGGGAATTATACAGGGTTGCCATTTGAAAACGAAACAGACGAAATAAATTTTTTCGATAGAAATGCTCGGACAGGTCGATTTCTGTTTCGAGGGGGACAACTTAAGATGTAGGTTACGGACGCATAGCGCTTCAACCCTTGCTACTACAACCCTCACCCCCAATTTTTGAATAGGGAAGATGGGGTGAGTGATACCTCATTTTAAAGGTATTTTTATACTGATTTCAGCACAACAAATTTCATCACGACGGTCAAAATCATCTTCGTTTAGTGCGTGTGAAAGATGGATTTTGTAAGGATGGAATTTATGATGCTTCAAAATATTTGCAATTCGAGTTCGTGTAAAACCAGATTCATGTGCTAGCTGCCTCGTACTCGTCATTGGATTCAGAGCAATCTGTCCAAGAACAGCTACTTCAGCTGCTTCATTTCTTTCCATGTTTCGTTTTTTTTTAGCCACGGACCCGGTTTCTTGAAACTTTGACACTAATTCCAAAACATACTTCCTATTAACATGTTTATCTAAATGTCGTTGATTGAAGAATTCTGCGGTTCTATTCGCACATTGATTGTTTGCAAAAAAAAGTGAAATTATTTCCACCCGCTCTGCAATTGAATAAACCATGTCGAACAATGAATTAGAACACATACAAGTCTCGATTCAAAACTAAGAATAATTCACATGTCAAAGAACCAGTAAGCGAACTTGATGATCTGTTCGTAATAAATAAAAAATTATCTATTCTCATTTTTTTGAAAAAGATATGAATTCAATAATCAACAAAATGAAAACATTATTGAAGCCAACTGAGAAAACACTTCATAATTAAGTCGGAAATCGTTTCACGAATTGGGACTGGAATATTTCTGTGGCATCATTAATGATTTGATTTTCTTACCTGGTAATCTGATTAGAGATATGTACGTATTTGGACTTTTTGGAGATTTCTATCGACCGCATGTTATTGGAAATACTGCAAATTATATAGAAGATAATTTAGATTGAGTTTCAGCAAGATTGAGCTCCTTCGCAATACGCAATAAAAGATTTCTATGTCAGTGGATTGGAGGAAGGAAGCCACAGTCATGGTTGTTTTGAAGCTCAAAATGTCGATTTTTCACAAAAAACACTGCAAGTGCCATGAAAACACCACTTCATTTTCAAATACTTAGTTGAGAATATTTCGAGAACTAATGCATAAAATGAAAAAACAATTACTGTGCTGAAATCAGTATAAAAATACCTTTCAAATGAGGTATCACTCACCCCATCTTCCCTATTCAAAAATTGGGGGTGAGGGTTGTAGTAGCAAGGGTTGAAGCGCTATGCGTCCATGCCCCCCCTGGCCCCCCTGCGGGCGCCCATGTTATGTACTATTATCTATAGTGTATATTTTCATTTTCAGTTGTGCAAAGTAGTGAAAGCCATCACCAATGGTGTTATAAAAAGTGTTGATATTGACATATATGGGGCGCAAATGCAAGAGATAGTAAAAAGCACCATGAAGCTTGACCCTAAAAAGAGGCCGGATACAAAAACGCTGATGTGTTATCCTGATATTTTTCCCACCTTGTATATCCTAGGGACCCACATAGGGTGTGTCTTCTGTCCGAGATAGTTTTATATTTGTGAACAGTCCTTTTTATTCTTCATTGTCTTTCATATTTGACTTATGTTTTTTCTGTATATTTGATGATATTGAATGATAATAAAAATTAAAAAAAAAATATTTTCTATCTCTTAATATTGAATAAATAACCCAGTTAATCGAGCGATATATGTACATATCTCATTTTTTGGAAGAATTGAATGGTAACCCACCTGTTTTTATTCAAATCCCAATTCATTTCGGGCTTCAGCCGCAAACAAGAACGACTTGAACAGCTTTCCTCAAAGGTATTTTTTCCAATATTTGATGAATTTAAACTTCATGAAGTAGTCAAAAGGAATATCGGATTTAAATGATGAGATATTTCGTTAGACAATGTCTTGAATTATTTGAATATGATTTTTTAATGTTTGAAATAGTTTGATACAACTCTCCTTGAAAAAAGAGAAATTAAGATCTCCGAAACGTTCGAGTCGTTGTTGTATAATTTTACAAATAATTATCCCATTGCCCGTTACGTTGTGTGCACTAGAGGAAAAATAGATTAAATAACCACGAGAAATAAAAATAGTTATTTTATATAAAAATATGTCAAAAGAAATTGCATTAGCATTTAATTTTTTTAAGTGCATGAACAATAACTGCTATTGAAAATGAGAAATTTTTGACAGCCACTCCTACAAACTGGTAACAAATATTTGGATTAAAAAAATTATTTTAGCCCAATACAAATATTTACATATGGAAACTCATTGTACGATTTCAAAGATACCGTCCCAAAATTTTTCAGGTACTGTTTCCTAAACCAAACTGAGCTTTTCAAGGCAGAAACCATAGCACGATGATTCATGACGTGATATGAAAATGTGAATTCTACGTTTTTTTTTTTCGACATATTAGTGCAATTACTGAGTACCCCAAAAAGAACTTATGATTCAATCGTAAAATGAAATGATGCGAGAAAACTCCTAATTTTCGAATCTCAATTCCAAAGTTTTCTTTGCAGCATTCTCGCGTGATGGCAATGTGATAAATCAAATTGAACAATGAATTGCTGTTTCCGGCACCTGCCCACCTGGAAGAAAAATAATTGGGATGTCAGCTCGATTTTGTTAAATTGCGTTTTGGCCTTTCTATATGATCCCTGGAGAAATTTCACGAGAAATAATTATTCTATTTTAGAATTGAGGTCGGAATGATGTCGTCTTAAATTCATGCAGAACTGACGTTTCGCATCAGACAAATCTTCTGGGATTGTAATAAATTGTTATACGTTGTGAATTTTCAAGTTACTATAAATTTTCCACAGAATTTTGCTTTAAAATTTATAGAGTATGTTTATTTCCGAGAATTCTTCACATTATAACGAATCGATCTATTTTCAGAATTATTTCTCCTCGATATACTTCTCTGAAAGCTCTACATTCCATTGGGCAATATTTTGGGTTCTTCCATATCCTACTACCATAACCGATAAGTTCCAAACGATTTTCAGGGCAGAAGTTTTCCCTGGTTGGTAGTTGGTAACAAATTATCACAGAAGACATTGTTTAGAAAAAAATATCGCCACAGATTATTAAGTGCTAAGTATCATTCCATTTTTCACCAATTTCAATTCGATATGCCACGTGGCTTGTATCGATATTCATCATTCATATATTATCTGAATCTGGAATTCAATTGACATTTATTTTTAATATTTTCCTGAAGGATGGACCGATTACAATAAATTCTTAAAAGAAACTGTGCGTATAAAATGTTTAATTTCATACTCCTTATTGAGATTGAGCGATCCAGGTGTAGGTATTGACCAGTTCCTCGCATTGCCTGTGCTATTTTATTTTAACTTTTGCAAACAGCCTTCTGAGTGAAAGCATCAACTCTTCATTGCTTCATTCTCGTTGCATTCGCCATCTACAGTTCGAGAATCTATATACTCCGTGTATTTTGAGTCAACAACAAAGCGTACAGATTCTAAAACTGAACATGTCTTTATTTCAGAAGTGTATGGGAAACATAATATCAAATATTCATGAAAACAAGTACACTTATAATAATTATTCTTTATTTTATAGTTATTATCAATTATATCTCATAACAGTTAGGGGTTACTTATTTTTATTTTGTGACAAAGCAGTTACAGTTTTTTTTATGTATCTATTAGAATGATTTGATGAGAGGAAATATATTAGTGCACCGAACATGGATAAATGGAGCAAAATGTGGAGAAAATTGTGCTTATTAAAATTTCACCAAATCATTCGCAGATATTGAATAATTCAGAAATTTATAGAAATTCAATCAACCAACTGTGCCGTAAGAGGAACGAGCTAACTATTAAATATTGCTCTTTTCATTTCTCATTAGCATTCACATTAATATTTATCTATAGATTTTTCAAATGTTCGGATGCAAACTTTGCTGTAAAAAGTATACAGACACCTTCAATGTGATAACATTCTTTATTGTTGTCTGAGATATAAATTATTCAGGAAATAAATAAATAACCCAGTCTACCCTCAAATGATTGAAACTATCAAAATTTAATGAGCATGTTTTACTTTCTCAAAAATGTAGTTTCATGCAAAATGATTTCAATAGGAACCCACCATAGTTCAGTTGTCTAAGGTTTTTGATGATTGAAAAGGTATGTATTGTTCTTTCGAAAGAATATTTACAGGGTGTTACCAAATAGTCATGAAAGTTTATATTTTTCTTAGTGTTGAATAAATGGCATTTCCTGAGCATGTTCAAACAATAAAAAGCATACCTTTGTATATTTTCAATATTTTGTTGTGATCTTTCAAAAGAGTGAAACATGGAATAACTGTTTTATTTTTTACCAGAGCTTTTTGAACGGAAGAAATTTCTCAATTTGAAAATATGTGTTGAAAAGAATTGTTCATTGCAAATATTTTTTATCTTCTTCGTTATGTCGTGAAAGCAAAAGAACAGATCTTCTGTAAATGTATTAGAAATGCAAGGTGATTGTTACGTGTGATTTGAACTTTGGCAGCCTTTTTATTGGTACAACATGCCCACAAATATTATATCTTCAACTCTTCAGGACAATAACAAAGAAAATAAAAACAAGTTTCAGCACAATGAATGGAACATTTAAAAAATATTATATTCAAAATTATTTGACCTAATCTTGACATACAAGTTTTCAACTATGCAAATTATTATGCTATTAATCGTGAATATCACTCCAGTAGAGAAAAAACCACAATTTTAAAAGGAAACTGCACTACTCACAGGGCCGTCTTCAATGTTATTATAGAGGAAAGTATTAAGGATCCCCATGACAACTCATCCTTTGAGAAGGCGGAAAACAGAAGATCAAAACTTCCTGGAATGCATTATTTTGAGGTCCGCATTTTCATATAGCCGTATACTACCTAAACTAAGAAAAGAAGACCCCAAAAATTACGAACAAATACTAGAGATTTTTTTACGAAATAATAAGCACTTTTGAGCACTTGTTCATCTTCTTTGTAGGTAAATTCGTATTTTCCAGTTCAAGAAAGTGATTAAGAAAAATGACAGTTGTCAAAATCTTCCCATGAAAAGCTGTCAAAAAATCGTCAATGATCCTAGATCTGTTGTAGCAGAAATATTGGCATTTTTTTTCGATAATTATTTGAAATTTTAAATGGTTCTGTTTACGATATTTGATAAAACTTCTGTGAATCTTGGATACTTCATTCTGCAATTTCGTCTCGATAGAATTCAAACTTCTGAAATTATCAGAAAAATAAAATTTTGAGCAGCCATATTTACGGAACACATAGTCGAATGTTGCCCATTAAAGAATTCCCCTGCGACATTCTAGAACCAAACTTACCTCGCAAATTTCACATTTCTAGATTTATTCGTTCGGAAGAAATGACGGACGGACAGACATAATCATATTCGACCAAGAGTTCGCTAACGAAATGATAAGCACTCGATCGACTAACAAAAACTGAAACCCATAAAACCCAAATTTCATTATAGCAACTTGAGCCATTTTTTCGCGTGAATCACGGTTCAAAACTATTTCAAAAACATTTCGAAGTAAACGTCACCAGTTCATGCATCGCTAAAGTGCCACAATTTTAAAACGGTGACGTCATCATAGAAATGTCAATTCAATTTATGAATTTAAAAGTTAGAAACATGATACACGCACATAATAATAAAAAATTAAAAATATTTATAATTTTAGGTGTGTTTATTTGTATATTATTATTAAATCTTGTATTTTCAAATTGGACTCCAATCAGTTAATGATGAATTTGAATGTTCTCGTCCTGGTTAACGACTTGTTGAAAAAAATATACGCAATATTCATATTGATTGAATCAAGAGGAAAAAGCCGTGAAATCAATTTCAAAAATTTGAACATACATTTTCAAAACTAAATAATATTTCAGAATTCTAAAATGAAGGTGTGCACTACACGAAGTGATTTATTACTTCACAGTCACAAACATAACCTATATTCTTCAATCAGCTGATTCCAAACTTCAAACTGCAGTTCGAACTATTCCGCTACCTGCTTTCAAACCGCTTCAAATTATTTTGAACCATTTGGTGCGTGACCTCACCAGTTCGACGCGAAAACACGAATATTTCAAAACGGACGAAATAGTTTTAAAATATTGTCACGCGAAAATTCGGCTTTATACCGAGTGTTCATAACTTATTAAAAATGATCAAAATCGAATATTGGATAGCGCCTAAGTGTCGTCCCAAGAACAGTTTGCTAAAGAAACAAGGGTAAAAAAATTGCAATAAGTCATTCCCTCACTCAATTGATTTTGTGGTTTTTGAACATAAAAATGTCTATTCCTCCTTTATTCGTCGTGCAGTTGATTTCATTGATAAATGATGGGTGCCCAATTACATATCGACAAAAATTATCATTCATTCGTAACAATACAAAACTATAATAATTTAGTTCGACATCAATTGGTCCGGAATTGAAAATGGACAGCTGATGAATTGTACAATGCATTCGATATTTCCATTAGGATGGGAAAATACATTTCCCGAAAATATGTTTTGAACTCATTTAATTGTCGAATTAATTATCAAATTAATTGGATATTTAATTGTTGGTAAAGCTTGAAATATTGTTCTTTCATCTCATGAAATGTATGTTTTCCATTTTGGTAGAACCTTTTCGGTAATAGGTTCTATTTCGATCATTCATAACATTCAATTGATGATTAAAAATATTAAAGTTTTCTGGAAAATATTGAATGAACCTAGAATTCATCTGAGTTGCCTGTTTCATTTCATAGCATAGTCTGTGATTCGGTGTTTTGTTTTTGCATTTCTCATATTTTTTATCTGTATTCGTGAAATATCTTCGGACTTCGTGCATGTTTCGTCGTCTAAATCAAAAATGATAAAGACAAAAAAGGTTTTGTCCCAAAGTCTGTTTTCAGAAATCCTCAATATTTTTTTCATTTTGGAGATAATTTATTTGAACAATAAATCAACGGAGGGGAAGGGGAAGGTAAAGGGTAAGGGATTGCAGACCTTCCCCCTCGAGATTTTTGATAGTTGATCATAATTGAGATTTATGCTTTGAATACTAATCCTGAAATGAGCTGGCCTTCGATGAAATTAGAGCATTGCCATGGAAAACCCTGAAAATACGTATTGGTTTTTAAGTGGACGATACATGTTTATTCTGCCTCACCAACACCCCTCTACCACGAAAATAAATCCTAGGTGCGCCCTTGATGGTGAGTAACTAAGAAATGTTTCAGTAATTCATTGTTATTTGTTGAAAATAATTTCCGTCCCATATCTTGCCAACAAGGCGCTTTTTCAAAAATAATCAAAGAATGAAATATCTTTAAAATAGTTCGAGAAATAATGTCTTCGATTCTTGCCGCATGTTTACCCAACTCCCTGTATAATTCACCTCGTTTCCATTTCCAAACCTGCACTATCGAAATGCTGAGACAACTGTTCAGGAAATTATATACCGCAGTACACTTTTGCTGGCATTGCCACTTGCCAGCTTCGCTCTTCATAAATTTGTTATATTGCTCATACATTTCAGAGGTAGGCGACGAAGGGTTAGATATACCCTCTGAGCAAGAATATTCACAATTCCCTTTTCTCATTTCACTGGTTTGGAGAAATATTAATTTATTCCATGATGTTGAATTTCTGGGACTGAACCTGTTCGAACTTATTACATGAATTCTGAAGCGTGAATTTGGTATGAATGGATATTCCTATTTATTTTCAATGGATATTCAGCATAAGATTTTAATATACCTACTGATGTTTCGTAAGTAGCTTATAATTTGTGGAAACTTTCTGCTGATAATAAATGAAATCTTCATTACCTCATACCTAGTGGTGTGAACAAATTCTTTGTTCGCAAATTATGCCTTTTACGGAGTTTTCAGCCCTGCATGCATGCGTACTTAATAATACCCTCACTAAGCTGTTTAGAGCTCTAGCTATGAGTTAGTGTACACACCAAAGACATGGAGGAAAGCAAGGGTTATATTGATATCTGAAAGTAGATGAAGAGGTTCAGAAGATCCTAAAGCCCACTGTTGATAACACCCTAATCGCTTCCATATGCTGTGCTGCTCATAACAAAGGACTGGAACTCCCCACTAGGAGGGTTCTATCATCTCTGCTGTGGAGTTGGTAATGGACGGCTTCCTGGAAAGGCTTTCAGCGAACGACCTTGAAACTTCTTCTGATGATCTAGTGATAACAATATGGGGAAAACATGAATCTACCATAAATGACCGTATGTAGATGGCCCTATGTATCATCGAAAAGTGGTACAAGGAAGAAGGGTAAATGACAATCCCTAGAAGATCACCCCCATTAAGGAAACTTAGTCTTGGAGCTCCATTATTAAGTGGTCAGGTTCTGAATTTTTCCAGAGAGATCGAATATCTACATGTCACACTAGATACTAAACTCTAGTGAGAATAACACATCGACAAACTTCTTTCCAAGGCCACAGCGGCCATGAGGGCATGCAAAAGACCCTTTGGAATGACTTGAGGGCTAAATCCAGACATGGTGCTCTGGTCCTACATAGCTATAGTGCAACCCATTGTCTCTTATGCGCTCTGAGTATGGTGGATAAAATCATAATTGATCACCTCAAGCAATCATCTGCAGACACTGCTTATGCAATATGGCAGACACTGCTTATGCAATATGACTCCCACTGTAGCTCTAGAGGTCATACATGGTTTGCTTTCCCTTCGTCTACATAGGTATTGCGGCCTGCAAGACGCTCGCAGAATCTCCTCGAACAGGAAGCTTCCACCCAGTATCTATTGGGTGGGACACATGGGGATCCTGAATCAAATAGACTAGAACTTCTTGTCGAAACCCTTTCACGTAATGCCAACTAATTTTGATTTCGAAACACCCTTTGCAATGGTCATACGTGACAAGCAAAGTGCAGTGGACTACGTGAATCAAATAGGTCTCATCATCATTCATCGTAAATCAGATAGACAAAAATTCACATGGTACAATGATGGATCAAAGTCTAAGGTGTGAACCATATGTTTTTACATATAGATTCTACATACATAATATGAATTCATCTCTTCAATAAAGATGATAATTATCATTTGAAATTCAGTGGAATTTATAATCAATAATGGATTGTATTTACTTCTACTTAATATTCGGTGTTAATCAAAGTTCGAATGCGGATCGATAAACAATTTATACGAGAATTCTCATGAATTATGCTTACTTAATTAGCAATCATTAAAAGGGGTAGGTATTGGAGAATACCAAAAAGTTTCATATGTAACAAACATTGAACTCATAATTTCTTCAGTTCATATCATGATTAGGAAAAAAAGAAAATTCGATGATTTATTTTTATTGGCTGTAGAATTTTCTATACCGACAATCGATTATTTACGTCTATTTCTTCATATTCGAACAGTGAAATTCGTGGAAAACTCGTATGAGACTAACCATGGGCTGGTGAATACGATATTGCAGTGATCAAACTGAAATGACCAGTGTTCCTCATTTAAACTGAGCCTAGAACATCCAGTTTTTCAAGGAAATTCTCAACAAATCATTTCAGCAGAATTTATTATATTTTACTGCACACTGTTTATGGTTTCTTCTATATTAGTCATCATTAAAGTTTCACTGACGTTTTGGTGTTTCATGCACAGCAAAGGGGTTTGTTGCACTTGAACAGATAAAATACAATTAGAGAACCAACATGTAGAGAAGGCGATCAAGCACTTGAACAGCTCGGGTGCTTAGCACTTTTCTCAAAAAGAAAACGATGCATAACTGGCTAGCCCAGGGGTATTCCTGGACCCTGGTGCGTCTCTCACCGTCAAAACTGAATCATCAAGTGCCATCCATGTGACATGTGCATCGCTAGGTTGGGGCGAAGAGAACCATTATCTTCCCCACGAAAATCCATAATGACTCTTATGGATAACGATGTAAAAAACAAACAGCTTGCGGAGTTCAGCACAGATGGTGAATTGTCTATGTGAAGTTCAATAAAAAACTTATATGAGTAACCAGTATATTTTAATTCAATTAATGATTTGATTCATAATAACGCCTTATAGAACCAGACAGGATCTATAATTTTTTAGGAGTGACAGCGAAATCGATTTGAATTTCTCTTGGAATATGTCTCCTGTCTCCACAATGACACTAAAGATTACTGAAAGTTAAAGCTCCGTATTCACATTAACATGGTACCTTGAAAATGAACAAATTTCGATATTTTTCATTTTGTGAACTTGTTCAGGCTCACTATATTCCAAAAGGGATCAGAAGGACTTCACAATATGATTTCAAACAAATTTTGTCTTGCCTATTGTGTTAAAAACTGTGAAACTTTCGACAATCGAGTGATATGTACGAAATATTAATTTCCTATATTATGAATGTGATGTGTGTAGAAGATACTCTCAATACTCGAAATAGCTGATCTATAATAAGGAAGAAGCTAAACAATTACTTTCAATCACAGCTTATATAATGAACTAAAAGATGTCAACAACATCTATTGCTTACGATTTAGCTCAAGTGTAAAGGTTATTTATATCATAGGTTTTATATACATAAAAAGCAAGGATCGACCTAGACCTCATGACGGTTCAACCAGAATGAGGGAAAAGATAAATTTTGCAGCCCCGCTAAGTGCTGACATGACGTTCAACATTATCGTTCACAATGAAACGCGAAAGAAAGGAAATTGCTTCAAAAGTACACCTCCATAGTCTGGCTGCTGCAATTTATCAATTCTCTCTATTAAGTGCATCTCCAGAAGCCAGATCGAACCTTGCCGGCATTGTGTACATTATTGCGTGAATGAAACCATGAGGAAGACTAGAAAACGATTTAGAATATCATTCAGGAATGTGTGCTCATCTCTCAGCTTAGCTCACGCAAATACACGCCGAGATTTGGTGATATCAGTTTCAGCGCAGGAGAATACACATCACAGGTAGCAGTGTTGCGATCACTATTGAAGATTGTGAGATGAAGGAAGAGTTGCAGCTGTCTTCGTTGCAGCAGTAAGTCTTGGATCCCCAGTCTTCTGAAATGAAAATTCTTGATTTTAGTATCGACATATATTTTTTAAGTGTTCATTATAATCAATCATTTCCTGTCCAAACACTAAACTTTTGAAGGAATTGAGTCTCTCTCATTCAGTGAGGATTTTCGGTAGACCAGTACCTGCAATTTTACGATTAGCTTGACCGTTAAGAGAAAAAGTGCACTCATCAGAAATCGTCTTCCAAGTGCTCCTGGGAAGATATAATTTCATAAGAATGCATTTTATTTTGTTTTAATATGTTTAGAATCGATGTATAGCTGACATTGTATGTTGTGGACGCATCCATTGATGTGAATTTTATTCAAACTCAAACATCACATCAAATTTTACATCCTAGCACAGTGTACCTATAAGCAGCTGCATTTCCAATCTTCCTTAACATGCCCAAACCCTTCTTTTTCACCTGATGTCCTTCAGGATATAGGCGGCAAAAATTTTTCATTAAACAGGCGTGGTATCTCCGTAATCAATGATTTGTAAAATTGTTATTTTGTACATTTCCGTTAATCGAATCATTATTCGAAATTGAAATTAATGAAATTCAAACACAAATTAGACAATCTATAACTACAATATCAGGCTAAATACCGAAGTGTTTTCATGGTACCAACAAGAAATCACAATATTATGTTTTTTTTTCATTTTCTTGAAGATAAATAGGTTAAGGATTATTGTAATAAGATTTGGGAGCATTTGAGGGAATATTAAAAAAAAATTAACATGGACATAATAACATTATTTATGAATTGAAGACCTTTTCAACAATGTCTCACAAGCCCATACTTTCCATTTGGAAATTTAGGGTTGTAATTGTGTTTCGAAGAGGGTTGTAGATAGGGTTCGAATTATAACGTAAAAAAATATATTATTTCATTACTTTTGAAGTCGGAATGACGAATAAAGACATGAATATTATCATTTGCATAAATGCATTCCTCGAAGGAAGTATGTAGATCAAGAATATCAGATAAATATAAATTAAAAAAAGGGTAGATGAAACCGATACTTGTGGAAGTCGTTAATTCAACTTGATGTCATCTGGTGACTTTCTTTAATAGTTCATTATTAGGTATATCCTCAAAAAAATTTCAAACCATTCGACATACCGTGTGAGCAATACGAAAAAAAGTCTCCATTTAATACTCCTCAACGACAATACCTATATGGGAAGAATGCAATTGACACGTCAAAAACAATGAAGCTTATTAATCTTCCAGATTTCTCTGGCTGACTGGGCTTATTCCTCCAACATTCTCAAAGGCAGCAAAATTTCAAGGGCCGATAAATCTCATTATTTCTGCCTCCTCAAAAAAAAACAGAAAGTGCAACGTTGAAACACATACTTCAAGTGTCAGCATACATGGTGAATGGACTTTTCAAGAATTTATCCAGATAGCGTCCAAATTCGGAGTTCAAGAGGACATTATTCATTGCGTACTCCAGACTCCGGACAAAGTCTTCTTCATTTTGTGGAATTTTCATTTCCAACATCGAAGTGACCATATATCTGCTATACAGGCTGATACATTTTGTATTAGCAGGACTTGGTTGACTCAAAATTTCATTTCGAGGAAAAATCCATATCAACATGGGTTCCTGACAGTTTTATTTCAAAAACACTGAGCGTTGCTATTCGAAAAAAAGTCAATTATTATTTTGGAAAACCCCAACTTCATTACCATGTATATTCCATTCACCTTTTCGATGTATCCCGGTTGGCAATGAAATTCTGACACATTTCACCGTGTTTATTTTGAAAATGTTAGGTTATAGTCATTTTCCTGTCAGATGAATTAGCAACGTTGTCCTTTCTACATCGAAGTCGTAGTAATTACGTATTTATCGGAATGTTTATTTACTTTGGAAAAATAATGAATTTGAGAACATATTATGTGAATTCAATAATCCCAAAGACGAATGGCGAATGTTGAAGAAATTTTTTTCTCTGTTTATACTGGAAATTTACTGCTCCACAAGAGTTAGGGATATCGTATTCAATCGTTTTTAAAAGTATGTAATCTTCGATAAAATCGCTGTAAAATCATTTAAAACTCAATAACAACTTGAATCGATCCAATAAAAATCAGAAGGAGACATTTCGTCAATCTGGTCGCCTTTTTTCTGAAGTTTGGTTCTTTGCATATGCTTCATGAATGTTCTTATTTTGAAATGAAGTCAGTTTATCAATGGCTCCAATTTGAAACGAATTTTCTGAAAATGCCAAGACGTAAATTAACAAACGCTGAGGCTAATAGGGCTATCGGAATGCTACAGGCTGGCCTGACTCAGGTTGTTGTAGCGGAAAGGCTCCAAGTCAGCCAAAGTGTGATATCTCGAATGGAATAGGTTCAGGGAGACAGGTTCCGTGTTGGAAAGACCAAGGCTTGGTGGGCGACGAAAAACATCACCTGCTCAGGATCGTTTCATCACAGTTTCGGCGAGAAGAAACCCTACATCTACATGTAGAATGCAACGGAATACCTTTCAAAAGCAGATGGGGTCCAAGTTTCCATCGAAACCATCAGACGACGATTGAGAGAGGTGAATCTAGGTTCTAGACGTCCATTAAGAGGAGTTCCATTAACAAGTGACCATAAGCGTCAAAGACTGAAATGGGCAAGGCAACATATCAATTGGAACGATCAATGGCGTAGTGTCCTTTTCACTGATGAATCCAGATATGGACGATTCTCAGATTCTCGAAGAATAAGGTATGGACAATGCCACGCATACCCCGTAATCGTCGCTATGTCCAAGAAGTCCATCCATTCCGAGGGGGTAGTGTTATGGTATGGGCCGGGATATGTTTCAACGGGAACACAGATCTACACATTTGTCCTGGAAATATGACCGCCTCACACTATAGGAAGCATGTCATTGACAATGTTGTGCCAAATTTTCACGCTGCTATTGGTGTAACTTGTTAATTTCTAGACGATAACGCTAGACCGCAACATGCAGCCATAGTTGAGAATGCGCGCGAGGAGCTTGGTATTCCACATTTACCAATATCTCCGCACTCACCAGATTTAAATTGCATAGAAGATGCATGGGATATGCCCCAAAGAAGATTAGATAATCATCAACCTACCCCAGAATCCTTAAATGATAATGAGAGAGCTTCTTCCCCGTTCATGGAACCAAATTCCTCAAGAAATGTTCAACAACCTGGTGTGTAGTAGGTATGCAAAGAAGATGTCAAGCTGTTATTGATGCCCGTGGAGGCCATGCACTGTATTGATAGTCTTAAAATGCTTGAATTCTCTGGGAATAAAATTTCGTTATTTTACTAGATTTTTCTTAACCACCCTGTATACGCTGCAGTCCTACAGGCTAAAATTAATTTGCAACCTGAAATCATATTAATAAGAATATTCATCACAAAAATCTTATTTTAACTACATATATTTTTTTGCAATTTAAATCAATATCCCTAACTCATGTGGAGCAGTTTGTTTCACGTACCTATATAAACATGGTTGGAAGATTCAGTTATGCTATTTTCTTGTACGGCAATTAAGAATCGGGTGTAGAGATTTCACTCAAAAATAATGAACAGAATAGTCCCTTAGGTACTTTGTGATAGTTCATTCGAAAGAATAATAAAAGTACTCGAATAACCCGACCACTTCTAAATGAACAGACGGACCTATGGAATTCCATACCTTCCAAAATTCTCAAGGAATAAGCCTGCAGGAGACATTCAAATAATAAATTTTGCACAACATTAAATACTCCGGTATGGGAGACCTAGTTCGTATTCACATATCATTTGTTATTATTTATAGTGGCAAATGATTTGTGTCTTAATCCTTTCAATTAAATACTCCAGTATGAAAATGTAGTACTACGAAACCGGTGTTACAGTCAAACCCTAAAAAGAACAAACTCCATTTATGAAGTTGAAAAAAAGTAAATAGAAATTATCTTTGGCAACGTTTCTAAGAATCATTAGACATTCAACGAGTACCAACCTGCAGCAGTTTCAAGTGAAAAAAAACTTGATAAACCTAAATCAAGGCCAACCGGGATACATTATAAAAGTAAAGATATTTTTCTTGAATTAAGTGCCCTTGGCTCAGTGGTAGAGCAAGTCCGAAGTTCAAAGCTAGGAAAGAAATTTTTTAGTCTCGGTAGGGGCCAACATTCTCACTGTTGGGTCAAAAATTAACAGTGCTGTGCCTAAGGTGGCGTAGGGACACAGTAACAAAGCCTACACAGAACACAACTGCTCACTTCGAACTCGGCACAAGTTACAAGCTTCGAAGCTTGTAGTTAAGAGGGGTCAGGATAAACAATAGGTATATCATCATATCATATCACTGTTAGTTCGCTTTCACCCAATTCACTGAACAAGTTTGATTCCTGATTGGTCATATATACCACTCCACAAAATTTGAAGAAGTTGAGGAGTTTGGAGATTGTTTTCAAAATTTCCAGTTTTTTCAACCATTTTCAAATCGATAAATTCAAATGGTTACTCACTTATCTAACCTATGCTTTTGGCCCTTCCTCTATAATTTTAACAGTTTCAGAAGAAAATTTGTGGTAGGTACAAACTAAGTTAACTCAACAATTGCTAGATCTTGATCAGAAGTGGTAGACGAGTAGATCTTAGACGTCCACTTCTCGGTCTTTCGGTCACGTTTCCAGTTTCTCGATGTCGATGGACGAGCTAGAGAACTAACTCACTAACTTGCAGCATCTCTGTGATTACGTTACGCCTCGATCATACCACTAGTCCATAGTTTTCACCTAGGCATTATTGCAAAAAAATCAGATTTTGAATCAAACGTGATTGTTAAAACGAATAACAACAACAGATTTAAAATTCTTAGAAACGCAAACGAACTTGCCTGAAACCAAAAAAGTAATCAAACAAAGAACAGAAAAACCCTTCAGGTATAAGTGAGCAAACATTTGATTTCTCATTCATAAACATTTGCTGGGAAAGAACTGGCCACTTTTGTGAGACGGTCACAAAATGTATGAAGTTCCTTGGCATTTAGTTGAAGATATCTGGGATTTGTCACTTGCGAAACTCAATAAAAGGTACGTACTGTAATGAGGCAATTTCTGACTCCTGCGCGAGCTTCTCCAATATTTGATTCGACTTCGAGGCTTCTACTGTTTTTTTATTATTCATGTGATATATGAGGCATTACAAAATTTTTTTATGGAAGAGCTATTTCCATAACTCAGAAGAGTTATTGAAATAGCTCTTAACCAGAAGGATAATGCTTCAGTAGATAAGTTTGGCACCTCAGTGTGTAACTTCGATCCTGAAATCCATATTGCTTATCACATCCAGATGTTTTCTGCATAAAATTAATTATTTTTCTTCCAATAAATTTTCCCAACATTTTTAGGAAAAGAAGAAAACAGATATGGACCTCTTATTCAAAATATCCTGTATTTTTTTTGTGTATTTGCAAATCGGTCAACAAGATAGTTTTCCACCAACTCCGCTGCAATCACACTGAATCTGCTTTTGTGATTTGATCCTCAGCCCCAGAATAGATCTTCTTCAAGTTTCTAATAATATTCTGAATCTCTTTCAAATTTTCCTGCTCAAAGGGAATCGTTGACTTTGTTTCTTCTTATGTGAATTGGATATTTGTTAGATTTTTTTGAGTCTTTTGTCAACTTGCTTCTATTTCTGAAACTTATCTATGGAATTAATCTTGTTCACTCTTCAACTATTTCCCATTTTGTTTTCAGGCTTCTTTTGTGAAACAATTTATTTTTGTTTCCATTTCATCTGTTTCTGTTTTCTTTCTGTATTCTGCTTTTTCAGTTGTACATTGATATTATTGTCTTCATTCTATTGTATTCTCAAAGAACGTTATGTATTGTATATTGTATAAAGATTTCACAATCCACGAATAGAACTAAATACAGTCATCAAAAGTAAATTTAACTACACTATTTAACTCAGTCTACCCTGTGCAACTCATTTTGGGGTAGAATTATTGCCAGGTAAAAAATTGACCGATGAAATTAATGTTCAACCCTTTTGTATATTTTATGCAACTTGCTAGGATATCCTATTTCCACATTCTGCCTCATCCTGCAGATGTTTCATGCAGCGAACATGATAGATTCTATCTTGGTAAATCATTTCTTTCCTGATTTCTATTCGAATGGACGGGATCTCATGAAAAAGACAACCGTGGATTTCTGCTCCCTAAATCTCCTTCAAGTTTCCGTACTTTTATGCGGGTAGTGGATAAACCAAGGATTTACCCGAACTAAAGAAATTATTCAGTGATTCCTTCCAGTGAAAGTTCAAATTAGGTCAGCCTATTCTTTGGAAGAGACGAGAGAAAAATGGTGTAAAGAAAACTTTTAAATCGAGTTCTGGAGGTTTCGTTCCAAAATTATGGGGGGAAATATAATGAAAACCGATCAATATTCGATCTCACTGTCATATTTACTTCACATAACAGAATACGAAACTTGAACCGTTACTAGAAGTCCTATATTATCAAAGACAGTGCTGAATTCCTTCTGGCTTTGATGTTGCTTCGTTACTTGAACGCTGTTATTTCTTTTTTTATAATAATACTGTAATCCTCAACAAGGGCATTCCAGGAAAACTTCTTCTTTTCAGAATGGTGGGATTCTGGGATTCATATACAGGGTGTGCCACTAGTGCCGCAGCGGGCGATATACGCGTAACGGTCTCAGTTTGTCAACATTTTTTGATGCAGACTTGATATATTCCAAGAAGAGCACAACCTAAAACTATTTTCGAATATATCGGGTGGCCCACAAAAGAGGAATAGGGGGTGACTTTGTTTTTTCAAATGGGACACCCTATATTCAATCGTGTTTTTCAATTCTCTGACACTTCCTGCATGTTTTCATATACTTTTCACATATTTTTATTCAACAGTTTTCGAAATATTGTCCATTTTGACAAAAAATTATACTTGTATTATCCATTTATATTTCACGATCCCTTGCACATACCAATAGCAGCTTTATATGGATTGAAAGACAAGGCTTCAAAGTATCCTAGCCAGCTATAATGAAGCATCTCCAGCATATGGAGTGTCCACAAAAAGACTATCAACATGACGAATTTCAAATCGATTCTTCTTCATTTTCTCAAATGCAATGCATATAATTTTTTTCATATGTCTGCTTCTCACATCACTCAAAATGGCATCCCCCAAGGCTCCGTATTAAGTGCCACCCTCTTCTTGTTAGCCATTAACGACATAGGCAACGTTGTCAAAGCCCCCATTAAGTTAGTACTATATGCAGACGACCTGCTCCTGTTCTGCTCAGGTAAAAACACAAAGAGTACGTGCAAACTGATACAAAAAACTCTTAATGACATCACTGCTTGGGCTGGAAACATTGGCTTCAACTTCTCTTCATCAAAATCAAAACTCATCCGTTTTACTAGGAGACATCCAACTGTTCTACCTCACCTTACAATTAACGGTCTCCCCATAGAACTAGTTGACCACCTGAAATATCTAGGAGTGACCTTAGATCAGAGACTTACCTGGACTCAACACATCAAAAACGTCAAAGGTGAATGTATGAAAAATATGAACATCCTTCGAACCCTATCTCATCATCACTGGGGATGTGATGAAGAAATTTTGCTGAGAATCTACAGGTCGTCAATTCGGTCGAAACTAGAATATGGCAGCATCCTCTTCTCAACGTCAAGCAAAACAAATATGAAATTACTGAATGCCGTTCCCAATACTGCATTCCGCATAATCCTTGGAGCATTCCGAACCAGCCCATCTGAGAGCCTTCATGTTGAAGCACAAGAAATCCCTCTGAACCTTCGTCGACATCAAACTCTTCTCTCATATGCTTTAAAGATGTCTGCTTTGCCGAATCATCCGATACTTGAACTGATGAAAACATCAAATCGCCTCATCACGACACACCCTACGACGTTACTTCCAATTCCACAGCTTGCCCAGCAACATTTAGAATCTATTGATCTCAATGCTTTAGTTCCCATGACCTACTCAAAACATGCTCCCTGGTGCAGATACCAACCTATGCTCAATACAATTCTTCATAGATATAACAAACAGGAAACCCATGGTACAATACTGAAACAATATTTCCTCGAATTAAAAGCTAATGAGAAATTTGATCAGGAATTTTACACTGACGCATCTAAAGATGAAAATGGAATTGCATGCTCAGTCATTGACAAACTCAATAATACAGTATCCTTCAAACTTCCACCAACCTGCAGTATTCATACTGGTGAACTTTTCGCAATATACAAGTCCCTATTCAGCACCATAACGCCTGGCCAACATATAGCAATATTCACAGACTCATTGTCCTCAATTCAAGCTATATCCAACATTTACTCTAAGAACCCATTGATACTAAAGATTCAAGAACGATGCCATATACTTAAAACGAACAAAAACATCTATACGAACATAATTTGGGTACCATCTCATATAGGTATTGAGGGAAATGAAACTGCAGATCAATCAGCGAAACTGGCACGAACCTCTGATCTTCCCATCACAAACATACAGCTGTACTCTGACTTAAAGGCATCAATAAAGTTGAAATCTCTTAGAGACTGGCAAACCCAATGGAATAGCAGCAATAATAAACTTCGTGCAATCCAATCCGAAATAGATTCCCCGATAAAAATTTATCTGAAGAGGAAAGACAAAATAGTAATGAGGAGATTAAGAATTGCACACACCAGGCTGACACACAGCTACTTGATGTCATCGGAACAACATCCTATATGCGAATACTGCCCAGAACATCGATTAACTGTGGAACACTTCCTAACTCGCTGTCAACATTATGATGACATCAGACATCGACTGGACCTCAAAGAAAATTTAAGAGACATCCTCAGCTCACCCACACAAATTGAAGCAGCAATAGAATTCCTGAAAGAAAGCCAACTGTTCAATCAAATATGATCAATACATCCATAGTTTATTTCTCTTTCTGTTTATAACCATATTTTGTAAAAATTTTTGTCTTAATCTGTAATGTAAAAATAGAATATTGTACTGTGTCAATGGCCTAGTTGCCGAGACACGATAATTTCAATTAAAAAAAAAAAAAAATTTTTTTCATCATTGTAATCACCATTCATTCAACTTCATTTTTTGTCGAATACATGATATGCATATTTTTAACAGAATAGGATTTTTTTGAGTTTTTCCTCTAAATTCACATTTACTTCCGAAATCAAAAAGCAGATTTGGCTTCTCTGCGGTTGTTGAGAACTGTTGAATTTTTCTATTCAGAATCAACATCATTGCAGCTTCAAATCATATCATCATAGTTTTTACGGATTGGATGAATACTCAATACAAGGTTGTAAAAATTCAAAAAATACCAATGTGTTTGAATGTACAACCAGTTTCGTATCTTTAGGAAAAAAACAGTGCCCGCTTTATCCTAATACAACTTTCTTCGAAAAAATGGTATTCATAAGTTTCACAGGCACGCACGCAGATCTTCAAGTTGCCCAGCTTGAAATTGTTTGAAATTTTAGCTTAAGATTCGACTCTTCAAGTAGAAACATAGAGAAAATTATCAAAAATGTATTTTAAAAAATGGGTACAGAAAGCAAGTTTCTGTCTTCAGTAACTGATTTCATCACATTTTTGAATATATAGATACACCGAAACTTTCTAGTTCCTCATTTCGCTATAATATGCTAATATGAATTCAAGCTTCAATGATGCAAATTCATATCATGCATTTGACAAAAAATGAAGTGAAATGAATGCTGATTACAATTATGAAAAAAATTATTTGCATTGCATTTCGTAAAAATTAAGAAAAATCGATTTGAAATTCGTCATGTTGATAGTCTTCTTGTGGACACTCCATATGCTGAAGCTACTTTATTATAGCTGGCTAGGATACTTCGAAGTCTTGTCTTTCAATCCATATAAAGCTGTTATGGTATGTGCAAGGGTTCGTGAAATATAATTGGATAACATAAGTCGATTTCAAGCGGATAACCTGGTCCTAAGTGGTAATTACCAAAGATAACCAACTTCATTCAAGCGCTTTTGGTCGTTGTTGGTTATCATGAATTAGCCCTTCAACGTCATCGTTTGAACCGCAGATAACCGTACTTGGTAGCTGGGTTAAGATCATAGGCATATTATCCCATATTATTTTGATAAGTCTATTGTTAAGATTATGGTTATAAGAAGTGAGGTTAAATAGTATTGATTTTCGCGCGATTCCTAAAGGGCTATAGTTATATATAGTTATAGTGAAAAGGGGTTACAGTCCACTGCGACCTTAAGGTCTATTGTGCCCCCTGACAGAGCTGTCATCATCGCGCCTCCTACAGCTCGCCCTCCAGTTCCAAAAGGGCTATAACCAAGGGCAGGACCAGAGATAACCGCGGTTATCACGCTTGAAATAGCCTCTACAAGTATAATTTTTTGGTCAAAATGGCCAATATTTCGGAAACTGTTGAATAAAAATATGTGAAAAGTATACGAAAGCATGCAGGAAGTTTCAGAGAATTGAAGAACATTACTGAACATAGGATGTCCCATTTGAGAAATCATAGTCACCCACTATTCCTCTTTTGTGGGCCACCCGATATATTCGAAAATATTTTCAAGTTGTGCTATTCTTGGAGTATATCAAGTCTGCAACAAAAAATTTTGCCAAACTCAGACCGTTGCTACAATTCTCCAAAAATCAAGTTGCTTACAATTTTCAAATTAATCCTATTTCATTATTCAAAATATGAATATCCTATATACAGGGTGTTCATGAACGCGAAAAAATTTAGGAGGTAATTGTTCGTATGGAATTAAGAATATGTATTAAGGTGGTGACTTATATTGAGTTTTTATTTATTTTTTCTCGTCAGCTATTAGTTTTGGGAAAAATGTTTGAAAAAAAAAACATTGTTTCAAATAAAACAAGGATTTCAAGTTATAATTCTATTTCATGAAACTTCATCTCGAAAAAAAGGTTTTGTTATGAAATAACGAAAGGGTTGCTCATTTCAACTCCGTGTAATGTAGCAGGAATATTGAAAAAAGACCTGCGATTAGTTATTTGCGAGTCTACGAAAATTACAGTATTTCAAGATTTAATTACATCAATTTTAGAAAAAGTAAATTCAGTCACCACTTTTTAAGGGTGATATCTCGGAAAGCAGTGTTATAGAAAAGACCCATCTTAATTTCATTCGAGCAATCACATCCTGAATTTAGAAATACCCTGTGTATTGATAATTCTCTGAAGTCCAGTTTAGGTAGGTACGTCCTTCTCTGCATTGAAAACCTGCAGAACTCAGGATTAAGTGGTCACGGTTCAATTGGATAATAAAACTGTTCCCCCGGAATGAAGTTTCGTAGTCTTTGATATAGGAACAAAAGGACAGAAAAGGTCATCCCTTCGAGGGTATTTGAATGGGTGCGTTAATTTAGTTGATTCACTTAATGGATCTAATTCGCGAATGGATATACAGGGCGAGGAACTTCACATTCTCCTATCCCGAATTGAGGCTACTTAGGTATCAAATGATCATTGAAAAGTGGCTTCTTTTTTTCATAAGTTTTATACACGGTGATTTTTTATGAAAACCGGAAACATTTGCATGCGTCATAACATTTGAACGGTTATCTAGAATCAATTGACATTTTCAGAAAATGTTGTCTTGAGGTACTTGCAGAAACCAACTTGTTCACGATTCTGAAAATCCAGGTCCACCTCTAAATATTTTGGGTCTTTTTGCCTTCTGCAAAATTTCCCTGTTCATGGAAAATCGTTAAAACGCACCGACGGATAATCGCGATTTTAGCCGGTCGCTCGTAACAATAGAACTAGTTGGGTGAGATCTAATATAATCCAAGCAATTGATATGATATGAAATTTTCAGGTAAAGAATTATTGACAAAAAATTTCCAATATTTCTGTGACTATTCCACTCATTTCAAAAACTGACCAATCACTGTCCAAAGACAGCTCGTATTATCGCGATAATCCCAACTGTCTCTGTATTATGATCAGTCTGACAACTTCGGTATTTTCAACGATTGAACTACAGAATAATCTGTGATTGAACTATGGATACGAACGGTTTGACAACTAAAAAATATAAATTGTAGACGTCAACATGAGTTTTTCCTTGCTTTTCTCTAATATGGAGTTTCTGACCTTTTATTCTGTTCGTAAAATAGTCTTATAAAATTTCACTCTAGGTTGAATTTACCTCATAAGTCTATCTTTCGTTTCCAAACTCAAATGAGTTGCTCCAAGGAAACACCAGTCGTCCTCCGGACTCGTGATGTTTCCAAACAACTCATTTTCGTTTGAAAATAAATCGATAGACTTATCACGGAAATTAAATCTCTTGTGATATTACTACTGACTATTCCACTCCTGGAATTCCGAGCAACAATTTTTCATATTACAATCGAGACATTTTGCCGGCAAAATTACATCTCTAGTGGTATCACATATGACTATTCCACTCTTTCCATTTTTAGTGAGGAAGTTTCCTTAGCAACGATCGTTCGAACTCGACAAAACTTTCAAACCGGCAAAACCTACAAGTTGGTTTTTCAGCGATAAAATTTTTGACATTTCTGCAATTCATAGATAGCTTCGGAAATGAATATCATAGAGAAAACAAACAACGTTTAGTTAATCTATGAATTCTAATTTGCCAAATAGCGCAATCCGTGTCAAATGTGACCATATTACTTAATGTTAGACATTTTCTCGTGAAATAGTCATGCCGAATTCCACTCCAGCTGAAATTTAAGCAGGTAAAATTTTTCTCTTGTAATATTCAAGTTTGTTGCTTTTCGGAAATTTAGCTCATGACATCTCTAGTGGTATTACATATGATAATATTTCCGTGATAAACGACGATAGTAACTGTAGACATTTTTTTGGCAACTTCCAATTAACTGCCCAATACGCCTAGTAGGCATCCCACGGATCAAGTAATTACTGCAATTTTCAGGAATATCGTTCCATTCCGCCCGAAGGGTTAGGCTCAATTCCTGAAAGATGGGTTTTGGCGATTGGAAAATGCTCTCCCTAAGTAATCCCATATGTGCTCAATCGGTTTAATGTCCGGTGAGTTTGCAGGCCAGTTCATTCTCTGGATATTGTTCTATTGAAGAATATTTTGAACCCTTCGTGTGCGGTGTGGTGAGGTGTTATCATCCTGATAAATGCAATTACCCCCAAATTCGTTGCGCAGAGTATCAATGATTGGTTCAATGAAGTTTATGGCTTCAGCCATTGTTGGTTGAACGATAACAAGAGGAGTACGGCGACCTAATATTATACCCTCCAGCACATTATGGATCCGCCTTGAAAGGGCACAACTTCCCTGAACCTCTCTAAATCCTTTTCGTCGACTATCACTTATTAACTTTGATATTTTTAATGACCTTTGTAATGATGCGTATTGGTAATAAGAGGGTTCTTTTTGGTCTGGATTAAAGAGTCTCAATTAGACAAAATGCCGACGTTTCGATTTATTTCAAATCATCTTCAGGGCTCTACAACGAATGATACATATAAATAACACAGAAAATTTTGAAATCCGATAGAATAAACAAGTTGGCTACATAAAATATGAACCAGGAAACACACAACAAAAAATTATATAACAGATATTGTACATAAACGATATTAATTTATGAAGCAACAAATACGATGGTAATTAAACAAAAAAAAAGAACTCCATATATATTATGAAGAACTTCTCCGAAAAAAACAATGAGAGCTACTCACATTGCCAGTTGGTCTCTATTGTCATCTCTAGAAATAAAAATACTGAGGATGGACCGATAACGGATATCATTCGGAAGGATAACGCTTGTGTACTGAAATATGTGGAATGTGGGTGAATTGGCAGTTTGATATCAGTAACCTGTTCATCCGATATCAAGAAAGAAAAAACGAATAATATGTGAATTCCGAAAACCAAGATCAATGTAAGTAGTTAGATGTTAAATTTCGTATTCTTTGTATGAGATTAAAATAGGCAGTATTTAAGTTGTCAACATCACTTCTTTTGTTGACTGAATTCATGTCCTTCTTAATTTCTATCATTTCGCAAAATAATCTTTTCCTTAAGTTGGTTTGAGTGTCTAAGATAGTGACACCTTCGAAATTGAATGAGTGTAACTCATTGAAAGCATGTTCAGCCAATGCTATGTTATTGTCCTTGGATCTAGTAGGATTGTGTATATTAACGCAGTCTCTTTTGTGTTCGGTTATTCGTGTTTTGAGATACCTATTAGTCTGACCTATGTATACCTTGCTGCATTCACTGCAAGGTATTCTATATATGATATTAGATCTTGATTCTAAAGCTGTTTTCGATTTTAATTGAGAATAGAAACATCTAACAGTGTTGGACGGTTTGTAGGCTATTTCAACAGTTTCATCTCTTAGGAGTTGTCCCACTCTCTCAGATAGCCCTTTAATATATGGAAGTTTGAAAAATCTCTTACCTGTAGTGTGTAATACAAGATGTGTGGTATCATTTTTATTCAGAATTCTCCTGACCAGCGAAACAGGGTAATTGTTTTTAATCAAGAACCTCTCAATTCTGTCAAAATTACAAGCGTGAAACTCAGCGTTAGATAAACGAGAAGACCTAAATTTAAGATTTTCAATGAGATTCACTTTATGAGAATAAGGATGTTGAGAATTGAAATTCAAAAATCTTCCAGAGAAAGTCGGTTTGTGATACCAATTAGTCTTCAATCGGCCTGATGATCTTATGACACGTACATCTAGAAAGGGCAATTCATTGTTTCTCTCTGTCTCTGAAGTAAATTGCAAGCGTTGATGAAACGAATTGAAGGTGTTTAAAGTGATATCGATACTGTTTGCCGGTATTGAGGTGAAAATATCGTCAACATATCTCTTCAAAACTGGAACTTCGAAAGGCAACCGTGATAAAGCGAAATTCTGTAATTCTGACATTACTATATCCGAAACAATAGGTGCCAAACAATTGCCCATGACCAGCCCAAAAATCTGGCAAAAGTACTGATCATTAAAAAATAAAATAACCGTTAGTAACACAAAACTCAAACAATCGGATGAATTCTTCCACGGTCAGACGAGTATGTGGTTCCACCCTGGTCCAGTATTTTCTGATAAGATCGATCGCAAGTTCAATCGGTACGTTGGTGAATAATGAACTAACGTCTAAAGAGATCAAAATAAAATCATCTGGAATGTTGATATTGGTCAGATCTTCGACAAATTGAAAAGAGTCTTTAACGTATCTTTCATCCTTTTCAAATATATTCACTAAGAGTTCAGCTAAATACTTGCTCAGATTATAGAGGGGGGATCCCAAAAAGCTTATTATTGGTCGTAGGGGATAGTCGATTTTGTGAATTTTCGGCAAGAAGTAAAGTTTGGGACAAGTGCCATTATTACATTTTAAAAATTTGAGAGTAACATCATCAATTCGCCCTTGCCTATGTAAACCAGACACTAACTTGTTAAGTTTGTTCTGTATGTTAGTGGTTGGGTCTTTTGTTAATTTCTTGTACGTATTTTGTTCATTGAGTAAGGTAAGGGCTTATTAAACCCAGTCATGACTTGTCCGAAAAAAGTACGTTCCGTAATTGTGGTAAAAGCCAGTCCTGGTGGTGTTCTGCCCATTACTGACGAGTAGCTTTATGTCTAGGTGATAACCGAGGTACTCTTAAAGGTCTCGCCTTTAAATTTGAGAAATGCAACAGTTTTCTTTCGGTACTGGTTGAGACTACCCGTCTAAAGGTTCTCAAAGAATGACTTCGAATGGCTGTTACAGATACCGTTCGATTTGAGTAAAATTTGCGATATAATGATCTTCCATTGCAGATGTTACTCTGGGTCGACCAGGCACCCATCTTCGGACAACGCTGCCGGTTTCCAAAAAAAGGCCACTATGCGCCTTACTGAAGTCCGTGGAATATTCAAACGTTGCACAATCTGGTGGTTCGACAAAGCTTCTTGATTTAGGGCTCCTATTCTTGCCCGGTCAAACTGAGAAATTGGAGGTGCCGGCATTTTTCTCGGAATATTCTCAATATTACAACTCTCGTTATTCACTGAAAACTGATTAACTTCGAATACACTTATTCTCGCGAACAAGTATTTTTGCTGGTTTATTGTTTTCATTCAAGTGATAGGATAATGAAGAATTAGGTATTCTGTGATTAAACCCACAAAAAATTCATGATTCAACAAGTTGGGAGTTGATAGGGGGACCGCCAATACTTTTGACGATGTGTGTACTTGCAACTTCAAATCAGTGTTTTTTTTTATTCACAATTCGGCAAGAATAAAATTGCTCAATCATTTGAGATTGCAATGAACTTTCAATACTAGAGATTGAATAATCTACTACAAACTATCGATGAATATTCGTTTAGCCCTCCTGAATCTAGAATATCCAATAAAGAGTCGGAAAGTTGGAATTGCGGTTGAGAACTCTGTTGATCAATAATTCGAACGATGTCCTTCCCTTGCAATTTTCACAACCGAAATGCACTTAACTCTGACTGGTTGACATGAACATAATCATACTTGAAATCCATTTCTTGAACAACTGTATAACATAGACGTAGATTCATGGAAAATCGCAGTACCTATTAATTATTCCGACATTCTGGAAAATAATAAGGTTTTCCAACAATCTTTCAAAACATTTCTTCAACATAAAATGAGAACATTTCACATTTATTGCAATCAATTGGCTTTTAGAAGTGACTGAGGTCTTTTCTGACATCTAATAATAATGCATGCAGATTTTGAGCTGAATCGTAGTGTTGTTTTCTTATGTATACTCCATTCACTTTTATAAAGTATCCGGCTTGGCCAAGATTCGGGTTTATCAAGATTTTTTTACTTAAAACTGGCGCAGAATGGCACTCGTGGAACATCAGCAATGTGAAAATAATTCTCAGAGACGTTGCCAATGCTGATTTCCATTTACTCTTTCTTAACATTGTGAATGGTAATTGGAAATTAACAGGGACTAGGACACCCAACGAAAAGAACTCTCTCAATCAATTTATTTCCAATTTCTAATTTTTATAAGGACGTGAAAATATCTGAAATTTGTGAATGGTTTAGTTCTTTTAGGGCTTGACTGTGACACAGGTTTCCTAGTACTTGAACCTTTTCATTTTGGGGTATATGTCTTCTGTCGGCTTATTTCTTGAGAATTTCGAAAAGTGGGAAATTCAATAGGTCCGTCTGTGCGTTTAGAAGTTTTTCTGTCGGATTATTCGAGTATTTTTTTTCTCTTATTCTGCTCATTATTTTTCAGTAAAATTTCAACACTCGATTCTTGATTTTCGTATAGGAAAATAGCATGACTGAATCTTCCAACCATGTTTATATAAGTGAAATATTTCCAATATTTACATAATATTTCTCGTATTCATTATTTTCCCAAAGTATATAATCTTTTTGATAAATACGTAATTACTACGACCTCTGTGTAGAGAGGACAACGTTGTCTAGATATCTGATAGGAAATTGACTATTACATAATAATCTCAAAATATACAAAGTGAAATGTATCAGAATGTCATGGCCAACCGCGATACTTTATAAAAGTGAATGGGGCATCTATACGTTTCTGCAGCTTGGAGTATTTTAATAGAATTTCATCTACTTCAATGCCAGACAGGAGAGTTTATGAATACTAATAGAAATGACAAGAAGCCTGGATGAAAACATTCAAGAGAAAAGACAAACTACGGCTGAGTTTTCTGCAAATCTGCAGATCTACACTGCGCAAAAAAATTAACGCACATTATGGAAATCTCAAATTTGTTCTACAACTGCAGGTGTTCTCAATGATAATTATTTTTATCAGAATTATGCATGCATATGTTATCCACTTTCAACGTTTTTCTTCAATACAGATGTTTTCTCCCAGCAGGAATAAAAAAGATGATATTATCAGATTTTGAATGTTTTGAATCAATTCTAGTGATCAATAGTTTTTCTTTCGTTTGATTTTCCACACTCGATCGCTATGCAACGCGAAACACGCAATTTGACCCAAGAGGAATGTGCCCAAGCGGTAGTTTTGCGAGAAGAAGGGTGGACATACACAAGAATTGCAGAAAGGTTTGGAGTTTCCCATACAAGTGTGTCCAGAATGTTGCAGCGATTCAGGGAGACAGGTATGAATGTCCGAAGACCAGGACAGGGTAGACCAAGGGTAACAACTGCCATTCAAGAACGTTACTTGAGAGTTTCTTCGTTGAGACAACGGTTTGCAACCGCTCGCCTCCTTCAAAATCAGCTTGAGCAAACTCATGAGGTGCAAATTAGCACTCAGACAATGAGAAATCGCCTCAGAGAATATGATTTAAGGCCTCGTGTCGCGGCAAGAGGCCCAGCTCTTACCCCAGCCCATCGAAGGGCGCGTTTGGATTTTGCGAGAGAGCATATCCATTGGGAAGAGGCCCATTGGGAAAGAGTTCTCTTCACAGATGAGTCTAGATTCTGCCTCTACCATTGTGATCGACGTTCCCTTGTATATACAGACGTCCACATGAAAGATATGCTCAGTGTAATTTCCTGAATACTACTGGTTTCGGGGGAGGATCGATTATGGTATGGGGTGGAATATCTTTGACTGCTCGCACAGACCTAGTGGTCGTTGATAATGGAGCTATGAATGCTGATAAGTATATAAGGAACATTCTTGAAGAGCATGTAGTGCCATTTGCCTCATAAATTGGTGAAAATTTCATTTTTATGGACGATAATGCCAGACCCCATCGTTCGCGCATCGTTCAGAAGTACCTTGAAGAGTTTGAAGTCTCTCGAATGGAATGGCCAGCAAGAAGTCCAGATCTCAATCCGATTGAGCAGGTTTGGGACAACCTCAATAGAAGGCTGAGAAGTTCAGAAAATCATCCAGCTACTCTTAATGACTTAGGAATCCAACTCGGAGAAATCTGGGAAGGATTAGATAAGAACATTTTAAGATCACTCATTTTGAGTATGAACCGTCGTTGCCGAGCTGTAATTAACGCAAAGGGTGGAAACACTTATCAGCATTTCAGTGTTTTGAAAATTGTTCATTTCTCTTCTTTCACATAAGATTCGGTGAAATCCTGAATTTTTCTTCCATTTAATGTGTCTTGTTTCGTTCAAAACCTTCCCGAGAGAACATAAAAAATAAGTTATTAAGTCAATGTAGAGTTAACTTTCATTAAAATTGAGATTTTCAGAATGTGCGTTGATTTTTTTGCGTAGTGTATTTCACTCTGGTGAAATAAATATTTCGATTACCTATAAAACATTTCAATGAATATGTCATTGAATGATCACTTAGCTTCAACAGGAGAACTGAAATATTTTGTTAGGTATGTTTTCTTGTTCATATAATTTGTCAGTGATTAGGGAGAATCAGCTTCATTGAGTTATGAAACCCCAAAGTAATGAGAACAATCTTCTAATGTGATTCAATGCAAAATTCTGCAACAGGTGATTGCAATAGGTAATTTTTCACTAATATAACGGAACCATGTAAGTTATTTCTAGGAGGGTATTTGTTGTTATTTACGGCATGATTTATTTGGCAAATAATGAGTTTTAATTTTTATCGACAATAACACCATAAACTCTCTGGCGGATTCGAACGAGAAGGCATATGGTGGCCACAACCCTGCCCCCCTTCGATGTGGACAATAAACCCTTGGTGGTTGTTCAACCAATTCCTAATATTAGAATTTCAGACAAATTATTTCTTTATTCTCTAATAAAGATCCGACTTTTCAAACTGCAAACATTCGGAACGCTCCGAAGTCATCTTTTATGTATACTCCCCAAACATTGGAAATGCAATAAATACATTGCAAAAAATGAGCTGCAGTTACTCGCTGCTAAATAACGGATGTCGGTGTCTGGAGGCTGGAAGATAATTATCATATTGCACCTTTTGGAAAAGTTACTGTAACTTTTTCCTCGTCAACTCAATTTTCCTAAAATACTTTTTGTTCGTATGGGATTCCATGGTATCAGTAGTTTTTTCAAAACCTTGTATTCAATTACTAATTACTAATACTGCTATTCTAATGACAACATTGAAGAAATAAAACTTGTACTTGAAATAAATAAAACTGAAATAGTACTTACTTCAATACTAGTAATATTATTTGAGGAATGTTGAACATATGTTGAACATACGGTGAAACCGTGAGCCAACACTGCTGAATGATTCTACCTACCACTGTTTTTCATATCGAAGAGATATACACAAAATATTCCCTATAAATTGCACCCCATGTTTTGAACAGAATCTCGATATGGAAATACTTTCGAATCATACAGATTTTCTTTTTTGTTTAGCTTTGAATAGGGATCTGATTGTCAAAAGTCGCTGGCTCTACTTTGTGTACAATGCCTGCAATTATAAAGAAAGTCTTTCACATTCTCGAGACTCTTCCCTTTGCAATTATTCGTTCTTTCATGCATACTTCCTTATTTTGCCAAGCGTGAACTGGGATTGAAACACGATGACTTGTGTAGTTTCTGTAAACCGCATAATTACTATACTGGTATACTACTCATCAAAGAGAATATTTTTTTCGTTCTTCACACTTCTGACTTAGTTTGCGATAATGGTCGATCAATATGGCAATTCGATAAATAACTATTCGAGGCAAGCAATGACTTGGATGCCGGAGCGTTTGAACGTTTGAGGATTTCCCAGCAGAATCGGGCAACAGGCTGAGTCATGATAGTCATCAGAAAAATATAAAAATCTGAGTGGTGCACTCAAATTATTTTGCATTTTTTTAATCGAGAAAATACACACCTTGTGATGATTTTTGGAGTCATGTTATCACCAATCTTTCCTTTTTTCATATTTTATTTTCTACATGTTATCCTGAATAGAACTCCTTTAACCTGTAACCTTTAATTCTGAGCTATCTCTTCCAGCTTGGTAGATAATGTCGCTGTTTGTCGAAAAAAGTTTGAAGATTAATACACTACTGGAAAAAATTAAAGGATCAAAAAAAATTCCAAATCTTTCGGCAATTTTCAACATGCCGTAACTTTGAGAGGAATGGTCGTACAAGGAATTCAAAAAGAGGAAATTGTAGCTCCAGGTGTCTAGTTTTTGGATTAGAACTTCAAAATTTTAAGTTTCAGTGGTTTTCGAGTAATGATAGAAAAATCAGCAACAAAAAAATTCTAAAAATTTTACCACTTTTTTTTCTTGTCTACGAGCGTGGTAATTTCATTTTTGCATAATCGTTATAATGATGGGATACTTTGTTAATTCAGCTTTAATTTATTTTTTTATTGACCCCAATACGTCCACTTCTCGCCGAGATATCGGTCTTCAAATGGAAAAGGATCCATTTGTCTTTGATTATCGATTTCTCAGCAACCAATGATCGCACAGAAAATTGAAGGGGGGTTTCAAGACCTTAAATGAACTCCCATTAATGAACAACCATTGCTTACTCGAAGAATTTTTTTTTTCTTAATGTCGCATCAATATGAAAATTTAACAAAAAAAGGGCTTTTGGTGGTTTCTTGGAAAATCTACCGCTGGATCGAAAATGTTGAGGAAACCAATAATGTTAAGTGTTACTTTCACAGTTCAATATGTTGATAAAAACCTTACGAAGAGCCAACTCAATTCAGCGAGCCGTTTTTTTGTTTGACTCGATTGAATTTTTGAAAAAAAATAAGGATCACGTTTTTTGCTCTGAGAAGCTCGTAATCTTTAAAAAAGGCAAAAAAGAATTTTTTCGAGCTTTTTCCACATTTTAATTGCAGGTAGTTCATAAATTTCAAAAAAAGAAAAATAAAAAAAACAACAAATCACATTTTTATTAATTTAATAACGGGTATTGCCACCCGAGTTGCCACCCCTGTTTTAATAACGGCTCTCAAACGTTCAGCCATGTTAATGCAGGCGGTAATTTGAGGCTGTGGAATGGTATTCCAAATCTTAAGACCAATTGTTCTGCCGAGGAGTGAAAATCGGAGGTCGTTCGTATTGATGCAAGACAACGCACGTCCACACACGGCGAATCTTACCAGGCGATTCTTTGAGCAACATGAGATAATATTGTTACGACACCCAGCAATGAGTCCAGACCTTAACCCCATAGAGCATGTATGGGATATAATGGGCCGTCGGTTGCGCAGAGAGTATCCAAATTTGCAGAACATAACCGCCTTGGAGCTTGCGCTTCAGCAAATTTGGAATACCATTCTACAGCCTCAAATTACCGCCTGCATTAAAATGGCTGAACGTTTGAGAGCCGTTATTGAAAACAGGGGTGGCAATACCCGTTATTAAATTAATAAAAATACATGAGAATAGTTTAACGTCTGTAAATATAAATATTCAATTGTCTGCATGCCGTTATTTCTTTCCTTAATTAATAAAAATGTTATTTGTTGTTTTTTTTATTTTTCTTTTTTTGAAATTTATGAACTATCTGCAATTGAAAATGTGGAAAAAGCTCGAGAAAATTCTTTTTTGCCTTTTTTAAAGATTACGAGTTTCTCAGAGCAAAAAACGTGATCCTTTTTTTTTTCAAAAATTCAAGCGAGTCAAACAAAAAAACGGCTCGCTGAATTGAGTTGGCTCTTCGTAAGGTTTTTATCAACATATTGAACTGTGAAAGTAACACTTAACATTATTGGTTTCCTCAACATTTTCGATCCAGCGGTAGATTTTCCAAGAAACCACAAAAAGCCCTTTTTTTGTTAAATTTTCATATTGATGCGACATTTAGAAAAAAAAATTTCTATGAATAAGCCATGGCTGTTCATTAATGGGAGTTCATTTAAGGTCTTGAAACCCCCCTTCAATTTTCTGTGCGATCATTGGTTGCTGAGAAATCGATAATCAAAGACAAATGGATCCTTTTCCATTTGAAGACCGATATCTCGGCGAGAAGTGGATGTATTGAGGTCAATAAAAAAATAAATTAAAGCTGAATTAACAGAGTATCCCATCATTATAACGATTATGCAAAAATAAAATTACCACGCTCGTAGACAAGAAAAAAAAAAGTGGTAAAATTTTGAGAAATTTTTTGTTGCTGATTTTCCTATCATTACTCGAAAACCACTGAAACTTAAAATTTTTGAAGTTCTAATCCAAAAACTAGACACTTGGAGCTACAATTTCCTTTTTTTGAATTCCTTGTACGACCATTCCTCTCAAAGTTACGGCATGTTGAAATTTGCCGAAAAATTTGGAATTTTTTTTTTATCCTTCAATTTTTTCCAGTAGTGTATCTTGTTCAGCTTATCTCACTGTACTGAGAAAGAAATGGAGGTACTGTATCAGTTGGGCGAATGACTTTGAAAGTTAGCATTCATTAATGTTTAAAAATTGTATAAAACTGCTTCATTCTCATATTGGGCAAGAAATGTGGTTCCGTTTGATGGTTAGATTCAATAAACTCACAAAAGATGTTCAAACCGCACACCTTCAGCCGAATTCTTAAACAAGCCTCATTCTTAAGAAACTTTTTTGAAGACAAGCTTTTATAATAACAAGACTCATCCGCCATTTTGAAGACGTCATCTTGAATTTCTAGAATCCGAAGAATAGTAATTTCCGACATAGAAATCACCCAGATACTAATTTTGAATGGAATCGGATCATAATTACAAAACTCGTCCGCCATATTGTAGCCGCCATCTGGAATTATCAAATTTTGACATAAGAATCATCTTTGGCGATCCCAAAAACCCCTAGATAGTAGTTTCGAATGGAATCGGATCATAATTACTAAACTCATCCGCCATTTTGGAGCAGCCATTTCCTCTTTTTCTGTAACAAATATTTCATGATGCATTGTCACCAGAATTATGTACACCTGCCAAATTTCACATCAATCGGACGATTAGAAGCACGGCCATCTAAAGACTAAAGGGCCCGGCTGTTGCGACGTGCGGCAACAATGTACTGGGGTATTGTCACCCGGACGTAAACAAGCGTCTAGTGGCGTTTTTGTAGCATCCGCGCTTAGTTTAGTGTTCATTCCGGTCATTTTTGTGAAAAAATAAGTGAATTATTGTTACATATTGCGATTGTTCGAGTGCTGTGTACAGTGAAAGTGTTTGTGATATTGGTGTTGGTGAATTCTTCTTGGAATACCAGAGAATGATTGGTCTTTTTGTAAGTCTGATATCTAACCTATAAATTCAACTTGGACTTGAGATCATCTGCTTCGAAAAATGGTCAAAACGTGTTGTATTCCATCCTGTAGAGTGTAGAAGTAATTATGCGTCTACAAAAAATTAAGGATATTTTAGTTGTTTTAGTTTTCCGAAAGATGAACAGCGTAAGCTTTTATGGTTGAGGGCCATACCGCGAAATTTCATTCCAACTAATAATAGTTTTGTTTGCGAGAAACATTTTGATTCCGAAGATATAATAAAATTCGATAAACATTTGCAAGCAGATGGAACCATCAAATTACTCTCTTCAAGATTCCCGAAATTGAAAGAAGACGCTATCCCAAATTTACCCTCATACCTCTCGAAACAAAATCAAATGAAAAGGACCGATCCTCAGTGTAGAAGGGAAGCAATTTTTAATAGAAATAATAATGAAGTAGAAGCTTTTTTGAGTTCTGATTTGATTAAAGATTTCAAAGACTTACTTGAAAATTATTCGGCCAAAATTGATATAGGTACCTATCTGGATGGGAAATTAAAACATGCGATAACGCCGAGGATAACGCAATTTATTTTTATATTCTGAATTTTGAAAAATCATTAATTTCTTTAGAGATTAATGAAAGTCTCCAGATTAAAATATTTCATAATGATGTTCAAACTTCCGCTAATGACTTAAAATGGATACTTCTGATTTGATTCTCAGCCGATGGTCTCAAGTTACGAATTTGCTTTTCCGTTATAAAAATGTTTCTAATGAAAATGAAAGTAAATCTACATCAGATTTATTGAGAGATTCCTTGACTTCATTAGAAGCATTTTTATCGGATAAGAATAATTTGGCGAGAGATGGCCCTACACCTCCCCGTGGTTCTTGCTGGACAATAAATTGAATAAAACATCAGCCAATTCGCTATAATTTCAATTTTGTTTTTCATTTATATTCAATTTATTGACTGAGTAGGGCATACATCCACCCTTTTTTCAGATATTCATCGGAAAACACATTTATCAACATCAGGAAATGAAATAATACGTTCGAAATATCGTATCTCTCACGCTAAGCATCGTAAGCAGTATACCTCCCTACATTGGTGTTTTGCGGCGTTGCCGCTCAAGGCGCCCGGCCATGTCTTCAGAAGGCCGTGTTAGAAGTGTGTCATATTTAACTTGCCAGATTTGATTACAGACAGAGAGACAGACAAACAGACATATACCGGGTCAGGTGAAACTAAATGAAAGCTTGTAAAAAGATAGGAATATCAGAAGCGCGAATCTTCACCTATTGACGAATTCAACTTCATACTTCCCTACTTCTCTCCCGAACCTCAGTTACATTTTCAATTCGCTTCAAATAATCTTTTTCTATCACTGCTCCTCAGTAGAAAAATCTAAGGGATTCAAATCAGGCGAGTAGGCTGGTAACGAGATTATACCAGATCGCTCTATCTATATGCCTGTGTTCATGCGAGTATTGTCAAAGATTTTCATTATATTGTTGAATTATATTTTGAAAACGTTAGGTTATGTATGTATATTCTCAAAACGGCATGGCCCCAGCCAACAAAGCCCCTGATATGAGGACAGCCGACGCCGAGATATGGGCTCAGCAACTATAGGCTATATACCCAGGCTAAGTATATTAAAAAATAACTTTGATGCTGGGTCCCAGGGGCGTCAGGAGTCTTGGAAGTCCAATCCCAGCACCAGTTTCAAACAATAATAATCTTTGTCGTTGAAAAATACAGAAAACACTTGTTACTATAACAATTTACAAACACAATCACTATATTTTTAATGCTTTCAAATTATTTCATGTGATTTAAACAGATTGGGAGTTCCAAACCAGGACGCGAGGAAATGTACCTAGTGATCTCGCCGTAACAACCATTTTGGAACTCCAATGTTAGGTTATATTCATTCCCATGTCAGATATGCACGCAACGTTGTCGTTTCTACATAAAAATCGTAGTAATTAATATTTATCAAAATGTTTATTTACTTCGGGAAAATAATGAATTCGATAAAATATTATGTGAATTCAATAATTTCAAAGAACTGGCGAATGATGAATAAACTTTTTTTCTGTTAATAGTGGAAATGTTTTACGTATATAAAAACGGTTGAAAGATTTTGTTATGCTATTTTCATTTACGGAAATCAAGAAACGAGTGTTGAAATTTTACCGAAAAATAATGGAAAGAATAGTCGGTTCACCCGAAAAAAGAATAAAAGTTCTCGAATAGAAGAATAAAAAAACTCCTTAATGAACAGACGGACCTATGGAATTCACCAATTTTCGAAATTCTCAAGAAATAAGCCTATAGAAGATATTTAAATATCTTTTTGCTCAACTTGAAATACTCCAGTATGGAAATATGGTGGTACTACGAAACCTGTGTCACAGTTAAACCTTGAAAGAACTAACTCCATTTACAAAGTTAGAAAAGAATACATAGAGAGTAGCCTTTCAGGAGTGCCAACCTGCGTCCGTTTCAAGTGAAAGTACTTTATAAACCTAAATCATGGCCAATCGGTATACTTTATGAAAGTGAATGGAGTATATGTCGAAAATAGTTGAAAGTTAGTTGTCAAATAAAATTGAAGACAAAAAAAGAAATTGTATTATTTGAGATCAAGAGAATTGGTAATAAATTGATCTTGCCACAACATTTGTTGGTCGGATTCATTTGGATATGCTCTAACTCAGAGCTGGGCAGCCGTCTTGTTGAAAGCATATTGTCCATATTTCTGTGGCACGTCTTCACAGTAGCGTAACGAATTTTGACCGGGCCCCCCCGCAAAAGTTTTAGGGACCCCTCTTAGTTAGATGCCTGGGCCTCCCCGCACCACGGGGTCTGCGGGGGTGTACGTTACACCACTGTTGGCGATGAATGTACAACTTACCAGTTCTTTAATTCTCCATTCTTCTATTTCTCAAAAAAAAGAGGTCAAGACAGCATGAGTCTTCTTCATATGATAGTTTCGGAACTTTGTTTCAAGTGCATCGATTTTTGGCCTCCCTGTACCTACCAATATGAGAGCTAAAAAACAGAATCTATTTAAATTTGGTGAATGGTTTTGTGAAAAATCAGAAAAAATTTCAGCCGTTGAGACCTCTGGCAACTCATAAGGTTCTATGATCAAAATTCCAGTCGACTTCTGGGACAAATAATTTCAATTTAATCCTTCACAAAATGCAAATTTGTTCCTCGAACCCATATTTCTTCGGTTCCATTGAAAGATCAAAATAGAAACGCTTGCAGAAGGGTTTTCACAGGATTCCATCCAATTCTGCATCAGTTCATTGAGACGTTACCAGAGATAAGCTTTCGAACGGAGATATTTCAACATTCTTTTTTCGAACGACACTAGGATTGTTTATGTATCCTCTTCTTTCATTTGTCGTTTGAAAAATGGAACCCTTTATGTTTGTATGGGCGTTGGAATGGTTCGACTGTTTCAGATCGATGAAAGGTGTTTATTTCGAGGGGATAGCGGATCTTTTTGAACTTCTTCATACTGTCTTCTCGAGTAGAATATGAATTATGGATGAAAAACTATAGGAAAGCAGCATGAGGGTTGTACTGACACATTGAAAAGTTCGAAATACTCCGAAGATTAAATAGATTCTGTTTTTTAGCTCTCATATTGGTAGGTACAGGGAGGCCAAAAATCGATGCACTTGAAACAAAGTTCCGAAACTATCATATGAAGAAGACTCATGCTGTCTTGACCTCTTTTTTTTTGAGAAATAGAAGAATGGAGAATTAAAGAACTGGTAAGTTGTACATTCATCGCCAACTTCCGTGTTATTGAACAATTGAATCAAAAACTCTGAGAATATAACTTTTCATTGAATATATCCTTTGAAAAAAAGGCCTATCCACCATATTTATTTCATTTGCCTTCTGGAAGTTGAATAATTTTGTTATTTCACAACGCGAATGTGACAACGCCAGTTCACGAAAATATCAGCTGAACATCTGTTATGTATTAATAGACAATGAATGGCCCGCAAATGGCGAGGAGTGAGAGAGATAACAGCTTTTATGGGTAAAAAATGGGTTGGTTGTATTCAGTTTTGATATCAGATGTCTCTGCCAACTCGCATGGAATGCAAATTAATTTAGGCCATTCATCATTTAGGTTCATCGAGTTAAATGACCATTCGATTGTGTCTGTGAAGCTGCGAATGAGGGAAATATTAATTGATTGTACGCATACAATGAATTTCAGAAGTCATAGTGTCTATGTTTATATCATGATGGATTTTGAAAACGAACTTGATAATGTACGACCAAATATTTAGAAAAAAGACCAAAGACCCAAGACTGCAGGCGAAATATCGACACGGAGGAGCCATTTCATTTCGACAAATAACTTCCCGAGGCTGTTTCAATAAGAACGCAAGTTTTTAATTATGCGCCTTGTTTGACAGTCATAATGTCACATGATTATGACGTGACAGATTGAAAGTTGACAAATGGGAGTTTGTAAACCAGAAGCATTACACGGTAGAACAACGCGTTCGGATTGTCTGAAATTATTATCCCAGTGGTAAAGCTATTGGTAAAGTGCAACCGCTGTTCGATCGAAATGATATGCCTAATTCATCTACAGTGAGGAGAATAATACAAAATTCCGAATGTACTGGTTCGATTAATAATGAATGAAACACTCGTTCTGAACAAAACATCACGGCAGTTCGCAAGAGTCTGACAGAACGGATCCAGAGACGTCAATTCGCCATCAGGCAGAACATTTCGACATTTCAACAGGCAATCTTCAGCGAGGTCTCACCAAAAATTTACAGCTGCCTGCCAACAAAATCCAACTGACTCAGCATCTCTGCCAGTAGATCATGAATAGTGAAGAGAATTTGCCAATGAGATCGTTGAGCAACTGCTGACTTTGCTAACAAAATCATTTGATGAGGTCCATTTTCACTTTAATGTCTTCGTGAAAAGGCAAAAGTGTCGCATTTGGGGCTTTGAAAATCCACTTCAGGAAAACAATGCATCCATAAAGTTTCACTGTATGGTGTACATTATGGTCTGGAGCAGTGGTTCTGAACCTTTTAATGGTGCGGGACCATTTGACAGAATCTTTTATTGCCGTGGACCACCAACTAGGGACGTACCGAAGATGATATAGTGAATGTAAACGAAAAAAGTTTTTTGGAGCTATCAGGTTCACATGAAATACATACGAGGATGTATTGATATCTAGTTAGCCTAGACCAGTTCCATGCATAAACAAAATATTGCGATACCATATCAACGAGCAATAACTTATTAGAAGTGTCAGTGTAGAGTTCGACGTCAAAAAGTAAACCGGAGTTACGCAATAAATTAAAAAAAAAGATGTCCACCGAAATTGTAAAAATGAAAATACTGGAGTATCGAGCCATCATCAAGTACCTGTACTACCTGTATTTAAAAGGGTTGAGAGGTTAGCAGATTTACGAAGATATGCTCAATACCCTTGGTGATCAATGTCCTTTGTATGCGACCGTGAAAAATTGGACTGCAAGCCTCAAAAGAGGTAAATTTTCCATTGAAGATGATGACCGATCGGGAAGGCCAGTGTCTGTGTCAGTCCCCGAAAATATCGATGCAGTTCATGACATGATTTTATCAGACCGTCGAATTGGGCTAAAACGGATATCTGAAACACTGAAGATTTCATACGAATGCATATAGTTCACGTCAGTTTGGACATGAGAAAAATTTCTGCAAAATGGATCCCCAAATGCATGTTGACCAAAAGCGTGCAAGTGTAGAAGCCTCGCGTTTGATCAGTGCTCGGTTTGAAAACGATGTAGACTTTTTAAACCGAATTGTTACTATGGATGAGACTTGGGTACATTTCTACGATCCAGAAACAAAGCAACAATCGATGGAATGGCGACACTCTGGTTCTTCAAGACCTAAGAAGTTTTGTGTCCAAAAATCTGCTGGAGAAGTTCTTGTTTCAGTTTTTTGGGATTGCCATGGAGTAATCATGATTGATTTTTTGGATAAGGGTAGAACAATAACTGGAGATTACTATTCGACATTACTGACCACTCTACAGGAAAAAATTAAAGAGAAAAGACGCGGAAAGCTATCCAAAGGTATTTTGTTTTTACAGGACAACGCCCCAATACACAAATCTCATGTTGCCATGCAAAAAATTCATGATTTAGGGTTAGAATTACTAGAATACCCCCCTTATTCACCAGATTTGGCTCCGTCCGACTATCATCTCTTTCCTCAACTGAAAAAAAAAGTTTGAAAGGTCGTAAATTTTCTTCCAACGAGGAGGTTATAAAAGCTGTGGAGGACTGGTTTGCAGAGCAAGAAGAAACATTTTCTTTGAAAAGGTCAAGAGACGTTGCAGGTTCGCTGTAATAAATGTATTCAATTAAGAGGAGAATATGTTGAGTAATAAAATATTTTGATATTGAAATTTTGTTTGGTTCTATAGTAGGCTAAGAATTTTTCAATATATCCTCGTATATGCAATCGTTTTTTGCAAATACTGTTTTAGTTTCATATTACTACCAATGAAAGATAGTAAATGGATGACTTCGCGGGACCACTTCAGGTGCTTCAAGGGACCACCAGTGGTCCGCGGATCACCGGTTAAGAACCACTGTCTGGAGGAATAATAGTACTATTTTTCCTCGAAAACGAAGAAGGTATTGTAGTAACGATGACTGGCGATCGTTATCGTTAAAACTGTACCCAAGTGTTCCTGCTAGAGCGTAATATAAGTTCTGTCGTTGCAGTTGGTTGCTACCACAGTAAGGGTTATGTGGCACTGATGACGACGAATAAGCCAAAAACCGGTTTGTCATCATCCTGCTGTGATGGCGACACCAGTGGTGAGTCAGGCCATGTGCCATCCATTGAAGGAAGTAATAATCTGGTGAATATATCTAGGGAATGCGATTGGTGGTATAAGATGTCTCATTTGAGCTTTTACAAATGGGTTCAACGTGAGGCCGGGAGTTGCCATGTTGTAGAATCACTTCATCGTGCCCCTGCTCGTCAAGTGTCCGTTTTCCAGTAAGTTCTCCGCTTAATCGCATCAATTATAGTTGATACTGTTATGATTCCTTATAAGTCTTTATGTCCCTGATAGAAATCAGTCTCGGAATAAAATAAATTAATAAGGAAATTCAAATTTTTCTGTACCCGGTAAACTCTAACCCAATTGAGAATCCAAATCGAAATGAGAAATTTAGATATTTCAACATTTAATGTTAATTTTATACTTTTAATATATTCTTATTCGAAAAACAACTTAATCTATCTCTATAATATAAAAACTACTCTTACATATTTATTTTAATTGTCCTTACACTATAATCTTTTTTCACGAAACCCTAACGGCCCAAATCAGGTTATACTCCGTATATAATATTCTTCTCTTCTGATATTAAATAACTAGCTGGTCCGGCGAACTTTGTTCCGCCTAAATGATACTTACGGTGGATTTCACGATTCGTAATCACCGGTGATCGGAGATCAACGGCTTGGTTCTCTGATTTTTGAACTGTCGAATGTTTCCATGGATATGAGCTATCACACAGAACAGATACACAAAAATAATATGTCATAATATGTCAATCACTAATAATGGCAATTTTGGATTCAGTTATTTCCGCAAATATATTTATTATCCGAACAGAAATTCAGAAACATTTTAAAAATTATGAGAAAAGATGCGAATGGACATCTCACAATTGGAACTCATCGCCAAAATCCGATTTACTTGACATTTCGATGAAAATTCACTGTGATATTCACCCGCTTCTGGATCTGTTAATAGCCTTTCATGGTACTATAAACACCATGTAAATTACACAGTAATTGATGTCATATGTTCTTTTTTCGACCATTTCAAACCACGACGACCGAAATGCTCGGAAAAAGAACAGATAACATCAATAGATGGCAGCGAAAGCCTCAACAAATTCTTCGTCATTCAATTGTGATAATGTCAAATATAGTATCTTCACGATTACGTTATTTTGAATAAATAAAACTATAAAAATAACCAATAATCATCAGTCATAATGTGTGAATAGCGCCATCTGAAGTGGTAAGAACGAAACTTTTCTCATATCTCAACGAAATCTAATCATTTTAGACATCTGTACCTGCTGAGACATTTTGATTCTGCCAACAGCGCAGAGTTGTAGGCAACTCAAATTACACACCATTACAGTGACTATAGAGGGAATATAGTCACTGTACACACTATTCGTTTATATCGCCATCTAACGCGGAGAATATCAAATGAATTACAAACGAATAAGCGGTAGCGTAACTGTAACTGTAGTGACATCTAGTGGCCTTACTCAAAAGGAGGAAAAGCATTTCCTGTATAAGTAAAATTTTCATCGATTTTTTCAAAGTTGTATTGTATTTTATAATAACCAGACCGTAGACGAATCCATATATGAAGTTTCATAACAAACAGTCCATCCGATCTCGAGTTATAAATGGTGTAACCAACATCTTTCTTTTATATATATAGATAGATGGCTCAGATCGATGCTCCGAAAGATCTTTATTCATTGTCTCGAACTATACAGAAATACTCGTAGAATGTAATATTCACCTGAAAGAATCAATATCAATCAATATTTCATCTTCTAACATCAATCAAACATCAATCAAAATATATGAACACAGAAAATAATCTCAAATTATTTTACATCCGTACTTTTTATTTCACCATATCAACATTCTCTTGATATTACTTGTCTTCTTATTTCTCAATTCGGTATTTACGATCACGTCAATTCTGATTCGTTTTTCAATTTTTAATTACATATTCAATTCCATTTATCGTTTTCGGTATATATTTCCCAATTTCTTTCTTACTTTTTGATTTTCAATTTTTTCTGCATCCCCTAGGTTTCCATCCTTCGAACATTTTCTACCTCCTGTATTTTCCTAATCTAATTCTAACGATTCACAAAATCCTTAAGGTCGCCGATCATAACGAGTAGGAAAACTAATCAGATAGAGGCGCCAACGTACATTTTATGGAATATTTCCATAGAACTTATAGTGTTACTATAAGTTCTATGAACATCTCTCTCTTTATGAATAAAATGTACAAGGGCGTTCTCTATCCGAAAATCGCTGAACTATGAAATTAGTGGATTTGTGGGTAAAGCAGGAACTATTTCCGGCCATATATTTGAATTTGGCTATTCTCTGCCAATTCCGTATTTCTAGTTGATTTTCTGAACGAAATTATCTTTCGATTCGGTTTTAAATCGCAGCGAAGCTGCGATATAGTGAGGAAATTTTTTCACAGTCGAAAAAAGGAATAATCGATTCATACGTGTGTGAAATTTCGATTGTCTAGGCGAAGTAGAAGTATTTCAATTTCAATTCACAAAAATCGCGAAAAAATCCGACAAAAAGGGTCATTTTAAACTCGATAAAACTTTTTTCACAGATATCATGGCTGTGATGTAAGTACACGGATCGAAAGAGGAAAAGTCAATGCAAAATAGCTTGGTTTACATATTTTCCATACTTCTTCCATTTCTTCAGGAAAGTTGATCAAACTTTGACATTTCGCCTATAAAATCACCCGGGTTCTACCGATGAGGATAACTACTTAAGGGGTAGATCTGCTGGCCCATACTAGTTTGAAATAAAACAGAAGCATGAATTGGCTTATTTTCTTTTATTTTTGAAAGAAAAAAAAATAACTTTCGAAATTAAATCAATTTCAATTATTTCATTGAGAACTCCAATCCTTTATGAGTTTACCCACAAAATTTAAGTTCTCAAAGTGAAACCATTTTCAAATGCAACTTGAAATAATAGTCCAAGATCCCAGAGCAGTTAGACATAACTTATTTTCACACGGATGAAACCTGAAGTTTTCAGTAGCGTCTCGTGTGCTTTGGATACCTACGCGCTTTGTGGAACTTGCCGAGTGACACCTGGGCAGGTACCAGGTGAGAAAGGTAACTAAAAATAAGAATTATTTAACTTAAATTCACATGGCTGATTTTTATATACGAGTATGTCATGTAGAATATTATTTTAAAGTAATAATCATAAGTGTCAGACACTTTTGATGGACCAGAGCTTTTGTCAGACGCTTTTAAGCTACCCAAAAAATAAATGAACTTTACTTATTTTTACATGTCTGATTTTTTAATATGTTATTGAAGTATTTATTTAAAAGTTATATTCAATCAGTCAGACAAATTAGGGGTGGGACGTCCATAATAACTCGGATTCCCTTCTTAAACTCACCATCTGTTTCAATCTACTGTGTATGTGCTGTTTGCTTGTAATATTATATAACTTTTAATATAAATATACAGTATGGTGCAAATGAAAGGAATAAATTCGTTATTTTGTAAACCGCCGAATTTAAGGAAAAATCCCGAAACACGTCGATTTTTATTTTAGAACGGGGATACCTTTTTATTTTTGACGTCATCTATATGAGCGTGATGACGTCATCGCTAAAATTTTTAAATGGAAATATTGGTGTTGTGATACATTATTTGAAAGGTCTTTTAAATACCTATTCAGCCATACCAATATGTACAGTAATCGATTTGTTATTATCACAAATATTATTGATGAAATTTCAACAGGTTTCTTAATAAAATGTATTGAGTATTGGTATGATGTATTTATTGACACACGAAAATAAATTTTGTAAAGGCCGTCATTGTATTTTAGCTAAAGGTAAACAATTTAAGCACTCAATTTAGGTTTCGTTGTATTTAATGAGTAATACATATTAAATATTCATTAAATAATAGAATTTTATTAATTTCTTAAACAAATACAAAAATCAATTACTGCAAATTATTGATATGACTGGATAGGTATTTAAAATACCTTTCAAATAATGTATCACAACACCCACATTTCCATTTAAAAATTTGAGCGATGGCGTCATCACGCTCACAAAGATGACGTCAAAAATAAATATAGGTATTCTTACGAATAGCCTGTTTTAAAATAAAAATCGACGTGTTTCGGGATTTTTCCTTAAATTCGGCGGTTTACAAAATAACGAATTTATTCCTTTCATTTGCACCATACTGTATATTTATATTATAAGTTATATGTATAATACTACACGCAAACAGGTGAGTTTAAGAAGGGGAACCGAGTTATTATGGACGTCCCACTCACTCTGAAGCGCATGCATAGTGCTCTCGCCCTTATACTTCTGGCCGAATAATTTTTATCTTAGGGGATGTTTGGTCACCCTAATTTTTCTGACTGATTGAATATAACTTTTAAATAAATACTTCAATAACATATTAAAAAATCAGACATGTAAAAATAAGTAAGTAAAGTTCATTTATTTTTTGGGTAGCTTAAAAGCGTCTGACAAAAGCTCTGGTGCATCAAAAAAGTCTGACACTTATGATATTACTTTGAAATAATATTCTACATGACATATAAAAAAATCAGCCATGTGAATTTAGGTTAAATAATTCTTATTTTAGTTACCTTTCTCACCTGGTCCCTGCCCAGGTGTCACTCGGCAAGTTCCACAAAGCGCGTAGGTATTCAAGGCACACGAGACGCTACTGAAAACTTCAGGTTTCATTCGTGTGAAAATAAGTTATGTCTGATTGCTCTGGGATCTTACTCTATAAGAACACACTACATTGAACGCCTGCCTGGATCTATGTACAAACTTCAAATATCTAATTCTTTCATTTTTAGTTTGGCCTCAATAGATAGGAATGAATTTTGACAATACTATGAAAATATGTTTTTCAAATTGGAATTTTGTATTGAAATCTTTTAATGAATGAACTTTTGGATAATTTGAATTTCGAAATGTAAATAAACACGTGATGAACTTTAATGCATCCTTTTTTGAATGTGATTTGGAATTTTGCATTAACTTATCCTTATTTAGAACCATAACAATACCGTTCCCAACTAGGGGTTTCACTCGGTTCTAACAACTCATAATGAATAACACCGACTTGGCATCACCAAATACACAGCACAACGTTAGCGGCGTGAATATTCTGTCGGCCGAAGCGACGACGTAGATGCATGACCGGACAGTCCCCCCTACTTTTTTTCTGCTGGAGCAGTAGTTCACAGGCAAAAAACGCCGTTCCAGCGTTCTGTCGGCCGAAGCGACGACGTAGAAGCATGACCGGACAGTCCCCCCACTTTTTTTCTGCTGGAGCAGTAGTTCACAGGCAAAAAACGCGGTTCCAGCGAGTTCTCGACCCGCAAATAGTGCGACCCAATAGTAGCTTCTCATCATCCATTACTAATTTCATTATGTGTTCTCAGAACGCTATCATCTTTCCATGTCAATTAACTGGGGTAACAGTACACAATAACCTCATGCCAAATTTGCTTAATTATTAAACATGGCAGGTCATCTATTTTGCCGGTGAGTGTAGTTTATTACATAATATTACGAAACTGGGCAGTCATTAGTTGTAGGTATAGAAGACGACAGTAATCCCATAAATATTTCATTGTGGATGTACCATTGTCATCATATACCTACATTATACAATATATTGTTCAGTCTAGTTGTAGAGTTGAGTTATCGAATGTCATACATAACAAGGGTGAAGGCATGTTCGTGTGAATAATATCCATTCAAGTAGCGAAATCAGATTTGCTAATTATTGCAAATGCATCCACAAACGGAATATCTTCTCTTCGTTTCGCTGAAAAAGGGTAGTTCTTCTCAATAGAACTGTACCTAATGAGAACGGGAAATAATGTGAAGAGAAAAGGAAGTATGATTCTGCTCTGCTGATTCGACTTCAATTATTGTCTCCTTGCAGAAACATGAGCATATTACTGTGTATTTCGAGAATGATATTAGTTTCACACACATCAAATTTTGAATAATTCATCTCTGGTTGGTAGTTTGTTATTATCCCAACGATATGGTCGCGTAACTAATTTCACCCCAGTTTATCCCCATCAAATGAACACCTTCTGACCTCATCCACCGAATTCTGACGTGAATACAAATGGAACAGGCGTCCTTTCCGACCAAATCATCCTCAGTTCGTGAAAGACAAACTCCAGTCACGCTTAAGCGAACTTACATATTCGAGAGCTGAAGCCTTTTCGCAATCTGTTCTTCTATCTTGATGTCTTTTCCGTAATCGCCACCCGAGTATTCAGACGAACGCTTTTGGGTATATGCGGGAGAGATCGATGCCCTATCGGAAATGTTTCAGAGGAATTGAAAGTTGTGAAATGGAATAATAAGATATTTGTACTCGATTGATCTGGAACATATTTCACACTGATATCTTTTTTTTTCGATTCATCCAAAAATATTCCGAATTTTCTTCACATGTCACCTTCTACAGGTTAAGTAAAAAGTGTCGCACGAAATTGCTCAATTTTTCCGTTTCGGGTGGAAAACATTCAAAAAGGACATTTTTTCAGAAAAAGCAAAATGTTTCATTTACTCCATACTTTGTGAAGATCATCCTTTGGCGGAATGGGTTTCCGGTGAATAAAATGTTCGGTTACCAAGTTTAAAGCTCGACAACCGACCGACCGACAACCAGGATCCTCCGCCACTTTGTAACTCTTTGACAAAGCTCTTTACTAATTTCGGGTTGGCTTTCAGATACGAAAAAGGGTTCAAAATCAACCTAATGAGGACAGCTTAAAACGGTGAGCGAATTTCCTGACAACCGATGACGGACGCAAAGGACTTTCCTTGTGATCGTTAGGAAATTGCCACATTGCTGGAAGCCGCCGTTAGATATATCCTTGCCTATCTAACGTCAGCAGAGAAAAATAGGAATTGCCAAAAAACAACAATGTGCGTAGTACAGATCGACAACCAGGCTCCTCCGCCACTTTGTAACTCCTTGACAGAGCCCTTTACGAATGTAGGGTCAGCTTTCAGACACGGAAAAGTTTTCAATATCAACCTAATAAAGACAATACGTACACTCATAGAAAAGTGTAATGAATACAATGTACCCCTACACATAGCCTTCGTGGACAAAGCTACCATCCAAATAAATATAGCAGAAAACCTAGCTACTCAAAAATTAGAGTTAAAAGAGGAGTCAGACAAGGAGATATCATCTGCCCAAAATTGTTCACTCTTGTACTGGAAGACGTATTTAAAAAACTAAATTGGGAGAAATGGGGTATAAAAATCGACGGAAAACATCTCACCCATCTAAGATTTGCCGACGATATTATACTTATAAGCAGCAACGTGGAAGAACTTCAAGAGATGTTGAAAAATTTGAAAGGGGAGTCAGAGCAGGTCGGCTTAAAGATGAACCTAAGTAAAACCAAGATATTGACTCAACAAAATATTAAAGTCGAAATAGATGGTAAGGAGATCGAGAAGGTCGAAGAATTTGTATACCTGGGACATACAATAACACTGTGCAAACAGAACCAAACTGCCGAAATTACGAGAAGAATCCGTATGACCTGGGCCGCAGTGGGAAAACTTAGAAATGTTCTAAGACATCCAGAAATACCTATAAATCTAAAGAGAAAAGTATTCAACAGCTGTATCCTCCCTGTACTGACCTAAGGCGTGGAAACGATGACACTCAGCAAATCGAATGAGAACGACCCAGAGATCAATTGAAAGGATGGGGATATCCTTGAGAGACCATATCCGAAATGAATAGATCAGGAGAACAAATGTAGAAGATGTGATAGGTAAGATAACGGAAATGAAATGGACCTGGGTGGGGCATGTGGCTCGGCAGGAATACGATCGATGGACTAAGAGGATTGATTGTACATGGGAGACCACGAGAACATAAACGGAGTGTAGGAAGACCACCAAAACGCTGGCTAGATGACATCGAAGCAAAGGTTGGCACCAGTTGGCCCAAAATCGAAGAAATTGGAGAATTCAAGGGGAGGCCTATATCCAGGAGTGGATGCAAACAGGCTGTTGAAGAAGAAGAAGAAAGACAGCTTAAAACGGTGAGAGAATTTTCTGACAACCGATGACGGACACAAAAGACTTTCCTTGTGTGCGTCAGTGATCGTTAGGAAATTTCCACATGGCTTGAAGCTGCCGTTAGATATATCCTTGCCTATATAACGTCAGCTGTCTCTATAATCGTAGAGAAAAATAGGAATTGCCAAAAACCAACAATGTGCGTAGTACAGATCGACAACCAGGCTCCTCCGCCACTTTGTAACTCATTGACAGAGCCCTTTACTAATTTCGGGTTAGCTTTCAGATACGGAAAAAGGTTCAATATCAACCTAATGAAGACAGATTAAGACGGTGAGGGAATTTCCTGACAACCGATGACGGACGCAAAGGACTTTCCTTGTGATCGTTAGGAAATTGCCACATTGCTGGAAGCCGCCGTTAGATATATCCTTGCCTATCATACGTCAGCAGAGAATAATAGGAATTGCCAAAAAACAACAATGTGCGTAGTACAGATCAACAACCAGGCTCCTCCGCCACTTTGTAACTCCTTGACAGAGCCCTTTACTAATGTCGGGTCAGCTTTCACACACGGAATAGTGTTCAATATAAACCTAATGAAGACAGCTTGAAACGGTGAGAGGATTTCCTGACAACCGATGACGGACACAAGACACAAAAGACTCTCCTTGTGCCCGTCAGTGATCTTTAGGAAATTTCCACATTGCTAGAAGCTGCCGTTAGATATATCCTTCCTATCTAACGTCAGCTGTCTCTATAATCGTAGAGAAAAATAGGAATTGCCAAAAAACAACAAAGTGCGTAGTACAGATCGACAGCCAGGCTCCTCCGCCACTTTGTAACGCCTTGACATAGCCCTTTACTAATGTCGGGTCAGCTTTCAGACACGGAAAAGTTTTCAATATCAACCTAATAAAGACAGCTGAAAACGTTGAGAGAATTTCCAGACAACCGATGACGGACACAAAAGACTTTCCTTGGGTGCGTCAGTGATCGTCAGGAAATTTCCACATGGCTTGAAGCTGCCGTTAGATATATCCTTATCTATCTAACGTCAGCTGTCTCTATAATCGTAGGGAAAATAGGAATTGCCAAAAAACAACAATGTGCGTAGTACAGATCGATCACCAGGCTCATCCGCCACTTTGTAACTCATTGACAGAGCCCTTTACTAATTTCGGGTCAGCTTTCAGACACGGGAAAGTTTTCAATATCAACCTAATAAAGAACGGTGAGAGAATTTCCTGACAACCGATGACGGACACAGAAGACTTTCCTTGTGCGCGTCAGTGATCGTAAGGAAATTTCCACATTGCTGGAAGCTGCCGTTAGATATGTCCTTGCCTATCATACGTCAGCAGAGAAAAATAGGATTTGCCTAAAAACAACAATGTGCCTATTACAGATCGACAACCAGGCCCATCCGCCACTTTGTAACTCATTGACAGAGCCCTTCACTAATTTCGGGTCAGCTTTCAGACACGGAAAAGGGTTCAATATCAACCTAATAAAGACAGCTTAAAACGGTGGGGGAATTTCCTGACAACCTATGACGGACACAAAAGACTTTCCCTGTGTACGTCCGTAATCGTTAGGAAATTTCCACATGGCTTGAAGCTGCCGTTAGATATATCCTTGCCTATCTAACGTCAGATGTATCTATAATCGTAGAGAAAAATAGGAATTGCCAAAAAACAACAATGTGCGTAGTACAGATCGACAACCAGGCTCCTCCGCCAATTTGTAACTCATGGACAGAGCCCTTCACTAATTTCGGGTTAGCTTTCAGATATGGAAAAGGGTTCTATATCAACCTAATGAAGACAGTTTGAAACGGTGGGGGAATTTCCTGACAACCTATGACGGACACAAAAGACTTTCCCTGTGTACGTCCGTAATCGTTAGGAAATTTCCACATGGCTTGAAGCTGCCGTTAGATATATCCTTGCCTATCTACCGTCAGATGTATCTATAATCGTAGGGAAAAATAGGAATTGCCAAAAAACAACAATGTGCGTAGTACAGATCGACAACCAGGCTCCTCCGCCAATTTGTAACTCAATGACAGAGCCCTTCACTAATTTCGGGTTAGCTTTCAGATATGGAAAAGGGTTCTATATCAACCTAATGAAGACAGTTTGAAACGGTGGGGGAATTTCCTGACAACCTATGACGGACACAAAAGACTTTCCTTGTGTGCGCCCGTAATCGTTAGGAAATTTCCACATGGCTTGAAGCTGCTGTTAGATATATCCTTGCCTATCTAACGTCAGCAGAGAAAAATAGGAATTGCCAAATAACCACAATGTGCGTAGTACAGATCGACAACCAGGCTCCTCCGCCATTTTGTAACTCATTGACAGATTCCTTCACTAATGTCGGGTCGGCTTTCAGACACGGAAAAGATTTCAATATCAACCTAATAAAGACAGTTCAAAACGGTGAGAGAATTTCCTGACAACCGATGACGGACACAAAAGACTGTCCTTGTGCGCGTCAGTGATCGTAAGGAAATTTCCACATGGCTTGAAGCTGCCGTTAAATATATCCTATCTAACGTCAGATGTCTCTTTATTCGTAGAGCAAAGTAGGAATTGCCAAAAAAAACAATGTGCGTAATACAGATCGACAACAAGGCTCCTCCGCCAACTTGTAACACATTGACAGAGCTCTTTACTAATGTCGGGTCAGCTCTCAGACAAGGAAAAGTTCTCAATATAAACCAAATGAAGACAGCTCAAAACGGTGAGAGAATTTCCTGACAACCGATGACGGACACAAAAGACTTTCCTTGTGCGCGTCAGTGATCGTTAGGAAATTTCCACATGGCTTGAAGCGACCGTTAGATATATCCTTGCCTATCTTACGTCAGCAGAGAAAAATAGGAATTGCCAAAAAACAACAATGTGCGTAGTACAGATCGACAACCAGGCTCCTCCGCCACTTTGTAACTCCTTGACAGAGCCCTTTGCTATTGTCGGGTCAGCTTTCACACACGGAATAGTGTTTAATATAAACCTAATGAAGACAGCTTAAAACGGTGAGAGAATTTCCTGACAACCGATGACGGACACAAGACACAAAAGACTCTCCTTGTGCGCGTCAGTGATCGTTAGGAAATTTCCACATTGCTGGAAGCTGCCGTCAGATATATCCTTCCTATCTAACGTCAGCTGTCTCTATAATCGTAGAGAAAAATAGGAATTGCCAAGAAACAACAAAGTGCGTAGTACAGATCGACAGCCAGGCTCCTCCGCCACTTTGTAACGCCTTTAGTAATGTCGGGTCAGTTTTCAGACACGGAAAAGTTTTCAATATCAACCTAATAAAGACAGACTGAAACGGTGAGGGAATTTCCTGACAACCGACGACGGACACAACGGACTTTTCTTGTGCGCGTCAGTGATCGTTAGGAAATTTCCACATTGCTTGAAGCTGCCGTTAGATATATTCTTGCCTATCTAACGTCGACTGACTCTATAATCGGAGAGGAACTATTGTCGTCCAGGAGTTTTTTGTAAATTTCCTTGAATTGCCAAAAAACTACAATGAGTGTCGTAAAGATCGACAACCAGGCTCCTCCGCCACTTTGTAACTCCATGACCGAGCTCTTTACGATTGTTGGGTTAACAACTGGTACTAACAGCTTGAGGACCAGTGAAACAGCAAAAAAGGAACAAAAACCTTTATTAAAATTGCCAACGTTTTGAATCTTTATTAATTCTTCATCAGGGCTCTTTATCAGGTTTTGTAAATTTTTCCCCTAATTTCATCCTAGACCCACTCAGATCACAAATCATTCTTTGCAATTATTCCGAAAGACAACTCATATTCTACCACAGTTCACGCTGATAACAACAATCGTAAGGTCTATTTTTTTGGAATCGACATTGTTATTAGGTCTTCAAATAACGTACCTTCAATACAGGCAAAAACGAAAATATTTTCGTTTTGAATAATTGCAAAGAATGATTTGACAAAATCGACGCGTTTCATTAAAAAAAACATAAGGATATTTCTATTTTCTAAAATATATATTCTTTTGAAAAAGAAAATTACATACTGTTTTGTAATATCAAACAATATATGGCATATGGCATGTGTGAAGAAATGGTGACAAGGAACAGATTGTTTCTCGCTCCAACGCTGAGTGTTAGCAGAGGGAATGTAAACAGGGTACCATACAATTCTGCGTATGATACACGAGAACAGATAAAAACCTCTGAAAAAACTCTGTCTTCCCGTATATGTGTGGTGATACTGAATTTGTTCAAAAAATGTTACAGAGCTCCTTGTGCTTGAAAACATGCCTTTTCATCGAACTGGAGGCAAATATTTTGAAATTATATCTGTAACAAGAAAAAAAAGAAGAAAAACGAGAAAGAAGCAGTAAAAAGAAAACTTCACCTGCTAAAGAAACCTTTTCACAAAGCCCTAACTGTCTTATGGATCGGGAGGATCTTTCGATCAGGTCCGATCTTCCAAGAGATGATTCTTCTGTTCTTCAGGTGTTCGAGGAACGCTACAGGCCCCTTTTATGTTGGGGGATCATCGAAAGTATGAGCGGTTCATCTTTTTCAAATGGTTTTATGGTGTTATTCAGTTGTGTATCGTTATTTTGAAACACATAATGAATAAATATATGTACAGAATTCAATTGCCTTAGATACATTCATTTATTCATTTTTCATTCACAGAATGAACCTTATGGGAAAGTCTTATACATATTTCGGAAAAAAATCAAACATTATAAGGCGAGGCTTCTTCTCCTTGACACCCTATTTGTGGAGATTGGGGAATTGTTAATTGATAAAGCAATCTCCTTTGTGGATCCTGAAACTTATAATAGTATGGATGAAGTTACATATTCAATTGGATTGGATGCTCCGGAGTTCTCATTCTGAAAGACGGCTCGCTCCTAATTTCCAGTCGAGAAAGGGAACAACTTCAGCCCCGCAATGTCAGATGAAAAGATAAGAACCAGGACACACTTGCGTAATTAGCAGGGGTGCAAATGACGTTTCGTACACAAGTTGCGAAATGGTAGGAGGCTGAGCCAAACGGAGCAATTAGGAGTAGCACAACCCATTATGTCATATTATTCCAATATTACAGGGGCTTCTATAAATTAATCGCCGGTCTGAGTTGGAATGTAATTGTCCAAGATTCTCCGAATTCCTTGGATATTTCTGTCGGTTCCTTGGGGATTTTCATGTGAATCGATCCAGTCTCATATTTCTCATTTTAATTCGCTGGAGTATCGGAGAAGAGATAAGACATAACTCGCTGTCATGATATATTACTATAATATTTCAAGACAGAGTCCACTACCTGGTCGATCAACTTTTATCTGTTTTCGAGAGTTTGCCCTGAAAAGCGTATTGCTTCTCCCTCTAGGCAACAAACTTTTCGAACAAATATTGATAAAATATGATTTACAAGCATTTTTTTAGGCTAGGGGAGATCAATTTCTTTTTTACAGTCTTGGATAATTGGAAAACGAAGTCAATTCAGAATTCTTTTCCTTTCTATATAGTTTCCATTCGAGATACTTGCCGAGCTCTACGATGGTGTATTTTGGTTTTGTGTGCTACCAAAAGAATGGTATAAAACGATCCGTTTCTTACCACACCAGTGACCAGTATAGCCATTCTGTTGTAGTGTCTTGAAGCATCGCAGGAAATTTCAATGAAATGAAATAAAGAAAGTGTTTTGTGATGCAGAATAGGAAATAGCTCAATATTATACAAGGTGTCACATTGAAAAGCAAACAAAGGACGCAAGAGGAAAAAGCAAGGTTTTGGAAAATAGCTCGGACTCCTGAATTTTGTTTATGAGGAGGACACACTGGCAGATTTCAGGGGAGGCATGGAGAAATTTTGAATCTTTTACTTTATTTGCTCGTAGTTGTTTCAATTTCGAATTAAATATGGATGTTGATCATGATAGTGGCAGTGATACCCCATCAGATATGGCTGTATCTGTATCTGTATCCAATATGTTACCGGGCAAATCATAGCTAATATATGAGAAAACATATATATATATATATATATATATGACCAATTTCGTGAATGGTGCAACACTAACCATATAAAAAAGGTTTCTGAAAATGTGCACTAATGCACTAATGTTTTTTTCTCAAAATATTGAGAAAAAAACAAATATTTCAAAACCTTCCACGTTATGGAGTATCTATCTACTGAATGTTGAAAAGTTCATTGAATGTTAAGGAGAATATTTGTATAAGGAAGTTTTCAAAATTGGTCCCGCTTAAGAACAAAAGCGTCGGATACCGAGGAAAGAAATCTAAAGTGTTATCAAGTGATGATATCAGTAAATTCGTTCAAGATGCTGATGACGATACTAGTTCTCTTCATAAGGTACAGACATAATCATAATTTCATGATATTATTTGTGGGTTGTCCTAATTTTACGTATCAACGGTGCTTGTCGCCGTGAAGCATCATTAAATATAACTATTGATGCTATTGAAGAAGCTGGATCTATGCTAATTGTTAAAATACCTGATACGAAGATCCATTGCGCAAGAACGTTTACCTTTTCAAATTCGGATTATATTGATATACAGTGTGTTTCGGTATGACTCAGCGATAATTTAAGGGCATCAAATATACCTAATTTAATCGACAAAAACACCCACATTGGGGAGTTTACCCCCTATTTTGGAATTGCCGCTATTTTAAATTATTTTTTTTTTATTTTAGTCGACTCTTTCAAATGATATCGATTTCTCTGGAGTTTAAGATCCTACAGATGTAAAAAAAATGTTTTTTGAAAGATAATAATACCAGCTTTTACAAAAGTAGAACAATAAGAAAATATTCCACTCAAAAATGTAGTAAAAAAATTCTTAAAAAGTAATTTGGTCAAAAAATTTACTGAATTTTTTAGTAAATCCTCAATAGTACAAAAACTAGTACATTGAAGCATAATTTTTTTTTCAATGAACATACCCGCAAGGATATTAGCTACAAAACGACACCCACATCATTTGTGTATGTTACATAATTTAAGAGTTATGGCTGTTTGAACATGACCCTCATGAAAATTGATGAAACAAAATAAAAACTCAGTACTGTACTTTTTATCATTATTTTAATGATCAAACTAACCAATCTATCATAAAAATTGCTCAAAATGGCCGCCTTTGCTTTGTAGACAGGCAGTGGCCCTTATGATGACTTTTCTTGTGGAACAGTTGCTTGGCCCCCACGCTCTCCGGACTTAACACCGCTGGACTATTTCTTATGGGGATGGATGAAGTAGAGGGTATATTCCACGGTTCCAAACACCAGAGAAGAACTGATGCAAAAAATAATGACTGTTGCAAACGAAAAAAGAGAAGACACCGCATTGATTTCCAAGGCCACATGAAGAGTCGTCGTAAGGGCCACTACCTGTCTACACAGCAGAGGCGGCGATTTTGAGCAATTTTTATGATAAATTTGTTAGTTTGATCATTACAAATGATCAAAAGTACAGTACTGAGTTTTTTTTTTATTTCATCAATTTTCATAAGGGTCATGTTCTGAAACTTAAAAAAATGATGTGGGTGTCGTTTTGTAGCTGATATCCTTGCGTGTTAGTTCATCGAAAAAAAAATACTTCAATGTGTTGTTTTTGTACTATTGAGGATTTACTAAAAAATTCAGTAAATTTTTTGAGTGAATTTTATTTTAGAATTTTTTATGACATTTTTGAGTTGAATGTCTCCATATTGTTTTACTTTAATGAAAGGTGGTAGTATTATCATTCAAAAAACATTTTTTTTAAATAGGTCACTGTTTCAGGAGAAGCTCGATATAACGTCACGGTCAATCTGCCTCCGTAGCAGAAGCATATATAGAAGATAGTTCGAATAATAAAATTGAGATTTCAAACAAAATATTGAATTGTTCATCTACTTCCAAAAAAATATATGAGAACACCGTGGAATGAATTTTTTACGAAATATCTAACGTTGCTGATGAGCAGCAACATGGAACATCTTCGTGAATTGGAAGTAATTGTTCACACTTCACTATCAATTATTGTTCCAATAAAAGAAAATGTTTATTGAAGTAACAATAAAATTGATAGGGATATTTGAACAGTTACTTTTAAAACGTTTTCCTGAAAATGTTTTATGTTGTCTCTTATTGAAAACGTTAAATATTACCTACTAGAGGAGTGGATTTGAGAATTATTAATCATCAATAATTGATTCTGTAGGAAATAAATCTACCAAAAAGTAATATTCCATGTTCATTGTGTGCATTATTATTCTTCTTTTTTCCCTTAAAAAAGACTTGTTTTCACATATGAATAGATGCGAATAAGTTTAGAGCCCACCTGCTTAGTGACCACCCCCAAAAAATGGCTCCCTAAGAGAAGTTTTAATTTTTCTTCTTTGAAAGCCAAAAACTGACAAGAATAAAACTAAGCAGTCAATTTGGGCGCGGATAAGGCACCCAAAACATTTTTTGGTGGTGTTTCTCTGTGACTTCAAGGGGAAGAAAAAGCAACCCCTAAACTTTTTTCCGCAAGAAACATTTTTCCATCCTCACATTTTCGAATAAAATTTTTTGGATAGCTTCATCCATTCTCGACAAATAATAAGGTTTCTTGTAATTTCTTTCTGAACTTCACTATTTTTGAGAAAACAATATATGTATTTGTCAACAGATAATACGCTTGAGCCGTAAAGGCTGAAATTATAACCGAACTATAGGGTGTTTTTTTAGAGTGATAGAAATTCGAATTGAAATAAAACACATTTAAATTGAGATTTTTTTTATTGAAAGATAATTTTATGACATTTATGTTTTAAAAATAATTTCCGTCATATGTACACATGAAATAGCTCTGGAGCTAATGTCACAGTGTTTATTTGGTTCAAAATTTGAATGGTATCGATCCAGAAGTTTTTTGGTTCCAACAAGATGGCTACACCTAATGCTGCTACCGGAACAATTGATTTATTGAAGGAAAGATTTGGCCATAACATTATTTCGAGAAATGGTGCAATTAATTGTCCTCCAAGATCATGCAACATAACTCCAATGGATTATTTTCTTTGGGGTTATGTCAAGTCATATTGGTTTATGCTGATAAACCAAAAACAATAGACGCTTTTGAAGCCAACATAACTCGTGTTGTTGCTGAAATAAGGCCTGAATTATTCGAAAAAGTGGTCCAAAATTGGTCTGGTCGAATGCGGTTCCTCAGAGCAAGTCGTGGTGAGCATATGCCGGAAATTCTTTTCAAAACATGAATGTCATGAAAGTATCTTTCAAATATAGAAAATTTGGCTTCAATCATAATCCAAATGTGTTTTATTTTAATTAGAAGTCCTATCACTCTAATAAACACCTGATAGAATTGATTTAGTAAGTATTGTAGTGCATTTGGCCCGAGATTTGGCCTTTCGGTGTGTAGTATGTACTTTCGACCTATTCAATCTGATATTAATAGCGGGTTTCACAAATACCCAGTTGTTTTGCAATCAACTGATTTCAGAATTGACATAGCTTTGTGAAACCCACCATTAATTCATGAAAAGTTTGAAATTGTTTACTCTCTGGGGATGGAATGAAATGTTTCTTGAGAAAAATTGAAGTTTCTTCTATTCTGTTTCGAGATACGTGCGTAGAAGGTAAAAGTGGGTAATTTTCAACTTCAACGCCCTGTATCTCAAAAACTAGTCATAGGATTGAGTTGGGGCCATAGACACTTTTGATCAGTAGGTCGAGTACTATATTATACCAATATTAGAACATTTGACGAAACGTCATTTTCCATAAGGAAAGTGCGGGGTCCTTTTTTATGGTCGAGAATAATTTTGGCCTCTACGACTCAGGAGTATTATCTACTAATAAATTATTTTCTCAAAAACCGTGAACTTCAGCAAGAAATTACAGGAAACCTTTTTTGTTGAGAATGGATAAATCTATGCAAAATTTAATTCATTTCTTATATAAAATATGAATATGGAAAAAAGTTTTTTTGCGGAACCAGGTTTAGGGGTACTTTAGTCTACCACTAGTAATCATAGGGGAACATCAATAATAATTTTTTGACTACTTTCTCGCTCACACAACATGTACGCTTTATTTTATTCTTGTCAGTTCTCTAGAAAATAATTAAGACCTGTTTTTCGAAGGCCATCTTTAAGGTACTGTAACGAAGCAGAGGGTCTCAAAAAAAGTTTGAAGAAGTTTGGAAGAGTGGAAGACCCACTTTCTATTTGGGTATTCCCGATGCTATTTCTCATAATTGAATTGATATCGAACAATCAATTTTAGCTCTTCAACAGAAGTTATTTCAACGAAGATAAAACCTTTCCTTTTCAGAAACTTGAGGGGGTAGCTTTGAACGTTGAATGGGATAAAGTAAAATCCACATCAAACACTTCCCCCTACAAATAAAATCGGAGAACCAATTGCGTGACTTGTTCTAACTTAAACGGCAACTCATCCAAGTTAAAGCTTCGAAACCCCGAAAACGCAGTTCATTTCGTTCGGAAATCTGTCAAAATCCAATTCCCCTATATTTCCTGATTTCGACTCCCCATAATGAATTCAATACAAAGCGCACTTCCACTTCGATCGCGAGCCCAATTTGTCTGCAGCGTCGTCTAAAAATCATAATGCCTTTCCTCTTGAATTCGGGCCAAACTTCCTTCCGACTCAAGGAGTCTAAATGAAAATTTCAAGTTAGAAGTTAACCGATCTCCGCGAGTCTGTTTATAAGATTGATGGGGTGAGGTGAATTCCTCTCGGAAGGATAATTTATATTTTTCGCGCTCAAGCTTCTCATTAAATGGAAATTAAGGTGGTTTCTGAAGAATTGAGATGGCGACAATTCGAATTTCTTTAATCTTTGGCAGGACGGACATGAAAGTACTACTGTTCATTTAAATCACCCGTTTAAAGGACTGGTCGAAATTATTTTTGTCGCTAAGTTGGCATAATTGTCCTCTATACTCACACCGAATTCAAGATTTATCTGTCATTTTATCAATGTGTTTACAATACTTTATGTTGTCAGTGTGTTGCATTTTTTGGAAATACCAAGGACTGACTCTGTCTTGAAATATCAGGGTGTTCATGACCCTATAAAACTCATTCCTATTTTAGAAAATGGAATGTTTTGATGGACCATTCATTCATCGACATTATCCTGTCTTCACAAAAAAAATCCTAGCTACGCTAATGGTAGAAGAGCCTACAGTCCGTTGAATCAACCAAAAAAACTTTGAAGTTTTGCCAACTACATCGATGCAGTTTCCTCATAAGATTCGAAGTGGAGAGTTTTCAGATTACTCAATAAGCAATAGAGTAAAGAAAAAATTCGAAATGTTTCCCACACCTATAATGAGAACACAATTTTGGATTGAAAATTTCAATTCATCACCACTGTTCTGAGAGCTCGTTCTTCTCAAACTAGCTATTACATTTCTTCAAAATGCGTGGAAATTTCGAATTTCAATCTGTGAATTGTTTCAATCTACCAGGTTGGACACATTGATCAATAATCTCTGATCAAATTCAATTATGTCCTACCGTAAACAAGATAACTCTCGAACAGATAAACCTAGAAAATTTCTGGGTTCGAGTCTCGAATGCCTCGCTTATGTTCGTTAATATGCAAAATTCGACTTTTACAAATCTCTATAAGGAAGCATATAAAATGCTAGCGAATTTTTCATGTGATATCAGATATGGTAATTTTAGAAAGGGGTTACAGTTCATTGGATCTCATTCATTTTTCTCCCTTCCAGGCAAGCTGTCCACTCGAGCTACTTCGCAGAACCAATAAAGGCCTGTTTCACCTTTGTGTCCAATCAAGAGTTTTATTCATCTTTTTCACCTACTTTTTCCATCCTACTTTTCACTTATCTGGGTTATTACTAGTCTGAATTACTACGACATAACATAGAGTCCCACCAACCATAGACGATCACAAGCCAGGCCAAAAGTAGAAGTATAAGACCCTTCAAAGTTCAACGTAATTTACCCTTTAGGTGCCCTTTTTTATATTTCCTCACCTTTAACGAGGAGGAGGAATGTTACAGTGTCGAAGCTACACAACGCACGAAATTCCAGTCAACTACCCACCGAACTCTAAACAAAACTTCAAACAAAGACCCTCTACTTTCATAACCTGATTTCTGCTTGTATTTAGACTCTCCCCTACAGATTAAGGCCGGAACCCTCGCTTCCTAACTGTCAAACATATATCAAAAACCTCTTCATGAGATGGATTGTTGAAAAATATCCTCTAAACATACCTAGGGAACCCTACACCTTCCATCTCAATGGTGAGAGGGACTCCCCCTGTCAGCTCGCGGCAATGTTGTCGGCGTGCCTTCGGGTCGGAGTCTCTATAATATCACATACGTGTGGATGAACAATGGGCCACAAGACCTACGTTCGGCCGACCAAGGGCGCCACACAAGAAGAAGAAGGTATACTTGGTACGAATGAATTCAAAAGTCATTTATTTTTATTCATACTTAATACCACAAAGTTAATACTGCGAATGAGCTTCGTCGGTAACAAAGAAGATCCAGATCTCTGTGATTTACTCACGCTCTGTGTTCTCAAGAAGGGGTACCCAGTACCCGACTAGGATTCCCTATCCCTTCTCGTTTCGCCACTGTCTTATAGCCATCAGTTCGGTACTATATTTCAGTTCGCTAAGCTCGAACCACAATTCGCTCTCCTTGAACCCGTTAGCCGCAAGTGAGCGCGCGTAAGTTTCGTATCCATAACGTGAATTCGTTCCGTGAGAAACAGGACTCTTAGTAGTACAACACTGAAACAAAGCCCGAAGAACAGCAGATATATATCTCTTCAGCCAGCATTAACCGTGAGTACCATTCTCTCAGTGTTTACTTCGTGATATTTTTCAGTTTCATCCAAAGATTTATTTCATTAATTTTCGTTTGGATGAGAATTTGTAAATCAGTACCCACTTCTCTCCAAGATAGGTCTACGTATAATTAACAATGAAATTTCATGAATGTGGCAATAACTATGGGGTAAATGAACTGCTCCACATGAGTTAGGGATATTGACCTAAATTGCAAAAAAATATAGTTAAAATAAGATTTGTGTGATGAAAATTCATATTAATATGATTTCAAGTTGCAAATTAATTTTAGCCTGTAGGTCTGCAGCGTATACAGGGTGGTTAAGAAAAATCGAGTAAAATAACGAAATTTGTTTCCCAAAGAATTCAAGCATTTTAAGACCATCAATACAATGTATGGCCTCCTCGGGCATCAATAACAGCTTGACATCTTCTTTGCATACTACACACGAGGTTGTTGAACATTTCTTGAGGAATTCGGTTCCATAAACGGGGCAGAAGCTCTCTCAGATCATTTGAGGATTTTGGTGTAGGTTTATATTTATCTAATCTTCTTTGGAGCATATCCCATGCATGTTCTATGCAATTCAAATATGGTAAGTGCGGAGGGAATGATAAATGTGGAATACCAAGCTCCTCGTGCGCATTCTCAACTATGGCTGCACGGTGCGGTCTAGCGTTATCGTCTAGAAATTGAAAAGTTTCACCAATAGCAGCGTGAAAGTTTGGCACAACATTGTCAATGACATGCTCCCTATAGTGTAAGGCGTTCATATTCCCAGGACAAATGTGTAGATCTGTGCGCCCGTTGAAACATATCCCGGCCCATACCATAACACTACCCAGTCGGAATGGATGGACTTCTTGGACATAGCGACGATTACGGGGTATGCGTGGGATTTTCCATACCTTATTCTTCGAGAATCTGAAATTCGTCCATATATGGATTCATCAGTGAAAAGGACACTACGCCTTTGATCGTTCCAATTGATATGTTGCCTTGCCCATTACAGTCTCGGACGCTTATGGTCACGTGTTAATGGAACTCCTCTTAATGGACGTCTAGAACCTAGATTCACCTCTCGCAAACGTCGTCTGATGGTTTCGATGGAAACTTGGACCCCATCTGCATTTTGAAGAGTATTCCGTAGCATTCTACACGTAGATGTAGGGTTTCTTCTCGCCGAAACGGTGATGAAACGATCCTGAGCAGGTGTTGTTTTTCGTCGCCCACCAAGCCGTGGTCTTTCCAACACGGAATCTGTCTCCCTGAACCTATCCCAAAGTCGAGATATCACACTTTGGCTGACTTGGAGCCTTTCCGCTACAACAACCTGAGTTAGGCCACCCTGTAGCATTCCGATAACCCTATTACCCTCAGCGTTTGTTAATTTACGTCTTGGTATTTTCAGAAAACTCGTTTCAAATCGAAGCCGTTGATAAACTGACTTCATTTCGAAATAAGAACATTCATGAAGCATATGCAAAGAACCAAACTTCAGAAAAAAGGCGACCAGATTGACGAAATGTCTCATACTGATTTTTATTGGATCGATTCAAGTTGTTATTGAGTTTTAAATGATTTTACAGCGATTTTCTCGAAGATTACATACTTTTAAAAACGATTGAATACGATATCCCTAACTCTTGTGGAGCAGTATATTTTCTCCTTTGCCTGAATAAATTTCCAGGAATGCATTTCCTATTACTTATCACTGAATGCTGAATTCGAACTTTAATGCTTTTTGTTTTGATGGATATGTAGCGCCAAAAAATTTGACCTTCAATTTTATTTTTTTATCATTCTCAGTGAAAACTTGATTAGTTTTCCTTCATATCACCTATATAACCCCGGCAACACTTCTGTACATGATTCCAAAGATCAAAGGCCTGTTATTATACTGCGATTATGCAAACTCACGTTGCCACCGAGCACTGCAGTATAAAATCCAGAAATTCCATTTATTTTTGATTGTTGTCTTCCTAGAACAAGCTGGTCCAGCTGTTCGAAATAATTAAAAGTACAACGCTCATTTAAGCCGTTCTTATCAGTAAATATTCAGGGTAAATTAAAATTCAGGTTCCAATTGAAGACTGAACAAGTATTTTCAAGCATATGCACCACTGAGTTTGCATTTCTGATTAATGAATTTAAATATCAATTATAATCATTCTTCCACTGGGTCTCTGGGATCGTGTAATCTGAAATAAAAAGTAGAATAGAAGGTCAATATGACCTCTCACAAAAAAGCTTAAAAGGTTTCCAAAGGTGGTCTTATTGCTTAGAAGATTATTCAGGGTGTATCTGAATAACACCGAAAAATGAAAGGGGAGATTCTATGAGGAAAATTAAAGTGGGTATTTAGTATAAAATTTTTTGAAAAACCTCCCGCCGGAAAAATTACACCCCTCCAAAGATCAACAAAAAAATGTTTTTCTTTTTTATTTATCATTTGTCAATGAAACTACACATGTTAGAACTTTTTCAACAGAATGTATTATTATTTTTATAATTATCATTCTAAAGCACAAAATACTAGATATTAAGGCAAAATACCCTCGCGTTAGCTCATATTTTGAAAACGCTTTGAATTTTTTTCTCGTAAATCCTTGAGTTTTCGAAAAGAATTTCGCATCACAAAAAGTTAGGTAATATTTTTTTTTGTACACCATTAATTCTCTTTCAATCTTTTCAGAATCAGTTATTCCACCAATTTCTTCATACAAAATTAGCCAGCATTAGAGCTTTCAATAACTATGAAATATAACGCATCCAAGAAAATGTCTCAATGTATATACAGGGTTTATTTTAAGGTGAGGCTTTTCTTTTGACAGGTGATAGAACTCATTGAAATTAGGCATTTTACCGAAAATGTCTTATATAAAATATTCGATTTATAAAAAATTTTGGGCATCAATACCTTGATACTACTCTGGCCTGCATCTCTCTGTTCCAGGTTTATGGACATCTGAGAAGTTGGGTGATTTCTTAGAGGAAATCTTGATCTGTACCTACAACTTATAAGCTGAACTGGCATTTTGTTTTGATTCACCATAAATTAAAAGCAAGTTCATTATTTGAATAAACGTAAACACTCGTACAATCTACACCGCACCCTCGCCGTAACACGATCGATTACTGATCACAATCGATATTCTGAGTCATGTATGATAGGAGACAAAAAACAAGAGATGATGATATCTACGGTGAAGGAGGCGAGGAAGCAGGTTCGGACGGTGGAATTTTCAGATTCACCTAGAAACTAGAAGATATTCTAGTTTCATTTTCTCGAGACAGGGACATAATTCATATGGAAAATTTTTGGTAAAATGACTTATTTTGATGAGTTCTACCATCTGTCAGAAGAAAAGCCCCACCTTTAAATACACCCTGCATAATATATTCAATAAGAACTTACTGAATTTCATCTCTGAGAAAAAATCGAGAGAAAGTTTAATAGACAACAAATGGGAATATCCCATCCTTCTGTATAATATGCTCCAGAGGCGCGATAACGAAGACGTAAAAACAAAACGACAACAGTTTATCTTGATTCTCGTACATTTATGTACAAGTGGAACTGCTACAAAGTTTTAGAACTCGTTAGATTCCAAGCATTGCAAGAAAATCGCAACTTAAATTTACGTGCCCAAATAATTGAACATCCCACGTCCGCTCTCGGCGACGTGGTGGCGATTAGGTTAGGTATTCTCTTCCAACTCCAAACTTTGCAAATTTACGATATGGGAGAATCAATTCGAATTAAGTGGGTAATCAGTTAATGGATAAACAAATATTTTTTCGTTATTCTATTTTCTCATGTTCTTTCTGTTGCTTCAGAAACCTTTCGTTATGGTAATGGAATTTCAGTCGGAGAATTTTATTAGTCCACAATGCTTACGAGGAAATGTTCAAACATGAACTTTCGAGTGTGCTCGATCTTCCCAGTTCCACATAGCTTTCTACTAAGGTGTGTTTAGAGAAGGCAATACTAATGTGAATTTGTGAAATCTGGCAATTCCATCCTAATGGTATGGCTATACGTTGCTGTTTGTGGTTTTGTATCATATATTTTTCTGAGAACTCATCATGGTTTTGGACTGTTTACTTGCCCTGTTTAATTTGAGGTTAAGTAGTATAGCGTAAGCTAAACTCCGTTGTATTTTATAGAATCCAAAATAAAGGCCCTCTATTACCATTATCATTAATTTACACACATCGTCAAAACTCGAAAGTCTTGGCCCTCCCTTACAACTCTGAACTTGTTGAATGTAGAATATTCACTATCTTATCGTTAAATGAAAACTATAAATAAGCTACAAAAAATTATTCTTGTTCGGGAAAATACAGGTGTATTCCAAGTGAGTCACTTTCTATCGAATAACAAGAGTTGTAATATTGACAATATTCCGTGTAAAATTCCGGGCAAGAATAGTAGCCTTACATCATGAAGCGTTACCCGGAGAGTACCATTTGCAAGGGAAGACCATTATATCACAAATTTTCTGTAACAGCCCTTCGAAGTTATTTTTCGAGGACCTATAGATGGGCAGTCTCCACAGTACCATAAGGAGAAGGTTACATTCCTCAAATTTAAGGGCGAGAAGATATTTAAGAGTACCTCGGCTATCACCTCACCTCCCCGCAATGGGCACCAACTCTGGCTTTCACCACAATGGCGCAACGTACTTTTTTCAGACAAGTCACGATTCGGTTTACAAAATGATAGTCGATGAGAAAGGGTTTGGAGAGGTCCAGGCAGACTTGAGCGACTCAATCTGGCCTAGGAAGTTGTGCCCTTTCAAGGCAGATCACTAATGTGCTGGCGTATAATTTTCGGTTGCTGTACTCCTCTAATTATCGTTGAACGAACAATGACTGGTGCCGTCTACGTAAAAAAACATCATTAATCCAATCATTGTTCCTCGGCTCACAGGACATGAATCCAATCGCCAAAATCCACCTTCAACTTTTCAGGAATTCAGGTTAGTCCTTCAGGCAGAATGGAACGATATGCCTGGAAATTTCATCAATGATTTGATTCGTGGGATGCCTAGGTGTATTGGGCAGTCGATTGAAAAAATTCAGTTTCGTAATAACAATTGATCAAAAATAAGTAATGTATTTTTCTATTTTGTCAAAAAGCAGATACTTAGTAACAAACAAAGGGGTGCCAAGACTTTTGTGGTTATGTATCCTTATTTCTTTTCTTTTTTTATATTTCGAAACAACTGTTTCTACACGTCTGTATATTGTTTATTCTTTGATTTGATACTATGCTGCTGTATACATGGGGTGGCTTAATACATGGATAATATGAAGCACAGAACATAAGATGAAAAGTCAGTGCGCGCACAGAAAATATCGTTTGAATACAATTGGTAAACCTAACAAAATGTGGAATATCTTTGATACTTTTACTTTGATGTAAACAAAGAAACTGGCAACGTCGTTTTGTCATTAAGGGGAACTATCACCTTTTGAATCGTGGTAAATCTCCATTCAAAATGTGGTCTCTTTATTTCACGAGTAACTACTCTAATTTACGACGTAGAGACTTGATTTTTTTTAAATTGAAGTTGAAGAACGCGCCAAGGGCAAATAATTTTGTTTTTTTCGATTTAATTAGTTTTTCAATTAAAAAAAACAGGGTCTGCTCTGCAATATTTGGGTTATTGAATATGTTTTTCGTTTTTCATGGGTACAAGCTAATTTTTGAACTAAATCATCATGAAAATTTTTGAAATTTATAGAAGATTAAATTGCCGAGGGCAAAATTTTTTCAAAAAATGATGAGTTACCGTCGAAAAAAAATCATTAAGTGTAGTTTCCGAAACGCTGAAGTTCAATCTGTTTTTTAATTGAAAAACTGATTAAATCGACAAAAAGAGAAATATTTGCCCTAGGGACGTTCTTCCACTTCAATTAAAAAAAAAATCAAGTCTCTACGTCGTAAATTAGGGTAGCTACTCGTGAAATGAAGAGACCACTTTTTGAATGGAGATTTACCACGATTCAAAAGGTGATACTTACCCTTAATGACAAAACGACGTTGCCAGTTTATTTGTTTACATCAAAGTAAAAGTATCAAAGATATTCCACATTTTGTTAGGTTTACCAATTGTATTCAATCGATATTTGCAGGTGAGTTTTTCGTCGAATATCCAAGATTAACGTATGTTTATTGTTAAAGCACCAGTTTGGAGCGTGAGGACGATTTTCAAGACCAGGACGAATGTTTACATTTCGAGGTTGAAGGGGTACACGGGAATTTTGTTGAAAAAGCTGTTATTTGGACAGATATCGCAGTAGATGGATCGGATGGAGCCTCGAGAGGTAGATTAGGATGATATTCTTCAGGTTTTCCAAGAAATTTGGCGATATCTGAGCAGATTTGCAAAAGTAAGGTACCTCACTAATGAGGTGGAACTTAGACCTAATTATCCTATAAGGAACGCCTTTCAAAGGTCGAGATTGTGAAAAATGTATTTTTCAGGTGTTTTTTTGAACAAACGCAGCCGAGTTTTATATCCCAACATTGATTTTAAGAAAGTTATCAACAAAATAAAATTGACATTATTCTTGATTCTTGTAATTGATTCTTGTAATTGATTCTTGTAATTACCCATCAATTCATCTTATATCTTTGGGTTGATTTCTTTAATGAATTCTTGATTAGAATCAACAATTGATGTCGTCAAGTCTTGAACTTTCAGTTCAAGAGGATAATAAACATTAAATCTTCACAAGCATGCATATGAAAATTAATTGGAAGCAATGCAATTTTCTTCCATGGCGAAAAATAATATATTTCAACAGTGATCTCTTGTACTTTTCATGCAAATAACTAGAAAAGGAATCCTTTCTATCAATTCATATAAACGTTAATTATTTTCATCCATCACATCTTTTCCAATTCATTCATTTTCCGAATAAATTCACATTCTGAGAAATACGCTAAGAATGTAGAAAGGGCAATATAGTGTTGACTTGGAACATAAAAATATTTTGAAAAACGTCATAACTTCGGTACAGAGTGGAATGTGTCAACTGTCAAATTTCCAAGGCCAGAGTTGTGATTTTGTAATTATGAATGGAGTATACTATATGGTTTTCAGGTCGCAGTTTTTTTTCTGAACAAAGATCCTTCTCGAATTTTATGTTTTATTTTGTTCCAAAGTTTGATTTTACGTTTTGTAAGGAAATATGGTAACCTAAGTGCCAAATTAAGAAAAAACATTCCTGATTCCTTCAAATTTCAAAATGGTATTACTCGCTTTAATTACAGCATTCAATACCAAATAAATTCCTATTCTAATGAGTCAAGAGCTTTTTTCTTGAACACAAAAGTGTTAAAATTAACTTCATTAACTTAAAAATATTGTCATCATAAGAAAGAAATATGTATCTCCAAAAGGAATAGTTGTGACAACACATCGTTAGTTCATCAGATTCATCGCGTTCATTGATATAAATATCTAGAAAAATATTGATTTTATAGCTGTGGGATTCTATAATGAAGAAAAACGAGTTGAAATACCAGTTTCAAAATATGGTTGTGTCATTTTATAATGTTACAAAAGGTGTTCAAAGCGACCTTGTGGTTTGCATCTGGCTTACATTCAAGCAATTTCATGTTGAAAGAAGGTGTTCCTCGGGGCTCAGTTTGGTGACCGACGCGCTTCTTGATTCATATAAACGATATCCTTAGTTCGATTCAGAAACATATGAGGTGCACCATAGATGAGAGCAACCTGTTGTGTTCATTTGCCAGTACCTAATAAACTTCTGAGCTCTATAAGATCTTCTCTTCGTCGGTGTAAAAAAATCTATTTCTTGAAGTTGATGGATCAGCGGCGTCAACATATCATGCTGCAATTCAACGTTCTTAAAACACAATAATGATTTCTCGTGTGATCTACTTCAAGATATACAATTTTTTAGGCAAAAAGCTTTCGTTTCCAAATAACCATGGAATATCGAAAAAGAGATCCTTCCTCACCACCTTCCAACCGTATCCCATGGACTTTTGGCATATTATATCACCACTCCTGTTACTCAAAATAATAACCAAGGGTGGAATTTCTGTATTTATTTTTTCGTCATTGACTGAATTGAAAAGTGGATTTTGGAAAGCTTAAAAATCCCTACATGAATTTTCGCTTGTTCAATCAAACCCCAGGCATGCACCGCCTCAAAGATTTATTCTGTGCAAACCTATATTGAGGTTGATATGTTCATTTCACAGTAAATCCAATATTTCCTACACATTTGAGAATTCAGGTCAAATAAGAAAAAATCCTCTTCAAACTGAACGGGAATACACATGTGGGTGCGGATTTCGTTATATCAATAAAGAAAACAAGCTTCTTGTCCTGATACCCCTACGTTATGAATGGACTTGTTATATCATTCTACGGATCTTCGTATCTTATATATTTGAGGATCAACAGCTCTATTGGATCATTTTTTTTCGGTATAAAGATTCTATAAATCATCAGAATTCTATGTTTTTGAGGTTGTTGAATGCATTTCCCTAGACATACTTCTCATGAACGATTCATAAATAAAGTTATCATCAAAAGTTTGGCATTGTCTTCCAAAGATGCATATGTTGCGTTTAATCTTTATGTTTTTTCTCAATTACTGAAACTTATAACAATTATAGAAACGTCTTCTGCTTGTAATGGGCGAATTTCTCGTTAACACTAAAAATCATTCAATTTCTCCTTATTTATCGATATGAATATGATCTTCCTGAATTTGAATCATAACATATGTAATCCAATCAGGAAATGTTTTGTTTTCTGATGAGAGTACATTTACACTACACGGTCATGTTAATCGTCAAAATTCTGCTATTGGTCTGATGCGAATGCTCACTGGATGAGAGAAGAACATACGCAATATCCTGAAAATGTTAATGTTTGGGCAGGAATTGTTGGAAATCATATCGTAGGTCCCTTTTTCGTTGACGGCAACTTGAATGGAGAAAAATATTTAGAACTACTCCAAAATAATGTAGTACGAACTTTGATAAACTTATATCCTGATCCAGCAAATCCACAAGTACCTGCCAATATAATATGGTTTCAGCAAGATGGAGCTCCGCCCCATTACCAAATCAATGTCCGGCAGTACCTACTTGCACCAAATTTTTCCAAATCCGTGGATAGGGAGACGCGGATCGATAGAATGACCAGCACGATCTCCTGATCTGACACCATTAGACTTCTTTTTGTGGGGATATGTCAAAAGTATTGTATACGAAACGAAACCCTTAAACTTAGACGACCTAAAAAACCGAATCACGCTTGCGATTAGATCAGTCACGCCTGAAATGTTGAGTAACGTTAGAAGACAATTCTACACCAGATTAGCATGTTGCCAAGACGTTCGCGGCGAGCATTTTGAACATTTCCTACATTGACATCAATGTTTTTTTTATGAATGATTTTATCGTCTGTGAATTTAATTAGACAGGAAGATTTAGCGGCATGCAGACAATTTTTTGAAATTCCGGAAAAAGTCACACACCGTGCAGGAATTCCTGCACGGTGTGTGACTTTTTCCGGAATTTCAAAAAATTGTCTGCATGCCGCTAAATCTTCCTGTCTAATTAAATTCACAGACGATAAAATCATTCATAATATCAATTCTCGGCTTAGTATATTTCATCATTTGTCGGAATCCAACATCCGACCTAAAACTGAAATCGAAGAAATTCGATGAAGTGAAGTGAAGGATAAAGGAGTCACCTGGCTAATGATGACGAATCAGTGCTCCCCACCTAAGTAACCCCCCTCTCTCACTACATATGAGGTGAACCTCATGATATTGAATTCCGGGAAAAGTATCATACACACTGTTAGCTCAGTTGGAGAGAGCACCGACAGGTTTTTTAACTTTTTAATTTTTCCTGTAAATTTTACCAAAAATAAAGAAATTCACCATATCTAATATTCAGAACAAGAACCATACAATTGCCAACAAAATCATTACTCTACTAATAGATTTAAAAATACCAAATAATAACTTAGCTTAGGTAGGAATTATTAAATTAACGATGTATAGAAGCAATAATATATACTTATGTATTATTTTGTAACATGTAATGTGAAATGCTGAAATAAATGATTTTTGACTTTGACTTTTGCACCGACCCGGAAAGTAGGAGACGCAGGTTCAATTCCTGCACGGTGTGTGACTTTTTCCGGAATTTCAAAAAATTGTCTGCATGCCGCTAAATCTTCCTGTCTAATGTTTTTTTTGTTTTTTTTTATGAAAGAAGAGAAAGAGGTCCTTAGGTCCCACAATCTTTATTTTTTGACGACTAGTTTCGAGACTTCAAATTAGTCTCATTCTCAAGTCTTCTAAAGCTACAAAAAGTTATTCCAAATTAGGTGTAGAGGTCAGAAATTATAAAATCAATTACACTTACATACAAGCTATACTAATCAAGAAAACACAAATAAATATATAATACAAGCAGTCCCAGCTTCGCCCGTGTAGAAATTTGTTTCACGCGGTGGTTTCATCTTCAACACTTCAACCTGCCATATCTTTTGATGTACTTGTTGTAATTGTATGATGTGAAGGGCAATTTCGTTCTAAATTAAATACTGGGGATAAATAACGTATTAGGTTGGATGAGGATCAATACCCAATTCATAAAAACTCACTCCCAAATGGTGCATAATTTTTTAAAACATCTGATTACCATAAACAGCTAATAGCAAGTCAATCTTGAGAGATAGATATATGCTATAGCGGACTTTTTTGTAGAACTATTTAAGAGGTACATTTCCGTCATACATTTTATTCACGTAAGTCTTACGGTTTTTGCAGCGCACGTAAAAATAGCTGATTATGGCTGATTTTTTTGTAATTATTGAAGTTATAGTAGGTATCCTTATTTTTTTCGGCTAAAAAGTATAGCCTATGTCACTCAGGGATAATGTAGCTTTCTAAGGGTGAAAGAATTTCTGAAATCGGTCCAGTAGTTTTTGAGCCTATTCGTATCAAACAAACAAAAATACAAATCTTTCCTCTTTATAATATTAGTATAGATAATAAAGAAAGGTCTTCATCACGAAACAAAATGACCACGATGGAGTCAATACCTATTCGAATTACAAAAAAACACCTTCACAACAAAATTATGATTTTTAAAAAGACAAATAACGCGACCTCTAGATTATGGAACGAACAGGTGTTAATCAAATATGCAGAACAAGGACAGTAAACTAGTCGTCAAAAAATAAAGATTGTGGGACCTAAGGACCTTTTTATCTTCTTTCATAACAAGTCACATCGTCAAAACAAAAGCGGTAATCATGAATCCAAGCATACATTCTTATCTTAGTTCTCTATCAAAAATAGCACCAAGATTCCTAACAATGTTGTTCATCATGTAAGAATATTGTAAAACATTATAACTGTTCGCGAATGACCTCGAATTCTCCACATATTTGAAGAATCAAGTCCCCTGGTACCCTCTCTGAAATCTTTTATCAACGAACTTTTCTTGAGCGAATCTGGAGAATTAGTGAGCCTCAGATGTTTTCCATGAACCGATTGGATCTCTTATTCTGAAAAAAAATCATTACTTTTCCTTTTTTCTTGAAACCAAATGGGGTTTCATCAGTCATGATTACCTATGGCTCGACCCGTCGCATCATCTAACTATTTTCTGTACAGATGTGACTCTCATATATCATTATTTGGAGTCTGGCACTAAATCGCACGAGGGTTGATAAATTGTGGAATAAACGTGTTTGCATACAATTGATATAAATCATGTAGTCTAGGATTCCCTTGCTGTCACTTTTCGGTGGTTGGAATTCACTGAACCGTTTAGATCGTGGGGTTATCACAGGGGATTTGTCAAGGTATATTATAGCCATTGAGGATGACACCTAGGCAATTAAGTACACAGAGATAATATACAGGGCGTACTCTGAGCATTTTCGGAGAAATATATGATGAAATATGATATATTGAAAATCATCTTCTCTCAAAACTAGTTTGCTCATTTTGAAGAAAAGTGATTTTACCATAATACTTCATTCGTAGCTATACTATTCTGAGTTTCAACAAATGAGAACGAGTAATTTCTAAATCCAAAAATGAAACTGAGCCACCAATTGAGTCCCTGCGTGGATATATTCCATCAAGCTCAAGATAATTTGTTGCTGGATCTGAAATGTTACTTTTTGATTTATCAATTGTCTTGGTGTAATCAACGTCATAAAATTACTGAACTATCGATATATTCTTCTCATATTGGCCTAATATTATTAAATCAATTATTATTTGGGTCACGTTTACTGTTTCATCTTGATTTTCGGTAATATTTTATGGCCAGAACGAAATATCAAAATTGCTCATAATAAGATTCAAGACACAGCAGGTCTCACTCTGATATAAAATGCTCACCCCATTATATTGTTATTGTTATTACTGATTTTTCTGATCACTCTTAGGTCTTCCCAGGTGACTCCTCAGAAACCACAAGCTTCTGAGCTTGTAGCTTGAACGAGTTAGGAGAATCAGTTGTGTAGGCTTTGTTACGCCACCTCAGGCACAGCTCTGTTTATTTTCGACCCAACAGTGGAATGGTGGCCCACTATCGTTGAATAGAAAATTTCATTCCTAGCCTCGGGATTGAACTCGGAATTTTCGCGTCAGAGACAATCGCCTCAACTAGGGCACTCATAATTGATGAAGGCTCTCACGGCCGAATTCTTCTTCAAATCCAGAGTATTCCGGGTTTTCTAGCCTTGATATAATGCGAATTTCATACTTTTATAGCGAGCAACCAATTGAAATAGGCCATTCGAAATCATTTTCGAGGAAAAGGCATTTTTATCTTTCATTCCAACGGTGAGTAGTGACGGACAAAATTGGCAAACTTCTGAAAAGGCATGATATCAAAACAGTTTATAAACCAACACAAAAACTCTTGCTACAAAGAGCGCAAAAACGCCACTCACTGGCCCAGAACCCTTCTGTGGTATAGGAAAATGCACCTATAAGAAGGAGTTTATATGCTGAAGGAGAAAACCAAAAGAGAAAAACTCTGGCGGAATCTCCCAGGGATGGATCACTCCAAAAAGTTCTGGCTTTCTCGCAGGACATTGTCGCCTGATGAAGAATCTGTTGAGAATGAGTTTATCGAAAACTGAGTGTAGATTCTGTGGGGAGGTGAAAGAAACTCCTTTTTACATGGTTACGTAATGCTATGTCATTGCAAGACAAAGGAAAGAGTGCTCTGGACTAGAAACTTGTTGAGTGGGGAACCCGTTAAAGCCGTCCCAGATACTGGATGTCATCGAATCTCTGGAACTGTAGGAGGCGCGATGAGAATACCTCTATAAGGGGGAACAATTGACCTTAAGGTTGCAGTGGACTGTAACCCCTTCTCATTATCTATATATATATAAAAGAAAGATGTTGGTTACACCATTTATAACTAGAGATCGGATGGACTGTTTGTTATGAAACTTCATTTATGGAATCGTCTTCGGTCTGGTTATTATAAAATACAATAAAACTTCGCAAAAATTTATGAAAGTTTTACCTATGCAGGAAATGCTTTTCCTTCTTTTGAATAAGGCCACTGGATGTCGCTACTGTTGATGCGTAGTCGTACAGTCACTGTACCACTGTACGTAGTCGTAGGTTGATATTACCGCTGTTAGATGGCGATATGTGATTCGCATAGAGCTCATGGTAACATGGAAGTCTGTTGCCAGATCAAAAAGCGGGTAAACTTATCTCAAGTTGGTGGAACAGTGAATTTTTACCGAAAGATCAAGTTTCTGATTTTGACGATCAGTTTCAAACGTGAGTTGGCCATCTTCATCTTTTTCCTTTATTTTTGAATTGCTTTCGAATTTCTGTTTGGGTAATAAATATATTTGCGGAAATAACTGAATCCAAAATTGCCCATAATTAGTGATTGGCATATTATATTCGTGTTTCTGTTCGCACAGAGACAGTATTGTAAGCGTCAATAATTTTGAAACGTTTGCTCATCGGGCTTTCACTTATGATATACAATAATGTTTCATGGGTTGCCTAATCTGATCTGGTCGAATGACCATCAATAAATTTGAATATGAGTTCAACATAATTCACAGTGTTGATAATTTTGCCGTGTCGATCGTACTATCGACATTTTAACATCTCGATTTGTCTTCTAACGAGCTTGATATCGTCGACTAAATTGAACAAATTGAAGTGAGATTGACAGCTCATATTCATGGAATAATGAGAATCGCGCTGCTCCACCAACTGAGATGTTTACCCATTATTTTGAGCTCAGCAGCATAGCTAAGATGTCTAAAATAATGGTGTGACTACTGATTAGATTTTGAGAATATAAGAAAAGTTTTGTTTTTGCCACTTCAGGTTGGGCTATTAACAAATGACTGATTTTTTAATTCTGGTCGACGGGCTGTGTTAATAGTTGATAGTTCATTAAAGGAATAATTTTTGTCATATTCTTGACATTTTGATTCATATAAGAGGAAAGGTATAATATGGATTATACTCCTGCTATTCACAGTCACATGAGGTACTGCAAAAAGAGAACTGTACAACAATTAAAAAGAAAAAGTTATATGTTCAAGTTCAACAATTAGTTACCGCTTAAATAAAGAGAATTCTTTTCATGTGAATTACAAAATTATTATAATCTATATATATACAAGAAAGATGTTGGTTACTCCATTTATTACTCGAGATCGGATGGACTGTTTGTTATGAAACTTCATATATGGATTCGTCTACGGTCTGGTTATTATAAAATACAATGAAACTTTGAAAAAATCGATGAAAATTTTATTTATACAGGAAATGCTTTTCCTCCTTTTGAGTAAGGCCACCAGATGTCGCTAGAGTTACAGTTACGCTACCGCTTATTAGTTTGTACTTCATTTGATATTCTCCGCGTTAGATGGCGATATAAACAAATAGTGTGTACAGTGACTATATTCCCTCTATAGTCACTGTAATAGTGTGTAATTTGAGTTGCCTACAACTCTGCGCTGTTGGGCAAAACCAAAATGTCTTTGCATAGGAGTACAGATGTCTAAAATGATTAGATTTCGTTGAGATATGAGAAAAGTTTCGTTCTTACCACTTCAGATGGCACTATTCACACATTATGACTGATGATTATTAGTTATTTGTATAGTTTTATTTATTCCAAATAACGTTATCGTGAGGGTTCTATATTTGACTTTATCACAATTGAATGGCGATGAATTTGTTGAGGCTTTCGCGGCCATCCATTGATGTCATCTGTTCTTTTTTCGAGTATTTCGGTCGTCGTGGTTTGAAATGGTCGAAAATAGAATATATGACATGAATTACTGTGTGTAATTTACATAGGGCTTATAGTACCATGAAAGGTTATTAACAGATCCAGAAGCGGGGGAATATCACAGTGAATTTTTATCGAAATGTCAAGTAAATCAGATTTTGGCGATGAGTTCCAATCGTGAGATGTCCATTCTCATCTCTTCTCCTAATTTTTAAATTTTTTTTGAATTTCTATTCGGGTAATAAATATATTTGCGGAAATAATTGAATCCAAAATTGCCACCATTAGTGATTGACATATTATAACATATTATTTTTGTGTATCTGTTCTGTGTGATAGCTCATATCAATGGAAACATTTGACAGTTCAAAAATCAGAGAACCAAGCCGTTGATCTCCGATCACCGGTGATTAAGATTTGTGAAATCCACCGCAAGTATCATTTAGGCGGAACAAAGTTCGCCGGGACAGCTAGTTTTATATATTTTGAACTTTAATTTTGCCTAATTTTTTTCCTGCTCGACAAAAAGCAATGGTAAGTTTATACAACTTTTAAGTATAATTCAGGCGGTACAAAGTTCGCCGGGCCAGCTAGTAAACTATAAACACGAAAACTTAGGAGAGCCAAATACCATAAACTGATCCGCTCTCTCAAGCTGATGATTATAGAATACCTTGCGACTGCGAGAATTTTTACATCGGGACTACATACCCGGAGCATTCATACAAGGATCAAAGAAAAAGAACGGTGTTGTCAACTGTGTCAAGCGGAGAAGTCTGAACTCGCACAACATGCTTCGATGGATGGGCATAACATTCTGTTCGCAAAAGCAAAGGTCATTTCCAACATCAAGAGTTACTATCCTAGGATGAATATGGAGACACCCGAAAATCATAAATATTGAAGAGGAGACACCCATTGTTCGATTTGCTTGGTTGCCAACCATCTGCAATGCTAGGACTAAACCTGTCCGAAGCGGAGGAGATGAAGCGACCGGTCTCGCCGGTGGTGGGGCTGTGGCTATGAATACAGCAGGAGAACCAATAACATCTCCAGTTCGGAGCGATCATTCGTCGATATTCATCCTTGAAGGCGAAATTTATCGATTTTACGTAACTCGTGTTATATCAACACAAATTCGATTATTATTAGAACAATATAGTGTATCATATGTTAGTTAAGATGTCCGTACTCAGTTCTAAACTACCATATCATGAGCCCGTCAAAATTATGTCTGTCGTCTGTGACTTACGTTGTTCAGTATTCTGAAATCTTGACATCCTAGAACGATTATTATTAATCAGGATCAAATTAGGCGCTTGTTAGCCACTCTTGTTTATGTAGTTATCCTAGTCAATTAATAATATTTTGAAGCCTGTGCTCATTCTGAGGCAGATAGTAAAATATTATAGATATTGTTTTTTTATGATTGCCGCATGAAAATGGGTATGCTAAAGCACTGACGTAAGTCAGGAGCTTTTAAGGGCCCATGAATAAGAGGGAAACAAATTTTGACAGCTGTCACCAAAATTGAACTGAGCTTGAATACCCCATTCTCAATCTAAATGTAAGATTGGTGCATCAAAAGGTTTCCGAATGAGACATTAAAAGGTGCGGATACCTGTGATTTCTGAAAATATAATAATGCATAAAACGAATTGGGTCAATTGTTATCACTTGGATTGATGACCTGAACAGATATATCTGCCATTATTCCACGCTAGACCGTGACACAATAGATCCAATCTAACATAGCTCTTCGTCATTGTCAAACCCACAATAACAAAATAATGCGGATCCCATCCCTCAACGATAGATACGGTCGAAAAATGGGGTAAAGATTACCATCATCAACGACAAAATGCATTAAACGTTGTTTCAGGCCGGACGAAAAATAATAATATACGCATCGCCCAATATTTTACGAATTTCCGATAACGGACACAAGGTGCCATTGAATTTTACCCATTATGACGGCATAATGGACTCAGTTTTTCCTACTAGGGTGCACAAAGCAGTTTTTGTCCCAATGCATCTTCGTGTGCAAAGTTACACTTTTCCTCACGCCCTGCAGAAATAGCTTTTTTTTCCGCAATTATGTGTAGTTTAAAATTATTCGATGAATTATAATTTTTTATTGTTGTCATCATCGTTTTCCAGTTGTTGTCGCCTTTTTATACTCCCATACCACAGTATTCCTTTTTCCGCCTATATATGTATTTATTCATCTACATTTTTTGTCATTCCGCATTTTATGCTTCTTCTTTCGCTATTTTCCTCACTGCGTTTATTTTGTTATAACCATGCCTTTCTACTACGGAGTCGAATATAATCACTTCTCCTCCACAATCTCTTCGAGTTCATCAGCCCGCCATAATTTTCTGCTTTTATGATCCCCTTTAATACCTAATGTTTCCTGAGCAGCATTGTGAATATTCTCAATAATATTATTCTTTGCTGCTTTGAAAGATCGTTCCGGATCTTCTATTTTGATATAGATATTTTACGCTGTCATGCACTAAACTCTCTAAATTATACTTCACGCTGTTGATTGGTTTAACCTTGTATTTTTCCTCCTGATGACTCTTTCGATTGTTCTGATACGGTGAAAAGACAATTTTTGATCTTAAAAAGGGAGTGATCCGAGTGGTGTTCTGTGCTGAGAGGCACAGTGATCAAAGCAGGAAGAAACCGTTCTATTCCTAAGATATTCGCTCCTGTTGAGATCCTATGAGGTTGAAGTCATGATCGATCGGTCCCTGCCGCTATTGGGAAACCTTCTGGTGCCAATTGTGCAATGTCTTTCCACCGATCATTACTCTATATTGTGTAAATGATACTGATGGCAATATGCCAGAACTCACCATAATCGACAAAATGACATGCATTTATGGTCGATCTATGTAGACCAGCCCAAAACTGACATAAATAGTTGGAATAATAGGTCTTGCCGATATTTTATGAATTTCCGATGAAGGACAAATGGTGCGATTGAATTTTTCACATTATGACGGCATAATGGACGTTTATTGGGAGCCGAAAATTGGCCCGTTAGAGAGGGACAGACGGAGGACCTCTTTTTCGATCTGACGAATTTGCAATTCAAATTTCCTTATGTCGTTCGAAATGGGGTCCTGGATGTGCTGTGTCGTGGTGAAATGACGTGGAAAATGGAAAATAATAGATGGATATATCACGAAAGACGTTGAGAGTGATGGGGTTTGGTTTTTGACATCATTAGCTCAATTCCGGGTCTTTTCTTTTTATATATTTTCCGCTCTAGCGCTGGATGTTTTTTATTTTCGAGAGTATTCGCGTGCATAATTCGATCTCCGGGTTATATTTTGTTTGACGTAGGAAATATGAGAATTGTTTATAAAGGGTCTTTCATCTAAGAGCGCAAGATTTCAGTGTTCAATAAGACATTGTTTTCTGTAGCAAAGTATTGAAATATTGGTCGATTTAAGAAATATACATTTGGGAATTATGTATGAATCAAAACATCTTGTGAATAGGCTTTGCTGGCATATCCGTATCCTTTTGACGGAATTTTAAAAACATTATTGAATACATGTGATGGTATTTCATTGATACAGCCCCTGATTTTGGCTCTCAATGCTTCGCTGGTACAGGCTTATATTATTGGCATAAACTTGTGACTTCAAATGACCCCACAGCTAGAATTCTAATGGCGTTAAATCGCAAGAGCGTGGAGGTCAATTCTGGTCACCAAATCGGGAAATGACGCGATAAGGAGCAAACTCGTGTAATATCGTCAATGATTCACAGACGGTACCTATTAGTCCGGGTACCTGTGGGACAAATTGCAAATTATTAATAATAATTTTCCTAACTTTCTGTAAAGCTTTATTAGGCGGAGTCTACGACCATATTTTCATTTTTCTCGAATCAAACATACTCTTTTTTTGTAAAATGCAATCATAAAAACAATCTGGGAGGAATGAGAAAACATGATTGTCCGACAAAAATAGTGTGTCTTTGAGCGTGTCTACCAACATGAACATGACTGAAAATCGCATTTTTTTAAATTATTAATACCCTCCAGATTCTTTCAGAATCGGTTCGGTTGATATCACCATATGAAATATGAAAATGCAATTGTCCGACAAAAAAAAATGTGGCGTTTTTCTTGTCCGACAAATGAAAATCGACGATTTTTTTTTTTAGTTTTGAAATTCATTAATATTTGTCGGACAAAAATGAATCTATATTTAAGGGAGATTCGTTTCATAGAACAAACAATTGTCCACCATATAAAATGCGGCAAATCCTTAGTCGGGCAATAAAACTTCTTGAAAAATATGGTTGTTTCAGAATCTTTCTTCGATTATTATTGGAATGAAACTATTGATTTTAATTGAAAGTGTGTAATTCGAATTGTTTACTGATATTTTCATTCAAATCTATGAAAAAAAAAACAATGGAAATACTCCTTCTTCACATTGAATTTTTTGTAACAAGACGAATGGTATACAGTAAAAGTATCACACCAATCGACAGGTAGCATGACATCTTTGTTCTTGTGATTATGATGTGTTCTTGATGCCAAGAATATTTTACACTGTCTAAGGATGTCAGCTGTGAATTTTTTCACTTCTTCCCTTTGCGTTCCGTAGACAGGGTTATTTTTCTGATATTCAAACAAAAAACACTCCATCACTACTAAGAATATTATATCAACAAGTGAAAAACTGTCAAAAAGAATAGAACAAGAATTATCTCAAGAAGAGAAAATTCGGTAGCACACTAAAATTTGTCTACACAGTTTCAGACTGCAGAGGACTGCGGTGCAAAACCGAAACAGCACTCATATTTATAGGGAAAATTACCAAATTACTTTTACAACCCTTGGTAATCTTCAAAGGAAATTCCATGAAATTACCACTGTCTTTTCGAAGAATGCGCAATTTCGACCTGGGGTGGATATTCCATATAATCAAAATAGAGGATCACGTCCATAAGACAAGAGTAATTAATAAGGGAAATGGACTAGTAGAGATCTAATTTCCAAAGTATACCACCGGGTGGCACCACCGCAGCAGGATAGTGACGTACCGGTTTCTGGCTTATTAGCCGTCATCAGCGCCACTTAATCCATTGCTACGATCGTAGCAATGGATTAAGTGGCGCTGATGACGGCTAATAAGCCAGAAACCGGTACGTCACTATCCTGCTGCGGTGGTGCCACCCGGTGGTATACTTTGGAAATTAGATCTCTACTAGTCCATTTCCCTTATTAATTCCATATAATATTCAACTGGGGCTGAAGAAATTCCGTTTCTTCATTTTTATTCTGATGGTCCATTTTCTCATATTCATTATTACATCTTCAGCCTTTAAAATAAATAGCTACAAGTTTAAACCATTGAAAACATTTTTTCATAACCCCAGAGATGTTACAAAAAAAGTTGTCCCAGGTACCTTCTAACACTTCGTGCAACATTTCACTTCTAGAAATTTCCGTATCCAACCAAAGGTATAAAAAAAGGCAACTTTCATCGTAATTTAAATGTCAAATATAATGATTGAAAATGTTAGTTATGAAAATGGAGTCTCACGAGACCAACAAGTTCCATTCGGTGGACTGAGAAATTGCCTAACTTTTAACGTCGGACAGTTGAATGATAGTATTCAGCACATCCTTCTTAAATGATCCTCAAAAAATCAAATGTTTATTCATAACATAAGCAAAGTTATATCCGATAAATGCATAATATAGTCTATTCATAACCAAATTGTAGCATTGAATTCTCTAATTTTTGAATGAACGCCACATTTTTTTTTTGTCGGACAACTGATGCATTACATTGTATTTTCAAGGTGAAGAGAGAATAAGAAAAAATTAGAACATTATTTATAATCCTCTTCGTTGTATTATTTATAATTTTTCTTAGCTCAAAAAATCGTCGTTTTCCATTTTTCCTAATTCCCATCTGTCAACTTTTGATCGACCACGTCATGTGACATTACGACCGTCAAACGTACACAATTCAAATCTTGCGATCTCAGAGAAACACCCTTTACTAGCGCCTTCGTTAATGGGAATTGAGTGCTCATCATTGACAAAACTTGAATTATTAGTGTATGAAAAAACAAGAGAAGTACATTCTTTTCATAGTCTTGACCTACAGACAAGGAATTAAATTCTCTGATCAAGAGGTCAAATGCATTTTATATCTTAGTCGTCCCATAGGCCAGAATCCAACGCAATCATAAAAAAACATGGTTCTAATTTGAAAAACAGAAGTTTTGGCCAATTTCCGATCGCAGTTTTCGACACAAAATTTGAAACAACCTCTGATGATTTTTTGGAAATTCAAGAGATGCATGACTTTTCCACAATCTTCTACTTTGACGTTATGTTAAACGGTTTATACTCAGAATGTTCGAAATAAGAAAAATGAACATAATACTGACCATGAAAACTATTTGACTGAATACAATGGTTTTAACAGAAATGTATTCATCGTTGAATAGGTATTAGGTACTCAATCATATGAGAAACGCAAAATTTGAAAAAAAAAAATTTAAGAAATTTCTTTTCACCCGGATGTGCTTTTAACCGGATGTGCTCAGACTCCAAAAATATCTTAGGTCTGTGGAGAATTTCAAACAATATCATAACTGTCATAATATTTTAGAAATGTTTTATATAACTTTATTAGAATCCATGAATTTTAGAACGGATACAGAACATCTAGCCTCTCATTATAGTTCTATCATTTCAAAATATAAAGACCTAAAAAGAAATAGTTAAGACTGTAATGACTAGATCAATATTATTTGATGTCTTGTTAGTCTTCTAGTTTTGTGTTTCTGTTATGATGCTATATTGAACAATGTTTAGTTGCCTGTATTCCTTATACACGATCGATGATCTTCATCTGTGGTTTTATTCTTTTGTTGACATTATTGATTGTGAATGTTTTTAACGTTATCTATCATAGAGTTCTTTTGGTAGCTGGCCTACTGTGTTTGTTTCGATAGCTTTATAGTTTTCTTATTGTTTCTTGATGCCATTCTTTCGGACGAATGTTTGTAGTTTTTACTTTTAATTCTTTAAGTTGATACATGTTTTTGGTATGTTATTTGATTACTTGAGTGAACTGTATACATGTATGTTTTCTTTTAATAAATTGCAGGCCTGAAGAAGCAAAGGAACACCTTTGCGAAACGTCGCCACGAATGTGAAAAAACTTGATCATCTGTTTTTTTCCTAGTCCTATTTCCTGCTATTTGTTGCTTTTTATTAATATCATAATTCCAATATTCAGATTTCAAATATGTCCAGTTCTCCTGAAACTTCCAACAGGCATTGAAACTTGGGATACCCTGATGTATATTGCAAATCACGAACTTTTTTTCGTTTTCATTTTTAATAAAATAATTCCATATTCATCCAAATACTACTCCACACCGCTTTTATCAAACTAGAAAGAATCGTGAATCCTTGAATGAATAATTCAAGGCTATACAGACACACCTCGGACTGAAACAACAATTATGTCAATGTCTGATATACATGCAATACTGAGTGAATACATGTCACCTATGCATAGATTATAGACATATTCTAGGTTTTCTTCAACACTTTCGGCTACATCAGCAATATTTTTGGCTGTTCGTCAGCAACGTGCCATATTTTCACCATTTTTATAGTGAATTTTAACAATTTCAATGCGTCGTTGCAGCGTGTATCGTTCTATTCTCATTAATGGCGTAATTTCTTCTTGTCAAATGTCAAATAAATTACAGCTTCAAAAGTGACATCTTTCGGAATAGCGGGCTATTCAAAATAACACCTCTTATTGGAAAACCCATTATATACGTACGTATCCTGTTCCAATCAATTTTGAAACTCCATGCTTAGGCCGCCATTCGTTGTTATAATAATACAGATTATTATTTCACCTACGTATTTCTTTATGGGGCAGTGAAAAAGCATTAAAGGGTTGGGACGATATTGAATAATGAAATTCAAGTTTCAATAATGTATACACTATCAGAAAGCTTTCTCTTGTAAGCTAATGCACCTTTTTTATTCATGAAGTGTGCATGACTCTGTATATCTGAGCTGGATTTATCCCAAGTTTGGATGGATATAGCCAGCATGTTTATCTATACCGATACGGCATACCCAAACACAATGAAAACTTCTATAGAACACATTAGAACTTGAGATCTTCTACATAATTGTAATTAATACGTTAATTGAGGACTCCTCAATACTTATACCATTGTTTGAGGTTTATACAATGCTTATCGTCGCGGTCGACTTAATTTGCAAAGTGCGTACCTCCTCATTTGGGTTACAGGTCTTATTGTTCGATAATGTTCAAATCCTTCGTATTTATTACTTTTGGAGATACGGGTTTTCCAACAGTATGGTTAACTTAACTAAACATATTCAGAAAATTGGAGATCCAAAATCAGTTTTTCACGTTTCCTGAAAAGAATAAGGATTAGGAGTTACGCGTTCTGAGAATTAAGCCGACGTTATACTGTTTATTGAGGTATATAGGGTCAGTTTTTAGGGCTGGAATTTTGGATTCAATCATAATATATACATACTTACTTAGTAAGTACCTATATACAGGGTGACGAGATAACGGGCGGAATAAATTTATTTCGAAAAAACGCTCGGACACGTCGATTTTTGTTTCGAGGGGACAACTTTCAAGGTCAAATTCACAACTATATCGCTTCAACCCTTAGTGTTAGAACACCAACCCCTAAATTTCGAATAGGAAAGATAGGGTGAGTGATACACCTTTGAAAGACCTTCTCATCATGAATTCAGCGTAATATTTTTTTCTCATTTAACGCATTCGTTTTCGAGATATTCAGTTTTGAATTTCGTACAGTACCATTCATCCCGCTGCTAACCGTGCTATGTGAATTCATCAATTATTTGACTAATTATTCATTGTTAAAATTTCAACTTTGTATTTTGATGTCTGGTGTATGGCAGTTATGGAGTTTCATCAAATCTACAGAATGAATGAATAATAAATTCGATTGATTTAGACAGCTTGCTTGACGACAATACCATCTTTGTTTCAACTTCAAATGTCAATATCTCAAGAATCAATGAATCAAACGAAGACAAAATCAATATCCTGAATTCAGGATAAAAGGACCTTTCAAATGAGGTATCACTCACCCTATCTTTCCTATTCAAAATTTAGGGGTTGGTGTTCTAACACTAAGGGTTGAATTAAGCGATATAGTTGTGAATTTGACCTTAAAAGTTGTCCCCCTCGAAACAAAAATCGACGTGTCCGAGCATTTTTTCGAAATAAATTTATTCCGCCTGTTAACTCGTCTGTTTCGTTTTAAAAAGCCCACCCTGTATATTATGATTTCTATGGGATTCACTAGGACCCTACGCGAAATTAACAGAAAGGGAAGAAATATAGGTACTATCGATGTATTGATCATTTATGATTGTAAATCCGGAATAGTACAAAAACTAGCACAATGAAGTATAATTTTTTTCAATGAACGCAAGGATATCAGCTACAAAACGACACCCACATCATTTCTGTATGTTACTTAATTTGAGATTATTGCTGTTTAAACATGACCCTTGAATAAATTGATGAAATAAAATAAAAACCCAGTATTGTACTTTTGATCATTCTTGAAGATCAAACTAAAAATTTATCATAAAAATAGCTCAAAACGGCCGCTTCTGCTTTGTAGACAGGCAGTGGCGTTTATGACGACTTATCTGTGGCCCTGGAAATCAATGCAGTGTCTGCTCTTATTTCGTTTGCAACAGTCATTATTTTTTACACCAGTTCCTCTCTGGTGTTTGGAACTGTGGAATATGTTCGTTGCTTCATACATTCCCATAAAAAATAGTCCATCGGTGTTATGTACGGAGAGCGTGGTGGCCAAGCAACTGTTCCACCACGTCCAAACCACGTTGAATAATTTTCACTCAAGTGATCTCTCGCTAACCGAGCGTAGTGCGCTGGTGCACCATCTAACTGAAGCCACATACGCCTTCCATGGATAATTGGGAGTTCTTCTATTACTGAACGAAATTGATTCTCTAGCGGTGGGTTTCACAAAGCGTAATCACCGCTGATCTAAGCTCGATCTAAGATCAACTCGATTTGACAGTTCAAAAATCATAGAATCAAGCCGTTGATCTCTCTCGGATTACCGGTGATTACGCTTTGTGAACCCCATCGTATAAATTCTAAAAATCTTGCGCCACTCTGCATTGATTTCCAGGAATTCTAGGGCCACAAGACAAGTCGTCATAAGGGCCACTGCCTGTCTACCAAACAGAGGCGGTTATTTCATCAATTTTTATAAGGGTCTTGTTCAAAAAGCAATAACTCTCAAATTATGTTACATACAGAAATGATGTGGGTGTCGTTTTTTAGCTGATTTCGTTGCGTGTTAGTTTATTGAAAAAAATTATACTTCAAAGTGCTAGTTTTTGTACTATTGAGGAATTACTAAAAATTTTTATTTTAATTTCTTTATGACATTTTTGAGTTGAATGATCTCATATTGTTCTACTCCAATGAAAGGTGGTAGAATTATCTTTCGAAAAAATTTTTTTCACATCTGTAGGACCTTTATGTCCAAAGAAATGGATATCATCTGAAATGGTCAACCAAAATAAAAAAAATTATTTAAAATGGCGGCTATTCCAAAAAAGGGGGGTTAACTCCCCAATGTGTGTGTGTTTGTCGATAAAATTAGGTATATTTGATGCCCTTAAATTATCGCTCATACCCAAACACACTGTACATATATTCCGTATTATAGGATCTACGCTCTCGAAATGAAGACATCTTCAGGGCACTAGTGGGGGGAGGAGGAAGTCTAAAGCATTTGTATTTGTGAAGACAAAATGGGATTTCACATTTGAAATAAATTATGTAAGTTTTCTTGAGTGGCCTGGGTATTTACATCGCATACGATCCAATGCGGTAAATGATCAAAACCATCCTTACGCATGTCTTCTTGGGGGATTTCCTTCGTTGGTTCTGTTCTCCGCATTTTCATATTATGTATTACTTCTGGGCGTGTTTCATCCTCATCTGATTATTCAGATTAATAATAATAATAATAAAAGCTATTTATTGACCAATGGCCAATCGGCCATCGACATATCAGTCCTGCAGCCAGGATTATTCAGATTATTCACTGTTAAAATCAGGAATTCTTGCGGCGTTTATTTTTCCATAAAACAGGATTGGTGTCATATCTATGACAAACATAAAATGTTATTTTAGATTCTACCACTGCATAATGTTCCATATATGGGACAATCGGTTCCGTTATATTTTTTATGAATCTTGAAATCACTTATACGTTAATGATCTACCTTATATGATTGGTAATTTGGTGAATTTCGTAAACTTCGCGGATGATACTAATGTGCTTCTAACCGCTAAAAATCCAACAGAACTCCATATCTACGGAGAAAATGTTTTCGGGACACTTCATGATTGGTGCATGTGCCATAATTTATCGGTTAATGAGTCAAAAACTGATTATATCTTTTTTTCACATAGTCGTAGACCAACGAATAACTCACTGGATATTTTACAAAGCGATGACCAAACCCAGTATGTGAGACACACCAAATTTCTGGGAATCTTTATAGAACAACATCTTGACTAGCAAACCCATTCAGAAAATGTGATCCCACCAAAAACATTCTGTAAAAACTAGCCAAGTCTCGATGCAGCTGCTTGTTTTTCTCTAAAAAGTAATGAAATCTAGAAAAAGCCGAGCCAAGTTTAAGGCTCCTTACTGCGATTTCTTTATCATTATAGTTAATGAGAATAGGTTTAACGTCTGTAAATATAATTAAGGAAAGAAATAACGGCATGCAGACAATTGAATATTTTTTTGAAATTCCGGAAAAAGTCACACACCGTGCAGGAATCGAACCTACGTCTCCCTACTTTCCGGGCATGGGGCCTTGACCACTAGGCTAACGATGCATATGATACTTTTCCCGGAATTCAATATCCTGAGGTTCACCTCATATGTTGGTGAGAGGGGGGATCCTAGTTGGGGAGCAATGATTCACCATCATTGGTCAGGGGATTCCACTTATCCTTCACTCCACGTCATCGAATTTTTCGATTTCAGTTTTAAGATCGGATTTCGGATTCCGACCAATGATGTTATTTTAATAAGCCGAGAATAATACATGAGAATAGGTTTAACGTCTGTAAATATAATTAAGGAAAGAAATAACGGCATGCAGACAATTGAATATTTTTGAAATTCCGGAAAAAGTCACACACCGTGCAGGAATCGAACCTACGTCTCCCTACTTTCCGGGCATGGGGCCTTGACCACTAGGCTAACGATGCATATGATACTTTTCCCGGAATTCAATATCCTGAGGTTCACCTCATATGTTGGTGAGAGGGGGGATCCTAGTTGGGGAGCAATGATTCACCATCATTGGTCAGGGGATTCCACTTATCCTTCACTCCACGTCATCGAATTTTTCGATTTCAGTTTTAAGATCGGATTTCGGATTCCGACCAATGATGTTATTTTAATAAGCCGAGAATAATACATGAGAATAGGTTTAACGTCTGTAAATATAATTAAGGAAAGAAATAACGGCATGCAGACAATTGAATATTTTTGAAATTCCGGAAAAAGTCACACACCGTGCAGGAATCGAACCTACGTCTCCCTACTTTCCGGGCATGGGGCCTTGACCACTAGGCTAACGATGCATATGATACTTTTCCGGAATTTCAAAAATATTCAATTGTCTGCATGCCGTTATTTCTTTCCTTAATTATATTTACAGACGTTAAACCTATTCTCATGTATTATTCTCGGCTTATTAAAATAACATCATTGGTCGGAATCCGAAATCCGATCTTAAAACTGAAATCGAAAAATTCGATGACGTGGAGTGAAGGATAAGTGGAATCCCCTGACCAATGATGGTGAATCATTGCTCCCCAACTAGGATCCCCCCTCTCACCAACATATGAGGTGAACCTCAGGATATTGAATTCCGGGAAAAGTATCATATGCATCGTTAGCCTAATGGTCAAGGCCCCATGCCCGGAAAGTAGGGAGACGTAGGTTCGATTCCTGCACGGTGTGTGACTTTTTCCGGAATTTCAAAAATATTCAATTGTCTGCATGCCGTTATTTCTTTCCTTAATTATAGTTAATGTTGTGTGACTTGGCCGTTGAACATTCTTTATACCTATGTTCGTGGGTACAAGTCAATTTTGTTTACACGTAATGCTATATCTGTTGTAACTACCCATGTTTGTTAAGCGAGATAATAGCCTGTATGTATGTATGTATGCTGGTATTGGTAATTGGACGCTAGTATCTCATTTTAGGCTGTTGTTGATTGTGTAACGCATAATATGCATTCAGCATTGACAATGCTGACTTCTGCTCTCTTTTTTTTTGGACGTTTTCCAAGTGGCAATTTTCCATCGTCAATGGGTTGCGTTTCTGGCGACAGATTGGTGCAATGGTGTCATGGAGCACCTGGTTTTGTACCCTTGTGTACCCTTCAACGGCCAAGTCACACAACATTAACTATAATGATCAAGAAATCGCAGTAAGGAGCCTCAAACTTGGCTCGGCTTTTTCTAGATTTCGTTACTTTTTAGAGATAAACAAGCAGCTGCATCGAGACTAGTTTTTACAGAATGTTTTTGGTGGGATTTCACTTCTTTTTGTAGAAACGTGGGCATATTGATCTATTTTATTAGATTTTCTTATTTGACACATTATTTTAAGACTTTTAAGAGTACTTTTTTTCCTACAAATCTTTATTTTCTTTCCGGTTCTGAACTATGGTAGATAGAGCCTCCGATCATTTTTTATTGAATTCAGCGTCCTCGAAAACCTATAGTTTGATACCAAACTTGTCCATAGAGCCCATCTCTTACCCGATCCCTTTTCGGATTCAATTTTTTCTCTCCCAATCTAACCACCGAAGACCCATGTGATGATGTTTTTTCTGATGAGCAATAGACGTTTTATATTGCAACAATTTATAGTACAACAATTGTTGAATGATCACCCAGCACCCAAGCTTGTTGTCGTACATTCTGATGAAGAATGATCATAGATCACTTCATGAAGCCTGACAAGTTCGATGAATTTTCATCCATTTTCACTTCATCCATCACTTCACAAAATATCCGACGTGATATCACTTACGGTTAGAAAATGTAAATTTGCGGGTAGTTCTGGTGTGCTATCAAGTGATAGCTGACGCCAACTTCGTGAATGCGTGAAATGATAACAATTGAAAAAAGGATAATAATCGGGTGATCACTCTTATACACAGTGATAATTTTTACTGTCTCATTTATTGTTCCGGCATAGCTTTTGAAAACCTATCGTTTCCTTGAACAATAAATGAGACAGTAAAAATATCACTGTGTATAAGACTTGATCACCCGATTATTATTTTTTTTTCAATTTATATTCTAAAGTCGATATTCATATATTGAGTATGATAACAATGTGTTTCCAAGCGCATAAACTTCCATACATTATTGTGGTTGCACATTTTGCGAAGATGACGTGATAGCACGTGAGCTCACGTGACGTGCCAACAGATTTTCGATTATCCTAGTTTTTATAATTTTTCCTTTATGTGGCCATTAAACCCTAACTCTGTACCAAATTTCAGCTCTCTGAGTTTATGGGAAGTACCAATTCTATTTTGATGATCATGAGTGAGTGAGGGTGGAAAATGCGAAACTGGATGACGAAAATTTCGGCGTTCTGGCCTTATCTGGAGGTTCTCAAATAGGGGCCTGAAAATGCGGCGAAATGGTTCGGTTAAAGAAAGATAGTATAGTACGGCAGTGTTTGCTTCGCGCTCGACTTGGCGGGGCCACTGCCGTGCCCCCAAATCAGCAGATTGAAATCTACTGTGTACACACTTCGAGTGTTAAAGACGGAGGCCAGTAAACCGTTTTTGGTGGCAGTATAGTACTCCAATTTTCAGTCGATTATGTCTGATTAGGACTGATTTTTTGGGGTGACAGTATGCATTCTGAATCTATTTTCAGAATTCAAAAGATGGCTATTCGCATAATATTTGGGTTGGGTTATGCCCAAACTTGTAGAAGCGTTTTCAGGAAAAATGGATTGCGGACTTTGGCGGGATTATATATTTATAAAATATTACAGTTTTTTCACAAAAATTTGGAATATTTTGAAGAATTCAAGGCCTCACAGACTTATAATAGTCGTCATGGTTTGTACATATATCCCAAACATAAGTTGTCTTCTACTGAGAAACAGTGCACATATATGGCTATAAAATTGTTCAATTCACTTCCGAAAGATCTAAGACAGATACAATGTTTCAATATTTTCAGAAAAAAACTTTTTAATCTTTTAATAGAACAGGAGCCTTACAAAGTCAATGAATTTATCTCCTTGAGAAGTTTATTTTTGTTTTTTGGTTGCAGGCAATATTGCATGTACTTCTTTGACTTGTTTTGTATTTCATTCAATTCTTTGTGTATGTGTATGTATGTATATATTTGTATATGATTGAGAGAGTGATTTTTCAGAATAAAGGATGTTATTATTATTATTAATATGACCAAAATATTTTTGTCCGCCGTGAAAAACACTTTTTAGCGATAATGAATGACCACAGATATAATCGAACTATAGCAGAAAAAAATTAGACAAGAATGGACAAATGAATGCCTATTTTTTGTAGGCATTCTGCTTAGTGCAGCGTCTCTTCGTGTATCAGACGGCTTTTTATGAATGTGCCAGATATGGGCTTCTCTATGAAGTCACGGAAAGATACAGTTGAATTGAAAAAAAATTTTTTTTTGGTTTGTGCCTTACATGGCATACGATGCGGTAATGGGTTAACTATCTTCCAGAACACATAGGTGACCTTGAAGATTATACTACTTTTCGTAAATTACCATTTTTTCTGGAAATGTTTCTTCTTTGACTCATTATCATTATTTCCTCTATTCGTTATGAACTCAGATATTGTCAATTCCGTAATGATAAGGATCGATTCATTGGAGGAATTTTCAGGGGAAGTCGTTATTGGGGAATTCTCTGGCAATAAATCGAATTATAACCAAATGCAAAAGTGATATACTCCACCCTACGGATTGGTTTATTTCCCGTATAATAATTATTCTTATAAATTCTAGTTATGTATTCGCAAAAAATTCAAATTCTAGAATTCAGCCAATGTATCATAATCTTGGTTCGATGTTACTCGCATATATTTTCAAATAATCGAACTGGCGTTTTTTTTCAGGATCCGCATTCGAAAACCACACCCCAGACGTCCAATTCCTGACGTTCATAATTCAATTACAATGATTAATGCATTCAGATTGGTTTTAGCGTGAACCATATTTCACCCTCGACCGGTTTTTCAAGAGGCCGACCTCTCGATTGCTTTTTTTTTCGCGTTCGCTCCCCCTGGCGAGAAACGACCGGTGGTTGCTTTAAAATGAGCCGCGGTGTTGAATGGCCCCTCAATCTTGTTCAAGTAACTAATTAATCTGACATCCGCCTCACGTCCCTTCCACGTTTTAATATGTTAAAAGCAAAACCCCGCAGTGAGGTCTTTCCGGAATCCGTTTTCGAGATCTTACCGCCGCCATAAAGGAGGGATATCCGCCGAATAAAATTAATGTCAATCATGCCGTTTTATGGTTGGCGTACACACAAATTGTTGGTTCCTGGAATTGCGAAGGATCGATTAATCACGAGGTCCTGTACCTCTTGGTGATTGATTTTGACGTCAATACCTAACATTGACGAAGAATTTTATGATGTAGCTAAATGTGTTTCTATATAAGAGCGCAATATTTCAGTGTTCAATGAAACATGGTTTTTCTGTAGTATTGAGGTATAAATTTATTTAGATACATTTGAAAATTATGAATGAAACAAAATATACTAACTGACAAAGATACTGCAACACCCAGAAGGAGGTGTTCAAATTTTATTTTTTTTTGTAACATAGATAGTATAGCAAATTTCTATGAGGTTAGCAGTGCCACTTGCGAGAAAATCAATAAGACCTATTGCATTAATTGTCGAATAATGGTCGAGAATTTGTCGTGAAAGAATAAAATTTGTCGCGTTTGTTTGCTAACTTAACGTTAAGTTGGCAAAGCCACCCCGTAGAAAAAAAATTAAGGACGCGACAATTTTTTTTCCTTTCACGACAAATTCGGGACATGTATTCGACAATTAATGCAATAGAAAAAAAGTCAAAACGAATGCGCTGTTGCCAAAAATGCGATAATTCCAGAAATATCTCAAACGCGCGGGAAAAAGACGTAAAATAAACAAGAAGGAATGGATTTTTTGTGTTTTTTTTACTTCATATGGACTTCGACAATTGCTCGACAATTATTTATTACCATTTTCATGATATTTGGTTGATATTGAGAAAGTGATTCTGCTAACTTAAAGTTAAGTTAGCAAAGCCACCCCGTAGGAAAAAAACTAGGACGCGACAAATTTTTTTCTTTCACGACAAAGCAGTAGGTGAAGTTGGTTTTTACTGAGATCCAGATATTTTTTGGATCTAGCAGTTTCAAAGTTCCGGAGGAACTTTTTGGAGTGATCCATCCCTGGGAGATTCCGCCAGAGATTTTCTCTTTCGGTTTTCTCCTTCAGCATAAACTCCTTCTTATAGGTGCATTTTCCAATACCACAGAAGGGTCCTGGGCCAGTGAGTGGCGTTTGTGCGCCCTTTCTGGCCAGTGTATTGGCCTCTTCGTTTCCTACGATTCCCGAATGACCGGGAACCCAGATTAAAAAGACCTTATTCTTCTTGCCTACCTCATTGAGTTTGTTTCGGCACTCCCAAATCAGCTTTTTGAGTGAATGACGTAGGAGTTCAGTGCTTGACTATCTGTATGAATTGGCTATATCGCACTTCTGATAGTTTCTTTCTAGATGTATATCTAGACATCTTCGGATTGCAAGTATTTCCGTTTGAAGGACGCTTGTACAGGAGCCTAGCGATAGTGCACACTTGGTACTGGTCCCGTTAATCCCAGCGCAAGCTCCTGTGGCGGTTTTAGAACCATCTGGCACTCCTAACTTTATAGACACGTATAACAAGAAGTGAATGATTAAAATGTGAAGAAAAAAACGAAGGATTCACAATTTTTTTTCAATATGTTTGTTAATAATGTGTTTGTCTATCGCGATTATCTATACACTCCCCAACACGTCTTGGCATCGATGCAATAAGATGGTCTATTTTTTCTTGAGGGATACTGTATCCCAAGCTACCTGTACTCCATGTCTCAGAGCCGCCAAAGTCCGTGGAGGCTGGGGTAAAGGACCCCGCACTTTCCTTATGGGAAATGGCGTTCCGTCAAATGTTCTGAAATTTTGGTATGATGTTGTACTCGACCTACTGACCAAAAGTGTCCATGGCCCCAACTCAATCCTATGACTAGTTTTTGAGATACAGGGCGTTGAAGTTGAGAATAACCCACTTTTCTTCGCTCGTATCCCGGAACAGAATCGAATGAACTTCAATAATTTCATTCCATCCCCAGAGAACATCCATATAGAGGAATATGACCCAAAATCGTTACGAATACAGGGTTATCCAGAATTGAATGCATGCCCGATTTTGAAAGTATAAAATGTGTCAGTTTCAGAGCGAGAACGTTCGAAAAATGAACTATTTCACTAGATATGTTGTTGTTTCATCGAAAAAACCTGAAATACCCAGAATTCATACTGGGAGATCCATTATTTCAGAAACTATTCACAATGAAGGTTAAGTGGACACCCTGTATTTTTGGATTGATTTAATATGTTTGTTTGATTTTTTCAGAACATATCATCATGGACCTAATTTAGTTATTGAATAAACTGTGAACCTCACGAAAATACCCAAAAACCACCTTTGTTTTTCATCACCCTCTATTTCAAGATTAACTCCTATGAGGTGGGAGTTTTCTTTCACCACTGTACTTGATACAAAAACATCAATAAGGCTGAGAGTTTTTATCCACTTCCTATGAACAGATTTTTTTTATGTTATATGAAAATTATTTAATTATGTTATTCTATTCTTATTTCAGCATAACAAAAATCTGGTAATAGGAAGTGGATAAAAACTCTTAGCCGTATTGATGTTTTTATATCAAGTACAGTGGTGAAATAAAACTCCCACCTCAACGGAGTTGGTATTGAAATAGAGGGCGATGAAAAAAAAGGTGGTTTTTGGGTATTTTCGTGAGGTTCACAGTTTATTCAATGACTAAAACACCCTGTATTCTTTGAAGTCCAAGATGATATGTTCTGAAAAAATCAAACAAACATATTAAATCTGTTGAAATATTGTAAACATAATTTAAATATGTAGTTGAATTTTCTCATTATTTTATTTGTGCCGCAACTGCATATTAGATTACATATATTTTTTGTTATCAATTGATGCAGCCGCTGCGCGTGTGTAATTTTATTGTATGGTATGACATATGAATTTCGTTCCAGAAGAATCTGTTAATAATAAAATTCATTCTTGATAGCGTAATTATACATTTTCCAGATTTTGTTAAAAACTCAGAATAAAACTCATTTCGGATTTCATTCTTATTATTTCGAGGTATAATTCCTTCAAAATCAATCCAAAAATACAGGGTGTTCACTTAACCTTCATTGTGGATAGTTTCTATAATAATGGATCACCCAGTATGAATTCTGGGTATTTCAGGTCTTTTCGATGTAACAACAACATATCTAGTGAAATAGTTCATTTTTCGAATGTTCTCGCTCTGAAACTGAGGCCTTTTTTACTTTCAAAATCGGGCATTCATTCAATTATAGATAACCCTGTATTCGTAACTATATGGTTGTTCCCTGGGGATGGAATGAAATGATTCTTGAGAAAAATTGAAGTTTATTCGATTCTGTTCCGAGATACGAGCGTAGTAAAAGCGGGTAACTATAGTCATAGGATTGAGTTGAGGGCCATCCTTTGATCAGTAGGTCGAGTACTACATTATACCAAAATATTAGAACATTTGACGGAACGCCATTTGCCATAAGAAAAGTGCGGGGTCCTTTCCAAACCTTCTACCCATGATGTCCCAATCATTCTCAGTGGGCGAAAGATCAGGGGATCTAGGCGGCCATGGCAGAAGATTCACATGGGTCGCTTCAAAAAAGTTTAAACTAACTGTGGCAACATGAGGTGGAGCATTATCTTGCTGAAATATTGGATTATCGAATCGGTTAAGGTAAGGGAGAACATTATGGCTTCACTTTTTCTTGAAGGTACCGGAGCGCTGTCATGTTACCTCGAATAAAGACTAAAGGTGACCTTCTTGCATGTGCAATAGCACCCCATACCATAACGACTACACTCCGGTCTACATGACGCCCAACATCAAACTGAGGTTCACGTCTTTCTCCCCGAGGTCTAACCCTGCTTGGGCCATCACTCAAGGAGAATCGTGATTCATCAGAAAAGACGACCTGATGCCATTCCACATTCCACTGTTGACGTTCTTCGAACCACTGTAATCGTTGCTGGATGTTCAACCGTCAGAGGTAACACAAGATAATGCTACAGTCCAAAAGACCTTATCTGGCGGTAAACCGTTCGGACAAGGATGGTCTTGTTTTTCTAACCACACATCAGCCAAAGATCAAAGTGCCTTTTGAACGGTCCAATTCCTATGAGGTCTCTGCCTTGATGTTTTGTTCTGAAAGACTTCTACGACCTCTGTGTGTTTCACATCACTAACCGAACTAGTACTTTCAAATTATTCGATTATTTCGGCACATTATTTGAACCAAACATTTTACGAATTAAACTTTCAAACCTCATTGATAATATTTTTTGACAATCAGAACGCGTTGTTCTACGTTCTAACGTGTAATGCTGGATGTTTACTTACTCCCATCTGTCAACTTTCGTTCTGTCACTTCACAATCATGCGTCATTATGAGTATTATGGCAAACATGGTGCGCAATTCAAATGTTGCTCCTTATTGAAACAGCCTTTAGCTGCAGCTCTCGGTACTACGGTCCCGCGTGTTCAAAAATTTTCTTGAAGTGAATCAATATCCGAGATATTTGAGGAATGAAACAGTGGAAAGTTTGAAGGAAAAACTTCTTATTAAGAACACCAACAAAGAACCCATCAAAAATAACCCAAACAATTGAATATGATTCCATATGCTAGCGGTTTCTCAGGAAAAAAACCGAAGAGTTCAATATACGCACCGTTTTAAAAAAAGTATATGTGCAGCTTTGAATGTGTATGAATAGATATAACAAAACATTAATTTTGATGAATATATTCGTATTGGATATGTCGCAGTCGGATACTAAAATCCGTCAGTTCGCGAAATGACTAGGCAGTTTGTGAACTGACGAACGTTTTCTAAAACGCTCTTGAAAAGAAGATCGTTTTACAATCGGTCTGAAATTTTTAGTCAGTTTGTAAACTGCGAAAAACGCATCCGACGGATTGTCAAATCATTTGAAGCGTATTCTGAAAACGTTCGTGTCTTGATGCAATTTGAATAACTGTTATATTTGTATAATCATTGTAATTCAATATTCTGGATACATAAATAATGAGTATTCACACTCACAGACCACCAAAAATAAAATTATTATTACTTATTGCAGCAGAGGCCGCTCAAATGGCACCTGCTGTTGCATTTTTGATGTGCTTTGAAACAAAAACACCCCCTTGTCTTGCATTGATTTTTGTCTGGACGGCAAGCACATTTTTTGAAACCTTGGCCGCCGAACTTTGAGGAATTCGCTACTTCTCCCCTTAAAGTTATTGTTTTTTTATTTGAAAGATTGAATTCTACAGAATTGAGTGACCTGTTCGGTATCAGTTCCTCCCTCAAAAACCACCGGTTCAAAACGCCATTTTCAGTACCTATTTGATAAACGTCATTTTTTCTATCGATAATTATTGCTCATATATTTGTCGGATCAAGTAGTTTCAGGTGGAACGTTTAAAAAGATGTAAGATATGACGATCCGTCTGATACGTTATACGCTGTTTACAAACCGACTGAAAATTTCAGGCCGATTGTAAAACGATATGTATCTTGAAAGCGTTTTAGAAAATGTTCGTCAGTTTACAAAGTGACCAGTCATTTTGCAATCTGACGGATTTTAGAATCCGCCTGCGACAGATATAAATTGCATTCACCAGATTGGCAAGTTCGAATAAGTCTGTGTCAATTCGTACCATGTAGCAGAAGCTCTTGGTCCATGCAGAATAAATAAAAAATGATTGATTTCATCTGAAATAAGTAAATAAAATAAAAAAAGAAACAGTAACAATGGATGATCAGTCTTTGGGTGCAGCATAAAGACAGACAAAATGTCGACTTTAGAATATACTACCATACTACCGACATATCACCTTTACTGAAACGAATTCATAAGATTCGTTCAAAGTTCATATGATTGAAAAACTTTTTGTATTGAAAAAGTTTTATTTTATGATTGAAGAGAATGAGCGAAACACAATGGCGAAACCGCCGGGTATTGTTTTTCCTTGTTTCGAAAGTAGCATCGAGTAGCCTGACCCAAGTAATATGTATCAATGCTTCTGGAATGACTAAGCCAATCTACTAACTGAATTCATTGATCGAAAACTATGATTTCATTACAAGGTTTTTAATAATTTTAGATTATGAAAATACTTCGCAAAATGGTTATGTCAAGTCATTGGTTTATGCTGACAACCAGAAACAATAGACGCTTTGGAAGCCAACATAACTCGTGTTATTGATGAAGCAAGGCCTGAATTACTCGAAAAAGTGGTCTAGTCCAATAATGCGGTTCCTCAGAGCTAGTCGTGGTGGACATACGCCGGAAATCATTTTCAAAACATAAATGTCATAAAATTATCTTCCACATAAAAAAAATTATTGGCTTCGATCTTCTTCTTGTGCGGCGCCTTTGGTCGGCCGAACGTAGGCCTTATGGCCCATTGTTCATAATGCTTTTGTATAATACTAGAGAAACTCAGACCCGAGACAAGAATGCCGCGAGCCGACAAGGAGGAGTCCCTCTCACCATAGAGATGCAAGGTATAGGGTTCCTTAGGTGTGTTAACCTCAATATAGATCAGTTGCCGCACGTGAACATTATATGTTCCGCCGTTTCATCTGCGTTCTTGCACCAACGGCACAGGGAACATTCAGTTACACCCATTCTTTTTAAATGTTTGTTGAACAGATGGCCAGTTAAAGCACCAGTCACCAGAGACAATTGCTTCCTCTCGAGAATCAAGAGCTTTTTGACCTCCGGCTTCGAAGAAGGCCCCTTGATAGGAAGTCTCGACTACCTGAGATTCGTTCTCGTGTTCCACTCAGAGGAGAATGTCTTATCAATCCATCTCTCAAGAGGTTTTTGATATATGTATGACAGATAGGAAGCGCGAGTTCCGGCCCAGTAAACGTCGAGCGAGCCCCTTCTTTGGCTAAGTTATCTGCTGTTATGTTACCAGAGATAGGCGCATGCGCCGGGCACCAGACAACATTGAGAGTGTTATCTGAGCCAAGCGTGCGCAGGGTCTTTCTGCATTCGTACACCCAGTTTGAGGATACTTTTATATCAGAGAGGGATTTCAGTATGCCCTGACTGTCGCAACATATGTTTATGTGTTTCCCTGAGTATCCTCCACCGCACATACGAGGACAGCATATAGCTCTGCCTGTGCTATTGAGCAGTCTTTTTCTAGAGGAATGGACCACTTTGTTCTTGGTCCAACAATCCCAGCACCGGCACCGGTGTTGCAAACCGAGCCGTCGGTGTACCAGGTGGGACCTCCAGGTTTTAGTAGCCTGTCTGGCTTACACCACTGATCTCTGCCAGGGACAACTACTTTGTAGGGCTCGTCGAAGCAGAATCGGGCGCCTGCACGGTCGCCTCTATGGAGGAGGGACGGGTTAATGTCATCCACCATCTTGAGAGTCATGGCGGGCCCCCTGAATCCTCCGCGATCCCGCCATTGTCCCTGTTCTCAGATTCTGAGTGTTGTTTTCATAGCCACCTCTACGATGGCGAGGTGTATGGAAGGAATGCCCAACATGCACTCCATCGATGCTGTGGGAGTGGATCTTATAGAGCGCCTGTTATACTAAGACAAGCTCTGATTTGGCATCTGTTAAGGATGTTTCGGTTACTGGCCTTCTCCATGGAAGTCCACCATAACACTGATTCATAGGTGAGGATAGGCCTTACGACCACAGTGTACACCCAGTGTATAATATGGGGTCCAAAGCCCCACCTCTTGCCGAGCACTTTCCGTGTAGACCCGAATATTTCATTGGCCTAATTCGCTTGAGCTTCGATGTGTTTGTTCCACAGTAGGAGTAGTTTGCGATCCAGTATAACACCGAGATATCGGACTTGGTCAGATAAGGTGAGCCTCACTCCAAATAGACTGGGAAGTCTGATGTCGCAAGGCACCCTTTTCCTCGTAAAGAGAACCATTCCGGTAAAAGAGAACTATTTCGGTCAGAGAGAACCATTTCGGTGGTTTCGATCTCAATTTCAATGTGTTTAATTTCAATTTGAAGTTCTATCACTTCAAAAAAACACCTGATACTTCATTAGGAATATGCTGTGAATGATATTCTGTATTGCAGTCGGGGCCAAAAGAAGGTTCTGCCAAACCAGGACTTACTTACAGCTGCAACTGGTCTCTAGCTTGCCAAGACACATTTACCAATCTTTCCTACTGAGAGGTGAAAGGACGTTCACGAACCGTATTCCTGTCAGTAGCGCTATTCGACATTTTACAGGTACAGTCGACTCTCGATAATTTGAAACTCAAGGGACCAACGAAAAAGTTCAAATTACCGAGAGTTCAAAATATGAAGAGTTCAAATAAACAAGAGGGAGTGAGGATGAAATTCAAATAAACAAGAGTGTGATTAGAAGTACATATGTAATAAAGATATTGGATATGTTTGCTCTACATGCATGATCTTTATATTCTTTATATATGATTACACACATATGAAACATGGCCGGGTGAACTTTCATTTTGAAAAGAAGTCCGTAATTTTCTTCTGAGTTAGTGACTTCCATCTAGCATTGTCCAGGGAGTTTTCTATAGTATTGAGAGCCGAGAAAAAATCATCGTTTGTTTCCGCCCTGAGGGCGTAGGAGCGTAGAGTGTTCAGAGAAGATCTTGCCTCGCTCAATGTGACCAGAGTTGGTGGTTGCTCTTCATCTGTTTCTTCCTCTTCCTCATCTTGACAGGCCAAAAGTTCAGCATCGGTTAGGATACCGTGGACATCTATATCTTCATCAACTTGAACATAATCCTCAAATGTTAACTCTTCACAGTTAGGTAGGAGGCTCCATTCTGAGTCTGACGGAAGAGAATTCATAACTTCGGACGACTGTGATGGCTGTTCAACGTTTTCTCCTCGCTTTACAAATCCACACTTTCTGAAGCAGTTATGAAGGGTAGTAGGGTGGACATTTCGCCAGGCCTTATCAATTTTGTTTATGGCAGTCAAAACTGTAATGTTCACCGTTTCACGCTTTTCAATGCTGTCTAGAACAAGTGAAACAATTTCTCTGCGGTAAAGAGTTTTAAAATTATGAATAATGCCTTGGTCTAATGGTTGTAATTTTGATGTCGTGTTGGGAGGAAAGAAGGTCAATTTGATGTGGTCTAATGGTGGTGGATTATTATGTACAGTGCAGTTGTCCAAAAACAATAATATTTTGCGTTTTTCCTTTCTCATGTCACTGTTAACCGAGGTCAGCCATTCATTGAACAACTCTGTCGTCATCCATGATTTTTTGTTCGAACGATAAGTTGTTGGGAGAGATTTTATTCCTTTGAAGCAGCGTGGTTTCGCTGATTTTCCGACGATAAGTGGTTTCAATTTTTCAGATCCGTCCATATTACAGGCTAGAAGTACAGTTATTCTATCCTTGCTTAGTTTACCACCATGACACTTTTCGTCTTTGAAGGTCAGAGTGCGATCAGGAAGACATTTATAAAAAAGACCCGTCTCGTCTACGTTGAATATGTTCCTTGGTTGATATCCATTCAAAAATTGATTTAGTTTATCAATCCATTCGGAACAAAGGGAGCTGTCCACACTAGCGCTTTCCCCGCAGATTTTTTTAAACGTGATGGCGTGCCGGTTTTTGAAATTTGAGAGCCAGCTGCAGCTCACTTGCTGCAAATTCTTCAATTCCGAGAGCCCGAGCGAAAGATTTGGCTTTTTCCTTTGAAATGAAACCGCCAATGGGAACATTGTTTTCCCTACACTGACGAAACCACTGAAGTAACGACTCCTCCAGACGAGGAAATTCTGCTTGGCGAAGCCTTTTTCTTCCTACACTTGAGACACTTCCGGTGAGTCGTTCCTTATTCTTTAAAATCATGGACAACGTAGATGGTAAAATATCGAACTGTTTCGCAACATCTTTTTTCAATGTTCCATTTTCGACGGCTTCGATAACACGTCTTTTCTCATCAATTGAAAGGCACTTATTCTTTCGTCCACTCATTTTTGTTCCGAAGATTCGAAAAACCGGTTTTAGTTCAACGCAATTCTAAGGAAGACTGCGCAAACTCGATTAGGACAAGTCAGTGCAAGATGAAACGGATCACGGAAGGGGGGGGGACTTCAAATTATAGAGTGTTTGGGTGTTCTGACTTCAAATTATAGAGTGTTAATGAGCAAGATGCCAGAGCTACAACTTCAAATTATCGAGGGGGCCAGAACACGTTGATTTTTTTCAATTTATCAAGTGTTATTCAAGGGACCTGGAAAGAACTTCAAATTATCGAGAGATTCAATTTATCGAGTGTCAAATTATCGAGAGTCGACAATAGAAATGCCGGCCCTAAGAGTCTAATTCTTTGTTTGTTTTAGTATTTTTGTTGAGGATTTCTCAGTAGAGTATTTTATTCGAAGACGCTGATTTAATCGTGATTGAGAGTTTCTGGGTACTATTTTGCGTGTTAATCGTTCGGAGAAGTCAGTTCCGTCGAATGGAAACCGCTGAGGTCGGACCCCTTCTGTAGGTAGGTCAAAGCTTCGAAAATGTTCTTATATGCAATATAAATCGCTTCCAACTATCAATAATAAATAAATCCTAAGTTGAATAATGGACTCGAGATCACGGAAACCGCTAGTAAAAAGGAAATTCCATCTAGTGGGCAAAATTCTCCCATATATCACAATGACATAACTTCTTTCGAAAGTTGTTCAGTTATACCTCAACAATCTGTAAAACTTCCGCGGAAAAGGAAGTCAAAAGAATTCTGCTCTCGCTATAAGAAAGAATGCATCAAATGAGCCGTGAAAAATTCATCTTTTCAGCATGCTTCAAGGAAAGGAAATCATTTTTATTGTTACATTGTCGTGAAGGAATGTCTTCACATTTCAAAGTTTGATACGCCTGTGGTAAATAAGTTTTTCCAAAAACCAAAAACATCCTCATAGTTACTTGAAGCACTTTTTTCGGGAAAATAAATCCAATATCCCTCCTATAAACATGAAAACAACAGTCATATTGTGAAACTATTCGTCCAAATGAAGAAGCTTCAACAGAAAATGTATTTTCTCCGCCAGACATTTTTCAATAAAACAGTTCCAACTTAGTCGGAGAACACCATTTCTTAATCGTTATGTTTGCAGAAGACTTTGTTCAGGTGTTGTTTACGCCACCAATTCGCCGAACTTTTAGGAAATCGTGCTCAGCTCGATTTTTCATCATTCCGTTCCGAGGAAATCGATACCAACACGGTCAGATGGAATGCAGTGTCTGGGAGATCGGAAAATTGAATTTTATTTCCGGGTATACCAGACGATAGTGAAATAACATTCTCATTTCGAAACCACCCCGTTTAAGAATGGAAGATGAAATAATCTATTTTGCCGCTAAAATGAAATTCCAGATGATACAGGCTAATTTAAATTGGAACCGTTGATAATAAGTGGAAATCCGCAATTTAATAATTTTCCGAGTAACGCTTTGGAGTTTTCGATCCTCAGAACTTCCTCCTTGTAAGAAAGTGTCGTAAAGCTCTCTATGACATCAGTGCGATAGTAAAATGAGGCTCTGCATGGAGTAGGAATCTTAAATAGACGAGAGAGAGGGAGAAATAATGGATTATAAAGCATCACTTTTTACGGCGGCTGAACGTACAGTGCAGAAATTTTTCGGAATAATTTCACGAAAATATGCATCATAAAAAGTTTTAGATCATAAAGTCCTCATGATTTCACCTCTATTCTGCAACGTAATTCCTTCCATATAGTTTGAATATTTATAAAGCTACTTTCATAATGAAGTGTATACAGGGTGATACCACTAAAGTTCATGGTTCTAGTATTTTAGTCCACAAACTTTTTCGGTATTGATAACGTATCTATCTCACTTCAAACTGTTCCTACTACTTTTTTTGATTTAAGTATATGCAAATCGAATGGGAAATAATTGAATATCGATATCGACTTCATTACAAGATTTTATTTAGTTTCACTCGTCCCGGTGTCTGTCTGTAATCAAATCTTGCGAGTTAAATATGAAACATTCCGATTTATTTGAAATTTGGCAGGTGTACATAATTCTGGTGACAATGCATCATGAAATATTTGTTATAGAAAAAAACAAAATGGCGGCTCCAAAATGGCGGATGAGTTATGCAATAATGATCCGATTCCATTCGAAATTAGTATCTGGGGATTTTTGGGTTCGGCTATGATGATTCTTCTGTCAAACTTGAAAAATTCAAGATGTCGGCTTCAATATGGCGGACGAGTTTTGTCCTAATTCGAATTTTACCTAAGAAGTCGTAAATAAAGTACAGTATTCAATTTGGAGTAATGGTCATAACACAGGCAGATGAATTTTGCAGCACGAGCCGTCAGGCGAGTGGTGTAATTCATCGACCTACATTACCGCACGTTGAATAATAATAATAACTATTACAAAGAGACACCGGACGTGAAGTTCTGAAACTCAACATCAGACATTGTGACGTGTTCCATTCACGCTCAAAATCAGACTACCACAAAATCACATCGACGAAAATAAAAACAAACTGGACGTTTACACCAAGCTGACAAACATTCCTAGAACACGTGTCCATGAATCCTTGAAGTTACCCACATTCGCGGACTAACAAGTTGAAAAAACGATCCAAAAGTTCTAGAACAGTTCGCGGACAGTCACAAACAATTCGCGGACAACAAACGGACCGAGATTGTGTTTTGTTTTTGTCCTGTTCGCTTGGTGGAAACCCCAGACTAAAAACAGTTCGCCGGCTGTCACAAAAGGACCGAGTTTGTGTTCTGTTTTTGTCCAGTCCGCTTGGTGGAAACCCGGCAGTAGATTCTTGTAAGGAGTAAAGCCGTATAGGACCACCATAAACTTATATTTTCAGATTTGGTTCTCGAAAAATGTTCAACAATTTATAAATCAACTTTGAACGTGTTTCAATAAAAACAGCGAAATTAATGTGGAAAAGTAATGAAAATTGTCAAGTCCTTAATAAATGAATGAATAAATATACAGGGTGTCTCATTGGTAAATGAACATGCGGTAACCTGAGCTAGAGCTATCATAGGCGAGTCCAAAAAACCAATATATGATAGGTCTAATCAATTCCATAACCGGGATACAGGGTGGTTTATGTATTCATCAAAAAGGACCCCGCACTTTTTCTATGGCAAATGGCGTTCCGTGAAATTTTCTAAAATTTTTGTATAATGTAGTACTCGACCTTCTGATCAAAAGTGTCCATGGCCCCAACTCAATCCTATGACTAGTTTTCGAGATACAGGGCGTTGAAGTTGAGAATTACCCACTTTTACTACGCCCGTATCTCGGAACAGAATCGAATGAACTTCAATTTTTCTCAAGAAACATTTCATTACATCCCCAAGGAGCAACCATATAGAGGAATATGACCGAAAATCGTTACGAATACAGGGTCATCCATAATTTAATGCATGCCTGATTTTGAAAGAATAAAATATGTCAGTTTCAGAGCGAGAACGTTCACAAAATGAACTATTACACTAGATATATTGTTGTTACATCGAAAACGTCTGAAATACCCAGAATTTATACTGGGTGATCCATTATTATAGAAACTATTCTCAAGGAGGGTTAAATGGACACCCTGTATGTATGGGTTGATTCAAGGTGTTTGTTTAATTTTTTTAGAACATATCATCATGGACTTCAAAGAATATAGGGTGATTCAATCATGAAATGAACTTTGAACCTCACGAAAATACCCAAAAACCACCTTTTTTTTCATCACCCTGTATTTCAAGATTAACTCCGATGAGGTGGGAGTTTTCTTTCACCATTGTACTTGATATGAAAACATCAATACGACCGAGAGTTTTTATACACTTCCTATGAGCAGATTTTTTTTTTAATGTAATATGAAAATTATTTATTTAGATATGTTATTCTATTCTTATTCCAGCATAACAAAAAATCTGGTCATAGGAAGTGGATAAAAACTTTCAGCCGTATTGATGTTTTTATATCAGGTACAGTGGTCAAAGAAAACTCCCACCTCGTCGGAGTTAATCTTGAAATACAGGGTGATGAAAAAAAAAGGTGGTTTTTGGGTATTTTCGTGAGGTTCAAAGTTCATTTCATGACTGAATCACCCTGTATTCTTTGAAGTCCATGATGATATGTTCTAAAAAAAATAAACAAACACCTTGAATCAACCCATAAATACAGGGTGTCCATTTAACCCTCCTTGAGAATAGTTTCTATTATAATGGATCACCCAGTATAAATTCTGGGTATTTCAGACGTTTTCGATGTAACAACAATATATCTAGTGTAATAGTTCATTTTGTGAACGTTCTCGCTCTGAAACTGACATATTTTATTCTTTCAAAATCAGGCATGCATTGAATTATGGATAATCCTGTATTCGTAACGATTTTCGGTCATATTCCCATATGTGGTTGCTCCCTGCGGATGTAATGAAATGTTTCTTGAGAAAAATTGAAGTTCATTCGATTCTGTTCCGAGATACGGGCGTAGTAAAAGTGGGTAATTCTCAACTTCAACGCCCTGTATCTCGAAAACTAGTCATAGGATTGAGTTGGGGCCATGGACATTTTTGATCAGAAGGTCGAGTACTACATTATACCAAAATTTTAGAAAATTTGACGGAACGCCATTTGCCATAGAAAGAGTGCGGGGTCCTTTCAATTCCTCATAACTTTTGAACCAACCAGTATAGTCTGTTGATATTTGGAACGTATGATTCACTTCCACAGATCGATCGATTCACTTTTGAATTTATAAAAAAATCCAGGTCCGTATTCGAAAGATATGGGACTTCTTTCAAGCTGAGATTCAACACCCTGTATATAGAAATTTTGGGATTTGATTGAGATATTTCAAAAGAGCAGAAAATTTTCAATGGGGTTCAGTAGATTTCATTGTCCCGCACGTCATTTTGCTCAAAGAGAGCTTCAGGGAAAGATCCAATTGAATATTGGTCATCAGAATTTTATTCACCGATGGAGCCATATTCACGAGGGATGGGGTCTTCAATATGAGGAATTCGCATGAATGGGCTAAAGAGAATCCGCATGCAGTCAGGCATTTGAAATCCCAATACAAACTTTCAAAAAACGTATGGTGCGGCGGTTATGAAAATCGATTGATTGGACCACACGTCCTACCAAGAAGGCTTACGGATGATCTTTACTTAGATTTCCCCCAATGGTTTTTCAGCATGATGGAGCTCCCCGTCATTTTAGAGTAATGGGCAGACAATTCTTAGATCAGAACTTTCCAGATATGTGGATAGGCAGAGGTGTAGGTATTACATACCTGGCCCGCTAGGTCACCAGATTTCAATCCTGTTGATTATTTCATTTGGGGGTATTTGAAATGTTCAGTATATCCACCTGAAATAAGAAGTGAGGATATCCTCATGCAACGTATCGAAGTCGCCTGCATTGAAATACGTAATAATCCAGACATTATCAAAAAAAGTATCAAGACATATTTTGAAGAGGGCAAGAATGTGTATTGAACAAAATGGCGGTACTTTTGAGCACCTTCTGTAATTCACGTTGAGATTTTATGTTTCTTCAGTTTTTTATTCATCTTTGTTGACTTCAAATAAATTTTTCTCGATGAATAATGTTTTTCCGGAAATAACTCCAAATGATTCCCCAGAATATTATGAAATTCGAATGTCCAATTAGTGGGACAGATAAAATTCAATTTGATCATAATGTAAGATTTCTCTGAGAATTTTGTGGAATTCCAATATTCAATTATTGGATTTTTCCTTGAAGCTCTTTTTGAGCAAAATGACGTGCGGGACAGTGAAATCTACTGAACCCCCTTTGAAAATTTTCTGCTCTTTTCAAATAACTCAATAAAGTCCCAAAATTTCAACATACAGGGTGTTGAATCTCATCTTGGAAGAAGAGCCATATTTTGCAAATACGGACCTGGATTTTTTTGGAAATTCAAAACTGAATCATTCGACCTGTAGGAGTGATACGTTCCAAATATCAACCGACTATACTGGTTGGTTCAAAAGTTATGAGGAACTGAAATTTTGGTGAATACATCCTGTATCTCGGTTATGGAATTGATTAGACCTATCATACTCGTATATCGGTTTTTGGACTCGCCTAGGGTAGCTCTAGCTCAGGTTACCGTATGTTCATTTACCAATGAAACACCCTGTATAGATAATTACATGAATGATATGACAAGTTTACACCTTAGACTAATAGTAACAAAATATGAAAAAATATATCCCAACGAAATACGAAAAACAAAAAATGGTTTTATAGGCAAGAAGATTTAATAAAAAAAAATAAAACCGTTTTTAGTTCTTCGTATGATATTCTTGAGCAATTTAGAGCTGTGTATTATCCCAACGAAATTCGACTAAATAGCATGTTTTGAATTCCATCAACGATAAATTCCATGTTCGTCCTATGGTCGTGGTTTCATTATTTTATCACCAAATAACCCTTGACTCCTTCCTGCATGATACTCCCGGGACATCAATTCTACATTGAAAGCCGCTAAAGCCTGTAGGACATCTGCTATCATCCTTCCTCGTTTTGAAACTGGATACGACTCTAGAATATTTATTGACAGATATAACTTGAAGGTACGGGATCTGGTTGGCACAGAGGTCGTGAAGTCGGGCTACCTATCTGCACTGAATCGTCCTGTTATATCCCCATAGGTTTGATGATCCATATTGTGCTGTTTCGTTGCGGTTCGTGAGTGAATTTTTTATGTTTATCAAGAATGCCATAAGTTCGCGGAAGTGACATAAATTCGAAATGTAGCAATAACCTGTATCGAATAAACAAAATTCCGTTTATATTCATACAGTGTGGAAAAACCAAATGGAATAGATTCATTATCTTGGTTACGTATATTCATCGGAAATCCAGAAACAAGTCAAATTCAAATTTTAAATTTTCATTCTTCTTCGTAAAAATGCGAATCCTACCTTCAACAACCTTCGGAAGGAAGGTACAAACTCCAATTTTTCAAATTGTTGTCTTGTGATACATTCTCTGTTCAGAAATAATATCCTTCTCATGTTCATGGCAAATATCTAGATAAAAAAATAATACACATACGGGGATTCGTGGGATTGGAAGTGTTTGAAAATGGACACTATGTCATTACATTAAGCAACGTTTCGTAACTTTTATTTTTGTTACTTCATCAGGCTATCGGAAGCGGCAAATTTCCGTCAAACAGTCATTAATCATACAGGTATTCGGAAATTACTGATGTTATTCAAATAATTTTAATGGCGACAGTTGTCCATTTTCAAACACTTTCAATCCTACGAATCCCCGTATGTGTATTGAAAACAAGGAAGACGAAAAACTTTAATTAAAAAAATAATTTTAATAAGTTATTTCCGAAATTTGGTACAATATCAAAAACTGAAATGTAGTACGGTAGAGCGGTGTCGCTTTGCCAACGAAGGTGACTTTGCCAAACTACCTAATGTTTTATGTTTCATTTTATTTTGGTAAAGTCGGTAACTTCTCAAGAGACACTATATCCCCACATTGTTTCAACAGTCGCAGTCCTTTGGCTTGGATTGAAGGGTGTGCTATGCTGTGTTGTGTGAGCAGGTAAGTTTTAACGTGTTTGTAAATGCGAAATACTAAGGGTTGTGTAAAAAACATGAAAAATGGTACATCAAAATAAATTTAGCAGCTTATTTCACACGTATTTAGAGTCGCGTAAAAAAACTGAGACCATTAGGTTGGGCGGGTCTCGAATTTTCAGGAAATTATTCTATTGTTTGCAGATTTATGCAGACAAACCATCTACGTCTGGAAGAGGAAAATGGAAGCGATTTTTTGTAGGAGGATAAAATATTGAATGGAAGCAACAGTTCTGCTGTTTTGGAAAATGAATTATTATTATTATACAGGGTGTTTTGAGGGTGAGAAGCCATAGGTAAATGGTGGATAGGTGATGCTCTTGGCTACTTTTTGCGCCTAATAAAATAACATTTTGCCCAAAGTTCAAGGTGTAATAATTTTTTTACCATTTTTCTAGAAATTTCCCATTTTTCTCATTAAAACCTTGAATTTTTCCAAATTTAATGCTCGAGGTGCCTATTAAATGATTTATTTCCATAGTCTAGTCTTGTCTTATTCAGATTGAATCAAAATTTCATACAAAAGTCTTCAAAAACCTGACAGCGTCGTATCAAACTTCAAAATGAAAAAAAAAAATAATGTGTCCACTTTACAAAGTGAATAAAAAAAAAATTTACATAGTGTTGGGTTTTAAAATGGCTTTAAGAACTTCTCTTGTCAATACTCTTTGCAATGGTATGTAACATGTAGCATTAATAATCACATAACTCAACAAAAAACCGTTTTGTCTTCAAGGATGACGACAAAACTATTCCATTGAGCAGGCAAAATCTTTTCTCTCATTCTACCACAGCTTAAAATAGCGTGCTCTCTCTATCATCGGCTAACAATGCTCCCAAGGGCGTCGCCAGGGAGGGGCAGCTGCCCCCCGTGCCCCCTCCAATCAGAATAGAAAAAATGAACTGATTTTCGTATATGTATTATGCTATTATTTCATAAATTTTTAAGGAATTTTTGAGCTCTAGGGGGGTGCAGCTGCCCCCCGTGCGCCCCCCCCCCCCCCCAGCTCAAAAGCTGGGGGGTAATTACTAAATTTCAAGTCATTTCATAGGCCTGCAGTAAAGGTGCAGTAATGCAGTTTTGAGTTCACTCAACATTTCGGTGGTTCATCAACATATTCTGTAGAAAACTAAAGATAGAGAACTTCAAATCACTTATTTTAAATCTTGTTCGAATTGTTGGCCATTATTTCTGAAGCATGCGTAACATCTCTCTCTTATTTCCGTTGTGGTATAGCTTAGTCCAATTTCTTGCTTCATTATCACAAATACATTATCTTTTTTTTCTATTAATTGCTCTCTTGTGTTAATGGCCAACAATTTGAACAAGATTTAAAATAAATGATTTGAAGTTCTCTATCTTTAGTTTTCTACAGAATATGTTGATGAACCACCGAAATGTTGAGTGAACTCAAAACTGCATTACTGCACCTTTAATGCAGGCCTATGAAATGACTTGCAAATGTAGTAATTACCCCCCAGCTTTTGAGCTGGGGGGGGGGGGGGGCACGGGGGGCAGCTGCCCCCCGTAGAGCTCAAAAATCCCTTAAAAACTTATGAAATAATAGCATTATATACGAAAATCATTTCATTTTTTCTATTCTGATTGGGTGGGGGGGAGGTCAGCTGCCCCCTCCCTGGCGACGCCCTTGGGAGTATTGTTAACCGATGATAGAGAGAGCACGCTATTTTTAGCAGTGGTAGAATGAGAGAAAAGATTTTGCCTGCTCAATGGAATAGTTTTGTCGTCATCCTTTCAAGGCATCCTTGAAGACAAAACGGTTTTTTGTTGAGTTATCTGATTATTAATGGTACATGTTACATACCATTGCAGAGAGTATTAACTAGAGGAGTTTTTAAAGCCATTTTGAAACTCAATACTATGTATTTCTTTTTTTATTTCACTTTGTGAAGTGGACAAAACATTTTTTTTTTTCATTTTGAAGTTTGATACGACGTTGTCAGGTTTTTTGAAGACGTTTGTATGAAATTTTGATTCAATCTAAATAAGACAATACTAGACTAAGGAAATAAATCATTTTCTCTATTTCAGTATCGTAATGAGCTCATTACAGTTCTAAAAACAGTGCTGTAATGAATTCATTACAGCATCGTTTTCAGTTACATTTTTCGTTTTGTTGTTGTCAGCAATGACTTCCGATCCTTTGAAATTTTAGCAGACGTCAATTTGGAAACGTCAATTTTCGTATTTCCTAACGTTCACACCAACTGCCAAGATAAAATATGAAAGTCACTTGGACCTATAATTTGAATTTTTTCATTGAATTTCACAAAATTTTAGTGAAATAGAGAAAATATCGTCTAATACTCGTTGCAGAATGCAATTCCAATACTCATGCGTTCGAAAACTCGCTCCTTCGTCGCTCGTTTTCGAATTTCGTATTCGTATTGGAATGGGAGCCCATTCTGCAACTAGTTTTAGAATATACTATTATAGGCACCTCGAGCATTAAATTTGAAAAAAATCAAGGTTTTAATGAGAAAAATGGGAAATTTCTAGAAAAATGGTAAAAAATTATAACACCTTGAACTTTGGGCAAAATGTTATTTTATTAGGCGCAACAAGTAGCCAGGAGCATCACCTATCCACCATTTACTTATGGCTACTCACCCTCCAAACACCCTGTATATTGTTCATTCACAAAGAGACTGATTTTATGTATTTTATGAAAAATAATTGATTTTATTTTCTTATAATTTTTTGTGTTGGGGTTAAGGCAGTGGCTTCTAAATAAAACAACTTTATTTTCAGAATATTTTTGTACTCTTTCCATTAAGGCTATAGGATAAGAACTGACTCGCATATCGACGTATTTTATCAAACATCTGATGATAGTACGGAAGTGTATAGTTATTCATATAATTCAACATGTTGTTTTATTCGGGACCATTACCTACCTAGCTAACTAACTTACTAACCTTCAAAAAAGTTAAAGAAAAATGTTCTCGTGGAAAAAATACCACCTGCACTCGATTAAATTGCCAACAAACGCATTTTGATGCAAGTGGCAAATTCGCACCGATCTGCGGGTGACTTTGCCTAATTTTTAAAGTGGAAAAAAAATTGATGCGCACTTTTTCTTCCGTTTCTAATAACAGCAATCGATAGCTAGATTGTTGAAATTGAACATAATCCAAACACAACTCATTATACAAAAAAACGAGAAAGTTACATCAAGAATACTCTGAAAAGTGGTGCAAAGTCAAACCGCTCTACGGTACATAATCTATATATATATAAAAGAAAGATGTTGGTTACACCAATTATAACTCGAGATCGGATGGACTGTTTGTTATGAAACTTCATCAATGGATTCTTCTACGGTCTGGTTATTATAAAATTCAGAAAAAATCGATGAAAATTTTACGTATACTCCATTCACAATTATAAAATCACAGCTCTGGCATTGGAAATTTGACACATTCCACTCTGTATCGAAGTTATGACGTTTTTCAAAATATTTTTATGTTCCAAGTCAACACTATGTTGCCCTTTCTACATTCTTAGCGTATTTCTCAGAATGTGAATGAATTGGAAAAGATGTGATGGACGAAAATAATTAACGTTTATATGAATTGATAGAAAGGATTCCTTTTCTAGTTATTTGCATGAAAAGTACAAGAGATCACTGTTGAAATATATTAAGTATTTTTCGCAATGGAAAAAAATTGCATTGCTTTCACATAATTTTCATATGCATGCTTGTGAAGATTCAATGTTTATTATCCTCTTGAACTGAAAGTTCAAGATTGACGACATTTCATTTATTTGATCTTATGAACAAGGAGTAAAATATTCTGATTGTATAGTAATTTATTGGATTAAAAAATATTCATACATTACTACCAAGTAGGTTTGTACAAATAAAATGGAATAGGTCAAACATATGCTTCACATTTATCATTCACCTGTTCTAAAATAAGACACAAACTCCTGGAATATGGAAAAAACCGATGTATTCTGGTTCAATATAGCCTTTTTCTACTTTCGGCAAAGGAATGAAAGCTCCAGTGACACATTTCAATTCTACCTGAACCATATTTTCCGGTCGCTTCCGTTAGAAGATCGTATAAGGAAGCCTTTCTTGTCCATTTACACATTCCAAATAAATTTTGAGCACCAAAATCGATACCGAAACTAACCAAAGTTCTGGGGGACCGGAATTTCGTTTGAAATCTTTCAAAACGGCCAGATACCTAAAAAAACTTCGTTATCAAGTGTAAAAAGGTCGATTAGTACTTACTTTCGCTTTATTTATGCTTATAAATCGATTTTTGGTCCAATTCAAATTTGCCGTTCGTACTCACGCCAAAACTCGTGAAAGGAAAAAATGACACTTGCACGAAACTTCTTCTGGACGCCGAAGAACGGAAAAATAGGCGATTTCCTATCGATTTTTCTCCCCAAAATCACCGATCGATACGAACTAACAAAATGGGGAAAATCTTTGATACTTTTACTTTGATGTAAACAGAAAAACTGGCATCGTCGTATTGTCATTAACCATATTCTATGTACGAGCACAGATTTTTCATCAGGTGCGCCAATTCCTGAAAACGAAACCATGGCTAGAGTTATGATTTTATAATTGTGAATGGAGTATATGCAGGAAATGCTTTTCCTTCTTTTGAATAAGGCCAATAGCTGTCACTACAGTTGATGGCTTTTTCGTTGGTACCTTATTTGATATAACCGCTATTAGATGGCATGACTGTGTGATTTGCGTAAAAATACATTGAAGGCTATTACCAGATCAAATCAAGGGCGGATATAACTCTTTTTCATGGGGGGTAATAAAGTTTGAAAATCATTAAATCAGGAACACTTTGTATGAAATATTTTACTTTTCCTCAGATCTTCGATACTCATGGGGGGGTAATTACCCCCTCTACCCCCTCCGTGAATCCGCCCTTGGATCAAATAGCGGGTACACATCTCAAGTTGGTGGAGCAAACAGTATTAAGTAAATCGGATTTTGACGATCATTGTAATTGACATATTATTTTTCTGTTTCTGTTTGCACAGAAACAGTATTGTAAGCGTCAATAATTTTGAAACGTTTGCTCATCGGGCTACCACTAATGATATCAAATAATATTTTATGGATTGCCTAATCTGGCCATTCGACCATCAATAAATTTGAATGTGGGTTCATCACAACCGGTAGTGTTGATAATTTTTTTTCTTTCATTTTCACTCTGTGTCGATCGTGCTATCGATTTCATTCAAACATCTCGATTTGTCTTCTAACGAGCTTGATATCGTCAACTTAATTGAACAAATTGAAGAGAGATTGAACCCAAAAGTTTTTGCTTATTTGCCGTATTGTTCGACAATAAGGATTTCATCTAATTTGGTCAGGCTTTCAGGTAAGCATTGTATGTGATCGTGTTATGTTTAAAAATACAAGTTTTCAACTTTTTAGATCTTTCAAATGAAATAACATCTACAGGAATTTTCCATTTACTCTTATTGGTGAACCCCGTCCCAGCCTTCGAGCCTTCCACACACGTTCTGTGTGACAGCACATATCCATGGAACCATGAAAGTCTCGCTGCTCCACCAACTCAGATGTTTCGAGCTTAGCGGAATAGCAATAAATATGTCCAAAATATTGGTGTGAGCACTGATTAGATTTTGATAAGCCAAAATTGAGAATATTCGAAAAATTTCGTTTTTTCCACTTCAGGTAGCGCTATCCACAAATGACTGATTTTTATTTGTTATTCAAATTTTTGTTCATATTCTTGACATTTTGATTGATAGTAGTTCTGAGGAAAAGTATAATATGGATTATTCACCTGCTCTCCATAGTCACATAGCGAAGCCAAATTTTTGGTTAAGGATTGAGTCAACTGGAAATTCGGAAACTGCGAGAAATTTAGAGGTTATGTATATTCCGGAATACAACAAAAAAATAGATATCGAGGATGAAAATATGTCACTTAAATATTTCCAGTTCAATTCTGAGATACGAAAAGCAGCTTGATCTAGAGTTAGAAAAAATAATTTTTTTTCTGTAAAGACAATCTGATATATGTATTTGTATTTAGAAATGGGTTAAGTTCACTGCGACCTTAAGGTCTATTGAGCACCCTAGGCCCTAACAGAGCACTTCACAGCTAGCCTTCAAGTTCCAGAGATCTAATGAAATCCAATATCTGGGAAAGTTTCAACGAGGCTAGTTCCTCACTCTTCGCCAAAGGAGTCTTACCTTTGGTCGGCAATTGCAAGGCATTCCGTAACTAGATGAATAGAACTAATAAAAGTTTCAAGGTCCTCCGCACAGAATGAACACTCATCAATGTCCGATAAACTGGAAATCCGACTTATCTGGTTCAAAATTTCAGAGTTTTTTTATCATGCGCACAATACAAGATTCAATACCTTATTCAGGGTCCCACAGCATAGAACATCAAATTTTCAGAAATCGTTTGTTTTCGTTGCCACCCACCTTTGGAATGAGTTGCCACAGCATGTTAAGGAGTTATCTGTTGGAGCTTTCAAAAAATATATGAAAGATCTCCTTCTTAAGAATCAGGGGGGTACGCGTTAAGTTGGGGACTACATTTTAACTCAGTTCATTGGATCTTCGGTCGCGCTTCTGTTTTCATTAAGACTTTCATTGGTGGAGCTCTTCCTCTTTGTTCGTGTTCGCGCTCGTCTTGCCTCCGCCCCAGCTCGGTACTTTCTGTTGTCTCAAAATGATTCAATTAGATTTATTGTGGTTATAAATTATAAATTATTTTCTTTTTTTTTGGGAAATGTATTTTTTACCTTATTTAGGTATGAAGGTCCATGCCACAAAGGTACGAAATCTTGTGCCTTTGTTAAAGGTTTTAATAATCGAAGCATGTATCCTATTCATCATATTACATTTCATATTTTTGTATTTCATTTGTAACTTCAATATGTTGAATAAATTAATTTGAATTTGAATTGAATTTAAACCCATCCTCACCAGATGCTTGCTGAGACGACAATGTGCTGTGAGAAAGCCGGCGAGGAGGTATAGCTGGTTCTTACTGGGATCCAGATATCTTTTGGATCGTGCAGTTTCAAAATTCCGAAAGAACTTTTTGGGGTGTTCCTGAGGGATCCCGCCAGAGTGTTTTCCTTTCGACTTTTCCAGAAACTTCTTATATATTCTTTCCTATAGAACAGAAAGGTTATGGGCCAGTGATTGGCGTTCTGGCAAGCATATTGGCCTCTTCGTTTCCTTTGATTCCCGAATGACCAGAACCCAGATAAGAGAGACCTTATTTTTCTTATCTGCCCCATTGAGATTCCTTCGGCACTGTCGAACCAACTTAACGTCTGCTAATTGGATAAAAATTTTATCCAATATGTTCATCACTTGATCCCAAAAATAAGTTCTCCTATCAAAAGTCCGAGTTCAACCCCGGGGCTAGGAAAGAAATTTTCTAGTCAACGGTAGTGGGTCACTATTTCATTGTGCTATGTCTAAGGTGGTGTGAGGACACATAACACAACTGATTCTCCTAACTCGTACAAACTACAAGTTCAGAGCTTGTACTATCAGAGGGGTCTCCTTGGGAGGTCTAGGAGTTATTCGTATAATCAATATATCAATATCTCCTCTCCATTCATGTGGATTTTCTTTAAACTCAAGCTTCACGTCTGATTTCACATACCCACACTCTGTTTTTGTAGCTGCTTTTTCAATGTGCCTTACATGCCAAAACTACCGACACTGCTTCTCTATCCTTCTTATTGTCCCTTGGTAAATAGGCGATGAATCCGGCAATTTTTCATGAAACAATCGACTTACTTCTTGTCGTATTCGGGTGGTATCTCCGTAAACAATAATTTGTAAAACTGGTATATTGTGCCTTTCTGTTAATCGAATCGTTATTCAAAATTGAAGTACATGATATTCAAACCAAATTAGACCATTTCTAAATTACAACTCATCAGCACAAAGCAAATTTGTATTCTCAAGAAACTAACATTGCCATAGATGGTGTGCTACGTTGTTTTCTTGGTACCGTCTCGAAATCACAATGTTATATTTTTCCTAATGTCGTCACGTCCTGGATATGAAATTCAATATTATGTTTTTTTTTTTTTATATAATTGTAATAAGCGTTGGGAATGTTATAATGAATACAAACAAGGATAATGGGAAGTAGGACAGCCAGTGAAACAACTTCTTAACCGAGCGACGTTTCGTCTATATATTTAGACTTCTTCACAGCTAGAAAACAATTGACCATTACAGAATCTGTGAAAAACTTATAGTGGAGACTCACCCTTAGTTAATTGTTGTAGGCTAACGATATAATGTATAAAACATTGAACACACAGTGTATAAATAAAATCTTAGTAAAATATTTACAATTAAAATAATAACCGGCCAACGGCATTGGCAAGACATCATTTCGAAGAATTACACGCATTTGATTTTCAAAATACACGTATACTGGACTATGAAAATACACTGCGCAAGAAAATTAACGCATATTATGGAAATCTCAAATTTATTTTACAACTGAAGGTGTTCTCAATGATAATTATTTTTATCAGAATTATGCATACATATGTTATCCACTTTCAACGTTTTTCTTCAATACAGATGTTTTCTCCCAGCAGGAATAAAAAAGATGATATTAACAGATTTTGAATGTATTGGCTCCATTCTAAAATCAGTTGTTCTCGATCAATTCTAGTGATCAATAGTTTTTCTTTCGTTAGATTTTCTACACTCGATCGCTATGCAACGCGAAACACGCAAATTGACCCAAGAGGAAAATGCCCAAGGGTTAGTTTTGCGATAAGAAGGGTGAACATACACAAGAATTGCAGAAAGGTTTGGAGTTTCCCATACAAGTGTGTCCAGAATGTTGCAGCGATTCAGGGAGACAGGTATGAATGTCCGAAGACCAGGACAGGGTACTCAGGGTAGACCACGGGTAACAACTGCCATTCAAGAACGTTACTTGAGAGTTTCTTCGTTGAGACAACGGTTTGCAACCGCTCGCCTCCTTCAAAATCAGCTTGAGCAAACTCATGAGGTGCAAATTAGCACTCAGACAATAAGACATCGCCTCAGAGAATATGATTTAAGGCCTCGTGTCGCGGCAAGAGGCCCAGCTCTTACCCCAGCTCATCGAAGGGCGCGTTTGGATTTTGCGAGAGAGCATATCCATTGGGAAGAGGCCGATTGGAAAGAGTTCTCTTCACAGATGAGTCTAGATTCTGCCTCTACCATTGTGATCGACGTTTCCTTGTATACAGACGTCCGCATGAAAGATATGCTCAGTGCAATTTCCTGAATACTACTGGTTTCGGGGGAGGATCGATTATGGTATGGGATGGAATATCTTGGACTGCTCGCACAGACCTAGTGGTCGTTGATAATGGAGCTATGTATATAAGTAACATTCTTGAAGAGCATGTAGTGCCATTTGCCCCATACATTGGTAAAAATTTCATTTTTATGAATTTTATGGACGATAATGCCAGACCCCATCGTGCGCGCATCGTTCAGGAGTACCTTGAAGAGGTTGAAGTCTCTCGAATGGAATGGCCAGCAAGAAGTCCAGATCTCAATCCGATTGAGCAGGTTTGGGACAACCTCAATAGAAGGCTGAGAAGTTCAGAAAATCATCCAGCTACTCTTAATGACTTAGGAATCCAACTCGGAGAAATCTGGGAAGGATTAGATCAGAACATTTTAAGATCACTCATTTTGAGTATGAACCGTCGTTGCCGAGCTGTAATTAACGCAAGGGGTGGAAATACTAGATATTAAATCACTTATCAGCATTTCAGTATTTTGAAAATTGTTCATTTCTCTTCTTTCACATAAGATTCAGTGAAATCCTGAAATTTTCTTCCATTTAATGTGTCTTGTTTCGTTCAAAACCTTCCCGCGAGAACATAAAAAATAAGTTACAAAGTCAATGTAGAGTTAACTTTCATTAAAATTGAGATTTTCAGAATGTGCGTTAATTTTTGTGCGCAGTGTATTCACTATAAGAGATGCATCAGCGAAATGATTCATATAAATATTAACACTGTAAATGACAGAACTGATACACAAAATTTGAGTTCTGTGTATTCTAACATTTTGAATCTGTACAAGGTGAATAGAGGCCGGCTGAGAGAGAGAGTAACATGAATATGTCAATATGTGTACCTTGTTTCGTTTTAAACCTTTACTATTATCATTGCGCTACCATAAATTTGTTGATAAGGTGAAGTTGTGCGATTGTTGTTGTTTTTATTTTCCAATTTAAATGTCATATCCGCCCTAATTTATTATTTAAATTGTAAATATTTGACCAAGATTTCATTTATACACTGAGTGTTCGATGTTTTATACATTATATCGCTAGTCTGCAACAATTAACTAAGGGTGAGTCTCCACTATAAGTTTTTCACAGATTCTGTAATGGTCAATTGTTTTCTAGCTATGAAGAAGTCTAAATATATAGACGAAACGTCGCTCGGTTAAGAAGTTGTTTCACTGGCTGTCCTACTTCCCATTATCCTTGTTTGTATTTACATTGCGAAGGACGTAAAAATATAGATATATTATAATGGATTTCGATTACTCGAGATTTGTTGAAGTTTAGATAATTGAACTTACCCCTTTCTGTACAATCAATTACACAGTCCCTGACAGTGGATCCTTCGCTTTGGTATTTCTGGAATTAAATTGGTAATCATGAATATTGTTATAGAGAACATGCGGAAAAATTCGATGTTAAGCTGCTCACCTTTGCCATAAGCTTTCACCTAGTTTAAACTACAAAGGTATGTATAATTCGAAATTGACCAGAAATAATATTATCCATAATATTATCATCATCTTTTTGTTCCTATCATTTTCATGAAAATTTGGGCTTCTTCATACATGTTCGGTTTGATTTTTCATGAAACAATGATGATTAATGTATCCTTGATAGATCTATCACTATTATGTTGAAAAAAGCAGGTGAGATTCCATAAAGTAAATAATAGAATATTTCAGGTAGCACTATACAGGGTGTGGCAACTAGTTCCCCCACAATTGAAGGAGCTGTTAAAAATACGAAGAAGGATATCAGAAAAATTCTTTTTTATTTTGAAGGCCTGCATTATCCACCTTTTTTTCGTCCTGGTAATAATATCATTCAAATGACGGCCTCGGCGCCTTCAGCATAGCGGTTTCAATTTGGATGATTTCCTCATTGCTTGCCTCTTCAAAGACCTCACAAGATTGAAGTCACCCCACAGAAAAAATCACGGGGACTCAAATCGGAGGAGCGCGGTGGCCACGAAATGACCTAACGTAGGGAGATCACTCGGTCGGAGAACAAATCCTGCCGAATATCTCATGTGAACGACAGGCTCTATGGGCTGTGGCTCCATCCTGCTGGAACCGGAAGTTCTCTGGGCCATGGTCTTTTCCATATTCCTTATATTTCGGCCGCAAAAATTTCTCCATCAATATCGTTGGGACGTCACAGTGACTTTAGCGCCGCGTTCTTCAAAAAAATAAGGGCCTATGGGTTACCTCAAGAATGAGGTCTTCAAACATCGCCCTAGGACCCTTGATGACTTGAAAAAGGAAATCGTCCAAATTGAAACAGCGATGCCGAAGAGAGGAAAGTTAAACTTCCGGTAAAAACTCCGGATGATATTATTTTCAAGACAAATAATGAAAAAAAAATTATTATGTAGGCTTTCAAAATAAAAAAGAATTTCTTTAATATCTTTTTTCGTATTTTTTTAACAGCTTCTTCAAATGTGGGAAAACTAGTCGCACCCTGTAGTTCTAATAACGATTTCAACGCCCCGAATGTTGTTGAATTTTCAAAGGGTTTGGGAAAATTTCGTTGTTTTCCATTTTCCATTTTTATACAGGGTATTTGGAGGGTGACTAGCCATAGGTAAATGGTGGATAGGTGATGCTCTTGGCTACTTGCTGCGCCTAATGAAATAACATTTTGCCCAAATTTCAAAGTGCTATAATTTTTTTGGCATTTTTCTAGAAATTTGCCATTTTTCTCATTAAAATCTTGAATTTTTTTAAATTTAATGCTCAAGGTGCCTATAAAATGATTTATTTTTTTAGTCTAATCTTGTCTTATTCAGATTGAATCATAATTTCATATAAACGTCTTCAAAAAATGAAAAAAAATAATGTTTTGTCCACTTTACGAAGTGAAATAAAAAATTCAAGATTTTAATGAGCAAAATGGGAACTTTGGGCAAAATGTTATTTTATTAGACGCAGCAAGTAGCCAAGAGCATCACCTATCCACCATTTACCTATGGCTACTCACCCTCCAAACACCCTGTATATTCGTAACATTTTGCACGTTATTGCAATATTGTTGAATATTGAAACCAGAATTACGACCACGCTAGGGCCGAAAGGCTCAGGCACTGGCGAATCCAGACAGTTTTTCGAGGGATTATTGTCAATTTCGTGATACAAGGTGGGGGCTGGGTCCCCATGGCCCCCATGCCCCCTCATCCGCCAGTAGGTGAGATTCGACGGTCATCCAGAAAGCAGGAAATATTATCTGGTGCACTTTATTGCATACCCATACGTCTCTGCATTCTCTGCTGACATAAATGGTATTTGGGCCATATAACAGAAAACTTTTCAGCAGATGGATTGATAAGAAATTCTCCTCTGAATGGAACGCCAGAACCGATACTAAGCAACCAAGTCTCCTTACAAAGCAAGAAGTCACGAAGCTCCTGGTTCTAGAAAGGAAACACTGCTCTGTCTTGTCATCGGTTCAACCAAAATTTACAGAAAATGGGTCTCATTGGCTGTTCCTTGTGCCACTGTTTCCAGAACATAAGAACAGAGGTTGTTCAAGTGCAATTATTTCTCACCGACTTGACTTCGGGCCTGAGTCTCTCTAGGATCACTTCATGCGTTATGAATAATGGGCCAACAGGCCTGCGTTCGACCAACGATGGACACTGCACAAAAAAGAATATTCACGTCGCATTCCTTAAAATTTAAATTAAAACGACGAATGCTTTCATAGCAGAGTGAAGGTTTGGAAATTGGATGGCAATTGTGATTTTTTTTTAATATATATTCCTTACTATCCTCCAAACACAATTCGCGTGACTGCAAATCCTCGTGACCCAACCAATTTCTCCATCCTCTGAACAAAATAAAAATAAATAAAATAATATGCATAAGTAAAAAACAGAGGATTAATGGCAATATATTCGGAGATTCCGTTTATAAATCTAGAGAAGATATATGAATATAATCGGTTATACAATTATCAAAATTCCATTGCTAATCCATTCGTATGAAAATACTCGGATTCGGTTTGCAAAATTTTTCTTTAATCCATAACAAGTTATCGCATGTTTTCCCACCCACCTAAGAGCAGTCGCTAAATGGGATGAATAGTAGAACATTATCCACCCCAACATGCAGGCAAGGGTTAATAATTAATCCTTTCACGTTTTCAACGAATGAACCCAGAAACTAGTGAAATATTAAAGGGTAAATTCTTCTCATACGCTCCTTGTTCAAATGTTCACTTGGACTTTCATAAAGGGAATTTTATTACAGAATTTAGAATTCAGAGTGGAATAATGAAATAGAATAAAATCTTAAACAGCCTTTTGTTAAGGTATTTCTGCTTTTAAAGTAGAGTATACGGGACAAATTGGACAGAAGTAGATGAAAGTCTTTCTGGGGGCTTTTTTACCTTCCACAACATAAACAAATCAATATAAAGAGTGATTCTTCGTTCTTTATACATTTTTGAACTGTAGATTCTTCTCATCAATCGAACAACCTTTTTTGAGTTGTTTTTGTTTGAACTTTCACTAAAATTCGGCAAATAGGACAGAAAAGTTTTTTTTTTCTTTGATAATATATAGTTGCACTATAACTACATATGTATATATCATCAAAGAAAAAAACTTTTCTGTCCAATTTGCCGAATTTTAGTGAAAGTTCATACAGCGTATTTATTTGTAAGCTACGTATTTGCTGAATATTTTCTCTAGTATTTGAGTTGAAACCCAAGAAGTAAAATAGTAGGTAAAATTTTCGGCCGTAAAACGGAACTAGAATTGTCAAACATAAACACGAGAATAATTCTGAAATTGAAACGGTTCCTGAGATATTAGCAAAAACCTGACACCCTGTATCTCTGCAACGAAGACCTCGAGGTTTAAAAATTTTAATTAGGTCGCCGTTCAAAGCGAGTAGGCAAACGTATCCGATAGAGGCGCTACCGTGCATTTTATGGAATATCTCCATAGAACTTACATTATCACTATGAGTTCTATGAATATCTTCCTAATTATGAATCCGAAAAGCGCCGAAGTATAAAATTAGTGAATTAGTGGGTAAAGCCCTATAATAGGTATTTAAATTTGGCCATTCTCTGCCAAATTCGTATTTCAAGTTGTTTTTCTGAACGAATCCGTAGATTCACTTTCAAGCGGAACTATTTTCATGGGTCTTCTGTTTGAAATGAAACAGAAGCATGAGTTGGCTTATTTTCTTCTATTTTTGAAAATATCTTTCGAAATGAAATCGATTCAAATTATTTCATCAAGAACTCCAATTCTTTCTGAGTTTACCCACAAAATTTCGGCTCTCAAAGTGAAACCATTTTCAAATGCAACTTGAAATAAAAACACACTTCATTGAACGCCCACCTTAATGTTATTTTTTTATGAGAAATCTACAGTTGACCGTTGATATACTTATCAAGGAAAACCCTGTATATCGAAGAGTTTTCTTTCCAGGTGTTCAAAAAAGAAAAGGTCTATGACTTGACAAGTCTTTTCTATGATTAATCGAGAATTCCAAACACAACACTTTCTTCATACCTTCTGAGTTCGACAACGCCTCAGCCACTAGTCGCAACGTTCATACACGGCTTAGATCGCAGCCCTTAACAGATAATTACCCTCGCGTCGGCCCTAAAAGTGATTTCGCTTTGTAAAGATAAAAACTCCACCTGGTACAACATTTCACGAAACCAGACAGTCAGCAGATACATCTCGTCAAGTCAGACCATCCGTAAGAACCATTCTCACAGTGTGGTATTTATTTCTATTACATATATCCTTTTTGTTCTTTAACTCTCGTGGTGATAAGAATTGGTACAGCAGTCCATTTCTTCTCTCCAAGAGAGCTCCTGTATATTTTCCACCAGGTATTCAGAAGATGTGACTACTACGTCTGATTTTCAATGCGCAATAAATGATGATTGACTTCACACCCACAGATTAATTGTTTTTGCAAAATAAGTACATTCAACTCATTTTTGGCGGGCTATATCATTTCAACAAGATTTCTGTATTTTTCGATGTTTGTGCCTCAAACGACTCACTAATGACGAACCCCTGGTCACATTCAATTATGTCCGTGCGGCAAATCGTCCGTAAACCATAACTCTCCAAGGAACAAGGAACTTGAAATTTTGAGGTCATTGGAATAGGTATGGATCTCGAATTCTGCAGTTAAGTATGATCAAATAACCTTAAGAATTTTTTTTTCTTATAATTTCAGATGTATGGATTGGATCGATATGACGAATTCGTATGCAAAAGATCGAGTTACCAGAATCATATAAAATTCTAGAGAATTATCCAAAAAAAATACCCGGGAACATAGTCGATTTCTTCGACACTAGCTGTCAGATGTTTTTGACAGCTGTGAATTTTTTTCAATAGGATTTTTGAACTTCTTGGTGGATGAACGAGCGCTCAAAAGCGCTCGAGATCACGTCAGTGCATTCAGTTTCCATCCTAAGAATCATCAATTGAATTCAGATCATACACAAAAGATGTAAGATTTTTTATCGATTCTTTGGGAGAACCTGCGCTAAAAAAGAGCGCTTCGAAAATTATGAAATAGAAACGAAAAGAAATTACAAGTTCTGGAGAAGGTACATTTACGAAAAACATCCCATAACTTTAAAACGATGATATACATCGATATACAGGATGGGCCATCCATAACTTTCCACCTTGAATTTTGAGCTTTGGGATGGAATAACGAAAAAACGCTCGGACAGGTCGGATTTTGTTGAAAGGGGGACAAATAAGGGTGTTCAAATGAGTTTGATATCACTACCCCTCTAGCTGCAACACCTTAACAGCTCTCATTTTTGAACAGGGAAAGGAGTCGAGCAGAACCTTGTTGGAAAGGCAATTCAATTTCCTGCACGAGTGTATTTTTTTTCATCGCTTTATTATTATACACATTTTCCCTATTCAAAAGTGAGAGCTGTAAGGGGTTACAGCTAGAGGGGTAGTGATATCAAACTCTTTTGATCACCCTTATTTTTCCCCCTTTCGACAAAATTTTACCTGTCTGAGTGTTTTTTCGTTATTCCATCCCAAAGCTCAAAATTCGGGGTGGCGCACCCTGTATGGTATTCGCCATGGACTCCATACAGTGTGTCATGAAAATTTACCTTGAAGCACCGATATCTGTTTTCGTCTATTTCATTAAAAAGCCTCCGATTTGGTTTAATCTGTTCATACGTCATGTTTCCTTGTAATCGTATACATTCATAAATATTTCCGATTCCGAGTAAGTTTTCTCGCCAAGTTCACAAATCAGCCTTGCTGAAACTTTCATAACGAACCGCAACGCCCAACAGACCCGAATGTTGCATGGTTTTCGCACATTCGCAGGCAAGGATGCATCTTATTATTCAGAAGCTAGCAATTTCCTCTGAATTATACAAAAAAATCTTCGTTCTGCACCCTTATCAACGGCTAAATGTTGCCTACATGCAAACAAAAACTTCATCTTATTATTTATTTATTGGCCCCAATGCGGGTTTGTGAAATTTTTAAACCTGCGGTGAAGATTAATTTTCGACGGAATCTCTGAACCCGTATTCACTCCGACTTTTTGCCTTTACGACTCCTCTGAGATTGTCTTATCTCCCGATTTCCGGAGAGAATATATTTCGCGGAGAGAGGAGTAGTCGGCATAGGAGTAGACATCCTCTTTGGTATTGGATTGTGAACAGAGAGCAGGAATATGCAACTCAATACCCTATAAATTCGAGGTCTTTGAGTAACACAAAAAAGTGGCAGAGTTATTCGAATACAAAAGCCCTACTGCAAAAAAACTCAATGAAAAAGTGGAACACAAAACTTTCCTTATCACCATAAGAATCCGGCCGCGTGAAGTTGGCTAAAAAATTCTGAATATTCAGTGCAGAAGTATATAGGATTCGGTATTTAGGCAAATGGTTTTTACAGTTTCGGATCATCTATGGATCCTTCTTCAGGCTAAAAAAATATCACAAATTTTAGAGAAATCAAGGAGGTTGTTAAACAGACACAACTCTCCGAGATAAATCAATTAAAGCCAAAATATACATTAACTGTGAAACATTATACTAATGAACGGTAATCATACATCGATTTTCTAGAGTATAATTTAAAAACGTATGCTTCTTCTTTCTTCAAGCAACACATGATACAATGTGGAGACATCCAAGTAAGATAAAATTCTAAATGTCGATTTTAAAAGATCATAGAGATAAAAACAAATAATTGTGAATTAAACTATAAATCACTAGTCAACAGTATGGATAAAAGAATTGTCCACCAATAACAAGTAATTACAGAAAAAGGCTTTTCGCTGAAATGTTTTACATTAGGAAATCAACCAACTGTGTCAGTTTTAGATCGGATCTTGATAATTTAAGCTCTATATGTAGTAGTATGATAAATAAATGCAAAATTTGATCTAGTGTTCTCTAGGTTATGTTGTTATTTTTGTTTTCAATGCATTCTTGTTTCTTGCTCTTATACGATGGATTTGTCTACTATTTTAATACCGGTACAATTGTTAATATTCGAAAATGAGTGTTTTACCTGTCTCTTCTGTTTTTAATTGGTTGTTGGTGGTTTATTCTTTTATCCATACTGTTGACTAGTGATTTATAATTTCAATCACAAGGTTTTGCTTGAAGAAAGGAGAAGCATACGTTTTTAAATTATACTCTAGAAAATCGATGTATGATTACCGTTCATCAGTATAATGTTTCACTGTTAATGTATATTTAAGCCTGAAGAAGGATCCATAGATGATCCGAAACTGTAGCTCAATAAATCGCATTTGAAGTAAAAACCATTTGCCTAAATGCCGAATCCTATATACTTCTTTATTTACATCCAAGGCAATCTTTTTGTGCTAATAATTAGTGCCCAATTTGTGCCCATTTGTGCCATTTGAATCAATCTCAGCACCATTATAATTTTCAAGTTATTCGGGTTTGAAGTTTATGGTGCTAGCTTCACACTTGGTACCAACATTTTCTGATTTCGAAAAAATGTAGGGCCAATATTTACTGCCTAATTTGTGCCGTTTAAATGACTTCATTATCACTTGTAGTTTTTAAGTTATTTCAGATTGAATATTTTGGTACCAGCTTCACACTAAGCACCAACATTTTCCAACTTTGAAAAAAATTTCATGGCAATATTCATAATAATAATAATAATAGAAAATAATAATAATAGAAATCTTTATTTCAAATCATCTCAATGTATACAACGTCTGCATGATATGAAATATATTGCTCCACAAGAGTTAGGGATATCGTATTCAATCGTTTTTAGAAGTATGTAATCTTCGAGAAAATCGCTGTGAAATCCTTCAAAACTCAATAACAACTTGAATCGATCCAATAAAAATCAGTATGAGAGATTTCGTCAATCTGGTCGCCTTTTTTCTGAAGTTTGGTTCTTTGCATATGCTTCATGAATGTTCTTATTTTGAAATGAAGTCAGTTTATCGACGGCTTCGATTTGAAACGAGTTTTCTGAAAATGCCAAGACGTAAATTAACAAACGCTGAGGCTAATAGGGCTATCGGAATGTTACAGCGTGGCCTAACTCAGGTTGATGTAGCGGAAAGGCTCCAAGTCAGCCAAAGTGTGATATCTCGGCTTTGGAGAATAGGTTCAGGGAGACAGGTTCCATGTTGGAAAGACCAAGGCTTGGTGGGCGACGAAAAACAACACCTGCTCAGGATCGTTTCATCACCGTTTCGGCGAGAATGAACCCTACATCTACGTGTAGAATGCTACGGAATACTCTTCAAAATGCAGATGGGGTCCAAGTTTCCATCGAAACCATCAGACGACGTTCGAGAGAGGTGAATCTAGGTTCTATAGACGTCCATTAAGAGGAGTTCCATTAACACGTGACCATAAGCGTCAAAGACTGGAATGGGCAAGGCAACATATAAATTGGAACGATCAATGGCGTAGTTTTTTTTTATACGCATCTCTCGGGAAAAGACTGAGCTTATAACACCTTTTCAAGCGTCCCGAGATGAATTAAGTAGAAATCGGTTTGTGCGTGTCTTGAACTGCTGTAAGTTGAAACCGAAAGGAAATACATCTTGTGGTAGGGTATTCCATAGCCTTGCAGTTCGGTAAAGAAAAGCCTTTTGATACACTGATGTCCTAGCTGTAGAAAGATGCACGGCAAATCGGTGACTACTATCGGCCAGCCTTGTTTGTCTATCAAATTGTGCACCTGATGGAATTATGGATGCAATGGCAGCAGAACACCTACCGTGGTAGTATCTGTAAAAAAGGCATAAGTCTCCAACCTTCCTACGGTGATCGAGACTATGAAGGTTGGCAGTTAATGTTGGATCATCTATTAGGCGCACTGCTCTTTTTTGAACGGAGTCAAGTAGGTGTAACGAAGGTTTTTTAGATTCCCGAAGAATAAGGGTATGGACAATCCCACGCATACCCCGTAATCGTCGCTATGTCCAAGAAGTCCATCTACAGGGTCTTTCACGAGGAACCTCACCCATATTTATACGGGAAACTACTGAACGTATTTTCATGAAATTCAGCACTTATAACTATTTCACGATGCTGATGAAATCTAAAATATTTTCAAGGCATGAGCACCTCCGGTTTTTCCGGAAATGACGTCAACTTCCGTTTTTCAAATTAGAGCACCATTTTTTTATTGCAGAAATAGATTCCTCAGAAAATTTCAAGTTATTTTGATGTAACATTTTTCAGTTTTGGTTGGAAAATTCTCTCTGAGCGGGAAAATTCTAAAAAAAAATCGAAAATAGAGCGCCGCTGAAACAAGAATAACTTCGAGGTTTTTGGATGGAAAATTTTCATTTTTGGGATTTTTTAAGATGTAAGATTGATGTATCCACTTCGAAATCGCGATTCATGATACAGGGGGTGAAAAAATCGCTTTCAAAGTTAGGGATGACAAAATCGTGAAAAATCAATTTTTTCAAATTAGAACCACATTTTTTTATGGCAGATATTGAATCTACGTTAAAAAATAATGTGAGTGTATGCATCACACCCTTGCCCTAAAGTGGATATTTTCTGAGTTATTTACAAAAAACTGTTTTTCGTCTTGAATTTTCAGCTATTTCTTTTCCCTTCACGCCAAAAAGATGAAATTTTCAGGAACTGTTACTCAAACCATGTTATAGATTTTACTACCCTAATATGCAAGAGAAAAAAGTTACAGGTTGTTCCTAAATAGATGGCGAATTTGGATTCGAATTTGTATCGGAAACCTCTTTATTTCAACTAATCGGCCATCGGTTTTCTCTCCAGTGATGAATAAATAATTCCTTATGAACCATATGCAAAAACTTACCATGTTTTACATTCTTTTTTTTTAATGTTAGATAGGAATTTGGCAGATGTAATTAATGATATCTATCATTAAAAAAAAGAATGTAAAACATGGTAAGTTTTTGCATATGGTTCATAAGGAATTATTTATTCATCACTGGAGAGAAAACCGATGGCCGATTAGTTGAAATAAAGAGGTTTCCGATACAAATTCGAATCCAAATTCGAATCCAAATTCGCCATCTATTTAGGAACAACCTGTAACTTTTTTCTCTTGCATATTAGGGTAGTAAAATCTAAAACATGGTTTAAGTAACAGTTCCTGAAAATTTCATATTTTCGGCGTGAAGGGATAAGAAATAGCTGAAAATTCAAGACGAAAAACAGTTTTTTGTGAATAACTCAGAAAATATCCACTTTAGGGCAAGGATGTGATGCATACACTCACATTAATTTTTAACGTAGATTCAATATCTGCCATAAAAAAATGGGGTTCTAATTTGAAAAAAATTGATTTTTCACGATTTTGTCATCCCTAACTTTGAAAGCGATTTTTTCACCCCCTGTATCATGAATCGCGATTTCGATTTTCAAAGTGGATACATCAATCTTACATCTTGAAAAATCCCAAAAATGAAAATTTTCCATCCAAAAACCTCGAAGTTATTCTTGTTTCAGCGGAGCTCTATTTTCGATTTTTTTTTAGAATTTTCCGCTCAGAGAGAATTTTCCAACCAAAACTGAAAAATGTTACATCAAAATAACTTGAAATTTTCTGAGGAATCTATTTCTGCAATAAAAAAATGGTGTTCTAATTTGAAAAACGGAAGTTGACGTCATTTCCGGAAAAACCGGAGGTGCTCATGCCTTGAAAATATTTTAGATTTCATCAGCATCGTGAAATACTTATAAGTGCTGAATTTCATGAAAATACGTTCAGTAGTTTCCCGTATAAATATGGGTGAGGTTCCTCGTGAAAGACCCTGTATTCCGAGGGAGTGGTGTATGGTATGGGCCGGGATATGTTTCAACAGGCGCACAGATCTACACATTTGTCCTGGGAATATGACCGCCTTACGCTATAGGGAGCATGTCATTGACAATGTTGTGCCAAATTTTCACGCTGCTATTGGTGAAACTTTTCGATTTCTAGACGATAACGCTATAGACCGCACCGTGCAGCCATATAGTTGAGAATGCGCGCGAGGAGCTTGGTATTCCACATTTACCAATACCTCCGCACTCACCAGATTTGAATTGCGCAGAACATGCATGGAATATGCTCCAAAGAAGATTAGATAATCGTCAATCTACCCCAGAATCCTTAAATGATCTGAGAGAGCTTCTGCCCCGTTTATGGAAACAAATTCCTCATGAAATGTTCAACAACCTCGTGTGTAGTATGCAAAGAAGATGTCAAGCTGTTATTGATGCCCGTGTAGGCCATACATTGTATTGATGTGTATGATTGTCTTAAAATGCTTGAATTCTCTGGGAATAAAATTTCGTTATTTTACTCGATTTTTCTTAACCACCCTGTACGCTGCAGACCTGCAGACTAAAATGAATTTGCAACATCATATTAATATGAATTTTCATCACAAAAATCTTATTGTAACTATATTTTTTTGCAATTTAAGTCAATATCCCTAACTCATGTGGAGCAGTTTAGTTTCATATTTCCAATAGGTCTACCACACGCTCAAGCTTCACGACAGTTTTGCTTGCGCAAGCCGGCTTGAACACTGAACACTGAGCGTGCGGATGGGAAAACTGTACACATTTTTCCCAACCGTGAAGCTTGAGCGTGTGGTAGGCCTATAAGAACCTATCACGATCCTAAACTAACATTTCAATAGTTTTGTGTGTGTTACAGAAGATTGTTAAATTCACATTGTTATAGAATTTTATATTTGACAAAGAGTTGACAGAAAGAGATTTTAAAAATAGTCTTGTCAGTGTATTATCAAAATAAAAATCCTTATATTTTCTATAAAAGAAGTAATTCATTGACAAAGTGTGGTCCTTCGAGCCGGATAAATCGCAGTAAATGGAATAAAGATAATCCTAATCTCGAAGAAGGAGAAGCAGTCATAATAAATGAAAAAGATTTTCCAAGAGGAGTTTGGCCAATGGGTAGAGTTAAGAAAGTAGTCACATTGGATGGACAATCCATGGTTCAGTGGGATGTCCAGACAGAAATGAGGAAAACACTGAAGTATCCTTTGTATGCTGTGAAGAAGCGGATGAGAAGCTTCATGAATTGGTGAAGAGTTACATGACAGTGGAAAATTTTGGAGTAGCAATCACAAAAATAGATAAAAAAAAGACTAACTATTCCCAAGTTAGAACTGCTAGCTGCAGTGTTGGGAGTGAGATTATGTACTGAAGTTATAAAGCATTTGAAATTGAACATTGCTGCAAGATATTTCTGGTCTGATTCACGAACAATAATTCATTGGCTCAGAAGCGAGAAGAAACTGCATACGTATGTAGCTGCCCGAGTTGGTGAGATTTTAGAGAGCAGTAACATAAACGAATGGTATTGGTTACCAACGACAGACAATGTCGCAGATGACTGTACTCGGGACACTCCAAAGGAACAATTGCATATCGAGAGCCGATGGTTCAGAGGTCCAAAATTTCTTTATGAAGAGAAACAAAGTTGGCCAAAAATTCCACCGCCTCCAAATGAAAAGATGGATAGTCTCGATGGAGTACGAGTAATCTTGGTTACCGAAGTATCGTCACATGTATTACCTGAAATAAAATCCCACTACACTTGGGTGAAATTGCTTCGCATAACAGCACGAATTAAACGTTTCATCACGAACACAAGAACTAGCAATTCATCGAATACGTTCTTAACATCTGACGAACTGGAATGGAGTCAAAGACAATGGTGGAAATTTGTTCAAGCTTCTGGTTTCCCTGTGGATTTATCGAATTTGAAGAAAAAAATTCCAAACAAAAATGGTCGATTGCACAACATGTCTCTCTTCCTTGGTAACAACTGTATTATGAGAGTGTCCAGCAGAATCATCAATATGGGAGAAATCACTGTGATTGAAAAGGAACCCATAATTCTAGATGGAAATCATCCTTATACACATAAAATGATTATGCATATCCACAAAAATAATGCTCATCAAGGAACAGAAACTGTAATTAATGAAATGAAAAGAAAATTCTGGATTCCACATGTCAGGACAATTGTCAAGAAAGTAATTCGAGAATGTATTTACTGTAGACGTATGAAAGCAAATCCACCACAACCGAAAATGGGTTTATTACCCCCAGAAAGGCTTATGAAGCATGAAAAACCATTTTCAGCCACTGGTGTTGATTTTTTTGGTCCATTTGTGGTGAAAATAGGACGAAGAACCGAGAAACGTTATGGAGTTCTTTTCACTTGTCTGACAATGAGGGCAATACATGTCGAGATTGCACATTCCTTGAGTACGGATTCGAGTATTATGGCTATCAGGCGTTTTTTAGCTAGGAGAGGATCGGTGGATGTATTCTGGTCTGATAATGGCAGCAACCTGAAGGGAGCAAGTCGTGAACTCTTGGAGGCTTTGGATGAATTTCAGATAAATAGGGTGATAGACGATATGGCAAATAGGGGAATAAATTGGAAATTCCTGCCACCTCTCAGTCCAAACATGGGAGGTAGTTGGGAACGTCTCATAGGTTGTTTCAAGAGGGCTCTAACGGCTATATTAAAAGATCGTCACCCAGCTGAAGAAGTTCTCCAAACTTTGTTCTGCGAAGCAGAGTATATAATTAATAGTAGGCCCCTTACTCACGTATCCACAGATCCTCAGGATGGAGTCAGTATTTGCCCGAACGACCTACTTATTGGTAAATCAGTCAATATCATAACACCAGGAATTTTTAGTGAAAGGGATCTTCTATTGAAAAGACAATGGAGAATTTCTCAATACTTAGCTGACATGTTTTGGAAACGTTGGCTTCGCGAGTATCTCCCGAGCCTGATAAATCGCAGTAAATGGAATAAAGATAATCCTAATCTCGAAGAAGGAGAAGTAGTCATAATAAATGAAAAAGATTTTCCAAGAGGAGTTTGGCCAATGGGTAGAGTTAAGAAAGTATATCCGGGCCCAGACGGAATTGTTAGAGTTGCTGATATTCAGACAGCACACGGAATCTACAAGCGACCTGTAAGAAAACTTCACCGGCTCAATATTCGTGCTAATCAAGAAGTTAGCACCGGGGGGGAGAATGTTACAGAAGATTGTTAAATTCACATTGTTATAGAATTTTATATTTGACAAAGAGTTGACAGAAAGAGATTTTAAAAATAGTCTTGTCAGTGTATTATCAAAATAAAAATCCTTATATTTTCTATAAAAGAAGTAATTCATTGACAGTGTGAGCTGAACGAATTTTGTTATGGGTTGTTGAACAGTTATTAATGAAATCAGTAAAAAGACCTTCCTGAAACAATTCTCCGAATTTCAACATTTGACGACCACGACATGACTTGATGGAGACTATGACCCAATTCTGAAGACGGAAATATCTCAATTAAGTAAGTCTCAAAAACTTGCAGGGAGATAGATAACCTTATGGAGAAGGCATAAAGGTATCATTATATCGTCCACTGTCCAGGGCATTATTCAGATAAATCGGACAGACTATATTCATCCTGGACGAAAGTATTAACACTTCTTTTGGGATTTCTGCATTCTTCATATTGTTATCTGTTTCCCTCTGAATTTTTGCGAATAACCATATCAGTTGACGAGATCTTTCCTTCTTGATCTATCGTGTCCTGTTACGGTCGCCAAATGTTGATAAACGGAGAATTCTGACTTATAAAGTATCTTTCTGAAAGAATTTTCCGAATATCAACAGACTTCATGAATGATATGAATCTCATAATTGATAATTAGGATGAAGATTGTATCAATCAAATCAAATCAAATTTATTCATCCACTTATTCTGTACAATTTATACATAATATATACCCATGAAACATATTTCAAATCCACCTAGGCAAGCAATGTATTTGTTAGCAACAAGAGAAAGGCGTATTCTGTGACAGGATACAAGAGTTAAGAGAGATAAGAAATTAGAGGATAGCTTAGCAAATAGAGGATTTTTGGATTTTCAGGAAATGTACCAAAATAGTTACCAATGCTTATTGAGGAATTGAGGATTCCACTGAAAGAGCTAAGCTGTTTACGAGTTGCAGAGATGATTTAGATTTAGATTTTGCGGAAGCTATCAACTTCAATGTTAAAAGGTTCACCAGTTCATCACGGTTTCTGGTTCCTTTGGCAAGTAAAATAGGAGAAGAATATTGGGGATGCTGCAAATGATGTGTGCTGCAAGTGATACAAGCGATATAGCCCGGAGCACGTCTATTCTGAATGAGAGAGGTGGAGGAAGGTGATTGAAGGTATAAGTGCCCTTACTCCAAACCGCTGAATGCTGTGCCTGTACCTGCTCTTTCGACGATTCCAATAAATCTCTTTCCGAGGTGGAAATCAATTAAAAAAAATCCTTCATTATTTTTTTGCTTAATTTCCAAAGAGAATACCTGCAGACATTGCAGTAACGAGTGAATTGGTTGTAAAAGCTTTTTTGAATTCATTAATTGTTTTTCTATATTGTTTTTTTATAATGTTTTGATGTTCATTGTAGATGAATTGTTATATTTTTTCGTTTACTTTGTATTTTAGTGATTTAGTCTTCAAGCACCACTGTAACTATAAGTGAGTACATATTTTTAGGTTTGTCCTGTCATGTCCTGTCTATTGAAAATAAATAAATTAATTAATAACGAACGTTCATCCATAAATAGGTGTGAACCTGCTCGAATTTTGAAATTTCATCCCTATGTTTGGATGTACAACTATTGAAACTAACATGGTGCCAAATCATTTAATACGAGTATTTTTTCAAATTTATTGGTGAGGCACTGCCTCACCTGCCTCATAGGACAAGCCGCCACTGCAAATCAAATGCATTCTGGTATCACACCCTATAAACTGATATGAATATTTTATTTTCAGTAATGTTCAAAATATTCACATATTCACCGTCATCTATGTACCTGTCAGAAACGAACGTTTTGACAGTATTGTCTGATTGTGACCTGAACTAAATTTCAGAATAAAGAATAATGTATAATTTTCGGAATTTTTTCCAGATATATTGATTCGAAAAATGGAATCGAAGCATTAGGAAATTTACAGGTGAGTATTATATCTAGTGCGGTAATATTTCACTCTAAGCTAGACCCCCGATTTCAAGTGATGAATTGCGACAATTAATGCAGGGTTCGTACTCTGAAGGGAATTTCAAATGAATTATTTTCAGGAAATAAGGATTATGCAGAGTGTTCCAAAAATACGTGCATGAAAAGTTTGTTTAGACTTTAGAGGTCCAATCCTTGCCCAATATATGAGAAGTCTTTCGTTTATCTTATCTTCAAAGTATAACTAGTATAAGCATAATAACTTCTCTTTCGAGAAGTTATTCTCATTAGAGAAGTTATTTTACGAAAGAGAGAGTATGATTTCGATATTATTTATATTATAATTTTCAAAAAAGCGATAAAACACTGACAAGCTTGAATCTATACGAAAAAATATGGTTTTGTTATCGCAGTAATTAACTATTCAGGCTTCAGGGTGGAGAGTTTAGTTTGTCATTCTTCCCGTCGGTGGATTTTTCATAAAGATATAACACATGGGCTGAAAAGTTCCGGGCCTAAAAAGTAAAACACGGTTTTTTTGGTTTCCAAATTAGCTTTATTCATCAACGTAATCTCCATCAAGAGCACCGCAATCATTCCAGCGTCGCTCTATGATTTCAATACCACTTTTGTAGAACGATTTTTATCTTTTGCCTCAAAATAGGGCCCAGTTTCAGCGATTACCTATTCGTGCGAAATTTTTTACCGGCGAGCATTTTTTTCAGGTCTTTGAACAGCCAGTAGTCGCTAGGAGCCAAATCTGGCGAATACGGTGGATGTAGGAGCAATTCGAAGTTCAATTCATGTAGTTTTGCCATTGTTTTGATTGACTTGTGACACGCTGCGTTGTCTTGAAGAAACAAATTTTTTTTTGCCATATGCAGTCGTTTCTTTGCAATTTCGGCCTTCAAACGCTCCAATAACGCTAAATTATATTCTCTGTTGATGGTATTTCCTTTCTCAAGATAGTCGATGAATATTACACCACGCACATCCCAAAATACCGAGGCCATAACCTTTCCAGCCGATTTTTGTGCTTTCGGGTGCTTTGGACGAGGTTCACCAGTTGTTGTCCACTCAGATGAAGATCGTTTTGATTCCGGAGTGAAGTGATGGATCCATGTTTCATCCATTGCCACATATCGACGCAAAAATTCCGGTTTATTACGTTTAAACATGGCCAAACACTGCTCAGAAGCATCAACATGTTCTTGTTTTGGTCAACAGTGAGCAAACGCGGCACCTACTTTGAACAGAGCTTTCTCATATTCAAATGCTCATGCAAAATACAGCCACCACGTTCTTTTGATATCTTTACGATTTCAGCTAACTCTCGCAACTTCACTTTTCGATCATTCAAAACGATTTTGTGGGATTTTTTTATGTTTTCTGGTGTTACCGTCTCATTTGGACGTCAACTGCATTCTGCATCATCGGTGTCTCTACGCTACGACCACGTTTGAAGTTTGAAGACAACGAAAGAAAGGACCGTGTCATTACTATATGCGGATAACTTGAGCAATACACAGGGGCAATCATTTAATTTGGTATGAATCACATAAACCCTCGTATTTCTTAAGATAACGGATAGGAAAATAGTGGCGTATCTAATGACTGGATTCACGGAAATAATATCTTCGACCTGGGTCACGCAACGACTACCTAATACACCTTTGACGAGTGGTTTCTGTTTTACTTCTTTATACTTTATTTGGGGACGGTGATATTCATTGGACCAAATTCATATGTGAAACAACCTTTTCTATATACGAATATGAGCCTCGTGTGTCAATTTTTTCCATGTAATTTTGGTAATGAAAATAAAAAGGCTATTGATATTACGATGTTCCCAAATCGAAGGCCTCACTTTCGCAAATTTTTGGGGTTTTGGATTTCTTGGGATTAAATGTTGTTCAGAAATGTTACTCTCGATGAAGTTCTTGTGAACTGACGAGATTTTTATTGGAATATTGAAATATTCCAAGTCCTATTCAATAGCATTATGTCGAAAATGCCAGAAGCATTTTTTAAACGTGCCTGAAACATTGATAGTTAACTTTCAATATGAAGTGTGTCTTTTTTGAGTCGAATTTAGAAGTCTCCAGCCATTTGGGAATTTTTTTTCTAATTCCACAGACCTTTGTCCCGAAAATAAAAGGTGGACGTTCAATGTAATGTGTTTGTATTTCAAGTTGCATTTGAGAATGGTTTCACTTTGAGAACTGAAATTTTGTGGGTAAACTCAGAAAGGATTGGAGTTCTTAATGAAATAATTTGAATCGATATCATTTCGAAAGTTTTTTTTTCTGTCAAAAATAGAAGAAAATGTGCCAACTCATGCTTCTGTTTTATTTCAAACGAAAGACCCATGAAAATAAAAAAATTAAACTTCCGATTAAAAGTGAATCTACAGATAATTTCGTTCAGAAAAACAACTTGAAATACGGAATTGGCAGAGAAAGGCCAAATTCAAATATATGGCGGAAAACATTCCTGCTTTACCCACATATTCCGTAATTTCATAGGTCAGCGATTTTCGGATAGAGAGTGCCATTGTACATTTCATTTCTATGGAGATATTCCATAAAATGCACGGTGGCGCCTCTATCCGATTAGTTAGTCTACTCGCTCTGAACGGCGATCTTAAGAAGGAAAAGTTTGAAGGAAATTTCTTCTTATTTTCATTGCTACAAATGCTACAATCAACACTCTCCGTTTGATATACCTGCCTTATAAACTAATTGATTTGGTGTGGAAGGTATCACACGAAGCAAGAATTGAAAAAAAAATTAGGTTCGTCTAGAAAAGATACTTTTAAGCAATGCACCTTGCCTTGCCAAGTTGTACTCTACCGAAGGAATGGGTTGAAATTGAAATTAAATCAATTTGTTCAATTGACATTGAATCCGGAATGCATAATTTACCAACAAGGGGATTATTTAAAATTATTTCTTCTGTTTTCAATCGGTACTACAAAGTGTTGAAATAAGCAGCCCCTAGATCTGACAGTTTTCGAGAATAACGAGAACACTCCTCTTGAAACGTGAAAGAATCAGATGAAAGAAATTGTCATTATCTTTATTAGATCTGAAAAATGAATAAATTTTATAGTGATATACAGAATGTTCCTCAATTGATGCGAAAGATTTCAAAGGGTGATTCCTCAGTTAAAATTAAGGGAGGTCTTTCACATAAATTTTTGTTTAACACCCTTTTCCCTCCAAGGTGCAGCCCTTCAAAATTAGGTAAAAATTTTTTTTTTATTTAATATGTTTATCCGCTTTGGAAAAATTTAGGGTAATGAAATCTGGCAGATAACTGATGCAAATAAGATGGCAGTTTTTGAGTGTTTTTCTTACCCTAAAATGTTTTCACAAGGAGCTGGAAAAAACAACCCCTATAATATTTAGCATCATAACTTTTCAATGCGCCTATATTTTCCTATTCAAAAAAATAATTTCAAAAGACACTCTATCTGCAACTCTTGTCCTGACTTTTTGTCATAAAGTTGTAAGTTTGATCATACGTAATACCACTAGAGATGGAATTTTGCCGGCAAAATTTCTCGATTGTAATATGAAAGTTTGTTGCTCGGAAATTTTGCGAATGACATTTGTATCAAAATCACGAGCCGTCAGGCGAGTGATTTTGGAAAAAATGTCATGAGCGAAATTTCCGAAAAGCAACAAACTTGAATATTACAAGAGAGAAATTTTACCTGCTTAAATTTCATCTCGAGTGGAATTCGGCGTGACTATTCTACGAGAAAATAGGGTAATATGTTCACATTTGACGCGTATTGCGCTATTTGGCAAATTAGAATTCATCATAGATTAACTAAACCACTGAACGTTGTTTGTTCTCTCTATGATATTCATTTCCGAAGCTATCTATGAATTCGAGAAACGTCAAAAATTTTGTCGCTGAAAAACCAACATGTTGGTTTTGCCGGGTTGAAAATTTTTTCGGGATGAAACGATCGTTGCTATGTAAACTTCCTCACTAAAAATGAAAAGAGTGGAATAGTCAAAAGAAAATAAAATACTGCTCAGACTCTTTTCCCATGAATTCACAGAGAGGTTATCATTTATTAGAAAGAATCAAGTGAGCTGCTGTTGTCAAACGAAGTCATATGAAAAATAGTTTTATTGTCCTAATTTTCTCTGGGCTATTCTCAAATCTCTGAACAACTAAGACTATTTAAGTAATTTTTTAACCTAATTTTGAAGAACTTGGAGGGAAAAAGGTGTTGAACAAAAAGAAAAGTATTTGTAACCAAGTATTGCGTCGAGCATTTACTCCACGTACTTTAGCATATACACCTTGTATGTAGATTGTAGGAATGTCTTCAGCAAATGTTCGAATCGAATCGTAATCTATTTTTTAATTAAATAAATTTTTGAGAAAATACTTATACTTACAATGCAGAATTTATATTTTTCTCCTTGGCATTCTTTGATAGGCATGTTTGTATCGTTTATACAGGGCGTTATGGACCCGACTCCATCGTTGTACATTCCACATATGAAGCATCTCAAGGCCATCGCACTTCCAAATATTCCAATCAGAATCATTCCAACGAATAATTGAATTCCGTAAAATGCCATAATTTTTTCGGTCAAGAAGAGAAAAATTTTAGTTAAATGTAATAGTTATATAATTCCCGGTAATTCGAGCGCAAAAGTTTGATTGAATTGCGAACGAGGATACCGTAACAAACGACAAATGAGCGCAAACTGAACGTCCGCGTCTTCTGCAAGTTGGAGCGGGCGGTAAATGACTTGCGTCAAGTCTTTTTCCGTTCTTTTTTCTGGATACTGGGATTGAATGATGCATAATTCAAGGACCCTGTATAAAATTCTCAAATTTCGAATTTTTCTCTTCAGAGATCCTGATTGGTTCTCAATTCGAAATTTCATATTTAGTCGGCGAACATTATAGAGAGGGTTTTCCTAAACGCTGTGTCTAGAATCCCGGTACCGGTAACAAAACTTTTACCGGTAGTTTTAATGACGTCACCTCCATGACGCAGTGGGTACCGGGATTTAAGTAAATCCCGGTGTTTTCATTTTGTAATTTATGATTATGTTGAAAATTCAAAATGAAGTAAATCTTTATGGCAGTTTATTTCGAACGAATTTATTTATTTATTTCATGCTTATACGTGTAACTGAGTGTTTTGAAATAATATTTTCTCGTTATTCTGAAAATTTAAAATTATGTAAAATGTGGCTGCAAAATAATTTAGATCGAAATAATGAATTCACTTCAAGCCAATACGGATTTCCGTGTTTTCATTTTTATTTTATGGTTATTTTGAAAATTCAAAATTATGTCAATTTATATGGCAGTTTATTCAGATCGAATTTATTAATTTACTTCAAGCCAATACGTAACTACACAGCTTAGGATGTAACCTCAATTAATTAGGTATTTCATTCTTCTTTTATGAGTTTTGTAACATATTGGGTATTCTACACGAACAACAATAAGTATGTTTCATTTTTTATTTAAGTTTGCATTGGCACAAGAGACAAAGAGTCTTTGTTTTTTTTATAGTAGTCTAATGTTCACCGTTGATGAATTAATGCTTCACAGAAAAGAGTCAAGGCCAGTTTTTTTTCTGAGAGCGAAAATATGTCGACAGGGTAGTAACATTCCTGTAGAATAATTGCAGTTACAAAAATCAGTGCCAAATGTGATGTGTCCTTCACCAGTTTTCAGTTGAAATCTATTTTCATTTGCATCAATATTTTCCAAAATAATTTTTTTGCCCAATTCCATTTGTTTTAGTACTGTTTTGCAGGCTTCGTTTGTCAAATAGTTTATATATTTCTTTTTCGGCAACCCGGGAAGTGGTTACTTCCCGGACGCTTTTTCTTTGAGAAAGTAGCATTTCCCGGCCTAGGCCGGAAAGTACGTACTTCCCGGCCTAGCCCGGAAAAACACGTCGTTGTTGTCATTGTTATGATCATCACAATAGCAACGAAATAACGGATGGCAGTTCTGTTCTGTTTAATTCAAATATGAATCAAAATCAATAAAGAGATGGGTCATCTCATTGATTTGTAATTCTTCACGGTTGCCGAAAAAATATTGTACGCAACACGCCCGGAAATAGTTTTTTTGGACTCACAGACTTCCAGGACTCGCCTCCGGCTCGTCCTAGAATCTTGTCTATTCGTCCAAAAAAACCCTATTTTCCGGACTTGTTACGTAAATTACTATTTCATCACTGCAATTTGTATATGAGGTAATGATGCGTTTTTGAAATTGAAACGCAGCTTTATAATCACGTTCGTTTTCAAGCGCCTTGATTATGGTAAAAAAACTATGAAGAAATTCTTCAAGTGTGCTATTTTTTTTAAACTGACTTCAATTTCGAATTAATGGATTCAATGCGATTATTAGTGGTATGTATTTAAGAAGTTATTATTGAAAAAATTTGTTGACATCGACCATTCATCTTTGATATTGTACCAGTTCTGATTGAAGTAGTCTACTACGACTTTTGGTGCATTTTCTTTTAGTGTTTTATGCAATAAATCAAATTCTTCAGATGTTTTTTGCATAAACCATTTTTTGTATTATTTCCAGACTTGAAATTCTTTCTTCTCCCGTGATTCCCATCTTCTGTACAGAAATTTGTCTTCCAAATGCACGCATTGAATGAAAAATGCATATAATTGTATTAGCCTCTGGAAAACATTCCTTCACAAGTCTTCTTCCTAATAGCTCCTTATCTGTTATTATACACTTAGTTTTAGTCCAGTTGGCATTTCTAGTTTCAAATTCTTCTATAAACCAGCGAAAACTTTCTTCATCTTCATTACAAAGTAAACAGAATGCTACAATCTCTGTTTGGCAATTTCCATCTTCGCATATAATCAAAACTAATGGTATCCCTATATTTATAAGTACCGTCAAGGCTCAACAACTCTGGATAAGCATCATATGTACTTTTCATCTGGAACGTTTGCATAAACATTCCTTTAAAATTATTTTCGGAATCCTTTGAAATACTAACATCACAATCATATTTATCTTTCAAAATATGCACGCACTGATCAAGGCCAACAGCGGCTTTTTTGTAGCGCTTTGTTTAATGTTCGAAAGATCTTTTAACGTCAGTTTTAGACCTGTATCTTTTTCTAGCTTCTCTCTAACTCTCTTTTTATTGGCATCCAACTAAAGTAACATTTTTGCCTCTTCTCTACTTTCATAGGGCAATTTTTTCTGTTGCGGCAAAAAATCAAAAAGGGCTTTACTTGTCTCATGGTTATGATCGTTATTCTAGCTTTTTACTTCAAGTAATTTTCCATTTTGGGAAACGCGTAAAGCTACAAAGGCAGGACATGGAACTTCCTTTTTAAATTTCTTCGTCACTTTTGAGCTATTTTCTTTTTTTCGGAAACGTTGCCCTCCGTAAATACAACAGTATTTCAATTCATAATATCGCAGTTCCGGCCTTATTACCTTTTTTATTCTGCTGGACGCAATTAAACGGGCGTCCCTTTTCCAGTACTTCGCAAATGTCTCATTTTCATGCACTCTCAAAGTTTCTTCAAGTTCTTTGAAACTTTCGAAGGTTTGCCCAACACTAAAAACCATTTTCAATCGTAAATTCACGAAAACACTTTCACGTATGAACATAACCACTGAAAACGTTAAAGTATGGTTATGTTTCACTTTGAGACCGAATATTTCTACCGGGATTCGCCTATATCCCGGTACTTAGTGCGTCATATGGGTGACGTCATCAGAACTACCGGTAAAAGTTTTGTTACCGGTACCGGGATTCTAGACACAGCGTTTCCTAAATTGGAGGTACAAACGAAGAGTCCAGGTTTTTTGCGATATTTTAAGAAAAAGGGGACCGCATACATCTCGTTTTCGAGTTGTTTTCTTATAGTATCTGCATTTCACATATACCGGGTCCTGCAATAGTGCGAAAATCTTCCATAGCTGTCGAACCGAACATCTCAAAGATTTCATTGAAAAATAGACCTCTTGTACCTTCATATCATTGTCTGATATACAGGGTGTCCCCGATAAAAGTTATTCAACAAATGTATGATTTTTTTATGGATCACCCCATATATACTCACATATTTTCAATGACCTTCATTACCTCTTTCATGACGCAAAATATTAGAGACATTTGTCTCCAAGGGTACACATCTTATTCGAAGAAAACTGCGAAAAGGTGAGGGAAAAGCAGTACAGTAAAAGTGTCCTGACGATTTCCAGAAGCGATAGTAATATGAGTTTGATCTAGGGTGAACGACATAGTCATAGGACACTTAAGAAAATTTTATTAGTGAAATAATGGAAACTGTCTAAATTCGAAGAAAATCAGTGATGAAATAATTCGAAATGATAGCAGAATGTGTGATTTAAAGGTTACTTTTGTAATTATGAACAAAAAAAAAAGTATTTAATTTTCATCACATCCCAATGAAAAAGTGGGCGAAAAATATAGTTATTGGACATATTGCACAGTTATGGGACGAGTGTTGTACAGTCATTGGACAATATGTATTTTATTCATTTTATCAGTGTAATACAACTATAACTAAAATTTTAATAAGTGTTGTGATAGTCTTTGCGTTCTGCCAATAATTTATGGAAATCTTCAGAATCTTCATGGGGATTTTCAACTTTCTAGTTTACTAGTTTTCCTGATAGCACACGTGACACAAATATAAGTTGTTATCCATGTCACCCGGTATATTTATTTGATGCCTCTCTGGTATACATTTCTTGTGGAATATTTTCAATATTTAATATGATGACCCCTACACCTAATTTGGAAACAAATTTTTGTGGCTTCAGAAGACTTGAGAATGAGACTATAATTTAAAGTCTCGAAACTAGTCATCAAAAAATAAAGATTGTGGAACCTAAGGACTTTTTTCTCGGCTTTCATGATGAGTTACCCACATTTGTCAATCTTCTAGTTTGTTGAACTTCAAACATTCGTCGCACACCAAACCCTAATGTGCATGAAGGTGCTTTTTGCACATGCCTTAGTAATCTGAATTTGCGAATAAAGAGCGAGCTGCCGTTTGAATTCTATCCGAGTCATTTTCAGAAACATTTGAAGTAAAATTGAAGTTGATGCTTCTTGTATATTTTTACGCTTTTTGTTCGTTTTTTGTTCTCCGCCTATATTGTTTTCCTCCCTAATTCTTTCTCTTTCAGCCTTTTCGTCTGCCATCTTTCTCTTCTTCAAACATTTCCTTACTTATAGCAAATGGAATGCGCCAAATATTTGGTTTAATACAGTCATGGGACATTCCTTGCGTAGTCATTGGACATGTGGACAATCTGTATAAATGACTCAAATCTCATGAAAAATATATACACTGATAGCTTGTATTTTACTCTTCAACTTATTACAACTGAAACACTAAATTCACTGCGTATTACCGTGCAGTCATTGGACATGTATTAAACCATAAGGAAAATAGAGGATTTCATGCTCAACGAAAATGAATACATTGACAATAGAGGCAATGAAAATTAAGCATTATTACCATAAATTTATTATCACCGGCTCTAACGTTCGCTTAATAATTTTTTAAGAAACTCGTATCTTTGAAGTGTCATGCGCGTCACCTCATAATTCCACTGATATTAGCGACTTCTAGAGAATTTCTCGTCATCAATTCTTGATCAAGATCAAGATTTCATTATTAGTTATTCAAGAATAACTAATGATGAAATCTGTAAATGCTCTGTACTGAAAAATTATTTCTTTTCCTTATTTTTTAGAAATCTTTGAGCGCTGTCCAATAACTATCACTGTCCAATGACTGTACGGTTTACCCTAGAAGTTTTTCAATCAAAGGATTTGCCTTGTCACCTTTCCTAAATGATCGACCTGTCATAAACAGGGTGTTCGTTATGAAGGTCCAAATATGAAGAACTTAAAATTATTATTTCTCGATTTTTTCAAATGTAACACCCTGTATTTTTTTCCACAATAATACAGACAATTGAATACCTTACATTTTCTCATGAGTAACCTTAGGATTATTTTAACTCCCGCATCCAGCAGGCACGAAAAATGATATCGCAAAAAAATTTGAAAATTTCAATCAAATAAGTAATAACAATGAAATAAAACTGAATGAATAATTATTGACAAACTTTGAAACCTTCCCAGAATCATACTTACTGAGCATCAACATAAAAATGATATTTTTTTCCGTACAACAATACATATTGATCACGTATTGAACCAATTATATTAGTTTTTATTGGCTTTCCAAAAAAAAATATTAAACAAGTTATTACTACTTAGAGCTCAAAGATACTTCCGAATACAGCGAATCAGTATGAATTTTTGAAAAGAATGGGATGGTTGATATGATTTTCATGTTAGGTCAGTTTTTTTTAGGAAGTCGAACTTATGCTGCCCAATATCCTGATAGGAAACATTCAAAAGAATCGAGTTTTCGGGGGTTTTTAACAAGCATTACTTCAGCCATGTTGACGAGAGTTCGTGGGTCATTCAACGATCGGATCACTTTGTGTTCAAGAGAAACCGGAAGACACTTTGGCCATCTCTCAGATCATCCCTTGAAAGCTATCTCGAGAATCTAAAATAGGAGAAAATCAAAAAACATCCGTACAAATGCTACCAATTCAGTTATCGATTTCGAACAGCCTGTCTATCGAAGATACCCATGATGAGTAATACCTGCAAAGTTTCATTTGGTCTATTTTTAACGTCCGTTAGTTTTTATTATATTCTTATTTGAATAAAATTGTCAGTTGCGATATCATTTTTCGTGTCTGCTGGATGTGGGAGTGTGTTTAAGACATATTGGTCACCAGGTTACTGGTGAGAAAATGTGAGGTATTCAATTGTCTACATTATTGTGGAAAAAAATACAGGGTACTACATTTGAAAAAATCGAGAAATAATAATTTGACTTTGGAACTTCATAACGAACACCCTGTATATTACAGGTTGATCATTTAGGAAAGGTGAAAAAGCAAATCCTTTAATTAAAAAACTTTTAGATCAAATTCATGTTATTATCGCTTCTGGAAATTGTCAGAAGACTTTTACTGAACTGCCACCTTCTGCAGTTTTCTTCGAATAAGATCTGTACTGTTGGAAGAAGAATGTTTCTGATATTTCGTGTCATGGGCGTACCCAGGAAGACCTAGGGGGGGGGCAGCTGCCCCCCCTAGAGCTTAAAAATCCCTTAAAAACTCATGAAATAATAGCATAATATACGAAAATCAGTTCATTATTTCTATTCTGATTTTTTTTTGCCCCCCTGTAGGTCAAAGGCTGGTTCTGCCTCCCCCTAGCAAAGGCTGGGTACGCCCTTGCTTCGTGTCATGAAATAGGTAATGAAGGTCATTGTAAATATGTGAGAATATATAGGGTGATCCATTAAAAAAATCATCCGTTTGTTGAATAACATTTATCGGGGACACCCTGTATATCAGAAAATAATTTCGTGAGATGCAGAAATGAAGGAACAAGAGACTCTCCAACGAAATCTCTGAGATGTCCGGTTTGGCAGCTATGGAATATGGAAGATTTTCTTACTATTGCAGGACCTTGTATTCAACTTGAATTTGGCATAGACCTTTCAATATTGAGATTACACCATGTGTATATTGATTCACCACAGCTGACAGCTTACTAAATAAATTTTATGAGGAATTCCAGAGAATTGTTCGAATTTTTTTTCTTGAAATCGGTAGCAGATACGACAAAACTACAAGGGACCATTTAAGTTTAGTATAAGCACAAAGCTTTTTTTCACAATTTTTCAAACAAACTAACAGTAGCTCATAAAAAAAAGTTCTGGAAGAAAAGGAGAGACAGTGTTCCAGGAAAATATTAACCTGTAGATTTTTACATGTCACTAAATTGTAATATCTATGCCAAATTTCAGTTGAATATCATGTGAAGTGCAGATGCCAACTATGAGAAGAAAAACTTGCAAAAGATTGAAACTTCAACACCCTGTATCTTCAGAAACTCACTCGATTTATGAGAGCCTTCACAATTGCAAAATTTGACATGTCAAAGACTTCTAAATCGTGTTTGGTAGATTCTCCGAATTGAAAGGAGCAATACCTAATTGACCTATTCTATTTCAATGTATCTTCTTTCAGTTTCAGAAGATGGTATTATAAACTCAGACTCAGAGAATCAAGAAGATTCGTCGCTGTGAAATAACTCCTACTAACCGATAAAGGGATAAATTCTCGGTTATGTTCACCAAAACAATTCTACAATTTTGTGTTTACGCGTATAGCCTCAATTCCCGTTCTGAGAAAGATTGTCCAAAAATGGATCAAAATAATCCGTAAGTACCTGATTTATGTTCTTCTTGTTTCAGTGTCAAAATATAAACTTCCGCGAGTAAAATTAATTCAATAAGAAATAATTCAGAGCCTAAAGCATCTCTGTACAAAATGCTCATTCAGTTTTTATTTATTTATTTATTCATTTTACTTCCACAACTACACCAAAAAAATTCAAAAATCTCAAAATATAATGAAAAATATCATAATAAGTTTGTTCCAACTTAGGGACATGATCCTCCTTTTTCATAATGAAAAATCATCAATGAGTATGATTTTTTGTCAGGATTCGAATAAAGTTGAATTTTCAAGTGGAAATTGAGACAATCGGGGCTATTCACTAAGCAGAGTTGTTATGGATAGCAACTGTAAATCGTCGTTATGTTCACAGTCAGTGGCTAAGCGCGAAATTGGTATTCACTATTTGTGTAAGTTGCTATAAAAGTTGCTATGTATAACAACCAGTGGCTTTGAGAAGTGGTTCACTGGCAACAGCTTTAGAGGTGTTGTTAACGAAAACCACGTGCGTTGGGCACTATTTTGGAATGTTTTTCTGTATTTGTGTGAACAATTAAATATTTTAAATCTATAAAAATGGCATTTCTCCTGCAGATGGACTTTTTAATAATTCAGAAATTAATTTAAAGGTATGTGTGGTGCTGTTGTAGGATGCATAGATAGTACTCATATTGCAATCATTAATCTTCCAGAGAAGAATGAAATTCACCCTGGGGCTGTTTATTGTAACCGAAAGGGGTATACTAGTATAAGTAAAACTTCAATAAATACTCGTTACCCATGGTCAACTCATGATGCTGCTATATGGCAAAAGTCCTTTATCAGAGAAAATATGAAGCAAAAATATTTTGAAGATAAAAATATGGCATTTAGGAGATTCCTGTACATGTCATATATCATAATAAGAAATCATCTTATTCAACATAGTAACAAATGTAATCTTATTTTTCAATTATTCTAATTATTTTTTGAATTCACAAAATAAAATGCTATTGGAAATTTGTAAGTTTTATTTCTAACTCTGGGTATATATTTAAACAAACCCAAGTAATAAAATAGAATAAATCAACACGTTAACAATCCTGATCGAAATATTTGGTGCAGTGCCGAAAGCCGAAACATTAAACATTTAGAGGTTATATCAAAGACTCCTCTTTGGTTATATACCTATTTTCCGTCATATATCCGCACCAAAGACAAATTTTAGATCCATGACCAGTACATTCGAACTATTCTGCGATGCTGCCACGTCTATCTTCACGGAAAGTTGTTATGATAGCAACAGTTGCCAACCGTTTATTAGAGAATACTGAAATTGGTCACCAGTGGTTATCAAAAGTTGTTATCAGAATTGCTTTGGTTAGCAACTGTTAAAACCACTTCACTTAGTGAATAGCCCTGAATCAGGTCTATTCACTAAGGGAAGTGGTTTTAACAGTTGCTAACCAAAGCAATTCTGATTACAACTTTTGATAACCACTGGTGACCACTTTCAGTATTCTCTAATAGTCTAATGAACGGTTGGCAACTGTTGCTATCATAACAACTTTCCGTGAAGATAGACGTGGCAGCATCGCAGAATAGTTCGAATGTACTGGTCATAGATCTAAAATTATGTCTTTGGTGCGGATATATGGCGGAAAATAGGTATATAACCAAAGAGGAGTATTTGATATAACCTCTAAATGTTTAATGTTTCGGCTTTCGGCACTGCACTGAATATTTCGATCAGGATTGAGTTATATTTCTTCAACGTGTTGATTTATTCTATTTTATTACTTGGGTTTGTTTAAATATATACCCAGAGTTAGCAATAAAACTTACAAATTTCCAATAGCATTTCATTTTGTGAATTCAAAAAATAATTAGAATAATTGAAAAATAAGATTACATTTGTTACTATGTTGAATAAGATGATTTCTTATTATGATATATGACATGTGCAGGAGATAGCCAGAATCGCCTAAATGCCATATTTCTATCTTCAAAATATTTTTGCTCCATATCTTCTCTGATAAAGAACATTTGCCATATACCTAGCAGCATCATGAGTTGACCCTGGGTAACGAGTATTTATTGAAGTTATATTCGGTTATAATGAACAGCCCCAGGGTGAATTTCATTCTTCTCTGGAAGATTAATGATTTCAATATGAGTACTATCTATGCATCCTACAACAGCACCACACATTCCTTTGTATTAATTCCCGAATTATTAAAAAGTCCGTCTGCACGAGAAATGCCATTTTTATAGATTTAAAATATTTAATTGTTCACACAAATAAAGAAAAACATTCCAAAGTAGTGCCCAACGCACGTGGTTTTCGTTAACAACACCTCTAAAGCTGTTGCCAGTGAACCACTTCTCAAAGCCACTGGTTGTTATACAAAGCAACTTTTATAGCAACTTACACAAATAGTGAATACCAATTTCGCGCGTAGCAACTGACTGTGAACATGACGACGATTTACAGTTGCTATCCATAACAACTCTGCTTAGTGAATAGCCCCGAATAACATGTTCTTTATTATTTTCAAGACCAGCGGCTGAAGGGAGTGAGAGAACCTTCATCATGGTGAAGCCCGATGGTGTCCAAAGAGGTCTCGTTGGAAAAATAATTCAAAGATTCGAATCTAAAGGATTCAAATTGGTGGCATTGAAATTTATGTGGCCGAGTGAAGAATTGCTGAAAAAACATTACTCCGAATTGACAGATAAACCCTTTTTCCCTCCCTTGGTGAAATACATGAGCAGTGGACCTGTGGTACCTATGGTATGGGAAGGTTTGAATGTGGTAAAAACTGGCAGAGTAATTCTTGGTGCCACAAATCCTGCAGACAGTGCTCCTGGAACTATACGAGGTGATCTTTGCATCCAGACCGGAAGAAACATCGTCCATGGTTCGGATGCTATTGAATCCGCTAAAAAAGAAATCGATTTATGGTTCAACCAAGACGAGCTGATTAATTGGAAACCAGCAGTAGAATGTTGGGTGTATGAGGATTGATACAGTTAAGGGTTCGTTTATTCATTCACTATTTAGCACAACAAATAAATTGAATGTGTCTCAGAAAAATTGATAATAAAAATAAAAATCTATTTCCCTAAATGTGTTGAAGGATAAATTTATACAGGGTGTCTACATAAAACAGTCAAGACTTGTCCGGAATATAACAGGTCAATTTTTATTTGTTGGGCATTTTTTGATGGAGACTTCGTTAGCTGTTGTAGGATCATCATCCTTAGTTTAGTGGGGTTATGACCACCACAAGAATATTAAATATCAATCAAGGCTGAGATCCCTCATTTTGAAAGTTTTACATTTCTATTTGAGAACATGCTGAAAAAATCCTTTTTGTACAACTGTCAAAAAACTTGAATTTTCTTCATCACTATGGATGCGTAAATGATTACTTTTTTCACCGTGATGTTATGTTCAATACTATTTGGAAACGAACCGAGTAACTATCGCCATCTATGAGAGTCAGACTTAAAAACAGATTCATTGGATATACCCACAGATACTCAAACAGTTTGAGTATCCGTGGGATATACCAGCTTCCGGAAAATATCCTTACAAAATTTCATTACAATGTTGCCAGTGGGTTCGGCAAAATCGTAAAAAATGTGAATAATTTTTTTCTTCAACGCCCTTCATCTTGAATAGGGATGGTGTTACGAAAATTGTTTACTGGGCAAACCCCAATTATGTTTCAATTTCTATCTATCCAAGAGATGGGATCACCTTTTTTCGTAACACCCTGTATGAATAGGTGTCTGTGAAACCACTGTATATGTATATTTTTATGGAATTTGGCATAGGAAGAAGCATTTTTCACTTCAGTAGATTTCTATTTCCGCTATTTGCGATAGTACCGAATTTTGGCAGATACTGATGGTGTGCCATTAGTTTTCCTCAGAATTTGAATTATTCCAGCAATCCCCATCCACTAAATAGCTTAATTTATCTCTTGAATTTTTTCAGTCTGTTGCACGGTTTCCGCTTGAAAATATAAAAAGCTTTTCTCTGCACGTTCACAACAACAATATCGTTAATAATCAAAAATAGAAGATCATATTCATGCCCGTTAGAACCGTCCACTATAGGAGATGATAAATGAGAGGTATGGACTAGCAGAGATCTAACTTCTAATAGCCCGAAACTCGGGAGCCAGTGATAGTTTTTAGTCAGTCATTTTAACCCTGGCCATAATTTGTATATAGCTTCATTTGGTTGTTTTATTAGTCAAAGTGACCGTCAGCTGGCTCAACAGTGTTGGGTTCGCCAACGGGAACAACGAGAACATGTAAAAAAATATTGAGTTTCAGTCATTTTAACCCTGCTGAAATTTACAGAGATGGTAGTTTATATAATTATTCAGATAAAAAAAATCGACCGCTGGCTGTACGTTGGTGGAAAATCCGTCGCTGGATATGGAAACTTATAAAAAAAAATTTGAGTTTCAGTCATTTTGACCCTGCTGAAATTTCCAGCGATGGTAGTTTATACAATTATTCGAATGCATATTATTCGCTAAGTTACATATAAATTTATTTTACATACAGCTCATATAATAAGTACATACCTGTTGATGCGATATAATTTACGCCTTGTAGTCCAGGCTACGAAGGTAAAAATGAGGTACCGGGTTTTTCACTATAATTTGACCCCCCCTTTAACTTTGTTACTAAAGGAGATACAAAAAAATGTTTCATACAAAAATTTCACGAAATCAACTGAGGTTTTTTAATATGACTTCACGAACTGAAATATATACAAGGTGGCCAACATATTGATGGCAACTTCATTTTTTCAAATGGAACACCCTGTATATTTTCCTATATTTGGCTAGCTCTTTCCCCCTAATCTCGAATATTTAACATATGTTGGTCTATCTCTCTTATTCTGAGCACCAGAGAGTTTCAAATTTAAAAAACAACCTGGCAAGCTCAGCAATAACTTTTCAAGTGGCAGGCTGCTATTACTCAAAATGCATTCAATATGTTGTTCACCCTGTATATATTCCAATTGACGTTATCATAACTCCAAAAACGGGCATTTTGAGTAATCGCAGCCTGCCACTTGAAAAGTTATTGCTGAGCTTGCCAGGTTGTTCTTTAAATTTGAAACTCTGTGGTGCTCAGAATAAGAGAGATAGACCAACATATGTTACATATTCGAAATTAGGGGAAAAAGAGCTAGCCAAATATAGGAAAATATACAGGGTGTTCCATTTGAAAAAATGAAGTTGCCATCAATATGTTGGCCACCTTGTATATATTTCAGTTCGTGAAGTCATATTAAAAAACCTCAGTTGATTTCGTGAAATTTTTGTATGAAACATTTTTTTGTATCTCCTTTAGTAACAAAGTTGAAGGGGGGGTCAAATTATAGTGAAAAACCCGGTACCTGTTACCTTCGATTTCCATGAACCTTCATTGATTTGCATGAAAATTTGGAATTAACCTTGACTTATCCTTATTTCCAAAATCTACCTTATGCCGATATGCGCTTAGTACTCTTAGGTGTGAAAATTACCCCTCATTGCAAAAACTCAATAAAGTTATAAGTATAAGCATTTAATGAGTGCTTGTAAGGTTTGACTAACAGTTGTTTAGTTTTTTTACAAGTTTTCATGTCCAGCGGACGGGTTTTCCAACAACGTACAGCCAGCCGACGATTTTTTTATTCGAATAATTATATCTATTATTCTAATACAAATGAGTGCCCTTGGCTCAGTGGTAGAGCGTTGGAATTAGGACCCAAAGGTCCGAAGTTCAATCCCGAGCTAGGAAAGAAATTTTCTAGTCTCGGTAGGGGCCACCATTCTCACTGTTGGGTCAAAAATTAACAGTGCTGTGCCTAAGGTGGCGTAAGGACACAGTAACAAAGCCTACACAGAACACCACTGCTTACTCCGAACTCGGCACAAGTTACAAGCTTCGAAGCTTGTAGTTTCAGAGGGGTCTCCTCAGGAGATCTAGGAGTAGTCAGGATAAACAATATATCATATATCATATCATATATCATATCATATCAATAACGACCATCTCTGTGAATTTCAGCATGGTTAAAATGACTGAAACACAAAATTTTCTTTACAAGTTTTCATGTCAAGCGGACGGGTTTTCCACCAACGTATACAACCAGCGGACGATTTTTTTTTGTTCGAATAATTATATAAACTACCATCTCTGTGAATTTCAGCAGGGTTAAAATGACTGAAACTCAAATTTTTTTTACAGGTCTTCATGTCCAGCGGACGGATTTTCCACCAACGTATACAGCCAGCGGACGATTTTTTGCATTCGAATAATTATATAAACTACCATCTCTGTGAATTTCAGCAGGGTTAAAATGACTGAAACTCAAATTTTTTTTACAGGTCTTCATGTCCAGCGGACGGATTTTCCACCAACGTATACAGCCAGCGGACGATTTTTTGCATTCGAATAATTATATAAACTACCATCTATGTAAATTTCAGCAGGGTTAAAATGACTGAAACTCAAAATTTTTTTTACAAGTTTTCATGTCCAGCGGACGGGTTTTTCACCAACGTATAGCCGACGATTTTTTTCATTCGAATAATTATATAAACTACCATCTCTGTGAATTTCAGCAGGGTTAAAATGACTGAAACTCAAAATTTTTTTTACAAGTTTTCATGCCCAGCGGACGGGTTTTCCACCAACGTGCAGCCAGCGGACGATTTTTTTATTCGAATAATTATACAAACTACCATCTCTGTAAATCTCAGCAGGGTTAAAATGACTGAAACTCAAAATTTTTTTACGTGTTTTCGTTGCTCCCGTTGGCAAACCCACCACTGGTGCGCCAGCCGACGGTCACTATGCTTTAAGACAAATACTAATTAAGCTATTTACATATTATTGCCAGGGTTAAAATTGATCACCCAAAACTATCACTGGTTCCCGGGCTATAAAGTAAATCGCTGGTCTGGTGCCGCCACCATAGGAGGATTGCTAGCCGTCATCAGTGCCACATAACCCGTACTACGATACATCGTAGGAATTAATAAATTAAAAGCAAAAAAATCTTTACAAGTTTAAGGCTCGCCATGTATTGGTTGATTCCAGCGCATTGTTTAAACAATGATACCAGTGATAACTGATTTGTTCGAATCCACTAAAATAATCATCACTTTCACACTTATCAGTTGCACGTTCAAGCCTGACTGGTACAATTTCAAAATGTAAAGTTTTCAGTAGAATAAGATATTTACTGTAGTAAAATAATTAAAATGAATGCTCTAATAGTCTAAAGGATGCAGACACATTGTTATCACGTCATTCACGTCACGTCACATCACGTCGTCTTCCCAAAATGTGCAACCACGATAATGCATGGAACGATGAAACTTAGACCATAGGAAGAGAGACACACCTTTCAATAATAAATGGTGAAGCCAAATCATCAGAACTAAACTGGGTGATTGTACTACTACGGAATCAAAATGTAGTAAAAATTTTTGCAACATTGTATCTGCTGTCACGTTATAGCTTATAGCACTGATAGCACGCAAGATCTATATTCCACAAAGGACCCCGCACTTTTAGTATGAAAAGTATTTTTGGTAGGTGATTATTTCTAAATCACCTTGTATATTTATATATTTAAAAATTCTTGCGGTTATGCTCACTTGCTGTTATGTTAGACAGTTATTCAAAATTCACCAGAAAAGATCTCCTTTCAATTATTTCAAAGCATATTATTTATGGCTCACCCTGTGTGAAAAGAAATTATTATGAAGTATTTTAGACTAAAAATTGTTAACTACTAGGTATTAACTCCAAGGAATAATTTCTCTGTGACGAAACTGTAAAATTATCGAGTGTTTGCAAAAGCTATTGTGATTTATTCGTGAATCACCCTGTAACAGTAAATATTTTAGCTGAACCTTTCCATATGCATCTGATCTGTACTCATACTGAACTCATGGGCGCAACATAAAATCAATCCAACTTTTCAATTTGAAAAAAAAAATGATGAAATAAGTTTATTCTCTGCTTTTACGCCCTGTATCTGGAAAACTGGTAATAGTATCGGATTTAGAATTCATACTTCGGGAGATGTTGTGGGAATCAATATATAGTGAGAAAATAGTTACATTTGACCGAGGAAATTTTCGAATACAGGGTGTTTATGTTTTTTGTACTTCTCCCAAAATAGAATCTTCCTATGAATAAACCACCCTGAATATTTTGGAGATTAGAGACACACATATGTTTGTGGTATTACTTTTCCCAAAAATCAATTCAAAAATACAGGGTTTCGAATTAATCCTAAAAAAATTGATTATGTCTAGTGGTTCTCTCTGTGAAGCACCCTGTATAAAAAATATGCACTGTGCAATATTTTGTCGTCATAATACTAAATCGAAAAGAACATTTCAAAAATATGCCTTCCTGACGTCACTGTAGAAAAAGTGAATTTTGGCAAAAAACTACCGTCATATATTCGTGAATCACCCGGTAAATATAAATATTTTTAATCATACGTATCCACTTATTTCATTTCTAGAACATGTAGTAAACGTGTGTACGCAACATAAATCCAATCTAACTCTTAATAATTAAAAAATAAATCCGAAAATCTGGGCAATTCTCAACTTTAACACCTCGTATTTAGAAAACTAGCCATAGGATTGGGTTGGGCCCATTGATACTTTTGGTCACTGAGTCGGGTACAACAACATACCAATTTTTCAGAAAATTTGACCAGTCGCCACTTTACATACTGAAAGTGCGGGGTCCTTTACATTTTCTGAATGCACGTGAATCAACGAACAGAGTGGGGGAATGCCATCAAGATCAAGAATTATTGAATGAGCACCCAGATCGGTTTCAAATGTATGTCAGAATGACATTTCACATAATATTAGAGGTAAAATCACGTGCATATGGAAAATGTAAATTTGCGGAATATAGATCTTGCGTGCTTTCACTGCTTTCAGTGCTATAACGTGACAGCAGATACAATTAATACTTCCACGAATCGACGCCATTAACTGTCTCCACAGTTTGATACTCTGTGACGAAAGCGCATAGGGCGTTGCCACATAGTATTTCATGGCTTTTCTAAAGACGGCCGTGGATTCTCTGTGGATCTCCGTAGATCTGATGTACTGTTACTTTTCGGTTTCTTCTATTCAGTGGTTCAACTTAACCTAAAAAAGTCAAAAAGATGTTCGTGCTTCCGAGTTTCGCGGCTTTTTGTACTCAGTACTGTTTTTTCTCAATATTTACAGAAAAAGTAGAATTTCTGCTGTCTCCGACATATTTCTAACAAGACTATAAATGTATTAACGTCTGCAATTATAGTTACGTGCAAGGGTGCAAGTTCGTGAAATTTCAGGTAGTAGGTGCAAGGCTTCGCCGGTGAGTAAGATTATTTAAATTTTCCTGCATTTTTGAATTTTACAGAATAATGTGCAACGATTTGTCTCAGATATATCGAAAGACGATCACAAATAAATATTAGAATATACACATTCGAAATGACTGGAACATCAAATCAATATTTCATATTATATCAGGAGTTTGAAAAACATGGTGAAGTGGGTTGACTGCTAAAATTAGTGTTAAGCTATTTATGAGATGGATTATGATAACTATCATCAGGAACATTATTGTCTATACACACATTTATATGACTATGTTCTTTTCTCTACGGTTGATGGCCTATATGTAAGAGTTGTGAGGTTGTAAGTCTCATTTCTCTGGGTTTGACTTTTCAGTGTATTAAACTAAATAAGAGGGAACTGAAGAATGCTGTATTTCACCTTGCTACAACTATGCATATTGAATCTAAAATCACGTAACTACCTAATTGCCAAATAAATATGTGCCCAGTTATCGGTCGATTGAGAATGGATGGAGTAGATGGTAGCTTTGAATTCGCTTCTTGAATTATGTGCTGGATTTCATCAGGTGTGAATAATTCTCCTAGATGACCATTTTCTTAGCAAACTTCTGTGATTTTCTTGTACTCTTGAAGGACCTCTTGCAGATAATTGTTGGCTAATTGGAAGTTTAGAAGTATTTGTACCGTGATTTGGTGTTTGTCCACAATACGATCAGGGTTGGCATGTTTTAAAACATTGGTTCTAAAAAAGTGTTTTATAACATTTGTTTCAGATAATTAAAGTAAACCTTGATAACAGAAAAACAAATAAATCAGAAAATATTCCCCACTCTGCAACAAAATATGACTTCTCGTAAAAATGAATAGGATTATATAATTAAATCATTCTGATACTGAACCGAAATCGTTACTCTCAATCTCTTCTGTTTGTATATTCTTGGATTTGGTGTCATCACTGTCATCAGTTTTTATATTGATTGGCTGGAAGACTGTCAGAAGGGTCTCTAACTTGGCAGACTTCTCTATCCCAAGGCAATTCCTCAGTTTGCACAAACATGTGTTTTGATACGGAATGAACTGTAGTTATAAACTGCAGGATTCAATGTTTAAAACAAGTCAATGCTCAAGAGAGTCATAAAATCTATGATAATCTGCAGAAATGATCATTTTCTAGGATTGTAGCTGTTTATACATAGGTATCCCCTTTTGTTAAGTAATGCAGCTTTGTACAAGGTTTCTTATTTCACCTACATAATAATTATTTCTTTGGGGAAGAGATTGCCAATCATCATCGAAATCCAGTTTGTAGAGAATTTCGCCTGTTGGACAATATACCCTGCTTGGCCGAGTAGAATCGTATAGTTGTCATTTAATTCCATCGGATTCAATTGGTTGAGGATCATGGAAGAATCATCTTGATTATGCCGTACATAAGTCCAAGTAGAACCCCTATAACCTCTTATCCACACCAGCTTACGGTAGTAGGTATGTGCGAGTATTCTGTCTTCTTGGTGAATCGTCCTACGCTCTTCTGCAGTAGGTTCCTAATTTGGGTTCAACTTTTACTTTCTTTTACAATTGATAGAAATTTCTTTCCAAAATAATGCTAATGATAGTAATAAAGAATTACATTTTCTTCATTGAACTCTACCAATATTATATGTAGTTTTATTACTTTGATAGTTTACATCAGCAACACAAAAGTAGCACTTTTTATATCAACAAACATACATTTGAATTTGCATCTGGTCATAACATTTTTTTGAGGGTTCTCCATTAAGGTGGATCGAAAGATATAGTGAAATTATAAAAGTTTTCGATTGCTATCGGCCCGATCGGCAAACGTTGCAAAGCCCATTTATGCGTGTTTTTAATGAAAAAAAAATAATTTTTTTTCATTTCTTGAGGTGCCCCCACCCACATTTGAAAAAAAAAATTATTTTTTTTTTAATTTTTTTGCCCTATTAGAAAAAGTTTCAGGCACGTCTAAAAAGCACCTAGATAGAAACTTATGCATGTATGAGCATTTTGTTAGGTGCCCCAAATAAAAATCGAGTTTCAAAATTTTCCTATTTTACTAAGTTTGTCACATTAACATGAAAATAAACGAAAAAATCATTATTCTAGCTGATATAATAAACTAAATACGAATATGTTAAAATCAAATGATAGAATGAAACATAAAATGATCATTTAAATCTAAACTCTGCTTTTGTATCAAAATTTTTCATTATGGTTCTTGACTCAAGCCTGGCTCTTATGAATCCATCTCTTCTTTCTTGTCCACAAACAAGCGAAGCAGCCTCGGTTACCAATTTTACACACCGTTCGGTTCCTTGTGTGTGGCATGGAAAACTAGATAAATATGGAAATTTCATTGAGATGTTTTCATCTGATACAAAACTTCCTAAGTCTTCATCCAAGATGTCTTTTAAAACTGGAGGATCTAATCGCTCGTTCATTTCAGCCCAATTAATTAAGTCTATGTAATCGTTGGCTTCCATATTTATTTTGGGCACACGAAAATTTCTGACAGAAGAATTTCGATTTGCCTGTCTAGCAGAAATTACTCTACAGACAGCTAATCTTCGAATAGTTACTCTATCGTCATACAACATAGCTAAGAGCAAATTCTCCATGTGTGCAAAAAATCCATTTCTTTGAATGACAACGTCAACTGTTTTCCTAAGCCAATCCGGCATATATCTTGAGTATACGATCAACTTCCATAGGTGTTTAGGACCTTCGATGCACAATGGCTTTACTTTGATAATAAACCATATTGGGCCATAAACTTTCATAATATAAGTAACCAAATGTACCAAGTTTTCGGAAGGCTTTTCAGTTGCCACATAAAGACGAAGGATTCGGTTTGCACTTGTCAGCCATCTAGAATGCACCACTGGTCCAGGTTGAATAGCAGCTAAATCTTGACAGCATTCTCCTGAGGACACAGCTTTCATAATATCCAACAAATATCGCTGATCTGTGCTCAAAATATTCCTATCTACATCTGGAAATGGATTTGCCTCGATCTTCTCGAACTTAGTGACAGGAAGCGTGTGACAAGTTTGTAGTGATTTACCAACAGCACCAGAAAATGCTTTAGGTCCCTGAGTTACACCGTCAAGCTGAACCAAAAGATGACGTAAAGGCAGTTCGTTAAGATGTAACATACAAATAAACCATTGAAGGGGACGACTCAGCTGGGCTTCTAGAAGAGTTATTACACCTGCTTTTGTACCAGTATTAACGACCGTTCCATCGCATCCGACTGCAATAAGTGAATCAGTTGATATTCCTTTATCGTTGAAAAACGTTAATATTTCATTTCTAATGCTAGTCGCAGATCCAGACGGAACAGCCAAATGCCCAAGGTAAATAGAATTTGGTTCTTGTACTAAAGAAATATGTTCTTCTTTGACAGTACTACCGTAATACTTATCGCCTTTTTTAGTTTGTGTTCTAGTATTATCCTTTCGTCCGTCGAAATAGAGACCTTGCACTGTTGTAGCTATATTTGTTTGTAGTTCTTCCCTGTGTTTCTGACGTTCTCTACGAACTTTATTTCTATCAATAACTTTACTGGTATCCCTTTCATTGACAAGGCCAAGGTCCTGGAGAAGAGCGGATGAAAGTGAAGCTGCTGCTCTGTCTGAAACTCCTCGACGGTCACATTCTCTGGCAAAGGTAGTAAGTTTATGTCTCATTTGATCACTTGAAGATCCACCAGAAAAAAAAGAAGAGGGTTGTGGATCAAAGTTCTGGGACTCACTGGCGTTTATTTTTTCTATTCCCTCTTCTACTTCTTCTTCTTTTCCTTTTTCTTCTTTCTCCTCGTTTTCCGATGAGATGTTTCCAAACTCTTCACAATCACTGATTTCCTTTGAAGTAGATTGTTGCAAATATGCTTTCGGGTGGTTAATGTCATCTCGTTTTTTCTTTCGTTCTTGCCTTTTTTGCAACTGCTTTGTAGTTTTGATATCTAGTGGCCCTATTATCAAAGTCCTGGCTCCTCGCTGATCGGTTAAAAATACTCTTTCATTTACTGGAACCTTTCTTTCTTTTGAGCAGCAACATGATGCAAAATCTCTACATTTGCAGCAGGCAATGTCAAAAAGGGTTTGCTCCCACTTACACTTCACTTCGTCCAATTTCTTCTTATAACTGTTAGATTCCTTTCTACCTTTGTAGGGTTTTAGACATCTTCTATAGTCGTTGTTAACCTTCGTTATCTTTTCAACGATTTTCTTGTTGGAAATTGTTGGAATAGAAGCCTTGTTCCATATAATTTCCAACCTCTTTGCAATCTCTTTCGAAATTATTGCTACAGGTGGGTCTTTGTTTGCCATAAGATTTTTTGTGTGGTTTCTAACCAGTAAAAAATTTCGAATAACGTCCGCATTTGTAGGAAGAACTCTTGATGACATCTCGGTTGGGTGGCCAAATAAAGGGCAAATAGAAGAATTTCTAGTGGGAAGGCTGCCTGAACTCATTCTACCTAATGTTTCTGTAACAAAAAGAAATAAGTAGTTGAAATAATAAAATAATTAATTAATGGGAAAAACGTATACTGAAAATAAATAAAAAAAACACTGTGTCAACGATTTTATTTATTTAATGAATCAATTACATTGTCATCTGAAGTATCTAAATCACTTGACTTTAAACTATCTCTACTCATTTGATAAATAGATTAATTCAATAATTTTATACCTCTATCTTTTGACAACCTGAAAAAAAAGTCACTTGGACTGTGAGTACCTATAGGGCACCCGAGGAGACACCTGTAGGGAGAAAAAAAAATTAAGAAAAACATTACGCCACCATGCCACGGCACGTAATGGGTGGGGCACCTGAAGAAAATGCTTGAATAATTTTTTTTTTCAGGAAAAATCCTTGTCTGACTGTTTGAAATATCATGCCGCCAAGGCCGTGAAAAAAAAATAAAAAAAAATAAAAAAAAATTTTGAGTGGGTGGGGCACCTGAAAAAAAATTTTGAAATTTTTTTTGTTTTGTTTTTTCTTCTCCTATGAGGGTTTAGCAACTTTTGCGACCCAGGCCGACATAAAAAAAAACATAAAATATTTTCGATCCACCCTATTCTCCATGCTGCATATCGTGTTTTTGTTGAAGGGACATTTTATTTCTATGAGAAACTGATCGCCTAATCCAAACTGGTGAGCCAGCAATCATGGGATACTCTTTGCTTATGAAATGATTACATTCAAATTTTTTTTTTGTAGTATGGTTTGTACTGATTGTTGTTTTTTTCGGTATTAAAGACATAATACACATGTCTCATGAATCAGTGGGCAGGTATTCCAATTGAAATTTTCTCTAATGTTACTCAGAGTCACTTGCCTTTCTAAGCTCTAGAATGCCAGAGCTTTCATGGCATATTGCGGTAGTGCCATTCTAAATCGGGATAAAGTGACTTTATCCACATTTTGCACTCCGGTTTTGCTTCCGTCATCTTCGTTAAGGTGGGCGTTCAATGTAGTGTGTTTTTATTTCAAGTTGATTTCGAAAACGGTTTCACTTTGAGAACTGAAATTTTGTGGGTGAACTCAGAAAGGATTAGGGTTCTTGTTGAAATAATTTTGATCGATTTCATTCCGACAGTTAATTTTTTTCTTTCAAAAATAGAAGAAAATGAGCCAACCCATGCTTCTGTTTTATTTCAACAGAAAGACCCATGAAAATAGTTCAACTTCCGATTAAAAGTGAATCTACTGATAATTTCGTTCAGAAGATCAACTTGAAATACGGAATTGGCAGAAAATGGCCAAATTCAAATTTTGGCGGGAAAAAATTCCTGCTTTACCCACAAATTCACGTATTTCATAGTTCGGCGATTTTCGGATAGAGAGCGCCATTGTACATTTCATTCATGATTAGAGTGATACTCATAGAACTTATTGTGATAATGCAAGTTCTATGGAGATATTCCTTAAAATGGACGGTGGCGCCTCTATCGGCTGATCTTTCCTACTCGGTTTAAACGCCGACCTTTCATTATCACAATAAGTTCTATCTAGGAGCATATTCTATGCTCCTAGGTTCTATGAGTATCTCTCTAATCATGAATGAAATGTACAATGGCACTCTCTATCCGAAAATCGCCGAACTATGAAATAACGTGAATTTGTGGGTAAAGCAGGAATTTTTACCCGCCAAAATTTGAATTTGGCCATTTTCTGCCAATTGCGTATTTCAAGTTGATCTTCTGAACGAAATTATCAGTAGATTCACTTTTAATCGGAAGTTGAACTATTTTCATGGGTCTTTCTGTTGAAATAAAACAGAAGCATGGGTTGGCTCATTTTCTTCTATTTTTGAAAGAAAAAAAATTAACTGTCGGAATGAAATCGATTAAAATTATTTCAACAAGAACCCTAATCCTTTCTGAGTTCACCCACAAAATTTCAGTTCTCAAAGTGAAACCGTTTTCGAAATCAACTTGAAATAAAAACACACTACATTGAACGCCCACCTTAATTTTGTCCACTAATTTAAACTCTTTTGCCATTGTTTTGAGCCAATTTGACTCAGTCGGTTTTAGAGTTTTAATCATTGTGGAGATCTTGTTCCCTCTAAAGAGGCCAAGTGCAACCAACCTAAGAATATTCTTAGAGCCAGTTCTCTTACCCCCAGTATTATTTATTTTTAAGAGGGAAAACGAAAAGAAAGAACCAAAAAGTTCTTCTAAAAGCAAAAACCCTCAGCTTTACAGTTGAATAGAATTACAGGTAGCAAGTATCAGAATCCATTGGTTGAATATTATAAAGAACATAGAAGACATGAGCATAGATAGAATAAGACGGTGCTATACTTCAGTAAATCTGAATGAATATCATTGGATGGTAGGCGTTACAGTTTGAAACAATAATACAGATGGAAACGAAATAGCCTTTCAAATCACAGGTTGCTGAAAGAGAGGGTGAGATTTATAATGAGAACATAAATGGTACCTGGAACCCTGTGATCTGTATAAAGCCACTCGAACCATTGCATAAAGAAATATTCAGAATAATAAAATATATGAGATGGAGATTAAATGGCCTCTTCGTTCAAAGAGGACTTCCAATCAGAAAGCATGGATAAATATAAACAGTTAGGACCAATGTAAATCGTGAATATTTTAGATAATTATTGGATAATGCTCAGTAGAATGATTGGTGGAATATAATTAAATAGACAGTATGTAATGGTTCTCATTGGTTCGTGCTGGTATAAACACAGTGGCGCACCCAGAAATTTTATTCGGGGGGGGGGGCTGCTCAAGAGTAATCAGGTTTTTGTAAGTTATATAATTTAAAAAATGCGCCGTAAGCGAAAATCTTCTTAAGTAATGGATATATCGCATTCGTTATTTTGGGAAGACATTATAAAAAAAGCCCTCTTTAAAAAATGCATATTTTATTTTTTTCACAAATACCGAGTAAAGTGGGTAAGAGGACACGCCTAAAACTTGGTTATTCATTCTACAGAAATAAAAAAACTCGAGATCGACGAAAACAATCCTTTATTTTTGAGGAATTGAAACATAAGATACAAAATATATGTACTTAAACATTCATAACTGAAAATGAAAATAGTAATATGGATGGGTGATAAAAGTAAATAATAGTATAATATTTAATTGACCTGCTTTGGTAAATACAATCCATCCAAGAATTATTGACATCTCGGGCGGCTTTGGAAAATCGAAATTAAGTTGGTAATGCCCGTTCAGTGATATTTTAAGTTGCAGAATTCAGGTAGGTGTTGGAAATATCATTGAAATTTTGTTCTGTCATTAATGTTTCGAATAAATTTGGCAAATATTTGAGCAAGTGAAATAAATATCTTTAGAATGAGGCTCTTGAAGAGTGTACAGCTAATAAATGTGAAGGCTTTCCATAGCACATATAAAAAGAAATAAGAGAAGATTCGTCGAAATATATGGGATGTTGCTGACATAAAATCTTTCATGATGAACATGATGAGGTCTGCCCAGATGAGGAAATAACAGTTGTGGTTGTTGAAACAATAGTAGGAATATTTACATTTCATATTCTACACCTTCCCGGTTCAAAAATATTGAAAGTTACAATGTCATGACAAAATTCTTCATATTATATTAAATAAATCCATTCGTTAAGTTTTGTTTCTGTCATGATATCAGCTATTACAATTTTCTCAATCCATTTAGTTCGCAGGTAATCGTATGTGACAATTGTAAACATTTTCATGTTCAGATTGCCTTACCTTGCTTTGAAAAATACCATTTAATGTTCAGCTTATTTCTATATTTTCATTGCTATGATGAAAGCACAGAAAACTTTTAGGTACTTTTTAGTAACTAGAAATAAAGCTGCGACTGGACTTCCAAGGCTTGCTCTGATGTCATTAATTCTTGGATGAATTAAATATATACTCGCAATGGCCTCAACGCAGCGACAAGCAGTGACACGATGTTTAAGGCCAAAACACAAAACAGTTTTGCATATCGAATAGGATGCGCGTAAAAATATCAATCCCTTTTTCTATCTCTGAAGGAAATATTTAAGTTTCCATTCTGTTCTAAAATAATTATTATTACTTTTATAAAAATAATAAGATGGAAATATTTGAATTACTTTCTTTTGTCACGGCTCGGGGGGGCTGCAGCCCGACAGCCCCCCCCCTCGGTGCGCCACTGTATAAACACAATGAATTAGGGACCTAGAAATAATGATTAGCCAATATAAATGGAGGATGAACTTACACGTTGAACAAAAATGCCGTTTGGATTTCTATAATGGCTGACTAACAACAACAGGGGCACCTTCTTTCACGATTCACCACTATCTTCCATCTTCCCCTAACAAAACCGTCTTCCTTCCCTTTTAACCTCCAAAGCCTCCTCTATGAACTAATCGATAGCATAGATCGATGACAGCCGGCCTACCCCGCAACGTCCAGATAGCCGGACTACCCTCTGTGAAATACAACATGGCAGGGTCATACTTTATTTCTTCTACGTACAGGGTTCCATTCAGTAATTCTTGATATTTCCATTCGAATTATTGGTGTCTAGAAATTCGGGGATACTGCAAAAATAAAAAAAAAATAAAACATATGAAACCAAACGTCAACAAAAATTTTCCTTAAAGTACTAATTCTCTTATGAATTTGAACTTGACTGGGCCTTATCCTTATGTTCGATGGCTTGATTTGATTTGAGGAAATCGAGATACTACCTCAGCATCAAATTTTTCTTTTTCTTTTCTTCAAGCCTTTCTTTGGCAATTTGTAATTGTTCTGTTTCCCTTTTCTCCCTATTTTCATAAAACTGCTTCAAATCATCCTTCAATTCGATAAGGATACAGAACTTGGAAGAAGGGGACACTATCCATGGTAGCAACACTTTCTTCTTTAGTAGAAATGCTGGAGGCATTTTTGATAGCATCAACATTTTTTCCCTTAAATGTTGTGTCATTTGATAATAACATTGTGGGATATATATTCTTTTTTTTTTCTCAAATATATCATCCATTTCTGATTCAAATTCAAAGTTTTTCATCCTCCCTCTTCCAGTTTTTCTATTGTTATCTATAACCTTTTTATATGTCCTCTCGAGAACTTTGAATTTATTTTCACACTTGTTTGGTGAAAGATTTGTTCCATATGTATTTGAAAGATCTTTCAAGCCTTTCTTTGGCAATTTGTAATTGTTCTGTTTCCCTTTTCTCCCTATTTTCATAAAACTGCTTCAAATCATCCTTCAATTCGATAAGGATATCGTTCCTCTTCTTGTAAGACCTGCTTTGATGCCTTTGTTTTGAAGATGTTTGTTTTGGGGTTTCACAGGAAATCTCTTCACTAATTGAGATGCAAGGCACATTCTCGACTTCGGAAATACTTGTTTCCAGAACTTGGAAGAAGGGGACACTATCCATGGTAGCAACACTTTCTTCTTTAGTAGAAATGCTGGAGGCATTTTTGATAGCATCAACATTTTTTCCCATAAATGTTGTGTCATTTGATAATAACATTGTGGGATATATATTCTTTTTTTCTCAAATATATCATCCATTTCTGATTCAAATTCAAAGTTTTTCATCCTCCCTCTTCCAGTTTTTCTATTGTTATCTATAACCTTTTTATATGTCCTCTCGAGAACTTTGAATTTATTTTCACACTTGTTTGGTGAAAGATTTGTTCTATATGTATTTGAAAGATCTTTCAAGCCTTTCTTTGGCAATTTGTAATTGTTCTGTTTCCCTTTTCTCCCTATTTTCATAAAACTGCTTCAAATCATCCTTCAATTCGATAAGGATATCGTTCCTCTTCTTGTAAGACCTGCTTTGATGCCTTTGTTTTGAAGATGTTTGTTTTGGGTTTTCACAGGAAATCTCTTCACTAATTGAGATGCAAGGCACATTCTCGACTTCGGAAATACTTGTTTCCAGAACTTGGAAGAAGGGGACACTATCCATGGTAGCAACACTTTCTTCTTTAGTAGAAATGCTGGAGGCATTTTTGATAGCATCAACATTTTTTCCCTTAAATGTTGTGTCATTTGATAATAACATTGTGGGATATATATTCTTTTTTTTCTCAAATATATCATCCATTTCTGATTCAAATTCAAAGTTTTTCATCCTCCCTCTTCCAGTTTTTCTATTGTTATCTATAACCTTTTTATATGTCCTCTCGAGAACTTTGAATTTATTTTCACACTTGTTTGGTGAAAGATTTGTTCCATATGTATTTGAAAGATCTTTCAAGCCTTTCTTTGGCAATTTGTAATTGTTCTGTTTCCCTTTTCTCCCTATTTTCATAAAACTGCTTCATATCATCCTTCAATTCGATAAGGATATCGTTCCTCTTCTTGTAAGACCTGCTTTGATGCCTTTGTTTTGAAGATGTTTGTTTTGGGTTTTCACAGGAAATCTCTTCACTAATTGAGATGCAAGGCACATTCTCGACTTCGGAAATACTTGTTTCCAGAACTTGGAAGAAGGGGACACTATCCATGGTAGCAACACTTTCTTCTTTAGTAGAAATGCTGGAGGCATTTTCGATAGCATCAACATTTTTTCCCTTAAATGTTGTGTCATTTGATAATAACATTGTGGGATATATATTCTTTTTTTTCTCAAATATATCATCCATTTCTGATTCAAATTCAAAGTTTTTCATCCTCCCTCTTCCAGTTTTTCTATTGTTATCTATAACCTTTTTATATGTCCTCTCGAGAACTTTGAATTTATTTTCACACTTGTTTGGTGAAAGATTTGTTCCATATCATCCTTCAATTCGATAAGGATATCGTTCCTCTTCTTGTAAGACCTGCTTTGATGCCTTTGTTTTGAAGATGTTTGTTTTGGGGTGTCACAGGAAATCTCTTCACTTATTGAGATGCAAGGCACATTCTCGACTTCGGAAATACTTGTTTCCAGATCTTGGAAGAAGGGGACACTATCCATGGTAGCAACACTTTCTTCTTTAGTAGAAATGCTGGAGGCATTTTTGATAGCATCAACATTTTTTCCCTTAAATGTTGTGTCATTTGATAATAACATTGTGGGATATATATTCTTTTTTTCTCAAATATATCATCCATTTCTGATTCAAATTCGAAGTTTTTCATCCTCCCTCTTCCAGTTTTTCTATTGTTATCTATAACCTTTTTATATGTCCTCTCGAGAACTTTGAATTTATTTTCACACTTGTTTGGTGAAAGATTTGTTCCATATGTATTTGAAAGATCTTTGGAGACTAACTCCCACAATTTTTTGATTGACCGCACTTCAAATGTACCAACTCTTCTTTTATATTTTTTATAAAGCTCCAAGAGCTTCAAAGTTCTTTCCCCATCAAATATTTGAGCCGATTGAGGGCATTCATTTTCTCGTTGGACAACGATAAATTCGTTCATGTTAAATTCTGTAAAAAATAATCGAAAATAAATGTCAAATGTTAATACAAAGCTATTATATTACTCACCTTGGCTCGTCATTTTTTGTTAGGATATCGAATACTTAATTTTCTTCACAATCAACTAGGTACTTGGCAAAAAAACCCAGAGACATACAAAATTCAACATGAATCAAAACAGAAAACTAACACCGCTTGGTTAGGTAAGTTTATCCGTTAGTATTTCTATGGTTTATCTATGGCATGCTAAAAACGACTGGTTGGTCTGTGCTAAAAATCCATGCGCAAAAAAAAAATCCTAGAACAGTACTTGCTCGAGAGTAGGTACTGTTCTTGGACCGTCCAAGAACAGCCCGAGGACGATTCAGGAAAAACTCGAACGCAAAACAATACAGTCCTTAAACAGTCCGAAGAGAACCCGAACACGTCCAACGGTCCAACACGGTCCAACTCCATTGCGCAAACTCCTGACAGTCCTAGAACAGTAATGGTTTGAACCCGAATAAAGCTAATAAATGCACGTTGCATCTTCATTTTCCATTCTTCAATGGCGTTATCTTCATCATCAGGAATAAATATTTCGCCATCTTCACTGTCGGAGTCAGATGATTCAACAATCTTCTTTCGTTTGGGAAGTTTTGGCTGGAACTTCGATTTATCCTTGAAGAAAGTTTTGCCAAACAAATTCTGTTTTCCTTTTCAACTAATATTTTTAATTTTTTCAACAGAAGTTTCTAATTCGTTTTTGTATGGAGAAGACGTTATAATTTCAGACTTAGAAGACTTTTTTCCACGATTAGTTTCATTTCATTTTTCATTTTCATCATTTGCATCACAAAAAATGTGTCTATTAAAGGGGTAAATTCCTGTCACTCGAAAACCGTTGATTGCAATTTGTGCTGTCTGTGATTTTAGGGATGCCTTTCCCAATAACTCGGCTATTTCAGAAACTGAAACAGGACGCTGATTAACACGTATCCAATTTCTTATTTCTTCGCTATAGTAGAGCTTAAACGGACCCATAAAACTCTTACCTAATGGCTGTAGTTTATGCGTAGAATGAGGGGGTAGTGACAATATTGAAATGTGATTCTCCCTGGCTAAGCTAATAACCTCCAGATTGCGAGTATGGCTATAATGTCCACCCAATATTAACAAAACAGGGTCATCTTGAGATGGTTTAACGAACTGTATAAAGTGACGGAACCACTTCGTGAAGAGATTCTGTTGAATCCATCCACTGGGATGTACGTCATAAATTGTCCCCGCGGGAGCTCCACGGATTAACTGGTCATTTTTATTTTTCCTGGGAAAAATTAACATTGGCGGTACGAATTGTCCACCAGCGCTCATACAGGCAACGAATGTCACAAGTGATCCTCTTTCTGCGGAAGTTTTCCACGGGATCGCTTACTATGTGATTACTTTGCAGCAAATCCTTGAAGTGTATACATTTTCAATCACTTCCAGTTTTTCCAAGTATTCAAATAGGGGCTGAGAAGCAAAAATCAATCCCTTGGTTTCTCCTTGCTTGAAATAAGTGAAAATCTGATGCGGACCCGTTGAATTCTTCTGTCCGTCCACAAGCAAATTTTCACATATATCGCCAATTATGCAACTTCAAGATTTTTTTTGCAATGTATCCACTAATATAATATACGACATTTTTGTCCCTCAAGTCCACATCAATTTCATCAATATCTTTGCAAGTTACAAGATGACGCAGGTTCATTATTTATCTAGTTCTTGTGAGATCAACCAGTTTTTGTTAACTTTTTGAATGAGAAGGAGAAATCGTCTTCACAATTCGTCTGACTAGACGACTCGAAAATACTTGTCAGATATAAATGCCGCGGACCGTTCTCAAATTGCATTGGACTTTGGTTCCAACAGCAACCGTTTTGCTGCCTTACTGTCGCAAGTAATTCCTATAGAATTAAATCCAGAAATTCTCAATTCTTTCAGACATCGTTTCACAATATATGATAACGATGCTTCTGTAACGCCAAGACCTGAGACAAAATACGCTATTTGTAATTTCCACTGAGAGTAAATTCCCCGTATCATCAAAACGAGTCTCGAGTGGCAGCAACAGGTTTTCTGCCAGATTCGCCAAGGTCTTCAAAACCTTCTATAACATCCATCTTCCTGTTATATTCTAGTATTTTTTTTATTGCCATTTCATCGAACGGGAGAATACATATTTACATATAAATTGAATTAATTAATTTAAATAAAGTGGATATGTGACTTTTTGTAATATTCCTAAAAATATTCATTAGGTACATTAGTATTCGTAATACTTTGTTGGGACTGTAAAATTGAAGGGTAACCTGAAATAATCAATTCGAATGAGTAAAAAACTTTTCAACTAAAGTTTATTAGAGTTACAAACAACATGTAACATTTTTTCGAAAAAGTTTTTCTTAGTCTTGGTCAACAATTTTTGTGTGAATCCATAATTGAATTCAATTTTTAATATTTCTACACTGTTATCGAAGGAAGCGTATAATGCTAAATAACAGGTAGATAAATTCAGTAATGCCATGCCCAACTGAATTTGAGCATAATATTTATGCTTTTCTTTTAAATAATATTTATTTTCTATTTTTTCAATAAATTCAGTGTTCTGCAGCACTTCATTTATGGTCCTGGTAGCACCTGAAAAATAAAGTTTCAATCAATAAAACTGATTGCATTCAACATACATTTTGATCTATCATTCTAAACATCAGGTGTTAATTCCACTTCATGAAAATTCTAATTGAAATCACCTTCATATGGACATTTCACTTCCAGTAGAGCAACAGATATGTTGTCCTCAAAAATAACAACATCTGGAGAATAACCCAGCCATGGATTCGAGTGTGAGACAACCATACCACAATCCACAACTTGCAAGGATGTTCGAGCAATAAAAGCTTCTTTAGCATCACCTTCGTACTTGACTCCATGTTTGGTGTACTTACTACTGAAGCCTTTGCCATAAAAAAATTTAGTTGTCTTGTTGTCCCACTCTGATTTGGAGTATGTAAAAATCTCATATATTCGTGAACCTATAAATAATTATAGTTTAGTTTTAAACAAAGATATTTAGGTTGTAAAATTTTTTACCTGTTACTCTATATTTCCTCTGTTCAAGCCACTCTTTGGATTGTTGACGAATATTGATTATTGCATCAGGAACTCCACTGAAAAGTTCCGAACACAATAATTCACAACATTCGTTTTCATAAAGGACTGGTACAATTGAGGTTTCTAACATGATAACCGACTGACATGTATTATCCAAAATTGCTTGGAGATCATTATTGTCAGGCTCAACTTTTTTTTTTCCAAAATTTTATTACTATTATTTCTTCTTCCGATCCTAAAAGCATAAATTACGATGTTTTAATTTTTCCATCCATTACCAAATTTAATCTAGGCTATATTAAACCTACTTATGTGTAGAAACTGCAGATTCGGGTGATTCCCTTATGAAAAAATTATATAGTTTATCACAATCAATTTCCAATTCACACTGCTCAATTTTATTTTGAAAACATGGTTTATCTTTTATCGGAACGGCTTCATATTTTTCACTCATTATGTGTTTTTGAGCAGACCAAACACATTTCATTTCTGTTTGAGAAATGATCTCAAGATCTTCAAGATTTGCCCTAAAACAAAACAAAAAAACAGCAGAAAAAAAAGAAGAGATACAATAAGCACATAATTGATTCTTATTAAAAATCAACTTGGCACGATAACGCCTTTCTGAGTTAGTAAAATGATACACCTTGTGCACTTGATTAAAACAGCAGAAATGTGTTTACATCTACCGCTATTTCCAGCTGTGGACGAACACAACATGGACTTTATTTCAATGCCCCCTTTCTCTGAGTTGCAATGAAGTTCTCCTTGAATTTGATGCGGACCCGAATTAAGTGAGCTACTCTGTAAATACAAAGCACAAATCTTCACTTTGTCAGAAGTGGAAGAATTCAACCTTCCACATAGGATTATGTGGCCAGCATTGAATTCTTCCCTTCCCCTTCATATACACATCTAGAAGTGTTCGTGCCTTTGAGATACTCCATGTACTGAACTAAACTCAGTATTGCCATTTGGACCTAAAAAAAGGTACTATTAGAATCCTGTAGCAAAGACTATTTGCCTTGATTGATTGAAACATGTTCACCTGTTATATACACACGAATGTTATTCGTCATTTTTTGAAGACTTCTTACCTCGCATAACATAACTAGTCTGATCTGAAACTAATGATGATTCCTACCTTCTTTACCTAAAATAAAATTATATAAACAGTAACAAACTCGTTCACTATGGAAGTCTAGAAGTTTAATGTTTATTAAAATTTTTACAACGAAAATATACACTCAGAACTAACACAACACAACCAACCACAACAATCTAATGTCAATAACTGTAGTTCCACGACTGCCCACCTTGGCGCTGCATTCTTATTTCCAGATGCCTATAGAATTAAATCCAGAAATTCTCAATTCCTTCAGAGATCGTTTCACAATATAGGATAACGATGCTTCTGTAACGCCAAGGCCTGATACGAAATACGCTATTGGTAATTTCCACTGAGAGTACATTCCACGTATCATCAAAACAAGGCTCGAGTGGCAGCAACAGGTTTTCTGCCTGATTCGCCAAGGTCTTCAAAACCTTCTATAACATCCATCTTCCTGTTATATTCTAGTGTTTTTTTTATTGCCATTTCATCGAAAGGGAGAATACATATTTTTTCGAATGCCCGCATGGCTTCAGCCCTTAATTCAAGGTTTGAAAGGATTTTCTTATTGAATACTGGATTGCAATCAAACCATACATTTCTATGAGCTGGAGTGTTGAAATTTAAGATAACAAAAAATGACAAATCACTCATTGCAAATTTGTCTCAGCTTTTGGTTATTTGAGAAAACTTTTTTCCTCTGGTTTCGATTCTCGAATCGAACGGCACGAAGGCAACGTCTGGTCATAAATACCCTTAGAAAATAGTCAGAGGTTTCTGGCGAACAAAGATCAAATGCCAAACTTTTTTCTCTGACTATTTCCACAAGATCGCTTACTATGTGATTACTTTGCAGCAAATCCTTGAAGTGTATACATTTTGAATCACTTCCAGTTTTTCCAAGTATTCAAATAGGGGCTGAGAAGCAAAAATCAATCCGTTGGTTTCTCCTTGCTTGAAATAAGTGAAAATCTGATGCGGACCCGTTGAATTCTTCTGTTCGTCCCCAATGAATGAGAAGGAGAAATCGTCTTCACAATTCGTCTGACTAGACGACTTGAAAATACTTGTCAGATATGAATGCCGCAGACCGTTCTCAAATTGCATTGGACTTTGGTTCCAACAGCAACCGTTTTCCTGCCTTACTGTCGCATGTAATTCCTATAGAATTAAATCCAGAAATTCTAAATTCTTTCAGACATCGTTTCACAATATAGGATAACGATGCTTCTGTAACGCCAAGGCCTGATACAAAATACGCTATTGGTAATTTCCACTGAGAGTGAATTCCCCGTATCATCAACACAAGGCTCGAGTGGCAGCAACAGGTTTTCTGCCAGATGCTCCAAGAGGATACAGTAATAGACCTTTCCAGAATACGTAGAACAAAGATGTGAACTAAACCAGAATGAGAGAGAAACAGGTATATTTCATGCGCAACTTGTGGGCAGCATTAAAAGATGCGCAAACCTTTGTGCGAGAGAGAAGAGAAAGAGAGAAGCAAAGAAATGAGATCCTACTGGTTTTATCGTACCGTTACGTCCGTTACCGTCACTTAGTAACACAATATTGTTGAGGCATACTAAAATTTTGATTTTCGATAAACAATACAACAAATAACATCCATATCCAAAACGTCGACTGCGTAAAATAATAATATCAATTGTCAAATGTCAACGAAATTTTGACGACCAATGATATTCATTCTTAGCCGACAAGTGACGCGCGCAACTGTCACCTGCACAGGTAATTCTGGAAAGGTCTATTACAGTATCGGTCAGAATTTTCGGACCCTTCCGACAATCACCGAGCGGCCATTCGGCGGTCGGCGCAAACATCTCATCGGCGAACACCCCAACTCTAAATCTTCTTGTCAATCAGCTGATTTCTGACATAGTGACATATTATAGGCTAGGATTTTTGTTTGATATAACAACTGGTGAAAATCTTTTACACATTTTAACATAGAATGGTATTGTGAGATGAACAGCTATTTCCAATGGAATTCTCAAATTTTTTAGAAAGATTATGCTGAAGATGTATAAATCACATCGAGCAAACAAGCTTTCGAAAACAAAACAACTCTCCTACCAAATCAGATATAGATTTTAGGAACATTAGGCTAATAATATAATTATGAAATTCGTTTCGAAAAGACTGTTTTTAAAAAGAATTTATTTTCTTTGAACTATAAATCACAATGATTTGGACAATAAAGGACTTTATAATTCTACAGTTTTCGAATACGGAGTTACCAAAATGAAGCTAATTGTTACAAGTGAATTTGTCAAAAGCTAGCATGGAACTAATCCTAAGATAAGTGTCTGTTTCACTTTTCACGATCACGTCACAAGATCGTTGCACTCATTGCACTGACCCGTGGAGAGGAACGCTGACTTGCAGTCTTGGCACTTTCCATGTATCGGCGGTTTCCTGGGATTCGGGATACATAACTCCTCCTTCCTTAAGAGATAACGTCTCTGTTATCTGGGAGTTCCCTGGTGTTTTCGATTTCCACGTGTATGACTTTCCGTGGGTTGTAAATTAACTCAGCAATTCTTGTTCTATTTCTCAGTAAGAAGATGATTCCAAGTATTACTAAGCAGAACAATAACACACTCGTGGCTTGGTGTATTATTTGAGTTGTCGGTTGAAGATATACAGGCTGGTCCAAAAGTCTTTCCGCTTCTTGGAGAATAGAAGTAGGTTCTTTCAGATGCCTGAATTCGAAGTCGATTTTGTGGGTGTAATTCAGAGTTATTTTCGAAACGTTTTGGATGGATATTTCGAAAATTGGAATAGTGTTGTCAAATATGGTTTCATCGATGATGATTTTACAGGGTGAACTCAATAGGTTGGTCTCCTGGATTGATTTCTTGAAAAGGATGCCATTGCAATCTTCTAGTATTGTATGGTTCTTCTTGAAGAGGGTCAGTAGTTGATGATTCTTCAAAGGGTAGATGATGTTGAACTCGTTGTTGACGAGCGTTGTTTGGCATCGTTCTGGGGTTGACAGCATGCAGGCTTCTTTGATGGGGGGTTGGAGACAAAGCACCGTGGAACATCCCAATGTAGACTTGCATGGCTCGTTGGTCCAGTATTCTTCATTGTGAATCTTGATGGAAAACATCTTTGGCGGGATCACAGCAATATTTTGGTGATTGGGTAAAGGATAAATTCGGGAATAGTTAGCAATTACTTGTTTGAGAATTGGGATTTTGAGAAGGAAAGAAATAGTTTCTTCCGTTCCAATGACAGAAATTTTTGTGAATTCTATTATTTTAAAAAGATTAACATGATCAATAGGTGATAACTGCTGTGTCTTATAAATTTGCTCAAGATATGCTCCAATGGACATAAGTTCTTCGACTTTAATGATTTCTAAATTTGGAATTTCTTTCATTGCAAAACTAATGGTTCTTTCGAGCATGAGTAAAGTATTCAAAAGAGTTTCGGATTGAAGTATTTGGTATTCTACAATGATTCGAAATTCTTCGGTAGTAGTAAGATTTCTGAATAAAGTTTTGGTATGAATAATATTTTCATTTAACAAGGCTAAATCTTCTGAATATCTTTGTGATAAATGGTTGGCAAAGGAAGTTAATTTATTTATTCTTTCTATTTCTGAAGATTTACTTTTATGAAGAGTTTCTAGATTTTCATTGATAGTTTTAAGATCGTCGTCATCTAAGTTACCTGTGATAAACTTGATACCTTTTCCAATGAAATTAGCCAAACCTCTTCTAACTTTTCTGTTTGCAAATTTACGTAAAATTTGTTCAATTTGTTCCAAATTTATTCTTAGTTGATGATAAATTCTATGAGATAGTTCATCGATTGTTCGATTTTCCTGAATAGCATTGAAATTGTAATTTAACTGGTCGAAATTATCCCTCAAATGGGTTATATTCATGAAGAAGAGAAAATTATGATAGTGGTCAAGAATTTTGGCATTACTCAAGTGTTCTTCGAAGTAGCCATTACTTTTTATTTCGAAGACCTGAAGGGCCTGCTTCGTTTGGGTTTGAATCAGGAGGATTAGTAGTATCCTGAAAAGAACAAACGTTTTTTCTTAGTTTTTTGACATTTCTTATGTGGGCTGTGGTTTCTTTGGATTTTGCAGTTAAACCACTGATTTTATTTTGTTTTTGTTTTTGAACAGTAATTTTTTCGAAAGGTGGATCAGTTTTTCTTGGTCTATTTCTTTCGACATAAACTTCTTCTTGCTCCAAAATTGGAGGATCATCTCGATTCTCATTTAATCTTGTCAATGTTTTTTGGGCTTTATCTTTATTTCGTTTATATATCGCACGGTGAGAGCAATACTGGGACAAATCCAAAAAGGTGTTTTCGAGAAAATTGACTATTAAATTTTGCAGTTCTTCTTCGTAAAACATTGAACCTTCCGAACGATTTCTTACCGAAAAATTCAACTTTTATTTCAGCTGAAAGCCTTATTTATATAGCTATGTATCTATTTTCCCAAAATTTACTATCTAACATGACTTTTCAAAAACAAAAACAAAAATATTTGAGTTGTCACAGTTTTGACTGAAAATATTGTTGAAATTCCATTATCAGTTTCGAAATTTGCACAACGTTTTCAGCATTGTACACTTGCTTGAAATTAATGAATGAAAAAAGTTTATGAGAAATTTATGAACAATAGAAAAAAATGATAAACATGTAATTCTCAAACTTTTAATAAAGGTAAGTCAATACAAAATTGAGAGAACGTAAGAAAATAAAAACTAAAAGTAACATAGCAACTCAGTCAGTTGCCAATTTTGATAAATAATCGCTTTTGTCTCTTGATATCCCTTCAACATTTAAATTTAAAACTGTAACTTTGCTCTTTGACCAGGAGGATCTCTTGGACCAGGTCTGGTCTTCCAAGCGATGATTCTTCGATTCCTCCGGTATTGGAGGAACACTACAGGACCCTAGTATCGGGGAATCATCTCCTATACAACCCTGCGATAGTTTTACCACCTTCTATATATTCCCTGCTTGTTGGCTTTCGTAGGTAGTGGCTCTCGATCCTAGGAATTGAATTTAGATGAGCTTTTATCCCTTCTTTTATATCAGCTGGTGATTATTGTGTTTGCCCCTTAGATCTCCTCTTATTACTCCATCGACTTCTTTTTTGAATGCAGTGGCAATCGTACGCCGAGTGATGTCTAATGTTGACATGAAAAATGTTTTGCAGACCCGTTTTTTATTTTCACCTTGATAAAAATGGAAAGCGTGATTTAACTGACGTGTTTTTTTTTAGCGTATCGATACTGAGGATTAATAACTGTCAAATGCCTAGTGATATATTCTCTTTGTTGCGTAACGTCTCCTAGTTCCCAAAATCTGTCAAATAAAGTTTTCCGCTTTTCTTCAGTAAATTTTTCCTTACATTTATGAACGCATTTCTCGGGGCAGGAAGATTTAATTTCTCTAGCTTTAACTGGTGTTCTGCCTCTTAGAGGAACATATTATTTGCCTTCGTTTCGTAGTTTTTTCGCTATAGATCTTTTCCAAGTGGAGGGGTCAGTTTTCTTTTTCTTGCCTTTTCTAGTTCCAGGCTGAACAGCTTCTGAATCCGGTAGATCCTTCAGGGTAATTTCATTGATTCTTGAAGGATATTGATCGTCGGACACTTGTATTTTGGTGAGGCGAGATTTTGTCTTAAAATTACATTGTTTTTTACAGTAATTCTCTTCATCACTGCTTGAGATATCTCCACATTTATTCAGGTCAAAATTGGGATCTTTTTCAGAGTCGTCGCTATCTAAAATGTAATCGAGATCAGCTTTCGAGAATAATTGGAAGTTACTGCTCTAACATTTCTACGTGCAATAACGAGCCAACTTGAAAAACCCAAATTTTTCAGTACTGATCATCATACAATAACGTAACTGTCTGACTTGTTACGTTTAAGACTTATGATATTTCGTATATTAAATTCTCTTGAGAGTGATAAATCAAAATGTAACAAATTATACTCACTTTTTCTTGTGCAATAATGTGATTTTTCGAGTTAGCACACCGTGCGTAACACAATTCTCTTGGAGACTGAGACAACACTGAAGATCACGGTATTGCATATGGGTCATACCCCCTCTCAATCCTGTGCAGTAACGAAACCAACGCCACCTAGCGGCTTTTATTGTAACAGGAAAGTCCCGGTTTTCGCCAAATGTAGATCTTGAAATTCTCTATTTGAATATAGTGCTAACCCAAAAATGGACTATTTTGATTTGTCCCAGTATTGCTCTCAGCGTGCGATATGTGGTCAAAAAATGGTAAAATTTCTCTTTTTCTTTTTTCGTTATATTGCTCGTAAACGGTCATTGTTAAATCAAATTCTGGTAATTTATCGTAAGGTCCATAAAGTAAATGAAAAGGTGAATAACCTGTGGCTGAGTGAATTGATTGATTGTAAATCAATGTTGCTGAAATCATGAGATTAGCAGGATTTTCATTTGGATTTGACAATTTTAAAATTCTAAGTTTTTCTAAAATTGTGGAATGAAATCGTTCGATTGGAGAGTTTGAACTTGGATTATTCACTGTTGTAAAATGTAAATTGATTTTATTCAAGTTACAAAATTCTTTAAATGTTTTATTTTGAAATTCCCGTCCTTCGTCACAAACGATTTTTTGTGGAATATTATGGTGTGCAAAGTAATGTCGTAATTTATTGAGCATGGTTAATGCAGTGCCGTCTTTAACAAGATACGATTGTGCGTATTTTGAGAATAAATCAATGATTGTTAGGAATTTAGAATTTTGGAAAGAGAATGTGTCAATGTGGATTACTTCGAAAGGTCGTTCAGCTAAGAGAGGACCTGAAAATTTTAATTTGTAGGGGTGTCTCTCATATTTTGATTCTAGACATAATTCGCATTTGTTGATAATTTCTGTTATTTTATTCCTCATTTTTGGCCAATAGTATTTTTTCGATAAATGGTTATACGTTTCTGAAATACCATTGTGGTTTTTATCGTGATATTCTGAAATAATTTCACTTTGATTTTCTTCGCAAGGTACATCTAATAAGAGTGTATTGCTTATGAAAAGCTTAACGGAGTAATTGAACGATTTTTTGCAGAATCTGACAAAAGGTAGTCGTAATTTGTCATCTCTGAAAAATATTCCGTATGTTTCATTTGGTCTGAAAATTTCTTCGAAAAATTTCGAAAAGTCGTTATTCATGAAATTTTGTCTTATTGTAATGTTATATGTGTTTCTCTTGAAAATTTTGGTGAATTTTAATTTGTATTGTTCGCCAATATTTAAAATAATTCTATTTGGATAAATATTGACAGAAGATTCCGTGATTGGAATAACCTTTCCGTTATCTTCTTGAGTCGAATGAATTGTTGCATTAGAATCAATTTCGTCATTCTGTTGATTGGTAATGTTTGGAAGGTTCAAAATATTTTCGAGTTCTTCGTCACTTAATATCGGAAGTTCATTGACGTTAGGTAAAACAGATGAAATTTCTAAGTCTAAATCACTTTCTGATAATAAAGATTCTTCGTTTTCTCTATTATTAATTTCAACTCGTGAAAGGGCATCAGCTACTTTATTTTCCTTTCCTTTTTTATGTATAATGTTGAAGTCAAATTCATCAAGTTTCGATTTCCAACGTATAAGTCTGGAATTGGGTTCTTTAATTTTATAAAGCCAAACCAATGGATTATGATCGGTTTCTATTGTGAAATTTTGGCCATAGAGATATGGTCGAAAATGTTTTGTCGAATCTAAGATAGAAAGTAGTTCTTTCTCTATAGTGGAATAGTTTTTCTCTGCAGAATTCAAAGTTCTCGAGTAATAAGCTACTGGGCGATTGGATTGTGACAGTACACTTCCAATTGCAACATTTGAAGCATCAGTTGTTAATGTAAATGGTTTTTTGAAATCTGGATAAACTAATATTGGGGCATTCGTCAATAATTCTTTGCATAGGTGAAAAGCATTCACATAATCAGGGTCATCGATTTTTATTTTTGCTCCTTTTTTAAGACACTTAGTAAGAGGAGACACAATATGTGCGAAATTTTGAATAAATCTTCTATAGTAACCTATTAAGCCTAAAAATGATTTTATTTCTTTCGCTGTACGTGGTATAGGATATTTTTCAACAGGTTTTAGTTTTGAAGGATTTGGTGATATACCTTCAGGAGTTATTACATGTCCTAGAAATTCAACATTTTTACTCAAAAATTCACATTTGTAAAGTTCAATTTTTAAATTAAATTTTCTTATTTTTTGGAAAATTAATTTTAAATGGCAAGTATGTTCTTGTAAGGATTTCGAAAATATCACTATATCATCCATGTAAACAAAACAAAATTTGTGTAAATATTCTTTAAGTACATTGTCCATTACGCGTTGAAAGGTACTTGGTCCATTTTTTAATCCATAAGGCATACGAAGATATTCGTAATGACCATTATTCACGGTAAATGCAGTTTTCTCTATGGATTTCTCATCCATTTCGATTTGATGAAATGCTTTTGCCATATCTAGGGTTGAAAAATAGCAACTTTTTCCTAAATTATCTAAAATTTCCTCGATTCTAGGTAGAGGGTATTTATCTTCTATCGTTTTTTCATTTAATCGACGGTAATCAATTACCATACGATATTTCTTTTGACCAGAAGCATCTTTTTTCTTATCTACAATCCAAACTGGTGCACTATAAGGAGAAATTGATGGACGTATGATTTTATCGTCTAGGAGTTTTTGAATTTGTTCTTGAATTATATTTTTCATACTATGGGGGTGTCTGAAAGATTTTACATAAACAGGTTGTTCATCTTTCGTCCTAATTTGATGTTTAACTGTATTGCTAAATGTAAGATCACATTTTTCGTTATAAAAAATGTCCTTGAATTTAGAACAGAGTTTTAAAATTTCATGTTTTTCTTCAGAATTCATGTGAGTCGTTCGGATGTTTTTCGAAAGGTTAAATTTGTGATTTTCTACCTGAGGGGCAGCTATTTCCGTTTCAGATATTGATTTCACGGGTATTCTTTCTGAAAAGTTTATCTCTATTTTATCATTTATCGGTTCTGAAATAGGTACAAAACAAAATCCGTTTTTTGCGTTAGCGATACATGCAGGGATTGAGAATTGTTTGAAATTAATTTCAGGTAACAAAACGTCACCGTTTTCCAAAGATACTGGAATTTTTAAAAAATCTTTTACTATCGTTTTATTAGGTTTCAATTTATTGGACGAGTATTCAAGAATGAATGGAATTTTCAAATTTTTAATTTCCAAAATGTGATTCTGATAATCTATCTTTGCATGTAATTTTTGTAAGTCTGATGTTCCTAATAAAGCATCGAAATTTTTGTGCCAATCGACAACATGTAAGTGAATATTGTCGAGGATACCTAGTTCGTATAAAATTGGAATATTTAAATTATCATCCGCTTTGATCGTAGTTCCTAAACCGGTAACACTAAAATTTTCCTTGTACAGAAATTTGATAAATTTTTCGAACGCTGGTTTTCGATTTATTACTGAATTTGTAGCGCCTGAATCAATTAAAATTCTTAGGTTGATTTTAGGTAAATAAATGTACGGTAATTTTGATTGAACTTTTACGCAATTAAGATTTACGTTTCTGGGTTTTCGTGAGGCCAATTCTGAAAATTTTCATCTATTTCGTAATTGTTCTCGTATGAATCATTATTTTCTGCTAAGTCATTTTCTTCCGTATACTCGGGTTCTTGAACTTCAAATTCTTGATCATCTAAGTGTTCAGATGCTGACTGAACATTAAAGAGGTGTTTGTTTTGTGGAAATCTAGAATTTCTGGTGGAAATAGACATAGGCGTCGGTTTGGTATTTCTAGTTGAAATAGACATTGGTGTTGGTTCTTGCTGAGGTTTATGAAAACCGGAGCTTGGTTTTGTTCCAAAAACTTGTTTATTAGTAAAAAATTTCTGGTTGTTTGTAGCATGTTGGTTGTGTGGAAAAACAATGTTTTGGGGATTTTGATTCCTGTTATTATTATTGAAATTTGGAAATTGATCATTATTATTTTGAAATTGTTGTCTGTTTTGATTATTAAAATTTGGATTATGTTTGAGATGGTATTGCGGTGGATGTTTCTTATTCTCCTGAGATTTCCTGAGAAATTCGGAATATTCCCATTCCTGTTTCCTGTTATCATAAAATTTGCATTTATTTATACATTGCTCTAAGTTTCCTAATTCGAAATTACTGATGTAGCTCCTATAAGGCTCTAATATACCTACTTGAAAAGTTTTGAGTGCTAGTTTTTCTGCTTCGAATTGTTTGTACTTTAATAAATTTTGATCTGCAATATTCAAAGAGAGATGTTGGAGGAGGTCGCTCAAAGTTTTAGACAATCTACAGTAGTAATCGAGATAGTTTTCAGTTTTTTTCTGAACGCAATGTGTGACAGCGGTAACGAGTAAATCTTCGTTTCTTTGGTCGCCGTACCTCTGAAGGAGTGTACGTCTTATAGTCGTCCATTCTGTTGCATTCTGAAACGCTATTAAATCTCGGGCTTCGTTCAAGATTTTGGAACGAATCGAGAAATTCAAACAGAATTGTAAATCATCATTCAGTCTGCCTCTTAAATGATTTATTAAATTATCTACTTCGTTAATAAAAATAGATAGGTTTTTTCCAGGTGAAAATTCTGGAATAGAGTTTAAAAGTAGTTGGAGGTCTTGACGAGACATGGTATCATTTGCCGGTGTGTTGGAAGAGTTTGCCGGTGTGTTAGAAGAGTTTTGATTCATTTCGGATGAAACTCTACTAGGATAGGGTCTAAATCGGTTATTTCTAAATAAAAAATCTTGAATTGATTGGGTATTAAGCGATTCTAAAGTATCGTTATCTTCAGCAATTATCTCAAATTGTTGAGAGTCTGTCATTGAAATTAAAGACACTTAATGGAAAATTGGATTGGAAAAAAGGACTTACACCAAGATTTGCATCCTTCCTTCTGGTTGAAGTGGGGTTGTTCTCTTCCTTCTGGTGGAAAAGGGTTGGTTTCTTCCTTCTGGTGGAAGTGGGTTTGTTCTCTTCCTTCTGGTGGAAAAGGGTTGGTTTCTTCCTTCTGGTGGAAGTGGGTTTGTTCTCTTCCTTCTGGTGGAAGTGGGTTGGTTTCTTCCTTCTGGTGGAAGTGGATTTGTTCTCTTCCTTCTGGTGGAAGTGGGTTGGTTTCTTCCTTCTGGTGGAAGTGGGTTTGTTCTCTTCCTTCTGGTGGAAAAGGGTTGGTTTCTTCCTTCTGGTGGAAGTGGATTTGTTGTCTTCCTTCTGGTGGAAGTGGATTGGTTTCTTCCTTCTGGTGGAAGTGCGTTTGTTGGTGATGATATCGCACAAAGAGTTGAAACTCAACGGAGATCCTCGAACACAATCTTAACAGTTTGTATTCACTAGTGGACACTATTTTTCAGTCTATCTTTGCGTGAAAAACCGAAAAACCGTTGCGATATCCTGTTCGCAGCGCCAATTATGAAATTCGTTTCGAAAAGACTGTTTTTAAAAAGAATTTATTTTCTTTGAACTATAAATCACAATGATTTGGACAATAAAGGACTTTATAATTCTACAGTTTTCGAATACGGAGTTACCAAAATGAAGCTAATTGTTACAAGTGAATTTGTCAAAAGCTAGCATGGAACTAATCCTAAGATAAGTGTCTGTTTCACTTTTCACGATCACGTCACAAGATCGTTGCACTCATTGCACTGACCCGTGGAGAGGAACGCTGACTTGCAGTCTTGGCACTTTCCATGTATCGGCGGTTTCCTGGGATTCGGGATACATAACTATATATTTATATGAGTCTGAAGATACAGATTAAGAAGAATTCCATCAGAACCTATGTGCAAGGTTTTCTCTTGAACAGCTGTGAGATAACGTAAAAGAGAAAGATTGGTTCTTGAAATACATCGTTTACTGACCATCATTCAGTATGAAACTGCATTATTTCTTATGTTCAGAATTGACCCGTGAAATATTCAGTAACTCAGTAACAAGCAAAGACAAATTAATAGTTACAATTATATACCAATGGAGATTATACATATGCGTAAGCGTAAGTGTAAAGATGGCTTACCTCTATAAGTAGAGAAGGAAGTATTCCATGAAGGGATTGACCATCTTCTTTGTTGGATATTAATAGTTTACATCATTATCCATAAAAAAAGACAAAATTCCCAAGTGAAATATGAAATGACGAGCCAAAAATTATGAAACAATTTATTGCCGAACATAAAAACATGTGAACTTGTTGCTTAGAGGATATTCTTCTAATTTAGAATTAAACATATCAAATAATTCCAGTATTCTGTTTCAATTTACATTTAACAATATCTGTAATGCTTTCCATGAGAAGTGAACCAAGAAACGTATTGGATTTCTCAAAAATTACCTCAACAAATTAAGAGGAAGTTTTTAAACTAAGAGATTGACTACTGTTGACCAATATTTCAAAATTACCAATCAGAAATGAATGAACAACTGCCTTTAATGCAATTGCAGATTTATGACTATTGAATATATGTATAGTAGGTACACTCAAATAACCAGGATTTTCAAAATATCATGTATTTAAAGCAACTCAAACAATTGTGAAAACAAATGAGAATTATTGTTGTAGTTTTTTGTTTGTTTTGTTTTAAGAGGAGGGGAAATCCGATTGAGGACACCTTGATATAATAAGGTAGTGTGGGATTCACCACTTATACTAATGGCATACCCACTAAAACCCCTCCTCTGTGCATCATCAGGTAGCAGCCGTTTGCTGTCAAAAATTCGTGGATCAACTAAAAAAGAAAGAAACTAAGTTATGAGATCATATTATGAACTAGAATTACCTGATATTTTGTATATACAAAATTTAATCAGGTCAGTATATGTGTCTTTCTCTTTTTTCCTAGGATAATAGGTCTGTTTTTCAATCTTCCTCTTTTTGCAGATTGTGTATTGGCCCTGTGTTCGGTAATTTTCGCTTCCTAGTGTTGCTAAACATTTCATCACTTTGTTCAATCCCTCTTCGTTCAAAGTTTCCATTCGATTGTGGATTTCTGCTTTACAACTCTGAAAATACTAATCACATTCCCTTGTTGAAAATATGAACACCGAAATTGGAATTTATTATTACATTTTCTTTTTCATTTGAAGATATGGTTGATTTTGATGTACTTGAAGTGGCTTCTTGGATAAAGTGTTGCACGTCATCATGGTACAGTACACGGCTTGTTGAGGGCTCATGTATATATAAATTTTCATCATCATCACTATCTTCACCTGAAACAGAATCAATTCTCCGCCCAAACATGAATGCAGCATGTATATGCTTACACAATACAGTTTTGATACTGTTACTGGCACAGTTACATTTGTATTGATGTAAACATATTCTGCATTCATGACAAAATCCCAGTCTGCAGTCTCTGTCACAAGATGTATGAAATGTAACAGAATAGTACTTATCTTCATATCTCCGCCCAAACATGAATGCAGCATGTATATGCTTATACAATACAGTTTTGATACTGTTACTGGGCACAGTTACATTTGTATTGATGTAAACATATTCTGCATTCATGACAAAATCCCAGTCTGCAGTCTGTCACAAGATGTATGAAATGTAACAGAATAGTACTTATCTTCATATGTTGATTTTACCCTGAAATTCCTATTTGCAACATTTTCCACTGAATCTTTCATTTTTAGCGCTTTGTTATGGGCTTCTACGGTAAGCTTATGTTGGTAGTTACTGGCATTAGGTCTCTCATTCTGAAGAATCTTTGTCCACATCTTCTCATCTACAATTTCTTCAAGCAAATCCAGTAGCTTCTCAACTCTGAAAAAAATTATTTGTAATTTGATAACATAAAGAACCAAATAGACAGTATTACCGTATATTTTTTTTGCCTTCCATTTTATTGTATTTCAGATATTTGGTAAGGCTCTCAATTGCCATGTTGGTATTAATTCCAGCTCCTATTCTGAGGCAATGAGCCCCCATTGCTCTGAAAATATATATCATTAGTATACTCAACATTTTGATGCTGTATTCCACTAACGTTTTCAAGTAGGTTAAAAAATCAGTTTCATTTTGTTCTTCCAACTGCTTAAAATATTCATCTTTCAATTGCAAAAACTTTTCCTCTTCCAATTCTTGGTGTATTTTCCGCAGTTAAGACTTCATCGATTTCTTGATGTTTTCATTTTTTATCTTTTTTATTCCAGTTCTTCACTATGTGCCATGCACAAAGAAGTCTTTTTGATCTATGGTCCATGGTTTTTACCCAAGCATTATAGTACTTGGGGTCGTCATCGCTCAGTAAGTAGTCGGCTTGTACTGATCCACCTAGTCTAATCTTCAGAGCTGTGAAAAATATTTCTTGAATAACCTGATCCAGTCTATTCGTTAGAAGGAATGCTACTGGAAATCCACTACTTGTTTCATCCTTCACTAGCATAATTGTAAGGTCCCAGTTTCTTTGATTAGTACCATGCGTCCCATCTATGCATATGGTTTTTTTGTTATCCCTCAATTTTTTCTCCATTACTCCATTCATGAAAGCCACAGCAAAATCCTCGTCTCACAAACCAGGGTAACTATCACCTAAAATAGCATGCCCTTCTACCCTACTACCACATCATCAACTACTACTCAATCAGCATGAAGTACGAGTATTAAATCTAAATACGATGATACAGAAATTTCTAAAAGCTCAACTACCATAATCAATGAAATAACATGCATAAAAATCTCACCTATTTTTTTAAATAAAAATGCATGATTTTGTCCTTGTTTATTCCACTCATCAATTTTCAATGAAGTTACTATCATGTCATCATCGTGTCTTCTTTTATCTATATTGTGCTTCCTCTTGATATTAATCAAGTCCTGAGGAGTCAATAGGTTTCTCCTCGTTATTTCGTCACCTTCCATTTTCCTAGCATCACTCAGAATCCTCTTGCTACTAACTCCCGCTTTGAGCTGATCAGCAATCAATTGTTCTTCATTTCTCGTCAATCTTTTAGAACGCATTTCATTTTCATGGCCAACGTGAGTTTCTATGAAGTTCACATTTACTTCACCTATAAGTGAAACAGATTTCAATTGCAACACAATATTATTATTGAAGCAGCACAAATCATTTTCCAAAACTTTTGCATCAATTCTTGATGGACACATTCCTCTCATATTAATACTCCCCCCAGCTTTCAACTTGCGATCCTTACATTTAGAAATGAATCCTGAAAAGGATGAAATTAACAGTATGATCCAATATTTTACGATGCTCAGGAGTACATACCTTTTGCGTCGCTTCTATTACATAAATATATGAGACTTCTTTTCCCATTCGATCCTTTTTTTATTGACTGACAAGCATAATCTACTTCTCTACTTTCCAAACTCCTCCATGCTGTGAAAGCATCAAAATTTGGAAATATGTGATGGGTTTGAACAATTTGCACCTGATATCCGTCAAATGTTTTACCAGACCTCTGTGCATCGTGAACCCTTCATCATTAACACATAATGGGCAAATAATGCGCTTTTTATTCGCATTTTTACTTGGAGTTTGCGAATTTTCTCCGCCATTATCCCTGTAAAATTGAGACCATTTCAAGTTGCAATAGTTGCATTAAACTTAATTCGAAGCAAATCACTTACGTGTTCTCCATATTTTGCATATAAGAAGTCACTTCGAAATTCACAAATCAAGCAATAATAATTGCTGTTCAAACAATTAATTATTGGAACAAATCTATCGAACCAATTACCAATCTGCTGAATGAAGTCGAAATTTGAAATAGCGCGAAACACTCTTCACATGTACGCAAACTCCGCCGTCACAACCAGAACAAAGAAGATTGCAGTTACAGTTTCTGAGTTGGAATATCACGACGGGAGCCGAATGGTCGCGCGGTGATTGCCGAGGTTCCGAAACCTTCTATAACATCTAGCTTCCTGTTATATTCTAGGGTTTTTTTTTTATTGCCATTTCATCGAAAGAGAGAATACAAATTTTTTCGAATGCCCGCATGGCTTCAACCCTTAATTCAAGGTTTGAAAAGATTTTCTTATTGAATACTGGATTGCAATCAACAGTTTACCCATTTTTGCGCATAGGTAGGATAATTGTGCGCATTGAAGAGGGAAACCAATAACACACTAAATTGAACTAAGACGAGACTTTGTATAAAAAAAGGCAAAAATACATGAAATTATATCAAACTCTAATGATATATCAACTTTAAGAATATCTCCTGAAGCTTTAGCGTATTTCCTCTTCTGTGACACCAAGTCCTATATCTGAAATAACTCCCATACACGTTACGAGCATTGGGGGTACATACACTCCATAGTCTGTGAAATCATTTCTTTCAACAAAAGAATTCGCCTCTTGGGGTGATGAAAAGTCGATACCTACTCTATTTCTGCCCTTTCTAGAAATTCTCTTTATGTTATAATTGAAATCTTGGTTTTCAAAAAATATTTTTCCCAATGATAAGGGATCAAGATTACCCACATTACCTGATTTTCCTTCCATGAACACGGTATACGGTCCTTTATCAGAAACAGCATATGTGTAAATCGGTTTGTTACCATTTTTTGTCGATGCTATTGCATGACTTAGCAAATGAATCTGCGATAACAGTCCCACGTCCTAATCAGCAGTTGCTTGTTTTTTTTTAATCCTGAATTTCATTATTTAATAGAATCAAATCCGCAAATGCAAACTTATCTCCATCACACAAATTTTGGACAGCTTTCTTAGATTTAGCAGTTATAGAATTCGAAATCCGGGGATATTTCCCCGGATCTCGAATACTCATTTTCACCCACTCAGACTCTCAAATGGTAATTATTAGCCTCCACCAGTAATCATCTTTTTGGGGACAGAACTACCTACAAATGCAGACATGTTTCAAATTAACACAAAACCGAGACAGGAACTAAAAGATGAGCAATGCAGGAAGCCAAAGATAATTTAAAATCGAAAGTCGTTGATAAATTTCAGGAAACCACAGAACTTAAGAGCAATAACAAAGAGTAGAAACGACGGGCACTGCTTGTGCTACCATTGTTCAAATAATGGTGCTACAGTCGGTTAGTAAATATTCGGAAAGCATATCGAGCCCATTAAGCCGGAAATTTTAATCTACTTTTTCAATTTTGGAATCTCCAGACTGATGACATAAAAATTCTACTGGGGACCAAATTATTGATAACATGAGAGTCTGTACTCTGTGGTATCAGGTGACAAATGACAAATTTAGTCATATTTGACCACAGAGTACAGACCTGTGGTGGAACCACAAGCGCTCGACACTGACAGCGTACCTATCGATCCCGACATCGAAGTCGGGGACGCCACTGTCAAGTGGAAGAGAATTCGGTACCAACAATACTTAGCATACATTAATTGTCCAATGTCACAAACCAATCAGAGAGAAGCATTTTCCGCGCATGCGTTACGAAGTGTTTACCAGGTTTTAACCTAACTCTGATGTTTGTGTTTGTACGAATGTCAAAATGGAAATGATCAATTATAGCTTATAGCAAAGTGGAGAAAGAAGATTGAACTGAATAATAGATCTCACCCTGAACTCAGTTCGATTCTACATGATATTATTCGATAACGAGGAAATCATTCTTGGATTTGACATTTATTCAGAAGGTTTTCTCTTGCTTTACGAAGATTTTCATCATCAATTCCTTTCAATTTAACTGCCAGATGAAAAGATGCGAGACCAAATTGCTTTCAAATCATAATTTGTTATGAAAATGAACAAAGTATCAGAGAGAGTAGGTATTTACTTGATTTTTTTGTCCATACCTGTACTCATTTTCGTAGAAAGTTTGGGCCTTAATATAAAGTGTACATGGACATGTAAATAGATATACATTGTTGACGGTAACTAGTGAAAGAATTTATTCAAATTTCAAATACACTTCTAGTAATTGTGGCCTGAATTCCTAAAGGGCAAATTCCAGAAATTTTGATACAACCTCCTCTTTCATTCTTCGTTCAACCCATTGATTGACATAACCTGAACAAATAAGAATTTGTTGTAACATTTTCGAATAATAAATTAGTGTTCCACCTTTGGCATTGCTCCGATTACAATCATAAGTAGTCAATTTTCCTTTAGCAGTTTTTCTTTTGTTCCTCCAAACATAATAGACACATCGTTATTCAGATTTCTCCAAGACCCAAACTCATGAATTTCCGTAATTAACACTTGTTTCATTAAATTCCAAAGAATGTATTCGTTTAAATATTAAATCAAATCTTCATCTGTGCAGAAACTTTCCATGGATCTGCAGAGCAGAGGGGGCACTTGAAATGCTTCTTTTTTGCCTTTACGATTATTTTGTGAGCATTTTTCAAGTGTCGATTCTTAGTAAACAATGGCCTAAAACCTTTGTTGCTAGTCGCTAACTTCGCAGATGAGTTTGTTACGAGGTTTGTTATGGCTGAAAAATATATGCTTTTAAAATCGGAAGTTATTGATATGAGAAATAGACTTACTTCTGTTATTCCATATTGCAGCTTTAGTAGTAAAATCCCAGTTGTAAGCACTTAGATTAAAAGTAAATACTATGGAATAAAAGTAATGTAGAGTATGTAGTCTGTGATGTATACCGATTTATTTGCTACATAGCAACCAAATAGAATGATTGTCGTGTAGAAATTGAGGAAAATAATTAACTCTCTAGAGTTGTCAACAAATAATAGGTTGTCAAAGATGTGACGGACGCGGGATTTCAAATCAGTCATTCGTAAATGCGCGGGAAACTGCTTCTCTCTGATTGGTTTGTGACATTGGACAATTAATGTATGCTACAATACTTGAGATTCTTGAGAAGGAAATCTCGACAAGCGCTCGGCTAAGTTCGTTATCTCGACAAGGAAATATCGTCTGTCCTAAAAACGTTGACTGAAATCTGTCACTTTTTGAGGTTATGTTGATTGTTTACAGCAGCTCACACTGTTTAGTTTAGTGAAAAGTAATAGTGAAATTGCATTTTCAAAGATATAGTTTTAAAATTCAATTGTGATGGCATATCATTATGTTTCCTGTGAATATTTTGATTAACAGACAACGCAGATGACAGAAGACTGTAATCTAATAATTAAAAATTCATGTAGCTACATCATTATCTTCAAGGATGTTTTATTCGTGTCAATTATTGTGAAATTTCAGAACTGTATTTCATTTTGTCGAATTGAATATCAATAAAATATACATAATATTATAATATTCATAATATGCATTTGTTCTCATCTATTGTTAAGTATTGTTATCAACTGGTAATAAAACATCATGTTCTTGAAATTTATTCATTTTTGAATAACTATAAATTTAATTTCATGTTTTTTTGAAACATCTCCTCAACACAAACCTTCATCAATTCTGAAAGAGTATTGAGATGGTCAGCAACATTAGCAACACTTGTGGAAATGGTTTTTAAGACCTCCATGGTGTCTTTCTGATTTTGTGCCATATCTGCTACACTGGTACCAATAGTTCGCAGGACCTCCATGGTTTCTTCCTGATAGCCGGCTATAATCTCATCGGCATCATTCATTTTTCTTTTTCTTGCCGGCGTCCTCTGAGAAGGAAACTGTCCACTTTGTGTAGTAGGTATCTACGAGTATATAACGAAAATTATTAGCCTTTATTTGAGCATATAAACTGAAATGAAGTGATTTCTTTGCAAAAGTCAGTTTTCAATGATATTAATGAATATTTTCAGTAAATATGCATATAATATAATAGTTGTCATAATCTAGATTCTGAAACTTTCGAATGAGAACAAGATATATATAGGGGTAACCGCCCCAGTAATCGCCACTTTAAGACAAATTCTAAAGCTGAATACAGATTACTCTGACGTGACGTGTAAGGACGTCACGTCAGACGTGTACTGTGCTCCCATTGGCCTAATATGAGCGTGAACGTCAAAATGTGAGTGATATAAAAATGCAACACATTGTTCTGTGCGTTCACGTTCATATCAGGCCAATGGGAGCACAGTACACGTCTGACGTGACGTCCTTACACGTCACGTCAGAGTAATCTGTATTCAGCTTTAGGTTTCTTCCATTTATAATGATATATACAGAGAAATGAAAACTTTCAAAGATTTAAACTGATGATATGGTTCTTTCTCATTCAGGACTGACGTTTGTATTATGTATTTAAAAAAAAAATTGAAAAATTTGGAATTTCATCATGGTTCATTCGAATCCAGTAATTGCCACCGAAATATTGAAATTTCCTAATAATTGCCATGTCCTAACCCCATTAATCGCCATCAAACATAATCGCTCTTTAATATTAGCTTATGAAACAATAAAAATTTTCGAGCCGAGTACCAACAATATATAAAAAATAAAAGATAAGGAAAAAATTTGTTTTCGCAAAAAAAAACATGTCCATAGAAAATTGTATTAAAAATAAATATCATATTCTCATAACAAAATATAAAATATGTAATACCAAATGACCAAAACATAAATGCAACATGTTATAATATGAAAATATATAGGTTATATTAAAAATAATTCTGAAGTATAAAAAAAGTATTACTGAGGTATATTAAAAAAATCCAATATAAACCTCCAGAATAAGCAGAAAAACTTCAAATGTTAATTGGGGAGATGCTTTTAAACGATATTATATCCATCAAACACAACCCCAAAATCCATCTGTTCACGTCTGTCCAAAGTAGGTTCAGGTAGAACTTTTATTATATTATCTTCGGTAACATTATCACAGTCTTCTTTTTCCGGCCAATAAAATTTTCCATTAAGGAACTTAGTGAATTTGACGAAATAAGCATCTGTATGTATGTCGACAATTTGCCCAATGAAATGCTTAACCGATTTTTTAGTTGAATATTTTACCAGGACCCATTTTCCTAGTCCTGGAGAGTCCATGTCAACAAGGTTATCGTTTTCCAATTTTTCTTGAGAATCGATATCCTTATCACTATCGCCGTAAGTTTTAATGTCATCTTTCTCAGACTCCTCTGAGCTTGAAGTCATTTCGTACTTCCTCTTATTTGTTTTTTTCTCCTTCCTCGTCTTCATTTCTTCCTCCTTCTTCATTCGCTTCGACTCTCTCTCCAGCTTTCTATTTTCCTTCTCTTTTTCTTTCCGTATCTTTTCATTCTCCTTTTTGAGAAAGAATTTTTTCCACTCTATGGATGTGACAACCGATGGAACTTTTTCAAATTTTCTTATAATTTTTTTTTGAACATTCGGTGCCGGCCAGCGAATGGCTTTTGAAAAAGGCGATTCTTCAGTTTTGTCTTCATCTTGTCCACAAAATTCTGCATTATATTTTTGGGGTGTTTCGTGTGCATCTTCATTTATTCTCTCTCGAACACGATCTGGAGATCGATTTACCAAAGGAACTGAGTTCCCTGTGATTGAAGGCCCCGCTCTTATATCTGCTTCAGTGCTTTGTAAACTTTGATTTTCCTCTTTTGTCTTTATATCATCTTTCAACTTTTTCCAGACTTTGTATAATTCAGCAAAGGTTTCTTCCTCGTCATAATTTTTCATTTGAATTTCGTAACATTTTCTGAAATTGGAAATTACCTCTTTGCTTAAGTATGTTTCTAACACATCGAGACAAATTTTCATCTTCTCAGCACTCCTTTCTTCTATTCGTTCAGCCGTCGTCTCCAAGGAGTGACTTTTCTTCAAACATTTTGTAAAATCAACCGCATTTGGATCCCAAAGAAATAAGCCGCATCTTTTGAATCCATTCTGAACACATTCTGGAGTCATTTTTTTTATAACATTTCCAAATAAAAGAGGAAAATTCATTTTATTTAAACTCTCTTCCGAGTGGTCGAATTTCCACTCATGCACCGTTTTTCTCCAAGCACTTTTCATTGGCCTAAAGAGGCTCACATCGCAGGGTTGGATAACATGAGTCGCATTAGGAAAAAGTGCGACCAGAATGATTTTGTTCTGAGTGCAAAATTCACTTAATTCTTGTGTTAAGTGCGACTTATGTCCATCAAGGAATAATATAATCGGCATCTTCATGTGGTTTTTTTCTAACCATGGACAGAATACATTAGCTATGTATTCGTAAAATGACTCCCCTGTCATCCAACCATTGTCTGTTTTTCCCACTCCCCAATCGTCTGGAACATTTCGTAGAATTTCTGATGGGAGTCTTTTATAAGAATAGACAAGGAAAGGTGGCAAAATTTTTCCATCCGCAGAAATGGTTATCGCAACCGTCAAAGACTCTTTTTCCGAACCTCGCGTAAGTTCGTAAACATTACGTTCACCTCTTGGTGCCACAACTTTTCCACTTTTAGGGCAAATTTGAAATCCAGATTCATCACTGTTGAAGATACGACTCGAATCTGCCAGAATATCCGAATTTCCTGTTTCTATCAGATGTTTTTCAACTTCTGAAAACCAAAACCTAATATTTTCCTCCGTTACAGAAGCTCTATTTCCTGTCAAATATTCTGGGGTTCTTTTTGTTAATTTTTGTCTGTGTCGGTTCATGAATAATTGGAACCACTTCTTTCCAGGCTTATCTTCAGTGAAGGGATTTTCTCTCTTATTATTGACAATAATTTTCTTTACCGTACACAATATGTCCTCTTCAACAAGAGGAAATCCCATTCTTGAAATTTCAATTATCCAGTTCACCAAACGTTGTTCTTCGTTCTCTGTTAGTATTGTCTTGGGTCCCATTCTTCTTCTTTCAGGAGTCTTCCCAGACACTTTATTTCCTAAAGTTCTTCTAGGCACATCGTATTTTTCTGAGGCCGCTTTTATACTCATTCCGCGCCTTACCTCGGCGATAGCTCTTTCCATAGTCTCTTCAGAATATCGAAAAAATATTTTCTTTTGTTTTTGTTCTGCCATATTCGAACTTTCTGTAAAAATGATCCAATAAATGCCACTCTCAAAACCAAAAACTGCCACCCCATGGCAACTATTGGTTCCGTGGGTCTCAGAGAGCTGTAAATTGAATGGTGAATGGAATTCATAATAACCATTCATTTGAAATAATAACGTTATGTTTTTTTCACAAATACGGAAATACCAATAATTGCCATGTTGTGGCAATCTTTGGAATACCAACTAAATTTTTTTCCAATAATTGCCACCCCCTGTTATCTTAATAAAAAACATCACATCTGAGAAAAATAGAACAAAATATAAAATATACACCCTTTATTGAAACAGAAATAGAAAACTTCCCTTATTTTGTTTGATTTACCAGAAAATATCAATCAGAATTTAATCTACTTACCCTTATAGAATGGCTCAACTGTTGCACATAACCTTCATTTCGAATTGGCGCGAAATTATACACGGGTTATTTCTGACATGGTGCCATCTGTAGGTTAGTAGAAAATCATAGAAATAGGAGTCGATAAGATGAACTATCAAATCCAAGAAAGATGGTATCTGTATATCTGTTACAGATCTTATTATATAAAAACTATTCAAAAGTGGCAATTACCGGAGAGGTGGCGACTAATGGTGCCATCACCCTACCTGTGAAACGTTCTGAATATCAAAAGGTGGCGATTCCACATCAACGGTCGACAGATCCACATTTTGGCCGGTCGGCAACTCCACATTTTGGGCTGATGGAGATTGAGGTGGTATGCCCGATTCCGGAATATTTTCTATAGCTATGGAACTCCAACCAACTATAGACATCAACCGCTCTTCTTGTTGGGTCAGCTGGATATTTGTTGGTGGCCCCCCTCCAGTTTTTGCATGTGCTGTTTTGATTTTTGTTATTTTCAATTTAACCTTATATTTCCAGTCTTGGAGGGCAATTTTCCACTTCTCCGGTGATTTTTCTCCAAGTCCCAAGGCGTTTAATTGATATGTCACCTCGTTCCACAATTCTTGGGATCTCTGCTTCGCGTTCACACACACAAATTTCCCCGTCAGAAGCTCAGGATGAGCTTCTAAAAAGTTCAATAATAGTTCCCAATGGTTAGAGTGTACACGCATTCTTTTCTGTTTCTCGGCCATGATGAATAAAAAATTAAAAAACTTCTAATACAACTTACACGAGTGTTGGCGGCAAACTGATGGTACCCGACAGTGCACGTGTCGATAAAATCGACAAGAGAGACCTTGTCGATCGCACGTGGTACCGATTCTGGTCTGTGATTTCACTGATTTGACGGTCTGTGATTTGACTTCGGCGCTGGTGGCGTTTTGTTTATTTATTCAAAATGAAAATAATTAAAAAGTTCATTAGGTGTCACAAAAATCGCAAATATATCCCGCAGGGCTATCGACTGCCGTGCATAGGGCATTAGTCCATTTTGCACAAACCGAACATTCGAATTTTGAACCACATTTCGTTTTTTATACTGCCCTCCCTGCAAATAACGCATCTTTCATTCTCATCCGTTCCAAGATCGTCCAACTCGTCATCGTTGTACAGCTCACACTCTGATACATCTTCTGATTCACTGCTCTCTTCGAACAATTTTCTTTTTGTACTGCGGCTTTAGCCCCATTTATAATATTTTTTCCTTTTGTACATTGTTTTTCTTTGAATTTCCTCCGCCTTAATGCCCTTTTCGCTGCTGTGGTTTCCAAATTTTCTTTGTTTGGTGTATCTGTTTATTTCAGACGACTGTTTTTTGCGATTCTGTCGTTTAGCAACATTTGGTTTCGGAAGGGGGACTCAATTAATATCTATACAGGGTGTCTACTTTTAAAACGGCAAAACTTCAAGGGGAGATTATTCAAGTGATTTGCAACAAAAAATGTCATATAACACATGGTCGAAATCTTGACGGTTATTCTTCAATTTAACATTTCTCGTTTTCACGAAATATTTCAATTTTTTCCATGAAATCTTTAATATATCAGTTATGCTTGTAGCTTCATCGAATTCGATCACATATTTGGAAATGGTATTAAATTTTCTACAAGAAAAGAATTTTAGTGTGTCAAAAATATTTCTATTGCGGGTTTGGTGGGGAGATGAATATCACGATACTGAAGTGAACAAAATCAGTCATATTTTTCCAATGGGTTTTTCGTTGAAAAATTATTTATTATGGACATGTTTTCTGTTCAGCAAAAAATACCTCATTTAGTGTACTTTCGAATGACATATCAACTTTCTTGCTAACTGCTTGTTTTCTGCCATAATATCATGGCTTATAAGATGAAACGAAAAAGTCGAAGAATTTCAAACCTAAATTTACTCCATTTTGAAACTCATTATGATTGAATATCGAAGTAATTCTTATGGAAATCTGACAGTTACTGTCACTTAACTTTTGTTAAGAGCTATTTAGTGACGGCTGAGACATCATCACATTTTTATGGTCAGCCTACCCTCTCTGGGGTCAACGCCTATCTCTTCTTCTTCTCTGTTCATCTTCTTCACATTCTATGGCGAGGGGGGTATAAATAGAGTTACACTGTTAGTTGACAGTTCACAGTTAATTATACTACGAATTAATTTGATTTATAATTAATAAGTATTCGAGAAGAAATCGAGAAGATAATGCCAGTTTTTTCGAACATAGAATATCGACAGTTGATGAATGAGTATTTTGGGGAGAAATGGATTGGAAGGTACGGTCCGGTAAGATGGCCACCAAGGAGCCCAGACCTGACGCCTTTGGATTTTTATGTCTGGAGCACCTTAAAAGAAAATGTGTACCGAATTCGCGTTCAGACTCGAGAGGCTCTGATCGAAAGGATTGAATTGTGTTGTGCAGAAATGCGTCAGAAACATTGCGAACTTCGCAAGGTTGTTGATTCAGTTCGAAAAAGATGTGTTAAATGTATTGAACAAGGAGGTGGACATTTCAAACAATTGTTATAAATAGTAATAGTCCGGTTTTTGAATTTTTTCATAAAATCTGTATTATTGAAAAATTTTTCATTGTTCTGAATTATTCTCATTTCATTGATAAATTCCTGATTTCCATTAGAATTACTTCGATATTCAATCATAATGAGTTTCAAAATGGAGCAAATTTAGGTTTGAACTTTTTCGACTTTTTCGTTTTCATCGTATACGCCATGATATTATGGCAGATAACAAGCAGTTAGCAAGAAAGTTGATATGTCATTCGAAAGTACACTAAATGAGGTATTTTTTGCTGAAAAGAAAACATATCCATAATAGATAATTTTTCAACGAAAAACCCATTGGAAAAATATGACTGATTTTGTTCACTTCAGTATCGTGATATTCATCTCCTCACCAAACCCGCAATAGAAATATTTTTGGCACACTGAAATTCTTTTCTTGTAGAAAATTTAATACCATTTCCAAATATGTGATCGAATTCGATGAAGCAACAAGCATAACTGATATAATGAAGATTTCATGGAAAAAATTGAAATATTTCATGAAAACGAGAAATGTTAAATTGAAGAATAACCGTCAAGATTTCGACCATGTGTTATATGACATTTTTTGTTGCAAATCACTTGAATAATCTCTCCTTGAAGTTTTGCCGTTTTAAAAGTAGACACCCTGTATATATAAAAGAAAGATGTTATAACTCGAGATCGGATGGACTGATTGTTATGGAACTTCATATAAGGATTCGTCTTCGGTCTGGTTATTATAAAATACAATAAAAATTTGGAAAAATGGATGAAAATTTCACTTATACAGGAAATGCTTTTTCTTCTTTTGAGTAAGGCCACTAGGTGTCGCTACAGTTACAGTTACGCTACAACTTATTCGTAGGTACTTTATTTAATATTCTCCCCGTTAGATGGCGATGTAAACAAATAGTGTGTAATTTGAATTGCCTCGAACTCTGTGCTGTGGACCAAAACAAAAATGTCTTAGTCAAAAAAAAATAAGAAAACGTCTTAGCGTATTTGTATTCTGTGAAGTGAGAATAACCACCATAGACAAAGTACTTCAATTCGAATTTTCAGCGTTGTATTGGCAGAACTAAAATGGTTTCTACAGTGATCAGAGGTAATTAATCATTGAAACTATTCCTCATCCATATAATTCGATCGTGATTTATATTTTTATTCAGGGACAGCAATGAGAAAACTGTAAAGCATTCAAAGACAACAATAATTAGATAACGCTTAAATAAAGAGAATTCTTTTCGTGCGAATAACAATGTTACTTAAATTCCGTATATTTTGACTGATTTATCTCCTGCTTGAAAAAATAGCAATGATTAGTTGATAAAAGTTTAACGGTGGGTTTCACAAAGCGTAATCATTGGTGATCGGAGCTTGATTTAGAATCAACTCGATTCGACAGTTTAAAAATCAGAGAACCAAGCTGTTGATCTCCGATCACCGGTGATTAAGATTTGTGAAATCCACCGTAAGTATCATTTAGGCGGAACAAAGTTCGCCGGGCCAGCTAGTTATTAATAACTGTGGGAGAAGACTACAATGAAAGGTGATACAATCCATCACGATATAACGTACATCCAAGTGGAGTGAGAATTCAGATGTGGAGAAACAGTTACCATTCGAATAAATTTGTGTTTAAAATTTCATGAAAGAAACCGATTCAAATAATTTCATTAAAAAATCTCAAAATAAACAACTGTTAAGCAAATTGATATGGAAATATTTTTCAAGTCTCTTAAGGGATATAACAAGGGTATTCAGTAATGTATTTCGAATATATGAATAATTGTGAAAGTTTTATCATTTATTCATTACATAGATTTTCGCATTCCTTTTCTCTTATTTTGATATCAAAATCTAACAGCTTCTGTTTCTTCATTGTGAGTATCAATTCTTCCAATTGTGTCCTCCTTTCCAATTTTGCAGTCTGCAATTTTATTCTGTAATATTTCTTTTTCAAATCTCCATTGTCATTTTTTTCTTACCTTTTTTTACTACCTTCCTTCTCCTATTGTTAGCCTTTCTTTCGGGGGGAGGAAGTTCTTCTTGTTTTTTTTTTCATAATGATCTTCCACTTGATGTGGCACCTCCTCGTCATCTCCAACTTCCCCATCTATAAGAGATTTAAAGTTTGCAAAACAAAGAAATCATAAAACAAGGATCATTTTATAAGTATAATTAATATAATTTGAAAGTTTATTAGGATCTCTCGGTCAAAGGATTAGTAATACACTTATATATTATCCAAGCTTTCGGTAATGTTTATTACCTTTCTCAAGGATCTGTAACAAATATACATGTCATAAAGGACTAAAGAGACAAAATTTATACATACATTATGGTGTGATTTTTATCCTAGTAGTTACAGAATTATTTCGTAATCTCACTCTCACTGAGATACAAAATTTTATGTTGCCTCTAATGCATAATACGTAAAATTGAAAACAGATAGTTTCCGCTTGTAATAAATTTGACAATCAGCAGAAAAGGGTACTGATAGAATAGCTTCCAGATCAAAAGAAATAGCTCGAAAGCTTGAGTCTTCTAAAGCTCTTTTTTTTATCCGCATCTTTCATTTCCATTGCTTCAATTTCCCTTTTTTGTGCAGTTGCCAGCTTTCTTTCAAATCAGTTTTGCCTATAGAGTTATAATACAGATTGCATGAGGAACATGGAACGAAAGTTGTGGATCATAACTATTGAATATTTTTCTGTAAACACTAATGGAAACCGGCGATATTTTCTCCTCTGTACAATAAGTCTCAACATGAGAACGATACATAACAGAAATGTTTAAATCAGCAGATAAATAAAATTTCTTTGTATCACGTCGGCTGTAGTGAGCTTCCATACGCGGAAAACTATCTATATGTTTTTTGACATGATTTTGAGAATGAATGGATGTGATGTTAGCAGGGGTTTTACCTTTTCGTCTATCGGTTCCAATATAGGCTCCATTACCACACGTGTTAATGGAGCCTATATTGGAACCGATAGACGAAAAGGTAAAACCCCTGCTAACATCACATCCATTCATTCACAAAATCATGTCAAAAAACATATAGATAGTTTTCCGCGTATGGAAGCTCACTACAGCCGACGTGATACAAAGAAATTTTATTTATCTGCTGCACAAAAAAATTTTAGGCACACTCGCTCACTTTTACCCTCTCCATCAAGTAGTGAATATACGCGTGATTTAGTCTTCGTGACATTGCTTTCTGGTTTTCGTTTTCTGTGACGGCAAACGCTAGTCTCTGTAACCAATGAACATAAGAGTGCTTTTTGACGATCACTATCAGCAAGTCTCCAATATTCTTCATGCAAAATTTGCTGCCTCTCCACTGATATTTTATCGGAGCATTTGTATCGGCACTTCGAACAGTCAATGAATAGTGTTTTTTTTTCTGGCATAACGATATTTTTCCTAGTTTGATAGCTCTTACCAGAAGCCCTTTTAATTTTTCGATCATTTTTTTTCCATGGATTGGTGTCTGCAAGTCTTTTTCGAGTTCTTTTCAGAACTACAGGTTACAAAGTTTTCCTGGATGCTGATGCTATTAGAGACATTTCTAAAGGATTCGCTTCAATACATTCGTCTAGGTTGTTGTCACTTTTTGAGCTATTTATTTCGTCATCTGGAAAATACTCTTCCGAAGTCGGTAAGCTTTCATCTGCTTTTTCATCAGTGGGTATTAATTCAATACTTTCTTACTCCAGAGCATTTTGTAACAAACTGCTTTCGTTGAAGACAGAATATTCGATGTTTTCGATAACTTGCATATTGGATGTTTCTGCGTTCAATATAAATGTTTTTTGAATTTCAGGCGACTCAAAATCTCGAATTTCTTCGCAATGAACAAAAGTTACACAACATAAAGGATTTGTCTCATTTGTCTCTTGAATGGATTCTGTAAGATACGAAATTTCGTAGTCATAAAAGAACGTTTTTTGATAATTTGAAACATACCAAACGGAATAATCAAACGATTTTCATCGGAATTCAGCAGACTAAACGAATCGCTAATACCGGTGTACTCATTATCGGTTTGCGATACATTCTGCAGATCTGAAAATAATCAGTAAGTATTTCACCTTTGGTAATGTTGAATGTAGGATTCAGTGGTATCATGTAGACTGTATTGGCATGAAATTCCAGGGACTGCATGGTTTTGTGAAGAATGTGAATAAAATATTTGTTTTTCTCCTTGGTTAATAAATTGAGTATAAGTTATTGAAGTTGTTTCATTAATTATTATGTTGAAAAGTTGAGTTAACTGATAATGGGTAATTTCTTAGGAAAAATTGTACATGAATATTAATTCAATACTAAAAAAAATATGGAAACAAATATTTATAATACATATATTGAGAACAAGGTTTACAATGTCAGTTGATAGCCATAAATGAATATTTTGAAAGTATATTTTAGTTAAGAGGAATTACAGAAGGACATAAGTTCACTAAAGCACTACAAACAACAAGGATTTTATCTAAAGCACTCTTTTCATTGTTGTTTACAGTGAGCATGCTCATTGGCACAGGACCTTGGCATATTTTGAATTTGTTCTTCAGAATACCTATAACCCTTTTCACATGAATTCTTACTGTCGCTATATTTCTAGTTTTTTCTAATTCAGCAAGATGCAATTGGTTTTTACCTCTTCTAAATACTGGAATTTGCAAGTGAGCTCCTAGAATCTTAACATCATCTCTAATTAAAAAACCTCTATCTGCAAGTACTGTATCTCCAGGTATGATTAAATTCAAAAAGTCACAATCTTCAGTTATGAATTTATCGCTACATCTCCCACCATATGCATTAGAAATAAATGATATTGTTCCATGTGGTGTGATACCTATCAAAAATTTCACAGTTTGATGATGCTTATAGTTCGACCAGCACTGTGCTGCATTGAGGTAATTGGAAGGAGTTTCAATAAATATTTCGAAACAGTCAATGATAACTGTAACTTCATTTCCGAATGTTTCCTTGAAACACAGTGGTACATTTTTTTGGAGTAACTCACGAGATGGCCAATACACAAATCGCTTATATCTTACATAAAGAACATCTATGCACTTATAAAATATTTGAGATGATGTTTGAGGGGATACTCCATATCTATATGCCAAGTATTTGAAGGGCAAATGCAGCCGAAGCTTCATTAATGTTAATAAAAACTGTTTGAATGGAGGTAGAGCACTCTTCTGAAACAGATGTGGACTAATGACATTAAAAATTTTCAACATGACTTCATATTTAGGGATTTCAGTAAAATAAAGAGTCTTTGAATCATTATTCTGAAGGGACTCAAGAGACAGTTCTTCCAAATTCAGTTTCTTTTGGAGATCATGTATTTCACTATTGCAGAACTCCAGATCTTGAAAAAGTTTTGTTACATCTTCTAAATTTAAGTCAGTTTTAACTGAAACTCCAGAAGCAGAATCTGTCTGGTCATCTTCCTGATATTCTTCATCTACTGAAGGTACTGGAGACTGTGATGATTCCTGTAATAGTTGTAGTGGTAAGTGTATATTATTGATCGCAGCAATTGGCCATCCTTAATCCTCTGCAATAGGGAATTAAAATATAATACCCACAATTATTGGAAATACAGAATTTCATATAAATATATAAGCAGTCAATTTGCATCAATGATTCATGAATAATACTTAATACTTACTATTTTTTTCTGTCTAGAACGACTCCTAAATGTTGCATATCTTTCCAATGATTGCTCAATTTTAGAAAGGCTGCTCACATAACCCATGTGATGGGTTGGAATCCAATCTGGATTATTTACGTCTTCAAGTTGAGCAGGGGCTCCTAAAAATTCATATTTTGAATATAACTAAATCTTTTACAAATAATAAACTCACCTTTTACAAAGTGTCTGGAACATATACGTGCGTTCTTCAAAAAGGATTCACTTGAATCACCACGTTTGAGTGCTCTAACCCATTTCTCCCTTCGGTTCTTGGACAGTTCGTTTTGGTAATTACCGCGGTTTTTTAAAGCAGCTGGTAGTCTATAATATTTCACATTGTCTCTTTCTCCACGCATTGAACAACCAACCACTGCACAAAACGACCAGAAATGAATGGAAACACGAGGTTCTGCCTGCTAAATGAACTAATGTTTGCCCCACAGGTCATTTGACAGCTGCGCTGTGACGTCAGCTCGAAATGCCTAATATTAGTGCGTTCCACTTGGCGCTCACAACGCTCACGCCCACGACCGCTGTTTATCCCATTCCACATGCTCGCGATCGTTGCAATCAAACATTCAAGTGGAACGGGCTAGAGTCTAGATTGATGTTTCTCCCTTTGGTTTAGCCTCTGCAGGAGTAGAGTTTGTATTGACGTTTTTTCTAAAACAATATTATGTAGTTAAAAGTTAATCTATATAAAATTCCTAGTTACAGTTATAATTATAAATGCTTAGAAAAATATATGATTACTTGTAGCAGAACATCCACTGTCAGATTCTGACATCTTTTCTTGTGGCATCCCGCTGGAGGATGCCACAGCCACAGGCTCGCACCAGGCTTTTTTCCCAAATATATCCTCCATTATCTACAAAATAATAATAGTAGAATTATATCAAAATACAAGTCAAATCATATTTAAACCATTAAAACTAGCTACTCCTATATCTGATAATTTAGCGGGCTTTCAAAAATTCATACAAACCTCAAAGAATCTTCTATCATTTCCTGACTTATGATTGTGGTCCTTGATAGATTTGAACGTTTTTTTCAGGCTCCTCAGTTTGCTGGAGCACTGAGGGCCTGTTGTTATGTATCCTTTATTGTTCAATTCTTTTGAAATCTCTTCCCAGACTTTCTTCTGTGGCATTCTGGCACTATGCAGGAGCTCTTCTTTACCCTTGTAGAGCTCCAGGAGTAACTTCACACAAGGTGGGCTCCACCTGTATAAAGAGACTGAAACATACTCATTTCAAACTCACATTCTAGTTTACCAAAGAAGAAATAATTATTTTTAAAAGTACATACCTTCATTCTCCGAAGGTTGAAAATTGGTACCTCCGGCCATTGTCACCTCTGCTCTGGATGTTCCCTCTCGTGTCCAATAATTCTCCAGAGGTTCAATAAAGTCACATCTGCTTCTGAAGTGTCCCCTCCTGTCCAATAGCTCACATCGGATTCCATTTCCCTTGGAGATTGGAGAGGACGTTCTCTGCATACTCTGAGAATTTGCTGAGCAAATCTGAAGTATATACAGGGTGGTCCACGGGAACCTGACGGTTTTTAAATGAGTAGTACACATTTGTTTTTCAGCATATAACATTTATTTTTTCATGTACTTACAGCCAGTACTATGCCATTTAAGAAATCAAACCTTAAAAATAACATCTGTCAAGTGGTGACCATCTTGCTCGAAACATGTTGCAAGTCTGTTCAAAAACCCTTGGTGAACGCGCTCCAATAAGTGTGTGTCAATCGCGTGGACTTGTGCTCGAATCGCTTCCTTCAGCTCGCCAAACGTTCTCGGTTTGTTTTCGTAGACACGAGATTTGAGGAAACCCCACAGAAAAAAGTCGCAGGTTGTCAGGTCAGGTGACCGCGGAGGCCAAGGCATGTCCCCAAACCGTGAGATCAAACGCTCTGGGAACATTTGGCGCAACACATCCATCGATACTCTAGCTGTGTGAGGGGTTGCCCCATCTTGCTGGAACCAGATGCTTTCAGCAGGAAGTCGTAGATTGCGTAACTCAGGTCTCAGGAAGGTGTTTATCATCTCAACATAACGGCTGCAGTCACAGTCACTGTGTTGCCGTTTTCCTCAAAAAAATATGGACCAATCACACATTTGGACGATACTGCACACCAGACCGTCACTTTCGGACTGTGTAAGGGCCGTTCATGAAGTTGCTGAGGGTTTTCACTGGCATAATAACGACAATTTTGCCTATTGACGAAACCGTTCAAATGGAAATGTGCTTCATCACTCATAAACAGTACAGCATCTTCGTTCACTTCAAGCATTGAGAGCATAGACACACGGAAATCATTGCGTTGTGGAAAGTCAGTTGGTTTCAGCTGCTGGACAATTGCCAATTTGTATGGGTGGAATCTGAGGTCATGTTTGACAATACGGCGAACTGTGGAACGACTTAGTCTTAATGCTTGCGCTTGTTTTCGCACTGAGCGGCATGGACTTGTTCGCAACGCGTGCCTCACCCTCTCCACACTTTCGGGGGTCCGTGCCGTGCGAGTAGGTCCTGGTGGCTTCTTTTTCATCACATTTCCAGTTGTTCGAAGATCGTTGACCCACTTCAGAATCGTGTTACGACTTGGGACAGCTCCATGACGGCCAATATTAAATTCACGCCGAAACAGTCTCTGCGTAGCCACCACTGATTCACCATTTTTGATAAAAGCTTCAAACGCGAACATGCGATGCCTCACACCCCACGCAGTCATGATGTACACTAAATGGCACATTCCAACGGTTCAAATGGGACCCTTCTGATGGCCCCACTCCACCTACCTGCCGAGTACTACCCAATTGAAAAACGTCAGGTTCCCGTGGACCACCTTGTAGAAGAACATCCACTGTCAGATTCTGACATCTCTTCTTGTGGCATCCCGCTGGAGGATGCCACAGCCACAGGCTCACACCAGGCTTTTTTCCCAAATAAATCCTCCATTATCTACAAAATAATAATAGTAGAATTATATCAAAATACAAGTCAAATCATATTTAAACCATTAAAACTAGCTACTCCTATATCTGATAATTTAGCGGGCTTTCAAAAATTCATACAAACCTCAAAGAATGCCCAGTTTCTTCTATCATTTCCTGACTTATTGTTGTGGTCCTTGATAGATTTGAACGTTTTTTTCAGGCTCCTCAGTTTGCTGGAGCACTGAGGGCCTGTTGTTATGTATCCTTTATTGTTCAATTCTTTTGAAATCTCTTCCCAGACTTTCTTCTGTGGCATTCTGGCACAGCAGGAGCTCTTCTTTACCCTTGTAGAGCTCCAGGAGTAACTTCACACAAGGTGGGCTCCACCTGTATAAAGAGACTGAAACATACTCATTTCAAACTCACATTCTAGTTTACCAAAGAAGAAATAATTATTTTTAAAAGTACCTTCATTCTCCGAAGGTTGAAAATTGGTACCTCCGGCCATTGTCACCTCTGCTCTGGATGTTCCCTCTCGTGTCCAATAATTCTCCAGAGGTTCAATAAAGTCACATCTGCTTCTGAAGTGTCCCCTCCTGTCCAATAGCTCACATCGGATTCCATTTCCCTTGGAGATTGGAGAGGACGTTCTCTGCATACTCTGAGAATTTGCTGAGCAAATCTGAAGTATATATAATAAATTTTTCAGTAGGAACCTTTATTTTCAATAACGAAAGTTTTTAATTGAGTTATCTAATGAGATAACGGTAGCAACCGACGAATAAATTTGTACCTACTTATCAAATTCAGATAATAATCTATAAACTTATATTTACCTCTTCTAGCACGAGCTGCATCTTCTTCAGGAAGATGCACAACAACTAACACATCCCCTTCAGCGTCATACAATTCTACCCTCTCAGTGATGTTGATATTTTTTGTATTTCTCTAACTTCTGTGAAAGTGAAAATGAATAACCTAACCTCCGAGTCTGGACTCTGGATCTCGAACATAGATAGTCTATGATCTCGATTGCCAAATCATGGCCTACTACACAATGGGCAAATAATGTATTGTTTTGACTCCACTACTCTACTGATTTTGTGAAATCGTAGTTTATGTTGATTAACCCAGACTATGCCGAAACTATTTTTTTCAGATTTCGAAATTTTTTTTTATTTCCTGTATGAAATGGCTCCAAAACGCATAGATTTGGCCATCTTAAAAATATTTTGATGTTATTTTTCGAAAAATCTAGTGTTCTTTTAAGGCAACGGTGATGAAGACACTATTGCCTGACTGGTAAACAGCGCGGGGATGCACAATAGATCTTTAGGTCAAGGTGCTTGCGAGTTCAGATGATCTTCCGCCCCTCCTCTAATCTAATCTAATCTAATCTAAGGGAACGGTGGGACAATATACTACTTATGATAAATAAAACTATATTTTATAAAAAACTCAATATACAATGTTGATACATGACAAAATTTTATTTGGTATGATATGCCAGGAAACAATTTTTAGGGTGAAGGGCAATAGAACATTTCTGACATAAAAAATTACAGTTTTTATGACAGACTGCACATCGTGTCTGTTTGTCCTTGTATACAACCAGGTGATCCAGCCTGTCGAACCTAGAGCTTTCGTGCAGATTTGCGGATGAACGGCTAGGACCTCTCTTTGTGATTCTTCTATATGTTTCCAATTAGGAAACTGCCACTGATTGTCTGAATCTCAGATGATCCTTCGTACCACTGCCTTTCCTATGAATTTGCCACGCATTTTGTAGGGCCATATCTAGTGATTGGCAAATGAGCGGAAAATACCACTTTTTTCCTCTTATCTGTGTTCTGTATAGACTTATATTTTGATCAGCCTTTTATGACATGTGGCTGCTGAACATGGATGGATTTTTTTCTTGTTGGGAAATAGTATATTTCATTACTAGTCCAGAAAGTAAGCTTTTTCCGTGCGCGCGCGAAGAGTTCCAACAATGAACATTCTGCATTATAAAATTAAACCTGTTTCTTGATATTGCTTCACAAACCTGAATATTATTGGTGTCCTTACTGTCTTCCAAGTACATAGATCTTCTTGGATGAGAAGTGTTTCCACTCAATAGCAATACCCCTAAGAAACACCAAAACTTATCCTCAGAAATGTCACCATTGCGATTGTGCGAATTAGCGTAAATATTCGTATAGCTAACCAGCATTGTGATAACTTCGGAATCGGAAAAAAAATGAAATGCTTCAAGGGGACTATAGAATTGTTCGGTACCATACAGAGGTTGAAAGGGAGGAAGATCTGAACATATGTCCGTTTTATTCCATTTAGGGCCGGTTTTATAAAGGGCACGTTCAATCCGAGGTTACTCAAACGAGGATTGGATTTCAACTCTCGGTTGAAAAAAGTTCGGTATTATAAACGTCTTTGCAGCCTCGGTTGAACAACCTCGGATTGAGATCGCTTTTCTTGGGTTGGCTAACCTGAATCTTATTTCTTGAAGTATTTTAACACGTTTTTTTTATACCATGTTAGGATAAATTCAATAATCGCAGTCTAATGAAAAAACAAGAAGCTAATTCGAAAATATTCTCGTGTTTTGTCACCCTCACGGCGGAGAATTTGAATCTGGTTTCCTACATCAAAAGAAATCAATAAAAATATTTTGAAATGAGGACCGACTTCGTAGGAATTTTTTAATATTTTTCCACTCGAAGCTATTGGAAAATACGCTGTAGTCATTATCACTTTTGTCAACTTAAGACTATACCTAATGATCTAAGTCATATACTTCTTTAATCTATGATCTGAGTTTGTACTACCTATATTTTGATATTCTGGAAAGTCTTATCACTCTTATCTCAAACCCTTATCCCAAGTAACCAAATAAAAGCAAGGTCAATACAAAACATCCAATGAAATTGCATAAACATTTATTCATACAAGAATGTAATTATATTTAGGATAAGTACAAATCATTTTTCATCTTGTTCGATGTACCTACATAAAGTACACATTAAATTGAAAGATCACATTTATTTCTTGATTAACTTCCTCTTTATTCAGGTTCAGAGTCATGAATAGTATCAGTTCACTTCATTTCTATAGTAATATCAGAGATAATCTCTGGTAATATCATGCAGGACTTCTCAAGCCATAAAAATAATAGTCGTTTTCAAATATAGTCAAAACCCGAATGAAAGAATGGAGAATATTCTTTTACATGCCAGAGAGTCTTTAAATTCAATTCATGGTTCATACACGAGCTTTATTGAAAAATTTACCATACATTGATCTGCGAGATGGGATCGGTGTCCTCAATACTGTCTTTAGAGTATATTTAAAACTAGAATTACAAAATTTCTAAGCTTAGCAACTTGGAAATTTGAAGAAAAGTAATCCTTTTCACATCTGAAGCATTCAGCATTTTAACAACCCATTAAAATAAACATGCACTTGTACTATGTAGTAAAAATCAAGAAATCCTACTAGAACGGTGAGTGTGTTCTGATCATTTCACAACTTTCTGACGTTGATTTATGAATACCACAAAAACCTTCGAATATGTTAACAACTCTGGAATGATCCAGCTAATTCAGAGTAATTTCATCCACTCGATAAAAGAGTTTTTATTTGATTGAATTCTCTTCTTCTTGCCATCTTTGAAGTGGTCGAAAGGAAATGTGAAATCATTCGATTGGTAACTCTCTTATTCACTTTCGTTACTATCTTTTGAATGCCTTGCAGTTATTTCATTATTATTTCAACCAGAGTCATTTCCGATCTTATATTCACACAGAAACCTGGCACAAAAATTTAGGAATGTCTTTCCAAATACCAAAGATGAATTATTAATACATAGCCAACCTACAAAAAGACTGATTAATATCAGGCATCCTATACCCTATACCTAATATTATGATATATTCCTTCCAATCCAAGTTACATCAATGTTCCAAAGCGAAATGTTTTGTCTTGTTTTGCCACGTAAAGTGAGGTTAGTTATCAGCCATCTAGAAACGTCAAACGTTTCAATCCTCGATTCAAAGCTCAAACCGAGCTATTTTCAGCGGTTGAGCCAATCTCGGGTTGAACCCGAGGTTGAATGTTTATAATACGGAAATCGACAGTCAACCCCGGATTCGGGCGTAACCGAGGTTTGAATTTGTTTTATAAAACCGGCCCTTATAGACTCGTATGAATGTTGAAAGCGGCAAATCATCCTCACTATCGAATTCTTCAATTTCTTCATTATGTTCTTGACCTGTAGAAGAAACTTCCACTTTCACGCGAAGATGACTACCTGGTAGATTATTCATCGAAACGTTATCCTCCTCGCCTGAATCCTCGTCGGTATTATTGTCATTTGCATTGTCCGGGGGAAAAATTACTATTTCCGAGGGCACATCACCATCGGAATGTATTTTATCAATTTCTTCTAATATTTCATGTAGCTTCAGTGGCCTCGTCCAATAACTGGAAAGAAAACATTTTTCATAGTTGATTTTGCCACTGTTCTTTTGAAAGAACATCTGAATTTTCTCCTCAAACTCATCCGAAGCAAACTTTCAGAACCTAACCTCTATGTTAGCAACATATTCATACCCTGCTCCGAGATTTACATTTTTGATTTTTACTTACCTCCGATTGTCCATGTTGGGTAACACAATTTTTTCTGTGAAAACTTTGGCGACTCTCAAACAAATGACAAGAGAATAAGGAAAATATTGCAAATTGAATTATCTATGGCTCCATCTATGAGATGGCAGCTGAAACATATTTACAGGCGTTTTTATTAGGCGCATTCGGTATTTCCTTTCGGAGACGGATCGGACACAGAACATCCAATAATTCGGATCTCTCTCTCTCTGGCTGAAAGAGAGGAGAGAGAGAGATCCGTATTTATTAGATGTTCTGTGTCCGTTTTCTCTCCGGATTGGTAATAACGAACGCAGTGTATGATTTGTCTTAAGAACGGTGGCTGGCATTTTCTGGGTTAAGTAATTTGACAGTCTTGAAAGTTTTATCTCCACACAAAATACATGGCACTGCTGTGAATGTAGAAAGTAAAGGATCTGGCTGTGGCTGGTGCATGATTTTCTTAAGAATCTAATCTACGATCCACTATTACGTATTATTAATTCAATCTATCATTGAACAAACATATTTTAGTTTAACTTTGTTTAACACACACAGAACTAACAGAAGTCCCTGAATACGAAAAATATAAATCTATTTAAACAATAATAACACTTTTAGCCAATAATCATTGGAAAATAAACTGTTCGCAGTTTTCGCCAGAAATCACAAATTCAAATCTTGAAAAATAAACACCGAAATGACCGAAATGTCATTTCAATGCGCATGCCCAAAGGAAGCGGCGTGTTCATTTTTGTGTCTCCTCAGTTTCATAATAATTTTGTGGTATATACATTTTTAAGAAATCACCACCATGGACAACTAATGGTAGGTTAGGGGGGTCAGTTTCCCCAGATCCAGATGGGTAAGAGGTTGTACAAGTTGACGAACCGTTTGAAGTCATGATCTGTAGAATACTGCTCGATTCATAGCTGCCCGAGGACTCCGGAGAAAAAAGAGATGGAACCACTCGTACAGGCTCGTCCAAGATCCTATCAGTTGACTTTGAAACTTCTTTTTTGCTTATCCGTCATTTATTTCATATCTGGCAAGAGGCTCAATGAAAATTGGGCATCAGCATCATCTTCTGATCTAGAAGTCGTCTTTTTTTACCCTCAAAATATTCAAACGCTGATTTGTTAACATTTTCGAGAGATGCGTTATTCTGGTTGTTCTTTTTTCCTTTAATTGTATTTTTTCAAAGCTGATAGTATTTTCAAATTTTCTTGCTGTTGTTCATTCTGTTCGGAAATATGCCATGTACATAGTAATCTTCGGAGTTCATTGACTGGATTCATCACCATTCTCCACGCATTGAAATACATATTTTGGATCATCATCGCTCATGAAGAAATCTGCTTGATCCATCGAACCTCAATTTGAGAGCTGGAAAAAATTTTTCTGGAATAATTTGATCTAACCTATTTGAAAGAAGAAATGCAATAGGAAAGCCCATTTTATTTTCATCTTTCACTAGTACAATTTTTAAATCCCAATTATATCTGTTAGTTCCATGGGTGCCATCAACGTATATGATCCTTTTGTGATCTCTCAAATTTTTTTTCCATGATACCACTTACATATATACCCTAAAGTAAAATCTTCTTTTCTCAAACAAGGGTAATCTTCGCCTAAAAATATGCTAAGCTACTTCCACCACTTTAACCAGCGCACAGCATTGATCTCAACTACATATTATTTATACTTACCAATTTTCTCAAAAAGAAATGCATAATTGTCTCCCTTTTTATTCCATTCGTCTACTTTCATGGCAGTTGCTACCATATCATCAGGATGCCTCTTATTGTTCAAATTGTATTTTCTTACTAAATATGCTAAATCCCCTTTAGTCATCTTGAATTATTCTGTCGGTTGTTATTCATGTAGCTAACATTTCCACAAGGTGTTGTTGAGACTTTGATAGTCTTTTCGTTCCAAGATCATTATCATGTCCAACGTGAGTTTCCACAACCTAATGTCAGATTCATAAATTGCATTTCTACTAATCAGATTTACTAATTAATGGTTGTTACCATCTTTTGAGATTATAACTGTAAATCTAGAAGGGTATAGTGCTTGAATATGTTTATACGAGTATTATTTATACCTACCAATTTTCTTAAAAACAAATGCATAATTGTCCCCCTTTTTATTCCATTCGTCTACTTTCATGGCGGTTGCCATTATTTCTGCTCCCTGGTGTAAGGCGGACTTCAGGTCTTGGTTGGAATCTTCTGTATTTATCAGGGCTGACTTCTCTACAGCATTCGTGACAAATGTTTGAGCCCCTCCGAACATCTTCACAATCAAGAGTGCGTGTTTAACTATCGGAGATGTTTGCTCATCATCTACCGTTCGTCGGTAGTTTGCCATAGAGACCACTTCACTTTCTCTAGCAATGGCCACTGCAACATCTGTGAATATCGATAAGTTTCGTCTATTAAATTCTTCTACTTCATTTTCTTCTGTGAACAACTTACAGTAAGGAGCCATAGCGCCATATCTAACCCATTTGTTATACGCAGCTATCAGCTTGTCCGAGTGTTTCGCCAATTCGTTCCACGCAAGGAGGATGTAATTTTCCGTGACTATATATTTAAGGATGGTAATAAACAAAAGCTTTATACTGGTCATCATGCTCATGATGATCCGTATAAAGCTTTTGTGGTGCCATCAGCAGAGAAGTTGGAAATGGTATTCACACCTGAAGTAGGTGAGGTAATCAAATATGATTAATATGAAGTCAATTCTTATATGGGACCTGGTGTTGCCATGGGAATGTTCAATACTGATGAATCAATTGTTACACATTCATCATTCCAAGTCGCCTTGGAAAGGGGTTATCCAAAGTGTTCGAACACTAAAAACACTATCCTCAAGAAATATGATGGACGTTTCAAGGATATTTTCCAGGAAATTTATGATAAACAGTTTAGGTCAAAGTATGAGGCTAATCAAAATTGGTATGAACATCGGGAGAAGCACCAACATGAAGGTGCAGAAAAAGGCATAGGTCCAAAATACACCAAAAGCACCATTGCAATGAGAAGATATACGAAATCGACCAGCAAGATTCAGAAGTGAAATTTAGGAGTGTTGAGGGAAAGAGAGAGTATTTGGAGTGGGTTCAGAGATTGAAGCAGTATCGTCGAATTTTGAAGGAACACTATAAAGTATACACAACTTCCTTAGGCCGGAGGATGTTGGATCTATATGATAATATTCATAGTAATCTAGTTATATAAAACAATTGTAGTTGTCAGGAGTTGTCAAAAAGATTATTAAGTTCAAACGGTCATTTCTTTCCTTGGTCCATAAAACAGGCCCCAAACTCAACAGGACATTCATGGACACATAGATTTAACAGCTACCATATCATCAGGATGCCTCTTATTGTTCAAATTGTATTTTCTTACTAAATATGCTAAATCCCTTTTAGTCATCTTGAATTATTCTGTCGGTTGTTATTCATGTAGCCACAAGGTGTTGTTGAGACTTTGATAGTCTTTTCGTTCCAAGATCATTATCATGTCCAACGTGAGTTTCCACAAATGTGACCGTAAATGAACCTGATGTCAGTTTCATAAATTGCATTTCTACTAATCAAATTTAATGGTAATTAATGGTTGTTACCGGTACTATGGGGTTACTTGGCCACCCCGGGGTAACTTGGTCACCTATGATGTAATTTTTGTTTCAGTTAATACTTTCCCTCCTGTCCTTTTTTAGTGGGATATTCAGGTGCCCATCTTTTATTCTAGGTAACTAGTAACTAAAAATGGTGAGAAACTACCAGAGAACACCCGGGGCGCATATACGTATACTGCAGACGCACAAGGGATGGGCAAACAATTCGCATATGATAGGCTACGATCGGTGTAGTAATTGGATCTGGTTCGATCTTACACGTCTGCAATTTGCATTAGGTATTTAGGTGTTACAAAAATGATATGAACAATGGAGAATATAGTGCCAGAGGGTTATGAATATAATTATACAGGATTGGGATAAAGTATGGAACGAAGTAAATATCTTTTAAACGAAAAGAATGATATTTATGAAAATTTGCAGGTAAGTGCAATGGAACAAAATGCATCTGATATACATTTTTTCGTTAATAATATACTTCCGTTTTAACCGGAAATGCCTACAATTCTTTCAATTTAATTGGGATAACCTATATATTTTTACAGATTTCGAAAGAGCTTGTTATTTTGAATTCATACATACTGAGTTTAGTGTGAAAAAATTTATAAAAACGAGGAATATAGCACTTTAATCAATCTTCTTTGAGTTTTTCGATACCATGGTTTAGTGCCAAATTTGTGGTGGAAGTTTGAGGTGATTCTTGTAAATCGATTGCACTATTTTGTTTAACACTTTCGTTCGTTGCAGTCCGCGGTCTTCCAGGTTTTAGCAAATTTTTTACCATCCCAGTTGTATTGAAACGTTGTAATGTTTAGTTACTGTTGAGTGTGATATAGGATTTTTCTCCGGATGCAAATTATTAACAATATGACACACTTCTTCATGGGTTCTAACACGATCACCATAACCGATAATCATTAAAATTTCAATACGCTCTATTACACTTAATTGAACCATTCCTAATTGTAAAATTTATTTCCGTCAATTTGAATTAAAGAATTTGATGGCATTTCCGGTTAAACCGGAAAAATGTACATCAGATGCATTTCGTTTCATTGCACTTACCTGCAAATTTCCATAAATATCGTTCTTTTCAGGAATGGAAGCTTTTGTTCGAAATTTTCTGTTTTCTTGCGATGGAAAGAGTGTGGCTAAGGGAATATCGTTTTCATAGGTATACATATAGTGTGGGATCATGATTTAAATTGTCTTCTAGAGCAGCGTTAGTTGGAGATACGCTCATAATATGTAATAATTTCCTACAGTTTCCACACCATTATCATTCAACAGATAATTGATAACAGTGAATTGTGAACCGAGCACACATCAAGCAACTTTGCAAAATTTCTATTTGGATCTGGAGGAAATAACGAAATATCACCTGACACGCAGTCTTATCTCGTAAATATGAATTGAACATTAAGAATCTATACTGGCATCTAACAATTTATTTCCATGAGAAAATGTGAATGATGCCAAATGTACCCAGTGGAAAAGAAAGGGTTAAACGAACCCAAGTAGTAACATAGGATGAAACGGTAAAAAAAAATAACTCAATCCTGATAAAAATATTTATTTTTGTTCTGACCATAATTGTACGGCAAAGGCTAATGCACTTATTGATGCAGCCAGGTTATTATTGGATGCAGCCAAGTAATTATTAGATGAGGCGATTTCTTCATTTGATTTTGCCATTTCACTCATGGCATTGCTGATAGAAGCAAGTGACTCGCAAATCCTCTATTGGTATCTGCCAATTCCTTCAATACTGATGCTTTCGGTGTAGGAGGGGAAATTTTAGTACTCTTCCCAGTACTAGGTGTACTCAGTTCTTTTCGAATATTGATTATCGGTGTGCTGCATGTGCCAGATGCCATTTCCTGAAAGCAATTTGTTTTAAAAAACACATTCACACAGTATTTACCTTTTAATTATACCATATCTATCAGTTCTGCATCTGCCACATCTTCAAACCTCAGAGCATTGCTTGCAGCTGAGTTACTACCTACCTAAAATCAATAACATTTAGTAATAAATATTTATTATGGTCAATAAACATACCACTGTAAAGAGTGCACAGTCCGCTGATGTACTTGGCCCTTCATTGGATAACCCAATTTCCTCTATTTCAGGATCCCCTTCTGTGCTTATCCTACCTATTAAATTAAGGCACAGGTTTTCAGTATCATTTAACTGAGCTTCAGCTGGCCCTCCTCCAGTTCCTTTTAATTTATTTTGAAGGACCCTCGATTTCGCTTTCACTTTTGATTTGTACTCGATGAATGTCTAAAACAAATGCTGATTACTGCATAACATGTACAACAAAACCCAATATAATACATACTCGTTTCCACTGCTGAAAAGGCTTAACGCTGCCCTTCAAATTATTCAATTCGTTGGTTAATTGGATCCACAGTTGTCCAACTTTTGTGGACTCAGCAGGAGACAATTTTCCTTTCAACATAACCTTATGCTCGCCCAGAAAATTGATCATAAACTGATACTGTTCCATACTAGTTTTTTTCATTCTTTTTTGTCTAAAACAATACACGTTTAATTTGAAATGCTGAAAAATTGTCTTCATATTGATTGTTCCTTACTTTTCTTCCATAATTCACTGCTTCACACACGATAGAACCACAAGAGAAAACAAACAACTGACAACTAACAAGTGCAAAACATGAAACGATGAAACATTAGAGGTTATATTAAAATCCTCTTTGGTTATATATATACCCATTTTCGGAACCATAGACATATTATCACAGACCAACAAATGTTGGTCTGTGAAATTATCCTCAAAAAACCAACATTCTTCTTCTTCTTCCATCAAAACCCTAGTACAGATTTATGGGCTTAACAAAAAACTAAAATCACCAGTCGCCTAGACATGGTCTTTGATTCAATAGGATCCGACTCTGATTCATATTGCCCTGATAATGTCGGCAGTTCTTCAGATCAATGTGTTTTAGTTGAAATTAAAGAAGAAATTACCTATGAATTCATGGAGCCCTCAAAAGTTGTATCCATAATCTAGAAGACAACATGCATGTGGATGACATTGACTCTTCTCAAATGATCCAAAAATCAACCTTTCAACAACAACTTTCACCAAAGCCCAATTATACTACAGACTGAGAGACTCCTATTGGTCAACCCTTCCGCATTCGAAATATTTAATTAATACCACACCAAATAAAAATTTAGTGTTGGAACTATTGAAAAATAATGGAATATTCCCAATGACAGACTTGGTAAAATTGTGAAAAAACGTATTGATTGTTCGAGATGCATTGAACATTTTGCAATTTTCAAATGTTCTTGCTTTAATTAAGGCCATGGAAGGCACCTCATCATATGCTTCCATTATTTCTAAACAGCTCGAACATTTATTAGTATCTTTCCAATTTTTTTGCCAAATATCCTGCCAGATAAGAATTGGCCAATTGCTTTCACATGTTTTGTACTACTCATCTGTTGGATAAATAGGTGGCTTCACATTTGTTGGAGTTTCAGATATTTCATTTTTTTTTAATAAAAACTTCTTTAGGCCACTCGGCGTTCACGACCCCCAAAGTCCACAATTCCTTCTAAATAATCACTAGAAAAATTTTAAGAAATTCCAGGACTTAAGGAAACCGCATCAAACATGAGAACACATTATTTATCTAATAATTCCAATTTCCCAACCGTATTTTGCAGACTGTTAAAAACTTGAGCATTTATTCTACATTTCAGTGTACTCAATGATTTTAACAGACTGCGGTTGTAAGGTAAACGGAAACCGAACATAAATACTTGTATCACTTACCGCTCTGCTGTAAACAGAAAGAGCAAAAATTTATCATTAATTGTGAAACGACGACCCCTTGGTTTTAATTTTTGATTTCTTATCCATGATATAAGTCATTTTTGAGATTTTCAAAATATTTTGTCTTTCCAAGTTCTTTCAACTGTTCCTCTTGCGTGCTCATTCTGGAAGTTGCCTTTTTAAGTAATTTTTTTCATTTTCCTCAGCTCTTGTCATTTCCGATTCCCTTGGAGTCTTTTTTTGAATTTCTCCTTGTTAATCGGCACTGAAAAAATGTAAATTTGAAAGGAATATAAATATGGAAATGAAATGAATAAAAATACCTTTTTGGTTTCTACCACCATTAGATCCCTTAGTATCCATTAATGGTCTTGGAATTGATAACTGATCTGAGTCTAGTTCAACATCACGTTTTGGGTCTTCACTGAAAGCAAACAGACCAGTTAACATATTGGGTTTGCATGTCAATCCACCAGCATCAACATCATTATGATCTGATGAGGTGTTGATGAGATTGCCACACTTTCTTCTTTGATAATATGTCTTTGTTGGCTTCAGGACCTTCAGCTCCTCTTTCGCCTCCAAAAATCCTCAAAATAAATATTTGGAGTTCATGCTTAAATAAGTATGAACTTAATAATGCTAATATATACAATAAATGCCTTTCAGAACTGCTGGTGCTATAGCAATAGTTCTATTTGATGAGTTACATAAAATATATCCCTTGCATCTACATCACGAAGTTGACTTTGGTGCACAATAGGTATCTATTAATTTCTTCTTTCGAGGAGAAGTTAGCAGGGTAGACAGGTTTCCAATATTTCTGAAAATCTTCTGTCTGGAGGTTGTGGGATTCAGGAAATTTGAGATTTGGGATGTGGATGGAAGTGGACTTTCACTTCTCATGACTTCAGTCTCTTCTAAAAAAAAAATATGAGAACTACTAAACATGAATGGGACACAACTTCTGGTGCTACAGCAATAGTTCTGTTTGATGAGTTACATAAAAATATATCCCTTGCATCTACATCACGAACATCTGAAAAACAAGACAACTCAATTTTCAAACATTCACAGAGATGAAATATAATTAAAATCATTTTGTTTTTTCGAACTCTTTCATAGAAAGGTATAAAGTAATTATTGCTCACCTGACAAACTCATTGTTGGTAAAGAAAATTTTTTGAATTTATCACTTTCTAGAATACAATATGGGTTAAAATGACTTTTGCAAACAGCATATTTGCGTACCAAGTCCAGTTCCATACTCGACAATTTGGGACTTTTTATTTTTTGCAACGAAGGAGGGCGTCTACTACGCTCAAGACGTGGTGGCTGGCCATAGAAACTTCGTCCCAAATGATCAGTCGGAGATTTCTCAGACGATCCGCCTCCTGCGATTGCGCCGATATCGAAGAACGGGAGTCCGCCATCAGGTCCAGAGGTAACCTGAACGTTGAATGAACGGTCCTACCGTTTCTTAGCAATAACGCCGCTATCCCAGTGAAAGCCACTGCTATGGACGGAAGATTCCGACCTTCGCAGTAACTCAATACGGTGTTGTACAGGTGAGTCTTACCGGTACCTCCGCTTCCCTGCAGGTAAAAAAGCCTGGGGAAGTCGATCGCCGTAGAGTCGATCGCCGCAACGATACGATCGAACGCACTACGTTGTTCCGGGTTCAAATCGTCAGGACTAAAATCTGCCGAATCCGGTCTCGGAGCTTCGTCATCGTCGACTTCGTCGAAGTCGGCTCCCAAGTCCGAGCTCGGATCCGGCAGACCAAAGTCCTTCAGAGTCTTGCCCAGAAAACATAGAACACGCTCGATTCTGCGCAAAGCGCGATCTTCCGAATCGCGTTCGGAGAATCCCTTCCGACGATAGTCCTCGATCATGTAACGTTTAAAGTCGGACCAGAGAGCGACCGGATCCCCGACCTCGCAGAAGCACAGAAGGTATGCGAATAATTTTCGCATACAACCTGGGGCCCTATTCTTGACATCATTCGCAACTCTGCGTATACGCAGGTCTGCGAAGGGTCAAGTTGCGAATACTTCGTAAAAATGATATTCTTGACAGCCCTTCGCAAAGTCGTTCGAACTTTATCGTTCGCATGTTCAAATGATCTTGGCAACAGCGCAATTTTGGAAGAAAACCTACCTGACTCTACGGTCAGCGAAGAAATCAGCTGTTGATGGGATGCACAAACCCTTGTTAAAGAGGTTGATAATATTTAAACGTCAGGTAGGTGCATTTTGATGAAACTTTGAGATAAAAAATTGCGTTTTAAGACGAGTTTTTTCGAACAATTGTGAGTATTGGTTCTTTGAGAATAATGTGAAGTAAATGAATGTTCTACAAAGTTGTTAGAATTATCCAGCATGAATATAGGTATTATACAATCAAACATGACTTGATCAAATTAATTTTTTACAGACAAGTTTATATTTCTCCCAATGTCTATTTGGTAACTCCCGGAAGCAAAAAACTGAAAAGCTACCAAACCAATGAAATAAATACACTAACTTACCCTGCTTGTTATGCTCAAATCTGTAGCCGCAAGTAGGGAGTTGAGAGTATCAATAAAATTTTGTATTTTAATAATGCGTGATCGATTATCACAATATGACTTAAACCACTTCATGAAATATTGTTCAATTATAGATGTAAATTCATAAAATAAACTTCAATTCCATTCGAACTTGAGCGCTTACTGCCATTCGTAACTGTTTGCGGACGGCTATGTCCGCTCGTTGCAAAGTACGTATAATCGCACAGGCTGCGAACGGTCGAGAATACCCATTGAAGGTATCATTCGTAAAATCGCAGGTAGTTCATGAGATACGCACGATCCTGAATTATACGAAGGGTCAAGAATAGGGCCCCAGGCATCTCCACCAACGCGGCGTGCTCCATGGTTCTGACCCACTCGAAATCAGACGCGACCAGACCTCTCGCTCGTACCGCCTCTCTGAACGTAGGATATGTTACTCCGTTATAAGACCTCAGGTTTTCGAAGGAAGTGGGTCCGGCGACGTGCAACAGGAGGACTCTTAGATGAAATTTTTCTATGTATTTAGGACTGATCGTGTACATCCTAGGTATAACGGAGCGATTTCTCTGTCGCTCCGCCCAGCGATGTTGGCTGGATCTGAAACGATAGTAAAGCGGTACTTCGCAATACTTTAGATGACGGGCGCTAGGATTGGACGCGTTCAGTTCGAAATACGCTTCCAAAAGGCTTAATTTTGATTGTTGCAACGCCGACTCGATTTGCCCTTCACCGAAGTAGACGACGCTCTCACCAGGCAGATGTACCGGCAACCTGCAAATTGTATGACTTTTCCCTTGAATGGGAAAAGCGAGCAATCTCCAGGCTGATTCGCCCGAGGAGACATATCGGGAATCGATAAAAGCTTTTATTTCGTCCAAAAGAATTTCGTCTCTGACCTGGATAACAGCTGCGTCGGGCCCCTTGTTGATGTATTTGAACACGTACTTGACCGCACCAACAGACGTAACAACTTCGACGTTTATATGAGAGTTGTATTTCAATGACAGGTACGGGCTGTAGGGAACAACGTCCCTGTTGTCCACTGTGCACGAAATAGTTCCTCTCTAAAACGGTGCCGTGCGACCGTCGTTTCTTCGCCTATAGGCAGGCCAGGCTTGATTAATCGCGGTGGTGTCCGAAAATGTTTTGGGATAGTGCTTGGAACACTGGCCGTCAATCATGCAGGGAGAATCAGGATTTTGATTGCCGCAGGGGCCGTGTATCATGGTGGACATTATGATATTGAAAAGCCGGCTGCCCGGTGCCGGTAGTTCGGCGCAGATGATCTTGTCTACGTCGTCGGGTTGGCGCAACTTGTCCTTGTCTGATAAAGTTATCAGACAGTGCATATGGGGAAGGCCCCGTTTTTGAAATTCAATGACGTAGACAAAAGCTATCACTTCGCCGAAAATTTGGGATTTTAAGACGTCCTCGAAAAATGCCCTCCTCTTTAAATCGAAAACTCTCGCGATCAACTCCGGTCTGTCCTGCGGATTCAAATGCATACTGCCCATATTGTTTTCGATCTCATGCCAATGTGGGTTGCACGTGAAGGTCACGAACAGGGATGGTCTGCCGTATTTTGCCACAATGGCCATCGCGTCCTGATAATTTTGCTGCATGTAGCGCGGACCTCCAGTGAAAGAGCTCGGCAGGATCACTGCTCTACCGATCCTTTCGCTACCGACGGGTTCTGCCTCCACTCTTCGCGCAATGTAGTCCTGGACCCCGGCGTAGGTCTCAGCACGTAGTTGCGCTTGATGGGTTCGCAGATAGTGCAACCGATTGCCCTCTACTTCGACGTATTTGTCAACAATAAATTGTTGAGTCAGACGACCGAAGAGGAGGATCGGATTGAAAATATCGGCGCGACTCATCAAGCGGTATATCTCGAAAGCACGTTTTCCGATGCGTTTGTCACTTGCCGTACGCAAATCTGTCGACCATCCTAGCTCACCGTGAGGAAAAATAAGCGGGTAACAGAGTGAGTCGGTAATCGATGACAACCGAGGGATATCCTGAATTTGGAATCTGCGATCGCTAGCGTCGCTATTAATCAAATGCACGCGAATTGTGCCTGGTGGAGGTATATCCCCATCCACAGTACGAAAAACGGCGCCTATTTCGTTGGAATTAGAAGGTGCCGCCTGAGTTTTCCTATCCGTACCTGGTTGATGGTGAAAATATAGGCCAAGTTTGGAGACTGAATCGTCGCCGCCGGTTCGTCGTGCGTCCTGAACCACTTGACCTAAGGTACGGTACATTCGAGCGAATGGGTGAGTGTCCCTCAACAGAGCGTCTATTTGCCCCAACACAATGGGGTCGCAACCATCACGTACGGTGTTCGACGTTCTCTTCCTCGTAGCCTCTCCTGAGTCTACGAAATACAACGATCCAAACGACGGATCGGATGGATCGATGTCTCCTACTCGGTGGTATATCTGCCCGGATACGACTATCACGGGAGCTCCTCTGCCCAAACCCTCTCTCTGGGCGAAGGTTGTGGAACCGAGGGCGAGTAGGGTATTATACCTCCTCACGTTTCTCATGAATCCTCTGGATCGAGAAGTGTTTTCCGTGAGTAGAGCCTTCAGCAGTTGCGGATACGCGGAACTGGCTGGGATGCTCACTGCGCCTTTCTTGCAGCAGGTCTCATTTTCGTTGCGAAAAAATAGAGCTCTGCAGTGGATACACTCAGAGTCCATCGCGCCCAAATCATGTAGGGAAACTTCTGGATGTTCATCGGCGGTCTCACGCACGACCGTCGTAGAAGTCTGCGCTTCGCAATCCCCATCGCATTCACCTATAACTTTATTGGATGTCCTTCTCGACGTCCGTATCGGTCTCGTCGATATCCTTCTGGAAGAAGAGGCGCCGGATGTTGTGGCGTCGTAGACCTTCAGTGTATGGTACAGGCCTGCGTCCATTAGATTAACGGCTTGACCGGTAATTACCGTGATCGGCACCAAAGTATATAATTGATTGCGATCGAAATTTTGCAACATGAAAACAGCCATACTTCTGCTGTTAAGGAATTTAATTACACATGCTCTACCGTCCTGTTCGATGGTCTTTCCGTCCTTCCCGCGACTATGAGAATCGAATAAATAGCAGGCAGTAGGAGTTTTATTCACGCATACAGACATCAACCCACACGTAAAAATAGCCGATTGATAATTTTGAAAAACCTGCGTCAATCCATCGGCCAACGGAATGTCCAGTTCTCCTCTATTTTCAACACCCTCATCTAAGTGCCCAGTTACTGTCTCATTTTCGTGAGTCGGAATTGTATACCTAAACAAATAATAAATATTGTTCAGTTCATGTCTCTATACCTCGTCATCATAAGCATCATTCCCAAATGCAGTGGATACATCATTCTGCAAATTATTTAAACAATTATTTAACAATTTATTCATGAGCCTGTCTGACTTAGAACTCAAGTAATTGCCGTAAGTTTTGCGATAATGAATATGTTCCACTGGTCTCCAACATGTAAGGACATGTGATACATTTTTTTAAAGACTTGATGACAAATCCAGCAACATGAATCAAAACATCCCGTATATAGGAAATTAAATGGCCACACCGAAGCGATAAAGTAATCATGGTCATCTAAAGTTTCAAAATTTGTTTTGTATTCTTTATTCTCCTCCAAATCCTCTTTGTGGTCATTCAAAGTATTTTTTTTAAAAGAGAACACAAAGAATAGAGGTGTTATCCAAATTCACCACATTTCCAGAAACATTACCTTTTACTTCTCTTGGTATCAGCAGTTTTTTTGTAAGCTGACTGAAATTGTCTGACTGTGGGATTGTTGTTGAATCCTTTGAAACTTCTGACGGCGGAAAAAATATTTCCAATGATCCCTTGGGAATTTATAGGTCAAAAAATAATTCAATTTCTTCGACTTTACATATATATTGAATATTTCTTCCAAACTGCTCAAAAGTGTGAGAGTTTTGACTTTATTAGAGCTAGAGTTAAACCTGTCGTTAACGTTTCGATAGCTGTTATTATCCCATCATATTCTTTCTGAAAAATCAGCACCCAAAGATTTGCCATGCTCCAATTGGAAGCTGTGAACCATCAAAAGAAATGCTCTTCAAATAAATCTCATTCAACAACTCCTTACAGTTTGAAACCAAATTTGCCTTCTCTCTTCCTGACAGACCATCTATTCGGGAATAGCCTACAGAAATTTTCCAGTGACCATCAATGGAGGTACCAAGGAACACTAGGGCATCCTATGCTTCGGGTAAAGTATTCGATTCAGTTTTACCATAGAAGTTATAGTTACTATAAGTTCTATGAGTTTTGTCCCAAAATTACTCGAGTCAAAAAAATTGTCACCAATAAATTCGATTTTTTTTCTGATAGACATTTCATCCATCACTAAATTACAGAATAATTGTGTTCCTTCTGACATTGCTCTTCAGGGCATTGAGTGCTTCAGTTGTGCATCCTGGGTTTCCATCAACAGTCTGATACCATCTGGACAGTGGACATGGTCTTTGGATGTGGGAGTGCATTATTGAATTTTCCCCTTACATAACTGTAGACCCGAGGAGAAAAAAATTGAGCGTGGGGGCGAATGCTCTGAGAGATGCAGTAAATTTTTCTCTTTTTGAACCTTTTATAATTCTATTAACTATCTCTCTATTATGGCCTGGTAAAAATGCCTGCAATATTGAAAATCGTATATATTAATAGAGTAAATAATGTAAAGCTAATTCTCACTCACTTCTTGCGCATTGTCAGATATAAGGTTCTTTTCTCTTAAACTCTTCAGTAATCCTGAAAGATCTGAAACCTTCTTTGTTCTTTTTCCTCAATGCCTCCGATGCTTTTCTTTGTTCTTGCAATTTTCGTTTGGCAAACGAAAATACAAATCTTCCTTTTTTTGCTGTCATAAAATCCTCCAACAGAACATTTCCTTTTCCAGCCGCTCATCTTTTGAATTGAAGAGTTTCATTTGAAAAATTTTGTATGCTGTCGAAAGGAATTTGGAAATTGTTTACTTAGATATCTTTTTGATCAATTTTACATATTTCCAGAATATCACGTGATAAGTCTATTGATTTGTTTTCGAACGAAAATGAGTTGCTTGGAAACACCACGAGTCCGCAGGGGGAGTGGTGTTTCCTTAAAAAGCAACTCCTTTGAGTTTGCAAATAAGAGACAGACTTATGAGGCAAATTCAATCTCGTGATGAGACTATTTCATGACCATGATAATAAAACATAACAGATAAGATCACTTGAGGAACGAGTTTTGACACGTTTGGCGCATGACGTCAGATCGTGACAAATAGCTCTTATTGGCTCATTTGAACGTCGTTTTCATTGATGGCGGGAATTATTTTCAGAATAATGCAATGCTATAAATATCGTATTCGATCGAAAATATTTCAAAGTAGTTCTTAAATGTGAATACTTGAAGATTTCCACACAATGTTAACAAACTCGTGGCAAATAGCTTCAGAGGAAATTGGTGGTAAAATAAGCGGGAAACTTTGACTTTCCAATCAGATTATCTTGAATGTTATTATTAATTTATTTGAAGTATTACTTGGAATGATTCATTACTACATTGAATAATTATGAGAAATTATTTAACTTTGTCGTAGGTTTTGGAAAGATCATATTTTGTCGGTTTATACTCAGATAAAATAATTCTTCTGCCAATTTGTCATATTTTAATAGAAGGGCGTCAAAAGAAGTCTTTCATTATGGATATTGAAAAATTTAATGAGAAAGATCATACTAACTAAATACTATTACAAACTATTCAACTTGTGAATTTCATACTCAAGTAATTAATCAATATATAGAAGTTAAAGATTTATGAATTTTTTTTGTTATTTGTCAGTCATGTAAGGGGATAATCTGTAACAAAAGGTCGATGTTGGAAAATACATGAAATTAACAAAACAAGCACATTTTCATTTTGATATTTTATTCATTTTCCGTTTTCCTGTATTCACCATGGTATTGATGTTTTTGTTTAAAATCCTTATTTGAAAATACATTTTACATCTGTAAAATAAGCTTTTAGCTTCATCATTCAATGCCACATTTTGAGCCAATTGTTTCAATTCCTTTATGTATTTTTTTTGAATTTTGACTCCATCTCCATTAAAGTCATTGAAAATATGGTCAAGCTCATTGCATTTTGTGAGGAAATCTACTGTTGGTTTCTGCAATCCACCTTCGCTCAAATGATTCGTCCAGGAGAACGAAGTATCTTGGCAGTCTTGATTGTAACCTAAATTTTAACTTTTCCTCAATTTAAATGCAATGAAACCTGCCAAATTTTCTAACCCATCCCAGTGGAGTTCCTCCAAACCTCCTACATCTTCAGATTCAGCTGCCACTTCAGAATCCTCATGCAATGCACCAAACATCTGCCCAGTAACAGCCTCATTTGTGTCTTGTTCAGATTAAATGTTTGCATTACTTAAAGCTGCACACATACTTCCCTCTGCTAATATATTTTGAGATGTATTCGGTTGTTCTTGAGCCAGGGAAACATTGGCAGATTCTGAAATGATTTCGTCATTTCGTCCCATCAAATAATTCCTCAATCTATATTTGAATTGGAGAGCGGTTGGATGATCATGCAATCCTCCAATCGCTCTCATAATAGAGAATAGACCTTCAAGAGGATCTTGATTAAGATGATGCGTCAAAATATAAGAAATTTTGAAATCTTCCTTCGTGTCGATGAACAATTGTTTCAACGACTCAATACTAATAATGACTCCCTTTTGAAAGGGAAGTAATGCATTGAAACCAATTTTCCTCATCTGCTCGGTCATGTTCTTCATTTTATCTAAAATAATATTTTGCTCTTCTAAAGCTAAGCCATATGCTTTTACGCTGCTTCTTGAATCCCTACAAGGAATCTGTGAATTGAAAATATCAAACCAGTCATTCACAGTTTTGAGCAACTCAGCACATTCAGCCCAATTATTGTCAGCTTGGTACATACCAAGCATGCCCAGCCTGGAAACTGCTCTTGAAATCGTATGAGAAAATAATTTCGTTGCAAGTTTCACTTTTTGGCGTTGAGCTTCCTTGACGGTCAACATTTCGGAAGTGAGTTTATGCGCAATATTTAAATCACTCAACTGAGTTTTTTGAAGAAGTTCTACTAGAGGTTTCGTATTGATAATTTTTTCATTCAGAATATACCCTGAATCCAAAAAATCAACCCCTATTACTTGATATTATTCACCAAGAACTTACAGATCAAAATATGCAATGAATTATTACACACAAATCAGGTACTTACTTGACACATATATTTTTTATAACAGGCCTTTCTTCTATTCTTTCTTCAAGTATTTTCTGAGTACTCGTTTGCTCATTCAATGGATTGGGAATGTTTAAAGATGGGACGGAATCCGGCTTCAATTTCCACTTGACAAAAGGTAATTTCAAAAGTTTTTCTTTCATCTGAAAGTCATCTTCGGAAAATGCCTGGAACATACCCTCGCTGTCTGAACATTGAACTTGTTCTTTTGGCAGCAATTTTTCACCCACGTGTTACAAATCTCCTTTGATGAGGAAAACGTGAAATATCGAAACTTCGAATTCGATGAATCTTTGCCCTTTTTTGTTGTTGTTGCTTGAGCAACCCACCACAGCACAATAAACCATAATTTAGTTTATAATAAAAGTCCATTAATCAAAAAAAAGCACAATTAATTCAAAATAGTCTAAACACGAATAAAAACACAGCGAAGAAAAACGTTCACAACAAAAATCCATAAGTTAGTTTATAATAACAGTCGATAAATAAAAAAAAACAGCACAATTCAATCCAAAATAATCTAAACACGAACCAAAACACAGCGGAGAAACACGGTCACAACAAAAATCTGAGCGAATATGAGGTTATAAACTCTAACCTATACAAACAACGTCACAGATAAAAGAAGAGTTTCTGTTCTCTGTGACAATTTGTCACGCGATGACGTAATCAGATATGCGCGGGGGTTTATCTTTTGTGTTTTAGTATCATGTTTCATGACCAAATGAACGTTCAGAAACTCCATATTCGAGAAAAGCAAAGAAAAACTAATGTTGACGTCTACAATTTGTATTTATCAGTTGTCAAACCGTTCGTATCCATAGTTCAATCACAGATTATTCTGTAGTTCAATCGTTGAAAATACCGAAGTTGTCAGACCAATCATAATTCAAAAACAGTTGGTATATTGTTGCGTCTTTGGACTGTGATTGGTCAGTTTTTGAAATGAGTGAAATAGTCAACAAAAGTTGTTAATGAACTATTGATTAAACCTCACGATGGAAGTGAAGCTCGAAATTCATCATCGTCAAATACTTGTGTTCTAATGCGGTGGACGAGCCTGAAGCTGTCAAAGTAAGATTCAGAAGCAGTTAATTTACATGAAGTCTCTGTTGAAGTTAATGTACTTGATGATTCTGAAGCAGTTAGTGTAGAGGACAAATCTGAAGCTCTGAATTCCTTTTGTTCTTTCTGTTCTCCATTTGATTGTATTTTAAATATTTATTCAAACTTTCTATTGCCAGATGGGTACTCAGTCCAGCCCCTTTTCCATAGCAATAGACTCACATCATAATTCTTCATGGTTCTCTTCCGAGCGCGCCTTGAATAGTTCCTCTTCAAAGTTTCGAATTTAGTTTCATCATATTATTGATGGATTTTCCTCAATTCCGTCTTCACTTCCTTCCTCATTGTGGGGTCTTGAAGCTTTCTGCCAGATGCATAAAGTTTTGTAAATGGCTTTTTGGGTTGCATTTCTTTTATCCAAGCATTATAGCACTAGGGATCATCATCGCTCATAAGGAAATCAAACTCTATGGATCTACCTGATCTAGATTTAAAAGCTGTGAAAAAAAATCTTGAACAATTTGATCTTTCCTATCATTAAGGAAAAATGCTACTGTGAATCCATTGTTGGTTTCACCCTTCTCCAATACAATAGGTAATTTCCAAATTCTCTAATTGGTTCCAAGTGTGCCATCGATACATATAATGTATAATATGTTAATAGTTTTTCGTGGTGGACGCAGTCGAAAACCTTGTTAAGCCGACGCAAGTTATCATAACCTCGAAGTGGTCCATCGCCTCAAGAATTCTGTCCACAGCCTGTAGCAGCAGTGTCTTGGTTGACCTTCCCTTCCTAAAGTCATAATGGCGTTTAGTCAATAATACATTTTTATCCAGGAAACTAACGTGTTTTTATTGAATATTCAAATACTGATGCGGTGATCCTACCTTCACGAAATGTGAACCACTCTGGTGATTTGGCTTGAGCTTTTGTCATATTGGCAATTTCTTCTATACTTCCAATTGATATTTCTTGATTTTTGCCCAATGCTACAAGTTGTTCAAGAGAAAGGTATTCATATTCAAGATTAAGTATACAAATTTTGTAGACCCTGTTTATCAAACTTTCAGACATTCTCTTGCTGAATAATGGTAGCAACTGGTTGAGAACACACTACTTCCGGATTCATTCAGTGCAGCAAGCAAATAACATCATTTTTTCTTCATTTGTTGGCTCTGGGATGACACAAACAAAATTACTAGGTGTGTCTTCTTCTGGATTCAACGAATAATCAATATCCCTTATTCTCGGAGGGGCACCTAGCACATTTGATGGTACTTTCCAGTAGGCTGTGACACTCTGATCACTGTGATTACGAACAGCATCTTCAATTTCATATAAAACACCTCCAACATGACTACAACAATCGCCTAATCCAGCAACACAATCACAATGAGCTGTAATTATTTCGCCATCCTTTTTTGCTATCACCCATGGGTTAAGTGGTGGTAAATTCAGCCTTTGTGAGTGCATCACCTAAGAAATAAAAAAAGTGTCAGCAAAAAAGTTGTATTCTATGTTAATCTGACTTTCAGTGGGAGCAACATATAAAAAATAATATTGTGCAGATCAATTAAAGAAATTCCATAGTTGATAAGACTTTTGCACTTTCAACTAACTTGCCTACTTAATTTTTTGAGACTTTACTACTCGTCCTAAGGTTTTGACTTTGGTAGTAGGCTGCTGAATGTTTATTACTCTCAACTGCATAATTTCAAGTATAACAGGATGGTTACTTACTTGGGCAATAATCAATACATTTTCAGTATTCTTCACAAGATTCACTCCAATCCTTCTAATCCATTTACTTATAAACATATTGTATGAATCCAAACTTTTATAGGCTTTGAAGTCTTCTCCTGTGTATGCACTCTTCTGATATGCAAAATAGTTAATAATGTCGTACATTGAAACTTCAGGAAAGTCCTTCAGAGCATCACTACAATCCCCAAATTTTCAGATGTGGTGCATTTTTCAAGGAATTCTGATTCACCAGATTGAAGAGAGGTCTGACTTTCGCGAAACGATCATGTTTATCTGAGAAATCATTATCACAACAGTGTAAGTTGCTCATAGTGAATTCAAATTTATCCCTGGATAAAGCATTTGCTACCATGTTGTTATGAGAATCTTTGTCATTTCTATTTCTTTTGGCCATGTTTGCTGTTATTGTATCCAACGAACATGTTTGTCTGAGTCAACTAATTCTTCATGGAAAAAGCATTCAAATAATTCAAGTGCGTTTAAATTGTTTACTACCGAGGACATTTCCGCTCATTCAACACTGTCAGTTGTAAGGTCCACGTTTTTCCATTCGCGATTTTCACGATTTTTCTTGGAAATAATTTGTAGAAATTTCAGTGGAATATTGTCTTGCTCATCATCCGAATCCGAATTTATCGCCTTCAATTCCGCTTCTGTCAAAATTTGACCACCTGGTGGTCAATCGAAACTATATTTTCTTCGCCAAATATATTAATAATAATAATAATAATCTGTAATTATCCCAAAAGTCATAAATAATATGTATGTAAGTCAAGGACAAAAAAAAAAGAAATAAATCAAAGATCAAAAATATTACTATCATCTAGAAATTCTTTAATAGTACTATAATAGCTCCATAGGCGTATATAGCCTCAGTTTTCAGGGGGGGCCGCGGCCCCTGGTATATACTATATATATGTGAGTCTCTCATCAAACGAAACACAGGGTGTCGAAAATCCATGAAAAAACACTTATCTTCGGAACCGTTTTTTCGAATGAACTGAATTTTGGTTGAATTTTTACTCTATTCATGGTGCATATTCCTCAATACAAACCTATTCAATATCTCTACTAGTATAAAAGTTACAGGGTAGTCGACTCATATTGATGAGTCGCAAAAACGCCATAAATACACTTTAAAAAGATAAACGCTTCATATTTTTTTTCAATAAAACGCGTCGTTTTCGAGTTATTTCCAATTTTACCCGGAGAAATTTGACGAAAAAATCATTAATATCAAGAATAATCTGAATGCGTCTCTGAATTAAATATCATCGAGTATTATTCCTTCTCTGGTCTAAATGAGTTTACAATGTTGTCACAATATTTATCAACTTTGTCGAGATATTTTAATAATAAACCCACAAACGTGGGAGATAAAATTGAACACCAAGGACGATTTAACACGCACAGTTTCTATTGAAAATTCATAGTTACCGGTCCATATTGAAGTTAAATGTCGATGAAATACAAAATTCGGATATGAATGATGAATCTCGATGCAAACTACTTATTAAATTGGAATTAATGAAAAATAAAATGATACCTTATAATCTGTGTCGATGTTTCTATCTAAAGAATATCCTATTGGAATTTTATGAACTCGACACGGTTAAGATTATTGTGACGTACCCAGCTAGGGTAGGTTCGGCCAATCGTTATGCAGTTAAGGATGGTGAAGAATAATACCAGGCAAACTCATCAGAGGGGTTTATTTCTTAACCATACTGGCACAGATGATAATTCACATTCAATGTAACTGTTTACTACCGACAATAACTGTTGACTAACAGACTAACAAACATTCAATACGTACACGCTTCTGAATGAATCACTTCTATGAATCTCCCTAGCCAATTGATATATATATTTTATAAATGTTTACTTGTTTTAATAACATTATATTTGATAAACATAACTGGCAATGATGAGACCCAGAGCTCTGGCTTTACGTGCAGCTGTAGGTCTAAAGGGAGGTCGCACTAATCTTATTATATCACGTACGAAATATACAGGGTGTTCCACATACTACACCTTCCCTCTTTGAGAGAAAAAAAAATTTTTATAAAAATGTAAAAAAAAAATTTTTTTTTTTTGACTTATCTAAAGCTTAATATCTATATCTATAATACATATCACAGTCTCAATGGATCTTACCTCTACAAAGTTCAATACAATATTCATCTAACTAATTTTTCATTACATTTTTTGTTGTAATTTTCCGATTTTACCTTCACCAAGTTTTCTCTAGCATCTTTCTAAGCCGTTTGCAACCTATATATTAATCCAAGAGTTGTCAAAATTGTAAATAATATCTACTCGGCTTTTAAAATTTTGTGAAAATCTACTAGGTTTCTGAAACTAAATTAAACATGTCTGAATGTCCACCGGTTGGAAGCATGTGAACATCGTTCAGAATGATTTGCCTTAATCTTCGATACGCGTTACATCTCGTATAACATTGATTTTAAAGGACGTTCCCTAGAATTTCATTTTTATAATTTGACAACATATTCAAAAATTTTATATTGCTAGCTAGCTTTATGAGGTACAATTCTAATATATTATTTTCTGCGCACAATTTTTCCAGTTTCCTCAACGATGTACCTAAGTCTTACGCCGATCGGATGTCCTGGTTAATGAAAATAATTTCTGAATTCACATTATATATTAAATTCTCATTGTAAACCTCTGAATGTTGATTTTTCAAATTATGAAATTCTTTTTCTGAAAGTGGACTTTACTCAATACTTTTTACTGGACGTTTTGAAACTTCGACAACAACAAGGTGATCAATCCTTTTGCCATCGGAGGCATTCGTCTCGTATTGCTTAGAACCTAATTCATTTTAAATACGCGATAAGGCATGTGCTGAAAAAATTTTCTGAAACTTTTACATAATGACCCGTGAAGTTATACTCTTCTAAACTCAAACGGAATTTGGTTAATCTACTAGACGAATTATAATCATATTGAACAAATAAATCCGAGGTGTTATTGTTTTCAGAATGATGACCGAACTGGTGACCGAGACCTTGTGCGTAACTCTCTTATGCTGACATGAAATTTTGTTTCGGTCAGGGGTCACGACCTCGATTTGAATGGTACGAATTTTCTTTCTGATTAAAATAACCATGATTCATTTGTGATGCTTTGAGAAAATTTGGTTCCGACTTGACAATTTACATAATTTTTTAAATTTAAATCTTGATTAATTCATTATTTACCCTATCGGCCCGTTCACTATCTTCTCGCGGCTCATTTGTGACGTTTTCACACCATTTAAGTCAGCAATTAGTTCATCACTTTTCACTTCACAATCAGACATAATGGGGCATACGAAATAGTTCTTACACTAATTCCTGGTGGCTTCTCCTGGCTTCGAGTTGTATCCTCGGCTCAATCGGCTCCATGGCTTCTTTGACCATTGGGCAATTATGATCTCGTCTGGCTTGGGTTGGCCTGATCCCATCTTGGCTTGTTGGTTGAACTACGAATTTTTGATGAAGTCACATACCCATATCCAAATCCTGATGAAAACCTTCTGGACCCTGGACCTTTAACTGCATCCCAGTGGGCACGCGCACGTAGAAAATACGTTGAAAAGATGTTACATAACCAAACGTTGAAAAACAGTAAAAATGTCGCGGGAAAAAACGTTTTCTTGCATCGAGAATTTAGTTATAAATAAACGTTGTCTTTCAACGTATTGATTAAATATAAATTGGGCGCAATATTAACGTTAATTTATAACGTGTATGTATATTATTTTACCATACAAGTTTACTGTCAAACCGATAACGTATAAATAACGTTTATTTCCACCATATCATATATACTTCATAAACGTTGTCTTTCAACGTATTGATTAAATATAAATTGGGCGCAATATTAACGTTAATTTATAACGTGTATGTATATTATTCTACCATACAAGTTTACTGTCTAACCGATAACGTATAAATAACGTTTATCTCCACCATATCATATACCTATACATAAACGTTGTCTTTCAACGTATTATTATAATATACCTTGTGCTCAGTCTGAAAGTTAGTTTATAACGTGTATATATATTATATTACCCTACGAGTTTATATGTTCAATCATTAATGTATTAATAATGTTTATTTTCACCATAACGTATATCCTCATTAACAGTTGTCTTTCAACGTAATGATTCAATATATTTTGAGCATAATCTGAACATTGTATTGAAACGTTGACCTATATTATACAAATTTCATAAAATAATGTATAATGTTCCTTGAACAAGAAGTCATTATTATGATAAACATCTTTCAATGGAAAAATATAAATCTTGCATGAATAATTCAATTGTTGAACTGAAACGTATGGGTATATACCTATAAAGAATATATGGATTCTATATTTGAGTTTTCACAAATAGGTACTAATAAATCATAATTGAATCGAAAGTTACCTTGTGTTTTCAAATTGGTGAACCTCAAGAAAAAAAAACATTTCTGATTATTATGAAAAATATATTATAAAAGGAGATATTCACTACAAGAGATCAAAGAAACAAAAATAAAATAAAAGTTTGTCTATTTCACTTTCTTCAGCCTTGCCGAGGCGAATTTCAGCCATTCCTTCATGACTGTGCAAAGTCGAAACTCATCAATTTCCTTGGTTGGGAAGGAAATCTTAACAGCCTCTATAAATATGGAAAAAAAAATCAGACACGAGCATTCTATTCTGAAATTTATATGAAAATTTTTTTCTGGTTAACACATCTATATCTAATAAGATTTTATTTCTTTTAAGAAAAGTATTTTAGAAAACTAGCATTTTCATACCATTCATGGAAAAACTTGGAGAAACAATATATAGATATTTCGAAAATACTAGCCCATAATTAATGATAGTCAGTAAACTTCAATATAATTCAGATTCAGAGACTGGTGTATGGTGATTGCAGAAACAACATGAAGTATATTATTATTCAACCAAAAACTTATTGGGGGTGATGTCCTTAGATGCCTTGAAATGATTGATCTGGGGAGAGTCTATACAAGATATCCGTATACAATGCCTTCTACTTTCATTCGTGGGTGTCTGAATGAAAATGAAAGTCTAACAACAGCATTCTTGAAATAAATCACAATGTTACTCAATGTTGGTCGGGGTGTTAACCAAAAAAATCATATTTCATAATAATTTTAGACAGTTTTATGTTAAGCTCCTTTACAGAAATACCTATATTCACCGCCTCAGGTGACTGATATAAGTTCTCAAATGGAACTGTTCATTCATTTTAAAATATCCCTTTTGCATAATATTAATGGACAAACAATGCATGTATGTCAATGCAACCATTTATTGAAAATGAAAATAATAAGATTATTGGTTACCCAAAAGAGTCAGCCTTGGTTTAATATCAACTTGTATTTGCCATTATACGGAACACCATTACTCATTTTCAAATATAGATGTCAATATGTGCCTCATAAACTAGATTAGGATACTAAAGTATATTTTTTTTATTTACCCAACAGCAACTCCTTGGTTTTGTATTTTTCGAAGGCTATTTTGTCTCTTCCTTTCCAATTAAAAAGTTTGGCCACATCGTCAGCAATGAGGTATCGGAGCATTCGTCTGGTCAGGCCCTCTGACCCAGACCCTCCAAGACATGCCAATCTCCTTACCTGGAACAGATATGATTTATATTTACTACAGTGACAGGAAGATTTTTCTACAAATATTCAATTGAATATGATTTCTAAGAACAGTTCTACTGAAATCTTCATCTTTTCAACCTCAAAATGCACTAAATTAGTGCATTAGTGCAGTAAATTACCCTTATTTTTTAAATATAAAAAAAGTTTTTCCATCTCATCGAATTGTCAATATAAATATTATTCTGCTTGAAATAGTATTGCTACAAATATTGTTGTGTTCTTACCATATATTCCCAAACCATTTTATCAGCTAGTTTCTTCTCAAACTCTTGAAAACTGGAAAGAGTTTGAAATGGAAAAGTTTCAGACATGATACACTCTGGTGGATTCAAGTGTTCCGAGCCTGCCAAACTCGTTCGTCTGTTTATATCAGCCAGAATGATTGAGAGTTGGTCTACACTTGCCGATATCTTTGACAGAGCATTTAAAACAACACTCTCAAATTCTGAAAATATTAAAAAAAATATATAAAATATATATTTGTAATCAAATTAAAAAAAAAAGACTAAGTTATTTTGAGATGCTATAGGTTATTGAGTTTTTTTTTATTGCTTTGAGGTGTCAACAGACACATTATGGAGTCTTGGTTTTTAATATGTACTTGCTATCAATATATTATGAAGGAACACATTCAATTTACCTGCGTTTCGTGAAAGGGAGACATGTCTACCACCATCATTTGCAATGGTAGATGAAAATGAAGAGGATGTCGGAGACTTTCCTCCATATCCACTTCTACTAGTAGAAGCTCCTTCAGTTGCCAGCGAAAGCGTAGAGTATGAGGATACTGTTGGAGACTTTCCTCCATCTGCACTTCTACTAGTAGAAGCTCCTTCATTTGCCAGGGAAAGCGTAGAGTATGAGAATACTGATGCAGCACATAAGTCATCCTCACGACGTGGTTTTTTAGCAGGAACAGGTTCAGAATCAGTGCTGGAGTTCGAATCATTCAAAAGTCCTTTTTGAGTCAAAGTTCTGACTGATTCTGCAGATTCATAATTATCTGCTATGATTTTATTTAAATTTTTCTCTGCTAACTCATAAGTTGCTGGAAACAGATCAGATGTGAACAGAATTTTACCAGTTTCAGGAAAACCTTACCACATGTGAAGCGCGTGTTAACCTTATAAGTGGGCCAACTTTTTTTAAAGGGGGTGAGATCTTCCACAAATTTTCTGAAGGGTACTTTATTAGTACGTATTGGCCAATAACATTTTTTCCCATTTTTCAGCAGCCAAATTAATGGCACAATAGATATTTCCCCTGTGGATTCCATTTCGGAATTCAGGAACTCCACTACCGCATACATTGCTTCACTGATGGAAATCACAGAATTTATAGTGGTTAAGAGGAAAAGCGGCAAAACCTTCTTTGAAAGGCATAATCATACATTTGTGTGAAATGTCACCCAAACTGAATGTTTTTGCTCGAGATTCATCAATTTTCTTAATATAAAATATGCCCAATTTGGAAGATTGCAATGGTTCACTATATAAATCATCATAATATGTGAAAGGCTCACCACCAAGTACAAACGCGTCTTCAATGTATCTTATGAATTTGATAATATACATTTTTTTAGAATTCAACATAACACAATTGTCAGGCTTGTGAATAGATAAACATGTCTCATTAAATTGCAACTTTTCACAATTGTAAGAAATTAATTTACCCTGTGCATTATACAACTTCTTACATAGGTTTTTTGGTTCATGTTTAGAAATTTTTTTAAGATTGACATGTTCTGCTGAGACATATTCATGCTCATGGATTCTCCTATGCAGCTGCTGCAATGGATTATTTGAAGAGTGTAATTTCCTTTTCAAAAATGTCATGTAATTTTCAAAAGGAAAACAAGAATATTGATTGATTGTACCGTACAACTTTATATCATCAACCAAGTGCACCAAATTATGGATATTGAATACAACAAAATCTCTACCAAACACTTCAGCAGATTTTACAACAAATTTTTTTAAGCTTTCATCAGCAACAGATATATATTTTGAGATCAAGTTCTCATCTGTCAATATGAAAATAGCGCAATGTAATAATAAAACTAATTTGAATTGGATAGTATTCACAGCATTATAGAAAATGACTGGAAAAGTGTATAAAATGAAAAGTTTGAATTCTGTTGCTTTCCACCTTCGTATTTCTTTGAAGGTTCTGCATTTTCTAGGGAAATCTGATGTAATATACTCATGGAGAATGATAGTTTTATCATCAATTTCTTTCATTATTTTCTGGGATAACTTCACTGGAGAAGTGGCAAAAAAATAGTTCACTAATAGTCGCTTCACTACACCCAGGAATAGTAGATGCATGGGATCTATAGGAAACTGTGTTACCATTTTAATGTTTGCTCTAAGAAGAGGACTTTTTCCTTTGATATATGTAGGAAGTGGTTCAGTTATGAAGTCTTGGTCCAACTTAGAATTAAACAATTTGAGATTGTTTTGAGCATATATAATTCTGTGATTTTCATATTCACCAGCAATGTGGCATTTCTCACACCCTAATTTTGACGTATGACCTACAGTTTGGCGCAAGTAGCTCCTAGCAGGAGCATCACAAATGAAGAAATGTATATCGAATGTGTATACTTTTTCATTGTAATTTATTCCACGTTCTTTCAACGAAATAATTTCATCTATGAAATTTTGTAAATAAATTTCTAAAGGATCTGGTTTGCCAGTACCGCAAAATAAAGCAATGGTGAATGGAGAATTATCTTTCAAATCCTGACACATGCCCAAAATAGGATAGAACTCTGTAGAACTGCTTTTGAAGAGAGGCAAACCATCAATATTGATTTGTAATGAAATTTTCTTCACATTTTCTTTTATACCATATTGACATTTTTTCAAAATTGTATTTTCAATTCCGAAATAGTGCATGTTCCCATTATTCAGTTTTACAATTTCTGTGTGTCTCGGGGTCCCCATGAGTGTTCGAAAATCTTTAGGTATAAAAGGTAAAACTGGTTTTAGTATATGTAATAATGCAGTTGTAGAATTACGGGTTACATTATATGTATTGACCCATTCCCTCAGTTTATTCTTCAAATCGATAGCAATATCTACAGATTCTTCTAGTTCAATATCACTATCAGAATCAAAATCAGTTTGGTCTGTACCGATCTCCAGAAAATCAGTATTGCTACTAACATTATCAACCTCTCTATTATTATGTGAATCCAATTCGGAACTGATTAACGGGATTTTTAAATCCATATCATTATTGACAGCTAATATTGAACTAGAAGATTCCCCTACTCCATTGTTTATTTGATTTTGTAAAAGTTTGGTTTGGCGTTTTATTCTACGCTGCAACTGCCTTTTTCCCACTAATTTATTTTTGAACATTTCACCTTATGAATGAGTACCTACGAAGTTACCGCTTTCCGTTTAACCACTTAAAATTTATGACAAAAAGAGTTCGCCAATGTTTCGTATATCCTAAAAAAGATGATATTGTCAGTAATGCTGGATTTCCATACATCCGTCATCCGATGATACGATCGTCCGATCATCGTTGTGATTGGTTGAAATATTCAATTTTGAAAATTTCTGCCAATCGCAACGACGATCGGACGATCGTATCATCGCATGACGGTTGCAAGGAAATCCAGCATTATCTACTCATTTTCACAAGAACAAATAACTAAAATCATCGAATATACAATGCAATCAACATTTTGTGCATTATTTAATGATCAAAATGGATAGAAGAAATTTCTTAAATAATTAACAAACAGGAAGATCGAAAAAAATAATTATTGAAGATTATTTGCATATCATTAGTTGTTGAATGATTGTTTGGGCTATTGTCACGATTTATTATATTGATGCTGATCTACACTGTGTTCCTAAAGTATGGAATTTTAGCTAAACTGGTCATTTTAAGAAATAATCCTGAAACATGTCGATTTTTGATGTTAATTTACCGTATTTCAAAAAAATAATAACGTCACCGTCATTTTTTTAATGGAACACCCCCATTTTGTCTCAATTTTCGGATTACTCTAACTGAGCTGATTCCAATTGGTACAGGGTGGACAAAAATACAATAGTTTTTGTTTGTAAACAGCTCATTTGGTAATCCTGTTGAATTAGAAGGTCGATTTGCGCATGCGCGAACCGGATTTTGTTGCCAGATTGTGCAAATCAATTCCTTCAGAGTGAATTGTAATGTCATAGAAAAGGAATAAGAATTATCAACTTATACTGCGTTCAGGAATTGGAAGGGTAATTTTTATTGGCCTCTCAATGGCAGGAATCACCACTAGAAAATATCTTCCGCATTTTTCGATGAAATTTGTTTTAATTCCATTAGAAACTAAATTATGTGTTAATAAATATTGGCTAAGTTGAATTAATCAACTACTGATCAGAAGGAGCGTAAATTTTGAAATTAGTGATTTGAAATTTTTTCGCACCTTAGTGGCATGAAATAAAATGCGAGGGTAAAAATCCAATTCAATTTCACTTAATTGTTTCTTAATCTCGTCTATCGTCACGTTATAAAGATATTAGAAAATTCTAATTTGATAAATAATTAAATTCTAATTTAATAAATTAGAATTTAATTCTAATTCCATGAATAAGAATTGTTTTTGGATTTAACACTATATTGAAAGAAAATATATGATTTTTAATAATTTATTCAGGGTTGCTTAGTTCGAAGTGCTAATGAAGTAAAGAACTAAGCATAGAAAACCATCACTCATCAAGCACCTAATTAAAAAAAATACATCATATTTGTTTGAAAAAAAGTTCCAGCATGCTATAACATTGGAATTACAATAGAGCATTTATAAAAAAGTTTAAATTACTGCCAGAATTGGTCGCGGAAAATTACCGTACTGTCAGATGAATGCGGTTCTATGACCTTTTCTTCAAATACCGGAATAATCGCCCGATCTGGCAACGTTGCTGCGAATTTGACGGACCCCCCACCACTACCCAAATTCTACTTGATTAAACAACGTCAGGATTACCAAGTATTATTGATAATATTGTTAATTTACCTAATAAAGAATGTTACGCGTTACTTTATGAGCACACACAAAACTATTGTATTTTCGTCCATCCTGTACCAATTGGAATCAACATGTGATACATTTTTTGAATCAGCTCAGCTAGAGTAATCCGAAAATTGAAACAAAATGCGAGTGTTCCATTTCAAAAAAATGACGGTGACGTCATTACTCGAACGTAATTCCCCTGTATATTAGATTATTATTTTAAAATACGGTAAATTAATATAAAAAATCGACGTGTTTCAGGATTATTACTTAAAATGACCCGTTTAGCTGAAAATGAATTTGTTCCATACGGACACAGGACACAGTATATATCGGTATACATCTTCTACCAATTTCAAGGAATTTCTTCGAATAAAGCAGAAGAGAATTATTCGAAAATAATTCAATTTTCATGAAAATATCAAGATTATTATCGATATCCAAAATGCAGATGCAAATATTAACCAATATTTTATAATTGGCAATCAATAAAATACAACTTGAGGAAAAAAGCGAATTGAAACAGAATACTCACCTAAAATAAAACCGACGCTTGGCAAAATCAAATTGGTGGAAAATGGAGGTAGAACGGGCACACCCAGAAGTATAGTGATTCAACTGAAATTTCCAAGCATTTGCATCATAGGTGTTTGAATGATTATTATAGTACTCACCAACTCAAATGTAATTAACAACACTATTATAATAATTTATACAATATTCCAATATAAGCGAAACTCTGGAACTCAACACACTGAACCATCAACGAAACTAACGAGAGTATAGACCTGTTGCTTGCGAATGGCGGTTGCATTTGCGACCACTCAAGCACTCAGCAGTAGGCGCAGAAGCACACGCAAGACGCAATGTCATAAGTCAATCAGAGAGAAGCAGTTCCCGCGCATTCCCGAATGATGCGCCCGTCACAGACGAGTTGCGCTGTTGCGCATGCCGCGAAGAGTGTCGAAAGCTGATTTTGTTGCCAGATTGTGCAAATCCGTTCTTTGAAGGTGGATTGTAGTGTAGAAAAGGAATATAAATTATTATTGCGTTGAGGAATTGGAAGATAAATTTTTTTGGTGATTCATTGGAAGGTAGCGCCACCTGAAAATATCTTCCTCATTTTCCGATGAAATTTGACAAATTTGTGCTAATTCACGAACTCCATTTGAAAATAAATTATGAGTGTCAATATTTATTGGCCCAGTTGTTAACACATGTCAGCTTTCCTTTTGTGTAAATCAATCTATTGAAATTTTTTTCACCCCTTTGAATTTTACCTCATTAGCGCGTGAAATGAAATGTAAAGGAAAAATATATTCAATTCGATTGCACCTTATATTGTTTTTCATCTCAAGTATTGTCACGTAATAACAGAGTTGTCTCTGCGTAAAAATTACTATTGATACCATTTTCTGCCAAAAATTCGAAAATTACAGACATTTGGGCAAATTAATATGCTCTCAGTTCAGCTCAACAAAAGCGCCAAAAATATCCTAATATGTAAAATAAAGAATAATTTGGTGACAAACTGTTGGCTGTTGATGAGTAGAATTTTCAACCTTTAATGCTGGATTTCCATGCATCCGTCATCGGATGATACGACCTTCCGATCGTCGTTGTGATTGGCAGAAATATTCAATTGAAAATTTCTGCCAATCACAACGACGATCGGACGATCGTATCATCGGATGCATGGAAATTCAGCTTAATGCCCTATTAAACTTAACGATAGACAGGAGAGGCAGAAAAACTGTCATCTTATCAAAATCGTGTCCAGAGTAGTCGATGCTTCTCAAACTTTTTGGAATTGTGACCCATTTTTGAAGTAAAATGAATATCAACAGAAGAATAAAATGTTCACAACTGCTGGTGGAGCCTGGCGAGGCACTCGGAACGTGTTTTTCGGCACGGGTAGACTTCCATCAAATCAATCAGAAATTTTGGAATTGTTCTTAGATAACGTTTAGTTGTGAACGTATTCGTATTGTTGACTGGATACATATTTTCAACAATTCAAATAGACTAGAAAGTTGAAGAATGGACATTAAAAAAACGTTCAGAGCACACGTTAAAATTCGATTTCAAAATAAGGTATTTTCAGATGAACTATTCTTCGGGAAGTAAGAAAAGTAGGTTAAACATACGTAAATCATTAACGTATTCATATTGTTTACTAGATACGTATTTTAAACGATTCAAATTGATGAAAAATAGTGGAATTGTTATTAGATAACGTTTAAATAACATTTTCCATAAACGTATTCGTATTGTTAACAGGATACGTATTTTCAACGATTTAAATAGACTAGTAGTTGAAAAATTGACGTTAAAAAAACGTTCAGAACACACGTTAGCCGTCTTTTTCATAATAACGTTTTTTCAGATGAAATATTCTTATGGAAGTAAGAAAAGTACGTTGAACATACGTAAATCATTAACGTTTCCATATTGTTGAATTGATACGTATCTTAAACGATAAAAATTGATGAAAAATAGTGGAATTGTTATAAGATAACGTTTAGATAACGTTTTCCATAAACGTATTCGTATTGTTAACAGGTTACGTATTTTCAACAATTTAAATAGACTAGTAGTTGAAAAATGGACTTTAAAAAAACGTTCAGAACACACGTTAGCATTCTTTTTCATAATAACGTTTTTTCAGATGAACAATTCTTCTGGAAGTATGAAAAGTACGTTGAACATACGTAAATCATTAACGTATCCATATTGTTGACTGGATACGTATTTTAAACGATAAAAATTAATGAGAAATTGTGGATTTGTCATCAGATAACGTTTAAATAACATTTGCCATAAACGTATTCGTATTGTTGACTGGAGACGTATTTGAAACGTTTCTAATGAACTAGAAGTTGTGGAATCGTTACATAAGAACGTTAAAATAACATATTTCATAAACGTTATAATAATTTCGGGAGGAAACGTATAAGCACTCAATTTTATAACCGATTATTGTAAAATTACGTTTAATATATGTTATTGAAACGTATTTAATTAACGTTATAAATCATAACTGAAATGACAACGTTGAAAAATCAACTGATAACGTATTTTTCTACCAATCAACGTTAAAAAAACATTTATTCAACGTGTGTGTGCCCACTGGGATAGAACTGGCAGGATCGCCATGTGACGTACCCAGCTAGGGTAGGTTCGGCCAATCGTTATGCAGTTAAGGATGGTGAAGAATAATACCAGGCAAACTCATCAGAGGGGTTTATTTCTTAACCATACTGGCACAGATGATAATTCACATTCAATGTAACTGTTTACTACCGACAATAACTGTTGACTAACAGACTAACAAACATTCAATACGTACACGCTTCTGAATGAATCACTTCTATGAATCTCCCTAGCCAATTGATATATATATATTTTATAAATGTTTACTTGTTTTAATAACATTATATTTGATAAACATAACTGGCAATGATGAGACCCAGAGCTCTGGCTTTACGTGCAGCTGTAGGTCTAAAGGGAGGTCGCACTAATCTTATTATATCACGTACGAAATATACAGGGTGTTCCACATACTACATTATATTAATTATGAAGATAGGTTTAACGTCTGTAAATAATAATTAAGGAAAGATATAACGGCATGCAGACAATTGAATATTTTTGAACTTTTTCCGGAATTTCAAAAATATTCAATTGTCTGCATGCCGCTATATCTTTCCTTGATTATATTAATTCACTTCACATTATAATCACATTAGAACAATAATTCACTGAATGTATTCAGAACTTCACATAATGTTAACAGTTTGTTCAGAGACTCTGGTTTGTTATTGTTTTATAGTTGGCCCCCAGATAACAAATCTTTCGGTCTTCGCTCTACGCATGCGTGGTAAAATTTGGCGGCAAAGTTGATTTATGATGGAAACGGCAGAATTCATAGATATTCAAACCACGGTACACAAGTGTATCGTGATTTATACCACGGATACTCAAAGTGTGTGAGTATCCGTGGATTCATACTATATATTCGTAACAAATCCTCAACCTCAATGGAAATATCAGCAAGCTGACAACATCTTCTTGAAATTTCTGTGCCAACATTCACAGGATCGATACAAAATAGATTAGGTTAGGTTGTTTAATAATAAATTCTGATGATCTGAATGAAAAGTCTTTCTTCATGATATTGTTTGGGAATTTCGACGAAAATATGAACAAGTTATCAGTGTTAACAAACTAAACTAACAGAAAAATCGAAGAAGGAACCTATGTAGGTGTGAGAAATCTGGCTTTTTATTTGCAGATATAATCCGATGAAACTAACTGTTTTTGTTGAAATTATCGTGTTGGCAACATTTTCATTCCAATTAGGTTAGTACTTGAGTATTCCGTAAATGTATAAACTCAATTTCTATCGAGAAATATGAACTTTGCATAAATTCTAGAAGGCGTATTCAGCCCAATTTGGCTATATCTTTTTAAAAGAGCCGAATTCGGAAAAATGGAAAATGAAAAAAGGTTTCTTTTGACCTCAAGAATCTTCAGTTAAAATATATGTACAAGTCAAAGACTCACCCTGTATATATATTTTTTTTCAGTGCGGTGCGAGGTGAAAAATGCGCTTAGATAGTGCGAAATTTTTTTTAATATTTCAATATATTTGATGAACTTGAAAACATAACGATTAATACTAATTATGATTATCTACACAACTAATTATGATTATCTACACAAAAATTATCTACGGTGTTCACTGAAACAATCTACAACACTGTCCAAGTCCACATGAACATCTTTTTCAATGAACAATAAAGCCAAATCTGAATGTCTGTCTTGATTCATAGTCGTTCTCATCCAATTAAAAATTCTCCTCATGGCAGAAAAGGACCTCTCGCATGTTGCACTTGAAATAGGCAAAATAGTTGCTGCTCTAAAAAGTTGGTAACTGTTTGGATATGTGTTGTCTGATTCTGTTGATTGGTTTTGGACAGAATCATGATTGACAGTTTCCTTGCACTGGAGAATACAATTTCTTAGAACGGTCATTTCTGCCCTCAAGGCAGAATTGCTAATATTCAAAATTCCACGGTATTGCTCAATGAATTCTGCTGAACCTTCAAAATCTAATTAAAAAAAATGATCCACTGAATTGGCAAACACCATACTTTCTGATGAGAACCTTTTGTTCATGAACCCTTTCACAGTATCAATAATTCTGTAGAAAATGTTTGCCCTCCAATACTCAATTACCTCTAGAGCATGTGGCGTCTATCAAACCTAGTCCTAGAGTTGTTTCGGTAACGAAATCAGTGAGCTTACTACTGACTTGCTTTCTTCGTTTTGATGAGGGAATTTCCATTGATATGTGATATTTTTTCAGCAAAGTCCGAAACTTTTTGATGAAGGTCAGTACAGTATTTTTCGTTTCTCATTGCCCCCCCCCCAAAATACTCCAGTAAATAGCTCTTCTTGAGCAATTGACATTTTACTATTTTTTCAAATTTTATTTCACTTAACATTTTAACAGAAAGTGGTAAATGATTATATAAGATTATGGCCTGATAAATAGGCCAACACTCAAATTTTGTTGTTACATGTGTAGGAACGCACAGAGTAGCAACATTCCTTGTAAAATATTATTATTAAACACCAAACGTTCTGAACTAGAGTTGCGGATTCGGAAGTATATACAATCCGTTTTCCTGATATTTAATATTTATTCAACTTACACCATTCGACAAATTTAGAAATGAGCTCACCACAAACTGCAGTCAGTTCCCCAGGAGTCTGGGCTGAGACCGCCATGGATGTATCATCAGCAAATATAATCAATATGATCGGGTAGATCGTTAATGAACAGAAGAAATATGAGCGGTCCCAGGACAGAGCCCTGCGGAACCCCTAACTCCATCCTGCATGTTTCATTTTGCCTTACGGTATTCCTTTATTTTATGTTTTTGTGTTTCAAATCATCATTATTCTCCATCAATGCCGATAAATATTTTTTCTTCATTTTCTGCATTCGCACAGTCCGTATACTGCATAAAAATATTCAGTTCAATAATGAAATCAATTTCTTAAAATTTCAAATGTATTTGGCTTTGTGACAACTGTTTTTGATGTTGTATAGCCATAATTTGAATAATTGGTTTGATTCAAAAAACTTGAAAAAATTAAGACTTATTCGAGTAATTAGAACTCTGTATTCATTATAAATACTTTGGATTTTTGATAACGATTGTGACGCATTGTGAATGAAACTGCACTACTGATAAAATGAATTCAATAATGAACTCATGATTTATTTTTATTAACAAAGTAGGCACATCAGGCATCGCCATTCACACACAAAACATTATTTGCCATTACATTGGGGATATATGCATAGAAACTATGGTTTAACGACCCCAACTAAAAATCGTGAACAAAAAGTTTAGATCAAATTGGGCACTCTAGATGGCAGATCGGGTCCTAGTTCCGAAATTATCCGCAATATTTCGCGGTCGTGTCGCTATTGCGGCAATGGAAAACAGCGCGACCCCTTCCGGGAGAAATGAAAAGTAGGATCCCATCACAGAGTTTCGATCGACAAGAAAAGCCATTTTTCTTCGAACCTAATCATACAAACCAGGTTAACAAAAAGATAACCAGTGAATATTTCCCGAAGTGTATTTCAAACTATGACGTAATAGCACAGTATAGACACCAACCAGTAGTCGCACTCTCGCTAAAATGAACTGAAATTTTTACTCCATCGGGATTTCGCGCATACCTCGGCGCGCATCAGGATCCGCCTTCAGTTGAGCGGGAATTTGAAAGTACGAGTTCCTTATCGCAGAGTTCTTTATTCATTTCTCATAATGTCTAATCATTTTTAGTTTGGAAGATTGGAGTCGGAAATAATTTTTTCACAATGATTTTTAAAATTCATTTACCAATTCATTAGAGTCTACTTAGATATAAGGACACCTTTCATAATATTTTCAGGGAAATTATAGCACATTCTTTATAAAAAAATTATAAGGCTAGTGTCTATAATGTGGTTGTTACGAATATTTTGTTTCAACCAAAATGTGTTGAAGAATGAATTCTTGGCAAAACTTTTTTCAGACATTGCAATATACAAAATATGATATTATCTTGAATATGGTTGAAATATTCGAAACCTGCTTTTTGTTTAATATATTATTAGTCAAAACGCCCATATTTCTGATCACATAATTTGATTAAATCAATATGGGACAGCACAACAAGTTCACCTTCAAAATAATAGAGGTGGCTGAACGCACTAGTCTACGAAAGATTACCAAACGGAGACATCTGAACAATCCACCGCATAACCCCGCCAATGAATAATAGATAATCTAAATTTATGGAATAAAGTTTCTCCGTAAATTTAAGATTTCGAAAGCCTTGAGAATGGAACAGTGCTGTTTCGAAACGTTGGCTTGAAGAAATTTGTTAACTAGAATTACTCGTATACGTATACCTATAGTCCGATTCCTGATATTTTGTTTTTATTATTATCAATATAATGGACGAACAAAATTTTAATGATTATCTACTGTGATAAAAGTTATTCTCTCTCTCTCTCACATTAAAGTGAGAATAGAAGAATACTTAATTTTTGGCAAAGCTTTCAATGAATTACTCACTAGGAATACTGATTCATATCTTGCTATTTAGGAAAAAGGATTGTTAAAAGAGCATCGGTAAGAATAAAGCATATATTAATGATCATGTATAAAATAAATAATTTTAAATTGAAAGATACATAAGAGAAATAAAGAAAAAAATATTTATTTGAGAAATGCACAATATAAATCTGGTTTAACCACACTTAACAAAAATCATCAAAATTACGAATTGAAAATTCACTAATCATATGTACATATTCACAAGTGCAATAGATGTATCATTTTCTTTTGCTTTCTATGGGTTTTTTGAGTGGAAAAATTTTTATTGACAAATTTAAGACAATAATAAATTCTTAGTCTAACAAATAGACTTAGCAGGTAATTGAATGGAAATTCAGTGCATGGATGTTGGAATAAAGAAATCTGCTTCTCCATCTCTTCCTTTCATTTCATTCCCATTTTGTTCTGGATAGATATTTTGGAGAACGAACTGATAAAAATATTATCCAGACTATTGACAAATTCGTAGAAACTGTGCGGAGGCATTTTCAAATTTTCAAACAATTCACCCACTTTAAAATTTCGCAAATGACAATAAATTGTTTCATTAGTCAAGTTGGTTTGACTTCTTGCATATTCCTCGCATTGGTGGCATTTATGACGTTCTAAACATTTTTTTATTAAATAACCACCAACGTAAGGGAGGACATTTTTTTCCGGCAAGTCTATATCATTATAACCTTTTGGATCAACACTTAGAACTTCAGAAAATATATTCTTCTCAGGAATAGATGAAACATTTTCTGAAGTTTCTTGTGTTTCCAAATCATTAAAATCAATGAGCACTTCTGACAAATCTTTGATACAATTGCCTCCTTCCACGTGCTTGAAAAATTGGAGGCAAATTTTTTTTTTGAAAAACCTTTGGAATTGGATAGGAGTCGGGTTTGTTGAATTTCCTCCCTGACTCCTAATATTTCCAAAAAAATTCTCCAGAGCATCTTGGTTTATAAACCTAGCACATATAAATTTGACTCTGGGATTCAAATCTTCCCAGAGCAACAAGAATGCTCTGATATTTGTCTCCAACCTTTTATAAATCTTATATATCTATTGGTAATATCAGTTTCTCCATTGAAAACTTTAAGGTTTTCAAAAATGCTCAAAGATTTCAAGAGATGATTTCTCTGTTCTGCACTACCCTGATAAGGCCTATTCAAAATTTTTCTGGATTTGAAATGGGAGGAATTCAGTATGTCAAACAATTTATCCATATCCCAACAAATTCTGATGTGTAGATGGCATCTGCTGGCAGAGAATGAAAAGAAACTAAAGTTTCTATGCCACATGCAACGAAATTGCTCAATATCTGAGCAGCAAGAGAGACGTTCATTTTTTGAAACTGATTTGGGTTGATATGGATATCTGTTATTCGATGAGCAAGACGATTAATGCTACCTAAATCATATTTATACAACTCTTCTATATATACTTTCCGGATTACTTTTTCCCCCCATTTGAAATCATATTTGAATAAATTATTTCTGGTACTCTTTAATAAATGTGAAGTATCAAACATATAAAAAATTTTTTTTTCATCAATATGAAAATAGGGTTCATCCACAGTCACACCAGTTTCTTTACAGAATTTGTAAAAATTTGAGCCCTGATCACTAACTAGTGCTAGAACATTCAACCCTATATGCCTCAATTTTCTTACAGATGTGGTTATTATTTCATGCAAATATTCTACATTACAAGAATTATGAACAAAGAAATATGCAACAGGCGGCTTCCAATTACATTGGGTTCCCCTTGCCATTACTACTAATGCGCTATTTGCAGGTTCATAAGACCTACAACCATTGCACTGATGAAATCCAATTATTTGGTCTAGTGATCTATTATAAAAGAGATGTGTTTTAATAGACATCTCGTCCATACATATAATGCAATCCTTAGCAGCACTGTTCATATTCTTCGTTTTCAAGGATATAAGATGAAATATATATTCATTCAAACCAACTGAGAAATCCCAATTTGTTGTTATTCTACAAAGAGTTGCCTTATGTGGCAAAATGAAAGTTTTTTCTAGGAACTTGTAAACTTTTGGTCCCAAAAAGTATATTGTAAGGGCGAATTGTTTGTAACTTGATGAATACCTGTGGCCACGGGGTTTCCTTCGTTGCAATTTCAATTGAGAGATCATGAAATATGCCATGCTCGAATTGAAATTTTCTCTACAGAATCGGAAAAAATCTTCATCCCCAATTTTCTCCTCCTCTGGAATAGATAAAATTCTCTTCCTCAAATTTTTCACCTCATATTGTAGCTTCTTTTTTCTTGGAGTTCCGGCAGATATGCGTGGTGATGTTTGAGTTGCCTCTGGTTTCTTTTCTAAGAATAAAGACAAACACAATAAGATTTAACTGATGAAATAAAATGGTAATATTTGACTCCTTACCTGGTGTAGCACATATGTTGCTATTGATAGGATCCTCACAACATTCATCTTCAGCCACCTTGTTCCCAATATTCATTGACGATGATGAAGCCGAAGAGGAAGCATTAACATTTATTCCTAATTGCATAAATATTATGAATTATAAGAAATTAGATCTGCAATTTATTCAATAAATACCTTTTTCACCAATGCCCTCTTTGAATAAATTTGGAAAAGCATCTTTTTTTCAGCCTAGATCCAGAAATCATTTCATTGGAGAAATGCTCACCGCATACTCTATGTTTATGAAGATCTTCAGGCTTTTTCGTAATCCATTCAGTCCTTCCTATTCTTCCCAGCCAAATAATTTGCCTACAAAGAAATAGTTCAATATTTGGCCTGGTAAAATAATAAACACAAATCTACAATACCATTAACACATTAGTAGAATGTCCATAGTTTAGTAGGGTGTCACCATTGACTTACTATTACAACCATTGATCTAATAATGGTATAACATCCATGATTTCAACTAGTAATTATATATCTATGAGTACCTCTAAAAAAATGATGTAATAAAGTAAACACGAGTTTATACAGTAATATCACTCACCTGGAATTATCAGCTGGTATCGAGAAAAAACTAAGTTTAGGGTTTTTTGAGCTATTATTTCTACAATCTGTCGAACTCCACAAGAAAACCGAAGTTAACTATGACGTCATAGTATAGTTAACCCGGTTTGCGTGGTTAAGTTCGAAGAAAAATGGCTAAAGTCTTGAACAAAATCTAACCAGTGCCAACACCAGGTATTCTATGCATCTGTCATTGAGGGTTATATTAGAATATAGATACTGAGCACTGGCATTGTCATAAAGTGAGTATAAAATGTCAGGGGTGGCAACTGGCAACAGTAGTGTATTAACATATTTCTAACAATCTTTTTCATTTTTGAAAACAAAATTTCATTATCAGATCCTTTGTAAAATTTTAAATTTCTCCAATATCTCTTGCTTCTCGTTTGAGTTTTCTGGATATTCCGAAGAAGTTTCTCAGCTTAAAAAAAAACAGGAAAAAATAATTATTTAGGCATAATTTTTTAAATCTGTTAAATTCGACACTGTTTGAATCCTGTGTTAAATAAACCAAGAAATATGAATTGTTGAAGAAATCACTATAAAATGTTATAGAAGATAAGAAATTGTTGTAACGAGTTCTATTCAAAATGAGAATTCATGTCATGTAATAAAACGAAAATTCATATGTAAATTCAATACTTTAAAGGTCGGTTTCACAAAGCGTAATCACCGGTGATCGGAGGTTGATCTAGAATCAACTCGTTTGGACAGTTGAAAAATCAGAGAATCAAGCCGTTGATTACGCTTTGTGAAACACACCGTAAATGCTCAGATAATTGACTATGTATAGCAAAAGAAATTATGAGAAAAATCAGTATGAGCTCATACTGTTATTGAAAAAAATGTTGTTATTAATGTTAATTTCTTGTTGAAAATCTAATTGACCTAAAAAAATCATTTCATAATACTTTGGTAATAACATTGCTATATGCTCTCTTGATCTTATGGTCATCATATCTCACAACCTTATCAAATTAATGTATCAATTAGGAAAATCTGTTCCAGAAAAGATTAGGAAAGCATAATTTTTTCTTCCACACAAAAATTACAAAACTCATTGGCTGAAGTCAAAGTTCGAGATGTTTTGTAATGAAAAAAAAAATGTAATTTCCATAAATTCTTTGTTGTGGCTACTTTAACCAAAGTAAAAATTAGAATAAATTATATGTGATCATAAAGAATTTTTGAAAGTAACCTATTTTGAAATGTATAAAATCATACGGAATTTTTATAAATACAAGAGACTGTCCATTATCCTCAAAAATTGTAATGTTCTGGACATATACCGAGATGAGTCTAGTGAGACTAGTGAAGACCAGTGGAATGTTATGAATGAGTTACGTTAAGGTCCAAAAAGTTAACTCAGGAGTTAGAAATCAAGGAAGTCGATCGGAGAATCCAATCCATTTCGAAATCAGTGGTTCAGTTCGAAACCAAGAGTCGAATTAAGAATTCTGGAGTTTAAACCTAGGCTAGGGTATGCACACTACAACGAAATAGAGGCAAACCTCAAGAAACACGAATAAACAAGTCTCAGCTTTGTCCGAAATCAAGAGAGTTAGCTGCAGTCAGAAATCTCGATTCAAGTCAACGTGAAAGCCCAGTTATCATTTCCGTCAAGGTTTCTTGGTAATCATGAAAAATCAAGTGGACGTCACAAAAAACAAAGTGACAATCAAGCCAAAATAATTTTTAGACAAGATAACTGAAAAAAGGAGTCAGTACCTAACTTCAGGAGTGAATCCAGGACGGAACCAGAACTACGAAAACCAATTGAAATAACTTCAGTACATCAACCATACATCTGGCGAGAATTCAACATCAAACATAGAACAGCAATTAAATTAGTGCGATTGACATTTTGAACCAGAAACTAAAACGTGTAGGTAGTGACAGTCGCTTAGGTCAATTTTGTTCGAGTTCATTTGATGTAAAATTGTATTTTGTATTTTAAAAGTTCAAATTTCTCCAGTTTCTTCAACTTTTCCTATTTCAAAAATTATGTCCCCAGATGTTCGCAACTCTATTGAAATACAGTTTCTGGTGAAATTCCATTTATTTTTGCTTCAAGGATACTCATCAAAGTTGTCGAGAACAGATGTTATCAATAGAATAGCCTTATCGTAAAATTAATCCCTCAGTTGAGAAATTTCTTTTCTGGAATTGCCAAAAAATTCAAATTATGACCCATTTCATTCAAATATAACAGATATGCTTCTAGTATCTAGTAGATCTAGGTAAAGTCATGTAAATAATTAACTATACAACTCGTGACATATTATACACACTGGCCCACATAAAACAGTCCACCTGTTTATCGTGGAGTGTATTAAGTGGTCGAATTTGTGATCGAAAGTAACAGTTTCAACATTTTTTCTCTCACATTCTGTTACATTTCTTGCATTTCAAACAAAATGTTGATAAAAACAATGGAAGGAAATATAATTCCTTTTGAAGTGAATTACCAGCAATTTCAAAATCTCAATACTAAAGATTCCACTAAATGCACTTCCAACGAAAACCAAACACCAAAGAGTCTTTCAAGCATGCTCAAAAATTGTATTGCAATATGTTTGAAATTATTTGTCACTCGTTCACTATTGCGTGTTAAGATTATTGAGGTGGTTGCCAATCCGCTCACGAGAATATTCATACATGAATTGATGTCCGTCTTCAAATCAAATTAACCTCGTGTTTCCCAGAAAAACTCATATTGACCGCAACATTTCGACGGACTGTTTCATGGGTACCAACCTCTTGCAACATAGTCACACGGTGTGTGACTTTTTCCGGAATTTCAAAAATATTCAATTGTCTGCATGCCGTTATATCTTTCCTTAATTATTATTTACAGACGTTAAACCTATCTTCATTGATAAGTATATTTTATTTATTACAACAAATCATTGATTCTATGAAATCCTTTATATTATTCGAAATTTCTTCAAGGGCAACAGCCTTTCTGCCTTGAGAAACTGCTAAATTTTCTTTAGCAGTTGCAGCTCTTTCTTTCGCAATTGCTACTCTTTCTAACAATGCAAGTTTTTCATTATAGAAATTTTCCTTTATTTCATTCTTTTTTCCAGGCTGATTTTATAACTCTCGGATGCATGAATGAGTTTATTTTTGTTCATTTTTTTAATGGGACGTCTGGTGGGCAGCTGAGGCTGCACTTCCAGTCGGGTTAGGATGTGACTTCCGGACCAACCGTTGATGGGGGTATCACCTCCAGGCTTTCTGTATAGTGACATTCTCCAGGTAAAGTTGTTAAGTCTTCTTTAGAAGAATCGAATGAGAAGACTGTCAGTGATTCTTTTACACTATCATACCCTTGCATGGAAACCTCCTTGATCGTTTCGAGAACCCCATTCTCATACTGAGAATTAGGTATTTCCTGGTGAGGTCCACCACCTGTTGAACTGTTCCCCTCTGGTATTTCTTGTTCTTGTTTACTTTTGATTTTGCTCTGGACCTTATGTGATGCCACGTCTGAAATTAATGTGGAGTTAATTTTCTCAGTTTAATTGAAGTAAAATATAAACTACCTTCCTCCAGGATTTCCAATCTTTGAATGCTCCTCCTCCACAACTGTTCAGAATATTGGCCATTTCTTGCCACAAACTCTGAGCATTTTTTTGGGTAAACTCATTGGAGAATTTTCCCGACAGCAATTTGGGATGTCTTTTCACAAATTCCAGCATCAATTATCTCTGCTCACTAGATGCATTAGTGGTCCTAGTACTCCTAGTGACGGTTGAATCCATTTTTATTCTTATTTCAACTTATCTGTAAAAAATGAATTTCCTTTTGTATTTCACAATATATTTTAATTGGTAATCTTCTAAAAACCTACTTCACAGTGTTCTCAAAGAACAAATACTCACAATTGTTCAAAAAAACTAGTCTTCAAACGCTTTTTCCACAACTTTCACCAGAATGCACTACACTGACGTTCAAATATTATTAACCTCTTTAAAAAGGGTTTGTTTACCTCATCACCAGCTGATTTGTTCGTTGACCATAGAGTAAAAATTGTATTCTTCAAAAATTGCGCTGTTGCCAAGATCATTTGAACATGCGACTGATAAAGTTCGAACGACTTTGCGAAGGGCTGTCAAGAATAGCATTTTTATCTTAGAATAAAGAATCACAGGAAGGAGCTTAAGATCTGAAAGTGGGGACCGTGATGGTTCCCGCATATGGCCGACTTTTGTTTACGTAAGCAGTGGCGTATAGTACGTAGAAACTGCATTCTAATGGAAAAGGTATATGAGGTTGTGTTGTTAAAGACTTGATTCAGTTCAGAAAAACAGTTTCGTATAAAATAACGCGATTTTAAAGCCATTTATTCTGATCAAACATCAATAATATGAATTAAAATAAAACTTGCGTACAAGTAGAATGAAAGGGCGATCATTAAAACTTGTACTTAATTTTTGAAATGAACAAATGACAGTTCATATCTTGTTATTTTAAGTGGAATTTTCATTTTTGGGCTGCATAAACTCCCCTTAAGGTAGTTTATTCTTATAGAACGTATTGAACAACAGTTCATTACAAAATTAATTTCTAATTTTTTGGCATATACGAGGTCTGGCTATTAAATAACGAGACTGCTTATGAAAAAGAGATTTATTTTAAAAATTATTCTACAATCGAATGCTCCCCTTCAATATACTCCCCTTCCCTCGCCACACACCGTTCCATTCGTTTTTTCCATTGGTCAAAGCAATGCTGGAAGTCTTCTTTTGTAAGAGCATTTAGGAGCTCCGCCGATTTTCGCTTTACCTCTTCCATCGACTCGAACCGGGTTCCTTTTAAGGCAGACTTGATCTTCGGAAATAGGAAAAAGTCACAGGGTGCTAAATCAGGCGAGTACGGCGCGTGTTCGAGCACTGGAGTGCCTCTAGCGGCTAAATAACGCTTCACAGACAGCGCGTTATGGGCAGGTGCGTTGTCCTGGTGCAAGATCCACGATTTGCTTTTCCACAACTCCGGCCGTTTCTTACGAACTCGCTCTCGCAGCGTTGCCAAAACTTTCAAATAGTAAGTTTGGTTTACAGTTTGACCCTCTGGAACCCATTCAGTCATCACGATACCGTTGATGTCGAAAAAAACGATTAGCATGGCTTTAAATTTTTTGGTCATCTTCGGTGCTCTCTCGGCCTTCAGAAAACCTTTTATACCATTCGAAAACACGCGCACGAGATAGAGAATTCTCACCATAGGCCTCTTTCAACAACTTATAGCACTCAGTCGGAGTTTTTTTTAATTTGACGAGAAATTTCACATTGATCCGTTGCTCGTGTTTTTCGTCACACATCGTTATCGGCACGAGAAAAAAACACGTTCGTTTCTAACCTCTACACAAAAAATACTACTACAGCGACGAAAACGTGTTTTCGTACTGGAATAGTAGACACTTCCAGCTATCCAATGCTGCATTCGTTTCCCACCCTACCCCTCTAGGACGCCTTCTGCGCGCGCAGTCTCGTTATTTAATAGCCAGACCTCGTATTTATTAGCATTTAGAAGACTGCTTTGAACTGGAATTGAAAAAAATACAAGGAAAAGCTCAGAAAAGTTTTTATTGAGGAAACAATCATATATAATCATTCACAGTTATCTTCGATGAAATGAACATTTGTCGATCCCTTAAATACCAATGCCTGTAAACAGGTTTTGTATGCGCTCATTACAGTTTTGCAAAAAAGATTCACTTCTACCAGTAGGTACAATATTATAAGAATGATATTCTTTGTTTTCATCAATGGAATCATTAGAATTTAGTTAAAATTCCAAAAAAAAAATATTTGATCAGAAAAAGGAAGGGATAAATAAATTTTGATGGTTATGATTAATTAATGAAATAATAATTAAAAAAATATTAATAATCGAAAAAACGTGACATAAAAAATTATTGACCTCTGAATAGTATTAATTTTGTGTATATATTCCTTATCGTCTCTGCTTGTACAACATTTTTGCAGATATAATTTATTCTTGTTGTAAGATAAGAAATACATACACATTTAATTAACAAAACCTTGTGGTTTTCTAATGCCCACTTGCACCGTCGAATCTAAGCCTGCATTAAGGACGTCTTTAATTTTAAGTAGGGTTTGAGACACAGATTCTCTTGCACCACAGATTAAGTACAGGTTAAGTCTTTCTTATTTTAAGCCGTCATATTTCATGGCTTAAGGTCCTTAAGGAAGACTTAGGCCCGTCTCAAAGATGCATAACCTCAAAAAAGAACTTCTCTGTCAGTTTTCGCCGTATCAAATCAACAATCGACTAGTTATTTGTCAAAGAGTAGAAACTGTATTTGTTTTTGTGATTGTGGTTTTCAATAATGGAAAATATGCATATTATTTTAAATAGATTGAATGAAATCTACGACATATATGAAGACGATTTATATGAGGACGATTTAGATATGTTGGAAATAATTGATTTCGGCTTTCCTAGACAATTACAATTCAATAGAGCTGATCACTATCGTGATATGGACGAATTGGCTTTTTTTAGGAGATTTCGGTTGACGAAACAGACCACTATCTTGGAGATAATCTTCATTTATATCATCTGCAGCAGGAGCTTCAGCCTCATGCATCCCCAATGCAATATTGTGCAACACTGCAACTGCTACTATAATGATTAACCTGGTTTGTAATTTTACCCTCATGCCATATGCTAAAATGGGGAATCTTCTTTTCAACACTCCAAACATTCTCCCACACAGTTCCTTGTCCGAATGTGAGATTCGTTGTATCTTATCTCTCCTTGTGTGACAGGATTTCGGACTGGAGTAAAAAAGTAGGATCTCAGCGCATAACCACTATCACCTAGAACAAAAAAAAATATTAATTGGTTTGGTATATATATATAGATGTTGAGACGCACCCAAAAGTAAGGAATTTGAAAAATTCCCATTTTCAAAATGTGCTCTGATGGAACTATTCATATAAATAGTAGAGTCATGGGTGGAACCAGGCCATCGTGCAACTATATTCTGAATCTTCAAGTTGGCATCGCATATTGCTTGAACATTTATTGAAAATTTGTTCTTTCGGTTCCTAAACAACTCAGCGTCATCTCCACCTATGGAATATCATCGAAATAGTTATTGTATCATACAAGTGATATAGAATTTCATCCGTACCTGGTGAATCCATAATTACATGGGTACAATCTATTGCTCCAATAACTCGTGGAAATCCAGCCACTCTATAAAAGGTATTTTGAGTAGAGCGGATTTCTGCCTCCGTTTGAGGCATTTTTATAAATTGTGGACGCAAGCGAGCTATTGACTCTGAAACTCGGACTACTATCCTCGACACTGTGGATTCGTGCATCCTCATGAAATCAGCCACAGCTAATAAATGTCCAGCTGAGGCGTAGAATCGCAGACATGCAAGGAGTTGGTTTATCGGCGACACACTTTGATTCCTATAAACATAACAATAAAACTCCTTTCTTCGCAATGATATGAAGTTATAAATACTCACATATCACTTGGGAATTCTAAATCACTCTCAATTAAACACAAGAGGTGCAGAGTGGGTGCCCCCTTTATTGCCACATCAAGCTCCAATGCTTTCTCCTTCAAGGCCAGCTGCTTTTTTTGTGACTCTACTTCATTTTGCAACAACTGCTCAGTTAAATCTGCTATGTTTCTTCTCTTATCAAGTAGAGTATTGTACTTCTCAGCAACTAGCGATGAAGTCAAAGCTCTCACTTGAGGTGATGGTCTGCGTCTACTTGCAGCTGGCCCCTTTGCCTGGGAAAGTGACTCAGAAATAGGCTCCTGTAGCATCTTCGGATTATATTTTTTCCATGTGTGGTCCTGATCATAAACATTATTGGTTTTTTAAAACAGTATGAATTTATATTATAAGGTGTTGTTAGTGTTCACAATCAATTAAGTACTTACAAGATTTTTCCCTCTAGGTGTTGCCAAAAGTTCACTTGAAGCACTGGAGGATTCTTCATGCCTAATAACTGTTGCTTCTATAAATACTTCCGGAGTTTTTTCCCTGCTTGTTGAAGGCATAGGCTCACTTTGTTCCTACAATTATATTTTATAAAAGACACTCAAGTGTTTCACTTCAACTTTAAAGAAACTCACCTCAGTGGTGTTTTCAATATGATCATCATCAAAAGGATTGCACATTCCTTCGAGAGTCTTGGCATTCACAATGGAGCTGAGTAAGTGGTCTTCTTGGTCACAGACCTCTGCCACCAGAACTCCACCTCCTGTTAAGATACGTTCTTTCCTCTCATTGGCCCATTTCTTCCTCAAATCTTTTTTTTGATTCGGGTAAAATTTTTTTAATGAATCCATACTTCTCGGAACCATATTAGGAGATTCACTGTTGAACCTCTGAGTCACTTGCTGCCATGACTGCATCTTTTCATCATTTGTTACAGCATCCGTCTTCTTATTTTCAATCACATTTTTAGCCTCATTAATGAGACTAAAAAGTAAGGTTTTTTCTGCTGATGAAAAGTTGGCACTTCTAGCCTTCCTCTTCATATTATTTTCGTCCGCATTCATATTTCCTAAAATATTGAGTTCAAACTAAACTATTTTACAACTAAAACATGGTTCAACTTACCTGGAATCGATAAAACGTCGATATGTTGAATCAAATAATCCTTACTTACACTTCAAATTCAAAACAGTAAACAAGCAGATCTTCTACATAAATAGGTTATAAGTTGAAATACATCAAGACATTAAATCCGGATCACAGAGATTTTGTCTATGAATATCTTCTTCTTCCATAATTTTGCTTGTCTGTCCATGTGCCTCATGACAGAAACCGACAAAATCATCAAACTTTGCGTTGTTGCCAGATTCACCATTGCTTAACACGTTCTTTACTAAGTCGTTGTTGGTGAGACTGCGGTGCAAGCGTAGATGCGCAAAGACGAGGATAAGACCAACTTAAAGTTAAGGCACTTCTTAACAAAGTCTGTCCTAAGCATAAAACGGTGCAAGTGGGCATAAGGGGCTTAAATCATGAGGAGTCATTTTATCAAACATATTTCTACCAATAAAACATTTCAATATTTTCAAACATAACTCCTCTTTCCTGACTCTTCTGTTATGTTCTTGTCGCCCCACCCTCCCTTACTTCAGCACGAATTAGAATTCGAAATTTTTTATAGGCAGCTGTAAACTGCCTACAGGTGGGGTTATTATTGTATCCTACTTGAGATCTGATGGTCCCAAAGAACAGCTCAAGGTGGTCTTGGTTGAGTTTGTACATAGGAATAAATTTCAAATGTCCCTTAACAACATATTCCTCGTACAAACCCACCAACACCTCAAGACCCATAAGAAGTCCCATACATCCTGTTTTCCTTTGAGAATGTAGCACAGGGGTGCCGTCAATGAATTTGGATATTATTAATATTTTTTTCATTTGCAGCCTGCTTAAAACCAAACTCAGAAATTTTACGCGAATTCAAAATATCAAAAGCATTATTCATCAACAAAATAAATTTAGCTGTTGCTCCACACGTCGCAAATTTTGGTAACTATAATTTGTCTCTGCAGAAAAATAATGCTTCCGATACTGAATGGCTTAGCAACTGTGTTTAACTTTCATCTTCTGTTTGAAGAAATTTAAATGTCGTTTTCTGAGTTTGTTCCCAAGATGAAGACCCTCCTTTTCCTGCAAGTCATTTAATTCTTTTAAAAAATCGAAATTGACAGCTTCACCATTTGCATCGATAAAAATTTTTTTTTTCTCCAAAACAATTCCTTACTAATTTTTTTATATGAGCAGGATCTGGTAACAGAAAATAAAATGAATTTTCAAATTTGAAATTGGCTGTTATATGCTGTCCATTGAAATGGCAATTCAGCAAATTACACATGATGAAATTTGCTGCGCAGCCGTCAAAGGTTATATTACTTATTTTAATTCCCACATTTTTCAGCAATATCAGACCTTGTTTCGAAATGGACAATTTTTGTTTGCTGTTGATACCTGAAATAAAAAAAAATAGCCAATTGGTATCTTCCATGGCTCATTTTAGCAAACAACCATGAATACCAAAGCCTCTGATGCAAGTTCCGTGCAATCCCCATGCATCCCAGTTCCAAAGTCAACATAACCAAAATAATTAGAAGCGACACATTCCACATGCTTTCTGATGGCCATTTCATCGAAAACGAAAGAACAAAAGAGTTCTTTTTCAGAGTCTTGAACTTTGGTTCTCAAAAAGTTCAAACCCTGGTTTACAATCAGTAGAAGAATACCATTTGCCTAAGGTTTTCGGATGAGGCAAACAATTATTAAATTTTTGACTGACATAGCTGTGAGCTTTGGGAGAAAAAAAATGTAAGCTAACTGCGAAAGCTCTAACACTATGTTCATAAGTCTTTTTTACCCTCATGATCCTGGTTCTCCTTAAAAGCCTTTCAATAATCAATTTATTGTCCCCAAAATGTTGGAGCATTATATTTTCATGCTCATCCAATTGTTTAAAGATGATAAAGATCTTTAAGCAATGATATAATATAATAATATAATGTAATGGGAAATATTCTCGACATTACCTTATGTAACGCCAATGAGTAGTACAACGTGATTTGTTGGTTAACCTCAATACATTCGAATAAAATATGATATTTCCTGATATTATAAATATATAAGCTTATTGAGAATGTAAAACACTTAAGGCGGGTTTATACAGCATATAAGATAAGAAAATGAATAAGAGCGTTTAAACAGATGACTAGAATAAATAATAAAATAAAGGTGAATACAGACTATTCTGACGTGACGTGATTCCAGGAATCAGGTCACGTCAGAATAGTCTGTATTCACCTTTATTTTATTATTTATTCTAGTCATCTGTTTAAACGCTCTTAATATTCTTATCTTATATGCTGTATAAACCCGCCTTTACTTGTGGATTGTTACTCCAGCATCCGTTTGTTTTTGGGTCTTAGAACAGCCACAAGATGCACAACTAACCATTTTGAATTCACTTCTTTCACAACTTTGACAACAAATGTTAGGTTATCTATCAGGAATGTTCGCAAAGAATAACTGGAATAACGTGGGAATAACTAACTGATGAGTCACACTTGGTTCTCAGAGATGGCCGTTCCCGTTCACAAGGGTTTTCATAGAGAGAACCCGGTATGCTCCTTCCTGGTATTTTATATTCTATGATTTTTATGAAGTATTCGCAACTTCACCCTTCGCAGACCTGCGTATACGCTGAGTTGCGAGTGATGTCAAGAATAGAGCCGCTGAGGCCTGAACACTGTACGTCAACCACACGTACCAGCCAGGCTTGCCCAAGCCGGACTTGCACAGGCAAAATTTCAAGCAGGTCGAAATTTACGCAAGCCAAGCCGTGGGGTTTGCGCGGTATACAGTTTTCCCAACCACAAGCTCCGTGTTCAGTGCCGGTTTGCGCAAGTAAAACTGTGGTGAAGCTTGAGCATGTGGTAGGCCTATAAGAGGTTTTGAATGTTCTGCAATAATCTGTGACGACATGTAGCTGGCTTGTACAGCTGCTTCGCTTTCTTGCGGAATTCTTGAAAACATTGCTTGCTGCTTTTTCAGTCCTATTTTCAGTTCTTTCAACTTTTCTTGTCTCATTATTCCCTCAAATTTGTCATATTTTGATTTATGTTGCTCATAATGACGCCTAATGTTGAATAATTTTGGAACGCTATAGTGCTGTTGCATATCAAGCAAATTATATTATCTTTTCCTTGAGAACAAAAATATTATTCTAGTTCCCATTTTTCCTGGAATGTGCGGTGCTCATCAACGATTTTCCTCTTTTTTGAATTAATGCTACTACTTCCAGGCTGTGATGTCGACATTCTGAATAGTAGCAGTTTCTGAAGAAAATAAATCGCCGTCAAAAAATAGATAGTTCACTATCGGAAAGTGAAAACTAACATTCAAATAATTCGAATAATAACTTACCAAGCAAATAAATATAAAGAATTGTTGGATTCAAATGATTGACGAACTTGGCTAATTGACCATATTCACCGTCGCCATATTGTTGTGCGACAATACCAACTACCCAGTGTTCCCAACGCAGAAATATTGAGTTTATCAAAAGTACTATCAGATTATTAGTATCATATATTAAAGAATTATTATGATTAGTATGGTATGTGGTATGAGAGGTTATATAAAATTGGTGGTAAACTTTGGTTAAGTATTTTGTGATAAAATCCGGGAAATATGGGTAGATATCAGTATAGTGTAGGCCATGATTGTTGTGTCAGTAATTGTTCGGCAAAAAATAGATCTAAAAATAAAAAAACTGACACCAAAATATGTCCATTCAAACTTTCGCGGTCCTAAGAAATTAGTGACTTTCGTTATTCGATGTTGAGGACCCTGGGCAGTTGGTACTGTCGCACAACAATATGGCGACGGTGAATATGGTCAATTGGAACACACTATTTTTTATACTTCGGCGAACTGCAATAAACGTACACTGAATAACAAACCCAACGGTGTACTACGCAGACGCACACAAGGAGGCGCTATATAATCGAGGGAAATAGGGGAATCCCATTTATGAAAAAGCGAGAAATCGGCCACAGGCGGCAATCTTTCGTGTGATGAAGCTAGGTGACACTAGATGGCGTACAATTGTACATAAACATGACCTCGCTCACAGTTTCACAAGTTGGGTGAATACCGTGAATTAATTATGTGATTCCAGAACTGAGAAAAATTCATGATTCTAGGGCCGCAATAATTTACGATGGGGGCCGCGAGTTTGACATGCTTGCCGTAAGGTGTTATGTTTTTACGTGCAGTTCTTTATGAACTAGAACATCATTGAATTCGAGAGCTTGAAAAAGCAACAATAAAAATTGCGAAACGTACGCTCGAAGAGTGAATTGATGGTCTCATTGATATATTCCAATCCCACGACCAGTGTTTATTCTGAAACATCTTCAGATGAACACATAAAAAAATTTTCTTCCCTAATCGTTGGCAACTAAAGCAGGATAAATTGAATTTTTCCAAAAAATTTTTGCTTGCTCCATTATATCCAACAATTTTTTTTTCTCCAGTACTACTTCCACTATATAAACTCTTTTGTCTTCCTCAAACTGTGGGGATGCCACACAGAAAAGTCCCTTATTCTTATCACAAAGCAACATTTGAAGCTGTATTTGGTAAAAAAAAAGTGTGTCCACTTCCCCGTTATTAATGTATCTCTTGACTGTTTGGTTCTTATAAGGGCACTTCACTTCAATCACATAGTCATTGGATATCCCATCAGCAGAAGCTCCAACAATAGGAAAATCCTTTTTCAGGAAAATTCCACTTTTCTCAATTTTAATATTTTTTTGTTTAGCAACTTCATATATAACTAGAGGTTCAAGTGTTTTTCCCCTAGTGATGGCTTCGGTTTCTAATGGTGGACTTGCCCCCAAATTTTTTTCTACAAGTGTCCCTGCAGTTTTGCATCTAGCATTTTCATGAAGTACAGATGCAGTTATTCTCCCATATCTAAATTCGAACCAATTTTTGGACGTCGACTGTTCTTTTGTCTCCATCTCGGCTTCCACACACTCTCTGTTAGACATGTTATCGACCATAAATTTAATGAAATCTTCTGCACATTTCTGGGTAGCAAGCTCTTTGTACTTCAGAGCCAACTGGTATAGAGAAATTCTATGCGGTACTTCCTGAAATATTTTGAATAAACTACCTCCATTGGAGGATACTGCTGCACAACCCTTTTAAGGGACGTTGGATTCGGAGGGTCCAATTTTATTGTTTTGTCAGTAAGAACAGAATTTATGTTGAAATCTGTTCTTGCCCAAGGTCTGACCTGGTGGATGCAAAGGGATTGTTTGCGACCCATTGGATGGTATTTGAGAAGAAATCTGTTCTTCCTACTTTGGATAGTGATGAACTCTTCCAGGATCATACCTTGTGAAGCTGGACAATCTAAACATTCTGTAGAAATAACTTCTTCCGCTTTTTCATTTATCATTGCCTTCACATTATAGGCTCTCTTATGAATCTTATGTTCAGGAGTTATGCTTGCCTTCACTCTACAAATATCTCCATCTCTTCTCAACTGAACATAGGATATAGCTTCATCACCGTAGGTTTCCTTGGCTGATCTAAATCGATAAAACAAATTTCAATATCATGGAAATTCTATACTCTACAGATATAAGGGAAGCAAAGAGTTTTGGTTTATTTTTACCACTCACCTTTTTAATTGTGATCGAGATATTCTTGATAATGTTTCAACACTCACCTTTTCGTTTTCACATTTCGAATTTCAGCACTAACGAAATTAAAATTATTTTCGAAAAAATCATTTATCATCATGGTGTCCACCATTTTCTCTTCCCAGAACTTATCATCTCTTCGAATCTGAAAAATATAAAGCAATAGTTGAAGTATATAAGATTGCTTGGGAGGAAACTTGAAATCAATACACATAAGCGGAGATATTTCATTGAATCCACCTTTTCTCACCATTTCTACCAGCATGCCACAGGGAGACCAAACCACAAAATAGCAAACACTTCTTTTGGTTATTTGTAGTTGGCCATGAACCTGGTAATAGTAATTTTTTCAAACTCAATGATTTTTCTTCAGTCAATGTTGCGATTCCTCTGGATGGCATCTTCAGGATTCAAATTTTTGCAATTTTTAGGGCACTTCACCTCCACAATGCCGTCTTCTCCGACCAAACCATCTGGACTCGCCCCGAACGCGTAATGCTCCTCATCTACAAATAGGCCACAAGGAGCCACTTCAAGACCAAACGACTCTTGGAAGGTCCTTATAGCAATTGGTTCATGTCCTGTTCCATATTTTGTAGATGTGTTTCCAAAAAAAGGGGAATATAAAAGATTCTTCACAACATTCTCAATTTACAAATTTCCCCAAACTTTGAAGCAGTCAAGCGAGTAAGACGCTCCTGCTTCCAAAGAGGATTTGCTGCCTGTCCTCTTGTTTTTCTCTCCAACTCTGAAAGTTCTTCTCTTGATTTCTTCAAGGATTCTAGAAAATCTTCTTTCTTCTTTTCAAAAATTCCTCGATCCAAATCTGGGTCCGGAATTGCTTGGGGTCCGTAATCCTCATCAGGCAAAGAAGGTTTTTTCACTTTTCTGGAAGTTTTTCCCTGCAAGTCTCTTCAGATTTAAATTTCTTTTCCTCGTCGCTATGTACTCGTACTTCTGTGTGAAGAAAGGTAGACTGCGTTGAGTCAGATTTCTGCCTAAAACATTGTAGTAATTTCCATAGATGTTGAAGGAAATTGCTGCTGCCCTGCACCTCATTTCATAACTTCCCTTAGATGAGAAATTAATTCTCTTTCCACCAACAAATTTGCAGACAACAGAATTGTAATGTTCCGCAACATTTGTGTCCATATCTAATATAAGGCTTGAGGCATTGAATATCAACCTATTCATGCATATTTCAGGGTCATAGTTCTTCATATTCTCGTTGGCAGAACATTTGAAATAGGCAAGGAGCCTACATTCCCCATGTTCGCCAAAAACATGGGAAGTTACATTCCTAAAATCTTTGCACAGATTTTCTATCTTTAAATTCATTGCTGATTTTTCTCCTATTCTGTGCTTCAAAGCACACATTATGGATGTCCTCAATCTTCCAGAATTACTATTCAAAACTTTTCGAAGCCCTGGTGGCACAGGTAGATTTTTCGAATTACTCCTTTTGCGTTCTACAGAAAGAATTTATATCACCATTAGATAATTTTTGACTTCAAAATTTAAAGAAGCAGAACATGCTGTGGAAACGACTTCCACATGGGAGAAGAGTATGTACTTACCACATACTACTCTGCCAAGAAAGTACCGGGAATTTTCAATTAAAACAACATTTTTACATTTAATCGTCAAAATTTATTGGGTCGCCTTCAAAATAGGCTCCATTTGCTCCAATACATCTATGCCAACGACACTTCCAATTATCGAAACATTTTTTATAGGCGCTTTCCGGGACGGACTTTAGCTCTCGCGCCGAATTTTGTTTTATGGCTTCAATCGACTCAAAACGGGTGCCACGAAGGGGCAATTTTAGTTTTGGGAAGAGGAAAAAGTCGCAGGGAGCCAAATCCGGCGAATACGGTGGTTGCTGAAGCAGGTTTGTTGAGTTTTTGGCGAGAAAGTCAGTCACAATCGTAGCTCGGTGAGAAGGCGCGTTATCGTCATGCAAAATCCATGAGTTGTTCGCCCACAAATTTGGCCGCTTCTTACGGATACGCTCACGCAAACGTTTCATAACGCCTAGGTAATACTCCTTGTTTACCGGCTGACCCTCTGGAACAAATTCGTAGTGCACCACGCCACGGATATCGAAGAAAACAATGAGCATCACCTTAATTTTCGAGCGGCTTTGGCGTGGTTTTTTCGGTTTCGGCTCATTTTTTGCCACCCATTCCGATGATTGCTGGCTTGTTTGCATATCGTACTCGTAGACCCAGATCTCATCACCAGTTATAATGCGTTCCATGAATGTAGAATCGGAATTACAGCGATCCAGCATGTCTGAAGCAACCTGTTCGCGATGACGTTTTTGAAGAAAATTCAGGTCTTTCGGTACGAGTCGTGCGGCCACCTTTCTCATGCCCAAAATATCAATCAAAATCGTACGTGCGGACTCGTGGGATATCTTAAGATCATGTGCTATCTCTCTCATGCTGGTACGACGGTTTTCAAGCACCCTTTCCTTAATTTTATAGACGTTATCTTCGGTCGAAGCCGTCGATGGGCGTCCGGAACGAGGCAAGTCTTCGATCACTTCACGACCGTCCTTGAAGGCTCTGTACCACTGATATGCACGAGTTTTCGATAGAGCATTATCACCAAAGGCCTTTTGCAACATTTTCAATGCATCGGCACACGAAAATTCATTTGCAACACAAAACTTTAAACAAATTCTTCGCTCAACGTAATCACCCATAGTAAAAATCGGAGATTACCATAAGGCCTTGTTTCTATTAATCTTCTGTACACACTGCTGTCACCATCTCCAACCAATTGGTAATATTTCAACCCATGGGTACTAACACTAAACCCTTCAGAAATTATATCTTCTATGCTGGTTGAAGGTTTTTGTAGCACTTATGCGAAGGAGTTGAAATATTTTTCCCCTCTGCTCTTGCACAAACACAACAGTATTTATTCCTTATACCAAGAAATAGAATTTTCTCAGTTTTTGCTCCAATAATACAAGCCTACAATAAGAATATCACAGAATGAATGTATAACACTATAAAAACGTCAACTTACCACTCCAGACAATGCATCATAGTTTACCGAATAAGAACGTTTACTTCAAGCACCATCAGCTATAACTGTAATGAGAGGAAATCCATCCTTGTCGATCTGGCCCAAATCTCGGGCAATTTTTCCTTCCTCTTTTCCAGCGTCCTCCATAATTTTCCAAGCTGTCTCCTCAATTGAGGTTGAAATATTTTCACAGTGGTGCTGATACTTTGCAGGGGACATGAATGGTACATTTAGAACCGCGAATAACTCATCAGCAGTTGAATATCCAATACCAGTGGATATGGTTGCAAGATATATTGCCGAATTTATGTTATTCGTAATACCTTCACTCCCATTTATAGTGTTCAATTTCTTCTGAATGTTACACATCCGGCTCTGGGACAGGCCTATTTTGACAACCTATCCGATCTTCAGTCGGTTGGTGTCAAAAGCCTTATGCTGTTCATTAACAGCAGCTACTGGTTCTCACGGTAGTGGTGGGGGTGGTAACCATCCTAATACGGCATCACAACGGGCCCCTGGCCTATGTGGGTTCCATCCCGAACCACCGTGCTAACCTAACCTAACCTACACATCCGGCATTGGAATACAAATTGGGAACTCAAACCTTTCCTAATTTCCTGTATCAAGTCCATATCAGAAAATGAACAGTCAAAGGGGGTATGCTTGCACAAATCAGCAATTTGTTTGAACCAAAAACGGACATCCACCAATCTCCTTCCTTCCACAAAAATAGGTTTTCCCAATCTAGATCTGAAAATATGCTTATAGAAAACAAACTGTTTCGGACGAGACAAAGTGAAAATAATAAGTAATATGTATAAGATATTTGGTAATTCGACTTGGACATCTATTCCAGTTATAACAAAATTTCTCACCCGCAAGCTAATGTAGTTGAAACCGTTTCTTGTTCTAAAATTACAAAACAAATCATCAGCAATTCTTTCTGATGAAGTATCATACTTTACATCCTGCTGAACGCTTTCTTCCTTGTCTATTATACTGAAATTGAAACTTTCCATGAAAACTGAAACAAGTCGAATAATTACCCACTTACTTTTGGAATCTCCTCCGTTGAGCCAATTTTCAACTGCGACAATGTGCGCAAAGATTTTTGCGTTTATCACCAAATTTCCTACTCATCTTCAAAGTAATTGAAACAAATAAAACAACACTTCCAATCACAAGAAAAAAAAATCAAGTGAAAAATCACGACTCTCGTCTCTCGTCACAAGATCTAAAAACGTAAAGACCGAATATAGAACGAACTTGCTTTCGGCTTGCCGGTCCATCAAGAAGTAATAAAGAACATGTTTTCACACGTTTACCTTTCACTGATAACAAACGCCTTACAATAAAACAATAAATATTTGCCTCTGGGATTTACCGAAAACCCCAAAGTGCATCCTAAAATGTGCAGTATTGCCAGATAGATGGAACGATCAGTAGACGATGGAAATATCCAAGTTCGTCGATTAGGTGGCGATCGTTTGATTTTAATTTTTGTGTTAAATTTTTTGTGGGAATTCATAAAAAAAAAAATCTAGGTCGTGAAGTTAGAATTATGCATATAGTCACTAAGAAGGGAAAATTTTTTTTATTTATATTACCCTCAGAAGGTTAACTATATATTGTCTCTTCATCACTCCTGACTGCATGCTCTCAAAATCTGAGTTATGAGCATCATTCATTTCATTGGTTTCGCCCTCGTACACATCTTCATCTCTGTTTAAAAGCATTATATTATGTAATATACAACATGTTGTAATGATTTGAGAACCTAAGTCAGGGTCTTTGATATCTAAGTATGTATTTTAATCTTCTGAATTTGCCTTTGAGCAATCCAAATGCTCTCTCTATTACGGATCTCATCATTGAAAGTTTTACATTATACCCCACTTGATCTTCATTGAGGTGTCCATTATCCCTAAATGGAGTCAATAAATTCGTCATCAGGGGATAAGCTGAATCTCCAATCATGTGCATCTCTTGCTCTATAGTAATGGATTATCATTGTTAATCAGAGCTTGGTAAATATCCTGAAGACACGGCATCATGCACTCTACTAGGAATTCCAACAAAAATATCTGTGAAAAGTTTTCGATGGTTGCAAATTCCATTATAAGTTTCTTGTAATGATCAAATAATTATTTCAATACCTTGTAGAATTGGTTATTTGGCCAAGTTATATATTGAGACATCAGCAGACAAACCGCTTGAATGACATCCTCGAAAACTTCATGGCCAGTGCTTTGAGCAAACGAAAAGCGATCTCCACATGCCAAAACTGACTCTGGTTTGGCCAGTACCCAGATGGTAAATAACAACGGCAGTTTCGTGCGCGAAAATATATCTTTCGTACTTGTTAGGAAAATAACTATTTTAAAATCCTAGATAATATGTAGTTATTTTCAGCAATGTGCAAAAAGTTGAAACACAATTTATTATACTGAAAGTTGAACTTTTGCACTAATTTTGAAATGCAAAATTAATAATCAAAAACTGGTTTTTATCAATAAGATTCGAAAATTGCAATAATTTGAAAATTATCACAAAAGAGGTTATACCGCATTGTTCCGAAAAACTTGCCTGATCCATTATTTCCATTACACTTTCTTCATTCAGATGTATTCAAGTATTTCTACTTCTTTGTCATCTTCAAATTTTGATGCTGCCACACAAAAAAGTCCTATATTTTTCCCACAAAACAACATTTGCAGTTGAATATGGTAATAAAATTTGTTCGTTATTTCTCCTTGCCTAATATATGTCTGTACAGTCTTTTCTTTGTATGGACTCTTCACTTCAATACCATAGTCTGTAGATCAGGAGACGCTCCAAGAATAGGATATTCTCTTTTTAAAAATAATGCTTATTCATTTCAATATTTTTCAGTCTCGAAACTTCTTTGATTATAAGGGGCTCTAACATTTTTCCTCTGCTGATAGCTTCAGTTTCTACTGGTGGACTAGATCCCAAAATTTTTTCCACCAGGGACCCTCCCTCAGTTTTGCATCTAGCACTTTCATAAAGTACAGATGCAGTTATTCTAATGTATCGTAATTCAAACCAATCATGACAGAGGGATTCATCTCTTGTATTGAGCTCAGCCTCCTCACAGTCCCTGTTGTTGCTATGAATTCATAGTAACCTTCTACACCACTATGAGTTCCAATCTCTCTGTACCTCAATGCCAAATTTCACATTACGAAATAATTTGAATAAACTTCCATTGTTGGATGGAATTTGCTCCAAAACTCTCTTGAGAAACGATGGATTTGGAGAGTTTAATTTTATTATCTTTCCATGAAGAACAGAATTGATGTTTAAATCAATCCATTTTGCCCACTTATGACAATGATGAGCCTTTCCAATAGCCTACTGTGGAAGTTAGGGAAGGTTCTTCACTACGACGGTGGATCTATAATAAAAAATCCACAGCATGTTTACAAGCTCCTAAAACAAAACACAAAGTCAGCACAGGAACAGAGAAAAACATCAGTTTTTGTTTTGGGTGTGAATAATTTGCTGACCAAAAGATTATCATCCTATTGACCAGAACTTTGAGACATATATAATTCAAGAATTGAGTCGTACATGTTACCAAATAAACACTCGAATAGGGTATATGCATAAAATTTATTTTCAGTTCAAGTGCTATTTTTTTGAAACATTTTGGCTATTACCATTGAGTTTAAATATACATAGAGACTCAGCCCGGTTCAACGATTTGAAGCTAAATTTTGTGTAGTTCCTTCACCGGTTCATAGATGGATAAGTGTGTTTCAGAGAAGCGAAATATGTTACTCCCGCATCTGGCGGTAAGTAGCTGAACTATAAGGCAATATTTCCGAAACCGAATTCGATGACGGTCAGGACCGGCGTAAGAAATATTGGATGTTCAATATTTCATCACACCTGATTTTTTGGATGCAATAAAACGACAATTATTTTTGATCTTTCATGAATTAAAATACTGATGTATGAAAAAATAAATGCATGAAATTTTTCCTTTATTCACAAGTTTATATAAATAGATCTATACATTTTTAAAAATATTTAATTTTCTATTAGCAGTGGAATGCTTCTGTGTCGAGACTCCTTTGGCTTTTTTTTTCTGTCTCCTGTACAGCTTCACTCTTATCAGTTGTCTCAACAAATGAATCCTGTGCTCTTCACATTCTGGAGTTAACTGAGAGATCCAATCTTTTATAAATTTATTTTTTTTTAATTTTTCCAAAATATGTCTTTGAAGTCCTATCTTTTCTGATTTTCTGATCATAATTTTCTTTATTACCAACAGCGCTTTCCTTATCAAATATTTGAATTCGGTTGAGGGAATTTTCAAATGTATGCGTTTATTGCCATAATTTCGATTTGCAATATATACCCCATCATTACCTAGTTTGTTCAAATCACCGATGAGGAGTGCTTTCTCGCAGTTATCGCATTTATATTTTTTGGCGATGTTCCTCATCAAATACCCCGAGAAATACGCGATTGAGTTTGATTCTAGGGTATTTAGGGGTTCAATTAATCCTTTATCCTTTATATCCTCCTCACAAGGCTCACCGTTGTCCGAATCCGCCGAAGACATGGTCGAATCTGTCGAATCAACCACATCAACGGGCCTACTTTCAGATTCCCCCATTGCACACAGGTTGAAATCATTGTCATCTTGGCAGTTTGAAAAATCGGAACATTTTTCCAGACAACCAGTCATGACCGACTGCAACCCAAATCTAAAGCATCGAGCTGAGGGGTTTGGATCATAACCCCTACGCTGTCTTATTTTTGAAAATAAATTCTCGATTGGGTCCTGGTTGAGCCGGCTTGTTAACAGATATGGAAATGTTTCCTTCGTCTCCTCCCACAATTGGAGGATGCCTCTGATGGTTTGTATCAACCCGTTGAAACAGTAGGGAATATTTTTCCCAACTGTCCAAGACTCAATAAATTCAATTGATTCCGTCAGAGTTTGTATTGCTGCGGTGTTTTTCTCGGACAACGGTCTCCGTAGATAATTTCCCTCAAAATTTCCATTAGAATTGAGGCAGTCGAAAAGATCATTCATTTTCAGAATGAACTGAGCAGTTGAATTGGCACTTCTCGACCTCAGCTCACCAGTTGCAATGACTGTTCTCATAGCCGAGTATAAAGTTTTACTGAAAATCTGCGTGGCCAATTTAACCTTCATTTTTTGGAAGGCATTTGGATTTATGTGGTTTTCAGTTATTTTTAAAAGAGTACGAGAAAGACAATTTTTTTCATCGATCAAGTAGGTTTCTTTTATGTCCCTCCAAGAAACATTTTCACCCCTGATTAGAATATCCCTTTTCAGGAGTGAATTTCTCACATTCTTTATAAGATGAGGGGGGTCGTGAATTGCAAAAATTTTTTGTTCGTTGAATAACAAGTAGGGTCTCTCATGAGACACTCCGTACATAGAGTAAAGAGATCTATTATTTGATCCTTGATCACAGACTATGGCCTTAATTATCAGACCCAATTTCTCTATTTCAACCAAACACCTTTCCAGAAATATTTTCAATTGTCTTGCTGCTACTGGTCCGGAAGACAAGTAGTAAGCTAAAGGAACTGACCAATTATAGTACAATCCTCTGACCATAAAAACAATAGCATGAGATGCTTCCTTCGTAGATCTTCCACCTTCTTCGGCAAAATCTTGAAAACCCTCTAACAAATCAAGTTTTTCATCGTATTCCACGCATTTCTTCAAAGAAATTTCATCCATAAGTAAAACACATCGTTTTTCCGTCATGTTCATGATGTCAATTCTGGTTCTGAGTCGCTTCAAAAACGTGGTATTGAAGCCTGTTTTCAAATCTTTAACACGAATCCAGGTTCTCAATGTATTTATGGACGGTAACTTCAAGTGGATTTTTTTCAAAAGGTAATTATATAATGAAGGGGACTTGTAAAACATAGATAAACTAATTTTTTTTTCAGCAATAGACCAAGGAGTGTTAGGTCTATGCCTTATTTGCATATATACTAGTGTCTTCACACTTGGAAATAAACCTTGCAATGTTTTTTCCAATTGCCCAGCTTCATACAGATTGGAATTTTTTGATTCTAATCTGCGGATTTTTTGTTGGTAATAGCGGCATTTGGCGTTTTTCTTATCGAGAAGAGCCCTAAGTTTCTTATTTTCCTCCTTCAGCTTTTTAAATGCCCGTCTCAATATAGTTTCTGGCATCCTTCGCAATTGAGGTCTCTCAGCAGGAATTGGTTTGTTAGTCATTTTTATTTCTATTGGAGATATCTCGACATTTGAACTGGATATGCACAGTTCTGAACTCCATGTATCCACTCCTTTTTGCGCTGAAGGATATGTTCGAGGTTCCTCAGAACGATTTATCTACAAAGAATAATCATTAGAAATTGTATCTTTTTGGAATTTTGGCCCCATTGAATTCCATCCAATAACAATCAATATTAACTCACCATCAAATTTTCTCGATCCTTAAAATGCAACGGAACTGCAGTTTTCAATAATCTTCTGCGATTATTCTTATCACCAAAAGAATTATCATCAAAATGATCTGCGCAAACTTTCCTATATTCCAATTTATGATGCTCCAAATCTGTAAATATTGAGAATTTATATACTGTTTCCAAACCTTGCAAATTTTCCAAAGAATGACATAGATAAATTATTACCTGAAAGTTCCATATTCCCACAATGTAATATCCAAATTTTGCAACGACCCTCGTCTTTGACTGGAAATTTGAAGAAAGCCGTAGATTTGTTCTTCGAACATTTCTTCGAGCATCCAGCATAACTGCATTCAACTGTAGACATGTTTTTCTGGAAATTTGAAATCATCAACTGTTGAAGAGACTCATTCCATTTTTGGTGAAAACGTTCCAGTTGCGATGTTCGTTTCGCAGCGATGAAACATTCAAGCCGGCAAAACCAAAAAGTAGCGAACCCGTAAAAGTGAATATAAAATAAATATTAAATAGAATGTGAATCATAGAAACAATGTACTTACGTCTGGAAAATCACCTTGTGAAATCAAGCACTAAAGGCCGCAGCCCGCAACGGACGCGAGGGATAATATGATATAAATTATAGTTTTTTATTAATATAATATGTTATTTTATATTATTTTATATAATATTAGGAACGGTGTGCGATGATATAATATATATTACAGCGTCACAACAGACAAGAATATGACATCTTTTATTCGGTTGCTTGATCAATTTTTCTGAATGACACATAAGATCATAGGTCTAGAGACGTCTGTGAATAAAATTACCGCATTCTGTGGCCAATATTATAATTGACAAACTATTTGCATGGAAACCACTTCGAATTCGAAATTATTGGCACTAGAGGGGTCGATACGAAAGCTCCCCGCCTGAAGTGCATCAAGTGCAAATATCGCTTGCCCGAGCACTTCCCAAGCGATCCGTAATATATATCGTTTGAATGAAAATATATGTGATAGCATCGTCTGATGTGCTTGGTTCATTTTCATTAGGAGCGATATTTCCATAATATATGAGATATGATATACAGGGTGTCCCAAGTTCGAGTGCCTATTAGACGTTTCTGGAGAACTGGACATATTTGAACTCTGAAAATTGGGATTATGATATTGTTCGAAATTCTCTACAGACCTAAAATATTTTCGGAGCCAGAGCACTTCCGGTTTTACAGGGAGTGAAAATAAATTTGCTCAAAAATTTATTTTTTCAATTTTTTCGTTCCTGATATTATTGAGTATTCAATGCTGAATACATTTCTGTCAAAACCATTGTATTCATTCGAATAGTTTTCAAAATATCGAAAAAAAACCTGAAAAAAAGTAAAATATTCATGGTCAGTATTATGTTCATTTTTCTTATTCTGAACATACAGGGTGGGGCAGAAAAACCTATCCGATTTCAAAACGTTATAAAATTAAAACCACTCAGCTTGTCAAAAAATTTTTTTTATTAACATATCGCAAATTTTATGCCATTTTTAAATTTAAGTTTTGAAAAGCACATCACTCAAATGTCGTCCTTGGGAGCGGATACACTTATTTAGGCGCTCGCGGTAGCTTTCCATGACTTTCACCGTCATTTCCACAGGAATTTCTTCAATTGCCCGAGCAATTTCCCTTCGTAAAGCAAGAAGGGTCCTTGGTCGATGCTGGTAAACCTTCGATTTGAGGTAACCCCTGCCTGTTTACGGCGCCACAAAGGTGAAAATGGGCTTCGTCCGTGAAGAGCACAACATCGTCGTTTGGCAGTTCTCGGAGATCGCGACACAGGTTCGTACGGGTTTCAAAATCCCTTTCACTTAATTTCTGTGCAACAACCATTTTGTAGGGATGCATTTTGAGGTCCCGGTGCAAAATTCGCCGAATACTGCGGTTGGAAATCCCCAAAGCGAGCGAATGTTTTCGCGCCGAACGACGCGGGGAACGTTCAATCGCGGCTCTCACATTGGCCACGTTTTCAGGTCCTGTTGCTGTCCTGGGACGTCCAGGCGACTTCTTTTTCAATGCTGAACTCGTCTGTCTAAAATTTGACACCCACACTTTAATCGTAGCGTGATGTGGAACAGGATCATGACGCCCGAGTCCGAAATGAATTCGAAAAGCACGTTGTGTAGCAATTATCGAACCGCCACATTCGATAAACCGCTCAATAACAAAAGCACGATGTTCACCAGACCAAGGCATGTTGACTACTGACAAATGGCATAAAACCAGCTTTCTAACGGTTTTTACCCCACTACTCTACCTGCTCTCTCTTCTGAGAAAAAGGGATTTGAAATCGGATAGGTTCTTCTGCCCCACCCTGTATATTATATTATCGCTTGTGGACGGTTGCTGCCTTCAACGGTTCGAACACTATATTCTCAAAATTAGCTTATCGCACTTGTTACAGGTAAAATTGGTGTATCAACATTTTCCTTACCCCGAAGTCGACTTCTTGCTCTGTTTTTTGGTTCGCTCTTCTTCTCTTCAAGTTTGATTCTATTGAAACAACGATGTCGGATGTCCATGTTCATGCTCAAAGGGGCAACGAGGCCCCATGAATTCCAAACTAATTTAATCAAATGCTAATTTACCAATAGGACATTAAATAAATCGGCATTGCATTCTCATTTGTTTCGCATGAGAATGATAAAATCATAATCTCAGGAAAAAATGGCCTCACAGGCCAAAGGATGTGTAATGATTCCGGCTTACCATAGTTGGCCAACAAAAAATTAGGCAGAATATTTCGTTCATCATAAGTGAAATGAACGATTGGATGTTAATAGTCTCAATACATATTGTAATAATTGAATTTTCGCTTCAAAAATTGTAGAAACATCTCACTAGAATTCAGAGAAGAATTGTTTTCCATCCGAACCATTGAAAAGTTTTTTGCTACCGTTTATTCATGACAAATATAAATACTATACTATAATTACATTATTTTTATATACAAAAATTAACCTGTATGTTAGAATGATATATTTCTTGGAATATCATTTCAGTTTTCATAATGACCTGGTCGGAACGTAATCTTTCGTGATTTATTTCTTCATGAACGACAACGGATCTCGGTTTAAGGAACTGAATTAAACTCTCTGGATTTTGAAGCGACGTTTCGGCGTTTTAATTCGCCTCATGCTACAATGAAAACAAATTAACAACAATTCAAAAAAATGTTTTTGAAAATGACTATATAAGACAATTAAAGATTCAATAAGAATACACTTCGCGCTGAGATTCCCTGACTGACTAGACTATTTATGGTAAATTTTCACCCCTCATTTCCTACCTGAGAACACTCCTTTAAAAAAATTCATGGCTAATAGTTCATCATTATTGATTCATAGCGTTTGTAACGGAGTTATATAATTTGGATGAATCCGACCCTGCCTACGATTCATAGAACTAGAGGAAAATAAATATCCTACAGATTTCTATAAATGAGTAGAAAGCTGAATATAGTTTGCTCGACAGTTCCTTTAGTAGCTACTATGTGCCGCCACTTGAGTTGGCAAATTTGCAAGTAAACTGCCAAAAATGTTTGCATCAAATCGTTGAACTGGGCTGAGTCTCTATGTATATTTAAACTCAATGCTATTACTTTAAGTATCAATGATCGCTGGTTCGGAAAAATTTGTTACATAATGAACAATAATCGATTAAAAATGCAGAAAAATGCGCGCGAGATATGAATTACTCGAACGCAATGTCATTGGTGAAGTGACTTGTGACGTTGTAAAAAACACCCCCTTTGAGATTTGACGGAAGAGTGGCTTTCCACCAATCAAGGGTGTTATTACTTAAAGGAAAGAAAAGATGTTATTTGAAATTTTGAAGTTCTTTCTCCAGAAGGGAGAAAGTGTGGGATCGGCCCAACGCACTAGGGTCGGGATTTTATAGGGAGAGGGATGATAAATAAAACCTTTTGGATTAAATTTAAGACGTATATTGGGATCAAAGTAAATAAACAATTTCACACACGCCTTTTATAATGAAATCACGTCAACAACTAAATTATCAAATTATTCAGTCGATGTCTCAAAACAAATGAAATTAAGCAAAACAAATCAGCTTATCACATCAACTTCAAATCGTAAAACAGAATCCACTCATTGAAATGAAATCAAGCATCAGTGTGAATTCCAATTATAAAAAAAAATGAATTCAAGTTATCAACAAAAATGTAAAGGGCTTGTCAAAATAACCCCCAAAATCATAGACATGGGATGATCTCAAAATTTACTCACTTAAACCTTCAACTACTCAATAGAGATTTCAAAAATAATACAAATTCAAACTTTCTAATATACAAGGGAAATCTCAAAAATAATTCCCACTTAAACTCTCAGATAAACGAGGGAAAACTCAAAAATTATTTCCACATAAACTTTCAAATACCTAAGGGAAAACTCAACAAATATTTCCACATATACTTTCAAATACTTGAGGGGAAAACTCAACAATTATTTCCACATATACTTTCAAATACTTAAGGGTGATTACAAAAACAATACACTTTAAGAAGAAAAATTACGACCTGTGGTAGATTTCAGGACTCTGGACTATAAGAGACATATGGGCTTACATGCAGCTTTCTACCAATACTCAAAATAAGCTAAGCATAAACAAAAGTGTCTGACCTTTTTCCTGTACCAATAACCCCAAGAGTGCTGAATCTAGGATGATGAATCTTTGACGGTGCTTCTTTCCTGAAACAGACAGATTAAACACCAAACACGACACCCACACGCTTTTCGCGAATTGACCTCACTCCCGAATATACCGACGATACGCAATCTAAAAATAATTCCAAGTAATTTAGAAATTTTATAAATTTCGACTTAACACCTTTTTATGTCCCGGTTTGAGACTGACCTTCCAAAATAAAACCAAGACTTATGAGTTACCCTAACACCGTCTTCCGAATGACTCACTTACTTTTCGTCTCAAACTTCCCTGGCTACCTCATTCTTCGTTCCTTTTAGAAACCAATTAAATTAAAGGTTTTTCTTTCGTCAGTACTTGAAACCCAATCAAACCGATACTTCTTCCATCTTTGTTTTTACGAACCAATCAAAGCGGAGACCTTCCTACCTCCGTGTCGTGGGTAGGTAGGGCCTCTCGGAGAGAGGGTAGTTCTCACGTAATATTTTTGGGAAATGCAGCGTCGGAAAAAATCTCATGGTTCCCAGCAAACGCAAGCATATATCGGTGCTGAGTTCGAGGAACCATAATCTTCTTATCGTCACAGATGCAGAAGAAACTTGAACCGAAAATCGACAATGTCGATCGTTAACGTCTCGCCAGACCTCTTAGGTGGTCTGATAAATGATTCAATAATTTTCTGGCACAGGGATATCGAATTTCCGAAGTCTACATCGATCAATTGAATTATCGCGCTTTTCTTGGGAGATTTCCGAATAAAATAAAGGGTGTTGAAACCCGGATTTCAAACTTCACTCGCGGTCACATAAATATTTCATATCATCATCTCTATCGATGATGGTTTGGGTGTTTGAAAAAGAGGGACTGAACAGAAATTAATATAAAAAAAGAATATTTTATTATTATTAATAATTATTAGAAATAAATATATTGATATATTGAAGCTACATCATAAACAACTCACTTAGAGAAGGAATCTTTCCCAATAAACTGAAAATAGCAGAAATAATGCCTAAATATAAAACTGGCAATGCTGAAAATCTTGAAAACTACAGGCCAATCAGCATCCTCACATCATTCTCCAAGCTATTCGAACTAGCATATTGCGAACAAATTTTGGAATATTTCACACTACATGCTCTTTCTTCCACAAGCGCACACAATTGGTAAAAATCCGTATGAGGGGTGAAGATATAAGATCAGAGATGAAAGAACTACTACTGGGAATACCTCAAGACAGTGTAGCTGGAACATTATTTTTTCTTATATATCTAAATGACTTTGGACAAGGAACAGGATGGAAGCACAAAAGGGTGACTAAAACACACTTCATTGATGACACAAATCTCCTGGCAAGAGAATCTTTATGGCCAGACCTGAAAACCCTAGTTGATGACATAATGCAGTACACTGAAGACTGGTTCCAAAACAACAACCTGATACTTAATACAACTAAAACCAAAATGATTTTATTTCAGCCCACTCAGCCAAATCTAGAAAAACCAGCAAAAATCAAAATCGGAAATGAAGAATACAACCTAGCAGAGAACACCAAATTTCTTGGCGTCTATATTGATGCAGACATGAAGTGGAATACGCACTTTATACAATTGGAAGGGAAAATAGCATCATCAATTTATTTCTTGAGAATAGCAGCATCACATTTGAATTCCCAAACACTAAAAATGGTTTATCATTCCATGATAGAACCAATTGCGATATGGACTAGTTTTCTATGGCTCTGGTAATTTATCTTCACTTTTTATACTACAAAAGAAAGCAATCAGAACACTATGCAATATGAAACACAACCAGACATGTAGAGGAATTTTTCGACAAAAAAAGATTTTAACACTATATGCGATATACATACAAGAATGCTTACTTTTTTTCCACAAGAACCACCACCTTTTTGAAAAATACAAAAATCTGAAGAATAGATACGAAACAAGGACACTTGACTACAACTATCCTAGATGCCGATTTACAACCACACAGGTACAACTGGAATACAGATGCCTCCAGCTGTACAATAAACTTCCGAAGAGAATACAGAGTATAGAGAGCTACACATTATTCAAGAAAGAAATATTTGGCTTGCTGGTGGAAAATGAACCATACTGTTTAGACGAGTATAACATTAACCGCAGAAAGTGATCATCACAATTTTGACACTATTTCACTTCTTATCATGTAGACATTGTATACACTGAGATGATTTGAAATAAAGATTTCTATTATTATGATCGTGGACTAATTCACTATCTCGGCATCCGGCCGGATAAATTTACCTTTCCCAGATACAATAATCAGAGGGAATAGGCTCGATCACGATACACTTGACAAAAATTTACGAACAATTCTACAGGTATTGAGAATAACAGCTTTTTGCATTTCAATGTAGCTGTTTACATTTAATTCTAATTTGTTCAGACTATTGTGTAAGCTCTTGGGTATCAGTCCAGTCGACGAGATGATCACTGAAACGATATCAACCTTCTCTAGGTGCCACATTTCCTTGATCTCGAAAGCCAGGTCTGTGTACTCGCTTATCTTCTCCTGGTACTTATTCAACATGTTGTTGTTGTTGGGCACAGCTACATCCACCAAAATTGCCTTTCTGACCCTCTTGTCGTAAACCACAATATCCGGCCTGTTATTCGTCACCGTTCTGTCAGTGATAATAGGCCTATCGTAGTATAGTCTAAAAGAGTCATTTTCTAACACAGGCAGCGGCTGATACTTATAATACGGCTTGTAGGAGTTGAGAAGTCCGAACTTGAGCGCCAATTTCTGGTGTATGATGTTGCACACTTGGTTATGTCGGTGGAGGTAATCAGTGTTGGCCAGTTGTTCGCAGCCAGAAGTTACATGCTGAATTGTTTCAGATTTTTGATGACACTTCCTACACATATCTGTTGGCACTGTACGGTCCTTCATGGTGTATTTCTTGTAGTTGTTGGTGGAGATGACTTGATCTTGTATAGCCATCATAAAACCTTCCGTCTCAGGAAACAGTTCACCCTTCGACAACCATTTGTTGGATGAGGTTTTGTCAATATGTGGCTGATTTAACTCATGGTGATGCCGTCCATGGAGTTCTTTTTTTGACCATTGTTCTAGCTTGTCAGTTTCAGAAAGAGATGGCAGATCCAGCAATTCATCTGCAGTAGCCAGAGTTAAAGGTGTGAACTTCTTATCAAGCAAAGTAACAACTCTGTGTAGATTGGAATTATTCGCCTTCTCAAAGAAGAATTCCCTGATGTTTTTAATCTGGCGAGTGTGAAGGTTGACAATATCCGCAAGTCCCCGTCCTCCTTCCTTCCGTGGTAAAGTGGTTCTTAATACTGACGACCTTGGGTGATGACCTCTCTCTTTCGTCAGCATCGTTCTGGTTTGCCTTTGAATGTCCTCCAGATCTGTCCTGGTCCACTTGATAACTCCAAATGAATAAACCAGCACTGGGATTGCGTAGCTGTTGATGGCTTTGATGAGATTTCCAGAAGTCAACAGTGAATTCATCACCGTTCTCAGTCGGTCAGTATACTCCTCCCGGATTTTTGCCTTCGACTGCTTTTGCTCCAAACATCTAGCCTGTTGGTATCCCAGATATTTATAAGTTTCTCCATCCCTCATGGCTTGAAGTATATCTCCATTCGGTAGTTGTGATTCACCGTCCACGACTTTTCCCCTATGGATGTTCAGGGTTCTACATTTTTCAATGCCGAATTCCATTCGAACATCAGTTGAAAAAGAACTGACGGTTTTCAGAAGCTCATCCAATTGCTTCTTGTTTGCAGCATATAGTTTGATGTCGTTCATGTAGAGTAGGTGGGAAATAGTATGTTCTTCCCGCGCTGTCTTGATCTTAAATCCACATTTAGTTTCTTGGAGCATCGATGATAAAGGGTTCATTGCCAAACAGAACCATAATGGGCTCAAGGAGTCTCCTTGAAAGATCCCACGACGAATGGGGATTTCTTCGAGCTTAATCGTCTTGTTGTTCATAGTGACTTGTATTGTATTATTATTATTCTTCTTCATCGGTCTCCCGTTCTCAGCTTGAGCTAGTAATTCTTCTATGAACCAGTGAAAAAACATTTCAGTTCCTCCCACTAGTTTACAATTTTCCGCACGATGTTTGCATATCCACAGCCTGCTGTGCACATCCCGCGATCTTCTGGGAAATTCGATCCCTTGAAGATTTCTCTTCTTCATCCAGGAAGTGGTTTGTCCCCGCAATCGTTCACGTAATGAAAAGCTCGCATTACTTTAATATTCATTTCGCGGCTCCACTGGATACGTGCATTGCGAGCTCCCCTGCGGGCAGTCCTCCTCACGATGGTCGAGCCAGCAGGTGGAGTGGCATCTCGATCTTCTGCCATGATATCGGTTTCCACTTCTCGTTCATGGGTTTGCCACCATTTACCCTATGTGGCCCAGGTAACTCGGGCCGTGGGGACGTCACCCCCATGTGGCGGGGCAGAAACCAAACCATACCCGTGCGTTTTTTTTTTTTACTTTTTTTTTGTTTAATACTATAACTAAAGTTTTATAAAAACTGAAATACAAACTAGTATATGTCTATATGTGTAAAAGATTGAAACTAAAGATTATTAACTAAATAAACTGAAGAATAAGAGGCCAAAGATAGCCTGTTTTAAGTCATCACTGTTGACTGACTATGGGATTAGAAGGACGGGATTTCTAGTCCGGGAAAGGGTAACGTTTTCGCCATAAAATTGGCGGAGTGTGTAATACAGATATATCTTACGTCTGCTTGTGTTAGAAGAAGATACGTACCTGTAAGAGGACCAAACGTAGTTGGAATCATCTGGATCGGGAGGAGGGTTCGGGTGGGACGTGGTTGCATAGGTGAAGTTAACTTCGTTGTCGTTGCAGTTGTTACGGACTACTGCTCCGTAGAGTTGGTGCATGTTAGCTCGTACCATTTCTCATCCAAAGCGGGGGACTAGTACAGTTGAGCAGTCTCTAAGAGCGAAGCCGACTGGTTGGTTTTGGTCGTCATGAATCTTTCTTTTGCAGAGTCTGAATCTGTTATTATCGTCGATGCTAGGAATATATTTGAAGATATGGGTCAGTGGTAGTGTGCCTTGAAGATACATAGAGTTATTTTCTGTTAAACTAAGCTGTACATTAGGTAGCGGGATTGTGGTGCCATCTAAGTCGCCAGTTTCTATAAGTAAACCTAAAGTCAGGGCGTGGTTTAGTGCGCTCGGATTTTTGGAATAGGGTTGAAACCATAAGACATCGGGGGTGGTGTGCAGATGCTTCTCAGAACTGTGGTATTGGAAGGGAGGTCTGGTCGAGTCATAGGGATCTTTACTTACAAGATAAAAATTCGTGTCTATATCTAGGGGGGGTGGTGTCAATTTACTCTTGAGGAGAGGAATTTTTCTTAAGGAGAGGAATTTAACTAACTTCGCGAATTGCGTGTCGGTTAACTCTTCAGTTTCCTGAGTAGATGTTACGGTAGGGGGAGGTAGCGTATGACAGGTCGGTTGGGTAGCGGACCACAGGGAGTGGTACATTATGGAAATTCCGCCTGAATTTGCTGAAACTTGTCCTAGTTTCTTAGAAGCTGAGGCTTCAAGATTGTAGAAGGATGAGACATCGGTTAATACTTCGAACATTTTCTCAACATTTTCGTCTGAATAGCAGAGGAGAAACTCGTAAGGATCGATTGTGGCGTAAGGACTTAGTCTAATTTTCGCGAGGGTTGGGCGTTGGAGGAGGGCTCTTCCGATGACTGGATTAAAGACGGTTTCAAACCGTGTGTTTAGCCAGTTGGCATGATTTGGGGGTCGTTGGTTTCGGTCAAAATATGCGCCAAGAAAATTGGAGGGAGTAATGTGTGTATCTCCGGATGATAGGATCGTGGTAGCATAGAAGGTGCGAAGGATAGTTTCTGGGTCAGAGTTTGTTCTATCGCTAGCTAATAGGTGGTGTGCTAGTATGAACATTGACGGAGGAACACTTCGGCCAAAATCAAGTTGGTAGTCGTAGCCTGCGAGTGAAGGGACATAGAGTTGAAGGCGTCGCTGAGGGTCGTAGGTTGGGGCGAAGGCGTTCATTATTATTTCTAGGTCACTGGGGACGTAACAGTCAAGAAGTCCATCTTTGATGGATCTGCTTTAAATTTAGCAGCGAAGTAGGATACGGTCTCTCTGGAATAAAGATCACAAATTAGAAGGTAAGCATTAAATAATATCTGTTGGTAGGATATCAGTGTAAATGTGCTTACAAAAGGGTGGGATTTTGTGGTTAATTCAGGAAATTGTTCTACTACGTTATGAATTATGTACTGTAGAGTGTAGTGGGAATCGGAGGTCAGGTTGTACATCGATGATGTGCTTAGTACCGTGATCAAGTTCCATTCGTACGGCCATGTCCAGTTTCTCAAAATATCTTGATCTAGGCTTAGGGGTTATTATTATTATTATTCATCGTCATCGCTTAATAAATCGAATAATTCTGTGGTTTCATCTGACACAGTCGCAGTTGAAGTCGAGGGTTGCACTTCATGTGGTTCTATGCTTTTCGTTGTGAAAGAGTAACTTTTGTTTGTTCCGATTAGTTGTAGCACTTCTGTTGGTATTTCAAAAGATGCACAATCCTTTCCTTGTTTTTTCAATTGATTTCTCAACAGGATCAAGGCATTTATAGTTTTCAACGCCATTCTATTTCTTTGTTTGCTTTTTATAATATTCATTGAGCTAAATACTCTCTCGACTTCAGCATTGGAATGCGGTAACGAAAGAACAGTAATTGCAAGTTCAGTAATCGAAGAAAAGGGATTCTCTCCGGCAGCATTTTTATACCGCAAAACCTCACTCCAGAAACGAACAATGTTAGTGGTGTTATTCCACTTTATAAAGTTTATGTTATGCCATTCTTGCATCATACCATCTATGAAGTCGCTACTGAAGCCTAATTCTTTGGCTACGTCTGCTAAAGCATCATTTTTATTGGCTTTCAATGTTTCATCAACATTCAGCATTGACATTGGGAGATAACCGATTTATTGTTGATTTGCTCATTTTGTTCATAACCAAATCAAGCAATCTTTGTTTATAATAACTATCAAAACTGCTGACAACAAAATCCGTTAACTGTGTTAGGTTGTATGCTTTAGTTCGCTCGACAGAAATATCTTTAAATAGACGGAACATTACCTCGACATAGTTGTTTGTATCAGCTCCACGTATAATTAATGACTGACGATAATACAAACACCAGGCATCAGTTTGTTCAATTTTACTGTCGATATATTTTTTATACTGTGGATATTTATAACTTTTGTAGAATATTGCCAAGTTTTTCTCCATACTTTCCTCTGTCTTGGACATGAGAATGTTTCTGAATAGTTGGTACAATGATTGATTAATACATTAAAACTACAGAGCAGTAATTTGGATGTAGGCCAATATTTTTGTAACACATGTCGTTCTGCCATGTCATTACTGTCATTATGACAGAAGGCGAAATTTTAAAAGGCATTATTTCTATTAAGTCTTTCAGAGCACAATCAAAAATAGAAGCCTTCTGGCTGTTTGTAATTATACAAGCTAATGGTATACACCCTGCTGGAGACTGGGTTGCAAGAAAATATAGCTTATGGTTTTGCACATCGCAGTTGCTCGTAGCATCTACGAATAATATTTCTGATGACTGAATTAGGTGCTTTGCAGCACGCTGCATTATTGGAGTGCATAAAGAAATAGCATAGTCTTCCTCGTTACGGGATATTTTGTAAACTGTATGAATGAAATGTTTTAGATTCTCTTCTAGCTGAAGAAACATACCTTCACCAGATCTATCTCCATATTGGCGTTTGAAATTAGATTTCCACAGATTGGAAAAATCTTCTTTAGATGGAAAATAGTATCTGTCGCATACAAGTTCGTCATATTTTTCGCTTAATTGCTCCATTTTGCTGAAGTGAAAGCTGTTATAGGCTGAAGCAACTGAATGTCCCTTTTCAAACAAATGAAGAATTTCTTTCTTGGTTTCTTCTCCTATTGGTCTTCTTATCAAAGCTGCAGCACTATCTATTGTATGGTTGTGAATGTTTTCAGAAGTAATTACACATGGCAACTCTTTAATCATATTGTCAACATTTTTAGGTTTTGTTCGGGGATGGAATGCCTGTTTTTTAATAACAACTATCAATTCTGCTGGGCAATTAATATTTCTTGAAGAATGTTCCCTTTTTCGTTCTCCTTTCAATTTATTTGTTTTTGTTTCAAACTGGCAATGATAGGTTCTCTTGAAAACATGTTGTCTGGCTTTTTCGGCTGGTGTTATTATGGTCCTAGTGATATACCATGTATTTTTTGTTATTTGTTCCAGATCGTGAACCCATCTCTGAAAAAGAAGTATTGTTTCAGAAGTTTGCCCATGATTTCATGAAGCTATTCTTATAACTTGCTTTGCCAAATGTTATATTTTTAATGCTGTAATATCTTGTTATTGTCACTGGTATACCATACATATACAATACTCAATAAGCTAGTGGTCCATTATTGGATTAACCATAGTTACATATAAACGGCTAATTTGGCAAATATGAGTTTCTTGACATACTTAGTTAGGTTTGTAAGGTTATGTAGATAAAAACGTCCTTAGTTTTGAAATTAGTTCGGATTTCGTTTGAGTTCACAACGTGATAAGTATAATTGTCGGGCCACTCCATAATTTATTACTAAATTTAAAAAAATAAGCGAAGAAGTACTTATTACAGTTGCAACAACTTGAAACTGCAACAGTGTTTTTCGTTATGACGAAAATGATGCTTTTTTTATAGAAACAATAAAGCTGTTTTGCAACCGTTAGTATCGAGCGTACGGTAGCCCGACAATAGGGGTATATTCCGTAAATCAACCGAAGCAACCAAAGCTTTCAGGACTGGTCGATAATATTTTGACAGCGGTCATCTGCTGGTTGCTTCGGTTGAAATATATTTACGGAACGGAGTAGGATACTATGTGCATACTGCATAGGTTAGGTTCATTTTCATCTTTCAAATAGAATAAATAACAAACTTGCACGTTGCACTCTAAGTTTGAAGTCGTCCACGTTTATTAACGGCATTATTTAAAATTTTTTGAACATTTCAGACATCATCAGGAGCTAACTATAATATAAAATAGGGTTACAACCAAAAACAAAGAACATGAGGTCATTTTTTTCTTACGATACTATGACTTAAAAACTGGAAGGGAAACATCTAAATATACCTCCAAAATCATGTACATCAAAACAGCATTCTTTCGTTAAATATTACATTACAAACACTTTAAAATCTACATTGAAACGAATAGCGTGATCTACTTGCCGCCATTTCTAATAACGTTCTTTTTGAGAGCATGCGCAGTAGTCTTGTGCGCCGTCGAATTGTCATTGCTTGATAGTTACACAGAATGAAAATTTTCTTCTTCTTCTTCAGAAGGTCATATAGATTTAAACTTCAGCCAGCTAAAGGCGATAGAAAGAGATGCAAAGTAAACAATTGTAAAGGCCAACAAAACCACCGCTGTCAGGTGCGGAGCACTGATGAGGAAAGAGCTGTTACAAAATATTACATTTGATATTATCTCTCAAAGAGGACTCATATTGAAAAATTCATTTGGTAGAAAAATCTAGAGAATCTGATGTGAGATTTTTTATCTAAAGACAAAAGGCAACGTACCCTCATTAGGAGGAGAAAAAGGGCTTATGGAAGGTCGCCCTACTTAATTTTTAACATACTAAGCGAGACAATAAAGGGGAGGAGACAGGTGCCAGACAACAACGACTTATTTTCTGAGTTATTTATCGCAAGTTAAAAGGAAACTATATATTGTGCTGAGGTTGTTAGTATCAGCCTTGGTGTTCATTGTGTTATTTTTATTTATGTGACACATTTCTAGGAAAAGTCTTTTTTGATGGTTCTCCTCATGTTCTAGGATACGAGGGTTTTCAAAATCTACAGCGTGACCTGTGTTTCTTGTGTGTTGTCTTAAAGCACATCTGTCAGGTCTAAGCCTGGAGTCGCTTTTGTGTAGCGCCAGCCTCCTTCCCAGGGCCTGAGAAGTCTGACCTATATATACTAAGGGGCAGTGTCTACACTGAAGTTGGTATACCACATTTTTCATATTTTCAGATTTTAATTTATCTTTGGCACTCTTATATAGAGACCTGGCAGCAACAAGATTGTATTTACCTATTTTAACATTAGTGAATCTTTTAAAGAGTTTTGTTAGCTCACAAGTTAATTCTTTGATATAAGGCAATTTGGCAAAAATGACACGATTTTCTTCGTTGTTGGGCGTGTGTGGGATTTCTATGAGTCCAGCACTATCAAATTGATCAGAGGGGCGTGGGGCATCCTGTTCTGGATCTTGTATGGTTGCGACAACCTCGGTTCTTTCTGGAGGCCTGGGAGAGTTGTATATAATCTTCTTAATGCTGTAGCCATTATCTTTCATGAGACGATAAAGCCTGTTCAAGGCAGAATTTTTTAAGGAAGGATGTGTGATATCTATTATCCTCTGTTTTAATCCAAGGATGACGTTGGTTTTCATGCGTATGTCATGATACGAAGCATTATTGATGTACCTGCCTGAACTGCTAGGTTTTCTGTACCAATCTAATTTGATTTGATTGTTGTTATCCCTGTGTACTCTTGTGTCGAGGAAGGGTACACTATTGTTAGTTTCCCTCTCAATGGTGAACTTGATGTGCTCGTCGAAACTGTTGAAGGCTTCCAAGGTTTCATCTTCCCTGTCTGATGGTATGGAAAGTATTAGGTCATCCACATATTGATATAGGAGGGCTGGAACGAAGGTAAGTTTGTTGAGGGCTGTTTTTATGAGTGTGGTCATCACTACGTTGGCAAGAATGGGACTTAAGGAACTCCCCATGGGACAGCCGAACTTTTGTTTGTAGTAATTTCCATTGTATAAGAAATAATTTGAGTGGAACAGGAACTCGATAATGTGGATGAAATCCTCCTCAGGAATCTCTGTGTTAGGCTCGATCAGGTGCCAATATTCTTCCATGACGTAAATAGTAGTTTCCAAGGAGATGTTTGTAAAGAGGGACACCACGTCCAAGGAGACAATTTCATGGCCAGCAGGTAATAACTGTCCATTAACTTTGGTGGCAAATTCCTTAGAGTTGATGATTGAATATTCATTGTACTGACTGAAGGATGTTTTTAAGATATCAGCCATATATTTGCTGATATTAGAGGTTGGAGATAGGATGGTGCTCACTATAGGTCTCATGGGCACTCCTTCTTTATGGATTTTTGGAAGTCCATATAATCTTGGGGGGTTGCAACCATAACACATCAACTTCTTTGCTGTTGCATTGTCGACATAATTCCTATCTTTCAGGAGTTTGATCCTGCAGTTGTTCTCCTTTTCTATCCTGGAAGTGGGGTCCTTGTTTAATCTTTCGTAGATCTCAGTGTCCTCGACGAGCAGGTCACATTTTTGAAAGTACTGAACCCTGTCCATCACCACACTAACATTACCCTTGTCTGAATTCATGATTAGTAGATCATCATTAAATTTGAGAAATTGTTTGGTCTTCTCAAAAAGTTGATTAACAAACTTTGTTTGTGCCGTATTTTTAAAATAGAAATTTGTAATTACATTGGTAGTCTGAGCTCTTCTTACGTTATCTCTGACATCAGAACTGATCTTGTTAATAATGTGCTCCGAATCAGCTAACAATTTGAAAAAGGATACCTGACTATTCTTAGGAGGCAAAGTGAATTTTGGGCCCAATGCTAACATTGTATTTACTTCTTTAGGAATCTGATGATTTGAGAGATTTACCACCCACGATTCCTTGCAACTAAATCTTTCTAAATATTTAATTCTAAGTTTTTTTACTTTCTTTAAATTTCCAGATTTTACTTTACCAAACTGTTTGTTATAGGTGTTCGTCTGATGGACGTTGAAATTATTGTAAACATCTACAGGCAAAATGTTTCTGACCTCAGACTTTGACACGTCAAGATCTCTCTCAAGTTGTCTTATCCTGATCTCATTTGTCTTAATTTCTAAAAGGAGAATATTAGATCTTAACCTGTTGTTCATTTTCTCGATATCCTTGGCTGCTGCTGCGTTACTGTCCAGTAGATTGTACACACACTTTGCTCCCTCGGTGATGTGCCTTGGGATGAGTCCGTTGTTCTTGCAATTGAGGAGGAAAATTCTTCTGTTTCTAAAACTTGCCAGCTTGGTGTTGCATTTGGCCCACTGTTTAAGAAGTCTCAGGGCATCAGTGCCATGGTTGGTTGCAACTTCTTGATAAAAACCTGGATATCCTACAGATAATTAGAAATAGTGAGTAAATGTGTCAAAAGAAAATCAGATTTAACAGTTGTAAATTCAGAATATATACTTTTATTTTAGAAAGCCTCAATTGTATTTCATCAAGTTGGTATTGCCCACAACACATGCACATATTTGTTTAAAAACCACTCTTATATTTATCTGATTTTAAAATAATGCTTTAATCAGTGCCATGGTTGGTTGCAACTTCTTGATAAAAACCTGGATCTACAGATAATTAGAAATAGTGAATAAATGTGTCAAAAGAAAATCAGATTTAACAGTTGTAAATTCAGAATATATACTTTTATTTTAGAAAGCCTCAATTGTATTTCATCAAGTTGGTATTGCCCACAACACATGCACATATTTGTTTAAAAACCACTCTTATATTTATCTGATTTTAAAATAATGCTTTCAGAAATACAACTGACTATTCTGATTTATAACAGACAGTTTCTGAAGTACAACGGTAGATGTAGTGTTATACATTGAAATTAAGTTTAAATTAAAATAAAATGTTGACTTTGGCAGACATATGATCCATATTCCTTATGAAAGAAGTGATAAGACTGATACTAAAACAATATTAGTTTCTATTTTCCTAAGGTAATCGTAGCAGTAATAACAAATGTTTCCAAATATACCAGTTCCAAGTTGGTAGCATCTATGTGTTCCTCCCTATTTTCTTCAACATTCTCATTAGATCCTTGAGGTTCCAATATGGATTTGCTAGTAGATGGTTCCAATTCTGATTGCAATAACAATTGACTGGTGGTTGCGATAAGTTGTGCATTTCTGATTGAGTCAGGCTAGTTTTTGACTGAAAAATAGAAGAAATTCAAAATATATTCTGAAATGGTCTACGTTAAGAATACCTGAGTTTTCAAAGTGCAAAAAAAGTCCACATTCATATTTTTACCAGTTGCTATATAGTATTGGTATTGCTTCTGTGTAGAATCAAAAACAGGTAAAATATTTATGTTGGATACTTCCATGAATTTAAAAACTGCTAGCTGATGTTTGCAAAGTTGTCCATCTTTTCCCTTAATACATTCGCAATATGCCAGTTCCATATTGACCATATATCTATCCTTTGGATTACTTTCACTGGGAACATAATAAATATAGTCGTCCTCCTACAAAAAAAGTATATTATAAAAACTTGCAAGTCACTAGGAGAGGGTAGCTAACCTTAACAATTTTGCCTCTTGCAAATTCAACATTTTTACCTAAGCATGCCTGTTGACTAAGTAAAGTGCTGGAAAGTCTATTGAAAGCAACCTTGAGAATTTTCTGCTCAAAATATAAATCCAAACGAGATATGACAAAATCAGCCAACTGCGAACAAAAATGAAGAAAAATTACATTGTTGAGATAATTCTATAACATCAATGTACCTGTACTATGTTATAAGCTCTTACTCTTTGAAGGACATGATCCTTCATTATCTTCATGGCTGATTCGGATATAGTATTTGTATTGTTACCACGAACCATCAACTCATCTCTGTAACAAAGAGCCCACTCAACCTGACGATCAATATAAGATCTAATATGTTTCTGATAATTTGGGTATTTTTTGACACAACTGTCATTGATTAGGCGACCAAAAAGTTCTTCCAATTTTTCCTTGCTTGTTGCGTACATCAATGATTTGAATAGGTTGAACAAATGTTTCCTATCCATCAACAAAATATTATGTTTTTTATCAAATAACCATCTCCACAATGCCTAAAAAAAGTTAGAATTAAATGTTTTTAGTTTTTTTTTGTATTCAAGTACCTGTAATACGTTTTGCGTCAGGCCAGGTTTCTTTTAGGGAATTCCTTTCAGATGCCGAATCATCTGTTATGAAAATTCTAGGACCTTTTAAATTTGATCTTCTCCCAAAAGCATCCGGTGGAAGTAAATCCTGAAAATGTTAAACTTAATTATCACATTTTGGTTCTAGTATTCAAGACTAACTTACTCTGAATGCTTCAGTCAATGCTTCAGTCAATAGGCTTTGATTTTCTGAAGTTGTCAATACCACTGCTAAAGGTACACCTCCAGCATGGCATTTTGCCAGAAATATAAAAAACCGTGTACCATCCCTATCCGCACCCCCACTAGAATCAACAAAACATGTTTCTCCTGATTCCACCATTGTTGAAATTCTTAGCATCATTTTTGTTATCAAAATAATGGCTGTGAAATAACAAATATGATAAAAAAATGATCATAATGAATGATATGCACATATCTGTCTGGCTTCCAATTTGCACAATTTTATACAGACAATTTTTCTCTGAAGCCAATTTGGCAATCAGCTGTGCCTGCTCCTCATTGTTTAATTTATTGCTTCCATAACAAGAGTCTGCAACCTTCTTATGTAGGCGAGATATCCACTGAATATTAGGACTTATACTGTTATCCGCAAGCATCAGTTCATAATTTTCTGGATTCTTTAACATTAAATCAAAATTATGTAAATGCAGAGCTGATCCTGGCGAATGACCATTCTGAAAGAGCTTCAAGAATTTCTCTTCTATTTCTTTAGTTGGTTTTCGGAATCTTAATGAGTCAGCTGCTAGTACTGGATGGTTGTGATTATATTCTACAAAAATCCAAGTGCTGGTATGCATTCCATCTAAAGGAGGTCTTTTTTTTTTCATTGTTATTTTGGCAGGACACTGTATTTTTTGAACCATGCTTATAATTTTCTGCATCATAGAACTTTCCATATGTATTATGATGACATGTCGCATATAGAGTTCTTAAATAGAGATGCCCTTTTGCTGTTTTTTTCCTGACCTAGAATCAGAGTGAATTGAACATAATAATTAGTCACATTTTTAAGCCTAAATCAAAATGGTATAAATTAAATAAAAATATTATTTCAATACTCACAGTGTAATTTGTTTTGGAGGATAGACGCGCGCATGCCGGGAGAGCTGAGGACTCGGAAAGCGGCGGGACTCGGGTAGATGGTTACGAAAAAAAATTATTGCGACACAGACGCGTGTTACTAAACACAACATAACCTGCCATTTTGTATAAAGCCCACTAATAATCTGTGAACTGTGAAATAAACAACAAGTTAATCCACCCCGAGTGTTTTATTATCTTACATATATATATGCGAATCGGTCTTTTTGGGGACATTTCATATATTTCTTATATATCAAATATAATGACATAGTTAGGTTCGCATTGTAATTCTGGGTCATATAATTCGATCAGTTTGCCCATATGTGAATTTTTTTGCTATCTATCGGGGAAAATGCATGTATGTGAGTATTTGAGGTCGCTCGAAAAAAATTTTTTTTTGTGGTTTTTGGATAAGGGTGGTGTATTTTTATTCAGCTTTGTACAAAATTGCTAAATATACCACTCTTCATACACTTTTACATTAGCACACCAGGATTCAGGCGCGGATTCACTGGATCCTAGTCCGCCTGTGGTGTGGGTGGGGGTTGAACTTTTTTGCTGGTCTGGTAATTATTTTAGCCTTAGTATGTCAAATTCTAGGGAAACCAGCAAAAATTAAGGGGTGTCCCGGGCCATTCGGCGAGGGGGGGCCAACAACGTTCTCACAGTTCTCCCCCCCCCCAGGCTCCGCTCCTGCCAGGATTATATTTTTATATGCCACGTGATTGATGAGATGAGTTTCCCGAATTCAGGAAATGCACAATATTCCCACCTACTTCTAGCTTGGTGTTAAAACGGTTTATATTTACACAGGGTGTCCCAAGTTCGAGTGCCTATTAAACGTTTCTTGAGAACTGGACATATTTGAAATCTGAAAATTGGGATTATGATATTGTTCGAAATTCTCTACTGAACTGAAATATTTTTGAAGCCTTAGCGCTCCCGGATACAAGGAGCAAAAACAAATTTGTTCAAAAATTATTTTTTCTATTATTTCCTTTCTGATATGAATAAGTATTCAATTCTGAATACATTTCTATTAAAACATTGTATTCGTTAAGAAACTTTTCAGAACATAGAAAAAAACTGATAAAAAAATCAAATATTCGTAGTAGTATTATGTTCATTTTTCTTTTTTTCAACATCCTGAGCGTGAACCGTTCTTATAACATCAAAGTAGAAGATTGTGGAAAGGTTTTTTGAATTTTAGAAATATCATCACAGGGTGTGTCGAAAACTGAGATCGAAAATTGGCCATAACTTCTGTTTTTCAAATTAGAACCCTATTTTTTTACGATTGCCGTTAGATTCTGCAAAGAAAAATGATGATAGTACTTCAATAAAAAAAATTGAGAAATTTAAAAAAATTTGAAAAAAAATGAAAAAACTCAGAGTATTATTATTTTTCTCTTTCGAATTGAATACTCAATCATATCAAAAAGGAAAAAATTGAAAAAAAAATTTGAACGAATTCATTTTCGCTGCTTCTATATAACCGCTCACGCTCTAAAAATATTTTAGCTCAGTAGAGAATTTTTATTATAATCCCAATTTTCAAATTTGTCCAGTTTTCCAGAAACGTCCAACAGGCACTCGAAGTTGTTTCTTTTGTGAAAAATATTTACCCTTCATTTGGGCCCCCTAACTAATTTTGATACGGGGCCCTTCCAAAGCACGATACGCCACTGCATCCTGTCCAAATTTGTTTACTTGATTTTAAACATGACGTGAATACAACCGAATTGAGTACAAAATTTTGAATGAGATTATTTCGGGGAGGGCGGAGGGGGGGTGGATCAATCCCCCCTGATCTCCCCCTCTGGCTACGGTCTTGTATGTAAAGCATGTATTTATTGAGCGAAGAACTGTATTCTTCAAATCATCCATTGATATACTGAGTAGCAGTTATTTGATAACAAAGAATTGTCATGTATTCATTATTAATTCGTGGAAAAAACTTCAGATTCGTTCGACCTCTGGTTTCACCGATAATTATACCATTCGTTTTCTAAACGTGGCACCACAGTTTTTATTCATAGTCACATTTCTGATGGAATTCGAAATTGTTTTCATGTATCACTAAAATATTTTTCTCAACTTGGGCTTTACTCAAATGTTCTAGCAGAAGCTAGATAGAAGCTGATTGAAATCAGAAGGCATATATCAATGCTTCTCGTCCTTTACTCAAAAATTTAAATGAACATACGGGTTGTTTACATCTACTTGTCAAAGTTAGCTATAACAGAAATCCCAAAACTATGTTTTTTTTTTTCAAATGAGATCACATTTTATTTATCGATCTGGTGCCCCCTTTTTGCATATATTTTACCCGACTTCCTTTGAACTGTCGTAATTCCCGACTCATCAACATTAAATATCCTGCTAGCAGAAAATTGATATTTCTCCAACACATCTTTGAGATTTTTGAAGAATAAACCAACAGCATCGGCATTAAATGATGCTATACGGTTGAGGCTTGTTCCTTCTGGCTGACGGAGACTTATTTGAGGATTCCTTTTAATAAAATACTTCAGCCAGTCCTTTCCTGCCAATCTTGATTCCTTATTGAACTTGTGTGGTAGATTATATTAGCCTCTGCAAAATCAAATGCTATTTTCCTTAAATGGCGTGGAGTCACTCCATAGAACAAATTGCCCAACTTAATGACATGGTCTATGAGCTCTTGTTCTTGTTTTTTCGAAAAAACTGGATGTCGGCCCAAAGTATCCCTAGAGAACGATGGATCTGCAGGATCACCAATCTTATTTTTTTTCAAGTGATCACGAATTGTCGACTCTGGGATGTCGAATTGTCTGGCAGCCTCGCGAATTTTAACGCCAGAATTGATGGCTGTTATGGCGCGATTGAGTTTTTCAACCGACCAACTTTTTCGTTGTGTTTTTCTTTTGTAATGTCTCACCATCTAAAACAAAACAAAAAACAAATTTAGAAGTGCACATAGAGAGAATACGCGCGGTTTTACCCCATATAGATACTGACTCACTTTTTCAACCTTAACTCAGGTACGAATCAAACGAATTCAAAATTTTAAAAAGAAAAGAATAGCTAAATATAACACTAAACTATAATATCCAGAAAATACAATGGTTTTCTGATATTGATACTTACATCGCTTATTTTTCGTAACCCCAATGTTACAAGGAAACCCACCAAATACACACTGTGATCTCCAGCGTGCAACTGAACCCTCCGATGTTCGGTGGAACTATATTGGCATAGTTGTCACATTTACCTTATGATATGCGAGTGGCCAAACTTCTTCTAGAATGCTGCAAATTAGGTATTTTTTCATGCGCGATATTACCTCGATGCGTGGTATTACCCCGCTTTCCCCTATAGGTTTGAAAAAAAAACTAAAGTACTTTTTGTGCTCCGATAACAATAAACTTTCTTAAATTGACTGCGTGAAATATCAATTGAATATTCATGTTTTACTCACATTCTTGGAATGAAGTCGTCTGGGGCCGAACCTCTGGAATGTAGTTTTCTGAAAATAAAATTTATTTTGTTAAATAATTGCCTAATTTATTTCAATAAAATATTCACTCACCAGTCTCATCAACTTCTTGAAAATCTATATCTGGAGCATTCGGATCATCATCCCCTTGAGCCTTTTCTAGAAGTTGTAAAATTTGCAGAATATCCTTCGTCGCTACGGGCTGTCGATAAATGTTGAGATGAATATTCTTATCATGGCCCATGAATTTTGACATATCTTCGATTTCTCCATCCGTGAGATTGAGAGAAATACAACACGTAGCAACATGCTTCCTCAACAAAGTACCCCTCAATGTGGAGGGTACATTTGCTTTGCACTCAATCGAAAATTTTCTCATCAGATCGCATGCACTAGGCCATTTTTCTGCTCCACCCGGAAGTCCAAATAAATATGGATTTGATTGTGAACGCCCGCTTCTTTCCTATATCTCAAAATCATTTCCAAAGATTCCGCCATTTCATTATCCAGCAAAACTGGAACAGTTCTATTGAGTTTCCCTCTCAATAATATTCTGGAGTATTTATTTGCAATTTTTTTTTATTCTGGATTTAGTTTCTTATACAAATCTAACTGGCTCTTCTCGTCGATCTTTTCTAAGGAATTATAGTGTACTAATTTTATTCTCTCTAGCTCTCCCGGTCGTCTTCTATTCAAAAGTTGAACGGATGTAAGAGTTCTTTCCAAAAGTTCCCTCCAAACCTTCTTATCAATTTTTTTTTCAATTCGTTCAATACATTATTCCTCTTGCTGGTCAAATATCTATGTTGGATTTTAATGTCATTGAACGAAGGAAGAGTGACTTTTTTCTTTATACTCATTTCCGACTGTGACTCTGCAACAGTTTTGTTGATTATTTTGTCAAATTTTAAATTGTATAAATGTAGGAATTCCTCTGCGTTCCGTTTGGCATCTGGATTTTTTTTTCGATACAGTGTGCTATCCATATATCTCCCAATTCCTTGGTGAGCATACCCAATGCAGAGGCTGTCGCTGTAGTATCGAAAAGGTCACTTTCCTCATTGAAATTGCCAAGTGTGTTGACGGCCTTCAGAAAAGAGGTGAAATTCGTGGGGTCAAACAAATTGGAGAAATCTTTGATATTGGCATCCATTTTCCTCAACTCCAAGAGCAAACGTCCGAGACGACGCAATTTAGCCCGTATCATCTTTCCATGATGCTGGGAATGTCGGTATTTGTAGCTTTACAAATTTCCAAACAGAATTATTAATTCGTCATATCGAACTATAGTTGTGATTTGATCGTCTCTCATTCGACATATTATTTTCCTCAACTGAGGTTCTGCCATTTCGTGGATATCACCCATTGTTAAGCGACTCAACATTTGAACTTTCTTATTATATTTCGAGCATCGTCCTGTACATCTTCTGTAGTGCTTGTGCAATGTCGATTTTGAATAAGTTTCTTTGCACTGCGGACATACAGCAAAATCAGACGAAGTTTTAGTTGCTTTATTTTGCCGCGGTCGTCTGCAAGGAATTAATTCATCATAGGTTGATCATTTCAGATTGTGCTCGAAGTTTCCTCTCGCCCTTATTTTCTTAATCATCATGAGTCTTTCTCGCGCTGCTGCACTTAATGGTAGATTTTTTCTCTTTTGGTTTTTTGAATCAAAGAAAGTTTTTTTACTTCTTCCAAATCCTTATGCACCGTTTCGATATGACGAACTAATTTAGCTACTAATTTATGGCAATATTTGCAGCTATATTTTTTAGTCCCGGAATTACTTGCTTTGACTAATTTTGTTTTTGCCTCCCTTATCGCTCCACCGACCACAGTTTCGTTAACTGAAATATCCAATATAGAGGAATCGTCTCTTTGAGTAGGAGCGATTTCCGTTATTTCATGACCTAAGTCACTCGATAGGTCTGAGATCTTATTCTCCTCATCTTCCTCATCTTCTATCGAGGGTTGAAATTCTTCATCTTCGTCCGTATTGAATGGATCACTATCAATCGATGAAGAATATTCAGTCAGAGAAGACTGACCATCACTCCTAAATTCATTCAATAATGGCTGTTCAACATTTTCAAGGAACACATTCTCGTACGATATTTCGGAACCCTGCACCCGATCAGCATTACTAATTTGATACTCTGTAAAACAAGCATCCGTATCAATATAGTACTGTAATAGGGTTTTTTCCCCGTAGAAACCTTACCTCGAGCGCCAGCTATTCTTTTTGCTTGTAAGGTAGAATAGCAAACCTGCCAGGATAGCTGCTTAGCCGGAGACAGAGTTCGGTTGTATCTAGGGTGTTAGCGATAACTGAGAAATCGAAAATAGAGCAATTCACACAATTTATTCAAACGGTTGAAATAGTGATACAAATGCAATAATGTCAAGAAAATATCAAATATGCAGTAATAAGAAAATATCAAATATTCACCAATATCAATAAAACATCAAATATGCATTAATCCCAAGATATATCAAATATATACACAGGTAAAGAAAAGTGATTCAGTTTTGCCTGACTGCGAGCATTCATTCAAGAGAAATATTTTACGGTACGAGTCAGCCAGAATAGAAGGGGGGGGGGGGAAATTTGAATTAAACGGAGAATTTAAATCTACAGTTGAAAAATGTGGGACGGATATGAAAATGTATAGTGCTTACTTTCTGTCCGATATTCTTTCAGTCCGGAAACTCAAAAGAGTTATATTGTCTACTTAGCTTGTTTCACGTCTAGAAAGGTCGGGTTTGGCCAGGTTAAATATAAATGGTCAAACAGGACGCACCGAACTAGGGGCGCGAAGGATCGGTACCGAAGCGGAATTCGACTCCCACGTTCTATAGCATTGGTTTGCATGAACCCTCCGGTCTGATGGTGAGACTACTCTCCACCAAGATCAGACGCTAAATCGGGTACCGACTAACTCAGTTAAACGTACTATAGACTAGGGAATCTTGTACGAGTAAAGGAAGGTTTAATACGGATCTCGACGTAACAGCTATTTTGATAGACTCAACGAAAGTACAGGAAAATGAGACTGAAATGACTTGGATCGGTACTTACGATTTCGGTGCACTACTTCTCACTCGGAAAAGAAACAAATCGAGAATTACGGAATTCGTTAAACTTTCAAATCAAAAAGAAAGGATATTTCGGAAACGCAAATGATACTATTCTATTCAGGCCGGAGCGAAAATGAATAATGGGTGTTTCGGAAACGCAAAAGATAATACTCTATTCAGGCCGGAGCAACAATGAATAATGGGTGACAGATGAGGGGAAAATCGCCTTTTATAATCTCCTTGAGGGGGGCGGAAACGGCAAGCGCAGAAATGCTACTTTTCTAGAAAAGTACTCCGGTAAAACATCTTCGAATCTGGCTTATCGTACGTATAAACTAGAAAAACGGCGTTATCTACATTCTACGTGGTTCTTATGACTCTTTTTACTAGGTTCTCTGCATGTAAAACAATATCGAACGAACCATATTCGATCTTCTCGGTTTAATTCTGAACGGAAATGAAATGCAGGAATTCGAAATAAAAATCCGGAAAAATTAATTTAAAATGAAGACCGATTTCATGATCGGAAAATCGAACTTCATTACAGTACGATCAAAAAACTTATCAAAAATAATTATTATTATTGATTGGATATAAAATTTTATCATAAAATGTGAAAATACCTTCGATCTCAAGTTATAACAATTACATACTATTTTATAAAAGTATCTTAATCGAAAATGAACGTATTTCTTCATAGAGCGCGAACGATAGATTGGGGATGACTTATAGAAAATCAATCGGATTTCAAAACACATCATAGTAAATGGCGATTGGAATGAACAAAATAAGACTAGAAAACAATGAATTACGTTTTTCTGAATAATAGCAGGATAGCAATGCAATGAGAGTTGAAAAAGCTGTGGAAATTCCAATGAGAATGATCATTCTACATCCGCCATTCGCCATTTTGATAAAACGTTAAAAATAGAGCTTGGACTTCGATAAATCATAGTCTTTTACACTCTTTACATCGATATTCAGAAAAGCATATCGTATGCGTTCATTATACATAAATATCTCTTGAATGTAGAACCCAATGAAAAAAAGACTAACAAGAATCTGAACTGAAAAATATATTGCGGTGGGGTAGCGACCTGGTCCCAGCTTTAACTGCGTTCGTGCAGATTGGGTATATCATTGATGGCTCAACTCAAAAATTAATAATGATATTGAATTCAATTCAAAGAAACAAAGTGGGAATGCAGTGAAAAAGGTTTGAGATCAAAATCTTCCGCGAACTTCACGAAAATCGAAAATAAAATTCTCATGCATCTTTTTCCTCCTTGCCCCAAGATATCTTTCTACGGCAACCTATAGATTGATCACCAATAAGGAAGGAGTATTATTTTACATTCATACTTTTCATTCTAGATTGTGAAATTGAACAAGAACAGTAAGATTACGTTATACTTATTTTTGAAGATGTAATTGAATATACTTATGATTAATATGGAAAGTTTCAAGAAAAAGTGAAGTAAAATAAGAGAAAGCTTTGGTTTAGAAATTGTTCAAGGAAGGTAACTTCACTTATTCTGCCCATAGATGAATTGGGGTCGATGCTCGCTGATGAATTAGAGAACCCTGTAAGATAGATAATCATCATTTGAAGCAAAACAAGTCTATTCATGAGGTATACCTAACAAATCTGACCCAGATACAGTGGAATGTTCCATGGGTTCTTCATCTCCTTGAACTAAATCATCTGAATTCTGGCCAACAGTAGATTCTTCCAGAATATTTCCTATAGAAGAATCGTCCATTGTAGGTTCGTCCACAGAATCCACTAAACTAGGTCCACCTTGTGCACTCTCCAGAATATTAGACATACGAACAATATCTTTCGTTACATTAGGTAGCCTGTAATGTTCCATATGAATTTTTTCATGGTGCCCTAAATAATCTGCCACATCCTTCAACTCCAATTCGCCTAAATCCATTGTGGCACATTTGGTAGCTATATGTTTCCTCAATTGGGTGCCCCTCAATGTTTCTGGGTTTGTTGCACCACACAAATAAGAGTATTCTCTCATTAATTTTGTCGCAGAGAGGTGATTATTACTATCACCAGGGATGCCGAATAAATATTTATTGTCTTCATCAACCCCTGCTTCTGTTCTCAATTCAAGAATAAGGTTGAGAGCTTTCAAGTTTTCCCTGCTAACCATTACCGGTACCCCTCTTGAAAGTTTTCCTCTTATAAGGAAGCGCACATATTCTTTTATTTTTTTTTCGATTGGGTTCAGTTTTACTAGCATTTCGTCATCCCCATTCAATTTTTTTTTAGGAAGTCTTCGATTAGGATTCGTTCCAATTCCCCAGCCCGTCTCCTATTAAATAATTGTAACGAAATTAAAACAACTCCTAGAAGCTCTTTCCATATGTTACATTCGAATTTCTAACCAAGTTTTGTAATACATTCCTTTCTTTTTTTGTCCAAAAATAATTTTAGTTTTTGAATGTCCCCTGATGAAGGAAGTGTTACCTTCTTCTTCCTCTTTTGCTCTAGCTGGTTCTCCTGAACCGTTTTATTCACATCATGTGATAGGCCCTCTTGCAAGAGAAGAAGGAAATCTTTTGCGTCTTCTTGTCTTGCCTTATTTTTTGATTTTATGTATTCTGAAACCAGGTAATAGGAAATTTTTTTTAGGTGGGATCCTATAGCAAATGCTGTTGCTGGACTCCTGAACCTACAACTGGTTTCATCCAACCCTCCCATCTTGTTAATAGCTGCTATGCAGTTATTATAGTTGGAAGGGTCGATAATTTCTTCCAAGCTGAGTTTATTATCAGATACTTCTCTGAATGCTTTCACAAAAGTGGCCACACACCTCAGTCTTGCCCTTATCATTTTACCCAGATGACTCGAACTATATTTTTGGCAGAGCCTAATGCCGAACAAAATTATTGTGTCGTCATTTTTTATGATTTCCGTGACATCATCCTCTTTCAGATGCCTTGGAGGACATTTTAATGCACTTCCTCTTTGACAGTAAAATTGCCTTAGAGTTTATGTGCTTGTTCTTTCTACATTTTCGGAAGTGGTAGAAAATGGATGTCTTAGAAAACATTCCACCACACACACCACAGGGCCTGAAATCCTTGGCATTTTTCTCGCTTTCTGATTTAGGGCATCGCGCCACTATTAAGTTTCTTTCAATATTGAGTTCTTCATTCGTGTTGTATAGGAAATCTCCTGCGACTCTGATTGCTTCTATTAATTTTTTCCTATAATTATCTTTTTTTGGAAAATTCATGAATTCTTCAACCTCTTTTTCTGCAGAGTGCTTCAATTCTAGGTGCCTCGCGAATTTAGTCTGCAGTTTCTTGCAGAACTTGCAGAAGTGTTGTTTCGATTTTACTCCAGATACAGATTTCATCACATGCAACTTTTTATAGTCCATGTTGGGTGAGGTTTGTACTGGTTGAACACCTTAAAAAACACAGTATTTTGTTAATTGGATAAACTATCAAGATCAGAATTTTTGTCATTTCATGGATAAGCCGATATTATAAAAGAAATTCGAACCTCGGTTACGCCCAAATCCCCGGTCGACTGTCGATTTCCGTTTTATAAACATCCAACCTCAGGTTCAACCCGGGATTGGCTCAACCGGTGAAGATAACGATGGTTGAGCTTTGAATCGAGGATTGAAACGTTTGACGTTTGTATCACTTTACGTGTTAAAAACATTCCGTTTTGGCACATTGATTTTGCTTTGAATTATGATATGTAGGGTAGACCGGGGTCGAAAGTAACAAGTTGAGTTCTAATTGGAGTTACTAGAAGACTAAAGCAATAAATGAAAAACGTTTTCTAGAAAAATATCGTATATATATTTGGCTTAATAAAAATATGTAACATTTTTTCCTAATTCTATTATAGAACTGAAAATATTAATGAAAAACTAAATGTGTTCAATGTGTTACAACCGCCCCCAGACCCGCAACGATTGTAACACTAGGTGGGGTCGATTGTAACAGTGTACAGCGTGGTAATATGTTAGCTTGAATCAGTCTGATCCATCACAATGGTGGCAAATATACATGGCATCTTGATTTGTGCATTCTTCATGTGACCATTTTTTACAATCCATGCATTGAACCCATTTTTCGCCCGGTTTGCTTTCACGAAAAGGCTCTACGCAGACTAGACAAAAATGATCATCGTCATCGTCGCTGTCCGATTTCTGCATTTTCTTTTTCCTTATTGATTTACAGTAGAATCCGCTTATAATGACATTGAAGGGAAGTGACGAATAGGTCATACTAACCGGACGTCATATAAAGCATAATCTTCGAAAAATTGAGGCACTTCAAATTTTTGTTATGGATTCAGTTTGACGGAAAAAAAAACAGTATTTGAAAATATATAATTAAAAAATAAAAAAAACAGGTCACACTGAAAACATACATAATGTACTAAATATGCACAACTTAAAAAAACCATTTTTGATGTTTATTTTTTATATAGGAAATCTGTTATTTTTTATTGTCTTTGAGTTTTTATTGAATTATAATAATATTTTCTAACGCCATTGTGCAAAGTAGACATTGCCATATTCAAATTATCATTTTCAATATTGCTATGCACGAATCTTGATAATAGGTCTGCAGCTTTCAGAGCCTCTTCTGCGGTAGGTGACGAGTCTTCTTCAATTTCCTCTTCTTCATCACTATCGTTTTGCTGAATAGCTTTTATGTTATGCACGATATCTTCATCTGTCATTTCCTCGCATGTGACGAGGTTCCTATCGATGTTGACATAATCGTTCCATTTTTCCGGCGCAGCTAAGTTTTCTGAATTTGAAGTTCTCACCCACAAAGATAATGGAATGTCATCTTCATCATCGAATTCATCTTCTACTGTTTCTTGAATAGATGAATCGTGAAGATTTTGAACGAATCCTGCATGTTTAAAACAGTTGCGAATGGTACTTTGTGAGATATTATTCCAGGCATCATAAATCATAAGAATTGCATCTAAAATTGTCACTTTTACGGAGGAACTGTTTTGGTCAGAATCAAGACAATTAATCATTTTGACAACAAGATTTCTTCGGAAGTTGCTTTTGAGTGACCGTATTATTCCTTGATCCATGGGCTGTAAGATTGATGTTGTATTGGGTGGAAGGAAAGCAAGTGTTATAGACTTCAAATCAGAAACTTTTGGATGCGCTGGGCAATTATCAACAAGCAATAAAATCTTCTTCTTGTGCTTTATCAAGTCGCGATCCCAATCTCGAAGCCATTTCTCGAAAAGTTCAGACGTCATCCAGGCCTTACGGTTGTTTGCATAATCAACCGGTAACGACTTAACACAGCTGAAACATCTAGGTTTCTTAGATCTGCCAATAACCAACAGTTTTTTTTTCTCTGTACCGCTCAGATTTGCTGCTACCATGACGGTTACTCTATCCTTCGACAACTTGCCCCCACTGCAATTCTCACTTTTGAATTTTAAAGTTCTGTCCGGCATTAACCTATAAAACAAACCAGCTTCATCTGCATTGAAAATCTGATCATCAGAAAACTCTCTTCTTAAATTTGGCCACACAGTCAACAGCCAGTTTGTTGTTGAGCTCTGGTCAACAGACGAAGATTCACCGACAATTTTTCCTGACACAATGTTATGTCTAACTTTGAACCGACTTATCCAGCTTGCGGAACAATTGAAGTTGCTGATTCCCAAATTGGAGGCAAAAACATTTGCTTTTTCCTGTAACATAGGGCCGCTGACAGGTATTCCTCTGTTTCGTTGGATTTTAAACCACTGAATCAACGCTTGGTCAACATTATCTTGTCGAGACTTCCGAAGCCTCTTCGGTTTCAAAACATTAGAATTGAACGATTCCTTAATCTGGTTCTTTTTTCTTAATATCATGGAAATGGTCGAATGACCGACCCCAAATTCTTTTGCGAGAGATGAGTTTGATTCTCCATTCTCTAATCTGGCTATAATTGCACCTTTCTCCTCAATAGTAAATGCTTTACGACGTTGCGATGTCATTTTCAATATAAATTACAGGACAACTCCCCGCGACTGTATTATTTCGACTGGGAAACAAAAGGGAAGTCAAGTAGTTACGCGTCTAAAACACATAAAATATAGGAAAGGGGTAGGGAGGTTCGCGAAAACGATCGAGATGTCACTATAACCGGACATAAGTTCTTCAAATTGAGTCATAATAAACGACATGTCATTATAAGCGAAGTCATTATATCCGAACACTGTTATATGGATCTTTATATGGAAACCAAACTTCACACTGCAATAACGTCATATTAAGCGGTTGGTCAGTATAGCCGGCGTCATATTAAACGGATTCTACTGTATTTACTTTTCGCTGTTTCATTGTATTCTTTTTTGGTTCAGAGTTGGAAAAATTTCTCTTCACTTCCCCCTTCCTCTTCTCTTCATATTCTTTTCTAATTGTCTCCTTTTCTGGTGTATCTGTGTATATGGCAGATTTTTTCCTCTATTGTCCTGTTTTCTAGGTGGAGCTTTCGGAAAAGGCCTAACCTTTTCTGGAGCGAACTCTTCCAGAGCATAGCTGGAAGAAGTTGAAGGTACGGGTTCATTTTCCGCTTGATTGCTTGTTTTATCTGATGCAGAACAATATGTTGAGTTGGTAGTTTCAGATGAGGTCAGTGAAGCAAATGATAATGATTCATTTGCTCCTTCAGTTGATACGGCTGATACAACATCATTTTCATTGATAATTTCAGTTGAGGGTGCAGGTCGGTCTGAAACATAAGACGGAGCAAAGTCTAGTTCTGTGAATATACTTCTATTATAGGGATAGATTCCTGTGCATCGAAATCCTGCTTGAATGTTACTCGGTGTTAACGCCATCGGAAGCGCTGTCGCTACTATGGAAGGAATGTTATAAATGCTCATGCATTGTCTTTCCAGGATTACTGCGCATCCATGCGTCACAGCTGGTATTAACTGCCTTCTTTAATTCAATTCAATTCATTTATTCATCCATATGAGCAACAATCTTCTACAAATTTCATTTCTTATGATTACAACAAAAAATAATAGAAATTCAAAAGTTCTCCCCGGAGAAATGGGAAGTGATAGGCAACTGAATGCCTGTTTTACTCCTCCCATCTCTCCAGAGATGACAATAATACTTAGTATACCATTTTCCTTCCTACACACGATGACATATATCCAGTGCAGAGGCAGAGCAGAGGAAGAGAGAGCAGGGTGGAAACCGTTGAATCAAGGACTAGAATAGACCGAAAAATCGACACTTATTGTCCGCAACAAACCTTCTTACATTCATCCTGAATTGCCTATTATTCTGTATGTCTCTCAAGTACCTGGGTAGTGCATTATATAACTTAGGTCCGAGATATATTATTGATTTTTGGGTTAAACTTTTGTGAAACAATGGCAGAACAATGAGTGAGTTGGTGGCTCCCCTAGTTGATATGAAATTTCTGCGGTTCACTAATTTATCTTCGTTGGAACGGGTCCATATTAAACTTTTGTATATGAACAAAGATCGTACACACATGACTCCCAACTCCTCGTGCAACCCGGCAGCAGAATCATATTTACTCTTTTTCATTATAATTTTCAAAATAGTGTTTTGGGTGGCCTGTAAGATATTCAGGGTAGTGGTGAAAATTCCCCCCCAGGCGAGTATACAATATCCTATAACTGATTCAATCAGAGACGAATATAAAATTCTCAAAGTTTTTCGGCACAGTACACTCCTCAATGTGTAAAATGTATTCATTAATGATCTAATTTTTTTGGTAATACTGATAATATGTTCGTGCCACCTTAAGTGATGATCGACAATGAGACCCAGATATTTAAACGAATTCGTTTTTTCTATATATGAACAGTCACATTCAGGAATCGAACAATTGGGATGGTGCATTTTCAGGTTGCTGTTGATTGGTTGATCAGTGGCAGTAGATGAGAAAGTCATGTATTTAGTTTTTGCTATGTTTATATTTAATTTATGGCTATAAAACCACGTCTGAACTTTTCTCATATTTTCTTCACAACGTTTGTGTAATGCTTGCCAGTTCTCGTCCATGAAAATGATTGCTGTATCATCAGCATAGCTTACTATATGACCTTGAAAATTACTCATAGACGATAGGCTATTTATGTAGACGAGGAACAGTATCGGTCCCAATACTGTTCCTTGTGGTATGCCAGTGGTCACAGCCCTACTTGCACTCAATTCGTTCCCCACCCTTACTTTCTGGGTTCTATCACATAGATAGTCTGAAAGAAGGTTAAGCGACTTTCCCCTTACACCATAATTTTCACACTTCTCCAGTAGGATATCATGTGACACTGTGTCAAATGCCTTGGCAATGTCTAGAAACACTGCCAGGCACTTCCTCGATTCATCCATCTCAGTCAAGATCTTCGTTGTAAAATCAACAATAGCCCTTTCTGTATTAGAATTACTTATAAATCCGAATTGCCTCTCAGTCAGTACTCTGTTCCTGTCAAAAAAGGAGACCAACCTGTTCCTCAAGCATTTTTCGAAAATCTTGGCAAAATTGTTTATTAAAGCAATTGGTCGATAGTTGGTAGGCAAAGATGGATCTCCTGTCTTCAAGACAGGTGTAACAACAGAAACCTTCCATTGTTGAGGGATACGGCCTGTTATAAAGCACGAATTGATTATGTGGGTCAACGGAGTTAATATAAATTCATGAATTATTTTTATTAATTTTGATTCTATGGTATCTGGCCCCGGGGAGCAATTATTTTTAAGGCTTGATATCAAGTTTGTTATCTCCGACTCATTAGCTGGCTCAAGAAAAAGGGAGGATCCGATTGATTTGTCCATCAAGAAACCCTTTGGGAGACTTGTTTTAGGAACACTACTCTTCATCCCCTCTCCGACTGTAACGAAGTAATCATTGAGCAAATTAGCTCTGCTGGTATCATCTTCAATTGGTTTACCATCCTCAGAAGTGAATATGATGTTCTCAATATGTTTTTTTAATGGTCCATAAACGGAACGATCTAGAGGTTGTAGCTTATGGGAACAGTGCGGTGGAAAGGAAAGCATCACTATACCATTTTCAGAACAATAGTCGAGGGATTGAATGGAAATATGAGATGAGTGATTGTCCAATAATAAGAGAATTTTTTGTGAAGTTGATGCGCAAGTATACTTCTGAAAGTGTTTCAAAAATATGACGAAGTCTTTTTCTTGCATCCAACCGCTTGCGTTTCCACTACCAATACTTCCAATTGGGCCATCTCGGACAAAATGTTCTTGGTAGCGAAGCCTTGGAAACACAAACATTGGTGGAATAAAATTACCAACAGCATTCACTGCACAAGAAACAGTGACCAAGCTACCCCTTTCAGCCGAAGTCAAAGCTCCAACATGTCTTGTTCCCCGTTTGGTTACAATTCTATTAGGCTTTTGCACCGTTGTAATGCCTGTCTCATCAAAATTGTAGATGTCCTTGGCTTCAAATTTATGTCGATCCATTACTCTCTGCAGATTATCGAAGAATAAATTCACGTTGGTTTTGTTGAAACTTGTGGCACGAGATAGACTAGTCGGTTGTGCACTTCTTAGGGATAGCCTTGGGTGCCTCTTCATAAATCGGCTAAACCAGTCTTCAGTAGCCATCTGGATATCTTCCCACTGAGGTGGAATTGACAGTTGACATTTTTTTGCCAATTCATATGAGAACCTCCTCATTTCCTTCGGTGAAAAGCCGTAGTAGATATTGGCCGCCTCAATTATATAGTCTTCGATTATTTGCTCTTGATCTTCTGTAAAAACCTTGTTCCAGGCTCTATATCCGATATTTACCGAAGAATTTGTTCCTCCTGTTATTATTTCCTTTTTCTTCTTATTGAATCTGAACAAGGATACATGGCATAAACCATATTTTTTCGAAGCAGCACGTATTGATAAATTTCCATTATTAACTTCCTCGTATGCCTGCTCATATATAGATATATTTTTGGTGCCTCTCTCTGTTTTTCTAGTTTTCGTACGAGGCATTCTGGAATAAGAAAACGTGTTCAAAAATAAGAATATAGTGAATTTCATTGACCGGGGTCGGTTGTAACATGTTACAATCGACCCCGAGCAGTGATGTCACAAACGACCCCGACCAGGCTTTCGAATATTTTACAACATTTTCATGTCGATAACATGGAAATATTACCTTATGTCAATACGTAAGATAATCAAAAATAAATAAATTATATAGAATAGATGAAAAAAAGTGCTTACCTTGAGTATAAAAATATTTATTTGCGTCCAAACACAGATTGAAATACTTAGATAGCGATGCCGAAACCAAACTTTTGCGCCTAGTCAGTACATTCTCATATGGCTGTCGAAAACGAACTGACTCATTAAGCCCGATATTATTCTCTTTCAAAACAGCCAAAGTATGCGTGCCTCCATCTAACGTGTTAGAACAAAATCGTTGTGTTACTTTCGCCCCCTGTCTACCCTATTACCTATATCTATACTTCTATACTAATATTATAAAGAGGAAAGATTTGTATTTTTGTTTGTTTGATACGAATAGGCTCAAAAACTACTGGACCGATTTCAGAAATTCTTTCACCCTTAGAAAGCTACATTATCCCTGAGTGACATAGGCTATACTTTTGCGCTGCAAAAACCGTAAGACTTACGTGGATACAATGTATGACGGAAATGTACCTCTTAAATAGTTCTACAAAAAAGTCCGCGATAGCATGTAACTATCTCTCAAGATTGACTTGCTATTACCTGTTTATGGTAATCAGATGTTTTTCAAAATTATGCAATATTTGGGAGTGTGTTTTTTTGAATTGGGTATTGATACTCATCCAACCTAATACGTTATTTATCCCCAGTATTCAATTTAGAACGAAATTGCTCCTCACATCATACAATTACAACGAGTAAGTACATCAAAAGATATGGCAGGTTGAAGTGTTGAAGATGAAACCGCCGCGTGAAACAAATTTCTACCCGGGCGAAGCTGGAACGGCCTGCTTGTATTATATTGATAGAATGCCTGATATTAATCACAGTCTTCTTTAGGTTGGCTATGTATTAATAATTCATCTTTGGTGTTTGGGAAGATATTCCAAAATTCAAACTAAATGTTTGTGCCTTATCTTCGAGGGATAGAACTGCCAGATTTCTATGTCAATAGCAAGGCACACACGAAAGGGAAATCTGTAAGATCTGATCCGCAGTCCAGATCTGTAACAGATAACATATATATATATATATATATATAATTACAGACGTTAAACTATTCTCATATATATATATATATATATATATATATATGTATATATATATATATATATATATATATATATATATATATATATATATATATATATATATATATATATATATATATATATATATATATATATATATACAGGGTGACTGGTGACGTAAGGGACAACGGCTAAGTGGAGATAGAGGACCTCAAACTGATTGAGAATTTGGGTTTCAAATGTCCCATAAGGGTATTCGTTTCGGAGATATAGGGTGATTTATGAAAAAATGCTAAATCTATGAACTCCCATATCTTCGTTAATATGATATGTTTTTCGCTGATATTTTACATGTTTGTTCATACAGGCATTCTCTGTCAGCATAAGAAAAAGAAATTGAAAAAATTGCTGGCCCGTACTCAAAAATTTCAATTTACATGTCAAGTGAGAAATATCACACGGTATATGAGATAAAATAAAATCAAATAGAAATTTGGAAAGAGGGAAGAAAACTGATGAAATATCTGTTTTTTGTTTGAATGGCACAAATTTTCTTTCGTTTCTATGATATGTTGAAGTAAGAAAATTACAAAATTTTTATATTCAAATCATGAAAATTAGTACTACTGATAGAAAAAACCTTGAATTCGAGGCGCTAGAATGAGCCTGGCATCAAAATATTTGCTTACTTGATTTTTTTATGAATCATATTTGCGACTTTTTCTATTTTTGTGTTTGAGTATCCAACTCTATCATCACCCCATCTACAACAAATTTTATTTTGAAATTTTTTATGGCATCGAAATATTAATTGATAAAAATAGATTTTAAGATTTGACGAAATATTTTGATGCCAGGCTCATTCTAGCGCCTCGAATTCAAGGTTTTTTCTATCTGTAGTACTAATTTTCATTATTTGAATATAAAAATATTGTAATTTTCTTACTTCAACATATCATAGAAACGAAAGAAAATTTGTGCCATTCAAACAAAAAACAGATATTTCATCAGTTTTTTTCCCTGTTTCCAAATTTGTATTCGACTTTATTTTATCTCATATACCGTGTGATATTGCTCACTTGACATGTAAATTGAAATTTTTGAGTACGGGCCACCAATTTTTTCAATTTTTTTTTTCTTATGCTGACAGAGAATGCCTGTATGAGCAAACATGTAAAATATCAGCGGAAAACATATCATATTAACGAAGATATGGGGGTTCATAGATTTAGCCTTTTTTCATAAATCACCCTATATCTCCGAAACGAATACCCTTATGGGACATTTGAAACCCAAATTCTCATTCAGTTTGAGGTCCTCTATCTCCACTTAGCCGTTGTCCCTTACGTCACCAGTCACCCTGTATATATATATATATATATATATAGATATATATATATATATATATATATATATATATATATATATATATATATATATATATATATATATATATATATAAATTGTAGGTTTAGTTTTCTTGGGTTTAGAGCACAGTAAAACTTTAGATATTCACGTTTAATTGCTCTAAACCAAAGAAAACTAAACTTACAATTTATAAAATATAGCACAAGAAATCTATCATTCCTATATATATATATATATATACTCACTAATTATTAAGGGCGATTCGACTACAGGTAGGGCATCTCCAATAACCAGTAAAACTGTACTAAAGGCTCTATATTTCGTCTAACATTTCAGACATCATCAGGAGCTAACTATAATATAAAATAAGTTACAATCAAAAACAAAGGCCATGAGGTCATTTATTACTTACGATACTATGACTTAAAAACTGGAAGGGAAACATCTAAATAGACCTCCAAAATCATGTACATCAAAACAGCATTCTTTCGTTAAATATTACATTACAAACACTTTAAAATCTACATTGAAACGAATAGCGTGATCTACTTGCCGCCATTTCTAATAACGTTATTTTTGAGAGCATGCGCAGTAGTCTTGTGCGCCGTCGAATTGTCATTGCTTGACAGTTACACAGAATGAAAATTTTCTTCTTCTTCTTCAGAAGGACATATAGATTTAAACTTCAGCCAGCTAAAGGCGATAGAAAGAGATGCAAAGTAAAACAATTGTAAAGGCCAACAAAACCACCGCTGTCAGGTGCGGAGCACTGATGAGGAAAGAGCTGTTACAAAATATTACATTTGATATTATCTTTCAAAGAGAACTCATATTGAAAAATTCATTTGGTAGAAAAATCTAGAGAATCTGATGTGAGATTTTTCATATAAAGACAAAGGCAACGTACCCTCATTAGGAGGAGAAAAAGGGCTTATGGAAGGTCGCCCTTCTTAATTTTCAACATACTAAGCGAGACATCTTCGTAGATGAAAGCAAACAATAAAGGGGAGGAGACAGGTGCCAGACAACAACGACTTATTTTCTGAGTTATTCATCACAAGTTAAAAGGAAACTATATATTGTGCTGAGGTTGTTAGTATCAGCCTTGGTGTTCATTGTGTTATTTTTATTTATGTGACACATTTCTAGGAAAAGTCTTTTTTGATGGTTCTCCTCATGTTCTAGGATACGAGGGTTTTCAAAATCTACGGCGTGGCCTGTGTTTCTTGTGTGTTGTCCTAAAGCACATCTGTCAGGTCTAAGCCTGGAGTCGCTTTTGTGTAGCGCCAGCCTCCTTCCCAGGGCCTGAGAAGTCTGACCTATATATACTAAGGGGCAGTGTCTACACTGAAGTTGGTATATCACATTTTTCATTTTTAGATTTTAATTTATCTTTGGCACTCTTATATAGAGACCTGGCAGCAACAAGATTGTATTTACCTATTTTAACATTAGTGAATCTTTTGAAGAGTTTTGTTAGTTCACAAGTTAATTCTTTGATATAAGGGCAATTTGGCAAAAATGACACGATTTTCTTCGTTGTTGGGCGTGTGTGGGATTTCTATGAGTCCAGCACTATCAAATTGTTCAGAGGGGCGTGGGGCATCCTGTTCTGGATCTTGTAGGGTTGCGACAACCTCGGTTCTTTCTGGAGGCCTGGGAGAGTTGTATATAATCTTCTTAAGGAAAATATTGCTGTAGCCATTATCTTTCATGAGACGATAAAGCCTGTTCAAGGCAGAATTTTTTAAGGAAGGATGTGTGATATCTATTATCCTCTGTTTTAATCCAAGGATGACGTTGGTTTTCATGCGTATGTCATGATACGAAGCATTATTGATGTACCTGCCTGAACTGCTAGGTTTTCTGTACCAATCCAATTTGATTTGATTGTTGTTATCCCTGTGTACTCTTGTGTCGAGGAAGGGTACACTATTGTTAGTTTCCCTCTCAATGGTGAACTTGATGTGCTCGTCGAAACTGTTGAAGGCTTCCAAGGTTTCATCTTCCCTGTCTGATGGTATAGAAAGTATTAGGTCATCCACATATTGATATAGGAGGGCTGGAACGAACGTAAGTTTGTTGAGGGCTGTTTTTATGAGTGTGGTCATCACTATGTTGGCAAGAATGGGACTTAAGGAACTCCCCATGGGACAGCCGAACTTTTGTTTGTAGTAATTTCCATTGTATAAGAAATTATTTGAGTGGAACAGGAACTCGATAATGTGGATGAAATCCTCCTCAGGAATCTCTGTGTTAGGCTCGATCAGGTGCCAATATTCTTCAATGACGTAAATAGTAGTTTCCAAGGAGATGTTAGTAAAGAGGGACACCACGTCCAAGGAGACAATTTCATGTCCAGCAGGTAACAACTGTCCATTAACTTTGGTGGCAAATTCCTTAGAGTTGATGATTGAATATTCATTGTACTGACTGAAGGATGTTTTTAAGATATCAGCCATATATTTGCTGATATTAGAGGTTGGAGATAGGATGGTGCTCACTATAGGTCTCATGGGCACTCCTTCTTTATGGATTTTTGGAAGTCCATATAATCTTGGGGGGTTGCAACCATAACACATCAACTTCTTTGCTGTTGCATTGTCGACATAATTCCTATCTTTCAGGAGTTTGATCCTGAAGTTGTTCTCCTTTTCTATCCTGGAAGTGGGATCCTTGTTTAATCTTTCGTAGATCTCAGTGTCCTCGACGAGCAGGTCACATTTTTGAAAGTACTGAACCCTGTCCATCACCACACTAACATTACCCTTGTCTGAATTCATGATTAGTAGATCATCATTAAATTTGAGAAATTGTTTGGTCTTCTCAAAAAGTTGATTAACAAACTTTGTTTGTGCCGCATTTTTAAAAAAGAAATTTGTAATTATATTGGTAGCCTGAGCTCTTACGTTATCTCTGACATCAGAACTGATCTTGTCAATAATGTGCTCCGAATCAGCTAACAATTTGAAAAAGGATACCTGACTATTCTTAGGAGGCAAAGTGAATTTTGGGCCCAATGCTAACATTGTATTTACTTCTTTAGGAATCTGATGATTTGAGAGATTTACCACCCACGATTCCTTTCAACTAAATCTTTCTAAATATTTAATTCTAAGTTTTTTCACTTTCTTTAAATTTCCAGATTTTACTTTACCAAACTGTTTGTTATAGGTGTTCGTCTGATGGACGTTGAAATTATTGTAAACATCTACAGGCAAAATGTTTCTGACCTCAGACTTTGACACGTCAAGATCTCTCTCAAGTTGTCTTATCCTGATCTCATTTGTCTTAATTTCTAAAAGGAGAATATTAGATCTTAACCTGTTGTTCATTTTCTCGATATCCTTGGCTGCTGCTGCGTTACTGTCCAGTAGATTGTACACACACTTTGCTCCCTCGGTGATGGGCCTTGGGATGAGTCCGTTGTTCTTGCAATTGAGGAGGAAAATTCTTCTGTTTCTAAAACTTGCCAGCTTGGTGTTGCATTTGGCCCACTGTTTAAGAAGTCTCAGGGCATCAGTGCCATGGTTGGTTGCAACTTCTTGATAAAAACCCATTATCTATAAAATTGAAAGGAACGGAGTACTAGTCGTTAAGAACAATATTCTCACTAATTATTAAGGGCGATTCGACTACAGGTAGGGCATCTCCAATAACCAGTCAAACTGTACTAAAGGCTCTATATTTCGTCTTACATTTCAGACATCATCAGGAGCTAACTATAATATAAAATAAGTTACAACCAAAAACAAAGGCCATGAGGTCATTTATTACTTACGATACTATGACTTAAAAACTGGAAGGGAAACATCTAAATAGACCTCCAAAATCATGTACATCAAAACAGCATTCTTTGGTTAAATATTACATTACAAACATTTTAAAATCTACATTGAAACGAATAGCGTGATCTACTTGCCGTCATTTCTAATAACGTTATTTTTGAGAGCATGCGCAGTAGTCTTGTGCGCCGTCGAATTGTCATTGCTTGACAGTTACACAGAATGAAAATTTTCTTCTTCTTCTTCAGAAGGACATATAGATTTAAACTTCAGCCAGCTAAAGGCGATAGAAAGAGATGCAAAGTAAAACAATTGTAAAGGCCAACAAAACCACCGCTGTCAGGTGCGGAGCACTGATGAGGAAAGAGCTGTTACAAAATATTACATTTGATATTATCTTTCAAAGAGGACTCATATTGAAAAATTCATTTGGTAGAAAAATCTAGAGAATCTGATGTGAGATTTTTTATATGAAGACAAAGGCAACGTACCCTCATTAGGAGGAGAAAAAGGGCTTATGGAAGGTCGCCCTTCTTAATTTTTAACATACTAAGCGAGACATCTTCGTAGATGAAAGCAAACAATAAAGGGGAGGAGACAGGTGCCAGACAACAACGACTTATTTTCTGAGTTATTTATCACAAGTTAAAAGGAAACTATATATTGTGCTGAGGTTGTTAGTATCAGCCTTGGTGTTCATTGTGTTATTTTTATTTATGTGACACATTTCTAGGAAAAGTCTTTTTTGATGGTTCTCCTCATGTTCTAGGATACGAGGGTTTTCAAAATCTACGGCGTGGCCTGTGTTTCTTGTGTGTTGTCCTAAAGCACATCTGTCAGGTCTAAGCCTGGAGTCGCTTTTGTGTAGCGCCAGCCTCCTTCCCAGGGCCTGAGAAGTCTGACCTATATATACTAAGGGGCAGTGTCTACACTGAAGTTGGTATATCACATTTTTCATTTTCAGATTTTAATTTATCTTTGGCACTCTTATATAGAGACCTGGCAGCAACAAGATTGTATTTACCTATTTTAACATTAGTGAATCTTTTAAAGAGTTTTGTTAGTTCACAAGTTAATTCTTTGATATAAGGCAATTTGGCAAAAATGACACGATTTTCTTCGTTGTTGGGCGTGTGTGGGATTTCTATGAGTCCAGCACTATCAAATTGTTCAGAGGGGCGTGGGGCATCCTGTTCTGGATCTTGTAGGGTTGCGACAACCTCGGTTCTTTCTGGAGGCCTGGGAGAGTTGTATATAATCTTCTTAAGGAAAATATTGCTGTAGCCATTATCTTTCATGAGACGATAAAGCCTGTTCAAGGCAGAATTTTTCAAGGAAGGATGTGTGATATCTATTATCCTCTGTTTTAATCCATGGATGACGTTGGTTTTCATGCGTAATTAGTGAGAATATTGTTCTTAACGACTAGTACTCCGTTCCTTTGTTTCAATCCATTGGCAGATGATTTTACTGAAGAAGAATTTTCTGATGGGGTGGACGGCACAATAAAAAAAATAAAAAATAAAATAATTCTTTATTTGCTTAAATAACGATTACACGTTTTAGCATCGTCAATAATTCTCCTGATCCTCGATATTGGCTTTATAAATGAATCCAGTTCCATAATCTATATTTACATTAACACAATTTTTGAGGCACTCATGGTCTCCAAGCAAATTTTCCTGTGTTATGATTTCCCAAGTCCCAAATTCTGATCCACAATATCCACATGATAACGCAATACTATCCTAAAAATAAACCGTTTAACCCTGAATTATTCGATCATATATTAATTTACCTCGTTCAATGAATCCATCACTGCCTGAATATAATAAAAAATAAAAACGATTAAAAAGCAGAGAAAACATACAAGACTCGTATCACAGCTGATTTAACCTAAATCCCAATTCACAAAAATATAAAACCATTGACGTATTGATAAGTCTGTGGATAAAACACAATTCGAACCAAAGGAACCAAATAATATCCTCGGTTGTTCTGGTAGCAAAATATTAACCGCTTTTTCAGGAACCGGATTCCGTAAATAACCTCTTTTTCAGGAACCAACCGTGAATATCATATTTACGGAACAGAAAATTAACAACCAAACCAACCAAGTTGATTTACGGAATATACCCTAGGTCGGGATATCTATCGGTCGCTCGATTCAAGACAGGCATCGGCAAATCCGACGTTACCCGAATGCGGTATTAGGGAATCCAACGACCTGTCAAATATTTTTTTGAGGTTAGCTGGTGGTCAAACAAACCAAGTTTAGCTTTGTTCATGTAGACATTAAAACCGTTTATTTGCTTGAAAAATTGTTTTGTGTGGAAATTTTTTCGATATTTCTAGTCAATCTTACTCTTAGGAATATCAGACCAGTGAAAATGTTTTAAATTAAGTGCATTTCCAATAAAAAATGCCATAAATGTGTGCCAAAGTTGGATGTGCAAGTCGTTCAAATTATGAGGATTTTCTTGAATATTTTGGAACACCCAGTGTGTGTAACTTGGTGTATTATACACATATTAAGTGACTTATCAGGAAACAAAAGGAAATTGGGTCAGCAGTCATCAAGACTTGACAATATCGAAGATAAGAAACTAAAGTGAATGTGTCTTCGTAGACACTGAAATAAGCAGTATTCAGTTCGTGTAAAATGTAAAACTGATGAATATTTAAATTTATATCATATAAAAGGATAAAGAAGTTACAGGGACAGTGCTCTGATCAATATTCCTTCTCCAATACTTTCTCTTCAGGCTCCCAATACTAATAGTTGTAATCATATGATTGAGTGAAATTTTCTTCGTCAGTGATACTTCAGGATTTTGATATGAGAAATCATAAAAACTCACTCATGAGATGCATAAGATAATAAAATTCTGCAAGCCAGCGACCTGTCAGAAAATTTATAGGTTATCTGGAGGCAGGGCGCCACGTGGTTTGGATTGCCTAATACTGTACCAAAGAGTAGACACAAGAGACCTCACTCCCCCTATTTATGAATGAAATCGTGAACATCGTTTGTTTGACCTTGAAAGTCATTTGTGAATGACGAGGTCTAATCGAGGGGTGCCAATAACAGCCCTGTATCGGCGTAGTATTATTCAAGGTCGAAGAACTGATGTTTGCCGCCAAGCCTAAGTGATTTCTCTTGTGTCTACTCTTTGACTGTACGCTCGATACAAATATGCAACCCGGGCGGCATATACGTATACTGCAGACGCACAAGGGATAGGCGAACAATTCGCATATGCTCGGCTACGATCGGTGTCGTAATCACAGGAGCGGATAGTTCACAACTTGCATTCCGTTTGCTATTGGTGGACGTCAGTTGATAAATTTTCAGGTTATGGTTTTTGTTTACAATCAGAGTTCCTATACCTATGGCTGTTGCAGTCGTTTTCTTTTTTATAAATAATGAGGATATGGTGGTAAGTGAAATAATTTATTAATAAAATCATGTCCCAAATTTCAAGTTTTAATACATACTCAAGCATTGACTGAATTATTTATTTTTTCCCAATATCATTATGGAACTACATACTGACATTTGCCTGAAAATAATGGTAAATTTTATTAGATTTTTAAAAATAAGTTTATGTTTTTTTTTTGTAACACTCTAGCTACTTTTACCTTTTTTAGGGTTGCTGGTTGTCCTACTTGAATAGTTCACTTATTGACCTATAGCCAATTCAAGCATTCTAAGGCTGGTATTATTACCCCATTCCTTGATTTTCTCCCTAATTCTCAATTCGTTTAAAATACAATTTATTCAACATTGGTGCTTTTATGGATTAAAAATTAAGAATCGTGGAATTGGGTAACACTGGCCTAATTATTAGTTTTTTTCCAGGAACCTACTTCTTGATCACCACCTAGGACATTTTGAATGAAGGCAACGAGCAAGGTTTACATAATAGTATTCGAATATGAAATATGATGTTAAGTCAAAATACTTAATATATTGCCATTAATTCATTGTATTTATCCAGATTAAACAATAGACATTTTGCATTTTTAAAAGTGTTTTATTTATTCAATATAATTTTTCTACCTTTACAATAACTATTGATTCTAAAAATATTTATGATCTTCAGTCTCTGAGTTCGAAACATATAAGCCTGAAAAACTACTATTTAAGTTGCTACTTATATTCATTACTTCTGTCTCATTCGGTTTTTTTTCTTTGTTATTCTTTGATTTTACTTTTTTTTGTGTTGAATAGAAATTTTTTTGCTTAGAGATTTTTTTATTTGCTGGCTCAGTTTGACTGTTAATGGGAGTAAATGACTCAGTAGGAATATCAGAAGGCAAATCTATTAATTTATTTATAAGATCCAAGTGGTTCTCGATTTGAAACATTTTGGTTTCATCAAATCCATTTTTATTCATATCAAACTTGTTCATTGTCAGAGCTATTTTTCTTGAAATTCTTTCTCTTAAGACATCCAATTTATTTTGGGTGCACCTAACTAACTCAGCATTTTATTGCCTCTCTTTTTTTACTGTGTTTTGTTTTAGACCATAATATTTCATTTCAATATAATGAATATGCTTACAAATTGAGCTAGCAGTAATGAAGTCATTACATGTACACGAATATGTATGGTAGCAGATAGTACATATACTACACATTAAATCACAACAAGACTCATTTTTGTTCTTCTTTACACAATAAAGCTCTTTTGATTCGGAGCTAACAGTCCATTCTGCCTCTTTGATTATTTCAGTAATGAAATCACTAGTTTCTGCTGTCATATGTCTCGAGACAATTTGCTTTGGTGTACTGTATGTTTTCCTTTGATTTTTTTAATGTTCCTTTCAATATATTTATCTCTTACAAATTTCAATAATACATGTATACTTTTATCTAACCTCTTTACTTTTTTCCCATCCAAGTAACAATATTTAAGGACTTTGTGCATCGATTCCAGCCTCATATTCGTATTAATGCCACAGCCTGTTCTAAAGCAATAGGCCCATTTTTTATAATTTTCCTTATAATGTTTGGTGAAGTATATGCCAAAATCCTTCGTATCAACATCTGAAAGTAGATGATTTAGAGTTGTTTCTAAAAAACCGATGAACTCTTCAGAACTTGTATTTCGTTGAAGAAACTTTATGGTTTTATAAACTTCTTTCCTTTTAACCTTATCTTTGATTTTCAATAAGTTTTGTTACCAAGCCCGGTCAACATGCCATGAGCAAAATAGTTGGTGTATAACTGGACCCATTATTGAACACCAGGCACTGTAAAATGTGGAAACGATATCAGTCATAAATGTTTTTGTAACTATAACACCCACAGCTAATTTAATTACACTAAAAAATACTTCATAAATGTAAGTGTCTTTTCTGTTAGTAAACATGAAAGCTACAGGAATTCCTTCACCAAATTCATCTACCACTAATATAGTTGTTAGCTCGAAGTCATAATTGTTCAATCCATGAGTTCCATCTACTGCTATGATGTTAGTTCCAAATTTTTCTAACATATTCTTTTGGAAACTGGTCATTATAAGTAAGCAAAAATCAGAGACCCTTAAACTATATACACCATCTTCTACACCCTGTTTTTTATAGAACAACACAGGATTACATTCATCATGCTCACTTTGCTTTACCCAAAGGTCAACAGATACAGCATCATTTTCATCCTTAACCCCTTCGGAGATGTTGATATGATAAGATATCTTAATATTTGAAATGTCTTTTTTTGTGAGGATATCTTCACGATTCAATTGATCAGGTCCGCTTATATCAGAAGGCAGCATATCTCTGTAGGAATCCAAAATCCTGAAAAAATAAGCAATAGACCAGTCAATAAAACCAACAACAAATTAATTTGAATAAAAACAGGTTCTATCTAAGACTAAAGGATAACAGGAAATTGTGATTGATGTCACATGCTTAGGTCTTCCTTGGCCAAGGAAGCCTCGAGAAACTATTATGAATAAGGCCCTAAGTACTGAGATCAATAACTTTCTATATCATAAGAATGAATTTGCTGTAAATATTAAAAAGTGAAAATACCTCGATGCTGGGACACCCAAAATAAGCTTAGATGCTACTGCTGACTTATCAGCTTCTGGTAGCCTTATATGTTGCAATTCTGGTGCATGGCCATAATGAGATCTCACCCAAAAAACTGTAAGTTTATTATTATGTTCTGTAACTTTGATACAACTGGTACACTTTCTGTTCAATTTACATGAACCCTGGCTTTTTGGAAGTCTTTTATTATTTACACATCTAGACTTTATTTTTCCTGAAAATATACATTACATAGATATAACCACTTATCTACCAGTAGGATAGAACATTAAAATACTCACCAGATCTGTTGCATATATAATAAGTAAGTTTTTTGTCTTCAGATGTTGCTGTTTTAGAAACAATATAATATGACTTGTCTTTCTTTTCTGTAGCACCTTTCCAGGCAAGAAAATCTAAAAAATTTCAATTAATATTGAAACACAGATAGAAGGAAATATATAATGTGTCCAACTGAGGTCTGCTAGGTAGGTTGTTATTATAATGTAAGTAACCATTTCTGCTTTTAATGAAATAATAAATTGAGCTCTCATTTGACCTGGTTCGCTGACCTTAGTGTCCTGTATTACTATCAATAAAATTATTATATTAATTCATAGGTAGATGTAATACTTATAGAGAATGATATCCCCTATACAATAATTATTATAACTTAATTAATTATCTACCCGCACCATACCTTCTCTCGCAGAAAATTCCAAGGTTTCATATTCTATCTTGAGACCATGGTGTTCAGTTAAATGCCTTGTCAGTCCTTCATTATGCTGAAATGAATTGTTACATCCATTTTCAAGACATTTAAAATTCCATTTCGAAACGTCATAGATTACGGGGTTTAATTTTTGGCGATGGACATTTTTGCTATGTTTGTTTAAATTGAATTGCGTGGAAAATATTTTCTCACACACAAAACACATCACTCCCATGTCTAAATAACAAAAATAATAACAGTTCTGGATAAGCCGAATATCATATAACTAATCACTTCAATCTGAGAATCTCTTCTTCAAACAGTTCAAATTCAAAAAAACTAAAAAACAACAACCGTCACGTAACCTAACTTGATAATTGGGTGTTCAGACATGTCAGCCCACTGTTTCGTTTCGACCAATAGCAAACGGAATGCAAGTTGTGAACTAGCCGCTCCTGTAATCACGGCAGGCGCGTAAACTTGCGACGTAATTTAAATTGGATCTGGTTCGATCTTGCACTTCTGCAATTTGCATTAGATATTTAGACAAAAGTCAATAAACAATGGAGAATATAGTGCCAGAGGGTTATGAATATAATTATATGAATCAAAGCCGTTTGAGAACCAAACTACAATCTAAAGAAAAGAAGAAGTAGAGGTTAGTATAATAATAATATTTTATTTGCAGAAATTCGATAACGGTAGGGGGCGGTTCACAAGGCGTTGTGTTTATACACATGGCCAGCCATTTTAAATTGTGAGGGTCGGTATTCAATAATTTTGAATTTTAATCGCCTTGAAGGGTCGTAAAAAGTTTTTTTTTAATTTTCACTAGAAATGAGTTATTTTTGTGTCATAAAAGACTTAACGACAGAATATTTTCATGTTGTCTGTCTGAAATTTCTACTTGTCCGATTGACTTGAATGAAATTTGGTACCGATTCATAGTTCTGGTCACAGACATAAGTCCAATTTTTGCGTGTTACCGTGTTACAAACGGTTACGATTTTTAGATACCGTTTGTATTTTTGCGAGAGCGGTAATAGAGGGGAAGGTGTTATGACGTAGGCGTATATACGTCATCATTATGACCGTTGTTGAAAATCTGTAACCTTGTTCTGAAGCAGGGTAACTGGAGCGGTTACACGAAACATTTGAAAACTCATTCGCGCCAATTTCACTTGTTTGTTGTTTTTTTTGCATTTTGTAGATAGAAGGGTATGTAATTTTTTTTGACTTATTCTATTTATAATAATATTTATTTCTAACACTAAATGAGCAAAATTTGAACGAAAGCATTCAATTATTCAAAATGATGAATGTTTTGTTTTTATATCCCCGACTTTCCAAATTTTGCTCTTGCTTCAATTTTTAATCTATCTGTAAGCATAATTCTTATCCGGTTTTTCAGATTATTTTCAAAGTACCAAACATGTCTGATGAAATTGTTACTATCCAAATAAATCATTACGGACAGGATATCACCGTCTGTGTGGATAGGGACACGGCAAATATATTGCTGAATGGTAAGTAATGTACAACTCATATCTATCCTTGTAATTGAAATTTTTTTCAATAGATCCTGTCGCAGCGGGGCAGTACGTAGAAAATTTAATGGGAACTGGTACTGGAAATAATGTTCCTGAAAGTCTTAATGAGACTGATTTAGGAGATAATGAGACCGAAAGCGAAAATAATGAATCACAGTATCATTATTTATGTGAAGAGTATTGGCAGCCAGACAATGCTGAAGGGCAATCTTCAAATGAGAATAAAAAGGTGGCAGTCTGGAGCAATAAAAGGCCCACAGAGGAGAACAGTGCTGCAACGCAGGCTTTTTTAAAATTGAGGGAGAAATATGCTGCCCAATTTGATGACAAGAAAAGCAGAAAAAATAATTTATGGGCAGTAATAGGAAATGAAATGGTGGAGATGGGCTATTACCTTGGGGAATCGAAAAAAGAAATAACAGAAAAGTTACGGCAGAAATTCTCCAATCTCCAGAAACAATATCTGGCCTACATGAAGCATGTAGGTGTACAACTGGAGAAAGGAGCCTCCGGCATTTTTTGAGGAAATGCATTCCATATTGGGATTGAAAGATAAAGTGCTTCCTCAAAACTTGAAGGACTCCTTAATGGAGGAGACAATTAATAATGAAAATGTTGCCCCTCTTCCGAGCCCTCTTCCAACCACGAGCACTGATTCCACAAATTTTAATGAACCATCTGCGAGCACCAGCACTGTCACATCAAAAAGATTCTCAAATGTCGAGAAACCGAGGCCTTTGAGTATTAACCAGCTGATCCTAAAGGAAATGAAAGATCAACATGAACAAAATTTACAGGAAAAAAAAAAGGCAGTTCACAATTTTCGAAAATAATTTGAGAACTCAAAATGAGCAGAGGGAAAGGATAATCGAGCAGTTCGATGAATTTCTAGAAATATTGGGTGGGAAAAAGAGAAAAAGAGACTGTTCAGAGGGAAAAAGAGGCTGTTCATATGAACAAAAAAAATTAGACTGGTCAGGTAGCCAAAGAAATAGAGACTCTTCTTCAGAAGACGATTAGCTTATTTATATTTTATTTTTTTTTATTTCCATATATTGTTTGAAGTTACTTATATATTTTTTTATTTTATTTCATGTTTAATATGACTACATTGTGTAGTTCAAGTTATTTATGAGATGTATATATTTAAGCGTTCTGTTATTTTTTTCACATATTTATTTTATTTCATCTTCATTTCGTTTTTATGTTGGATATTTAGAAGATCAAACGAACTTACCTGAAGTGAAGTTCGATCTTAATTATATGAAGCGCCTCGTTCTCAAGATCACAATGTAGTACCCCTAGTTTACGCCAGTTTCCACCACAAATTTCAAAGCTAAACCAATTTATCTGTGTTCTGTGTTTATCGTCCTGTCTCCTCTATGCATCCAACACCTGTCATCTAGTCGTACCAAACTTCATTACCTTTAAAGCACTTTTGTAATCTTTGTCGCGACTATAAAAGATGATCACGGGCTGGGTTCATATCATCTAATAATAGATATTAACCAGTTTAGTATAGTATAGAATTATTACAATAATTATTATAATAAGAATTATAATATATATGGCTGCGCTTAAGTGCATACGGTCGTCACCTTTCTTTTTCCGGGCGGGTGTGATCATCTCGGACGAGGCGCTTCATATAATTAAGATCGAACTTCACTTCAGGTAAGTTCGTTTGATCTTCTAATTATATTTTGCGCCTCGTCCTCAAGATCACAATGTAGATGTTTAAAGAAGTTGCGACAATGATCAAAACTTAATTCTCCATTCACTGTTAGCAAACAACTACATGCTTGTACTTTCACTGACGAAAACATACAATTGTTACAAATAATGATATAACCTGGACATCACTCGAAATATAAGATAAATAAAATATAAAGGAATACATCCTCTGTAAGGGGGTCCTCTACCATGGTTTTATAATATCCTTCGCAACCGTGGTTTTATCTCAAAATGGTCTATTATAAAATTTTGCGAAAGTTTAGATCGCTGTGTCCCTCCTGCTGTATTCATGATTACATGTAAGGACATACTGCGGAGTGCGGACGTAGATGCATGCCCATCAGTGCTATGACCATTATGGGCAGAAAACACCTGGGCGTCTAAGCCGCTCTCCCTCAATACTACTTCATCCATCTACTGAGGATTTCTGGAGAGGCCTCATGATAAGGTTTTTATAAGTGATAAATAACCTCCTTTGAGTTTTCCCCGTAACGAGCAGTTTTCAGTAAATAACACTTCATGACATTTTCTGTCCATAGACTAGGGCTGTCTTCAAAACTCGGCAATATTATTTTTGTAGATTTCCTGTAACTGGGTTCTGCCTGTTGGAAATAAATCCTTATTATTATTTAATAATAATAATATCAGAATCGGTTGTGCTCTATTTTTGGAAATTGTTTTTATCCTTTCTGGTATTTTGATTTCCAATCCCTCCTTTGACTCACAAATATTGCCTGACTGGTAAACAGCGCGGGGATGCACAATAGATTGTAATAGGGTTTTCTTCCCCTTTTGGAAACCTTACCTCGAGCGCCAGCTATTCTTTTTGCTTATAAGGTAGAATAGCAAACCTGCCAGGATAGCTGCTTAGTCGGAGACAGAGTTCGGTTGTATCTAGGGTGGTAGCGATAACTGAGAAATCGAAAATAGAGCAATTCACACAATTTATTCAATAGATTGAAATAGTGATACAAATGCAACAATGTCAAGAAAAATATCAAATATGCAATAATAAGAAAATATCAAATATTCACCAATAGCAATAAAACATTAAATATACGTTAATCCCAAGATATATCAAATATGCAGTAATCAGAAAATATCAAATATACACAGTTAAAGAAGAGTGATTCAGTTTTGCCTGACTGCGAGCATTTATTCAAAAGAAATATTTTACGGTACGAGTCAGCCAGAATAGAAGGGGGGGGGGAAAATTGAATTAAACGGAGAATTTAAATCTACAGTTGAAAAGAATGTGGGACGGATATGAAAATGTATAGTGCTCACTGTCTGTCCGATATTCTTTCAGTCCGGAAACTCAAAAGGGTTATATTGTCTACTTAGCTTGTTTTACGTCTAGAAAGGTCGGGTTTGGCCAGGTTAAATATAAATGGTCAAACAGGACGCACCGAACAAGGGGCGCGAAAGATCGGTACCGAAACGGAATTAGACTCCACGTTCTATAGCATAGGTTTGCATGAGCCCTCCGGTCTGATAGTGAGATTACTCGCCACTAAGATTCAGACGTTATCAGGCACTGACTAACTCAGATAAACGTACTATAGACTCAGGAAATCTTGTACGAATACAGGAAGATTTAATACGGATCTCGACGCAACAGCTATCTTGATAGACTCAACGAAGATACAGGAAAATGAGACTGAAATGAATTGGATCGGTACTTACGGTTTCAGTGCACTACTTTTCACTCGGTAAAGAAAAGAGAAAATCAGGAATTACGTTCGTTAAACTTTCGACTCAAAAAGAAAGGAAATTTCGGAAACGCAAGAAAATACTATTCGATTCCGGCCGGAGCAAAAATGAATAATGGGGTCCCAGATGAGGGGAACATCGCCTTTTATAATCTCCCTGAGTGGGGCAAAAATGACAGGCGCAGAAATGTTATTTTTCTAGAAAAGTACTCCGGTAAAACATCTTCGAATCTGGCTTATCGTACGTATAAACTAGAAAAACGGCGTTATCTACATTCTACGTGGTTCTTATGACTCTTTTTACTAGATTCTCTGCATGCAAAACAATATCGAACGGACCATATTCGATCTTCTCGGTTTAATTCTGAACGGAAATGAAATGCAGGAATTCGAAATAAAAATCCGGAAAAATTAATTTAAGATGAAGACCGATTTCATGATCGAAAAATCGAGCTTCGTCACATCTCCCGAAGGACGGATGGCAAAATTCAATCAATCACAATTTGAATTTTCGCGGTTCCCGACCATCTAAATAAACAAATCAACACGGTTGTCTCGCAATCAGGCTTACATTATTTACAATCTATCGTCTCCATGTTCTATGCGTGGTCTGTGGTCGTAGATCTTTGTCCCTCCAGTCAAAGGGTAGTTCCAATATCCCATATCTCATATCTGCGCATGTGTCGCTGTCGACGCCGCCGCCATTTCGATGCCTTGTTTACGATGTGTTATCAGCTGACATTTCCATTTTCTGGTGAACAGTAAACCTTGAATTAATAAAGGTGTACAGCGAAGGGTGATGGAATAATGAACTAATTGGTCGAAGACACCTCCTACACAGTAAGTACTTAATTACAAGTCCTCTTCGATGTGGTTTGACTTAGTGCTTTTCAGATTTTGGCTTGACTTTGTTGGTTGTTGGACTCGAAATAGGGCACGCCGAATTGGTATGAATTAATCCAGTGGAATAGACGATGGAGTCGGCGTCCAAAACCGACGCACTGGATGTTGGCATCGGAGTTGATGGGTCGTCGATGTAGATACTGGGCGGATTGTCGACTTCGGCTGTTTCGTGATTATTACAGGTAGGTATTCCATATAGTTCCAACCATCTGATCTCGGTGAAACTTCTCCCATTTTCTTGTTTCTTTCTAGCGGACTTCCCTCGATAGACTAGTCCTCATTTCCACAGACAGTGAACAGCGAACAGTTGTGTACATAAAACATACATAATACAATAATTAATCATCAGTTATTAATGCAATAATGCTTGATTCAGAATGGAAACGGTGCAATAGGTTGACCTTCCTGGACTAACAGACCGATTTAATAATTCTGAACTAGAAATACTTAGAAGTAATGATGTTATGTTTAACGGTATTAGCCCAGACAGGTACCTTGATGAATGTTTTACAGATGAAGGTTTAGTAGTCTAACGAGTGAAACAGATATCAATTCATAGGCAAAATATGACAGTTCAGACAGTTTATATAATGGGTTAGTTGTTTCCCGGTAGAGAAAAGATCAAGATGAGATAACACCACCAGGTAACGTTATTGAAAGGTTGTTATTAATTTATGTATTATTTTGAACGATTACCTGGTGTTGTTGGCCGGAAAATGCGGTGGCTTCTCTAAGGTGACGGTGTTACGGTGTGATGAGGGTAATACTAGTGCTGACGGTTCTCTGTGTTACAGGTCTCAGCCCTCGCTCTACATCTGGGGCAAGCACGGAGGGCCAATTCCCTACTGGTTGGCATCCTAATCCTGCTGGATCCTCGGTGAGTCGTCCTTATACGCAGAACCCTCTGAGTAGCTTCTCTTGGCCTGGACCGAGATGGAAGGCTACATTGGACGGCCACTTCCTTCTGGCGGGTATGACAGGGACAATTCCGGGAGAGGGTGCCCAGTAGGCCACAATGGCTGCAGAACAGCAGCGGTGTTCCGGTGCAGTTGGCCCTACTATGTTTTCCTTGGCCACATTTCCAACACATACCAGGACGGAGCTCCAGGTAGACGTTGTGGCCCATGGTGCCAACCGTACGGACTCTGGGAGGTGAGTCACTTTGTGTCCTGTTCGAGCCAGGATGTTGCGGCTTGTCAACGGTGTGTTCTTCCCAGGTATCGACTTCCATGGGATCGGCGGGATGGTTGGGTGTGGTGGTGCTACCATCTTTCATCCGGGACGGCTTCTGACGCAGGCAGGGTTGCCCGGAGGTGGACGGTGAGTGGGCTGGCTTGGGAACTCTCAACGACGGTGGGACTGGGTCGGCGTGAGAGACACCCTCGCAGGCACAGGAGTCGACGAAGGACAGGTCCTTACCCTCTAAATACCTGGGTTCTGATTCGGTCATGATGTTCGGTTATCTGTGGGCGAAACAAGCAAATGTAAGCGGATTTTGAATAAATAACAAAAAGGTGTTAGTAAACAGTATTTCTCTTAATTTTTCTTTTACTTTTTCAGGACAAAAGAACAATTTCACCTGTTTTCGCCCCCGGAGCTTGTCTCAGTCGTTGAACGGTAGCCAAATTCGCCGGACGGTGCCTGAGGGGAACTGGATTCTGAACCGGGCTCGACGCTGGACGTACCGGTGAGGACATAGGGCTTTCATCCTCTTCTTCAATCCTTCCGTCCAGAGCCGTGGGTTTGGTTGCGCCTTTATCCTAGCGGCCACTCCTGGAGTCAGTCTTACGGCACCCGGTGGACTTGGAATGTCTGCTGGTACGACTGGGGGCGACGGTGGTGTGGGACTGTCTTCTACCTTGACCATCATGACTTCGGCAGGAGAGTGCCATTCCCACTGTGCAGCTGGTCGGCGGAGAGCTGGCACCTCCTGCAACAGTCCCGACACGAACCACCGGACGGAGGGATGTAGGGTGCCTAGTGTCCTCTGGTACTCCTCGGCAAGGGTGGCGGCCCAGTGCTGTCCCGGGATATTGCCGGTGTACGGATCTCGGCCGGTGGCAACGTCCAGGGCGGTCATCCCCAGCGCCCATAGGTCCACCTCCCGACCATAGGGCGCCCTCCGACGCTGCTCTGGAGCCCAGTACGCCTCTGTCCCCGCATTGTACTGGAATCGCTGTCCGGGCTCCAGTTCATCAGCCACCCCGAAGTCAGCTATCTGAAACCGACGGCCATTGCGGAGTACATTACCCGGTTTCAGATCCCGATGTACCACTCGTTGCCGGTGACATTCGGCGAGGCCCGCCGAGATCTGCCGGAGTATCCAAAAGAATTGGGCCGGCTCTGGCCTCGGGCCCACACGGCTGAGATAACCCTCCAGGTCCTCCTCGCACAGGGTCACCACTAGGTATCGGTAGGGGGCCTCTACTATCTCCTCGTGCAGGGTCAGGATGTTCGGGTGCCGGAACCGGTGGAGAAGTCTTGCCTCGTGGACGGACTGCGGCGTCAGACGTACCCTCTTCACAGCGACGGAAGTCGTCTGGTCCGTCCTGCGGGCCCGGTACACCTGACCGAACCCCCCCTCGCCTAGGAGTTCGTCCAGAACGTAGTTCTCCATCTGAAACGGTATCTGATACAATCCACAGGCAAGAACTTACAGAACTATCGTCCTATTCTGGCTGACGAGTTCACGGATAGCTCCCCTGCAACGACTGAGACTTGACTGTATTGGCGGCCTGAAAGCAGAGGATGGTAAGTGAACAGAATTATGATCAGATCAGAAAATTTATAGATACAGTAGTCAAACATACTCACAGAAACGGTTATTTTATAACTACTTACAGTTTTACTCATGATATGGCTTAAGGTCTTTAATGTGGATGTTTGACACTCTTTTACCACCGTCATCTTTCAGGTCGTACACGACGGGGGAAATTACTTTTACTACGGTGTATGGGCCGACGAACTTTGGTGCTAGTTTGGAAGCGAAATGGTCAACGGCAGACGATAGCGGGCGATCACGGCGCAGAACTCTGTCTCCAACATGGTAACGGGCATCTCTACGGCGGAGATTGTAACTGTGAGCCTGCTGATTGAAAGCACGGTTCAACCTGGTTCGGACAAACTCATATGCCTCCTGGAGATGTTTGAGCTGATCAGTACGGTGAGTCATATCTCTTCTTCCTGCTTCCTGACTGCCGGATTCCTGGCCGGTTTCTTCATTATGGGGGTTTGTCGAATAAATCGCCCTTGGAACTTCTAGTTCTCTTCCATAATTCAAATAGGCAGGTGTGAATCCGGTAGATTCTTGCTTGGCAGTGTTGATGGCAAAAGTCAGTTCTCCTATCTTCTCATCCCAGTTTCGCTGATCGGTTTCGCAGAACTGTGCTACCATTGTTTTCAATGTACGGTTGGCCCTTTCTACGGGGTTACATTGCGGTGTGTAAGGAGGGGTGAAACGGTGAGCTATGTTCAACTCGCGGAGACTGTTCTTGAATAATCGGCTGTCAAATTGTACCCCATTGTCGGATATCACCAGTTTTGGACAGCCATATTTCAGAATTACTTGTTCGTAGAGGGCAGAGTAAACAGTTTTGGCGGTGGCTTTTCGCAACGGACGGCATTCTACCCACTTTGTAAACCGGTCTTGCATCACAACGATGTAGGAATTTCCCTTTTTGGATCGTGGCAATGGCCCCACGATGTCGGTAGATACTTCCTTGAACGGCGCATCCGCCATTCGGTGTGGTTGCATTTTCCCAGGAGTTTTCTGTTGCGAAACTTTGAACTTTTGGCACGAAGTGCAGCTCCTTACATATTTGGCAACGTCTCTAAACATCCCTGGCCAGTAGTACTTCCGGGCTATCCTAGAAATGGTTTTGGCAATTCCCATGTGACCAGCTAATTCGGAATCGTGGTTTTCTTTCAGGATTTCAGTCCTTTGGTCAGTAGGAATACAGAGTTTCCAGGGTCGGCCGGATCCATCTTCAGTGAAGTCGGATGAGTCCCAGAAATGCCTGAATAATTTTCCATTTTCTACGGAATAATCAGGGAAATTTGCCGGATCTTTTTCCACCTCCTGTAACTTCTTGTTATACCATTTGCAGGGGGTTGTTTCTACCTTGGTTAAACACACAGAATCCACGGACGGCAATGGATTCCGGGACAGACTGTCAGCAACTTTGTTCATGGATCCTTTCCGGTATTGGACTTCGAAGTCGAATTGCTGTAGAAAAACTGCCCATCTAGCGATTCTTCCGGACGGTGATTTGATGGAATTTAACCATTTCAGACTCATGTGATCGGAAATGACGGTGAAATGGAATCCCTCCAGGTATGGCCGTAGTTTTTCTATTGAAAATACTATAGCGAGGCATTCCTTTTCTGAGACGGAGTAATTTTTCTCTGCGGGGTTTAAGGTACGGCTTACATAGGCGATTACTCTCTCATCTCCATCAATCACTTGCGTCAGGGCTCCTCCAAGTCCCATGTCACTGGCGTCTGTTTGTAGGACGAACGGTTGTGTGAAATCCGGACAAGCCAGTATAGGTGATTCAGTGAGCTTTTGTTTCAGGATTTCGAAGGCTTTGTGCTGGTCTTCTCCCCATTTCCATCGGTGTTTCTTCTGCAGTAACATAGTCAACGGCGAGACTACTTCGGAGAAGTTTTCGATGAAACGACGGTACCAGCTGGCAACTCCAAGAAATCGACGCAATTCTCGGACGGTTTTTGGAATCGGAAAAGCCACTATCGAGGAAACTTTGTCAGGATCGGTGCAGATGCCATCGGAGGTGACGACATGTCCAAGATATTTCAAGGATTTGCGGACAAATTCGCACTTATCGAGATTCAGACGGAGGTTGGCCTCTCTTAGTCGACGGAATACTTCTTTCAAATTTTTGAGATGTTCTTCAAAAGTTTCTCCTAGGATTACGATGTCGTCGAGGTAAGCAAACGCGTCCGGTTCCATTTCTGGGCCAATCACTGTATCCAAAAATCTTTGGAAGGTTGCTGGGCTTGCGTGCAGACCAAAAGGCATCACGGTGAACTGAAACAGCCCTCTTCCGGGAACCGTGAATGCAGTAATCGGACGGCTCTCCTTGGCTAGTGGTATTTGCCAGTATCCCTGTTTTAGATCCAGTGTAGAGATATATTTGGCCTTGCGAAGTTTGTCCAGAATTCCGGAAATGTAAGGTAACGGATATGCATCTTTAACGGAGACTTGGTTAACTGTACGGAAATCAATGCAAAACCGGTATTTTCCATCTTTCTTTCTGACCAGTACAACAGGTGAACTCCACGGCGACTTTGAAGGTTCGATGACTTCCTCAGCCAACATCCGGTCTACTTCCTGATTGAAAATTTCTTGCATTTTCGGATTTTGAGGACGATATCGTTGTTTGATCGGTTCAGTGCCAGGTTTCAATTTGATTTTATGTTCGATCAAATCGGTAGTACCTTGTAATCTCTCAAATTCCTTCAGTTCCCTGTCAAGAAATTTATCTAGTTTCTTCTTCTGTTCGCTGGTCAGTTCTAACAGGTGTTCACCGGCGATATTTACTTCAGGAGTTGGTTCACAGACAGGAATTGGTTTAGAAATCGGTTGTCCTTCCAGATAGCATTCTGCTGTTTTCAGATTGATGTGGAAGTTGTAGTTTGAGAGGATGTCCATTCCCAGTATGAGGTCTACAGGTAGGTCAGGAACCAACAGGAATTTTAAGTCGGCCAAGGTATAATCGTCTATCCGGACCATAGTTGTGTAGCGTTTCGGTACGACGGTAGTTTTGCCATTGGCGATCACCACAAATTCATTGAACATGGGTTCTCCCTTTATTCCTTTTTCTTCCAAGCATTCTGCAACTTTCTGGCTGCAGAAGCTTTTGGTTGCTCCGGTATCCATTAATGCTCGGAAGGGCTCGCCTGTCACATGAACCTCTACTAACGGACGATTTTCTTTACAGATGGACGGTGTCAGTGGAGTCAAAGTCTCCGGAGATATGGCTGACCCCGATTTCATACCTCCATTTAGTTTTCCGAACACGGGCAGTCTCTGGAGAGAATATTCTCCCTCTGGCATCGAGAACAAAACAGTTTCGGGGGTCTCCAGCACTCTCGTCGCATGTGGCCGTATCCACCACAGCGGAAACATTGGGTCTGAAAGGAGACTCTCCGGGCTCTCTGTTGATCGGTCCGGTCCGGAGGTGATGAATTCTCAGCCTGACGGTGTGCGGGGGTGGCGGTCGACTGTGGTTGACTGTAAGTATTACTTGTTGATGCTGAACGTGATGTTTGTGTCCGAGAAACTGACTCTGCAGGTTTTGGATGGACTGCGGCGGTTGCTGGTTGGACTCGATTCTCGGTGTCCAGCGAACAATTGGCCTGATAACGGTTTCGCTGCTGGGTGTGGTAGGTCAGGTGCGGTTCATCAATGAGGCCTGGTTTGGAGGGTGGCCGGGTGTATTGGTGCATCTGCCATTGGACCAGTTCGAACACTTTTCCCTTCCGAAGAAGTTCATCGTAGGTCCTAGTTTCTTGGAAGGCCAAGGCTTGCTGTAGGGACGGTAGCAACCTCTGTCTAATCAGACGGATCTGTTCCTCCTCGGACGGTCGAATACCTGACAGTTTCTGGAACAGGTTCTGCATCCTGGTAACGTAGAGCAGAAGTTTCTCGTCTGGGCCCTGCATTCGCCTTTTTATTTCCTCCAACAGATTTTCCTCATAATTCACCGGTAGGAACGCGTCCTTCAATTGGGCCTTGAAGTCGTCCCAGTTCTGAAACGTTCCCCTCCTGGGGATGAACCAATCCCGAGCATCTGTCCTCAGAAGTTCGTACACAGAGTCAAACACCTGTCGTAAGGGTACTTTCCGTGATTCTGCCAGCCTCTCCACTTCATCAATGAAGTCGGTGACACTCTGGGTCCCATCAAAAGAAATCGACCATTTGTACAGCGGAACAAACGGTGGTGATGTAGGTCGGGCTTCGGGCTCAGGTCGGTAACTGCCTTGTGCCAATGATCTTAGGGGGTTTCTCGGTGGTAGGTTTGCCGGGAAAGATACCCCTCGTGTGGAGTTCGCCCAGCGGTCCGGTGTCAGTCTCTCAGGTCGTGATATCGCAGGCGGCTCTGGAGAAGTAGGTATGGCCGGCATTTCCTGTAGTATGCTTCTACATGTCCGTCTAGTGTCATTCATAACTCGATCTGATATGGAATTTCTTTCAGGTGTGCGAGCTCGTGAGATCCTGCCAGCTGACGGTGGAGGGATGTCTTCTCCCAGGTCAATAAGGGAGGGCTCGACCCTTGCTGCTCGCTGTGGCTGAATTGGGGACATCCCAGGTGACGGTGGGACCTCCAGATCCAGGAGAGACCTTCCTTCCGGCTGCGACGACGGTTGCTGACTGCTGACTTTGTGAACTGCCTGTAAAGCATCCAAGGCCTTGAGGGTGGCTCCTTTGAGCTGATTTACCACCTGTAATTGTGACTCATCAGTTGTGTCAATAAAATTCAGTCTTCCCTGTATGTGTTTCAGCCTCGTGAAAATGCGCGAATACTCGTTATCGGCGTTGTCGTGATTGAAGTTCTGAACTGCCTCTACTAAATCGGTGAGCTTGTCCCGGCACACCTCGATATCTTGAGCAGGATCCATCCATGCCCCAGATTGTAAGGGTGCATCCGAATGGAGAACCTGTCGTAGCAAACTTCGTTTGGTCATCACTGTGCTGGGTACCGTTTGCCCTCGGAGTTGAAGTTCGTAGGTCAGCTCATCACTCAGCAGCCGGTTCACATCCATGATTATTGTTTGCGGTCAAGTCTTTCCACGTAAAGCTGTGTCCAATTAGAAATGTTCACAGTGGCCGGTTATGTCACTCACGAACTGTGGATTATTTGTTTATGCGTACAGGTAACAGTAAAAATATAAATGCCGCAACAGTTACAAATGATATAGCCGGAATAACACCAAATCTGTCTTTATTTCACTCACCAATAATTGTTCAGATAAAGAATAGAAAAGAAGAACTTTCAGTCTTAAGTACAAAAATTCAAAACCACCTACCTCGGAATAATCCTTTAACGGTTCGATTTCTGTAACAGAAAATTAAACAACGAAATCCAATAATATCAAAAACAACTGATCAGTACTGAAAGTTCAATGTTCATCAGAAATAAAACACTACCGGGAAAGATTCAATATTTCATAACAGTTCAAAAACAATGGCAACAAATCAAACTCAGAACAATGTATTTATTTCACACAGTTTTCAAAAAGAAATATCAGAAACAGCGGGTTTGCACAGTTCAGGCATAAAATTCAATATATGGTATTCACTTCACTTACCGAATAAATCGGGAATCAACTCAGTTCAGAAAGTCAATTTCGAACGAAAAAAAATGCACAGTATCAGGTAATGAATACGGTCAGAATCGGGGCGCAAATTTTGCACAGAAACTCTATTTTTGCAGTCCCTGCTCGGGCGCCATTTTGTAATAGGGTTTTCTTCCCCTTTTGGAAACCTTACCTCGAGCGCCAGCTATTCTTTTTGCTTATAAGGTAGAATAGCAAACCTGCCAGGATAGCTGCTTAGTCGGAGACAGAGTTCGGTTGTATCTAGGGTGGTAGCGATAACTGAGAAATCGAAAATAGAGCAATTCACACAATTTATTCAATAGATTGAAATAGTGATACAAATGCAACAATGTCAAGAAAAATATCAAATATGCAATAATAAGAAAATATCAAATATTCACCAATAGCAATAAAACATTAAATATACGTTAATCCCAAGATATATCAAATATGCAGTAATCAGAAAATATCAAATATACACAGTTAAAGAAAAGTGATTCAGTTTTGCCTGACTGCGAGCATTTATTCAAAAGAAATATTTTACGGTACGAGTCAGCCAGAATAGAAGGGGGGGGGGAAAATTGAATTAAACGGAGAATTTAAATCTACAGTTGAAAAGAATGTGGGACGGATATGAAAATGTATAGTGCTCACTGTCTGTCCGATATTCTTTCAGTCCGGAAACTCAAAAGGGTTATATTGTCTACTTAGCTTGTTTTACGTCTAGAAAGGTCGGGTTTGGCCAGGTTAAATATAAATGGTCAAACAGGACGCACCGAACAAGGGGCGCGAAAGATCGGTACCGAAACGGAATTAGACTCCACGTTCTATAGCATAGGTTTGCATGAGCCCTCCGGTCTGATAGTGAGATTACTCGCCACTAAGATTCAGACGTTATCAGGCACTGACTAACTCAGATAAACGTACTATAGACTCAGGAAATCTTGTACGAATACAGGAAGATTTAATACGGATCTCGACGCAACAGCTATCTTGATAGACTCAACGAAGATACAGGAAAATGAGACTGAAATGAATTGGATCGGTACTTACGGTTTCAGTGCACTACTTTTCACTCGGTAAAGAAAAGAGAAAATCAGGAATTACGTTCGTTAAACTTTCGACTCAAAAAGAAAGGAAATTTCGGAAACGCAAGAAAATACTATTCGATTCCGGCCGGAGCAAAAATGAATAATGGGGTCCCAGATGAGGGGAACATCGCCTTTTATAATCTCCCTGAGTGGGGCAAAAATGACAGGCGCAGAAATGTTATTTTTCTAGAAAAGTACTCCGGTAAAACATCTTCGAATCTGGCTTATCGTACGTATAAACTAGAAAAACGGCGTTATCTACATTCTACGTGGTTCTTATGACTCTTTTTACTAGATTCTCTGCATGCAAAACAATATCGAACGGACCATATTCGATCTTCTCGGTTTAATTCTGAACGGAAATGAAATGCAGGAATTCGAAATAAAAATCCGGAAAAATTAATTTAAGATGAAGACCGATTTCATGATCGAAAAATCGAGCTTCGTCACAAGATCTTTAGGTCAAGGTGCATGCGAGTTCATATGATCTTCCGCCCCTCCTCTAATCTGATCTGATCTAATCTGACTCACAAATATTTTCTATCTGAATAAGGCTGAAGGTTTGTACCCTATGTGCTGTTAGAAGTGCCAATAACGTTACGAGTTTTTTGGATAATGTTTTAAGTTTGAATCTTCATTTGGATACAAAGGATTCAGATAATCAAGTACAATGGATGAATTCCATATGAAATTGTATTTTGGCCGACTTGATCTTATATTCTGAACTCCATTGAGGAATCTCTCAATTCTGAAATCATTGCCTATTCTTGGAGACAGAATGAGAAAAAAGAGAAGATCTGATGCAATTAAGGGTGTCGCAGAAGCCCCTTTTTAAAAAATGTTTGAGGGATGAAATAATCAAAGAAAAATACCTATTTTATGTTCACAAAAATTCCACCGCAGTTTCAAACCTGAGCTGTATTGTTTCAGCGTTGTCTCAGAAATCATCACATTTATTGATTCAATTGGAATACCTCTTTCCTTCTAAATGCATTTTCGATACAACTCTTGGCACCAGGGAAAGAGATTTCGTTATTGGGTGGGGTGACCTATCGACAGACAGAAGAAGGTTGTCATTTGATGTTAAATGTATTGAATCGGACATGAAGAGATTCCTGATCAAAGGTTACCATGGCTGGGAGGTCCAATAAGGAAATACCACAATACCCTGATCTTTCCCCATGATCTTCAACTCCCTTCTGTAATTCTCGAGAAATCAGCGAAAATGGTGGGAAAGTATGAAAATAAAATTCCAACCAATTTATTGTGAATGCATCCACCACATGACTATCTGGGTATCTTTTCCAAAATGCAAATTTCTTACAATTTGTATTGATTCTAGATGCAAATAAATCAATTTTTGTTTTTTTTCCCAGACGTTCAACAATAAAAACAAAGATTTCTTCGTTTAATTCATATTCCATTTCTGGAGCTAGTCTTCTAATTTCTTCGTCTGCTTCTGAATTGTTTTTCCATCTGATGTATGATGCATAAATCCAATTATTCTTTAACTCACACCATTGCCAGATTCCCTTCGAATGTTGATTGAACTTTTCGAAACGAATTCCCCACATCCTATCGATGTAGGAAATGGCAATATAATTGTCAATGCTTAATAGAATATTATACTATGCTTCAATTTGCTAGCGAAGCATTTCAACCCAGAAAAGGTTGACAATAGTTCAAAAAAAATTATGTGATGCATTTTCTGTTGAATTGACCAGAACCCAAGGACCTGTTGTTTTCAAACTATCTCCCACCCTCTTTATGAGGCGTCTGAGAACATTTCTAGAACAAAAATTCCCTATTTTAAGTATTTTATTCAATGCAAGATATTTTTGCTTTTGAAGGCTCTTTGTATGTACCCAACCATATGTCAATGCTGGTCAAGCTTACACTAGTATCCCACGAACCTGGGCAAACTTCCTGATAGTGCAGTATGATAATTAATTGATCGACTCTTATCGGATGGGAGCTTTATCATATGTTATTCGAGTCAAAGAAAAAAGCAAGAATTTGCAAACCTTATTAGGAATTAGATTACTCTATTTCTTGTTCACTTTCACCTAGAATGCTCAAAAACATTTTCGAATATATGTTTTCTGAACACAGGCAAGGTGTACCTCCTAGTAGAAGTATATTGTCTTGATTCTAGGTAAAATACTTGCAGATATCCTCTTTCTCAGTGTAGATACAACAGGTTTCAATAATATCGTAAAAATATATGGAGCTACCGATAACCCAAATGGCAAGACCAAGAATTCATAAAGATTGTTCTCCAAAGAAAATCTCAGATATTTCCTACAGCTCTCATGTATGAGAAATATGCTTCTTGCAGGTCAATTAAAGCCATGAAACATCTATGGGTCATCAGTTTGAGACAGTACTCCTATCCTCAAGCTCCAAGTGCTATCATTTAACTTTATCAATTTCAAAATGAATTGTGCTCTACCATCTGATTTCGGAGTAGAAAAATTTTAGAAATGAATTGAACCCTACAAACCCACATTTGCTGCCTCTCCCTGTGGGATCCATCTGCTGGGACCGCCTCTCTAATCTTGATAATGGAATTTTGACCTGTCGTTGAGGCGATGTTGGTAACCTCTTGCACTCTGGTAACCCCTTGCCCCTCCCATACGATTGGCCGTTGTCTGTCTGGGAAGGGCTTTCGAGTTTAAAGCCTTGGCACTTAAGGGTTTACGTTTTTAAGATAGAGGCAATCTGATGTCCTGGCCTGATCTTTCTATGGCCCTTGCAGCTTCAACATTCCCTCCTTGATTTTTCCCAAACAGCCATCAATCATGCACTGCATTAGGGAGGGTTGCCATAACCTCTTTCTCTAATTTAGGCTCACTAGAACCCTCCTTGATTTGGTCTTATATTTCCCCATTTTCCTGTTGAAGTTCTTGCAAATCATTACATATAATTACGTAGCCGCACCCCATATTGATACAATCTACATTCTCATTCTCCATAAGCTCCACATATTATAACTATATTGCAGCCTGCGAACTCAGCATCGAACACCTGCGGTGTTGAGTCTCATTCAAGATAAGCCTGCCCTATAAAAACTGCTTCATCCACGATATTAATTAAGAAATAGCCTTTGTAAGATATAGACTTGTTCATAATTATCAAGTCAGTAGTCTTTCACCATAGTTGAATTCAGTAGATACATTATTTTTTTAAAACACCGTCTTGAACTCGAAATTTATAATCATATAAAAAACGACTGATCAGTGATTGGCCGTTTTTCCCGGACCACAAATGATAAGGAAGAATAAGATCGGACAACTGTCATTGTTATTACATTGACAGATGGCAAGGTGCATGTGTCATGCGCATTGCTTCCCTTTTTTGGCGGTTGCGGCAGCAGAAAATTAGGTTAGGAATCGTACCCTAGCACCCCCTAAATACTTTTCGCCTTCAACAATATTATATATATATACCCATGTATAGGTACTTTTATAGAACTCCTCCGTTCTTACAACTATCACAAGTTGATGCTGATTTAAATACCTATGTATGCTTACATAGAACTCCACCGTTCTTACAACTATCACAAGTTGATGCTGATTTAAATACCTATGTATACTTACATAGAACTCCACCTTTCTTACAAGTCTTACAACTATCACAAGTTGATACTGATTTAAATATCCATGTATTCTTATATGAAACTCCACCGTTCCTACAACTATCACAAGTTGATACTGATTTATGTAAACAGACTAACTGTTGAGGTCATCTAAGCTCCCATGAATTTCTGATGCTCGAGATCCCTCACCGGGTTCAATCGAGGAGGGACTTTGAGAACGATACCGTTCTCTGGCCTCACCGGCCCTGGAATATTCTCCTGTTTCAGGATAATTGCCCTCATGTGACCTTTTATTTCGTAATTTACATCCTCTGTATTTTCCTTTCAACTTTTCTTCAAATACTCCTTGAAATACATATTTTCAACTTCCGAATCGCTGGAACTTTCACTTGAAGATAAATCTTTCCTTTTTCCCATATTTATTTTTATTTGTTTCTCTGGAACTGTTTTTGCGTGGTTTCTCACTGGCACAAAAAAGAGTAATGAAGTTTGGTACGGCTAGATGACAGGTGTTGGATGCATGGTGGAAACTGGCGTAAACTAGGGGTACTACATTGTGATCTTGAGGACGAGGCGCAAAATATAATTGTATATATACATATTAATTATTAACTGAAATTTTCAGTTATGAATTTAACTTGTCTAATGAATTTAGTCGTGATCTGCGTGATATTTTTACATTATATTTTGCACAATGTAATAGTTCAAAAATGTTTTTAACCAAATGGAGATTCATTTTTTTAATATTAAATGTTAATGAAAAGTTTTCAGAAGAATTCTTAAACCGACTATCCTTTTCTTAATCCATATTATGATAAGTATAAAAAATAACTTAATTCATAATGATAAAGGGTGCTAATGGTTTAGGTTGTCAAATTTAAAAATGAAATTTTTTGAAAAGAGTTTAATAGTTGACAAAAATGATTATACATTTCTAAACAATTCTGTAGCGATAGTATCCCTCTTTATTTGTCCCAACAGCTGATCCTCCCTTGAATCATAATTGGATTGGATGTTTTCACATTCTCCAAGGCTCATTCCCCCATTCCATTAATCATTGTTGAAATAAGAAAAATTGTGCAATATACAGGCTGCTGTGACGATCTCTATAGCCTTTGAGACAGTTTTTGTATTAATATATTGCAACCTCGGAAATCTGCCTTTGAGCAAGCCGAAAGTATGCTCTATACAAACTCTGTCTGAGCTGAGTCTATAATTATGGAATTTTTCCTTTCTTGATAATGTACTTTTCTTATATGGGGTCATAAGCCACTGCTTCAAGGGAAAAGCACTATCGCCAATAATATGGCATTCATTCATTTGGAAAAAATTTTTGAGGCCCATGTCGTTCTATTTGTTTCACCAATACTGAATTGCTGAAAACCTGAAAATCAAAGGAGTGCATTAATGCTTAAAATTTAAATATATTTTCGGTTGAATGCTTTTCAGGAGACGCGTTTTTTTGAATAAGCCAAGAGCTGATTTATCTTTTTTGAAACTTTTTTCATTGCAAATTTCTCTTTGAACAACATTATTGAATTTCTAGTTTTCCAATTCATTTTAAGGTCTTGTATTCTCTAAGTCTAAGGAACAAAAATAGTGAAAAATTAGGACATCATATTTTTCTGTTTGGACATACACTATTTCTGCATTGCAGAACTATTTTATTTTTACTTTTCAGCAATTGTTGAAATTTGAATATAATATTTGCAAATCATTGGGAATTGTGGAAAGTATGCTAAATCCACTGTCTACAAAATTATGTCCTGATGATATAGGTCCGAACTAGGCTATAAGCGATCGTGAATATGAGAATTTGTATTTTTCTTACCCTAGAATCATGTGCAGACCCTGGAAATCCAATAAAAACATATGAGAATATTTTTTTTGCTGTACAGATTTCCATAAGGTTTATTGAATGCTTCATCTTCCTATTGAGGTAACTATCTTGCTGCTTCACAGGAACTTTTATTTCAATGTGTGTCCCATCAACCGCCCCTATAGTATCTAAAAAACAAATGAAAATTGTCATTATTTTACATTTTCAATTTTTTCATAGCTAACAAGTGTTCAATGCATTGATATATATATATATATATATATATATATATATATATATATATATATATATATATATATATATATATATATATATATATATATTTGTCTGGCAGACGTATCCAGTCCCGGTACGTTCTTAAGGCGACCTAAGACCCACATGATCCGTATGTTTTTTACGAGTATATATGCAAAAAGTGGGCTCTTTTAAAATATAACTCCCTAGGCACATTGAGAGGGGAAAAATTTTGTTTCATTCAAAAAAGTTGTATATCTGATAGTCCTGTTCAGACCCGATACATTGCGCCAACTTTTCAATCCCACATATACTGCACCGGCAAATACGATCAACGTTTTCGATCCCAGCACTGTTGCCAGATTGTCGGGATCAGTCGCTACGATTTCAATGTATAAAAGGGATTGAAAGAGTAGGTGTTATTGCAAGAATTTGTATATGTGTTAGTGAGTCGACGAGAAGACTAAATATCTTTACGAAGTGAACAATTTTGCTGTCTGTGAAGATGAAATTCCTCATTCTCATTTGTTGAATCAATTTTTTATAGTCACTGACTCGGATTTTCCGAAATATTAGTTTTAGGATTACGTCACATTATTTTTCGAGTTACTCTCAACAAGCCCTTCCATTTGGTACCCATATTGTAGAAGTGAATAAATATAACTATTTCGAAATCTTGGATGGTCCGCCATATTGGCATTATTTTTCAAGTTACTTTCATCAAGCCCTTTGACTTGATATTATATATTATAGTGCACAGGCATTTTGAATGAGCATGAATCCATTTTGCCTCATTAGATTATTATGCTGTTTGTGATGATTACGAATAGATCGTATAATTCGTACGAATGAATGCTTATCATTAGCTTTAAACTACTTTTTTTGATACTGTGGGAATAATTATCTCATTTTTCGAAATTTTCACCCATTGAAACTTTAAGAATCTGATCTAACAAAAACTATTGTTTTCAAATTCTCTTAGAAAAACCGCATATTAAAGAAAATCAAACCGAAAACAAAAAATCTGACACATTTCATTGTTGTTTTCATGAATGAAATATTTGAGTTTTCCTTTTTCCCTTTTAATATTTCTTCGCGGTTCGGCTGAAACGCTGAACGCATATATTATCACGTGATGTGAAAAAGGCTGAATGCTGGTGTAGCTTGACCAGCCCGGTACACTGTGAAAAAAAATAGAATCAATTCTGGATGCCGTCATATTTAACGAATTACATAAAGGGTGTCAGGATTAAACGTTCATATATTTCAGCAGGTGATTCTCAATATCGGAACTAGAAGATATTTCCATATCTACTCAGGTCCTTAATGCATTCCACGGGTGACCTCTAAAGTACCGTAAGTTGGTTAGTTCTGCACTAAAATTTATCGAATTTAAATGAAATTGATAGCATGGAGTTTTCTGGATGAACTTGATCGTTTGATTGTAAAAGAACTGATTGATTCTCATCAGTAGCAGAGATAATAGGGGGTGTCCCAAAAAATCATTTTCAATTTTTGAGTTGATGATCTAATTGAAGTTTCAGTCGAAGAAATGGGCTCCTAAATTATTTTCAAATTGAAAGCGTTACGTAACCCCGTAAATCTCGGAATAAAAGTATTTTAGTGTGATGAAATGCATTCTAAGTCATTTTTAGGATGGTGCTCCGTAGCGCCGTCCGTACCTCTCTTGATCCGAAATGGTAGAGGAGACCATGACTAACATATTCTCAAAAATTAAAAGTATTATTTTTCTCCACTGATGAGAATCGGTTATCAGACATGGGTGGATATAGCTCTTCTTCATGGGGGGGTAATATGATTGAAAACCATTAAATCAGGTAGTTCAGGTACACAACATCCTCAAATAAACCTTGAAACGTAACTTCTTCTTAGGTCTTCGATACTCATTACCCCCCCCCCGTAAATCCGCCCTTGTTATCAGACGATTCAGTTTATCCAGAAACCCCCATGTACTGAATTTCATTTAAATCCGACAAATGAAGACATAGTTATCTTTGGAGGTCAGGCTGAAGAGCCTCTAGCACTGGTGTTTTAGGGCCTAAGTTGATATAATCTAACTTTGACCTCCACTCTCCAGAATCACCCCCTGAAATATATGAACGTTGAACCCGGACACCCTGTATTCCTTTACAACGCCTTTATTATGGTTATGGAGTAAAAGGGCTTGAGTAATGCAACATAGTTCACCAAGAAGAATTCCACAACCACGATGGCCATCAGTACGGAATGGTAGATTTAATTTATGTTTTGATCTTATAAATGAAATATAAAAGAAGGAATGCTTTCAAAAATGAGGCAATAAAAATTCAAAACACAATAAAATATATTAAGTAACGAAAAGAACTGAGAACTTGTACTTTTTTCAGAATGTCAATAATATCAATCTCAGTGATGTATTAGGAGCTTAATATTGTATTAATATGTATATTAGGTAGGACCTAGACAAAATTCATGACACTACTCTCCTTCATTTATCACATTGAAAAACACAATTGTATAACTTCTGAAATTCTAATGAAAATTCAATTTCACTTTTGATTCTCATCGGTGAAATCAAGAATCAGATTTAGAAGAATCACTGGTTTACTAAAAACAAGAGCCTTGTTATATGGGGCACGTAGAATAATAGTGGACCATCTCCACTCAAGGTTAATTTCAGATATAGATAATTTCGTGAAATATTGTTTAGAAAATTCAAAGAAAGATCAACGATTATAGTCTAATATGTTTATTCATAGATGAATATGGGTAGACTGAGAAAAGCTTATCAATATTCGAAATAACATCTAACACCTTTTTTGTTTCGCAAAAAAAAATTTTTTTGGACTTAGTCCATTATTACAATGACTGTTCGAAATTTTTTCATCAGTTGAATTGCATTTCATCACCAGATGATCGATCTTCTTCATTGTTTACTAATGATAATCGGGTTGCTACTTCGACTGGTAGGTTGCGGTAGTATCGATGGTATATCGGAGGAATATATGGTAACAAATCTAACATATCCTTTTTCTTCGCAGCAGAGACAGCCCTTCTTGAAAGATAAAGTGTGTCCTGATATATTGTACCCAAATTCCTCAAAGGTCTACCTCTTGTTTTCCTAGATAAATCTTCTTTGTAGAATCCGAAGTCAGAATCCAGGGTTTCTTTAAATTGGAATTGCAGCGGTTGGTCTCTTTGGAATCGAAGCCATCTAATTTTTAACCAATTGAAACTATAACCGCATATGGTTTTTTTCCGGTTTACAATTGCGTTTTCCAAATTTTTTGTGCTCAAAAAGTTCTGATGCTGCATCTCAATGACATTGAACTGTGGTGCTTTTTTTTCGACATTTTGATGATGTCTACCCATTGGGTAGGACTGTAAATTTGGCCAGTTCTGCGGGCTGCCTTTTCTATAATTCCGAACTCACCATCATTGGGAAGATAAGAGTGCCCCGACACCAAGAATTTAAGATCAATGGTCTCGATGCCTATATTTTTGTTTTGCACAAGCTTGAGGAGTGATAGGCTAGATTTAATGTTTCTGTTTTGTCCTGTGCATGAATCTGAGTAAGCTATAACATGTTTGAAAGAAGCAGCATTTTCTTTCAAATGTTTAATCAAACATGTTGCTATATCTTGTGATCCCCGTACACCCTCAGTTTCATCCCATACGTACATATATCGTGTTTCGTTATTTATGCAGCGTATACCAAAATTATATAGGTATGAATTTATCTTGTAAAAAGCCACGGACACTGTCAATTTTGGAAAAGGAAGAGCTTTCTGTGAATCGTAGGTTATCACGTAAGTAGTCCCATCTGCTTTTTTGGAATCATTGCTTAGATTATTTCTTGCCGATTCGGCCTTCCTCTGATTCTAGTTGGATCTCAAGAGTTTTCCTCTCATTTACATCACTAGCAGCCTTAATTTTTAGGTCAAGTTCGTCGCATAACCTACATGAATCTTGATGGGGGTGTTCAAAATGCAAATTGAATTTCGTATTAAATACGTGATAATAAAATTTCAATTTTTTCGGCACCTTGCCTTCATTATCACAATCTTCTTTGTACATGTCATACATTTTTTTTACCGTTAAGTCAGGGTTCAAATATTTTCTGTTGGGGTTGTGTGCTCTGGTATAGTGACTTTGATATGCTGTAAAACTCTTTATGTGATCAATGATGTCAGAATAATTTAATCGTCTGGAACTTGTAGTACCACGTGTTTCTTTGAATTCTGGAATCTTCTTAGAGACGTCCACTGCTTATTTTAAATGTATCAAACAACACGAGTTTTGTCATTTATTTTCAAGAAATACTTGTAAGTCATTTCTTTTCCATGACCAGAACCATCTTTGAGACGTTTGCGAGCAATTTTGTTTCCTCTTACAAGACCGTAAATATAGGTATTTTGTTAAACAAAATCACCAAGTCTCCAAAACGACTCGAATTTTAAATTGCGTTCTACTTCAGTGAATACTTCATTACATTTTTTTGAACACTGACAATTTGAATCAACAAATTTTTTACTGGATACATTGACTCCTTTTTTTGTCACATAGGCCTTTCCAGTATTTCTGTTCAACTTTCTTTCATTTACTTTCCAAGATATCTCTCTTCTTGTTCGCTTCCTAGTGATCGGTGGTAGATTTTCTGCACTCACCCCTCCTGGTATTTCATCAGGAGATAGTGGACCTTCAAAATAAAATCATGTGTGTATTTATTTTGCTTCAATATTATCATTATTAGTTTTCAGAACTAATGAAATATTTGAAATAAAAATTTTCATCTTAGGAACCAGAACAGAAAGAACCAACACACATGTTTTTGGGATGAGATTCTTTAAAATTTAACATTTTTTTTGTTGAAAATATCAACCTGAATATTCAAGGATCCAACTTGGTTATTCATTTAGTGTAGTGACCGGCCATATCTCACAAAAAGTATTACAATTTTCTTTTCATATTAACTATTTTTGACTGGGGCAAAGAATAAACTTTTGTTCTTTCAGGCTTACTTTTTGCTGGTAATATCAAGGTCATTCAAGATAACTATTTTGCAGAGCTCTTCAAACTGCAACAATAATGAAATTGCACCACACAAATTATGGCAAGCACATTATTGAATATTCAAAATCATCAATTTTACGTTATGTTGAATATATAGTTTTTAAAAGTAGTACTGTTTCATAATGTTTCATTTTTCATGATTTTGAATCGAATTTTTCGATACATTTTCATGTTACCAGGATAAATTAGTTCCCCCTTTTTTCGAAGATGAAAGCGTGAATCAGAAAAACTAAAATTGAAAAGGAATGTGAATAACTTTGGAACGACAAAAGATAACGATCTGTGATTTTGGAAAGTCAAAAGTGATACAATTTTTCGCGAGCTGATTGAGCAATACATTCCAAATTTACTTGAAAAAATAATCAATAGACGTGTCACATAACAACCCACAATTTACAATAATTGAAATGTTCGATATATTGTTATATGATTCTGAATTTGAGCTTTCATATCGCTTAAATCGAGCCAAAATTCATGATAACCAGTTCACACGTAATAGACTTACAGTCCTTTTTCTGACGACAAAACTATATTTTCCCCACTTCTTAAAAATTGGTAATTTAGAAAAATAATTCAACAGAAGTTGTAAAAGGTAACAAATGAGTTTATATTGTTGTTTTTTTTTTTCACATTTCAAAAACCTCTTTGTCTTCTATCCCTTTATATTTTGTGAAAGACACAATGATATTTTTAGAGTAATTTTGCTATTTAACGGAAAATTGCGAACTTGAGAATATTCTAAAACAATTTTTTGACCAAGTTTGTTATACATATAGGTCATCCTGTTACTTACGGTTAGTGACCACCCTTAATGAAACACCTTGTGGTTTATTATTTCATTATTAAAGTATAATATACTTACATGTTGGATTACTTGCCGATTCTTGCTGAAATTCCTCACATGAATCTACCATGCTATCTGCTTCCATCACAAAAAATATTTATATATTGTGTTCGTAAAAGAATCAACTTGAACAATACAAACACGGTGGCTAAGATACCAGTTTAATTATTTTAAGAATAAAATGACACAACTGCGGACATAGACCACAATTACACTGAATCGAGGACTTGTTCCAGTTTTACACTGAAAATTTTCAGTTTTGACTACTGTTTCCAGCGAATGTAATGGAATATCTCGAAAATTAATGAATTTTGGAGTGTGTTCTCTTGCATTTTGGGAGAGAATTTCGTACTGATTCAATAGAAAAAAAAAACGCAATTTCTGCAAAAAATGGATTTGGTCCATTATTATTCTGAACGGCTCATATATTGTATAATCATTATCCGATTCTGGTACATCATTTACATCATTCATAGCTTTCATTTCTATGAAATTCCAAAACTCAGCATATTGTGATAATCTCTTCAACTGAATCACACCCCATTTATAAACAAATTATGAATTATAAAGGGTGGTACTTATAAGTGCAAAAGCTTTCAGGGAATGATTCCTTGTAGGCATAAGCTAGTGGGCATTTCCTTTAAATATTACATTCTTCAAAATATGAGGAAAAAAATACTATTTTTCTCTTGGGGGCGCTGAAAATTAAATCCTTAGACGTCTGTCAGCTACATTGTAAAAATATTTATTTGAGAGTATTTTGATAACGCACCACTGGTTTCCAGTTGAAACCGCAGTATATCACGTGATTAGCCAGGTATATAATTGACGTATTCGATTTTGTGGACATGTCCTACAAATGAATATTTTTTCAATTTTTTTGTGATCTATTGATGCTTTTCACGTTAGCCCGTATTCTCAAAATCGTACATTCATCCCCAAAACCCGAAGAGGGCTCGAGAGATACGTAAACATTTTAAATATTCATTGATCTATCATGGGTTTGAAACATTTCATTTTTGGTGGGTTATGGCGAAAAGGTTGATCATTCATAAAGTAGTTTGCTGAGCTCTACTAGTTCCTTAATAATCAAATGAAATATATTGTGTACCTACATGGGTGCCCACAGGCAGGTGGACACGCCTCCGTCTTGAGATTTTGATCCCTTTGTCATTTTTCAGCACAACAAACATACCGTCATAATATGATATTGACATTCTGAAAATGAATTTTGAAATGGGAAATGTAAATAATTTCTCTTTTGTCCCCCTTTGTGATTGTGCATGAACGAATCTTGTAAATCGGAAACAATAAAAATTTAGTATGTGACCGTAACTTCTTCTTTGCTCACAAAATGACATTTTTTCAGCACTTAAAAATGTCTCTCTTCTCACTTTCGAAAGGAGACCCCTACTCGAAGACACACGTACCTACTTGGTAACACTTTGTTTACAGTTATATTCATCGGGTTTGTATAAGCTTCCATACCGGAGAATCTGCAGTTCATATTGATATCAAGAGAATCCAATATCAAATCTACGAGTCTATTCGAAATATTCACCAAGACCCATGACGACGTTCGTCCATACCGGGATCGTATAAGTACTCGAATAGTATATTTGAGGTGTATGAACGGAAAACAGCGTTGCCATATTTAGGGACCCAATGCGTTGGTCAACTATACGAATTATATACAGCAAGTTGATGTCGACTGAAGCGCCCTCGCACTGGCCGAACACTGAAACTTTTCCATATATAATCACATGTATAACCGACTTTTCAGACCCGGCTGAAAATGCACCCCTAGCATCCCCTCAGCCCCCTCATAACTTTTCTATAGTCGAACGTTACCAGTCCCGAAGCCGGGTCTGAAAACGTCACTTTTGGACTGAAAAGTCGGTCGAGTATACCGATTCGGGTCTGTATGTGCGGTCGAACAAATCTATATATATATATATATATATATATATATATATTGAGCCAGAAAAAATACAATAAATATTTTATCTTATACAGCTAGTTGCCGTCTGCTCAATCCCTTCCTCCAAGCGTTTCTGTCCTGTGTGGTTCCCTCATCTAGGCCTCGTTCCTCAATAGCTTTCCTGACGCCCTCATTCCATGATCTTCTCGGCCTTCCTCGTTTTCTCTTTCCTGGTGGTTTCCATTTAAAAAGTGTCTTAGGCCATCTCTCTTCAGGCATTCTCATAAGATGTCCAAACCAGCGTAGACTTCGTTCTTCGATCCTTTCCACAATTGTTTTTTCGGCATTCATTTGTCTTCGGATGACATCATTGGGAATATGCTGTAGCTTAGATATTCTGGCTCCACGTCTCACATAATCCATTTCTACCGCCAGCACCCTACGCCTCATTTCAGCATTGAGTGTCCACACTTCACTTCCATAACAGAGAACAGATTCCACCATTGTTTCGCCAATTCTCTTTTTGACGCGTTTAGAGATGTTCTTATCCCACCATAACGAATTGAGGCATCCAATAATTCTCCTGCTTTTCTGGATTCGGTTCTTTATTTCCTTCTCTCCTATTCCACTCTGATCAACAATAACTCCAAGATATTTGAACTCTTTTACTTGATTGATTGTTATTTCTTCAGTGAGAAGCACTTCAAACTGTGCGTCAGTATTAACCGCTAGGTATTCAGTTTTCTGTAAACTTACTTGTAGCCCCCATTTTTGATATTCTTTATACAGTCTTCTCAATATAAATTCTAGGTCGTACGAGTCTTGTGCCAACACTACTTGGTCATCTGCGAAGTTAAGTGTGATGAGGTAGGTTTCATTTACTGGTATGCCCATCCCGATACAGCTCCTTTTCCATTCCCGCAAAACTACTTCCAGATACAAATTGAATAAAATGGGCGACAAACTGCATCCCTGGCGAAGCCCTTTTGTTACCTTTTTCGGTCTAGACATCTGTTCTCCATTCCTGACATAGGCCACATTTCCACTATATAGTTCCTTCAACATGTTCAGAAGATGCTCGCTTAAGCTGGTGTGTGTGAGAGCCTCCCACAGCTTCTTTTGTGGCACTGAATCGTAAGCCTTCTCAAGATCAATAAAGGCCAGATGCACTTCTTGGCCTGTTGCAATTCTCTTTTCCAAGATCTGCCCGAGAGAGAAAAGATTATCCACGCATGATCGACCTGGCATGAAACCACTCTGATCTTCGCTTATTAGAGTTTCCTGTCTCGCCCTTTCTTGAAGTATCCTTCCGAACAGTTGGCTTATACTACCAGTAACACTCAGCCCTCTGTAGCACGCTGGGTCCTTTCTATGCCCTTTCTTGAAAACTGATGTTATCCACGCTATCTTCCATTCCTTGGGCGTCTGTACCGATTTTAGACAGTTATTGAATAAATTTTTAATTCTGCGCATGATCTCCTTTCCCCCGTATTTTATAAGTTCTATAGAAATACCTCCCGGCCCAGGTGCTCTACCATTCTTCATCTTCCGTACATTTCCTATTATTTCCTCTTCCGTTATCATTGGGCCCTCATATTCTGTTTTCTGTTCTCGCCGTTGATCGTCTTGTTTGTAATCAATACGATTTTCTGTGAGCAAACTCTCATAGTGCTTCTCCCAAGTTTCTAAACTCACCAGCTGAAATTTGTGGTAGTTGTTATCTGCCTTCATATTTCCTATTGTCCTCCATAATTCAGTTGTTCTTGCTCCTCCCAATTTACACTCCATTTCGCTACATTTCCGTTTCCAAAAAAGGTTTTTTGTTTCTCTGATTTTTTTCCGTAGTTCTTTGTTCTTTTCCTTGTATTCTTCTCTTTTTTCCCCCACTGGTGTCGCCAACCATCTACCATACTACAACCTCTTCTCCTCTATCAGATCTTCAATTTCTTCCGTCAACCAAAATGGTTTCCTCCTTATGTTCTCTCTCTCCATCGTTCCTAGCGCCTGATTGGATGCGCTATGTATTGCTTTCACAATATTTAGGTATTCCTTGTCTAAGTCACCAGATTCCTCGATTTTTCCCATTTCGGCTGTCAATCTTCTTTCATATAATTCCCTTACACTGGGATCCTCCAACAGATACAATTTATATCTTTCTTGTTGTTCCTTATTTGTATTCGTCTGGGGACCATTTTGGGTAGTTCGTTTATTCTTCAATGCATTGATATACCAGGTACTTCAAAACAAATCTGCAAAATTTAAGTGGGTGATTCCTTGTTCAAAATAAAGGGTAGTTTGTTATATAAAAGTTGGGTCAAAGTCAAACGTTAGGGATATATCGCAGTTCAATCATGGCACCAGAATAATGTTTTTATTTTGTATCTTAAAAAGGAATAGAAATAGAATGATGATACTTCATAGAGGTATTACTATCATGAAAACAAACGTTCTTAAAATTTTTAGAATGAATGGGGAGGGCGTTGAAGTAGACCATCCCTTTCATTTTTGTTAACTAAATTTGAAGAAACATGCATTTAACGAACTACCCTTTATTTTGGACAAGAAACACCCCCTTTAATTTTTCGGACTTGTTTTGGAACACCCTGTAAAAATCTTCCAAAGAAGATTACTTTTCATTGAAACTTCATAAAAACACTTTTCAAGAGCTATTCCTATAACTTACTTGGATAAGATTTGAATCCCTGTTTTCACAGCTTCCAACTCTTCCTCTGTTGTAGGCCATGTTATATATATATATATATATATATATATATATATATATATATATATATATTTGATTCAATACCACACTCGTGGCTACTGAAAACCCTGAAGCTCTACGGTGTATCGAAGGCCATAGTCAACCTACTCAAACATCTGATGGATACATGGAGAACAAGACTACATGTAAAAACCCACAGTGGCAACTATGCAACGGATGAAGTCAACATTCGAAGGGGAATTTTTCAAGGGGATAAATTGAGTACCCTGTGGTTTTGCCTAGCGATAAACTTCTTGAGTAAGCTCCTAAATAAATCCACCTATGGTTATGTAATTGAGAAACGGAACAACACGAAAATAAACCATCTCCTTTACATCGACGACCTGAAGCTTTTTGCTGCGAATGAAGATCAGCTCCTAAGGCAACTCAAAATTGTAACATCATTCACAAAAACCATAAAAATGGAATTAGGACTAGAAAAATGTGCTGTTATACATGTGAAAAGGGGGAAATTGACAGGGGGAGACATGATGAGAGTACAAGATGACTTGTCCATTAAAATCCTACAACCAGAGGACACATATAAATATCTAGGTATCCAACAGGGAATGGAAATTAATACAACGGAAGCCAGGGAAGCATTCAAACATAAATTTTTCAACAGGTTGAAAAAAGTACTACAAGCCAAATTGAATGCCAAAGCTATGAACACGGCAATTAGCACCTGGGCGATACCATCCCTGTCTTATTCTTTCGGAATTGTGAAGTGGACAAAAACAGATCTCAAAGCACTGGACATTCAAGTGCGAGGGCTCCTCACCAGGCATGGAATGCACCATCCTCATGCCTCAGTAAATAGACTATACATACCGAGGAATAAAGGGGGCAGAGGTATGCAAAACATCGAAACCATACACCACAATACAGTCAAGGATATGAGAGAATATTTTAAATCAAAACACTTACCTTTCTATAAAGCTCTCTCCAGGGAAGATCAAGGCATTACGGCGCTGAACCTGGCTTCTGAACATCATCTGGCTGAACCTCCAACCATCGAGGAACTATGCGAAGAATGGCATGGCAAGGCACTTCACGGAAGATATCCAACGGTCCTAAAAAATAGAAATATAGATGCAGAAAGATCTCTCTCATACCTCAAAGCTGGATACCTCTTTCCAGAAACGGAGGGTAGACTGGCAGCGATCCAGGATCAGGTGGTTCCTACGAGAGCGTACCAGAAAAACATAACGGGAAGAAATATTCCCAGCGACAGATGCCGTAAATGCTCTCAGGCACCAGAAACAATTCAGCATGTTACGTCATCTTGCCCAGCGCTCGCTCCCAGGGAATACACTGATCGACACAATGCAATGGCAAAAGTATTCCACCAAGCCATCGCCCTGAAATATGGATTATTAAAAACAGAAAGAAAAATACACGAATACTTACCTAAACAAGTTCAGGAGAATGATGCTGTGAGGGTGTATTGGGACCATCCACTGATAACGGACAGGCCAATCGCGCACAACCGGCCGGATATTGTCGTCCTTGAAAAGATGGAAAACCGAGTCACTATAATTGACATCACCGTACCGGCTGACGACAACGTTGAAAAAGCGTACACTGACAAGATAGTTAAATATCACGATCTGGCATTTGAATTGAAAGAACTGTACAGACTTACCCACATAACCATACTTCCTCTAGTCATTACCACGAATGGGCTGGTTGAGATGCACCTAGCTGGGAACACAATCAAACTTGGACTGCACGAAGATCTAATAGAGAAGGCGCAAAAGGAAGTGATCTTGTGGACCACGAGAATTGTGAGAAGTTTCCTCACTAGCAATTGAGTGTTGCCTTGTTCTGTGAGGAACCGGCAAGCTCTAAGCCTTACCCTGCAAAGGTGATTAAAAAAAAAAAAAAAAAAAAAAAAAAAAAAAATATATATATATATATATATATATATATATATATATGTGTTTCAATTGCAACACTAAATATAAAAATCCATTAATGATTTTCAATACAGTTGATGGGACCACACCAAAACGCTCTGCAATTTCTAGCAAAGTCTCTTTGGATGTCATGTACAGCAAAAACATTAGTAGGCTCTTTTTTGAATCGATTGGATATCTACCACTTCTGAAACTTTTTGAAATCAGACTCCTTTTGTCTTTTTCGATAAGAATTTTATGCAAGTTGTGAAATGTTGCCTTTTTGAACTTGAAACATTCGTAAAATTGCACTTCTTCATAGTGATCCAACCACATGTTATGGTCTATTATCAAATGATGAAGAGGTTTATTTTGCAATTTGAAGAAGAGATATTTGTTGACTTCATCTTCATCATTTAACCAGTGTAAAATTTCAGTATCACTAGGGTACAGTCATTCGGGGTAACTTTGCTCCACCTGAGAGATATTTTCTAGAGAATTTTCGAGATGACGTCTTATTGCTCAGTTGTTTTAGCTCATAATGATAAATGTTGATATTAGCTACCATTTTTTCATGCGACGATTACTTGATTCGCTTTTCGTGGCATATTTATTTTAAAAAAATAAAGGTGGGCCAAAGTTACCCCCCAGGCTCGGGTATCTTCGACCCAGCTCCTAAAAATCAACTGATAGACGTGGTTTCTCAGTTTTATGAGGAGCTGGCTAACTTAAACCCACTCTGATCTTCTTACTGAAATGTTCAAAAATTTTATGAAAGGTATAATTTTCATGAGAATATTTTTTTGGTGAAATGCTACTGTTTGCCCTCAAGAACTAATGTAGGTATACATTTTTTTGAAACAGTTTTCTGAATTGTGTCTTGAAATTTTAGGTGTTTGAGATATCAAACCAAATTCTATAGTAAATAGACATATTTATTTCAAAAAAACCTAACTGTTATAATTCTCAGAATATAAAAATAAAAAACGTGTTCTATTGAGAGTCATATCTGTAGTTAAGAACCCCATTTTTCCTTCAGGAATGAGTCATCAAAAATGAACAAGTTCCTGTTGCTGTAGCGAATTATATCAGTATCTTTGATCAATTTCATAACATCTTCTTCCTTATAGAATATTTCGTCCTTTTTAGTGGCCACTTCCATTTTTTTCCAAATCTCTCAAGTGCATTTACTTTGTACATACATTTTCCACTTTTCTTCTATTTGTACTTCCGTTACAATCCCTGGGAAAAATTTGTTTTCATATTGCACGACCACGTGATCTTTTTCGTGATATTTTGTTTGTCTAGGTTTTGAAAGATTTTGATTACCACCCCATTTTTCGAGGATAAACTTATCTTTAACATTGAATAATCCTGTGTTGGTATGAGGTCTGATATCATTGTTATCAATTTTTTTCATTACGTCTTCTTCTTCATACAGTATCTCGTCTTTTCTCTTTGGCCACTGCCATTTCTTTCCAATCCGTTCCATAGCATTCACAAGGTATGTAAAATCATTCTTTTCATTTTGAATGATCTCAGTCACAACGCCTGGGAAATATTTCTTATTGTATTGAACGACAACGTAGTCATTGATCTTATATTGTTCTTCTTTTGGTGCTACAGATTCCGAAACATTTAATGGCTCAGAATCTATTATCATGTTGATGTCCTCTCCTTCAGAGAAAATAATTTTCCCCATTCCCATCCTGGTTTATTCTCTTTAAATATTGGGACTTTTCGGCCCAAACTGTTCATGTAACTTTTTATAATACAGCGTAGATCATAAAGGGTTATGGGGATACCCTGTTGACTCACTGCAGTGACATGACTAATTATAATGACTTCCTCCTCTCGAGAAAGTGCTGTTGGTCTACCTACCGCTTTTTTGTGTTTTTCTTTTAGTTTATTTTTCAACGTTGATCTCGGATAATTATACGTTTTTGCTGCTTCTCGTTGACTAAGAGTCCCAGATCTAACCTTTTCAAGCACCTCTTGGAGAGTCTCAGCTCTATAATTTGACTTAGTCCCATAACGGCGAACTCCAGGGAGCGAGCCAGCTCTGCTTCTTGGCATTTCCGACCTTGTTGACTGAAAAAAATTACAGAATTTATCATCATCTCTCATTTCAAAATCCTCATCCATCACATTGCCTGCTTTACAAATGTTGTGTAAAACACAACATGAGTATATAATTTTTGCAGCCTGGGTTGGATGATACATTACTCAGTTCTTAATCTAGAAATGCATCTAAATCTTCCTTTTAAAATTCCGTTTGTTCTCTCAATAGTGTTCCGTAGGGAACTCAAATTTCTATTGAAAATTTCCTCCTGATTGTTTCTTGGAATAGCAATCGGAGTAAAGAGCCATGGCTCAAGAGGGTAGCCACTATCACCTTAAAAAAATTCAAAAATAGATATCGCCTATTGCTCTACACTACATAATATGATATTGCACCTACCAATTAAATGCATATTTGTATGACCTGCCTCATGCTGTAGCTGTAAGTGGTTCCTTATTGAGCTCATTTGCCAAACAGCAGAATCATGGACGGAGCCAGGAAAACGGGCATTAACAGCTAATATTCTGCAATCAGCATCTGAAATCTGAAAAATCTGTTATGAATATAGTAATTACAAGGATGATGTAGCATAATTAAAAAAAGTTAGGAAAGTTACCAGCATAACATTGATGGAATGTTTTCCTTTCCGGTTAATATAAACGTATGGGGGATGATTAATGTCATTTTCAGGAGGTGCAAGGATTTCCACATGAGTTCCATCTACTGCTCCTAAAACACCTCTGAACCCATATTTTAAGAAGAATCTACAAAGAGACAAATAACATTATTATAATGCTAGTTTGCCAATATAAAATATTTGTGAATTACTGTAGAGTGTGAACATATTTTCTTACCCCTGTTTGACCAGTCTTATTGACTCCTCGGTAGTAGGAAACTGAACCCAAGTGTGTAATAAATGCTCAGCAATTGTAGAACAAATTTCATTTACAGCTCTACTTACTGAAGGTTGACTTGCTGATAACCAGGTATTGGAGCCTACAGAATTCTGGAAAGACCCTGTGGCCAAAAAGTTGAGAGTAATCAACACCTAAAATGTATAAACCTCAGATCAATTCCATTCAAACAATTACTTGAAAAGGCTGAATTACTTTTTTGGGTAATGCATTTTGCATTTCTTGTGGGTAAAAATTGCTGTAAAGCATTTATTAAGTTTATGGTGCACTGCTTCTTCAATTTAAACATTTTTATAAACTGAGCATCCGGCATTTCGAAAGGATTCATTTGATCACGCAACCTTCACCTTTCAATTCTCATAAAGTTCCTATTAAAAATAACAATGATTTTCAGATCATACTATATATTATTGTGCAATAATACTCACCTGTTATGGTTTTCTTCTAATAACAACCCAATAAACAAAGCCATATTATTATTATCATTCATTATGATTCTCATTTCAGAAAATTGTTCACTAGAAAATAAACAAAGCATTCGACATAACCTCACAATATATCATTCAATAGGCTTCCGACCACCTCTTGAGTACTCGTAACTATTTACGGTTTCTGTAAGCTACAGATCACCGAAAGAAAGTCCAGAATCGCACTCTTCCTGTAAGCTCGTAAAAAGTTACAGATTGGCTTACAGATGAAAGCAGAATACCACCATTTGTGTTTAAAAATATTTTCTAGGGAGAGGGATGATAAATGAAACCTTTTGGATTAAATTTAAGTCGTATATTGGGATCAAAGTAAATAAACAATTTCACACACGCTATTTATAATGAAATCACGTCAACAACTGAATTATCAAATTATTCAGTCGATGTCTCAAAACAAATGAAATTAAGCAAAACAAATCAGCTTATCACATCAACTTCAAATCGTAAAACATAATCCACTCATTGAAATAAAATCAAGCATCAGTGTGAATTCCAATTATAAAAAAAATGAATTCAAGTTATCAACAAAAATGTAAAGGGCTTGTCAAAATAACCCCCAAAATTATAAACATGGGATGATCTCAAAATTTACTCACTTAAACCTTCAACTACTCAAGAGAGATTTCAAAAATAATACAAATTCAAACTTTCTAATATACAAGGGAAATCTCAAAAATAATTCCCACTTAAACTCTCAGATAAACGAGGGAAAACTCAAAAATTATTTCCACATAAACTTTCAAATACTTAAGGGAAAACTCAACAATTATTTCCACATTTACTTTCGAATACTTAAGGAAAACTCAACAATTATTTCCACATATACTTTCAAATACTTAAGGGTGATTACAAAATCAATACACTTTAAGAAGAAAAATTACGACTTGTGGTAGATTTCAGGACTCTTGACTATAAGAGATATATGGGCTTACATGCAGCCTTCTACCAATACTCAAAATAAGCTAAGCATAAACAAAATTGTCTGACCTTTTTCCTGTGCCAATAATCCCAAGAGTGCTGAATCTAGGATGATGAATCTTTGACGGTGCTTCTTTCCTGAAACAGACAGATTAAACACCAAACACGACACCCACACGCTTTTCGCAAATTGACCTCACTCCCGAATATACCGACGATACGCAATCTAACAATAATTCCAAGTAATTTAGAAATTTTATTAATTCCGACTTAACACCTTTTTATGTCCCTGTTTGAGACTGACCTTCCAAAATAAAACCAAGACTTATGAGTTACCCTAACACCGTCTTCCGAATGACTCACTTACTTTTCGTCTCAAACTTCCCCCCGGCTACCTCATTCTTCGTTCCTTTTAGAAACCAATTAAATTACAGGCTTTTCTTTCGTCAGTACTTCAAAACCAATCAAACCGATACTTCTTCCATCTTTGTTTTTACGAACCAATCAAATCGGAGACCTTCCTACCTCCGTGTCGTGGGTAGGTAGGGCCTATCGGAGAGAGGGTAGTTCTCACCTAATATTTTTGGGAAATGCAGCGTCGGAAAAAATCTCATGGTTCCCAGCAAACGCAAGCATATATCGGTGCTGAGTTCGAGGAACCATAATCTTCTTATCGTCACAGATGCAGAAGAAACTTGAACCGATAATCGACAATGTCGATCGTTAACGTCTCGCCAGACCTCTTAGGTGGTCTGATAAATGATGATTCAATAATTTTCTGGCACAGGGATATCGAATTTCCGAAGTCTACATCGATCAATTGAATTATCGCGCTTTTCTTGGGAGATTTCCGAATAAAATAAAGGGTGTTGAAAATACCGGTGAATTATTACGGAAAAGAGAATGTTCAAGTTCCAATTTTCAAAAGGATATTCATTTTATTACTTCCAAATTATCTCTCCTATTACAAATATCCTCACCTTTGAAAAAGTTTTGGCATCGGTTGCCATAACTTTTCCCTTACCCTCATTCCTCAATAGTCCAATAGTCCCTCGTCTTCCATAGACATTATAACAGTTATACAACTCGAATATACCAAACTTAGAACTCTTAACTCTCATGCAGCATGTCTTAAAACTAAATATCATTCTTGCTCAACTAATTAGTCCAAGTCCAAGATAAGCAGTATCGAGAAAAAAAATAAATAAAAGATTCAACGCACCAAAACATAATGCTCATAAATCAAGTCCTTTAAAAAAATTAAGCAAATCCTGTCTTTCACTTCACTTCTCCTGCATGGAGTCCATCATGTCTTATTTTTCGGATTTCAAACTTCACTCGCGGTCACAACGAAATCTTCTTAATCCGGTTGTGACTACCTCCATATGTTTATTTCCTTTGGAGATTGGGACTGACCTTCACCTCGAGAATGACCTTTCGGAGATGCACGAAGACCTAGTCTCTCGTAATTAGCGTATCGCACTTTGATGCCGACGTCAGAGTTTACTATGCTGCGTGAAACGTCGATTACACTGAACACATACCCGGTTCGTGGCCTTCGTTCGCCCTCTCTGTCCAATGCGTGCCGTTCGCATTTAAAACAGGGTACAACCCGGGCGGTCTCGCGGCTGTTGCGTCCGCCTCGGTATCGGTGTTTCTTGTTGTGTTTTCTTGTCGGTTTCTGTGTCGATTCATAATCCACATAGTCAGTGTGTTCCATAGGCTAGCCAACAGGGTTATCCCGCATCCAAAAATCTCATATAGGTGTATGTAGCCCATTCAATATAACTCCTATTCCATACTTTATGATTCGGAATATCGCATAGAATCCCATGAGTCCACTCATAAACAGGCCGACATCGGTAAACCACCCCCATAATTGTCTGGCAGTGTTGTGGGCCAACTCTTTCATTTCTTCTGGGTTGAACATATGAATCGTTGAGAAGCCTTGATCAGTGGTCTCCAATCCTGCTACTCGTCTGACGATAATATTTTCGACGGCTTTTCTTTCTCTGCCAAAGTTCAATATGCGTTGTGCTTTGTTTATTTCCTCTTGCGTGTACATTCCGAGGGCACCAATTGGCTGAATGGGTGTGAACTCTAGTTTTTTCTCGGAGTTAGGTGTCAGCTCCATGGGAGCTTTCTTCGTGGTAGGGTATGGTCTTAGTCCCATCCACTGATCTTCTATTTTATACAGTGGCGGCATAAGACCATTGCAATCTACTTCTTCGGCATAATTCTGAATGCCTCTAGTAACTGGAGCCATGAATTTAGATTGATTGCTGGCCAGAATGGGCAGTTCATTGTAACATTTATTAGTCCTTCGTACTTTCACAATAAGGGGTACGCATCGCATGATATATAGGACTTCTCCTAATACGCGTCCTACGTATCCTCCACTATCCTTGACCAGCTGACTTAAGGTGTTGGGTGCTAAAGGTGCCATCAATAATCGATTCCTCAATATCTCCCGATGCATTAAGCAGCGTCTATGTACGGTGTCGGTGTACATCTGATCCATCTTCCGGGCGTATGCTTGCTCTACATATAAAAATTTGCTATTAACATATGCCATTAGATCGGCATTATGAGGTAAAATATTCATTTTTGCGGAGATTCGATCTCCTGAAGTTTCTTGTAGTACCAAAATTCGAGGGTGCTCTGTCTGCCAAATTTCAATTCGCAAAAGTACCTTTTTAATTAGAGTTAATGCAAAAACTTTGGTGTTATTTTCCACGACCAAGATTTGTTCGGTTGTGAATCGATTGGAAATTATGTCTGCTTGACCTTGGTAGAGTAAACTGAGTGATTCTTCGCACGTGGATAGTGGGTCGTTTTCCCACACTACTTCTCCTACGGTTGTATCAAAACAGTACCCTTTTAGATAGGGGCATACCACACCCCCCTGAATGCTGATTTCATTCTCGTCGATCTTCACTCGAGTCTCATAGTCGGAGACCCGGATTTTCACGGATGCTATAATGACAACCTCCCGCCAGGTTCGGCCGTCCTCTTGATAAGTGCCTCCTATGCAGGTTCCATCATTATCTAATGTTCCAACCATTATAACTGATGCCGGCGTGGTACCATTCATCTGGATATTTCCTATTTCTTGATGATACATTTTTAGAGTTCTATAGCGATGCACGGATCGACACTCTTTGACCCCTAGGCGATAAATGAAATTTGTTATACCCCCTGCCACGATTGAATCTAGGAGCATAGAATAACTGGAGGGAAGGCTTCATACGCTCGACAGATCATTTTGAACTGCCAATAACGGCGGAGGTTCGAGTTTCGTGTGACGCCCGATAGATAACGCTGAGATCCTTTATTCAGTAACATGTCAGATATTTTGTTCTATGGCGCTATAATTGCAAAGAATATAATGTGGCTGTCATTGTTATTGATACATTTATGCTTCTTTTTAATTGAAAATGGCCATAAATCATAACATAGACAATGTTGATGACATAAAATCGCTTTATTCTAATCAACTTTTTATGCGCAATTTTATGGGAAGTCTGTGATCGGTAATAAATTTGTCAAAACAATATCCTTATCGGAAAAAGCGAACATTCATGTAAGTATTATTATTATTATACGGGAAGACTGAGGTTTCATCTGTTCTCGTGTATTATACGCAGAATTGTATGGTACCCCGTTTACATTCCCTCTGCTAACACTTAGATTCGGAGCGGGAAACAGATTTTTCTTCCTATATTCAATCTGATCCTTGTAGCCATTTCTTTACACGTGCTATATGCATTATATTGTCGGATTTACGAAAAAAAGTATGTATTGCTTTCTTTCAAAAGAATATATATTATGATATAGTAATAAATGGGACCTAATAAGTAATAACAACGAATAACCATTAAAGATAATTTTATTAAGGATAGCCATGTTGTAGGAAGAAACGACGTTGTCGCCATCTCGTGGCCTTGCGGCGAACTGACAAGTTCGGACGTTTTTGGCAGTTCATTTTCGTAGGGGGGACTTCTCTCCAGTTATTCTATGCTCCTAGATTGAACTGTGGCTATGCATCCCGCAATGCGTGATTACCCTAGTTATCTCGACACAACAAGTCCACACGTGCTTCATTTTTACTTCGTCCTTTTGCAGAACTTTTACCCCGACGGTTTCACTTTTGTAACTGTTCTCGAGAGTGGGGCACTCCGCGACATCGCGAATAGACACCGCAGTCATTTCACTGTCTTTGCTAGCACAATCGTACGCTATTAGCGCCTCGGCGCTGATAATAAATAGGAGGAAGGTCATTCCTTTGGTTAGGGTCAGTACCCTTCCCATACTGTTGACTGGCTGAGATCCTCTTGAAACCTAAATGAGGAATCGTTCAGTAAATCATACAATAACAACTTAAGACAAATATTACATTTTCCACTATATTTTATTATCATTATGAAGATCCGTTCACCCTTAAGACATGACTTAACATAAAACATAAATTCCTTATTCTCCCTTATTCGTCCTCCTATGATAAGTTACATGATTCATTCCTAATCATCCGAGGAAGAATACCACGAATTTTTCATACATATTTGCCTTTTGTTGTGGAATACAAAATGCACATCTCCGGCGATCATTCCACACCAACTTGCGAGTTGGACTTTCCGTACTGAATGAAACTAACAGAAAGAAAAATCGAGTGGTGCCTTACGAACTATGAGATTTCCATTCAAAAACCGGACGATAATAGGAATTGACGTTTACCATCCGCCAAGGAATCCAAACATGACTTCGATTATGCGATTATTTCAGGTGCTCATTTGAAATAGAATTATTTTTGTACGTACGCCCTAAGAAAGTTCAGCCAGATGGCAGATCGGATGATTGAGGGTTGAGGTAACATTCTGTCTCCGACGCAAAGGGGTAGATCGGGGCAGAAGGGAAACTGGAAACTGTACCGACGAACTAAAGAATAGAGAATATTTCACCCATAAATGAGAGTGTGGCGAAGGTGATTCCTGGTGCTATAGTTTCTTCAAATCCGATATCACCATTTGTAAAAAACACCCCCTTTGAGATTTGACGGAAGAGCGGCTTTCCACCAATCAAGGGTGTTATTACTTGAAGAAAAGATGTTATTTGAAATTTTGAAGGAAGTTCTTTCTCCAGAAGGGAGAAAGTGTGGGATCGGCCCAACTCACTAGGGTCGGGACTTAGTGTTTAAAAATATTTTCTAGGGAGAGGGATGATAAATGAAACCTTTTGGATTAAATTTAAGACGTATATTGGGATCAAAGTAAATAAACAATTTCACACACGCTATTTATAATGAAATCATGTCAACAACTAAATTATCAAATTATTCAGTCGATGTCTCAAAACGAATGAAATTAAGCAAAACAAATCAGCTTATCACATCAACTTCAAATCGTAAAACAGAATCCACTCATTGAAATAAAATCAAGCATCAGTGTGAATTCCAATTATAAAAAGAAATGAATTCAAGTTATCAACAAAAATGTAAAGGGCTTGTCAAAATAACCCCCAAAATCAAAAATAATTCCCACTTAAACTCTCAGATAAACGAGGGAAAACTCAACAATTATTTCCACATATACTTTCAAATACTTAAGGGTGATTACAAAAACAATACACTTTAAGAAGAAAAATTACGACTTGTGGTAGATTTCAGGACTGTGGACTATAAGAGATGTATGGGCTTACATGCAGCTTTCTACCAATACTCAAAATAAGCTAAGCATAAACAAAAGTGTCTGACCTTTTTCCTGTGCCAATAATCCCAAGAGTGCTGAATCTAGGATGATGAATCTTTGACGGTGCTTCTTTCCTGAAACAGACAGATTAAACACCAAACACGACACCCACACGCTTTTCGCAAATTGACCTCACTCCCGAATATACCGACGATACGCAATCTAAAAATAATTCCAAGTAATTTAGAAATTTTATTAATTTCGACTTAACACCTTTTTATGTCCCTGTTTGAGACTGACCTTCCATAATAAAACCAAGACTTATGAGTTACCCTAACACCGTCTTCCGAATGACTCACTTACTTTTCGTCTCAAACTTCCCCATCTACCTCATTCTTCGTTCCTTTTAGAAACCAATTAAATTAAAGGTTTTTCTTTCGTCAGTACTTCAAAACCAATCAAACCGATACTTCTTCCATCTTTGTTTTTACAAACCAATCAAATCGGAGATCTTCCTACCTCCGTGTCGTGGGTAGGTAGGGCCTCTCGGAGAGAGGGTAGTTCTCACGTAATATTTTTGGGAAATGCAGCGTCGGAAAAAATCTCATGGTTCCCAGCAAACGCAAGCATATATCGGTGCTGAGTTCGAGGCATAATCTTCTTATCCTCACAGATGCAGAAGAAACTTGAACCGAAAATCGACAATTTAGATCGTTAACGTCTCGCCAGACCTCTAAGGTGGTCTGATAAATGATTCAATAATTTTCTGGCACAGGGATATCGAATTTCCGAAGTCTACATCGATCAATTGAATTATCGCGCTTTTCTTGGGAGATTTCCGAATAAAATAAAGGGTGTTGAAAATACCGGTGAATTATTACGGAAAAGAGAATGTTCAAGTCCCAATTTTCAAAAGGATATTCATTTTATTACTTCCAAATTATCTCTCCTATTGCAACGTCATGAAACACAGGGCCGGCGCTAGTAAGTTTGGTGCCTGAAGCAAGGAATTTTCGGGCGCCCCTAGCCCTACCATCAGAAGCATCGACAATAAGATCAAACCCCATCATCACACAGCCCCCCCTTTTCGATAAAACAAAACAACAACAATAAAACAGAAAAAAAATTCAACTCATTTCTACCAGATTATTAAAATATCTGTAATGGGATTTCGCAATTCGCATGAACATAAATTCACATATTTATTATTGAAAAACTAGGTATTTGGAAAAAATTTCAATACCTACTCGGCAATTCCAATTTTCATTTTATTCTTGTGTGGTGAAGATTTCTCAATCTAACAAAACACGAATTATTTCATTTAATTCATGCAAACCAAGGAACTAAGTTATCACATCACACAGTAAAACACATTTCCAGAAAAAAATCATTATATTCGTAAAATATAAATCCCCATAGGAAAAATATAAGGGAGTATATTTATAAACATTTTTATGAAAATAACATCAAACAATAAACAATATTTATGAAGAAAAAACAAAGAAACAGAAAAATTCAGCCTATCTAAGTACGAAAATATCACATTCTAAAAATTTGTCAGTCACATAAGTTATATTTATCACAATACTAACGCACAAACTCGTCAGCAAACTACAATAACCGCACACGTCTGGATTTGATACGGGCAAAATCATCAATGACATCGTCAAAACAAAGTTTTTCGCTAATTTTATGTTCAATAGCAATTATTGCTAAGTCATAAAGTCTTTCCTGGTGCATGGCAGAGCGCAAATAATTTTTAATTTTGAAAACGAACGTTCTCCACTAGCTACTGTCACCGGCATTGTGATGAGTATCCGGAGAACAATCACAATGTTTGGATAATTTTCTGATAAGTTGCTCTCCTCCAAATAATTTAACATCTGAATAGGTGTTTTTTTTTTATTCCAAATTGTGACTCAGAAGAAGCAATTCTGTGGCAAGATTTTTGGATTCGATATCATCTCCTAATTTCTCAAAGATTCTATCACACTTTTGAATAATTGATATTTCAGATTCGGAAGCTAATGCCTTTATATCAAACAAGATTTCAAATAATGAATCATACTGTTTCAATTGTAGGAAGCGTTCGGTCAAAGAACTAATGCAAAGGTCCAGTAAATAATTGAAAAAATCAATCCGAAATTTTGTTTCTGGATCTGTTATCGGCGTATCTCTTCCTTCATATTGAAAAAGTCTTGTTTTTTTTCGAATGCGGACTTCTCTTTCGGATTCGAATACTGGTTCCACTTCCATATTTTCCGCCATTTCTTTCGCAGAGCCAAGCATTTGTTCGAAACCATTAGCTCTCAAGTTTACCAAATGTTCTGAAACTTTTTTGAGCTCACTGACACAAACATTTATGACCATATTGGGACTTTGTAACTGCTTAGACACGTTATTGATGTGAAGTAATACATCTTACCAAGTTACAACAGAACAAATTAATTTAAAACATGAAATTTTCAAAGCAAGATTTTTGCTCCTACTTCTAGTGTCACCATCGTTCTCATTATTCGCTGCCATTTCACAAAGAGCATCGTAGATTCCTCCCAATTGATACCTCAATGGCGTAACGGCATTTGTTCTACTTTCCCATCTCGTGGTACTAAGACCTTTCAGTGTTAATGGAAAATCATATTTTTTCAAAACACCCCACCTTTTCGGTGAACTTGAAAAAAATACGTAAAGTTCTTGGACAATTGAAAAGAAATTTGATATCTCACCGGATTTACTGGCTGCATCGTTAACTACTAAATTTAGAGAATGACAAGGACAAGGAACGAACAAAGCTTTTGGATTTTCATTTAGAATTCGTCTCTGGACACCAGCGTGAATCCCTTTCATGTTGGATCATGTTGGAGCCATTGTCATAACCCTGTCCCCTAATATTTTTCAAATTCAGTCCCAACGAATCAAGTTCCCGTAATATGGTGCTGGTCAATTCTTCTCCGGTTGTTTTCTCCACTGGTAAAAATTCTATAAAATATTCTACAGGGGTGAATTCTTCTCCTATTCCTTTTGTTACTATTCTTATAACTAAAGACATTTGTTCTGTCCGGCTCGAGTCAGGTGTGCAATCCAGAATTATGCTGAAATATTTAGCTTCCTTGATTCTATCTATTATTGTTTGTCGTGTTTTTTTTGCTATCAAAGAAATGAATTCATTTTGAGTCTCATGACTCAAATAGTGAATACTACCAGGACGATTTTCAATCCTCCTTAAATGTTCTCTCACTACTGGGTCGAAGATTCCCATCGTTTCCATGATTTTCAAGAAATTTCCGTTACCTTGTTGGAATACTTTATCTAATGATCCCCTTAGATCCAGCATTTGCGATGCACATAACTTAACAACTGCAACAACTCTTCGTAGTATTTCTCAATAGCTTCATAGTTTCTGGTTTCAATTTATGAAGTAATGGTGCTTCAGTTTGAAATAACTTATTGAAATCATTCAATATTTCTAAAATATATGACAAAAACTGTAAATAAATAAGGGTGTACTTATTTTCCAGCGTCTTTACAATTGTCTCTGTCGTTTTTGAGGGATCTTCAAGGAGTGATAGTCTGAAATAGGAGCAAAGTGGATCGAATTGTTCCAATATTCTTTTCACACATTGCTCTAAAGATAACCATCTGGTATTACTTGGCATAAGAATTTTGTGAATATCCACTCTAAAAAAATCTTGAAATTCTTTAAATTTACATTGACGACTGTAACTCCTACTGAAATGAGCTCCAATATTCCTAACTACATCCTCAACAGATCGAGGCAATTGTAAACATGCTGTAGATGCTGCTAGATGAATCATGTGACATGAACATCTCACACATACAATGTCTGGTAGGTCTTTTTTCAAATTTGAAAAAATTGAATTATGTTCACCTACCATGACATTTGTAGTGTCACTAGCAAAACCAACCATATTTTCAAATGGAATTTTATGTTTCGCTAGTGTTGACCTCAAACAATGATAAAGGCTAGCAGCATCACCTTTATCAGTTTCCACCATATCCAGAAATTTTGTCTTCACTATATTTGCATCAAAATTATAAAATATGATAGCAAAAGCGCACTGCCACATCTGTGGTTTCATCCATTATGAGAGAAAAATAATTAGTCTCACCTCTGAGTTTTGCACAAAGTTGGTCTCGAAAATCTCTAGCCAAAACTTCTTTCATTACTGTAGTTGCTTTCGTTCTTCTACATGCCACTTTTCTTGCTATTTCTGGCTCTGCAAAAATATCCGCAAATAAGGGTACCATTGTATCCATTAATGAGAATGGTAAATTATCTGTTGCCAGTAAGCCAACTAATTTTAATTCTGCGTTTTTCACAGAATTCGATTGTGGACATTGTGATTTCAGCATATCACTAAGTGGCCTACATTGACTGACCATTGTGGAACTTGAGATATGTTTCTCTGACTTCATATGTCTCATCAAATCGTTCCTATTTGGGAAAATTGGCTTATTGCAAAGTTTGCAATAACCAAATTCTATTTTTTATTGGTAAGATGGAACCTTCGAGCGGACAAGCCATCCTCGGAACTCAGGCATTTCGCACCATTCCTGGCGAAACTTATATGATCTAGTAGAAGTACTAGAAGTAGTAAGTTTCCTTTTCCTTCTTTTACTTGGAACAGCGTTCTCTTCCTCTTCAATATCATCCAAAGCTTCAATCCCAACATCTGTTTCCTATGAAAATAAATTTGAAATCAAGGTTTCTCACGACAAATGCTTTATTATATTACCTTTTTCTTTTATGAATTGGCTAACATTACCAGTAACGTCGGACCTGCTAGGTGCCTGCATTTCTTCGGACGGATCCTGAATTCGGAGTGGATTCGGGTTCTCTCTAGAAATTAGGATTATAAGATTTAATGGCAAGGAAGCATTCATAAGAAATATATAATTACCGAACTAGTTTTTCCTTTCCTGATCACCCACTTGTCCATATTCGATAATAAAGGAATATAAAAATATTATTTCACACTTTAGCACATATTATATTAGATATTAATATTATTGTCTACGCAAATTTATCACCACAACCACAAATGGACTTTATTTTATTGAATAATGATTAAAGATATGAAACTGAATACGTGAATACTGAAAGAATAGTGAATACTGAATTATCAATTATCATTCAGAATGATTTGTGATTTGAAAATCTGCTGACACATGCATTAATATTTCTGTTCTTTTGGGGAAACCTCGAAAGTTCTGGATGCTCTGCAGAAATCTTCTCATCAGTAAACGTTAAACGTTACAGACAAAGATTACAAATTAATTATAGAACACTCTATAATCCAGATAAACTAGCGCATATTGAATTAGTTCTGAGCTTTGCCACTAGATGGCACATCGTATGGGTTGACATATTCCCAAACTTCGCAAAAGCAATGCTTCAATTTTCAATGGTAGAAAATACTCTCAAAATCCTCACAAAATTACTGCACTTTTACTGCAAGGCAATGAAATTACTCACAAATGCAGTAATTACTCGCAAATTGGCAACACTGCACTGACTACAATCAAAACAAACAATGACAGGTGCGCCGTGACTACAATGCGCCGGAACTGGAGTTGGGACTCATACCACGTGTTGTGCCTACACTGACTTCGCGGTGGGAAGGACATATAAGCGGTCTGCATATTTGTAGGTGGCGGCCTCCGTGGAGAAATTAAGCAATACTCGCGTTAAAACATAACGCTTTTACCGTGTTTTGCATGCTAAATAAAGTGCTGTTGAAATTTTATTTTTTTTGTCGATATTAAGGGTTTTTGAGTTGTTTTTTTTTTTCAATAACTTATTTATTGTATTGAATATGGATTCTGAACGGCCAGACATGCCATTTACTGCACGAAATTCTCGAATTCAGTGCTGTGTAGTTGGTTGTCACAATGCATACTATAATACAGACAACTCCATAACATTTTATTCCTTTCCGAAAAGATGGTTCGAAAAAGAGAGGAGGCAAATGTAGATCAATAGTGTGAGAAGAGTTTGGTAAGAAGTAAGAATATTTGTATGATTGATAAACGTTAACAAATGGCATTAATCTAAACTTCATTGTAGTGTTGATGATACTTCGAGGGAATGGCCAGATCCACCACTACAGAGAATTTAACTGAGGAAGAGTTTCCTTCTCCATCTCCATCCTTCTGCGGTAATGTCTCTGGTGGTGATCAAAAGGTGGAATTTTCATGCCAAACTGACCCAAGTGATTTGGAAGATGATATATTTTTATTTGAGAGTAATTTCATGGGCCTCGGTGCAGGGGGGATGTGTGATGCAGCAACTCAGTGTAATATTGCGGATAAGACGAAATTATTTGTTCAAAAAGATGTTGGAAATGATGAAACCATTGAGTGCAGGGGGCTTTCATGGTATAAAATCTTTAAAAACTGATGAAGACTTGAACTGTTTGGCTGGAGTTGTGTTTGATAGATTCAGTGTTCTGTGTTCTCTTTTAATTAATAGCTATCATGGAAACTTCAAACTGAATGTTGAGAATAGACTTCTGCTCTTTTTAATGAAAATTAAACTTGGATTATCCTTTGTAGCATTAGGTGTTTTGTTTCAACTTCATCCTACAAGTTGCCAAAGAATTTTCTCTTCCCTTTTGGAAGAATTGGCTCAAAAAATAAGGAATTTCATATTTTGGCCTAGTCGAGAAGCAATTGATAAAACTATGCCAAAAGCAATCAAATTAACTTACCCAAAGTGTAGAGCAATTATTAATTGTACTGAAATAAAGATAAATCAACCAAGGGGATTTGATCAAAGAATTCATACATACTCTGAGTACAAATCAACATTCACAGCAAAATTTTTTGTTTCAATTGCTCCTTCCGGTTTTATCAGCTTTGTTTTAAAATGTTATGGAGGCAGATTATCAGATACATTTATCACAAATGATTGTGGTTTCCTTGAACTTTTAGAACCGAATGATGTTATTTTAGCTGATAAAGGTTTTCCACACATCAAATGTAAAGAAGATGTAATTCTTGTTCTGTCACCTTTTGTACATGATGGCCAACTATCTCTTGAATAAGTTGAAGAAACTTATAGTGTTGCGAGTGTTAGAATTCATGTAGAAAGATCAATTCAACGTATAAAAATTTATAGAATTTTACATGAAATACCATATAATTTATTTAAATATTTAGATGACATTGTACATATATGCTGTGTGTTAACTTATCTTCAACCACCAATTATCGCAAATTTTGAAGATGATGAATAAGGATATCTTCTAGGATTTAAAGGAAGTACATTACTCCGTATCATAAACAATGTTGAGTTATATGGACTCTACTACACTAAACTCTGTTTCACAGATATTCTTTAGCATATGCTTTTCTGTTTGGCAATAAGGGAAGTGGTTGAAATGAAAAATGAGTCGGTCAAAACTATATCAAAATATTTTTCAACAAAAACTAAAATATTCACAAAAATCAAACAACTTACACAAACTATGTTCTACCAAGAAAACAATCACCATTTTACATGATGAATAATTATAAATCGTCCAATTTATCCAAAATTTCAATTGCCGGTCTCCTGAACTCAAGCTACAAATTTGAGTGGCCAGGAACAAATCTTTTCTATATTTTTGCATTTCCTAAACACTACAAATTTGTTATATTTATTCATTATTACCACCCCTTCATCAAATTGACCTAAAGTTTTCAACCCATTGCAAAAACGAATTTGACACTCTGTAGGGCTCCAATATAAAAATAATGAAATTGAAGAAACGAGGATTTCACAATTTACAGAATATAAATTAATTACATACAAATGATAATAATGTGCGTTCAAAAAAATTCGAGGTCAAGTAGGCTATGGAAATTATTTATTTATCGAATTTGAACCATATTTGAACTGCGTTCAAACGCAGAATATTGACAATCCAGGTTCCATAGCCCACTTGACCTCGAATTTTTTTGAACGCACGTTATCTAATAAAATATTTTTTTTATTTTTTTTTTGGCCCTTGAGGTAGGGGGAAGCTAATGCCTTCTCCACAGCACAGGCCGTTAAGATGTTGTGGTGCTGCGAATTCGTGTGGGACTTTTATCCACTAAACCCCCTCCTCTTTTCCCAGGTATCATCGCCACCTTGCATGAAGCAGGTGCGTAACCTGGTTTGAGTCAAAACCTCATCCATATTTAAAATTCAATGCCGCACAATGTGTGAAGCATATTCCCAAAATATATCTTTTTAAGTTTTGAGAGAAGTTTTTTTGTAAACTCCTCATTGAACGGCACTCTAACAGTTTTGAATGTTTTATCACATGAACAAAACACTACAAAGTCACACTCCTTCAAATTCAAAACTGCCATATTCAATTGCACTTGAGCATAATGTTTGTTTGTGTCTTTCAGAATCAACTGTCCTTTTTCTCTTTTTAAATATTGCCAATGATGCTCAATATTATTTGCAGAAATAGTTTGACCTGAAATGAGAAACAATTAAATAAAAATAATCTGTATAACTTCCTAGCAAGGTACCAATGAATGGACATTTAATTTCTAATAATTTCACTGGCTCTCCATTCTCAAATATCACCCCATCTGGAGAAACAGCAAGCCATGGGTCTGATTGGCAAACCACAAGTCCTACTTCTTGAATGAAGCAATTCTTTTCTCTGAAAGTTTTATAAGATAGTAAATTTTTGGCCAATACAATAAGTATAATAGTACCTTGAGTACACTGATCTGGCTACAGGTTCCCAATCAATTCCATGCTGCGTGTATTTATTGCAGAAAGGAATATTAGAAAAATACTTCTGCGACTTGCTGTTCCAGTCGTTACCCTTGTAGGTGAACAAGGGGATATGCTCTTGATGCAGTGATTCTAAATTTCCTCTGCATCATCCAACTGACCTTATTCTTCAATGTAGAAGAGCATACTTCTACAGCATTGCATGGTATGCAATTGTTGTAAGTCTCCTTACAACAGTTATAAGTCAGTTCAATGTCCAGTTGATACAGAAAATTTAGAATTTTTGAATTTCTCTGCCTGTCAATTATATCTTCAATACCATTTGAAATTTCACTGACTTGAAGAGCAGGTTCAAATTCCCTACTTGTAACATTCCTGAAACAAACAAAAAAAAAACCACAGCGAAAAGGACTGACAAATAACGAAAAATATATGACATGATCAAAATTGCTAGGCCTCGATTTCGGCTCTTTTGAATTGTATTTATACAACCTTGAAGATGTCCGACTTGTTTCTGTGAAAGTGGAAGGCTTAACACCAGTTGAAGCTCCTAGCATATATTGGAGCATCGAAGGGGGAGAAAATGTCACCATTTCTGCAGTAAACTCTACTGGAGAAAAAACATTGGTCCTTTTCGATACACCGAATATATCGGAAAATCTCTGCCCCTTAAAATAATTTGCCTTTGCTATTTTTGCAATGTATGGCTCTTTCAAAGTACAAGGTACACTTGTTCTTGTAGACTTCTCATCATTTACGCAAAAAACTGTCGCAGATAAATGTTTGCAATGTCCAGAAATTCCAGCAATGCAAGAGCATGTTGCACGCCTCACGTTTCTCTCTTTGTCCAGCTGAAAAACATGCATTATTTAAAAAAAAGATCATAATACTGACTGTTATGTACTTACGGTGATTTCGACCGTATACGGTGGCAAATTAACAGAGGTTTGTCTCATTACTTTAGAAGTTATGAGACCACTCCGCTCTCTCACCTCATACACATGACCAGCTTTTTTCAAAGCTTGGCCTTTTTCTTCATTTCCTTTCGAGAAATGATCGAATTTTATTTTTAAAAATCCAAAAGATCTTTGAATATCCATTGTATAAACACAAAAATTCGCTCAAAAGTCAGAAACAATAAGCTAACCTATCATTAAGCTTTACTTCATGTTTTGACGAAAGTCACCACCAGATGTCTCATTTCAAGAATATGCAGACCGCCTATAGTGAGCGAACGCGCAAACACTGGCTTCGCGGGGGAAGAATAATAGCGCATTTAGACTTTTTTTGGACAAATTTTTTTCTGAAAGTGATTCGGATAGTCGGAGTTCGGATAATTGGAGTTCTACTATACCTTAGTGTTGGTATCACCTCAGTTCCTGACTTGATTTTTCCTAAAAAAAAGTAATAAGAGTAAGGAAAGTCTTGAATCATTTTTGACATTACCTAAATATGGGCACTTGATCTCTATAAGTCTGCTTGGCTTTCCATCCTCAAATGCTATTCCATCTGGAGAATAAGCTAACCATGGATATTTTTGGCATATTATAATTCCTATTTTTTTAATTTGAAGATTAGGATTCATGTTTTGGAATGCTTCAAGTGCAAAAGATTCCTGTTCAGATCCATATCTCATTTCTTTCTTCTTCATTCGTAAATGATTCCAACACCATCAAACAACAATCTGATAGAGATGGAATAGTTATATTCAAATTTTCCATAAATGGGGAATCTTTGGAATATTCAAAAATCACTGTTATATGTAAAGGCATTTCTTTGGTCAATTTGGGTTTCTCGACATTCTTTCTTCGCCCTCGTCTGTAACAATCAGATTTAAATATCTATGATATATATTTCAATTGTTTATTAATAGTATACGTATGAAAGTTTACCTATTCAATGCGAAGGAAGAATTTGGGAGTGCTAACGAGGCCAACTGAAACATTTCTTCAACTTCTTCCTTCGGAAATGATCTTTTTCTAGCCAACATATTTAATGGCCTGAAACACTGAGTTTTGTTCAGTGGCTGTGGCAAATATTTATCTGTTGCTTTGGTTTTCTGAACTTTCCATATACATTCAGTGTCTGTAGAAGACAACTGTTCTAACTCTTCTAATGGTTTTCTGAAACAAAAATACAAGCACAGAAAAAGGAAACCTGAAGTAAAAAAAAGGTTGCAGAAACCTTATAAATTACAATGGGCACGAAAAGCCATCAAATAAATCACTAATAATACCACCTTGAGCAAAATAGTAGTGTTGCTGCAACATGTTTGCAAGATTCTGATGTTCCTGCCTTACAGCTGCAAGTAAATGTCTGTATTTCAACCTTGCAATCTGAAATAGATGAAAAGATTTCATTGATTTCATGGGGATCACTTTTCACTGCACTAGTTTGCAAACAGTACGATCTGATCATCCACTTTTTGTCCACTTTTCCTCTCACTCCACACACAATAACATGGTTCGCTGTCAGAACAGCTTCACCTTCTACAATGTATCTGCTGTTTGGAGAAGCAGATAAATACTCAAAAATTGAGGACAGTGACAGAAACATAATTGGATCTCTTCAAAAAAATATCACAAAATTTAAATAAAAAAGCTTGCTCAACCTCATAGGTTATTAACAATGCAATCACACTTGGCGTCAAAAACGACAGTGTGACAGCACGGGAAAATTAGAGTTAAAATCTCAATATCGGGTATTGTCTCTCCATTTACTACACTGCCTACAGCACCCCTCATTTCTTCAGTGTTCAGCTTCTGTGCTATATAAGTGTACATTCGAAAAAGTTTGGTTATCTCCGCATCTCTAGATTTTGTTCTGTCTATCTCGTCGTCGTTTAACCCTGTTGTAAGAGTAGAACTTTCACCTGTAATGTAGATATATGAATTTTTCTTGCGTATCAGTTTCCATGATTATGTATTGTCTGTTACAGCATTTTGCTTCCTAAATTAGAAAACCGGCTTATATATACCAATTCTTTCCTGTGTAGACTAGGGATAATTATTTTTAATTGAATTTCTCATTTATTGTAATTACCTAGCTGCTTACCTGAACCCCTTAAGGATATTCAATTAGGAGGCCGTAAATTGAATGATACTATGAAGCTAAATGGAGTACGAATGAAAATGTCATGATCCCTCTAAAAAAATCAAAAAACATCCAAAATCATATGATATTATTAGGAAAGTAATTGTGAGGTTCCGGAGAATAGAAAGAAAGTCAGTGTCAATGTTTTCAAAATAGGATCATATTTTTGCCTGGTTGATCTTCCCATCATCCGTCTAAAGATATATCCTGCTGTTAGAGATACACTGCAGTCTCAACCAAAATGGGACACAGTGTACCCAAACATTTGAAGCAATATGTACGGATAGAAATCTCCGCTACATTTCTCTAGAGCTGAAAGTGCAGATGAAGCACATGATTTGGAATTATCCGGTGTTGAAGGAGCCCACTTTTTCCATCTTTTTAATTCACTGGAAAGAATGAGAGGGGGCTAGAGCCCCAATAGCCCCCCCCTGGATACGCGCCTAAGCCCTGAACCTTGACATTCCTAAAGTTTTACAGTTAAATTGGAGAGTTGAAGATTAAGAAATTAATTTTTTCTGTGACAATTCGAATAAAAGTGATTTACATATGGACTTGAGGAATTCAATCATGTTTGCCAATCAATGATTTCTTTTCTTTGAAAAGTTTAGCTATCAATAAACAATTTACGAATATTTTTTATTCACAAATAACTCTTGAAACAATACGGATGAATGGGTGATAAATACATAGAATAAAAAGCACTTCAAATACCCTTTTTTATTTATTTTTCAAACGGCAGAAATTCACTGAAGAAATAATACAAAAGATGGATCAAAAAAACAAAACAAACGGTAATCTACAAATTTTCAGAGACTAAAGAATTAGATACAATTACATATCTTTGAATGAGTTGTATCAAGTTAGAAAACTATGTACATAATATTTCAATATCTGGAACAGAAGGAATAAAAATAAAGTTTTTGTTTGTCGAAATTGTTCCTGCGTCTAAAGTGATACAATAATTGTCGGGTGCAATTTTTTGAAACAATATTATTTTCTAACGAATAATTACAATATGAAAGATTAAAGAACTAAAATTAGGAAGACTCCATCAAACAGTCAAATCTGCCTTTAAGGAGTTATCTCTATAACCATTGATTATAGCCAATAAGCATCACATTCACGTTGGGTATCACGAATTATCATCTATTAACATATCCAACACGTCACTTGATATTAAATCATAGTCTTCTGTCATCTTCTGCCCAACAACCTCACTAGCACTCGTACTGGCTCCATTTTCCCTTTCAAATCTAGGCTCAATCATCATACATGAGAATGTTTGGCTGATGTCCTCGATGTCCATTTCTTTCACTTCCTTCGGTTTGGAGGTGCTGCTGCCGTAGAATATTTTGGTCGTAATTCCCGGTAATGCCTTGTATTTGGCTTTGGTTTCAGCGGCAAGTTTAGCAATTTCCGATATTGGCATCTTCGGTATATGACGAGGAATTTTATTTTTTCTGGGTTTCTTGAAGGCTTGATCAATTCCTGATTTGTCATCAGAAAGAGGAAATAGAATTTTCCTCGCAGCTTTACCAGGAGTAGTTCTTCGTATACCACATCGCCCAGACATCTTCTTAGGTCAAACTAGCACACAACTGACTCAGAATGAAGCACGAAACGAAATGAAAAAATACTGATGTTGTCGCAAAAATATACAACTGAACACTGTACCAGGCAGAATGAGACTGAAGAAAAATTTTGCGATTTCAGTATTTGTAGGAGTTTAGGTCATTAAAAATGAGTTAGGTATACATGACGGGTTTGAGACGTTATTTATGGCGCAAATTTACACACTATTCAGTCTTTTCGAGAAAGGCATTTAGGTATTTTGACTAAAGCCCACTTCTATACATACCTACAGGTCTTTTCTGAAAACAATGTTTATGATGCCATTCAATAAATGCACAGCCCTTTTATCCTTTAATCTTTCCATCAGTGTCAGTATCCTGTCATAAATCACACTTTCGGCAATTTCGTAATCCTCCTGTATTTGTAATTGTTCGTAAACCTTTTTAACCATGAGCAGTTTATCTTCATCGTATGACCCGTAGCATTTTCGTAGTATCTGCCTTTGATGAGCATTAGATTTCTGCATGGCGGTCAGGCGCGTACCCAGAAAGGTATGTTGGGGGGGCTCAGCTTTTATCCAGTGAAAGATGTAACAAAAACAGTTATGTCTTTCAACCATGAGAAATCATAAAAACCAAATAAGAAAATATTAAAGCATGCAGTTGACTAGTTTTCAGTTACTGAATAAAAATTATTTCTTGTAAATATGAATCTTTGAAAAAAAAATTGAATCATCCAAAGGTTTATTAGTTTTTAGTTATTAAATAAAATTTCCAAGCCCCAGCATTAGCAAATCTGGTCACAACCATTTCTGTATCTATGACTCTCTCGTAATTTATGTGCATTAGAGCTAATCCATTCAAGCGGTTTTCTGCCATAGTGGTGCTGAGCCAGGTCTTGAGAAAAAATGGGCTCTGATTCAGCCGTTGTTACGGGAACACGGGAAGTACAGTGTGTACCATTTTGGTTGAGACTTCTCTGTATCTCAGCTATTATGGAAGATAGAGACATGCGGTTATCGCGACCCTGTATCACTTTTTTGTAAAACTTTCAAAGCCACAAACAGAAATATTCAAACTACTCTTGTTCCTGAAATACAGGGCGAAAACGAAAATATTGACTTTTGGAGATGTAATTATTTCTTAGGCCCTATATAAGATAGGAAAAAAATGAAAACGCTTTATAAGAGATATTGAGAGCCCTGTTTTTAAGATTGGGCACAAACTTGGTATTTTTTAAATGGAATACCCCGTATATTTAAACGTCAAATTTTTGCAATTTTTGTTTAATACCTTGATGTATCACAACCTTATCTTCAATAAATTATAGCTTCAAAAATCAGAAAAATCCATATTTATGTTTGTTTTTTAATAGTAGGCCATGAATTCTTTCACACCTGCATTCGATTATTACTTTTTTCTACAAACGTCAAAAAATGACAAGGTTCGCGCATAGACAACAATATGCGAAGTGACCCTTTTTTTCATTTTCCTTCTTTACCATGACACCGTGCGCGAAGTAGTGTGCGAAATACTTACTTCGCACACTGCATGTAAACTATATGGGATTTTTATATTTTAACCTTTATGTTCCTCAATCAAGCAAAAATCCAAGAAATCATTTATTTATTAATTTATAACAATAATTAAGGTTTTCAAATTGTGAGAAAATTTAACACTACCTAATTTTATTTATTATTTACAATTGTGACATTGATGGTGCAGCCAGTGCACGAACCAATATTTATTCCCAAACCAGATAAATCAGATTCAGCTCGTGATATCGTAGTTTTGGGAGTTGTAAGACTATCAATTTTTGATTTGCAAGCAACTACGGCAGTTGCTTGCAAATCAGCACTTGATCCTGAAATTTCACAGTCTAAAATTTTATTGGATATTTCAATTTTATTGTTGATAGAATCTTCCACGTATCCTTCGGCCACAGTCGAAGATTTCCATCCTCCATGGCGCTTCAAAACACATACAGGGTCTTTCACGAGGAACCTCACCCATATTTATACGGGAAACTACTGAACGTATTTTCATGAAATTCAGCACTTATAAGTATTTCACGATGCTGATGAAATCTAAAATTTTTTCAAGGCATGAGCACCTCCGGTTTTTCCGGAAATGACGCCAACTTCCGTTTTTCAAATTAGAACACCATTTTTTTATTGCAGAAATAGATTCCTTCGAAAATTTCAAGTTATTTTGATGTAACATTTTTCAGTTTTGGTTGGAAAATTCTCTCTGAGCGGGGGTGAAAAAATCGCTTTCAAAGTTAGGGATGAAAAAATCGTGAAAAATCAATTTTTTCAAATTAGAACCCCATTTTTTTATGGCAGATATTGAATCTACGTTAAAAATTAAGTGAGTGTATGCATCACACCCTTGCCCTAAAGTGGATATTTCCTGAGTTATTCACAAAAAACTGTTTTTCGTCTTGAATTTTCAGCTATTTCTTTTCCCTTCACGCCAAAAAGATGAAATTTTCAGGAACTGTTACTTAAACCATGTTTTAGATTTTACTACCCTAATATGCAAGAGAAAAAGTTACAGGTTGTTCCTAAATAGATGGCGAATTTGGATTCGAATTTGTATCGGAAACCTCTTTATTTCAACTAATCGGCCATCTGTTTTCTCTCCAGTGATAAATAAATAATTCCTTATGAACCATATGCAAAAACGTACCATGTTTTACATTCTTTTTTTTTAATGATAGATATCATTAATTACATCTGCCAAATTCCTCTTTATTCAGTAGCATTTTGTGTTTACTATTAATTTGGTGATAATTCGTATTGAGTTATAAAATCGATCACTATGCCTAATTTTACCAATGAAGATTATTTAAATCTCATTCTACTTCATGGAGAATGTAATAAAGTTGTAGATAGAACGATTCGACTGTTCATTGAGAGGTTTCCTGACCGACCCAGACCAACGAGAGATACCATTAACAGAACCATGACAAACTTGAGAAATGTCGGATCTTTCGTTAAGAAAACTATACACACAGAAAAAAGTGTAGTAGAAGATGAGAACAACGAAATTACAGTTCTTGCATATTTTCGTGTGAATCCTCAAAATTCTCTCAAAGATGCCGAGATTGATCTGGGATTATCTCAATCGAGTGTTTGGAGAATATTAAAAAAACATAAAATGCACCCATATAAATTCAATAGGGTACAGCATTTGAAGGAAACTGATTTCGTCAGGAGAACAGAGTTTTGCGAAGCTATGATGATTCGATTTCAAGAGAATGAAAACTTTTTGGACTGTATAATTTGGACAGATGAATCTAAATTCACAAAGAATGGTTCTTTCAATAGGCATAACAACAGTCATTATTGGGATGAAGAGAACAACCACCACTCCAGACAATGGAACTTTCAAGAGACCTGGAGTTTCAATGTTTTTTGCGCCATCAAAAATAATGCAATTCTGGATGTTCACATTTATGATGGGACTTTAACTGGTAAGATAGAAGACTACACATGTTTGCATTATTTAAAGAATGTTCTCCCTTAGGAGATAGATATTCTGACATATTGACTCAAATAATTGAGCCGCTAGTACAGACCAATAATGACTTATGGTATCAAGATGGCGCGCCTCCACACAATTCACTCAATGTGTCAAATATCCTCTACAGGCTATTTGAAGATCGATGGTTGGCGAACAATGGTCCACATCTTTGGCCACCACGTTCTCCCGATTTAACTCCTTTAGACTATTGTGTTTGGGGTAGGATAAAAAATCTTGGGCGGGTTTCACAAAGCTTTAATCGCACGATTAACCGCTTATTCATCCGATTTGACGGTGCCAACAAGGATTTGACGGTGCCATCAAGGATTTGACGGTGCGATGAAGGATTTGACGGTGCCATCAAAAATTGCACAATCAACGCGCTTTGACGGTCGATTAAGGAGGAAATGCGTTTCACAAAACATTTTTGACATCTGATTAACGAACAAACCGCGTCTGTGCTCATAATCAAATTGTTTGGACGAAATTGAGCAATCAAACAAGTTGACGGCCGTTAAAATTAAAAATGTTGAGCGATATAAGTTCATCCTCAGAAGAAGAAAATAATGTTGTAATTCGTAGGAATCTTATATATAGGACAATCAGAGACAGAAACGATCCTTTTCTAAATTATAATGAACATGATTTCAAAAACCGTTTTCGATTCAACAAGAGTACTGTAATGGAATTAGTGCATGAAATAGCAAGCGAAATTGAAGCACACACAAGAAGAGATAGATCCACTGATGTAAGATTACAAATATTGGTGGCTTTGAGGTTTTTGCAACAGGTTTTCAAATGACGATAGGCAATCACGTCAATATTTCTAAATCGACTGTATGCAGGATAGTTCTTGCCTCTCAGAGTTTTTTTCTGGTGTTCCATGCTGTATTTGAATACTTAAATAATGAGGTATTCGGAAAAAATCAACGAACTTTAACAAGTTGATTAGTTGAATCCACATAAACAAAAATCTAACCTTATTCTTGGATTCTTAGCGCTTGTCTGTGTTCACCGTTAAAATTTAATCGTGTGATTAACGAGAACAGATTTGCAGCCGTTTTCCTAAGTGAATGTTGTCGGATTGTTTTCCACCGTCAACTGACGGAGTCGTTGAATTGTGGGATCAAGTTTTGTGAAACCCGATTGTAGTTAATCAGATTGTCAAATTTGACGGAGGAATCTGTTAATCGTGCAATTAACGCATCTTTGTGAAACCCGCCCTTAGTCTACTCAACTCCCCTGACTGATAAAGAGCGTTCAGGTTTGTTTAGATTTTTAGATTCATAGTTTTGAAACTCAATTTGGTTTTTAAACACTTTTGCAGATCTCTTCCTCCCGATGAAATAAGAAGAGCAACGCACGAAGCATTCCTGAGACGTATAAATAAATGTCTAGAAATTAACGGTCAAAACTTCTCTAGTTATGACTGCGAGAGTTTGCCATGGTTCTCCTAATAGTAACTTGAAGTCGGTTTCAAATGGTGTTCTAATTTGAAAAACGGAAGTTGACGTCATTTCCGGAAAAACCGGAGGTGCTCATGCCTTGAAAATATTTTAGATTTCATCAGCATCGTGAAATACTTATAAGTGCTGAATTTCATGAAAATACGTTCAGTAGTTTTCCGTATAAATATGGGTGAGATTCCTCGTGAAAGACCATGTATATCGGCCCCCGTATTAGCAAGGAGTGTGGCTGATGTTCTCCGAACACAATGGCCCGGCCCGTGTAGGCATCAGGATTTGGTAACTCAAGGTGTTTTGCTATTAAGCTAGGCATCTTTCCAATACTATTGATTCCAACAACTTGGTTGAAACATCTCTTATTTTGATACTTCAAAAACAATCGGCGACTGGTAGCATAACTTGGACGAAGAGCCGCATATTTTCGGTAAATCTCAATGTAATCTAAATTTGAAACTGTAAAAATTCGTTCGATATTCGTTTTTGTATCGGGTACTTTAACAATCAAAATGGAATTTTTATCTTCTATGTCATCGACCGTCATTTTAGTGAGTTCCGCACGGCGGCAAGCACCCGAAATACCCAGTATTGAAACAGCCTAAAAGAAATCACTAGTTTAAAAAACACATAAAACAATCATCAAAAATCTACGTTAACCAACAAATAGGTTTCATCATCTGCCTCTCTTAGGAATTGTTCAACTTCCTCTCTAGTCAATACCTTCGATTTCTTAGGATGGTTTCCAACTGACAATTTTTTCAAATATGGAACCAACTTGGTAAATTTCTTAAAATCCACGTTTTCTTTAACATTGAGTGTTGCTTTCAACATAGAATATATTGCCCATAACGTGGAAGACTTCAGCTTCTTAGACTTCTCTGCAAAATATGCCAACAGCACATTTTCGGATATTTTTCTGACTTTATTTGCTTCACACCACTCTTTGAATTGCTGATATGCATTTTCATACTGATTCCTCGATTTCTCCGGTATATATATATATATATTCTTATGAAATGGAGCTGTACAGATTTGATTCCAAATATGTCATGTGTCTCGAAAAGGCAACAAGGAACAGATCATTCAAACAAACATATTGATCCATTCCCCGCTCCTAATCTCAGTATTAGCAGAGGAATGTCAAACGGGGCACCATACAGTTCTGCGTATGATGCAAGAGCACAGATAAAAACCTCAGCAAAAACTCTGTCTCCCCGTATAAGTGTAGGGATATTGGATTTGTGTACAAATATTCATATTGGGGGGCATCTTCTTCGAATGTAAATCCTTCTTCATTTCTTCAAAGGGGTTGACAAAGCATTTTTAAATAATCTGAAACAAAAACCAAAGGGAGAAAAAAGGAAAAGCAAAATCCACTAATATATTCAAATTGTTTTGAAGGTACCAACCCATCTCAAAAATGAATCAGATACTGAATGAATAGAGTTGAAACCATCTGAAAATTTATATATTGGACAATTATTGACCAAATGGTCAATAGTTTGCTCTTCATGCCCACACTCACATCTCGGGCTATCAATGGCATTCCATTTGAAGAGCATACTATTACAACGTCCATGACCTGTTCTAAGACGATTCAGAAGACACCAATTTTTCCTAGACAGATGAAAACCGGTAAAAGATTTGAAATTACCGAGGAAATTACTGAATTGGCCGCATCTGTCAAGTTAGGTGGGGTACGGCTTACTTCATCGTCGGTCGAAATTTCCATAATTTTACAGTTATAAATATCACGCACAAAATTGACGCGAAGAAAAAGTCACTCCAAAATAATTATCAAAAACTGTCACATTGAAATAATTGTCAACAAATGCCATTTTATTTCCATGGCATAGTTCAGTAATCACTTGATTTGGAAAAACAGTTTAAGCCAGTTGAATTCTATTTTTCATAGTAAGCTAAGCATGTTACTTATTTTAGAACAATATTTTTGTCGTTTGTAGAAAAAATTTTGTTTGCATCTCATGCGCGAAATACTTTGGTGATCTCGACTATTTTTTTTAACTCGGCTGCGCTTCGTTACAAAAAATCAGTTCTCGATCACCAAATTTCGCGCACTAGATACAAAAATAACTATTTCGAAACGCCATGTGATTCAAACCTTTTTATTCAATTATATTTCGAACACAACCTGAAGCATCACTCTTCAACATAAACTTAAAAATGTTGTAAACAAAAAAAATTATCGGTACAGATTTAACATTAACTGATGTAATTACAAGATTCAAATTAGGCAATTTATTACATAAACCAAAAATAAACATATAAATCTAATGAAGTTGTTCAAACTGTCGTCCATTTTGTCTTATACATCACACAGTTTCAATTCGACATTTGAAATTATTAAGGATTTCCTTTGTGAGTTTCTGAATGCTTCTTTGGTTGGGGCTCGGAGCTCATCTATAATAAAGATGATGAGCTCCGATATGCTTACATTTTATATTTTCGTATAATATTTTTCAAATTTTGAAATTCCATGTTTTCGCCGTCAGCCATCATCATTGATTTTTTTTGACTCTATTTGTGAATCAGTTTTATTGAATTCAATAAGCAAAACATCATTGTATGCATATTCAACTTTTATGCATGTGTGGGATTCATGGCCTAGTACCAAAAACATCAATTTGGATTTTTCTGATTTTTAAAGTTAAAACTTATTGAAGATTGGGTTGTGATACATCAATGTATTCAGAAAAAAAATTGCAAAAATTTGACGTTGAAATATATAGGAACAGGGTGATATATTTGAAAAATACCAAGTTTGTGGAATCTTAAAAACAGTGCTCCCAAGAAAAATTTTAAATACGGCACTGACTTCTATGTAAAAATATCTATTATAAGCAGTATTCATTTTTGTCCTCTCTTATACAGGGCCTTAGAAATAATAACATTTCCAAAAGTGAACATTTTCGTTTTCGCCATGTATTTCAGGAACAAGGAGTAGTTGGAATATTTCTGTTTGTGGCTTTGAAAGTTCTACAAAAATGTGATACAGGGTCGCGATAACCGCATGTCTCTATCTTCAATATTAGCTGAGATACACTGCAGTCTCAACCAAAATGGGACACAGTGTACACAAACACTTGAAGCAATATGCACAAATTTGGTTAGAAATCTCCGCTACATTTCTCTAGACCTGAAAGCACATGATTTGGAATCATCCGGTGTTGAGGGAGCCCACTTTTTCCATCTTTTTAATTCACTGGAAAGAATGAGAGGGGGTTAGAGCCCCAATAGCCCCCCCCCCCCTGGATACGTGCCTGAGCCCTGAACCTTGACATTCCTAAAGTTTTACAGTGAAATTGGAGAGTTGAAGAATAAGAAATTAATTTTTTCTGTGACACTTCGAATAAAAGTGATTTACATATGGACTTGAGGAATTCAATCATGTCTGCCAATCAATGATTTCTTTTCTTTGAAAAGTTTAGCTATCAATAAACAATTTACGAATATTTTTTATTCAGAAATAACCCATTGTTTCAAGAAACAATACGGATGAATGGGTGATAAATACATAGAATAAAAAGCACTTCAAATACCCTTATTTTTTTATTTTTCAAACGGCAGAAATTCACTGAAGAAATAATACAAAAGATGGATCAAAAAAACAAAACAAACGGTAGTCTACAAATTTTCAGAGACTAAAGAATTAGATACAATTACATATCTTTGAATGAGTTGTATCAAGTTAGAAAACTATGTACATAATATTTCAATATCTGGAACAGAAGGAATAAAAATAAAGTTTTTGTTTGTCGAAATTGTTCCTGCGTCTAAAGTGATACAATAATTGTCGGGTGCAATTTTTTGAAACAATATTATTTTCTAACGAATAATTACAATATGAAAGATTAAAGAACTAAAATTAGGAAGACTCCATCAAACAGTCAAATCTGCCTTTAAGGAGTTATCTCTATAACCATTGTTTATAGCCAATAAGCATCACATTCACGTTGGGTATCACGAATTATCATCTATTAACATATCCAACACGTCACTTGATATTAAATCATAGTCTTCTGTCATCTTCTGCACAACAACCTCACTAGCACTCGTACTGGCTCCATTTTCCCTTTCAAATCTAGGCTCAATCATCATACATGAGAAAGTTTGGCTGATGTCCTCGATGTCCATTTCTTTCACTTCCTTTGGTTTGGAGGTGCTGCTGCCGTAGAATATTTTGATCGTAATTCCCGGTAATGCCTTGTATTTGGCTTTGGTCTCAGCGGCAAGTTTAGCAATTTCCGATATTGGCATCTTCGGTATATGACGAGGCATTTTATTTTTTCTGGTTTTCTTGAAGGCTTGATCAATTCCTGATTTGTCATCAGAAAGAGGAAATAGAATTTTCCTCGCAGCTTTACCAGGAGTAGTTCTTCGTATACCACATCGCCCAGACATCTTCTTAGGTCAAACTAGCACACAACTGACTCAGAATGAAGCACGAAACGAAATGAAAAAATACTGATGTTATCGCAAAAATATACAACTGAACACTGTACCAGGCAGAATGAAACTGAAGAAAAATTTTGCGATTTCAGTATTTGTAGGAGTTTAGGTCATTAAAAATGAGTTAGGTATACATGACGGGTTTGAGACGTTATTTATGGCGCAAATTTACACACTATTCAGTCATTTCGAGAAAGGCATTTAGGTATTTTGACTAAAGCCCACTTCTATACGTACCTACAGGTCTTTTCTGAAAACAATGTTTATGATGCCATTCGATAAATGCACAGCCCTTTTATCCTTTAATCTTTCCGTCAGTGTCAGTATCCTGTCATAAATCACACTTTCGGCAATTTCGTAATCCTCCTGTACTTGTAATTGTTCGTAAACCTTTTTAACTATGAGCAGTTTATCTTCATCGTATGACCCGTAGCATTTTCGTAGTATCTGCCTTTGATGAGCATTAGATTACTGCATGGCGGTCAGGCGCGTACCCAGAAAGGTATGTTGGGGGGGCTCAGCTTTTATCCAGTGAAAGATGTAACAAAAACAGTTATGTCTTTCAACCATGAGAAATCATAAAAACCAAATAAGAAAATATTAAAGCATGCAGTTGACTAGTTTTCAGTTACTGAATAAAAATTATTTCTTGTAAATATGAATCTTTGAAAAAAAAATTGAAAGGTTTATTAGTTTTTAGTTATTAAATGAAATTTTCAAGCGCCAGCATTAGCAAATCTGGTCACAACCATTTCTGTATCTATGACTCTCTCGTAATTTATGTGCATTAGAGCTAATCCGTTCAAGCGGTTTTCTGCCATAGTGGTGCTGAGCCAGGTCTTGAGAAAAACTGCGCTCTGATTCAGCCGTTGTTACGGGAACACGGGAAGTACAGTGTGTACCATTTTGGTTGAGACTGCTCTGTATCTCAGCTATTATTGAAGATAGAGACATGCGGTTACCGCCAGCCTGTATCACTTTTTCGTAAAACTTTCAAAGCCACAAACAGAAATATTCAAACTACTCTTGTTCCTGAAATACAGGGCGAAAACGAAAATATTCACTTTTGGAGAGAGATATTGAGAGCCCTGTTTTTAAGATTGGGCACAAACTTGGTATTTTTTAAATGGAATACCCCGTATATTTAAACGTCAAATTTTTGCAATTTTTGTTTAATACCTTGATGTATCACAACCTTATCTTCAATAAATTATAGCTTCAAAAATCAGAAAAATCCATATTTATGTTTGTTTTTTAATAGTAGGCCATGAATTCTTTCACACCTGCATTCGATTATTACTTTTTCGAAACGCCATGTGATTCAAACCTTTTTATTCAATTATTTTTCGAACACAACCTGAAGCATCACTCTTCAACATAAACTTAAAAATGTTGTAAACAAAAAAAATTATCGGTACAGATTTAACATTAACTGATGTAATTACAAGATTCAAATTAGGCAATTTATTACATAAACCAAAAATAAACATATAAATCTAATGAAGTTGTTCAAACTGTCGTCCATTTTGTCTTATACATCACACAGTTTCAATTCGACATTTAAAATTATTAAGGATTTCCTTTGTGAGTTTCTGAATGCTTCTTTGGTTGGGGCTCGGAGCTCATCTATAATAAAGATGATGAGCTCCGATGATATGCTTACATTTTATATTTTCGTATAATATTTTTCAAATTTTGAAATTCCATGTTTTCACCGTCAGCCATCATCATTGATTTGTTTTGACTCTGTTTGTGAATCAGTTTTATTGAATTCAATAAACAAAACATCATTTTATGCATATTCAACTTTTATGCATGTGTGGGATTCATGGCCTAGTACCAAAAACATCAATTTGGATTTTTCTGATTTTTGAAGTTAAAACTTATTGAAGATTGGGTTGTGATACATCAATGTATTCAGAAAAAAAATTGCAAAAATTTGACGTTGAAATATATAGGAACAGGGTGATATAATTGAAAAATACCAAGTTTGTGTCCAATCTTAAAAACAGTGCTCTCAAAAAAAATTTTAAATACGGCACTGACATCTATGTAAAAATATCTATTATAAGCAGTATTCATTCTTGTCCTATCTTATACAGGTCCTTAGAAATAATAACATTTCCAAAAGTGAACATTTTCGTTTTCGCCATGTATTTCAGGAACAAGGAGTAGTTGGAATATTTCTGTTTGTGGCTTTGAAAGTTACAAAAATGTGATACAGGGTCGCGAGAACCGAATGTCTCTATCTTCAATATTAGCTGAGATACCACTGCAGTTTCAACCAAAATGGGACACAGTGTACACAAACACTTGAAGAGCAATATGCACAAATTTGGTTAGAAATCTCCGCTACATTTCTCTAGAGCTGAAAGTGCAGATGAAGCACATGATTTGAAATCATCCGGTGTTGAAGTAGCCCACTTTTTTTCCATCTTTTCAATTCACTGGAAAAAATGAGGCTTTCGCCTGAGGCGAAAGCCTTGGGGGGGCTAGAGCCCCAGTAGCCCCCCCCCCCTGGATACGTGCCTGCTCTTCCGAAGATTTTCAGGAGAACAGAGTTTTGCGAAGCTATGATGATTCGATTTCAAGAGAATGAAAACTTTTTGGACTGTATAATTTCGACAGATGAATCTAAATTCACAAAGAATGGTTCTTCCAATAGGCATAACAGTCATTATTGGGATGAAGAGAACAACCACCACTTCAGACAATGGAACTTTCAAGAGACCTGGAGTTTCAATGTTTTTTGCGCCATCAAAAATAATGCAATTCTCGATGTTCACATTTATGATGGGACTTTAACTGGTAAGATAGAACACTACACATGTTTGCATTATTTAAAGAATGTTCTCCCTTAGGAGATAGATATTCTGACATATTGACTTATGGTATCAACAAGATGGCGCGCCTCCACACAATTCACTCAATGTGTCAAATATCCTCTACAGGCTATTTGAAGATCGATGGTTGGCGAACAATGGTCCACATCTTTGGCCACCACGTTCCCCCGATTTAACTCCTTTAGACTATTATGTTTGGGGTAGGATAAAAAATATTGTATACTCAACTCCCCTGACTGATAAAGAGGACTGCATAGAACGAGTCAGAAATGCGTTCAGGTTTGTTTAGATTTTTAGATTCATAGTTTTGAAACTCAATTTGGTTTTTAAACACTTTTGCAGATCTCTTCCTCCCGATGAAATAAGAAGAGCAACGCACGAAGCATTCCTGAGACGTATAAATAAATGTCTAGAAATTAACGGTCAAAACTTTGAGCATCTTCTCTAGTTATAACTGCGAGAGTTTGCCATGGTTCTCCTAATAGTAACTTGAAGTCGGTTTCAAGATGGGGTGAAAAATCTACAGCATGGTTCAAATAACAGTTCCTGAAAATTTCATCTTTTTGGTGTGAAGGGAAAAGAAATAGCTGAAAATTCAAGACGAAAAACAGTTTTTTGTGAATAACTCAGAAAATATCCATTTTAGGGCAAGGGTGTGATGCATACACTCACATTATTTTTTAACGTAGATTCAATATCTGCCATAAAAAAATTGGATTTTGATTTAAAAGAATTGATTTTTCACGAATTTGTCATCCCTAACTTTGAAAGCGATTATTTCACCCCCTGTATCATGAATCGCGATTTCGATTTTTAAAGTGGATACATCAATCTTACATCTTGAAAAATCCCAAAAATGAAAATTTTCCATCCAAAAACTTCGAAGTTATTCTTGTTTCAGCGGAGCTCTATTTTCGATTTTATTTTTCGAATTTTCCCGCTCAGAGAGAATTTTCCAACCAAAACTGAAAAATGTTACATCAAAATAACTTGAAATTTTCTAAGGAATCTATTTCTGCAATAAAAAAATGGTGTTCTAATTTGAAAAACGGAAGTTGACGTCATTTCCGGAAAAACCGGAGGTGCTCATGCCTTGAAAATATTTTAGATTTCATCAGCATCGTGAAATACTTATAAGTGCTGAATTTCATGAAAATACGTTCAGTAGTTTCCCGTATAAATATGGGTGAGGTTTCTCGTGAAAGACCCTGTATAGATTCGTATACGGTCTGGTTATTATAAAATACAATAAAACTTTGAAAAAATCGATAAAAATTTTACTTATACAGGAAATGCTTTTCCTCCTCTTGAGTAAGGCCACTAGATGTCGCTACAGTTACAGTTACGCTACCGCTTATTCGTTTGTACTTCATTTGATAGTCTCCGCGTTAGATGGCGATATAAGCAAATAGTGTGTGCAGTGACCATAGTCACTGTAATAGTGTGTAATTTGAGTTGCCTACAACTCTGCGCTGTTGGGCAAAACCAAAATGTCTTAGCGTAGGAGAACAGATGTCTAAAACGATTAGATTTCGTTGAGATATGAGAAAAGTTTCGTTCTTACCACTTCAAATGGCGCTATTCACACATTATGACTGATGATTATTAGTTATTTTTATAGTTTTATTCATTCCAAATAACTGGTTCTATATTTGACATTATCACAATTCATGAAATTTTGGCAATTGACTTTGTCAGTGCCGGAAATTGTGAGGGTCGCTTTCTGTAGCAAGTATTTGTTGATTTTAAGAATTCAATAATCCGTTTCCTACTTCTGAAACAATATTCAACATAGATATTCCTGGTTAGTTTAGGTAAACCTATTTTTGAAATATGCTTCAGAATTTAATTTTTATGCACTCAAACAAAAACTTAAAAAACAATATTTATTTCCCGAACAATACTTACAGGATGAATCAATATGAAATTAGTGTGGATGTGTGCTCTCATTGAAACTAAATAGTGTTTTTTAATGTTTTATTCCAGAATAGTGCCAACAACATAAATAGATACCTATTAAAATTGAAAAAGTGAGAAAACTCAAACAATATTTTATTACGTCTTTTTTTTTCTTGCAAATTGGTCAACCACTTCATTTTCATCAATTTTCATAATGGATATTCATAAGCGCCAACCCATTCAATCTAGTTTCACTAGAAGAATTGCGCAAGTAATTCTTAATTCTCCTCAAGCTGGAAAAACTTCTTTCTGGAGTAGCAGTAGATACTGGAATCGTAGCTAAAATTTGGAGTAGGATGTAGATGTTCGGATACATATTTTGATTGCACTCATCTAAGCATTCTAATGCCGATTTCATTGATATTTCCCATATTTCAAATTCTGCTCTGATTACAATTTCATTTTTTTCTGGGAGTAGTGAAAATACATCGATACGGCGTCTTCTAATTCATATTCGCTGTTAAAATTCTGGGGTAGCAGACTAGATAAGGCTGATATTAATTTTCGGTGTTTTGAAAATCTATCAGTTAATTGTTGGATAGTATGGTCTAGAAATGGAATGAAGAAATCGATTTTAAAATAGGTTGTTGTATCTAAGGCTGGAGCATTTGACCGGTTCTTCTGTCTGCTGACAATACGTGGCATCTGTAATGTACCTCCGTTTGCTTCTAGTAAGCACTTGGTTTCGTCATAAATCAGTTGAAACTCATCATCTGCCTTATTTCTCAAAACCCGCAAAGCAGAAAGCACAATTGAAAAAATTGCTGGCCCGTACTCAAAAATTACAATTTACATGTCAGGTGAGAAATATCACACGGTATCCCTTAATCGCCGTCGTTGCACTTTGGGACATAATCCGCGTTGTGTGGTCCCTGAGACCGCATTGCTAATATTTTTTTTTTCCACTTTTCATTTGTTCAAAGAACATTTTATAGGATGGGTCAAAAAATGTATGTCTTATTTCATCGTTTAAGGCAAAAAAATTCATTTTCAACTCTATAGCAAGTTTTAATATAAAAAAAAGTCGAAACTCTTTTTTCGACAACATTTCACATATCATGTGGTATAACATAAAAAAGAACCACAAAATAAAAAAACTTCAAAAATTTTTTCTTATGAAAATATTCATTACGTATCAAATCAACAAAATAAACTAGTATTCGTGACATAAGCGTTAAGAAAAAAAAATGTGCAAATGGTATAATTCACTGATATTTCAAGAATGGTATACAAGGTTCAGTCGTTTCTTATGCAGTTTGTACAAATTTTTCACGAGCATTCAAGACATACTGGTCTTTTACAATGGCAACATAAGTAAACGGTTTTTCTTCTTCTTATTGGAGGACAGGTGTAGCAGGTTTTTTTTTTGTTTCTATCCAATTGCTCATTATCTTGAGAAGTAGAGGGTATCTCTTGTCCCAGGGCTCTCGCAATTGGAGAGCGAGTCAAGTGATTCAAGCATACGATGTATTTTATCCTCGAAATCAGGATCACAGATGTTTACTCGGTCCGGAACTGATCCTGAAGCCATTATAATTCGTAAACCAGCACAAGACAGATGACCCTATAATCCTACACGAAGACCGATGTAGGGTCCCCTGGACCGCGCCATCAATATTACGCCAAAATGATAAAACTTATGGATGCAAACGCAACATACAAACATTCACACAATACTAATAGGAAGCTACTCCGATCGCCGCAAGATTAGGCAGGAAAGAAGTAGGAGAATTTTGCTTGCCAATTATGTCACCGGTCCAAGGGACCGACGACGGCAGTTAAGGGGTATATGAGATAAAATAAAATCAAATAGAAATTTGGAAAGAGGAAAAAACTGATGAAATATCTGTTTTTTGTTTGAATGGCACAAATTTTCTTTCGTTTCTATGATATGTTGAAGTAAGAACATTACAATATTCTGTATAGTTTACAAAATAATATGTCTGCAAATGATAAAAAACCCGATGAGCAGCAGAGCTCTGTCCTTTTGATTATATTTTCTTATCGTTGGTGCTGTGATTGGGTCTCAAGCAAAACAATTTACGGCATAGGTACAATATGAGAACTAAGAACCCTTCTTTGTTGTCGAACCGATTTTGATAGGGATTTTTTTTTTAATGTAGGAAAACAAGTTTCTGGAAGAGCGAAAACAGCCCAATGAATACCTCAGCGGTCCTCAAATACTACCCCGCATTTTTTCATATTAAGAGAGGCACCTATCTGAAAAAACAGTCACGTAATTAATTATAGAACTTACCTTCAATAAGAGTTTGAAGTCCTGGAATTCAAAAACACAAAAAAAAGTCAATTTCACTCTGAGGGTCTGAACACGATGAACACACACACACACACAACGAGGTTTCAGATTCGAATGCTTATTTCGCTAGAAGGGAAATATAAATGAAATGATTTCGTATTTTCCTTGTTCTGGAAAAAAAATTCCTCATTGGAGAATGGACAGTTATTATTTGAATGTCAGGAAACATGAAGAATCCTACATCAAAGAAGCCGCTCAAAAAGAAGCCGCGATTTGAAGCTATCATCTGGTGACGCGTTAATGGTAATGGGGTGGTAATACATATCGCCTAATCCCCTAAAAATAATGCCGACACGCTTCATGCAAAGTTTGGTACGATTTCCGCCAGAAGAAATCTATATATATGAAAGAAAGATGTTGGTTACACCATTTATAACTCGAGATCGGATGGCCTTCTTGTTATGAAACTTTATATATGGATTCGTCTACGATCTGGTTATCATAAAATACAGTAAAACTTTGAAAAAATCGATGAAAATTTTACTAATACAGGAAATGCTTTTCCTCCTTTTGAGTAAGGCCAATAGATATCGCTACAGTTACAGTTACGTTACCGCTTATTCGTAGGTACTTCATTTGATATTCTCCGCCTGAGATGGCGATATAAATGAATAGTGTGTACAGTGACTATATTCCCTCTATAGTGTGTAATTTGAGTTGCCTACAACTCTGCGCTGTTGGACAAAACCAGAATGTCTTAGCGTAGGAGCACTGATGTCTAAAATGATTAGATTTCGTTGAGATATGAGAAAAGTTTCGTTCTTACCACTTCAGATGGCGCTATTCACACATTATGACTGATGATTATTAGTTATTTTTATTTATTCCAAATAACGTAATCGTGAAGGTACTATATTTGACATTATCACAATTGAATGACGATGAATTTGTTGAGGCTTCCGCGAGCATTTCGGTCGTCGTGTTTTGAAATGGTCGAAAAAAGAACAAATGACATCAATTACTGTGTAATTTACATAGGGCTTATAGTACCATGAAAGGCTATTAACAGATCCAGAAGCGGGTTAATATCACAGTGAATTTTAATCGAAACTAGCTGGCCCGGCGAACTTTGTTTCACCCAAGTTATACTTACGGTGGATTTCATACGAAGTAATCACCGGTGATCGTAGATTAACAGCTTGGTTCTCTGATTTTTGAACTGTCAAATCGAGTTGATTTTAGATCAAACTCCGATCACCAGTGATTACGCTTTGTGAAACCCACCGTTAAAGTTGTATAAACCCACCATTGCTATTTTTCAAGCAGAGGAGATTAATAAAGTTCAAAATATACAAAATTTTAATATTATTGTAATTTACATGAAGAGAATTATCTTCATTTAAGCGGCACCTACTTGATGAACACATAACTGTTTGTTTTTAATGTTTTGAAAATCAGTCATGATAAATTCTCAAAATCTAATCAGTGCTCACACCATTATTTAGACATCAGCTGCTGAGCTAAAAATAGTGGGTAAACATCTCAGTTGGTGGATCAGCGAGATTTTCATGTTTCCATGGATATGAGCTGTCACTGTCACAAAGAACATGTGCTGGGAGGCTCGGACGGGGTTTACCAATAAGGGGAAATGGAAAATTCCGGTAGATGTTATTTTATTTTATTGAAAAAATCTAAAAGGTTGAAACATGTATTTTTAAACTTTCCATCATCACATACAATGCTTACCTAAAAGGTTGACCAAATTAATTATTTTCGAACAATAGGTACGGCAAATAAAGAAAAATTTTAGGGTTCAATCTCTCTTCAATTTGTTCAATTTAGTTGACGATATCAAGCTCGTAAGAAGGCAAATCGAGATGTTCAAATGAAGTCGACAGCACGATCGACACGGCAGTATTTCGGTGAAAATTCACTGTTCCACCAACTTGAGATGTTCACCCGCTTTTTGATCTGGTAATAGACATCCATGTTGCCCTGAGTTCTATGCGAATCACACATCGCCATCTAACAGCGGTAATATCAAACTAAGTCACGGTACGACTATACGCATCAACGGTAACGACACCTAGTGGCCTTACTCAAAAGAAGGAGAAGCATTTCCTGCATAATTGAAATTTTCATCGGTTTTTCAAAGTTTTATTGTATTTTATAATAACCAGACCGTAGACGAATCCATAAATGAAGTTTTATATCGAACAGTCCATCCGATCTCGAGTTATAAATGGTGTAACCAACATCTTTATTTTATAAATATAGATGTCAAGTAAATCGGATTTTGGCGATCAGTTCCAATTGTGAGATGTCCATTCTCATCTTTTCTCATAATTTTTAAAATGTTTTTGTATTTCTGTTTGGGTAATAAATATATTTGCGGAAATAAATTAATCCAAAATTGCCATTTTTAGTAATTGACATATTATTTTTGTGTGTCTGTTCTGTGTGACAGCTTATATCCATGGAAACATTTGACAGTTCAAATATGAGAGAACCAAGCCGTTGATCTCCGATCACCGGTTATCTGGATTTGTGAAATCCACCGTAAGTATCATTTAGGCGGAACAAAACTCGCCGGGCCAGTTAGTATAAATATAAATGAGGAATTATTGGTTCAACGGATCCATTTGAGTGCGATTGCGATGTTATGAAACTTTAATATCATTCATATCCATATTGCTGATATGAATTGTAATTTCAACTAGAGTTTCGGAGATAAGTTGGATTGAGTGCAAAATGAAATATTTATTCTGCAAGAAAAAATAACTCCGAAACATTTCGGGTGGGGTTTGAACCAATTGTTTCCGACCGGGGGCCATTTCGAATGAAATCAAATTCGAACACTTGGTAATATAAAGTGAACACCAAAAAAAGAAGGGTAATATACAGGCCTTTCACAAAAAAGTCTCACTTTCAAACGAAGCAATGAAAACGATGGATATCTTTGTCAAGACAATTTCAATAACTTTTCTAGAGCCGTTTCACATGCGACTGATGGTCGGTCGGGGCCGGCGTTTGAACTGGATTTTGAAATCCTTTCACATGCATGCGTATCATCAGTCGACCGATGAGACAAGCACGACTCGTGCTTGAATTTCTACCATCTACCAGATGGAAATTTCAGTCACTAAATGGACATCTCATTCTACTAGATTTAGTAGAAATTCTACTGAATTGGCAACCCTGAGCACGAGCATCGGTCGAGCCCGCTGCGTTTGCGTGTCGTCGGCTCGAGTAGCGGCAATAGAGACAAAGGAGGTTTCCACTTCCACAAGCCTGCGTCACAGTATAAGGTAGATACAGTAGTTTCAGTCCCTGTCGGCACCTTTGATCTTGATGTCGCCGGATTTTCCCTTTGCGCATATATTCCTCCACGCCACGCGCATACTGTCATATTATACACTGCTCAACGAATGAAAAATATACCGAATATACGTACACTGCCCGACAATATCGAGAACTTCAGCGGAAACTAAGGAATGATTATTTTGATATCAAATCAAAAAAAGCATATATTTATGGCCCACTTATTTTTAGAATTGGTGCGGGTGTGTTTTTGTGAATGATGATGATGGATTTTGTGTTGAAATTCATTGAATTATTGTGTTGGATGAGATTTATATTCAATAACATTGAAATTTGAATAATGCAGGGGATTTAGAGGTCGTGGATTATGTTTTTTTTGTCATATGTCTAGATTGAGGACGTTGAGGGGTTATGATACCGTTCTATTCAAAAAAATTCGTATTTAGGTTTATGAAGTCAAAGATATTGAATTTTTGGTCAATTATTTTGAAAATCATTGGATGAAAATGGCACATTTCATGTTAAAATGAATTTTTTGAATTAAAAATGGATCAACATGACAGAATGATCACTACGTAAGCTTTTTGAAAACCATGTTCAAACTGAAATGAGAATTATGGAAGTAACTTGTTCTCAATTTCTTTTCTCCATTGCTATATTACGAAATAAAATTGCTCTGTTTGCCATTCAGTAAAAATTCGTTTAAGGGGAAGTTAAAAAAAGTACGACCAAGTGAGTAGAACTCGCATGAAATAATTTTCTAGAAATTTGAGATTTTAACTTCACTTTCTCTGTTATCTATGATTGGATCTCTATTAGCATTTTTTCCCAAACTCAAAGCTGAGAATATTTTTCCATTTTCTCTCTAGTTAACAATCATAATTTATTTAATTAAATTAACGTGTCTTGACAACTATAGCCATGGATACAAGGTAACATTGGGGATAGACAATATTACATCAATATGGACTTAAATAATTTGTTTTCATCTTATATTCCGAACTTCTAACAATTCAGCCAAGTCGTTGTTAAGAAATAATCAGGGAAAAAATATTTCAATGGATAAAACGTATTCTTTATTTACCTGGTTTTTAAAGTACAAAAATATAAGTGACATATATTTTGACATAAGCCGATGAAATATTAGTCTGAATTTGAAATGTTTACATGCAAATGAAATATCTTCTGGATGACTGAAGAATTCAACCACTTCTCCTCCTGAAATTTAATGTTTGAAAGGAATTTTTTGCTTTCTCAAGGTAATAATACATGACGAGTTCTTGCTTAGCCATGTCGATGTCTGAGTACCCATGCACATCTGAAATTTTAAATCTAGCATTAATAAACTGAATTAACCTAATTATTTAAAGAGAACCCCTGGGCCTCTATTCTTGAAAACCAGGGAGTAGAACAATCGAGAGAACGGTGACATGGTTCTATAGATTATCAGTAGAACCACGTCACCGTTCTCTCGATCGTTCTACTCCCTGGTTTTCAAGAATAGAGGCCCTGGTGGTTTTCTTTTTGGAGATCGATGTTTGCAGTTCATATAAACCAAAAAGGACTTTGTATTTTTCTTATCTCCAGAAACCAAAATACTTCTTGAAAAATGCAGCCTTGAAATCTCTCAATCTCAATTTCTCCTCTCCAACCTTTTGCTTAGTCTAATATTGGAACAGCATCCTAGTTCAGACTATTTGTTTGAATCTTGAAAACTCAAAATGTGCATTACAGGCTCTGAACCTTTTCTAACATTGCTCTGAAGAATGGGAATCATGTCGCTATGTGTTGTGAATCATTTTCCACACGTTGCACCTAAAAAGAGGATAATATTGTATTCATCCTTCTTAAAATGTTGATCTTATATAAAATCATTCATATTCAATATCAATGAAGGCCTATTGAACTCACCTGTCATCGTCTGAAATAGCTGTATCCTAGAATTCCTAGACCGGCTTCAAGATAGGCCGGTGTATCCTAGGACCTAGATTGATCATGTTATTGTTGGAACCAACTACACAACAATTCTTTTGCCTTTCATTTCAATCATTTAAAACAAAATTCGATCGATAAATTGAGAACGCAATGCGAACGAATTGATATAGGTTAATTTGACAATTTAAAATGGACGATGTGTTTACATTTGTCATTGGATGCGCTGGGCGCATCAAAATCGTCACCGCCAGGATTCGATTCGGCGCATAAAAACTTGGTTACAAAAATCGGCCGAGTGAAACTACTGTCTCTACCTTATACTGTGCCTGCGTAATACGCAGTATCATCAGTCCGTAATCCGTATGCGATTTCAAAGTGACCTTATTGGCTGTTATAAAAAAAATTTCTACTTATAACGTACTAGCCAGATAATGAATAATCATATCGCATAATTTGTAAGAATGCTACTAGGATCATTGAAAATTAATTTCTGTTTTTCGATTCATTATACATAGTTCAGGGTGTCCCATTCGTTTTGTCCTATCCCCTTAACTCACACATGTAATCGAAAAACGTTTCAAATAAGAGTTGTTCGTATTAATGTGATCTTTTATTGTATAATAATTTCAAAACGGCGTCGAGCTTATATACAAGGTGGTGACATAAAGTTATAATTTCTCAAATAATAATTCGAAATATTTGGAGGTTGAAGAAAGACAATCGCATTGATTTTAATTGAAAAACTCTCATTACAAGTTTCATTCGAATCCATTCTATAGAGACTTTTTTATTGCAGTCCAAAGTTGGACCCATTTTCACTGAAAACTAGCCATAAATCCGGAACAGAACATTATAGACTATTAATGTTATACATGAATGAAATCGTGTTTTTGAGCTCTTTTCAAAAGTATAATTATATATAGGGTGTTCCATTTAAGAAATTATAACTTTATGTCAACACCCTGTATATAAGTTCGACGCCATTTTGAAATTATTATACAATAAAAGATTACGTTATTACGAACAACTTTTATTTGAAACTTTTTTCTAACACGTTCCTATATAAGGGGATAGGACAAAACGAATGGGACACCCTGTGTATTGTGTATGGTAAGGTTTATTCATTATATTTAATTAATCAATTGTGGAGGACGTAGAATTTTGGACTACAAATTTATATATGTGTGTAAATCGTGAAGTTTGAGGACGTAGAATCTTGGAGTACAAATTTATATGTGTGTAAATCGTAAAGTTTGAGGACGTTTTTCGTTATGATATGATCAGTTTGGGGACAAGAATATTTCTCTCTCAGATTTTTTGCACCAAACCCCCCCCCCCCTCGTTACGCGCCTGAATGTTATGTTTATGATTTGCGATTTTCATCACGACTCACGTTGTATTCGTATATCGTAATATAGCACACTTTCAGAGATTTTTTTAAATAATCAATTATTGATGAATCCTATTTGTGCAAAATTTATCGAAATAAAATCTGATTTCATTATGGGAAGCGACGAGAATAAGGAGGAAATACAGCTGAATTCAATGAATAGATAACTCGAAACAAATTTTATATAATTACATTGTTTTTTGTTTAAATAATTCAAATTCTTGATAACTCGAATTTACTTTAGCATATCTTGATTCAGTATTAACTCTTACTGGAGCCGGAATTCAGGAATGAATCCGACCCAACTGGAGCCGGTTTGCCAACTAAATTTTTTTTGTCATGTTCTTATTTTTTTGTCATATCGACTCTCTGTGAAGGCGAAAATTGTATTTTTCATGTCGTCGGACTCGTGTTTTTTGTGTAGAAGGGTGGTCCATTTTGAGTACCACCGCGACAGTAGAAGGAAAAACGAAATTTTTCTATGAAACATTTTTATTTACTAAAATTCAAAAAAAATACTACAAGAAACTACAATAGTATATTCTAAAACTAGTTGCAGAATGGGCTCCTATTCCAATACGAATGAGAAATTCGAAAACGAGCGACGAAGGAGCGAGTTTTCGAACGCATGAGTATTGGAATTGCATTCTGCAACGTGTATTAGACGATATTTTCTCTATTTCACTCAAATTTTGTGAAATTCAATGAAAAAATTCAAATTATAGGTCCTAGTGACTTTCATATTGTATCTTGGCAGTTGGTGTGAATGTTATTAAGTACGAAAATTGACATTTCCAAATTGACGTCTGCTGAAATTCAAAAGGATCGGAAGTCATTGCTGACAACCACAAAACGAAAAATGTTACTGAAAACGATGCTGTAATGAATTCATTACAATACTGTTTTTAGAACTGTAATGAACACATTACGATACTGAAATAGAGAAATAATATTAATGAAATTATTGATGAAAAATCTGGAAGCAGCTTTTTTGCTGGCCCAGGCAAAGCGGTACTAGACAGGTTTCACAAACCCACTCTGTGCGCACCGGCTTCGCTTTCGTACTGCACAAGCCACATCTTCTTCTTGAGCCCCTTCCAGGCTAACGCTTTCAGGTATGAAAGGTTTCGATTTCTTTCTCTGAATCGGCACTTGATCAATGGATGCCTTTCTTTTTGAAGTCACTAAAGTTGAGGCAATCAGGCCGTTTATAATTTCCCTTCTGAAATGTTTAGCGGTCATTTTTGGCTCGATTGTTTCCATACTTTTCTGGATACAGTATGAATTTATGACGCATGCGTCGAGAAAGTAAAAAAAAATTCGGTGCCACCATTTGTTACTTTGACGATTCATTTTGTAACTGGCTAGCAGTTGATCGAACTTGTCAACTCCATTCATGTTAGCATTATAATCAGTAAGTGCTTTGGGACAGGGAATTTTCACGATAGTTCCATTTCTTTCCCTTCGATTCACTTCTGTGCAACATTCTGGATCATGATAATTGGACAAAATGTGTACACATCTTTTGTCTTTCCATTTGAAAGCGGATAACTTGGTGTCACTAGTATGCCAATCGAAATCACCTCGCTTTAGTTCCTTGTCTGATTTGAAACATGGTAAAAATTTTCGATTTACATTTACAGTCCCAACAGAATGTATGCCTTTATCTTTCAATTCCTGCATTAGCTGAACACTATTGAAATAATTGTCAAAATAAAGTCGGTGGTTCTTCTTTTCAAAACCTTGCATAAGCTTTGTCACCACTCTAGAACCAAGACTTGCTTCTTTCTTGGCAGTTTTGTCAGTTTTCCCTGTATATATGTCGAATTTCAAGTAGTAGCCTGACTTGTCACATAGCATCCATACTTTGTACCCTCGCTTTATGGGTTTTTGAGGCAAGTATTGCTTCAAAACGCTTCTACCCTTGAATTTTATCATAGATTCGTCCAGAGCAAGAATTTCACTGGGCAACATATTCTGCATAAAAGCTTTCTCAAGATGTGCCAGTAAAGGCCGTACTTTATAAAGCTGATCAAACTGGGGAGAATTACGAGTAGGCATAACCGAATTATCGTTGATGTGAAAGTGGCTTAGTAACCATCCGAATCTTTTCAGCGTCATGAAGGTCTGGCGCACTACACCAACCCAAGTAACACGCTTACATAAATAAGAGGCATGATAGATGTTCAAGAGATCATCTAACGATAGTCATATTTCAGAAGACCCTTGATGTCAAAAGGATATCTAAATGTCCATCTCATTAATGTGTTTTTAATAATTTTTTTAGATGTAAAATAGAGGTTATTTAATAGACGGAATCTAAAATTGAACCAAATATTTACGTGTACTAAACGTTCATTAATTAGTATTATATATGTCTAATATACGTTTTTTTAATGTTCTAATTTATGTCATGAGAAAACAAATTCCAAATGTTTTCTGTAGATGTCTAATGAACGTAATATCCTCACTATCTTTTATATGTTTTCACTAGACCTCAAATTGATAAATCTTTATTACATATTTTTTTATGTTCATAAAATACTTTCCTTTGGAAATCACTAAGTGTTTCAATTTTTCTGTTTCCAGAAGAATAAAGTTGATATACATGTAAGAACTAAAATTTTTATGACTGTCATCTTAGTTACATTCATTAATTTCAAAATAAATTCAAAATCCAATGAAATTTCTTATTTGTCATGTCATCTTACTAGACTTTTTCAGAAGAAGAGGAATAATTGATGAAGATCTACTAGTATCTGTTTGGTAAGGATATTAAAAAAAAAGTAGTTAAATTAGTAATTTATTACCAAAATTTTTTCATTTTTTTGTCTTCGAGTATTGATATCTTTGGTTGGCCAGCCTCAGCCAATCTTGAACGGCCTTGATTATTGTCACCTCTGTGACATTTTCCTCAGTGAACTGAAGAAATATGGCATCTGAAAAAGGAAATATATACATATTGTATTTATATATACACATTGATAGTATATCGTTTGAAATAAAGCATTTTCTGGAAAGCCTAGTATTAATGACCAATGTTTCATAGAAGAAGAAATATTTGTTTGGCGTATTATTAAACACTCAATATTGTGGTCGAATTCATTTTGATTTTACAACAGATACCTACAACAAGGATTTCAATTTCTTTTTCTTATTAACTGTAAAAATTTGAAATTCTATTTTTTCTGTATAATATCATCATCTGGTCAAATGTAAATTCTGAATATAATGCTTGAATCATGGGAAGTCAAGACACATTTGAAATCATAAAAGGAAATAACATTTGTCAACTTTCAAACAAATGAAACTCACCTTTCAAAGCCAGAAAGCATTGTTTGTCTCTGAATGCATTTTTCTCATTATGCCCAGCCCAGTTGAATTTTCTTGCCAATTTATTGGTTAACATGAACTTCAACATATTGTTCGTTGCTGTCTTTACTGACAATCCTCCAATAGGATTAACCGGGTTTTCTGAAATAAATATTACATATTATTATAACAGCCAACGGTAAGAGGATGTAATTTAGCCAATTGCCACATAATAGTACATAGTTGGAAATTTGTTCAGCTAATTTTTTTTATTCTTACCAAATAGTTGAAACAGGTTTCATCTTGTTCCAATTAATGGTCGAAGTCTTTCATTTGTTTAACTTTCTTGAAAGGCAAAGTTGGGAAGTTAGCAGGCTTCACCGGAATAGAACTTTCATTCTGGTTCAAAGCTCTCAACACCTGTTGCACCCTCAAGGTGTTCTGTTGAACTACCTCAAAAATCGTCTCCAGCTTGCACATCATCTTTTCTTCAAACGCTCTCATTCTTGGATCGTTTGAAATGGTGGAAGATGTGGAGGGAGTACTCCATCCAGAATGAATTTCATCATTCATGGGACCAACAGGTTCATCCGCAACAGGTTCATAACTTTCATATTCGTTCGCAATTTTTTTGGGATGAAGAAAACATTCAGCATTTTCGCTACTTGAACTGTTTTCAATCACTTTGTCTAATTTATTCTTTGCAGTGTTGAGATCGTCTGAAAAAAATATTTGAATTAAATGTGCTGTAAAGTGAATTCTTCTATATCCTATCAAAATTGCCAAGGAGAATTTAAGATATGTTAAAAGTTTATCAGTACAAATTAAATGAAATCAAGCTATACAACTGAAGTGTTATTAATACTCATTAGAAAATAATATTCAGAGCACTCATTTCTGATCAATGATAATCTATACATATATCTTACCTTCTTGGAAAAGAATTTTTTTTATTTTATATTTCGGCCAACTTGGATTAGGTGTTGCGGGATTTTCAAGGAGGTTTTCATACATCTGCTTTGTACTTCTTTTAGGCCAATAACAATAGCCTTCAATAGTCCGAATAGAAGGAACGATTGCACATTCCTTCGTTCCATCAAACTTAATAGCGGTATACATTCTATGAATGCAAATTATTTTTATTATTTCACTTAAATGTTTAATGTATGCAAAATAGGAAAGACCGCATAACCCTCCTTATATTTATGTGCAATGCATTCACAAATGATTGAATTTAATGAAAAATTAACAGATTCGCTAATACTACTTTTCACGTAATAAATGAAAAGCTTTGAGGATTCAATAGGATAATTGTACAAATCTGTCGAAAATCTGAATGTTGACCCCGTAAAGAAATAGCTTCCGTTCATATAATAGAGAGATTTAATGAAATAAATTTTGAAAGAAGTGCTGGTATTACAATTTCTCGATTCTATGAGTCGATTGTGAAGTTGTTCTAATGGACGGTTTTTACCTCTGACAAACTTTTTTAGTTTACCCAATTCATTTTCAAATTCAAAGCAACTAAAACTTTCTAGGCTCCCAAATTTTAAAACGTCATCACATGTATGGATCAATGAATGAACGTTGTAAACAACAAAATATTTGTCATAATTAACAGGGCTATCTTTAATAAAATTCCTTATAGCTTCTTCAGCTACACGGAAATATCGATCTATGAATAACTTACAGGAAAATATACAAATAGCAACGTGTAAGTTTAAAAAATGTTTCAAACGGTCACAATTTAGGTGATTTTTAAGAAGGAACGGCGAGCAGTATAATAAAAATGTTCTATATTCAACGCTTTCCAGCGTTTGATATCTGACATAAGACCCAACTTCCGCCCAAAGTCATCAGGAAACTTCAAAATTCTAATTTTGTGATCCAAAAGATTGATATTCATGATTTTGAATTTCTTTTTGCCCTCCACCCAGTAGTTTTGAATCAATCGTTTTGTCACTCCTAAGTAGATCAAATGCATGGGGTCCAATACAAACTGGCTCACTAGACCAATATTAAGAGATAATAATGGGGAAACCCCTTTTCTGTGGTTATTCTCATCACTAATTTCCAAAAGAAAATCGGAGTCAATTCTTTTCCTGGCAATTTCATGCACGGAATAGAAATGTCGTTTATTATCATATTGTGACCGTTGAAAACACATCTTTCACAACCGCTTTTACTTGTATGTCCCTTAATTTGCTTCAAGAATGACCGTGCAGGAGCATCATACGAAAAGAAAGATAATTTGATAGTAATTTTTTCACCTCTAAGCGTTAATCCGTTAAACAAAAGGGTTTTCATTTCATCAACGAAGAACTTCAAGTAAGTTTTTATCGGAGAAGGTTTTCCTCTACCACAAAAAACAGCAATAATGAAGGGTTTCTGATTTTTGAAATTTTCGATTTTTCCTAAAATCGGCCAAAATTCCTTATAGCTATTTTTGTATGGAGAAAAACCATCTACATTGAAATGGAGAGTGATACCAAAGAGTAGATACAAGAGACTTCACTCCCCCTATTTATGAATGAAATCGCGAACATCGTTTCTTTGACCTTGAAAGTCATTTGTGAATGACGAGGTCTAATCGAGGGGTGCCAATAACAGCCCAGTATTTTCACTGGTCCAATCAGATTCGAGCTGTCCGAGAAGAACGAAATTGACGGAACAATTAGGTTATGTTATGTCAACAAATATTTTATATTTTCAATATCGAAACATCTTTCAGGTATCTCTTTTGCTGGTAAAAAACAACAGAATTTATGTCCAGTACACTGACTGATATTATTCCAGTGAAAATAGATATAGAGGAAGCAATTTCATGAATACAAAACTTCTAAAATCCTATCAAAAAAGGGCTTCCTGTTCATATTGAAAGGTATATTGCATGAGCATAATCTTCTGCAGTTATGTTCAACTAAGGTTACAGGTTTTTCAATCTAAAAACTGATTTCATGATCACACTTGATGAGGTGAAGATGTCAAGATGTTTTAAATTTGTATTTTAGGTACATGTATATCGTGTAACTTACACATGAAGTTAACAAATGGAAAATATATATGATTAATAAACATGTTACATTGAAGTTGTTCTTACTGCTCTTCAAGAATTTCTGAAATAAAATTCCCAGAGAACTTTCATGCCCTGGTTTGGGGGTGTTTTGGGGTTTGTTGACCCAGAAGAAGCCATAGTGTGAGTAGCAGTGTCAAAGCAAAAGCAACAAAGGGAATGTATACAGTTTACGATTTGGTAAATTATCTCTGTGTTGTCATTTGGTAGTGATGAATCTGTTTTTGAGTAAACGCTCTATCCTTCTTTTAGTAGGCGAGAAGATTGTGGAACTGACAACAGATTACCAAAATTTTATCCTGGTGTATGATCTTTTCACATCGATATCTTAGATGTTGAAAACCTTTGGTGTCCTTGCATTTTATTGAATATTTAGCATGTTCAGTTATATTTAAACTTCGGAAGAAGGTAAATCAATGAGGTGAAAACGGTGTTCATCAAGTGATCAATTAATTGTTGGACCATGCAATAGAAACTTCAGATTTGTAATATATATTTAGGATGATCATATTAAATTATTCATTTTACAATATATATCTGAATATCAGTATCACTTCCAATTAGTTGAAATACACATGTAGCTTGCAAGAAAGAATATCGTGAAGTCTTCTGGTTTTTACTAAGAAAACACTGACACAAGAAAGTCCAGCTGTGGTTCGAAAAACATTAGGGAAAGAGATTGATACTGTATTCCTTGTCTAGAATCCAATTTGTTGTGAGAGTTATTCACTTCAAAATTAACCATTTTTCTCATTATAAAAGACTGCCTGAAACAAATACTTTTTCAAGATTTCGTTCATACGTTTTTCACTTCATTTTTACCTCATTCAGCTCACTGTAATTTGATTGTTGTGAGAATATGTTTTAAGATCGTGCTTTGGACCTGGGCACATAATTTCTTCAAGCGGAAAGTCTTATATACATAAGAACTTGCAAAAATTCCCCATTTGGGTCACTATGGATCAGTTAAATATTAAAGCGACCAGTTTTATTTAATATTAACGCATATCATGAATATAAACGATTCCTTGCATTTGAAAACCGATTTCGACGTTTTCATTTGTTGACAATTTGAATCTCTAGAGAGGTTATTTTTCACCATCAAAGAGTACTCGCATTCATGACACTCCAAGATTTGATAGTATTATGTTGATCCTCTTTGTTGTAGTGAAATTCAAGGTCGACGAACCAATATTTCGCGCCAAGCCTAAGTGATCTCTCTTGTGTCTACTCTTTGGTGATACTATCTGTAATAGACAACTTCTGTATCTGGGTGATTAATTGAGTTTCAATACCCAAATAAAACATTGTTCCGTTATCCAATTTGATACCATCAAACGTTTTAGGGGTTTTCAAAATTGTTCGAGGATCATCTCTCAGAAACGGATACTTGGGTTTTATCAACCGGATTAGACGGGATAAACTAGTATGCGTGATATTATTATCTAGTGCCCATTTCCTCAATTCGCTTGTGAAATTTTCTTCTTCAAATTTTTTGTCTTTCATGATAATATTTGAGGAAGGAAATGACTTTCTTGATTCCGATTCAGCACTGCCAAAATTAAAATATTTGGGAGGGCTCTGTTTGGAACCGTTTTCTTCTGAAGTTTCATTACCTTGAGGTACCTCGTTTATTTTCCTATCTGAAGAGCGAGCTATTTCTTTACGTTCGTAAACTTTTTTACAATATGTGTTTGAACACTGCCCATTTTCATTTATGCTTCTAGCTGATAATGCTTCATTTACTGAACCAAGTTCTTCGCAAATAGTATCACAGGCTGATAAACCTTAAAAAAAAAGAAAAAAAAGTGAAGTTCAGAATTTGATACCAAAATTGAACAAATGGTAATTATACATAAATTTATTTTAAATTAAGTACCTTTACCTATTAACTGTTATCAATTCAAAAATTCAAAACTACTATAATAATAATATACAATAGATCATGTGATATAGAAATATTTACCAAGATTTTTCTAGGTACACGGTACACTAGATGCAATTTAGGTAATGGTGGACGTTGTCGATTAACACGAAATATTATTCACTTTTCGATATTCAATAATGAATTTTTAGTAAAAGAATAATAGGTAAATCTAAGAATTAGAAGCAGTCAAGCCCCTATTTGAATATAGTTATTTATGGAATTGAAGTAGAACTTCGGTATGCATATTCAACATGTCTTAAGAGAGGAACTAACCATTTATTACAAGGTCAATAGTTGTATGGGGAGAAAATACAATTTGTTCAAACTATAGTAGATATAATGTTTGTTTGGATTTATTTCGGGTTCACCAAGTTCCTTTTTGTTGGTTCGAATAAAACAAGAATTGTTTCTCTGTAAATCAATTTATTATTTTTTACAAAAATACAATTGAATGCAAGAATATTGATCTTACCTGTAAATCAAAGAAACAACATTCAATGTTATTATTCACAATGATTGCAATGTTCTCAGTTGGTCTTACATACAATTAATGGAATCAAGAATGAATTATGTCGACTTTGTCGATTTGTACATTCATACAGTCATTGAACTGATTGACCTAATTCATCGCGCAAAGCCATTGAACTTGAACAGGAGATATACAGGTAGGTATTTCTTACATCCCCCCCCTTCGGAAAAAAATTTTTCCCCAAAAATTTTGATGTGAAATCACAATACATTACCTACAAAGTTATATAAAATATAACATTATACATTATACACTATACATTATATACATAATATTACACTTCGGTTTCCATCTCTGATATATTAGGAGATGGAGTTAATTTTGAAATATGGAATAAATTTGATTCTAACTTTTTGTGGCCTATGTCTACTTCGTACATTGAGTTTGATATCTTTTTTAAAATCTTGTACGGTCCGATTCTAATCATGTCCAATTTTTTTCTATTCATTCGGTTACCATTTTCAACGTATACCAAATCTCCTACTTTGAAGTCATATCCTTTTCTATTTTTGTCATATAATCTCTTATTGTATTCATGATATTTTATACTGTTTTCAAGTGCAGTCTTTCTATCGTTTTCCAGTTGATTATAATTTTTATCCTTTTTCAGTTCATTTGGTAATACTGAAGTATCTTCACCATTCAACAAATATTTCGGACTAAATTTTGTTACTGTGTGCTCGGTCTCATTGTATTGATTTATACAATTATGTGCTATGGTTGTCCATCCATACTTATTTTTTTCTTCATTGATCGCGCATCTTATCTTATTTACCAAAGTTTGGTTCAGTCTTTCATTCAAACCATTCGAAAATGGTGCATTAACTCCTGTAAAAACCATTGTGACCCTTCTTTTTTCCAAGAAATTTTTGAAATCTTTTGAATTTATCCCTGGATATTGGTCTGTTAGAAGTATTTGAATATCGTGATCTTTTAGTACATTATCTGTCAATTTAATGAAATCATTTGCATTTTGTGTTTTTGATGTTAGTATGTAAGCATATCTAGTGAAGTGATCAACTAGGAGATGTAAATATTTTTTTTGTGGATCTTGAGCCACCGAATCCACCTATTGTGTCTATGGAGACTATTTCAAAAGGTTTTCTTGCGGGACCCAGATGTGACATTAAACCAATTTTGTCTTGCCTTCTTGATTTATTTTGTATACATACTTCACAACATCTACAGGTTTTCTTTATATTTTCTGATATGTTTTCTGCTGTATAATACGGCAGTATTTTATTTTTCATTTGGTTTATTCCAATATGACAAAACTTCTTATGTGTGTCTTCTATCAATTTTTTACTAAATTCTTCTGATAAGAAAATTTTATCTTTATTTCTTGCTTTTTTATAACACAAATTATTCTTATATAAAGGAAAATTTGTTGTGGGAATAGGACAGACTGTCCTATTCCCACAACAAATTTTCCTTTATTTGATCTTGGAGGACGCTAAGAAATATTTTAATTATTCTTATAATTTAGACTGTTTTTGTTTGGTTCTATTTCTTTATTTTTCCTTTGATCCTCTAAAATATCTTCTACACTAATTAAGTTTACAATCCTTAGTTCATTATCTTCATCTTCTTTAGGCTCTAATACAGGATTTCTGCTTAAGCAGTCTGCCTTCAAATTATCTTTACCTGGACGGTATATTATTTCAAAATCAAACTGTGATAAATAGTAGGTGAGATCACCTAATTCTTCATCCGTTCTTGCTTTTACATTCATTTTTTCGAGCGGTTTGTGATCTGAAAATACTTTAAAATGTTTGCCTATAAGCCAGTGTTGCCAATACTTTACAGATTCCTTTATTGCTATACATTCTAAGTAAATTGCTTTTTTTCTTTTTTGTGATTCATTTAACTTCCTTGAAAAATATGCCACTGGTTTTTCAATTTTCGGATTTTCGTTTAGTTGTGGCTGTTTTAATACTGCACCTATGCCTTTTAAACTTGCGTCTGTGTATATGTGTATTGGTAAGTCTGGATCAAAGATAGCTAAAACTGGTTGAGTGCAGAGGAAATTTTTCATATATTCAAAGGCTTTTTGACAGTATTCCGACCAAACAAATTCTTGTCCTTTCCTCAATAAGTTATGCAGTGGGTCCAGAATTAGTGAAATCTTCGGTACATATTCATTATAAAAATTGATTTTTCCTAAAAATTGTCGAACATTTTTCTTATTCTCGGGCACAGGAAAATTTCTTATGGAGATTAAATTATCTTTTATCGGAGAAATTGAGTTGTGTTTAATTATATGGCCTAAATATTGAACAGAGTCCAGTGCAAAAGTACACTTAGACAGCTTCAATCTGAACCCTTCCCTCATAATTGCATCTAATAGTTTTGAAAGATGGTCTATATGTTCTTCGAAAGATTTTGAAAATATTAATATGTCATCTATGTAATTGACTGTAAAGTTTGATAAATCATTTTTCCCTATTATATTGCTTAAAATTCTTTGGAAGATAGCCGGTGATGTTTTCAATCCAAATGGTAGGCAAGTCCATTGAAAATGGCCTTCTTGGGTCACAAAGCCTGTTTTTCTTCGATCTTCAATTCGAAGAGGAATGGACCAAAATGCGGAATTTATATCAAGTTTTGAAAAATATCTGCAATTTCTTGTTTTTATCACTAGATCTTCAATAAGTGGAAAAGGTTGCGATTGAGGGACAATTATCTTATTTAAGTCTCTGAAATCTACGCACAATCTCGATTTCTTGTTTTCATCTCTTTTATAAGCCAACGTTACTGGAGCAGCAAATGGGCTGTATGATTCCTCTATCAGGTTTCTTTTAAGTAATTCTGAAATCTGTTCTTCTATTTCTTTTTTATCTTCGATTGTACATCTATATGGTCTTTTACTGCAATGCTTATTTATTATAAGATCTATTCTGGCTTCGTAATCTTTTACAGTGCCTATATCATATTTATCTTTCGCAAATATATTTTTGTATCGGTCTATTAGATTCATAATTATTTTTTCTTCATGACGATTCAAGTGATTTGTTGAGACATTGAAGGTATTTACTTCGATATGTTCATTAAAATTTATTTCATACTCATTTATTATTTTATTAGATTCGGAAACTTTTTGTTCTATCTCTAATTTTTCATTTTGTATCAATTTGAATTTCTTTATACAATCTAATCCTACAAGAAAGTCATGTTTGAAATTCTCGTTATTAATTATGAACACATTCATGTAATCTTCTGTATTTAAAATCTGGATTTTTATTTTAATTAACCCATCTGTTTCATAAACACCATTAATTGTTCTTAAGTTTGTTTTCCTTATTTCATTACCTTTAGATTTTAAGTTTATCAATTTCGAATTTATTAATGTAACATTTGAACCTGGGTCATAAATAGCAGGTATTTCTAACGTATCATTCAATTTAATTTGGAGTTCAATTAATGGTGGCACAATTAGTTTTTTGGATCCTCATCACTAAGTTCTACATCTAAAGATAAATTGTTCACTTGCCTAACCCTATTACTTTTATCTTCCTGATTTTTGAACCAGCATGCATCCTCAGAATGAAAACGTGTCCCTTTTCCTTTTTCTTTACATATTTTACAAGGTATTTTATTCTCACTTTTCTCTTTTGTGTTTAGTCTACTCTTTTGCATTTCTGAATTCTTCTTATAAACTAAATGTTGTAATTTACTTATTTCATTATGTAGGTCTTCAGTCTTTCTTAATTTTTCCCTATCAATTCTATCAATGATGTAATTTGGCAAGCCCATAGCAATTAAATCTATTAATGTTTCATTATCAATAGTTTTTCTCACTTGTAATAAAAGTTTTTCTTTTTTTATAGAATATTCTACTAAGGAACCCATTTGATATCTAAAAGCTAACGCATATCTTATTGGAGACCAACCTTTACTAGCAAATGTGTTGCAAAAACTGTCTTTCCACGTTTCCCATTTTGCTTCAATTGTAAGCTTGAGGAGTGTACAACTATACCAATCTGCCGCCCCCTTCGCCATAAAAGATTTTAAAATTTCAATTTTTTTATTATCGCTTGTTAACTCGAATCGTTCACATTCTTTTTCAAAATCAGTTATCCATTGATTCGCGTTAGAATTTTTACCATCAAAATTTTCAATTGTGAATTCTTTAGCCAATTTTCCAATATTTTTTTCTTCTGATTTCACTTGTTTTTTTTCGAGTAGTTCTTCTAAAAGTTTGACTAATGGTTGTTCTGCTGCATTGGTAGCCACTTCACTAGTAGTATTTTGTTCCCCAATTACTTCTTCTAAATATTCTTCATTAAATTGCACATTACCTTCTTTATCAAAATAAACGTCCTTTAATTCTTCAGTTAAACTAACCCACACTTATCTCATTTGATTCCTTTGTTTTAGCGCTTTCTTCACCTTATTGAACATAGGCGTCTTAATCAGCTCCTCGTGATATGCTGCCCTCATATATTCCTGTGGAATTCTGTATGCATGTCCATCCTGTGTGATGACTCTGGTTAAACATAATACGTTGGATTTTCCATCCGAGGCTTCTAGCACTTTGAATCGAAACTATAGTTTGTCCATTGTGGTTCACAACGGGAATGTTGTTTCATAATGTTTGTTTGGATTTATTTCGGGTTCACCAAGTTCCTTTTTGTTGGTTCGAATAAAACAAGAATTGTTTCTCTGTAAATCAAAGAATTTATTATTTTATACAAAAATACAATTGAATGCAAGAATATTGATCTTACCTGTAAATCAAAGAAACAACATTCAATGTTATTATTCACAATGATAAAATTTGGATTACAATGTTCTCAGTAGGTCTTACATACAATTAATGGAATCAAGAATGAATTATGTCGACTTTGTCGATTTGCACATTCATACAGTCATTGAACTGATTGACCTAATTCATCGCGCAAAGCCATTGAACTTGAACAGGAGATATACAGGTAGGTATTTCTTACAACGAGAAAATTTGTAACTTACCGTTATTTTATAAGATTGCACTTTCAACTCAATAAAATTATTTTCAACGAGATTCAAGAAACAAGATCTCCAGTTAGATCGCTTGTCGCTTCAAGTCAAGCTTCGGTAATCCAGTTGTTTATACAAGTGACCTTGACGAAGTGGTGGCCGTTCCTTCAAATTCGCCGCAACGTTGCCAGATCGGGCGATTATTCCGGTATTTGAAGAATAGGTCATAAATGTAGACATTTTTAACACAAATTTGAATGAATTGAAAGCCCTGATGTTATAGACTAAGTTGATATGCTGTGTATATTTAGTTTTAAAAATTCAAATTTAATTTTTTCTTCTTCGGCATTTGTAATTACCAGAAATGGTGTGTATGTAGAATTAAAAAATAAATAAATAAAAGCGCTTAACGAAGATGGCACGTCGAAAATCGTTGAGATCGACGAATCATGTAGATGGCTACTCCGAACTAAGCAACTCTGAATAAATCATTAGAAATCATAAAATTTCATTCAACATAGTGTTCAATCCAAAAACTCTCCCAAAACAATTCTAATTGATTAAATTAGAATTTCTTAATATCTTCATCACGTGACAAAAGATAAGATAAAAAACAATAGGGTGCATTTGAATTTAATATATTTCTCCTTCGCATTTCAATTCACGCCAATGAGGTAAAAAACAAATGGCTAAAAATTAGATTGTCTAAGAATTGATAAAAATTTCAAAATTCAGACTTAAATAGATATAATGGACCCCGCACTTTTAGTAGGTAAAGTGGCGACCGGTCAAATTTTCTGAAAATTTAGTATGTTGTTGTAACCGACTCATTGACCAAAAGTGTCAATGGGCCCAACCCAATCCTATGGCTAGTTTTCTAAATACGGGGTGTTAAAGTTGAAAATTGCCCAGATTTTCGGATTTATTTGCTAATTATTAAGAGTTACATTGGATTTCTGTTGCATACACACGTTTACTACATGTTCTAGTAATGAAATTAGTGGATACGTATGATTAAAAATATTTATATTTACCTGGTGATTCACGAATATATGAGGGTAGTTTTTTCCCAAAATTCACTTTTTCTACTGTGACGTCAGGAGGGCATATTTTTGAAATGATCTTTCCGATTTAGTATTATGACGAGAAAATATTGCACAGTGCATATTTTTTATACAGGGTGTTTCACAGAGAGAACCACTAGACATAATCATATTTTTTTAGGATTAATTCGAAATCCTGTATTTTTGAATTGATTTTTGGGAAAAGTGATACCACAAACATATGTGTTTCTCTAATCTCCAAAATATTCAGGGTGGTTTATTCATAGGAAGGTATTCAATTTTGGGAAAAGTACAAAAAACATGAACACCCTGTATTCGAAAATTTCCTCGGTCAAATGCAACTATTTTATCACTTTATATTGATTCCCACAACATCTCCCAAGGTATGAATTTTAAATCCGATACTATGACCAGTTTTCGAGATACAGGGCGTAAAAGCGGAGAATAACTTATTTCATAATTTTTTTTTAATTGAAAAGCCGAATTTATTTTATGTTGCGCCCATGAGTTCAGTATGAGAGCAGATCAGATGCACATGGGAAGATTTAGCTAAAATATTTACTGTTACAGGGTGATTCATGAATAAATCACAATAGCTTTTGCAAACACTCGATAGTTCTAAAGTCTTGTCACAGCGAAATTATTCCATGAAGTTAATACCTATAGTCGTTCACAATTTTCAGTCTGAAATACTTCACTTGATGTAATGTTAGACAGTTATTCAAAATTCACCAGAAAAGTTCTCCTTTCAATTATTTCAAAGCATATTATTTATGACTCACCTTGTATGAAAAGAACCTAATTATTATGAAGTATTTCAGACTGAAAATTGTGAACGGGGAGGTATTAACTTCATGAAATAATTTCTCTGTGATGAAACTGTAGAATTATCAAGTGTTTGCAAAAGCTATTGTGATTTATTCGTGGATCACCCTGTAACAGTAAATATTTTAGCTGAACCTTTCCTTGTGCATCTGATCTGTACTCATAATGAACTCATGGGCGCAACATAAAATCAATCCGGCTTTTCAATTTGAAAAAAAAAATGATGAAATAAGTTATTCTCCGCTTTTACGCCCTGTATCTCGAAAACTGGTCATAGTATCGGATTTAAAATTCATACCTCGGGAGATGTTGTGGGAATCAATATATAGTGATAAAATAGTTGCATTTGACCGAGGAAATTTTCGAATACAGGGTGTTAATGTTTTTTGTACTTTTCCCAAAATTGAATACCTTCCTATGAATAAACCACCCTGAATATTTTGGAGATTAGAGACACACATATGTTTGTGGTATCACTTTTCCCAAAAATCAATTCAAAAATACAGGATTTTGAATTAATCCTAAAAAAATATGATTATGTCTAGTGGTTCTCTCTGTGAAACACCCTATATAAAAAATATGCACTGTGCAATATTTTGTCGTCATAATACTAAATCGGAAAGAACATTTCAAAAATATGCCCTCCTGACGTCACAGTAGAAAAAGTGAATTTTGGGAAAAAACTACCGTCATATATTCGTGAATCACTCGGTAAATATAAATATTTTTAATCATACGTATCCTTTAAATTCATACCTAGAACATGTAGTAAACGTGTGTATGCAACAGAAATCCAATGTAACTCTTAATAATTAGCAAATAAATCCGAAAATCTGGGCAATTTTCAACTTTAACACCCAGTATTTAGAAAACTAGCCATAGGATTGGGTTGGGCCCATTGACACTTTTGGTCAATGAGTCGGGTACAACAACATACTATATTTTCAGAAAATTTGACCGGTCGCCACTTTACCTACTAAAAGTACGGGGTCCTTTATATAAAAGAAAAGTCGACATTCCTCCCATCAGACTGAGTCAATATTTATTAACACTCATTATTTATTTTCAATTGGAGCTCGTCAATTATGACAAATTACTCTTACAATATTCCTGAATGCAGTATAAGTTGATAATTCTTATTCCTTTTCTACGACATTATAAATCTAAAGAAACGTATTTGCACAATCTGGCAACAAAATTAGGTTTTGACACTGCTCGCGCATGCGCAATTCGGCCTCCAAATCTCACTTGATTACCCCAACGCTGACCTTCAGTCTGACTAATAAGCATGCGAGCTTCGAACAAGCAGAGCGGAAAGGGTGAAGGACAAGCGCATTAACCGCATCGTAACCGAGCTATCAGAATTATTTGATTCTTTCAAATTTGACCGTTAGGTGCTCAGATTACAGAAACAACTTTGTTTCTGTAATCTGTGGTATATATAATGTAATATATAATGTAATAATTACTATTTACTCCATGAATATTCATGAAAACGTTTGATCTCAGTTCATTGCTTTACCTAAACCATTTATTTCCTCAAATGAATTAATCTAACTTATTCAATCTTTACGTTTAATTTTCCGAGTTCAATCACACTTAATAATTAAGATTTATTTTTAACTTTGTGAAAAAAATAAAAAATATTTTCAAGTTATAAAGATTATTCCCAAGTAACACCTACTTGTCTAAAACACATATTTTAGATGTCTAGAGAGATCTAAAAACATCTAAATCGAATAAAAAGCATACAAAATATGTCATTCATTAGACTTGATTTAGATTGATGTCTTTTCTATGATTTAATAGTGTTTTGTAACACGTAAATTATAAGTTCATATTTTTATGAACATTTAACGTTAAAATGGAAACAGCTTTTCAATGTGGAGAAATGAACGTAAAATCAACAACTTGCTAGGAACAATAATTTTGAATGAGTTTTCCTCAAAACAAATTCAAAAATGAAAAGAATATGTATTACTTTTTCGAAATGCGACTCTGTTATCGTAGTCAGATTTCTGACTACGATAACATAGTCGCATTTCGAAAATAAATATTTTCAATTCATTCAGTCTAATATTAGACTGAATGAATTGAAAATATTTATTTTCGAAATGCGACTATGTTATCGTAGTCAGAAATCTGACTACGATAACAGAGTCGCATTTCGAAAAAGTAATACATATTCTTTTCATTTTTGAATTTGTTTTGAGGAAAACTCATTCAAAATTATTGTTCCTAGCAAGTTGTTGATTTTACGTTCATTTCTCCACATTGAAAAGCTGTTTCCATTTTAACGTTAAATGTTCATAAAAATATGAACTTATAATTTACGTGTTACAAAACACTATTAAATCATAGAAAAGACATCAATCTAAATCAAGTCTAATGAATGACATATTTTGTATGCTTTTTATTCGATTTAGATGTTTTTAGATCTCTCTAGACATCTAAAATATGTGTTTTAGACAAGTAGGTGTTACTTGGGAATAATCTTTATAACTTGGCAAACGTTTGATGCCCATAAGCAGATTGATTCCTAGGAACACATTGATTTCGTCCCGTGTTGTTCTTGTGTACTTTTTTCCAGTGCGCATTTGTATCTGCTCCGCATACAAATTTGTTTGAAAAACTAGATGATTCACAAAGTCATCATCAAAAAATAAACGAAAGAGAGAGATAGGCCCCTGATATAAATTTCTGACTAATTCTGGACCTCCGCTTACTTCAGTGAAAGGTGGGGGTGAGCCAAGTTTTTCAGACTTACCCCAAACAGGTGGCTGCTGGGGCTGAGGGTCATTTCTCAATATTGCAGCGCGTATGTCAGCTAAAGTTTCCAGATCTGATTCGCTGTCATCATTCACGTCCATCATTATCTCATGTCCTCTCGAAACTTCAAATGAGTTTTCTGATTCAACTCCGGATGGCAAAGATTCGGAGTCTACGTCATGGTCATCTAAAGATTCGATGGCGTCCAATAAGTCTCTACGTGACATTATTGTTAGGAGTCGATTATTGCCGAGTGCCGAATGAAAGAAAAATCAAAAATGGAACTGTCAGTATAGAACAGCCGTGTGTCATGTCATGTCGTCGTCATGGTTTCGAGTTTAGAATTGTTTTCGTTATTCGTAAGCACTCATTATCCAGTTGTTTTAGAAATGAAAAGCCCCAACTTTCTCAACTAGGTGTATCATAATTTGGACTCCCTACTCAAAAAAAACAACATTCCCACTAACCGAAAGGGTAGATCTTCATTATCGCACATTTCCTGTAGGAAAATAAAAATATCTATATTTGACACCGAGTTATGAATTTTGTCTCTACTGGAACGGTGGTCCAAAAACTGGATACCAACATCAAACCTTTATTCCTATTGTAGCGGACGAAGTCCGCCTGAATACGTCTCTGGACTCTCTGATTCAGCGTACCGATTCTAGAAGCCTCCGGAAACTATCTGAACTATTCTAGAAACAGAGACGTATTGGGTATATAAAGACGCGGACGATGGGGACAGTGAGTTACTTCCTGAATAGAGCCGAATGGAATTGTGAATAGCGAATTCCAAGTAGTGAAGTAGTGAATATAAATTAGTAACTGTGTAAATAAATCAGTATTAGTTATTGTACATAAATTAGTGTGATCAGTTAGTGGTATTGGAAATAAATTAGACATTCAATTCAGCAGACAATTTGTTTGAACCCCGAGAACGTTACATTGGTGTCAGGTGTGGGGTCAATTGAACTGCTGTGCTAATTGAATTGTGGACTTCATTGTGGAACTTTTGAATGCCGATAACGAGATCACAAACAGAGAAAATGGACCAGGCGAGTATGGAATTCTTCAAGCAAGCCTTTGAAAAAGTGAGCTTGAAAATGGGAGAGAATTCTCGAGAAATGAACTCGATGGGTTCAAAAATGGAAGAAAAAATGGATAAAATGGAAAATGAGGTGATGAGTCAAATTGCAACTACGTTGAATGAGAGAATGGAGGCTGTCAAGGAAGTAATAATTGAGGAAGTGAATGAAAAATTTGAAGAGGTTAACAAAAAAATTGAAGGAGTAGTGGATGAGTTTCACGGAAAGTTTGAAGAAATATCACGAATAATTGAACAACATGCCAAGTTGATAGAGTCCCTGAGAAAATTGGCAACTAGAAACGAAACCCTAGCTTTACCATCCTTCGTGAAAGTGGAGAACACAGAAAGTGGTAAAATGAAGATAAAACCTCCAACTTTTGACGGCAAAACACCTTGGTGCACGTACCAGATGCAATTTGAAGCAGCAGCGAATGCCAATGGATGGGGAGCGGAAGAGAAAGTGGCAGCCTTGATTGTTGCACTAAGGGGAGATGCATTGAATATACTTCAGACTGTTCCTGCGAGTCATCAATGTAATTACGAGGCTTTAACAACTAAACTCCAAATGAGATATGGTGATGCACACCTCCAACAAGTGTATCACGCACAGATCAAGAGTCGCCAGCAGAGTAGTGCAGAAACGTTGCAGGAATTTGAAGCAGATATAGCAAGGTTGGTAAGACTGGCATATCCTACAGCACCGGAGAGTTTCCTGGAACTGCTCGCTATCCAGACCTTTGTCGATGGTTTGAGAGATTTGGAAACCCAGCAGACACTACGATTGGCCCGACCCAAGACTCTGGAATACGCCCTGGCCGTTGCATTAGAGTTTGAAGCTACCAAACAAGCTTCGCACATGATACACAGAAAGATGAGCCGCACTGTGTATGATTCCTCGGTCAGCGATGAAATTATAGAAGAGGTTCTATGCCGAGTTCGTCAAGAGCGACGGAATAGAGGACTTAGATGCTGGAATTGTGGCGGAGAAGGACATATTCGGCGCTACTGCAAAGAGCCAGCTAAATGTCAGAAACGGGAATATAATTCTACTGTCAAACATCGTGCAGGAAAGATTCATGGCAACGCTAACGCATTATCTAGGAGACCATGTCCGTCAGATTGCAAGCACTGTAATAAGGTAGAAGAGAAAGAATTCTGCTTGAGAACGACCATCGTGGATACGGACTGGATGCCAGAATCCCTGAAGCAAGATCTAGAGAGTGACCCAGAATTGAAGATGCTGTTGTATTGGAAGATAAGCGGACAGAGACCAAGATGGGAGGAGGTGAGTCATCTGAATCCTAGGGTCAAGTCCTACTGGGCACAGTGGGATTCTATCATTTTGGAGGACGGACTGCTGAAGAGGTCCATCGAAAATGACGAAGGTACCGCAGCAAAGAATCAGCTGATAATTCCCAGGAGTCGAGTGAGAGAGGTTTTAGAGAAGTTACATGACGGAACTTCCGGTGGCCATTTCGGTATCAAAAAAACGCTAGAAAAGGTCAGAGAGCGTTTTTACTGGGTCAACTGCAAAGAAGATGTTAAAGACTGGTGCCGGAAATGCAGATTATGTGCCTCATCGAATGGCCCGAGGGGAAGTCGTAGAGCTCCAATGAAGCAGTATAACGTCGGGAATCCTCTGGAACGAGTTGCCATCGATATTGCAGGTCCATTCCCCGAAACCGATGAGGCAGACTACGAAGAACATGACGAAACCCATCTGAGAAGAATGACTTTTCAGAAAGCGAAGCATGAGGAGATGAGTTTCGACCTATTCATGGCAAACTACGGTGGAACCGGAAAAGCAAGATTTGGAGTTACCATCGAGCAACGAAAAGATCTCTTCTCCGTATCTGAAGATTATTCACTAGCCCATTGTGTCTCGGAAGACCTGCGTATGTCGAGAGGAATAGCATTCGTCTTCCGGAAGAAATTTGGCCGTGTACCAGAACTCCTGAAACAACATCCTCGTACTGGGAAAACGCTGAGGTTTGCTGATGGCCAGCGTTACCTCTTCTACCTGGTAACCAAGAGATTCTCCGACAACAAACCCAGCTACAAAAGTATGTGGGACACCCTGTTGCAGCTGAGAGACGAGCTCACCAAGTTGAAGGTGAAAAAGCTAGCTGTGCCAAAGTTGGGTTGTGGTCTAGATCAGCTCAACTGGAGAATCGTTCGAAGTATGCTTGAGGTCATTTTCCATAGGACGGGAATGAAGATACTGGTCTGTAGTTTCAACCCGAGCGGATATACGCCGAAGAAGAAGACAGTGGAGTGCTATTTCGGACGACAGGGGTGCTGCAGAAAAGTAGACGCCTGTAGATTCAGCCACACCATCCAGGGTGTTCGGGGACCGAATGTCTTAAGGAGGGGGCAGTGTAGCGGACGAAGTCCGCCTGAATACGTCTCTGGACTCTCTGATTCAGCGTACCGATTCTAGAAGCCTCCGGAAACTATCTGAACTATTCTAGAAACAGAGACGTATTGGGTATATAAAGACGCGGACGATGGGGACAGTGAGTTACTTCCTGAATAGAGCCGAATGGAATTGTGAATAGCGAATTCCAAGTAGTGAAGTAGTGAATATAAATTAGTAACTGTGTAAATAAATCAGTATTAGTTATTGTACATAAATTAGTGTGATCAGTTAGTGGTATTGGAAATAAATTAGACATTCAATTCAGCAGACAATTTGTTTGAACCCCGAGAACGTTACACTATTGATCAATGAAAGTGAATCAATATATGAGACTTATTACTTACGTAATAGGTTACGTCCAACACTGTTTCAACACAGAAATAATTAAAATATCCTGCACCTCAGAAAACAACGCGATCACCTATGACAATATTGCACTGAGAAAATAAACCGAATATTTTGAGTCGTCGTCCCATACCTGTTGCGACAAGTTTCATTGCACTGTTTTCACATCGCCAGAGGGTTTGCGAACGGTGGTACAAAATTTGAGCGGCTGCGACAGGTCGAAAATGCATTTGAAATGGTGGTTCAAATTCAGTACCACCGCCACAGTAGGGTCTAAAAATTGGTGGTTCATATTATGGACCACCGCCGCCATAAGAGTTAAACGAATGTTGAGAGAATACGAAGAACAAGTTCTCGAGTTGAAGATTACTTTGCAAATAATATTACAGTTAAACAATTTGGTATGCTTCCTTAGATTAGTCCCCCTCAATCTTTCTGGGTGGGTAGCTCCACAGAGGATAGCATGCTTTCTAATGATGTTACAGGACCTTATGAATTTCATGTTGCTGACGCCGGGCCCAGCGAAGACATATGGATTTTTATTGGAATTTTTTGCACTGTTCCTGTATTTCAGAAGTAGTTCGATACTTTTCACTTGCTTTTTGTCTAATATTACAGGAACAGTGCGGTTCAATTTCCCTCTTATTAAAAATCGCACATATCTCTCAGACGCTTCTCTATTTTCGGACAATTCTTTTCCGTCTCCATCATTGGTATCAATTCCCTCATAACTTTTGAAATCCTCTATCAGGATTCTCTCAGGTTCTCCAGGTCTCCTGCGATTGAAGACCTGGATACTCAATAATGCGTATTCTGCCAAATTTAGCCATGTTGATACGCTAAACTTATTTTTTAGGCGGCAATAAGATATCTTTAAATTTTTTCTTAGATAATTATAGAATTTCCTGATGTCATCAGTACTAGGCAAATCGACTGTTTTTCTTCTCCTCATCTGCACCTGAGATTCTGTCACAGTTCTGGTGACATTAATCTCTACTTCTTGGGAAAATAACAAAAAAAAAATGTTCAGCATTTTTCCTCTTTACATCATCGTGTTTTATGATACACTGATTGATGTGGATCTTTGTAATGTACTTCAATAAAGTGCACAATGATGAGGCCACTGTCGGATTTTTAAAATTCCCAGTTTCGGATTGTGCTCCTGCCAAAGCGTTCACAACTTTTATTGTGACATGGCAATAAGCAGGATCGAATACAGCAGATAAACTGTGTATGTTTTCATTTTTTTCCTTTAAGGCTTTCAGACACCTTCCAATCAGTCTTATACGTTGTCTTATCATCTCGAAGTAGCGTTCATTTCTGTACTTCTCACACATTTTGTTGGCATATACAATGACTAGTAGTTCATCGTATTTTATTGAACGAACGATATCGTCGTCTCTTAGAGGTGGAAAGAGTTTTTCTCTCACCATTTCATTTGCGATACTATGTATTCTCGATTCTATTTTCTTTCCACTGACCATCGCACACCGCGTTTTTGAGCTGGAAATGCCAGTACATGCACGGAAATGCACACGAAGGCTATTTTTTGAATAAAATACTTTGCATTTCATGCAGGGAACAAAATCCGTTGCTTTCCTTAGCTTAGACGAATTTGGTCTTCTTGATACTACCAAAGTACCATCACTTAAACAGCTATTGATATTATATTGGAAATTTCCTTTTTTTCTGATATCATTTCTTTTCTTTCTGCACATCCCTTTGGGATTATGGCGTATTTTTTTACAGCATCCTCATTCTTATGAACTGTTTCAAGGTGTCGTGCAAGCTTGGTCAGCTTTTTGTGGCAGAATAGACAAAAATTCTTTTTTCCACCTCCTCCACTCGTTTTTGATACAGAAACGTGGAGATTCTCTTTTTCACAAACGTCATTTGTGCTATCAATGGTATTTCTCAATATTTTTTCTGAACAGTAATTATTGAGCAGTGAATAGTTAACTCCTTCACCTTCTGAAGCACTCTGCTCTGAGTCCGAGTCTGAGTCACTTTCAGGTTCTATTTCCGGTTGGAATACAGGGTCATCTTCATCTGAATATGGATCTGTAGGAAGAAATCATGTCTTGGAAAATTGTCTATTATGAATGATTAATAATTTAAATGTGAATAATCTTTGTTTTTTCAACACAATATAATATAATACATGGTCGGCTTTTGAAAACCAAATCGACTAGATAACAGGCGGATTGAACAACTTTTGGGGTCAAATCCACATCCATATCGACTCAGCCGTTAGTGTTACCACGCAATCCCCATTCCCTAAATTTTGAATAAGAAAGATGGGGTAAGGGAAAGTAATATCTCAGTAGTAACTTTGTACTGTGAGCTCAGCATAATATTGAATTTCTTCTCATTTGATACTTTGTTTTTCGAAATATTCACATTTGAATTTTGAAAAACTCTGGTTTTTCTGTTTTTCATGTTGTGTAAATCAATCGAATTTATTATTCATTTATTATTCTATAATTTTGGTAATACTCCTGAAACTGTCATACACCCTACACCAAAATACTGTTAGTTCATCCGATCATCAATAGAGGTGAAAAGGTTTAAGAATTTTTATGTTGGAGAATTGAAAGAAAAAAAATTCAGAAGATATGTTTGAAAAACCATCTATAAAAAAAACAAGATAATAATATCACTGGTGTAATAGTAGAATATTGGGATATTGAATTGAAAATTTCAATTTTTTCTGCCAAGAAATAGAGCGTTCCCACCTTCATTGTTGATGAACGTAATAACAGTAATTATTTTGTTGTCTATAGTCCGTTCAAATATAAGAAGGGGCTTTGTAAACAAGTAAACAATATATAGACCAGGGCCGAAACCTTCAAAAATGGTAAAAAATGAAATAAAATTACAGTAGGATGATACCCATTAGAAAAGGAGGGGAATATGATCAAAATGAAAGGAAAAATAAATTACGGTCGATCCGAGTTCGGGAAGTGGGAGGGGTGAGTTTTTAAGGGTGAAAAATGGTTTTCCTTGATTTCCGGCAAAACTACAAGTCCTATGGAAAAAAGTTGAATGGTAAAGTTGTAGGTAATGAAAAAATCAACAACTTTTGTATTTGCAATTTTTTCACATAACCTCAAAATTTAGGTGAAAAATTCAAAAAACCAAGTATTTGGTTTTTTATTTATATCTTTTAAAAAAAAAATTTTCTACGAAATTTTGTGAAAACTTACCTCATTATGTCCCAAATACACTGTAATTTATTAGATTCAAAATATTCATGTTTTCGCCTTATTTTAACTTAATATCAAAAAAGCCCCCTAATTTTCAATCGAAAATTCTGACGTCAAAATATCAGCTTTTTTCAAAAAGTTTAGGGGTTTTTTCTTCATTGAAATATCTACTTTCTGATGGTGTAAAAAAAATATACATTACTATAGAAATGTTCTCAGAAAATGCAAAAAATTGAAAAAACTCAAATTCGAAATTTTTTTTTAATCATTATGTACAATTTTGAGGTATTTATTAAAATTTACTCTTTAATTACTCAAAAAACGTGAGATTTCCTGTTTCATTTATAAACGAAAAAATTGCAAATTGAAATATACTTCTATAATTAACAAAAAAATAAGTTAATAAAGTTAATATTTAATAAGACATCTACAATATTTTGAAAAAGTTGTAGAATCTTGTTTAAATAATATTTTTAGATGACTATTTATTGCTGTTTTAAGATAATTCATATACCTGAGTGACCTTTGGTTAAATTTTAACCCATTGTAAGTTATTTCATAGAGAAGTGGGGACTGAGGTGGGTTTCATAAATCGTTGATTGAGGTTTCAAAAATATCAATTGGCAAAAATTAACTCATCTTTCACTTTGGCAAACCTCCCACCCACAGAAGGAGCAGCGGAACAACATTGTTACAGAGCATATTATCAACTTCAAACTTGGTTGGGTAACGAATTGACAGTAACAGATTGGGGTTGGAAGCAACATCAGCGTGGCATTATGCCCAAATTTACAGAAAAGGATTTAATTCGGGAAGTATTGCTCAAAACTATTTGCTGCAGCTGTGAAACTGGATGTAACAGTTTAAAATGTGGCTGCCGAAAACATGGTTTAAAATGCACAAATTTATGCACTAATTGTCATGGTTCTGAAAATTGCTCCAATATAGAAGAAAAAATCTATGAGGAAGTAAATGATTCAGATGAAATTGTGGAAGGAGAACCAATGCAGACTGGAAATAACATTGGAGACGAAAATGATGGTCTTGAAGATTTCGACGATCAACTAGAGTTGGAAAGGTTTTTCGAATCTGACGATGAAGAAATGCCTTTGAAGAGACAAAAACTAATGAATAACTGATTTGAATTTCAGATGAGGTATTTATGAATAACAAGATTAACGTTTTTGAAAAAATAAATAAAATGCGTAATCAGAATTAAGTATCTAAATTCAATAGTACGATTTACCTGTATATTTATATTGTATAAGATTTTCTATGACATGAATGTAATTCGAACTAAATAAATAAACTCTTTATCCTAAAAAAAAATGCAGCAATCGCATTTTTTTGACGAAATTGTACATAGTGATTACAAAAAATTTCGAATTTGAGTTTTTTCAATTTTTTGCATTTTCTGAGAACACTTCTTATAGTAATGTAAATTTTTTTCACACCATCAGGGAGTAGATATTTCAACGAACAAAAAGCCTCCAAACTTTTTGAAAAAAGCTGATATTTTGACGTCAGAATTTTCGATTGAAAATTAGGGTGCTTTTTTGATATTAAGTTAAAATAAGACGAAAACATGAATATTTTAAATCAAATAAATTACAGTGTATTCGGGATATAATAAGGTAAGTTTTCACCAAATTTCGTAGAAAAAAAATTTTTTTTGAAAAAGATAAATAAAAAACCTAAAACTTGGTTTTTTGAAATTTTCATATGAATTTTGAGGTTATGTGAAAAAATTGCGAATACAAAAGTTGTAGATCTTTTTATTGCCTACAACTTTGCCCTTTAACTTTTTTCCATAGGTCTTGTAGTTTTGCCGAAAATCAAGGAAAACCATTTTTACCCTTAAAAACTCACCCCCTCCCACTTCCCGAACTCGGATCGACCGTAATTTATTTTTCCTTTCATTTTGATCATATTCCCCTCCTTTTTAATGGGTTTCATCCTACTGTAATTTTTTTTTGTTTCAAAAATTATCGACCCTGGTCTAATAGTAGGGGAGGCAGCGGCATTTTTCACCGGGTTATATTAGGGGGGGTTTTAAATTCAATTTTCTGGAAAATACGAGGGCATTTCGGGAAAGTCCGAACGGCACAACTCCATGCCACGAGCGTAGCCAGGATTTATAACAGGGGGGGGCAAACCATGGTCATGGTCCAAGGTCGTTCAAAATGTGAAATTTTGGGATGAAAAGAAAAGGCAAATTTAATTCATTTCTTCTTTCGGGGGGGGGGGGGGGGGGTGGCGCAGCTGCCCCCCCTGCCCCATGCTGGCTACGCCCATGCTCCATGCATATACACCACAATCTATTTCAGTTGTTTCACAACAATTTTCCGAAAAGTGCTAAGCTGGCCGGTTCTACACATTGTGTGAGATATCTTGAGAGTCGAATGGAATTAAAGAAAAATGTTGACGGCACAAAGCAGCACAAACCTAGCAAAATTGAGTACGAGAAAATTTTTCTCGAAAATCAAATCACATTGTTGCCACGCATTGCAAGTTTTCAAACAATCTACTGAATTTTCTTATTTTCTCCATTTAGGTATAGGAAAAACTGAGAGTTTTTCCTGAAAAATATGACCAGCACAAGTCAGTACAAATGCAGTACAATTAGATAAAAAAATTCGTAAAAGAAACGAAAGTGCTGGGCTAACTTTCTTTTAATTTCCTAATTTTTTGGAAAATGAGCAGGATATCCGTGAAAATTTCATCGGCATTACTTTTACTACGTGTTGCACCATTTTTTGAGCATGTTTCCAATAGAAAAATTTGAAAGTACTGGGCTGACTTCATTTTTCATTTTCGCCATTTCACAGAAAATTCAAAAAATTTTCGTGGAAATATTTACGGCACAAGACAGCACAAATGTAGCACACATTTTTTCACTCATTTGTGAGAAGAAAAAACAAAAGTGCTGGGCTAACTTTTTTCTAACTTTTCGATTTTCTGCGAAATTAGTGGGACATTCGGAAAAATTCGAACGGCACAACTCAGAACATGTACAGCACAATCTATTTCTATTCAACCTAATTTTTCGAAAAGTGCTGGGCTAGCCCATTTTTTCGATTTTTGAAAAATCTTGAGAACCAAATGTAATAAAAAGAAAATTTCAACGGCACAAAGCAGCACAAACCTAGCACAATTCAGCACAAAAAATTTTTTTTTCGAAAATCAAAAAGTGCTGGACCAACTTCACACACATTCCTCGTTACTTAAGCAACTAAGGCAATAAAATTTGCTATCGAATGAAAAAATAAAATACAGGCTGTGCCTTTTGAAATAACCTTGAAATTATAGTTTGAATATGTTGTCAATGCGTTGTCCCCTCCGTTGTCTCATTTTGAACACATAGTAGAGTTTTGAATAATTATGATAGATGCAGTGTCTATTACCACTAGGTACTCTAGTTTTCACGGCCAAAATCGCTTTCCAGCAAATTCATTCTAGCCGAAGTTATCGAGTATTTTCCGAGACCCCCAAATTACCAGAAAAGCGAAATGTCTCAGAAACGGCAACTTTTAAGCATATGAGATGACAGATAAACTCAGTGTTATTTTTACATTGCTTTCTAAATCTGCAGTAAAATACAGGGTGTTCCATAAGAAAAAAACATATGCTTGGTTCCTACCACTTTCCTGAGACACCCTGTATATTCCAAAACAATTTCAAATATAGCCCTCATTGACGTTAATAATTCCGCGTTAGAAAAATTACTAAAAATTTCTCAGCCTAAGCGAAATCGAGATCCGCGTCACCGGTGAAACACCCTGTATGTTTTTACAATTCAAGAAGAAACTCGCTGAACAGGGTGCTTCAAGGTGATGACCCATTAGACGTTTCGGGGAAACCAATCATATTTTTGTGCTGAAAATATGGATTGAGCGGTTTTCGACAATGAACTTTCTATCTAAAATATTTTCAGACTTCTGCAACTTCCGGTTAAACCGGAAACAACATACTACTTTCTCATTTCAAATGGCACACCCGGTATATTATTGGATCGTCAGATAACTTATTCGATGGCAATTTCTACAAAATGCCATACCCAAAAAATCGAATCGAACAAGTGAGATTCAGAGGGTTAGTTTCCATCCCCTATAATCAAAATCCCATATTAATGAAACCGTTGGCCGGAGCATCACCATTTTTGGTATCAGAAAACCTCTAATCGATGCAAATAATCACTGAAAAAATCACATCTTAGCAGCGAGATTCAGGGGGTGATTCTTCATCCGATATACAGGGTGAGTCTTTGACTTGTACATATATTTTAACTGTAGATTCTTGAGGCCAAAGGAAACCTTTTTTTCATTTTCCATTTTTCCGAATTCGGCTCTGTTAAAGAGATATAGCCATTTGAAAAAAAAAGTTGAGCTTAATGCGTGCCTGGATCAATTCTCTGAAAACACTTCAAAGTTCATATTTTTCGATTGAAATTGATGTGATTATTAGATATTCTGTGTGATACATATGAAAAATACTCAAGCACTAACCTTATTTGAATAAGAATGTTATAAACACGATATTTCCTAACAAAACACTTAGTTCTGTCCGATCATTTCGGCTGTATGAAAAGCTATATTTCTCACACCAAAATAAGTTCCTTCTTCGATTGTCCTGAAGATTAGTTTATAGACACTAATAATTTGTTCATATTTCCTCGATATTCTAAAACGATCTCATAAAAATTGGTTTCTCACTAACCTATCCCAACTCCATTAACCAAAGTCATATGTTTCGGTGTCAATGACCTAACTATACCCATCCTCTGTGATATTCAACACAGAACATATTCAATTCACCCACAGAACTCTAGAGAAGACGATGCCAGATTGCCGATTTTCTCTTCAAACAATGCGAACTCAAGAAAGCGCTACGTTCCCTTCAGAAGGCCGTGGAATCCACGGCGTGGATGAAGCCATTGTAGCCGTGACGCAAGACCGTTGTTCTGTGCTCCAACCAGTCCAACCTAAAACTTTAGTCAGTGATCCCATAGACGAAGCTCACTCTTTATTTATTTACAGAGAATGAAGCAAACAGGCTTAGAATATAAAACAAATATTCTAAGCAAACACGTGATGATTATGTAAATGACTTTCAGTGAATTGATGTGATAGTGTCGTTCTGGTGTCGAGTTATATTATTTCGATAGATATTTTGCTGAAGGACCGGTAACAATGAATTTTAAATAGAAACTGCCTATTAGTGCCTATAATAGTATATTATTTCATTAGGAGGAGAAGTGTCACTTTTCGTGGCGAGCTTGAGTTTATCCGCCGAACGGAGTGAGGCGGATAATTGAAAGCGAGCCACGAAAAGTCACTTCTTCTCCGAATGAAATATGCTATTTTATTTCCAAACGTTTTTAAATTCATGAAAATTGTACATTTATATTGTAACTTTATCAAATAGAAATGACGTTTGAATTGGAAGTTTTCGTATTCTATGCATCTATGTTCATATTGTTCATGGTAACCAAGTAATCTTTTTCGTAGCAACCACTTTTACTGCCGCCGGAGGGAAAAGTAAATATTTCTCCGCCTAGGCGGAGAAATAGAACTTTTCGATGATCCTGTCAGGCGAGAACTGACGTTGTTATCGTACGTTTGGAAATAAAATAATTTCATGCTTCTTAGAATTCAATTTTATGTCCCACGAAGGTAGAATTTTATTATTACATATCTCTACATCAAACGTTTTTTCATCATAGAGATTTTAGTCTTGACAAAGTTGATAAACATCCTGACAACGTTGGTAACTTGTTCAGAGACCAGAGAAAAAAATTATTTTCGATGAGATTCAACCCAGGACAGCACTCAGAGAATTCTTTAAATTCATGATGATTTTTTCCTCTAATTCAATCTTATACAATTAGGAATAACTTGAGAACGACGCGTTTTATTGAAAAAATATAAGAATACTTTTGTTTTCTAAAATAATCAATTCTTTCGAAAACGTGAACCGTTCATCTTTTTTAAGTGGTTTCATAGTATTTTTGCGTGAATATAAGTCGACTATACTGTAACTTTTTTACCAGGAGAAATATGAAATAAGTTTCAATTGAGGAATATGCACATTGAATAGAGTAAACAATTAACCAAAATTCAGTTCATTCGAAATATCGGTTCCGAATATATGGAAAGAATAGTGTTAATTTCATGGATTTTTGACACCCTGTATCTTCCAAACGGAACCGAATTTTGAAAAATGGTATGGAAAAAAAGTGTTTCTTTTGATGGGAGGAATCTATAGTTAAAATATATGTACAAGTCGAAGACTCACCCTGTATTTCCCCTATTATTCAAAGTCCTATATAACTGGAACCCTGAGCCGGAGGCATATTCATATCCCACGTACCGTATCGCAGCTCGGAGACAGCCGAAGCTTACTCGATAAACCACGCGCTTGATCGCGTCTTATTTGGCGATATCAGTCGTGGAATATGAATTGGGATCATACGTTATATTGATACCCCGATTCTTTTTATTCTTTTCAGTTCAAATAATAACGATTAGGTTTTTTCCATATTCCCGAATAATAACGGCTACCCCTTATTCAAGAGTGAATGCTTTAAGGTTATGAATTTATTGGGGTAAAAAAATAAGTAAATTTAGAATAGATTTTATACTGAAGCCAAAAGAATGATCGAAATCTTCTCTTTAATGGTATATTTTTTCAAACTTTTTGAGGGGTGTTCTAATAGTTGTTGTCATTGATCGAGTTACTTTTGTTGCATTCATAAGCTCGGCCTCCCACTTCTGAAACGAATTGACAAAATTAATCTTAATTTACATAGCTATCAAGCAAATTGAATTTTGTGAGTAGGTACATATTATATTCCGTTGCTGTTGCAAAGATACACAAAGTAAAAAGCTGTTGAAAAGAAGAATCACTGAGCTTAATGTACACAATTGATAGGGGAGTTAGGAAGTTCCAAAGTTGTCAAAAGGAGAATGGTATCAAAAAAGAATATCACTTAATTGAGATAAGTTGTCCAACATACGAAAGACAAAATAAGGATCATCGTTGCTTGGAAAAATTTGTGGAAGTAAAAGTATGATTGGAAGACTATTCAAAAAGTTAAGGGGACAGAATTTTTTCGAAAATTATATTCAATGAATAAGATCACTCGACATTTTTCTCAAATGGTATAGTTATATCAGAACTAAATTTGGGAATACCTAATTAACAACATCCAATAACCCTGCCCAATTGATGATTCAGATCGTTATAACAAAAAGTAGTTTGTAAGGAGTAAGAGTAACCCTATTTTACCTGAATGAATAGGAAAATGAGGAGCTCAGCTATATGTCGATATAAATTTCATTCTATATACATATAATCCGCAATCCCTCAGTTGCCCGCCCATATATTATGTTTAGCCATTGGTAAAAGGAATTCATAAATATGAAATTTTTTTGGGTATGATATTTTAAGATTATTAAAATCTTTTCACAATTAACTTTTTCACAATTATTTCCATTCATCAAATAAATGATGATTCTTTATGTTGACTTAGATTCTTTTATCCATTCAGAAACTGCACTTACCAATTCATTATTCAGTCTCCTATTTTATTTCAAGATTTGATTTTTTTAATTGTAGTTAAAGAAGGTCTTGATGTAATTCCCTCTCGTTTTTTGATTCAATAATTTTTCGAATATTACGCAAAACCCCTCACCACAGTTTGAATTTCCCCTTCTGTGGCTGTTTTCGTTCTTACTATTTAATCATCGATTTGCAAAAAAATCTGCGCTTATTTTCTTCAAAAACTCTTTCTATGCCGCTATGCGATAGCGATCCCATACAGGTCATAAAATACCGCAGGAACGGACGCGATCTCTTGAGTTTACTTCGGCTTCGGGTGAATTCGGACTGCGATACGGTACGTGGGATATGAATATGCGAGCCGGAGCATCACCATATTTGGTTATCGATATCCTCCCATCGATGCGAATAATCACTGAAAAAATCGAATCGAACAAGTGAGATTCAGAGGGTTAGTTTTCATCCCCTATAATCAAAATCCCATATTAATGAAACCGTTGGCCGGAGCATCACCATTTTTGGTATGAAAAAACCTCTTATCTTAACGCCTCCGCTCCGCTAAGGCGTTAAAATAACTCGAACATTAATCGCTGTCATTAATAAACTAGTTGATTAAATAACTATTATTGAATAAATCGATATCTGTTAAACAAAAAATAATTTTCGTCCGCATACTCTGGGATCATAGACTACAATTTTATGTCTGAGCAGCGAGAAGTCCCTGGGATAATGATCTTTATATTCTTTTATACGTTTGCAGAGTGATGAGTTTGGGAACCTTCTCTTTTGTGTAATGATAAGTTTGGGGACACCAATATTTTCAGAGTATTGCGATCATATGATCACTGATCAGTGAATGAAATTAATTTCATTGAATGAATCGATATCTGTTAATCAAAATGATATATTTTTAATGAACACATATGATTATGTACTATTATTCACGAGGGTAAAGTTTGCGCCACGAGCGAGTCGAGTGGCGCAATTCACCCGACTGAATATTAGTAATTATGTGCGGATTGAATACTATACTTAGTCCACGACTTCCTCGGCAAAATCTGCATTTTCAACAATGAGATAGTTATCGAAAGTTTTGACATAATATTTTCTGTGTTCGCACTGGATATTCCAAGATGATGTTAACGCCGAAAATTTCACTTGGTATCGATTCCATTCCATTCTCTCACTCTGATTTCAAATATTTTCAGTCTGCCAATCTGAATGTGAAATCATAGAAAATAACATTAAATGGATATTTTTAATACTAATTATCAGGACGTAAATGTAGTGAAGATTAGCAGTCAGCCTTTCCACGCGAAAGGTTCCCGTTTCGAATCCTGGCAATTTCAAAATTTTCTTTTTCTATTTGTATAGTGAATAATGGATCATTTTTCATAATTTTACCGGTTACGGTGAATTATGACTATCATTATATTCCTGAAAGATCATACTAAATGTAGGGATTGAAGAGTAGTCGTGGACAAAATAAATTTCGTCCGCATAACCTGGGATCATAGACTACAAATTTATGTCTGCAGAGCGAGTAGTGAATTATTCCCTACAGTCTCTGGTATATTCTTTTATACGTTTGCAAAGCGATAAGTTTGGGAACCTTCTTTGTTATGTCATGATAAGTTTGGGGTCATCAATATTTTCAAAGTATCGTGATCATGTTATGATGAGTGAATGAAATTAATTTTATTGAATAAATCGATATCTGTTAAACAAAAAATAATTTTCGTCCTTATAGGCCACTCCAACCCGCTGTCAGATAGACGTCAAATTCTGGAGGACAACGTAAATAAATACGTTGAAACGTATATTTAGTCTTTATAAATTCAAAAAAAAAACACTTCTCAATCTTAATTAGTAACGAAGAAACACTACTGTAACTAACTAAAAGCACGGAAAAACAATGGAATATCACGAACACGTTTGTTTGTCCTCCACAATTCAGGGCGTTAGGTTAGGACGTTGGACAGGCCTATACCCTGGGATCATAGACTACAAATTTATGTCTGCAGAGCAAGAAGTGAAAAATTATTCTCTACAGTCTCTGGTATATTCTTTTATACGTTTGCAAAGCGATAAGTTTGGGAACCTTCTTTGTTATGTTATGATAAGTTTGGGGTCATCAATATTTTCAAAACCAGTTCAATTTTGTGCTAGAAGCTATCAAAGAAAAATTAACGAAGAAGTCAACTTCCTTTGTGACAAGGCCTATATCACCTGAAGAGAAATTGGCTGTTACTTTGAGGTTTCATTGATTTTTTTTATTTTTCAAAAACAAATATAAACTAAACGTGTTTTCATAAATGCGATAAATAAAATTTTCTATCCCCGAATGTAACAAAAAGAAAATAAGAACATAAGACACATGAAAATGAATGTTGAAAATTATTATTGAAAGTGTCAGTTTGCTTAGGATATTCTCCCAAAAATCCTGGATTTTTGTTTGTTATGAAAGCTCTATGCTGATGCAGATTTGGCGAAAACGCTTGCTGCTCATTCAGAGCAAAACTCTGTGTCTGGTTCAATGAACACTCTGGTTGGCGATTTGGGACCACTGTTCTGTATTGAATTGCTGCAAGTCCTTGTTGCAGATTTGCAGCTTCAGTTTCCAAATTACTTAGGATTTGCAAATGCTGTGTCTTCGCCGAAGAAATCAGATGTGGGGGTAACCGTTTAACAGACACAGCAATGCTTTTGTAGAAGAGATCCCCATCATCTTCATTATTTTCGGGTTTTTTATTTTGAACCAGAAAATTAAATATCTGTTCCCTTGTTTTTTATTTTCTTTTATGAGTTGCACCAGATCTTTGTCATCAACTTGCGACTTTTTTCTCTTTCTGGACGAACTCGCAGAAGGTGTGCTCTGATGACTGGGTGGAGACTGAACTATTCGTCAGGTGCCTGATGACCCTCGCTTTCACTTTCAGTATTATTATCTTATATTCTTGAACACCCAAGCTTTCCTAAACAATGTTCGAGAAACTTCTGAAAATCATGTCATTGTCAGTGGTATGAATCGATTTTTGTAACTTTATAGTAACTACCTTCTCTCTTCCTGTAGGTACATTATCAAGAAATGTTAAATAACATGATAATGGCCATTTCATTGTTTTTCTAGTTGCTGAGCCTATTCCCTGTTTCTCTTTTTTTTTTGTCGTTTGTGGGTGTCTAATCGAACGCCACGGTGTCGAATATTTCATGGAGCTCCGCTCGAGAGCACCTCTTAGTTTATTTTGCCTGTTTGGCTGGGAATATTATTCATAATCCCCAGACTCGAGAGTTACTATGCTCTTCATTTTTGCGCTTGGTGCTTTCGATTTGACGATCTCGGAGAGACCTTTGCGGATATCTGCTGGGTTTTTCCTTCGGTCTTGACATAGGTATATGTTGGAAGTTGTGGTCTTCCTGGTCTTTCTACCATGGCCACAACTGGCTGTAATTGTTCGTACAAATTGGATTCCCTCAGTATGCCTGCATCATGGCGTCTTCCAGGCCAAGCTCCCATTAAATTTAGAATTAACCCATCAGGCGTCAATAAAGATTGATATTCTAAGCAATGCACTCTTTTGTGTTCTGAATAATATTCCTCTTGGTTTATGCTAGGACGACAAATTTGCCTTGCTGTGCCATCAATAAAGGCCCAACAATTTGGGATAGCCCCTCCCATGTTTACAATTGACTGAAAACGAAGAATACATAAAAATATTAAAATTTATTAATATGTACCTACCTGTGCATACTCTGTGAATTTGTTCACATCTAGCCACTGGTGAGAAACCAATTCTTCTAGAAGGTCCCCATGGTTGTCCACTATGAATTCATTTTATTTATGAACTGAGATTGTTAGGAGCAATTGAACATTACCTTCAAATCCCCCAAACGATTGGGATAAGCTAAACGTCTCAGTAACATACATAATTCTGTAAAACCTGTAATCAGAGTATTAATGTATAAAATGCAATTTCTAACTGTTCTTCCATTGATGAGAGAAAATAATATGCCCAGAACACTAATTATTATATGTACTACCACATGTACTACCTAGTTTTCAGATCACACACAACTAAAGAACATACCCTAAAATACAAACAATAACTTCTCACAACTGTCAAAATAATGGAAATGTCAAAATAAAGTAGACCAGAAATAAGTCCATTCGATAGTTCGACCAACGTTAAGGGATCTTTTAATACAGGATCCTATAATTAAGTTTGGCCTGTATTTGCGTTACGATAACTCTCTAATCTCACTTAAACTTTCGCGGTCCTAAGAAATAAGTGACTTTCGTTATTCGATGTTGAGAACCCTGGGTAGTTGGTATTGTGGCACAACAATATGGCGACGGTGAATATGGTCAATTACAAGATACATGTTATACCACTCTCAAAAGTTTCACAATATTCTGTCTTCTCATTATACCCAACTGCGTGTTATCAATTTATAAGGTGGGCATTATTTATTTCACTGCTTTTCTCCACTTAACTATCTTCCTTTCCGTTGAACAGCATAAAATTATTGTATTATAAAACGAGCTTTATAATTTCAGAACCAAAGTCAGGGTCTTCACATTCCAAAAATGATTCTGGTTTAGCCAGCACCAGGTTGTGAATTAAAATATTATTTTTTCAAAGGATGAATTTTCCTACACATTGATGTCCAATCTGATTTGTGAGGATCTGAAAATATAAATTAAGAAATATTCCTAGATTATCATTCATGATGAAATCAATAAAATAGATATTGGGTGTTTTTTTACTCCATCATAATCAAAGTTTGCGCAAACTGTGTGCTCTTCAAAAAAATTTAATCAAGTTGTTGTGAACAATATGTACTTAGGTGTTGTACATCTTCTCTGTGAGTTACCGTGTTGTTTCGTTTTATTTGGATCATCTCACTAACATTACGTCAGCCTCGGTTTAATATGAACTGGTATTTGCCACAATACGGAACACAATTATTCATTTTCAAATATATTGAGATGTCAATATGCCTGATGAACTGGATTATACTGAAATATATACTTTACCCAACAGAGCAACTCCGTGGTATAGTATTTTTCGAAAGTTATCTTATCTTTTCCTTTCCAATTAAAGAGTTTTGTCACATTGTCAGCAATGAGGTATCGGAACATTCGTCTGGTCAGGCTCTGCCAATCTCCTCACCTGAAACAAATATGATTATTTACTACAGTGACAGGAAGATTTTTTCACAAATATTCAATTGAATGTGATTTCTAAGTACAGTTCTTCTGAAATCTTCATCTTTTCAACCTGATTTTTTGAATATACAAAAAGTTATTCCAACTCATCGAGAAGATGTCAATAGGTAAATATTATTTTGCTTGAAATAGTATTTCTACAAATATTGTTGTGTTCTTACTATATATTCCCAAACCATCAGTGAGTTTATTCTCAAACTCTTGAAAACTGGAAAGAGTTCCAAATGGAAAATTTGCAGACATTATACACTCTGGTGGATTCAAGTGTTCCGAGCCTACACTTGCCGATATCTTTGACAGGGTATTCATAACAACACTTTCAAATTCTGAAAATATTGAAGAAATGAATAAGTTGTTTTGAGATGCAATGGTTTATTGAGTAATTCTTTTATTGCTATGAGGTGTCAACAGACACAGGAGTCTTGGTTTTAAAGGCATAAAACGAAAACTTTATAGTCCCTACTTTGTAACATGCACATTTTTCGCACTGGTCTTTTTTCGGTTTGAAGAGTGAAGAACGTTTGGCTTCAAATTCATTCGAGAACGAAGATATGGAAAGTGGTTTTATATTTCGTTCTTTGCAATAATCATTCACGTGGAAATGATGAAGGCTTTCCTTCGATTTCCATTCTGGCAATAAGCACAACTTCTGAGGAAGAGAATCCTAAAATTGAAAAAGTGATTGTTTTGGCTGCGAAACCGCTGATTCGGTTGATTGATTTACATCTCAATGTTATAGGAGGCTGCAATAAGAATTCCTTCTTCTAATTCTGTACACTTTTTGAAAAGTGTCTGCACACGAGAGTACTCCCGACGCCTTCGGTGTGTTCTGTTCGAAGGACGCCTGGGCTTATTGGTTTTCACCTCAGCCCTCCGCAGGGCCGGACTGGTATGGTGGGAACCCACCGGGAAAAATTTTTTAGGGACCCCAGAGCGCTTGTCTCGGGAGCCTCCAGAGGCTAAGGACCAACGTACTACTGGTTCAGATTCTGAAAGAGTAACGTAATTTGAAGTGAACCCGGAAAAAAATAAGTAGAAAAGCAACCTTTCTGAAAATGTGCACCATAGTCGAGTTCGAACATTGGTTTTCGCCAATTTCTGAATCCCCAACCCCAAATTCAACATTAAATTCTGGAAAAATCACGGCCAATCCCGGAAGGTTGGCAACCCTAACGTTTGACAAAAGTACAAAAATACAACACATCTGAATTATATAATTTGACACAAATTATATAATCAAACAAAAATAAGCACTCTAAAAAAACAAGACAAAAACATTGTCACTCTCAAAAAATCAGTCGGGACACCTTCTTTGGCTGAAGCATGTTTTTAAAAACATGGTTCATGCTCAAAATATTTATTATTATATCGTTGTCGATATTATCAGTAATATCACTGTCCACATTCATTAACACTAGTGCTCCAAGGGTTTCCTGAGCAATGGTGGAACGAATTCTGAATTTTATTAATTTTAATTCAGAAAATACAGTTTTCATTTTACCTGCGAACATGATACCTAACTAACGTTACTACACTACAACATATATATTAAAATACGCCGACGAATGCATGTACATTTTTGTCAATACTGAATAACAGCAGCTTAGGCACCCTAGACATCGAGAATTAACAGATATATTTTGGAAATTTATATTTGAGTCTCTTATCATTTCTGAAAATATTGCAGAAAATGAGCTCAATTCTGAGATCAGGTTTTGTTTATCAACATTTAAAAATTCAGAAATCGTGGTGAAAGCCTCCGTAAATGTTAACAAATCTTCCCTCTTCGAGGGAAATATTTTGGGTCAAGCAATTGAAAGTTTTTATAATGTGTTTCATTATTAGCAAACCTATCTGAGATACTTCGAGAAATTGGATTTATAATAGTTTTGTAAGTTTCAACTTCAAACAAGCATTAGCAAAAGTCCTGACATTTAATTTTTTTATTGCCTTTTTGAAATGAAATTTTTCTCAATATCAATGTCATGTCCTTCTTCTTTCAATTTTTCGTTAATAAAATATATGAATTTGTCTGTTTGGCTGTTTATTTGTCCAAATTTTTCAAATAAACTTTCAATACCACTCTTGGCATGCATCACCATATTGTACTAGATCAATTCCATAGGTTTGAAGGTATTTGGATGCTTGTGCGTAAGGTATGAAAAACACTGGCTCATTGTAAAGGAAGGAAACAAAACAGCATCATACTTGCAAAAGTAATTTTGAAAAGCTGAAGCTTCTGATATATACAGGGTGTGTCTTTGATTTGTACATATATTTTAACTGTAGATTCTTGAGGCCAAAGGAAACCTTTTTTTCATTTTCCATTTTTCCGAATTCGGCCCTGTTAAAGAGATATAGCCATTCGAAAAAATCAATCGAGCTGAGTACGTGCCTGATATTATTCTCTGCAAACGCTTCAAAGTTCATATTTTTCGATTGAAATTGATGTGATTATTAGATATTCTGGGTGATACAAATAAAAAATACTCAAGCACTAACCTTATTTGAATAAGAATGTTATAAACACGATATTTCCTAACAAAACACTAAGTTCTGTCCGATCATTTCGGCTGTATGAAAAGCTATATTTCTCACACCAAAATAAGTTCCTTCTTCGATTGTCCTGAAGATTAGTTTATAGACACTAATAATTTGTTCATATTTCCTCGATATTCTAAAACGATCTCATAAAAATTGGTTTCTCACTAACCTATCCCAACTCCATTAACCAAAGTCATATGTTTCGGTGTCAATGACCTAACCATATCCATCCTCTGTGCCCTGTGCAGAATGCAGATATTCAATTCACCCACAGAACTCTAGAGAAGACGATGCCAGATTGCCGATTTTCTCTTCAAACAATGAGAACTCAAGAAAGCAGTACGTCCCCTATCGTTAGCGGATGAACTATCACAATCGCTAAAGGCGTAGGCGTTGCTCTTTAAAAATGCCAAAAGAGTAGTTCTGATTCTCGCCAATATAGCGCTACGTTCCCATCGGCCGTGGAATCCACGGCGTGGATGTAGCCATTGTAGCCGTGACGCAAGAGCGTTATATGTTCTGTGCAAGAGCGTTGGTCTGTGGCGTTGTTTTGTGCTCCAACCAGTCCAACCTAAAACTTTAGTCAGTGATCCCATAGACGAAGTTCACTCTTTATTTATTTACAGAGAATGAAGCAAACAGGCTTAGAATATAAAACAAATATTCGAAGCAAACAGGTGATGATTATGTAAATGACTTCCAGTGAATTGATGTGATATAGTAGTGTCGTTCTGGTGTCGAGTTATATTGTTTCGATAGATATTTTGCTGAAGGACCGGTAACAATGAATTTTAAATAGAAACTGCCTATAAAATAATTTCATGCTTCTTAGAATTCAATTTTATGTCCCACGAATGTAGAATTTTATTATTACATATCTCTACATCAAACGTTTTTTCATCATAGAGATTTTAGTCTTGACAAAGTTGATAAACATTCTGACAACGTTGGTAACTTGTTGAGAGACCAGAGAAAAAAATTATATTCGATGAGACAGGACAGCATTCAGAGAATTCTTGAAATTCATGATTTTTTCCTCTAATTCAATCTTATACAATTAGGAATAACTTGAGAACGACGCGTTTTATTGAAAAAATATAAGAATACTTTTGTTTTCTAAAATAATTAATTCTTTCGAAAACGTGAACCGTTCATCTTTTTCAAGTGGTTTCAAAGTATTTTTGCGTGAATTTATAAGTCGACTATACTGTAACTTTTTTACCAGGAGAAATATGAAATAAGTTTCAATTGAGGAATATGCACCATGAATAGAGTAGACTATAAACCAAAATTCAGTTCATTCGAAATATCGGTTCCGAATATATGGAAAGAATAGTGTTAATTTCATGGATTTTTGTCACCCTGTATCTTCCAAACGGAACCGAATTTTGAAAAATGGTATGGGAAAAAAGTGTTTCTTTTGATGGGAGGAATCTATAGTTAAAATATATGTACAAGTCAAAGACTCACCCTGTATAGTCTTGGAATCAAATTTGTTTGGTAGAGTTTCAGTTAACCAACTGAAGTGCGGTTCAATAAAAAATTTACCAAGTTTCTGAATAGAAAAATAAGAGAGCTAATGGACTGTATATAATTATAAATAGTTATTGAAACCCAACACAAATGAGAGGATAAATGCACCCAAAATAACAGTTGAAATGTCTTACCTATTTCAGCAAAACGGTCAACCAGATCTGCCGGTTACTCCTATTTCCATGAACAGAGTGATCGAGCTCGACAAACGTACATGGAATGAAGCTGACTTGAAAATCCGTTGCTAAAAATGTTAAATTAGGAACACTCATCCTTGTGGCCGAATAAAAACCACGCCACTGGTAACAGTCTTTTTCGAACCAAATTCGCACAAATGAATGTTCTTGAATGAATGTAATTCGAATGAATCGAAATCACTAGAATTGTGAATCACAAGAAAAACTGAACTTTTCTAAATTCACGAAAGGAAACAGAGGAAGTTTAAATAGGCGGTAGCAGATATATTCACGATTAGTGAATATTTACATTAGTCAAGTGAGTTGATCAAGTCAGTTGAATTGAAAGCGAATTGAATGTGTAAACCCCCCAATTCGTTTCACTCGATGGGCTGGATTGAACGGCTTCTAAGTTGAAGCACTGTCAACTTTGTGGAAGTCACTTGAATTCAACTCACTTGACTAATGTAAACGCGCCATAAGGCAATCAATGAACTGAATGAAAAATGAAATGAAACAAATATACGACATATGCGAGCTCCACAGCTGACGATTTTTTTTTCTCGCGCCTACACTACATATGGTATTTCCCCAAGTACGGAGAAATTAAATTAATTTTGAAGGGAATAAAAATGAAAATTTCAGAAAAGTTTATCGGAACCGTTCACTTGGCGTCAACAAAACAGGCCGCCGTAAAATTGTGTGAATTTTACAGAATATTGGAAGCAGTGAAGTTAAATCTAATAAACTAAAAACTAATAATCTAATAAACTAAAGAAAATTTGAAGTGATTGCAGAATTAAATATCAATCGAGACCAATCGTGTATATCGACCGGCTGCGGTCTTTATAGACGCATCTCGAATCGGACGAAATTGCTATCATCATCGTACCAAATTTCTTGAGATAGGCCTCGTCTAGCGATAAATCGATGTAAGGTCGATAAAAAGGCCTCCACGGTGAGGGACGAGACTATGAAGAGAGCAAGATATGCTTTCATCATTGTTGGTTTGCGTGAATTATTTGACCGATAGGAAAATGGGCCAGCAAAATCCACACCCACCTTACTAAAAGGACGTGAAATATTGACTCTGAGGGCAGGTAGAGGAACCATGAAGGGTTGATAGGTTGTACCTGGAAACCTTGTGCATGTTATGCATTTTCGAATGCACTCTCGAACCAGATTTCGTACAAACAAAATCCAATAATTTTGCCGAATTAAAGACATAGTCGTGTTAAGATCGGAATGAAGCGAGATTAGGTGAAAATGGAGACATATTAAACGTGACAACGCACACTTTTTCGGGAGCAAAACTGGATGCTTAGCATTCTGTGGTAAAGAAGAGAATTGTAGTCTACCGCCCATCCTGATGAATCCCGCAGAATCGATATAAAGATCTAAAGTTCGAAATGATTTTTCCTCCACCGAGAATGTTTGTCGCTTTCGGTCCGAGATTTCAATTTCATCATTAGTTATGATAGGGTGCGTATGAAGGCGATGCTGACCCAATCCACTCTTTGAGAAAAAAACCTTTTCACGCAGTTTGGACACGCAAAGCTTGGACTTGGCGCTGTTGTGCCAGCAGATGCAGGTCCCCTCCGTCTAGATGTACGCGTCCGTGGTTGGTCAGACCCTTTTTCGTTTTGAAATCCCTGGGGGGTTCGCACTTCGTGCATTCGAACAAGGCTGGTAGCTGTTCTGGCGCCCCGTCAAGGGGCAACGGAATTGGCTGACCAGCCGAAGCGAGCGTAAAGCCCGCTCCACACTCATGGCAAGAATCTCGGCCAATACCGCGATCGTGAGTGTAGATGACTTTCTTGTGTAACGTTCGCGCTTCGCGGCCTTCCCCGTGAGTTTGCGGTCTCCTGTCCCGCGACAAAGGCTTCGCGCCCAAGAACAAATGTTCCATCCACACTCACAGGGGTTCGCGGTACTTGCGCAGTAATGAGTTAATGCTTGTTCACTGACTTTATTCGCTTTTGAAATGAATGGTTTATGTAGCAATGAAGTGAAATTAAAATAGATTCAGATTTAGATGAGCGGAATGAGAATTTCTTGATAATAATCAGAATAAACCCTTTTTATAGCTGGCTAAACAGGCGAAAAGCCTTCGTAGACAGCGAGGACGCCGCGAACCAAAGTGCGAATATTTGTGTGAGTGTGGATGACTTATTTGGCCGCGAATTCTTGGCCAGGTTCACGGCAAGAATTCTGTGTGGAACGGGCTTATAATGGCCGGGTATCCGAAAGTCCCGACGCGGGCCACTTGGCCCCAAGAACTTTCCTCTATTCCTTTTGTGTGCATTATACATTTTAGCATGTGAGGGCAGCAAACCCCCACACACCCGAAGCCGAAGCTTCTTTGCCCCATTCCGATATTCTCCACCGAATCCTTGGACGGTCTACCTCGTTTCTGGTTCCCATTTTGCGATTTACAGAGACATTATGCTATTTCTAGCCGAACATCAACCCTCTTTAGATATTTTTTTCAATTTTCTTGTGGAGCAACCATGTATTTACCAAGGTCATATCGACTAAATGGTAAAAAAGACGAATATACCATTTCTTAGACCTCATCTTTTTATTTTATTCTTGCCGATATAACTTTCCATGGCATCAACTCCACCCATATGAGCATTATATTCCGGGACTAAGTTTGGACACTCAATAGTTACGTATTTTTTTGATTTTCTGTCCCACCGTCCCACTTCTTTGGGGGGCATTTTTCATTTGAAAGTTGACATAAAAGTAACTGGCTTATTGTCTAGCCATACTAGAGATGGTATGTCAACTCCATCGATATTGCAGACATATTCCTGCGAAAAGCCTCTAGGTTCTCTTTTCAATTCTTTTCCTGTTGGGAGTTTGTAGTTTGGAATTCGAGGGCGCCGAGCTGTCCACAAAGAGAAAATGCCTCTTTTCCCCAAACGAATGAGAAGTGGAACTGACGTGTAAAAATTATCGAAGTAAACTCTGTACCTTTGATTTGGCGGTATAATTCTGCACAGTCTGACAACAATATTCGCACTGCTTCCTAGATCGGGCTCATCAGGTAAGCGGAATTTTATATTATTTTCGTTGCCAGTATATATTTCGAAATTATATGAAAATCCGTCGGTTCCGCACAGCACATAAAGTTTGTAACCCCACTTGTGTGGCGAGCTTTTGTTGCACAAAGTTGTTCATCGACAGAAAGGCTGTTGTCTAGAGCCACCGACTGAAATCTTGTTTTCAAAGCATCGATAATAGGTCTCAATTTATGTAACCGATCATGGTCAGGTTTTTCACGGGGACCCATTTCATCATTGTTATTAAAATGTATATTTTTTCTGATGAACTCGAAACGATTTTGGCTCATGATATTTTTCATCATAAATTCATCATAAATTTGTGGACCAGTAACTCCTTGTATTTGGCATATGTACTACTGACACAAATACCTAAGAATGGTCTAATGTCAGTTGCTGCTAACATGGCTGGTTTGTTCGGATTTTTTTGGGTGGAATATAGATTTGACTCCTCCGCAATTTTTGTCTGTAATCGAACTAGCTATCCTTTTATGAACATTTTACAAGAGTGGCATCCAAAGTAAGGCACCATTTATTTGTTCATCTATATTTAGGTTGAATGAAAATATTCCAAACTGTAAGTTTTTCTATGTATTGCATCAAAAAATGGTCTAACTTTCGAAATTTCATCAGTTTTATCCAACAGATTATTATTAAACAGATGTAAGTTCTGCTTTATGAATTGAAATTCATTACCACTCATACACTTTTTTATAATATCTGTTCCTTTGGCTTCATCAGAAAAATTTAAATTAAGTCAACCACTACGTCATCAAAAAAACATATATTATATTATGGAATAAGCTGAAATTTATATATTAATTACATGTGACTCATTAATTCCATGAGTTTGTTCTTTGTTTCTACACCAACAACAATATTGTGTTGACCGTGTAATAATGATATCTAGTTAACAGAACACGCATTCGATCTGTGATTACACTCAACGACAGCATCAAGTGAAAAGATGTAGAGTACACAAATAATTTCATGCAGACACAATGAACGGACCTTATATTTCTAAGACACCAAAGCCTTGAATTCTTCTATTTCCTTGGATTATGAATTTATCGAATGGTCATAAGATCCAAAGGGTATTTTTACCTCTTAAGGGAAAAGGCAATGCATATGAATAGTAGGTACTCCTGATTTTTTTTGTATGATTGTAGTGAACAGATTTGAACTGTCGATTATTTGTTGACACGCTCGAAAATTTCTCGTGGTGAACGTGCTAAATGAGATTATCCCTGAAAATCAAAATTTGCTTCGAGCTTATTTTCTTTTTGGGATATCTCAGAGTGGGCTCACCGATATTGAGGTCTCTGACCACGAATACTATTCCCAGAATAAAACACACTCCTTTCAAACATATATTGAAACAATCCAAGAAATAATCGACCACAATCTCCGCTCAACAGTAGACTTCGCTCTACAATATTCAAAGTGAATCAAAAATTATGAGTTTCCATGCATTAACCGTCTTCTTACAAATGCATATGATTTTAAAACTAGGAGATAGTAGGAACTATTTTGTTCCCACGAATAGTTGTAAGCATATGTACTACTCTTCGATCAAACCATTTTGTAACTAGTATTTTATCTGTATGTTTACTCACATGTAATCCTTTCACTTTTGCATCTGATAATAATTGTGGCATTTCCACCCTGTTTGAAGTGCTACACCGAAAGTGCCAGGGGAGCTTCGTCGACCAATTCATTTCTCATATTTTTCCTAGGGAAAATCATCATCGGCGGAACGTATGTACCAATGGCATTAACACAACAGACAATCGTGGTGTTTGTTCCACGCTCTGCGCTGGTTATAACACCAATTTTCTTCTCCCGGTTGTAGCCAATATTTTTTGTGGTTTTTGGACAGTAGATAAGCCCGACTCGTCAGCGTTATAAATGCGATGTGGCCTTGAAATTACAGACTTCAGCAAATTTCCATAAAGATGAAAAAAAATTGGCCTTGGGGCTGATTGAAAGCCTGAGCTTGGGCTGCGGAAGTAGCTTTTGGCTTGCGTAAAGAAATCTCTTTATTCAGTTTAAAAAACCTGCTAACCACTCTTGTCCCGCTTTTCTTTTTTGTTGGTTGAATCTGTGGGAGAAACCATTTCTTTCAGCAATATCAAAAGCTTATTATTTCTTGAACCGATGTCAATCCGAATAACCGAGATTTTAGTAATTTTAAATGTTAAACTAATTGTCTTTCAACATCCGGATGAAAAGTAGTTTTCCAACAATCAAGAGCCTTCGAATTGGACTCCAAATTTTTATTATACATATCTTTGAAGCGTTGCTTGAGGAATACCAAATATTTTTGATGCCAATAACCAACCAACCCATTTCATTATTTTTCACTGCTTCTATAGCTTTTTGCATTGACTCCGCACTCCAGGATTGACGATCAGTCGTGCGCTGATAGTTACGCGACATACTTATCTGTAAAGAAAATGACCAGCTAATTGAATTAAGTTTTTTGCCCGAGTCGTAAGAGAGCTTCTTTCCCCCAGAGGAAAAATTAGTCATCACGCTCAGGTGAGTAATTTTTGTGCTACCTTTTTGATAAAGTAAAATTTTATTTATCATTATCCACTTTTTCATTATTATTTTCTTTATCCTAATGTGATGCAAATAAATGTTTCCTGCAAAAGAATACTCTGTTAGGGGAGGGCAAAGTCAATTTCCCCATGATTATTTATTTGAACGACTACTTCACAACGTAGAAAAAATGAGGGAATATGAGGACAAATCTTTTTATGGAGCTCTAGGGAAGATGATCTTTCAAATGATGCTGAATTGAGAATCATTATCTCCACAGAAATTGTTCACATAAAATTGAACTGATTCGTCTGAGGTACCAACCAATTGCTTCAAGATTCCTTCCTTGTTCTTGGTGATCTGCTAGAGATGGCTTGTCGTTTTTTTGATATATGTATATCGTAAGAAAGCGGTTGTTGTTGACTTCGATTCGTTACTGTGTGTAAATGAAGTGAACTCTTGCTGTTGTTAAAATAGCTGCGTATTCAACCAGGGTGTTGCTGGACTTGTCGAACGTAACATGGCTGGATGAGTTGTGGAATGTAACCCGGCTATTGCTCAGTTTGTTTTGAAGCCCAAGATTCGTATTTGCTCAAAACTTGGATGATTACTTTTCTGCACCTACTTTACAATATTATTGGAAGAGTAGTACCAACACTACCAATGATAGCAATGGCTGTTGTTGTCTGCATCATCATGGGAATCTGAGCTAATTTTTTTCCTTCGATCAGATTTTATCTCCTTCCTCCTGCAAACATTCCCTGTGGCACAGAGAAAAACATTTGTTTGAAACAACGAAAAATAATTTGAACTAAGCTTTCAATAGGCTGAACCAAACTTGTTTGTTATCTGAAGAATACAACTTCATCAGTCCTGAATTGTCACCTAATATTCTACAGTAAAAAAGACCTGGGCAATTAACTTTTTGTGAATTCCAGATTTATTTCCGTAAAGGAATAACCTGAATATAGTGTTGATAATTGGTTGAGGTCAGGGATGAAGGAAATCAATTTGATGAAATTTCTGCCGACGTTTCGATTATATTTAAATCATCTTCGGGGCTCTGAAAGAGCAATACAAGGACATTATTCAACGATACAGAATGGCCATCGTAAAACAAACACAAGAAATCAGGGATCCCGAACCTGAACAATTACCAATTTCAAACAATTATTAAAAATATAATGAACAATATAAACACAACATAGACGATCGTATAAAGGATACCTATCTGACAACATAAACGAAATAAATTAACTTAAAATGAAAAGATCCAATACAGGCGAACAACTGAACAAGTAAACAACGAACTTTCTTAAAAATGTAGGTTAAAAAGGTGTTTTCTAAAAAAATTATTAAATGGTGACTCACATCATCGGTTGACTCCTATTGTCCACTCATAAAACATACAAAACAGTGTCACTTTTAAAAAACAGGTAAGACGTGACATGAAGGATCGAGACATGAAGGAAACTGAAATGCAACCACATACGATGTGCAGGTTGACAATGCAATTCGATTACGATAAAAAAAAGGGGGTTCTCGGCATGCAAAACACAATCATAAGGAATTCCGTTCTCAATGATTATAAATTCAGCCGTGTTCTTTTAACCTGGCTATTATATTGAAATAAGCGGTATTTAAATTCTCAATATCCGATCTTTCATTTATGGATTTATTATTTTGTTGAATTGATACCATTTCATGTATCAATCTCTTTTTTAAAATTCGCTGATGTCCTATCACCCTTGCATTGTTGAAATCAAAAGCGTGAAGTTCCCTAAGGGAGTGCTCAGCTAAGGCCGTGTTATTCTCCTTTTTCTTAATTGGGTTGTGCACATTTATGCTGTCCCTGCGATGTTCACCAATCCTTGTTTCCAGGTATCGACCCGTCTGTCCAATGTAAACACAATCACAGTCCTTACAAGGTATTTCATAAATTATATTAGACAGCATTAATTTTGGTGTTTTAGTTTTTAAACTGGAAAACAGCTGTCTGACTGTGTTGCTTGGTTTAAGGGATATCATAGTATTTGCAGTTCTTAGAATACCAGCAACTCTCTCAGAAAGACCCTTTATATATGGTATTGAAAAGTATCTCAGCTCTACATCATCCCCACGATTCTCCATTCTACTCTCGGACGTACGTTCAGAGAGAATCCTTTTTACCATGTTCAAAGGATAGTTATTTTTTATGAGTAAATTTCTGATCTTCGTCATATTCTGATCATGGAAACTACTGTCTGACAAGGTGAGGGCCCTGTGCTTGATGTTTTTAATTAAATTGAGCTTATGAACGAAGGGATGTAATGAGTTGTAGTTGAGAAACCTCTCCGAAAAAGTTTCCTTATGATACCAGTCCGTTATGAGTCTATTACCCTCTCTCACCACTAGAACATCCAAAAAAGGCAATCTACCATCCCTCTCCACCTCAACCGTAAACTGCAACCGCGGATGAAAAGAATTGAACGACGTCAGTATATCATCAACACAATCTGATGGAATTGAGGTTATTATATCGTCAACGTACCTCCGAAAAAAAGGTACCTGAAAGGACAGCCTAGTAAGCGCGTAATTCTGCAGTTCAAACATCACTATGTCTGCAGCTATTGGAGCCAAACAGTTACCCATACCAAGACCGAAAACTTGCCTGTAAAATTCATCCTCAAAAATGAAATAGCCATTATCTACACACAATGCCACGAGCTCTAGAAATTCCGCAAGGCTTAGAAGTGTATTTGACTCAATTTTATTCCAGTATTTTGCTACCAGGTCAGAGAGAAGCTCGGTTGGTATGTTGCTGAAAAGTGAAATCGCATCAAGTGAGATAAGCGTGTAATCACTTGACAATTCAATTTCACGAATACTATTAACGAATTCAAAAGAGTCCCTCAAATATCTATCATCTTTCACGAATATATGGTTCAAAAGCTTAGCCAAAAATTTGCTGAGGTTATAAAGCGGACTGCCAACAAAACTAACAATTGGTCGAAGCGGAACACCACTCTTGTGTACTTTAGGCAAGAAATAAATTTTCGGACTTACGCCATTTACACTACGCAAATATTTGTATGTTGATTCATCAATGTGGCTCCGCCTGTGAAGTCCAGTTATTATCCTGTTGAGGCGGTTTTGAACCTTCTTGGTTGGATCACAACGAAGCTTTTCATACGTGTTATTATCATCGAGGATCGAGTGAGCTTTGCTACTGTACTGGCTCCTTGACATCGCTACGGTGGAATTACCCTTGTCGCTTTTCAAAATTAATAGATCGTTATGATTTTTTAAGAATTGTTTTGTTTCTTTGATGCACTTGGTGATGAAATCATTACTATTGTGAAAATTATTCACATTATTAAGATAATTAGTTGTTAAATTGATGAATTTATTCCTCTTCTCAACCGATTCACTTTCATTTCCACAAAAGGAGAGAACATATTCAGTGTCAACTAGTAATTGTTTAAAGGGTGGAGGATTGAGACTGTTATAGGGCAAATTGAATTTCTCACCCAAACTCAGAAGATATTGAACATTAGTTGGAACATCAATATTGGAAAGATTACGGAACCAGCCTGCATTAATGTGTGATGAGGTCTGACTTGGCAGCTGAGCACGCCTCAAGGAACTCACCTTTCGCTTCTGCTTAATTTTTACTTTAGAGAACTTCTGACTGTGGTAAATTTCCTGACGGATCGAGAAAGCTTCATAAATATCAGTATCAACCTTCTGCTGCACCTTCGAGCGTATATCTGCAAGAGATCTCTTAAGTGTGTCAACTTTCCAATGCATGTAAGCCACCTCTAAACTAAGAATTTTTCTCTTAAAATTGTTTACAACATTATTACAACTATTAACGAACGGATTATAAGAGTACAACATTATTGGAAGTACTGTCCTGGAATATTTCTGAATGTGAACTGGAAAAATTCCCTGGTTCTTGCAGGTAAGCAAAAACTTTTTATGATTTTGGTAATGGGCCAACTTCTTATTGATTGTTTGCCAAACCTTCATGTCTGCCATGGTCTCAGATCCATAGATTTCAACGATTTGCACGAAGAAACCTCTCGCATCGTCCATCCTGAGTCATAAAATTTCTTCCAAGTTGAATTCACAGTATCAAGTTTAATGACCTTCAATTTGATATAGTGTTGATAATTGGTTGAGGTCAGGGATGAAGGAAATCAATTTGATGAAATTTCTGCCGACGTTTCGATTATATTTAAATCATCTTCGGGGCTCTGAAAGAGCAATACAAGGACATTATTCAACGATACAGAATGGCCATCGTAAAACAAACACAAGAAATCAGGGATCCCGAACCTGAACAATTACCAATTTCAAACAATTATTAAAAATATAATGAACAATATAAACACAACATAGACGATCGTATAAAGGATACCTATCTGACAACATAAACGAAATAAATTAACTTAAAATGAAAAGATCCAATACAGGCGAACAACTGAACAAGTAAACAACGAACTTTCTTAAAAATGTAGGTTAAAAAGGTGTTTTCTAAAAAAATTATTAAATGGTGACTCACATCATCGGTTGACTCCTATTGTCCACTCATAAAACATACAAAACAGTGTCACTTTTAAAAAACAGGTAAGACGTGACATGAAGGATCGAGACATGAAGGAAACTGAAATGCAACCACATACGATGTGCAGGTTGACAATGCAATTCGATTACGATAAAAAAAAGGGGGTTCTCGGCATGCAAAACACAATCATAAGGAATTCCGTTCTCAATGATTATAAATTCAGCCGTGTTCTTTTAACCTGGCTATTATATTGAAATAAGCGGTATTTAAATTCTCAATATCCGATCTTTTATTTATGGATTTATTATTTTGTTGAATTGATACCATTTCATGTATCAATCTCTTTTTTAAAATTCGCTGATGTCCTATCACCCTTGCATTGTTGAAATCAAAAGCGTGAAGTTCCCTAAGGGAGTGCTCAGCTAAGGCCGTGTTATTCTCCTTTTTCTTAATTGGGTTGTGCACATTTATGCTGTCCCTGCGATGTTCACCAATCCTTGTTTCCAGGTATCGACCCGTCTGTCCAATGTAATTTCTTGCCTAAAGTACACAAGAGTGGTGTTCCGCTTCGACCAATTGTTAGTTTTGTTGGCAGTCCGCTTTATAACCTCAGCAAATTTTTGGCTAAGCTTTTGAACCATATATTCGTGAAAGATGATAGATATTTGAGGGACTCTTTTGAATTCGTTAATAGTATTCGTGAAATTGAATTGTCAAGTGATTACACGCTTATCTCACTTGATGCGATTTCACTTTTCAGCAACATACCAACCGAGCTTCTCTCTGACCTGGTAGCAAAATACTGGAATAAAATTGAGTCAAATACACTTCTAAGCCTTGCGGAATTTCTAGAGCTCGTGGCATTGTGTGTAGATAATGGCTATTTCATTTTTGAGGATGAATTTTACAGGCAAGTTTTCGGTCTTGGTATGGGTAACTGTTTGGCTCCAATAGCTGCAGACATAGTGATGTTTGAACTGCAGAATTACGCGCTTACTAGGCTGTCCTTTCAGGTACCTTTTTTTCGGAGGTACGTTGACGATATAATAACCTCAATTCCATCAGATTGTGTTGATGATATACTGACGTCGTTCAATTCTTTTCATCCGCGGTTGCAGTTTACGGTTGAGGTGGAGAGGGATGGTAGATTGCCTTTTTTGGATGTTCTAGTGGTGAGAGAGGGTAATAGACTCATAACGGACTGGTACCATAAGGAAACTTTTTCGGAGAGGTTTCTCAACTACAACTCATTACATCCCTTCGTTCATAAGCTCAATTTAATTAAAAACATCAAGCACAGGGCCCTCACCTTGTCAGACAGTAGTTTCCATGATCAGAATATGACGAAGATCAGAAATTTACTCATAAAAAATAACTATCCTTTGAACATGGTAAAAAGGATTCTCTCTGAACGTACGTCCTAGAGTAGAATGGAGAATCGTGGGGATGATGTAGAGCTGAGATACTTTTCAATACCATATATAAAGGGTCTTTCTGAGAGAGTTGCTGGTATTCTAAGAACTGCAAATACTATGATATCCCTTAAACCAAGCAACACAGTCAGACAGCTGTTTTCCAGTTTAAAAACTAAAACACCAAAATTAATGCTGTCTAATATAATTTATGAAATACCTTGTAAGGACTGTGATTGTGTTTACATTGGACAGACGGGTCGATACCTGGAAACAAGGATTGGTGAACATCGCAGGGACAGCATAAATGTGCACAACCCAATTAAGAAAAAGGAGAATAACACGGCCTTAGCTGAGCACTCCCTTAGGGAACTTCACGCTTTTGATTTCAACAATGCAAGGGTGATAGGACATCAGCGAATTTTAAAAAAGAGATTGATACATGAAATGGTATCAATTCAACAAAATAATAAATCCATAAATAAAAGATCGGATATTGAGAATTTAAATACCGCTTATTTCAATATAATAGCCAGGTTAAAAGAACACGGCTGAATTTATAATCATTGAGAACGGAATTCCTTATGATTGTGTTTTGCATGCCGAGAACCCCCTTTTTTTTATCGTAATCGAATTGCATTGTCAACCTGCACATCGTATGTGGTTGCATTTCAGTTTCCTTCATGTCTCGATCCTTCATGTCACGTCTTACCTGTTTTTTAAAAGTGACACTGTTTTGTATGTTTTATGAGTGGACAATAGGAGTCAACCGATGATGTGAGTCACCATTTAATAATTTTTTTAGAAAACACCTTTTTAACCTACATTTTTAAGAAAGTTCGTTGTTTACTTGTTCAGTTGTTCGCCTGTATTGGATCTTTTCATTTTAAGTTAATTTATTTCGTTTATGTTGTCAGATAGGTATCCTTTATACGATCGTCTATGTTGTGTTTATATTGTTCATTATATTTTTAATAATTGTTTGAAATTGGTAATTGTTCAGGTTCGGGATCCCTGATTTCTTGTGTTTGTTTTACGATGGCCATTCTGTATCGTTGAATAATGTCCTTGTATTGCTCTTTCAGAGCCCCGAAGATGATTTAAATATAATCGAAACGTCGGCAGAAATTTCATCAAATTGATTTCCTTCATCCCTGACCTCAACCAATTATCAACACTATATCAAATTGAAGGTCATTAAACTTGATACTGTGAATTCAACTTGGAAGAAATTTTATGACTCAGGATGGACGATGCGAGAGGTTTCTTCGTGCAAATCGTTGAAATCTATGGATCTGAGACCATGGCAGACATGAAGGTTTGGCAAACAATCAATAAGAAGTTGGCCCATTACCAAAATCATAAAAAGTTTTTGCTTACCTGCAAGAACCAGGGAATTTTTCCAGTTCACATTCAGAAATATTCCAGGACAGTACTTCCAATAATGTTGGACTCTTATAATCCGTTCGTTAATAGTTGTAATAATGTTGTAAACAATTTTAAGAGAAAAATTCTTAGTTTAGAGGTGGCTTACATGCATTGGAAAGTTGACACACTTAAGAGATCTCTTGCAGATATACGCTCGAAGGTGCAGCAGAAGGTTGATACTGATATTTATGAAGCTTTCTCGATCCGTCAGGAAATTTACCACAGTCAGAAGTTCTCTAAAGTAAAAATTAAGCAGAAGCGAAAGGTGAGTTCCTTGAGGCGTGCTCAGCTGCCAAGTCAGACCTCATCACACATTAATGCAGGCTGGTTCCGTAATCTTTCCAATATTGATGTTCCAACTAATGTTCAATATCTTCTGAGTTTGGGTGAGAAATTCAATTTGCCCTATAACAGTCTCAATCCTCCACCCTTTAAACAATTACTAGTTGACACTGAATATGTTCTCTCCTTTTGTGGAAATGAAAGTGAATCGGTTGAGAAGAGGAATAAATTCATCAATTTAACAACTAATTATCTTAATAATGTGAATAATTTTCACAATAGTAATGATTTCATCACCAAGTGCATCAAAGAAACAAAACAATTCTTAAAAAATCATAACGATCTATTAATTTTGAAAAGCGACAAGGGTAATTCCACCGTAGCGATGTCAAGGAGCCAGTACAGTAGCAAAGCTCACTCGATCCTCGATGATAATAACACGTATGAAAAGCTTCGTTGTGATCCAACCAAGAAGGTTCAAAACCGCCTCAACAGGATAATAACTGGACTTCACAGGCGGAGCCACATTGATGAATCAACATACAAATATTTGCGTAGTGTAAATGGCGTAAGTCCGAAAATTTATTTCTTGCCTAAAGCACACAAGAGTGGTGTTCCGCTTCGACCAATTGTTAGTTTTGTTGGCAGTCCGCTTTATAACCTCAGCAAATTTTTGGCTAAGCTTTTGAACCATATATTCGTGAAAGATGATAGATATTTGAGGGACTCTTTTGAATTCGTTAATAGTATTCGTGAAATTGAATTGTCAAGTGATTACACGCTTATCTCACTTGATGCGATTTCACTTTTCAGCAACATACCAACCGAGCTTCTCTCTGACCTGGTAGCAAAATACTGGAATAAAATTGAGTCAAATACACTTCTAAGCCTTGCGGAATTTCTAGAGCTCGTGGCATTGTGTGTAGATAATGGCTATTTCATTTTTGAGGATGAATTTTACAGGCAAGTTTTCGGTCTTGGTATGGGTAACTGTTTGGCTCCAATAGCTGCAGACATAGTGATGTTTGAACTGCAGAATTACGCGCTTACTAGGCTGTCCTTTCAGGTACCTTTTTTTCGGAGGTACGTTGACGATATAATAACCTCAATTCCATCAGATTGTGTTGATGATATACTGACGTCGTTCAATTCTTTTCATCCGCGGTTGCAGTTTACGGTTGAGGTGGAGAGGGATGGTAGATTGCCTTTTTTGGATGTTCTAGTGGTGAGAGAGGGTAATAGACTCATAACGGACTGGTACCATAAGGAAACTTTTTCGGAGAGGTTTCTCAACTACAACTCATTACATCCCTTCGTTCATAAGCTCAATTTAATTAAAAACATCAAGCACAGGGCCCTCACCTTGTCAGACAGTAGTTTCCATGATCAGAATATGACGAAGATCAGAAATTTACTCATAAAAAATAACTATCCTTTGAACATGGTAAAAAGGATTCTCTCTGAACGTACGTCCGAGAGTAGAATGGAGAATCGTGGGGATGATGTAGAGCTGAGATACTTTTCAATACCATATATAAAGGGTCTTTCTGAGAGAGTTGCTGGTATTCTAAGAACTGCAAATACTATGATATCCCTTAAACCAAGCAACACAGTCAGACAGCTGTTTTCCAGTTTAAAAACTAAAACACCAAAATTAATGCTGTCTAATATAATTTATGAAATACCTTGTAAGGACTGTGATTGTGTTTACATTGGACAGACGGGTCGATACCTGGAAACAAGGATTGGTGAACATCGCAGGGACAGCATAAATGTGCACAACCCAATTAAGAAAAAGGAGAATAACACGGCCTTAGCTGAGCACTCCCTTAGGGAACTTCACGCTTTTGATTTCAACAATGCAAGGGTGATAGGACATCAGCGAATTTTAAAAAAGAGATTGATACATGAAATGGTATCAATTCAACAAAATAATAAATCCATAAATAAAAGATCGGATATTGAGAATTTAAATACCGCTTATTTCAATATAATAGCCAGGTGAAAAGAACACGGCTGAATTTATAATCATTGAGAACGGAATTCCTTATGATTGTGTTTTGCATGCCGAGAACCCCCTTTTTTTTATCGTAATCGAATTGCATTGTCAACCTGCACATCGTATGTGGTTGCATTTCAGTTTCCTTCATGTCTCGATCCTTCATGTCACGTCTTACCTGTTTTTTAAAAGTGACACTGTTTTGTATGTTTTATGAGTGGACAATAGGAGTCAACCGATGATGTGAGTCACCATTTAATAATTTTTTTAGAAAACACCTTTTTAACCTACATTTTTAAGAAAGTTCGTTGTTTACTTGTTCAGTTGTTCGCCTGTATTGGATCTTTTCATTTTAAGTTAATTTATTTCGTTTATGTTGTCAGATAGGTATCCTTTATACGATCGTCTATGTTGTGTTTATATTGTTCATTATATTTTTAATAATTGTTTGAAATTGGTAATTGTTCAGGTTCGGGATCCCTGATTTCTTGTGTTTGTTTTACGATGGCCATTCTGTATCGTTGAATAATGTCCTTGTATTGCTCTTTCAGAGCCCCGAAGATGATTTAAATATAATCGAAACGTCGGCAGAAATTTCATCAAATTGATTTCCTTCATCCCTGACCTCAACCAATTATCAACACTATATCAAATTGAAGGTCATTAAACTTGATACTGTGAATAACCTGAATGTCAGCCTTCTTGGAAACCATTACAGGTTGTTCCGAAGATTCTTTTTGCTCAAGGCTGGACGTTCACCAACACCCCTAGTTGATGTGATATTTTTATGCTTCACATTAAAGTAGGGCTGCCATAAATGTGCGAGCATCTACCGGGACAAGTGGCACTAAAATAGGTTGAAATACCGTACAAAAAAAGTTCATCTTATATATAGGTGTTATATCAATTTACAACAAAAACAACAATGAATCACAAAAAATAACATACAGGTACCCTATTTTACTTGGGCTTGATCGTGGTGCCAGTTTTCTTTGCCCATTCATATTTTTCTGAAGTTTTCGCTTTCTCAAGTAATTTCGTTTCATTTCTCACATAATTACAAAATTCTATACATGTCATCTTATAATTATAGGCGTATTGAAAGTTTTATAGAAAAATATTTTCCATTTATCGGACATTTTCGCCTCAATGAAAGACTTTAACTACATGACTTCTTCATAAACGGAATATTCCAGTGTAATACCTTTTCCATTCAAATATCCAACAGTTTCTTCTACTGAAATCCATTGAAGAACATCATTTAAAACCATCCATCCAAATATATCAAATTTTGTCATTGGCTGAGTCCACTGTTCGATATATTGTATGGCTGTGGTAAAAAAATCTTTTTGATTTCATTGTCAAACTTATTTATTTGCGTTCTATTGATCGTGCCATCATTTTTCAGTCGGTTGTAAACTCGCCTTGTTTGATTTCCTAAATATTTATTCATTAATCTTTCAATTAATCAATTGTATTTGAAAACTTTTAAAACAATGAACTCAACATCAATCGACATCATATCGGCGACAATGGAAGCTGTATTATGAAGTATGTGTGCTGGACAACCGACAACCGATACTTTCGATTTCTTTAGACAAAATCTCTTTTAATTTGAGAAAAAACATTATCGTCACGCCTTCCTCTTCCTCCAAAGTTAGGCAGCTTTTGTCACGCTCATTTCGCGTAATAGAGCTGTTTATTGGCGCATCATCACTGTTTTGAAATTATTTGGTCTTTTTCAAAAACATTTCATTTTAGCGTTGAAACAATGACGTTGTCGACGGAATGTTTCAAAACACAAGAATGAAAATTGCCAACAAATTGAATGACTGGCTTTAACGTTGGAGAAAAAGTGAGGCAGAAGTTCAGTAACTTGCAATTGACATATATCAAATATCGAGATTCTCAAAAAAGGACAGGGGAAGGCAAACTGAAAGTGCCTAAATATTTTGATGAATTGAAGAGATTCTCGGATTCGAACATAAAGCGAATCCAATATTGGTTATCGTTTCGACACCCTCTAAAAATGAAAATGAGGAATCCTATGAAAATCTACCCCCCAATAGATTTGCTGTTAAGAGAAAGAGTGTTCGACATAAATCCGAAAAACAAGAATCTTTCAAAGAACTAGTTGCAATACAGAAGCAAAATCAGGAGATACGAAGTAAGGACCTCTATGATGAATATGTTCCGGGAGCAAAACGAGCAGAGGAACAAACAGATTCTGTTTGGGGGAGAAAAAATCCAAAAGGAAAAGTATGAATAAAATGGGTACTTTTTCACCACATGTTTTGAGTTGTTCATTTTTAGAGTATTTATTTAGTTTTCATATTTGGAGCTGTTGTTCATTTATTTTATTTTTAGGTTGGTATTGTTATTTTTTTTAGTTTTGCATCATTTCTACTATAACAGTCCATTTTTTTGATGTGGTGATATGTTGAGACTGAATATTTTTGTAAAGTTTGAAAATGGGGGAAAAAAATCCAAAAGCAAAGGGTGATTTCCACAAGTGAATATAATAGGCTTATTTTTCAACAATGTTTATAGAAGAGTATTTTTTATTATGTACTGTTGTTAGTTTATTCTATTTTTGAAGTAGGCATTGTTATTTTTTTAGCTTCTCACCATTCCTTTATGTTACTACCTACTTCATATTTTTTTGTGAAATGGTGGTATGTTAAGACTGACTAAATATTTTTGTGAAGTTTGAAACAGTGTTCATTAAATTATTAATCTCAAATTACTTTTTTTTTAAACCCCTTTAAAATCAGATTTTTTTATAACTTAAATTAAACTAGAATAATCTTATATATTCAATGAAAGAGTTTATCATACACTAATGAAAAACACCAGTTCACAAGAACATGTGAATAAATCAAAGAAATAAATCATCTTTTATTTCTCCACAAATTGTTGGCAATCTCTTTTGATGATTCCTTCCTCCTCCATATTGATAGACCTTGTCTCTCCATATCGATTGGACCTTCTTCATTATAATCATTCCAAATATCAGAGTGTACATAACAGGAATTATGCATTATACAACTTGCTGCAATTATTTTTATGGCTTCTTCGATTGAATTTACATTAATATACTTCAATATTTGCCATCTGAATTTGGGGATACCAAAAGTATGTTCCACTACTCTCTTGTTTTGCTTTGGATTGTATTATAGTAGCGTTGTCTCTCATCCCTAAAATGAAAAGGTAGGGGTACACTTCGTAATTTATATTAATTATAGCTCACTTATAAGGGGTCATTATCCACATCCTTGAAGGATAGGCTTTATCACCAACAAGATTATAATCTTCAAAAAAGTATTTGTGAATCATTATCTTGCACATCAAGGAAAGTTTTGGAATTTTGAAATACCTGCGAATGAAAAAAAATGGTTCAATATAGTATGAAAATGTTATTTGGAAATCAACATTCACAATTATAAAATATGCATTTATTGGCTATCAATAGATCCATCTACATTCAACCTTCTTTACTGATAGTTTACAAAATATATCTCACCTGCTATCATGTGCAGAACCAGGAAATCCAACCACAATGTTGGTGAAAACTTTGTTGACAGTAACAATTCCCTGGTTTCTATTCCCGGTTACTTAACTTGATATTGCAACCATCTGCTCCAATTACCCCTTAAAAAAATAAAACTATTCAGGTAGATATCATCAGACATCTTTAGTGTTAGTGTTTCCTGCTGATTAGGCCATGAAATATATCTCATCTGTAGTTCAAGGGTTTTGGGAATAACTAACTCAACTGCACTATATACTGTAGATAGTGCAACATGGAACCTATCAGACACAGATATCAATGTATCACCTTTTCCTAGCCACCAAAGGAACAGTAAAACACATTTCTCCATGGTAACAGGATGCTCTCCACCAACAAATTGTCTTTGAGTGCAATTTATAGCTCCATTGCATCAAATACCAAATGTGTTTAATATTAAAAAGGTCCACATGTAACCAAAAACAGAGCCTACAAAATTTTTTTCGCTCCAACAACAAATAATACACCGCGCAAGGAATAGTATATTTTAAAACTAGTTGCAGAATGGGCTCCTATTCCAACACGTATGCGAAATTCCTGAAAAATCCAAATCCTTACACGAAAAAGAATACGATGAACTTATGAAGTGGTCTGAAGATAATTCGGTTATAAGAATTTCAGAAAATGTTTTGTTGGCCTACTTTGAACGCTTAAGTAGGACATATAAATGGTCTACATTATGGAGCATTGATATTTCAAAATTTATAAGACTGCAATGTTTATTAAAAACTTTTTCGAAAGGATACAAACCGAAGAAATCAAAAATTCTTGATTTCGAACAAATTGCTACATTCTTGAAGGAAGCTCCAAATTATACTTATTTGGATATGGAGGTAACGATATAATCATGCTCTATGTATGTTTAATATAACCACTTTCAGGTAGTATTGATCATGGGATAGTCTGGGGCATGCAGACGGGTAGAGCTCTGCAATATGAAGGTTCAAGACTTCGACTTCAAGAAAGACTGTTTTATGGTCACCATACCGAACACAAAAACTTATAGTCCCAGGCAATTTGTAATTTCGGACCCATTCTGGTTGAGTCTTCTTAGAGAATACGCACAACTGAGACCACCACATATAGATCATGATCGTTTCTTCATCAATTTTATATCTGGAAAATGCAGTGCGCAACCTATTGGCATAAATAAAATAGGTGGAATGCCAAAAATTTTTTTTTAAAATTGCCTGATCCAGAACTATATTCTGGCCATTGCTTCCGTAGAAGCTCAGCTTCCCATCTAGCCAACAGCGGAGAAGATTTGATGGAATTGAAGAGGCATGGAGGTTGGAAGAGTTCAGCAGTTGCTGAAGGATATGTTGATGCGTTTCTTTAAAAAAAAATGATATTTCTAAAACTCCTTCGAACCAACTTAACAAGAATGCCCAAGATCTCAGTATGCCTTGTACTTCGAGGATGAATAATATTACCGAATTCTCAATTGGAACACAGGAAATCGATAAAACTTCCCAGCCTATGCATGATAACCCACCTTCCACTTCCTCAGCATGTTTCAATCAAGCGCTATCCACAAATGAAACTCATCACAACATACCAGGAATATCAACTTTAAATACTGGTTCAAACTGCAATATAACAGTTAAAATATTTAACAACTGCACAATTTCAAAAATTGAGTGACTTAACATTTCGTTATAATATCACATTGTAACTCCAGATTTTTTGTGGAATAATTAAGAATCAACTTGAACTTGGAGTTAATGTCATCTTGGAAAATACACAATCGACATACATGTAGCTGAAAATATTTACTATCTAAGGATGCTTGTTATGTTATTAACGAAGGTATTAATCAGAGGTACATTAAAAACATAATCATAATTTTCTTGTAGCACCAATGATACTTGATAGTTGTTACTGGATATAAATAGCTGCTCAATAGCTTTTCTGTACAATCATTTGTACTATGTGTATTTATCATTGGATTAGGAAAATCGCCTTCAGTCCAAAAAAAAAATGTTGTGTATATTTTATATAAATATAACCAACCACCTTTGTTATAGATCAGATCTAAAACAGTTTCCAAATAGCATAGATGATTCAAAATTACCAAGAAAAAAAATAGTAACTTATTTAAAATTTAACTTTTCCTGCCAACAGTGTCAACAATGCTCTTATTGACAATTGAGGTGTGTTGAAAGTTGAAATTGGATAGTATCGGAAGTCAGCGCTGACAACCACAAAACGAAAAATATAACTAAAAACAGTGCTGTAATGAAATTCATTACAGCACTGTTTTTAGTACTGTAATGAACTAATTACGATACTGAAATAGAGAAACAATTATTATATGGATCAATCATATGTCATAAACTTCACGATCGAAATCATTAGTGCATTCGTCAAAAATCAGACCGAAACAATGCAGCGGCGTAGAAATTCCCAACTCAACTCCATCTATCAACCCGAAGTATTGATCATACAGGATTCATAAATCTTTTCTGTATATTAAATAGGTTCCAATATTGTGGACTTAGAGATTAGTGTCCGTCCTGAAATTAACAGTTTCATTTAAACGTATATAGATCATCTCACTTATGTTTCTCATCAAGTAGTTCCTCTCCACATACAAAATCTTAAAATCAACAAAATCAAAGCTGTGGCCATTTTCGAAGTGGTGGTCCGCTAAAGCTGTTTTTCTCTCTTGTTTATGTTTCAGCCGGGTGGTAATATACTGTTTAGTTTGGCATACTTAACAGTATATTACCACCCGGCTGAAACAACACGAATGCTTTATGGGCCTACCACACGCTCAAGCTTCACCACAGTTTTGCTTGCGCAAACCGGCTTGAACACTGAACACTGAGCGTGTGGTTGGGAAAACTGTATACCGCGCAAACCCCACGGCTTGGCTTGTGTAATTTTCGACCTGCTTGAAATTTTGCCTGTGCAAGTCCGGCTTGCGCAAGCCCGGCTGGTACGTGTGGTTGACGTACAAGTGTTCAGGCCTCATTCGAGATTAGTCTTTATTCAGAGAAGCACCCGTTTTGCCGTTTTTTCTGCGAAAATGTCCGATTTAAGAATGCACAATCGTGATTTCATCACGGAATTTATAAGCTAATATAAATCTCTGCCAGCACTCTGGAAGATAAAATCGAGGGATCATTCGGATAGAAATAAGAAGAACGAAGCCTATGAAAAAATGATCATTAAAATGAAAACCTTGTAAATGGCCCTATATGTGTCCGAAATTATTTCAGATAAAGCTTGTTCTGAAATTGCTGTAGAAAACATCAAATTTTGGTACGATCTTCCAGTAGCCAGAAACCTCAAAGTAGCGGTGTGTCTTTCGTGTGGCGAAATGCTCTCACGCATAATTGTATCCTGCCTTTAGATGAGAGGTGTGACTAAACGTTATAACTCTGCGTATGCATTTTCATCCATCCGTAAATAGTTTCGAAGATCATTTGGATCCCCTCTCAAATCCTTCAATAGATTTACGTGTGAATGAACGAACGTTTCTCTTCAAAAGCCATTGTTTTGTCCATTTAGAACGTTTTCTTTTTGAATATTTATTTGCCTTTTTGTTTCATCAGCAAACACTGAAAAAATTGCAGCTATAGAAATAGTTCTTCGTTCGGACGCATTGTTACCGTGTCGACGACTTTGTCAAGAATGAGGCTTGCAGGTGCCGTGTGGTAGCAAAGCAACTGCTGTGTTCAATCTTTACGTACGAGATGCCTGCGCAAGCCAAACTGTGGTGAAGCTTGAGCGTGTGGCAGGCCCATTTTTCTTCATATTGTTTGAAGTGAAAAATGTTGAATCGATAGATTTTTGTTCTTTATATTTATCATCTTGAAGTAGCTTCTGTTTTATAAGATCACTAGTAATTGAATATGTGGAGTTTTCTTATGCCATAACCATTGGATCCATACTCATCTGTTAAACCAGATAACATTACTGCTGCGAGAAACTCATGATGAGGGGTTTATTCATGGCAGAAAGTTGTTGAGATAAATTTAATATTTCATTTACGTATTCTTCCATGGACTTGAAGTTAATCAAATTTATGTTGCACGTCTCAGCAATTTTAAACGACTATATAGGCTTTTGATAGTGAATCCCATGCTTCTTTAGCATTTTTTGCTTTTATTACTAGGTGAAACACACATCTGTCAACACTTAAATTGATTTTAGCCAAGGGCTTTTTCATCACGACGTTTTCGAACATCCTCAGTTGTTTTATCGTCTTCTGAATAACCCACAATAGCTTATCCATAGGTTTTCCAATGTTAAAATGTTTTGGAATTGAAATTTCCATTCATGGTAGTTTTCTCTACCTCTTAACTTTTGTGCTGGTAGTATTTGTACCGAATTCTCAACCATATTTAATGTTCAGCTTGTAAGGTTTGGTAGGAGCTTATATTAAAATGCTTTTCTTTAGCACGATGTTTATTCTTGGAGTCTATCTTATGGAATGACGTCGTAGGAACATCATACAATATGCACATATGAAACAATGGATACATGCGTATTAACATAAAATACATACTTCTAATTTATAATAACATAAACCCTTACATCCTCTCCCTTTAGCTTAAATATAATACAATCTATACAATTCTAAAAATAAAATATACAAATTATTAGAGCTATTTATATTCTAATCTTTGAGGCCTCTGTATGAGACTTCTTCTGCGCAAATCATAATAATTTTCCACATTTTTTTTACAGATATCATTCTGTGAATTTTCGGAGTTCTCTAGAAATAAATGTTGTCGACTACGTCTAAATAATTTATTATTATAATCTTTAACAAAGTATGATCTGGGTTGAGGAGCTTTATTCGTTATAATACCTTTCTTCCAATAGTTCTTATGTCTAAATCTAACAGTATCACTTTTCTTCCCTTCTTTTAAATTTTGCGTATTTTTGTTATAATAGTAGGCTTGCCTGTGTTGTCTACATTCTAGAGTTTTTTTATGTTTATATGGATCAATAACTTCAGGTTCATACAAAGATTGTAAAGAAGGCAGATTATCCTTAAGTCTTCTATTAAACATTAATTGCGCAGGAGATAAGCCGATAGTAGGTATTGGATTATTTCTATATTTCAATAAGTACATATATATATTTCCGTTTTCGAATTCACATTTTTTTAGCATATTCTTGCAAATATTAACTGCTTTTTCGGCCAAACCGTTACTTCTAGGGTAATTCGGACTGGATGTTATTAATGAGATGTTGTTTGCTTCAAAATAATTCTTCATATTATATGAACTGAAAGGATTATTGTCAGCTATAATTTTATCTGGAAAACCGAACATAGAGAAAATGCAATTGAAAACTTTAATAACATCAGACGAAGTTTTACTCCGCATAGATTTAAGTTCAATCCATTTAGAATAGTAGTCCATAATAACCAAATAAATTTTACCTTGGTATTCTAAAATATCAGTTGCAACTTTAGACCAAGTTCTATCAGGAATTTCATGTGGTTGCATTGGTAGTCTTGCATTTTGTTTTCGAAATGTTTTACAAACATCACAATTCAAAATTTTTTCTTCTAAATGTTTAGATATATTTGGCCAAAATACACATTCTGTTGCTCTAGCTTTGCATTTATTCAACCCTAAATGACCTTCATGTATCTTGTTCAATATTTCCTCACGCAAAGTAGTAGGTATTATAACACGATCCTTATACAATATCAAACCATCATGCTCTTGAAGACAATCTCTAATAGAAAAATATCTACTTATTTCTTTATTCTTAAACTTCTTGAAATTTGCCCAATTTTTTGCTATCAGTTCTTTCAATTGTTTCAACACAAAATCTCTACTTGTTTCTAGTGCAATTTGCTTCAATTTAAAATCAGAAATAGGCAAATTTTTTATGACATTATGAATCATCAAAGTTTCTTCAATATTATTATCACTAGCAATAAGTGGTGCTCGAGATAGTGTATCTGCGATGTACAGATCTCTTCCGGGAATATATCTTAGAGAAAAATTATATTTCAAAAGTCTGAAAACAAGTCTCTGCAGTCTACTCGAAATCTTATTGATATTCTTATTCAAAATATTGACCAATGGTTTATGATCTGTCGAAACTTGAACGTGTCTACCATAAACATAATAATTAAACTTTTCGAGAGCAAAAACTATTGCTGCTAATTCTCGCTCAATGTTGGCATATCTAGTTTCACAGTCTGTAAGTGATCTAGATGCGAACGCTACAGGTTTATCATTTTGCAATAAACAAGCACCATACCCTTGTAAGCTACTATCACACTGTATATTAATTGGCAATTTACTGTTGAAATGTTGAAGAACAGGGGATGTAGTTAACAATTTTTTTAATTTTTTGATTGCTTTAGTGTGAGCTTCATTCCAAGACCAAATTATATTGTTATGAGTCAATTCTCTGAGTGGTGCAGTTATTTCAGATAAATTAGGGATGAATCTTCCTAAATACTTCACTAACCCCAAAAATCTTAAAAGTTCCTTTTTATTAGAAGGTTGTGGCATTTCGATGATTGATTCGATACGTGCTTTATCAATACTTATTCCACTTTCAGATACTACAAAGCCCAAAATTTTAATTTCCTTCTGTTTGTATTTGAATTTGTTTTTATTGAAAGTTATTCCACAAGATTGCGCCTTTTCTAAAACCATTAACAATTTTTCATCGTGTTCTTTCTCTGAAGAACCAGCAATTATTAGATCATCTATGTAAATGTTATTTCCCAAAATATTTCCAAAAGTTTCTGTATTTTTGCGCTGGAAAATTTCCGTTGCAATATTTAGTCCAAAAGGTAATCTATGGAATTTATACGTCCCAAATGGTGTTGCAAAGGAACAAATGTCAGACGAATTCTTATCCAGTTCTATCTGGTAAAACGAATCTTTCAAATCTAAAATTGAAAAATATCTTTTACCACCCAAATCACTCAAAATTTCTTCAGGAGAAGGTATTTGATAATGTTCTCTCAGCAAACATTTATTCAAGTCAGCGGGATCTAAGCATATTCGAAGAGAACCGTCAGATTTTTCAACTACTATTATATTATTAACCCAATCAGTGGGTTTGGTCTGTTTACTAATGATATTATTTTTTTCTAATTTATTCAAAGCATCTTTCAGCCTTGGCATTAAGCTTTTAGGAACCCTCCTAGCAGAATGAACTACTGGAATACTATTTTCCTTCATAAAGAACTTGTAAGGTTTTCCTTGAAATTTTCCTACATTTTGAAACACATTCTTATATCTATGTAATAATTTTTGTTTACTCAAATTATTTTCAGTATTGATGCTTTCAATATTATTCAATTTATGATTCGTAAGTTTTATCAAATTTAATTCTAGTGAAGTTTTTAAACCTATTATTGGCTTACATTCTCCATTTACAATGAAAAATTCAATTTTACACTTTTTATCTCTTACCAAACAAAACAATTCAATAGAACCTTCAGCCTTGATCCTCGATCCTTCGAATCCTACTAGATGTACTCTGTTTCTTTTGATTGGGACGCCACAGGCAACCTTAGAGAGATATTCAATAGGTAGGATGTTACATTCAGCACCAGTGTCAACCTTAAATTCAATTTCATTGGAATTAATAATCAAAGTTTCAATCAATTGCAGTGAATCAACTTTTGATGTGTCCGTTTGAATATTATGAACTTTAATACTTTCCAAATATAAATTATCATCAGAGTCACTATTTTGTAAATTGATATTATCTAGTTTTAAATTTCTTGATTGTTTAGTTCCTGATGAATATGCTCTAGAAGAATTACTTGTTTTGTTGGATTTTTTTATTAAGCAACCTGATTCGAAATGATTGGGTTTTTTGCAGTAAAAACATGTGTGACCATATGCGGGACATTTCCCTCTAGAATGAAACTGGTTACATTTCAAACAATTATATGAATTATTCGAATCCTTTTTAAATGAAATCTTCTTTTTTAAATTATTAGAAAATGAAAGTCGACTTATCTTATTTCTAGAACTGTTTCGAACATTGTCCACTTCCAATGATTGAATGTCTGATGATCCAGCCATCTCATCGTTTTGCTTCTTACTTATTTCCGATATATGACATATCTCAATGGTTCTCTTCAATGAAAGATTTTCAACTTGCAGAAGCCTTTCCCTTAAATTGTTGTCCTTAATTCCCATGATGATCTTATCACGAAGCATTTCATCCTCACCGTCATATTCACAATTTTTCAGTAATATCTTCAATTTCGTAATATAGTTGTTCAGCGATTGCCCTTCTTCTTGATTAAAACTGAGAAATTTGTACCTTTCATAGACGATGTTCTTCTTTGGGTTGCAATATTTATCCAAGGCCAGCATGACTTCACTCAACTTTGCTTTGTCCGGTTTAAGTTTGAAGGTATTGAAGATTTCCTCTCCCTCATCACCAATTAAGTTCAGAAGTGTGGCAATTTTTATTTGGTCAGACGAACCTTCTTTGTCCGATGCTATCAGAAACATCTCAAACTTCTGTTTCCACGATGCCCAATTTCTTGAAGTATTACCGGTAAAATCCATTACTGGAGGTAATCTTAATACTTCCATTTTTATTAATATTAATTATCAAACTTTTTCTTGTTCGAATTCACACCTGACACCATGTAAGGTTTGGTAGGAGCTTATATTAAAATGCTTTTCTTTAGCACGATGTTTATTCTTGGAGTCTATCTTATGGAATGACGTCGTAGGAACATCATACAATATGCACATATGAAACAATGGATACATGCGTATTAACATAAAATACATACTTCTAATTTATAATAACATAAACCCTTACAAGCTTCTTAGAGTTCTGCTGTTCCCATAACCTGTTATATTTTCGATAGTTTGGGTATTGTTCTGAGAATAACTACACTTAAACACAAAATTATAGTTTATTCAAAACGTGAAAGAAATACAACTTCGACTTATATTATACAATCGCCAATTTCCACCATTTTCTCTTCGAATGACTTACGGCGTTACCAGTGATACCACACACATAACCTTAGAACTAAAAAATAACTGTCAACGTTTGGGATCACAGACTATACATATAATAACAACACGAACTATAATAGGTCTAGTTCTTTTAAGTATTGAAAATGCCACCCACCTATCAACTTTCCGCTTCAAATTGCCATTATATTCAATAAGTGTCATGTTATTATTATTTTACCATAGTAGTTGCCTATGCCCTATGTGTCAACAAACCCCGCACTTGGGGTAAAATTACACATGGTATGGGGAATATCGACACACTTTGATGGAGAACCACCAAATACAACCATAATCGTTGAACTATTATTATAAGTTTTTTTTTATTCTCAATATATTCGTAAAACAAAAAAGAGGGTTCAAAAATTGAGAACAAAATAGTAATTTACGTAACAAGTCCGGAAAATAGGGTTTTTTTGGACGGATAAACAAAATTCTATCTGTGAAGTCTGTGAGTCCAAAAAAATCATTTTCGGGCGTGTTGCGTACAATATTTTTTCGGCAACCGTGTAGAATAACAAATCAACGAGACACTTTCTTTATTTTTCTTCATTATACATTTTAATTCTTATTTTAATTAAACAGAACAGAATATACTAAATATGAACATAAACATTCTAATTCTTATTTATATTAATATTTATATTGAAATTCGAGCAATTGAAGGGATATTGAAGGGATTCAATTCGCTTGAAATAATTGGTATATTTGAATTCCTTTTGTTGAATCCAGAACAAGAAGGAAAAGTTCCCGTTTCACATTGATTGTTTTCTTCTGCTGATTTTCGAATGGTCGTGGCAATTTTAATTTTGTTTGTAAGTGAATTATCTATATAGCCTTCAGCCACATTGGTAGACTTCCAGCTATCATGTCTCTTCAAATTTGTGATGTTTCCACCATTATCAGCAAATAACGTCGCCGAAGTTCGACGAATGCTATGGCCTGTGTAATTTTTAGGATTGGGTAAATGCAAAAATTCTGCGATTTTTTTCCGAGACTCCCAAGACTGTGGATACCAACAGGCTGAGTTTTCCTTTTTTGTAATTCACGAATAATCGGTTATGTGGAGTATGGGATGGATGTAATGATAAATATTGCCTATACAACAGTAGGTTTTCTTGCCCAATTACAACGAATGTTCTCTCAATATCCGGTATTTTTACAAGCAACATGTCTTCCTTGTCGTTTATCAGATCAATTGACATTTTTGTCAGTTCTTCCCGTCTACACGCACCGGCTAACCCAATAATTGTTGCTACCTGAAAATAAAGTTGATACTTTTATATCCTTCAATCGTAATATTTTGTTAAAATTACCTTCATCATTAGATATGTTTCATTTTCCGCTTCCCTGATGAATTTGTTGATCTGCTCACTGCTGAAGACTTCTGATTTTCGGCTCTGTAACCAACATTCTTCCGTTTAAGAAATGCGATTACCTTTGGGTTAGTGGCTAGGTTTACATTTTTCTTTACTAAAATGGTACTTTTCAACATTGAGTAAATGCTCCACAGAGTAGAGGATTTGACAGTTTCAGATTTTTGCGCGAAATAAGCCAAAATTACATCGTCTGTAATAGTTGTGCATTGCCTCATATCCATCCATTTCGCGAACAAATCATAAACTTTTTCGTACCTAGATTTTGATTTCTCAGGCAATAATTGTGCTGTAGCAGCAGCTGCTATATTGGAAATTTCCCAAGGCACATTTTCAAAGTCACTATCGCTTCTGCTTTCCATATTTTATAGCGAATTGCGATGAAAAAAAATATGCAAACTTTTGACAAATAATTTTATATGAACTGTCAGCCATTATTTCATACCTACCAAGATTTTAGAAAGAAAACCGGTACAAAAGAAGGCTAATAATTCCAATGCAACTAATCAGACAGCAAGTGGCACTCTTATGAAGTACATACTGGAGAACGAAAAAAAAAACAAGTGCTGAGAGAGATGAGTTGAATCACTTTTTTGACGGCATTAAAGCTACCGTAAAGAAATTTTCACCCGCAGACAAATATCTTGCAAAAAAAGAAATATTCAAGATTGTTTCAGATATTGAAGGTAGATATATCAGCCAACAGATTTCTTCGCATATTCCCACACATTCAACTTATTTCCATAGCAATGGACAACCTAATATACAACCCCAAATAAATTCGCAATTTCAACAATTTCAATATCCGCCTCGTCTTATTACGACAATTTTTCTCCCACATACAATAATTATTAGTAGTTATATTACATTATGTTAAGTATATTCTGTATTTTATTATATAATATGTTGTAGGTTTAACCAGAGTTGCAATTTTTGAGTTGTGTGTGTGCTAGTTTTTGGGTTCCGATGTATTTATACAAATTCTGTTAATGGAGAATAAAAAAATTTCTAAAATGAAGAATATTAAAAAAAAAAATTACCTTAGGCAGACCGCCAGTTTTTGAACAGGTGAGATGGATTCACGAAAGGTTGTGTTCTGTTTTTGAAGAGGTTCCCTAATTTGGTCCAATAAATTGTCAAACTCATCCGTAGACATTCGATAATATTGGAAAAATTTTGTCTGGTCATCTAAAAGTTCTGGGTGCAACGTTGCAAATTCTCCTTCTTCATTTCGTTTTTTTAGCATTTTATGTACCCAAAAACGTATTTTTCTCTTTCTAGAATTGTTCATTTCAAGCTCTCCCTCATCTAACAACAGAGCAATTTTTATTAACGTAGAAGTCGGGAACATTTCACTTTCCACAAAGCTGAAACCTACTTAACACACGGCAAGCCTATTGCAATGTGTTAACCACGCAAAAACCATATGATCAATGAAAAAGATATTTTGCCGATTCGGCGTCGAGCGCTTGGCTTGCACGAAAGTGAGAATGGCCTCAAGAAATCTTGCTCGCGCCGAGCATGTGCCTTGCACTTGCCGATTCGGTTCCTGGCACGTCTAAGGAGAATCAACCTTTAGCAAGCTGCAACATGGTCATATGTGGAGCTTATGGAGAAGATAAGGACGTTCATCCTATCAATATGGGGTGCGGCTATGTAATTCCTCCCCCTTTGGATAAAGGTATCACCTAATTGAGGTGTAGCTTTAAGCTGAAACATTCTTAAAATTGTACAAAATACGATAAAAATTATCAAAACAATTAAAACAATTATGAATGTGGATAATGGTGGATTCCATTTCCATTCTTCAAGTTCTTCTAGTAAAATATTAGGAGTTTCTCCATCTTCGAAGTCTTCTTCTCCTTTGGATGTGGATCGGTTGTCCAACGTTGAAAATGGTTTGGTTAGAATGACATATTTTTCTTTTTTCCTTATTTGAATGGGGTAGATTTCTTTCTGATAGTTGCTGATTATTATTAAATAATACAAATAATTTGAAGTTGTATTTTTATTCTCCTGTATTCTACATAACAGTTCTTCAATTTCTATTATCCATTTACGTGAGCGTCTTCCATGACATAGAATAATTAATAATTGAGTTACCAACATAACCTGTATTTAATCATAGAACTTCATTGTAAACTAAATAAACTCTTATTCTTAACATTAAAGTACATTATTCCAACATCCTCCCTTACTTTAATGTTACATCATTTAGGTATCATAAACTAAACTAACTTAAAATTAAGTCTATGCTCTTCATGTTTTAACCGAGGTAATGCTTTAGTAAGTAAATCGGCTTTATTATATTTTCCAAGAATTTTTTCCACAGATATAATTTTCTTTTCTACAAGATCGTGAACAAAGTGGAGTGATACTAAAATATGTCTTGAATTCTTAGAAAAATTCCCGAACTTTGCTAATGCTAAAGCACCTGCATTGTCTTCAAAGATAGGAATTGGACACAACAAATCTTCAGTAAAGCCCATGTCTACCAAAAGATTTTTCAAACATAGGACCTCTTCCACACACTCAGCCAGCGCATAGTATTCTGCGTGTGTAGAAGCTCTAGAGACGGTTTTCTGTTTCTGAGTCTTCCACATAACTGGACAACTGAAAACCTCAACGACATACCCTGTTGTTGATTTACAATCTGTAAGATCCGCTGCCCAATCAGAATCTACAAATGCCTGTATATGTTTACAATCTATCCTCCCTTCGAAATGTAGTTTGATATTTCTTGAATGGTAAACATATATCAAAATTCGAAGTGCATACTTGAAGTGTGACTCGTTATAACAACTTTGAAATCTACTCAGAAAATTTACAGGATAGGCGATATCAGGCCTTGTACCATTCGCAATATATAAAAGAGCTTCCAATAAATTTCTATACTTCAAAGATGATTCCGACAACTGATATGATTCGATTTTAAGGCCAGCCTCCATAGGTGTATATTTACAGTGAGAATCCAACACCTGGTATCTTTGAGCCAACATCTCAATGTAACCAGTTTGATTAAGAGACATCATTCCTCTCCTTTCATCATAATCCACTTCAATACCCAAGTATTTGGATATTTTCCCCAAATCCTTTATAGGAAACCTTTCAGCCAATTTAAATTTAACTTTCTTGATCCCCATCTCATTAGGACCAGAAATCAAAATATCATCGACAAAAATAATCAAATAGATATCCTCTTCATAATTGATATATAGACACTGATCACTTCTTGATTTTCGGAAACCCTTAATATATTCATCAAAGCAAGTATACCAGCATCTTGGAGATTCTCTCAAACCTTACAAAGCCTTCTTAAGAAGAAATACCCCGTCACCTACCACAAAACCATCCGGTTGCTGCACAAAAACTTCAGATTCCAAAGTACCATTTAGAAAGGCTGCTTCAACATCCAATTGATCTAAGATAAACCCCCTTCCGCAAACTACAGCAAGCAATGTTTTTATTGTACTCATACGGGCTACTGGTGAATAGACATCTTCTCTCACTTCCTCCTGTTGAAAACCTCTAACTACAATTCTAGCCTTATACATCCCATTACCTTTAACTGTAAAAACCCATTTCAAATCTTATCTATCTACTGGACAACTTATCTTATCTACTGGACAACTCATTAACTCCCAAGTATCTGCCTTCTCCAAATTTTGCATCTCCTTTTCCATTGCCTGCAACCACATCTTTGAGTCTGGCCGTATCATTGCCTCCTCATATGACTTAGGAACATCAACATCACAAATACCTGCATACATCTCATACTCATTATACTTATTCGGGACCTTCCTTGGTCTATTTGATCTCCTCAAATTTGGCTCCTCATTTTCTCCCCTATCACCTTCTTCCCTTGTACTATCTTCATCACCTAAATTAATACAAAATTTGTCCTTATCCACGAACTGAACATTTCTGGCAACAAACACCCTACCATTACTCAAAATCCGATGACCAACATCTGAAAAACCAACTAACACACCTTCCTTAGATTTATCATCTTGAGTTTTTCTAAGCTCATCCGGAATTTTAACGAAAACCTTACTCCCATACAAATTCAAATCTTCAATCGAAGGTTTTTTTTTCGAAAAAAATTTCAAATGGTGACAAAGGAATACGAGTTGATGAAGAAATTAACCTGTTCCCTATGTAAGCTGCAGCCTGCACTATTTCTGGCCAATATTTCTTTTCTAACCCTGACTCCTTCCTCAAACACCTTACTCTATCCATGAAAGTCCTGTTATAGCGCTCTGCTGTACCGTTTAACTCATGATCATAAGGTGGTGATGGACGTAACCTAAAACCAAGTTGTTGGGCCAAGTTATAAAATTTCTGATTCAGATATTCGGTGCCATTATCACACCTAACTTCACAAATTTTCTTTTTCGTTAGATTCATGACATATTTGCAGTATTTCTCAAAACAATCAAATACTTGAGATTTAGTTTTAATACAATACACTAGAGCAATATGATTATAGTCGTCTATAAATGATACGTAGTATTTAGAACCATCAAAACCTTCTACATCAAATGGTCCTTCAACGTCTGTATGAATAATTTGAAGTATTGAATCAGCTCTAGTTCTACCATTGTTGAAAGCTTTCTTTGTCATTTTACATTTAAGGCAAATTTCACAATTTATATAAGAAGAATTTAAATGTTTTTGTAAGCCATCCAAAATCTGTTTTTCACACATTATAGCCAAATCTTTAAAATTTACGTGACCGAGTATTCTATGCAATTTTTCTTTATTGGACCATATACTATGAGAATTAAGGTTAATTTCTTTTTCTACATTACAAGTGATTGCAAACAAACCATTTTCCATTTTGGCAGTTGTTAATAATTCATCTTTAGTATTGTAAATTTCTGCATTCTTATTTCTAAATAAAATAGTGTTCCCATTTTTCATAATACATGAAGCACTAAGCAAATTTTTATCTATTCTATCCGAATAATAAACATCATTTATGAAAACAACTTTTCCACCAAAATTACACTTTATATTTCCTATCTTAGTAGCTATTTCCTTCTGACCATTTCCTACTTTAATAAATATTTATTTTCTAAATCTACAGATTCAAAGAAGTAAGAATCATCATTTACTAACTGACTTGTACAGCCACTATCTTAAATCCATTTCAAATAATGATTTTGACTTACAGTTTTCTGCTGATTTATCTGAACCATGAAATTGTTGACATTGACTTCGCTGTTATCGTCTACCTCTGAATTATAGTTCCTTGAATACACATGTCTTCTGTTTTCTTGATGTCCTCTGTAACTTTGTCTGCCTCCTCTGTAACTACCTTCATGATTACCTCCATTTCCAAAATTTCTATCTCCATTCCTTCTGTAGTTGTCCCTCGTTCTATTCCTATTCAGATCTTCCTTATTTCTACAATCCCTAGCTATGTGCCCCTTTTGATGACATCGATAACAAGTTTTGTCTACAGTGGCTTGCAAAACCTGACTTTCATGCTTCTGCTCTGTTCCTGATTTATTTTCTTCCTTCTTGACTTCTCTTCTTAAAAGCAATTTTTCCCTTACATAGTCAACGTTTCGATTCTCTTCGGGTAGAAGATCTAATGTTTTGGTTATATGATCCAAGCTCTCAGGCAAAGCCATCACTAGATATCCCAGTTTCCTTTTTCGATCTACAGTTGCTCCTGCGTTTTTTAGGTCTTTGATTAATCTTTCAAATGTTTCAAAGAAACTTTCAGGATTTTCTTCATTTTCATTGAAACGTAATCTGCTCAATTTTCTTTCGACCAGGGCCTGTCTAGTTTCACTCTGTTTGAGATATAGATTGTTCAACTTTCTCATCATGTCATATGCAGTTCCACATTCCATTATTAATTCTACATCTACTGCGGACGCCAGCAACATTTTTGTCTTTACCTCCATTCTCAACCAGTCTTCAGCTGTGATTGTCTCCGGTTTAGTTCTACATTCAACGCATCTTTTACAATTCTTCATCTCCAGCAGCAGCATAAATTTATATTTCCATGAATCATACGGCTCACCTCCATGTGGCTTGAACATCGGAATTGGAATTTGTGTATCCATGGCTATCCAGCTCCAAATTTTTAATCCCTTTTCACGTAACCACGCTCTGCTACCATATTAAATAATACAAATAATTTGAAGTTGTATTTTTATTCTCCTGTATTCTACATAACAGTTCTTCAATTTCTATTATCCATTTACGTGAGCGTCTTCCATGACATAGAATAATTAATAATTGAGTTACCAACATAACCTGTATTTAATCATAGAACTTCATTGTAAACTAAATAAACTCTTATTCTTAACATTAAAGTACATTATTTCAACAATTATGCATTTTGACTGGATTATCGCCATCGGCGGAGTGAAATGGTATTTTGTTTGTTGAGGGCACTTCTCTTGAATTTCTAAGTTATTGATGGATAAAATGCTTCCATCTTCCAGTGTCTTCAAATTTGGCGTAGAGGAGAATTCTTTTCTAGGGCCATTTTCCAAATGAGTTTTCAAAATATTCTTCATACATTCAGGAGGGTTGTCTAGAGAATCTTGATCACATAAATAATCTTCTTCAACTGGATGGCACTGTTTCGTGGACCATTTCAATTCTTCATCTCGAGTGAGCATGAAAGGATTGGTAAAAGCAAGGGTAAGATTTCTCTGGGGCAAATAGTAAAACTTGTACAGATTATAAGTTTTCTTCATAGACCGTAGGGATGGATAGGTATAAGAAAAAGTAATGTTCTATCTTTGAATAGGACTTTATTTAATATGACATAATTGAAAATAATCTTTTAAATGGTGCATTGGAATAATAGTATCATTTTTAACTATTTCCGCGAATTTTGTATAAGGTAGGTAAAATAGATTCATGCAAAATGTGAAGTCTTTCAAAGCTGTTCGAATTTCATCAAGAACGTATTTTATATCTTTAAGTTCAAAAGTCATGAGATGCATTTGTTCAACATGTTGTAATGCCGGTACGATTTGAAGTAATTGGAAATTTTATTCATTAATTGCTTAAATTTATCAATATACTTATTTTTCAAATCATTAACAATAGTGGCAATCTGTTTTTGATTTCTCATGAGTGTTTCCTCATACTTGTTTATACTATCAAAATAGCTTTTGTAAAGTGCTTCATCATCAGAATCTAGTGTTCCAAATGATATTTTCGATATTTTGCCTCCTACATTAATCAAACCTCGTTTGTCTCAAATTTTGTCATTCAAAAGCTCTTCTAGCGTTTCGACATTTATGGAATTTGAATGTTCTAAATATTTATAATGTGCAGTTTGAGAAAACCCTAGTTGTTGATTTTTAAAATTATCAATCTCCTTCTGATATTTGCCAATTAGATTCTCAATTTGGTTCAAGTCAATATGATAAATTAATTGAATATGTTTTTTAGTAATATAGGCTTTGCCTAAGAGAATTGGAAGTACATTGTTTTCCAAGGGTATAATTTTTAAAGGGGTTATTTCAGCAACTTCTTCGAGTATAATGAGAAGAAATGTGATGATTCGCATCTTTATATCTGAAACAAAATATTCAACTTTTTTTTTTATTTGAAGTGAATGTCCTAATATCTGGGTGATACATAATAGGTAGAAGAAAACTCTACCAGATAAATAACTTAGGTGATTATTAATACCTCAACATGTTTCGAGCTCTATGAAGCTCATCTTCAGGAGTAATCACACATAAGTGAAGCTGAAAACATAAAAAAAGCTCAAAAAAACAAAGCAAAGCACAAAAACAACTACAAAAATGAAAAAACAATGTAACAACGAGCAAAATGACATGACGGAATAATAAAATAAAACAGAATGAACAAAAACTGGTTAAAAAATAAAATTGGGTGAAAATGGTCAGTACAATATTCGCGCAGAAGTAAGGGCTTTGGGGCCAGATATTCTGACTCGGATCATGAAAAATGCTCTTTCAAGAGCTGCACTTTGCGTAGCCGAAAATGGAGGTCATTTGAGTGATGTAATCTTTCACTCTTGAATTGTAAAAAAACTCCAACTATTGTATTTCAGTTTTGTGTAAAGAAAAAAAAAATAAAACTTGAATTTAAAAAAGTTATCAATTTTTCAAATCCCTTCGTGACTTTTGCCCCACCCTGTAGAATGCCATGAAAAACTCACATTAAAATCTTCAAGCACGATTCACAGGAAAATTGTCAGAGTCATGTGTAGATGATTCAAATTGATTCCTCTCGGATATTCCAACTTAAAAGGGGTGGCTTAAAGCACGAACAAATATACTACAAATATAAATGAACAAAGAAACGAACAAACATGACGAAAACAAAGAGAAGGGGGGGAGTCTGAAACATCAAATATAATAAAATTCCAACTCTCATGCCATCTAGTTGTCCAAGCATGAAACTAGTCCTATATATATGAGTGCCCTTGGTCCAGTGGTTAGGACGTTGGATTAGGACCCGGCAAGTCCGAGTTCAATCCCGAGCTAGGAAAGAAATTTTCTAGTCTCGGTAGGGGCCACCATTTCACTGTTGGGTCAAAAATTAACAGTGCTGTGCCTAAGGTGGCGTAAGGACACAGTAACAAAGCCTACACAGAACACAACTGCTTACTCCGAACCCGGCACAAGTTACAAGCTTCGAAGCTTGTAGTTTCAGAGGGGTCTCCTCAGGAGATCTAGGAGTAATCAGGATAAACAATATATCATATCATATCATTTCATATCATAGGTGACAAAAGACAAAGGGAACTGCAAACCTGTGACCGCAACAAACAAATCAACAAAACAATCAAATGAGATCGAACAACAGAGACTCAACTCAATACCAGTTCTATTTAGCAGGTCGATATCTGAGTTCCTTGAACATTTACTAATGTACATACCTTCTAAAATCATTTGTCTGACACCAAAATTGCAGTGATATAAATAAGATCCTGGAATTAATGGATCTATCAAAGGGGTGACTTGTGTCTCTCAGATGTACAAACGCTGAGCTGTCATTCAAAAAATTCGTTCTGCTCCTCAAATGTTCGGTCACTCTAGTGGACAGAGCTCTACCCGTTCTTCCCACATACACCGATCCACAATCACTCGATCCACATTTCTCCAGAACAATTTAGAGGATTGAGTTTATCTTTATTTTTCACCAGGTGAGATTGTAAAGTGTTGCCATTTTTAAAGGAAAATATTATATTATCTTCAGTATGTTCATGATCGAGTAATTAATATTCCCGCAGAAATATATAGAATATACAGAGTGACATTTGTCTCATGAGGTGTGTTAGAATGACCAATAGGAGAAACAGGTGAGGCGTCAACACGGATGTTGGAATCATTAGGAGCAGGTGTAACCCTAAGTTGCTCAGCTAACCATTTTTGAGAAAACTTATTGAAGAACCTATCAACGAAACCGACAGTATAGCCATTGTTCAACGCTATCTGCTTAATATTGAGCAACTCTTTAGTAAAATTAATTGGCGATAAAGGTATGTTAAATGAACGGCGGAAAAGGAAATTAAAAGACGCCAACTTATGCGAGAAATGATGGAATGAATCCTGAGATCTCAGGATTCATTCCATTCCGCTGGTGCGTTTTTTAAACCAAAGGGCATACGTAAAAATTCATAATGTCCATTATCTACTGTAAAAGCAGTTTTTTCAATAGAATTTTCATCTAATTCAATTTGGTGAAAGCCAGATGCAAGGTCAAGAGTAGTGAAATACTTTTTATTTCCTATCAAGAATAGCATCAATTTGAGGAAGTGGATACTTATCATCAATAGTTTTATCATTAAATTTTCTATGATCAATCGCGATTCGCCATTCTTTCTTTTCGGATAAATCTTGTTTTTTTGGGACAACAACAACTGGAAATGACCAAGGAGAAATACTAGGACTAATAATTTTCTTTTCAAGCATATCTTGAACTTGTCTTTGAACTTCTTCCTAATGTAACTATTTCTGGATATTGATATATCTTACAGTGAACAGGATTTTCATCATTAGTACGAATGTGATCGAGATAATGGAATATTTGTTGAAAGATTATTTCGGCTGTTTCCATTATCTATGCGGTTTGTTGTTTCCGACGTTTCGGCAAGCATTCGCCTGCCGTCTTCAGGGTGTAGGTCCTGAGAAGGACCGGTTTTTGCCAAACTTGATCTGTCTGGACTTGTACGCACCATACTTTTTCGATTATTGAATTACAGTGTTGGGATTCGAACGCGGGTTATAAGGTTGCAATTTCGAAATTCCAGTCACTCTAACCACTAGTCTACCTGCTCCGGTAGACTAGTGGTTAAAAACATTCGCATTTTGATTATGAAACGGACTTGGTCTCTCAAATACTTCACGATATGTAGGGTAATGCGGTTTAACATGCCTTTGTTGAAATTGAATTGGTTGCGAAGGGAAATGTTGATTAGTCTGAAATCTCGGATTATAATTATTATTTCGTTGCACGGGTTGATAATTAAAATGATTTGCATTATTCCTCTGCGTATACTAGCTTGAATTTAACTACAGCATAACAGTAGTTTTTAACTAATTGATTATCATTTGCAAACATCAAAAGATAATTTTCGGCATTCTTAATGAATGAATGTAATTCGTTTTCGATGCCTGAAAAACGGGGTAAAAGCATCCCAAACTTTTCAGCAATGGATAAATCAACTCTTTCGTTTGCCATTATTGTTTCTGATTGACTGGGCCTTTTGCCTCTTTTATTAAGAAAGTATTAAGAAGTAATCTTAATAAATGAGTTTACAATATAAGTAAATACTCTTAAATTCGGTTTTTCAATTAAGGGAAACCTAGAAAAAACTTTATGTCGGTTTTTAAGAAAGAAAAACCTGGAGAAAACTCTAAAATCAGTTTTATGAAGAAACCTAGGAAAAACTTATACAGATTTACACTATTTTTTTAACCAGAATAAAGGAAACTGAGAAGAACTAGGAAATGCTCATCGAAAGTGTATTCACTGAAGTCGTCACGGGCGCTACTCAGGTGATCGGGCTTCTCGTCTTCGTCTCGTAGTTCGATTGCGCTCAACAGTTGAAACTGAAAGTGGATGGACTTCTTCTTTTCTTCAGGGACTCACACGCAGAATTCTAGCACTTGCACAATCCCAGACCTCGTCGCCAATTATAGATTTTGAGTTGAAAACGATGTTTTTAAAAACAATAGAATACAACTTTCGTGAAAAACTACTTTACACTTATGGATAAGACCTTTATCTTACAAGAGCAAATGTACCATTTTCTTCACATCTATGAAAAAGTTTCATATGCTTGATTAAGAAATTAGATGTATAGAAACTTTGTTTGCAGAAATAGCACTTGGTCATGACTCTATTTTTTTGTAATCCTCAAGAATGGTTTTTTTTATTTGGTAGGTAAAAGATGATATTTAATACCAATGATAACCGAGGTGGTTGAAGAGTTTTTTTTCACACTAGGCATATGAAATACCAACTCCTGGATGAAAAGCCAAACTGCCTCACATTCAAGAGGGTATTCGAAATCTAAAGCATGGAATACTTTATATAATAATTCCAATGCTTTAATACTTGAGTCTACCTTGAAAGTATGTTCGTTGACAACAATGTAGTATGCGTTTGGATTTTCTAGAGATCCTAGAACACAGGCTAGAGGTTGAACTGCTATTCCATATTCTGCTAATTTGGATTTCCTTGTAGCAAGTCTGTCAATCAATGTGTTGTAATCCTGAAATGAAAAAAATTAAACCTCAATATCATGATAAAATCACAGATGAGTGAGTACAGAAAGGTGGGTAAAAAACTCACCGTTACATGATGGAAGAAGCTTTTCTGGGCCTCACTTCTTGTCGGTCTCCAGATATCACCTTTTCTTGTTCTTTTAATTGTGGTCGGTGAGAATAAATAAGACAAGGTCATAAGTGCATGTATACTTAAATCTGAAATTATGAACCAAAAAAAAAATAACTATTAAACCTCTCAATTATGTGAATAGAGTATCTAAAATTGAAAAGAAAAAACAGTAGGTACCTTTAAAAGCAGTTGTTCCGATATTTATATTTCTTTCTTTTACTTCTTTGACAATGGCAGCACAAATTTTAGGCCAGTTTTGGAAAACAATTCTGCTTTGATCAGGGAATCTCACATCAAAATCTATTTCGATCTTAAAGGTATAACAAATATCAGTATAAACAAGCAGAAAATAGTCAAGATTTGAACTCACCAAAACTTGCTGTTTCACTAGCTTGCTGTTTCACTAGGCTCTTGATTGGACAAATTTTCATTTAAGACATCAGTGAAATCTTGAGTATGTTGTGCCATGTAAGGGTTATTAGATAGCCTTATATGATGACGATTTCGTCTTATGCTATTTCCAAACTTATCCTCAATTATGTAAGACCTAGGAGCCTCATGTTTATTTATTACAATTCCTGGTTCCCATGTCTTATGATGATGATTATAAACAGTGACATCAGCATCTCTATCAATTGGAGGCAAATCTTTACCACAATTTTTATTGAAATTGAAAAGATTGATTTCCCTCTTTTTCTTTAATTTTTCAAAAACATTTTTACACATCTCAGGATGCAGCATCCTGTCAGAAATAGGCACCTTCGTTTTGCACCTACGGCTAAACAATAATTGCAGCAGAAGGAAAAGTCTTAAAAGCACTTCTGTTTTTGTGGAACCCTTTATTTAAAAATCATTCGGTGACATGTTTCGGCGCATTCGCCATTATCAAACCAAGGAATTCTGAAAAAGATGTTACTCGATAAGTCTTAAAAATCAGGTAGTAAACCGATTTGAGGTCTTAGTTGGAAAAGACTTTTACAAATTTTGCTCGCGTAAAAGAAAACATAAAATATAGGGAATCGTTCGATGAAAACTTACGATTTTAGGTTCCAAAGTCATATGGTAAAAACATATCAGTCAAAAAGTAAAAGCCAAAAAATAATACATAAAACAGCCAAAAGGCTTAGATCTTGTGAGGACGTAAAATGACAGATAAAAACATAAACGAAAGATGAACAACTGACGTTCGCGCAGACGGGTTCCTGCTCTTTTTCTTTTTCAATTCAACCAGGTTGCTGCGGGTATGAAATATTTCAAGCGAGAAACAGTGGCGTCGGCAAAGAGAGTCAATACAGAAGTCTATAAGTGTTTTTTACATTGTTTGGCAACATCGAATTTAACGTTTTGTATTCTGCACTCTTGAGATGTTTGTAAATTTCTACTTCTTCTAGAATTTCTTGTCTATGGTTAAATTCGCTGTGATGAATTAGATGGGTGTTCTCCTCTAAATCAAACTTGTGTTTTTCTTCTCTTAAATGACAACCAAAAATTGATTTGTCATTACCTGGGTTCTTGGAACTAGCTAGATGTTCTTTGGTCCTGGTTCTTAATGAGTTTATAAACAATAATTGCGCTGGGGAGTAGTCCATATATTTGAGAGGAGTATTTCTATAACTCAACTAAGCGCTATCAATACCCTCTATACTATCTTTTCCTTCCGTTTTTTTAAGAATATTTTTCGCAATTGATACAGCCTTTTCTGCTAAAACGTTTGAGCGGGCAAAATGTGGACTTCTGAACAGTATTTTGAAGTTCCATGAATCAGCAAAATTTCTGAACTGCCAACTATTAAATGGTACATTATCTGCCACCAAAAACTCTGGGGAACCAAACCTTGCAAATATAGGTCTCATCACTTTGATAGCAGCATGAGCGCTTTTATCAGTTATTGGCAATATTTCCAACCAATTTGAGTATGCATCAAATAGTATACCAGATAACTTTGGTTACCATACGTAAATATATCAGTACCTAAACGTTCCCAGGGTCTTTACGGATATTGTAACAAGGGCTGTTTTGGATTTTGACGAGCGAATTTTTCACAAATCTTACACGACTTCACAAATATTTCTATATCTTTCGCTTGTCTTGGCCAATAAAATATGCTTCTTGCTAAGGCTTTTGTTTTTTGTATTCCAAAATGTCCTTGATGAAGCAATTGTAGCCAGTTTTCATTTGTGACGGAAGCACTAATCTATTTTTGAAAAGTATTAAATTGCTTTCAACAATAAGATCTTCTCTGAGTTTATTAAAATATTTGAGGTCACCTTTTATATTTTTCTGATCAGGCCAACAAGTCTCAAGGAATAATCTTACTTGCTGTAGCACTGGATCTTTTTCAATTCCTTCAGCAATCTGAATTTTACGTTTATCCGATATTGGAAGATTTTTTATCAGCCAATGCACTGCAAAATCAATCTCTTCACCGGAATTGTTCTCTTGATCATTTAGAAAAGCTCTTGATTGAGTATCAGCTACATACAAATATTTACCAGGTTTATATCTGACTGTAATATTGTATCTCAATAACTTTAATCTCATTCTCTGAATTCTTGGAGTTGCTGACGATAACTCCTTTTTAAATATTGATTCGAGTGGTTTATGATCACTATTGACCAACACTGGTAAACCATATATGAAAAAATGAAATTTCTGTACAGCAAATAATATTGCAAGACATTCTTTTTCAATCTGACTGAATTTTATTTCATTCTTTGCCAAACTTCTTGAAGCGAATGCGATAGGATGACCATCTTGAATAAGACAGGCCCCTAACCCATCTTTTGAACTATCTGTTTCAATTCTATAGACTTTTCAGGATCAAAGAAAGATAATACAAGTGCATTCACCAATAATTTTTTTAGATTGTCAACTGCTTCTTGATGCGTTGTTGACCATTGCCAGTCTACATCATTTCTGGTTAAATTCCTCAGAGGCGCACTTATTATTGACATGTTCGGTATAAATTTACTAACATATTTGACCATTCCCAAAAATCTTAATAATTCAGTTTTGTTTCGGGGACATGGCATTTTAATAATAGCATCTGTATAATTCTTGTTGGTAGAAATTCCACTTTTTGAAAAAATCTGACCCATATATCTGACACTTTCTTTTTTGAACTGAATTTTTGAAAAATTAAACTTCAAATTGCATTTAATTGCTCGATCAAGAACTTCTTTTAAATTTTTATCATGTTCTTCCTCTGTTTCACCTGTTATAATGAGGTCATCAAAATATAATCCTACACCTTCAATATCACCAAAAACTTCATATTTTTTCTTTTGAAAAGCCTCTGGCGCAGAATCAATACCAAAAGCTAATCTTGTGAATTGAAACCTTCCGAAAGGCGTACCAAAGGTGCATAAGTCACAGCTTGCGTCATCCAGAGCAATTTGCCAATACCCATCTTTCATTTTTGATACTCAATTTGTAAGTTATTTCTTCAAGATATGGTATGAGAAAATGTTCTCGTTTATACCTTCATTCAAGCTTTTGGGATCAAGACACAATCTTAAATCACCATTAGGTTTTTCTACTATTACTAAAGGATGTAAAAATGCTGTTGGTTTATCAACATCTCTAATTACTCCTAATTCACACATTTGATCAAGTTTAGTTTTAAGTTTTTCTCTTAGGGTTTGAGGAACTCGTCTAATTGCAGAAATATGAGGTAATGCATTCTCTTTCAAACTGATATGATACTCATTTGGAAATCTACCAAGGCCTTCGAATACCTGTGGATACATTAGCTTAATATCCTCAAGTGATCTAAAAATTGTCTTGCTCCCATGTACAGGGTGCGGCACGGAGGATGGATGGTTTTAAAAAAATAATAAAAGCGTTAATTTTTACTCAAAAACACATTTATTGACGGAATCAGATTATCAAGGAAATAGCATTTGAGACAGTCAAGTGTGGAAAATCACATCAGGCATGTGGTGGCCGAAATCGGTGATGCAGTGCTGGAGGCGCTCTTGGAAGTTCGCGTAGACTCTCTCCAACATCGCTCTCTCAACTTGGGCAACTTCCACGCGAATAGCCCTTTTCAATTCGTCCAGAGTTCGGGGCTTGGTCTCGTATACTCTAGCCTTGACCATTAACGTCTTCGAAGAAGTAAGGGCCAATGATGCGAGTTTGCGATACAGCGCACCAAACCGTAACTTTTGGGCTGTGCAGCGGTCTTTCGTGTAAGTGTTGCGGATTTTCATTAGCCCAATAACGGCAATTCTGCCGGTTAACCATGCCGTTGAGGTGAAAGTGGGCTTCGTCACTCATGAACAAAATGAGGTTCTCATTTTGATCGATCAGTGCTTCCATCTCACGTGCGAAGTTCATTCGTTGTGCATAATCTCCGGGGTGTAACTGTTGCACAATGGCCAATTTGTAGGGGTGAAAGCGAAGATCCAACTGGTAAATAAATGCGAGTCTAACGGCACCTTCCCCACTTCTCTCGTCCTCAGTGGGGGAAAGTTATGCCCATTTGAAAAACGTCCGCCCTCCGTGCCGCACCTTGTACTTTGAGATCAATGTTCCTCACTAAATTATCTATACGTTTAATCAATTTCAAAGCTATACAATCATTTAAACCCAATAATGGAATTTGATTTTTACAATCTACTACAATAAAATTGATGATAGCATTCCTACCATTACATCTACAAGTTAAAGAAATTTCCCCAACAGGTTTGATCTTAAATTTTTCACTACCATATGCTACCAAGGTTACATCTGTAGGTTTTATTCTAGATAACTTGCAAAATTTAACAGCATATGCAGCATATGCACTTCAGCTCCAGTATCTAATTTAAATTCAATTTCTTTATCTTCAATAATAAGTTTCTTTTTCCATACTGTTTGTTCTCTTACGTTTGCACCTAACGCACCAATTGATTTCACAGAATCAACATAGAACTCACTATTGTCAACATCTGTCCCATCATTCAGGTCGATTCTGTTCGCATCTTGTTATAACATTGCTAAATCTACAACATTGTTATAATCATAAAATATAACAATATGACTGAGCGAACAAGTATTCTGTTTTAACGTTTTAAGCAAGATTGGTTATGAATTTTGGCGATAGCAATATTGTTGAGAAATTAGTGAACGTTCGAGCTGACAACACTGTTTTGAACTCATGTCAGGATAAGATACTGTCATTTCATAGAAAAAAAAACACAAATTTCATAATAGTTCTATGTTCTATGGAAAAGAATAATAAATTAACCTCCCACTGAACCCATATTAATTATTCAAACTTCAAACCGCAAGTGCTTTTCTGAGAAACGGAACGTCCAAAGTTAGATGCATCTAATTTATATTTCGTTCGGTATTTGAATTTTGTGCAAAAATCAAATCATGTCGAGAAATAAGAAGACGACAAAATACCAGATGGAATTGATGGTGAATTTCCTGGAAAATAACCCAATAGTTATATCTGGGAAAACTCACCCATTGGATCCAGAAGAAGTGGACCGAAAATGGGATGAGCTGACGAATCTTTTAAATAATTCTCCTAATGGAGCAAGGAAATTAAAAAAACAATGGAAAACTGTAAGTTTTTGTATGCATGATGTCTTTTTATGTATTTGTGTTTACCCCGTTGTATTATTTGATATATCCTTTTCAGTTTCTTTATGAATGGAAATCCAAAACTAAAAAGAAGGCTCGGCTCCATATCCAAAACATTTCTCAGACAGGTGGTGGAGGATATGTATGTGGAGATCTGAATGAGATAGAAAACAGACTTATATATCAGTTCTTGGTTGGGTCCACATCATTGGATGTGTAGGGCCCCCTGAAGAGCCCCATATTTTCATCTGGATGGAATTTATAGTGAAATTGTAGAACCTGCAGGAACTGAACATCTTGATGATTGCAATAATATTGAATTTATTATAGTGGAGAATGATGTAGCAAATGTTCCAAATGAATCCTCGAAAAGCAAATTCAATGAAGTAACATCAAAAGCCAAAAAGACAGGGACTGAACATCTTGATGATTGCAATAATATTGAATATATTTTAGAGGAGAATGCTGTAACAAATTTTCCAAATGAATCCTTGAAATGCAAAATCAAAGAAGTAAAATCAAAAGTGAAGAAGACAGGGACCAGCTCGTCATCAAAATTAGAAAGATCTGCTCAATTATATTGTCAGAGTACGGACAAAATGGCTTTGGCAGTGAAAGAACCTGCCAGTGCGATATCTACCTTTTCTGAGGCTATTTCTGGAATAGCAGAGGCATTGAAATGTCTCAAAAAGGATTAATTATATTTTTTTTTCATTTTGTTTTTCTGTAGTAAGTGTTAATAATGTTAATGAGATTAATTTATTTTTGTTAGAATTGTTAGTTTATTTTTACGTTTTGGTATTATAAATTGAAGTACTCATCAAGTAGGTATCATAATTTTATTGACAAATCTCCTGAATCACTTGGCTTCTCACAAATCTCCCTTCGGCAAGGTCATCATTATCTGGAAAAAAGTACCAGTGTAAAATTTTGTACGGAAATTGGAACCAGCAGGTTGGTTAGAAGTAGAAAAAAACACCTGGGAAAGTAGGATTCTAAATTATGGTGTATTCTTTTGGAATAAAATAAGAAATGTAAAATGAAAAAAAAAATTAAACTTTCTCCATAACTTCGATATGTCTGGACTATGAGATGAGTCTGAAGGCCAAGCAGCATTAGCATATCATAATAAATTTATTCAACTTCAATACTTACCCATAACATTCATCAAGTTCATATCAATTCCCACAGCATTATCTAGATATATTTTGATTGTGATCATCATCATTTCCAACATCTGGCAAATTATGTTGTCTACAAATATTGTGCAACAATGCACAAGAACAAATGATGCAACACTGCACAAGAACAAATGATGCGGGCTACTTTGAGGTGGCTATAGTGAAGTACTCTTGTCTTTTCGGAGACATCTAATACGACAACATTTCTTGCACGACGATGCACAATATTGTAGCGCTCTTCAGGGCTATTTGGTTGGGGGTTGAGAATTGGTGTCAACAACCATGGTTGTATTGGGTAGCCAGAATCACCTAGAAGGTAGCAATTGCTTCTGCCTTCTCCATATTTCCTTCTCATATGGTGTTGTATTTTTGATACATTCCAAATAGCTGCATCATGGGCAGATCCAGGGTATTGAGCATTAACATTTCTTATCATCAGATTGGCATCAAATACCTAGAATATTATTGGTTTGAGATTTCCAAAAAACTGAGTGTACTTACTCAGCTTTCATTGGCGAAACATTCTTTTAAGATTATTTAATAACTCAGTTCATACTCACAGCTTGAACATTTATACTATGAAATCCCTTTCTGTTGATGTATGCAACTGCTGGTTGTATTGGGTCATTAGTTTTGGGGAAACTATTGCAACATGGGTGCAATCAATTGCACCTATTGCATTGGGAAAATGTAAGTTTTCATTCCGGAAGCTGAAATTATTATGATCAGAAATTAAATTGCTGATTAGAAAAGATCTATGAAACTTGCCTTTCCTTAGCAATTCTTATTTCCATTTCACTTGTGGGAAATTTAATATATCTTGCCAACAGATGGGTCGATATGAGATAGCTTATTCTATTTAATGCCCTACTCATAGCAGGCTGACTCATTCCAATATTCAAGTCTTCACCAATATTAGTTTGGTAGCTACCACTACTGAAGAAGATAAGACTTCCGAGAACCTAAGGAAATAGATGCTTTCATACTGTTTATTTGTATGGATTTTCGCTCACTTGTAGGTGAAAAGGAACTGTATCTTTTCTGGTTGGTTCATCAACCAGTCCACTCAACTCTTCTATCAAGCTAAATGTTGCTACCTTATTCAAGCGAAACAGCTTCAGAAACTTTTCATCAGGCAATTCAAAAGGATTGCTGGTGTCCCTGATACGTCGAAATTTTAGTCTCATATTCCCTCTATAAATAAAAAGTTCAAGTGAAGGTGTTCAAGAAGTTAATGAAAAGAAGCATGTATTATACTTACCTATTTTCAAAATTTTCCAACACTTGAAAGAAATGGAAAAACATGGGATTTACGGCCATTTTGAACTTTGTTATGAGATAGCAATTACTAAAATGATGTTACTGATATAGCAAACTGAAATAACAAGATCTTCTTAAAATTGACAGATCATATTGCTCGAAATCAATGATTAGAATACCAGTTTTCCAAACAGAATCGACCTGATTGTCTGGTTCATCGTTTTGTCTCTGTAGCTCATCAACTTTCTTCCTTCTTGAACTTCCTTCGTCTCCTTTATTGTTGTGGTTCTTTGTTCTGCTTCTGCAAACAGACGCAAAATGATTTCTTCCCTGGCAACTAGCACACGTCTTTCCAAATGCTGGACACTTTTTCTTAATCGTGTTTGTAACCACAATATTTGCACATATTTGGCTTCTTATGCTTTACAGCATCTAAATGAACATCTGCACCACCTTCTTGCAATGTTTTCGACTGTTGTTTGCTTACTTCCACAGTTCGGCAAAATTCAATTGCCTTCGTCAGTGTTAATTTTGATTCTCGTAGCAGTATTTCTTGCGTGGTTTTGTCATGAATTCCCATTACTATCCTGTCTCGACTGACAGGATCATCGAAAAGTTCTATTTCTCGGCCTAGGCGGAGAAATATTTACTTTTCCCTCCGGCGGCGGCGGCAGGAAAAGTGTTGCTACGAAAATGATTACTTGGTTGCCAAGAACATAGATGCATAGAATACAAAAACTTCCAATTCAAACGTCATTTTTATTTGATAAATTAACATTAAATGTACAGTTATTCAATACTGTATTTTGGAAATTGAAACCATGTAATAAAGAACGGGTAGTATTCTGTCTCGGATTCTGTTCAGAAGCTGATGGCATAATAGAGTCATCTGAGTTGTTGGTTCCAGATCATTCGCTGACGTTCAACATTCTACCTGCAATCTCATTCTTATTTCGCAGAGAATCTTCGATGTAGCCTTCTGCTACACCACTCGACTTCCAACCCCCGTGACGTTTCAAAGACTCAATGTTAGCTCCTGCAGACTGATATTTAAAAAAAAATCTATTTTCAGCCAAATTGTTCGGTCTCAAGGCAGCGTATTTCCGGTAAATATTGAAATTATTCTCTCCAATAACTTTAAAAGTCCGAACTCTTCTAGTTGTACTGTCAGGAATATTAACTATTATGATATTTCCCTTGACCTCGATATCTGAAATTTTCATTTTCACCATTTCGTCACATCTGCAGGCGCACCAGCTACTCCAAATAATAAAACAATCTGAAACAACCATATGATCAAAATACAAAATTCAAATGAACTTATATATGACAGTTAGTTACCTTCAATCCTAAATATGAATCATCCGGTGCTTCAGATAAAAAATTTTCGAACTGCTCCTTAGTAAAAACTTTTGATTTTTTCGCATGATTTCCTTCATTAGATTTTTTCAAAAATGAACGTAATTTTAAATATTCACCAATGTCTGTATCATGTTTAATCACTAAGTTGCGACTTTATCATGGAATAGCGGGCCCACAAAGTCGACGATTTCCATTTTTTTTCTCTAGCCATTGAATTGAAATAAGCTAGAAGCACATTCTCATGGTAAACCGTCGCATTTTTCGAATTACACCAATTCACGAAGTGATCATATGCGGCAGCATATTTTTGAGAAGACTTCGATGGTCCAAGGGAAGATATTGCTTCATTAGCCAAAACCTCAATTTCCGAATACATTTTCACTTTCAACCAGCTAGCGAATGATAACTATCAATTATCCTACTTCATGTCTATCAGAATTAATTTTGCTAGGCAACCGTAACTAGGCTTCCATTGTTCACTCAATTATAACCTCTTTCTATGGTCTAAGATCATAACGATCGTGAATGTAAATCAATTCGGAAGTGGATATTCAGATTTTCATGAATTTGAAAACGTTTGGAAATAAAATAGCATATTTCATTCGGAGAAGAAGTGACTTTCCGTGGCTCGCTTTCAATTATCCGGATGAACTCAAGCTCGCCACGAAAAGTGACATTTCTCCTCCTAATGAAATAATATACTATTATACAAAACAACTATAATTCCAATTTGGACGTACGGGCTTGAAATTTGGGGATGCGCAAGCAAGTCAAATATAGCTATTATCCAAAGATGCCAGTCTAAGATACTGCGTATGATAGCCAACGCACCATGGTATATTACTAATCAAACACTCCATGAAGATCTGAAAATACCCTTTGTACAGGATGTCATAAAAGCAAGAAGTAGAAAACATCATTCTAGACTGGAAGCACACACAAATATCCTTATACAACCTTTAACACAAGTCAACGAAACAAGAAGACTGCAAAGGAAATGGCCAACTGACCTAATGGAATACTAAGAGATTCTCCTCCTAATGGGGAGAACATCTTCATGTTATTTTAAAATATTTGTCTTAAAATTAGCTCATAGAATTTGCTGATTGCTGATAAATAAATGCATATAAAACAAAATAATAATGACGACATAACTGAATTTGAGCAAGAAAACTGTTTAAAGTCAACTCTATAGAGGACAATGATGCAAGACTTCGTCAACTGGGTGAAAAAAAAAGGAATTTTATATGTGTTTCTATAAATAGTGTACATTAGAACTATTCTCAAAACTGATTAATGTATGTATCAATGATAAAGGATTATTCAAACAAATTTTTTTATTTTGATAGTGTAATACTAAATATACAGTTCAAACTAAAAATATTTTATCACAAATTAATATCCAAAAATATGAAAAAAATGTCACATTTTTCTAAATGAATTCATTTCCACACAAAAAATAAATATATTTCTTGAAAACAATTTAAAGGCTCTGAAAAAATAACAAACTAACAATTTTTAATCAATCTTTTGGTTCTTCGCACAGCCGTCTAACTTTAGGAGACTTTGGTACTTCACTACTTATATTATTTATTATAATGTTTTCATAAATTCAATTATTACTTTATGGCGGCGCTCACGATTCTCTTCTTTTTGTTTTTAAATCTGAGCGTAAATCTCTACAAAGTTTTTTTCTTATGCTTTTCTTCTAGCTTAGTTCTCTTTTTTCTTCTTCATCAACGTTACGTGACTTCAATATTGTTTTGGTTGGTCCTCTCATCACCTCTGGCTCTATGCTGTCGTCTTGAGCAGTAATTTTCGTTAACTCTTCTTAATACGGACTTCTTTTCTTGAGGAACCAGATGTTGTATTATTTTCAATCGCTTTTTCTTCTTTTTCAAAATAGTTTTAGTATATCTATTTTTGCACTGTTCTTCAGTCTTTATTATGTTTAGAATATTTTTAATATTGTCTGCGATTGCCTTCCACATGGGTCCCACCAAAGACAAGTACTGTTCATACTTGTCCAGTAATAATTTGGTTTCAGGTACTCCGAATGATTTTCTGAAATAAAATTTTTTATTGCATTTTATTAACCTTACATAGGTATTGGTGTGCTTACCTGGCATTGAATTTCCTTTGGTAACTCGTCCATCTCCGGTTTTTGTTAGTTCCGTCAATGATCTAAGAAATGTTGAACTTTAATGTATTATTAATATAAATAAACTTATCCATCTGCTTCAGCACAATGAACTTCCTTCAATGTTCCTATGTCTAGAATTTTCGATACTATAAGTTGTTCAATATAGTTTATTGAGTAGGCGTTATCTGCCGCAAATTTCAATGTTTTCAAATTTATAGGTACAATGAAGTTATAGGTAAGTAAATATTCAAAAAAATCATACTCATTAAATTTCTGTATAATTCATCATCCGGTATCGAAAGGTAAAACATAACTCCATATATTGAATGCTATTTCTGTTTCCATGTTCAATCTTTCTCTTATTAATTCCTTGTCTTCTTATTTCTATTCTCAAAGTTCTTTGCATAGGAGGGATATAGGGCAAGAGTTAGGCGGGTTAGGGACGTAAGGGTTGTAAGTGAAGTGAAATGTGGCCGTCAGAGGTCTCTGGTTGGAGCGCACTGAGTAGGGATTTCGTTTTCCGCCTCATTTGACAAAATGTAAATTCCTCCATAAAAGTGCATGACGCACACTCAGTGCGCACTGGCACTGATGAAGCAGAAAACGCTATTAGTCGATATTATTTGCTACAAGCTCTCCAGCAATTGTCAAATTCCTCTTTTGTGAGATTGTCAAATTTCAATGATCTCACTATCGACTCTTCTTCCTCAGGGACTGAAATTATAATATTATATAAGTAATATTATATAAGTAATATTATTATTAATTAACAAGTAATTTGTAGTAAAAAACGTAACAGCACATACCAAATGTAATTGCAGGTCGGGTCTCATTTTCTTTCTCACGCTTTGAATTTGAAGGAAGATGGTTTAAAACAGCATTTTGGAAACGACACATGTGAGTTGCGCCATTTATTGTAGATATTACCCCTTTTATTTGTTATTTCAATCTTCTTATAAACATGAAGTCCACGAATGAATTTGATAGAAAAAGACGATTTCCATTTCGCATAGGGAAGAATATTCAACAAAACTACTCAGTGATGAATTAATTTACTCATTCTGAAATAAAAAAGGGTATGAAAAAACAATGAGATGCACTAAGAAATAATTGAGTTTTGTCATAATAATAATTATAATACTTTTTTAATTCTGTAAGACAAATAACATGCATAGGATAAGTCAAAAACAAAATCAAATTAGAGAACCACTCACAAAAATCAGAAAAGTATTCAGAAACAGAATAATATAACTTTCACCATTGAATTTAAATATACATAGAGGCATAACCCAGTTCAACGATTTGAAGCTGAATTTAGTGTAGTTCCTTCACCGGTTCATAGATGGATAAGTGTGTTTCAGAGAAGCGAAAATTTTTACCTCCCGCATGTGGCGGTAAGTAGCTGAACTTTAAAGCACTATTTCCGAAGCCGAATGCGATGACGATCAGGAACGGCGTAAGAAATATTGGATGTTCAGTATCACCTGATTTCACACCTGATTTTTTGGATGCAATAAAACGACCATTTATTCTGCCTATGATTCATAGATCTAGAGGAAAATAAATATCCTACAGATTTCTGTAAATGCATAGTGACAAAATGGATCGGCAGATTATAGTTCCTTTAGTAGCTACTATGTGCCGCCACTGAAGTTGGCAAGTAAACTGCCGAAAATTTTTGCGTCAAATTGTTCAAGGGCGTTGTACCTCTATGTATACTTAAACTCAATGCTTTCACGAACTAAAATAATTTTAATTGCTTTTTTGAACTCATTTATCATTTTTAACAATCTTACATAGATTTCATTAGCCTTCGCATTTTGACAGATTTTCCCAAAATGATACCATTCAACAACTTTACAAAATCATCTTTCTTTGTTTTGGGAAAGCCTCGTGGCTCAGAAAAGCAGATTAATGTGACAACTAACTCAAATTTTCATCGCCTTTTTACACAAAAAATCCAAGGTCTTGAATTCTTCGTTTGGATCAAACGCGTTTCTGTACAAATTTTGGACAAATGACCCACGACTTGCTTTTAGCTTTTTTATATGTGCCAGAAGCGGTCGGTTGCTGCTGTCCTGTTTTACTTTTTGCCGAGAACATAAATCTTTCCATAAATAAATATCAGTAAAATTCATAATTTTAACTTCTGGTTTGTTTTTCATTCTACATTCACTAACCGCTTTGGCAAAATCATCGAAGTCATATGTTTTACCTTGTCCTTTTAGGGACAGTTCTATTTGATAATGAAAACTATCAGCGACCATAAAACTCTGACCGGACTCAAAGTAGTTTACCAGAATTTCACTAGCTGATATTTCCGAAGAATTAATCATTCTTAGCAAAAACTTCAAAAAGCTCCAGTTCTTGTTCTGGCTTGAACAATTATCCAACCAAAATACGAAGCAATTGACATCTCATGAAAGCAAAAAAAAGCGCTAATTAATAATAATAATAATATCCATTTCCAAATACATACAGCATTTATGAAAGATTCAAAAATTTCACAAATTGAATGGAAATGGTGTCAAAAACATCATATTACAAAAGAAAAACAAAATTCAGACCGAAAAAGTAAATAATGAAAATTCCTAACTATTATATATCTACGTATTATAACAAAGACCATTCTAACCTGAATATTCCTTCATACTACGGTTCCTTACACATCAAAAATATAAATGTATAAAGCTGTTTTGAATTTGCCAATTTGATGGATATTTTTCAACTCGACAGGAAGCCCATTGTAAAGCTTGATGTCCATATATTTTGGACTGTTGTCTTACAAAGTAAGTCTGTGTCGAGGATATTCCAAATTATTGCGCCTTGTATAGTATTCATGTTTGAAAATAAAATAATTCCTTAAATTATATTTCACAGAATAAATCAGTACTTCATAAATATAAACAGTAGTGGCAGTTAGAATCCCACGATTGCTGAAAACACCCCGATAAGATTCACGAAATGACATTCTAGAAATTATTCTTAGGACCCTCTTTTGCATTGAAAATACCTTTTGAAAGTCAGTTCTAGCTCCCCAAAATATATTGTTCTCATATTTTCGGAAGACAAATACTTTTTTAAAATACAAAAACTATAGCATATTCTGCTTAATTTTGTACATAGTCCATCAATATGAGCTTTCCAGTTCAAACGGTCATCAAGTTGAATTCCCAAGAATCGTGCGGAAACAGATAAAGGTATACTCTGTCCATCAATACACACTCCTTTATGAACTTCAATTCCCGTATGGAAGAAAATGTAATTTGTTTTCGACCCATTCATTACTAACTTATTCGTGAAAAACCATTCCTTAAGGTCTAATAAAGTTTGGTTTGCCTTTTCAACTACGCTGTCAAAATTATATTCCTGAATAATAAGGTTCGTATCATCTACATAATTGATAACTTTGATGTTTTCATTCCGGTAATGATGTATATCGTTCAAATAAATTACGAAAAGTAGAGGTCCCAATATACTTCCCTGGGGTACACCTGTTAATATCTCCTCAACGTCTGATATGAAGGATTTCCGGTCCTTCCTTAATTTCACTCTCTGTTTACGACCTGAAAGGTACGATCCAACTAATTTTAGAGGAATTCCTCGTAATCCATATCGTTCCAGCTTTCGCAACAATCAGGGCTATTCACTAAGTGAAATGGTTTTAACGGCTGCTAACCATAGCAATTCTGATAACAACTTTTGATAACCACTGGTGACCACCTTCAGGATTCTCTAATAAGTTCATATTTAGTTGAATATTTCGATCAGGATTGAGTTATATTTTTTTAACGTGTTGTTTTAATCTATTTTATTACTTGGGTTTGTTTAAATATAAGTATACCCAGAGTTAGCAATAAAACTTACAAATTCCCAATAGCATTTTATTTTGTGAATTCAAAAAATAGTTAGAATAGATGAAAAATAAGATTACATTTGTTGCTATGTTGAATAAGATGATTTCTTATTATGATATATGACATGTACAGGAGATAGCCAGAATCTCCTAAATGCCATATCTTCAAAAGATTTTTGCTCCATATTTTCTCTGATAAAGGACATTTGCCATTATAGCAGCATCATGAGTTGACCCTGGGTAACGAGTATTTATTGAACTTATACTTATACTAGTATACCCCTTTCGGCAATAATAAACAGCCCCAGGGTGAATTTCATTCTTCTCTGGAAGATTAATGATTGCAATTACTATCTATGCATCCTACAACAGCACCACACATACCTTTGTATTAATTCCTGAATAATTAAAAGTCCATCTTCAAGAGAAATGCCATTTTTATAGATTTAAAGCATTTATTTGTTCACACAAAAACAGAAAACATTCCAAAATAGTGCCCAACGCAACACCTCTAAAGCTGTTTCCAGTGAACCACTTCTCATAGCCACTGGTTGTTATACATAGCAAAGTTTATAGCAACTTACACAAATAGTGAATACCAATTTCGCGCTCAGCAACTGACTGTGAACAAAACGACGATTTACAGTTGCTATCCATAACAACTCAGCTTAGTGAAAAGCCCCGATTAACTCTTGTTTGAGGTGATATTGGTCCGCAAACGTCAGAAGAAACGACTTCTAATATTCTTCTTGGTTTTCGCTCCAGTGACTTGAACTGTAGACGTGTCTGCTTTGCTTTCAGGCAAACTTCACATAATGATCTCGGTGGATATTTTGACGAATGTCCCATTCTTCTGTGCATCAGATCTTGATCAATAGCTAGATTTACACAGTCAAATCTGATAAATCAAACCACATATAAATTTCCTTTTAGGTTTCCTTCCAACATTAATTCATCATCTTTGCTCCTGTATATTTTTACCTTACCATTTTCAAATATTACCTTATATCCTTCTTTTTCTATTATTTTTACTGATAATGAATTGTATTCTAAGCCATCACTTCGAAGTACATCCTTCAGTTGAAAGTTTCTTCCATTTTTATCAGTTACATGTAAATTTCCACTTCTTGTAAAATTTTTAGCTGATCCCCTCTTTGCAACAGTTATGTGGCAGTTTACAGGTTTTACGTTGGATAAGTAGGCTTTAACTTGCTTATTCACTAGATAATTGGTTGCTCCTGAGTCAATTATGAACGTTGACATTCCATTCCCACCTCTGGGAGTTGTACTTGCAACAAATGATATTTACTCATTTTTGCTACTTTCACAGTTGGCTACATTTGCGTTGCTTCTACACTCACTTCTTTTGTGACCAAGTTTTCCACACTTGTAGCATCTGAAACTAAATTTGACTTTTTCTTTATTTTGTCTTCTACCTTGTTTTTGGTAATTTCCCCTGTTTCTACTTGTGAAAGCCACTGACTCTCCATGTTTGCCACTGTCCTTTCCTTGTCTTAGTTCTTCCTGCGGCAGTTTGTTTTTGACAAACTGTACAGTCACATCTTTTGGACTAGTACTAAACATTAAATCAATCGAGGTAGTGAGGGCCTGATAATTATCAGGCATGGCTGCCAAAAGTTGGCATATTACTTCAGGTCCTTCTAAGTTTCCTCCACTCGCCTTCTGATCGGTAACCACCTTGTCAAATTCCATCAAGAAATCTGATAATTTACCTTCCGTGAATTTCATATTTTCTCAGTCTCCTCTGCGGATCAACCTGCATTGCAGACCTCTCCGAGTGTAAGTATTCTTCAAAGTTTCAAACATATCCTTTGCTGTATTTTTGTCTTTTACCACTTCCAGTACATCGTCTGATAACCACTGAACTATAATGTTCTTTGCTTTGGAATCATTCTTTTTGAATTGAGTAAGTGCAGTTGCTTCCGTTGGAGGATCTTGTTCCAGTACATCCAAAGTACCACTTTGTTCCAAGAATGTTTTCAGACGAAATTCCCAGCTTGAGAAGTTTTTACCGTCAAAAGGTTTGAGATTTGCCAGTTGTTCAACATTGCCAATGCTTCCAGAACTTTTCAAACTTTCGAAAAATCTTTTAATTCTTCAATTTTCCACTCAATATTCAGACTGGGCCCATAACCTATAGAGTTTTGCAGTTTTTAAACGCTTAATATGAGAATTAGAATTAAAGATGACCAAGATTTCCTCAGCTTTTTATTCCACAAACTTAAATAGCTTCGTTTTTACAATACTTCAATTAATTAACCTCTCTTAGGTTAGATCACTGAACATTTCAACATGCCAATGATCACAGAGTAAAATAAACTTTAGCTAGATTCACACAATTGTTATATCAACAAATAATCCTATGAGTGCTATAGTGGGCTTCCTATATAAGTCAGTAGGCAAACTACCGTCCATTTCTTATAACTTTCAAATTCGAATATGGTATACTGAAATCAGAATCTTCCACTTCGTAAGTGAAAAGTGAACTTAACATCTGGGCAAATACAATTGAAAACAGATAACACACTTTGTAAAGAATCTCTGGGTACAACACCGAAGACATCATCAACATACACCACGAAAAAAGAGGTAGCTTAAATGTAGGGGGAGTCCGGGAGAGTTGACCCGCCCTCCACTAAAATACCCATATTTTTTTTTCGGTAACATATAGCTTGTTTTTTGCGATTTCATTTGAAGCTTCACTATTAAGCTACATTTTGTCTTAAGAACGACTAGTGTACCTCAAATAATTTGACAGTTCATTTTGGCTAATTTGTCCCGCCTGGGCGGGACACTCTACCCACCTTATAGGTAGACATTACTCGAATTCAAAAATTGGTGAAATAATGATTTAAAACAATGACTTCATTAAAATAATATAATATTTTTGTTAAGGCACAAGTATAACGTGAAAAAAGAGAAAATAGGAACCATAGGTATCTATGATATAAGTACCTACTTTGTTAAGTAATGAGTATCACACATGTTTTCAGTTGGGCCATATTCACCATGACCCTACCCAGGCAACACAAAGATATCCCAGAGAAATCCCTGCAACTTCTTTTTAGGAAATTGTGACGCCTTTTGTGACTTCTTTGGGAGGTCGCTGGGAGCTCTATATCTCCTCCAAATGTCCGCCACAAAAGAGTTCCCAGAGAGCTCTTGACGATATCCTACGTGGATATTCTCAAACAAGCCACACTGAGAGTTCGCATACACCTCCCGCGGCGAGGACTTTGAGAACTTCTTATTTCTTATTAACCTCCGCATTGCGAGATGTATAAGATATTCTCGAACAGTTCACATTGTGAGATGTATAAGAAGTTTCTACACATGCCGCTTTGCACAGGTAAATACAAGTCGCATTGCGAAATGTGAATGAAACATCAAAAACTAAGTCAGATTAGTCCGATTCCTATGATGAGAATCTGTATATCAGCTATATTATTGAATTGAATTACACGACAAACAGTGCTGAAAGTTATTTATTATTTTCGGCTGCAACAGAAGGTAAACCAAAACAAGCGAATAACTCCTCCAATCTTTATTATCAACAAAAAATTTTCAAAACATTATATTTCTTTCTTCCTCTGGGTACAATGTCCCAGCCAATCTTGAGAAAAGACTCCTCTGTTGTCCTCCACGTATGTAGTGTTGCCACCCTCCGTACCTACAAGTTCGAAAAAAATCGGTAGATTTCGGTAGATTTTTGGAAAAAAATACCTTTTCACACATTTCTTGTGTTATTCAAGTTGAAATACCATTTATCCGAGAATTGGACAAGAAGGTTATTTTACGAATGAAGCAAAATTGAAAATGGATGTTTATTTACAAAATTAATGTTCGAAAATCTAATCTTTCGAACAACAAATGAGTATTCTAACAAAATAAATAGGTATTCAAAAAATTATCACCTATTGAAAACAGCAAATATGCTGAAAATAAACGCATGAACATCAAATTGCTTGAAGAAATATAGATTTGTAAACGTATAACTCAACTAATGTATCAAATTATGGTATGTTTAGGAAATCTTCAAAATAATATCGTAAGAGTCATGATTTCCTAGAATATCAGAACATACATTTACTCCATCAAATTTCGGTAGATTTATGTGCTTTTTCGTTAGATCGGTAGATTGAGAAGAAAATCGGTATAAGTGGTAACACTTTTGTAAGGTCAGTGGTTCATACATTAATCAAAACGTGAATAAACATTGTGTCAAGTTCTTTTGGAGCATAAATTGAACAAAAAGGAATTCAACAACAACATTTCAATGCCCATTCTGCATTCATATATCAGCTTGAAACAAAACGAGATATATGTAATTCCGAACAGTTCCGTGAATGAGTCGAACCATCAGAATTCTCATGAAAGTGTTTTGTTTTATTACTATTGGAATTGCAATAATGGTCTCCACAGGAACTTGTAAACCATGCCTATTAAGAATTATCAATAATTTATTAGCTTGAATTTTGGATATATTCGACTCTACCAACCATGTTTGTAAAATCTGTTGTGAAATTATTACACTCATCCATATTCTTGATAGAAATAATTATTCTGATCACCAATATACCAAGTAGAAAATCGTTTAATGTAAATTAATCAATTCCGTTATTGGTGGTTGAATTACTCGGATAACATAAATGGCGGTAAAATGGTTTTGGAATATGTCCTAATAGGTGAGAAAACTCCAGAATATAATGAAAATAACACTTGGAGCACAAATATCCTCATCGAAATTTCACACAATAACGAATCTCGCACAGCACAGTAACACCGATGAACACAACTAACTAATCTATCCACAAAATCCCTCTCGATGCCTTGCCGTCTTGGTAAACACGGACTCTCTGTTTATAGTGTTTGTACAAGTTCGATTTCAAAGACAAATAGCGCCTGCGTGAACAGATTGACCTTGTCAATCGCATAGTGCGCTCTCCTCTCCTAGTTATCGCATGGAGTGGTCCCAAGGATATCGCATGGCGAGGTCTCCAAGATATCGCATGGGCACATCAGTGGGAAATTCGCTTAGTAACATCACATAGAGATCTCTGGGATCTCGCGGTAGGAGTTCCTATAAAATTCGCATTGTAACCTCTCAGAGATATCCCGGAGAAGTCTGTGTTGCCTGGGTAATAGTTCATTATGAAATTATTATGACTCTTTTCTAACAATAATAATACATTTATTTGAATACTATGAAGAACTAAATAATATTCTCGAGATCACAGAACAGAAAGACCTGCTTTCTAATTTATGGCAAATAATAAAAAAAATAAATCTGTCTATATCTTAATATAATCTCTCACAGACTTCACCTTGCTTTTCATTACAAACGAAAAATACAATAACAAAATATAGAATAAATTCGAAAAAAAAATTAAACATAAACAAATTCTATGAATTCAAGTTCTCCTTTTCTCAATTGGAACAATGAGGGCAAATGAACTCTTCCTTGTCATATTTAGTTAGTCCGACACACATTTCATGGACATATTTGCCACAAACAGCCATAGAAATCATAATATATATACTTACTCTAGAATGCTAAATCAATTGGACCGAAGTGTTGTAAAAATTTCAGTGTGGTCCACAATGCGCATACGTGCCATCAGGTTGTTTCTGAACAGGGTCGGCTTCAATAAAATTTTATGCTGTTATTGTAGCAGTTGGATTTAATCAATTCATAATTAGTATTCGACACTTACTAGTTGTTTTGAACATATTGATAATTTTCAACAGCTATTTGAATGGTAAATTTGGAATCATCAGCGACTGGAAGATAAGCTGAAAATCTTTCATTATTCCAGAACCTCTTCAGGCGTTGAAAAAACCCGGTTTCGGTATAAAAATTAATTCAAGGAAGACAAATTCTGGTTAACAAACAACGAATCTTTTGGTAAAGTACAGAAAAAAAAATCAAATGAGCAAAATATACTAATATATCCCTTAAGGACAGTTCTATTCTTCGGTGTTCCTGAAAATAGTGGAAACATGAAAATGTATTGTACATCTGCCAATGCGTTACTCTGCATCGTTTCATGAGTGAATTCTGATACCTACATTCATTCTTCAAGTCATTGGTCTTTTTGAGTTCCGATGATATTCCAAAATCAATCTGTTATCTGAATGAAACTGCAAAGTTTTACTTCAACATATTTTATTTTCGAGTTCGAATTATCCATTAAAAGATTATTTACTCACAAGATTTCATGATTTTTCATAATGAATTGCGTTCTTTTGCTATATGAAGAACCAATCTCATGGTGCGAGTGGATAGATATGTGTCAATCGAATGAAAATCAAAGCGTGAATCATAAATTTTTAACAGTTTATATGAATGAAAAGGTGCACATAGTTTACATACTTAAGTGGGAAATGAACGGGTCAAGACAAGGACACCACAACACTATTCAGTTCATTGTTTATCGGATACGAAAAAATCCAAATCGAACACAACACACAACAAAAGCAAAATGCACGAAGAATATTAAACACGAAAATAACAGTTACGCACCAGTAAACTAGTTTGTCTATGCAGTAAACTAAACTGTGGCTGCAGGCTGACACTGAGCCGTTCCTGCCTAGACTTTCACTTTCATTTCAAAGTCATTCGCCATGAGACAGAAAAAGCGGTGTTGCGCGGTCTATATCTATTTAGTGAAACCTACTACATTACTGCTCTAATTTTCTCACCAATTCCACAAATATTGCAATTCACTTATGATATTAATGTGTCTAATAGTCGTAGGAAGTCGCGCATGAGCTATAAAATAATTTTGTTACTCAATGGAATATTTTTATTGTTCAATTATATTGAACTTAAAATAGAACCGACAAAACATTTAGGAACTTGGCATCGTTCTACGTGAAATTTCCTAATGGTGAGCATGCGCACATTGTGAATCAGTTGCCTATGCGGCACGTTTTTCGCTGCGGAACTAGAAGGAATTAGCATTCTAGAGTAAGTATATATATTATGATTTCTATGCAAACAGCTCACATTCGCATTGCTATCTTCTCATCCGTCTCACATAAAAAACAAAACCAATCATCTACGTCACATGAACCATCAGAGCTTTCATTATACTTGGGTTCTTCTTCAGGATAACTATCACTGTCACTTGATTGGAATATTTGTCTCTTAACTGTCTTTTTCTTTGATTTACCTTTGGTTTCTGTACTTTAATTTTCTTCTTTTTCGGTTCGTCATTAATACTCAAGTCACATTTTTCTGGTGTCTTAGTCAAAATTTTAGTTTTTCCTGGCTGTCTACCTCGACGAATATTTTTTCTAGGAGCGGATTTTGGAAAAGGTCGAATTATTTCTGGCAAAATTATTTTTGGCTTCAGACCTAACCCGGGTTCCGTATTTGAAATATCTGAATGAACTCTAGATACCACAGTTTCTTGCACATTGATCGCCTGCACTGATGCAGATGTCGAGAGCTGTGAATGATGTTGTATGGTTGATGATGAAGTAGATTGGACACTGGTAACATCTAGAGGTAGTTCGTGAGCTATTGACGTCGAAGGAGCTCTCAAAGCAGCTGTCAAAGCAACCTGGTCTTGAAGTTCACCAGTCATCTCTTTATCTGTCACTGAAGAGCATAAGAAATCTTCATCCGTGAAGATATTGGGATTGTAAGGATTTATTCCGGTTTTTCTGAATCCACTCAATATATTGGACTGGCTGAAAGCCTGGGACATGATGGTACTCACAAAGCCAGGTATATTATAAATTGTAACGGTTCTCCCTGGGTTACTCAGCATCCAATTATTCAGAGCTGCATTATATTTTGCCTTGAAAGATGAATAAACCGCAACATCTAAAGGCTGCAACTCGTTGCTACAGTGGGGAGGTAAAGTAAGCAAAGTTATGCCATTCAATTTTGCATATTCGATCACTTCAATGTTGACGTGACTCTCATGGTTGTCGAGAATGAGCAGGACTCGGTTTTGAAGTGATGCGTTCGAATATTTAACAAAGTGCTTCATGTATTTCCCAAATCTTTTGGGTGTCATCCATCCACTTGGATAGGAATCGCCGTCTGAGCCTGTTGGTCCATAAGCTACAAAAGTATCATTATATTTAACCCTTGGGAAAATGAAAAACGGTGGAATAACATTTCCCGAAGCGTTAACGGCAAAACAAACGGTCACAAGTGAGCCACGTTCACCTGAAGTAACTTGTCCTACTTGACGTAAATGTTTGCTTGCTAATACCTTAGGACAATTTTGTATAGTCGTGCAGCCAGTTTCATCACAATTATAGATGTTGTGAGGTTCAAATTTATATTTTTCTCTGACATCTTCGAGGTTTTCGAAAAAATCAGCTACGTTTTTTCTGTTGAAGCTTGTTGATCTGGACAAACTGGTTGCTTCGGGGGTTCTCAAACTAAGTTCAGGATTTCTGTGCAAAAATCCTCGGAACCAATCTTTACCAGCGCTATTATTTGAAGTCCAAGATTGTGGAACCTTTTTTGAATTTATATTTGCATACTCGCTAGCCAGTTTCATAGCCTCTCTTCTGGTCAACCCATAATTCATTTTACTGCAGATTAAAAGATAGTTGACCAGCGCTTTTTCTTCATCTATTTCGAATATTTGGGAAGTTTTGTATTGGCTTCCTAGCTGTTTAATTTTTTTTAAATTTATTTTTATTCCTCAGATAATTCCTTAAGGTGTTTCCATATTCAATGGCAGCACCTCTTATAGATTTTCCCCTATCAATCTCATCTATAGCATTTTTTTATCATTGTTGCATCTAAATTAGGGGAAAGTGGTCACCCTTCATACACTTTTTATTTTTCGGTAATTTATTTCATCATTATGGGGAAAATATCGTAGTTTACTAAATAGGAGTCTGAAGCTATTTTAATGAAGGGTTAAAAATTTGAAACGATTTTTCTTGAATAAGATTTTTGTACTAAGGTACCCCACATCTAGGGTACATTCGTACAGTAGGCGGGGTACTTTCATACAGCATGGGGAAAGTTCATACAGGGAATTTGAAAATTCCTTTAAACTCTTTTATTGTTTTTTTTGCAAAAAAAGTATTATAACATACTCATATATTTAAAAAAGTCACTGATACACAAAGTGTGTATGTCTTCAATATCAGGAAAAACAAACGACCATGAATATCCTGGTTTTTTCCGAAGATATGATACTTGATGCTCTGTATCTGAATATTTACTAAGAACTATTCCTACGTAATATACAACAGAACTCTTCTTTTCAAACTTTACCAAAATGAAACAATTCTCTCTGATACTGTCCGGTGTCACATCTTCATCAATTTCGGAACTAACTGGCGAAGTAGAACTTTCCCTCAAGCTAATTTCCGACTCTTCCGATTCCTCTGAATCTTCATAGATTTCAGTTTTTTTAGTTCTCTTTTCCTTTTGACCTGAATTAACTACCAGCAATCTTCGTTTAATTATACTAGCTCTGACTTTTCTTTCCTTTTCAATTTTTTTCTTTTCTTTTTGTCTGTATCTCTCTTCTAGTTCTATTTTTTCAGGTGTATCCGTGTATACGAGATTTGCACGGTTTTCTGCCCTTATTGATTCTTCTGCTTCTAACAACTTTGGAATATGGTCTTGGCACTTCTGGGGTCACAGGAATATTGACACCTGGATCAGCTTGAGTTGTAGCTGTGGAAGTTGATGGTTCGCCAGTTTCATTGATATTTTCTTGATAATTATGGAGTATATAGGAGCATTTGACAGATCACTTATATCGATAGAAGACTGTAGCTGATCTGTAGTCATATCAGTTGATGGCACATTGGGAGGAGGTTGTCGTTCTAGATCAGTGAAACTTGTTTCCAAGTTAGGTGTAATATTCTCAGAATTATTCGAAGTATATATACACTGCAGTAGAAGAAAAATCTTCATCGCTAAAAGCCATTTCATTGAATGGCCATATACCTGTCTTAGCCAATCCACTTGTAATATTTTTCGCTGTAAAAGATTCCAAGTACGCAAGTCTTACCCATTTTGAAATATTATAAATGGTGACTGATTTTCCTGGATTGGACATATGCCAATTATTGAACGCTATTTTCAATTTCGACTTAAATGGCCCGAACACTCATGCATAAACAATTTTTGAAAGATAATTGCCTCTCATAAGAATTCGATAATTTTCCGGCAATTTGCTTGCATAATATCTAAGGGGGAACATTCGTACAAGTATGAATGTGCCCCCTTCATTACTGTCTGAATGTACCCCCAGTTCTAATGAAAAACTGAAATTACAATTTCATATAAATCGAATGCAGTAAGGGAAGTATTATTTTTCAAAACTCAAAATGAACAATATTAACATGAGTATTCATCACCATCCTTTCCAAAACATAAAAATTGTAGTCACAGTGCGATCGTGAACTTCAGTGAGGAAATTTCTCGCGATGCGCAGAAACACTTACTTAGCGTTCAATTAGCTCATACAGCTTCGCACGACTGGCGCGTTGTTCATCGAGCAACATGTTGGCTAGTTTGTCAAACAACACAAGGGAGCATTTATCTGAACGCCATCTAGTTTTTCTGTGGTACATACTGTACGTAAGTGCCCCATGTACGAAGGGTGACCACTTTCCCCTACTCCTCTGTCTTTTTGTATTCTTTTTTTATATTTGAAGGGCATCTTGGTTGTTAGTTTATCTGAAAATGAAAAAAAATCATTTTAATAGCGGATTGCGGGAGAGATTACCCTGGGTAAAGTCTCCTCTCCACATATGACTGATGTCTCCCACCCCACGCCTATCTGTTTGTTGTTTAATTTTGAAAAAAATATATGCGACATTCATAAAAGCTTTATTCTGTTAGTGCTAGTAGGATACATACACTTGCCATTTGCATAAGTTATTTGGTTGAATTTATAGATACAAGAAAACAGCAACGAAATGTTAAAGATCGAGAAAATTCACTTACCAGACGCAAGATCACGTTAACGCTTCGCACCACTAAGTCTAATCTAACTGACGAACGCAATGGTGTCGCGGGAGAACGAAGGTGTGGCCGAAGGGCATCCAAGAAGTGGGGACCCCGTCTTATACCTAGTGACACAAAGTATTAATGAGCTGTGGTTAACTCTCCCGGACTCCCCCTAAGTTTATTTTGTACTTCCTTTAGGATGTATCGCATCACTAAATTAGCAAAAATGTGTTAAAAAACTGCCCCTCAATGCTCATATAGCTGCACTTGCGAGAAGATCAATAAAACCTATTGCATTGATTGTCGAATAATTGTCGAGAATTTGTCGTGAAAGAAAAAAAATTGTCGCGTCCTTAGTTTTTTCTACGGGGTGGCTTTGCTAACTTATTAACGTTAAGTTAGCAGAACCACTTTCTCAATATCTACCAAATATCATAAAAATGGTTATATATAATTGTCGAGTAATTGTAGAAGTCCATATGAAGTAAAAAAAAAACACAAAAAATCCATTCCTTCTTGTTTATTTTACGTCTTTTTCCCGCGCGTTCGAGATATTTCTGGAATTATCGCATTTTTGGAAACAGCGCATTCGTAATTGACTTTTTTTCTATTGCATCAATTGTCGAATACCTGCCTCGAATTTGACGTGAAAGAAAAAAAATTGTCGCTACCTTCGTTTTTTTCCAGTAGGTGGCTTTGCTAACTTTATATTAATTTAGCAAATAGTGGTCGAATTTCATCAGGATGATCATAAAAGATCGTCGAGTAATTGTCGATGTTCAAATAGAGTAGAACACACAAAAAAATTGATCTTTCTAGCAATTTCCACTATTCCACTGCATTTTTTCGCCTGTTCCCTATATTTTTGAAAATGTCGCATTTTTGGCAACAACGCATTCGTTTTTGACTTTTTTCTATTGCATTAATTGTCGAATACCTGTCCCGAATTTGTCGTGGAAAAAAAAAGGACGCTACAATTTTTTTTTCTTTCACGACAAATTCTCGACAATTATTCGACAATTAATGCAATAGGTTTTATTGATTTTCTCGCAAGTGGCACTGCTAACTTCATATACATGTTTTTTTTTAATAAATATGGACTTGGACAATTATTCATAATCATGTTTATGATTTTCGACTCATATTGAAGAAGTGGTTATGCAAACTTGATATAAAGTTAGCAAAGACCCCGTAGAGATAAAATTAAGGACGCGAAAATTTTTTTTTCTCTCACGACAAATTCGGGACAGTTATTCGACAATCAATGCAATAGAAAAAAAGCCAATAACGAATGCGCTGTTGCCAAAAATGCGATAATTCCAGAAATATCTCAAACTCGCGGAAAAAAGACGTAAAATAAACAAGAAGGAAGGGATTTTTTGTGTTTTCTTTAATTCATATGGACTTCGACAATTACTCGACAATTATTCATAACCATTTTCATGAAATTTGGTAGATATTGAGAAAGTGGTTCTGCTAACTTAACGTTAAGTTAGCAAAGCCACCCCGTAGAAAAATAATTAAGGACGCGACAATTCTTTTTCTTTCACGACAAATTCGGGACAGGTATTCGACAATTAATGCAATAGAAAAAAACGAATGCGCTGTTGCCCAAAAAGCGACATTTTCAGAAGTATAGGGAAATCACGAGAAAATGGAGTGGAAATTGCTAGAAAGATTGAATTTTTAGTGTTTTCTACTTTATTTGAACATCGACAATTACTCGACAATCCTTTATGATCATTCTGATGATATTCGACCACTATTTGCTAAATTAATATAAAGTGAGCAAAGCCACCTAGTAGAAAAAAAACGAAGGTCGCGACAAATTTTTTTCGTTCACGACAAATTCGAGGCAGGTATTCGACAATTAATGCAATAAAAAAAAGTCAATTACGAATGCGCTGTTGCCAAAAATGCGATAATTCCAGAAATATCTCAAACGCGCGGGAAAAAGACGTAAAATGAACAAGAAGGAATGGATTTTTTGTGTTTTTTTACTTCATATGGACTTCGACAATTACTCGACAATTATTTATAACCATTTTTATGATATATAGTAGATTTTGAGAAAGTGGTTCTGCTAACTTAACGTTAAGTTAGCAAAGCCACTCCGTAGAAAAGAAACTAAGGACGCGACAAATTGTTTCCTTTCATGACAAATTCTCGACAATTATTCGACAATTAATGCAATTGATTTTATTGATTTTGTCGCAAGTGGCACTGCTAACTTCATAGACATCTTGAAACAGCATTTTGTCAACACCAGCAATGATCCAAATCGGTTGAAGGTTCTATAGCATGGCTAAACCTCCTTATCAAGTCTAAAACCAATGGTTCATTCACACTTGTAAACAAACTCTCAGCGTCAAAGGAAAATCATAATATGGCCGTCAGGTACTTTCTTATCTCTAATATGTTCCAAAAATTGTACTGAATTCGTAACAATGAACTCGAACTCGGTAGAATGCCAAATAAATTGCATTCGTTTCGAATGTTGTCGCAAATAACTTTCAGATGCTGTTCTGAAGTTTGTATATGCGCGTATGTAAGTATCATACATGTCGGCCGCGTGAAGTTGGCGAAAAAATGTCGGCACAAATTCTGAAATAATCCCCAATATTTAGTGCCCAATTTGTGCCCATTTGTGCCGTATGAATCAATTTCAGCACCATTATGGTTTTCGAGATATTCGAGTTTAAAGTTTTTGGTGCTAGCTTCACACTTGGCACCAACATTTTTCGATTTAGAAAAGCTTTTAATGCCAATATTTAGTGCCCAATTTGTGCCCATTTGTGCCGTTTAATTGACCTCATTATCACTTGTAGTTTTTAAGTTATTTCAGTTTGAATATCTTGGTGCCAGCTTCACACTTAGCACCAACATAATCCAACTTTGAAAAAAATTTTATGCCAATATTTTGTGCCCAATTTGTGTCCATTTGTGCCGTATAAATGACATTTCTACCATTTGTAGTTTTTGAGATATTGACTGTTGTTTTTTAGCCGGCGTGAAGTTGGCACCAACTTTAAACAAATTTTGATGCCAATATTTTGTGCCCAATTTGTGCCCATTTGTGCCGTATAAATGACATTTCTACCATTCGTAGTTTTTGAGATATTGACTGTTGTTTTTCAGCCGGCGTGAAGTTGGCACCAACATATTCCAACTTTGAAAAAAATTTTCCGCCACTATTTAGTGCTGAATTTGTGTCAATTTGTGCCGTTGAAATGGCTTCGATATCTTGGATAGTTTTCGAGTTATGAACAATATTGTGTTTTATTAACGGCGCGTTCTATGGGAAAAAGCAAGTATTGTTTCGCTTCATAATAGGTCAAATATGTAGGCCTCACATATGTGAATTCTGTTACATAATTACTTCCCATGAACTTATAAATAGACCTCTGATTATTAAGCAAACAATTCCTTGCTTTAATCGAACAATCTATCCTTTTCGATGGTAAAAATATGTTGAATCGGGAAAATTGTTGAGTAATATTATTTCTAAATAATATTATATTTCGATATGGAATTCAAAATTCAATAAATACAATAAGAAATATATTCCTTATTACAATTACTTGTATGGATTCACTTTCCTGCATAAAAGCAGATAGCGTGTGGCGGCAAACATAAAACGGGGCGATCTAACATTAATCAAGAAGTGGTCTAAGGACACACTGCGAAGTGTCGGCAATACTTCTAAGAATAATAAAAGCTTTCGATTGCAATGCCGCTCTCATCCACCTGTGTGGTCACTGTTCGATGTTTCCGCCTTACTCGCAATAGGAATTGTGAATTGATGGAGATAATTCAAACAATAAAAAAACAGATTATTTTTCGATAATTCCCAAATCATTTATATGGTACTGGTTGAGCGATCTGGGTAACATCCATTTGAATAGAGAACTTAATCTCGTTGAAACCTACCCTGAAAATTTCAACCCTCTTTCTAGGTCTATTACTTATCAATTCGCGGTAATGGTTATAACACACTTGATGAATTACACCCCTCCCCTGACGGCTCGGGCTGCAAAATTCATCTGCATATGTTATGACTTACATTACCGCTCATACAGGGTGCGGCACGGAGGATGGATGGTTTTAAAAAAATAATAAAAGCGTTAATTTTTACTCAAAAACACATTTATTGACGGAATCAGATTCTCAGGGAAATAGCATTTGAGACAGTCAAGTGTGGAAAATCACATCAGGCATGTGGTGGCCGAAATCGGTGATGCAGTGCTGGAGGCGCTCTTGGAAGTTCGCGTAGACTCTCTCCAACATCGCTCTCTCAACTTGGGCAACTTCCACGCGAATAGCCCTTTTCAATTCGTCCAGAGTTCGGGGCTTGGTCTCGTATACTCTAGCCTTGAGGTGTCCCCATAAGAAAAAATCGCATATGGATAAATCTGGGGACCGGGGAGGCCAATGAACATCGCCAAACCTGGAAATAAGGCGACCAGGGAAGAGAGGGCGAATAACGTCCATTGATGCTCTGGCTGTGTGGGCGGTCGCCCCATCCTGTTGGAACCACACACGTCGAATTGGAACACGTTGCCGTCGTAATTCGGGGATAAAGAAGTTGTTGATCATTTCGACGTACCGCTCTGAGTTCACGGTAACAGCACGACCATTAACGTCTTCGAAGAAGTAAGGGCCAATGATGCGAGTTTGCGATACAGCGCACCAAACCGTAACTTTTGGTAAATAAATGCTAGGAACACACGAGTCTAACGGCACCTTCCCCACTTCTCTCGTCCTCAGTGGGGGAAAGTTATGCCCATCTGAAAAACGTCCGCCCTCCGTGCCGCACCTTGTAGAACAATATACCTACTATTATTAAATTAGGAATTCCATATCGATATATAATATTATTTAGAAATAATATTAGGTACTCAACAATTTTCCCGATTCAACATATTTTCACTATCGAAAACGATAGATTGTTCGATTAACGCAAGGAATTGTTTGCTAAATAATCAGAGGTCTATTTATAAGTTCATGGGAAGTTATTATGTAACAGAAACCACATATGTGAGGCCGACATATTTGACCTATTATGAAGCGAAACAATACTTGCTTTTTCCCATAGATGGCGCCGTTAATAAAACACAATATTGTTCATAACTCGAAAACTATCCAAGACATCGAAGCCATTTCAACGGCACAAATTGGCACAAATTCAGCACTACAAATATTCGAGGAACGAACTATGGTCAATGGGGTTACATAAATTGATGTGAATTGTAACATTACCTATGTTGCTTCTCGAATGTTAAATGAAGCTCCTTGCGTAATAAAAAAATCTAGTTGTGAAAAATGTTTCCACAACGTGAAAATACGAAAATTATATTTTGTAGCAGTCTTTGTAGAACGTCTGAAAAAAGAAGGTTTTCAAAGATTGCAAGAATGCATCGACTTAGTTCCTCCAACGCAATCAAAATGCTCTAAATGCTCCAACGAATTGAAAACAGTCAAAACATTCACCGATTATTTGATAATTGATTGTGATGTGGGAAAACTGATTATCCTCAATGAAATTCAATTAGTTCTGAGCATTGAAAATAAGTCCTATATGCTCAGAGGAGTTGCCAATTTTATTTCCCCAGCTGTAAGTACCGGGATAGGTCATTACACTGCATATTGTAGAAGAAATGATGGCCAGTGGGAGGAATTCAATGACTTATTGAAGGAATATAGAGTTGTTAGGAATGATGTTTCCGTGAACCCTCATCTGCTTCTATATACAATTTGAATATAGCATAAAGCCTTTTTGTCAAAAATTGTTGATGATGTTTGTTTGTTATAAGTATTTATTTATTATTTGTACATAGTGATGAGTTAAAGATATGAAGTGTAATAAAAATTTCATTTTTTTTTTCTATTCTTTCTATTACCTACTGTTACGAACTTTGTATTAGTTCAAGTATATCACGAAGAATAACCTTAGTGATGCAATAATTCCTGGGGTGCTTCGGGACTTTAAACTAAAATTTGTGTCACAGTTAAAAAAAAACTGATTTTCAACCCGGTTCAATATTCCATCTTTAACCTGGGTAAGTTTATCTGGGAGTCTGGGACCAAGCTAAATTCGATTTCAATTAATTCAGAAGGTCCGTAAATTACCAAAGTGAATTAAATTCACCAGTAAATGTCAGATCAGAGAAATCGCCGAATGTGCCGTAGATGCCATATCGGAACGTCCTTTTAATAAAAAATTTACGCTCACGAAGCAGCCGTTTCAACTAGACAAGCACGTGTTAGATCGCCCAGTTTGATGTTTGCCGCCACACGCTATCTGCTTTTATGCAGGAAAGTGAATCCATACAAGTAATTGTAATAAGGAATATATTTCTGATTGTATTTATTGAATTTTGAATTCCATATCGAAATATAATATTATTTAGAAATAATATTACTCAACAATTTCCCCGATTCAACATATTTTCACCATCGAAAACGATAGATTGTTCGATTAACGCAAGGAATTGTTTGCTTCATAATCAGAGGTTTATTTATAAGTTCATGGAAAGTTATTATGTAACAGAATTCACATGTGAGGCCGACATATTTGACCTATTATGAAGCGAAACAATACTTGCTTTTTCCCATAGATGGCGCCGTTAATAAAACACAATATTGTTCATAACTCGAAAACTATCCAAGATATCGAAGCCATTTCAACGGCACAAATTGACACAAATTCAGCACTAAATAGTAGCGGAAAATTTTTTTCAAAGTTGGAATATGTTGGTGCCAACTTCACGCCGGCTAAAAAACAACAGTCAATATCTCAAAAACTACAAATGGTAGAAATGTCATTTATACGGCACAAATGGGCACAAATTGGGCACAAAATATTGGCATAATTTTTTTTTCAAAGTTGGATTATGTTGGTGCTAAGTGTGAAGCTGGCACCAAGATATTCAAACTGAAATAACTTAAAAACTACAAGTGATAATGAGGTCAATTAAACGGCACAAATGGGCACAAATTGGGCACTAAATATTGGCATTAAAAGTTTTTCGAAATCGAAAAATGTTGGTGCCAAGTGTGAAGCTAGCACCAAAAACTTCAAACTCGAATATCTCGAAAACCATAATGGTGCTGAAATTGATTCATACGGCACAAATGGGCACAAATTGGGCACTTAATATTGGGGATTATTTCAGAATTTGTGCCGACATTTTTTCGCCAGCTTCACGCGGCCATACATGTCTTGTTTTTCAAACAATGAATATTTCGTTATTTATGTAATGAATACGACGTTCCTCATCGGAAATGATTGGAGTTTTCACAAAACTCAAGTGATGGTTTCACATAACAATTGCGAAGAAAGTTATCTGACAATTCTGACATCAGCCAAATACGAAAAATAGGAAGAAGTTGAAATTTGCGTAACCAGACCTCATCACCTCATGAGAAGAACCAACATAGCGTCCATAAGAAAGAAAGCTGACAATCGCGTCTCTGAAACAATTAAGAATAGAAAAATTCTGACAAAACACCAGTAGAATCGTTATATTGGATAATGGCTACAAAACGAATTTCGTGAAGTTATCTCCAAAAACAAATGAGTTATGAAGAAAAAAAGAAATCTCGATTTTCAGTTTTTTTCAAGATATCTCGGGAACAATTAGAGATATTTTGCTTCTGTTAAGACCAACACAGTCATCCTTATATTACGCAACTTTTTTCTAATTTAAGGCACCCTGTATCTACAACGCTTTTCGATATCCCTTTAGTGCCCCTCTTAATAGTTCCCCTGTATAATTTTAGTCAAACTCTCAGCTGTGGTTTTTTTACGGCTACACAACCAATGAAATTTCTTCAATTTCTACTTCATTTGTATTAAAAAATCTTATAATAATTGAAAGCTGCTCAACACGAGGAACATCGCGAGTACAATCAAGAATAATCGAGTAATATTCATTATTTTTTAAACAATGAGCTCATTTTGAATAGTTTTTTTTGCGATATAGTGATCATTAATCGTCTTATCCTTCACTTCTTTCGGTGGAGTCCCAGCACGGGATCGAATAAATTCTAATAAATTCTATAAAGTTTCCGCTTGTCTCACTTGTAGAGGAGAGATGCCTATTATCGGATATTTTTTTGTTTTGACCTATGAAAAATAGTTTTCAGCAACCCCTCACGGATATGTTTTCGTATACCATTACAAAAGCTATATTTTTTAATAATATTAAATTTCAAGCGTCAAACTTAATTTGTTTATCAGATAAAAACAAATATATTTTGGAATGCCAAAAATCTCAATTTCAAAACTGGTTTCCGAATATCGGATAGGAGGTGATCCCAATATCGCATATATACGATATCTGGAACCAATGACAGTAAAGTTAAAGCTTATGTTAAATAAATTTTATTCGAAAAAAACATATACTAGCATAATATTTTTGCAATAATAAGTCACAAAACGAGTTACCCGTCTAGGCAAAGATCACAAACATGAGTGTCCTTTTTGTCAGTGCCTGCACACTCCTCATGGCACCAGCGAAAACACATGTTGCATCTAATCCATAACTCTCCTCTGGTATCCTGCGAATAGGGATTGGTGCAGTACAGACACTCCGCGTCTTCTTCAAATCTATCCAGGTCATCATCGGTGCCTATCAGCTCCACCTCCACATCTTCATTATCTTCGCTGGATGAACTTGAAGCAATCTCGATCTTTTTCTTTCTTTTTGGTTTAGAGTTTTGTTTGGTTCCTGTTTTCTTTGACAGGCTAGGATCGGCAAAGACGGTTTTAGGAACAACTTTTAATTTATTCTTTTTACCTAACGACTCTTCAAGTTCCAATTTGTACGGTGATCCCGTTATTAATGCAGTGGAACCCCGCTTTCCTTTCTTACTGGGAGGTGCAGAAGAACAAGTTGGTATTGGCCGAATATCTGCGGGTTTCATCAAGTTTTTTCTAGAACGAGTTATATTAGAGGTGTTTCCCAAAGGTCTTGTAGCTGCTTTGCTGGTAGTCGCATATGAACAGCTAGGCAAAGATGTGAAATCTTGAGGATTTATAAGGCATTGAACAGTGGAGGGTGAATTCAGGTTTTTTGCCAAGGATCTTGTTGCTAAAAAGGTGCAGACACATTGTTATCACGTCACGTCATCTGACGTCATCTTCCAAAATGTGCAACCACGATAATGCATGGAACTTAGACTATAGGAAGAGAGACACACCTTTCAATAATAAATAGTGAAGCCAAATCATGAGAACTAAACTGGGTGATTATACTACTACGGAATCAAAATGTAGTAAAAATTTTTGCAACATTGTATCTGCTGTCACGTTATAGCACTGAAAGCACGCAAGATCTATATTCCGCAAATTTACATTTTCTGTATGCACGTGATTTTACGTCTAATATTATGCGAAATGTCATTCTGACATACATTTGAAACCGATCTGGGTGCTCATTCAATAATTCTTGAATTAATTGATGGAATTCCCCCACTTCCTCTTTTCGCTGATTCATTTGGTAAATCGAATCCCTTCTATGAGAACCACCAGCAACTGTAAAAGCAGCTATATTCTCCATATCTTCTTCCCATTTCCTCGTGTGAGCTCACGTGACGTGACAACAGTTTGTATGCACCTCTGCTAAGGGCATATTCTCTTTACTTTCATCAGATGGCTGAACCTTTTCTGGAGTTATTTGCAGTGGTGGAGGTGTTTCTTCGCGTTGAGCATGAATAGCAAAAGTCATCGTTTCTAAATACGCTTCTATTTAGCGGAAAAATTCCGCATTTCCGAAAACCGTTTACGGCTACTTCTACACTTGCAGCCCGCAAGTATGCCCTCCCTAATAATTCTGCTATATGGTAGTGAGTTACTACCCCAGGATTATTTTTAAGCCACGATTCAATTTTCATGGCATAATAAGTTTTAAAAGGGGACATAAAAGTTACATCTAGAGGCTGCAACTTGTGCGTTGAGTGTGGGGGGAGGCAATACAATTTGAGTATAGTTTTCGAGAGCTAAGTCGATCAGATTGATATTGCGGGTATGTGAATAATGCCCATCTAAAATCAGTACCGCTGGATCATCCTTCGTTGGTTTGACATGTTTTAAGAAATGTCGTAGCCAAAAGCTGTGAACAAATCGATCCAACCAGAAGGGTGACTTTAGCAATTGTTCCAGGCGGAGCTCCATTCAAGAGTTCAGCTTTCATATTTTTCCGCGGGAAGACCAACATAGGCGGGAAAAAAAAAGTTGCAATTTTCCTGAGTGAAGCCCTTTATTCTGGCAGAAGAAACGCCTTGTGGTTTACGGAAACTCAGCTGAGGATGCCTGGAAAGGAAACCTTTTTAGCCGTTTCTTACCAGCTGTTGCTTTATCTGTGGAAAAAGGGTGTCTAAACCATTTCGTATTGCTAATTGAAAAGCTAAGCTCCTTATATCAGTCGCTGAAAGCCCATAAAAACGATTCTACATATCTAAGCAATACGTAGCTAATAATTCTTCCAGTTCAAATGTTAGCGCTGGTTTTCGTCCAAGCTTAGTACAGGTTAGTACATCAATTGGTTTTTTCGATCTTATGCAACCCACCAGTGTACTTCTGGGGACATTAAATGTTTTGGATGCCTTTAGGTAGCTCATTTTTTTGTTTTTGACAGCTTCTTCTGCTTGCTCCATAGCGTTAGGATCCCAGCTTTTAAGGGTTTTCGTTTTATTTATTTTAATAGTACATCTATAAAGAAATTTTTTTTCCCTTATAACGTTTAATGCCATTTTAGAATCTACTTCTTACAGAGTATTGAGTAAAAATAAATGAAAAATAATGGACATGAAAGTGTGGTGCCCACTGGCAACAACACTTCTGCTCAGTGATGTATCAGGAGATCTTCAGGCCAGGATTTTTGTCAATCTTCTGTTGGATGGTCCATCCCTGTAGAGGTATTCTATATGGCCAGTTGTTCTATTTTGGTAGTTTGTGGCGACTGTAATGATTTCTTCGCTGATGTAAGGTACTGGAGATCTTCATGCAGGGTTTTGTTGGTTACGTGCCGGAGAGCATTTACTATAGAGCGCAATGTTTTTGACTGAAATCTCTGTATTATATTTACTCTGGATGATTTTGCACACCCCCAAAGTTGCAGGCCATATGTCCAGATTGGTTTCAGCATTACTTCATAGAGTAAAACCTTATTCTTCAAGAATAATTTTGATTTTCTTCCTAGTAACCAGTACATTTCTCTGAATTTGATGTCTAGGTGTTTCCTTTTCGCTTGGATGTGTTTCTCCCAGGTGAGTCGGCGATCTAGGTGTAATCCAAGTTATTTTATGTTGTTTTTAGTAGGTAAAGAAACTCCATCAATCGCGACTGGGGGGCAGTTGCTATGGCAGGTAGTAAACGTCACTTGTGTGGTTTTGGATTGATTAATTTTGAATCTCCATCTTTTGTACCAGGAGCTCAGTGAGTTCAGGTGGTTCTGCATGTTGACTGACGAGGTGGAGGGTCTTCACTGACGGAAAGGATAGCAACGTCGTCTGCAAAAGCGGCTATGGTTGTTGAATTACTGACAGGCAGATCGTAAGTGTATATCAGGTAAGGCAGTGGACCTAAAACACTACCTTGTGGTACGCCGGATCCGATTGAGTAATAGACTGACGTTGCATCGTTAAACTTCCCTGAGTATCTTTCTGACAAGAAGGAATCCAAAAGGAGGTAATAGTTGTGCTTCAAGGTGGTTTTGATCATGAATTTCAGTCATTTGTGGTACACCTTGTCGAAGGCTTGTGCTATGTCGAGAAATACCCCAGTACAGTATCGTTTTCCTTCAAGCGTTTTTGAAACTGTGTTCACTATCCTGTGGGCTTGATGAATAGTGGACATGTTCTCCCTGAAGCCAAACTGGTAATTGGGAAGAATGTTTGTTAGATTGTGTTCTTCGTAAATTCTATTAAGGAGCAGTCTTTCAAATATTTTGTTTGTTACAGGTAGGAGGCTAATTGGTTTGCATGATGTTGCCTCTCCAGGGGCATATTTCCATATAACAGGGAAATAGCACAATTGAAAATTCTGTTGTTGATTGTTATGAGGAAAGTGATTGCTCTTTTAGGCAGTTTTTTCAGGATTTCTGACGTTATAAGGTCGTACCCTGGTGCTTATCTATTCTTGAGTTTCCTTATTACTAGTTTTACTTCTGCTGGATTTATGTGTCGAATCGGTGGTGACATTCGACAAGGTTAATTGAGAGGTTCATCGATATTTGGGGATTCAGTTGTTTCTGCAGGTTCTTCAAACACCTCATATAGATGTTTTGCGAATGTATTCGCCTTCTCTTGGTTTGTACGTGCCCATTGGTTATCGCTGGTACGTATTGGAGAGACTGGAGGGGTGGGTCTTTTAAATTTTTTTGTTGCTTTCCACAGGCTATGGTCATCAGAGGATAGGTTCTGCAAGTACATGTCGAACATAGAGTTTTGAGCTTCCTTTAGAGTTCTAGAGAGTTTCCTTGCTAATACTCTCGATTGATGCAGGTCATTTTGGTTTCCTGATCTCTGCCACTGTCTCCTGGTTTTCCCATTTTTCTGTTATCAGAATTCTGATGAATAATGGGGTGCTCAAGTGTTTATTGGTTTGTATTGTCTATAAAGAAAATGAAGAAAAGTTTGTAATATTAAGCTCTAAATTAAGTTTTGGTTCGTAATATCGGATATACGGTATTGGGCAACGGATTGTGTCCGATATTAGGGCATATATCAACAGGTGAGGTTATTAACTTCCAATCAAAGACAAAATAAACCGAACCTCACTAATTATATATCAAATAAATCCTTGCAATATACTTAATCAACTGGTGAATATCAGAATAATGATTGAAATTACCTTCCAAAAATATTTGGCCCCTAACCTGCAGCCGTAATATTTGCATGCACCATCATTTATGTAAAGTAAACGAATGAAATAGGGAACTAAAAATTGCTGCAGAAATCTGTAATTCTTGTAGAATCTAAGCAGCTTGGGGTAGTACTAGTACAGACACGTTCAGTTGGATGGGGCTACGTACTCTTACTTAAAGAAATACCTCACTATGCGATATTAGGAGCCTATGCGATATTATGCGACTTTCCTCTATTTCCGAGTCAGATCTTAACTTTTCTCCATGACCCCTGAACACCAAATTGTGAGATGATTAAAAATTCACAATTGCGAGCAATCGTTCTAAAATATCTCACCAACGTTGCCTTTCTTGATCAATTTGTTATTGGGCCAATGAGAAATAGTGAAACAGATTTTTCCATTCTCTAAATTGATCCCTTTCAACAGTTTTAACATACAATCTTTGTGATGTCGAGTAGATTCGTGAGACTTTAGGTATTGACCCATGTGTTTCCAATCACACACTTGATCCAATCTTTGTATTTTCTAGCCCGAATATTCGACACGTAAAGCAGTAAACGGCGTCCCTTATTCGTGAATAAATCATCCAGCGCCTGTCAAGCTTTTCACCGTTAATTAATATCTTATAATAATAATCTTCTTCATTGTTGACCCTTAAACAGTAAAAAAGAACGTTACTGGCACCAGGGCCTACTAATAATACATATTATAATCAGAAACCAGAATATAATACAAACAAAATAAAATATTCTCAACTCATCGACAAACAACTAACTTAAAATTCTATTCTAGTTTCAAAAAGTTTTTAAGGTTATGGCACAATTCCTTACAACTTCTGGCGTTTATAATATTTGGGGGGATTGATGCTTCTAAAAATAGGGGAATTCTGAGTTTTATTTGTTCTTCTAAATTTATTTCTGAATGTCTCTCTCTGTCTGGTTGAGTGATGATGGCATTGTATTGTCTGTTTCAATTTCATTTGAGTTTTTAATTTATTTTTCTTTATGCAATGTATTAGTTTTACCTGTTCTAGTTTTTTTAACTCAACTATATCAAGTATTTTAGTTATTTTATAAACAATGTTCTTATCTTTTTCTCTTTGTTCCCGATCATTCCATTTGATTTCCATTTCATTTATTCTCTTCTTCATACACTGGTTTTCCAGCTTTAAAGCTTTAAATTCCGACATTACATCTTCAACATTTTTTTTATACTCATCTCAAATTGTTATTTGAGATAAACTGTACTGAATCTTTCAATCCTGAGATTTCTTCAATTAATGATGTTTTTAATGGACTGATATATTCATTTAAGAGGTCCTGCATTATCTTCTTGATTTTATTTTCATCCATTTCTTGGGTTTCATTAGGTTTAACCTCACTTTTTTCACGAGGTTTGCAGCAATTTACTTCATTTTCTTTTTCCTCGACTTTTGCCTGAAAAGAACAGCTTGGATGATAGCTTCTTCCACAGTATATGCAGTCAAGTGATGTAATGACTTTTATCTGATTGCATGTCATAATGACAACGTTATGTCACTCAATTTTGATGACATAAGGAAGCTCATTATGGGACTAAGTACCATAATGAATTCATTATGGGACTAAGTACCATAATGAATTCATTATGGTACTAAGTACCATAATGAGCTTCCTTATGTCATCAAAATTGAGTGACATAACTTTAAAAATAGTTGTCATTGTGACATGTCGAAAATGCAGTTTTTAATTTTTCGAAAATGTATTGATATAAATGCCATCAGATAAAATTTTGTATGTAATACGAATCATAAACAATCATTATGGCACACGCCGTGTTATCGGACTCGGCTACGCCTCGCCCGATAACATTCACGACTTGTACCATAATGATCGTCTTTATGATCCTTATTACATAAATAACTATTATTTCCAAACGTACGATAACAACGTCAGTTCCCGACTGACAGGATCATCGAAAAGTTCTATTTCTCTGCCTAGGCGGAGAAATATTTACTTTTCCCTCCGGCGGCAGGAAAAGTGGTCGCTACGAAAAAGATTCATTGGTTACCGTGAACATAGATGCATAGAATACAAAAACTTCCAATTAAAACGTCATTTTTATTTGTTAAAGTTGCATTAAATGTACAATTTTCATGAATTTGAAAACGTTTGGAAATAAAATAGCATATTTCATTCGGAGAAGAAGTGACTTTTCGTGGCTCGCTTTCAATTATCCGCCTCACTCCGTTCGGCGGATAAACTCAAGCTCGCCACGAAAAGTGACACTTCTCCTCCTAATTAAATAATATACTGTTTTTTGCAGTGATTAGGTACACAATTTTTCGCAGAGATACGCCCGTTCTACTTGCCATAACCAATACATTATTGATATATATTATTATAATGATATTCCCTGAAATGACCTCCATTTTCATTTATGGGAAAGGAATCAACTTTTTTATGTACAATCTTAGTTCGGTCTATATTAGTAATTGTTGTGGGCCACAAACCTGGATAATTCTGAGGATTCAGATATTCCATTACAGCAGTCATGGATGTGAACACAGACTGAGGTTCAGATTCGTGTTCTTGACTGATGTTAATTCATCATCATCCCCGCTGTTTTTACTCACGACGGCGGCACCCATGATGATGTGGAAGGAATTTTTTTCAGCTGGATCCGGATAAGAGTCACTTTCAGTCAATACATTTTTTGTAGAGGTTTCTTGGTCATCACTTTTTATATATCAATATAAAGATCTACGTAGATTTTCTTCTGTCTGCTTTCTTTTTATTGCCCGTTTCCTTTTTGAACTACCCGACTCAAATTTTCTACCGGCATCTCGATCACGCGAACTCATTTCGTGAATTTTGTTTTGTTTCGCACAAACAGTCAGAAATAATTTTTGTATTGCAGTTTTTTCGCACTTTTTCAGCGTACTCAATACTTCAGAGTTCTTATTGTTTTACATAATATAACTAAACAAAGTGATATCCTAAAATGAGAACCAAACAAATTATGAATGAACTATAAACTCTATATAAAAACAAACAAAAAAATTCAGTATTAAGTGTCCATCAGTCAGATTCTGATGAACTTGATCATTTTCGTTTTTGTGATTTCTAGATTTTTTCAAAGATTTTCAATAGTCTATCTATTTGCTCTAGTTGTTTTTTCTTTAGTTTAGTTTGCACATGTATAGCTGCACATATTTAATAAGTAATTTCCTGCTGAATAGCAAAATTTTTTTCATTGCACTCAGTGATTTTCAATATCAGTACCTCCTTTCCCTTAATTTCAACATCAGATGTACTTGCTTTTGACGGTTCAGATGAGGAAGCATCAATCTCATCTGCAACAACTATTGTTTGTTTTGGGGTTCCAGGTATGTTATCTGTACTGTCTCTCAACTGTTCTTTATCTTTTCCACCTAAGATTTTGTGTAGTAAATCATAATATATTGGTTCCTCCTTTTTCTCATTCCCAGTTTTTTCAGTGTCTAACAAATTCTTCATATTTCTTAGTTGAGTTCGCAAACTTTTGTCTACATTTTTCTCCGTCTGCTAAATATCCTTTTTTTGCATAGTTCAACAATTATTTCTGTCCATAGTTTTACTTTACTTGTTTTTTTATCACCAAATCTGTTTATAAATGTATCCGAGCTCCTAAGCTCCAGCATGAATTCAATTGCTTTGTGGTGTACCTCTAACGTTTTTCCTTTTTGTGGCCAAACATTAATTTTGTCTATCACCTGTGGACTCTCATCACCACCCTTACTGAATTGTTAATCCTCTGCGGACATTTCATATTCTTGACACCTTGTGAAGTCTTCTGAAATATCTTCGGGCATTTCATGTTCTTGATAACATGTGGAATCATCACTTTGACAATATGCCCCAACTCCATGTTCTTGATACCATGTGGAGTCATCACAACCTGCCTCAAAGTTAATTTCCGATTTTTTTTGTGGTCTCCTAATGTTCAGAACACTACATCGGCAGGGTGCACTGGCAGACCGGTACCCTTATTATTTTATTCCATATATACTGAATAAGAAATTCATCATATTCCAAAGCATGTATAGTACAACTGTTTGCAGCACGACTCCAGTCGATAGTTGGCCCGAACTAATCGCGAAATCATACTTCTTGGACAATTCGAACGAAAATTTTTATCATTCACCATGTGAGAGGTACATCCTGAATCTATCACAAAAATTTCATTTTGTTTTGAGCCTTTTATATTCTCCTGTTCTTTTGAATATGTTAGAAACTATTGTCTTTTTCCTTCTTTGTCATCCTCGTTTTTTTCTGAAATAACAACTACTTTCTGTATGATTTGTCTTCTTATATATTCTACAAGACACCTCTCCTTGCCCTACTTCAGCCCTTCCAGTACAGTTTTTAGCGTAATGTCCACCCTTAACATGTTATATGTCAAACTCAAAAGGAATAAAATGTACCTACATTGAATATTATTATGGTTATAGATTGAAGATGTGATACTCAAATAGTTTTTCTCGTTGAATTATCAAATCGCTGAACTTGTTGTTCGGTAAAATCAAACTAGAATGGCCAATGAAAAAACCAATAGGAGATGAAAAAATATGTAATGTATACTTTTAAGATATTATTTATTCACTTAAATGATACAAAAATGTCAAATCCTGAAATATATGAAGCAAATTAGTTTTTCAAGAATCTACTATCTGCTAAAATTGGAGCAGATAAGTTTGTTACTGCACTTATAATAACAACAATGTCTTCAATTAGTGGAACCAGATTCCAGATCAATACAGAAAGTACATTAAATATTTTCAGTCTTCTATTTGGCCTTTCAATATGTACCTTAGCAGAAGCAATTTCGGCATTCAAAATAGCACGTTCAGCAGGAAGTTGTTTCTGCGTTTTGAGAAATGGTGGTCTTCTTATTGAGTTTATTATATTTATTTGACATATATCATCAATGAGAAATCCCTTGTCCACCATAAAAGCATCTCTGCCAGAATCTAATAGAGAAAGTATTGTTGCTTTTCTCAAAAATCACTTCATCAGAAGCCCTACATCCCATATGGTTGGCTCAGGGTTACATAAGTGAGACTTATCTTGAGTTCAGTGAACACCAATGTAAATGTAGGAAAAATGCTGGTTTGAAAAAGTAATTAACAGAAAAAATAATGATCGAGCAAGCACACCTCAGAAAAAATAATGTTCCAATGGCAACCGATTACCTCGTCAGTGTATTCCGAAATCTTGGCTCCTGGATTTCTGTGGAGGTTGAATTGTTGGATCACAGCACTGGATCGAATTTTCAGAGTTCGCAGTAATTATTAAAAACAATTTTTATGATAGCACTCGCGAGCGACTTAGACATTCGACAGAAGAATATTAATGGTAACATGTGTCCGAAAAACCAGCAGTTGCCGATATTTTCAGACGTGTGGCTTACAATGCCGCGAAATTTGAATACAAGACAAAAAAGGGAAACAATTTAATTTGGCCAACAAAACTTTTGAAAAATAAAACAAATATTTAAGATTGATAAACATTGGGAAGTTGAGATTCCCAAACAACCAACATAACTCTTTATCGGGAAGTTAGACGACGAACTGTTTTATCTTTTTAACATGGCTCGAACGCTTTCATAATGGAGTCAAATATTTTGAAGTTATTGATATCAGTGAAACTTCTTAGTTTGTAATACCTTCTGTATAAAAAGTACCCGGAATTGTAAAAAAAAACACATAAATTTAAATTTAATCATCAATATTTATTTTGTCTCCTTCAAAATAGTCCCCATTGCTTACAATACAACTGTGATATCGGCGAACCCACTTTTCCATGCACCGCTCATACGCCGCCAAAGGTATGGCCTTCAGTTCTCGTTGCGAATTTGTTTTGATGGCTTCAATGGACTCAAAACGCGTTCCACGTAGGGGCAATTTGAGTCTTGGGAATAGAAAAAAGTCGCACGGAGCTAAGTCAGGTGAATACGGCGGTTGTTCGATGGTATTTATTGAGTTTTTGGTCTTGTATTCCTTAATAATTATGGCTCGGTGCGACGGCGCGTTATCATCATGCAAAATCCACGAATTGTCTTTCCATAAATCTGGCCGTTTACGACGAACATTCTCACGCAAACGCCTCAATACACCCAAGTAATACTCCTTATTCACTGTCTGTCCTTCAGGAAGAAATTCTGAGTGCACAACACCACGATAATCGAAGAAAACAGTGAGCAAAACTTCAATTTTCGATCGACTTTGACGTGGTTTTTTCGGACCGTCTTTGAATGATTTGTACCAATCGTATGCTTGTGTTTTTGACATACAATTATCACCAAAGGCTTTTTTTAACATTTTCAATGAATCGGCACAAGAAAATTCGTTTGCAAGACAAAATTTGAGGCAAACTCTTTGATCAACTATTTTTTCCATTGTAAAATTCGCAGAGCACTTTTGAGGTCGACTGATACTGACAGCTGTTGTCAACACACTAGTTGACAGATCGCGCTCAAATTTGGCTTGGTAATAAAGGAAGGTCCTACCAACTTTAAGAAAAAAAAAATTACCGATTCCTTTTTGGCGGTTCATTTAAATAACATTTTCCGGGTACTTTTTATACAGAGAGTATGTTACAAGCAATTCACAAAGAGTCGAGACTTTCGGAGTATAGACCTAAATTTTCGCATCTCTGAATTTAGGGCCATGTACACGGGGGGATCTCATTAATGTGAGCATTGTTTCAGCAGCATCCCTGACAGATTGATTCTCTACCTCGATGTTCATTCAATTCACTTGAATTTCCTTCACTGACCGAGGTTCATAACTTACTAGTGTCCATGATACTAAAACCCTTTGTGGGTTTTAGTATCTCTAGTGTCTAGTGTCTCTTGTAGATGGTCCAGCCTCACAATCAGGTTCGAGTGTGATATTTTTGTGGGAACAAAATTTGATTTAAAAACTCTACGCTTTCTTTTAGCTGGAAATTGAGCATCAGTTGAAATAGGATATTATTATGAACTCACCAATGGGAGGAAATTAATAATCACTCTCAGTGAAATGTAAAGAACACACCCTCATATGCCCAGACACTTTTTTTTTTCAATTTTCAAATTGTTTCTGTCCACCAATTCTTTGATTCCCAACTCCGATTCGATTATATTTCCTAAGGAAGATTCAGTTATGTTTCTTTTACGGATCATGAATCGAGTGTTGAAATTTTACTAGAAAATAATAGACATGATCATCCGTTACTTTGTGATAAGTCATTCGAAAAAAAAATGAAACCGACAGAAAAACTAACCTATGAACGAGCGGACCTATGGAATTCCCAATTTTTCAAAATTCTCAGGAAATAAGCCTACAGAAGACATTTAAATAGCTTTTCGCTCCACTTGAAATACACAAGTATGAAAATGTAGTAGAAATACGAATCCTGTGTCACACACTGAGAAAAATGGTCCTAGTAAACTTTTCTCCTGATCTAATTCCATTAATGCTCAGTAAAATTAATGCTCTGCTGAATCAGCGTATTCACTAAGATCAAGAGAAAATCGTTTCTTGAAATGTGTCATTGAGGATAAGCATACAGATTTTTTTATTTAATAAACTTTCACTAGTATTCAATGAAATTTCATTTCGGAATAATGAAATTTGCTACTGGACTATTGTTAGTAATGATTAGTATATATTCAGTTGCTGTCAATCTACAATCATTAGACACCAGGGTATATAATATCACTATAAGTATATTTTTATTTGAAAACTTCAAGCACAGACCTGTGCTTCAAGGGTAGGGATTGCACACGTGACGCGAACCCAACAATGCATGCGCCTTGCATATGCGCAATACGGCAGTTGGCAGTAACGTCTCGTCAAAGAGTACTCTTACTACTCTTTGGTCTCGTCTCGTCTTGCAACTTGCAATCGTAAGTCGTCTTCTTGCTAGCAGTTCTCGCAAAAAAAAAACGTTATCCGCATTATTTCGTGTCGTGACTTGTAAGTTCAGTTTAATTAGTTAGAAGTTGGTGTAAATTACTACGATAAAGACAAAAGACAATGTTTTTCTACGAATCATTGCTGGAGGATTGGGGACTCTCATCATTTATTGCTTCCTTCAAAGGTAAGTGCCAAAAATTATATTTTCAAATCTGTTTTCTTAGCTCCTTATATTGAGTTTTTTGGTTTATAAGTACCTATTCTCAAAAGCGTCATGCATGAATACGAACTGAAATGAATAATTATCTGAAGCAATCCAAAAGAATATAGCCATTAGAATTTCCTTCCACTATTTAACATGTCATCATGGTTACCTACTTCCTATTTTTTTAGAGGAAGGAATAGATGATGAAAGCTTCAACATTCTTGATGAAGAAACAATAAGAACGGTTCTGAAAAAGAGTGGACCGAGACTAATTTTCAAAACCAAATATAATAATTATTTGAGATCTAAAACTATTTCGTCAGATATTCAATTGGTGAGTCCTAATTTTCTAATTTTGTGGCCTGGTATTTTAGAAAAAAATGGCGTCATTTGAGAAGAAATGGCGTCATACAAGAGAAAAAATGGCGCCATTCAAGAGAAAAATGGCGCCATTCAAGAGAAAATGGCGCCATTTTATTAAAAATGGCACCATTTTATAGGCTTCAAAAATGGTAGCCGAAATATGTTTTTCTTATATAAAAAATGCATAACCATAACTTCTTATGTCTGACTAAAATGCTCCAAGTCCAAAGAAAAAAACAATTTTTTTCTAGGATATTGAAACTATATCTACAGCATCCACTGAAACGGCGACATCTACTGAAACTGAATCAAGTACTTCGAACAACTTCATCTCAATTGATGTGGATGAAGAACTTGCAGCTTTATTCAAGGTTCCTGAAGAACCGATTCCCATCATCAAAAAAGCTAGAGTAGAAGATTTTCCTTCAAGAGATTTTCCCAAGGTATTAAATGGTTCCATATTATATATCCAATCTAGATATTGTACCAAAACTTATTTGTCCCGAAGAATCACGTTGAACTTTTTTGTCTCATATTTTTCTTGCTCTAGGAACTTGAAGAATTTTTCAAGAAAACAGCAGAAGGACAGCTCATTTTGTGTCACCGGGGTAAACTAACAAATGATCATCGGTGCAAAATAGCTAAGATAGTGGTGAACTACCTAACATCCTTCAATATAAACAATAAAAAAATTGAGTGAGTTTATGAGATCATTTTCAAAACTTTGAAATGAAGAAAATTCTCACAAAGATTTTCAATTATCAATTTAATTTCAGCATCAAAACTGAACAATTCAAACAAGCTGCATCAGATATTGCAGCGCTATTTCCAGGGGAAAACCCTGAAACATATTTCACCCCATACTGTCCCTCAAAACATGGTCTTCGTAGACAACCAGCAAGAGGAAAATTATGGTCTCGTTTTGCAAATCTGAAAGCAGCTTTCCGATTAGCGAACAGCAATATCGAGGAGAAGAAAGAGGAACAAGATTTGGTTCCTACAATTACAGAGGAAGAGAACCTTAAATTAAACTTTTTGAGAGTAGCAATCGAACCATTTGATAAAGTATTCTCCTACTGGGAAGATACATTCCAGCTTAGAAAACAGAAATTCAAATCAGTTGAGCTACATCAAATATATGAGTTTTTCCCATCACTGAAACTGAACGCTGGAATAGAATTGGTAATGAAAAAATTACAAACATTTTTTTTGGTTTCAATAAAAATAAACTTTAATTTATAGCTAGAAGCTGATTTCAACAAAGAAAATGGTGATAAATTGAACATCATTTACCAAGAATGGCCAAAGGTTGCTCTCGCCATTATTCAGGAAGGAAAAGATAGAAATTTGATTTCTGCAGATAAGGATATATTAGGTAATATTAATTTATTGACTATGTTGTCTTTTATTATTTGGTCCAAAAATCTCAAATTTTAGAACATCTCGAAAAGAACTGAACACATGCAAGTTCAATATCAGTAATCCAATATATTTTTTTCCAGATGTAAATATAGAAGCACTGTTAACACTTCCATATCTCTTTTCCCCTATTACTGTGAAAAGTGGTAAATCTGGTCTCTGGCGTCCATCGCGAGCGGAAGTACAGGAAAGCTTTTTTGTTAAACTGAAGGTATGTTTTTTTTGATGCTACTTCTTTACTACTTCATTCGAAAAATTAAATAGGTAGAAACTGATTTAATCACCCCAATTTTGCTTACTCTGATCAAGAACTGAGAATTTGGTGTTCAACTTTTCTAAAAAAGTTCTTTCTGTCAGTAACATAGGATTTTTTTTAATTCCTGCGCCTTATTCCAGGATTTCTCACAAATCGAAGAATTGCTAGAGAGGAGGCGTGCTAAGTTATTATATAATATCCCATTGCAACCCTTCGCTGTTTATGTAGTAGAAACAAGGACCTTTTATATTATCATTAATGAGACGAAATACTCATGTGAGACTGGTGTGAGATGTTTGGAGTTACTATATAAAAGTATTCATGCATTAAATCTAGAATACTCTAGTGAAAGCAAGCATGTGTGGTACTTTATTCAGGAAATGATTTTCCAAACAAAAATTCAGAATAAATTCAGTACTACATCTTGCGTCATAGCAGATATCTCATACCATCTGAAAAAAATGCAATGATTTATGAAGATCTAATAAATAAATAAAGGATGTGATATTAGGAAATTAAAAAAGCTTCTTCATGTAAACTAAACATATTGAATACTTTCATTTGTGCTTGTTATTTTAAGTGGGAAAAATGCCTCGTTGTAGTGAATGTCAACTTACATTATCAAATGTTAAATTACTGTTGGCCCACCTCAAAGAAGTACATGGTTTTACAAATAAAAGCAATTATATTTGTGTAGAAGATAAATGTTTTAGAAATTTCAATAGTATTGATTCTTTCCGAAGACATTTTAATCACAAACATGAAATTTCTGATTCACCAAGTAATTCAGCAAAACGCTTTGATACAAGCATTTCTGATACCACCCTTGAAATTGATTACCCTGCAATTTGCAATCAAATCGAAAAATCTGAGGAATATGATGAAGATCCCAAAGAATTCAGTGCCAAATTGAAGCAAGGTATCTTGACCTTCATTTGTGATATGTATGCAGATGATACCCTGACTAGAAAAAATGTTCAATTCATAGTTGACAATGTCCGCAAGTTATTTGCTATACCTGTAAGTTTTTTAGAATTAAACCTTACTAAATTTATGCAGACACTGGATGTAGAACAAATTCGAATATTCACCAAAATTAAAAAATGTTTTGATGAGTTTAAAAATATTTTTGAAGATTTAGAGACTGAATACAAAAGATTTTCTTTTTTTAAAAACAATGATTTTTATATTCCTCCTGAGGAGTACATCGTAGGACAAAGATATGACAATTCAGCAAAACGTGGAATAAAAGAACAAAAATGTAAAGCTCAACATATTCCTATTGGTAGAGTTTTAAAACATTATTTTGAGATACCTGGTATTTTTTCTGATGTTCTCATGTATACAGAAGAATTAGCATCTGATTCGAAAAATATCTCAAATATAATTCAAACTCAATTTTGGAAACATAAAGAACTTGGAAAAAATAAAATTGTCTTCCCCTTATTTGTATATTTTGATGAATTTGAATGTGGGGATCCTCTAGGCTCTCACCATGGCCTTCATAAATTAGGTGCAGTATATGTATCTTTCCCATTCATTCCACCCAAGTACAGAGCTCATTTGGAAAATATATTCCTTACTCTTTTGTTCCATAGTTCAGATTTGAAAGAATTTGGTACAGGTGTCATATTTTCAAAATTAGTGGAAGAATTAAATTCTTTGAGATCAGAAGGAATATTGGTGAATATATCCAACCACAAATCTTATAAAATTCATTTTGCTGTAGCTCTAGTTTTAGGTGACAATCTTGGTTTAAATTCAATTTTAGGATTCACACAAAGTTTTCGTGCCAATTTTTATTGTAGATTTTGCAAATGTAGTAGACAGGAGATGGAATCCCAGGTAATTCAAAATGATGCGCTTATGAGGAATATACAAAATTATGAAATTGATTTAGATCTGAACGACGTAGGTGAAACTGGTATAAAGGAAGAGTGCTTTTTCAATAAAATAGATTCTTTTCATGTAACAGAAAATTATGCAGTTGATATATCGCATGACATTTACGAAGGAGTAGCTGAATATGACATGGTTGAAATTCTGCACCAACTTATCATTGTGGACAAATTATTTTCTTTAAAATTACTCAATGAAAAGCTGAAATTTTTCAATTATGGACAAGAATCTAATACCCCACCACTGATTAGTTTGGTCAATTTGAAAAAAAAGAAGTTGAGCATGTCCTGCTCTGAAATGAAATGCTTCATTCTTTACATTGGTCTAATCATAGGACCTATCATACCTGTTGGAAATCGCTTTTGGAAACTTTTTATTCTTTTGAGAAAAATTTTGAACATAATCATGACAGATTCTACAACTGAAACTTCATGTATACTATTAAAATCGCTAGTACAACAACATCACTTGCTATATAAACAATTATTTTCGTCTACTCTGAAACCTAAATACCATAACATGATCCATTATCCCTTCATCCTTCACAAAGTAGGTCCTTTATCGAACTTGTCATGTATAAGATTTGAATCAAAGCACAGGGTATCAAAGAAGTGTGGTAACATAGTTACTTCAAGGGTGAATATTACTCACACCATGGCTGTAAAGCATCAATTAAAATTTGCTGCCAGAGTTATAAGTAAAAAAGGATTCAAGAATGACATTAAGTTCCAAAAGAGTAGCAAGACTTCAATTCAATTATTATTACCTGAATTCAATTCATTTTGTTCCGTTTCCAAGGGTAATTTTGAAGATTTTTATAATGAGGTATTTTTCCCTAAACAAGTAGCAGTTAATAATCACAAATTCTCTATTGATGATATTATTTTAACAGAATACAGTGAGTTTCCACTGTTCGGAAAAATAAGTGCAATTGTTGTTAACAACGAATTAGAAATTTGTTTTGTTTTTACAGAATATAAGAATATAAGACATTAAGAATGAATGAGCATTATTTTGCTTACGAAGTAGAAAATATGTATATTAAGAAATGTATTTTAGAAAAGAATGTTCCTAAAATTAATATTGTTTTATCGTCTATAGGTACGAAACTATGTATAGCTATGTTTCATTGATGTATGAACATTATTATTGTTTCCATGTTTTTTTGAAATAAATTTTTTTATACCAAAAATATTTTTATTTTAAATGAATCCCAAGATATGAACCAGAAACCCATCATCAATAATAGAATACTCACAGGTAAAGAAATTTTAAGTAATACTAAGTAAACTAATGATTAGGTCTCAATGAATGTTTTCGCCCATAACAGCAGAAAAATAATTCAACACAAGCATCCCGTCAGTTATCATAAATTAGAAAGTCATTCATATTTAATCAAAGTCTATCAATCATAAGTGGATATTTTTTTTTATCAGTGGTGAACAGTTCATTAACAACAAATAAAAATATTACCTATGAGAAATGGAAATTATGATTCCTAGTTTAGAGCTATTCCTTAGTAACTCTGTTCAAGAAACAGATTTCATTTAGACTTAGTGAAACAGTGTACTTATCCCGTTTTTCAGTGAAAATTTCACCGAGGACATGCGAATATTCACTTACCAACACTGAATATTTTTCTCAGTGCAGTTAATCCTTGAAAGAACTTACTTCATTTACGAAGTTAAAAAAAAATAAACATTTTGGCAACGTCTCTCAGAATCATTCGACTTTCAAGAGCGCCAAACTGCGTCAGTTTTAAGTAAAAAAAACTTGATAAATCTAAATCATGGCCAACCAGGATACTTTAAAATAGTGAATGGAGTATGAGGAATTAGAAGAGTCAATGAAACACCTTTTTAAGTTGTAACTGTGAGGGTGGATACACACAAACACGTGTTTTTGGACAAGGTTTAATCTTGAATTAGAGATTATAACAAACTTAAGAACTATGGAGAACAAAGTGGATGCTTTATCGTTGCTAAAGGTGTGACGCCGTTATCTATTCGTGTCTCGACAGAACTGGCATCATCTACCATTAGCAACCATTTAATGTTTTCTAGTGGCGCATGCGCATTGCGCACTAGACTGAACATAAGTTGTCATCAGTTTGTTTTATAGAAGTGAACTGGCGCCAAATCTACTTTGGCCAGCAGTTCTTACTTCAACACCCCCTCCAAAACTGAGGATCTCAAAATGCTCAACAGATAAGACATATACAGAGTTCCAACCAACTGATTACAGATAAACAGAATTTATACAATGTAATGATAGTTAATATAATAATACAATAATTTATATAAATCAAGCCTTAAATCCAAAACAACAGGATTGTCTGTGGAACTGTAGAGAGCTGTTACTGTGAGGCAATCGAATAGGGTTCTTTCTGGCGAACCAACTTTCCTGAATATTTTGTATGGTATCAATTACATTGTGTCCAGGGACCGGATACCCTTCCACAAGTGATATTATACCATCAGATCAACAGATACATACAGGGTCTTTCACGAGGAACCTCACCCATATTTATACGGGAAACTACTGAACGTATTTTCATGAAATTCAGCACTTATAAGTATTTCACGATGCTGATGAAATCTAAAATATTTTCAAGGCATGAGCACCTCCGGTTTTTCCGGAAATGACGTCAACTTCCGTTTTTCAAATTAGAACACCATTTTTTTATTGCAGAAATAGATTCCTTAGAAAATTTCAAGTTATTTTGATGTAACATTTTTCAGTTTTGGTTGGAAAATTCTCTCTGAGCGGGAAAATTCGAAAAAAAAATCGAAAATAGAGCTCCGCTGAAACAAGAATAACTTCGAGGTTTTTGGATGGAAAATTTTCATTTTTGGGATTTTTCAAGATGTAAGATTGATGTATCCACTTTAAGAATCGAAATCGCGATTCATGATACAGTGGGTGAAAAAATCGCCTTCAAAGTTAGGGATGACAAAATCGTGAAAAATCAATTTTTTCAAATTAGAACCCCATTTTTTTATGGCAGATATTGAATCTACGTTAAAAAATAATGTGAGTGTATGCATCACACCTTTGCCCTAAAATGGGTATTTTCTGAGTTATTCACAAAAAACTGTTTTTCGTCTTGAATTTTCAGCTATTTCTTTTCCCTTCACGCCAAAAAGATGAAATTTTCAGGAACTGTTATTTGAACCATGCTGTAGATTTTTCACCCCTTCTTGAAACCGACTTCAAGTCACTATTAGGAGAACCATGGCAAACTCTCGCAGTTATAACTAGAGAAGATGCTCAAAGTTTTGATCGTTAATTTCTAGACATTTATTTATACGTCTCAGGAATGCTTCGTGCGTTGCTCTTCTTATTTCATCGAGAGGAAGAGATCTGCAAAAGTGTTTAAAAACCAAATTGAGTTTCAAAACTATGAATCTAAAAATCTAAACAAACCTGAACGCATTTCTGACTCGTTCTATGCAGTCCTATTTATCGGTCAGGGGAGTTGAGTAGACAATATTTTTTATCCTACCCCAAACATAATAGTCTAAAGGAGTTAAATCGGGAGAACGTGGTGGCCAAAGATGTGGACCATTGTTCGCCAACCATCGATCTTCAAATAGCCTGTAGAGGATATTTGACACATTGAGTGAATTGTGTGGAGGCGCGCCATCTTGTTGATACCATAAGTCATTATGGTTCTGTACTAGCGGCTCAATTATTTGAGTCAATATGTCAGAATATCTATCTCCTAAGGGAGAACATTCTTTAAATAATGCAAACATGTGTAGTGTTCTATCTTACCAGTTAAAGTCCCATCATAAATGTGAACATCGAGAATTGCATTATTTTTGATGGCGCAAAAAACATTGAAACTCCAGGTCTCTTGAAAGTTCCATTGTCTGAAGTGGTGGTTGTTCTCTTCATCCCAATAATGACTGTTATGCCTATTGAAAGAACCATTCTTTGTGAATTTAGATTCATCTGTCCAAATTATACAGTCCAAAAAGTTTTCATTCTCTTGAAATCATCATAGCTTCGCAAAACTCTGTTCTCCTGACGAAATCAGTTTCCTTCAAATGCTGTACCCTATTGAATTTATATGGGTGCATTTTATGTTTTTTTTAATATTCTCCAAACACTCGATTGAGATAATCCCAGATCAATCTCGGCATCTTTGCAGAGAATTTTGAGGATTCACACGAAAATATGCAAGAAGTGTAATTTCGTTGTTCTCATTTTCTACTACACTTTTTTCTCTGTGTATAGTTTTCTTAACGAAAGATCCGACATTTCTCAAGTTTGTCATGGTTCTGTTAATGGTATCTCTCGTTGGTCTGGGTCGGTCAGGAAACCTCTCAATGAACAGTCGAATCGTTCTATCTACAACTTTATTACATTCTCCATGAAGTAGAATGAGATTTAAATAATCTTCATTTGGCAGATGTAATTAATGATATCTATCATTAAAAAAAATGTAAAACATGGTAAGTTTTTGCATATGGTTCATAAGGAATTATTTATTTATCACTGGAGAGAAAACCGATGGCCGATTAGTTTAAATAAAGAGGTTTCCGATATAAATTCGAATCCAAATTCGCCATCTATTTAGGAACAATCTGTAACTTTTTTCTCTTGCATATTAGGGTAGTAAAATCTAAAACATGGTTTAAGTAACAGTTCCTGAAACATCTTTTTGGCGTGAAGGGAAAAGAAATAGCTGAAAATTCAAGACGAAAAACAGTTTTTTGTGAATAACTCAGAAAATATACACTTTGGGGCAAGGGTGTGATGCATACACTCACATTATTTTTTCACGTAGATTCAATATCTGTCATAAAAAAATGGGGTTCTAATTTGAAAAAAATTGATTTTTCACGATTTTGTCATCCCTAACTTTGAAAGCGATTTTTTCACCCCCTGTATCATGAATCGCAATTTCGATTTTCAAAGTGGATACATCAATCTTACATCTTGAAAAATCCCAAAAATGAAAATTTTCCATCCAAAAACCTCGAAGTTATTCTTGTTTCAGCGGAGCTCTATTTTCGATTTTTTTTTCGAATTTTCCCGCTCAGAGAGAATTTTCCTACCAAAACTGAAAAATGTTACATCAAAAAAACTTGAAATTTTCTAAGGAATCTATTTCTGCAATAAAAAAATGGTGTTCTAATTTGAAAAACGGAAGTTGACGTCATTTCCGGAAAAAACGGAGGTGCTCATGCCTTGAAAATATTTTAGATTTCATCAGCATCGTGAAATACTTATAAGTGCTGAATTTCATGAAAATACGTTCAGTAGTTTCCTGTATAAATATGGGTGAGGTTCCTCGTGAAAGACCCTGTATAACAGATCAACAGATACATTATGTTCTATTATATAGAACCAACATGATTAATTCGTCTTTGTTTCCAGGATCGAAGAACCTTTTCCCAATATATAGACTAACTTGACATTAAAGTATTATCCCAGTATGTTATAATACGAAGATAAACAACAGATAACTGAAAAAAATACTTGGTTATTTGTATATGTTGCAGTCGGATACTAAAATCCGTCAGTTTGCAAAATGACTAGGCAGTTTGTAAACTGACGAACGTTTTCTAAAACGCTCTTGAAATGAAGATCATTTTACAATCGGTCTGACATTTTCAGTCAGTTTGTAAACTGCGAACAACGCATCCGACGGATTGTCAAATCATTTGCAAATGCTTTGATAATTTCAGAATCGTATTCTGAAAACGTGTCGTGTCTAGATTGAATAACTGTTATATTTGTATAATCAGCTGTACTTCATTATTCTGGATCCAGAAAAATAATAAAGGAAGAAAAAATTTACACTAATTATTTTAATATTTTATTATCGAAACTCCGCGAAAGACCACAAAAAAATAAAACCATTATTAGTTATTACTTATTGCAGCAGGGCCCAGGGGCCACCCAAATGGCACCTGCTGTTGCATTTTTGATATGCTTTGAAAAAAAAGCATCTCGTTGTATTACAATGATTTTTGTTCGGACGGCAAGCACATTTTTTGAAGCCTTGGCCGCCGAACTTTGAGGAATTCGCTATTGCTCTCCCTAATGTTATTGCATTTTCAATTGTAACATTGAATTCTACAGAATTGAGTTACCTGTTCGGTATCAGTTCCTCCCTCGAGAACCACCGGTTCAAATCGCCATTTTCAGTACCTATTTGATAAACGCCATTTTTTTCTATCTATAATTCTAGCGAATATATTTTTCGAATCAAGAGGAGCGCAATCAACTTTGAGAACGTTTACGGAGACGTGATCTCCATTTTATTCAATGATGCTCATAGCATTTGTTGGGCTTCTCTTCTCTGTCCATTAAAATAATCAAGTCTTTCCGACTGAATTTTCTCTTGCTGCGAACAAAGCTGACACTTTACTGACAAAATGCAATCGGTGCAGTTTAGTATATCCACCGGAATATCATCAATGTTGATGTTCTCAATGTCAACTTGTGAATTGGTACATTCTGAACAAGTCTTCAATTTTCATCCGGCGGATGGGTTATTTCATCCTTATTCGTAATATTGGTATCGATTTCAAAAAGGGCCTCATCTTCTTGTTCGCTCTCATTTGAAATACTTGTTTCATTATTAATTTACAAAATTGCGTGAACGTCACCAGTTGCACTTCATTCAAAAAAACATAAAACTGAAGTAGTTTCAGGTGGAACTAAAACACTTTTCTACTAACAAATAAATCTTTATTGAACTTATTCCTTCTTATAACTTATTCTATTAGAAAGTAGTTGTTTCGTCTGTCCTATGTAACATCTTTCACAGTCGGCGCAGGGTATTTTATGAATGATATTTGAGCGTTCATGGGTTTCAGTTTTATCTTTGAGCTTCGAGAATAGTGACCTTACAGTCTTTAAATTATAAAAAACAAGTTTCGTGTTATTCGAGACCTTTTGGATGGAGTTAGCCATATTAGGGGACAGAGCTGTGCAAAAGCATTGTGCTTAGTGCTCGTGAAAGTACTCGAAGCCCTTTTGTGCTCCGGAGCACTGTGCTTCCGAGCACTTTTCAAAAGCAGTGCTTCATCATCATCACGTAGCGCTACAACCCTGGGTGGGTCTTGGCTGACTGTACAACTTTTTTCCAATTTGTTCGGTCTTCCATCAACCTAGGGTCAAATGGAATGTTCATTTTCCGGAGATCTGCTTGGATGTTATCTCTCCATCGCATTCTGGGACGTCCGAGTGGTCTTTTGCCTGTGGGGATCTCCTCCCATACCAGTTTTACAAGTCTTTCGTTATGCAGTCTGTGCACGTGGCCTGCCCATCTTAGTCGCTGTGATTTAATTTCTTGGACAATATCGGCGTCGTTGTAGAGTGCTTTTAATTCGATATTGGTTCTGATCTTATACTGGTTTATGGTGATGTCATCATGGGCGCCAGAGAAACCCGTAGAAATTTTTCTCTGGGGGGGGGCAAAATAGAGATTAGAAGGTTATATTGAGGTATCGTGCTGAAAAACGTTAGGGCCATCAAAATCCCAGGGGGGGGGCACTATTTGTCTTTTCTCCAGTTGTTTCCGACATTCCTCGTCATACCATGTTTTTGCCCTCTCCTGCTTACTCCTTCCAAAGATCTTGTCAGTCGCTTCCCATAGCTGTTCTATATCATTGTCTTCTCTCTCAGAGTTCAAGGTTTGTTCAAGTTGTTCTCTATAGTTTTGTTGTTTCTCTGCATTGTGTATTTCGTCCATGTTCCATTGTGGGTTTATTGTTGTTTTATTGTATTTGTGGCTAGATATTCTGGATTTGACTTTTGCTCTGACTAAGTAATGATCTGTGTCTCTGTCTATTCCTCTCAGGCTTCTAACGTCTATAATATTGTTACCATGACGGGCATCTACAATGATGTTGTCAATTTGGTTGCGCGTAATATGGTCGTTTGAGACCCAGGTTTGCTTATGGATGTCTTTATGCGGAAACATGATTGACTTTATTAGCATATTATTAGTTGCTGCAGTTTCTGTGAGTCTTAAGCCATTGTCGTTGGATATATTGTGTAGGCTGTCTTTACCTAATGTGGGGTATAGGCTAGGCTCTTTGCCTATTTCAGCATTAAAGTCCCCGCAGAGTATGCGCATATCATGTTTGGGCATCGTATCTATCTCTCTTTCTAGGGCATCGTAGAAGTCATCCTTGATATCTTCATCCTTCTCTTCGGTTGGTGCATGCGCTGAGACAATCGAAATATTGTATCGCTCTCCCTTCATTCGTATGTAGCATATCCTTTCATTTATGGGTTTAAAGTTTAGTATATTCTGTACTAGGTTGTCTCTAATCACAAAGCCCGTTCCAAATTCATATCTTCCGTTTTTGTTACCGCTGAAGAAGATGGTACTTATTTTTATATTTCCATCGTCTGGCCATCTTATTTCTTTGACGGCTGTTATATCCATTCCTATGTTTTTCAGTTGTTCCACAGCGTTTATAGCAGCTCCAACTCCGGACATTCCAAGTTCCAATATTCATGGTCCCTTTACATTGCATTTGTCGTCTTTTGTGTTTATCTGTCCGGTTCCGAGGCAAAGTTGCAGTTTTCATAACTAGTTTCTTTTTTCCGAGGGTGGATAGTTAACCCTCCGCTCAACCCTCCTCTTTTATCCGGGCTTGGGACCGGCTGCAGTAAGGTGATTTCCGAGCTACTCAATCCACCCGTTTCTCACCCCAACCCAGGCAGAGTTAAAAAAAGCAGTGCTTAGTGCTTAGTAATTGAAGTCCTTCAACAAAAGGCTTAGTGCTTAGTAATCCCAAAAGTGCTTCCGAGCACTTCTGCGTATCACTAAGCCCTGAGGCAATATTGTCGTAACGCATCTATGATCATAATGAAATTGATCCAAAATGACATGTGAAGATGCCTATACTATAATATATAATTATATATATATATATATATATATATATATATACCCACTAATTTTTAAGGGCGATTCGACTACAGGTAGGGCATCTCCAATAACCAGTCAAACTGTACTAAAGGCTCTATATTTCGTCCAACATTTCAGACATCATCAGGAGCTAACTATAATATAAAATAAGTTACAACCAAAAACAAAGGCCACGAGGTCATTTATTACTTACGATACTATGACTTAAAAACTGGAAGGGAAACATCTAAATAGACCTCCAAAATCATGTACATCAAAACAGCATTCTTTCGTTAAATATTACATTACAAACACTTTAAAATCTACATTGAAACGAATAGCGTGATCTACTTGCCGCCATTTCTAATAACGTTCTTTTTGAGAGCATGCGCAGTAGTCTTGTGCGCCGTCGAATCGTCATTGCTTGACAGTTCAGAATGAAAATTTTCTTCTTCTTCTTCAGGAGGACATATAGATTTAAACTTCAGCCAGCTAAAGGCGATAGAAAGAGATGCAAAGTAAACAATTATAAAGGCCAACAAAACCACCGCTGTCAGGTGCGGAGCACTGATGAGGAAAGAGCTGTTACAAAATATTACATTTGATATTATCTTTCAAAGAGGACTCATATTGAAAAATTCATTTGGTAGAAAAATCTAGAGAATCTGATGTGAGATTTTTTATATAAAGACAAAAGGCAACGTATCCTCATTAGGAGGAGAAAAAGGGCTTATGGAAGGTCGCCCTTCTTAATTTTTAACATACTAAGCGAGACATCTTCGTAGATGAAAGCAAACAATAAAGGGGAGGAGACAGGTGCCAGACAACAACGACTTATTTTCTGAGTTATTTATCGCAAGTTAAAAGGAAACTATATATTGTGCTGAGGTTGTTAGTATCAGCCTTGGTGTTCATTGTGTTATTTTTATTTATGTGACACATTTCTAGGAAAAGTCTTTTCTGATGGTTCTCCTCATGTTCTAGGATACGCGGGTTTCCAAAATCTACGGCGTGACCTGTGTTTCTTGTGTGTTGTCCTAAAGCACATCTGTCAGGTCTAAGCCTGGAGTCGCTTTTGTGTAACGCCAGCCTCCTTCCCAGGGCCTGAGAAGTCTGACCTATATATACCAAGGGGCAGTGTCTACACTGAAGTTGGTATACCACATTTTTCATACTTTCAGATTTTAATTTATCTTTGGCACTCTTATATAGAGACCTGGCAGCAACAAGATTGTATTTACCTATTTTAACATTAGTGAATCTTTTAAAGAGTTTTGTTAGCTCACAAGTTAATTCTTTGATATAAGGCAATTTGGCAAAAATGACACGATTTTCTTCGTTGTTGGGCGTGTGTGGGATTTCTATGAGTCCAGCACTATCAAATTGTTCAGAGGGGCGTGGGGCATCCTGTTCTGGATCTTGTAGGCTTGCGACAACCTCGGTTCTTTCTGGAGGCCTGGGAGAGTTGTATATAATCTTCTTAAGGAGAATATTGGTGTAGCCATTATCTTTCATGAGACGATAAAGCCTGTTCAAGGCAGAATTTTTTAAGGAAGGATGTGTGATATCTATTATCCTCTGTTTTAATCCAAGGATGACGTTGGTTTTCATGCGTATGTCCTGATACGAAGCATTATTGATGTACCTGCCTGAACTGCTAGGTTTTCTGTACCAATCTAATTTGATTTGATTGTTGTTATCCCTGTGTACTCTTGTGTCGAGGAAGGGTACACTATTGTTAGTTTCCCTCTCAATGGTGAACTTGATGTGCTCGTCGAAACTGTTGAAGGCTTCCAAGGTTTCATCTTTCCTGTCTGATGGTATGGAAAGTATTAGGTCATCCACATATTGATATAGGAGGGCTGGAACGAAAGTTTGTTGAGGGCTGTTTTTATGAGTGTGGTCATCACTATGTTGGCAAGAATGGGACTTAAGGAACTCCCCATGGGACAGCCGAACTTTTGTTTGTAGTAATTTCCATTGTATAAGAAATAATTTGAGTGGAACAGGAACTCGATAATGTGGATGAAATCCTCCTCAGGAATCTCTGTGTTAGGCTCGATAATATTCTATAATGACGTAAATAGTAGTTTCCAAGGAGATGTTTGTAAAGAGGGACACCACGTCCAAGGAGACAATTTCATGGCCAGCAGGTAATAACTGTCCATTAACTTTGGTGGCAAATTCCTTAGAGTTGATGATTGAATATTCATTGTACTGACTGAAGGATGTTTTTAAGATATCAGTCATATATTTGCTGATATTAGAGGTTGGAGATAGGATGGTGCTCACTATAGGTCTCTTTATGGATTTTTGGAAGTCCATATAATCTTGGGGGGTTGCAACCATAACACATCAACTTCTTTGCTGTTGCATTGTCGACATAACTCCTATCTTTCAGGAGTTTGCTCCTGCAGTTGTTCTCCTTTTCTATCCTGGAAGTGGGTCCTTGTTTAGTCTTTCGTAGATCTCAGTGTCCTCGACGAGCAGGTCACATTTTTGAAAGTACTGAACCCTGTCCATCACCACACTAACATTACCCTTGTCTGAATTCATGATTAGTAGATCATCATTGAATTGGAGAAATTGTTTGGTCTTCTCAAAAAGTTGATTAACAAACTTTGTTTGTGCCGTATTTTTAAAAAAGAAATTTGTAATTATATTGGTAGCCTGAGCTCTTACGTTATCTCTTACATCAGAACTGATCTTGTTAATAATGTGCTCCGAATCAGCTAATAATTTGAAAAAGGATACCTGACTATTCTTAGGAGGCAAAGTGAATTTTGGGCCCAATGCTAACATTGTATTTACTTCTTTAGGAATCTGATGATTTGAGAGATTTACCACCCACGATTCCTTGCAACTAAATCTTTCTAAATATTTAATTCTAAGTTTTTTTACTTTCTTTAAATTTCCAGATTTTACTTTACCAAACTGTTTGTTATAGGTGTTCGTCTGATGGACGTTGAAATTATTGTAAACATCTACAGGCAAAATGTTTCTGACCTCATACTTTGACACGTCAAGATCTCTCTCAAGTTGTCTTATCCTTATCTCATTTGTCTTAATTTCTAAAAGGAGAATATTAGATCTTAACCTGTTGTTCATTTTCTCGATATCCTTGGCTGCTGCTGCGTTACTGTCCAGTAGATTGTACACACACTTTGCTCCCTCGGTGATGTGCCTTGGGATGAGTCCGTTGTTCTTGCAATTGAGGAGGAGAATTCTTCTGCTTCTAAAACTTGCCAGCTTGGTGTTGCATTTGGCCCAATGTTTAAGAAGTCTCAGGGCATCAGTGCCATGGTTGGTTGTCTTGATAAAAACCCATTATCTATAAAATATAATATATATATATATAATATATATATATATGTATATATATATATATATATATATATATATATATATAACAAGTTTGACTGGTTATTGGAGATGCGCTACCTGTAGTCGAATCGCCCTTAAAAATTAGTGAGAATATTGTTCTTAACGACTAGTACTCCGTTCTTTTCAATATATATATGTAGGGGGAGATCGTTACCCTTCGTACGCGGGGCACATTCATACAGTCAAAATAAAACTTGAACGAAACGACGTACGGCCTTGCTTCTGTATGTGTGCTTGAGTGGAGGTACCAACTTTACGTCAACGTACTATCGCGCCATTCGCACTGGTGAGAGCGAATTGTCAGGCACGAACGTGTTTTCGCGCTCGCTAAGTAATTTTTTGATCAATGTTTTTGTCTATTGTTACCGTAGATAAGATAGGTTTTCGTGAAGAGAATTCTATCAGTAACTAGCAAAATATACTTAAGATACGTTTTCAATAATAAATTTATGACGTTTTCCTATCAATATTGAAAGAGGATATATTTTGCTGTTATTTAGTAAGTGGGGTACTTTCGTACAGAACTAGATGGGGCACATTTGGACGCGTAAGAATGTGCCCCAACTAGGTACGATTTAGTGTGTTAGTGTACTAATTGCTAATTTTTGCATTAACTTCTTTCTTGGAGGTTCCGCCGTTCCGCGAGAACAAACTATTAACTCACCATTGATAACTTATGATGAACTACAAAGGTTTAATTTAGATCCTTTGAATAATTCACCAATCCATCAAATAATAGTAGCTCCTTTGAAGACAGTTTTGACACTAGAGTCAATTCGACTCTATCCGACTGTTGTGAGAAGTAATAAAACAAACAAAGGATGACGACCAGGAAAATCACGTATTTATACTGACTGTATGTAGGTGCCCCGTTGTTGGGGCAGGTTCGTACATATTCCAGATTTAGTATTAAATTATAATTATGGTTGAAACATAAGATGAAATCATCTGTAATTTTTTCATATGAATCTCAGATAGTTAGACTGTACATTCAAGCTGTCAGGTGATTGATTAATGAAAAAACAAAAAATAAAAAAAATAAAATGTTGAAACCGTACGAAGGGTCCCCACCTTCCCCTATATATATATATATATAGTTATTAATGGTCATTGTCACCTCCAAAATATAAACTCAACAAGCGTTGTCACCTCATATATAACGCTGTCACCTCCGAAATCGGAGGTCACAACGTTTTGCCTTGTTTCTTAGCTTGTTAGACTCAGGAGACTTCAGGGATCAACATATCAAAAAATCGTTTTGAGGTCAGAACGCACCATATTTATGTACTGTACAATCTTTTAGTTCAGCTATATACCACCAGCGCTAGTGCGCCGTCCTATATATGGAGAAATAAGTCGAAGAGACATTCAGTTCGTTGTCACCTCCGTAAATGGCAACACTGTGAACCATACTCGTATGGAGCAGGTGCACTGAGGCATGCATAAAAAAGTGTATCAAAACAACATCTGGCATTCTTTCGAACCATAAAATCGTCTGGTTGATGTAAAATGAATCGTTTGTGAAAAGTTCGGAGGTCGATATTTCTGACCCGACTATGAGATAACTAAAAATGTTTAAACGGAAATTTTGTTATTGTCGTTGTTGAAAGCTTCATTAGGTTCTTTCTTCTTTTATTTTGCAAGATTACCAGAGTTTGTCTAAGAATAAAAAAATTGCATATACCAGATTTCATTGAAATACACTAGTACGACTGAATACAGTATATTTTCCCCGAAACTGAATTACGAGCCGGTTTTCACCTACACGAATTGAGTTTTTTAGTTCTTAGGGCCTAATGAAATCATCCCAAAAAATAATTATAAATTCTTATCCTTATACATTGCACCAATATTTAGACGATATACGAACTGGGGCTTCGTCGTCAAAGGTGAATAGTACCTACATTATTTCTCCGTTTCGTCGAATTTTTAAAAATAAGGAAAAAACTTTGTGACTGATTGCATTTTAAAAGTTTCCTTTTAAGATAAACTGCGAACATTTCTCCACAGAAACAGATACTTGAAGATTCGATATTCACGAAGCGGCTTTATTTGCGAGCATCAAAATTATGCTTCCTCAAATTCCACCCGATGATTCAGCATATCCGAAATGTTAATGTCACCATATATTCAAGATTTCAGATTCGATCCAACTGAAATATGGTATCTTGGATGAAATATGTCGACTCAAAAGTTCATGCAGAATTTCAGCCGAACTTGACGAATAGGTTAGATGTGAAAATGAAACTTTCTTATAATACGTTCCTCACAGAATTTCGCATCATTTCCTTTTCGAAATATACTTCTTGGTGAATTTAAATTCGATCGTATTTTAGAGTTATTAAGTGAATGATAGATGTAACTCCAAAACAGTCGAGCAGATTTAGTTCGAGAGAGAGTCTCACCATCAAGACTCCATAGCGAGCCAGAAAATTTCTAGTGTTTAGGTCCTTTCTCTCGAAAGTTGAATGTCTACGAATGATCGGCCCCAAAAATTTAAAATCAATGTTCTCATCAAGAGCTTCATCTTACAAAAAAAAGTATACAGCCAAACAGCGTAAACAAGTAAACGAGTCAAAACCTTTCAGCAAGCAACTGAATTTAAAATTTGAAATACAAATCAAATAGCTTTTGGTGTATGTAACTTTTGAGTGCTCGTCTATCCACCTAGTAGGTAGATTCGCATGGATATGTAATACATGGGCTTCCAAGTTCCTACCTTCATTTTCTGAATGTTCTCGTTCGGAAGGATAAAATTGATCATTCCTTTTATTCAAGAGTAAATGCTTTTTAGTAATAAATTTACTAGGATGAAGACATGAGGATATTTAGAATAGATTTTATACCGAAGCGAAAAGAATGACTAAAACCATCTCTTAAATGGTATTTTTTTTTCGAGGGGTGTCCTATCAGTTGTTCTTATTGACCAAGTTACTTCTTTTTGCATTTATAATATCGGCCTCCCACTCCTGAAACGAATTGACAAAATTAATCTTTATTCCCGTTGCTGTTGGAAAAATACACAAAGTGAAAAGCCGTTGAAAAGAAGAATCAGTGAGCTTAAAGTTCGAAATTATTAGAAGAGTTATGAAATTCAAAAGCTGTCAAAAGGGGAATGGTATTGAAAAAGAATGTCATTTAATTGAAATCTATGTGCGATATACGAAAGACAAGAATAAGAATCATCGTTGCTTGGAAAAATTTATGACAGTAAAAGTATGATTGGAAGACTATTCGAAAAATTAAGAGGGCAGAATTCCTTCGGAAATTACGTTCAATAAATAAGATCACCCCACATTTTTTTTAAAGGATATAGTTACATCAGAACTAAATTAGGGTATAGTTATATCAGAACTAAATTTGAGAATAGTTTACAACATCCAATAACCCTGTCCAAATGATGATTCAGTTTGTGATAACAGAAAGTATTCCGTAGGGAATATCCTTCTTCATCCTAATGAATAAAAAAATGAGAAGCTTAGCAATATATGTCGATATAAATTGAATTCTATAAACAATCCGCATTCCCTCAGTTACCCGCCCAATATTATGTTGAGCTATTGGTTGAAGGAATTTATAAATATGACATTTTTTTGGTTATGATATTTTATAGTATATTGTTCAATGAGCGGTAATGTAAGTCATAACACACGCAGATGAATTTTGCAGCCCGAGCCGTTAGGCGAGAGGTGTAATTCATCAAGTGTGTTATGACCATTTCCGCGAATTGAACACTATACTTTATCTTCGACTTCTTCGGTAAAATTCGAATTAATCTGCATTTTCAAAATTGACAACAGTTGTCAAAAGCGATTTCTGTGGTCCAAAATCGAATCGATGTCGAATCCCGTAGAAAACGTCAAGAATTCACGTTTTCCAAATGCAATTTTTGGATATTAAGACCTAAGAAAATGTAGAAATGGATGGCGAGAACGTTACCTAGATGTCTGAAATAGAGTTCCCCATTGACCCGACTTTTTTATTCATTTCGAAAGCTACATTTTTCCTATTTGTATCATAGTGAGTTTAAGGCGTGAGTTATTATTACCTCACACTATTGGTTTATGGAGACTATTACAGATCAAAATGAGTTGAATCATGGATATATCATTCTATGGGAGTAGATAAAGATTATTATGTCTTTCCGTAAGTCCCTTATAACAATTACATATTTCCATGCATCAAATAAATGATGATTCTTTATGCCGAGTATTTTATCCATTCAAAAGCTGCACTTATACCAATTCACTCTCCCATTTTATTTGAAGATTTGTTTCTTTCCAATTATAGTAAAAGAATGTCTTGATGTAATTCCCTTCCATTATTGTTTGATTCAATAATTTTTGGAATTGCTACTATTGGAAAATTACGGAAAACCCCTCACCTCAATTTCTGTGGCTATTTTCATTCTTACTATTTAGTTATCGATTTGCGAAAAAAACTGCACTTATTTTCTCCAAGAACTCCATTTCGCAGCATTGCGATGGGATTTTTTTAGCGATCTCACACAATTCAAAATATGTATATTGATATTACAACTTTTCATTAATTTCGTGAGTTTTTATTCATGTTACAAATGATTCGATTTCAACGAAATTCTGAATTTAGGTTATAGTTCCCCAAAAAAAAACCTTCGATTTATTCATTTTTGTATCTTTACTATTATACCAGTCCCAGCTTTGGAATCGGATTACTATTTTACAAGTTGTTAGGATGAATCTTGGCAAATGGATAGAGGTTTCAATAATTTCAAGACTTAGTGATTTCCTTTGAAAATTAAATTATTTAAAGTTTACTGGTCGCAAGGAGTTTCGAATTTGACCACATATTCTTCACCATTGATTCCAACCTAATCGTTCAAGATCATTTCGGCTAAAAATTCTTCAATTGAAGATATTTTGACGAAACGATGAATATCGTTTCGAATCCACAACAACAAGAATACTCCCCGATCTCCGACTCCTTTATAGACATGAATCAACCTTGAAAAACCAAGCCACCTGCATCCAATATATGAATATTGAATTTCATATATTCACTTCACCTACTCACCTCCGAAATTTGGCAACACCGCCGGAGGTTATAACGTTCACACTACAAAAAATATAAGCGGAGGCTACAGCGCCTCGATTGTTCAAACAAAATTTTTTCAGCAAGAATGTTTTCCCCTCTTTCGGTAATTTTGTTCTTTGGCTTCCCCTCTCCATATATCAACAAAAATTTTTCCATTGAGACTACTCCTTCACCCGGAGGTGAGGTCGCCCAGTCTACTTAACGGAGGTCACAGCTTAACAGGGGTTCATATATATATATATATATATATTTTTTTTTTGAATTATCACCTTTTAGGGTTCGACTCCGAATTGCCGGGCAAATTATTCAGCCAAGGCAAATCAGAGGGATGTCAGGAACTTCCTCACCAGTCGAGTGTTCGCGAGGATTACTTCTTTTTGGGCAGTGCTAATCACCTCCTTGTCCAATTCCAGGCTTAGTGTGTTCTCAACTAGATGTCTCTCGACCAACCCGTTTGTTGATATGATCAGAGGCAGTATTGTTGTGGACTTCAAGTTGTATATGGTCTTCATCTCAAATGCCAGATCATGGTATTTCGTCAGCTTCTCGATGTAGGCCTTGCTCAGGTTGTCGTCGGCCGGAATAGTGACGTCAATAATCACCACTGCTTTTTCCTTCTTATTGTGAAGTAGGATGTCCGGTCTATTATGTTTGATTGGTCTGTCCGTCGTGATGAAAGTATCCCAGTATAATTTGCAGCTCCCGTTCTCAAGGACGCTACTTGGCCGGTACTCAAATGGTCTCAGTGTTTTTTTTATAAGACCATATTTCTTAGCTATAGCCTGGTGATAAACTTTCGCCATCTCGTTATGCCGTTGAGTATAATCCGTGGGCGCCAGCACACTACAGGAAGACGTCACGTGTTGGATGGACTCGATTGCCTGTGAGCACTTGCGGCATCTATCGGTAAGTATATTCCTGCCCGTTATGTTTTTGATATAAGACCTTGTCGGAACTACCTGATCTTGAATTGCGATTAATCGTCCTTCTGTTTCCGGGAACAAATATCCTGCTTTGAGGTAAGTGAGTGATTCCGATTTGTTCACGTCTTTATGTTGCAGGGCTCCAGGGTATCTTCCGTGTAGTGCCTTGCTCCGTCATTCCTGGGATAGTCCCTCCGTGGTAAGCCGCGGAGGCTCCAGCTGGCCCGCAAGGTTCAGTGGACTCAGGTTGTTATCCTCTTGAAGAAGTGCTTGATGAAATGGTGAGCTACTAGAGATAAAGTACTCCCTCATACCGCAGAGTGTTTTGTAGTGAGTTATTTCCAGGTTAAGTAAGTCCCGCCCTCCTTCGTTTCTCGGAATGTACAACCTGTTCACAGATGCGTGCGGATGATGGATTCCATGTGATGTAAGTATTGCTCTCACTTTTCTATCCATGTCCTTCAGCTCCATTTTGGTCCACTTGATTACCCCGAACGAGTACACAATACAGGGTATTGCCCAAATGTTTATTGCTTCAAACATCGATCTTGAACTGAGCTTGCTTTTCACAACTTTCTTTAGTCTATAGAAGAGCCTTTCTCTGAAGACCTTCTTCATCTCTGCTGATTTTATGTCCAGTGCCTGTTGAACTCCCAGATACTTATACGAGTCTTCCGTACCTAGTTGCGGTAATATTATGTCATCCATCACCTGCAGACCAGTTCCCTCCTGTATTCGGCCCCTCCTAACATGGACCACAGCACATTTATCTATGCCCATCTTCATGCCTATGGACTCAGAGAACGATGCTACTATCTTGAGCTGTTTCTTCAGTTGTTCTTCATTCGCGGCGTAGAGCTTAAGGTCATCTATGTACAACTGGTGGCAAATTTTGATCTTTCGTGTCTTGTGAACAGTGTACCCATATATTTGATTCCTCAGTAGTCGGCTCAGAGGATTCAAAGCCAGGCAGAACCATAGAGGACTTAGCGTGTCCCCTTGGAATGTTCCCCGCCTGATACTAATCTCCGTTGTCTTATAGCTGGTTTTTGGAGTATTAACGACGAGTTGTGTGCGCCAGGTCTTCATGAGGTGTTCAAGTAGTGAGATTATCGGTTCAGATATTCCATATAATCGGAGGGCTTTTATGAGCCATGAGTGAGGCACCGAATCGAACGCCTTCTGATAATCCACCCATGCCATCGATATATCGCGTTGTTTACTTTTGACCTGTTTCGTTAATATGCAGTCCGTGATTAAAAGCTCCTTACATCCTTTGGCGTTTCCTCTACATCCGTTTTGCTCCTGTGCTAGTATATTATTTTGATTAACATGCTTCCAGATGTGTCGAGTCATTACCCCTGTTAAGATCTTGTATATGGTTGGGAGGCAGGTGATTGGCCGGTACTTTTTGGGGTCTGTGGTGTTGTTTTCCTTTGGTAGCATGTAGGAAATACCAAGCGTGAAAAAATCCGGTAAACTGGATGGGTCCGCGAAGGCTGCCTGGAAAAATCTCGTTAGGAGACCATGTGTTGCTGTGAAGTGCTTCCACCAGTAGTTTTGTATCTGATCGACTCCTGGGGCTGACCAGTTGTTCGTCCCTTTTAATACAAGTCTAATGTCGTCCTCCGTGATCATAACGTCATCCATGTGGTACCTTGCTGAGTCTGCTTCGGCTCTACCGATCCAAGGTGCTCTGTCGTCGTGCACTTTTTCTTCCTCCCATATTTCCTTCCAAAAGGCGTGCATGGCTTCTTGAGTCGGTGAACTGTCTTGATCCGGTGTTGCTTGTTCAAGTTGACGGAAAAACATTTGTTTGTTCTTATAATAAAGCTGGTTGTTCTTATACCTTTTTACTCGCTCGTTGTATCGTTGGATTCTGCTACCTAATGCTTTTATTTTTTGTTTCAGCCTGTCACATACTTCAACTACGTTTTCCTTGAATTGGTGGTTACGGTACTTGATTTTGAACTCCGATGCTATTTGGCGTGTTCGTTTCTCGACTCTGCTGGAAGGTGTTCCAGCGTCCAGGTAAGTATGCAGTATACCTATATTTTTCCTAATATTATTGATTTTCTCTTCCAGGCGTCGCTTCCAAGGTGGTGTTGTTTCCTTTCTCATCGGCTGAGCAGAATCCTTGATCTTCACGCCCAACTCTGTGCACACTGTAATCGCCCCCGCGTATACAAGATCCACTAAGTCCTCTATCTTACTGATGGTCGGTAGATTCTGTTGTATTATCTCATTCATCTCCCGTACCTTAATCAGAGTGCTTTTGCAGCCTTTCATTATAGGTATCCTAGGTCTGTTTTCAGGCGGTATTCCAGAGTAGATCAAGTAATTTTCCAGCAGCTTTCGTTGTGATTTGCTTGTTTTGGGCGTAGTACTTTCCACTGGTAGTTGGCTTGGGTCCTCCGCAGACTCGTCATCACAGTCAAGTGTGGCGCCTCGCGGGTAACAGCTGAGCATTATGGTGTTGAGTTCGATTTCGGTGAACTTTTCGTTATCAAACATCCATCTCACCCTGTTGGCCAAAAGGTTAGCATACGACTGTCTGTGTGGATTGATCTCATTCCATACGTTGGTGAGGGTCTGCCTATAATTCATGCCTTCGTTACGTTCCAGTTCCTTTGCGATGTAATGAACACGTAACAGAAGGATATTCTCCTCTTCGTCCCATCGTGTTCTCCTATCTCGTCTTGGAGCCTCAGCGGGGCGGGTATGTAATCCGTCCAAGCTTATGCTCCTCCTTAATCTGCCAAAAAGGTTCGAGACCTGGCTTACGGTGCCATCTCGGGGGGCTGCGCCGCTTGCCCCACAGCTGACCCCATCAGGCTCTTCCTCCGGGCGGTTCCGAAGAGGGCCAGCCCGCTGCCCTCTACCGCCCTGAATCATGCTTCTTGTTATAGGAGCAACCATTTCATCAACTCCCAGGCTGCTAACCTGGGAGCTGGCTGACTCGGGTACGCGGGGTCGTCAATCCCCGATGGCCTGAGCCACCCTGCGTATATATATATATATATATATATATATATATATATAGTAAGATTATCAGGATTATTTGGAACGTTGGTTCCAAACCCTGATAATCTTACGATATTCATAATACGGAGGTATTCTTGTCAATTATATATATATATATATATATTCTCACTAATTATTAAGGGCGATTCGACTAAAGGTAAGGCATCTCCAATAACCAGTCAAAACTGTACTAAAGGCTCTATATTTCGTCTAACATTTCAGACATCATCAGGAGCTAACTATAATATAAAATAAGTTACAACCAAAAACAAAGGACATGAGGTAATTTATTACTTACGATACTATGACTTAAAAACTGGAAGGGAAACATCTAAATAAACCTCCAAAATCATGTACATCAAAACAGTATTCTTTCGTTAAATATTACATTACAACCACTTTAAAATCTAAACTGAAAAGAATAGCGTGATCTACTTGCCGCCATTTCTAATAATGTCATCTTTGAGAGTATGCGCAGTAGTCTTGTGCGCCGTCAATTGTCATTGCTTGACAGTTACACAGAGTGACAATTTTCTTCTTCTTCTTTAGAAGGACATATAGACTTAAATTTCAACCAGCTGAAGGCGATAAAAAGAGATGCAAGGTAAAACAACCGCAACGGCCAACAAAACCACCGCTGTCAGGTGAGGAGCACTGATGAGGAAAGAGCTGTTACAAAATATTACATTTGATATTATCTTTCAAAAGGGACTCATATTGAAAATTCATTTGGTAGAAAAATCTAGAGAATCTGATGTGTGATTTTTTTTTATATAAAGACAAAGGCAACGTACCCTCATTCGGAGGAGATAAAGGGCTTATGGGAGGTCGCCCTTCCTAATCTTTAACATTATAAGCGAGACATTTTCTTGTTTGGTGAAAGAAATACTAAAGGGGAGGAGACAGGTGCCAGACAACAACGACTTATTTTCTGAGTTATTTATCGCAAGTTAAAAGGAAACTATATATTGTGCTGAGGTTGTTAGTATCAGCCTTGGTGTTCATTGTGTTATTTTTATTTATGTGACACATTTCTAGGAAGAGTCTTTTTTGATGGTTCTCCTCGTGTTCTAGGATACGAGGGTTTTCAAAATCTACGGCGTGGCCTGTGTTTCTGATATGCTGTCCTAAAGCACATCTGTCAGGTCTAAGCCTGGAGTCACTTTTGTGTAGCGCCAGCCTCCTTCCCAGGGCCTGAGAAGTCTGACCTATATATACTAAGGGGCAGTGTCTACACTGAAGTTGGTATATCACATTTTTCATATTTTCAGATTTTAATTTATCTTTGGCACTCTTATATAGAGACCTGGCAGCAACAAGATTGTATTTACCTATTTTAACATTAGTGAATCTTTTAAAAAGCTTTGTGAGTTCACAGGTTAATTCTTTGATATAAGGCAATTTGGCAAAAATGACACGATTTTCTTCGTTATTGGGTGTGTGTGGGATTTCTATGGGTCCAGCACTGTCAGATTGTTCAGAGGGGCGTGGGGCATCCTGTTCTGGATTTTGTAGAGTTGTGAAAACCTCGGTTCTTTCTGGAGGCCTGGGAGAGTTGTATATAATCTTCTTAAGGAAAACACTGCTGTAGCCATTATCTTTCATGAGACGATAAAGCCTGTTCAAGGCAGAATTTTTTAAGGAAGGATGTGTGATATCTATTATCCTTTGTTTTAATCCAAGGATGACGTTAGTTTTCATACGTATGTCATGATACGAAGCATTATTGATGTACCTGCCTGAGCTGCTGGGTTTTCTGTACCAATCCAATTTGATTTGATTGTTGTTATCCCTGTGTACTCTTGTGTCGAGGAAGGGTACACTATTGTTAGTTTCCCTCTCAATGGTGAACTTGATGTGCTCGTCAAAACTGTTGAAGGCTCCCAAGGTTTCATCTTCTTTGTCTGATGGTATGGAAAGTATTAGGTCATCCACATATTGATATAGGAGGGCTGGAACGAACGTAAGTTTGTTGAGGGCTGTTTTTATGAGTGTGGTCATCACTATGTTGGCAAGAATGGGACTTAAGGAACTCCCCATAGGACAGCCAAACTTTTGTTTGTAGTAATTTCCATTGTATAAGAAATAATTTGAGTGGAACAGGAACTCGATAATGTGGATGAAATCCTCCTCAGGAATCTCTGTGTTAGGCTCGATCAGGTGCCAATATTCCTCAATGACGTAAATAGTAGTTTCCAAGGAGATGTTTGTAAAGAGGGACACCACATCCAAGGAGACAATTTCATGTCCAGCAGGTAACAACTGTCCATTAACTTTGGTGGCAAATTCCTTAGAGTTGATGATTGAATATTCATTGTATTGACTGAAGGATGTTTTTAAGATATCAGCCATATATTTGCTGATATTAGAGGTTGGAGATAGGATGGTGCTCACAATAGGTCTCATGGGAACTCCTTCTTTATGGATTTTTGGAAGTCCATATAATCTTGGGGGGTTGCAACCATAACACATCAACTTCTTTGCTGTTGCATTGTCGACATAATTCCTATCTTTGAGGTGTTTGATCCTGCAGTTGTTTTCCTTTTCTATCCTGGAAGTGGGGTCCTTGTTCAATCTTTCGTAGATCTCAGTGTCCTCGACGAGCAGGTCACATTTTTGAAAGTACTGAACCCTGTCCATCACCACACTAACATTACCCTTGTCTGAATTCATGATTAGTAGATCATCATTAGATTTGAGAAATTGTTTGGTCTTATCAAAAAGTTGATTAACAAACTTTGTTTGTGCCGTATTTTTAAAAAAGAAATTTGTTATTATATTGGTAGCCTGAGCTCTTACGTTATCTCTGACATCAGAACTGATATTGTTAATAATGTGCTCCGAATCAGCTAACAATTTGAAAAAGGATACCTGACTATTATTAGGAGGCAAAGTGAATTTTGGGCCCAATGCTAACATTGTATTTACTTCTTTAGGAATCTGATGATTTGAGAGATTTACCACCCACGATTCCTTGCAACTAAATCTTTCTAAATATTTAACTCTAAGTTCTTTAACTTTCTTTAAATTTCCAGATTTTACTTTAGAAAACTGTTTGTTATAGGTGTTCGTCTGATGGACGTTGAAATTATTGTAAACATCTACAGGCAAAATGTTTCTGACCTCAGACTTCGACACATCAAGATCTCTCTCAAGTTGTCTTATCCTGATTTCATTTGTCTTAATTTCTAAAAGGAGAATATTAGATCTTAACCTGTTGTTCATTTTCTCGATATCCTTGGCTGCTGCTGCGTTACTGTCCAGTAGGTTGTACACACACTTTACTCCCTCGGTGATGTGCCTTGGGATGAGTCCGTTGTTCTTGCAATTGAGGAGGAAAATTCTTCTGTTTCTAAAACTTGCCAGCTTGGTGTTACATTTGGCCCATTGTTTAAGAAGTCTCAGGGCATCAATGCCATGGTTGGTTGCAACTTCTTGATAAAAACCCATTATCTATAAAATTGAAAAGAACGGAGTACTAGTCGTTAAGAACAATATTCTCACTAATTATTAAGGGCGATTCGACTAAAGGTAAGGCATCTTCAATAACCAGTCAAAACTGTACTAAAGGCTCTATATTTCGTCTAACATTTCAGACATCATCAGGAGCTAACTATAATATAAAATAAGTTACAACCAAAAAATGATGATCTACTAATCATGAATTCAGACAAGGGTAATGTTAGTGTGGTGATGGACAGGGTTCAGTACTTTCAAAAATGTGACCTGCTCGTCGAGGACACTGAGATCTACGAAAGATTGAACAAGGACCCCACTTCCAGGATAGAAAAGGAAAACAACTGCAGGATCAAACACCTCAAAGATAGGAATTATGTCGACAATGCAACAGCAAAGAAGTTGATGTGTTATGGTTGCAACCCCCCAAGATTATATGGACTTCCAAAAATCCATAAAGAAGGAGTTCCCATGAGACCTATTGTGAGCACCATCCTATCTCCAACCTCTAATATCAGCAAATATATGGCTGATATCTTAAAAACATCCTTCAGTCAATACAATGAATATTCAATCATCAACTCTAAGGAATTTGCCACCAAAGTTAATGGACAGTTGTTACCTGCTGGACATGAAATTGTCTCCTTGGATGTGGTGTCCCTCTTTACAAACATCTCCTTGGAAACTACTATTTACGTCATTGAGGAATATTGGCACCTGATCGAGCCTAACACAGAGATTCCTGAGGAGGATTTCATCCACATTATCGAGTTCCTGTTCCACTCAAATTATTTCTTATACAATGGAAATTACTACAAACAAAAGTTTGGCTGTCCTATGGGGAGTTCCTTAAGTCCCATTCTTGCCAACATAGTGATGACCACACTCATAAAAACAGCCCTCAACAAACTTACGTTCGTTCCAGCCCTCCTATATCAATATGTGGATGACCTAATACTTTCCATACCATCAGACAAGGAAGATGAAACCTTGGGAGCCTTCAACAGTTTTGACGAGCACATCAAGTTCACCATTGAGAGGGAAACTAACAATAGTGTACCCTTCCTCGACACAAGAGTACACAGGGATAACAACAATCAAATCAAATTGGATTGGTACAGAAAACCCAGCAGCTCAGGCAGGTACATCAATAATGCTTCGTATCATGACATACGTATGAAAACTAACGTCATCCTTGGATTAAAACAAAGGATAATAGATATCACACATCCTTCCTTAAAAAATTCTGCCTTGAACAGGCTTTATCGTCTCATGAAAGATAATGGCTACAGCAGTGTTTTCCTTAAGAAGATTATATACAACTCTCCCAGGCCTCCAGAAAGAACCGAGGTTTTCACAACTCTACAAAATCCAGAACAGGATGCCCCACGCCCCTCTGAACAATCTGACAGTGCTGGACCCATAGAAATCCCACACACACCCAATAACGAAGAAAATCGTGTCATTTTTGCCAAATTGCCTTATATCAAAGAATTAACCTGTGAACTCACAAAGCTTTTTAAAAGATTCACTAATGTTAAAATAGGTAAATACAATCTTGTTGCTGCCAGGTCTCTATATAAGAGTGCCAAAGATAAATTAAAATCTGAAAATATGAAAAATGTGATATACCAACTTCAGTGTAGACACTGCCCCTTAGTATATATAGGTCAGACTTCTCAGGCCCTGGGAAGGAGGCTGGCGCTACACAAAAGTGACTCCAGGCTTAGACCTGACAGATGTGCTTTAGGACAGCATATCAGAAACACAGGCCACGCCGTAGATTTTGAAAACCCTCGTATCCTAGAACACGAGGAGAACCATCAAAAAAGACTCTTCCTAGAAATGTGTCACATAAATAAAAATAACACAATGAACACCAAGGCTGATACTAACAACCTCAGCACAATATATAGTTTCCTTTTAACTTGCGATAAATAACTCAGAAAATAAGTCGTTGTTGTCTGGCACCTGTCTCCTCCCCTTTAGTATTTCTTTCACCAAACAAGAAAATGTCTCGCTTATAATGTTAAAGATTAGGAAGGGCGACCTCCCATAAGCCCTTTATCTCCTCCGAATGAGGGTACGTTGCCTTTGTCTTTATATAAAAAAAAAAATCACACATCAGATTCTCTAGATTTTTCTACCAAATGAATTTTCAATATGAGTCCCTTTTGAAAGATAATATCAAATGTAATATTTTGTAACAGCTCTTTCCTCATCAGTGCTCCTCACCTGACAGCGGTGGTTTTGTTGGCCGTTGCGGTTGTTTTACCTTGCATCTCTTTTTATCGCCTTCAGCTGGTTGAAATTTAAGTCTATATGTCCTTCTAAAGAAGAAGAAGAAAATTGTCACTCTGTGTAACTGTCAAGCAATGACAATTGACGGCGCACAAGACTACTGCGCATACTCTCAAAGATGACATTATTAGAAATGGCGGCAAGTAGATCACGCTATTCTTTTCAGTTTATATATATATATATAGTTGAAAAGACCGGAGTACTAGTCGTTAAGAACAATATTCTCACTAATCATTAAGGGCGATTCGACTAAAGGTAAGGCATCTCCAATAACCAGTCAAAACTGTACTAAAGGCTCTATATTTCGTCTAACATTTCAGACATCATCAGGAGCTAACTATAATATAAAATAAGTTACAACCAAAAACAAAGGACATGAGGTAATTTATTACTTACGATACTATGACTTAAAAACTGGAAGGGAAACATCTAAATAAACCTCCAAAATCATGTACATCAAAACAGTATTCTTTCGTTAAATATTACATTACAACCACTTTAAAATCTAAACTGAAAAGAATAGCGTGATCTACTTGCCGCCATTTCTAATAATGTCATTTTTGAGAGTATGCGCAGTAGTCTTGTGCGCCGTCAATTGTCATTGCTTGACAGTTACACAGAGTGACAATTTTCTTCTTCTTCTTTAGAAGGACATATAGATTTAAATTTCAGCCAGCTGAAGGCGATAAAAAGAGATGCAAGGTAAAACAACCGCAACGGCCAACAAAACCACCGCTGTCAGGTGAGGAGCACTGATGAGGAAAGGGCTGTTACAAAATATTACATTTGATATTATCTTTCAAAAGGGACTCATATTGAAAATTCATTTGGTAGAAAAATCTAGAGAATCTGATGTGTGATTTTTTATATAAAGACAAAGGCAACGTACCCTCATTCGGAGGAGAAATAGTATTTCTTTCACCAAACAAGAAAATGTCTCGCTTATAATGTTAAAGATTAGGAAGGGCGACCTCCCATAAGCCCTTTTTCTCCTCCGAATGAGGGTACGTTGCCTTTGTCTTTATATAAAAAATCACACATCAGATTCTCTAGATTTTTCTACCAAATGAATTTTCAATATGAGTCCCTTTTGAAAGATAATATCAAATGTAATATTTTGTAACAGCCCTTTCCTCATCAGTGCTCCTCACCTGACAGCGGTGGTTTTGTTGGCCGTTGCGGTTGTTTTACCTTGCATCTCTTTTTATCGCCTTCAGCTGGCTGAAATTTAAATCTATATGTCCTTCTAAAGAAGAAGAAGAAAATTGTCACTCTGTGTAACTGTCAAGCAATGACAATTGACGGCGCACAAGACTACTGCGCATACTCTCAAAAATGACATTATTAGAAATGGCGGCAAGTAGATCACGCTATTCTTTTCAGTTTAGATTTTAAAGTGGTTGTAATGTAATATTTAACGAAAGAATACTGTTTTGATGTACATGATTTTGGAGGTTTATTTAGATGTTTCCCTTCCAGTTTTTAAGTCATAGTATCGTAAGTAATAAATTACCTCATGTCCTTTGTTTTTGGTTGTAACTTATTTTATATTATAGTTAGCTCCTGATGATGTCTGAAATGTTAGACGAAATATAGAGCCTTTAGTACAGTTTTGACTGGTTATTGGAGATGCCTTACCTTTAGTCGAATCGCACTTAATGATTAGTGAGAATATATATATATATATATATATATATATATATATATATATATATAGGTAGGTAGGTTAAGGATGTATTTCGACTCGCTACTTAGTATTTGGAGGCTTTTATTTCATCTGCTCTTTAAATTTTACTTGCCAAGCTTTCGGGCCACTTCGGTCCTTCTTCAGGGCTTAACTACAAACATTATTACAATATGTAATTAAACGACAAACATTTAAAACAAGTTTACAAACTTACAATTAATTGAGGTTTTTTTTGATAAACTTCAATAGCATTCACAAATTTCAGGTATAAATTATTCTCAGGAAATATATTACAGCAACAATCGTCATGTGTGTCCGTCATAAATTTAAAATTGGTCAATATGTCAGTGTCGAGATTAAGGTTAATGTCATCTTTATTCTTTTTCTTTGTTTATGATTTATGTCATCCATCTACAGGTCCCAAATATATCCTGTTGTTTATTTTCCATTCGTCTGAAATTAAGTAAGTGTATATACTACTTAATTTGTTGGTATCAGTCTTCTTGTTCATTGTGTGTTGTTCGTTGTTTATGTGGCACATTTCCAGAAATAATCTCTTGGTGTAGTTAGGTTCTATGCTGAGGACATTGGTGTCGTCGAAGTTTGGTCTGTGGTCCTCCCTATTTGCATGCAATGCCAATGCACATCTTTCTGGGTGATTTTTGATGTCACTTTTATGTCCTGCTATTCTATTTTTTAGTTTTTGTTGCGTTTGTCCTACATATGTTTTGTTCGCATTGTTGGCATGGAATTTTATATACTACGTTTGATTTTTCTGACACACTTATATGATCTTTTTTGTTTGTGAACAGCGACGATACTTTGCGTATATTTCTTGTTGTTATTTTTATTTTTGGATCTTTTAATTCTTTAATGAGTTTGTTTGTTAAAAATGTTATATTTGGTAGTGATGTGAATAATATATTGTCTCTGTTCTCTTCACTAACATCTTGTCCGTTGTCACGTGTATCCGTCTGTCCTGTCATCTGTGGGGGTTGTGTGCAATATATTATACGTCTTATTAATGTTCTAGGGTATCCGTTTTGTTCCAGTGATCTCTCCAAGTTGACAAAGTTCTTTTTCCATAATGTTCTGTGACATATTTTTTCTATCCTTGATTTTGCCTCTTTTATCATGTTGATTTTTATTTTCATTTGGTGGTTGGATTTGTAATGTATAAATCTTTCTGATGCTGATGGTTTTATGTATTTGTCTAATTGAATGCTTTGATCTTCTTTTCTGATTACTTTTGTATCAAGAAATGGTACCCAGTTTTCGTTGGTTTCTTCTTCTATTGTGAACTGAATGTTTTGGTCAATAGTTCCATTATTGAAGGTGTTTAATAAATTTTCCATTTCAGAAGCTTTGGTGCATATAATAAGATCATCAACAAATTTTTTTATAAATGATGGTTGGTAACTCAACTTTGGCAAAATCATATCCAGAAAGTAATCCATCACATAGCTCGCCAGAATTGGACTTAGTTTAGATCCCATGGCACAACCTTTTTTTTGTTTGTAATATCTTCCTTTGAATACACATACATTATTTTCAATGACGAACGTGATCATCTCCAAAAAGGCATCCTCTCGCATTCCATCTGTGTGAAGTCTTATTGATTCCCAACTCTGCTTGATTGACTGTTGTATGATGTTCAATGTCATATTCCCAAACAGATTGACTACATCTAGTGAGGCCAATTTTTCTCCCTGTGGTACAACCATATCTTTCATCATGTCAGCAAAATGGAACGAGTCTCTGACGTAATATCTATTTTGTGTATTATATGCATTTTTTAGTATGTTTGCTAGAAATTGAGCCAGGTTTGTGGTGGGTGACCCAATTCCAGCAATTATAGGTCTTAGCGGACATCCTTCTTTGTGTATTTTGGGGTTTCCATAAATTCTTGGGCAAATGGAATTGTAAGTGGTGAATTTCTTTTTATTTTGTTCATTTATGATGCCCCCACGATTTAGATCATTAAAATACTTGTTGGAATTCTTTTGGGTGTTTTGAGTTGGATCTCTTAATAACTCTACAAACTCATGATGGTTGTTCAAAATTTCTTTCATTTTATTTTCATAGTCCTCTTTCATCATTATTACCGTACTATTTCCCTTGTCACTTGTTGTTATCATGACATCTGTGTTTTCTCTTAGGAACCTTTTTGCCTTTTTATATAATTTATTTTCTGGGAAATTTATGTCCTTGTAGTTGTGGACATAATTGGTTATGATACTTGTGACCTTAGTTCTTATTAGATCTTGATTTTGTACTGGTTTCTTCTGAATTATTCTTTCTATGTCCGCCAACATATCAAACATGTTTATTTCGTTTGGTGTGATGTTAACACTGAATTTAGGTCCTAGTGCTAGTATTTTGTTTATTTCATCTGGAATTTCCTTGTTTGTCAGGTTTTTTATCCATTTCTCCTGAATCGTGAAGTCACCACTAGATGTTTGTTCCAGTTTTTTGATTTTGTTCATATTCTTGTTTTTGATTTCATGGAATTCTCTGTTATATATAACTTGTTGTCTTTTCTTAAATTCACCAAGTGTCACCCTCGGTATAACATTCTGTAAGGTTTTCATTATGTCCTTCATACTGTTTTCTGCAGTTGTTATTTGTTGGTTTGTATGTTTGATTTCTATATTGAGTATCTTGACGATCATCTTTTTTCAAAATTCTTGACCCTGTTCATGAGGTTAAAGTTGTATCCATCCCACAGATTGTAAAGACTTTTGACGTTGTTTGCTATATGACTTGGTTTTAAGTTCTTTCTTTTACATTCCAGTAGAAAAATTCTCCTGTTCCTTAATGATGCCAGTTTGATGTTAAGTTTGCTCCATCTTTTAAGGCTCTGGGTGATATCTATGCCGTATTGATTAATCATTGATTGATAGAATCCCATCTCAAACAATTTGTATTTGATGTATTTCAAGAGTCACAATATTATTTATATAGGTAGGTAGGTTAAGGATGTATTTCGACTCGCTACTTAGTATTTGGAGGCTTTTATTTCATCTGCTCTTTAAATTTTACTTGCCAAGCTTTCGGGCCACTTCGGTCCTTCTTCAGGGCTTAACTACAAACATTATTACAATATGTAATTAAACGACAAACATTTAAAACAAGTTTACAAACTTACAATTAATTGAGGTTTTTTTTGATAAACTTCAATAGCATTCACAAATTTCAGGTATAAATTATTCTCAGGAAATATATTACAGCAACAATCGTCATGTGTGTCCGTCATAAATTTAAAATTGGTCAATATGTCAGTGTCGAGATTAAGATGACATTAACCTTATTATAAGTTATTAAGAGATCCAACTCAAAACATCCAAAAGAATTCCAACAAGTATTTTAATGATCTAAATCGTGGGGGCATCATAAATGAACAAAATAAAAAGAAATTCACCACTTACAATTCCATTTGCCCAAGAATTTATGGAAACCCCAAAATACACAAAGAAGGATGTCCGCTAAGACCTATAATTGCTGGAATTGGGTCACCCACCACAAACCTGGCTCAATTTCTAGCAAACATACTAAAAAATGCATATAATACACAAAATAGATATTACGTCAGAGACTCGTTCCATTTTGCTGACATGATGAAAGATATGGTTGTACCACAGGGAGAAAAATTGGCCTCACTAGATGTAGTCAATCTGTTTGGGAATATGACATTGAACATCATACAACAGTCAATCAAGCAGAGTTGGGAATCAATAAGACTTCACACAGATGGAATGCGAGAGGATGCCTTTTTGGAGATGATCACGTTCGTCATTGAAAATAATGTATGTGTATTCAAAGGAAGATATTACAAACAAAAAAAAGGTTGTGCCATGGGATCTAAACTAAGTCCAATTCTGGCGAGCTATGTGATGGATTACTTTCTGGATATGATTTTGCCAAAGTTGAGTTACCAACCATCATTTATAAAAAAATTTGTTGATGATCTTATTATATGCACCAAAGCTTCTGAAATGGAAAATTTATTAAACACCTTCAATAATGGAACTATTGACCAAAACATTAAGTTCACAATAGAAGAAGAAACCAACGAAAACTGGGTACCATTTCTTGATACAAAAGTAATCAGAAAAGAAGATCAAAGCATTCAATTAGACAAATACATAAAACCATCAGCATCAGAAAGATTTATACATTGCAAATCCAACCACCAAATGAAAATAAAAATCAACATGATAAAAGAGGCAAAATCAGGAATGATTATTAACATATTGTAGCGTCTCCTGAAGAAGGCTTAAATAAAGCCGAAAGCTCGAGAAAAAAGGAAAAAAGAGAGTTTCTTTTATTTCCGACTGCCAACCCAAATAAATTTAACCAATTTTAAATATATATATATATATATACGATAGTTTTGAGGTAAAGGTCGTTGTAAATGTAATACAATGGATAAGGGATGTCGACCATAAATCCAAAAGACTGTTGGTTTACTCTTTATTCATAAGCCTAGCTTTCGAAACTGTTTCGTTTCTTCATCAGGGCAACTGCAATTACAAACAAAAATAAAAATAGAATTTATAATTGAGTATAACACAACATCTTACCGAATGTGAGGTTAAGATTACATCAAGAAAGGAACAAAAACAAACACGAATCAGATCTGAATGACAATATTCACCAGCAAACAAACTCAAATCTTTCAAAAAATCAAATGGAATGTACATTTACTTCCGTTAAACAATAAAATGACAACTTTTTTATTAATTTTCGTGAACATCAAACAACCGATTGTTAAAAAATGTTTTCTCATGTTATGTCAAAGAGGAACCTAGTTTTGATTATGTCAAAAATACTCTGAAACCACAGAACAGTCATCAATCTTGACTGTGGAACAGAAGTGTTCGAATTCATCCATCTACAGGACCGTCGTAAAATGGTGTACTGGCGTATTCCAATAGGTAAGAGTAGATGGGGCTCAAGCCATGTGTGTCCGTTTTTTTATTTATTTCACATCCTCGATCTTTGATATGTATCATCTCTAAAATGCATCTCTTCCTGTAATTATCATTCACATCTACGATTTTTACGTTTTCGAGGTCCACAGTATGGGAAAGACGGTTGGCGTGGACGGATAAAGCACATCTCGGGTTGTTCGTTTTTATATCGCTTTTGTGTAGGGTTAATCTATTTTTTAGCCATTGGGATGTTTGGCCTACATATGTTTGGTGACAATCTGAACATTCTATTTCATATATTAAGTTCGATTTCAATTTATCCGGTACAGGGTCTTTTAGTTTGGAGTAAAGGTTCGATACTTTTTTCTTGCATTGTCCTACTATTTTTATTGATTTTTTATCTTGGAAACAGTTTCTTATTCGCCTTGTTAGGCAAGGAATATTTGGTAGGCATCGATAGACGATTGGATCTCTGCCCTCCACAATATCAGTTTGTAATGTGTCTCTGTCTGATGACGAAAACAGAAGTTTCCTCAACATTGCCTTGGGGTAAGAATTCTCCAACAGTAAGTTGTATAATTTATGAACGTTGGTGTCTACAAACATTGGATCACATATCCTAACTATTCTTCTTTTCTGTTCTTTAATAAAATTTATTTTCATATTTATAGGGTGGTCCGACAGGAAATGTATGAATCTACCAGATGCGGTTCCCTTTCGGTACCAATTAAGCTTCACTACGTTATCGATTCTACACACTCTGGTATCCAAAAATGGAACAGAATTGTTTTCATCCTCTGTCTCGACTGTGAATTTTAAATGACGATCGAAGTCATTAAATATTTCCAAAATTGTATTAATCCCTGTAGATGGTAGAGCCAGGATAAGATCGTCCACGTATTTTCTGACAAATGCAAGTTTGAAAGGTAATTTTGGTATGCATGTGTTAAGCAGGTAGTCCATCACAGAGGATGAAAACAACAAACAATTCTGTGTGAAGTATTTTAACTGTAGATTCTTGAGGCCAAAGGAAACCTTTTTTTCATTTTCCATTTTTCCGAATTCGGCCCTGTTAAAGAGATAAAGCCATTCGAAAAAATCAATCGAGCTGAGTACGTGCCTGATATTATTCTCTGCAAAAGCTTCAAAGTTCATATTTTTCGATTGAAATTGATGTGATTATTAGATATTCTGGGTGATACATATAAAAAATACTCAAGCACTAACCTTATTTGAATTAGAATGTTATAAACACGATATTTCCTAACAAAACACTTAGTTCTGTCCGATCATTTCGGCTGTATGAAAAGCTTTATTTCTCACACCAAAATAAGTTCCTTCTTCGATTGTCCTGAAGATTAGTTTATAGACACTAATAATTTGTTCATATTTCCTCGATATTCTAAAACGATCTCATAAAAATTGGTTTCTCACTAACCTATCCCAACTCCATTAACCAAAGTCATATGTTTCGGTGTCACTGACCTAACCATATCCATCCTCTGTGCCCTGTGCAGAATGCATATATTCAATTCACCCACAGAACTCTAGAGAAGACGATGCCAGATTGCCGATTTTCTCTTCAAACAATGCGAATTCAAGAAAGCAGTACGTCCCCTATCGTTAGCGGATGAACTATCACAATCGCTAAAGGGTCTAGGCGTTGCTCTTTAAAAACAAAGATTCAAAAATGCCAAAAGAGTAGTTCTGATTCTCGCCAATATAGATATAGCGCTACGTTCCCTTCAGAAGGCCGTGGAATCCACGGCGTGGATGTAGCCATTGTAGCCGTGACGCAAGAGCGTTGTCAAAGACTATGGTTGGTCTGTGGCGTTGTTCTGTGCTCCAACCAGTCCAACCTAAAACTTTAGTCAGTGATCCCATAGACGAAGTTCACTCTTTATTTATTTACAGAGAATGAAGCAAACAGGCTTAGAATATAAAACAAATATTCTAAGCAAACAGGTGATGATTATGTAAATGACTTTCAGTGAATTGATGTGATATAGTAGTGTCGTTCTGGTGTCGAGTTATATTGTTTCGATAGATATTTTGCTGAAGGACCGGTAACAATGAATTTTAAATAGAAACTGCCCATAAAATAATTTCATGCTTCTTAGAATTCAATTTTATGTCCCACGAATGTAGAATTTTATTATTACATATCTCTACATCAAACGATTTTTCATCATAGAGATTTAAGTCTTGACAAAGTTGATAAACATTCTGACAACGTTGGTAACTTGTTGAGAGACCAGAGAAAAAAATTATATTCGATGAGATTTAACTCAGGACAGCATTCAGAGAATTCTTGAAATTCATGATTTTTTCCTCTAATTCAATCTTATACAATTAGGAATAACTTGAGAACGACGCGATTTATTTAAAAAATATAAGAATACTTTTGTTTTCTAAAATAATTAATTCTTTCGAAAACGTGAACCGTTCATCTTTTTCAAGTTTCATAGTATTTTTGCGTGAATTTATAAGTCGACTATACTGTAACTTTTTCACCAGGAGAAATATGAAATAAGTTTCAATTGAGGAATATGCACCATGAATAGAGTAGACAATAAACCAAAATTCAGTCCATTCGAAATATCGGTTCCGAATATATGGAAAGAATAGTGTTAATTTCATGGATTTTTGACACCCTGTATCTTCCAAACGGAACCGAATTTTGAAAAATGGTATGGGAAAAAAGTGTTTCTTTTGATGGGAGGAATCTATAGTTAAAATATATGTACTAGTCAAAGACTCACCCTGTATATATATATATATATATATATATATAGTTATTAATGGTCATTGTCACCTCCAAAATATAAACTCAACAAGCGTTGTCACCTCATATATAACGCTCTCACCTCCGAAATCGGAGGTCACAACGTTTTGCCTTGTTTCTTAGCTTGTTAGACTCAGGAGACTTCAGGGATCAACATATCAAAAAATCGTTTTGAGGTCAGAACGCACCATATTTCTGTACTGTACAATCTTTTAGTTCAGCTATATACCACCAGCGCTAGTGCGCCGTCCTATATATGGAGAAATAAGTCGAAGAGACATTCAGTTCGTTGTCACCTCCGTAAATGGCAACACTGTATACCATACTCGTACGGAGCAGGTGCACTGAGGCATGCATAAAAAAGTGTATCAAAACAACATCTGGCATTCTTTCGAACCATAAAATCGTCTGGTTGATGTAAAATGAATCGTTTGTGAAATTTTCGGAGGTCGATATTTCTGACCCGACTATGAGATAACTAAAAATGTTTAAACGGAACATTTGTTATTGTCGTTGTTAAAAGCTTCATTAGGTCCTCTCTTCTTTTATTTTGCAAGATTATCAGAGTTTGTCTAAGAATAAAAAATTGCATATACCAGATTTCATTGAAATACACTAGTACGACTGAATACAGTATATTTTCCCCGAAACTGAATTACGAGCCGGTTTTCTAATGACGTTTAGTTTTTTTCACCTACACGAATTGAGTTTTTTAGTTCTTAGGGCCTAATGAAATCATCCCAAAATATAATTATAAATTCTTATCCTTATACATTGCACCAATATTTAGACGATATACGAACTGGAGCTTCGTCGTCAAAGGTGAATAGTACCGTCATAATTTCTCCGTTTCGTCGAATTTTGAAAAATAAGGAAAAAACTTTGTGACTGATTGCATTTTAAAAGTTTCCTTTTAAGATAAACTGCGAACATTTCTCCACAGAAACAAATTCAACAGAAAGGTGGAAGGTGGAATCACCGTTCATAAACAGGTTCCTTGAAAAAAGTTGGAGACTTTCAATAGACAATAATGAACACTTAATAATAAATAATTCTATTCGTATGTTGATTATAACATAAGCATTAGGTTTTTTTAGTAACATATTTTTCAAGATATATAAAAGATTGCCTCTCGAGAGCACAATAATTTCCGAAAGAAAGTACTTGAAGATTCGATATTCACGAAGCGGCTTTATTTGCGAGCATCAAAATTATGCTTCCTCAAATTCCACCCGATGATGCAGCAGATCCGAAATGTTAATGTCACCATATATTCAAGATTTCAGATTCGATCCAACTGAAATATGGTATCTTGGATGAAATATGTCGAATCAAAAATTCATGCAGAATTTCAGCCGAACTTGACGAATAGGTTAAATGTGAAAATGAAACTTTCTTACAATACGATCCTCGCAGAATTTCGCATCATTTCCTTTTCGGAATATACTTTATGGTGAATTTAAATTCGATCGTATTTTAGAGTTATTAAGTGAATGATAATGGATGTAACTCCAAAACAGTCGAGCAGATTTAGTTCGAGAGAGAGAGTCTCACCATCAAGACTCCACAGCGAGCCAGAAAATTTCTAGTGTTTGTTCCTTTCTCTCGAAAGTTGAATGTCTACGAATGATCGGCCCCAAAAATTTAAAATCAATTTTCTCATCAAGAGCTTCATCTTACAAAAAAAAGTATGCAGCCAAACAGCGTAAACAAGTAAACGAGCTTATACCTGTCAGCAAGCAACTGAATACAAAATTTGAAATACAAATCAAATAGCTTTTGATGTATGTAGCTTTTGAGTGCTCGTCTATCCACCTAGTAGATAGATTCGCATTTTTCAGTCCGAGAATGTAATTTAAAAAAAATGACTGAGGCCGTAAAAAAATTGACAGTGATATTGTCCGTGATTCCGACCTTAATATCTTGAAATTCTTTCGATAATCGCTAGAAATATTCGAGGTTCTGGATATGTAATACATGGGCTTCCAAGTTCCTACCTCGAACGCCGAAGGGTAGTCTCGATAGACCATACACGGGACTCTTTTCGAGCATTCGTGCGTTATACTGCTTGCTATTTCCTTCGTCTTTCATCTGGAAACCGATTTCGGCTCAATACAAGTTTTCCTTCATTTTCTGAATGTTCTCGTTCGGAAGGATACAATGATCATTCCTTTTATTCAAGAGTAAATGTTTTTTAGTAATAAATTTACTAGGATGAAGACATGAGGATATTAAGAATAGTAAAGTAAAGTAAAAGTGGAGGGGTGTTCTATCAGTTCTTCCTATTGACCAAGTTACTTTTTTTGCATTTATAATATCGGCCTCCCACTTCTGAAACGAATTGACAAAATTAATCTTTATTTCCGTTGCTGTTGGAAAAATACACAAAGTAAAAAGCCGTTGAAAAGAAGAATCAGTGAGCTCAAAGTTCGAAATTATTAGAAGATTTATGAAATTCAAAAGCTGTCAAAAGGGGAATGGTATTGAAAAAGAATGTCACTTAATTGAAATCTATGTGCGATATACGAAAGACAAGAATAAGAATCATCGTTGCTTGGAAAAATTCATGACAGTAAAAGTATGATTGGAAGACTATTCAAAAATTAAGTGGGCAGAATCCCTTCGAAAATTACGTTCACTAAATAAGATCACCCCATATTTTTCTTTAAAGGATATACATCAGAACCAAATTAGGGTATAGTTATATCAGAACTGAATTTGAAAATAGTTTACAACATCCAATAACCCTGTCCAAATCATGATTCAGTTTGTGATAACAGAAAGTATTCCGTAGGGAATATCCCTTCTTTATCCTATAATGAATAAAAAAATGAGAAGCTTAGCAATATGTCGATATAAATTGAATACATATATTATATACAATCCGCATTCCCTCAGTTACCCGCCCAATATCATGTTGAGCTATTGGTTTAAGGAATTTATAAATATGACATTTTTTTGTTTATGATATTTTATAGTATATTGTTCAATGAGCGGTAATGTAAGTCATAATACACTCAGATGAATTTTGCATTTGTAATTCATCAAGTGTGTTATGACCATTTCCGCGAATTGAACACTATACTTTACCTTCGACTTCTTCAGTGAAATTCGAATCAATCAGCATATTCAAAATTGACAACAGTTGTCAAAAGCGATTTCTTTGGTCGAAAATCTAATCGATCTCGAATACCGTAGAAAACGTCAAAAATTCACGTTTTCCAAATGCAATTTTTGGATATTCAGACCTAAGAAAATGTAGAAATGGATGGCGAGAACGTTACCTTGATGTCTGAAATCTGAGTTCCCAAACGATTCTACTTTCTTATTCATTTCGTATTCTACATTTTTCTTATTTGTATTATAGTGAGTTTTAGGCGAGTTATTATTACCTCACACTATTGGTTTATGGAGATTATTACAGATCAAAATGAGTTCAATGATGGATATATTATTCTATGGGAGTAGATAAAGTTTATTATGTCTTTCCGTAAGTCCCTTATAACAATTACATATTTCCATGCATCAAATAAATGATGATTCTTTATGCCGAGTATTTTATCCATTCAAAAACTGCACTTATACCAATTAATTATTCACTCTCCCATTTTATTTGAAGATTTGTTTCTTTCCAATTGTAGTAAAATAACGTCTTGATATAATACCCTTCCGTTATTGTTTGACTCAATAATTTTTGGAATTGCTACTATTGTAAAATTACGAAAAACCCCTCACCTCAATTTCTGTGGCTATTTTCATTCTTACTATTAAGTTATCGATTTGCGAAGAAAACTGCACTTATTTTCTCCAAGAACTCCATTTCGCAGCATTGCGATGGGATTTTTTTAGCGATCTCACACAATTCAAAATATGTATATTGATTTTTATTAATTTCGTGAGTGTTTATTCATGTTACAAATGATTCGATTTCCACGAAATTCTGAATTTAGGTATCTTCACTATTATGCCAGTCCCAGCTTTGGAATCGGATTACTATTTTACAAGTTGTTAGGATTAATTGTGGCAAATGGCTAGAGGTTTCAATAATTTCAAGACTTGGTGATTTCCTTTGAAAATTAAATTATTTAAGGTTCACTGGTCGAAAGGAGTTTCGAAGAATTTGACCACATATTCTTCACCATTGATTCCAACCTAATCGTTCAAGATCATTTCGGCTAAAAATTCTTCAATTGGAGATATTTTGACGAAACGATAAATATCATTTCGAATCCACAACAACAAGAATACTACCCGATCTCCGACTCCTTTATAGACATGAATCAACCTTGAAAAACCAAGCCACCTGCATCCAATATATGAATATTGAATTTCATATATTCACTTCACCTACTCACCTCCGAAATTTGGCAACACCGCCGGAGGTTATAACGTTCACACTACAAGAAATATAAGCGGAGGCTACAGCGCCTCGATTGTTCAAACAAAATTTTTTCAGCAAAAATGTTTTCCCCTCTCTCGGTAATTTTGTTCTTTGGCTTCCCCTCTCCATATATCAACAAAAATTTTTCCATTGAGACTACTCCTTCACCCGGAGGTGAGGTCGCCCAGTCTACTTAACGGAGGTCACAGCTTAACAGGGGTTCATATATATATATATATATATATATATAATTTATGATCACTCTATTGAAAGGTACCATTCATTTTCTCAATCATTAGCAATAACCATTCAAATATCCTAGTAGGTATCTACATTATCCTTCAGGTTAAAACCTGAGTGTTGAACGTTAAAATTATTTTCTTACATCTTATGTTTCTCATTTAATTGTTATTTTGTTATTTCCCTTCAGATTGTTCATTTCAATTATAATCATCCAGATAGCTTACGAATTTAATTTTCCATGAAATAAAATCTGAAATCAACATTTCCTCACATGATAATATCATCCTAAAACTGTTTGAATTTCAATAACAGAAAGAGAATAATGAGGTAACCCGATCATTATGAAAGAACAATTAGTGGGATCACCTGTATTTATTTAGATCAAGTTGGCAATTTGTGCGTTGACAACTTAATTGCAATAGAAAAAGCAAAAACCACGATTGTGATTTTTTTTACGTTTTCATCTGACCAAAGAGTGTTAATTAGACAACATCAAAACGTTACACAGTTCATTGAGTTCTGATTTTCATACTCAATTGATCTTTGTCACGCAACAATGTTTTGCAACTGTTTTGCTCTTGACAAATAGAGCAAGAATGGACACAGAAGTATTTTCATGTTTCCTTAAATTTCTTATTTGATTTTATTACAGGAACCGGGAGTGAAAAGCCATAAAAGTTTTCAGAAAAAAAAAATAACCTGGAAAAAATTGATATATTTATGAATCTTATCAAACAAAGAGATCTAGGAGCGAATAGCAGTTTTCTATTTCATCACCAATCAGAATCAATTATATATTAGGTATATTAAATCAAATTCAAGTTTTTTATCTGGAAGTATTGTATTGAAAGGTGATAAAACAAGAATCTTCTTGATGTTGTCAATCGAATCGAACAATTCGATTCTATCGGTATTCCCGGAGTCCTTGAAAATTTTGTCTCCAACACTTATACAAAGTTCTGGACCAGCTCATAGTGAGCATCGAATTTGGGACAGCCTGTGCATCTTTTCTCTTTCCGATTAAAATAACCTCACTTTGAATAATCCCTATAAAAGTGCTTAGGACTTAGTGCTCGAAATGTCAAATATCTTTCACAAAGTGCTTAGTATTCGCGAGCCTTTTGTGAAAATAAGTGCTTAGTGCTCGAGACTTAGGAGCCTTTTTTTTTCAAGGGCTTAGTGCTTAGTAGTCGAAGCACTATCCTTCAGTGCTCGTCACAGCTCTGATGATTTCGGTATATAAGGAAAGCTAAAATAAAATCGGTTGTCTTGTGGTTCGCTAACATTTTTATTAATTGAAGCTTGTATTCCGTGATGATTTTGTTAACTAAGGGTTTGGGGTAATTGTTGAGCCTTAAAAGTATTTAATTGTCCTGAAATTCTCTGAATGGATTACGGCGCTACTTAGATTGACAGCTCTGTGCAACAAATTTTTAATTCCTGAAATCTTATATGTTCTGCATGTATTGGATCTGAAATTCAATAATTTTCCAGAGCTTGTAGGTTTCATGTACCATTGTGTGCTTAATGTCAAGCATTATTATAAAATATCCTGCGCCGACTGTGAAATCCATTTGACACTTCTCCATAGAAATCGTTCTCCGTTTTCGTTTACTTTTTTTGCTTGAAAAGATGATTTTAGGAGACTGGCGAAGTCAAAAAAATCGTCTTTTTTGCATTTCCACCACCTTAAACGCACGTTTTTTGCCACAAAGCCTTATCAGCTGATACCAGTCCCGAGGGTGTTCGATGCGATGATCATACTTTTTCTTCTGTTTTTCTATTATAGAATGATCCGTATCACATTCCATTTTGGTATGCCCAGGAACTAAAATTTATGGTCAACCACCGAAAGAGTAGAGTGCTGCATCAAAACCATAAACATTACAGCAACGTGAGACTTCTTATTCTGACCTCCGCAGGTGTCGGAATATATATAGTATGACATGTTTAATACCTTCACCCAATGATGAAAGCTCCTTATATAAACATGAAGCAATTTGGTTTGCACCTCTGCCTGACCCTCATGCCACATGTAGCATATAGTTTCCTTTCTGGAACACTCATGCATGGTCAGATTCAGAATATGTCCAAAGTTGTCGCTTATAAAATGCTACTGATGTGTTTATACAGGGAGTAGGTAGACATTGCTGTAAATCGAATGTGTACAGGGTGGGCAAAATTGGTGCTACATGTATACGTATGACATATGATACATTTCTGAAACGGAAAAAAAATGGCGATTCTTTCTGAGTCATTTCAAACTACTGTTTCCATTAGAAAAAACACAACTTTATGTTATAACTCAGCAAATAAACCTCTTAGAAAAAATCAGAGTACGCCACTGGATTGCTATCAGAAAAGTGCCTGTATAATGTTCTTATTTCAACATCCTAGTATAAACAGAAACGGAGATAATGACGAAAGTTGAAATCGTCCAAATTTCAATTTTGCCCTATAACTCGGAAACGAAAGAAGATAGAGGAATGCAGTTGATCGCATTATCAGTTTCTCGAGAAAAGGGGACTATAAGGTGCCATTCATTTTTCTCTATCTCCTCGGGTTAAAAAGTTTTAGTTCATGTAGCACCAATTTAGCCCACCCTGTACACTGCTTGGGTCTTATCTACGCTAGCTTCTTCCTTATCTATTTTTTAGTTGTCATAGGCAGATTTAGTCTACTTTTCATTTCTCCTCTTCCTCAAAGCCTCCATTTGATCTGGATTAAATAACCAATGCCTCAAACAGTCATATGATCGTGATGACATTTTTTTAGGTTTTTAAACTGCAGTTGACATTTCCTTAGAAGCCTCTTATATTTATTAGTTCTTGTTCGTTCATTACAGTATTTTATATTAAGACTCATGTTTGACACCATCAGAAGAGCCTGATGAATTTGTTTCTCCGAGGAAGAATCAAATGACAAAAGGTTTGCCGGATCAGAAGTTGATGTACATGGTGTCCCAAATTCGATGATCACTGAAGGCATCTCGGGAACCATAAGGGTTAGAGAAAAAATGTTCAAGGACTTCCGATCTCTTTTTTCAAAATAATCAATTGCCGGCAAACAGATCCCAGATATCGTCTGAATTGGTTTTCGAGTTACATGGCGTTTCTGAACAATTGCTGTTTCAATATATTTCGCTATATCTCGTTTTCTGTTATAGATATCACGAAAATTCGACAGAGTTTTTTTTTGTAATTTTTATTGCCTATATGCTGCTTCCATCTGATCCGAAAAATTATTCGCCGTTCAAATGCTAGAGAGAAAAGTTTAAGTTTTCCAAATGGGACACCCTATATTTTTCATTATTGCTTCTTAGCCGCAGAGATATTTTATTTTTATTTTTTGTCTAGTCTGTTTTTTTGAATGAACTGATCTTCTTGAATGAAAGAGATATCATAGAGGAATACGATTTTTCCTGAAAATTTCGAGTCTATGAACTTCATTTGTGAATAAATATATTCCATCTAATTCAAAATCTAATTTGTCTAGTGTGTAGTGAATAATTTGCAAGCAGTATTCAAGTCGAAAGAACCTGCGACTTTCTTAAGTAAAACAACTTGACAAACCTAAATCTTGGCCAACCGCGATACTTCATAAATGTGAATTGAGTATATAATATTTTTCTCGAAACTTATCATGTAGTTTCTCTTCCAATATCTGGAACAGAAGGAATAAAAATAAAGTTTTTGTTTGTGAAATTGCTCCTGCGTTAAAAATACACAATTTTGCGAAACAATATTTTCTAACGAATAATAACAGTGCAATATGAAAGATTAAAGAACCCAAATTAGGAAGGCTCATCAAACAATCAAATCTGCCTTTTAAGGGGTTATCTCTATAACCATTGTTTATAGCCAATAAGCATCATCACATTCACGATGGGTATCACGAATTAGCATCTACTAACATATCCAACACTTCACTTGCCACTAAATCACAATCATCTGTCATATTTTGCCCAACAACCTCAATAGCACTCGTACTGGCTCCATTTTCCCTTTCAAACCTAGACTCAATCATCATACATGAGAAGGTTTCGCCAAATAAATAAATATTTATTCTCTTCATCAACCCCTGCTTCTATTCTCAATTCAAGAATAAGGTTGAGGGATGTCAAGTTTTCCCAGCTTACCATTACAGGTTGAATGTTTTCCTCGTATAAGGAAGCGCACATATTCTTTTATCTTTTTTCTTTCAATTGGGTTGAGTTTTACCAACATTTCGTCATCCTCATTTAATTTCTCGAAGTTCAGGAAGTCTTCTATTATAATTCGTTCCAATTCCCCAGCCCGTTTCCTATTAAATAACTGTAATGAAATTAATACAACCCCTAGAAGCTCTTTCCATGTATTGTATTGGAAATTCTGACGAAGTTTTGTTATACAGATTGTTTGGAGGGTGAGTAGCCATAGTTAAATGGTGGATAGGTGATGCTCTTGGCTACTTGTTGCGCCTAATAAAATAACATTTTGCCCAAAGTTCAAGGTGTTATTATTTTTCTAGAAATTTCCCATTTTTCTCATTAAAATCTTGAATTTTTTCAAATTTAATGCTCGAGGTGCCTATAAAATGATTTATTTCCTTAGTCTAGTCTTGTCTTATTCAGATTGAATCATAATTTCATACAAACGTCTTCCAAAAACCTGACAGCGTCGTATCAAACTTCAAAATGAAAAAAAAATAATGTTGTGTCCACTTTACAAAGTGAAATAAAAAAAAAATTTAGATAGTGTTTGGTTTTAAAATGACTTTAAAAACTTCTCTAGTTAATACTCTTTGCAATGGTATGTAACATGTACCATTAATAATCAGATAACTCAACAAAAAACCGTTTTGTCTTCAAGGATGCCTTGAAAGGATGACGACAAAACTATTCCATTGAGCAGGCAAAATATTTTCTCTCATTTTACCACAGCTAAAAATAGCGTGCTCTCTCTATCATCGGCTAACAATACTCCCAAGGGCGTCGCCAGGGAGGGGGCAGGTGCCCCCTGTGCCCCCCCAATTAGAATAGAAAAAATTAACTGATTTTCGTATATTATGCTATTATTTCATAAGTTTTTAAGGGATTTTTGAGCTCTAGGGGGGAGGGGAACCGCTGCCCCCCATGTCCCCCCAGCTCAAAAGCTGGGGGGTAATTACTACATTTGCAAGTCATTTCATAGGCCTGCAGTAAAGGTGCAGTAATGCTGTTTTGAGTTCACTCAACATTTCGGTGGTTCATCAACATATTCTGTAGAAAACTAAAGATAGACCTTCAAATCATTTATTTTAAATCTTGTTCAAATTGTTGGCCATTGATACAAGAGAGCAGTTAATAGAAAAAATAGATAATGCACTTGTGATAATGAAGCAAGAAATTGGACTGAGCTATACCACAACGGAAATAAGAAAGAGATGTTACGCATGTATTAGAAATAAACAATTTGAACAAGATTTAAAATAAATAATTTGAAGGTCTCTATCTTTAGTTTTCTACAGAATATGTTGATGAACCACCGAAATGTTGAGTGAACTCAAAACTGCATTACTGCACCCTTACTGCAGGCCTATGAAATGACTTGCAAATGTAGTAATTACCCGCTCAGCTTTTGAGCTGGTGGGGGGGGCACGGGGAGTAGCTGCACCCCCCTAGAGCTCAAAAATCCCTTAAAAACTTATGAAATAATAGCATAATATAAGAAAATCAGTTCATTTTTTCTATTCTGATTGGGGGGGGGGCACGGGGGCAGCTGCCCCCTCCCTGGCGACGCCCTTGGGAGTATTGTTAGCCGATGATAGAGAGAGCACGCTATTTTTAGCTGTGGTAGAATGAGAGAAAAGATTTGCCTGCTCAATAGAACAGTTTTGTCGTCATCCTTTCAAGGCATCCTTGAAGAGAAAACGGTTTTTCGTTGAGTTATCTGATTATTAATGGTACATGTTACATACCATTGCAAAAAGTATTAACTAGAGAAGTTTTTAAAGCCATTTTAAAACCTAACACTATGTAAATTTTTTTTTATTTCACTTTGTAAAGTGGACACAATATTATTTTTTTTTCATTTCGAAGTTTGATACGACGCTGTCAGGTTTTTTGAAGATGTTTGTATGAAATTATGATTCAATCTGAATAAGACAAGACAAGACTAAAGAAATAAATCATTTTATAGGCACCTCGAGCATTCAATTTGAAAAAATTCAAGGTTTTAATGAGAAAAAAGGGAAATTTCTAGAAAAATGGTAAAAAAATTATAACACCTTGAACTTTGGGCAAAATGTTATTTTATTAGGCGCAACAAGTAGCCAAGAGCATCACCTATCCACCATTTACTTATGGCTACTCACCCTCCAAACACCCTGTATATTCATTTCGTGTCTAAAAATAATTTTAATTTTCGAATATCCTTCGATGAAGGAAGTGTAATTTTCTTCTTCCTCTTCTGCTCTAGTTCGTTCACCTGTACTGTTTTATTCACATCATGTGATAATCTCTCTTGCAAGAGAAGAAGGAAATCTTTTGCATCTTCTTGTCTTGCCTTATTTTTGTATTTAATATACTCTGAAACAAGATGATATTTTTTTTTATTTAATATACGCTTCGACACTAGGTCATTAGCGTTTATGGTACATTTATTTATTACATTTATATGCTAAATAAAAAATTATATTTTGATATTGATGTCCTTGATGAAGTTTAAAGTATTCACCACTTATGGATTGTTGATGTTGGGGGCGTCTTCTATCTTCAATGGAACATTGTGTGTTTTTCTTTTGGTGTGTAATCCTGTACACTGGACTAGAATATGCTCAACTGAGAGATGGACATTGCAGTGGGTGGATTTAGGAGCATCTTCTCTATCAAATAAATATGAATGTGTTGTTAAGGTGTGTGTTGTTAAGGTGTGTCCGATTCGTAACCTTCGTAATGTAATTTTAGATCCCTCCTGTTGGTTAATTTTGATGTGTGATTTTGGATGGTTGGTTCTATCAGTCTAAGCTTGGAAGGCGTTTGATGCCATTTCACGTTCCATTCGCTCATGACGGTTCTCTTGCAGTAGCTTTCAAGATCATAACTGGTTATATTATTTACACATGTCCCCGAATATCTAGCGTCGTTTGCTTCTCGATCAGCTTCTTCATTACCAGGTATTCCCATATGTGATGGAATCCATAATAGGATAGTTTTTTACCTTGATGGGAAATTATTGTGTTGGTATCTAGAATTTCTCTGACTAATGGATTAGATATAGCACGTGATTTTATTGATTGAAGTGATGAAAGTGCAGATGACATTGTTTATGAAAGCATTCTCCTCAATATTTTTCATGGCTTGATGAATTGCTAATAATTCTCCTGTGAATATGCTATTGATTGTTGGTAGTTTGAATTTTTTTCGTGGGTTCGAGAGTAGTAAATGCACAACCAACTCTATCTTCTGTTTTAGAGGCATCAGTGTAGAAAGTACAGTCATGTTTAATAGAGTTCAACTTTCTAGAAACATTTTTTGTACTATTTGAGGAGACATTTCTGATTTTGTTTGATTAGCCAAAGAATCATCACAGATGAGAATAGGGTTGTTCCAGGGGGCTTCAGAAAACCAGGTGATATGAAAACAATCAAATCTGCCTTTTATCTCTATAACCATTGTTTATAGCCAATAAGCATCACATTCACGATGGGTATCACGAATTATAGCATGTAGCATATCCAACACTTCACTTGATACTAAATCACAATCATTACAGGTACCCTCTTGAAAGTTTTCCTCGTATAAGGAAGCGCACATAATCTTTTATCTTTTTTCTTTCGATTGGGTTGAGTTTTAACAACATTTCGTCATCCTCATTTAATGTCTCGAAGTTCAGGAAGTCTTCTATTAGGATTCGTTCCAATTCCCCAGCCCGTCTCCTATCAAATAATTGTAATGAAATTAATACAACTCCTAGAAGCTCTTTCCATGTATTGTATTGGGAATTCTGAGGAAGTTTTGTTATGTATTCATTTCTTTTTGTCTAAAAATAATTTTTATTTTCGAATATCCTCCGATGAAGGAAGTGTAATCTTCTTCCTCTTCTGCTCTTGTTCGTTCACCTGTACTGTTTTGTTCACATCATGTGATAATCCCTCTTGCAAGAAAAGGAGGACATCTTTTGCATCTTCTTATCTGGCCTTATTTCTGGATTTAATATACTCTGAAACCAGGTAATATGAAAACAATCAGATCTGCCTTTTAAGGGGGTTATCTCTATAACCCTTGTTTATAGCCAATAAGCATCACATTCACGATGGGTATCACGAATTAGCATCTATTAATATATCCAACACTTCACTTGCTACTAAATCACAGTCATCTGTCATCTTTTGCCCAACAACCTCAGTAGCACTCGTACTGGCTCCATTGTCCTTTTCAAACCTAGACACAATCATCATACATGAGAAGATTTCGCTGATGTCCTCGATGTCCATTGTTTCACCTCTGTTAGTTTGGAAGTGCTGCTGCCTTAAAATGTCTTGGTGGTCATTTCAGATAATGTACAAGCCTTGTATCTGGCTCTGGTCTCAGCGGCAAGTTTTACAATTTTGGATATTGGCATCTTCGTTATATGTCGCGGAATTTTATTTTTTCTGGGTTTCTTGAAGACTTGATCATTTCCCGATTTGTCATCAGAAAGAGGGAATAAATTTCTCCTGGCAGATTAACCAGGAGTCTTTCTTCGTATAGCACATCGCCCAGACATCTTCTCAGGTCAAACTAGCACACAATCAAAAAACGAAACGAAATGAAAAAATACTGATGTTCCCACAAAAATATACACTATACCATCGATTCTTTCGCAACATCTATGTGATGAAAACCGTTTTTCAAGTCTAAGCATATTCCATGGGTTCTTCATCTCCTCGAACTGAATCATTTAAATTCTGGCCAACAGTAAATTCTTCCGTAATATTTCCAACAGAAGAATCGTCCGATGTAGGTCCATTCAGAGAATCGACTAAATTAGGTCCACCTTGTGCACTCTCCAGAATATAAGACATACGTACAATATCTTTTGTTACATTAGCTAGCCTGTAAGGATCTAAATGAATTTGGTGCCCTGAGTAATCTACCACATCTTTCAATTCCAATTCGCCTAAATCCATTGTGGAACATTTGGTAGCGATATGTTTCCTCAATGTTTCAGGTTTTTTTGCCCCACACAAATAAGAGTACTCCCTCATCAATTTTGTGGCAAAGAGGTGATTATTGCTATCATCGGAGATACCAAATAAATATTTATTCTCTTCATCGACCCCATCTTCTATTCTCAATTCAAGAATAAGGTTGAGGGCTTTCAAGTTTTCCCTGTTAACCATTACAGGTACCCTCTTGAAAGTTTTCCTCGTATAAGGAAGCGCACATAATCTTTTATCTTTTTTCTTTCGATTGGGTTGAGTTTTAACAACATTTCGTCATCCTCATTTAATGTCTCGAAGTTCAGGAAGTCTTCTATTAGGATTCGTTCCAATTCCCCAGCCCGTCTCCTATCAAATAATTGTAATGAAATGAATACAACTCCTAGAAGCAAGTTCCGTGGTTCGTACGTTCGTAGATTGAGAAGCACAGATGAACTGTGGGGATGGTGCTGGTGGGTCGGAGCGATAACACCGAAAACTCTATATTCTACAATAATAATTTGAATAATTCATTAGAAGTGGAAATTCTTGATGAACTCTATAATAATTTTGAATAGTCAATAGTTAACTTCAAAATCAAGACAAATCACTGATTCATTGTTTTTACTATCTTTAACAATATATATATCGCACCTCCGACAGAACAACGACGCAATTGCAAATTGGTCAATTCTCAGGAAAAGCATTTGAAAGATAAATTATATTTAAATTCGTTTTAGAACTTAGAGATTACATATTAAAAGCACTGTGCTCTATTGTGACAATAAAATGACTACTTAAAATCAATAATTTGATACCTTATATATGAATTTTTTCGAAATATACATTTTATCGCTATTTGAACGAAAAAACATTACAGTTGCGTCATTGATCTTCCGTAATGTTCCTAATGGTAAATGTCACAAAATCATCCTGGAAAAAGATATAATGAGTTAAATAAAAGCATTTTAAATGAACAAAAATATAATATCATATAAAAAACATTTAACTTCAAACTAATACATGTTATGAGGCTTACAACAGAAATAACTTAAAAAATAAATTCTCTGAATCAAAAATAGTGCAGTTTCAGAAACAGCTAAAACAACGTATTAAAGAAGGATTCATAAAATTTTGGGATGATATTAGCTTCTAACAAACTTTTCAGATCTTTTTTTTTATTATCAGATATTTCCCTTTTGGCATTATAAGCTTGATGTAGAGTGATATTTTTCAGGTTTTTTGAGCTTCTAGTTCCGCTAATTTTGAGTGGAAATGATAGCCAGTTCTCTTCTTTATAACTAGTTTTATAAAGGTAACAGTCACTGCCCTTCACAAAGCGTAACATTTTGACCTCCGATATTTTAAACTGCTTGCGCTCAAAAGTTTTAGTATAATTAAACCCGAGTTCTTCGCTCAATTTTTTTAGATCTATAAAATCGTCAAAATTCATCTCCTTCACTATGTAAGGATTTCTGACGAAGTTTTGTTATGTATTCATTTCTTCATTTCTTTTTTTGTCTGAAAATAATTTTAATTTTCAAATATCCTCCGATGAAGGAAGTGTAATCTTCTTCCTCTTCTGCTCTTGTTCGTTCACCTGTACTGTTTTGTTCACATCATGTTATAATCCCTCTTGCAAGAAAAGGAGGACATCTTTTGCATCTTCTTGACTGGCCTTATTTCTGGATTTAATATACTCTGAAACCAGGTAATATGAAAACAATCAGAGCTGCCTTTTAATGGGGTTATCTCTATAACCCTTGTTTATAGCCAATAAGCATCACATTCACGATGGGTATCACGAATTAGCATCTATTAATATATCCAACACTTCACTTGCTACTAAATCACAGTCATCTGTCATCTTTTGCCCAACAACCTCAGTAGCACTCGTACTGGCTCCATTGTCCTTTTCAAACCTAGACTTAATCATCATACATGAGAAGATTTCGCTGATGTCCTCGATGTCCATTTGTTTCACCTCTGTTGGTTTGGACGGCTGCCGCCTTAAAATGTCTTGGTGGTCATTCCAGATAATGTACAAGCCTTGTATCTGGCTCTGGTCTCAGCGGCAAGTTTTACAATTTTGGATATTGGCATCTTCGTTATATGTCGCGGAATTTTATTTTTCTTGGGTTTCTTGAAGACTTGATCAATTTCCGATTTGTCATCAGACAGAGGGAATAAATTTCTCCTGGCAGCTTAACCTGGAGTCTTTCTTCGTATAGCACATCGCCCAGATATCTTCTCAGGTCAAACTAGCACACAATCAAAAAACGAAACGAAATGAAAAAATACTGATGTTGCCACAAAAATATACACTATACTATCGATTCTTTCGCAACATCTATGTGATGAAAACCGTTTTTCAAGTCCAAGCATATTCCATGGGTTCTTCATCTCCTCGAACTGAATCACATAAATTCTGGCCAACAGTAAATTCTTCCGTTATATTTCCAACAGAAGAATCGTCCGATGTAGGTCCATGCAGAGAATCGACTAAATTAGGTCCACCTTGTGCACTCTCCAGAATATAAGACATACGTACAATATCTTTTGTTACATTAGCTAGCCTGTAAGGATCTAAATGAATTTGGTGCCCTGAGTAATCTACCACATCTTTCAATTCCAATTCGCCTAAATCCATTGTGGCACATTTGGTAGCGATATGTTTCCTCAATGTTTCAGGTTTTTTTGCCCCACACAAATAAGAGTAATCCCTCATCAATTTTGTGGCAAAGAGGTGATTATTGCTATCACCGGGGATACCAAATAAATATTTATTCTCTTCATCAACCCCATCTTCTATTCTCAATTAAGGAATAAGGTCGTGGGCTTTCAAGTTTTCCCTGCTAACCATTACAGGTGTACCCGTCTCTTGAAAGTTTCTCTGGTATAAGGAAGCGCACATATTCTTTTATCTTTTTTCTTTCAATTGGGTTTTACCAACATTTCGTCATACTCATTTAATTTTTCGATGTTCGGGAATTCCCCGGCCCGTCTCCTATCAAATAATTGTAATGAAATTAATACAACTCCTAGAAGCTCTTTCCATGTATTGTATTGGAAATTCTGACGAAGTTTTGTTATGTATTCATTTCTTTTTTGTCTGAAACTAATTTAAATTTTCGAATATCTTCCGATGAAGAAAGTGTAATCTTCTTCTTCTGCTCTAGTTGGTTCTCCGGTACTGTTTTGTTCACATCATGAGATAATCCCTCTTGCCTCTTGCAAGAAGGAAATCTTTTGCATCTTCTTGTCTTGCCTTATTTTTGGATTTTATACACTCTGAAACCAGGTAATATCAAAACAATCAGATCTGCCTTTTTGAGGAGGTAATCTTTATAACCATTGTTTATAGCCAATAAGCATCACATTCCCGATGGGTATCACGAATTAGCATCTATTAACATATCCAAAACTTCACTTGCTACTAAATCCCAGTCATCTGTCATCTTTTGACTAACAACCTCAATAGCACTCGTACTGGCTCCATTTTCCCTTTCAAACTTAGACTCAATCATACTTAAGAAGATTTCGCTGATTTCCCCGATGTCCATTTGTTTCACCTCTGTTGGTTTGGAAGTGCTGCTGCCTTAAAATGTCTTGGTGGTCATTCCAGATAATGTACAAGCCTTGTATTTGGCTCTGGTCTCAGCGGCAAGTTTTGTTATTTCGGATATTGGCATCTTTGTTATATGACGCGGAATTTTATTTTTTCTGGGTTTCTTAAGAACTCGATCAATTGGGAGATTTATCATCATAAAAAGGGAATAAAATTCTCCCAGCAGCTTTAGTATTTCTTCGTATACAACACATCGCCCATACATCTTCTCCCGTCAAATTAGCACACAACCAAAAAACGAAACGAAATGAAAAATACCGATGTTGCCACAAAAATATACAAGTGAACAATATACCCTCGATTCTTCCGCAACATTTATGTGATGAAAACCGTTTTTCAAGTCTAATGCCTGTTTGCACCGTCTAAACAACGATTAAATCCTAAACAACGTTTAATCCGTTGCACCGTTCTTAACCGTTGATTAAAAAAGGTCCTCTAACGTCGGTTAAATTAAACGCAGAAATTTGCTCGTTTAAAGCTCGATTAACCTCAAGTATTATTGACAACGAGGATTTGAAGTTAGTTAATCTGTGATTCAGTGTTTTCAATAAGTTGTAAGGTTCAAGAAGTGCATTTCAAATTTATAATGGATATAGATAATTTTGAAGACGAGATATTACTCGATGATGATCTCGATGCATTTGACATCATTGAATTTGGGTTTCCCAGGCGTTTTCTACAAAGAAGGAATTATTTTGAAGAAATGGATAACCTGCCTTTTTTTCAGACGTTTTCGTTTAACGAATGAAACAGTCCTATTTTTGTTGGCATATTTGGAGGATGCTCTGGAATTCGATAATGACTTGTGAAGATGTTGAACAATAATAACTTATACATTATGGTGCAAATGAAAGGAATAAATTCGTTATTTCGGCAACCGGCGAATTTAAAGAAAAATCCCGAAACACGTCGATTTTTATTTTAAAACGGGCTACTCGTAAGGATGACGTCATCGCTAAAATTTTTAAATGGAAATGTGGATGTTGCGATACATTATTTGAAAGGTCTTTCAAATACCTATTCAGCCATACCAATATGTACAGTAATTGATTTGCTTATTGTCACAAATATTATTCATGAAATTTCAACAGGTTTCTCGATAGAATGCATTAAGTATTGGTATGATGTATTTATTGACACAAAAATAAATTTTGTAAATGCCTCTATTGTATTTTAGCTGAAGGTAAACAATTTAAGCACTTAATTAAGGTTTCGTTATATTTAATGAGTAATATACATATTAAATATTCAGTGTAATAATGAAATTTCATTTTTTTTTGAACAAATACCAGAATCAATTACTGTGAATATGACTAAATAGGTATCTGAAAGACCTTTCAATTAATACGCAGGTCTTCCAAAACACAATGGGCTAGTGAATAATCTTCAGATACAGAGAAGAGATCTTGCTGTTGCTCGATGGTAACTGCGAATCTTGCCTTTCCGGTTTCACCGTAGTTTGCCATGAATAGGTCGAAACTCATTTCCTCATGCTCCGCTCTCTGAAAAGACGTTCTTCTCAGGTGGGTTTCGTCATGTTCTTCGTAGTCTGCCTCATATTTGCCTAAACGATTTATATGAACCACTCGTTTCTTGCCTCTGGGTAGTTTCTGGATACGGTACACTACATCGTTGATTCGTTTTACTACTCTGTATGGCCCTTTCCAATCCTTCTGCAGCTTAGGTGATAAACCTCTCTTCCTCTGGGGGTTGTACAGCCAGACGAAGTCTCCCACATTGAAACCACCTTCTGCAGCTTTGCTGTCATACCGAGCCTTCATTCGGTCACTCGCTATTTGGAGGTTCTGTCTGACCTTCTCATGGATGTAATGTAGCCTACCCTTCAAGAGGCTCGCGTAGTCCTCACCAGCTACCTCCCCTCCAGGCTTGCATCCAAACTCCAGGTCACAAGGCAACCTTATTTCTCGGCAAAACATAATACAGGCTGGTGTCTCGCCGGTCAATTCTTGCACTGATGATCTGTAGGCCATAGTGAACAGATGAAGATACCTGTCCCAGTCTCTTTGGTGATCAGAGACCACTTTAGTCAGATATTTTCCCACAGTTCCATTCATTCTTTCGACCATGTCATCTGACTGTGGGTGAAGCGCAGTTGTCCTGGTCTTTTTGATTCCGAGTATTTGGCATACATTCTGGAACAGGCTAGACTCGAAGTTTCGTCCTTGATCCGAATGTAGTTCGAGAGGCACACCAAACCGGCTAAACATCTCCTTAATGAGAACATCCGCCACTGTCGAGGCCTCTTGATTTGGAATTGCATAAGCTTCAACCCATTTGGTGAAATAATCCATCGCAACCAGTACCTATGTACTTATTCCCATCTTCGGTTCCGGGGAATGGACCGGCAATATCGATGGCAACTCGTTCCAGAGGACTGCCCACGTTATACTGCTTCATTGGATCTCTACGATTTCCACTCGGGCCATTCGATGAAGCACATAATCTACATTTCCGGCACCAGTCTTTAACATCTTCTTTGCAGTTGACCCAGTAATAACGCTCTCTGACCTTTTCTAGCGTTTTTTTTTTGTATACCGAAATGGCCACCGGAAGTTCCGTCATGTAACTTCTCTAACACTTCTCTCACTCGACTCCTGGGAATTATCAGCTGATTCCTGGCTGCGGTACCTTCGTTATTTTCGATGGACCTCTTCAGCAGTCCATCCTCCAAAATGATAGAATCCCACTGTGCCCAGTAGGACTTGACCCTAGGATTCAGATGACTCACTTCCTCCCATCTTGGTATCTGTCCGCTTTTCTTCCAATACAACAGCATCTTCAATTCTGGGTCACTTTCTAGATCTCGCTTCAGGGATTCTGGCATCCAGTCCGTATCCACGATGGTCGTTCTCAAGCAGAATTCTTTCTCTTCTACCTTATTGCAGTGCTTGCAATCTGACGGACATGGTGTCCTAGATAATGCGTCAGCGTTACCATGAGTTTTTCCTGCACGATGTTCGACAGTAAAATTATATTCCTGCAATCTTTCTATCCATCTGGCAACCTGAGCCTCTGGATTCTTGAATTGTAGAAGCCACTTTAGAACGGCGTGGTCAGTCCTGAGAAGGAATTCTCGGCCGTACAGATATTTATAGAAGTGTTCCATGGACTTCACTGCAGCGAGAAGCTCTCTTCTTGTAACGCAATAGTTACGTTCGGACTTTGACAGGACCTTGCTGAAATATCCTATTATTTTTTCTTGGCCATTCTGAATTTGGGACAATATGCCTCCTATGGCCATGTTACTCGCATCTGTGTCCAAGATGAACTTTCCACTGGCTTGGGGATAACTCAGAACAGGAGCCGTTGTTAGAGCTCGCTTCAGCCGATTGAAAGCATCCCCATATTCCATATCCCATTTGAAATCCTTTCCATCTTCCGTCAGTCTCGTCAAAGGCTTCGCAATATTGGCAAACCCAAGAACGAATTTCCTATAGTAGGTACACAATCCAAGGAAACTTCTTACTTGATGCCTTTCTTGCGGTATCGGCCATTCTTGTACGACCTTGACCTTGTCTGGGTCAGCGCTAATTCCATTTTCAGATCTTGAATTTCTCAGGTGTTCTTCGAATGTCCGACCAAAAACAATGACATCATCCAAATAAACCAGGCACGTCTTCCAAGATAATCCTCGAAGAATGGTGTGAACTGCCACAGTCCTGTCCCAATGGTGGAGAACCATCTTGAGCCGGAAAGAGTGTCCAAAGTGTCATCACTCCTTGGAATGGGGTAACAATCCTTCTTAGTGACTTCGTTCAGACGACGGTAATCGACACAAAATCTGGTGCTGCCATCTTTCTTTTTCACCAGAACCACAGGTGATGATCAAGGACTATCTGATGGCTCTATTATTCTTTGTCGGTGCATGTCCTTGATAATATTTTCTGCTTCTTCCCTCTTTGCTATCGGAAGTCTTCGTGGGTGTTGGCGAATGGGACCGGATTTATCAGTGTTGATTGAATGTCTCACAACATTTGTTCTTCCCATTTGAGTATCATCCGTAGCAAAAACGTCGCTGTATTCACTTATCAATTTCTTCACCTCGCTTATGTGTTCTGGTTCAAGATCTATGTAGGAAGAAGTCAGTATTTCAAGTAATTTCTGCGAGCACTTTCCTTTTCTGGTAACATTGTTCTGTTCATCCCGAATGCCTCCTGTCACACAGAGCACGGAACAGCTTTCCCCCAGAATCGTGTCCTTCTTCAACGTCACCGGATACATGTTGGTATTCAATATCCTCACAGGAACTTCCTTTCCGCCTCTCACTAAGGTTTTTCCGACTAGCAATCCTTTTCCTAGGTTATTCTCACTGGCTGGTTCAATGAGTCTTATACCGTTATCTCGAAGGTTTCTGTCTAAGTACCCCTTCACTATCGTTTCGCCTGGCCACCTAGATCAACATTCTCGTTCAGCAAGACTCGAATCGATGCACCTTCACATCCCGAGAATTGAATTTCCAGACTTCCAATTCTCAAGACATCGTTTCTCATATCCATCTGGAAACCCTAATCTTTGATGACATCCATTCCCAAGATGACTTCCTCCATGATATCTGCTACCAGCACCTCATGTTCGAGAGTTATGTCTTCAAGAATAAATAAATAATAATAATAAATAAATTTCATTGATCCTCTAAGACTGTGAAGTATAGGACAAGTAAGTATGTGTACACAAAATTAATCATAGAAAGAAACTAGTTAATATCAAATGTCACATCTCCACACGATTTCGATGCATTTTTGCCAAAGTAACGTAAGTGCCATTTTTGGTGAAAATCATGTTTTTCCATTAACGTAAAGCTTTTATTGTTAAGAAGGTACTGCCAAAGTGTAGTAAGCCTAGAAAATACTTTAAACCCTAATTTTTGAGTATTTTAAAAACGTATGTCCAGAATTTTTTTAATCATGCCCGTCAAAGAAACGAAAGTTCAACACTATTTTCACCATAGTAATGTAAGCTATCGTTTTTTACCGCCATAATAACGTAAATCCCGGGCGGTTTCTGTGACTTACGTCCGTTTTTCACAGTCAATGTTTGGCTTACGACAGTGACAGATTCGTGCTACAATCGACTAAAAATACTAAAATTATTGATTTTAGGTAAGTAAAATAACGGAGAGCGTTTTTTTTGTAGTCAGAATTCCAAAATATCACAACCTTAACTAACATTATGTATTAAACTTCATTTCATATTTAATTTCGTTTATTTTATTACAAATTATTGTGTCATAACCTGAAAGCCTGTGAGAAATTTACAGGAATGCGAATGTATCCTGTATTACAGGGTGTTTCTGAATAGCTGTCCGATATTTTACAGGGTATTTTCAAGCTAAAATGCTTCGTTTCCAATATACAGGGTGTCAAAGTTTTATTTTTAATTTTGTTTTTTCTGCATAATTTTATAAATACTTAATGTCGATATCTGGATAAAAATTGGCACTTCGGGGTATTTTGACATAAGAAATTTGAATTTAATCTTAATTTAGCTCTTACTTGTAGGGGCACCACCAACATGTCTGAGTTTTTCAATCACTGTTACGTGAAAAAGGTCTATATCAGAAGTCGCTATAAGCAGCCGTTTTCGAGGTATTTGGATTTGAAATAATCGATGCATGTGACATTGAATGGCAAAAAGCAGGACTTTTTTCCAAAATCTAAATATTTCGAAAACGGTAGTTTCTAGCGACTTCAAATAAGAAGACTGTTCTCACGTAAAAATGATCTAGGAACTCATTTTTTTAACCAAAAATAAAACTTTGACGCCCGAAACGAAACATCACCTTGCAAAATATCGGACACTTATTTAGAAATACACTGTCGAAACAATATTTAAGTGATTTTATTTGTTTTTTAAAATTGTGCAACGTGTAAAATTTATGCATCTAAATCGATTTTACTCGAAAACAGTAGGTACATCGTTTGTGAAAAAATAGCAGTTGAAAAATGTAAAATTACCAGTCTGAATTCTTCTAACTAGACGGTTAAAGTAAGAGAAAAATGGCTTGCATGTTTCTATTCTGATTTTTATAGAAGCTATTGAACATTTTAAACATAATTGTTTGGATACTTTCAGATAATGTCTATGGTTAGTTCAAGAACAAAAAGAATTTTCGCGGCTCTTCGCCAAAACGATGAATCGAATAATGTTCATTCTGAGGAAGAAATCGGGTCTATGCCGATATCCATTATTTCAAGTGACAATATTTTTGATCTACATAACTCGAACAATAACGAATATAGTATTGAAACTACTTTAGTAAATAAAGACGTAATCGAAACAGATCATTCAGCTTTATTGCCTTCTAACAATTTGAGTCCTTATGAAAATGACCTTAACAATACCATGCAAAAAGAAACACATGTACCAATAAGTAGTACTGATAGCACAAATGGAACAGTGGGTGTTCAATTTGAACAGGAAAGCGATTTAAAGAATATTTTCTGCCGTTAGTTAGTTATGATAACAATAAACGCATAGGGCGGGTTGTAACTCAGCAGGTTAACCTCTGGTTTCCGTTGACCATTGGTTAACGTTGATTGGGTTGTTGTATGACAGAAATCTTGAAGTTAACCAGTCAGTTCACTGTCGAATTTCCAACCATCTAGTTTTGAGAGTTTAACCTATGGTCTAGACAAAAAAAGCACAGAAAATGCTTTTAGATTGACATACTACATGAATTTTTGAACGATCCACTTTCAAACTAATCTAAACTGAAAATAATCTATCCTATGTGTGTATTGTGTTGATTAGGAATTGCTCTGCATGTTTAGTTATTCGAAATGAATATGCAAAGAGAGAATCTGCGTGAGTTAAATCTCACTGATGATGTCGATGATGACGACTTTATGGAACTTGTCGAATTAGAATCATTTCCGAGGAAAAAACGAAATTTTAGACCGAGGGGTGATCATTTTTTTAAATGGAATGACCAAGAATTTCGATCTAGGTTCCGGTTATTACGCAATATTTCCAGGCACTCCTGTAACTCATTTAAACATTTTCAGGGCTAATATTTTTAATGTACAGGTATTACAACACAGCTTGCCGTTGAAATAAAATAACAAAAAATATCTTACTACAATAATTATGTTTTATTCACCCAATTCTTTTAATAATTTTTTCTCCTGTAATTTCGAAATTGCAATTTTCAATGCATGTTCCTCCTTCTCATGAAGCAACTTCTGTTTATGCAGTTCTTCATTGTGCCTCAATTTTTGCTCATGTTCATCTAAAATGCACTTTTGCTGTGTTGATAAATTATCTTGTTTAGCTTTTGCCCACTCCGATAATTTAGTTCTCAATGAATTATATGTAACGAAATCTTTGCCTGCACCTACACGAAGATGAATAAACAGATAAACAGTTTCGGAATATGAATTCTGAATAAAAACTTACAGTCAGAGTGTCACAGATTACAGTTAGATTATGACAGAATTATAAAAATATTCAATGGATTCTGTGATCTGGGTTCAGTGTGGCCAATGAAAAGACAAAAAAAAAGGTTTACTTGACCATCATCTGATTTTTCATGTTACAACAGAAATTGACTTAACCTTACTTGGCAGGTTAACCATTGGTTTCAAGACCAAGTGGTTAACCAACTGAGTTACAACCCGCCCATAGAGTTATACCCTGAAACAAAAAACTGTAATGTGTTTTCAAAACTCGTAAATTATGATTCGACTTCTTCAGAAAATGATGACACTGGAACTTACTAAAAAAGGTGATCCATTGCAAAAACAAAATGAAACAAAAATAATAATTGGAAAAGGCAAGGGTAACAAATTCAATTGCGAAAATTCATTTCATAGTGACCCAGATTTTAATCCGTCATCTGATTCGGATTCAGATACAAGCCATCCGAATGAAGCTACATCTTTAGTCAGGAATGAGGAAAAGAAAAAAACCCAACAAAAAAGAAACTAAAAAATGCGAGTACAATTTTGGCAAAGGTAGATCAGTAAAAGAGAATCCCTGTAAAAAAATGTCAGCATAACTGCTCTGCTAAAATAACTGATATTACACGCCATGACATCCACGATTTTTATTGGGGCCTTGGTAAATAAGAAAAGCAAAGAAGTTGGTTATTGTCGTGTGTGAAAAAAGTAAACATATTGCGAAGAAAAACAGAAGCAGAATATAGCAGACGACATAATTCCTATAAGTACTTTATCAATTGGGACGATAAAACACTTCAAGTGTGCCAGCAGTTTCTATTAAAGACGCTAGATATTTCGCAAACGGTTATGCGATATGCAATGAAACATGCTGTACAAAATACATGTAAAAGTGATCATAGAGGCAAACACGAACCTTTCAACAAAACAAATTCAGAGATGATCAATAAAATACACGATTTTATTGAGCAATTGCCAGCTGTACCATCCCATTATTGTCGAAATCAAAGTAGAAGAAAATACTCACCACAGGAATTGCGAAATGTTAGTTTTTTATACCGGATTTTTATTAAACATGAGGAGGTAATTGGAAGGAGCAAGAAAGAATAGGTTTCACTCAAAGTGTTTAGAAATGTTTTTAACAAAGATTTTAACCTTGGCTTCCATTTGCCTGAAAAAGATAAGTGTTATATGTGTGAGGTACGAAAAGATAAAGAATATCAAGAAAACACTACGTCGAAAGAGCAGTACGACAAACATTTAAAAGACAGGGAAGAAAGTAAAGAACTCTTTTTAGAAGATCAAAAGAAAATCAAAGAAGTCTCAGATTCAGTTTGTTCCAGCTTTGATTTACAGGAATTCTTAAATACTCCCCATTGGGACAACATGTTAATGTACAACTCTAGAAAATATTCATTTTATAATGAAAGCATATACGAAACGCCATCGCAAGATGGATATTGCTTTCTATGGGGTGAATCCGATGGTAATCGTGGATGCAACGAAATATGCACCATCATTTACACTTAGCTAAAACTGTTAGAAGATAGAGATATTGGACATGTTATTTTATACTGCGACAGCTGCGCCGGACAAAATAAAAATAGAGCAATGTTGGTCATGATTCACTTATTTTTGCAAAAATCAAAAAATATTAAAACCATCATAATTGTATTTCTTTTACCGGGGCACACCTACATGCCTGTAGATTCCATACACGCAGTTATCGAAAGTTTTATCAAAAATAGAATTATATGGGCCCCTTCTGAGTGGAGCAACATTATAGGAAATTGCAGAGTTAACCCGAGGCCATATACAGTTATAAAGCTTGAGCACTTTGAGTTCAAAAATTGGAAGAAGCTAGGGGATGAGCAGCTGGTCCTCACAAAAGCCGGGCTAAAAATGAATAGACAAGAAGACAAGCTTTTTTTCAAAAAGGATTATCGGAAGTGGCGGTCAAATATACCTATGACAGAAGTCCTGAATACGATTTGTGTTTCAATTCAAGTTAAACTACAAAAAGGGTGGTAAGTTGGTCCATGTTACACATTTTAATGCAATAACCAAAGAAACTTTTACACTGGATAAGCTTTTGCGTTTATATAGGAAAGTCCTGTGTTATTAAGACTTTATTAAATACAGACTTTTTTTTAGATATTTTTAAGTTACTGTTAATGAACTATAAATAAGAAAATTAATACATATTTGCAGGTTATCCTTTAGTGAATCTTTGTTTAAGGTCGAAAACGACAAGAAAAGGCCTTTTCTGAACCTGAAAAAATCTATGAGCAACTGCTTTCAATATCCGAATTGAAAAGAAGGGATTTGAATAAACTTTGCAAAAACAATGTCATACCTGCCAGGTTGCACGATGAATTTTTTAAATTAAAATGTAAGTCTTCTGTTCAAGATGAGTTAGCAGAGAGTGATGCAGAGGATGACAATGAGGATGAAAGCTCAGAAACTTAATAAAAAATAATATGTATTTCTTACTAGTAAGAATTTATTATTTCTTTTGGTTTTTATTTCTAAGTGTACTTCGCAATAATATAAATCCACCTGAATAAAAAATGTCAGTTTATTTCTGTAACATTATTTTATGTGTTTTTTTATAATAAACGATAACTTTCAATTCTTTCCATAATGATTTAAGTGCTACAATTTGCCGATAAACTGACGTATCTGGGTACTTATGTTACATTTTTGATCAAGACTTTTCTGATCCTGTAAAGTAACGTAAGTATCAACTAACCACTTAACCTATACAAAAATTTTAAAAATTCTTTTTTTTAAATAATCGCCCTGATAAATTTTGCACAATTTAATTAAGTTTAACCAGGTTAAATTAAAAACACGTTTTTTCTGCAAAATCGTTTTTGGTGACTTACGTTACTTCGGCAAATACATATCGATATTTCAAAATAATTTTCTCTTGCATAATACATTCACGCACAAAATGATGTCTTATATCTATGTGTTTTGTACGGTTTGTTTCCATTGTCGAAGCCATCTTAACCCTACACTGCGCAATTTTTTTTCTCGCAAAAAAAATTGTTTCGGTATGCACCTTTTTGAGAATAATCGGAAAAAAATCATAAAAAAATTCAGAACAGTAAATTTATTGAAATATTTCAAAAAAATCAAAGGTATCATTTCTGCTACATTGTGTCATAGCGCATAAAATTACAAAATGTTTCTACTTGGTATGAAATTTTACAAAACAGTTATTGTTTTTGTTTAGACAAAAATGTAATCCACATTTTGAACATTTTATGAAGGAGAATGATGAACATCGTGGTAATTTGCATCTTTGTCTTCTTTCGTCATGATGTGGCCAGTGATTATAGGCGTCTTGACGAACGTCTTTTGGAGGTATATATGATGTAGTAGCTGAACATTGTTCTTTCTCTTGAATAATTTTTTCAAGATCACTAGGTCTTCCCCTTTTTCTTGCATATAAAGTTTTTTCCTGATTGCACAAACAATAGGCAATTTCGGCACGGAATTTAGCCAGAGGCAGATATTTATCCCCCTTTTTTTTCCCGCTGTATAAAATCCATGCGTTTATGATGGCCATATCGATGAGATGGTAAAACAACCGCATGTACCATTTTTTTGTCCTCATTTTAATTTTGTAGCGTCCAATCAAGCTGTCAAGTAGATCAACCCCGCCCATGTGTCTATTGTACTCTTTTATGATATTGGGACGTTGGACATCTATAAGCCTTCTTTCTTTTTTGTTGAATCTTTTTATAACTGAAAATGGCAATTCTCCAGTGAAGGAAGAGAGAAGGGTTACTATTTTGTTGTCCTTCCAAACAACTGGTGATATTTCTACGCCTTCTGTATCGCAAACGAATTCGTAAGATTTTCCTCGAGTTTCCTTGGCCAAATCTTTCTCAATAGGTAGTTTACAGTTTGGGATTCTTGCTCTCCTCACTGTGCCGAGACAATGAATGCCATTTTTAGCAAGCTGCACAACAAGGGGTATTAAGGTGTAGAAGTTATCAAAATATACTCGATAGTTCTCATTTTTAGGGATATTTCGGCACAAACGAATAACCACGTTAGCGCTTGAGCCCAAATCAGGTTCATCTAGTTTTCTGTACTTGGGGTTGTTTTCATTTCCGGTGAATATTTCAAAGTTATATGCAAACCCGTCTGTTCCGCAAAGAACATACAGGGTGATTCACGGTGGATGGCACATTAGACGTTTCTGGAGAACCAGACTTCGGTTCGGTCTGATAATTTAATGGAATGCATCATCGGACCTGTTCTACCCAACTAAAATATTTTTGTCAATGCGGTGTTGCCGCTTCTATTAGAAAGTGGAAGCAACTTTGCTTTTTCAAATGGAACACCCGGTATATTATATTATTTTTGGAATCTCCAACAACTTCTCGACAACTTTTAATGACATTTCCCTATACCTACCTGTTGCCGTTTTCGAAATATAAATCAATTTCAATTTTTTTCACCAGAAAACATGACCTCTAAAAATGCTGATAACTTCAGGTTGAGAAACACTATGGCATTGAAATTTGGCTTGGAGTTAGGTGATACATGAATGCTTCCAACACTTCAGCCTGATTTACGTTACTTCAATACAGGGTGATAAAAAAATACAGTCTTTTCGGTTGCGTGAAAAAGTGACTGAAAGTTGTTTATTTCAAATGGAATGCCCTGTATATTATTGGAAATTCGGAAAACTGATGAAATTCGCTTTCATTCTATGTATATCATGCCTATACCTAACTGGTCAAATTTCGGACTTATGAGCATTTATTTGTCAAAAAGTCCCTTCAGAATGGTATTTCCATTCAGTATTTGGTAGGCAGGCCATGATTACTGCTTGATAGTGCCTTGTGATATTCTCCTAATAATAAAGGCACCAAGAAACTTGAGAGTCAAACTATTTATATGAATTATTATTAAAAAGTAGAACAATCATGTCGAATACTTCATGTATGTTCGAATCGCTGGCCGTTCACTTCCAAGCACTTCAACATGCTAGTGTTGACTGCTTTCGTCGTGGCAGATCGTATTTCTTTGAAATCCAAATCTTCAAATGCTTGGGCAATCCTTTCCAACAATTCATCTCTCGAATGCACGGGTGTTTTGTAAACTTTTTCTTTCAACGTTCCCCACAGATAAAAATCTAAGGGACTAAGATCGGGTATTCTTGCTGGCCATTTCCATGGTCCCAAGCGCCTTATCCACCGACCTTCAAAAAGTCTCTCCAGTTAATAATAATGAACAAATTCATGAGCACTTCTTTTGAATAGTTTTTTTCCTTCGTTTCGAGGGTATTTGCAACTCCTGGAATGAAGAAAAAGACGAAATTCAGGCTTCTTGGTGCCTTTATTATTAGGAGAATGTCAAATAGTAATCATGGCCTGCCTACCAAATACCGAATGGAAATACCATTCTGAAGGGACATTTTGACAAATAAATGCTCTAAGTCCGAAATTTGACTATTTAGGTATAGGCATGACATACATAGAATCAAAGCGAATTTCATCAGTTTCCCGAATTTCCAATAATATACAGGGCGTTCCATTTGAAATAAACAACTTTCAGTCACTTTTTCAAGCAACCGAAAAGACTGTATTTTATTATCACCCTGTATTGAAGTAACGTAAATCAGGCTGGAGTGTTGGAAGCATTTATGTATCACCTAACTCCAAACCAAATTTCAATGCCATAGTGTCTCTCAACCCGAAGCTATCAGCATTTTTAGAAGTCATGTTTTCCGATGAAAAAAATTGCAATTAATTTATATTTCGAAAACGGCAACAGATAGGTATAGGGAAATGTCAATAAAAGTTGTCGAGAAGTTGTTGGAGATTCCAAAAATAATATAATATACCGGGTGTTCCATTTCAAAAAGCAAAGTTGCTACTACTTTCTATTAGAAGCGGCAACACCGCATTGACAAAAATATTTTAGTTAGGTAGAACAGGTCCGATAATGCATTCCATTAAATTTTCAGACCGATCTGAAGTCTGGTTCTCCAGAAACGTCTAATGTGCCATCCACCGTGAATCACCCTGTATAACTTATAGCCCCATTTGTGGGGTTTAGCAGGTAAGTATTGCTTTATATAACTTCTTCCTTTGGTTGCACATAGTTGTTCATCCACGCAAAGGTATTGATTCAATGGAACTGACCTGAATCTATCATTCAACTTATCTATAACTGGTCTCAACTTGTATAACCTGTCATGCTCTGGATGATCTCTAGGCTTCATATCTGAATTTGAATTGAAATGTATGAACTTTCTTATTTTCACGAAGTTATTGTAACTCATTGTTTCTTTTATTTTATCGAAACCAAGAGAATGCGACCAATAGCTCCTAACATCTGGCATGTGCACAATAGACATATAAATGCAAATTCCAATGTATTGGTGGATATCTTGTTCAGAAATATTAGCAGGTGTATTGATGTTCTTTTCTAGAGAATACAAATTGGACTGATCAACTATGAGCGTTATGAGCTCGTCATCAAAAAAATATTTGAAGAAAGAAAAAGGAGAGCCCAGATGATCAATTTCTGATGGAAGAGAAGAGTTTCCGTGAAACGTAAGAGCATTGTCATTGAGAACTAAATTTTTCTTACGCCATAAGATATTTTGATATTTTTGCTTCAATTCCTTTGCTTCTTTTTTGGATCTCTAACGATCTGGTTCGGCAATTCTTCTTCTTCAGTTATCTGATCCGGAATTTCTTCCCTGGCTGCTGCTTCCTCTATGTCTCCAATAAATTCTGTTCCAGATGCATCGAAATTTTCGGAGTTCTGGCAGACTACCCCATCCTCAAACTCAATTGGCATAGAAAGTATTGAATTTTCGGAATTATTCTGTGAAGATTCTTCCTCTTCATCATTATCTTCCACATCGAAATCATCTTCACTATCTGACAAATGTGCAATAATTTATTGTAAATTATCGGTGAGATACTTTCGGCACCACTTCTTTTGCTCCATATTTCTCCTAAAATAAACCTCTTTGACGCACAATGTATCAGATGTGATACATATGAATTAAACCAAGATTCTGGCGAAAAAACAATTGTATTCAACCAGATAACAAAATAATATGAAATACCAACCTTTTATTTACTTCTGTTATCCAAAACATCTTTATGAAATCGAAATAAATGAAAATTGGAAGGCTTTTCTGGCACCTGTACAATAAGAACATTCGTATTCACGACATGCACTAACTGAACTACGCGGAACTTCGCGTAAAAAGAACCAACCAGAAAATATTTAAAACGGAACGGACGGTAATTTTGAAATTTGGCAGCTGAGTGAAAGGCAAGCACTTCGAACATTTAAAATGATTTTTTTTTAATTATTTTCAATAAATTTTTTCTACTAGTAAAAGCCCTGTATTTCTTCTCTTTATAGATTTTCATAAAAAATACGTCATGAAAAGCATGGAACCCGATATGGACAGATCCGAAACAAGGTGAACTTTCAGAATCTGCAGAAATATACAGGGTGTCCCATTTAAATAAATTTTTTTTTTGTCATTTCCGGTTAAACCGGAAGTAGCTCATTAATGAAAATATGCTCATCAGATGCATTGTGGTCCATTACCTACACTCAGCTGCCAAATTTCAAAAATATCGCCCGTTTCGTTTTAAAGATATTAATTTGGTGCCAAACTTTATCCCAACCCTGTATAATGTTCCCTTCATAATTCCTCCTAAAAAACATACATTAACTTTCATTATGACAACTTTTCTTTTTGAAAATTTTACTTCCAGAACATTTTCTTCCAATTTTCTAATAGATAATAAATTGTAAAGTAAATTTTCACATACCCATACATCCTTGATTGTTACCGTTCTTCCAGTCTTCGTTTGTAATTCTAGATTCCCCTGTCTTTTGCTATTATTGATTGTCCTTCTTTTGCAACGTTTATCCTTTGTTGGATATTACTGAAGCTCAGTATATATTTACCTAAATCTTCTCTAATCAAGTGATTTGTTGCTCCACTGTCTACAACAAAAGTTATATTTGTTTCATTCATTGTACTCACTGAGTTTTCACTTGTGAAAAATGAGACATGCCCTTCCTCATCTTCCTGTGCACTCTGACAATTATTTCTTCCCTGGAATTTTCCTTTATAACTTCCGTTATTTCCACCTCCCCTTCCTTGGTTTTTGGGACAGTCCGATCGTTTATGGCCAACTTTTTGACATAAATAACATTTGAAAGGAAAGTTTTCTGTATTCCCATTCTCCGATTTCTTTTCCATCTTCGAACTTTCTTTTCTTCCACCTCTGTATGTTCCAGGTTTCCTCCAATTTTCTTTACTTCTGAAGTTTCTTGATGTGAATGCCATTCCTGGGTTCTCTTCTTGTTTAGCTTTCGTCTGTCTTGCTTCTTCCATCAGTCGTTTGTTTTTCACAAAATCTAAGTCAATAGCATTCTGGTTTTGACAAAACATTACGTCAATTGCTGTAGTAACACTTTGATAAGATTCAGGCATTGTTGAAAGTAACTGCAATATAAGTTCAGCCTCATTGATTTTTCCACCTGCTGCCCTTAACTCACAGATCGTATTATCAAATTCTGACAGAAATGTACTTAATGAAGTTTCCTCTGTGTACCTCAGGTCTCTTAGCTGTTCCAGCAATAATTTCATTCTGAATTGCCAGTTTGAAAAAGCATTACCGTCAAAAGGTTTTACATTGTGATTCAGCCCCTTTTCCGCCATCTTTGCTTCCAGAAATTTCGACCTCGTGCTGCTTCCAAACCAAACTTTTCCTTCCTGCTAATTCCGCAGTTATTCCGTGAATTTTCTTATTCCTCAATTAACTAGGTACGTCTCTGGGCCCATAACCTCTTGATGTGATCGTGAATCGCTAGTTAATTGTTTAAGAAAAACACTTATTTAGTATTTAGTCACAAGTTTATTAATTCCTTCAAAGTACAAGTTATAACGACTGTTCCTTTACGACTGACCTTTATACAATTCAATGTCATTTTACAGACTATGACTATATGAATGCCATCTATACTCAAGGTGCTTCTTAATCAATCACACAGAATTGGTAGAAACCTTCAATAGAACATACATTTGGCCTGCTCAAGTCAAGGTGGAGGATACTCGAATATGTTAATGTAAATAGTGTTGAGAAAGCTGTTAAAATTATTTCACAGCTTGTTGCATTTTGCACAATTTTTGTTACATAAACAATGACACTTGAAAAGAACCTGTACTTGATGTGGAAGATGAAGGTGGAAACACCAATACAGTCGATATTAACTTGGATGGTGTAACAAAAATAAATAATATAACCATATCATTACGAGATTTTCAATAACAATTTATTATTAATTATTTGTACTTTCCTTATTTTCTCCTCAATTACCTTTAAATAAATGAAGTTCTAATACATTTCATACCAGAATTTATTTCAATAACAAAAACTTAATGCTTCCATGAAACACAAATAAATAACTTGTTATAATGAAACAAAACTTAACAAAATAGGTACTTAGTTAAACCTTAAAAAATTATTCTTCTTTGGCCTGTTTTTTTAGAATCTCTATTATGCCCACGGTTTGTTCATGGCTCTGTTTATTTTGCTCTTGCATTGCATCCAGAAGACTGCTGAACTGTTGTGCTCTTAGGTTTCTCTCTTCTTCAATAATATTCTCACCTGTGGAGAGAAGTGTTTTCTTAGGGCGTACAGATTTCTTAATACTTTGGAATTTGTTTTTCTTTGAAGTCTCAATGGCTTGGCTAGGGTTCATATTTTTTGATTTTGGGGCATTATCATCATCAGATTCCTTGTCTGTCACCAATTTTGGATCCTCCACACCTCCTTCGGTATATGAAGATGATGGTCTGCTTGCATGCATCGAAAATGATAACGATCTGACTTATGTTTATCCCCCAAAATGTCATCCAACTCGTCGAAGTGTTGCGGTTTCTCTACGAACCCCTCTCCAGTTTGCCTGATTTGATCCTTATATTTTCAGTATGCGTGTTGTAAATTCATGAATTTTTGCCGGCACTTTTCTCTTCCCAACACACTGTGGCTAACGAAAAAACCCATTTCATTCATTTTTGTAGCAATTTGAAGCCACAAATTATTTTTACTGCTTTTTTTGTCGTCGAATTGGTTCCTAAAAGACTTCCTTAAAGACAAAAACGTGTAGGTAGCTTGAATGTCTGCTTCTGTTTGTTTTTTCGATGAGGTCCACACGGTCCCTCGAGCTGCTGATGTGGAAATCGACTGTTCCTCGCCAGACATCCTAATGCCATTTAAATATTCTGCAGCAAATTCAGGATCTGCAATATACTGTAAGAGAGCCGGTAGACTAAATTATTCTGATATACTAACCTTGTAGTTTATTATAGGCTTCCAAGTTCACTGTTAGGATGTAATTGCCTAATTGAACCTCCATCATATATTTTGTTAACCTCCATCAAAATTCAACTCTCACAAAAGATCGTAAACGATCATAATTTTTAAGGTTATGATAGCCATAGACTATAATGGCAGCATGTTTTGAATACAGTGGCGTTTTGAAACTGCATCCAGCTTAGTTTCGAAACTCAATGAATACGTTTCGAATCGTTTTACTTGTGACGTCATCGTTTCAACGCCAGAATGAATGTATTCGAATCGAAGGACGAATACGTTTCAAATACATGGACGCCAGAAAACGCCTCATGTGAGGGTGGATACACACAAACACGTGTTTTTGAACAAGGTTTATTCTTGAATTAGAGGTTATAACAAACTTAAGAACTATGGAGAACAAAATGGATGCATTGCGCACTAGACTGAACATAGAGAAGTTGTCATCAGGTTGTTTTATAGAAGTGGACTGGCGCCAAATCTACTTTGGCCAGCAGTTCTTACTTCAACAGTAACTTATAATAATGGCTCAAAATCATACATCACATACAGTACGTGTGTTATTCTAGAAAAAAGAGGACGTGGCAAATTTTGACACAAAACGATATAAGAATTGTTTAAATGATATTCCACACACACCCCCTCCATTCTAAAAGCTACAGCTTTATATCGCCAAACAGCAATGAAAATTATTATGCGTTCTTTTGAAATGCGAAGCACTCTCTAAATGTGACCAGTGTTCCTTTGTATAGCAATTTTGAAAACGGCGGAAATAATCAATGTATTGAGTTACTCAGATCAGGTCTTGTTCCTAACATAACATACATTGACAATCCTATGAGTTCTATAAGGTAAGTTTGATTTTTCAGAGTTTAAACTACCATTATTACTTAGATTTAGTTTTGGTGCAATGGGAATGCTCGATAATTTACTATTTGTCATATTAATTTTTTCGATTCCATTCATTACTTTTGTATTTATTAGGTCAAATTCTAACCACCAAAATTCACCATTTATTTTTCTCAATAATATTTTCTGTGTTTTCATTTCGTAACTTTATTTCATTTTTATCCAATTTAATGGGAATACCTTTATCAATAAGTTTTCTCATTGAAAATAAATTCTTAGATAGGTTTTTAGAATACAAAACATTATTTAGTTTAATTATTTTGTCATTATTGCCCTTAGCCATAATAATTGTCCCCTTGTACTGCGCTCTCAAGTCTGTCTTGCTTATTCGCACTCTTAATCATTCTATCATCATTTATTCTACTTATATTTGTCAGTTTACTTAACTGATTTACCATATGTTCTGTAACCCCTGTATCTGCTAGGAATATTATGGCAGACTCCCCTGTGTTCTGATTTTCTTCTTCATGTACATAGTTGGCTTCCTCATTCGTTGTATCACCTTCAACTGCAGGCATGAAGACGCTTACTTCCTGCCCTTGTAGGTTGGTCATTTTAACTCTTCGATACACAGTTTTCCACACATTGTCCAGTATAAATGGTAGATTTCCCGGAGCTTTAGGAGCAGACTTCATATTCAAGACTTCTTTTAAATCCTTTATTTGCGATTGCAACTTTTCCATCTCTTGCTGTATAGCGTTTGCATTTTCTTCTTCCATTTTTTTTGAAATATTTTCCTACTTTGTTCTGTTTGACAATTAATTTAATCATTATTGTTAATTGTTTCACAACTTGAGCATCGTTAATACTTTCCACTTAAAAACTACTCTATATACATTTATTTTCGACTACCAAACAACTTAATTCAACTTCAGATATCCGCTTATTAGCATTTTTAGTGTTCATAATGTATATAATTATTTTTCAACTTTAACCCATTGAGTTAACACTTTCACCTTATAACTACTTAATTTACATTATACATTCTGTGAAACTCATAATTTGGATATCTTTGTCTTTATCCTACCTCTGACTACTTTATCGACATTCTACTTACCTATTTATTTGTGCGGAACTAATTTTTTCGAATGAAGTACTTACTTTAGCAGCGGGATTATTCTACGCTTTATTTTTTATGTTTTGTTTTATGATTCACCTCCTTATAGCTCCTTTATCCACTTTTACGCCTTTCTATCTTACTGATACACTCAATGAACTTACGTAATTTAATACTGGTTTCTCTTCTTACTCATATACATTTATATTTACTTCTCTTTATATTCTCTTGCCCAGAGCGCCTAAAACACTTTGGAGATTATTCAATATAAATGAAACACAATTATCTTTTGACCACTTTGATATCTTGCTTGCGCACATTTATATTCATATTTGTCTTATCACGAATTGCGTATCGTCATATTCCTGGTGGAAATCATGTCAAATTGGCTTTATACTGCTTCAGAAGTACACCATTAATAGAGGATCCTATTCTTCAACGCATTCCACTATTGGGTCGAAAATTAACATTGCTGTACTGCTGTGACTAAGTTGGCGTAAGGACACGTAACAAAGCCTAAACAGAACACGCTTCTGCGAACTCGTACAAGTTACAAGCTTCGAAGCTTCTGAGGGGTCTCCTCGACGGACCTTAGGTGTGAAAAAGTGGTCTAAAGACTGTATCTGTAAGTTGTTCACAATTATTATTTTCAACATCCATCACTAGCAGATTTCTCCAGGAGCTTTGTTATCAGTTAAGATTATGCTCGAATATTTCGCATTATGACCCTGGTTGCATCTGAAAAACTATACCAGACATAATAATAATCTGCTTTATTGAATTGAGATGCACCCCTCGAAGTCTTCTGCATTCAATCTGAAATGATCAAAGAATAAACCGATCAGATCATATTTTGAGAAATAAATAAAAGAAAGCTGAAGAAGCAATCAGATAAAAACAAATATTTTAAAATCGAGATATTAATTTCATGAAATTTTGGAATATTCTCAATATTGTATGTACGTATATCAATAATGTATCAATTATATATGAAGTTTTCAATAGAATATGAGGAACACTCTTTTTTCGGACTCGTTTATTAAAAGAATTTGATCTTCATCTATTTCATAACAGGCATCACTCAAAAAAAACCTTCAAAGGAGTGTTCGAACATCATTTGGTAATAGATTTATTCAAACCAATTATGTCGAAATGGCAATCCATCTTGCTAATAAAAAAAAAAGAAAAAAATACGCAATGTTTTGCCATATTTATATGATATCTACTGTTCATTTAAATTGGAAGAAATTTTCAGATAATTGTATCATCAACTACTAACATTACTTCGAAAACCACCGTTTGATAATAAAAACCTAATTTTATCATACTCAGTCATCACTGAATATTTTTCCATTGAACTAACCTGTTCGAATACGAACGATGTCTAAACGCATAAACGCTGAAATTCGCACGTTCAAGAATAAATAAGAAATAGATTAATGAAATATCTTGCACCATTATGTGAAATTCAACATGAAATAATATGAAAATTGTATGATGACCTTCTTCAGTTATAACAGTATATTTTGACGGGTTGAGGTCAGTAAATCCAAAGGCTTATTTGGAAAAAATGCCGACGTTTCGATTTATTTAAAATCTTCTTCGGGGCTCTGAAACATTAACAACACAGTAATAAACTAAAAACAAACATATCACTACAGAAATACAATATTAAAATAAATTGGAAGCCACCTACATTTTCAGTTGGCCTTTTTGGTCACATTAAAAATTGAAAATCGTATTTTACGATGCATAAAAACAGAACGATACATGCTTCGTCGCAGTTTAACCATAACTAATTGTTGTCGAAGAGCAGGTGGAACATCAAAACAATGAGAATGACATATGATGTATGGATGGAAGGACGAAACTAAAGTTTCGTCATTCATTCAACCCTCTTCTTTAAGCTTGCCAATTAAGTTGAAGTACGCTGTATTTAGATTATCAATATCAGTTCTTTTGTTGATTGATCTTTTGCACTGTTTAACCGACACCATTTCATGTATTAATCGCTTTTTTAAGTTCTTTTCAAATCCCACAATGGAAGCCTCGTCGAAATTGAAAGAATATAGTTCCTTGAGAGAATGTTCCGCTAGTGCCGTGTTATTGTCTTTCCTTTTTAGGGGGTTGTGTATGTTGATGCTGTCACGACGATGTTCGGATATTCTATAGTCTGTTCAAATATAAGAGAATGTAAACAAACAAACCAAATCGGTTTGTTTTGCGCATCACTAACATCTTATTGGTCAATGGTCTTCTCTACAATTCTTTTCACGCCCCCAAAAGACTGCCAGGATCGTACTCAAAGCTTAGAACGGAATGTCGATAGTAGGTACAGGAAAGTTATGAAATTTGAATACAAGTGAATGCTTTGGATTTCTTTGTTACACTGAAACCCTTCTAATTAGGTCCTCGATCCGACCCTGGAGCCCTGAAAGCAAGTCTCTACCTGAAGGAAGCCCATCCTTCCTCTGCGCGACTTTGTTTATTTTGATGTCTCTTATATTTGAACAGAGTATAGTCTCTAGATAGCGACCCGTCTGTCCAATGTAAACCCGGTCACAATCCCGACAAGGAATTTTATAAATAACACCCGACATCATTGATTTAGTTGTTGGTGGCTTCAACTTAGAAAAGAAATGTCTTTTAATTGTGTTTAGGTGTTTGAGAGATGTTAACGTTTCTCGATTTAAGTAATGTCCGAATTCTTTCCGAGAGACTCCGAATGTACGGTATGGAGAAATACTTGGTGGGTTCGTCCAAATTATCAGGCAAATCCTCTCGATCATTTGTTCTGCTGAATAGGACTCTCCTTACAATGGTGGGGGGATAGTTATTTTTCAGCAGATACGACTTGATTTTATTGAAATTATCGTCCCGAAACTTCTCATCAGATAAGGAAACGGCTCTATGTTTGAGATTCTGTATTAAATACGCCGTTTCCTTATCTGATGAGAAGTTTCGGGACGATAATTTCAATAAAATCAAGTCGTATCTGCTGAAAAATAACTATCCCCCCACCATTGTAAGGAGAGTCCTATTCAGCAGAACAAATGATCGAGAGGATTTGCCTGATAATTTGGATGAACCCACCAAGTATTTTTCCATACCGTACATTCGGAGTCTCTCGGAAAGAATTCGGACATTACTTAAATCGAGAAACGTTAACATCTCTCAAACACCTAAACACAATTAAAAGACATTTCTTTTCTAAGTTGAAGCCACCAACAACTAAATCAATGATGTCGGGTGTTATTTATAAAATTCCTTGTCGGGATTGTGACCGGGTTTACATTGGACAGACGGGTCGCTATCTAGAGACTAGAATATCCGAACATCGTCGTGACAGCATCAACATACACAACCCCCTAAAAAGGAAAGACAATAACACGGCACTAGCGGAACATTCTCTCAAGGAACTACATTCTTTCAATTTCGACGAGGCTTCCATTGTGGGATTTGAAAAGAACTTAAAAAAGCGATTAATACATGAAATGGTGTCGGTTAAACAGTGCAAAAGATCAATCAACAAAAGAACTGATATTGATAATCTAAATACAGCGTACTTCAACTTAATTGGCAAGCTTAAAGAAGAGGGTTGAATGAATGACGAAACTTTAGTTTCGTCCTTCCATCCATACATCATATGTCATTCTCATTGTTTTGATGTTCCACCTGCTCTTCGACAACAATTAGTTATGGTTAAACTGCGACGAAGCATGTATCGTTCTGTTTTTATGCATCGTAAAATACGATTTTCAAAAAGGCCAACTGAAAATGTAGGTGGCTTCCAATTTATTTTAATATTGTATTTCTGTAGTGATATGTTTGTGTTTAGTTCATTACTGTGTTGTTAATGTTTCAGAGCCCCGAAGAAGATTTTAAATGAATCGAAACGCCGGCATTTTTTCCAAATAAGCCTTTGGATTTACTGACCACAACCCGTCAAAATATACTGTTATGAAATAATATTTCGTTTATGCTCACAAATACCAATAAAATCGCACCCAACTAAACCAGACTAGATGTTTATGATCACTGTGATCTGGGTGTGAAGGCTGTAAAATCGTTTATCTTCCATAACAAAATAAAAACTATATCTAAATGACAATAGACAAAATAATGGAAAAAGCGACATCTATAGGGTTAATGTGTCTAAGAGTAAGCACTCATTTTTGAATGAAAAACGGTTAAAAACCAAAAAATTTCCATTTATTAAACTTTGTTTTACAAACATAACGTCTTAGGTACCTAGTGACTAATGAAGATATCATTACAACATAATAATAAAATAAAATAAAACTCTTCTCCGCATAATTTTACTCAACAAAGTCCTAACTACTACTCCTCACCTACTACTCTTCGCAGCGGAGCATATGAATTCTCCTATAACATAATTTGTGCAGGACTCATGCCACCACTGTTCGCAATGGGAACACATAATCCAGTCTTCTACTAATTTCGAGACTAATTTCGAATATAAATCATTGCACCTTGGACAACTGACATCCTCATCGTCTGATTTCTTGTTCATTTTTCTTTGTTTTTTCTCTGCAGTTTCAGATAAGGAATGTAATTTTTTTTAATGTCCTTGTTCTTTTCTTTTCTTTCCTCTCCTCTTTTTCTTGTGCTAGTGCTTCCAGCTCATCCTTGAAGGGGGTACTAGATAGAATTTCAGATCATTGAGTTTTGCATTTTTTGCGATTTTGTATTTCTTGTACTTTGCAAAAGATCTGATGCTGATGATATCAGGCTGTCGAAGTGCTTGCTATGACTATGCCGTCCTCACACACTATATCCAGATTGGAGATATCTTGTAATACTGGTGGAGGTGTTACGTGTAGTGAAAGTGGGCTGGTTGGTTGGTTAATTTCTCCTCTGGACTACTCATCCCCTGCAGTGTCTTGTGTGTTTTCTATTCCTGAATACATTGGTACATCTGTTACCAGAGATGGGGCCAATTCCTCATCTTTAAATTGCTTCGGATTGTATGGATATATACCTGATGCTTTAAATGAATTTGGTACAGATTGAGATCAGAAATATTTCCATAACATGTTCTATGTTATGAACAAACTTAAAAATATTATTACAGGTACCAAAATAGGACTAAAATCGAACTCAAAAATAATGTAACAAATAACAAAACGAAAATATTCTCACAAGTTGAACATGTTTAAGTTCTCTTTAAATAAAAAATTTTCTCTTCTACCTACTGTAGGTTTACTACGGAAACATCCTCGACTTATGGAAATACCTATATCCTAGGCTAGTTTTAGCAGCTTTTCTCATAAACTCAACAACATACATTTCTTCTGAACTATATTGGTCATCATCTTTGGTTTCAGTCACTTTTCCTATGAAATATTTCACAGTCTTCTTGGTTGAAAATTGTACAACTACGTATGAGTCTTTCTTTATTTCGTCTGGTTCAAAATGGGCAATAATTTCATCAGTATGTGTAAAGACAGCTTCCATGTTTCTATGTCCATCCTGTTCACTCGTACTTGGCACCGGCAATATTTCTTCATTCATTTCCATGTCACTGTGGTCCGACGAGTTATCAGAGACAGCTTCATTAGTGCCATTCGTTTCTTCATATGTCAAGGAACAACCAGCCTGAACTTTTAATAGTTTTAATGCCTTTTTAGTCCCTTTCTTCAGCGGTTTGTCAGGTTCACGTTGATTTTTGAGATATTCCAAAAACGATTCATCAATTTTCCCTCTCACTCTTTTTTCAAATCGTTGGTTTGGCATTTTTTTATAAACTTCATCGGGGTCAAATGGATAAATTCCGCAAGCTCTGAATCCACTTTGAATATACTCTATACTGTGGTATTACATGGTCCTTCGGTATGTGTATCTTACCTGCATCATTTCTGACTTCCATTCCTTTTAATTTGATTTCACTAGTGATAACTGTAATTGAAATGGTTAAATGAAAGGAAAATATATATACAACTATCCAAAAATTTCAATGCTTCAATCTTACTCATCACATCAGTGTCAAATTCTGATGTGAATCCAGTCATTCGAGACCAAATGATTTCTTTGATGCTGAAATCAATGTCATTGTCTTTCAAGATTTTGGATGGTTGAGTAGCTTTCTCCTCAGCGAACTTTTTTAGTGACTTTTTTTTCATATTATGGTACTTGTTTCTCAAAACTACAACACTTCTAAATGTATCTCCACCAACACTTTTAAACTCTTTTTCAATTCTTAACCATGTTTCTGTTTTTTTTTTGTTGTTTGCACTGTCGGTCATTTTATTCTCTATTATATGTGAATATTTTTTCACCAAAGAAATAAGCATATTTTCTTCACCCCTGGAAAAATTCGTTGCACGCTTCTGGCCACAGTTTCTAGGATTCATTTCTGAAATAATCATCAATAAAAGAAGTAGTAGTAGTAGTAACTGTGCTTTATTGTTCAACAAATGGCCATCGACCCCTAAGGGAATTATTTTGTCCAACAATGTCTGTATTTTATTTAATTAATTCTTTTATATTAGTTGAAATGGATATTTCAAATCATGAATGTTGAAATTCCTCGTTCTAATTTCATGGAACCAATTCAGGTGGATTCATCTTGTTTTTCTCATTATATGTCTTTTAATTTTGTTTCATTCAGTAGGGACACCCAACCACTAGAGAACCCGTCAACAGGTAACACAAAAAAATATGATCTGAAGATCTTCCACATCACCACTAGTTTAGTGGCAATTAGTAGAAATGCCGCTTGACACTGCGCTTGCATGCTCTTAATATCTTCAAATTTACTTTGTACCATATATGAGTAGATTTTAAATTTTCAATAAAGGACAAAGAAATTGTAGATTGATAACATATGTTTTGTCAGCGTTCTTGTTGTTGTAAAAAAAAATAATAATGTTTTAATCAAATAACATAGGCAAAATGTATATTTTTATTTATTATGTCGCGAATATTGTGAATATAAAAAGTTCCTATCATAATATGTATGTAATTAATTGAGAATTTTCAATCTGCGTTTTTCAATATATTGTTAGTTTCTGAGATTGTCTTTTATTTCGTTTACATTCCCCCTTAGAAATATACTAAATTAAATCCAAAGCCACACCCTTTCGAGTAGGCCCCTTGCAGGCTCTTGGCTTGATTGCTACCATCGCATAAGATATAAGATGGGTTATGTATGTCGAAGGAAAGAGACATAAAATGTAGGTTAGTCACTCGAAAAATTAGTGAATTCCTAATTTGCAGTTCAGATTAAAGACTCTTATCATTCCTTTGAGGTGTGGAGTACGAAGTACCCTATGACAGATATGTCCAACAATTCTCAGATTTCAATACCATTATATTCTCAAAACTTGCACAAAAATGAAGAATATTAATGAATATAAAAAAATTTTTAAGACAGATACGTACACATATTCAAAATGGTAGTTATGCTAAGTTTTAGGGATAACGCTAGAATGAACAATTGAACAAGTAGGTGTACTCCATTCACTTTTATAGTCTCCCGTTTCGCCATGAAATTCTGACACATTTCACCGTGTATATTTTGAAAATGTTAGGTCATAATCATGTTCCTGTCAGATCCGTTCGCAACGTTGTCGTTTCTACATAGGGATCGTAGTATTTACGTATTTATCAAAATGTTTATTTACTTAGCGAAAATAATGAATTTGAGAAAATATAATGTGAATTCAATAATTCCAAAGACCTGGCCAATGTTGAAGAAACTTTTTTTTCAATACTGGAACTATGTCACCTACAAACGTGGTTGGAAGATTCAGTTATGGTATTTTCTTGTACGGAAATCAAGAATCGTGTTTTGAAGAATAAAGCCCGCAACGGACGGCGAGCGATATATTATATCTCATATATTTCACCAATATCGCTCCTTATGAAAATGCACCAAACCCCGCGGACGACGCTATAATATATATTCCGATATTACGATATTTTTCCATACTAAAATGACATATGTCAATGCAAAGCTATAATATATATTATATTATCGCTCGCCGTCCGTTGCGGGCTTAATGGACTTAATAGTTCGTAAGAAGTAAATATTACGAAGGTGATTTTCAAAATTCTCAAGAAATTTGCCTTCAGAAGATATTTAATACATTTTTGCACAACAATACTCCAGTATGAAAATGCAGTAGTACGACTAAACCTGTGTCACAGTTAAACCTTGAAAGAACTATCTCCATTTACAAAGTTCTCGGGAATCTATGTGAATGATATACTGAATTCGGAAGAATCAGCATTGAAAACATCTCTGAGAATCATTTTGACATAGCCGATATTTTATGGGTACCAACCTGCGTCAGTTTTAAGTAAAAAAACTTGATTAACCTAAATCTTGGCCAACCGGGATACTTCATAGAAGTGAATGGAGATTTGGTATATTGTGATATATTTTTTATGACTGATGCTGTCAAAATTGCTTTCAATTGTTTTGTTGAACTGCGTTTCTTCAATTACCATGAACGGGCTCTCAAACACTATTTTTTACATTTTCCAAATGTTCAAGAAATTGTCCGAATTGATGGAACAAGAAGAATATCTATTGAAAGGCTGATAATAGGGTACTTATTTGTTTACTGGAAAATATATACACCCATTTGATGAAATACATTATTGACATCAAATATATTCCAACTGATACATGAATCCAGTGAGAACTGACAAGGCTACGCACACCATCTGTAAAAAAAAATTCTTCAGTATGTACCATAGATTGAAGTTTATTCAGATGTGCTATAAAAAATTCTAAAAGCCTCCTCAGATTTGAAAATGAAATATCGCCCAATTTATCTGGGAGCATAAGATGATTTTCGATTTTAAAGAAAAAGGGGAAAATTTGTTCAGAAAAGAGTGTCCTGAAGTTTTCATACAATGGAATAAATTTTGCTCCGATTTCGGTAGGTATCTTATTCCAGAGTTTTCCAGAAGTCATTCTCCTTTATGCATCATAAATAAGATTATAATTTTTCAGATTTGAACTATTTAGGCACTTGATTTTCTGGACAAATTTTACACTTCTGCATTGTGTGGTTCATGTTGAATATTACGTTATTATCCAAAACCTCTCCTATGGTTGGACTATCTACTAAATAAGTTTTTTTTTGATTTATTTAATTTGATGCTTGAGATAGAGGAAGTAATATTTGATTAGTAGTGATTAGTAGTAGTGATTAGTATGTGGTGGAGTGAACGTGTGTAAATTCAGTTATTTTGTGCTCCGATTAAGTAATAAATTCACAGTGAGTTAATGGGAGATGTTGATTCTGAGTCTGAAGGCTGATACAGTTGTTGTCTTATATCGTTGGGGAGAATAATAGTAAAATCAGTTTTAACACCGAATAATTGTTTATATTCAGTTGATATTGCATCTTTTTGTCCGTATCAACGAGCGGCATACGTCTTCCAGGTGACTTGATGCAACATATTTACCGCGTGATTCATTGTCAGGACGAAACAATAATAAATAGACCTTTTTTCATTTTGCACCGTATTCCTTGATTCCATTTTTTTCGTGGCCTGCCTATTTCTGTCCGAAGTCTTCCTTAGGGGCCCAAGGAGGTGAAGTGTGTCTTTTCCACAATCCCAATTTTTGTTTGATTGCACTGTTGCCGCTTGGCTGTCTGTTCAGACGATATAAATAAGGTTGCTTGCTTAATCGAATACTATGGATGATGAAATAGTCCAAAATATCCTTGAAAAAATAGAGAATAGTAAGACTGAGATAAAGAATAGTATACTTGCCTCGGAAACAAATATATTGCTAGAGTTCGAGCAACTGAGATTCAAAATCCGACAGCTTGAGCATGAGAACATGTTCCTGAAGGAAAAAATAGATCGAATCGAGAGAAAGTCCAAAGAAAATAATGTTGTTGTTTTCGGATGGAAAGAATCGAATGAGGATATAACATTGGATTTCGTTTGTAGTGAGCTTAAGAACCTCGTGGATGTAGAAGTCGATTATAAGGACATAAATAACTTTTACTGTCTGGGAAAGAAGCCAAACCGTCCAGTGAAGATCGAATTTGTATCGTATATCAAGAAAATTGAAATTATTAAAAATTGTAAGAAATTGAGAGGAAGTGGTATTGCGATATCGAATGATTTGACGGAACAACAGCGAAGCGAGTATAGGACACTGAAGCAGTATTTGCTCGAGGAGAGGAGTAAAGGCCAAGATTGCTATATAAGGGGCAATAGACTTATTTTGAACAATAGAGAATATACTCTTCAGGATATAGAGGAAGCCCGGAAACAACCCACCAAGTCCAATAGTAACCCGGCGACACCAACTCCATCTCTCATTTTACATCCGAGAGACATTGAAGTCCGTACTCAATCTGATAACCTGGAGGAACTTCCAGTAGAGAATCAGTCAGGCAGTACACCGGTAGTCGATAAAACTCCATCCCTCATTCTGCAGCCGAGAGACATTGATATCCCAACTCGTCAATCTGAGAACCTTAAGGAGGTTCCAAAGAATAGTCAGCAAAGAAATACACCGGTAATCGATAAAACCTCTAAAAGATCTGTTAAAACAGAAAAGAATACCAGATTGCGTGCTAACTTGCTGAGAAGGGACCAGAAATAGTTGCTAGGTCCTACTTATATTGTTGTTTGTTATTTGGTAATTGCGGGGATATATATATATATATAAATTTTTTGTTTTGTTTTTTTTATGCCTTGGTGTCTTGTTTTAGCCCAGTGTAGTTGAATTTAATATGGATCGGTTTATAAGAGAGTATGAAAATGAACCGATCCTAGCAAGAATTGTTTCTGATTTCGATAATTTTGGCTCACATAAACTGGCACCACTCAATATGGTGCATCTTAATATAAGAAGTATTATGAAGAATATGGATGATATGCTTTTGTTTTTGAATAAGCTTACGCTGGAATTTCAGATCATAGTTCTTTCTGAAACCTATCTCATATATGACTTGGATGTGCTCAAGATTGATGGTTATACTGTTCTGTATAATGAGGGTGTATTGAACAAGAATGATGGAGTCATAGTTTACATAAAAAATAATATCAACTTTTCTCATAAAATAAAAAACCTAGGAGACATAAGAGTTCTCGAAGTCACAGCGGAGATTGAATCTAAAATTATTACTTTAACAGCTATATACAGGTCCCCATGTACATGTCCCAAAAGGTTCAACTTGGATTTACAGCAATATATTCAATCGGTTGGAAATAATGATATGCATATAATAACCGGAGACATCAACATTGATTTACTATCAGATGCGGATTTCTCTGAAGAGTATAAGAACATATTGAACGCTTCTGGTTATGAATCATACATAAACGAATGTACTCGACCACAGAGTCAAACTTGTATTGATCACATCTTCATGAAGAGCAAGGTGAATAAGGAAATTCAATCATACATTTTTCATTATAATATCACGGACCACTATCCCGTAGCGTTAACTGTCGATTTGGGTCGCAGAGCTGCTTACACATTGAGGTCGGATAATAGATTAAGAAAATACATAGATTACACAGCACTTAAGGCCGCCCTACAGGATGAAAGATGGGAGAAATTATATAGTTCCTGCAGTATAGACGAGATTACAGATTAATTAATTGGAAAAATTAATACTTACATTGAAAAGAATACAAAAACTATTAAATTGAAAAAACAAAATATAAACAGAAAAAAGTGGATAACTCCGGCGCTTTTAATATCGATAAATAAAAAACAGATACTTTACAAGGCAATGCAGGGCCATCCAAACGATTCAGAGTTGAAGACAGAATACCTTGACTACAAGAATAAATTGACCAAGTTAATAAAGATCGCGAAAAAAACATACGCCCAAAAACTAATAAGAGAAAACGTTAATCAGTCCAAAGCACTGTGGGAGAGTGTAAATACCATCTGTAATCAGTCCAAACCGAATACCAAAATTGCGGAAATCATGTCAGTGGATGGTGCCATTCTAAAATGTAAAAAAAAGATTTCTGAAAGTTTTAATACCTTTTATAGTAATTTGGGTCAAACATACGCTGAAAAAATCAAGATTCCCAACGATTATAGAGAACATCATAAAAGCGTGAAAAACTCCATGTGCCTATTTCCAACGAACAGCAAGGAGGTTCAAGAGACAATAATGATACTCGCAGATAAGAAAACACCCGGACATGACAATATTAAAGCAGAAACTCTGAAGAAGGTATCCAATGAAATAAAGACTCCCCTCACTCACTTGATAAACCGCTGCTTTGGTGAGGGATACTTCCCCAGAAGCCTGAAAGTTGGAATCATAAAACCTCAATACAAGAATGGAAATAAATTAGAAATGGAAAACTATAGGCCCATTTCGTTGATCTCCAATATCTCTAAGATCATCGAAAAAATTCTGAAAAGCAGGATAATTAAATTCTGCGAAAAGTATCAGATTATTTCACCTCATCAATATGGCTTCAGAGAAAATAAATCAACTGAAGACGCAATACATCAATTGACATCTTATATCTATAACGCCCTTGATAATAGTAGACCATCCTTATGCGTCTTCATTGATCTTTCTAAGGCCTTCGATACTGTTTCTCATAACAAACTTCTTACCAAGTTAAGCAACTATGGATTACGGGGAAGGATCTACGACCTACTCAAGAGTTACCTAACTGATCGAAGACAAAAGGTGAACATCGATGGCGAGGTGAGCGAACCCTTACATGTGACCTACGGCGTGCCGCAGGGTACTGTCCTTGGACCACTTTTGTTCACACTATACATCAACAGCCTATTGGATGTCAGAGTCAAGGGCAGAATCCTTAGTTTTGCGGACGACACTGCACTTTTTTGTGAATCAGATTCGTGGGAGTCATTGAAATCGGAGGCTGAGGATGACTTCAGAAAATTAGAGGAATGGTTCAGGTATAATACGTTAACTTTGAACCTGGAAAAGACGAAATATTTGCCCTTTACTTCCTACTGTCGTGGACTACCGTGCATGGGTCCTCTGCGGATCGCATCAGATTCACTTATCCCAGAGGCAGAGTCGGTCAACTATCTGGGAATAACGATTGATCGACATCTTAGATGGAACCTACACATACAAAAACTGGTGAAAAAACTCAGGGGTGTTTTGTACAAATTGAGGTTTGTGAAAGATTACCTGGACATAAGACATCTCAGAATGCTGTACTTCGCGTTGGTACAATCACAGTTGACGTATGGAATTGTGGGCTGGGGCGGTGTGAGTGATGCTCATCTGGAAAACTTGGGTGTGATTCAAAGATGGATTCTCCGGATCTTGTACAGTAGGCCGCTTACATTCCCAAATGAGAGAATATACGAAGAGGCCGAAATGATGGATGTGAGACAGCTGTTCTGTATGAATATGCTAGTTAATATTAAAAAAGCGAAAATAACTGCCAAGCCCATCATTCATTGCTACAACACACGTAATAGGGCGAATACCCTGAGTGTGCCTCGCTGTACCAAAACTATAGGACAGCGTCATTGTGACTTCCTTGCACCAAAACTATTCAGCGAGCTTCCTCTTGATATAAGGCATGTCAACAACATTAATTTGTTCAAGAAAAAAATTAAAAAATGGCTTTTCTCTTACGGAAGAAAACGTCTACATGATTTTGTTAATCAGAGGTTATAATCATGGGTGGGAGAAGGAACTGAAAGCGTTTCATTTTGATGCACATTGTATTGGTGTTGTTTATTTTTTGTATTTGTTCACTCATCATGTAGAGGTTACTTAAATAGGATCCTGCCATCACGTACAAGCGATAGCTCCATATGGAGTTAAAGTTTCTGTGATGGATATCGTTTATTTATTCACTTTCTGTACTTAATTTAACCTGATGCGAATTAATGTTATTCTCGTTGTAAATTGCCTACTTTGTGAATAAATATTATTATTATTATTATTACAATTTTGTTATTTTGAAGCTGGAATTGTAAATAAAAATATTCCTATATCGTTCAGATAATACACAAACTTTCAATTTAATCTAGCCTTGTAGAGTGAGGGTAATATAACGGGGATATCTAGTTAGAAGTCAGAAGTGGAATAAACCATTCAATAAAAAATCGCCTTTATAAAACTTGCAAGATGGCGAAGTTTCATGACTTTGAAGCTGTCATCTATTCGATGAATTATGAAATGCGGTTCTGTTGTCCATCTGTAGGATCAATTTAATTGATGATATGAATATTGAATAGTTACACGGTGTGTAACTTTTTCCGGAATTTCAAAAAATTGCAGTGTCTGCATGTCGTTAAATGTTTCTCTAATTATTTCATGATCTTGTCAACACTTCGTTTTGAAACTTTTATATGGGAATTTTTCTGTGAAATCGTTCCACTTCATATTAACCTTGAGTATGAAGCTGTAACCATGGAAGACTAAAACCAAGGGCGTATTAGTTAATTTTTCTTCTGTATCGTTGGCCGGCAATAGTCTTGGATTCCTAAAATCGACCCTCCTTCTAAATATATCGTCGCTACCATATTTCCTTCTTCGAATATCATAATTATGTCTACCTTCAGTTCTTCGTCTATAGGAAGGTCTCTTTCTAACATGATACATAGGAAGCTCTATTTCTTTTTCTTCTTCGAACGTGCCTGCTTTAGTCAAAACTGACTTGCGTTTCTTTTCGACATCATGCTCTTCATGAGGTTTACCGTATAATTGATGTTTGCGTGCTTCCAATTCATCATTTGTCGGCACCCTATACTCCATTTTATTCGGATCTTCGACCACGAAATCTTCAATACTATCTCTGAGATCGAACTGAAAAATCCATCAAAAATTGAAATAATTTTTTTTTATCAATTAAGAACTACATATTTTGGAGACCGTAGAAACCTGGAAGGAAAATTGTTGTTAATCTAATAGTACCGACATAGATAATTAGCCAATCAGAATTGATTATCTTCACATCAGAAGCTCAATGGTGTCAAAATAAAAAATATTATTTTACAAGCTTCTATTTAGTTTCACCTGTCCCGGTGTCTGTCTGTCTCTCTCTTTGTCTATAATAAAATCTTGCAAGTTGAATATGGCACACTTCTAATCGTCCGATTGATTTGAAATTTGGCAGGTGTACATAACTCTGGTGACAATGCATCATGAAATATTTGTTAAAAAAAAAACAAAATGGCGGCTCCAAAATGGCAGATGAGTTTTGTAATTTTGATCCAATTTCATTGAAAATTAGTATCTGGGGGTTTTTGAGTTCGACAATGATGGTTCTTTTGTCAAACTTGGAAAATTCAAGAAGGCGGCTACAATATGGCGGACGAGTTTTGTAATTATGATCCGATTCTATTCAAAATTGGTATCTGGGGGTTTTCTGGGTAGGAAATTATGATTCTTCAAAATTGGGGAATTCAAGATGGCGGCTTCAAAATGGCGGATGAGTGTTGTTATTATAAAAGCTTGTCTTTAAAAATGTTTTTATTTTTTAAAGCTTGTTTACCTTACTGCTGGGAGGATCCTCAATTGGTAGTGACTGTTGTTTATACCAAACATGTCTGGACGTTTCTCGAATACCAAACATCTCAAATAAGAACTGTATGAGAAGGAGCACGATCAGAATTACTGCAAACTGAAAAATGGTAAAATTTGCATATGCTCAAGGACAACAAAAAAGTGAGTACATACAGGGTGTCTCATTTAAAAGTGTCAACCATTAGCAACTCAACAATGAATCAGAATTTGTGAAAACACTAAGACAGGTCGATTTTTGATGACAGGGGGACATGATTTGGGATACAAAGCTTGTTTCTTACAGAAACCCCATCTTTGTTTCATTTAGTTTTATCGATACCATAATTCCATCAAGAACACTGTAACTTTGTGAAAATTCACTTATAAGAACACAGGTTCATACAAATTTGAATCCATGCATACATCCGTGCTACAAAACTACCCACTTTCCCTATTCAAATTTCTCATGGGGTGGCAACCCTCTCCCTGCGGACACTTTCAAATGAGACACCCTGTATGGATTTTATATAAGACGAAATGTTAATTTTATTGTTCAATAATGTCAACGGCTGAAAGGCCTAAATACACTGGGCCTTACCCCTTTAAAAAAAATTGCCCTTGAAGATTTAATGAATTATTATTTTCAGAATGTATCCTCAATGAAGAAAATGATGATATGGGATCATCTGCTGAGAAGGCAGCTACCTATATAATTGAAAGAATTAAGACACAAATCATTTGCCATTATAAATAATGACAAATGATATGTGAATACGAAGTAGGTCGTCTCCGATACTGTTCACCCTACCAGACCGAATGGTCCAACGTCAACTGAGAATCGCTCCGACTGCAGTTTCGTCCTATTTAGGACTCATCAGGGTGGAATATCCCAAAGTCGACGCTGGATGGAAGATCTTTTCGTCAAGATATGGACATCTGGCGCCGCACTATTTCGATGAGAAATTAATGAGCGACATCTATCCACCTTCAGAAAAGACCCCCCTCGGTGATTGAATGAACAATAAAAGAAACTTTCTTTCAAATTGCACCACCAGTTCGTATTCACATTTCATTTGTCATTATTTATAATGGCAAATGATTTGTGTCTTAATTCTTTCAATTATATAGGTAGCTGCCTTCTCAGCAAATGATCCCATATCATCATTTTCTTTGTTAATTATTTTGGGTTTTCAACCTACGAACTGCGAACGTCTCCGCGCATCCCAGGTGAATTGATTATAGCGTTCTCTAACGTTGAAATTCACAATCTGGTGGTGCAATTTGGAAGAAAGTTTCCTTTATTGTTCATTCAATCACCGAGGGGGGGTCTCTTCTGAAGGTGGATAGATGTCGCTCATTAATTTCTCATCGAAATAGTGCGGCGCCAGATGTCCATATCTTGACGAAAAGATTTTCCATCCAGCGTCGACTTTGGGATATTCCACCCTGATGAGTCCTAAATAGGACGAAACTGCAGTCGGTGCGATTCTCAGTTGACGTTGGACCATTCGGTCTGGTAGGGTGAACAGTATCGGAGACCTAGTTCGTATTCACATTTCATTTGTCATTATTTATAATGGCAAATGATTTGTGTCTTAATTCTGTATCCTCAATTCTTTGCATCTACTCACCCAATATAAATGGAAAGGACAGTCATGTGCTACAGCATGGAAGCCTCTATGAATAACACTTAAGGTGACAATAGATAGAAAAAGAGCAATAGAACCATGTAACAAAACATGTTCTGGTATGAATATTCTTGAGCACAGGAGAATAGTAGCCATAGCATAGATTGCGACTGAGAAAACCTGAAAATCAAGTTATATTAATTTCTTATACATTCGTTTAGTGAAAACTTCATGAAAAGCACTGCCTTGAGGCCAAAGCTCTTTAGCGCACGTTCTTTGCATTTACCCAAAGGGAAATTGAAAACACTGGTCAAAAAAATCGTATTCATGTGGTAACAGATATGAAATGGGATTTTTTTCGGAAATTCGATAGAATTTTTTATGGTTCTGATTCGTACAAAAGTCGAAATGTTCATATTTGCGGAACCCCTTGTCCAATTTTACCCAATAACGAATCTAACCGCGGCAGTCGAAATTCCCTCAAATTTATAAGTTTTTCTGTTCGAGTTATCGTGTTTAGGGACGGACGTACCGAATTGATCACGGATTCGTCTTCAGTGTGACGAATCTTATGGTCTCAGACTTAAAATTGGAAAAAGGCAGATATGATTTTTTTTATTTATGACGAAATGATGAAGCCCTCATTTAATAGATCGAGTCCTCAAATAGCATACCTTTATTAGTAGAGTGTTCGGGCATTTTAATTCAACTGAGAATCATTCAGAATTTGGTTTTTTTATCAAATTGGTATATATTTTAAAAGTAGTAATTTTACTAGTAAATGTTATGATGCAAATCGTGCACAATGATGTCATCGGTATGGAGCTAAAAACAGTGATTAAGAATGGAATGAGGTGAATTTCGTGTTGTGAGTGTTGAATGTGAAAGAAATACCTACTGAATCATTTCACAAGTTAGAATTCGTATAAAACATATTTTACATATTCACATTTCTTATGCTTTCTCAGGGGATTCATACCTTCAACGCGTCTTTCTACATGCATGAAGAATAAGGTTCATTCCAGGAGAATATCGAAGATTTAAATGGGAACCACTCACCAATTCCGTTACGAGAAACATATAAAAAAGAACCTTAACAATTTGTCCTACAGGTCCCATTATGGAAAATTTTCACCGATAGCATTTTCTGAAGAACGTTCTAAATAAGTAAACCTAGAGCAGAAATTTAGGAATAAGTTAACTGTCATATTGGACAGTTTGTAGTGTCATTCAAGATTAATTTCAAAAAATGAGGTTGTATATTTTTTTTGGCAGATTGGAAGGGTTCAATGGATAAATGCAAAAGTTACTGTATAACAAGACAAGTACTTATTTCTTGTCTAATTTGCCAAGTGGTAAGTAGCAGTAAGTTTTTTAGAAAATAATGTATTCAAATTCGAGTTTTCGCATGAAATTCATATTGTACCAGACTCTACGTCATTTTTCATTCATTTGATGTTGTCGGTAGATGTATATGTAGTATAGTGTCGAATTCCTAAACTGAGGAGGAACTTTGAAGCCCTGGGAAGTGACCCCTTTATTTTACAGACCGAGATACTGGCTATTTAAGTATGCGCCCAGGAGTGTCTTTGAATGAAACTCAAAGAGGCGCATATCTTCATCACCACGGACTGACTGTCCGCTGAGGTTACTGGAATCACACTGCCAGGAATCTCTACTGACCTAGGAGTGCCGTATCACCATAAAGCAACTGGCCAGAGGCAATAAAGTGACTATACTATGGGTGCCAGGGCATTGTGATGTTGAAGGAAATGTAAAGGCCTATGAGCTTGCAAAAAGTGCATTAAGGTTATAACCTGCTGGGCCTGAGCCTTTCTGTGGGCTCGTAAAAGATCAATTGGTTCAACAATGGGAGTTGTTGGATAACAGAATACCCTTTAGAAAACACTTCTGGACTTACTCAGACCAAGGAATTCGTGATGATTTCACCGACCTATATCAGTAAGCTCTTGAAAATCAGCAGATGAGATTCGTTCGTAGGCTCTGTGGATCAGAAGCAAAAACAGCTAAACATGTGGTATCTAAGTGTCCAGAGCTGGCTGGCCTAAGAACCATTCATATGGAGATGCCAGTCCCGGATACTCACTAGGTAACGGCCAAGGTTCCTTAGGATGTGATCGGTTTTACACTATTGTCGACCTACGTGGATTTCAATGAATGAGTATGGTAGACATGAAAAGATCTACATGGTCACTGTCAGCGGAAGACTAAAAGGGCCATAAGCCCATCTCTTTAAATGCATTCAAAGTTGGATATAAACCTTATATCCATTATCGGTGGTTAATGGTTATCGTCTTTCAGATTAGACTATACTCTTTTTTCCACTTGCTTATACTTTATGGGAGAACCTCACTCTGAATTTCGATTAATCAACTTTTGGAATTAAGTTCAAACTTATTTTGGGCGAAAAGTCAAAAGTTTCGGTTAAAATTTCATTTATTGTATCTTGACCAAGCTTTCGGAAATCTTCATTTCCTTCTTCAGGCCTCAGGGTGCTACAATAGAGCTCGCTCACATATAAAGAAAACTTACAACAATCGTGTAATAACCACACAACAGGGGTTATTCACTATAGTGGTTATTTCACGATTGTTGTAAGTTTTCTTTATACGGAGTGTAACAGCCAAATGGAATAAATTCGATGACGAATAAATGAGGGGGTGTTAGGAAAAACGCTCGGACACGTCGATTTGTAATTTTAAATGCGCATATTTTTCAAGAAAATAAAATTATATAGGGTGTTCCATGCGACCGTGGCCAATACCAACTTTCTCATTTCAAATGCAACCCCCTGTATATCATTTATTTTTTGGATTCTTCAGAAAATTCTAGACATAATTCATGTACAATATCCTATACCTATCTTCAACTTTTTCGGAAATATCAAGTGTTTTCAGATTTTTTACAAAAATTAACATTTTAAATGAAAATTATTTTATTTCACAAATTCGATAAATTACACTCAATACTTATTTCCCATTTACCTCTTGATTTGAAGAAAGTAAGCAAAAACCATTACTGAGAAGAAATTAAAAAAAAACAAAAACAGATTTGTTTATTCTTCATTTTGCATTGAGCCATGGTTTAATCCCTCAATGTCAGCACGGTTTTCTCCCAGGGCGCTCGTACATTACCATGCAACCTCCTCGAATGCGTCAACTTCTGGTCAGTTTCCCTCGACAAGGGTGTACCAGTCGATGTTGTTTATCTGGATTTCTCTCGTGCTTTTGACCGTGTGCCCCATAAGCGCCTTCTACGCAAATTGGAACATCTTGGCATTCGTGGTCGTCTTCTTTCATGGATCGAGGCATTTCTTTCGGATCGCACTTTTCAAGTTCGCGTTGGGGAGTCTCTGTCTTCACCCAAGCCAGTTGTGAGTGGGGTTCCCCAGGGATCTGTACTAGGCCCTATACTATTTCTAATCTTCATCTCGGATTTGCCGTCTCATGTTCACTCCCACTGTTCTCAATTTGCCGACGACACAAAAATTTTTGGTAACCCCACTAGCCTCGATACAATTCAGATGGACCTCGACTCTATCTCGCAGTGGTGTCGAGACTGGCAGTTGCCTCTCAACATCGAAAAGTGCGTCGTTCTTCACATGGGTGCCCGCAATCCACGACGGCCGTACTACCTGGATGGGAGTCCCATCCCAGTTTCTGGTAGTCACTGAGATCTGGGGATGATCATAACTGATAGCCTGACTTGGTCGGATCATATCTTCCACACTGTCAATAAAGCCAAGAGATCCTTATTCCTGATTCAAAAGGCGTTTGGCAGGTGTGACCCATCAACGTGCGCAGCTATCTACCGGATGTATGTCCGCCCCATCCTGGAGTTCGCTGGTCCCGTTTGGAGTCCAGTTTTGAGCCGTGATTTGTCGCTGCTTGAGGGCCTTCAGCGTCGCGCAACTCGTCTACCTTATGGTGTTTCGCGCCCTTCCTACAACGAGAGACTTTCAATAATGAACTTATCAACGTTCGCGGACCGGAGGACTCGTGGTGACCTTATCATTTCCTTTCGCGCTCTTCATGACATGTTTGGTGTTAGTTTGCGGAACTTATTTGTTGTCAATTCGGACGACCGTTTGCGTGGTCATCCCTACAAGTTAAAGAAGGAAAATTTTAATTATCAGTGCAGAGACAACACTTTTTGGCAAATCGTGTATTTGATGCATGGAACGCTCTACCTTCAGCCGTGGTGAGTTCAGTGTCGGTGAACACCTTCAAGAATGTCTACGACAGCTGGATTCGCCGTGTGTGACGGGATGTGATGGTTGGGAACTTTGAACTTTGGGTTATTTTAGCTCTTCAGGCACTTTTTTTTTTCGTTCGCATGTATCTTGATTATATTGTATTTTTTTGTGAGTTTATAGGCACTGCCTGAACTCTTTTCAATTTTGTAATAATAATAATAATTCTCATAGCCTTAGTAACACGTTGTCTGTTGATCAGTGTAAGTGCTATTGTCTTTGAATAATATTAGAAAAATGGTTTATTTAACAGAAATGCACAAAATAACCAGTCTTCAAATGATTGGTTATGGAGATTAGACACGGACACAAATGGAAGTTTCTCGCTTGTTTCACGAAAAATTGCCAAATTTTCCGCCTATATCCCAAGGAACATTAGCAAAATAGAAGAGCAGTTTCGAGAGCTTGGTCATGTAAGACGAATAAAAAAAATTGCTGCCAATGCAGTAAGTGATGATACGAAATTGGATATTATGCTTGAGTTTCAAGAAAGCCCACATAATTCTGTTCGAAAAGTAGCCCCCCCGCTGTTCACCGTCAGCCACACGTCAATATTTCGAATATTAAATAAAGGAAAGTAAGATGCATCCCTATAGAATGATGGCAACTCAGGAGCTCATAGAAGACGATTTCGATATGAGAACGCATTTTGTTGAGCAAATGATGGCAATGTTAGATAACAATGTGATCCAATCAGAAAATGTTTTGTTTTCTAATGAGAGTACATTTACACTGCACGATCATGTTAATCGTCAAAATTGCCGCTATTGTTCTGATGAGAATCCTCACTGGATGAAAGAAGAACATACGCAATATCCTGAAAATGTAAATGTTTGGGCAGGAATTGTTGGAAATCATATCGTAGGTCCCTTTTCATTGACGGCAACTTAAATGGAGAAAAATATTTAGAACTACTCCAAAATAATGTGGTACCAACTTTGATAAACTTATATCCTGATACAGCAAATCCACAAGTTCCTGCCAATATAATATGGTTTCAGCAAGATGGAGCACCGCCCCATTACCAAATCAATGTCCGGCAGTACTTGAACAAAATTTTTCCAAATCGGTGGATAGGGAGGCGCGGATCGATAGAATGGCCAGCACGATTTCCCGATCTGACACCATTAGACTTCTTTTTGTGGGGATATCAAAAGTATTATATACGAAACGAAACCCTTAAACTTAGACGACCTAAAAAACTGAATCACGCTTGCGATTAGATCAGTCACGCCTGAAACGTTGAGTAACGTTAGAAGACAATTCTACACCAGATTAGCATGTTGCCATTTCCTACATTGACATTAATGTTTTTTTTTGTTTTTTTTTAATAATTAAGAAATAATCAGTATTACTTATTAGGTTTCAAGTGTAATGTACCGAATTTGTGAAATAAAATAATTTTTTCTACAAACGTCAAAAAATGACGAGGTTCGCGCATAGACAACAATTTGCGAAGTGACCCTTTTTTTCATTTTCCTTCGTTACCATGACACCGTGCGCGAAGTAGTGTGCGAAATACTTACTTCTCACACTACATGTAAACTATATGGGATTTTCATATTTTAACCTTTATGTTCCTCAATCAAGCAAAAATCCAAGATATAGGTAATTTATTTATTAATGTATAACAATAATTAAGGCTTTCAAATTGTTAGAAAATTGAACACTACTTATTACTTAATTCTATTTATTATTTACAATGTTAACATTCATGGTGCAGCCAGTGCACGAACGTTTGTAGAAAAAATTTTGTTTGCATCTCATGCGCGAAATACTTTGGTGATCTCGACTATTTTTTTTAACTCGGCTGCGCCTCGTTAAAAAATTTCAGTTCTCGATCACCAAAGTAGCATTTCGCGCACTAGATACAAAAATAACTATTCATTTAAAACGTTGATTTTTGCAATAAATCTGAAATATTGTCACTATTTGTAGCACCCTGAGGCCTGAGGAAGGAAATGAAGATTTCCCAAAGCTTGGTCAAGATAAAATAAATGAAATTTCAACCGAAACTTTTGACTTTTCACCCGATACAAGTTTGAACTAAATTCTACTGGTTGGTCGATAATTTAATCAAGAATTTTTGGAATATTAAAAATAGAAAATTGTTTGGTCATCAATACTGGGGAATATTAACGGTGTCACATTGAGAAGAAACAGATACGAAGTCAAGTCTATAGGGTCAAACAAAAAGATTATCCCGAAACTTACTTACCAGTAACTTTTTGTATTTTTCAAAAAAAATAGTCCCACCGATCAATCAAATGAAAAAACAAAGCAAAATAATAATGATATATAACTGTACAACACTTTTCCTAGGATTAGGAAAACATACCATTTCTCTTGAAAAAATTACCATTGGGATATCTAATAATGTTCGTATCTTCAAGCTCACCAACATAAGTGTCATGGCCGTTGGAGCTTGTATTGCAATTGATCCCAGAAAAGCTGATGTGAAAGGCCATGGATTCATTATGCTCATTCTGTCTGTGATGTTTCTATGCATTCTTGCTGCAGGAGCCGTAGGGACAATTGGAGAATATACGAGTATTTTACTTTTGGTAAGTTTCATCTGTTCTCCATCTTATCGAAGAATTCGCATTCCAAATTCTGTCAGTTCCAATTATCTTGAAGGGAAGAGCACGATCTCATTAAATGTTTGTGTTTGTTTGTGTTTCATTAGATGTATTCAAAATTTTGTCTTTTTGTTTTAGAGTATATGAACTCAATTTATAAAATATTTTCAAGCGGAATCCACTTCTGGTTCTACCGGGAACGAATGTGAACTTCTTTATTTCAAATGCAACACCCTGTATATTTATTCGAATTATTCGAATTCTTCGTTCAATTTTGCAATGATTTGATGTATGATATGCGCAACCATATCAAGCGATTGTTGAGTTATAGCCTGATTCCCAAATTTTTTGACAGAAAGATTATCACAAATTAGTGTGTATCTCCAAAATCTCTCTTTGTGAGAATTTTTTTTTCAACAGTGAAACAAAAGAAAGTACGCCGATACTGCTTCTTGTATAAATTATGAGGAAATCTTATACAGGGCCTAAAACAGGCCTTCAAAGTGAGCCTCAACAAAATTATGAATTCCTCCTCTTTTTTTCATATGGAAACAATATAATTTTGTAATTCCGATCGATTCCTCGTCAAAAACTAGCTACGAGTGTTCCAAACATTTCATGTCTTTGAAATCAGTAGTTTTATTGGATAAAATTCGAATTTCACTACTAAAGCCAGGTTTCTTTGTCTAATCATCGGGTTCATTAAGATAACTTTCAAGTAGGCTATGTCAAAAGTAAGAATATGTCAGTTTCAAACTGAGATTTTTTTATTTAATCATCATTCATTATCTGCTTTGTTTATTTGTCACATTCGCCGCAAAAAAAAACGGGCTGTTGATTATGACAATCTAGTGTACCTTGCTCGTTTTGAATAGTGCTTGATTGATAAAAATAAGTAAGAACGACAATTCCTTACATAGCCTACTTTGAAATAGACGAGCATACCACTGAAATTGACTGAGCCAAACCTGGATTTAGTCGTATAATTCGAATTTTATTCGATAACGGCAAAACTACTGATTTTAAAGACATGAAATGTTTGGCACACTCTAAGTAGTTTTTGACCAGCAATCGATCGGAATTACAAAATTATATGGTTACCATTTGAAAAGAATTAGATTTCATAGTTTTGTTCGAATTTTTTTCGATAACGGCAAAACTACTGATTTTAAAGACATGAAATGTTTGGCACACTCTAACTAGTTTTTGACCAGCAATGGATCGGAATTACAAAATTATATGGTTACCATTTGAAAAAAATGAGATTTAATAGTTTTGTTAAGGCTAACTTTCAAGCCCTGTTTCAAACCCCCTGTATAATATTTCCTCATTATTTATACAAGAAGCAGTACCAGCGTTCTTTCTCTTGTTCCAGTGTTGCAAAAAAAATCTTACAATGAGAGATTTTGGAAATATTAAACACTAATTTGTGACAATCTTTCTGTCAAAACATTTGGGAGTCAGGCTATACTCAACCACTCATTGCAGAATTAAACGAAGAACTCAAATATGTATAAATATACAGGGTATTGCATTTGAAATAGCGAAGTTCACATTCGTTTCCGGTGGAACCGGAAGTGGATTCCACTTGAAAATATTTTACAAACTGAGTTCATGTACTCTGAAACAAAAATTCAACATTTTGAATTTGTATCGCAATTCCTTCCTCGAGTATGTTTTATGATACACTTAAAAAAATCACCCTGTATTTATAAACAGTATCGGGTTTTCCATGGCTTGATAATTTTGGATTTCAATGAAACGCAAACCATTCGAGATATCTTGAAAATTGCAATTGAAAAATTTATTGAAGGAATTCGACTTTAGTAGAGCGGCTATAAGAGTTACAGACCAAAAGAAATCGCCTCCAATTCTAGAAACGGTTCTGTACGAATATAGAGCTTGTTGAATCTCACTACCGCTGTGCTGGATCTGTCAGCTGAGGTTTTCGAAGCTGTGTTGGTGTGTTGTCTGCAGTTGTGCTGTGGCTGTCTAGAGGTTTCAATAAAACACTGAAAATGCCTTCCATTCTATCAAACCCGTCAATTACACTCAGCCCACTTCCACGGCAGGGAGCAGGGAAATGAGCAGGGTGAGAATGTAATCACCTCACTTCTGCTGCCACTCGCGCTGCTACTCGCACTGCCGGTCACTCCCTAAATGAGCGGTTTTTCGTGCGGCAGTCAAAGGACCGGTAGCGCAAGTGGCATGGAGTGATCACATTCTGCCATAGAAATCATAATATATATACTTACTCTAGAATTCTAATTCCTTCTAGTTCCGCAGCGAAAAACGTGCCGCATAGGCAACTGATTCACAATGTGCGCATGCTCACCATTAGGAAATTTCACGTAGAACGATGCCAAGTCCCTAAATGTTTTGTCGGTTCTATTTTAAGTTCAATATAATTAAACAATAAAAATATTCCATTGAGTAACAAACTTATTTTATAGCTCATGCGCGACTTCCTACGACTATTAGACATATTAATATCATAAGTGAATAACAATATTTGTGGAATTGGTGAGAAAATTAGAGCAGTTATGTAGTAGGTTCCACTAAATAGATATAGACCGCGCAACACCGCTTTTTCTGTCTCATGGCAAATGACTTTGAAATGACCTTAGTGAAAGTATAGGCAGGAACGGATCCAGTGTCAGTCTGCAGCCACAGTTTAGTTTACTGCATAGACAAACTAGTTCACTGGTGCTTAACTGTTATTTTCGTGTTTGATATTCTTCGTGTGCATTTTGCTTTTGTTGTGTGTTGTGTTCGATTTGCATTTTTTCGTATCCGATAAACAATGAACTGTATAGTGTTGCGGTGTCCTTGTCTTGACCTGTTCATTTCCCACATAAGTATGTAAACTATGTGCACCTTTTCATTCATATAACTGTTAAAAATTTATGATTTACGCTTTGCTTTTCATTCGATTGACACATATCTATCCACTCGCACCATGAGATTGGTTCTTTATATAGCAAAAGAACGCAATTCATTATGAAAAATCATGAATTCTTGTGAGTAAACCATCTTTTAATGGATTATTCCACTCTTTCCATTTTTAGTGAGGAAGTTTCCGTAGCAACGATCGTTTCATCCCCAAAAAATTTTCAAGTCGGCAAAACCAACATGTTGGTTTTTCAGCGACAAAATTTTTGACGTTTCTCGAATTCATAGATAGCTTCGGAAATGAATATCATAGAGAGAACAAACAACGTTTGGTGGTTTAGTTAATCTATGACGAATTCTAATTTGCCAAAAAGCGCAATACACGTCAATTGTGAACATATTACCCTATTTTCTCGTGGAATACTCAAGCCGAATTCCACTCGAGATGAAATTTAAGCAGGTAAAATTTCTCTCTTGTAATATTCAAGTTTGTTGCTTTTCGGAAATGTCGCGAAGGATATTTGTATCAAAATCACGAGCCGTCAGGCGAGTGATTTTGGAAAAAATGTCATGAGCAACAAACTTTCATATCAATCGAGAAATTTTGCCGGCAAAATTCCATCTCTAGTGGTATTACGTATGATAATTCGAACTCGAAAATAAAATATGTTGAAGTAAAACTTTGCAGTTTGATTCAGATAACAGATTGATTTTGGAATATACTCGGAACTCAAAAAGACAAATGACTTGAAGAATGAATGTAGGAATCAGAATTTACTCATGAAACGATGCAGAGTAACGCATTGGCAGATGTACAAATGTACAATACATTTTCATGTTTCCACTATTTTCAGGAACACCGAAGAATAGAACTGTCCTTAAGGGATATATTAGTATATTTTGCTCATTTGATTTTTTTTCTGTACTTTACCAAAAGATTCGTTGTTTGTTAACCAGAATTTGTCTTCCTTGATCCTTGAATTAATTTTTATACCGAAACCGGGTTTTTTCAACGCCTGAAGAGGTTTTGGAATAATGAAAGATTTTCAGCTTATCTTCCAGTCGCTGATGATTCCAAATTTACCATTCATAGCTGTTGAAAATTATCAATATGTTCAAAACAACTAGTAAGTGTCGAATACTAATTATGAATTGATTAAATCCAACTGCAACAATAACAGCATAAAATTTTATTGAAGCCGACCCTGTTCAGAAACAACCTGAAAGCACGTATGCGCATTGTGGACCATACTGAAATTTTTACAACACTTCGGTCCAATTGATTTAGCATTCTACAGGGTCTTTCACGAGGAACCTCACCCATATTTATACGGGAAACTACTGAACGTATTTTCATGAAGTTCAGCACTTATAAGTATTTCACGATGCTGATGAAATCTAAAATATGTTCAAGGCATGAGCACCTCCGGTTTTTCCGGAAATGACGTCAACTTCCGTTTTTCAAATTAGAACACCATTTTTTTATTGCAGAAATAGATTCCTTAGAAAATTTCAAGTTATTTTGATGTAACATTTTTCAGTTTAGGTTGGAAAATTCTCTCTGAGCGGGAAAATTCGAAAAAAAAATCGAAAATAGAGCTCCGCTGAAACAAGAATAACTTCGAGGTTTTTGAATGGAAAATTTTCATTTTTGGGATTCTTCAAGATGTAAGATTGATGTATCCACTTTGAAAATCGAAATTGCGATTCATGATACAGGGGGTGAGAAAATCGCTTTCAAAGTTAGGGATGACAAAATCGTGAAAAATCAATTTTTTCAAATTAGAACCCCATTTTTTTATGGCAGATATTGAATCAACGTTAAAAAATAATGTGAGTGTATGCATCACACCCTTGCCCTAAAGTGGATATTTCCTGAGTTATTCACAAAAAACTGTTTTTCGTCTTGAATTTTCAGCTATTTCTTTTCCCTTCACGCCAAAAAGATGAAATTTTCAGGAACTGTTACTTAAACCATGTTTTAGATTTTACTACCCTTATATGCAAGAGAAAAAAGTTACAGGTTGTATAAATAAATGTCTAGAAATAAACGGTCAAAACTTTGAGCATCTTCTCTAGTTATAACTGCGAGAGTTTGCCATGGTTCTCCTAATAGTAACTTGAAGTCGGTTTCAAGAAGGGGTGAAAAATCTACAGCATGGTTCAAATAACAGTTCCTGAAAATTTCATCTTTTTGGCGTGAAGGAAAAAGAAATAGCTGGAAATTCAAGACGAAAAACAGTTTTTTGTGAATAACTCAGAAAATATCCACTTTAGGGCAAGGGTGTGATGCATATACTCACATTATTTTTAACGTAGATTCAATATCTGCCATAAAAAAATGGGGTTCTAATTTGAAAAAATTGATTTTTCACGATTTTGTCATCCCTTACTTTGAAAGCGATTTTTTCACCCCCTGTATCATGAATCGCGATTTCGATTTTTGAAGTGGATACATCAATCTTACATCTTGAAAAATCCCAAAAATGAAAATTTTCCATTCAAAAACCTCGAAGTTATCCTTGTTTCAGTGGAGCTCTATTTTCGATTTTTTTTTCGAATTTTCCCGCTCAGAGAGAATTTTCCAACCTAAACTGAAAAATGTTACATCAAAATAACTTGAAATTTTCTAAGGAATCTATTTCTGCAATAAAAAAATGGTGTTCTAATTTGAAAAACGGAAGTTGACGTCATTTCCGGAAAAACCGGAGGTGCTCATGCCTTGAAAATATTTTAGATTTCATCAGCATCGTGAAATACTTATAAGTGCTGAATTTCATGAAAATACGTTCAGTAGTTTCCCGTATAAATATGGGTGAGGTTCCTCGTGAAAGACCCTGTAGAGTAAGTATACAGGGTCTTTCACGAGGAACCTCACCCATATTTATACGGGAAACTACTGAACGTATTTTCATGAAATTCAGCACTTATAAGTATTTCACGATGCTGATGAGATCTAAAATATTTTCAAGGAATGAGCATCTCCGGTTTTTCCGGAAATGACGTCAACTTCCGTTTTTAAAATTAGAACACCATTTTTCCATTGCAGAAATAGATTCCTTAGAAAATTTCAAGTTATTTTGATGTAACATTTTTCAGTTTTGGTTGGAAAATTCTCTCTGAGCGGGAAAATTCGAAAAAAAAACCGAAAATAGAGCTCCGCTGAAACAAGAATAACTTCGAGATTTTTGGATGGAAAATTTTCATTTTTGGGATTTTTCAAGATGTGAGATTGATGTATCCACTTTGAAAATTTAAATCGCGATTCATGATACAGGGGGTGAAAAAATCGCTTTCAAACTTAGGGATGACAAAATCGTGAAAAATCAATTTTTTCAAATCAGAACCCCATTTTTTTATGGCAGATATTGAATCTACTTTAAAAAATAATGTGAGTGTATGCATCACACCCTTGCCCTAAAATGGATATTTTCTGAGTTATTCACAAAAAACTGTTTTTCGTCTTGAATTTTCAGCTATTTCTTTTCCCTTCACGCCAAAAAGATGAAATTTTCAGGAAGTGGAGCAACGAGAAAATAATATCATTTCTAGAATATCTCGAGAGTGAAAGAGTGATATGGGATTCTTCTGATGAAAACCATAAACTTAAGCACAAAGTGCACGATGGTTGGAAGGATGTTTGGAATTGAGGAATTAAAGTGAGAAAAAAGTCACTTAGGGTTACATTCAGACCTCTTCTGAAGTCTGGATCAGGTGCAATTTCGTCGTCCGCCATTGCCAAAACTTGATCGCGAGAGAAATGTTTGAGCTGAGTGTAAATACTCACTGCCTTTCCATACTGCCGCAGAAGTATTCCGAGAATTATTTCTGGCAGCACGAGTAGCAGTGGAAGTGGCTGAGTGTAATTGAGACATAATCGTTTGGCGTTTGTTTGGAACAGTTGTCAATTTGAGTTTTTTCTGGTTTGAATGTAATAAACTTTTGTCGCCCATATTGAATGACTCATGACCATCCTCATTTCTGCTAAGGTTGATCTATACTGAATGTTTCTCACAATGAAATAAGGAAAACTCAAGGTTCAATTTCACAGCTGTTCAAACCGATCACCAAAGTTCAGATAGAATGGAAGGTAATACATTCTAGGAGCATAGAATAACTGGAGAGAAGGATCCCCTACGAAAATGAACTGCCAAAAACGTCCGAACTTGTCAGTTCGCCGCAAGGTCACGAAATGGCGACAACGTCGTTCGTTCCTACAACATGGCTATCCTTAATAAAATTATCTTTAATGGTTATTAGTTGTTATTACTTATTAGGTCCCATTTATTACTATATCATAATATATATTCTTTTGAAAGAAAGCAATACATACTTTTTTTCGTAAATTCGACAATATAATGCATATAGCACGTGTAAAGAAATGACTACAAGGATCAGATTGAATATAGAAAGAAAAATCTGTTTCCCGCTCCGAATCTAAGTGTTAGCAGAGGGAATGTAAACGGGGTACCATACAATTCTGCGTATGATACACGAGAACAGATAAAACCTCAGTCTTCCCGTATAATAATAGTAATACTCACCTGAATGTTCGCTTTTTCCGATAAGGATATTGTTTTGACAAATTTATTACCGATCACAGACTTCCCATATAATTGCGCATAAAAAGTTGATTAGAATAAAGCGATGATATGTCATCAATATTGTCTATATTATGATTTATGGCCATTTTCAATTGAAAAGAAGCATAAATGTATCAATAACAATGACAGCCACATTATATTCTTTGCAATTGTAGCGCCATAGAACAAGATATCTGACATGTTGCTGAATAAACGATCTCAGCGTTATCTATCGGGCGTCACACGAAACTCTAACCTCCGCCGTTATTGGTGTTATAATATTGTAATTAATGTTTGAATTACCACGCACACCTTGCGCAGGAACCGCGAAGTATACCTACGTGATATCTGCAGGACAGTCCTGCTACGTATGTAAAAGAGTGTAGTACTTGTATTACAATAAAGATGCAATCAGATTCATCTCGATATATTGAATCCTGTACCAATTATTTCCTGGAACCTATTAAAACTAAAGAATATAACATGGCGCAGTCGTAGGATTAGCTGAATGGAAATTCTGGAAGTTATAACTCACAACTAAGCTGAGTCAGTTGCGAAATTTTGGAAAATTTTCGTACGTCGAAACCTGTTCTACGTTGTACTGTTCAAGATGGAAGCCAAAGCCTTGCCACCACTTAGGCTGGAGGGTAATTCCAACAATTATCAAACCTGGTTAAGATGGAAACAGCGATTTAATAATTATTTGATCGCAATGGAATTAAACAAGAAATCAGAGACAATACAATGTGCTATGTTTAAACATCTTATCGGCGATGCAGGTATGCGAATTTACGACACGTTTACTTTCGAAGAATCGCAGATTGAAAAACTTCAAGAGATTGTTAATAAATTCGAGAATCACTTCAGACCACAAACTAATCTTTTATTGGAGAGACATAGATTATTAACAACTAAACAAGCCGAATTACAATCCATTGATGACTACGTCATTATACTCAAGAATTTGGGAAAAAACTGCGAATTGTCAACATTAGAAGATAGCCTGCTGCGGGACATATTTGTTTGTGGAATCCGTTCAGATGTGATTAGAGAAAAACTCCTGCAAGAAAAGGATATCAAGATTTTGGACGAAGCCGTTGGTTTAGCGAAACGATACGAGTCAGCCAAGGAGAAAAACCGTATAATTGGTCAACAAGAATCATCTACAACAATAGATGTCGACCATGTTCGAAAACCTTTTAGAAAAATTCAAACATCAGGTGACCATGTATCTAATCATTTTAAGTCTAAAAACAATCTTAGAAATAATAGTTGTAATAAGACTAACCCAAAGTTTAATATGAATAATGGCAGGAACTTTACTAAACCGTGTAGGAATTGCAATTATAAGCATGATTACGGAAAATGCCCGGCATTTGGGAGGATTTGTTCTCAATGCAATAAACCAAATCATTTTAAGGCAGTTTGTAAGTCAATGAATGGGAAAAAAATCGGTTGTTTGAAAATAGATGAACAAGCAGATCAATCGGTTGACGGTTTTAATTTGAGTGATCAGGATTTCATGTCTTTAGATGCGGTTGAACGTGAATATGATTCTGAGTTCCATTTAAGCTGGACAGCGGAGCGGCAGCGAATGTCATTCCGGAATCCGTAGTAAGGGGATTGTTGCGAGGTTCGGGAATTTTGAAAAAGACAAATTTAAAGTTGGTATCGTATACAGGGAACCAATTGGAGGTAAGAGGTGAATGTGATCTGAAAATTAGAGTTGGTAAAAAGTTTGGAAATTTTAAATTCTATGTAATAAATGATAGAAGTTCTGGTTTGTCGCCTTTGTTGGGTGTCCGAACTTGTGTTGCCTTGGGTTTGATTAAACGAATTACAGAAGTAGAAAACAGCGTTGTGGTACCTGAAAATGCAGAATTGAATAAGTTGTTAAATGATTATGATTGTATATTTAAAGGTATTGGAGTGCTTGAGAAGCCATATCACATAGAATTGGAGGAAAATATAAATCCAGTAATTAATTTTGCTAGAAAAGTACCATTTGCGTTACATGATAAACTGAAGTTGACCTTAGATAATTTAGAAAATAATGAAATTATTTTGAAATGTGATGACGAGACTCCTACCTGGGTAAACCCCATTGTAATTGTCAAAAAACCCAACAATGACTTACGTATTTGTTTAGATCCCCAGAATCTCAATAATGCTGTCAAAAGACATTATTTCCAAATTCCTACTCTGGAGGAGCTGACGAGTGAAATGGATGGAAGTGAGTATTTTTCGACCATAGATGCCACGCAGGGTTTCTTACAAATTAAGTTAGATGACGTGAGTAGTAAACTGTGTACGTTTGCAACTCCATTTGGGAGGTATAAATTCCTAAGACTTCCTTATGGTTTGAAGATCGCACCTGAGGTTTTTCAGGAGCGTATGACACAGATTTTCGGGGATATTGAAAATGTAAAATTTTATATTGACGACTTGATAATATATGCGAGATCAGTCGAGGAACATAATAGAATCTTGAAACAAGTTTTTGAAACAGCAAAAAAGTTTAACGTAAGATTTAATAAAAGTAAATGTCATTTTCTGGTAAAAGAGGTGAAGTATATGGGACATATTATCTCAAAAAGTGGTTTATCAATTGATTATTCTAAGGTAACCGCTGTAAAAAATATGAAGTCTCCTAAAGATAAAACTGAATTACAACGATTTTTCGGGATGATACAGTACGTTAGTAAGTTCATTCAGAATTTGTCTCAGAAAACAGAAGGGCTCAGGCAGTTGTTGCGTAAAGATGTAGAGTTTGTTTGGACGAAAGAACATGAAGTTGAATTTGAAAAACTAAAAAATGAATTAACGAAAACACCAGTACTTAAATTTTAAAACGTTAATGAACCGTGTGTAATTTCGGTTGATAGCTCGTCTAAGGGCATGGGTGCTTGCATTTTACAACAAAATAAACCTTGCGCGTATGCGTCTAAGGCATTGACTGAGACACAGAAAAGATATTCTCAGATTGAGCGGGAGCTGTTGGCTATTTTTTTCGGTGTTGATAGATTCAAACAGTATGTGTTCGGGAAAAAGTTTGAATGCCAGACAGATCATAAGCCCCTCATATCTATCTTTAAAAAGCGCCTCGATCAATGTCCTCCAAGATTTGCAGAAAATCATCATGCAGTTGAGAAAGTATGATTTCACGCTGACATATGTGCCCGGTAAGAAATTGTTAATAGCTGACGCATTGTCAAGATCTTTTGATGAAAGTAGTTTTGATGAGAATATTGATATTGAGATCGGTGCACAGGTTTGCTTGATTAAGCTTTATTTAAACGTATCAGATCGAAAACGCGAACAATTGGTAAAGAACACGCAGGGTGACCCAATTTTGAGGGACCTAATAAGGTTTGTAGTTGATGGATGGCCGAAGAATGTCAAAAGGTTCCAGAACATTTAAGATTTTATTTTAAGTTTCAAAATGAAATATCTTATATAGACGGTTTATTGTACAAAGCCCAAAAAGTTATTATACCTGAAATTGATAGAAAGGAAATTCTTACAAAGTTGCACGTAGGCCATCAGGGCATATCAAAGTCAATTTCTGTCGCAAACAATTCTTTTTACTGGCCTGGTATGAATGATCAGATTAAGAATCTTGTTGCCAGTTGTTCAACTTGTAATACGTTAGCGCCGTCTCAGCGACCGGAGACAATGGTCTCCCATAAAATTGTAAGCCGTCCTTGGCATAAATTGGGCGTGGATTTGTTTTATGTGTTTGGTAGGACTTTTTTGTTGTGTATTGACTATTTTACAAAATTTTTCGAGCTAACGGAGCTAGGTGCGAATAAAACTAGTCAAACTGTGATTTTGGAATTGAAGAAAATATTTTCTAGACAGGGTATACCTGCTGTGTTATGCAGTGATGGAGGACCTGAATTTTCCTCTAGAGAATTCGAGATTTTTTCAAAGAACTATGATTTTGAACATGTGAAATCATCACCTTTGTATAGCCAGTCAAATGGTCAGATAGAAAGTTTTTGTAAATTGATAAAAAATACATTGAAAAAATGTCATTTAAGTAAAACGCATCCGTACCTGGCCCTGTTGGCATTGCGAAATACACCTATTAAGAATTCTACTTTAACACCAGCTAATGTTTTAATGAACCGAAATTTACGAGATTTGTTACCCAGAAAATTTATTGACACTAAAAATAATAGAAAATTAGGTAAAATCATAAAAGAAAATCAATGTAAAGAAAAAATGTATTATGATTCAAAAGGTGTTAAAGATCTGCCAGATTTGAAAGAAGGTCAAAAGGTTTATATGTACAGAATCTCAAAATGAATAGGTGGGAAGTAGGTGTTATTTTGGAAAGAGTAGCAATAAGAAGTTATAGAATTAAGCTTGACAATGGTTCTATCGTAGTTAGAAATAGACGATTCATAAAGATAATGATCAATGATCAAAATTGTAGAACTGATACTGGTAGTTTAGGGCACGATAAACATTTCAATTTGAATGAGAACACAAGTTCATATAGAAACGATAATGAGAGTGAATGCAATTTTTATTTTCATAGGAAACTGTGTGAGAGTACATGTAAAACTAGTCTGCCTGAACAGGAAGAAAATTCACATGAAGATTTAAAATCTTTCGAGAATGAAACAGTTCATAGAAGTTTAGTCAGTGTCGAGAACAATGTGAAAGATTTAAAATTGAAAAATGAACCAGATAATGATATATCAGAGGTTCCTAAAGATACAGATCTTGAATCTTCTAATCCTCAAAAAGGGGATACAAGTAATGTTAAAGTGTATAGAACGAGTAAAGTGAAAAAACTCACAAAAAATCGTAATCTTAACAAGAGTAATGAGTCGTCAACAGAAAATGGCGATTATAAAACAATGTCAGGCAGAACAGTTAAAAAACCAGATAAACTGAATATGTAAATTAAGATGATCGAATACTTAGTATACTGTGATTCATAAGTCGTTAATGTTAGTTAAGTTGTTTTTGAATTTTACTGTGTATAATATAATGTTAAGTTGTATGTAAAATAGTTAAGGTAGGTCAGTACAGGTCACTGAACTATTTGTTCCTGAAAAGGGAGATGTTATAATATTGTAATTAATGTTTGAATTACCGCGCACACCTTGCGCAGGAACCGCGAAGTATACCTACGTGATATCTGCAGGACAGTCCTGCTACGTATGTAAAAGAGTGTAGTACTTGTATTACAATAAAGATGCAATCAGATTCATCTCGATATATTGAATCCTGTACCAATTATTTCCTGGAACCCATTAAAACTAAAGAATATAACAATTGGCAGTTCAAAATGATCTGTCGAGCGTATGAAGCCTTCCCTCCAGTTATTCTATGCTCCTAGATACATTCAGATGTTTCAGAAAGCAGCAAAATTCAGATACCCGCTTCCTGTTCAGGACCCCAAAATTGTAAATACATTTATATATTTATATATTCCATTTTCTTCAGATTCCACTTCCAGTTTGGAACTCTCATATGAGGCCGTCTTAGATCAATAATAAACATATTTCTTATTGTATAATAGCAAAACATAATAGATTTGATAAAATTTCAGTTTGCAGGCCTGATGGTTGTTGGATTTCTGGTCGGTGGTTTCACTCATTTGATGGTATTCTTGACCTCAGCACCTGAGGAATCCTTGCAGCGACTAGGACTCCACCTTGATGATTATAAAGACAATAATTTACAGAAGGAAACCTGGGATCGAATTCAAGAGCAAGTAGGTAATAAACTTTTATATTAACAGTTTCTGCATGAATACTTCATTTTGAAGAATGATTTCTTATCAGGCATTCTGCTCTACAAATAAGCATTTTTGCCAATTTTGACTAATTTTGTGTCGAAAATGGTCATCATTATATTGACTCACTGGTGAAAACTTCGTGATATTATTCAATTATGTGAATGCAACCTTGGAGAGAGAAAGTCTTCAATGTTCAATTATTTTGGAGTTATCAAATTTGCACAAAGCTCCTTTGACAATGAATTCGATATAGTTACATTGTAAAAAAAAGAAAGAGATACAGCGTGTCAAAAAAGCAACGTAACTCGTCAATAATTATCAAGGAAAATCCTCGCACCCGTCGATTTTTAATTTCACAAATCAATTTATCCTGTGCTCTTTTGAATTTGATATTTTTCACCACCCAACTATACATACTTTATTTTTTCAAACGGAAATATATGGATTGTGATCAATCAAATGAAAGGTAATTTGTTGACCTATTCAGCCATGTGGCTAAAAGTAGAATTGGTTGTGCCGTTTTTTATTAAAAAATTAGTTAATAATTTATAATTTTTGGATTGGAGAGTACCTACTGCAATCAGACTTTCTTTTACTAATTATCAAGGGAAATCCACGAATCCATGGATTTGTAATTTCGAAAGCAGGTCTCCACTCTCCCTATGCTTTTTTGAATTTACGCTCCAACCCTTCACGCTATACACCTCCTTTTTATAAGCTTTTATTTAGTTTCACCTGTCCCGGTGTCTGTCTGTCTGTGTGTATGTAATCAAATCTTGCAAGTTAAATATGACACACTTCTAATCGTCCGATTGATTTGAAATTTTGCAGGTGTACCTAATTCTGGTGACAATGCATCATGAAGTATTTTATATAGAAAAAAACAAAATGGCGGATGAGTTTTGTAATTATGATCTGATTCCATTCAAAATTAGTATCTGGGGGTATTTGGCTTCGAAAATGATGATACTTTTGTCAAAATTGGAAAATTCAAGATGGCGGCCACAATATAGCGGACGAGTTTTGTAAATATGATCATATTCTATTCAAAATTGGTATATAGGAGTTTTCTGGGTCGGAAATTAGGTTTCTTCAAAATAGAGGAATTCAAGATGGCGGCTTCAAAATGGCGGATGAGTGTTGTTATAAAAGCTTATCTTCAAAAATGTTTTTTGAGAATTAGGCTTGTTTTCAAATAGGAATATACACTACTGGAAAAAATTAAAGGATCAAAAAAAAATTCCAAATTTTTCGGCAATTTTCAACATGCCGTAACTTTGAGAGGAATGGTCGTACAAGGAATTCAAAAAAAGGAAATTGTAGCTCCAAGTGTCTAGTTTTTGGATTAGAACTTCAAAAAATTTAAGTTTTAGTGGTTTTCGAGTAATGATAGAAAAATCAGCAACAAAAAAATTCTCAAAATTTTACCACTTTTATTTTTCTTGTCTACGAGCGTGGTAATTTTATTTTTGCATAATTGTTATAATGATGGGATACTTTGTTAATTCAGCTTTAATTTATTTTTTTATTGACCTCAATACGTCCACTTCTCGCCGAGATATCGGTCTTCAAATGGAAAAGGATCCATTTGTCTTTGATTATCGATTTCTCAGCAACCAATGATCGCACAGAAAATTGAAGGGGGGTTTCAAGACCCTAAATGAACTCCCATTAATGAACAACCATTGCTTATTCATAGAAATTCTTTTTTCTTAATGTCGCATCAATATGAAAATTTAACAAAAAAAGGGCTTTTGGTGGTTTCTTGGAAAATCTACCGCTGGATCGAAAATGTTGAGGAAACCAATAATGTTGAGTGTGACTTTCACAGTTCAATATGTTGATAAAAACCTTACGAAGAGCCAACTCAATTCAGCGAGCCGTTTTTTTGTTTGACTCGATTGAATTTTTGAAAAAAAAATAAGGATCACGTATTTTGCTCTGAGAAGCTCGTAATCTTTAAAAAAGGCAAAAAAGAATTTTCTCGAGCTTCTTCCACATTTTAATTGCAGATAGTTCATAAATTTCAAAAAAAGAAAAATAAAAAAAACAACAAATAACATTTTTATTAATTTAATAATTCATCAGCCTCAAATTACCGCCTGCATTAACATGGCTGAACGTTTGAGAGCCGTTATTGAAAACAGGGGTGGCAATACCCGTTATTAAATCAATAAAAATGTTATTTGTTGTTTTTTTTATTTTTCTTTTTTCGAAATTTATGAACTATCTGCAATTAAAATGTGGAAAAAGCTCGAGAAAATTCTTTTTTGCCTTTTTTGAAGATTACGAGCTTCTCAGAGCAAAAAACGTGATCCTTATTTTTTTTCAAAAATTCAATCGAGTCAAACAAAAAAACGGCTCGCTGAATTGAGTTGGCTCTTCGTAAGGTTTTTATCAACATATTGAACTGTGAAAGTCACACTTAACATTATTGGTTTCCTCAACATTTTCGATCCAGCGGTAGATTTTCCAAGAAACCACCAAGAGCCCTTTTTTTGTTAAATTTTCATATTGATGCGACATTAAGAAAAAAAAATTTCTATGAATAAGCAATGGTTGTTCATTAATGGGAGTTCATTTAAGGTCTTGAAACCCCCCTTCAATTTTCTGTGCGATCATTGGTTGCTGAGAAATCGATAATCAAAGACAAATGGATCCTTTTCCATTTGAAGACCGATATCTCGGCGAGAAGTGGACGTATTGAGGTCAATAAAAAAATAAATTAAAGCTGAATTAACAAAGTATCCCATCATTATAACGATTATGCAAAAATAAAATTACCACGCTCGTAGACAAGAAAAATAAAAGTGGTAAAATTTTGAGAATTTTTTTGTTGCTGATTTTTCTATCATTACTCGAAAACCACTGAAACTTAAAATTTTTGAAGTTCTAATCCAAAAACTAGACACTTGGAGCTACAATTTGCTTTTTTTGAATTCCTTGTACGACCATTCCTCTCAAAGTTGCGGCATGTTGAAAATTGCCGAAAAATTTGGAATTTTTTTTTGATCCTTTAATTTTTTCCAGTAGTGTATTATGAATTATTGTGATGTGTCAACTGAAAGGACATTCGATTGCACATTGAGCGGTGTGTGGCCCAAAAAAGAATTTGTTAAGCTATTTTTTTATTACAAAATTAACAATTTATGATTGGTGTCTGGTTTTTATTATATTGTCATTATAATAATATAACATAATTTATTATATTATCATATGTAATACCACTAGGAAAAAATGTCATGAGCGAAATTTCCGAGCAACAAACTTTCATATTACAATCGAGAAATTTTGCCGGCAAAATTCCATCTCTAGTGGTATTACATATGATCATTCCACTCTTTTCATTTTTAGTGAGGAAGTTTCCGTAGCAACGATCGTTTCATCCCGAAAAAATTTTCAAGTCGGCAAAACCAACATGTTGGTTTTTCAGCGACAAAATTTTTGACGTTTCTCGAATTCATAGATAGCTTCGGAAATGAATATCATAGAGAGAACAAACCACGTTTAGTGGTTTAGTTAATCTATGATTAATTCTAATTTGCCAAATAGCGCAATACACGTCAATTGTGAACATATTACCCTATTTTCTCGTGGAATACTCAAGCCGAATTCCACTCGAGATGAAATTTAAGCAGGTAAAATTTCTCTCTTGTAATATTCAAGTTTGTTGCTTTTCGGAAATTTCGTTCATGACATTTTTTCCAAAATCACTCGCCTGACGGCTCGTGATTTTGATACAAATGTCGTTCGCGAAATTTCCGAGCAACAAACTTTTATATCAATCGAGAAATTTTGCCGGCAAAATTCCATCTCTAGTGGTATTACGTATGATAATATAATAAATTATATATTATATTATTATAATAATAATATAATAAAAACCAGACCCCAATCATAAATTTTGGAAAAAATGTCATGAGCGAAATTTCCGAAAAGCAACAAACTCGAATATTACAAGAGAGAAATTTTACCTGCTTAAATTTCATCTCGAGTGGTGTTCGGCATGACTATTTCACGAGAAAATGTCTAACATTATAAGGAATATGGTCACATTTGACACGGATTCCGCTATTTGGCAAATTAGAATTCATAGATTAACTAAACGTTGTTTGTTTTCTCTATGATATTCATTTCAGACGCTATCTATGAATTGGAGAAACGTCAAAAATTTTATCGCTGAAAAACCAACATGTTGGTTTTGCCGACTTGAAAATTTTTTCGGGATGAAACGATCGTTGCTACGGAAACTTCCTCACTACAAATGGAATGAGTGCAATAGTCATTACAATAATATCTATTTATGTATACAGGTGTCCCAGAAGTCCCGCACTTCCTTGAGGGGATCGAAAGTGAAAAAAAATCCAAGCCCAAATATCCATGTTTGAAATTTTTTGATGAAGTAGTTAATCAGGAGCGCGCTACAGAGAATGAGTAAGCAGTTGGGGACGCGAGAGTGAGACGCCAGAGCTGCTGCCGGCTTTTCACGCAGTAAACCGAGACTGGCGTCTCACTTTCGCGTCCCCAACTGCTTACTCATTCTCTGTAGCGCGCTCCTGATTGGTCACTTTCATTAATTAATTACTGATTAACTACTTTATCAAAAAATTTCAAACATGGATATTTGGGCTTGAATTTTTTTTCACTTTCGATCCCCTCAAGGAAGTACGGGACTTCTGGGGACGCGAAAGTGAGACGCCAGTATCGGTTTACTGCGTGAAAAGCCGGCAGCAGCTCTGGCGTCTCACTCTCGCGTCCCCACTGCTTACTCATTCTTCAGTAGCGTGCTCCTGATTGGTCACTTTCATTAATTAACAACTAATGAACTACGTTATCAAAAAATTTCAACCATGGATATTTGGGCTCAGAATATTTTTCACTCCCGATCCCCTCAAGGAAGTGCGGGACTTCTGGGACACCCTGTATAAAAGAAAGATGTTGGTTACACCATTTATAACTCGAGATCGGATGGAATGATTGTTATGAAACTTCATATATGTATATGGATTCGTCTACGGTCTGGTTATTATAAAATACAATAAAACTTTGAAAAAATCGATGAAAAGTTTACTTATACAGGAAATTCTTTTCCTTATTTTGAGTAAGGCCACTAGGTGTCGCTGCCGTTACAGTTACGCTACAGCTTATTCCTAGGTACTTTATTTGATATTCTCCCCGTTAGATGGCGATGTAAACAAATAGTGTGTAATTTGTGTTGGATCCAACTTTGTGCTGTGGACCAAAACAAAAATGTTTTAGTCAAGAGGAAAAATAAGAATACTTCCTAGCGTATTTGTATTCCGTGAAGTGAGATCAAAGTACCATAGACAAAGTAATTCAATTCGAATTTTCAGCAGAACTAAAATGGTTTCTACAGTGATCCGAGGTAATTAATCATTGGAACTATTTCTCCATATAATTCGAAGGTGATTTATATTTTTATTTAGGTACAGCAATGAGAAAACTGTAAAGCATTCAAAGAAAAAGTATATGTTCAACAATAATTAGATACCCCTTAAATAGAGAATTCTTTTCGTGCGAATAACGATGTTACTAAAATTTTGTATATTTTGCCTAATTTATCTCCTGCTTGAAAAAATAGCAATGATTAGTTGATAGCACTTTAACGGTGGGTTTCACAAAGCGTAATCATCGGTGATCGGAGCTTGATATAGAATCAACTCGATTAGAAAGTTTGAAAATCAGAAAACCAAGCTGTTGATCTCCGATCACCGGTTATTACGATTTGTGAAATCCACCGTAAGTATCATTTAGGCGGAACGAAGTTCGAGGGGCCAGCTAGTTTATTATATTTCCAAGTTTGAGAAGTGCATGCAAGTTAAAATTCTTGCAATCAAAATGTTACGATGAAAAAAAAATTCATACACAAGTTGAAAACAGATGCGAATTAATTTATTAGATCCCAAAAATACAAAAAACAGATTAGGATGGTGGCGTCGGTTCCACCCACATGAAGATGTACTCGAAACAAAGTGAGGCGTTTAAAGAAAAACTTAGATTTTTGTTGAAAAAATAGTCTTTCGTCAATTTAGCAGAACAACTTAAGATAACCAAATCGTTTTAGTTGCTAACTGATCTCTCTATGGCGAATAACGTCTTATTTCCCGAGAATTTTCCATTCGATATAAATAAATTGAGTGAAAAGCAGCGGACCTATGAGCAAGTGTGCGCAATTTTTAATGAGCGTTATCAAGACAGAAATCCTATAACTAAAATTAGTTTGTCGGGTGGTAAACATTTCGAACACACTGGAATCTTGCACATTGTCAAGTAGTCAACGGTACTCAATTCGAACATTCAATACATTGAAATTGTTTTCCATTCCTGAATAGGAAACACATCTTTTTCAAACAGCGAGTAACCATACCGAATTCATTATTTTCTAATGTTTTAATAAAAAAAACAGCACAACCAATTTTCCTTTCATTCGCACCATTGAGTAGGTAATCAAATTACCTTTCATTTGATGAATTCACAATTCATCTATTCCCATTCGAAAAATAGAATATAGGGGTGCGGGTCATAGGGGTTGAGGAATATCAAATTCAAAAAAGCGTATGATAAATTGCTTTTGAAATTAAAAATCGACGGGAGCGAAGATTTCCCTCATTATTCTTCAAGAATTTTTGACGAGTTACGTTACTATTTTGGCACACTGAATAGCCAGCAACAGAAGTGATATTTTTCAACAGAGCATTGATAATCATAATAACTCGGCTCCGATCTGTAAAGGGTTTTTTTAATCATATCAATAGTATGGATATTATATGTGTACTGATTCAGTTTAATTTGTTTTTCCTGTAATACATTTCTTTCTTATTTTCATTCTGTGATTGGCCTAGCTATTGAAAGATGTTTATAAATAAATAAAAAAAATAATTTTAAAATATTTTCCCTATGTTTCAAGGATAAATGCTGTGGGATCACAGGACCTGACGATTGGTTACTGGTGAATATTCCAGTACCATCAAGCTGCTGTCATCCTTTAGACGATTCTGGAGATCCTTTCTCGGATCACTGTGCTGAATTCAATGGAACTGGTTATTTATATCAAAAAGGATGCTCGAAACTCAGTAGTATTTCCAATGAAGACCTACATTTGAAGTTTCAGTACCAGACAAATGAACCAATTCCGGATGCTCCCAGAAAGATACGAAATAATTTCAAAGAATCTGTAATTTACATGATGATTTTTGATTATTTGTCCAAAATAGTTTGTATAGTAGCAGCCTTGGCGGTATCTTGGCTATTATGGTAACTAAATAAAATTTATGATGTCAATAGTTATTCACTCCTTATTTTAAGTCAGGTACGATTTACTTTCAAGTTCTATAAGATACCGTCTTACACGTCAAGAACGTGTGTTGGCACTGATTGGATTTTGAAGATTTAAAGACATTAAAAATTAAATAGGTACATTTAGTTCGATAAAGAACATTTGTTGGTTAGGAGAGTATTATTATAATCATTATGCAGTACAATTATTGTAATCCATTCAATCATTTTCCCAAATAATAATAATAATAGCTATTTATTGACCAAAGGCCAATCGGCCATCGACATATCAGTCCTGCAGCCAGGAAATATTTACAATAATTATCTGAATTAATTCAGTATTTTATGTATGTAATTGAATTTAGGATAATTTTAATTTGACTGTATAAAAAAACAACAGTTTTATCCACCAATCTACAATATAATATTATTTGCATGGTATCAAAAGTTTTCCTATTTTTCACTTCAGACATTAATTTAATCAAATACTTACTGATAATGTATATTGTCAAAACCTGCTGATAGTTATACATATACTATGAACAATCAGTATCGCCAATAGGGTGGTTTATTCTTTGGTATAACCTAGGTATAACTATCGTAGATTAGACGATAGACTGGAAAATTCGATGATGGGAGACACAGACGTATTTCGATCTAGTTTAGTCTAGTCCGTGTAAGGTAGTCTCCTGTGGTCAGGGTTGGCATGTTTTAAAACATTTGTTTAAAACATGTTTTAAACACAAGCCTCTGTTTGTGTTTAAAACATATTTTGCAAATTCGTTTCTTTATACTCTTTAGAGTGAATTGTAACGTCGTAGAAAAGGAATAGAATTATCAACTTCGTTCAGGAATAGGGAGAGTAATTTTCATTGGCGATTCATTGGAACGTAGCGCTACCTAGAAATATCTTCTTGATGAAATTTGTCTTAATGAACGAACTGCAGTTGAGAAAAAATTATGAGTATTAATAAATATTGGCCCAGTTGTCGAAATGTTGGCTTTTTTGTGTGCAAATGAATCTTAAATTGTGTCTTGATTTTGAAATTAGTAGTTTTAAATTTTTTTCACTTCTTAGACAAGAGAACCTATTTTTTTGCCATTTGTTCTTTGAAATTCACCTCGGCGTGAAATAAAATGCAAAGGAAAAATATATTCAATTCAATTGCACTTTATTGTTTCTCATCACATCTATAATTGTCACGTAATAAAGATATTATTAATTCTAATTTAATCAATTATAATTGTTTTGGAAGAGTTTTTTCATAGCAATGTTGCGAAAACTTTTGTTTTAAACATGTTTTAAATTATGTTTTTTTTAATGTTAAAAAAACATGATTTAAATCAAATAAAACAGTTTCAGATAAAAAAAAACACAATGTTTTGTTTTTAAAAAAAAAACATGTTTTTTGCCAACCCTGCCTGTGGTAGTCTCTATAATATAAGATGTCTGAAAAATGGTGTATGCACTCGTACTTTTTTTAATGCAGTGGCATTAGGCCAAATCGAAAATATTATAAATGTTTCGATTTGATTGATATATCAACAGCTGATCTGACAAGGTCAATTAAGACATTTTATGTAATGAAAACCTTTCCTCAGAACTAATATGAATCAAAATGTCAAGAATATATACACACACTTATTGCTTGACCAAATTATCGACTATTAACACAACATGGTCACCAGAATAAATTCAAATATTTGAAATAACTAATAAAAATCAGTCATTATTTGTGAACACCGCCAACTGAAGTGGAAAGAACGAAACTTATTCTAATTCTCAATTTTGGCGAAACCAAATCTACTCATTGCATGCATCATCATTCTAGACATCTTACCTATATACAAATGAGAAAGGACATTTCTTTGTATTTCATGGACCTATGTCTACAGTATTAGTACCTCTATCTTGACATCTAGATTTCAGTCAACGAAGAAACTTTTCTCGCACAGTCCTCGATACACTGACGGATCCAGACAGTATATATATATATATATATATATTCTTTTGAAAGAGAGAATTACATACTGTTTTGTAATATCAAACAATATAGGCATATGGCACGTGTGAAGAAATGGCGACAAGGAACAGATTGTATAAAAGAATAAAATCTGTTTCCCGCTCCAAATCTGAGTGTTAGCAGAGGGAATGTGAACGGGGTACCATACAATTCTGCGTATGATACACGAGAACAGATAAAAACCTCTGAAAGAACTCTGTCTCCCCGTATATGTGTAGTGATACTGAATTGGTTCAAAAAATATGCTGCTATCCATGTTACAGAGCTCCTTTGCTTGAAAACAAGCCTTTTCATCGAACTGGAGGCAAGTAAGTATCTTGAAATTATATCTGTAACAAGAAAAAAAGAAGAAAAACGAGAAAGAAGCAGTAGAAAAAAATACTTCACCTGCTGAAAAACCTTTTCACAAAGTCCTAACTCTCTCATGGATCGGGAGGATCTTTCGATCAGGTCCGATCTTCCAAGTGATGATTCTTCTGTTCTTCAGGTGTTCGAGGAACGCTACAGGCCCCTTATGTTGGGGGATCATCTCCCATAGATTAGAGTGGTTGTTTCAGGCGAAAAAACAGCAAAAAACCAAGAGCAAATTCGAAAAACGTCTGACACTTCATTGTCATTTCTGACAATATTTCAGGGGGGGCGGGCATGAATTTTTTCAGGGGGGCATGAATTGATAGAAATTTTCCACCAACATTATAGGAGTTGAAGACTTAAAAGTAGTCCAAAGGTAGAATATTTCTAATATCTAAGTTCTAATGAACAAGTTGTTATTTCAAGAAGCGAATAGTTGACCATCGAAATTCATTTAAGGTTTTGTCTATTTTATTGTTTGTCAGGTATTATCTTTAACTATCATCTCCCAACATTTATTGATCATTTGAATGTATTGATATTAATGCTTTTTGATACCACATATGTTGTTCATTCGATATTTTTTTGCATTGCATTTATTGATCATGTGAATTCATTGACATTGAAATTCATAATAATAAACAATGAATTTAATTGAAATTTGTGTTGATGTATTAGCTCATTTGAAAGTTGAAGTGAATACTTTGGTAGAAATTCACAACTTATTTTGTCATTTTGAGTAATTGTGAAAATTCAAATTTTTAATTTCAATAATATATTTTTGTATTGAATCATGCATTTTCCTATCAAATCCTAATACCTAAACTCTCAGGAAATAAATTCATAACATCAAAGGCTTCGCATTTGCTTGAGGCACGAAACTACTTACTTCAGACAGTAAGATCGAAAATTTCAATTCAATCTTTTCAAACTTACAGTTTACAATCTCGCATGAAACCATTCATATAATTATCAAGCAAAAAGTGGTGTTATGCCTCGCAGGATTAGGTTTTCCTCAGGGCTGGAAATATTCAGACTTTGGAGAAAAAAAATCTGGTGGAGTCCCATTTCAATGCAGACAAAAAAACTTTTAATTTGTATTGGAGATTTCGAAGCGAATTATTATTTTACATTTGTTATTTTTCTGTGAGAGCAACTGAAACGTATATGCTAAAGGTGGAATTGAACAGTTTCAAAAGTTTTCAATGAAAATGCTTATAGTATTGTATCGTGTACGCAATGTAATATAAGTGTAGTAAGTGTTAATAGTTTGGTAGGAAGTAGGAACTATCCTTTCCTTATCAAAATTTGAGTTCAAGTTTGTTTCATTTACATGAATTCCATGATACAGGATATCATGATGGTTATATTTATGGATTAGTAATGATGCCTAAGAATATTTTTAGGGGTAAACCATCTGCTGACATTTGAAGTATGATATTGATCTTCAAAACAAACAAGCCTAATTCTCAAAAAACATTTTTGAAGGTAAGCTTTTATAACAACATTCATCCGCCATTTTGAAGCCGCCATCTTGAATTCCTCGGTTTTGAAGAATCTTAACTTTCGACCTAGAAAACCCCCATATACCAATTGTGAATAGAATATGATCATAATTACAAAACTCGTCCGCCATATTGTGGCCATCATCTTGAATTTCATAGTTTTGACAAGAGTATCATCATTCTCGAACCCAAATACCCCCAGATACTAATTTTGAATGGAATCGGATCATAATTACAAAACTTATCCGCCATTTTGGAGGCGCCATTTTGTTTTTTTCTATAAAAAATATTTCATGATGCATTGTCACCAGGATTAGGTACACCTGCAAAATTTCAAATCAATCGGACGATTAGAAGTGTGTCATATTTAACTTGCAAGATTTGATTACAGACACACAGACAGACAGACACCGGGACAGGTGTAACTATTTAAAAGCTTATAAAAATGGGTCGGTTCTAACAAATTACAAATTCATTTTGAGAACGTGCCCTTCTCAACACGTAGGTACTAGAGGCAAATCTATAAATCTGTTCTCTTGAATTAGATTTTCTCTTAGAGTAAAAAATATGCCCAATATGTGAAACACAATTAGTGAAATTTGAGGTTTGTAGCAATCGCTCCTGAGTTGGTTGTGGTTGTAGGTACAGTAGGTATTCATCAGAAGTCAGATTTTAATGCAAATAGTGTGTATTTTTTGCGTTTCAGGTTTTGGGAAAACCCTAAAAAGTCCCAGAAAAGTATTCAAGTTCCCCAAAAATCGCTTAATCAGCACAATATTTTTGAATCTTCTGGATTGGAAAAAGTTTGAACAAATTTTATTTTTTAGGGATATATTTTCAATTTCTTACTATATAAAGCAAATTATGAGCACAGAGATATGATAATGTCCGGAGATAGAGGTACTTCAGTTTCTGTAAGATAAAATGTGGATTAGTGTCCTTATGTACATTGAATATTAATACTAAGTGGATTGAACTTCCTGAGAAAAGTAACAAAAATAGGACCATCTTAACCTAGATTTTGATGGTTGATTTTTTATATATTCTATAAAATTTTACGACAAAACAATATTCGAAACTTCCCGCCGGCCAAAACCAGAGGCTTTAAAGGTTCCAAAGAAATTATTTAACTTTTATTCTGACGCCTGATAAGTTACACGGGGTCCTATTCCAAACGTATTGGATCAGCAAGACGAATCGTATAGCAAAAACATCTCACCAAAAACATTTAACAGAGCTGCTTTGGAAATTAATCACTCTAAGAAATATGCCACAGAAAATTTGAATTCGACATCAATAACGGCTTTTAATGTATCTGCAGCTCTATAATTTTGTGTCGTATAATAATAATAAGCTTTATTCATCCCTTAAGACATTCAATGCATGAGACAAGTCAAATAAAGTATACATCATGAAAACATATCAGAAAAAAATAACAGCATAGAAAACAAAATCATTATAACAAAGAATCATCCGAGTACTCTCTAAAACTATAATAGCCCTTACCACTTAACATAGACTTTGTTGTCCTCCTAAAACAGGCAAAATTCAGTTCTTTAAAACACTCTGGTAACTTAAATAATTTCAATACCCTGGTAAGTAGGCGAATGTTCAAACCTCGTTGTTCGATGCTTAGGCAGTGACAGAATTTCCGTATTTCGCGTACTATATGAGTGATGGACAGATAGTTTCTCCAGTGATCCTAAACTTTGCCTGATTAGGAGCAGTGACTTATGAATATAAATACATGGAAAAGTTAGGATGTTATTTGCAACAAAAAGAGGCCTGCAGGAGGATCTCATGTCTATACCGAAGATCAAGCGAAGGACCCTCTTCTGAGCAACGAAAATTCTATTTACGTCTGTAGAAGTACAACACAGTCAAATATTGTACGATATATGACTATAAACCAAACAGTAGTATAAATTAAGCAGATATTCAGTAGAAAAACAGTTTTTAACCCGGGTTATCGCGTAATAAGAAGAGTTTAATTTTTTACTTAATACATCAATATGGTAACTCCACCTAAGATATTCGTCAATATGCAGATATGGAAAATGTAGTTGGAAACACTGGGGTTTCAGTACAAAATTCGAGCAGTCTTCTAATGCAGTTGAACAGTGGAAGAATCGAAACCTCAGTGCGATTCGATATCGAATAAGCGGCTGGTCTAGTTTTATGGCAGTTTGTAGTGGGGATGCCAGAGCGCAACGATCTAGGATCTCGGATCGAATTAGATTAGAGGAAGGAATCACTGAATTGACTGAATCAGTAATCAGTAACACTCCCAACGCGCGAATAGATGGGTGTTATCATGTCCGTTGAAAATGAATACGACAATTTTATTCCACTCTTATCGGAGGAATTAATTTGCCTCAATGAATGACACAATAATAAACGAATGTATTGTCTCCGCAATTGATTGACCACCGAAATACCATTTTATTATTTGAATTTTCTCTTGAACAGTAAACATATTCACGCGGAATCTAATTTATCTTCAAACAAGTGCGGATTGCCAGTGCGACTGAATTCGATCCGCGAAGAGCAGCAGAGATCCAGGCATCCCCACTACGATCGAAACTGCTATTAAACTAGACCAGCCGCTTATTCGATATCGAATCGCACTGAGGTTTCGATTCTTCCACTGTTCAACTGGACTATAAGACTGCTCGAATTTTGTACTGAAACCCCACTGTTTCCAACTACATTTTCCATATCTGTATAAACCCAAAAACCTGATACACTCCTCAGATTTTACTGATGACTTATCCGAACAGGTGATAGTCAGAGGTTCACTACCGATTTTTTTGTTCCGGAAATGAATCTATCTATTTATTTATTTATTATTGACCCCTAAATTAAACAATATATATTCAACAAAAACGTAAATCCTTAATATATAACAAACATAGCAGGTGTATTGAAATAAATAAAATTTTTATCAAAATAAAATAATAAAGATGTTTTTTCTCAATCCAGTGCTTCGATGTATTGCTTGAGCTTGCGACGAATTTTTGTACCATCAACGACAACTATATTCTTCGGTATGGTGTTGTATGCCCGTACACTCGCACTTAACGGTAAATTTTGTGCCTTTAGTGTCCTGGAGTAATCATTTCTTAGATTTTGAGCGTTTCTCACGTTATAATTGTGGCATTCATTAACATAATTTATTGTCAAGTTGGATTTGAGCAGTTTATTCTTGATGTTGTAGATGAATTTTGTCTGTTCAAATATTTTAATTTTCTCTAGATTCAAAATTTTTGTTTGTTGATAAACTTGATGAGTCGGTGTGTAGTAATCCATCTCATATATTATTTTCACTGCTTTATTTTGAATTCTCTGCAATCTACTGAATAAATACCCTGGCATATTTCCCCAACAAGGAATTAGATATCTGAGATGGGGTGCTATAAATGAATTATATAGTATATCCTTGTACTTCTTATTCAGGTACCCAGCGCATCTTCTCATGGCACCGACAAACGGAATTATTTTCTTTTTGATGTTTTCCACATGCATATTCCAAATTAAATTATTCTGTAGAACTAATCACATGTACTTATATTCAGCTACTTCTTTCAGTTTGTATTTGTTCAGGTATAATTTTATATCACAGTCAGGTTTGTTTTTTTGTTTCGTAACCATGTAGACAGTCTTTGTTATATTTATTGTCAATTTGTTGCTACATAACCATTTGTTCAAAAGGATAAGGTCTTGATAGGCCAAAAATTTCAGTCTTTTGGGATCACTATCAGACAATACTAATGCAGTATCATCAGCAAACTCAAAGTACCTTGCATTCAAACCAACATATTTTAGATTATTTACATATAAGAGGTATTGTAGTGGTCCAAGTACTGATCCCTGAGCTATTCCTACATTTAATTTGGTTTTGGTGCTGTTACATTTGTTTATTTGTGTAAAGTGTATTCTGTCCCTGGAATGTGTTTCCATGAAACTTCTCGCCTTACCTCTGAAACCCATTTTCTCCAATTTCATAAGCAGAATGTCTAGATAAACTGTATCAAATGCTTTGCTGAGATCAATAAATATCGTGACAACATACTCCTTTTTATCTATTTCAGAACATATATATTCTAGTAAGTTTGTTGTTACTCCCAACGTATTACTGTGTTCCTGGAACCCATATTGATAATTGTCAAATTTGAACGTTTTTTGCAGGGCCGATCCTAGGGTGTTGGCCGCCCGCGTGCAGAATCCTCACGTGCCGCCCCAAAGACAAAAAAATATATCTTTTTTGTAAATTTTTATTGTATTTATGAAATCTTCAATGGGCCTCCTTTTATTGTTAGGAAAAAACTGCACATATTAGATTTGAGGGGGGATAACCCCGTTACTTTCCCGTAAATATTTTGATGATCCCTCTGCTCTCTGATATCTTCTCTAAAGATTTTTATATTATCTTACAAAATAAAAATGCAATTTACATACACGCATATATATTTTTATATAGGTACTACTGCATTCGTGTACTAGATGATGAATCATGAACCTACTAGATACATGACACCCCCATTTCAACAAAATAAAAAATATTCAATAAAAAATATGTAATATAGAAAAGGAACACGAACTTAATACTAAAAAAAAACAAACCAATATGCCACAAAAAATTATGTGTACAAACAGGAACTACTCCATTATCTCTTCGATTTAATTCTGAACTAGTTCCCCTGAATGCCAAAAATTGTTCCGCATCAATTCTTTTCCAATATCAATTTTAACTCGCACCAAGTTTTCACAGAATTTACATGTTAAAGCACAATTTAATGTTTATTTAGGTAATCTGAACAATGACGCCAATCAAGAAAACCAGACGTTACAATTTGGGTTGTATTATCTTTACTGAGTAATTTACATGCAAAGCAGAAAATGCGATTGGTACAAAATGGGTACAAAATTATGGAGTAAAAATCTCAAAATTTTTGAAAAATATTTTTTTTTCAAAATCCCATATCTCGGGAACGGTAGGTCCTAGAGAAAAAATAAAAGAGGTTCAGGAGGGTACAAAATGGGTACAAAATTGCAGTTTTTGTTTGAATTCGATACGATCAATTCTTGCAGAGTGGTCTGCCAACTTAACGTTAAGTTGGCAGGCCACCTAGAGGGGGTCGATATCTCGGAAACGGTGGGGGTACAAAATTTTTTAAAGGTGGTACAAATTGGTACAAAATGGGTACAAAATTATGGCATAGGTCCGAACTCGATCCGTTTTGGTGGGCTGTCAACTTAACGTACCTCTGATGACCCGATTATTAATTTTTTTCAATTTATATTCTAAAGTCGATATTCACATATTGAGTATGATAACAATGTGTTTCCAAGCGCATAAACTTCCATACATTATTGTGGTTGCACATTTTGCGAAGATGACGTGATAGCACGTGAGCTCAGTTGACGTGCCAACAGATTTTCGATTATCCTAGTTTTTATCATTTTTCCTTTATGTGGCCATTAAACCCTTACTATGTACCAAATTTCAGCTCTCTGAGTTTATGGGAAGTACCTACTAGTTCTATTTTGATGATCATGAGTGAATTAGGGTCGAAAATGCGAAACTTTGCTTTCGCGTAACTTCGGAACTAAATGACCTACACACTTGAAATTTTGGATTTTGAGTATGTGATTATAGCTTACTGGATGACGAAAATTTCGGCGTTCTGGTCTCATCCGGAGGTTCTCAAATAGGGGCTTGAAAATGAGGCGAAATGATTCGGGTAAATAAGATTGTTCGGCAGTGTTTGCTTCGCGCTCGACTTGGCGGGGCCACTGACGTGCCCCCAAATTTAAGTGCCCCATTATTGACTTATGAAAGTGCTGGAGATCTATAAAGTTTGTCCGAGAATAAGAGCCGTACTACAACTTCTAATGAGTAACTGGAGAACAAATATGCTCATTAATAACATCAACGCTGGAACCATAAAAATATCAAGGGCAATATTTCAAGGAGATGCACTGTCGCCGATGTCCTTCTGTGTGGCACTGAATCCTCTGTCTACACTTCTGAATGGAACCCGAGAAAATTGTCTCATCTGTTATATATGGACGATTTGAAACTCTTCAGCGGTGACATTGGCATGTCCTTCGGCCTTGATAAATGCGCCTCTACCAACATCAAGAAGGGTGAAGTGGAGACCTCTCACGAACAATTTCAGGACAGTTACAATAGGTTATCAGAAGACACCTCCAATTATCAAGGACACCCTAAAATCAAAAAATTGATCACACACGTTTGAAAACCGAGTTCATGGCAAAATATAGAAGCAGAGTAACAAAAGTACTAATCACAAAGCACAAAGCTGTCTGCAAAACACCAGATCGATGCATTGAATTCTTGGGCTACGCCAGTTCTGACCTACACTTTCGGAATTTTGAAGTGGTCAGATGCTGATCCGAATGAGTTAGACCGACTCACCCGTCGCCTCGTGACAAAATTCCGATGTTTACACACCAACACATCAGTAAAATGACTCTTTTTCCTAGGCGTGATGGCGGAAGAAGTTTGTTGAACATTTATAGACTAAGCAGAACCCAGGAAAAAGATTTGAGGCAACGACTGCTCGACTGCTCAACTTTCAACACATGGCGTTTGAGATCACTACCAGAAGTGAGGACAGAAGTGCATGGCGGGAACAAACCATGCACGGTAGATTTCCCAAACATCTTGAGAGAGCGATTGTCGACAAAATAGCTTCTTCGTCGTGGCTTAACGCTGGCAAATTGTATCCTGAAACTAAAGGATTTCTGACGGATATTCAAGAACGAGTTATAAGAACCCACCACTACGAGAAACACTGCTTGAAGCTGGAGGACAAATGCAGTATATGTGCAGCAGTTGAGTCTATTGAACATCTAATCACCGGTTGCCGAAATCTACAGTTAAAATATATGTACAAGTCAAAGACTTACCCTGTATACAGGGTCTTTCACGAGGAACCTCACCCATATTTATACGGGAAACTACTGAACGTATTTTCATGAAATTCAGCACTTATAAGTATTTCACGATGCTGATGAAATCTAAAATATTTTCAAGGCATGAGCACCTCCGGTTTTTCCGGAAATGACGTCAACTTCTTGAAAATTTCATCTTTTTGGCGTGAAGGGAATAGAAATAGCTGAAAATTCAAGACGAAAAACAGTTTTTTGTGAATAACTCAGAAAATATCCATTTTATGGCAAGGGTGTGATGCATACACTCACATTATTTTTTAACGTAGATTCAATATCTGCCATAAAAAAATGGGGTTCTAATTTGAAAAAATTGATTTTTCACGATTTTGTCATCCCTAACTTTGAAAGCGATTTTTTCACCCCCTGTATCATGAATCGCGATTTCGATTTTCAAAGTGGATACATCAATCTTACATCTTGAAAAATCCCAAAAATGAAAATTTTCCATCCAAAAACCTCGAAGTTATTCTTGTTTCAGCGGAGCTCTATTTTCGATTTTTTTTTCGAATTTTCCCGCTCAGAGAGAATTTTCCAACCAAAACTGAAAAATGTTACATCAAAATAACTTGAAATTTTCTAAGGAATCTATTTCTGCAATAAAAAAATGGTGTTCTAATTTGAAAAACGGAAGTTGACGTCATTTCCGGAAAAACCGGAGGTGCTCATGCCTTGAAAATATTTTAGATTTCATCAGCATCGTGAAATACTTATAAGTGCTGAATTTCATGAAAATACGTTCAGTAGTTTCCCGAATAAATATGGGTGAGGTTCCTCGTGAAAGACACATTTGACTTATGATTCGAATTTCCACTTACCATGACCCAGAAACAAACATTCTTCTGAATTCAGCCCAAGTAGGGTTGGAACCACGTTGAAATTACCAGAAGCAAACTATTGAAATTTTCAATTTCATAAGATAGTTTGATGAAAGTCACCATTGTCTAAAATACCAGTACGTTTTGGCATTTGAATACCTAAAAGTTCTTCCCCCCCCCCAAAATTCGGACCTGGATCCCCGCCCGATTTCGAGAGGAATGAATACCTTCCAACAAATCGTTTTTTAAGAAATTGGGATACTTTGTTTCATTCATATTTTCCTCAAAAAATTATGAATCTTCAATTACACACATTGAATAAATTACAGGAGCAAAGCAATGGACTTCCTTACCAATTCTTATCGCCACGAGAGTTGAAGAATAAATTGGATGTATGGAATAGAAAATAAACAACAAAGCAAATACCGAAGGATGGTTCTTACATTTGTTCTGACTAAAAGAGATGTATCTGCGGGCTGTCTGGTTTCGTGCGATGTTGTACCGGGTAAATCCTGATCACACGAATCGAATTTACTTTTAGGGCCGATGAGGGTATATATGATATTTTGATGGCCTTATCGTTTTTCAGCACGACACCTCAATATTACTTTCTAATTTTTATTTTGTGCCCCTGAGAATTATTTCGGCAGGTTTCTGCGGGCGCCCATAACAATGACCTTGCCCATGACAATTATTTTTTGTGGGTGAGTCTTAACTATCTTATCATTTAAATGAAAACAATAGACCAGCAAAAAATGTTTTCAGCGTCTTTCTTGTCGTCCTAACGAAAAAACACCCTCTAATTAACCTCTCCAAAAACTTGACAACATGCTGTTTTCATCTCTTGAACGTCAAGGTTTCTGAAAAATTCAAGAAGTTCCTTTGTCGAAGTATTGTACTCGGTGATTGTGTTGTTGATATGGTTGGCAAAAGTGTAAGCTATTTGCTTGGGGTTTCTTTGGATGGTCCAATCTCCCAAAGGAGTACCACTATTTTGTATAGCTCCTCGGAAAAGACCTGGAAAATTTCGGTTTCAATAAGATTTCGTTCGTGGATGAGGTTGAATAATGTGGCCACTACGAAAAGATTCGTTTTGAAAAGGACTATACTCGTCATTATACCGTCATGGGCTAGGGTTTGCCATCATAGTTGTCTATCAAGTTGTTGTTGCTAATCAACAAAGGAAGAATATGGGGTTGAATGTTGAATAATAGATGCATAAGAACCCTGGTGTAACGACTCCTAACTAAAAATCGTGAATAAAAATTGTAGATCAAATAGGGCACTCTTGATTGTAGATCGTTTTCTAGTTCCGGAATTATCCGCAATATTTGGCGGTCGTGGCGCTATTGCGGCATTGGAATATAGACCAGGCGCACGGATACTCAAACACCGGTCAGCGCCCTTTTATCCCCTCCATTCTCGCAAGCATGTGATGACGTCAAATTAGCCAACGATTTGAACTTTTGAATGAGATGAATTGCTTTTATCGCTAATAATCGCGTATGAATGATTTTTCTAGTATAATTTTGTTTGTAAAATAAACCGTATTGACCTAAAAAACGAATTAAAATGAAAATATAATTGCTGCAGCTATATTTTTATTAAATTCTACCTCATTTTGCTCCGTTCTCGCCTTATACTACACGGAAAAAATATAAGATTCTTCGGTCGTAGAAAGGGTGCTCCAATTCCAATATTGTGAATCTAAATTCATTGATTCAAGAACAAAATATTGGTAAAAGTAGGTTGCATTTATTAAGAAAATTAGATCCATGAATGAGCTAGGTAGGTACTAAGGTATACTCTAATCCAAGCAAATAGAATAACAGAAAATTCCAAACCTAATACTGTAAATCTAAATTCATTGATTCAAGAACGAAATTCTGCTAAAAGTAGTTTGCATTTATTAAGAAAATCAGTTCTTCGGAAGGGCAATAGGTACTCTTATACTAGCAAATAAATACCAACAATATTTTTTTATGTTGAAAGATGGTACATTTTATGTCTCACCACTAGAAAAAATTTCTTCAAGTTCATATAAAATCTGCTTCAACATTGTAATTTTATTGATTGATTGGAGGATTTTCTGTACGTTTCGTACAAACATAGAAACTTAAAAAAAGGTATATTCAAATTGAAAATATGACAACTTGGTTATTGAGTTCTGATTTGGTAAATTTCATCTTAAATAAAAAACAAATCTGTAAAAATGTTTTATTTTTAACATCGGTCATAAATATATAGCATGTGTATGAGATATTGTTTGATATTTGTTCGAGCTGTCTGCTCGTCTCAAGTTTTACTAATTGAAATAGCTGCCTAAGAATCTCAATTTCATTCTGTTGCTGACTATTTTTTCTAGCAGCTGTTCGTATTTTATTTTCCAATCAATTTCTCCTGCAGATGGAAGATTATCTGTAAACGAGAAGATTTAGGATGAGAATATAAGAATAATAATAATCGATTTATTTAGAACTTAAGTAACCGTGTTGGAGACGTGAAAAAATTTGTACTCACCAAGTTTGGGTCCCAGATTATGAAAATGAAAACGATAAGTCAGCAATCCTTTTAGTTTTTCAAAGAAAAAATCCCAAAGTTACTTTTGGAAGGTAAGGTTATACATAGTTCTAGCCAGTTTTCTTGTATTTTCTCAATCAAGACTCATTGGAAATGTTTTATTTCTGAGTCCTACTCTAATTAATGAACTGAAATAATATCAAAAAGTACCGTTTTCCACCCACAAAACCAAGAAAACTTCAAAAACAGTACACACTACATTGTAAACACCGTATATGTTGGCTAATTCTACGTCACAACATGGATGCCAAAAAGTGGTGGGGTGAAAGGGCGCTGACCGGTGTTTGAGTATCCGTGGACCAGGCGCGTACCCAGAAAGGTTTGTTGGGGGGGGGGGGTGCTCAGCTTATATTTTTTAACCATGAGAAATCATAAATAACAAGAAAATATTAAAGCATGCAGTTGACTATTTTTCAGTTACTGAATAGCAATTATTTCTTGTAAATATGAATCTTTAAAAAACAAAAGGGTTTATTAGTTTTTAGTTATTAAATAGAAGTTCCAAGCGCCAGCATTAGCAAATCTGCTCACAACCATTTCTGTATCTATGACTCTCTCGTAATTTATGTGCATTAGTGCTAATCCGTTCAAGCGGTTTTTCTGCCATAGTGGTTTTGAGCCAAGTCTTGAGGAAAACTGCGCTCTGCTTCAGTCGTTGTTACGGGAACGTCGGGAACACGGAAAGTACAGTGTGTACCATTTTGGTTGAGACTGCTCTGTATCTCAGGTATTATTGAAGATAGAGATATGCGATTTTCGCGACCCTGTATCACTTTTTTGTAAAACTTTTAAAGCCACAAACAGAAATATTCCAACTACTCTTGTTCCTGAAATACAGGGCGAAAACGAAAATGTTCACTTTTGGAGATGTAATTATTTCTTAGGCCCTGTATAAGATAGAAAAAATTTGAAAACGGTTTATAAGAGATATTGAGAGCACTGTTTTTGAAATTGGACACAAACATGGTATTTTTTGAATGGAATACCCTGTATATTTAAACGACAAATTTTTGCATTTTTTTTTTAATACCTTGATGTATCGCAATCTTATCTTCAATAAATAATGGCTTCAAAAATCAGAAAAATCCATATTTATGTTTTTTTTTTTAATAGTAGGCCATGAATTCTTTCACACCTGCATTCAATTATTACTTTTTGGAAACGCCATGTGATTCAAACCTTTCTATTCAATTATATTTCGAACATCAACTCAAAATAACACTCTTCAACATAAACTTGAAAAATGTTGTAAACAAAAAAATATATCGGTACAGATTTAACATTAACTGATGTAATTACAAACCTTCAAATTAGACAATTTATTACATAAACCAAAAATAGACATATAAATCTAATGAAGTTGTTCAAACTTTCGTCCATTTTGTCTTATACATAAACCACAAAGTTTCAATTCGACATTTAAAATTATTAAGGATTGCCTTTGTGAGTTTGTGAATGTTTCTTTGGATGTGTCTCGGACCTCATCTATATTATAACGCCGATATGCTTACATTTTATATTTTCATATAATATTTTTCAAATTTTGAAATTCCATGCTTTCACCGTCAGCCATCATCATTGATTTCTTTTGACTCTGTTTGTGAATCAGTTTTCTTGAATGCAATAAACAAAACACTATTTTATGCATGTTCAACTTTTATGCATGTGTGAAAGGATTCATGGCCTAGTGTCAAAAACATCAATATGGATTTTTCTGATTTTTAGAGTTAAAACTTTGGGTTGTGATACATCAATGTATTCAGAAAAAAATTGCAAAAATTTGACGTTGAAATATACAGGAACAGGGTGATCCATTTGAAAAATACCAAGTTTGTGTCCAATCTTAAAAACAGTGCTCGCAAGAAAAATTTTTAATACGGCACTGACTTCTATGTAAAAATATCTATTATAAGCAGTATTCATTTTTTTCCTATCTTATACAGGGCCTAAGAAATATTTACATTTCCAAAAGTGAACATTTTCGTTTTCGCCCTGTATTTCAGGAACAAGGAGTAGTTGGAATATTTCTGTTTGTGGTTCTGAAAGTTTTACAAAAATATGATACACTGCAGTCTCAACGAAAATGGAACACAGTGTACCCAAATATTTGAAGCAATATGTACAAAATTGGATAGAAATCTCCGCTACATTTCTCTAGAGCTGAAAGTGCAGATGAAGCACATGATTTGGAATCATCCGGTGTTGAAGAAGCCTACTTTTTTTTCATCTTTTATATTCATTGGAAAGAATGAGGCTTTCGCCAGAGGCGAAAGCCTTGGGGGGGGCTAGAGCCCCAATAGCCCCCCCACTGGATACGCGCCTGATATAGACCGACCAGTTTCGGGAGAAATGAAGAGTAGGACCCCGACACAGATTTTCAATCGACCAGAAAGTCTTATACAAAATCTAATCAGTGCCAACATCAGGTATGCATCTATGTGAAATATAAAATAAATGTCTGAATTCAATTTAATCCATTTTTAACACCAATCAAGAGAGCTTTCATATTTCTATTTCACAGATACTCAACATCCCATTGTACTCAAAACATTATAAAAAGAAAATTGACATAATTTGTCAAATAAGAAAAGACAATCCTTTGTAAAAAACACTCCCTTTGAGATTCGACGAAAGGGCGGCTTTCCACCACACAAGGGGTGTTATTACTCAGAAAGAAAAGATGATAAAAAAAATATTTGAAGATCTTTCTCCTTGAAGGGAGATTGTGTGGGATCGGCCCGTTGCACTAGGGATAGGACTTAGTTTTCAGTTCCTTCTCCAGGAAGAAGGGTGGTATATGAAACATTTCAAATTAAACTTTAGACGTCTATTGGGACCAAAATAAAATAAATGGTTTTCTCTATTCCAGCATCATAATGAGTTCATTACAGTACCAAAAACAGTGCTGTAATGAATTCATTACAGCATCGTTTTCAGTTGCATTTTTCGTTTTGTGGTTGTCAGCAATGACTTCCGAACCTTTTAAATTTCAATAGACGTCAATTTAGAAATGTCACTTTTCGTATTTCCTAACATTCACACCAACTGGCAAGATACAAATGAAAGTCACTAGGACCTATAATTTTGAATCTGTGTCGTAATGAAAATCTGTATCGTAATGGATATCATTACGAAACGGATTATGGACCTATATTTGTATTATTATAGTACGGGTGTAGATAATAATATATTCTAAAACTAGTTGCAGAATGGGCTCCTATTCCAATACGAATGCGAAATTCGAAAACGAGCGCCGAAGGAGCGAGTTTTCAAACGCACGAGTATTGGAATTGCATTCTGCAACGAGTATTAGACGATATTTCCTCTATTTCAGTCAAATTTTGTGAAATTTAATGAAAATTTCAAATTATAGGTCCTAGTGACGTTCATATTGTATCTTGCCAATTGGTGTGAATGTGAGGAAATACGAAAATTTACATTTCCAAATTGACGTCTACTGAAATTTGATAGGATCGGAAGTCATTGCTGACAACCACAAAACGAAAAATGCAACTGAAAACGATGCTGTTTCATCATCAATTATCGGGTGTAGATAAAATAGCGTATGCAACTCTCATGTAATGGTTATTAATACACTCGCATAAACCATACGAAATTCGCCTCCGGCTCATTTTGTATCCCGTTTTATGCTCGTATATTAATAACCATCATTACATGATCGTTGCATAATAACTAATACACAATGTCTATAACTCAATCACGTCAAAAGAATAAATTATCGAAATACTTGGTCGAAATATCAAAACCAAATCAAATTATCGAAATAAAATCGAATTATCAAAACAACATGAAACCGAAAACTTGGGGATTTATCGAAATAACATAACTCAAAGAACCCAAAACTTGAGTATTAATCGAAATATCATAACTCAAAATGCCGAAAACTTGGGGAGATTTCAGGACTCTGGACTCTGAATGTTTTTGACGTTACATGCAGCCTTCTAACAATACTCGAATAAGCAAGCATACGCAAAATTACCTGACCTTTCTCCTTCTGACAGATCCAAAGGATGATAAAAATATCCAAAAAAAAACACACAAAAACACTTTAACCCGTTATTCGTAGATTAACTCCACTCCCGGTCTTATCGACGAGACGTGATCTTAATATTTCTAATTAACTTTTAAACCTTTAACTTCCGATTCAACACTACTTCCAGACTGAATTACTCCTTAAATCTTCCATAAAATCGAATCACGAGTCAACTGAGAACCTCCCCGTTTAAGACTTCTCCAGCTACTCTTAACTTCCGATTCAACACTTTAGCACGCTATTCCCCGAATAACACTTTTTCTTTCTCCGCCTTGTGACCGTACCTCCAAACACTGAAGTACCCTAAAACCGAAACCGATTCTCCAGCTACTACTGCATCTTCTTCGTTTTCCCAAGCAATCAAAGATTTCCTTCACCCACCCCCCGTGGGTGGATTCCGAATAGATGTCATAATCATCGTCGGTTCTATTAGACTTGCTACTGGCGAAGATATTGAATTTGCACAGGTTTCATCCCCCAACTTTTACACCACTGGACAAATTTGCATTTGCAATGCAATTTGATTCACATAAAAATTACTCTAAAGTGAGCCGTTTTCGAGAAAACTGCCATTTTATGATCAAAAACAATTTGCTCACAAAGTAAATTTCCTCTGATTGGGGGGTGAAACTTTTGTGCAAATTCAATATCTCCGCCACTGGCGGATAATAAAACCGAGTAAAGTGCAAGAAAGTAGCTTATATTAGTGGAAATGTGTACAAAAACTCAATTCTGTAATTCAAACGGTTCCTGAGATATTAGCATAAAACTGAAAAAATATAAATTTTGACACCCTGTATGTATGAAACGAAGACTCGAAGGAAAAAATGGAAGAGAGAACAAAATTTATTTTTTCATGAGAAAACTACAGTTGACCGTTGATACACTTATTAAGGAACACCCTGCATACTGAAATGGTAAGTTGAACTCGAGAAAAAAAGTTTGAGATATTGACATGTTTTTAAATTTAGGCAATATTGAATACTCGCCTTTTCCGTTGGAGCCCAACAATTGAAAACCAACAGAAGCTGCTCCTGCACTCTCTCCAAAAATGGTGACTTTCTTTGGATCTCCGCCAAAGCGATGAATATTCTTTTGAACCCATCTAAGCCCAAATTGTTGGTCTTTGAAGCCATTGTTTCCAGGGCAATTCAAATCAGCAGTAGATAAGAAACCTAGAATATGAGATGAGTGAACCGTTGAAAAGATTCGAAGCAATTTTCAAAATCTATAACAAAGTGTTGTTTAAGAAACACACAACACAAGAACCAGATGAACTGTGGCACTTTTGAGATTATTTTACTCTCAGCGACATCTTAAAATAAAAAGATCAATAAGATTGAAGAATAAAAGCCTTCATCATTATTTTTATTATTGAGACTAGAGCTTCGTTGTCAAACTGAATGAAGATTGATGTTAGTTCCCGTGAACAATGGTATGGCTATTCCATTTTTTACATGGCATGATTCATATTATCGAATGCGATATATCTGATTACTCTTTGCTCTTGTAATCATCTTGGCTTATAGCAATCTTATTTTTTTTATTCATGCAATACATTGTCCTGTGACCTTACAACTTTTTTGTCAAAAATACTCAGGCCGAATATCGTCAATTATTTCCACTGTAAATTCACGAACTTTTTCTATAAGTATCAAGTATGTTACCGCAATAGAAAGATACGAATTTTCAGTTTCGAACTTGTTGCTCTTCACGCAATGAGATAAAGAATGTTGGGGTTTAATACGTTTTCCAAGGCCGTAGCCAGGGGGGGTCCGATGGGGTCCGGACCCCCCCCCCCCCCCCGAAATTTTTTTCTAGCTACGGCCTTGACGTTTTCCTCTTTTGATTTTTCAGTTCTTCTATTGTGAAAAACACCCCTTTGAGATTCGACGGAAGAGCGGCTTTCCACCCACCAATCAAGGGGTGTTATTACTCAAAGAAAGAAAAGATGTTATGAAAAATTTTGAAGATCTTTCTCCGTGAAAGGAGAAAGTGTGAGTTCGGCCCGTCGCACTAGGGACAGGGCTCAGTGAAGGGTGATAAATTAAATACCAGTGTTCAAATTTTAGACGTATATTAAAAAAATAAAATAACTTAAACGGTTTTACAGGCACTATGTATAATTCAGTCACGTCAAAAGACTTAATTATCAAAATACCAACAAAATTAACAAAACGAATTCATATTATCAAAACAAGCACCCAAATTTCACAGCAAAATGAAATAATAATAAAAACAGAGAACATCTTACTGCCATCTTCTTCGATATAGAGTGTGCCTATGACCTTACTTGGAGATACGGTATTTTGAAAACGCTTTTTGAATGGGGCGTAAGAGGCAGACTTCCTGAATTCATTTGTGGCTTTCTGTCTAATGGCGCGTTTACATTAGTCAGGTGAGTTGATCAAGTCAGTTGAATTCAAGTGACCTCCACAAAGTTGACCGTGCTCCAACTTAGAAGCCGTTCAATTCAGCCGATCGAGTGAAACGAATTGGGGGGTTTACACATTCAATTCGCTTTCAATTCAACTGACTTGATCAACTCACTCGACTAATGTAAACGCGGTGTAATAGACAAATCAGGGTGGGGGTGGGGAATCAATTGTCAGAAATGTTCATTCATGAGAATAGGATACCACCATAGAACTTATAGTACATGGAATGCCATTAGCCTTGCTGCTCAGCTTAAAAAAATGGATAAACATCTCCAGTTGGAGGAATACTGAAATTTCCATGTTCCCATGGATACGACTTGTCATACAGAACAGAAACACAGAAATACTATGAATTTAATCGTCAAGATCCGATTCACTTGGTATTTCGGCAAACATTTCTGTGTTTCTGATCGGTGTGACAAGTCGTATCCATGAAAACATGGAAATTTCGGTATTCCTCCAACTTGAGATGTTTATCCACTTCTTGATCTGGTAATAGCATTCCATGTACTATAAGTTCTATGGGTACCACAGGGATCTACCTTGAGTGTCACTCTTTTCTTGATTGCTGTTAGTGGACTTTTTGACGGTTTGACTGCAGATGTGGGTAAAGGTATGTTTGTCGACGACTTGGCGATATTTATTTCCTCTAAAAGTACTGAAAATATAGAGGAACGTTTGCAAGCGGCAATCGATAAAATACAGGAGAATACTACAACGTGTGGATTCAAATTATCGCGAACCAAAACATGCGCTACGCCGCTACACACTTCTGCAGGTTGAGAACCCCGCATGCTAATCCAGCTTTGACTTTGGGAAACAACAGCTAATATTCAAACCAGAAACAAAAATTCTCGGAGTACTGTCTGATTCAAGGCTGCACAAAATAGACAGAATCCACTATAGCGGTCTGAAAGTGGCGATTGGTGCATTTAGAACAAGCCCAACGGAATCTGTATACGTGGAAAGTGGCTTCTTTCCCCTACAAATTAGGAGGAAACAATTGTTAACGAATTACTCTGCCAGACTTTGGGCTCAAAAGGCTGACCCAGTATTCGAGTTATTGTTTGGTACCACAGAACAACAATTGCCTGTCAGATCAGTAGCCTGTCGGTTGCAGACAATAACCGACCAATATTCACTACCACAAGTTATTGCACTGAATACCTTTGAACATATCCCCTGGCAGTTTAAACCTCCCATGATACACCTAGAATGTGCAGACTATTAACAGGACACCACAAATATTGAATTACTGAAGGTCACATTTTTGTCGATAGTATCAAGATATGAGAGATAATCGAAAATTATCTATACTGATGCTTCTAAAACGGATGCCGGAGTTGCGAGTGCTATTTTCACAGATGAAATATCTCATTGCTGGACACTCCATTCTGCATGCAATATATTTAACGCCGAAATGTATGCTATATGGCAAGCAGTAAAATATTGCGACCTCACAAAGGAAAAATCCTTCGTCATTTGCACAGATTCTCTGAGTTCCTTGAATAGCATAAGAAACTCCTTCGAACAAAATAGCCTAATGCCGGGTTTCCACCAAGCGGACAGGTCAAAACAAAACACGAACTGTCCGTTCGGACAGAAATTTCGGACAGTTTTGTTTTGAAAATGTTCGAAGACTGTTGGGGTTTCCAACGGACTCTCTGTTTACACCAATCTCGGACAGAAATGAATGAAAACTGTTCGTGTTTTGTTTAAGTTTCATTCAGTTTACACCGGACGTATAGTTGTGAGAATGTGGCGCGCTGCAAACTTGAGAAAACAAGACGACGAGGATTTATTTTTGCTGGCAGTTACATTTTACATTATTAAAAAAAAACAAAACTAAACGCCGGTTTTGGATTAGGCCATCCTCAAGGAAAAAGGAGGAAATGTGACGTCTAAACTGTTACAAGATCTCAGAGGAGATGATATGAGTATAGGAGGTGAACTTCGATCAAGTTTTAATAAACATTACGACTTCTTCCCTTCACGCACCGAATCAAACTACCACTAGATCGCAACAACGAAAATAAAAACAAACTGGGCGTTTACACCAAGCTGACAAACAGTCCTAGAACTCGTAAATCCTTTGAAGTTTACCGACATTGGATGGGACTCTGTTTGTGTCCGTAAAAACGCAATTCGCGGACTTTCGAGTCCGGAAAACAATCCACAAGTTCTAGAACAGTTCGCGGACTGTCACAAACGGACCGAGTTCGTGTTTTGTTTTTGTTCTGTCCGCTTGGTGGAAACCCGGCATTACATAGACATAAAATACGTCTCCGGTAAACCAACAATTACCAACATCTCTGGTAGTAAGAGTTCGAAAAACTGAGTGACCTTCACGAGTGGACAATTTTTTACACCAACGCCCAATCTTTGCTGTCTAAGTTTCACGAGCTGCTGGCTTTTGTCATAATCAATCATCCTACCTTCATCCTGATCTCGGAAACCTGGTTACACCCTGGTATTCCGGACACACTTGTTGCCATTCCTGGTTACAAGATCTTTAGGCATGATAGCACGTCTACCGTCGGTCACGGTGGTGTGTGTGCTTACGTTTCTGGAGAGGTTGCTGACTCTTTAACTTTGACTATCTCGGATCTCGATTCCCCAAGAATTGATAATCTATTTATTGATCTTTCGAAGGGCAGGACTTGTGTTTTCACCATCGGTTGTATTTATAGACCACGTCCCTGTCAATCTGATGAGGCAATGGCAGTCCACCTAGGCGAACTTTCCTACGCTAAACGCAACCTAGTTATAGCTGGTGACTTCAATATGCCCGATGTTCAATGGCCTATTCCATCAATAAACTGCAATTCACCATCCAATGCTTACATTAACTCCATCCATGAAAACAATCTGTTTCAGTTAATCGATTTTCCAACACGCTTTCGTGGTACGCAAAATCCTTCTCTTTTGGATCTGGTTTTGACCAACGATGCCGATCTCATTTCCAAAATTGAACAATGTCCACCTTTGGGAAAATCCGATCACGTCATTTTGATTGCTTCCCTTTTTTTGCATTTTCCAACCACCAGAAGAATAAGGAAAACTGTGAAGGTTACTGACTATCAACTCCTCAATCGTACACTAGGTGAGGTAAACTGGAGCGCACATATAATGCCCACATGTGATGTTGAAGAAGGCTGGACCTCGTTCTCATCAATCCTCCAGAATTTGGTAGACGAATGCTCCCATGAACAGGAAATTATTCAGGTTCCATCCAAACCTTGGATTGATCGACACATTCTGCAATTAATACAGCATAAAAAATCAATATGGCAACGATTTCAGCGCCGAAAACGGATGGAGGACTACAACGATCATCGAAGATTCTCTAATTTCCTTTCTTCTTCTATGAGAAGTGCTTAAAGACTCTACGAATCTAAGTTAGTTAATTCTAAGGATGGAAAAAAGTTCTTCAAGTATGTCCGATCCACCCTCAATTCCAAAGTCGACATCCCACTGGTTACAAACTCCTTCAGGCAACCGTGCTCCGGCCCCGATGAATCTGCAAATGTACTGGCGGATTGTTTTGCCTTCTCCTTCACCAGAGGATTTACCTGTCTACCTAAACCGATTGGTCCATGCAATTCTTCGGAGATCGCGGAAATGAGTTTTCTTCCTTCGGTCATCGAGACACACCTCTCTGCCCTTGACGTCAATTCTTCGCCGGGTCCTGATGGTTTCTCTGCCAAACTTTTGAAGCAGTGTGCGGGATCCCTTTCATATCCTCTCTCTCTACTGTTCACACGATCGTTTGAGACTTCTCGCCTACCTTCAGCTTGGCGTAGTGCATTGGTGACGCCTGTATTCAAGAAGGGAGACAAGAGTAATGCTGCCAATTATCGCCCCATCAGTTTGATTCCTATCATGTCTAAAGTGTGCGAGAAGATCATTCACGGAAAAGTTCTCAATTTCGCCGTTGAGAATAAGCTTATACCCGACAGCCAACACGGTTTCCTACCAGGTCGTTCAGTCACTACGAACCTTCTCGATTGCATCAACTCTTGGTCTAAGTCCCTAGACAGTTCCCATCCAGTTGATGTTATTTATTTGGATTTTTCACGAGCATTTGACCGTGTGCCTCATAGGCTCCTCCTTCACAAGGTTCAGCATTTGGGGATTCGTGGCCGTCTACTTCGTTGGATCGAGGCATTTCTTGCTGATAGAGTCTTCCAAGTTCGGGTTGGCACAGCTTTGTCTTCACCGAGGCCAGTATTGAGCGGCGTTCCGCAAGGATCCGTATTGGGACCTCTTCTTTTTCTCCTGTACATATCTGATTTGCCTAAGATCCTCAAATCTAAATGTTCCCAATTTGCTGATGACACGAAATTGTTCGGAAGCCCTATTACAGCCGCTGTAGAACTTCAAGAAGACCTGGATGCGCTAACCCGTTGGTGCCTAGAGTGGCAATTACCCCTCAACCAGGAGAAATGTGCTGTTTTACACCTAGGTCCCCTCAATCCCCGTCATGAATACTATCTCAACGATATCCCCATCAACACCTGTAGAAGTCATTGCGACCTCGGTGTGATTGTTACCGAGAATCTCAGCTGGTCCGATCATATACTGTCCATCGTGAATAAGGCCAAGAGATCTCTGTTCATGATCCAGAAGGCCTTCAACGGATGCGAGCCCTCAACATGTGCTCTCCTGTTTAAGACGTATGTCCGCCCCATTTTGGAGTTCGCTGGCCCGGTGTGGTGTCCGGTTCTGAGGAGGGATTTGGCACTGTTGGAGGGTATCCAGCTTCGAGCGTCGCGTCTGCCATACGGGATTTTGCGACCAAGTTATGAAGAGAGACTATCTATCATGAACTTACCATCGTTTGCAGACAGGAGGATTCGAGGCGACCTAATCACGACCTTCCGTGCACTGCACAATCTCTTTGGAGCTGACCTTAGCGGCCTTTTCACTCTGAACTCCGGCGGTCGCATTCGTGGTCATGCCTACAAACTGTCGAAGGAGAATTTTAAATCGTCGCAGAGGCAAAATTTCTTCTCCAACCGGGTTTTTGGTGCGTGGAATAGTTTGCCGTCGGCAGTTGTGAACTCGGTGTCTGTCAATGCCTTCAAAAACAATTATGACAGTTTGTGCCGTCGCGTACATCGATGACACTCGTGATAGTGGAACATTTTGAATTTTTCCTATTTTTTTCTATTTTATTATTCTGTTCTCACTTTGGTTCACACTATTTTTTTCTCATTTTCATACATGTGTATTCTTCATTTTATGTAGAAGGTACATGTTGGTTTATTTTTGAGTTTTATAGGCTTTGCCTCAACTCTGTATCATTCCTAAATAAATAAATAAATAAATAAAATTCATTCCTCGTAGCATATACATAAATCAGTTTGGTTTTCATCCATACTATTTGTTTAAATTAAAGTACTTATCAGAAACGTGGACAGTTTATTTCTCTAATTAAATCTACAGAGCCAACGTTTCGGAGACAATATTTTCTCCTTCTTCAGGGCTTAAGATTATTAATTATTCAGAGATTTAACATTTGGGTATCTGTAAAATCTACAATTCATAATACTCTAAAATTCGAAAGCTTTCTAGCAACCAACAACGATGTAAATAATTTTTTATCTATAAAAAATTATTCTCCTCTTTTTAGAAGTGTTGTCACGGTTCGAAAAATCAATAGAGTAATTCATCTCAATTTATAATTATTTTTTTGGATCTCCTTGTATGATGTTCTGAATCGAGGAGCGGGACGAAATAAATTAACGGACCCATATGGACCGAGTTGAATGAGATAATTTTGATATCAAGATCGGCATTGCGAAGTTAGATATGCGTATGAGTAGACGTTGGAATTCGATTATTTAGAAGGTTTATTTTCATAAGAGAATTCATTTCCATTTATTGGGATTTTTATATTCATACGATAGAGAGGCCTATCACATTTATAGTGGTTTAGCTGCAAGTCAGGATTACTTCTCAAGACCAAAAACTTCGGAAAAGAGCCACACAACATCTAAGGTATGCGATCGATGTGTTGATGTTCTCTCGTTTCATGAGTTGTTTAATTCCTCATTTAGGCTCTTTGGAGTACTCCTCAAGAAGTACACTCAAACATCCGGGTGTACCTACCGATTTATTGCTGTTCCATCCAGTAACCCGCATTAGGGAGATTTCCGGAAAAAAATAGGATAAGTACCAACCGATAATTTTAGACATTTGGTGAAAACAAGGACAATTTGTGGACGACATAATAAAAGACGATTGTTATACATTTCCATCTTACGACAATAATTTGATGCCTTTATTTCTCTTCTAATAAATTGTACTGTGAGGTTTATTGCATTTATTCTTTTTGTTATCAGGAAACCAATAACAACCTCTCCAAAATTTGGAGAACAAAGAACCACACCCTCCGACTGAGCTGGGTATACACTTTTTCAATTACCTGCTCAGTATAATTCTGTTATACTATAATTCACTTAGAGCAGATTTAAAGTGTTACAGTGTGCTGCACCTCAACATCGTCGCATAACTCGTTTATTATCAATACAAAGTATAAAGCAAAGTCGCTATCGCTGTCTGTCCTTATGTATGCTTAAATCTTCAAAACTACGCAACGGATTTTGATATTCTTTTTTTTAATAGATAAAGTGATTCAATAGGAAGATACGTAGTTCTTTCCTTAAACTGGAATGAGAAAACAGACCGATTTTGGTACCATTTCCTTTGTCCATATTCTCCTCTTTTTAGAAGTGTGCTGCACCTCAACATCGTCGCATAACTCGTTTATTATCAATACAAAGTATAAAGCAAAGTCGCTATCGCTGTCTGTCCCTATGTATGCTTAAATCTTCAAAACTACGCAACGGATTTTGATATTCTTTTTTTTAATAGATAAAGTGATTCAATAGGAAGATACGTAGTTCTTTCCTTAAACTGGAATGAGAAAACAGACCGATTATGGTACCATTCCTTTGTCCATATTCTCCTCTTTTTAGAAGTGTGCTGCACCTCAACATCGTCGCATAACTCGTTTATTATCTATACAAAGTATCAAGCAAAGTCGCTATCGCTGTCTGTCCCTATGTATGCTTAAATCTTCAAAACTACGCAACGGATTTTGATATTATTTTTTTTAATAGATAAAGTGATTCAATAGGAAGATACGTAGTTCTTTCCTTAAACTGGAATGAGAAAACAGACCGATTTTGGTACCATTCCTTTGTCCATATTCTCCTCTTTTTAGAAGTGTGCTGCACCTCAACATCGTCGCATAACTCGTTTATTATCAATACATAGTATAAAGCAAAGTCGCTATCGCTGTCTGTCCCTATGTATGCTTAAATCTTCAAAACTACGCAACGGATTTTGATATTCTTTTTTTTAATAGATAAAGTGATTCAATAGGAAGATACGTAGTTCTTTCCTTAAACTGGAATGAGAAAACAGACTGATTTTGGTACCATTCCTTTGTCCATATTCTCCTCTTTTTATAAGTGTGCTGCACCTCAACATCGTCGTATAACTCGTTTATTATCAATACATAGTATAAAGCAAAGTCGCTATCGCTGTCTGTCCCTATGTATGCTTAAATCTTCAAAACTATACGCAACGGATTTCAATATTCTTTTTTTTTTAAGATAAAGTGATTCAATAGGAAGATACGTAGTTCTTTCACTTCTTTCATTAAACTGGAATGAGAAAACAGACCGATTTTGGTACCATTCCTTTGTCCATATTCTCCTCTTTTTAGAGGTGTGCTGCACCCAGCCGCGTAGCTACGTGGGTGCAAGGGTGTGCAGTGGACCAGGGCCCCCGACCTCAGGGGGCCCCCAAGCGCTGACCATCAAATCGCGTTTGAACATAAAATAATTCAAACTTTGATTTTTCTCTGTGATCTATTATGTGAATAACATTGTTTTTATTATATTCAGTTGTTGAAGAATGTTTTTCCGAAATAACTATCATCAAATGTAGGGATTTATTGCCAAAATTCACTGGTGAATCGGACACCTATCTAAAAAACTAAATCCGACTAGATGGTCCACTAGGGTTAACATAATTTCGGCAATCAAATTTCATTTTTTTCATATCATTCGTGCATTAGCTGAAATAGTCATGAAGAATTCTTGCAAATAAGAGCGATAACAAGCAGAAATTAGAAAAAAATTTTAATTTTAAATTTATTTTCCTCGGCTATTTAATGCACCGCATTCTCAATGATATCAATTATGCATCTGAAGTATTACAAAAATGCGATGTCAGGTTGGACGACGTATGCAGAGCTTCAGAAGAGACGAATACAAAGAAGAAAAATTATGGGAGTGACTTCGAGTCCTTCAAGTGCAAGGCTAGAGAAAATGTCATAGCATATGGTAAAGATCCCCATTTCGAAGAAAAGAGACAAAAAAAAGGTAAAAAATATTTCAAAGAATTAGCTTCCGATCACCGATTTCGAAGCAGGGGAGAATTTTCCGAAATAAATATTTTCAATAGAGTGCTCGATGCAATAATTTCTCAATTTTAGAAGTTGCCTTCCTATATTTCGGTTACACTTTTCAACAAACTGCCGAATCATTGGAAACTATTAAGTTTCATTAAATTTAAAAGAGAATTGAAGGCGCTCCTTGTAACAAAAGCGTATTATTCGCTCTCAGAGTTTTTCTGCGACACAAACCTATCTGTGATATAAGTATAGTTTGTCCTAGACTGTAAGTTCATTTTATGTCCATATTTATTTCAATAATGTGTTATTTATGCTGAAAATTGACGAGTACCTACACGCTATTGTATTAAGCCTGTAGTACAATAAAGATTTGATTGATTGATTGAATTAAAGTTTCGGGTGTAGGTATGACTGCAGTCAACAAAATTTGGAATTTTCACCATCATTTCTACTAGATATAGGTAGACGAAAAAACTGTAATTCAAAGCTTCGACCAATTTTAAAGTAAATATGTATTGCGATATGAAAGGGACCAACTTTTCAATTCAAGTTCTTAATATTTATCACCTATTTCTACCTTAATTGAATAAGGCATGGACAATTCATGAATTCTGTATGAAAATAATAAGGAAATACAGAATGCTGGAATCATAGAACTTATAGTACATGGAATGCTATTACCAGATCAAAAAGTGGCTAAACATCCCAAGTTGGTGGAATACTGAGATTTCCATGTTGCCATGGTTACGACTTGTCATACAGAACAGAAACGCAGAAATGTTTGCCGAAATGCCAAGTGAATCCGATCTTGACGATTTAATTCATAGTATTTCTGTGTTTCTGTTCTGTATGACAAGTCGTAACCATGGCAACATGGAAATTTCAGTAGTCCTCCAACTGGAGATGTGTATCCATTTTTTTAAGCTGAACAGCAAGGCTAATGGCATTCCATGTACTATAAGTTCTATGGCTGGAATGCGATCTAACAGAAGTATTTACAGCAATATTACTGTTCCATACAATCTTCCTGTCACCTCTGTAGAAGCTGAAAATTCTTTCAGCAAATTGAGAATAATATAAAATTATTTGCGGAACACTATGAGCCAAGCTCAACTGCGACATATATGGCTTATACCTATCAATTGAAAATGAAGCTGCATCAAGTCTAGATTCGAGTGAAAAGTCATTGAATCTACGCAAAGAGTAGGTCTAGAAAGAGGTTGTAAACATATTTTTTCCAAAGTAATAAATTACTTCAAATCTACACCTGACCTCTAGGTTCGAATCCTCAATAATTAACTTGAATTCATTCCTTGAATAATTTATTCTTATTGTGATTTCACCAAATAATCTAACGTATCAATAAAAAAATAAGGCTAGAAGGTCATAGTGACAATGACAATTTTTTTGTGAATATTTGTACATATAGTAAATATCTATGAAAATGTTTTCAAAGCCCTCGTTTTCATCCACATCAATATAACATTAATAAAATGAATTTAATATACCTACTCAAATACATAAATAACAACATAATTTATTCAAGTATATTCCTCAACTGTACCTTCAGTAAGTAACTTTGCTCCTTCGAAGTATTTATATTTTGACTCGAAGACAATTCATTAAGGGGCCCCTCTTCGATTTTTGCACCAGGGCCCCGGACTATCTAGCTACGCCACTGGCTGCACCTGTATGATACTTGCATAATATTGTAAAGAAACACTGATGAATTTACAGGTTTCTAATATGATGTCGTAAATAAACACATTTTTTGCGCTTAAATTGCAAACGCAGATAAATCAAAATAATGTACTCGGTATTGTACACCTAAAAAAGGCAATAAAAAAGTCCGCGATGATACAGGGTCCGGCAGAGATGTATGACGTTTTTGAAAAAATCATAACTAGGTGAGATTTTGAGAAAAATGAAATTTAATTTTTTTAAAATGTACATGAGAGTTTGCCATTGATACCACATCAAAAAAAAAGATGAAAAATAATCATGAACGGAAGATGATGTCATCTGAGTGGTTGCCCTGTTTTTCCACACACTCCTGCAGCCGATTTGTGAAGTTGTCCATGCATCGTTCCAGCATGTTGTTTGGAATTGCTTGAATTTGAAGGTCAAAGTGTAAAATTCTTCTTACTGACCTGTCACTCATCCGTAGAGCACGAGCATGCTGCAAAGCAGATCGTCGCGGACTTGCTTCGATAGCTGCTCTAACACGACCGACATTTTCCGGAGTTCTAACAGTTCTTTCTCTGCCCCTAGGTACACCAGGGCTCAACGATCCTCTCGTCCGGAGATTGTGCACCCACTTTAGGATGGTGTTTCGTGAAGGAACACGTCCATGCCTTCCAACATTAAAATGTGTTCGAAATCTACGTTGAGTTGCTACCACAGAACGATCGGTTTCAATGAAACTATCGTACACAAACACCCGTTGCTCTAGCGTCTACGGCTCCATGGCGACTGAACAAGAAATAATGGCAACTCCTTGCGGTCACATATCAACCATTGCGAAAAAGTTAGGCTTCCCCTTCGCCGAGTTATAAGCATCCAAAAAACGTCATACATCTCTGCCGGACCCTGTATATGTCTTTCTCTTAAGGATAACCCACAATAACCATTTTTTATCCTTCACATTTTACGGGAAAAATGACCTATTTAGGAAGTTATTTTAAGCAATACACCATTAATCCTTATCCTATTAAGTACCTTAAGAGGGGCCTATACCGTTCTGACGTTCAGTTCAAAACGCGATTCGGGATTTCTCACGATAGAGACTACCGATTTATATGGGGTTTTCACTGTTATTCAATTTGAAGAGTTCTTCAAGTCGGAAAGTTAATAATTTTTTTTTTTCGTCGAGTGAAAAAAAAAATAAATTTTTTTTTTCCCTTCTGAGTGACTCTACATAGGCGGATTTAGGGGGGGGCACGGGGGCACGTGCCCCCCCCCCCAGACGGTAGTATACTCTAAATTTCACTTTATAGATACATACTTTTTTGCCCATCCGCCCCCTTGTCCCCCCCCCACTGCCCTTGTGCCCCCCCCTGGAAAAAATTCTGGATCCGCCCCTGTGACTCTATATGCATAATTCTAACTTTCCGACCTAGATTATTTTTTTTTATGAATTCCCACAAAAAATTTAACACAAAAAGTTTTCTCCAATCGCTCAAAAACCGATTTCAGTAAAATTAAAATCAAACTATCGCAAAGTGCTGCCACCTAATCGACGAACTTAGCTATTTCCATCTTCTACTGATCGTTCCATCTATCTGGCAATACTGCACATTTTAGGATGCACTTTGGGGTCTCGTCTCGGTGAATCCTAAAGGCAAATATTTATTGTTTTATTGCAAGGCGTCTGGTATCAGTGAAAAGTAAAAGTGTGAAAACATGTGCTATATTATTTCTGTTGGACCAGCAAGCCGAAAGCAAATTGGTTCCGTTTTTAGATCTTGTGACGAGAGACGGGATTCGTGAATTTTCACTGGATTTCTTTTTTCTTGTGATTGGGAGTGTTGTGTTATTTTTTTTAATTACTTGTGACGTGTCGACTTGAGTAAGCCTGGTCACTTGGCAAATCAGGCTCGCGGCTAAACTCAGTGAAGATGGGAGTGAGTTAAAAAAAATGTAAGTTTATGAATGGGCGCCAGGTAGAGAATTTGCCTGTCCACAAAATTGCGTACTCCCCTACCAGAATAGCAATAAGACAACTGATACTCAATGTCAACCCCTTTATTTAAAATTAAACTAATTGAACAATATTAATGAAAAAGTACAATTAGATTTGCAGTCGTTGATAGGTATATTCAGCGAAACAAAACTACACAAAATTGCTGAATTCGATTAAATCTCACTAAATAAAGTTATAAATTGGAAAAGGAGTTCAAGTACCGTGGTTATAATAACTGGCCAGTTAGTATCCACCTCAGTTCACAAATGTTTTACACTTACGCCTATAGTACTTATGAACAGTATTGAAAAATCGCAGTCCAGTATCAAATGAACTGGTACAAAGGTAAAAAAATGTTAATTAGGCAATCTGCCACTATAATAAACTCAATTATGAGTGATAAAAGTTAAACATGAATGAAAGGAGCCAGCGGTGATTGAAAGGTCTCCTCCGCTATCAGTTATTCACTTTGTACAATAATATATTATAAACTAAAGCCAGTGCAAAAGCACCGGTTACCTCAACCACTAAATCTCCTGAAGTAGAGACGTCGATAGTACTTATAACGTGGATGCTAAGCACTCATATGCCAGGCCCTTGGATGCCAGATACTTGTATATCCGATACTTGGATAGACGATACTAGGATGCCAGATACTTGGATAGACGATACTAGGATGCCAGATACTTGTATATCCGATACTTGGATGGCAGTCACTTGGATACTCGACACTAGTATGCCCGACACTTGGACCCTCTTAGGATATTGGTCGAGGGTAGAAAAGATCTCCTTTCCAAATTCTATACTTCAACAACTTTCCAACAACAAATATTCGCATACAACTCCTCTACAGAGATGGAAGAATATAATAATCCGTTATAACAAACGTACCCTTGGATTAAAACCAATATTCTCTATATTATCCAGGGAATTAACCAAATTGAAATTATAATCGCCTACAACGAGGATGATTCCAGATAAACTTCCAGACCAATAATTTACATTCAATCCAGCTTTTCAATCTTCCACCATTTTCTTCGAAAATTCTCCAAAAAGAGGTTACCTCGCTTTCACAGAGCAGCCAATTGTCAAACAATGCCTTCCTACTTCTATGACCGCACACAATACCACAGCCGTCTCCACCACAAGCCATGGATCAACCGGCAACGCCGCAAATGATGTTAACTATCCAACATCGAAAATGCTGTTTTTGATTCAGGGAGCGAAATAATCACGTTACAATTCCCCCCCTACTTTAAAAAAAATTTTACCAGAAGGGTCAAATTTTTCTCTCTCCCTCTCCCTTTCCTTTCCAAGTACAAACCACACAATCTCCTATCCACTCAAAATCCGAAGAGAAAAAAAAACATTTGGGGCGGCTAGCTGTTCGCACACCCGTCGAGCATTGCGAAAGGCAATAGTGCTTGGCCAATCCTCGTTTACTCGACAACATCATAAAAATTAGAGAGAAGAAAGAAGCGAAGGCAAGAGAAGAAAGAAAAGAAAAGATAGCAATGCACCGTCGCTCGATTGACTCTTAACCACCTACCAAACCTCAAATAGAAAGTAAAAGGGCTACCGATTACTGAAGGCCACTTCCACCAAAGGGGAAGAGGAGCGAGGACCAGACCCTCAGGAACAAAATCATCGCTCAACCGGAGCCCGAAACATGCCCGATGACTCTACAATAAAACAAACCGTCTCAACTAAAGAAAAAAAACATAACGTTAATGCATAACGTTCCTGCGTTAATACATTTTTTTTTTGGCAAAACAAAAAAAAGTGAATCACCTTGCGTCCGAGACGAGGACAACAAGATGCAGGCATGGAAACTTATAGTTAGAGTCCAAAGTTTCGAAAGGACCCCATCATCCGACCACGTCCAGGACGATGTCAATTTCGGTACAAACAAAGCGTCAAAATCGGTAAATCAAACGACTAAAACTCCAGTCAAATCACCTACCAAAAACGTCAAATCCGAGAAACTAGACAGTCGAATGTCACACTTAAAATAACTTCCAAAGTCCAAACTAACCAAGATCGAAACAGAATTGGAAAATACAGCATGTTGCTGTCGTGGACCTGACGATAACAAAAGATGTTCAAGTATGTCAACCACTGGATAGGGGTAGTGACCACCCTAGTACATTTATGCTCTCGGCAAGGGTCAGCTATCCTCTAACCCACTAACACAACAAAGGTCTCACCCAAGTCAATCCGCCGAGTGTTCAGATTCATCCGGTGGATGAGCCTTCAGGTCCTTTACATGCCAAACACCCCGATATTTACCGTCCTCACCCTGTAATTCATATGTCCAAGGGGATACCCGCTTAGAAACCAAGAAAGGTCCAACATATTTAGGGGCCAGCTTAGCGGTAAAATATTTAGCTGCGTCCGAAAGTACCTGATTCCTTCTCCATACCAACTGATTAACTGTGTATTGGACGTCTCGACGTCGATGATTGTAAGATCGACTATTGGCCTCGTATGCTCTCGCTAGCTTAATCTTGACATCAGCATGCATCTTCGCGAAGGCCTGTTCCCGCTCTTTAGTCAAGGCCGATCTGTCGAAATGAATTTGATCAGGGCAGGTGTTTTCACCCTTTAACGAAACTTCCCTCCCAAAAACAATAAAATTTGGGGAGTGACCGGTTACTTCATGTTTTGAGGAACGAATAGCTAACCCAACCTGGTTCAAGTGTTTATCCCAGCCTCTCTGATCTTCCGAGAGATATGACCTCAACATGGTTTTGATAACCCTATTAATTCTCTCGACCGGATTGGCCTGGGGATGATATAGGGCGGTATACTGAATATCAACATTATTAAATTTTAAGAATTTAACAAATTCTTTAGAGCGAAACTGAACACCATTATCCACAATGATAGAATTGGGACATCCAAAAACCGGAAAAACATGTGCATCCAAAACCTTTATAATAGCCGAGGCCGTGGCGGTGCGTAGAGGAAAAAGCAAAGGAAACTTGCTGAAACAATCAGCGGCAACAAAAATATATTGGTTCCCTGAGCGAGACCGGGGCAAAGGACCAACTAAATCAGCAGACATGAGCTCGAAAGGTCGAGAAATTGAGACCTGTTTGGACAGCATGAAACCAGGAGGTTTTCTTTGCTCAGGTTTGATGGCATGACAGGTGGTACATCGACGGATGAATGAGGCTACGTCGTATTTCATTTTGGGCCAATAATAACGCTCTGCCAACTTATTATAGGTCTTATACACACCGACGTGGAGAAGAGATTCATGGACGCTCCTTATCAGAGCTCTTCGTTGGGGGCGGGGGACAACTTCTCTCCAATAATCGGAAGGAGATGCCAATTCCGGAATACGCGGAGTAACATTCTTGAAAAGCTTTCCCTGATCAATCTGCCATGAAGGAAAGCGATGCGGGGCCTCAGTCACCCCATTCAACAGTTTCCCATACCAATGATCCGAAGAGTCACACTGCGAAGAGCGAATGGTGTCAATGATGGGTACAGCCCTAGACAAAGCATCAGGCACTACATTCTCTCGTCCTTTACGATGAATAATCGTGAAGTCGTACTGTTGGAGTCGGATGGCCCAACGGGCGAGTCGTCCAGAAGGAGTCTTCAATCTATCTAACCAAATTAAACTGGCGTGATCAGTGATGACCGAAAAATGCGAACCCTCGATATAAGGTCGCAGCTTCTCTATAGCCCACAGGACAGCCAGACATTCACGTTCTGTGGTGGTATAATTGCGCTCTAACCGGGTCAAAGACCTGGAAAGATAGCATATCACCTTTTCCCCATCCTCTAGTTGCTGAGTCAGAACAGCACCAACACCATAACCAGAAGCATCACACTGTATAATGAACGGCCTGGAAAAATCAGGACAAGACAAAACAGGGGCACTAATCAAATATTCCTTCAATTTGATCAAGGCCTCATCACATTGGGGACTCCATTGAAAAGACCGGTTCTTCTTGAGCAGTTCTGTCAATGGAGCAGTCAAATCCGCAAAATTTGGTACGAATCTTCGGTACCATGAAGCTAATCCCAGCACACGCCGAACCTCCGAGACACAAGAGGGGACCGGTATGTTCACAATGGCCTGAACCTTCGCTGGATCCATTCTCAAACATTTTGAATCCACCACATAACCCAGATATAGCAGTTCAGGTCGACAAAAATGGCATTTCTTTTTAGAAACCGTTAAATTAGCGGCCTTAAGGCGTTTAAAGACCTCCTCTAATACCTCTACATGTTTCTCAAAATTATCAGTGATGATAATGATATCGTCCAAATAGACGAACACATACGGTTCCAAATCAGGACCAAGAACTCTGTCAACCAAACGTTGAAAGGTGGCGGGACTATTCGACAATCCCATAGGCAAGCGGCAGAATTCGAACAGACCTCGATTGGGCACTGTAAAGGCGGTAAGAGGTCGAGAGGACTCTTCCAAAGGCACTTGGAAATATGCCGACTTGATGTCCATTGACGACAAAAATTTTGCGTTGCGAAGGCGGTCCAAGGTCGAAGAAATATACGGGATGGGATACGCATCCTTTTCCGTGACCGCATTTAACTTCCGGTAATCGACGCAAAACCGGTACGAACCGTCCTTCTTCTTCACCAGAAGAATAGGGGAAGACCAGGGGCTGGTCGATGGTGCGACAATACCTTGCTCGAGCAACTTATCTAGCTCGGCATTAATGTGACCCTGCATCACAGGACTTACAGGGTAATATCTTTGCTTGATTGGACTGCAGGATGTTTTTATTTCATGTTCAACCAAGCTTGTACACCCCAACTCGTCACCCATGTTTTCAAAAGCCTCCCGCACAACTCTATCCAAAACTTCCGACTGCGCAGATGTAAGATGTTCCTCTGACGCAATCGCATCCACAGAGAGATCAGCATCGCGCTGAAATACCCATGTTCCACCCCGAAGATTAGGAACAATCCCAAACTTCCTCCAGAAATCGATGCCCAGAATCAAAGTATGCGGCAAATCTGGAACTATCAACGCTGAAATTACCTTAACACAATTCTCGAGTTTCATCGGTAGATCCACCGAACCAATGCTTGAACACCTCTGTCCATTAGCCACCCTACAGGAAACGACATCGTTAAAATTAGGGTCAATATTCAAATTCTTCAACATCCTCCAACCAGGACCTCCTATAATCGTGCTCGAAGCACCCGAATCCAGTAAACCCAATAAATTCACGTCCAAAACTGACACAGACAAATACGGCCGTTCGTCACCTTGCGCATGCGCAAGCACATAATCCAGAATAATTTTCTGTTCCAACGGCAAACTATACTTGGCAGATTGGTTAGGAAAGACACACATACTGCCATTAGAGGCTTTCCCTATTAGTTTTCCGACGACTTACATTTAGGACATGTACGAACCGTGCAATCGGGTCGACCACACTTAAAACAACATTTCTTCTTCTCCACCCTGCATTCCCTAGCAACATGGCCGGGTTGCCTACACTTCCAGCAGGTCAAGACTGCACTCACCTGAGTAGAAGAGGTGGAAGGTTGTTCAGCATAAACATATGCTAGATCTGGCTCCATTAAAGAGCTCCTATTTCGGGGAGGGGGTACGTAAGACTCAATGGATTCTTTACGAGCCTCAAGTTGTCGTCCGATATCCAAAAGCTGAGCTATTGAGGTGATGTTAGTCAAGCCCAATTGACTCTGATAAAAGGGTGAGATGTTACGCAATAGGACTCTCAAACGAGCATCCTCCCTGACTGGAATGGTGAGGCGATTGAACATATTGTCCATCATGGCCAGGTACAAACCTATACTCTCATCAGGGCCCTGAGTTCTATGCTTAATTTCCTCGAAGAGTTTTTCGTTATAATTGGGAGGAAGAAATTGTTTCCTCAATTCGTCAACCAACTGTGACCACGTTGAAACTGTGGACCTAATAGATCTGAACCAAATCAGAGCTTTTCCCCCAAAAAGATCACTGGCGGATAAGAAAAGCTGCTCCTTTTTAACGTTTCGCGAAATACACAATTCCTCGACGTTTTCGAGAAAGGAACTCAGGGAGCATCGCGAACTATCACCATCGAATTTGGTAATATTCCACTTGGCCACGGCCACCGAAGGACTACTACTCTGGTAAGGCGAAGCGGTGGGAGTCGACTGATGAACTATACCACTAGCTCCATCATTATCTGACTCAGAGTCCGAGGAATCCGAGATACCCGCTGAAGCCATCAAAACGCTTAATTCAAGTGGTGACTGAATTTGTTGCAAGGACCTATGGTATTTCCGTGCACGTGACCTTAATTCTGCTTGTAACCCAATTATCTGCGCCAAATATCCCGACCTAAGAACTTGTTCCGCCTCTGAAAGCGCTTGAGATCTTTCAATTCTCATAAACGTATGCACCAACCGAGTGGACATTTTCAGAAAAGAAGAACTCTTCTCATCACCAGCAAAATCTGGAATGTCCCGCTGCAAAAGTGCAATCGAATCCTCTACAACCTTAGAATCATCGGCAAATTTGAATGGATACGGTGGGTATTTGGTTGCAATTCCGCATTTTTCTAACCTCAAATACCCTCTAAGACTCTTTCTCATTTCATCAACAGTCTTCAAATTAGTTACACCCCTAACAGCTAATTCATATTCTAGCTCCTCCTTATCAAGGCAATTTACGTCTATTCGACCCTCCATACTAAAAAAAAATTCAAGAACAACCGCAGTCAAATTGATTTTCCGGCCCTAACCTCAAAAATAAGGGATAGTAAACGCAGCGCAAACGAAAATCGAGAAAAAGAAGAAAAAAACAAATCTCAAAATAAATTACTAAGACGAAACCGATCAACCACTGCAAGTCAGATAGTATTGACTCTGGGGGCCCCACGTTGGGCGCCAAATGTGACGTGTCGACTTGAGTAAGCCTGGTCACTTGGCAAATCAGGCTCGCGGCTAAACTCAGTGAAGATGGGAGTGAGTTAAAAAAAATGTAAGTTTATGAATGGGCGCCAGGTAGAGAATTTGCCTGTCCACAAAATTGCGTACTCCCCTACCAGAATAGCAATAAGACAACTGATACTCAATGTCAACCCCTTTATTTAAAATTAAACTAATTGAACAATATTAATGAAAAAGTACAATTAGATTTGCAGTCGTTGATAGGTATATTCAGCGAAACAAAACTACACAAAATTGCTGAATTCGATTAAATCTCACTAAATAAAGTTATAAATTGGAAAAGGAGTTCAAGTACCGTGGTTATAATAACTGGCCAGTTAGTATCCACCTCAGTTCACAAATGTTTTACACTTACGCCTATAGTACTTATGAACAGTATTGAAAAATCGCAGTCCAGTATCAAATGAACTGGTACAAAGGTAAAAAAATGTTAATTAGGCAATCTGCCACTATAATAAACTCAATTATGAGTGATAAAAGTTAAACATGAATGAAAGGAGCCAGCGGTGATTGAAAGGTCTCCTCCGCTATCAGTTATTCACTTTGTACAATAATATATTATAAACTAAAGCCAGTGCAAAAGCACCGGTTACCTCAACCACTAAATCTCCTGAAGTAGAGACGTCGATAGTACTTATAACGTGGATGCTAAGCACTCATATGCCAGGCCCTTGGATGCCAGATACTTGTATATCCGATACTTGGATAGACGATACTAGGATGCCAGATACTTGGATAAACGATACTAGGATGCCAGATACTTGTATATCCGATACTTGGATGGCAGTCACTTGGATACTCGACACTAGTATGCCCGACACTTGGACCCTCTTAGGATATTGGTCGAGGGTAGAAAAGATCTCCTTTCCAAATTCTATACTTCAACAACTTTCCAACAACAAATATTCGCATACAACTCCTCTACAGAGATGGAAGAATATAATAATCCGTTATAACAAACGTACCCTTGGATTAAAACCAATATTCTCTATATTATCCAGGGAATTAACCAAATTGAAATTATAATCGCCTACAACGAGGATGATTCCAGATAAACTTCCAGACCAATAATTTACATTCAATCCAGCTTTTCAATCTTCCACCATTTTCTTCGAAAATTCTCCAAAAAGAGGTTACCTCGCTTTCACAGAGCAGCCAATTGTCAAACAATGCCTTCCTACTTCTATGACCGCACACAATACCACAGCCGTCTCCACCACAAGCCATGGATCAACCGGCAACGCCGCAAATGATGTTAACTATCCAACATCGAAAATGCTGTTTTTGATTCAAGCCCGCAACGGACGGCGAGCGATATATTATATCTCATATATTTCACCAATATCGCTCCTTATGAAAATGCACCAAGCCCCGCGGACGACGCTATAATATATATTCCGATATTACGATATTTTTCCATACTAAATGACATATGTCAATGCAAAGCTATAATATATATTATATTATCGCTCGCCGTCCGTTGCGGGCTTTAGGGAGCGAAATAATCACGTTACATACTTTGGAGATGATTAGGAAATTTGATGATAAACGCAAAAATCTTTGCGCACATCGCCGTCGTAGAAAATTAGCTCAACGGAAGAGATTCCAAAAGTAAGTGGGTAATTATTCGACTTCAGTTTCAGTTTTCATGGAAAGTTTCAGTTTCAGTATAATAGACAAAGAAGAAAGCGTTCAGCAGAATGAAAAGGATTGCTGATGATTTGTCTTGTAATTTAAAACAGGAAACGGTTTCAACTACATTAACTTGCGGGTGAGAAATTTTGTTATAACTGGAAAGGTGCTGTTCCATTGCGCGAACCTAACTCGCGCAACGATTTCGCGAAACAAAATTCGCGAAAGCGGTATCCACATCGCGAAATTGGTTTCGCGAAACAGTTGCGCGAGTCAGTTTCGCGCAATGGAACAGCACCTGAATAGATGTCCAAGTCGAATTACCAAATATCTTATACATATTACTTATTATTTTCACTTTGTCTCATCCGAAACAGTTTGTTTTCTATAAGCATATTTTTAGATCTTGATCGGGAAACCTATTATTGTGGAAGGAAGGAGATTGGTGGATGTCCGTTTTTTGTTCAAACAAATTGCTGATTTGTGCAAGCACTTTGACTGCTCATTTTCTGATATGGACTTGATACAGGAAATAAGGAAAGGTTTGAGTTCCCAATTTGTATTCCAATGCCGGATGTGTAACATTCAGAAGAAATTGAACACTATAAATGGGAGTGGAGGTATTACGAATAACATAAATATATGTAGAAAATGATGATATGGGATCATCAGCTGAGAAGGCAGCTACCTATATAATTGAAAGAAATAAGACACAAATCATTTGCCATTATAAATAATGACAAATGAAATGTGAATACGAACTAGGTCTCCGATACTGTTCACCCTACCAGACCGAATGGTCTAACGTCAATTGAGAATCGCACCGACTGCAGTTTCGTCCTATTTAGGACTCATCAGGGTGGAATATCCCAAAGTCGACGCTGGATGGAAAATCTTTTCGTCAAGATATGATACAATAAATATAATTATATATGTCTTCATATTTTTTTTATAACGCCATTTAAAAACTCATGTTCATCAATGTTCATTCAAAAGAACTTCTGTAAAATAATCCTGGTAATAAATATATTTGTCTGATTTTGATTTTATTCATTCATCTCAAAAATCCAAATCAATCAATTGGTGTTCCTAACAATTGAATTTGTTATGCATGTGATGTTTATCTTCTAGAATTTCATACAATCCTTCCTCCTTCTTGAATAACCTTATCGTTTCAATTTTATAAAATAATGATTTTCTGATCCATGATCTGAGTTCATGAAAAAACTCATTAAATTTCAAAAACTTCCCGAAATTCTTGATATTATAGTCACTAACATCAAAAGAGCTATTTCAAATGACTTACATATATAAAAAAATATATTACTATAATACAGGAATCAGTCTAACTTGAATGGATGTCTCCAATTCGAGTGCCTATTAGACGTTTCTGGAGAACTGGACATATTTGAAATCTGAGAATTGAGATTATCATATTGTTCGAAATTTTCTGAGCTCTGAGCCTGAGCGCTCTTGGTTATACAACAAGTGAAAATAGATTTGTTAAAAAAATTTTTTTTTTATTTTTTCCTCTGTTAAGTATTCAATTCTGAGTAGCTACATTTTCGTTAAAACCATAGTTTTCAAAATACCGAGAAAAAACCGGAATAAAAATCAAATACTCGTAGTCAGTATAATGTTCATTTTTCTTATTCTCAACATCCTGAGCGTAAATAGTCCTCAATCCTCATAACATCAAAGGAGAAGAATGTGGAAAGGCCATGCATCTTGTGAATTTCAGAAAAATCATCACAGGGTGTTTCAAATTTTGTGTCGAAAACTATGATCGAAAATTGGCCATAACTCAAATTTTTCAAATTAGAACCTAATTTTTTATGATTGCGTTGGATTCTGCGAAGAAAAATAATAATTTTACTCCAATAAAAAAATGAAAAACTAAGAGAACTATCGTCATTTTTTTTCGCACGATTAAACGCAATCATAAAAAATAGGGTACTTATTTGAAAAACGATTGTCGATATTTTGTTCTCTGAAGAAAAGTTTCATATATACCTATCTATATTGCTTGTAACTAATAATGTAAATATGTATATATACAATTCCGCTGATATTTCATACAATAAACAAATTTAAATTCATAAAAAATTTAGTTTAGGTTTTGAATCTCAATCACATTTTTTTTTACTGTAGGTTCATATGTGGATGATTTTTTCCGAATCTTACAACCAAAACAGAAATTCGCAATAAATTCGTACAACCAAGAAGGTGATATATTCTTATTTTGTTCCTTCACATCTGCCAACACAGGTAACATCCTGTCTCTTGTACTTCCTTCAGCTAAAATCAATATTATAGACCGCAACCTTGAAAGTGGGAATTCCCTTAGTTATAGGGAATTCCCAATTATTTCTTTCCATCTGGTAGGGCCGCTGTCCTATGAATTTACAGTGTTGTCGGCAGTTTCGTAAATAATTCCATTTCATTCGTGAATATCCGATCGTATTCGACAAATTCCGCCGTCCGCTTGGTAAAGGCTGTACGTAACAGAAATCTCGCATGTGGAAGAAAAGGGCGGTAAATACGAGGAATGTCTGAGATATCTTCGGACGTACTGAAAATCGACGATTTCTTAGGGATCGTGAGGGGTGAGAGGTAGGTAGACTTTGACGTACGCTAAGAAAGCTGGGCACTATAAACCCCTCTTAAATGCGTTGTCCATTCAATTTAGATGGCCACCGCTGCAGTGCCGTACTTGTCATCATTGATAATCCTTATAGCATAGCGTTCTCTGAGCGTTATGTTGCTTTTTGGTGATTTCCTGATGAATCTAGAAGCCTCAGCCGTCACTTCCTCAGCTGTGACCTATGGCTAAGATGGTGAAGTGCGTATAACGGCTTCAACATTGGCTACGATATCATCCACAGGTATATTATGCTCATTTCTAAAGAAGAAATTGTGTCCTTTCGCTAGAATTGGATTCTCCTAAATTGCCGAAGCCCTACTGAACAAATTGACAGCGGTATCTTTTTTGTGGGGTACTGTAGAGATAGATTTGTCCAGCAAGCGCGAGAACTTCTTTCAAGGCGCTGTTTGATAGTATACATCCGCCCATTCATGGATTTTTGCGTGATATTTTCAATCGATGACTTTTCTTTGGTCGTCAAAAAATCAGGTAGACTTGTTCAGCAATCGTCAGGTACGTCTGAAGATGCCTATCGCAGTTGTGGGTGAAACGCTAGGTGGCAATGACATTCCTATTGGACCACGACTGTAATGCCCGGAATATTCTAATTTTAAGATGATCAATGTACTTGCCGATTTTGTAATATTTCAACTTGAGAATATTGAAAAGGAGCTTCATTGAATGATGAATTGTCAATCTATTCAATAGTACAAGGTGCGGCACGGAGGGCGGACGTTTTTCAGATGGGCATAACTTTCCCCCACTGAGTACGAGAGAAGTGGGGAAGGTGCCGTTAGACTCGTGTGTTCCTAGCATTTATATATATATATATATATAGAGACAAATTCACCGCCGAGAAATGATAATTCAGCAAAATAAGGGTATGCGGCGTATGGCAAATGGTAATTGAAAGACCTTTTTAGCGAATACCTATATTTCGACACCAATTTGTGTCATCCTCAGGGTCTGAAAAGACAGATTGTCAGTGGAACAAAATTATACAAACATAGCAAAACAATAGAACACTCACAGCCAATGGTCATAAAAAATAAGCTATAGTCATCAGCAAGATCAAGTAGAATCTCCTAAATGCAAAAATTTTTTACTATATACTTCTTCGAGTTGAAATGTCATATAAAAATTAACATTACTATTTTTTAGGTTAGATATGAAATGTCATCGATGTACTTTCTTCTTCTTTCAGCTTTCAGACCAACACAAAATATACTAACAAACAAAGTCTACATACACTGCAAAACAAATTTTATCTATCATGAACTACAGAACTGTAAAAATGCAAGAATAACAAATACACATTATCTACACATAATTTTCCTCTCTATTATATCTATACTAAGCATCAAACAGCAAAATCAAACAACGCATCTCTTCCGATCAATCTCAAGAATGTTGCAATAAATGCTACTCAGGTTCTTAATATCACTCTGTTCATTAATTGCCTTCCTATCTGCTTCAGCAATATAACACATCTCTAGAAATCTTCTTATACTCAGATTTTTGTGGGAATCCAAAATTTTAATTTCATCAAATTTGACACGATGTCCCGTATCATTAATGTGTCTGGCAAGTGCGCATTTTTCTGGGTGTAGTCTTGCGTCACTTTTATGTTGTGAAATTCTCTTGCAGAGATGTTGCTCAGTCTGACCAATATAAAGTCCACCGCAATCACCACACTCAATCTGGTAAACCACCTCAAAAGCATTCTTTTTAGGGATCTTATATTTGGGTGCTCTAAACAAACCTACATTGGTTTTAAGGTTTGAATAAGCTAGTTGTACTGAGACCTCACCAACTAGGGAAAGAACAGATGAAATTTTATTTGAGAGTCCCTCCAAATAGGGAAAAGAAACGTATACCGTCCTACGGTTTGTTGGTTCATTTGGTGCTACAGAACCATTTTCAAGAGACTCATCATAGCCTGGTGTAACAGGAACATTGTTAAAAAGTCTATTAATCAATGGCCTGGGGTACCCATTATCATACAGCATCTTCCTAAATCTCTGCAACGACGCATCTCTTCTACTCTCATGTGTTACCGCATAGATTCGCTTCTTCATGCCCAAAATGAAGTTCGTCTTCACCTTGAAGGAGTGATACGATTGGAAGTTGATAAATTTCCCAGAACTGGATGGTTTTGTGCACCAGTCTGTAATTAATGTGTCATCAGGGGTTCTAATGACTAAGGTGTCCAGAAAAGGGACTGCACTGTTGGTCTCTCTCTCTACTGTGAAGGATATAACATCCTCAAAAACCAGATTAAATTGCTCTTGGACATTGTCTATCTCAGTCTCAGGAACAGCCGTGATAATATCATCTACGTAATGGCAGATGAATGGAAGGGTGAATCCAAGAACAATACAGGCTCTCTTAATAATTTCAGTCATCACTATAATTGCGAGGATAGCGCTGGGGTTACTACCCATAGGGCAACCATCTTTCTGTTTATAGAACTTGCCATCATATACAAAGTAGTTGGAACTGAAGAGGAAGGTGATGACAGCGAGGAATTCATCCTCAATTTGAAGCTCAAGATTTTGAAGTTAGAGATTAAGTTAACTATTAAGTATATTGGACACCTAGAGAAAATAATTTCAAAACGTTCAGCTGAGGCTATAGCATCTCTTCCAGTTTCTTTAGTTAATGAATTCCAACAGCGTCTCAAGAATTCGTATGATAAAGAGTTCCGAAAAATAAAAAACAGAAATCTCAGAAAATTTAACAATAGTAAATCTGATATAATTAAGTCTTTGAAAATTAAAGATTCTTGGTTGAGAAATTTGACCGATGTAGTGGTCCCTGAGAGTGTTAAGTCCATTTTATCTTTGGGTCCCAAATTTGCTATAAAACCAAGCAATAATGAAATTTCAATTAAAAAGTTACTTGCTGTAGCGGAGACTGCTGTGCAATATGCCCTTACTGATCAACAAAATCTTATTAGAGCAAAAATCACCAACATTATCACTAATTATTTCTGTAAAAATGAAGGTATTTCATCTGTTTACAATCATCTGTATTTTGAGACAAAGAACTTCTTGAAAACTAACCCAGAATTATTAGTATGTAGATCTGACAAGGGCAATGTCACGGTACTCATCACTAGTGCCCAATACCATGAAAAGGTTATGGAACTTTTGAATGACAGTAATGTATATGAAATGTTACCTCGCGACCCAACCTCTAATATTATACGAAAGAATAATGACATCTCTAAACGCCTTAAAGAACTAGGATACATTACTCCTAGGGAATGCAAAAGTATCAATACATACAAGGCTCATCCGCCAAATTTTTACATCTTAATTAAGGTTCATAAAGAGGGACTCCCGGGTAGACCTATAGTTTCCTCAATCAATTCTCCAACCACAAAACTAAGTGCGTTTATAACTGAGATACTTAAGGTGTCGTTCTCTGATTATTTTACTTATTCTGTTAAGGACTCAGAATCATTTTGTCAGCTTATAAAAAACGTGCAACTTCCAGCCGGTTTTGTACTTATCTCACTTGACGCAGTATCATTGTTCACCAATATAACTCTCCAATTGGTTGTCCAACTTTTAGATGATAACTGGCATATGATAGCACCAAATTGCAATATTCCAAAGGATGAATTCCTCGCTGTCATCACCTTCCTCTTCAGTTCCAACTACTTTGTATATGATGGCAAGTTCTATAAACAGAAAGATGGTTGCCCTATGGGTAGTAACCCCAGCGCTATCCTCGCAATTATAGTGATGACTGAAATTATTAAGAGAGCCTGTATTGTTCTTGGATTCACCCTTCCATTCATCTGCCATTACGTAGATGATATTATCACGGCTGTTCCTGAGACTGAGATAGACAATGTCCAAGAGCAATTTAATCTGGTTTTTGAGGATGTTATTTCCTTCACAGTAGAGAGAGAGACCAACAGTGCAGTCCCTTTTCTGGACACCTTAGTCATTAGAACCCCTGATGACACATTAATTACAGACTGGTACACAAAACCATCCAGTTCTGGGAAATTTATCAACTTCCAATCGTATCACTCCTTCAAGGTGAAGACGAACTTCATTTTGGGCATGAAGAAGCGAATCTATGCGGTAACACATGAGAGTAGAAGAGATGCGTCGTTGCAGAGATTTAGGAAGATGCTGTATGATAATGGGTACCCCAGGCCTTTGATTAATAGACTTTTTAACAATGTTCCTGTTACACCAGGCTATGATGAGTCTCTTGAAAATGGTTCTGTAGCACCAAATGAACCAACAAACCGTAGGACGGTATACGTTTCTTTTCCCTATTTGGAGGGACTCTCAAATAAAATTTCATCTGTTCTTTCCCTAGTTGGTGAGGTCTCAGTACAACTAGCTTATTCAAACCTTAAAACCAATGTAGGTTTGTTTAGAGCACCCAAATATAAGATCCCTAAAAAGAATGCTTTTGAGGTGGTTTACCAGATTGAGTGTGGTGATTGCGGTGGACTTTATATTGGTCAGACTGAGCAACATCTCTGCAAGAGAATTTCACAACATAAAAGTGACGCAAGACTACACCCAGAAAAATGCGCACTTGCCAGACACATTAATGATACGGGACATCGTGTCAAATTTGATGAAATTAAAATTTTGGATTCCCACAAAAATCTGAGTATAAGAAGATTTCTAGAGATGTGTTATATTGCTGAAGCAGATAGGAAGGCAATTAATGAACAGAGTGATATTAAGAACCTGAGTAGCATTTATTGCAACATTCTTGAGATTGATCGGAAGAGATGCGTTGTTTGATTTTGCTGTTTGATGCTTAGTATAGATATAATAGAGAGGAAAATTATGTGTAGATAATGTGTATTTGTTATTCTTGCATTTTTACAGTTCTGTAGTTCATGATAGATAAAATTTGTTTTGCAGTGTATGTAGACTTTGTTTGTTAGTATATTTTGTGTTGGTCTGAAAGCTGAAAGAAGAAGAAAGTACATCGATGACATTTCATATCTAACCTAAAAAATAGTAATGTTAATTTTTATATGACATTTCAACTCGAAGAAGTATATAGTAAAAAATTTTTGCATTTAGGAGATTCTACTTGATCTTGCTGATGACTATAGCTTATTTTTTATGACCATTGGCTGTGAGTATTCTATTGTTTTGCTATGTTTGTATAATTTTGTTCCACTGACAATCTGTCTTTTCAGACCCTGAGGATGACACAAATTGGTGTCGAAATATAGGTATTCGCTAAAAAGGTCTTTCAATTACCATTTGCCATACGCCGCATACCCTTATTTTGCTGAATTATATATATACTAGCTGGCCCGGCGAACTTTGTTCCGCCTAAATGATACTTACGGTGGATTTCACAAATCGTAATCACTGGTGATCGGAGATCAACAGCTTGGTTCTCTGATTTTTGAACTGTCAAATGTTTCGATGGATATGAGCTGTCACACAGAACAGATACATAAAAATAATATGTCAATTACCAATTATAGCAATTTCCGCAAATATATTTATTACCCAAACAGAAATTCAAAAACATTTTAAAAATTATGAGAAAAGATGAGAATGGACATATCACGATCGAAACTGATAGCCAAAATCGTATATACTTGACATTTCGATAAAAATTCACTGTGATATTCACGCGCTTCTGGATCTGTTAATAGACCTTCATGGTACTATAAGTCCTATGCAGATTACACAGTAATTGATGTCTTATGTTCTTTATTCGACCATTTCAAACAACGACGACCGAAATTCTCGAAAAAAAAACAGATGACATAAATTTATGGTCGCGAAAGCCTCAACAAATTCATCGCCATCTAATGGTGCTGATGTCAAATATAATACCTTCACGATAAGATGTCTAGAATAATGGTGTAGGCACCCGTCAATTTTTGAATGGAATGACGTTCGACCAAATCGAAAATATTAGCAACGTGGCGGCGCCGCAATACCATTTCAGTGTATTTTCCGTTGTCAATGTGATGGATGTATCAACAGCTGATTTGCTAAAGTCAATTATGACATGACAGCAGAATGGCATCTTTTTATAATGAAAGTTTTCTACTTTTCCTAAGAACTAATATACATCAGAATGTCAGGAATATAAACACACATTATTGCTTGACAAAATTATCTACCATTAACACGCCACGTTCGCCAGAATAAATTCAAGTATTTGAAATAACTGATAAAAATCAGTCATAATTTGTGAATAGCGCCACCTGAAGTGGAAAGAACGATACATTGCTAATATAATCAATTTGGTCACAACAAAATCTAATCAGTGCCTACACCATTATTCTAGACATCCTACTTCACGATTACTTTAATTTGAAGAAATAAAACTATAAAAATAACTAATAATCATTCATAATGTGTGAATAGCGCCATCTGAAGTGGTACGTTACAGTGACTATAGTGGTAATATAGTCACTGTACACCCCATCTAACGGGGAGAATATGAAATCAATCACCTACGAATAAGCGGTAGCGTAACTGTAACTGTAGCGACACCTAGGGGCCTCGCTCAAAAGGAGGAAAAGCATTTCCTGTATAAGTGAAATTTTCATCGATTTTTTCGAAGTTTTATTGCATTTTATAATAACCAGACCGTAGACGAATCCATATATGAAGTTTCATAACAAACACTCCATCCGATCTCGAGTTATAAATGGTGTAACCAACATCTTTCTTTTATATATATAGATATATATATATATATATATATATATATATATATATACAGGGTGTTTGGAGGGTGAGTAGCCATAGGTAAATGGTGGATAGGTGATGCTCTTGGCGACTTGTTGCGCCTAATAAAATATCATTTTGCCCAAAGTTCAAGGTGTTATAATTTTTTTACCATTTTTCTAGAAATTTCCCATTTTTCTCATTAAAACCTTGAATTTTTTCAAATTTAATGCTCGAGGTGCCTATAAAATGATTTATTTCCTTAGTCTAGTCTTGTCTTATTCAGATCGAATCATAATTTCATACAAACGTCTTCAAAAAAACTGACAGCGTCGTATCAAACATCAAAATGAAAAAAAAATAATGTTGTGCCCACTTTACAAAGTGAAATAAAGAAAAAATTTACATGGGGTTGGGTTTTAAAATGGCTTTAAAAACTTCTCTAGTTAATACTCTTTGCAATGGTATGTAACATGTACCATTAATAATCAGATAACTCAACAAAAAACCGTTTTGTCTTCAAGGATGCCTTGAAAGGATGACGACAAAACTATTCCATTGAGCAGGCAAAATATTTTCTCTCATTCTACCACAGCTAAAAATATCGTGCCCTCTCTATCATCGGCTAACAATACTCCCAAGGGCGTCGCCAGGGAGGGGGCAGCTGCCCTCCAGGCCCCCCCCAATCAGAATAGAAAAAATGAACTGATTTTCGTATATTATGCTATTATTTCAAAAGTTTTTAAAGGATTGTTGAGCTCTAGGGAGGGGCAGCTGCCCCCGTGTCCTCCCCCCCAGCTCAAAATATGCTACAGAGTATGTTGATGAACCACCGAAATGTTGAGTGAACTCAAAACTGCATTACTGCACCTTTACTGCAGGCCTATGAAATGACTTGCAAATGTAGTAATTACCCCCCAGCTTTTGAGCTGGGAGGGGCACAGGGGGCAGTTCCCCTCCCCCTAGAGCTCAAAAATCCCTTAAAAACTTATGAAATAATAGCATAATATACGAAAATCAGTTCATTTTTTCTATTCTGATTGATGGGGGGGGGGGCACGGGGGGCAGCTGCCCCCTCCCAGGCGACGCCCTCGGGAGTATTGTTAGCCGATGATAGAGAGGGCACGCTATTTTTAGCTGTGGTAGAATGAAAGAAAAGATTTTGCCTGCTCAAAGGAATAGTTTTGTCGTCATCCTTTCAAGGCATCCTTGAAGACAAAACGGTTTTTTGTTGAGTTATCTGATTATTAATGGTACATGTTACATACCATTGCAAAGAGTATTAACTAGAGAAGTTTTTAAACCCGTAAATTTTTTCTTTATTTCACTTTGTAAAGTGGACACAACATTATTTTTTTTTTCATTTTGATGTTTGATATGACGCTGTCAGGTTTTTTGAAGACGTTTGTATGAAATTATGATTCGATCTGAATAAGACAAGACTAGACTAAGGAAATAAATCATTTTATAGGCACCTCGAGCATTAAATTTGAAAAAATTCAAGGTTTTAATGAGAAAAATGGGAAATTTCTAGAAAAATTGTAAAAAAATTATAACACCTTGAACTTTGGGCAAAATGATATTTTATTAGGCGCAACAAGTAGCCAAGAGCATCACCTATCCACCATTTACCTATGGCTACTTACCCTCCAAACACCCTGTATATATATATATATATAAATTTGTTGATTTTTAATGGGGATTAGACTGATTGTGAGAAATGATGTACTACTCTTTTTTGTTAAGCCAAGCTTTCGAATAATGATTTTATTCTTCTTCAGGGACTCTAAAATATATAAACATTGTCACAATAACAATTACAAAACAGAACATACAATACAACATTACAAGTTCAAACTACTTACAACAAACCGAGGTTTTTTTCTCTAAATGATCATTAAAATTATATTTATGGGGAGTATTTCGCAATATCATTATTTATGTCAACCCTTTCAACACTTCAAAAACATTTCAGTTGTCAAACATCACGTCACTCTGCCGTCCGTCCGTTATCCGTCCAGTGGTCCCAAATATGTTTCTTTTGGTCTTCGCCATTCCTGCGATATCAAATATGTGTAAATGTTATTCAGTTTATTGGTGTCAGTTTTTTTGTTCATAGAATTGGTCTCGTCGTTTATATAAAACATTTCCATGAAAGTACGTTTCTTATAATTTTTTTCCTTTGCCATTATCGAAACCTGTTCGAAATCTATTTTGTGGTCTGCATCATTACTGTGTTTTGCTAGAGCGCATCTTTCTGGATGATTTTTTATATCGCTTTTATGTCCTACAATTCTGTTTTTTACCAACTGTGATGTGTGTCCTACATATTTGAGCTCGCATTCTGCACACGGTATCTTATAAACAACATCTGACTGTTCATGTACTGTTACCCTATCCTTCGATTTTGTGAACAAATTTCCCACTGTTCTTGTGTATTTTTTTACAATTTTCACACTGTCACTTCTGAGTTCTCTCACCAACTTGTCGGTCAAATTATCGATGTTAGGTAAAGTGCAATAAAGGACATTTTTATTTTCTATGTTTATATGTTCACTTTGTCCGCCTTCGTCTTGCACAATCGCTGTTGATGAGTATATAATTTTTTGTATCAAATTTTTGGGATAACTATTTTCTATTAGAATTTTTTCTAGTTCTTCAAAATTCTTTTTTATCAGTGATGGATGGCAAATTCTTTCTATCCTCTGTTTCATCTGGTTTACTGTGTTTATTTTTATCTTCATGTTATGGCCAGAGTTGTAATGCAATATCCTGTTGGAAGACGTGGGCTTTTTGTAACAATCCAGAATAACCTTTTGTGAATCAATCCTCATCACTTTCGTGTCGAGAAAGGGCACCCATTGTTCTTCATTCTCCCTTTCCACCGTGAACCTCAGGTTTTCATCTATCTCACCATTGTTAAATATTGTTATCAATTCTTCTATCTCTTCTTCTTCCATTGACATTATAATGTCATCAACAAATTTCTTCAGGAAAAAGGGTTTTCTTTTCAATTTGGGTAGATTCTTTCTTAGTATATAGTCCATGACGTATAGAGATAAAATAGGACTGAGTTTTGAGCCCATAGCGCATCCTTTTTTTTGTTTATAATATTTTCCTTGAAAAACACAAACATTGTTATCAATGACAAATTCCACCATCTTTAGAAATTCCTCTCTCATGATGCCATTTGTATGGGGTTGTATTTTTAACCAACTGTCTTCTATAGCTTCAATAATTAATTTTTTTGTCATATTACCGAATAGATTTTCCACATCTAGCGACAGTAACACGTAACCATTAGGCAACACAAGATCTTTCATGGAGTTCGCAAAATGAAAAGTGTCTGCTACATAAAATTCATTATCTTTGTCATAAGCTCTGGTCAATATGTTAGCTAAAAATTCTGCTATGTTATTCGTTGGAGACTCTACCCCTGCTATGATTGGTCGCAAGGGATTATTTTCTTTATGTACCTTGGGGTTTCCGTAAATCCTTGGGCAAGTTGAATTATATTTTTTATACCTCTTTTCATCTTCCTTGGTAATGACATTTTTATCGGATAATTTTTTGAAAATTTGGTTCGATTGTGTTTGTAAAGTGTGAGTTGGGTTGTTTTTTAGCTCTGTAAAACTTTCTTCATCTTTTAATAGATCAGTGAGTTTTTTGAGAAACAGGCTAAAGTTTCTATTAGAATGTAAAAGAAGAGGATTGAGCCCCTCCCATATAACACATAGCATGGTAAACCTTACAAACCTATTGGAAGGAAACAATGGATATTTTTTCAGCAAGATGAACAGATTAGGGAATCATATCACGGTCAAAATGCTAAGGTTGGAAATAGCACACACAAATTGGTCAATTGATAAAATGCAGAAGATTCTTACCCACGAGAAAAAAAGAGCTAATGATAAACTACCTGGAAACATCGTCACTGAGTTTAAAAGGAGACAAAGAATAAATTATAACAAGGAATTTCATAGGACAAGAATGAGAAATATAAAAAAGATTGAATTGTTAGAAATAAATCAGCTAAAAGAATTAAGAACACAGGAGAATTGGTTAATAAATTTGACAGAGGAGGAGATCCCTGACAATGTGAGGAAAATATTAGCGTTAGGACCAAAATTCGCACTGCCGGTAACACCTGAAAATTTAAAAATGGAATCTTTACTAGCGGATGTGGAATATGCAATATCCGGATTGGAAGAAAAAAACAGAGATCTATATCGTGCAAAGATAACAAGTATCATACCAAATTATGTCCATTCAAGTAGGGACATGAAATTTCCCATAAATAAATATTTCAATGATGCTTATTATTACCTAAAGCATAATGAACAACTAATGGTCACACAGAGCGACAAAGGAGGTGTAACTGTGGTCATGAGTAAAAATGAATACCAAAAAAAACTCACTGATCTATTAAAAGATGAAGAAAGTTTTACAGAGCTAAAAAAAACAACCCAACTCACACTATACAAACACAATCGAACCAAATTTTCAAAAAATTATCCGATAAAAATGTCATTACCAAGGAAGATGAAAAGAGGTATAAAAAATATAATTCAACTTGCCCAAGGATTTACGGAAACCCCAAGGTACATAAATAAAATAATCCCTTGCGACCAATCATAGCAGGGGTAGAGTCTCCAACGAATAACATAGCAGAATTTTTAGCTAACATATTGACCAGAGCTTATGACAAAGATAATGAATTTTATGTAGCAGACACTTTTCATTTTGCGAACTCCATGAAAGATCTTGTGTTGCCTAATGGTTACGTGTTACTGTCGCTAGATGTGGAAAATCTATTCGGTAATATGACAAAAAAATTAATTATTGAAGCTATAGAAGACAGTTGGTTAAAAATACAACCCCATACAAATGGCATCATGAGAGAGGAATTTCTAAAGATGGTGGAATTTGTCATTGATAACAATGTTTGTGTTTTTCAAGGAAAATATTATAAACAAAAAAAAGGATGCGCTATGGGCTCAAAACTCAGTCCTATTTTATCTCTATACGTCATGGACTATATACTAAAAAAGAATCTACCCAAATTGAAAAGAAAACCCTTTTTCCTGAAGAAATTTGTTGATGACATTATAATGTCAATGGAAGAAGAAGAGATAGAAGAATTGATAACAATATTTAACAATGGTGAGATAGATGAAAACCTGAGGTTCACGGTGGAAAGGGAGAATGAAGAACAATGGGTGCCCTTTCTCGACACGAAAGTGATGAGGATTGATTCACAAAAGGTTATTCTGGATTGTTACAAAAAGCCCACGTCTTCCAACAGGATATTGCATTACAACTCTGGCCATAACATGAAGATAAAAATAAACACAGTAAACCAGATGAAACAGAGGAAAGAAAGAATTTGCCATCCATCACTGATAAAAAGAATTTTGAAGAACTAGAAAAAATTCTAATAGAAAATAGTTATCCCAAAAATTTGATAAAAAAAATTATATACTCATCAACAGCGATTGTGCAAGACGAAGGCGGACAAAGTGAACATATAAACATAGAAAATAAAAATGTCCTTTATTGCACTTTACCTAACATCGATAATTTGACCGACAAGTTGGTGAGAGAACTCAGAAGTGACAGTGTGAAAATTGTAAAAAAATACACAAGAACAGTGGGAAATTTGTTCACAAAATCGAAGGATAGGGTAACAGTACATGAACAGTCAGATGTTGTTTATAAGATACCGTGTGCAGAATGCGAGCTCAAATATGTAGGACACACATCACAGTTGGTAAAAAACAGAATTGTAGGACATAAAAGCGATATAAAAAATCATCCAGAAAGATGCGCTCTAGCAAAACACAGTAATGATGCAGACCACAAAATAGATTTCGAACAGGTTTCGATAATGGCAAAGGAAAAAAATTATAAGAAACGTACTTTCATGGAAATGTTTTATATAAACGACGAGACCAATTCTATGAACAAAAAAACTGACACCAATAAACTGAATAACATTTACACATATTTGATATCGCAGGAATGGCGAAGACCAAAAGAAACATATTTGGGACCACTGGACGGATAACGGACGGACGGCAGAGTGACGTGATGTTTGACAACTGAAATGTTTTTGAAGTGTTGAAAGGGTTGACATAAATAATGATATTGCGAAATACTCCCCATAAATATAATTTTAATGATCATTTAGAGAAAAAAACCTCGGTTTGTTGTAAGTAGTTTGAACTTGTAATGTTGTATTGTATGTTCTGTTTTGTAATTGTTATTGTGACAATGTTTATATATTTTAGAGTCCCTGAAGAAGAATAAAATCATTATTCGAAAGCTTGGCTTAACAAAAAAGAGTAGTACATCATTTCTCACAATCAGTCTAATCCCCATTAAAAATCAACAAATTTAAGTACATCGAGACTGTCAAACAAAATTAAATATATATAATTATGTAATACTACCCCTTACTAATTAGATTGATTTATATTCCATTTGCTATTCAGCCTGTATATTACCATATTGTAAAAACAGCATAGTAAGCTTTTTCATTGTTCTTTGTTTAGACTTGCAGGTGGTTATTATTTGCGTATATTCCATGGCACGTGTAATCGGCCATTACCGCCTACTCAATTGATAATATTATAAATATCAGAGATGTCCCTTCAGGCATCGGAATTGACTTTGAACGATTATCTCATTAGTTGTAAATCTATTTCATGTATAGTAGATTGGTAGTTCCGAAATAAAATTGTTTTTAAAAACATAGTTTCTTCTCCGAAAAACATAATTGGCGACGAGGATGGGATTTTGTACCGGTCTTTTTGTGCGAAGAAAAGTGATTCGATTCCGTTCGTGAAAACGTGAAATTCGTCCACGGAAAATCTTCCAAAGACTGTCAGTTTCAACTGTTAAGGTGCAAGACGAATCAGGAGAAGAACCAGGAGTCCGATTGGTTGGGTAGCGTCTCCAACGACTCAAGGAACCAACGTGGTGAGAATAATCCTTCACTATCTTTCCCCCAGTTTCCCTAACCTGGCCCAAAGTTAGTCAACCTTTTTCCCCACAGTTTTGAGCGTAAAACTTGTGTTAAGTTTTCTCTAGGTTTACTTTCAAAAAACCGATTATTAAAGTTTTCTCTAGGTTTACTTTTACAAAACCGACTACCAGAGTTTTTCCTAGGTTTCTTATAAGCAAAAAACCGAAAACGCGAATTTATTAATAATTATAATCGTGACAATTAATTTAATTGAATAAATCAAGATTACGTCAATCAAACAATTTTCAGGACGTAAAGTTAAGAAACATATCAAAATGGCAACCGAAAGAATCGATTTAACCCTTGCTGAAAAATTTGGTATTTTACTACCCAGATTTTCTGGTGTCGAAAATGAGTTGCATTCGTTTATAAAAAGTGCACAAGAATATTTAACGATGTTTATCAATGAACCCGAAACAGTTAAAAGGTACTGTTATGCAGTGGTAAAATCAAAATTAATAGATAGAGCTTTGGCAGAAGTTTCAACTTCAGATATTCCTGATAATTGGGAACTTCTCAAACAATTTCTCTATGCTAAATTTGGTGATTCAATTAATTTGGATGTACTCATCCATCAATTACAATTTTTAAGCAAAAAACCTAATGAAGATATAACGAATTTCATTGAAAGAATAATTGCTTTAAAAATACGTATAAATTATCGAATTGATTCAGACCCTATGTCTGATCCTGAGAAAAGAATCTATAAATCAAATATATTAAAAATTTGTAAAACTGTTTTAATTTCTAATTCTCCAATGGAATTAAGAACTTATTTAATTACCAATAATGAATTCTCATTTGACGATACAGTAAACGCTGTTAGAGATTATATTTGTAATATGGCCCAATATGAATTACTTGATAAAAGTAGAAAAAATAAAAATCCAGATTTTCAGAAACAATATTTTCCTAATAATCATAGAAATAATTATTCGAATTTCAATCGAAAAAATACTCGAAATAATTATCAGTCAAATAATTTCAGAAATGATTACAGTAATAATAGATTTCCTTCACAACCTGTTCAGTTCCAACAGAGACCTGTGAAAACATTTTATCCAACAAGTCGACAAGTTTTTGGTCAAAATGATCCTAGCACATCGCAACGAAGAAATGTAAACGTATTCAAGCCTAATCCAAATCAAAGAATAAATACACCGCCGGAAAGAATGTCGATTCAAACACGAAATTATCCTCAAAAAAGGTCAAACTATTCAACTCAATATCAAATGAATCCTCAAAGAAAGTTTTTCAATAATACAAATCCTAATTTTACATTCGAAGAATTAACTCATATTGAATCCGATGGAAACTTTTCAAATAATCCAAGTAGAAGTTATCATGAAAATTTTCACGAATTGCCTCCAGAAGATGCATTGACTTAAATAATACTCTCGATTCCATTTATCGAATTTCAGAATCCCCCTTGTAAACTTTTAATTGATAGCGGATGTTCAGTTTGTCTCATTGATCCTAAATTTGCGTATAATAATTTTCCTAGAAATATTTTTAATGAAGATACTACATTAACTGCATGTATGAAGCAGGAAACCTCTAATGAAAAAGTATTTTTACCAGTATTTTCAGAATTCCGAATTAATGATTTTCATCCATTTATTTTATACAAATTTCATAAAAATTATGATGGATTAATTGGTGCAGATTTTTTAAATAAATACGGACTTAACTTAGATTTCAAGAATCAGATGTTAATGAATGATTATTGCCAAATTCCTTTTGAATATCAACAAGTTTGTCAAAAACCAACTAACATTCCTGTTGACTTAAGTCATTTAGAGCCAAAAATTAGTAATCAATTAATGAAAATTTTCCAAACAAACGAAGATGTACTTCAATTACCAGGACAACCACTAAATTTCTCAAACAGAATTAAACATAGAATTCGGACAATTGATGAAGTCCCTGTTCATTGTAAAATTTATAGATACCCCGAAATTCATAGGGAAGAAGTTAAAACCCAAATTAAAGAAATGTTGGACAAGAAAATTATTAGACCAAGTATTTCCCCGTGGTCTTTTCCAGTAGTTATTGTTCCTAAAAAGCAAGATTTGTCCGGAAAAACAAAATGGCGAATCGCGATTGATTATCGGAAATTAAATGACAAAACTATCGATGATAAATATCCTTTACCTCAAATTGAATCCATTTTAGATAAACTCGGAAATAAGAAATATTTCACAACCCTTGATTTAGCTTCAGGTTTTCATCAAATTGAATTAGATCAAGAATCAATAGAAAAAACAGCTTTCACTGTTGAAAATGGTCATTACGAATTTTTGCGTATGCCTTTTGGACTTAAAAATGCCCCAGCTACTTTTCAAAGATTGATGAACGATGTTTTGAAAGATTTCATAGGAAAGTTTTGTTATATTTATATGGACGACATAATAATTTTTTCAGATACTATCGAACAGCACTTAGCTGATATTCATAATGTTTTAGAAGTACTTGAAAAAGATAAATTAAAAATTCAATTAGATAAATGTCATTTTTTCAAGACTGAAATTGAATTCTTAGGACATATTATTACCCCCGAAGGAATTAAACCTAATCCGAATAAATTAAAAGCAGTTTCTCTTTTCCCAATTCCAAAAACTCAAAAAGAAATAAAATCATTTCTTGGTTTAGTGGGATATTATCGAAAATTTATTCCCAATTTTGCGAAAATAACGAAACCTTTGACACTATGTTTAAAGAAAAATGCTAAAATCAATATCGAGGATCCGAAATATGTAGAAGCTTTCGAAATATGTAAACGGAATTTATTAAATCATCCTGTATTGAGATATCCGGATTTCAATAAACCTTTTGTATTAACCACTGACGCATCAGGATTTGCGGTAGGTTCAGTGCTTTCACAAGGAGATCCACCAAACGACCTTCCAATTGCTTTCGCTAGTAGAACGCTGAATGAAGCAGAATCTCGTTATAGTACGATTGAAAAGGAACTTTTAGCTATCGTGTGGTCATGTAAACATTTCAGGCCCTATTTATACGGAAGAAAATTCACAATTTATACAGATCATAAACCTTTAACTTGGTTATTTTCTCTTAAAGAACCTAATTCACGCCTTATGCGATGGCGAATAAAATTAGAAGAATTCAATTATGAAATTAAATATAGAAAAGGCTCGATGAATAATGCAGATGCCTTAAGCAGAATTATTTTAGAACCAACTAATGAATTAACGTATGAAAATTTCTTGAAACTTGATAACTCTAGAAATTTTGAAAATTGTACAAATATAAAAGAGAAAGTAGGTAATTTATTTGAAGCATCTCAAAATTATGCTCTAGCACATTGTGTATCAGAAGATTTCCATATGAATAAAGGCATTGCCTTGGAATTTAAAAATAAATTTGGTCAAATAGAAGTACTTAAATCTCAAAATAAATCATTAGGAGAAGTTGCAATGATCCAAAAGAATAATCAAAATATTTATTACTTAATTACAAAGAAATTTTATTATCAGAAACCTGAATATGAGACGGTTTTCAATTCATTAATAAATCTTAAAAAATTATGTGAATTCAATTATGAAAAATATTTAGCTTTACCACGAATTGCATGTGGCTTAGACCGATTAGAATGGTCTACAATATTAAAAATGATTAAATACATTTTTGCAGATTCCGATACTAAGATAGTTGTTTATTACCTATCAAATCAAATGAATACTAGTGATAATCTTATAGAATTAAAAGGTATTGAAGAAGCGAATTATGAAAATATTGAAGATTTTAATTATGATGTTTTTGAAGTAAATGAAATCGAAGACGATTCAATTTCAATGGTAAATCAAGTAACTGTTGAAGAATTAGATGAATGTTTTGAACTTTTAAATACGGGTTATCAATATGAAACATCTGAAGATGATGTGATTGAAGAATTAATTGCTTTAGAAACAGAAGATTTTACTGTTCAGAGTAATTTTAAAAATCCTATAACTCGCAAAATAGATCCAGTTTATAAAAAGATAGATGCTCGTGAAATTGATAAAAATCGTATTCAAGATAATAAAAATAAACATGTGTATCATATGAAAATTTTGAAGCAAAGAAAGCATTAGTTTCAATTTTGTTACAGATTCGAGAAAATGGATCTTCAATTATTCCTTATAATATTATTCAAGATAATCATCTTTACGAAATCATTAGAAATTATACCATTAGAAAATAGCTTATTGCCCATTTCATTAGGCAAAGCCTATGTAACAAATAGAAATCTACAACTTGTGTATCACGTAGATTTGAATGTTATCAAAGAAATAATCTTTAAGTATCAAAAAGAAATAGATAATCTAAGTGATCAAAATTTGGGTTTTGCACAAACGGCAAATTATAAATATTTGCAACATTCGAATAGAATGAATATTTATGCACTTGAGGAACTTTTAAATGAAAATATTAGAATTAAAAGAGGATTAATTAACTTAGGAGGAAAAATTTCAAAGATATTATTTGGAACCTTAGATTCTGACGATGAAGAATTGTATAGAAATTATTTCAATAGCATTGAGAAAAATGAGAAGACACTCATGAGGAATCAGAAACAGATTGCCACTATTGTAAATGACCTAAAGAATAAGTATATTGAGAAATTTAAAAATATGACAGAAATCCTTAAATTACTGCAAATTGTTCCAGAACTAAGAGAAATACAACAAATGCATCTCATGACATTTGAAATCAAGGATATTAAAACCATTTTAGATGAAATTCAAACAGCTGTAAGCTTCGCGAGATTACATCTTTTACATGAATCTATTTTACCCTTTTCCAAATTCTCGGAATTAACTAAAAATGTCAGTATAATACCTTTACATCATTTGAAAGATTACTATCAATTATGTCATACGAAAGTTATTTTCAAGAACAAAGTTTTACTATTTTTAATATCAATTCCTATTGTTTATAAAGAAAGTTACGATTTATACAAATTCTATTATCTACCTCAAAACAATCTTTCCCTTCCTTTTACCGATCCTTATTTACTCTCACAAGAAGAAGTTTTGAAATGGTCTACGAAAGAGTGCCATCCAGTCGAAGAAGACTACCTATGCGACCAAGATTCCCTAGTTAAATCACCGACATGTATGCAGAATGTTCTGAAAAATCACTCAGAAAACTGTCCCAGAACGAGAATGGTTCTTCCTCCAGACTTGAAACAACTAGAAGATGGAAATATCCTGTCCATCAACAACGAGAAAATTATGGAAAAATGCCCACATCAAACAAGGTATTATTTCGTTCGCCCAATTGCTATTCTAAAATCGAAATGTTCCCTCAGCAACACAGAAAAAGAAATCGTTCCAACTACCACGTTAGATGAAGAAAAATTCATCATCCTGCCCAAGATGACGTTGCAACCCAAGAGTCCACTAGATGAAGAAAACTTCAAGAAAGAAGACCTGGATATCCCAGATGTCAAATTGGAAGATTTGGACCAATGGAACTTCCAACCCTCAAGATTTAATGTAATAATATTTTTATTGATACTTATTGCTATCATTTATTTTATTTTCAGATATTTTAGAAATAATAATTTTTTCAATAAAGCTACACCTCATGAAGGTGATACCTTTAACCAAGGTGGGGAGGAATTATGTAATACTACCCCTTACTAATTAGATTGATTTATATTCCATTTGCTATTCAGCCTGTATATTACCATATTGTAAAAACAGCATAGTAAGCTTTTTCATTGTTCTTTGTTTAGACTTGCAGGTGGTTATTATTTGCGTATATTCCATGGCACGTGTAATCGGCCATTACCGCCTACTCAATTGATAATATTATAAATATCAGAGATGTCCCTTCAGGCATCGGAATTGACTTTGAACGATTATCTCATTAGTTGTAAATCTATTTCATGTATAGTAGATTGGTAGTTCCGAAATAAAATTGTTTTTAAAAACATAGTTTCTTCTCCGAAAAACATAATTATATATATATATATAGCTGTATCGCAAACTCGCATCATTGGCCCTTACTTCTTCGAAGACGTTAATGATCGTGCTGTTACCGTGAACTCAGAGCGGTACGTCGAAATGATCAACAACTTCTTTATCCCCGAATTACGACGGCAACGTGTTCCAATCCGACGTGTGTGGTTCCAACAGGATGGGGCGACCGCCCACACAGCCAGAGCATCAATGGACGTTATTCGCCCTCTCTTCCCTGGTCGCCTTATTTCCAGGTTTGGCAATGTTCATTGGCCTCCCCAGTCCCCAGATTTATCCATATGCGATTTTTTCTTATGGGGACACCTCAAGGCTAGAGTATACGAGACCAAGCCCCGAACTCTGGACGAATTGAAAAGGGCTATTCGCGTGGAAGTTGCCCAAGTTGAGAGAGCGATGTTGGAGAGAGTCTACGCGAACTTCCAAGAGCGCCTCCAGCACTGCATCACCGATTTCGGCCACCACATGCCTGATGTGATTTTCCACACTTGACTGTCTCAAATGCTATTTCCTTGAGAATCTGATTCCGTCAATAAATGTGTTTTTGAGTAAAAATTAACGCTTTTATTATTTTTTTAAAACCATCCATCCTCCGTGCCGCACCCTGTACTATTCAAACATGTGAATTCAAATTATCAATATCTGAAGACGATTTCCAAACACAAAAATATTGTGGTAATCAAATTTTAACTAGAAAATACTGATCTGGAGGGAGCTTGAGTAAATGATGATGCAGAATTACCTCCGATAACTGACAAAGAAAACTGGAATATTCTTGGGCATCCCTGAACATCCCTTGGACATCCCTGGACATCCCCGGACATTCCCGGGAAATCATCGGACATCCCCGGGACATCCCCGGGACATCCCCGGACATCCCCTGGACATCCCCGAGCTTGTACACCGGACATCCCCAGCGGTTTACCCCTCGAATTTTATTCATAATTGGAACATCGCTCATTTTCACGACTGAATGTTTTTGGTAACTGGGGGGATGTTTTTGTCTGGCTGAACAGAATCAGATATGTACATATTTGAAATAGTCCTCTGAGTAAAGTGTTGTGAAGTTGGGGGCGGGATTGCCTGCAGAAAAAATACCTTTGAATCTTTGAACATTTTATCAATGCAATAAAAACAACGTGTTGAAATTTTAATTTACTTTGGAATGAGGAATTCATAAGGAATAAATTAGTAAAAAAGTATTTTCTATCCATATATGGATTATCGGTGAACTTCCATGTGAATATTGCTTAAATCGGGCCGCGTGAAGTTGGCGAAAAAATGTCGGCACAAATTCTGAAATAATCCCCAATATTTAGTGCCCAATTTGTGCCCATTTGTGCCGTATGAATCAATTTCAGCACCATTATGGTTTTCGAGATATTCGAGATATTCGAGTTTGAAGTTTTTGGTGCTAGCTTCACACTTGGCACCAACATTTTTCGATTTCGAAAAACTTTTAATGCCAATATTTAGTGCCCAATTTGTGCCCATTTGTGCCGTTTAATTGACCTCATTATCACTTGTAGTTTTTAAGTTATTTCAGTTTGAGCTTCACACTTAGCACCAACATAATCCAACTTTGAAAAAAAATTTATGCCAATATTTTGTGCCCAATTTGTGCCCATTTGTGCCGTATAAATGACATTTCTACCATTCGTAGTTTTTAAGATATTGACTGTTGTTTTTCAGCCGGCGTGAAGTTGGCACCAACATATTCCAACTCTGAAAAAAATTTTCCGCTACTATTTAGTGCTGAATTTGTGTCAATTTGTGCCGTTGAGATGGCTTCGATATCTTGGATAGTTTTCGAGTTATGAACAATATTGTGTTTTATTAACGGCGCCATCTATGGGAAAAAGCAAGTATTGTTTCGCTTCATAATAGGTCAAATATGTCGGCCCCACATATGTGATTTCTGTTACATAATAACTTCCCATGAACTTATAAATAGACCTCTGATTATTTAGCAAACAATTCCTTGCGTTAATCAAACAATCTATCGTTTTCGATGGTGAAAATATGTTGAATCGGGAAAATTGTTGAGTAATATTATTTCTAAATAATATTATATATCGATATGGAATTCCAAATTTAATAATAGTAGGTATATTGTTCTATGAGCGCTAAAGTAAGTCATAACATATGCAGATGAATTTTGCAGCCCGAGCCGTCAGGGGAGGGGTGTAATTCATCAAGTGTGTTATAACCATTACCGCGAATTGATAAGTAATAGACCTAGAAAGAGGGTTGAAATTTTCAGGGTAGGTTTCAACGAGATAAAGTTCTCTATTCAAATGGATGTTACCCAGATCGCTCAACCAGTACCATCTAAATGATTTGGGAATTATCGAAAAATAATCTGTTTTTTATTTTTTGAATTATCTCCATCAATTCACAATTCCTATTGCCAGTAAGGCGGAAACATCAAACAGTGACCACACAGGTGGATGAGAGCGGCATTGCAATCGAAAGCTTTTATTAGCCGACACTTCGCAGTGTGTCCTTAGACCACTTCTTGATTAATGTTAGATCGCCCCGTTTGATGTTTGCCGCCACACGCTATCTGCTTTTATGCAGGAAAGTGAATCCATACAAGTAATTGTAATAAGGAATATATTTCTAATTGTATTTATTGAATTTTGAATTCCATATCGAAATATAATATTATTTAGAAATAATATTACTCAACAATTTTCCCGATTCAACATATTTTTACCATCGAAAAGGATAGATTGTTCGATTAAAGCAAGGAATTGTTTGCTTAATAATCAGAGGTCTATTTATAAGTTCATGGGAAGTTATTATGTAACAGAATTCACATATGTGAGGCCTTCATATTTGACCTATTATGAAGCGAAACAATACTTGCTTTTTCCCATAGATGGCGCCGTTAATAAAACACAATATTGTTCATAACTCGAAAACTATCCAAGATATCGAAGCCATCTCAACGGCACAAATTGACACAAATTCAGCACTAAATAGTGGCGGAAAATTTTTTTCAAAGTTGGAATATGTTGGTGCCAACTTCACGCCGGCTGAAAAAATACAGTCAATATCTCAAAAACTAAGAATGGTAGAAATGTCATTTATACGGCACAAATGGGCACAAATTGGGCACAAAATATTGGCATCAAAATTTGTTTAAAGTTGGAATATGTTGGTGCCAACTTCACGCCGGCTAAAAAACAACAGTCAATATCTCAAAAACTACAAATGGTAGAAATGTCATTTATACGGCACAAATGGGCACAAATTGGGCACAAAATATTGGCATAAAATTTTTTTCAAAGTTGGTTTATGTTGGTGCTAAGTGTGAAGCTGGCACCAAGATATTCAAACTGAAATAACTTAAAAACTACAAGTGATAATGAGGTCAATTAAACGGCACAAATGGGCACAAATTGGGCACTAAATATTGGCATTAAAAGTTTTTCGAAATCGAAAAATGTTGGTGCCAAGTGTGAAGCTAGCACCAAAAACTTCAAACTCGAATATCTCGAAAACCATAATGGTGCTGAAATTGATTCATACGGCACAAATTGGGAACTAAATATTGGGGATTATTTCAGAATTTGTGCCGACATTTTTTCGCCAACTTCACGCGGCCCTTAAATCGGCCTACAATAGACTCGACAATAGACATTCAGACCAAAGCGGCGTCAGCTTTTTTGATTAGGAGCATATTTTGATATCTGCAGAGAACATTGAATAGGACAAAGGGGCTCTGATTTGAACTGCTTATCGTCTCCCTCGCACTGGATTAGTTTTGGTTTGATTTACTCCTTTTGGAAGGGGACTGGGGAGACAACCTTGAATAGGACCGGCCGACCGGCAAGCCAGCCGCGTGTCGCGTCGGCGTTCAAGCCGAAGCTCAGTGCGGAATGAGTCATTGAGAATAGTGGTCGATAGCAGAGAGAAGGTCGACGAAGTATTTCTATTCCTATTATTGTCATGGTTAGTGTAAAGTGTATGTAGAATTGTAGAAGCACGGTGACAGTCCTCACTCATTTCTCCAGAGAAATAGTGCACATTTGAAAGAATCTGGTGTATAATACACTATCTGTTCTTCCAGACCGAAGATCTAACCTGTTATTTCGGAAAAACATCAAGAAATGTGTATGAAAGTAAAGGGTAAGTTCTCTGATAAATTAATTGTTTTTTAGTATCATAGTTCGTTTTTCAGACATCGTACGTTTCACTAGATGATTAAAATTCTTTCGCACCCAGGAAAAAGATTCAATTATGAAGCATTAGGAAAATTTATGAATATCTTCCTTGAATCGTAAGTATATGATCGCGTGTTTCTTTTTATTCGTATTCAACGTTATTTAACTTCGCAGTGAAAATTCCGGAGAGTTTGGCACATTCAGAGTTGAAGATTTCTCAAGAGGGCGTCCATCACGAATTGATGGATTACTGTGAGTATTCCTTCAGAGTTTTGTGAATAGTTATACTTAACATTTTCCTTTGAATTTCAGCCATGTGAACAACAATTTGTCTTCACATGTCGAAAAGATTCACAGATAGCAAAGAGGATTGGATAAATTAATTTGGGAAAACAGGACCGGAAATAAACGGGAATAACCAATTTCGCAGGTTAGTACATACTTTTTTCCTTCAATAGACTTTCGACCGAAAGAACATTGATGCTTTTTTTTAATTCATCTTTTCATTAAATTTCCAATATTTCATCCGAAAATTCTTCAGAAGCAGGTTGAGAATGAAACGGAATTCAGAAAACGTTTAGACTAATGTGAATCTTATTTATCCATCTTGTACACGTGGTGATCCGGACCGGTTAGTCCAGAAGAAAATATCGAGGTCATATAACCTTGCAACAATAGTGGTACTGTGTGTTTCACGTAAGCGGATCACTAGATTTTGTGACTTACTCATTCATAGAAAATCCACTCTGAATTCGTGAATATTCATTCAAAGCTATCAATATGATTATTCTAGAATGAAAATGTGATATTTTCAAAGGTCCTGCTAGCCAAAATAGCATTTTTGTTATTTTAAATTATATACATCTGTTCGAAATTCAGATTTTTGTATTGGTTTAATATTACAAAGTTCATACATCGGATAGACATCTCGATTTTATGGTCGTATCACCAAAATCCCACAAAATAAAAGCAGTCAAGAAGACCATTATCCAATCAGGGTACGAAAATAAAGCCATCAGAGCATCTTGGTTTTGGTTAACTAATCAAAGTACAAAACATTCTTCCTTCGCATGCCGTATTGATATCAGTTTGTGGTCATATTGAGAGTTGAAGAAATCAAAATTATTAATTTTCTCGTTCAACCTGTTCTATTCAAAATGAAATACAAGTTTACTCTATATCTGTCTCGAAGTACCTGCTACAAACAAAATTCCATTCCATTGTATGCCTCGACCACGAGGTGCTATACGTGCCGCAAGGTCCTGGCAATTTTGAACCCTTCAGACCGTATTTCAGGTAAAGATTTCCGGCACTTTGTGTTAACATCACAAATATTTCATGAAACATGGCAAAAACACAGAAGCACTCAACATTGCGATCAATTTGTGTCCGTGATATTTTGAATTTGCAAACGCGCGCTTGCAGAGATAAAGCCATCAATTCTTTTCCGTTTCAAAGCGAGATTTCAAGATTTAGAGGGTATCAGAGATGATTTCCTAAAACACCATAACGCGGTTATTTCAGCGCTCATAATCGAATCAGACATCAGAAGTTTAGAGGGCGAGTTCAAAATTCGCGAAGACTTTCCCGAATCTTTTTCCAGGATCAATTTTCGAAAAATAATATAGCCCTAATTTAGATAGAACGAACACGGAAAAAGGGTTTCTTTTGACCTCAAGAATCGACAGTTGAAATAAATGTACTCGCCCAGTATGTAATATCTATGTAATTCTAAAATGCATATCACATATTGCGATCGCTTTTTATATTCGCTTATAATCGAGAAAGAATTTTCGAATTCTGATTTTGGATTCCCTCAGGAGCAATTCGAACGAAATTGCTTGAAAAATATAAAATGACCATTATATATCTGTCCAATATTAATTGTTCACTTATAATAAGTCGCAGATTCCAATCCACGCTTTAGTAAAACACACTGTACCAATTGGGCTATTTGGGTTCTATAAAATTCTTAAATTCCTCAAAACCGTGATACTCTCGAAGATAGCCAAATTATGGTGGTCCTGCATTTTTCTTTTCAACTATCGTTCCAGTACACCTGGTATGGTTATAATTTTGATTCGAAAATTTCAATTCACAGGAAGAAATCATGCCAAGGAAAAGAAAGGGGACGAATTTTACCAGAAGGAAGAAAAAAGTTTCGAGAACTGTGAATGCAGGTAATTATTCGTAAATTATTTTGATTTTCTGAACGATACATGGTACACTCAATATTTTATGATTCAGTCATGCCAAAGTGCTCATATTATTACCCGACTGCGTCAGAAGGAAGGTAATGTTTTTGGATTGTATGAATGTTTGTCTATTTCTTTGTACACCCTAAACGGCTTGATGGATTTTAACATTTATGAGGTGTCATTAGCTCCGTATAAATTGTGGGATTGACATAGGATATGTTTTTCTCTGAAATTTTCTTCATTCAGTGTTGAAATACTTTTTATATCTAGTCTATATGTGTCAACGGAATCTAAACTCCAAAAACTGATGTGAATCACCTTGTAGTTTTGCAGAAATTTGACAAAATGACAGTTTTAAAAATTGATTCAGAATCTGGTTCTGTCATTCCTAAATGTGATGATGAACTCTTATTTTGTAGCTTGTTCAACTGTGTAGACCTCATTTCTTACTTACAACCACTGCTCAACTCGTTCATTAATGAATATTCGAAGATTGAAATACATAAGTTATAAAAAAACCGACTTCGAGAACATTTAACTGAAACGAAAAAACAAGTCCTATTCTGAACACTGGCGGATCCAGTTTTCAGGGGGGTATGACTATTTTCAGGGGTGGCATTAATTAGACATTTTCTATCAACATTATAGCAGTTGAAGACTTAAAATGAATTTTTTTTATTAAAAATATAAGGGGTCTTTTGAACTACTATAAAGAGATTATTATCAATTTCGAGGTCCAAGGGCTCATGGCCCCTTGTATCCGCCAATGATTCTAAATCGATGACATTTTTTGTGTGTTCTGTATAGGTTCACTACGAAATGATAGTTTCGCTTCCTGCCTGAGCAGTTAAAAGTATACTTCATTCAAATAATCAAATATGTTGTCAATTCTATCATTGTTAGCAGACGAGGTAAATGAAAAGTACGCAGATATCAATTTGTCCCCGCGTACAATACTTTCAAGTCATATTTGTGTTGAAGTATAGAGGGTGAGCCTTTGAGTTGTACATACAGGTGGCCATTTGAAAACGAAACAGACGAGATTACAGACGAAATAAATTTTTTCGATAGAAATGCTCGGACAGGTCGATTTCTGTTTCGAGGGGGACAACTTAAGATGTAGGTTACGGACGCATAGCGCTTCAACCCTTGCTGCTACAACCCCCACCCCCAATTTTTTTAATGGGGAAGATGGGGTGAGTGATACCTCAATTCAAAGGTATTTTTATACTGATTTCAGCACAGTAATTGTTTTTTCATTTTATGCATTAGTTCTCGAAATATTCATGCGTTAGTTAATTGTATCACTTAAATTAATTTTTTGCGAATAATTGACATTTCGTGCTTCCGAAACACCAAAATTTCAGTACTTGTATTTGAAATTGCAAAACATCTACCACTGGGCAAATGAAGTCATACCGTACGTGTTAATGCTACTAGGGTCAGATGTTCGACTAGCTGTTTTATTCACTGAAATCATTCTCCAACTGTACGGTATCAGAACGGTTTGAAGTATTGATCTAAGAATAAGACTTTTCAAAGTAAAGTAAATAATTTATCAAAAACTCACATCAATTAATTAAATATTCAAATTGTTCACCATTAGCTTCTATACAATGAAATAAGTTTTGTTTGAAACGATGGCGCACATTTTGCAGCATTTCTGGAGTGATTTGACGACATTCGTTCACTATGCGTCTTCTTAAATCTTCTATGGAATCGGGCTGTGTAGAGTAAATTTTACTCTTCAAGTGGCCCCAAAGAAAGAAATCTAGTGGTGACAGATCTGGCGATCTGGCTGGCCATTCAGTGGGACCCCATCTTCCAATCCACCGATTTGGAAATCTTTGATCCAGATATTCTCGAACTGGTAAGGCATAGTGTGGAGGAGCTCCATCCTGCTGAAACACAATCTGATCTTCCACATAATTTCCAGCATTGTTTTCAATAATTTCCGTCAAAATTGGATCAATGTGATTTTCCAATAAGTCCAAATACCAGTAAGATTACCAGGTAAAAAGAACAGGCCGACAATATTGTCACCAAATATTCCAGCCCAAACATTGAGTTTTTGTGGTTGTTGAGTATAAACTTCGTGGAACAATCTCGGATTAGCATCGGCCCAATAACGACAATTGTGTCGATTTACTGTGCCGTTTAGAAAGAACGAACACTCATCGGAGAAACAAACATTGTACAGATAATTGGGATTAGCAGTTACTCGTTCACTCATTATATCACAAAATTCAACACGACGGTCAAAATCATCTTCGTTTAGTGCGTGTGAAAGATGGATTTTGTAAGGATGGAATTTATGATGCTTCAAAATATTTGCAATTCGAGTTCGTGTAAAACCAGATTCATGTGCTAGCTGCCTCGTACTCGTCATTGGATTCAGAGTAATCTGTCCAAGAACAGCTACTTCAGCTGCTTCATTTCTTTCCATGTTTCGTTTCTTATTAGCCACGGACCCGGTTTCTTGAAACTTTGACACTAATTCCAAAACATACTTCCTATTAACATGTTTATCTAAATGTCGTTGATTGAAGAATTCTGCGGTTCTATTCGCACATTGATTGTTTGCAAAAAAAAGTGAAATTATTTCCACCCGCTCTGCAATTGAATAAACCATGTCGAACAATGAATTAGAACACATACAAGTCTCGATTCAAAACTAAGAATAATTCACATGTCAAAGAACCAGTTAGCCAACTTAATGATCTGTTCGTAATAAATAAAAAATTATCGATTCTCATTTTTTTGAAAAAGATATGAATTCTATAATCAACAAAATGAAAACATTATTGAAGCCAACTGAGAAAACACTTCATAATTAAGTCGGAAATCGTTTCACGAATTGGGACTGGAATATTTTTGTGGCATCATTAATGATTTGATTTTCTTACCTGGTAATCTGATTAGAGATATGTACGTATTTGGACTTTTTGGAGATTTCTATTGATCAAGTGTTACCGCATGTTATTGGAAATACTGCAAATTATATCGAAGATAATTTAGATTGAGTTTCAGCAAGATTGAGCTCGTTCGCAATACGCTTTGTCTGTTCGACATCTTGATTAAAGATTTCTATGTCAGTGGATTGGAGGAAGGAAGCCACAGTCATGGTTGTTTTGAAGCTCAAAATGTCGATTTTTCACAAAAAAACACTACAAGTGCCATGAAAACACCACTTCATTGTCAAATACTTAGTTAAGATTATTTCGAGAACTAATGCATAAAATGAAAAAACAATTACTGTGCTGAAATCAGTATAAAAATACCTTTCAAATGAGGTATCACTCACCCCATCTTCCCTATTCAAAAATTGGGGGTGAGGGTTGTAGTAGCAAGGGTTGAAGCGCTATGCGTCCGTAACCTACATCTTAAGTTGTCCCCCTCGAAACAGAAATCGACCTGTCCGAGCATTTCTATCGAAAAAAATTATTTCGTCTGTAATCTCGTCTGTTTCGTTTTCAAATGGCCACCCTGTATATTCTAACTGCAGATTCCACTCATCAAACGAAACATTTTTTTCCTTTATCATTTTTCCGGTTTCATTCCAAAGATAATAGGTGTCGAAAATCCATGAAAAAACACTTTTCTTCAAATATCTTCGAAAATATTATTTCAAATGAATGGTGCATTATCCTCAACCCAAACTTAAATAATTCCCTAGTATAAAAGTCTCATAAATCCACCCAAAAATACTATAAACCCACTTGAAAAAGATAAACGGTTCATATTTTAGAAAGAATCATCAATTAGAAAATAAAAGTATTCTTATATTTTTTTATTAATACGCGTCGTTTTCGAATTATTCCTAATTGTATACGATTAAAAATTTGAGAAAAAGTCATGAATTTCAGTAATAATCTGGATAATATAGTTTTATTCCCTGGATTGAATTGAATAACATCGAATATTATTACTTCTCTGGTCGCCAAACAAGTTAACAATGTTGTCAAAATGTTTATCAATTTTGTCGAGACTAAAATCCCGCAAATGAGGGGGTTAAAATTGAACAACAAGGATCATGAAATTATACGTTCCATACGCACAGTTTCTATTGAAATTTTTTTGTTGTCGGTCCATTTTGAAAACAAATATCAATAATATACAAAATTTAGATTCATATATTATAATTATTATATCAAGGTGAAGAGTTGAGGACAAGCCTATAAACTCACAAAAAATATACATATGAAACAGAAAATATACATATATGAATGATGAATGTCGATAGAAACCACGTATCAAATTGAAATCAATGAAAAATAAACTGATGCTTAGCACTAAATAATCTGTGGTGATTTTTCTATCTAAACAATATCCTCTTGAAATTTTATAAACTCCACAGTCGACCAAAGTCTTCATAATCATCACGAGTTCGAAGAAAAACACATAAAATAATCACTTTTTCCTTTTATAACATTAGCTTTATATTTGTTTACGCCGTTTACGGATCCCGCCGGTTGTCGCTATATGCATGCGTTCGCAGACACTGACGTTTGAGACACAGAACAACAATATCACTTTGGAAATGGGTCGATTCATAGATCTTACGGTTTGTCTTGCGTCCCCGCTACCTCGAAAGACACACCGTTATTCCATTGTTTAAAGAGAAAATCAACAATCTGGCATCGTCTCCTCAAAAGCTTTGTGAAATATTCATAGAAGATGGGTTAGGTTCATAATTCATAAACGAATTGTGATTTGTGAAGGAGTGTCGTCACATAACTTTGCTGAACCATGTTAGGGGCGGTTTTCAGTCAAGACTGTATTATTGTATGGAAGTCAATGGAGGACAATTCGAACCGGTTTAGTTTTTTTGAATGCAAGCATAATCAAACAATTCAATTCAGAATGTGATTTTTTAAGATTCTTCAAGTTTGTAAGAAGGGCTTAATAAAAAAGGGCTTGCACATTGTAAAAATAACTAAAATATTCAGGGTGGCTCATATGAGCCAAAACATTGGTTCTTAGCGAAAACGGTTCATCAAAATTACGATAATTTTAGTAATATCATAATGTATCTGGTTGCGTTTTTCTTTTTTGGCTTAACTTCCAATTATCCTGAATAATTTTCAAATATAACATAAATTGTGACCGAGTTAATTTGGAAATAATTTATTTGAAACATTCACTCAAATAAGTGTACTTCTCAAAAGAAACTCTTTCTATCCAATACATTGAAACCATTTTCTCCATTAACAGTGTTGTGCCTAAGGTGGCGTAAGGACACAAAAACAAAGTCTACTTTCGTAATTAATTCTGTAACTTACTCGGGTTTTACTTGATGAAAATACATTTTGTAATAATCACGAAAAATCTGCAACAAATTTAGTGTTTTCAATGAGTTTTTTTTAATGAGAGCCTCCTCACAATGATGGGCGGCTTAGGCGCTTAGGTGTTTTTTTGGTCTCGAGTTCTCCAAATCGATGGATTGGATTCATAGAATGACCTTAACCTCTCTAGATTTTCTCTAAAACCAAGCTTTTGCATTAGACGACTAACATGCTTGCTGAAATTGAAACAAAGAATTATGGTTGAATGTGCGTGAACTGCTTGAAGAAGTCTTTGAAACCGTGACTCATGAATTTGTTAATAGGCTATTGTCAGGGGGAAACGGCTAGCATTTTGAACATTTGAAGTGATTCTGTTTGAATTATTAGTCTGAAGATGAAAGCATAAAATATCTGGTGTTGGCACTGATAAGATTTTGTTCAAGACTTTCTTGTCGATCGAAAATCTGTGATGGTGTCCTACTTTTCATTTCTCCCGAAAGGGGTCGCGCTATTTTCCATTGCCGCAATAGTGCCACGACTGCGAAATATTGCGGATAATGTCGGAAGTAGGACCCGATCTACAATCTAGAGTGCCGTTCTAATCTACAATTTTTGGTCACGATTTCAAGTTAGGAGTCGTTACATTAGGGTTTCTATGCATCTTTGTCTGTTCTTCAACTTCTAAGTATATTTTCGTTTTCACAGACTATTTTCACTAAACTTAGGATGTACGAAATCTAAATAACAAGATCTATAAAAATGTGCAAAAGTATACAGGGTGCTTTGTTCAAAAGTAAACAATTGAGGATATTTCTGATGAAACTGAACACCGGCAGTGTCATAAATTTTGAATAATCAATATTACGTTTATTAGAAATATATGCATAGAAACCCTAGTATAACGACTCCCAACAAATTGTAACCACAAGTTCAAGATAATCCGCAATATTGGACAAGTCGTGACGCTATTGTGGCAATGGAAAACAGTGTCACCCATTTCGGGGGAAATGAAAATTAGGAACCCATCTCAGATTTTCAATCGACAAGAAAGTCTTGAAAAAATCTAATCAGTGCCAATACTGCCAACCATAGAACTTATACTTTAGTTCTATGGTGCCCACACTAGGTATTCTATGCATCTATGTTTAGAACCTCCAATGACACATCCTTTCAAATGTATTTTTATGCTGAGAAGGTCCTGAACAGAGAAAGTGGAGCTATTTTCTTTTATAATTTCTGATTCAAATAGTGTTAGCTTTCTATTTTCAACAATTATGATTTCAGATGTTTCTGGGACTATTCCTCATCAGTGTGCCGACACTGGCGACGAAATGGAACGGCAATCGATTAGCACAGTCCCCTCACAGATGTTGGTCGCCCCCTCACAGATGTCAGTTGCCCCCTCACAGATCTCAGTTGCCCCCTCACAGATGTTAGTTGCCAGAGGCTCATGGGGTCAAAATAATGTAAGATACAGCGAGGATTCAAGAAACCACCAATGCACTGCCAACGCTGCAGTGGCGCTGGCTTATGATGAATTAATTCCGTTTAGCGCTTGGAACACTCAAATCGTGGATAATATTTTGGACTACGGGGATCATTTGTACAAAAAATCTTTTTTGTCGCGGTCGTTACAAAATTCTTCTGATTCTGTTCATTTGTTAGTCACTGAGGTTTTCCCAAATTTTATAATCGATAACGTTTTTTATACGTTACATATAAAGGATATGGTTACTGGGCATATGAATGAAGGCTTGGAAATTAACGGAGAAAGCGTTCCTTTGGCCCAGGAATTGGAACAGGTATTCCAGAATAATAAATCGGCTATTTTAACACACGGGCTCAAGTCAATATGCGTGAATAAAAAAAATTTAAATGACTACTATGTATTCGACTCTCTCAGCCGTAAAGTGGAAGGTATGGGTAAAAAAGACGAAGGTAAAGCTTGCTTGCTACGATTCTTGAACATATCCGAATTAACAAGTTTTCTGTTGCATAACTGCGATAATGAACCATTTACTTTGGTACCAATCAAGGTTCAGATTGGTTCCATATACGATTTACCGGAACCAGATCGGTATCATGTACTGAAAATCTATACCGAAACTTCCGACAAATCGCGGAGGTCAAAACGGATATCGGATATCTCCAACAAATCTGATACCCAGGCTTCAACGATCGTTGAAGAAAAGGAAATTCCGTTACACTATCTGGGTGCTATGGATCGTGAATGCTTCTACTGTGGCGCTCTAAGTTTCCTCTGTGAAAACACGTACTGCTGCAAATATGGCGCAGTGAGCCTTCCCGCTGATTCCGTGTATCCGGATTTGCTGAAGGCTCTATTGACGGACATGCATCCACAGTCCAGCAATTTCATTAAGAATATTCGAAGGTACAACACGCTTATGGCTCTTGGTTCGACATCTTTCAGTCAGAGAGGAGGATTAACCAGAGGAGCCCCAGTGATAGTTTTATCAGGACAAATCTACCACAGTGTAGGAAGCGTTAATCCTTTGGATCCCAAATTTGGATCTTTATACTTCTTGGAATCTGGAGAGGCCACTAGGAGAAGAAAGGCACAAGGTTTCAGCGACGGTTGCGACTCCAAGTTGTTGGAACAGATAGACAAAGTGCTAAGGGACAACCACCCGTTCGCTCGTATGTACCGTACTTTGGGCCAAATGGTTCAGTACGCAAACAGGATTGGTGGCAAGGACACTGTACCTCAACTTGGCCTTTATTTCCACAACCAACCTAGTACGGATCGGAAGATTCATGCAGCACCTTCTACGTGCGACGAAATCGGCGCTGTCTTCCGAACCGTCGATGGAGATATTCCTCCACCCGGTATTATCCGCGTTAATTTAGTTAACAGTGATTCGGATGATTCTAGATTCCAAATTAAAGATATTCCAAAATTGTCACCGATCGTCGACGCGCTCTGTTACCCCTTGCTCTTCCCAAACGGAGAATTAGGATGGTCCAGGCAAATGCTGAAATCTGGCAGTGAAAAACGCATCGGAAAACGTGAATTCGAATGCTACCGCCTAATGACTCGTGCCGATCGATTCAATCCAATTCTCCTGGCAGGACGTCTAACTCAACAGTTCATTGTGGATAAGTACGTCGAGTTGGAGGGTGATCGGTTGAGTTATTTGCGTACTCATCAGTTGAAACTCCGAGCAGAGAGCTATGTCGGACTCCAGGATTATGTTGCGCGCAAGGTTGGTGCGCAACAATCTGGTGGTGAAAGAGTCGGAAAAATCGTTATCCTACCAAGCACCTTCACTGGGGGTGCTCGTTACATGCGACAGAACTACCAGGACGCTATGGCCATCGTAGCAAAGTTCGGCAAACCCTCCCTTTTCGTGACGTTCACCTGCAATCCTAATTGGCTAGAAATAACAGAAAATTTGGGCAGCAAACTGTTGAATCCGTTGGATAGACCGGACGTAATTGCAAGGGTTTTCGATCTAAAGAGACGAGCATTTTTTGATGATGTTCTGCATTCCAACATTTTCGGTAAAGTAATTGCTTTTATCTACGTCATCGAGTTTCAAAAACGCGGCTTACCCCACATGCACTGTCTGTTGACACTGGCTGACAGGGATAAACTGCGGGATCCTGAGGACGTAGATAAGATGATCTGCGCAGAACTTCCGCCTGAGAACACCCGGCTTTTCAATGTGATCATGTCTTCTATGATTCACGGTCCCTGTGGCTCTCGCTGTCCGGATTCTCCGTGCATGATCGATGGTGAGTGTTCCAAGGGCTATCCCAAATCATTTTCCGAACGTACCAAAATCGATAAAAGTCGGCCGGTGTATAGGCGAAGAAACGACGGCCGAACGGCGTCCTTTATGAGAAATCGTACTTCATGCACCGTGGACAACAGGGACGTTGTTCCTTATAGTCCATATCTGTCCATGAAGTACGAATGTCACATAAACGTGGAAGTTGTGACTTCAGTTTCTGCTGTCAAATATCTTTTCAAACATATCAACAAAGGTCCTGACGCTGCCGTTCTTCAGTTAAGAAACGAAATTGTTTTTGATGAAATACAGGCTTTCGTCGAATCTCGATATGTCTCCTCGGGAGAAGCTGCCTGGAGGTTATTGGCTCTTCCTATTCAAGGAAAAAGTCATACGATCTACAGGTTGCCAGTACATCTTCCTGGAGAACGCGTTGTGTATTTCGAAGAGGGAAAAGAAGAGGTGGCGTTGCAATATCCAAAATTATCTCCTTTAGAAGCCTATTTTGAGCTGAACATGTACGATCCTAGTGCGCGAAAATTTAAATACTCCGAGATCCCCCTGCATTATTGCTATATCCCCAGCAAACATCGCTGGTCGGAGCGATCTAGAAGACGTTCCGTTATTCCTAGGTTGTACACGATCAGTCCTAAATTCGTGGAAAAGTTTTACCTGCGTGTTCTTTTACTGAACGTTGCCGGACCAACTTCCTTCGAAGACCTTCGAACTTTTAACGGGGTAACGTATCCTACGTTCCTAGAAGCAGCGAGAGTGAGAGACCTGATCGCGTCGGACTTCACGTGGGAGAAAACTCTTGAACACGCCGCTAAAGCCAATATGCCAGGGTGTATGCGGAAGTTGTTCGTTTATCTTCTGTGTTTCTGCGAGGTCGGTAACCCGGTAGCTCTCTGGGTCGCCTTCAAAGGTTTCATGTGCCAGGATTATCGAAGAAAAGAAATATTTTCGGAGTCACAATTCGAAGATTGCGCCCTACGCAGAATCGGACATAGCTTGAGATTTTTGGGCAAGAATTTGAAGGATTTTCATCTACCGGAGCCGAATTGCGACATGGTAGACGACGATGACGAAGGTCCGAATTCGGAGTCAGCGGATTTAGATCCGAAGACTTTGAACCCACAGCAACGTCATGTGTTCGATCGAGTCGTCGCGGCGCTCGAGTCTTCTGCGGTGGGTGGCGACAGATATTTCTATCTTCAGGGTAGCGGTGGTACCGGAAAGACTTACCTCTATAACAACATATTGGAGTATTGCGAAAGAAGTGGTCTTCCGTCCATAGCCGTCGCTTTCACGGGAATTGCCGCCCTATTGCTCAGGAACGGGAGGACCGTCCACTCTACGTTCAGATTGCCTTTGGAACTGGACGCAGACTCCCGTTCCTCCATAACGGCGCAATCCGAGGAGGCCGAGCACTTGAGAAGTCTCCGACTTATAATTTGGGACGAAGTGTCGATGGCCAACTATCACATCATAAACATGGTTGACGAACTCCTTCGGGACGTATGCCGGGACCCCCGTCCTTTCGGGGGCAAATGCATACTGCTCGGCGGAGACGTGAAACAGCTACTGCCAGTAGCTACTGGACGCGTTCAGCAAGTCGAACTCTTCTTCACGAATTGTAAGTCATGGAATAGTTTTAAAGTGCTTCGGTTGTCTACTAACATGCGTGCTGCTGCGGGGGAGGATGATTTCATTCAATGGCTCGAAGATCTCGGCCTCGGCGCCACCAACGTGAAGGTTGTGAAAGACATTGACTCAAGCAAAGATTTCGTTTGTGTGCCGCCGCGGTGTCTGACAACCGACGTGGTCCGGGAGATTTACGGGCAACTCGACACTCTAACACCTGAAGAACTGGCTGTACGGGCTGTACTGTGTCCCAAGAACGAGCATTGCAATATGCTCAATGACAGGATTCTCGAAGCGTTTCCTGGACCCTTCAAAACTGTTCTTAGTAACGATAGCGTGGCCTCCGGCGACGAAGACGAGGTGGCAAACTTCCCGGAAGAATATCTGAACAGCATAACACCCAGTGGAATTCCTCCGCATGAGTTGAAACTGAAAGTCGGCGTACCGATAATTCTTCTTCGGAATGTATCTTTGGCAGATGGGTTGATTAACGGTACTCGACTTTTGGTGTTGGCTGTCACAGATTTGCTGTTAACAGCTGAGATCGTCACTGGCCGTCTTGCCGGAAGAAAGGTTTTCATTCCTAGATTGGACCTCATATCTACCGACAAGGACGTGCCGTTCATTCTCAAACGACGACAGTTTCCGGTTAAGGTTTGCTTCGCTCTCACCATAAACAAGGCGCAAGGACAGACTTTTGAACGGGTAGGCATTTTCCTTCCCACTCCCGTCTTCTCTCACGGTCAACTTTACGTCGCCTTCTCGAGGGCTCGCTCTTGGGACACTGTAAAGGTAGAAATTATTCAGCAGTCGGATCAGGGGGAACTTGAGGAGACATCGAGCAAAGTATTTACTAAAAACATTGTTTTCAGCAATGTTCTTGATGCTATAAACAAATGAAACTATTTTTTCTCATCAAATTTCATTCAGAATTCTTCTTTATTTTTGACGAATAAGAGTTCTTGAAATTGCGGTTGCTTCGTCGTTCACACCTATATGCCGGCATTGGCAACGATATTTGTATATAGATACCAGTCTAGTCATAGTGCCTTTACTATAAAATTTTTAATTTGTGTTATTTACCTCATCCCTTATATATTTTGAGATTGTATGTAATTGATTATTTGGGGTTAATAACTACTTAATACATATGTGTATTATTTATTTTTTTTGTCAATTGATATTGTATAGGGTTTATGTATGGTTGAAACTTCACAGTGGCCGTTGACATTATATTTGCTCTTTCTGTACGCTGTCTATAGTCGCTACAATAGCAAAATAATTTATAAAAACCCCCAATTCTGTAGAAATATAATGAAGTGTACAAATATGTTAGTGCGCTGAGATCGAAATTTATATTTTATGAACACTGCTTTTGATGATTTGTTATTTGTTATGAATGTTATGTTATCCGTTTTGTTGAGTTGGTACACGAATAAAGATGCGTTTCAAAATGTTATATTGATTTAATGAAGAAAGTTTTTATACAGAGTGTAACAGCCAAATGGAATAAATTCGATAACGAATTTGTGAAATAATAGTATATTCTAAAACTAGTTGCAGAATGGGCTCATATTTCAATACGAATGCATGAGTATTGGAATTGCATTCTGCAACGAGTATTAGAAGATATTTTCTCTATTTCAGTCAAATTTTGTGAAATTCAATGAAACATTCAAATTATCGTTCCTAGTGACTTTCATATTGTATCTTGGTAGTTGGTGTGAATGTTAGGAAATACGAAAATTGACCTTTCCCAATTGACGTCTGCTGAAATTTGAAAGGATCGGAAGTCATTGCTGACAACCACAAAACGAAAAATGTAACTGAAAACGATGCTGGAATGAATTCATTACAGCACTGTTTTTAGTACTGTAATGAACTCATTACGATACTGAAGTCTGAAATAGAGAAAATAATTTTCATTTAAAATGTTAATTTTTGTGAAAAATCTGAAAACACTTAATATTTCCGAAAAAGTTGAAGATAGGTATAGGACATTGTACATGAATTATGTCTAGAATTTTCTGAAGAATCCAAAAAATAAATAATATAGAGGGGTTGCATTTGAAATAAGAAAGTTGGTATTGGCCACAGTCACATGAAACACCCTATAATATTATTTTCTTGAAAAATATGCGCATTTAAAATTACAAATCGACGTGTCCGAGCGTTTTTCCCAACACAGCCTCATTTATTCGTTATCGACTTTATTCCATTTGGCTGTTACACTCACGTAAAGTAACGTATTCATGTGCATACAGTTAAATTTTTCCTGAATTTCGATAGAACAAAACTAATCAGAATTTGAAACTACATGAAAGAATTTCATATACCAGACTATCAGAAGTTTCAGACAATATTGTTTATTTCCAAACGTACGATAACAACGTCAGTTCTCGACTGACAGGATCATCGAAAAGTTCAATTTCTCCGCCTAGGCGGAGAAATATTTACTTTTCCCTCCGGCGGCAGGAAAAGTGTTGCTACGAAAAAGATACTTGGTTACCATGAACAATATGAACATAGATGCATAGAATACGAAAACTTCCAATTCAAACGTCATTTTTATTTGATAAACTTACAATATAAATGTACAATTTTCATTAATTTGAAAACGTTTGGAAATAAAATAGCATATTTCATTCGGAGAAGAAGTGACTTTTCGTGACTCGCTTTCAATTATCCGCCTCACTCCGTTCGGCGGATAAACTCAAGCTCGCCACGAAAAGTGACACTTCTCCTCCTAATGAAATAATATACTATTATTTCCAAACGTACGATAACAACGTCAGTTCTCGACTGACAGGATCATCGAAAAGTTCTATTTCTCCGCCTAGGCGGAGAAATATTTACTTTTCCCTCCGGCGGCAGGAAAAGTGTTGCTACGAAAAAGATTACTTGGTTACCATGAACAATATGAACATATATGCATAGAATACGAAAACTTCCAATTCAAACGTCATTTTTATTTGATAAACTTACAATATAAATGTACAATTTTCATGAATTTGAAAACGTTTGGAAATAAAATAGCATATTTCATTCGGAGAAGAAGTGACTTTTCGTGGCTCGCTTTCAATTATCCGCCTCACTCCGTTCGGCGGATAAACTCAAGCTCGCCACGAAAAGTGACACTTCTCCTCCTAATGAAATAATATACTATTTTTTTTTCAATATCTCTTTCTCCCTCTCCCAGGAGGCTACTTACATCTGTTTGATGTAATTTTGCCAGATTACATCGGTTGAAATTTTGGAGGAGAAATAAAGGATAGTTTTGCTCTTTTCATACATATCATATTTTTTTCCGATGAAAATAATCCAAAATTATGATCATATTCGGTCAACGTAGAAAAAATTGACTAAAAACTACAAGAAGTCAAAAATCTCGTTAACTGTTGATTTTTGAATATCAACAATATGGCCCAAACAACGGAAAATGAGTCATACTAACACCCTATTCATGGCATATTCAACCGAAGTCCGGAAAGAAGTACCATAGCGTTTCTAAAGTCTGCAAAATTTTGTCATGAACATCTCTATTCCAGACTGGTTTTTTTATGATTCACAAACCCCTTGCTTGATTTTTACCTGACTCAGCTCACTGTAATTTGATTTTTGTGAAAATATGTGTTAAGATTGTTTTTGACCTGGGTACATTATTTCTTCCAACGGAAAAATCTTATGCAGTGATGCTCTTTTTGTAGTAAAATTCAAGAAGCGCGTTCGGCAATAGCATCCGAGAGCGGACGGATTTTTTAGTCACGTGATAACAGATTGTACAGATTTGTCAGATTTTTCTGTAATAAACGAACGCTACGGAGCATTTTGATCGATTTTTCTGTTTGACGTATGTAACGCCTTACCCGAGCCAGATATTAAATTAGAGCTTGAAGGTCTATTCGTCCGTAGAGGTAGTCTGGGTACTATTTTAATTCTTTTGTTATAGTTCTCAACATTTCTACCCCTTGGTTGAGATGATTCAATATTTTGAATCATTATTTTTTTATCAAACAACATTTTTTTATTAATTACTACACAACAAATAACATAAGACACGAAAATTCAACAGACTGTTCAAGAATATTCGAAGCGGGATAAAAAATCCATTCACAAAGGCCGAAAAGTAATTTCTGTTTCTGTTCTGTGGAAAAAAATCCGTTTCCTCCGTCGAAATACACCTAGCAAAAAGATCTACAGCCGATTGATCAGATTTTCTTGCCGAACGGTCCAGATGTGTACTCCCCTCAATCTGGATGTAATAAACGAACGGTTCAGATCAATCCGACCAGTCAGATGTCATTGCCGAACGCGCTTAAGGTCGACGAACGGGGAACTAGGAGTATTTTGTTCTATCTCTTTCTATCCTTAATATGTGACCTATGAGCTCTGCATATTCTTCTTCTTTATTCTTCACTAAATCGATTTGTGTTCTCTGATGACATTGACATTTGATCTATCAGTTGTCAAAATTTGCTAACCGAAATCTGTGGTAAAATTGGAAAAAAAATTGAAGCAAGGAGTAACCTGAAGTTACTCGACCGAATCCTTGGCAGCCTTACCAAGTGCACATTTTAATTAAGTGTTACCCTTTAGGGGCTATTTATTTCTAGATTATCCTATTTTGTCACCTAAATCAACAAATGGCTCTAAATCCACAATACGAAGCTATCGGAAAAGGTTTTGTAAGCCAATATTATGCATTATTCGATGATCCAATTCAACGACCGAACCTACACTCCATGTACAATGTGAGTATAAGGACAATTTTTTTTTAAACATTTATTGAAGGATTTCATTCGTTCGTAGGCCGAAACCTCCTTCATGACATTCGAAGGATCACAACTTCAAGGATCTGTAAAAATTATGGAAAAAATTTCGGTGAGATGATCTTACAAGATGTAGATCAATTCCAGTAGTTCTAAAATATATTCCTATTTCAGAGTCTCACTTTCCAAAAAATCACTAGAGTAATTACAGCTGTTGACTCCCAACCAACATTTGATGGAGGAGTTTTAATTACAGTTCTAGGCAGATTAAAGGTAGGATAGATTACAAGTGTTGAAAAAAAAACACATTTTCAAGTAGACTATCTACTTTCTAATATAGGGATTAGTTTGTACTGTTCCAATATTGATTATGCTAGAGGCCCTTCAACGACATTTGCATCATCAATTCTTGATACAAAACAAACTGAACCCTGCATTCAAAAGGCCAGGCATATAACGTTTTTTTATCACTTATTCAACAAAGAGCTGAATTGTATCCCACAGTCATTCGAAGAGATGATAATTTAAATATTTTTTCTCCCTGACAGACTGATGATGATATTCCCCAATCATATGTTCAAACATTTGTGTTAAAACCTATTGAAGGGAGTTATTATGTTCAACACGATATTTTCAGGCTGGTTCTCCATGATTCCTTGTAGTTTTATTTCAAAGGTAGATATTGATAGTGTTTTCATCTCGAATGCTTCACCCTAATACATATATGTTTTTGTGTTATTTGTGGCAGTCACAAATGCTTTTTTAATGATATGCATTAAAATACAAAACATAATTTTGAATCTTTTATCAATTTGAAACCTTTTGATTGTATAAACCAAAGACCCTCCTTAATATACTGAAAATATTGAGTGCATGGATACTCTTGATTAACACTTGTTTTTTCACATGCTTCTTTAGATTGCAACCTTATGGATTCATGCAGCACTAATTTTATTAATTTATTGCAATTTTTTCACCATTTCTTAAGTTATCACTTGGCTTATGCCCATTTGATTTCACTCTGATCTAAAGTATGAGATCAAACTTAATCTGAACTGGGTGCCCATATTTCAATATGAAATTTTTCTCAAGCATTGCTTGAAGTTCTTTTTTGTGGGGGAAAAATTATTATCTCTTGATCCTTCATTATTAATTATTTTTAGGTTGAGGAATTTCTTCCTTGTTATCTTTGAAGACATGAATTTCAAATTAAAAGAATGTCCTGTACCCCCCTGATATAAAGGATACTCTTCTAGAAGAAAATGACCCTCATTTCTCTGTCATTCTCTTGCTTAAATATTATGATATTATTGAGACAAATCTTATGATTGACCAAATTATGTTTATTAGAATGTTGGGAAAAGATCTATTTCAATTAAGCCCCCTAAAAGAGTTTTGGAAATCTGAAATACCAAACATTTCTAGAAATAGCTGCTTACTGGATTTCCTCAGCAAATAGGAACACAGTCCATATGTCACTTGCATACAGGTGTCTTAAAGGCCAAGATATGCTAGAAACAGGAGAAGAGCTCATTTCGGTTAGAAAAATATAACACAAAAATATGCTGCTGCGGATATCACAGGACCCACCATAGCAGGTGACTGACTATGGAAATTTACTCTCCACATTCAAGCGCAGTTTTTGAGATAATCTCAAAGTTGAGAAACTATCTTATGTTTCTTGGTAGAACCTTAAAAACAAAATCTGTTGGAAATAGTTGTTCCTTATCAATGATACCCAATTATTGAATTTTTTGAAACATTTACCTCTCCAAATTTGTTTGCCTGTAATAGTTGATAGCATGGGTGCCCTCAAAAATGAATCTGCTCAGGGTTATCACAGTTGGCGAAATAAATCCAAGAATGGTGCATCAAAATTCAATATTCTGTAGACATTCCCCTCCATCAGGCGCCCATGGCCTATTGAAAAACTTATCATAAGAAGTATATTCCATATCAACATAGGCCCATAAATGCATCATTCCAAAAGAATGGTACTGTTTTAGAATAGATATAGAAATTGTTGAAAAACAAAATTGATTTTTACCAAAACACCACAATTTCAATTATACAGATAATCACATCGGGATTTATAAATGATTGTAAAATGGCCTTAGAAAGCTTAGGCAAGTAGATGGTCAAATGGAAAAACATATTTTAATGGCCACTAGGTCACTAGGATGTTACAATCATTTATAAAGACCCTATTCATTTGCCTTTAGTATTTCATCAAATTTGAATCCTACAATGTAATTGATGAATTCTAATGATGTGATATGATGATATTTTGTTAAGTTAAAGTCTGATGACCAAATATGAATCCAAAGTAGTTGGAACTCAGTCAGTTCAAACAACTAATGATACTTGGAGCACCCTGTATATTATTTCTCTATCAAGGTTAAATATAGAATCTGATTTAATTAGAATCATGTTTGAGAATGGGCTAATATGTTTGAATGTTTGATCACAATGAAATTTAATTTATGTTTTTTTTCAGTGTGATGAAGATCCTCCACATGCATTTGTCCAAGTGTTTGTTTTGAAGCCTTTAGGGACCTCATTTTATATCCAACATGATATTTTCAGACTTGCTATACATGATACCGCGTAACTCCCCGTTCAAATATCAAATTTTTTTTGCAATTTGTCTATTTTACCGTTAATAATTACAGTGAATGCTTGTAAACTCATTATTATATAATAAAATTTTAGAAAATCAATTACTCCAACATTGTGTTTCGATTCAACATCAAATCATCATACATAATTGAGAATAAAAATTTCAGTTGGTTAAAATATGTTTTTTTTTGACACTTGATTGAATATGAATGTTTTGGCTGGTCCGCTGTTGAATATTTCCCAGCTTTCTGCTTACCTGGTACACTGAGGTTGATTATTCTAGGAGATTTCTTGTATCCTCTCGTTAGTCGCCTGTGGAGAAAAAAATGAAGAAAGTAATGATGGTAATAGGAGCCGTGACACCTCTGAAAATTTGAGGAAATCAAATTTCGGTTGAACTGGTTGAGTGTTCGGGGTAACTGTGAATGTACAGTGAGTAAAAAGTAACTCACAGAAATCATATCTTTGGTATTCACTATTTTGTAGAAAAATCTTCGAACCAATAGTACGATTTTTGTCGAACTCAACAATTTATAATGAGAGAATTATCGGGTTTGGAGTTCAAAGATATATCACTCAGTGTCACTCTTTATTGTTCATTCCAAGCCGAGTTCCAAGCTTTCTGCCGAAATTTTTCGTTTGATGTATGATAGAACCATTGAGTTTAAATATACAGGGTGTTTGGAGCAGGCTTTTTTATCGGTTGAAGCAAAACAAAAGGGGCCTGTATATTTGAAAAAAATTGTATTGTGCCCGAAAAAAAATTCTGGCTACGTGCGTGGTTTGGGGGGCGAGTAGCCATAGGTAAATGGTGGATAGGTGATGCTCTTGGCTACTTTTGTTGCGCCTAATAAAATAACTTTTTGCCCAAAGTTCAAAGTGTTATGATTTTTTTGCCATTTTTCTAGAAATTTCCCATTTTCTCATTAAAATCTTGAATTTTTTTAAATTTAATGCTCGAGGTGCCTATAAAATGATTTATTTTTGAATAAGACAAGACTATACTCCATTCACTTTTATAAAGTATCTTGGTGGGCCATGGTTTAGGTTTATCAAGTTCTTTTACTTAAAACGGACGCAGGTTGGCACTCGTGAAAATCAAGCGACATTGCCAAGTCTACTTTCTGATTACTCTTTTTTAACTTTGTGAATGGAGTTAGTTCTTTTAAGCTTTAACTGTGACACAGGATTCGTAGTATCAATACATTTTCATACTGGAGTATTTCAAGTTGCACAAAGAGGTATTTAATTGTCCTCTGTAGGCTTATTTCTTGAGAATTTTGAAAAGTGGGGATTTCCATACGTCCGTCTGTTCTAAAATAGTTTTTGTATCGGGTTAATGAACTATCACAAAGTAACGGACTATTCTGTCCATTATTTTTCAGTAAAATTTCAACACTCGGTTCTTGATTTCCGTACAAGAAAATAGCATAACTGAATCTTCCAATCATGTTTATACTCGTACACGTGAAATATTTCCAGTATTAACAGAAAAAATGTTTCTTCAATATTCGTCAGATCTTTGGAATTATTGAATTCACATAATATTTCCTCAAATCCATTGTTTTCCCAAAGTAAATAAACATTTTGATAAATACGTAATTTCTACGATTTATATGTAGAAACGGCAACGTTGCGTCCATATCTGACAGAAGAATGAGTATAACCTAACATTTTCAAAATATACGCGGTGAAATGTGTCAGAACTCCAGCGCCACCCGGGCTACTTTATAAAAGTGAATGGAGTATAGTCTTGTCTTATTCAGATTGAATCATAATTTCATACAAACGTCTTCAAAAAACCTGACAGCGTCGTATCAAACATCAAAATGAAAAAAAATAATGTTGTGTCCACTTTACAAAGTGAAATAAAAAAAAATACATAGTTTGGGGTTTTAAAATGGTTTTAAAAACTTCTCTATAATACTCTTTGCAATGGTATGTAACATGTACCATTAATAATCAGATAACTCAACAAAAAATCGTTTTGTCTTCAAGGATGGCTTAAAAGGGTGAGAACAAAACTATTCCATTGAGCAGGTTGAATCTTTTTTCTCATTCGAACACAGCTAAAAATAGCGTGCTCATTTTATAGGCACCTTGAGCATTAAATTTAAAAAAATTCAAGATATTAATGAAAAAAATGGGAAATTTCTAGAAAAAATTTTAACAATTTGAACTTTGGGCAAAATGTTATTTGATTAGGCGCGACAAGTAGCCAATAAAAGCATCACCTATCCACCATTTACCTATGGCTACTCACCCTCCAAACACCCTGTATATTGTATATTGAAACTCAATGATAGAACTGAATGTCCAAAACCTCAAATTGACTGTGAGCGTTTTGAGTAAGATTTTTGTATAATGTTTGTGATACCATGTTTTTTTAGTTTCCCTGCAGAAGGCTCAAACCAAGAGTCGAAAGCTTGGAATAAACAATAAAGAGTGACACTGAGTGATATATCTTCGAACCAGTCAATTTTTATTTTTAATTATTCCACTTTTCATATAGAATTGAGGAGTTTGTCGTGCACTCTTTATTTTTAAATGGCAACCCTAACTTTTTGTGCCAGAAATGTAGGCCTTTTTCGAAAAGGCTGATGTGATCATTGATATAGTTTGTATCCACCCTTTTATTATTAAACTGAATTAAGCGATCCCTAAAAGCACAGTATTATTGTGCAATATTCTGGTTTGTACAATATAATTGATCGTGTGAGGGTGCGATTGAAAGATTGTATATATTGCGTGATGGACGAATACTCGTCAATATATTTGGCAAACTGGAAAAGATTGTGCCGTCTGAGGGCAACATTGCGCAATATTCCTCCGGCCATAATCTATACTAGGGCAGCTCACTAGCTCAGGGTAATGGGAGCCTACTTAGGAAAAAAGTTTGATCAATTTTCCTGAAGAAATGGGAAAATAAGAATACCAAGCTATTTTGCATTGACTTTTTCTCCTTCGATCCGTATATTTACATCACATCCAGGATATCTGTGAAAAAAGTGACGTGACTAAATTCGGTACAAGGTATCATTTTTTTGTTTAATTTTTAAAGGTTCTTTTTCTCAAAATAATTCGAAATTTGGAAAATGAAATATGAAGCAACAGGTAACAGCAAACAGTATATCCTTCATAGAACAATATTATTGATCTAATTTTTGTGCTTTTATAATGAATACAATATCAATGATAAATAAAAAGTGGAAAGAAAATACAATAAGCCCGGCTTTCAGATTATCAGCATAGGCAAGTTGTCTCTGTTATATCAATATAGAAGCATTGTTTATAGACCATGGAGGTAAGAGGTAACCCAATATTATTGACTATGACTCTATATCAATGGTAAAAGTCACCGACTTAACAACTGTAAATAACGAAACGACATAATTATGACGAAATTCTCTAGGATTGTGACTCACACATTATCCGCATGACGAAAAACACTCAATAATATGACAGTGTTACATCATCCATGCGTACTATTGAGTTTTCTTCACCAGTGAAGAATTAAAAACTATATTTAAATGAACTGGAGTACAATATAATGAGAGCGTAAACGTTTCAAATGAAAATTTCATGTCGACAATTAAAGGTATAGCAATTATAGCATTATGTTATTCAAATTGCATCATCAAGAAAAGAAACATTATATTGCTGACATTAATTTTTCAAATAATCCGCCATTATCCGGAAAATGCGCGGCCAATAGGATAACACCACCTACATTTGACGTGTCATTTTCTCGAATATTCACTGGTCGATAAACTCTATTCTGAATTACGAGAACTACGACATTCGATATACTCCCTCTTTCTCCAATCCCCCAACAACATAAAAAGAGAAGAGTAAAATCAAACGTAGAATTGCATCAGCACAAATATAATAGATTCATTGAATTGTTGATTTGAGACTTCTTCCGGGCTTTCCGGTTAGTTTTTAAGATATTCTTGATAATTTTCCTATTGGAGCAGTTTGAAATAGTGTTTTTTGGTAGTTTGTCATTTGTTCGAAATGAATTCCACAGATATTTTGAAAATATTAGGAATGGATGTCAATCAAAATGAAGTCGAAGTACCAAGGGCCAAAAAAAGGCGACTCGATCACCTAACATGGGACGAAAAAATTCAAAGAAAGTAAGTTTCGTACATCCGGTACATCTATGAAAATGTTTGCTAAACTTATAAGCTTTTTCAATATTGTTCGTAAATATGTTCAACGATGCCACGTTAGTAAGGCCCACAGATAAGATAATACGAAATATTGTTTTAAATTGATTACATGTTAGTAATTCTCAAATCATTTGTAACAATTTTCTACTTAGTACTCCATTGTAGAATTTCCTCATTACTTACAATGCTAGATATATGATATGCTCATGGCATTATGGATGTAATAATTATCATTTTATTTTGCTCCTCAGGAAATTGAAGAATCGAGTAGCTGCACAAACTTCCCGAGACAGAAAAAAGGCAAGAATTGAACAGATGGAGGGTGCAATATCAGAATTGTGTACCAGAAATGATACACTATTGTCAGAGTGTGAAAATCTGAAGAATATAAATGAGCAACTGTCCCAAGAAAATGCAGAACTCAGAGCAAGATTGATGGAACCATGTTCAAGTTGTAAACAAAACCGTTCTGTTGGACCTGAGTCTGACGAAGGATCATCTGAATCCATTCTTCGGCCGATAGGGTCAGCCACACGTCCAGCAGCGGTTTTGTCCAAAACACAAACAATCCTGAAATTAGCTCTAGTGTGCCTTCTCTACCGGACTTGTTCGATGAACTCGACAGAGATAACGACTTTGAGTCGTTGGAGCAACTTGCAGAGAGCCTTCTTAAGGATATCGCCAGAGAATTGGAAGATGCTGCTCAGGAAGCAGATTGCCAAGTAAGTGGCTTCTATTTGATTTTTTTTATTCTAAGATATGAGTTTTGCTCAGGACTTTGCACTTGTGGTGTGATGCCGATTTTTGGAATACATTTATGTATACAGAATGTTTGAAGTAAATTGGCTTAGTAGTTTGGGGGGTACATGATCTATTTAAAATTTTCTGATAATATTTTCAGATGCCGAAAGATTCAGAAATTGTTGATTGATTAGTTATTTGAATTTCACTTCCAGAAATGCCCTGTCCTCCAAACTATTGTGTTAGAAATTGCAACATGTTTTGGTCAGATTTGAATTTTATATTACCTTGAAACAAAACATGAAATTTTCGTGTTATGCTCTTGTATGAGCAATTTTTTTCCTCTAATTCCGTTCCCAATTAAATTCAAACACCTATCCATTTTTTTATCAATAGACTGAAGAGGGACATAATCAAAAACTGAATTAAATAAATTATTTGTTGAAATGCTGCTCCTACATTTAACATTTCTAGGTACGCTGATGTTGATTTTGAACAACTTTGCTTCAATTCAAATTTGAAAAGGTGAAAAATTTTGCATTATCAGTCACTTTATCTCAGTTTCAGAATTAAGTGATTTTTTTTTCAAAATCGCCTTATCAAAAAACAGTTTATTTTCTGGAAGATATGCTGAATCAAAAATATAAAATAAAGGATCTATAATGAATTAACTAACTTCCATTTGATTAGAATATTGCAGAATGATGGCAATATATTATGCATTCTGAAACTGCTCATTATATCACTAAAAACACTTATTTCATCAACTTTGACACTTCAAACGAATGCTTTTGCACTTTATTTTCAACATATGTTAGTTTCTATTCATTTCAGCAAAGTATCTAATGGGTGTGTATGAATAATAAAGCTTAAATTTTCGAATTTTGAAATTGGCCTTACGGTTTGGGAAATTTTCAATGATATTCAATGGTATTCAGCCCCAACACATGGTTTTCTATACATCATCTATCTTATTACATATGATTCTCCAAATTTGAATTCTTGTGACATGAAATTTTGTTACTTTGGTTTACATAGACTTCAACTTTTTAATCATTAATCAATTCAACTACTTTGTACTTAAATTAATGTAAATTCTACAACCACGAACGTTCACACATTGATTTTGAATTATTTTATCGAAAATTAATGTCTTTGTGAATCTTTTGAGCATACTTCCATTACGATTGCATGTAATTAAGATGAATTACATACTGCCTATTTGGCGGGGAGGAGTATTTTTCCGAATATTTACTGAAAAAGTTGAAAGTCTTGAGTATTTCGCATCACAGGGAAAAACATATAAGTACACCATTGTAGAGACTAGGAGAGTTTTTGAAGGAAAAAAAACGAAGTATAAGTACAAGATAACATTGACATCTATGTGTCGGTGACCTAAAAATATTTCAGGAGGTAGATCATGACAACTTGTTTTCTTTGAATCGCTGCTAGACCACATTACTTGAGTTGCATGCATACTATCCCTGTTTATCCCTATTTTATACCCATTTATATACCTTTCATCAACTCTTATGTATGTTATGAAGATCATATCTTATTTCTGCAAATTTTTTCCAGGTATCAAAATTTGATGAAAGTGGAAGACAAGAAAGTTCCGAAGCAGTGGTGGGGCAAGCATCAGAAAAATTGGAACCCACTAGAAGTTCTGTGCTAACCACAGAAAAAAATGACATTTCCGAGTATCTCTTATTGCACCATAACTACACAAAGCCAGGTCCAGACCCCAGAGATTTAACAAAATTGAAAAACAAATGTAAAAAAGAATCTAAACTGAAATCATCAGCACAGAAAAAACTAAAAAAAATCGTTCCAAAGATTCCAGTCAACTTGCTTAATACAAAAGGTGTTTATCTTCAAAAGGAGGCAGTTCAAACTGTGGTTAAATGTGAACCATTCATGGATTTGGGAACATGTTTGGAAGAACCAACCAATTTCCAGAAGTCACCAGTAACACCTTTGATAAAATGCGAACCAGTGGAAGAATGTGATTCTCTTGTAGACATGGATTCAAAGCATGAAAACACAGATATAATTTATGGAACATATGATGAGGCCACTAATTGTGTAACTATTGTTATTAACGAAGACGGTACGAATGTAACAGATTTTGAGGAAATTCTATTAAATTCAGATAATACTGTTTCTTCAAATTCCGTTTCATCATATTCCAGCAATTTGGAATTGCCGTTTTCGAAAATTATCAATGGTGGAATTTCTCCTATATCAAGTTCAGGTTCAGATTGTGGATATGAGTCATTGGATTCGCCGTGTCATGAAAATGATTGGGTTGAAATGACACAATTGTTTCCCTCATTGCTTTAAATTTTTTCTGTATGAATTGTAAATTTATTTATTTCTGTTATATTTATATCTGTTAATTTTAATGAATAAGTCTATTGTAATATATAATGAGAGAAGGACATAATGTTTTTATTATTTTCTTTCCAATTCTTTCCCTGAAATTATCTTCAGAAATCGGAGTTTGTTCGTTTGATATACAGATATGGAATGAATATGGCAGTCAACATAGCACAAAATATCCATATCCATGCATTTCCTCAAAATTTTACAGATCAACAAGGTGTGTAATAGTAATTTTCATTACACCGCTCTGAAAACCCTATCAAAACATGTCGATTCAGGGCACCGAAAGTGACCCTTTTCCGTGCGCTGAGACATAGATGCATCTATGCTGAGACACAAAGCAACGATTGCGTGATGACAGTAGACGTCAGTGTTTCGAATAATTATTGTTTTACAATATCGAAATGCTTTCTGTCGAAGAACAAATATCGTTGGATTGTTTTCAGAGAGGTGTAATGAAAAATATCGTTCATTACACGTCCAGAAAGGCTTTTTCCGTGCTTGCAAGAATTCCCGTGTTCGGCTCCGCCTCACACGGGAACTCTTCGCGCGCGCACGGAAAAAGCTTACTTTCTGGACTAGTAATGAAATAGACAGAATTCTAGGACGAGCCTCCGGCTCGTCCTGGAAGTCTGTGAGTCCAAAAAAACTATTTTCGGGCGTGTTGCGTACAATATTTTTTCGGCAACCGTGTAGAATTACAAATCAATTAGACGACACATTTCTTCATTATACATTTTGATTATTATTTGAATTGAACAGAACAGTCATCCGTTATTTCGTTGATATTGTGATGATCATCACAATGAAAACAACGACGTGAGTTTTTCATCACAATAGCAACGAAATAACGGATGACTGTTCTGTTCAATTCAAAAAATAATCAAAATGTATAATGAAGAAATGTGTCGTCTCATTGATTTGTAATTCTACACGGTAGCCGAAAAAATATTGCACGCAACACGCCCGAAAATAGTTTTTTTGGACTCACAGACTTATTCCAGGACTCGCCTCCGGCTCGTCCTAGAATTTTGTCTATTCGTCCAAAAAAACCCTATTTTCCGGACTTGTTACGTAAATTACTATTTTGCAGCACCTGGAACCCGCCCATCTGGATGCGCCAGTGTCCTCCACTGGCTACTTGTTCAAGATTTAGTTATAACTAGAGACAGGATTTTATGCATTTGCATATTTAAGACAATTTCAGCGGTATTTGCATATTTTATAGCTAAGATCCAGTTATGATGCATATTATCGGTACTTTTCTTAACTGCGTTCCGAAATACGATAAAAGTGATGATATCGCGTATCCGACCAAATTCCACGAAATATGAGGTCTATTGAGTAATAATTGTGACTTTTGTCTTTTGTCTGCTCGTAGTAAAGCCCACAAAGAAAAATTACCGAAGGACCCCGCACTTTTAGTAGGTAAAGTGGCGACCGGTCAAATTTTCTGAAAATTTAGTATGTTGTTGTCCCGACTCATTGACCAAAAGTGACAATGGGCCCAACCCAATCCTATGGCTAGTTTTCTAAATACGGGGTGTTAAAGTTGAAAATTGCCCAGATTTTCGGATTTATTTGCTAACTAGCTGGCCCGGCGAACTTTGTTCCGTCTAAATGATACTTACGGTAGATTTCACAAATCGTAATCACCGGTGATCGGAGATCAACAGCTTGGTTCTCTGATTTTTGAAGTGCCAAATGTTTCGATGGATATGAGCCAGGGGCGGATCCAGAATTTTTTCCAGGGGGGGCACAAGGGGCGGATGGGCAAAAGAGTATGTATCTATAAAGTTAAATTTAGAGTATACTACCCCCCTAAATCCGCCTATGGAGCTGTCACACAGAACAGATACATAAAAATAATATGTCAATTACCAATTATAGCAATTTTGGATTTAGTGATTTCCGCAAATATATTTATTACCCAAAGAGAAATTCAAAAACATTTTAAAAATTATGAGAAAAGATGAGAATGGACATATCACGATTGAAACTGATCGCCAAAATCGTATATACTTGACATTTCGATAAAAATTCTCTGTGATATTCACGCGCTTCTGGATCTGTTAATAGCCCTTCATGGTACTATAAGTCCTATGCAAATTACACAGTAATTGATGTCATATGTTCTTTATTCGACCGAAATTCTCGAAAAAAAAGACAGATGACATAAATCGATGGTTGCGAAAGCCTCAACAAATTCATCGCCATCTAATGGTGCTAATGTCAAATATAGTACCTTCACGATAAGATGTCTAGAATAATGGTGTAGGCACCCGTCAATTTTTGAATGGAATTACGTTCGACCAAATCGAAAATATTAGCAACGTGGTGGCGCCGCAATATCATTTCAGTGTATTTTCCGTTGTCAATTTGATGGATGTATCCACGGATACTCAAACAGTTTGAGTATCCGTGGGATGTATCAACAGCTGATTTGCCAAAGTACAGGGTCCGGCAGAGATGTATGACGTTTTTGAAAAAATCATAACTGAGTGAGATTTTGAGGAAAATGAAATTTTATTTTTTTTAAATGTACATGAGAGTTTGCCATTGATACCACATAAAAAAAAAGAAAAAAAAATAATCATGAACGGAAGATGATGTCATCTAAGTGGTTGCCCTGTTTTTCCACACACTCCTGCAGCCGATTTGTGAAGTTGTCCATGCATCGTTCCAGCATGTTGTTTGGAATTGCTTGAATTTCGCGGGTGATTGCAAGAGAAAGTTCGTCAAGGGTACGTGGCTTGTCAATAAATACACGAGCTTTTAGGTGCCCCCACAGAAAAAAATCACATGGGGTGAGAACAGGCGATCGTGGAGGCCACTCAATATCCCCTCTTAGCGAAATCAGTCGTCCAGGAAAATGCTGTCTCAAAAATGCCATAGATTCCCTTGACGTGTGACAAGTTGCCCCGTCTTGCTGGATATTTTCTGGAGTTCTAACAGTTCGTTCTCTGCCCCTGGGTACACCAGGGCTCAACGATCCTCTCGTCCGGAGATTGTGCACCCACTTTAGGATGGTGTTTCGTGAAGGAACGGGTCCATGCCTTCCAACATTAAAATCTACGTTGAGTTGCTACCACAGAACGATCGGTTTCAATGAAACTATCGTACACAAACACCCGTTGCTCTAGCGTCCACAGCTCCATGGCGACTGAACAAGAAATAATGGCAACCCCTTGCGGTCACATATCAACCATTGCGAAAAAGTTAGGCTTCCCCTTCGCCGAGTTATACGCATCCAAAAAACGTCATACATCTCTGCCGGACCCTGTATATTATGACATGACAGCAGAATGGCATCTTTTTATAATGAAAGTTTCCTACTTTTCCTATGAACTAATATACATCAGAATGTCAGGAATATAAACACACATTATTGCTTGACAAAATTATCTACCATTAACACGCCACGTTCGCCATAATAAATTCAAATATTTGAAATAACTGGAATAAGTGGAAAGAACGAAACATTGGTAATATAATCAATTTGGTCACAACAATATCTAATCAGTGCCTACACCATTATTCTAGACATCCTACTTCACGATTACGTTATTTTGAATAAATAAAACTATAAAAATAAACAATAATCAGTCATAATGTGTCAATAGCGCCATCTGAAGTGGTACGAAATCTAATCATTTCAGACATCTGTACTACTGTACTCCTACGCTAAGACTTTTTGGTGTTGGCCAACAGCGCAGAGTTGTAGGCAACTCAAATCACACACTATTAGAGTGACTATAGGCGTCTGAAATTAAGATCGTAGCGCCATATCGGCGAGAATCAGAACTACTCTCTACACACTACAAACATATATTTGTTTACGTTGCGAATGCTTTTACTTTGAGCATGCTTTCACACGTTGTTCCGACAAAGAGATTTTGTTCTGTTTTGTGTTAAGGGTTGTTCAAGTGAGGTACATTCTGAATGTGATTTGATTGTGGATGATAAATCGGTTAAACAGAAGAGATATTCAAGTGAAAAATCAGTCATTTTCTTATTTCCTACTTTTGGAAGGGTATGAAAACTATATTCAGGATTTCTTTTAGTTCAAGATGAACAATTAGGGACACAACAATAGTTATTCATGATCTCAGAACAAAAATGAAACAACCCGAATGAAACACGTGTAATTCAAACTGTAAACAAAACAATGTAGTGTGGTGGCGTTAGTTCATTCGTTAACGCTAGGGGGCGTACCGCTTCCATGGATTCGCCTATATAGTGGTAATATAGTCACTGTACACACTTTTTGTTTACATCGCCATCTAACGGACAGAATATGAAATCAAGTACCTACGAATTAGCGGTAGCGTAACTGTAACTGTAGCGACACCAAGTGGCCTCGCTCAAAAGGAGGAAAAGCATTTCCTGTATAAGTGAAATTTTCATCGTTTTTTTCGAAGTTTCATCGTATTTTATAATAACCAGACCGTAGACGAATCCTTATATGAAGTTTCATAACAAACACTCCATCCGATCTCGAGTTATAAATGGTGTAACCAACATTGGATTTCTGTTGCATACACACGTTTACTACATGTTCTAGGTATGAAATTAGAGGATACGTATGATTAAAAATATTTATATTTACCGGGTGATTCACGAATATATGACGGTAGTTTTTTCCCAAAATTCACTTTTTCTACTGTGACGTCAGGAGGGCATATTTTTGAAATGATCTTTCCGATTAAGTATTATGACGACAAAATATTGCACAGTGCATATTTTTTATACAGGGTGTTTCACAGAGAGAACCACTAGACATAATCATATTTTTTTAGGATTAATTCGAAATCCTGTATTTTTGAATTGATTTTTGGGAAAAGTGATACCACAAACATATGTGTGTCTCTAATCTCCAAAATATTCAGAGTGGTTTATTCATAGGAAGGTATTCAAATGCAGCTATTTTATAACTTTATATTGATTCCCACAGCATCTCCCGAGGTATGAATTTTAAATCCGATACTATGACCAGTTTTCGAGATACAGGGCGTAAAAGCGGAGAATAACTTATTTCATCAATTTTTTTTTTAATTGAAAAGCCGAATTTATTTTATGTTGCGCCCATGAGTTCAGTATGAGAGCAGATCAGATGCACATGGGAAGATTTAGCTAAAATATTTACTGTTACAGGGTGATTACTGATTCATGAATAAATCACAATAGCTTTTGCAAACACTCGATAATTCTAAAGTTTCGTCACAGCGAAATTATTCCATGAAGTTAATACTTATAGTCGTTCACAATTTTCAGTCTGAAATACTTCACTTGATGTATTGTTAGACAGTTATTCAAAATTCACCAGAAAAGTTCTCCTTTCAATTATTTCAAAGCATATTATTTATGACTCACCCTGTATGAAAAGTACCTAATTATTATGAAGTATTTCAGACTGAAAATTGTGAACGAGGAGGTATTAACTTCATGGAATAATTTCTCTGTGATGAAACTGTAGAATTATCAAGTGTTTGTTTGCAAAAGCTATTGTGATTTATTCGTGGATCACCCTGTAACAGTAAATATTTTAGCTGAACCTTTCCTTGTGCATCTGATCTGTACTCATACTGAACTCATGGGCGCAACATAAAATCAATCCGGCTTTTCAATTCCAAAAAAAATGATGAAATAAGTTATTCTCCGCTTTTACGCCCTGTATCACGAAAACTGGTCATAGTATCGGATTTAAAATTCATACCTCGGGAGATGTTGTGGGAATCAATATATAGTGATAAAATAGTTGCATTTGACCGAGGAAATTTTCGAATACAGGGTGTTCATGTTTTTTGTACTTTTCCCAAAGTTGAATATGTTCCTATGAATAAACCACCCTGAATATTTTGGAGATTAGAGACACACATATGTATGTGGTATCACTTTTCCCAAAAATCAATTCAAAAATACAGGATTTCGAATTAATCCTAAAAAAATATGATTATGTCTAGTGGTTCTCTCTGTGAAACACCCTGTATAAAAAATATGCACTGTGCAATATTTTGTCGTCATAATACTAAATCGGAAAGAACATTTCAAAAATATGCCCTCCTGACGTCACAGTAGAAAAAGTGAATTTTGGGAAAAAACTACCGTCATATATTCGTGAATCACCCGGTAAATACAAATATTTTTAATCATACGTATCCTCTAATTTCATACCTAGAACATGTAGTAAACGTGTGTATGCAACAGAAATCCAATGTAACTCTTAATAATTAGCAAATAAATCCGAAAATCTGGGCAATTTTCAACTTTAACACCCCGTATTTATAGAGCAAGATCCCAGGGCCGCCAGATGTCACGTATTTTCTGACGAACGAAATGTGGACGATTGAATAGTGTTAGTATGTACTACGATCGCATGCCTACCCACTATCTTGCTCAGACAGCCAATTTGCAGATATCAGGTCATCAAGTTGCATAAAAACATTGCTAACCTCACTTATTTTCTGATGGCTGATTTTCACATATATTTAAGACAATTCCGGTTAAAATAAGTTGTCGATAATGCCAGACACTTCCCGTCGGCCATCTTGCAACAGACGCCTCAAAGGTCTCAAAAAAATTATTTAGCTTCACGTAAATTCTGATGCTCCATTTTAATATATGTTCTCCAAACCACTATTTTAAAATTTCTAACAAAAAGACAGACCGATCCAAGGGGCCAATCATCCCCGAAACTCAATTTTAATGCCTCTATGGCTTAGAGCGCGAGGGTATTATCCGCACGCATGAGGATGAGTGAGAGATGTTATTAGCTCATATTGGCTTTCCTGACTCTCATTTCAGTTTACTCATATCAATCAATAATTTATATTTGTAGAAAAATCAGCTCTTAAAACAAATGAATTCATAAATCAGGTAAATAATTGAAGATCAACGTGTATAAAAGTGCTCATCTAACCGCAATAATTGTAGAATTTTGACCTGCAACCTGTTTCAATAAACTACTGACGAAATGATTCCATTCATCGGCAATACAAACATTTTCATTAATTTTCGACAATGCCGTTCTTTCGCCGTGGCCAACAATAAAGTTATGACTAAAATCCATGCAGATTTATCGTGAGGCATGAGGAAGCTGATACAAAGATGGTATATGTTATTTGCAACATCGATGCCCAGGCTCATTTTGTGATACGATGTTCAGATACTGATATAGCAGAGATAATGCTGGGAAATATGCAGCATTTGAAAAATGATGATTCCCACGTTTGGATTTTGACCGGCCCTGGTAACAATAAGAGATACGTTGATTTGAATAGTATATCTACGAACAATTAGGCCAGTCGTTGTTTACCAGCATTCCATGCCATCACAGGATGTAATTTCACTCCAGCATTTTTCAAAAAGGGCAAACGAAAGCCTTTCAATATTTTGAAGAAAAATGAAGAATACCACAAAGCATTTCATCGTTTTGGTATGCTGGATTTTGTTGGTAATGCCGATGAAGAAGAAAATGTATTCAATGTAATTCAAAAATTCATATGTGATGTTTATAACGTTCCTGGAATAATTGATGTGGATGCTGCTAGACTTGAACTGTTCATTGATACGTATTATGGTATCTGATATCAATGAAGAATTCAAACGGAAGAATTTGAAAAACTTCGATGCAAGCAACTTACCGCCATGCAAAAGAGAGCGTTGGCAACAGTTCCGACGTGCTAACTATATTGCTACCCTTTGGAGCAATATGCAAGTACGAAAATTATGAATATTTTCAGTCCCGAAAAGAATGGCTGGATATTAGAAGAAAATAAATATAATTTTGACTGGTTCGATGGTGATCAAATCCGTTTTTCGTCAGTCAGTCGCTGGAAGAACAATCAGGTATTTTTTTTTCATTTATCATCTTATTTGTGTCTATTTAATTTTGTCAGAGCTTCATGGTTTGACTTGTTTTTTACAGCGAAAGAAAATGACAATGAGGATTTGGATATTCAATATCAAGATTGGCTGGATGATAATTGTCTGATTTCAACGACCGCGAAGATGGCAATGAAGATTAAAAGCCTCTACTTCAAAATGTTCACGAAATAATTTTGTTTGGTTGTTTGTAGGTTTGATAATATTATTCAATAGGTTTGCTCGGTTTTTTAACATTTTATTTATATAAAAATAGCTACTCGAGTTTATTGAAACAGTTTGCAGGTCAAAACTCTAGAATTATTACGGCCAGATGGGCACTTTTTCACATGTTGATCTTTAATAATATACCAGATTTTTCTACAAATATTAATTATAAGGAAAGTCAATATGAGCTAATAACATCCCTCACTCATCCTCATGCGTGCGGATAATACCCTCGCGCTCTACCATAGAGGCATTAAAATTAAGTTTGCGGGATGATTGGCCCCTTGGATCGGTCTGTCTTTTTGTTAGAAATTTTAAAATAGTGGTTTGGAGAACATATATTAAAATGGAGCATCAGAATTTACGTGATGTTAAATAATTTTTTTGAGACCTTTGAGGCGTCTGTTAAGCAATATGGCCGACGGAAAGTGTCTGGCATTATCGACAACTTATTTCAACCGGAATTGTCTAAAATATATGTGAAAATCAGCCATCAGAAAATAAGTGAGGTTAGCAATGTTTTTATGCAACTTGATGACCTGATATCTGCAAATTGGCCGTCTGAGCAAGATAGTGGGTAGGCATGCGATCGTAGTACATACCAGTGGCGGCTCGTCAGGGACGGCAGGGTCGGCAGTGCCGACCCTATATATTTTATGTCCAGCCAAAATGTAAATTACTCTTTCTTCTGTTGAATTACTAAATTTATTATAATTATTGTATTTCCAAGACCTGTGTAAATAAAATTCTATAAATCATATTTGTATATCACTGATATATTTCAACTTCTTGGAAATACGCTCTTCCAATCTCAACGCCGCGCCGTTCAAATCAGTCCGAGAATTGAAATGTGTACGTGTCCGGGAAGACGAGAGCGCCAAGCATCGAACGCTTTCTAGGGACCAAGTACGGCACGCTGCACCTGATTCGACGTTTCAATGAAATGCGAATACGAATGAGGCGAAACAATTTTAACTCGACTGTTTTCTGTTGAAATTTTATTCAGATAATGATAAATATTATAGTCGCCTCCTAGTTATTGCTTTTTCAAAATCGAAAATGCGATGTTTTCGTTGTTCGTTCCACCTCACAAATTTTAAGAGATAAATGTTGCTTTGAACGAATTTTTGTCGTATTTCGTACTTTAGACGAGGATTTTGAATATGATAGTACCTACTTATATGAATTTCCGCCCAATACCACTATTTCCCGAAATTTTTAGCCGAGAAAAAAAATGCTGAACAGTAGCCGCTAAACTCTTATAGCAGGCTCAACACATCGCAGGGTCGGCAAATGGGATTATGCCGTACCTGAAATGCCTCGACTCGTATTATACACAGTGTTGCCAATGGCAATTCACCGGAAAGTCCGAAATATCTGTCAAAAGATCCGCAAAAGTCCGACGCTTCCGTAATTATGTCCGAAAAAGATACGCTCATTCTTCGACCAATACAGAAGACAAAAAACAAACTTTTCTACTATTCTATTTCAATATTTCAATTATTTTTTCAATGTGATGAATCTGCACTAGCTTTTTCCATTAATAACTCTATTACACTGTAGCTTTATCGAGCTGCGAATATGCTGCCCTCTAGTGGTAGTGGTAATGAGCCTTGTCCAATACTGAGAATTTATTTTCGACCGGTCACTGCATGAAAAAAGTCTTAAGTCTTTGTTTGGATTTTGCAGTGGCCATTCACGTTTCTCTTGCAATGAACAAATAACAAATGAATGAGAAACGCAAAACGCAACTACAAAGCTTTAATGAGCTTTCAACATCTGCTTCCCCAAAATACTTCAAGATCCGAAAAAGTCCGAAATATTTCAAGACCCGAAAAAGGTACGCGAGAGCCAAAAGGGTACGCAAATCGGACAAAAGTCCGCCGATTGGCAACACTGATTATACACGAGGAACGATCGGATCGGGCCGATCGGGGTGCCTCGATTGTTTTCGTTCGGGATGCGGCTGCAGACAGGAACAGGACTAACAGGAGCCTGCAGTGTTCGTATGTTTGGCCCTAACAGTTTGGGTGAGTGGTTGGATCGTTTCTTCCAGGAAATTAATTATTTAACGCGAACTCAAAAAATTCCTTTTCTGTTAGAGATGTGCATAAATCATGTATTTGACAAAAAATGGAGTAAAATGAATGGTGTTTATAATGCAGAAAAAAAATAATATGCAAGGCATTTGAAAAAATGAAGAAAAATCGATTTGAAATTCGTCATGTTGATAGTCTTTTTGTGGACTCTATATGCCGGAAATGCTTTATTATAGCTGGGTAGGATACTTTGAAGTCTTGTCTTTCAATCCATATAAAACTGTTATTGGTATGTGCAAGGGTTCGTGAAATATAATTGGATAAAATAGCCTCTACAAGTATCATTTTTTTGTCAAAATGGCCAATATTTCGAAAACTGTCGAATAAAAATATGTGAAAAGTATACGAAAGCATGCAGGAAGTTTCAGAGGATTGAAAAACATTATTGAATATAGGGTGTCCCATTTGAAAAAACAAAGTCACCCGCTATTCCTGTTTTGTGGGCCACCCGATATATTCGAAAATATTTTTAGGATGTGCTCTTCTTGGAGTATATCAAGTCTACATCCAAAAATTTTGACAAACTCAGTCCGTTACGCGTATATCGTCCGCTGCGGCACTAGTGGGACACCCTGTATATCTGCCGACCCAAGATAAAAGTTTACGAGCCGCCACTGGTACATACTAACACTATTCAATCGGCCACATTTCGTTCGTCAGAAAATACGTGACGTCTGGCGGCCCTGGGATCTTGGATTATTAGAAAACTAGCCATAGGATTGGGTTGGGCCCATTGACACTTTTGGTCACTGAGTCGGGTACAACATACTAAATTTTCAGAAAATTTGACCGGTCGCCACTTTACCTACTAAAAGTGCGGGGTCCTTTGGTAATCCCTCCCGAACCAGTCATAACTCTATGGGGAACATGGATCGAAGCAATGTTGTTCTACAATGAATAACATTTTGAGGCGAGCAACGGTGTCTTTGACTTTGACACTGCCGACTTACTATAGCAGTTTGTCATTCTAGCATTTGAAAAAATAGCAATGATTTGCACTCATTTTTCTCATGTACCTGAAGGCATAAGGAAGCTTGAAACTCAAGGTATATGGCTCTGAATATATCCAAATAATGAGTAAAATACGCCAAATGAACTCCACGTCGCCTATGGCATTGCCAAATAAACCTAATGAAAAGTTTGAGAACATATTGAAAGGAAATCCAGGTTTTGGAGATTTGTGTCTAATCGATAGTTTTATTAATCGGAAGGCAGAAGTTCTAGCAGAAAACATAATGGAGAACGTAGCACCGAATTTCAAATTTTGCCCAGTTACGTCCGTGGATGTGCAGCGAACCTTTTCCACATATAAAAGTATCCTGAATGATCGAAGACACAATCTCACATCTGGAGCAATACTCTATTGTTAACGTTTACAAAAACATTAAAAAATTTCAATACCATATTATAAAGAGTTACTGATTTTGAAATAAAAATAACTTTTCTCCTCTTTTTAGTTCCTGAAATTGATTGTTCAGTTTTGCATATTCTGCATATTTTCGGGCATATTCTGCCTATATTCGTGCATATTTTAAGCATTTTTCATGCATCTATTTGCATGCATATAACAACCTTTTTATGTTGCATATAATCCGGTCTCTAGTTATAACATACCGATCTAACTACTGTACCTACAGGGTGTATATAAATGGTGGCGAAAAATTTAGAGGGTGATTCCTTGTCAAAAAATTGGATGGGTCTTTCATATATAACTTTTCTTCTTTGATTTTTTTTTCTTGAAATAAAAAAAAACCACAACATTTGAACGAGGGCGACATTTCATGCGATCGGGAAGGCACCCAATTTTTGGTAGTGTTCTTCTATATGATGGCAAGGGGTAGAAAAAGCCACACCTATACTCCATTCACTTTTATAAAGTATCGCGGTTTGCCATGGAATTCTGACACATTTCACCGCGTATATTTTGAAAATGTTAGGCATAGACTATCTGTTGATGTTGGGTTATGGTCATTCCTCTGTCCAAAGATATTCTATTGTAGAATATCTTTGCCTCTGTCAGATACGCCCGCAACGTTGTCGTATTCTGCATTAAAATCGTAGTAATTACGTATTTATCAAAATGTTAATTCACTTCGAGAAAATAATGAATTTGAGAAAATATTATGTGAATTCAATAATTTTGAAGACCTGGTGAATGCTGAAGAAACTTTTTCTCTGTTAATACTGGAAATATTTCACGTTTATGAACATGGTAGGAAGATTCAGTTATGCTATTTTCTTGTACGGAAATCAAGAATCGAGTGTGTTGAAATTTCACTGAAAAATAATGACAGAATAGTTCATTACTTTGTGATAGTTCATTCGGAAAAAGAATAAAAGTACTCGAATAACCCGACAGAAATACTTCTGAACGAACAGATCGGACCTTTTCGAAATTCTCAAGAAATAAGCCTAAATAAGACATTCAAATACCTTTTTGCACAACTTGAAATACTCCAGTATGAAAATGTAGTGCTGTTCTACGAAACCTGCGTCACAGTTAAACCTTAGAAGAACTAACTCCATTTACAAAGTTATAAAAGTTTAAATAGAAAAAAGACTTGGCAATGTCGCTTGATTTTCACGAGTGCCAACTTGCGTCAGTTTCAAGTGAAAGAACTTGATAAACCTAAATCAAGGCTAACCGCGATACTTTATAAAAGTGAATGGAGTATACAGGTGTCCGGGAAAATGTGGGAAATCTCTCGGATTTAAATAAAACATAAAAAAATAAGATGACAAGTTCCCATTTTTTTTTCCTAGCGGCCCTCCCTACGGAGATACCGCCTCCTAAATGACGTCACTGGAAATCCATATTACTGGAATAAATCTCAAACTACTTAATATAATTAGAAAAAAATTGATATGATGAACAGTAAAATAAGGACCTCTTAAATTACTGCTATTTGCTCTTTTAGTTTACCAGAGGCGGACTAGGTTGTACATTTTAATGCTTACATTTTCAACACCCTGTACGATAAAGAAAAGAAAAAAACAAATTTGGATAGCTTGAACATTAAGCTAAAAAAAGGTACTCTTGTTTATTGTCGATAAAATGAACCGTTTTCGAAAAACAAAATTACAAAGATTCTTAACTATGCAGTTTTGGCACAGAAAGGACACGTTAAAAAATATTTTTTAGAACATTACTCTTAATAGATTATTTATAACTAGCGTATTCATATCAAATCGTTGAAAGCTTTAGTGAGAGTACATTTCTAAAAAATAATTTTTGTTAACGTGCCTTTCTATGCCAAAACTGCATGGATCTTTGTAATTTTGTTTTTCGAAAACGGTTCATTTTATCGACAATAAACAGGAGTACCTTTTTTTAGCTATCCAAATTTGTTTTTTTCTACTCCTTATCATACAGGGTGTTGAAAATGTAAGCATTAAAATGTACAACCTAGTCCTCCCCTGGTGAACTAAAAGAGCTAATTTAAATTTAAGAGCAGTATTTTAAGAGGTCGTTACTACTGTTCATCATATCAATTTTTTTTGGAATCATATTAAGTAGTTTGAGATTGATTCCAGTAATATGGATTTCCAGTGACGTCATTTAGGAGGCCGTATCTCCGTAGGGAGGGCCGCTAGGAAAAAAAATATGGGAACTTGTCATCTTATTTTTTTATGTCTTAACTGAATCCGAGAGATTTTCCTCATTTTCCCGGACACCCTGTATACCTTGTTTCGAAGTAAACATTTTTCCATATTTATAATTCACAATAAAAAAATTAATTTTGGATAGCTTGATCCATTCTTAATAAATAAAGTCTCTTATAATTTCTAGTTAAAATTCGCGGTTATTGAGAATTGAGGTAATAAAATATTTATCAACAGGTAATACCCTGAGTCGTATACGCTGGAATTACATACTTATTTCTTTCTTGTTATTTGTGTTTTGCCATTCGGCTTGTAGGTACCTCTTCTAGGCTCTTCTATCTATTTAATTTGTGAAATGTATGAAATTGTTTGTTTTGTTGCATTTATTCAATATTTGTACCATCCGTTCTCAATAAAAATGTTAACTTGACATATGGATAAATTTATGGTCAAAAATAATTCCATCCTCTACGACTCAGACGTATTATCTGTTGATAATTTTTTTTTCTAAAAAACCGTGAACTTGAGCAAGAATTTACAAGGAACCTTAATATTGTTGAGAATGGATGAAGCTATCCAAAATGAAGTTTTCGATTGTAATTTTTGAATATGGAAAAAAGTTTCTTCCGAAACTATATATAGGAGTAGGGGTCGCTTTGTCTACCCCTTATTTGCGATAATAAAGGAACACTACCAGAAACTATTTTCAGTGCCTTCCGCTCGAATAAGATGTCCGCTTGATTCAATTCGTGTCTGTTATTTGAAAAAAATTAAGGATTGTTTAATCAGGCGTCATCTTCAAGTGGCTGTAACTAACGAGGGGGGGCTCAAAGAAGAAAAGTTTAGAAGAAAAACTCACACTATTTTTTGACAAGGAATCTCCCCCTAAATTCTTTCGCAACTATTCATATACCATATATCTGCATAATATGAAATACCTAAGTCACATTTATTTTTCGATGATTCTAGAAATAAGAATTAACAGCTTTATAAACCAACTATAAATATATGACGAAACAATATTATCAGGCAATGGTAGTCGTTGGTGTAGATATCGCGATCCTTTTGGAAGATGGTGAAGGGAATGATAATAAAAATTCCGATCTTTATGAGAATTAAATCAACCTGCCAATTACATGATTCTTATCTAGATTAATTTCTCAGTCGTGACCTCTCAAACAAATTAAATAACCCATCTAAACGTGGTAATATACTCGTGTATACCTCACAAATGGTCTAGTTTTTTTTTTAATCCGTGGGTCTAATGATGAACACCCGTATACTGCAATGTGGTTATATGTGCAGACTGAATGGTGTGGTATTTTGTTCGATATTATGTTTATGAACATTCTCCGAAACTTCATATTGAGATGAAATTTACTTGATGGAAAAGAAATCCACTGTTTGATGAAGGAAACAATCAAATGTGGGGAGAAGGGTAATTCAGTCCTTGTATTGAAAAATATGATAGTCATTTCGAACATCCACTTTAATTGTCATTTGGCTTTCCGTTTAAACTGCTTCAATTTTTGAGTTCTCCTTCTTTACTGTCGAAGATATTTGAAAAAATACTATACGAACAGATTATTGTATGAATACTGTATTGATAATATTATACCTGACTCTCAGTGTGGGTTTCGAAAGGGTTTTGGAACATCAGTAGCGCTTACAAATGTGTTGGATGATATATTTAGAGCAGCTGATGCAAATGTTGGATTTTTCTAAAGCGTTTGATACTGTTAACAGTGTTAACCTTGATCTCTTTTAGTTTCCAAGTTACACTATTACGGTTTCTCCACTGAATCTGTCGAGCTTATGAAATTATATCTGACTGGCAGGTTTCAGAATTTTTTTTTCAAATGATTCATTTTCGCAAAGTGTTAAATCCGGAGTTCCTCAGGGACCTATCTTTGGGCCTTTATTATTCCTCATATATATAAAACGTGTAATTACGATATACGAAGTCCAGTCATTCGCTGACGATAATCAGGTTCATATTTCTTTTGAATCAACACAGGGAAATTGGTTCATCATCAATGAAGATCTGAAGAGTCTATGCGAGAGTCCTCAGCAGCCCATAATTCAAATCTTAATCCTGAGGTAAATATTTTCGGTAATAAGAATAAATCTAAGTTTCTTACAAGTAGGTAATTTGAATATAATCATCAATAACAGGAAAATATCCTGTGTTGATACTGTAAGAAACTTGGGAATCACTGAGGACAATAAACTTCATTTCAGCTAGGGAACATACCAAAAAGCCGAAAAAGCTTATTCAAAGATCATATTCAGCCCTGAAGGTTCTTTACTAGGTATATTTTCGATAAGTAAATCAGGAAGAATTTATGCGAGACTCTTGTTATATCGAATTTTACTTATTGTGATTATATTTATGATTTTGTTTGGACAGATATTGCAGAGATCGTATTCAGAGGGTGCAGAATATGTGTTTGAGGTTTGTCTATGGTCTGCGAAAGTATGATCATATTTCCCTTGTATACAGGGAAATTTGGTGGTTGAAAATGAATGAGCGCAGGATCCTCCACTTTTCAGCTTTCCTTTTGAACATCACAAAGAATCCGCAGGCATCAAGTAAGTTCTTAAAGAAGGCGCCTAATTTTTCGTTGTGATGTTCACAATGTCGCCCGCAGAAACCCGTAGAAATTTTTCTCAAGGGGGGCCAAAATAGAAATTAGAAGGTACTTAATATTGAAGTGTCGTGCTGAAAAACGATAGGGTCATCCGAATCTCAGGGGAAGGCATGGCCCCCCTGGCCCCCCTGAGGCAGCCCATGATATCAAGGTTGACTATGCCCCATCATAGCACGGCAATTTTTCAACGATCTTTTTCGAACAATTCCGTGAAATGTTTCAATGCAATACCTACCTCAGAATTTGTTGAGTTTGAGTTCAAAAACCTTCAAGAGAAAATTTGCGCAATATTTATTAAACAGATACCAATAATTTGTGGTGAAGGTTAGTCTTCTTATATTGTGTATCATAATTTTCCTTTGTTAAATTGCTTTCGAATTGAGAACGTATATTTCATTGTTTTAAGAGTTTTATTTTTTTTAATAATTGTTTTGCGGGTGATTGACAAATTTATTGTTAATTGATAATGGTTTTCGTTTGGTTCAGTTGAGTAGCCTTGAGCAAGACTGGCGCCAGACGTTAACTAAGTAGGGGAAGTATAATTTGATTTAAATTTTCTAGAATTGTTCAGTTTGTCTCCATTGAATAATGACGTTGTTATTATTATATTATACTTACACAGGGGGCTATATCATTTTGTCACGAAGTCTGTATTTTTCGGATTTTGAACCCGGGATGGTCTCAATCGACTAGGTTCGACTTACTGATGACGAATCCGTATGGTCGAATTCAATTATGTCTATCCGACAATGCGAAATTCAGTCCAGATCGCACTACCAGAACCATATACAGGGTGTTCAAGAAGTCGCGCACTCCCTTGAGAGGATCGAAAGGAAAAAATAATCTAAGCCCAAAAATCCATGTTCAAAATTTTTTGATAACGTAGTTAATTAGTAATTAATTAATAAAAGTGACCAATCAGGAGCGACCTTCAGAAGAATAAGTAGGCAGTGGGGGCGCGAGAGTGAGACGCCAGAGCTGCTGCCGGCTTTTCACGCAGTACACCGAGACTGGCGTCTCACTCTCGCGTCGCCACTGCCTACTTATTCTTCTGTAGGGCGATCCTGATTGGTCACTTTCATTAATTGTGAGTGCTCTTGGTCCAGTGGTTAGGACGTTGGATTAGGACCCGGCAGCATATTCATATCCCACGTACCGTATCGCAGCTCGGAGTCGGCCGAAGCATACGCGAGAAACCACCTGCGTGATCGCATCTTATTTGGCGATATCAGTCGTGGAATATGAATTGGGATTATACGTTATAATGATACCCCGATTCTTTTATTTTTTTCAGTTCGAATAATAGCGATTAGTTTTTTTTTCCATATTCACGAATAATAACGGCTACCTCTTATTCAAGAGTGAGTGCTTTCAGGTTATGTAAAAAAATAAGTATATTTAGAATAGATTTTACACTGAAGCCAAAAGAATGATCGAAATCATCTCTTAAATGGTATTTTTTTGAAACTTTTTGAGGGGCGTTGTTGTCATTGACCGAATTGACAAAATTAAACTTAATTTACAAAGCTATCAAGCAAATTGAATTTTGTGAGTACATATTATATTCCCGTTGCTGTTGCAAAGATATACAAATTAAAAAGCCGTTGAAAAGAAGAATAACTGATCTCCATGTACAAAATTGATAGAAGAGTTATGAAGTTCAAATGTTGTCAAAAGGAGAATGGTATAGAAAAAAAATATCACTCAATTGAGATAAGTTGTGCAACATACGAAAGACAAAAATAAGGATCATCGTTGCTTGGAAACATTTGTGAAAGTGAAAGTATGATTGAAAGACTATTAAAAAAATTAAGTGGACATAATTTCTTCGAAAATTATGTTCAATGAATAAGATCACTCCATATTTTTCCCAAATGGTATAGTTATATCAGAAAATGATGATTCAGATTGTTATAACAAAAAGTATTTTGTAAGGGGTAAGGGTATTCTACCTGAATTAATAAGAATATGAGAAGCTTACCCATATGCCGATATAAATTTCATTCTTATATATAATCCGCAATCCCTCAGTTGCTCGCCCAATATTATGTTGAGTTATTGATAAAAGGGATTAATAAATATGAAATTTTTTTGGTTATGATATTTTGAGATTATTAAAATCGTTTTACAATTCCTTTTTTACAATTATTTCCAGTCATCAATTAAATGATGATTCTTTATGTTGACTTACAGTATTTTATCCATTCAGAAACTGCACTTACCAATTCATTATTCACTCTCCCATTTTATCTGAAGATTTGATTTTTTTAATTGTGGTTAAAGAAGGTCTTGATGCCATTCCCTCTCGTTTTTTGATTCAATTATTTTTCGAATTGCTACTATGGGAATATTACGCAAAACTTATCACCTCAATTTCAATTTACCCATCCGTGGCTATTTTCGTTCTTACTATTTAGTCATCGATTTGCAAAAAAATCTGCGCTTATTTTCTTCAAAAACTCTATTTGGTAACAATGCGATAGGATTCTCTTAGCTATCCCATACAATTCATAAAATACGTTCGAAATCGCAAGAACGGGTGCGATATCATACGTTAAGTGTACTTCGGCTGAGTTCGTACTGCGATACGGTACGTGTGATATGAATATGCGACCCGGCAAGTCCGAGTTCAACCCCGAGCTAGGAAAGAAATTTTCTAGTCTCGGTAGGGGCCACCATTTCACTGTTGGGTCAAAAATTAACAGTGCTAACAGGTGGCGTAAGGACACAGTGACAAAGCCTACACAGAACACAACTGCTTACTCCGAACTCGGCACAAGTTACAAGCTTCGAATCTTGTAGTTTCAGGTGGGTCTCCCCATGAGACCTAGGAGTAATCAGGATAAACAATATATCAATATCAATTAATTACTAATTAACTACGTTATCAAACATGGATTTTTGGGCTTAAAATATTTTTCACTTTCGATCCCCTCAATGGGGTGCGCGACTTCTGGGACACCCTGTATAACATTCTAATAATATAATTATAACGTTACAGGTGACCGGGTCCATTTATTTTTCGACAGCTGTCGAAACTGTTTTCCAATTGAGTTCTTGAACACTTGAACTGTAAAATTGAACTGGTTAATGAACAGCTAACTTAGAAACAAGTAGTGTGGCTGTTTACATTCGCGACGATTCAATTCAAAAACGAGTAGGTAATTTTTTCCATCTTTTCTAACTTTTTGTCGTGAAAGTGAAAAGAGTTAAAGGACCCATGTTTGAAGCAATTTTTTCTTATTTTGATGTTCTATCTTTCAGTTCGTTTCACTTTATCTGGGACGGCCTGTATAGTTTCGGGAGGTTCGGAAAAACATAATTAAATCGAAGACAACCTTCCCACAACTTAAAATTTTTCAAGTGCAATTTCTCACCTCGAATATACGAGGTACCAATAAACATCAAGATAAGATCACGATTACGACCAATAGTTGAACACTCGTTTGTCTTCAAATTGTGGGTGTACACAGTATGGAGAAATTACGGAGATAAATTGTAATTGTTGGTGTTATCCTCTGTTATTACGACAAATTGTCAGAAACGCAATTTCTGTGGAATTTCGAAATTCATTCGACATTGCAATGGATAGAGGCAAGTGGTACTTGAGGAGGGATGAGTTATTACGCGTTATTGCGTGAGTTATTATGGGCATTGAAGATCAGTGAAGTTAATCCCGAAAACGAAACTATAATATAATGTGAATTTAATCATTTACAAAATATGGTCCCAGGTTGAATTTTTCAAAGGAAAATTGTTCATCTGGAGACATTGAAAATAAATTTGATACACAGGGTGTCACATCAAAATTTCAGAAAATCGATAGAACCTGTCAGTTTTGTATGGAATTCTGTAGTTCATCCAAGAACTATTGACATCCCGGGGGGCTTTGGAGAATCGAAATTAGATTGGTAACAGCCCATTCAGTAATAAATGAGTTGCAGAATTCAGGTTGGAGATGGAAATAACACTGACGTTTTGTTCTGTCAGTAATATTCGAACAAATTTGGCAAATAATTGCGCAAATGAAAAATCTTTGGAATGAGGCTCTTGAAGAATGTACAGCTAATAAATGAAAAGCCTGAAAATATATGAAATGTTATGATACTGCTGACATAAAGCCAGATGAGGAAACAATAACAATGGCTGTTGAAGCAGAACAATAGAAATATGTACATTTTAAATTTAACATATTTTACTCCTTCATTGTTCACAAATATTTTGAGAGTTACCAAGTGTCAATGTCAATTCTTCATGTATCAAATAGATACATTCGTTAAGTTTTGTTTCTGTCTTGATATCTATTACAATTTTTCCAAACCATTCACTTTGCAGCAACATGCTTCAAATTATCAACTAGATTTTTCTGGTTTAGAGAATAGATTTAGGAACAGAATTTCCAGGCTGTTCATATACAGAGTGTAACAGCCAAATGGAATAAATTCGATAACGAATAAATGAGGGCGTGTTGGGAAAAACGCTCGGACACGTCGATTTGTAATTTTAAATGCGCATATTTTTCTAGAAAATAATATTATATAGGGTGTTCCATGTGACCGTGGCCAATACCAACTTTCTTATTTCAAATGCAACCCCCTGTATATTATTTATTTTTTTGATTCTTCAGAGAATTATAGACACAATTCATGCACAATGTCCTTTACCTATTTTTAACTATTTCGGAAGTATGTATTAAGTGTTTTCAGATTTATTGCAAAAATCAACGTTTTAAATAAAAATTATTTTATTTCACAAATTTGGTACATTACACTTAAAACCTAATAAATAATACTGATTATTTCTTAATTATAAAAAAAACATTAATGTCAATGTAGGAAATGTTCAAAATGCTCGCCGCGAACGTCTTGGCAACATGCTAATCTGGTGTAGAATTTTCTTCTAATGTTACTCAACATTTCAGGCGTGATCTAATCGCAAGCGTGATTCGGTTTTTTGGGTCGTCTAAGTTTGAGGGGTTTCGTTTCGTATACAATACTTTTGACATATCCCCACAAAAAGAAGTCTAATGGTGTCAGATCAGGAGATCGTGCTGGCCATTCTATCGATCCGCGCCTCCCTACCCACCGATTTGGAAAAATTTGGTTCATCTTGCTGAACCCATATTATATTGACAGGAACTTGAGGATTTGCTGGATAAGGATATAAGTTTATCAAAGTTGGTGCGACATTATTTTGGAGTAGTTCTAAATATTTTTCTCCATTCAAGGTGCCGTCAATGAAAAAGGGACCAATGATATGATTTCCTGCCCAAACATTAACATTTTCAGGATATTGCGTATGTTCTTCTCTCATCCAGTGAGTGCTACTTTTCAAACAGAATTATGTGGGCTTTCTTGAAACTCAAGCATAATATCCAATTTCGTACACGGAAAGAAATCTATCCTCAAATCAAGAAGCCCAATATTCTTGAAATATTAGAGTTGTTTCAAGTATATATAGAATCAAAACAAGTAAAAAGGGGAATTTTGTATACTTGGAATGAATTTATTTTACTCAAAAAACATATACTTGATTGAAGAATGAAATTCTCCATCGGAGTAAATTGTTTATTCAATCCAAACTATTCACTTTTATCAATTCGAGAGTACTTCTATATTTCAGGTAACTATATGATATCTTGACTTCGAAAATATAAAATTCTCAGTTCGAGAATTGGAATATACTCATTCCATGTGTTATATTCAAGAAATTAGTTTTCTTGAAATAATAATTTCGATTGACATGAAATAATGAATTGACATAAAATTATGAATTAAATAATTAATTAATCAATCAATAATGATTCGAGAATATTTCGCCAAATGGAATAAAATCGAAAATAAAATATTGCTAGGATAACGTTCAGATTTTAGATTATATGTATACGATAAGTTAGAAATCTGAAAAAAGTTACCATTGAGATAGATAGACTCTCCTTTCAAAATATATACATTGTATGGATTGAAATATAAAGTTGAAATTATAAAAAAATTGTGAAAATATAATTTCGAGGAAATATTCAATTAGGTACTTTTCACAAATCGATTTATAATAAAATTATGTGATGAAACATTATAGAAAAAAAATCACCAAATCTATTACACTCTGTAAAACATTTCTCTTAGTGTAATTCCATAATTTTGAAAGGGTAAGAAAGAAGTTGTTGAAAAATTCATCGTATTTGTAAATTTAAGTGAAATGACATGCATTCACTCGATCCAAGTGTAATTTTCAGAATATACTAAGATGCCAATTCTTCTTCCGGTAGTTAGGCAACATGCATGAATAAAAGGAACCGTGATCCGTTTGCGAGCAGTTTCATCGTAATCCAAGTATATAAGTTTCTCCATCCACTAGATCCAAGTGAATTATTCGACAATATACGGTCTTTGGGTTAACAATGCTAAACCTCTTTACTTCTGTATTTATGCAAATAAAGTATTGGTATTGAATGTGGTGTCGAAATCGTTCGAGGATGTTACAACCCCAGAAAGGGCCTAGTATTAATAAGGGCACCCTTACTTGTTGATTTTGACTTCGATTTCATTATATAGGCATTAAACTTGAGACTGTGAATTATCTCAAAAACTATCAACTTTAGAAGAATATGTTTCAAGTGAAAAATGTTAGATATCACATCTTGTTTTCACCTTAACCTTTTCAAGGTTATTTCAGAGCTAACTTGATTCTTAATGATTTTTTATTGAAGAGCATGTATATCTAATTTTTCCATATTCTGCTACATATAAGTATGTAGTTTCATACTACTATTTCGTTTTGAGTAAATTTTCATAAGGGTAAATATCAAAGTATCCTAAAAATGTAAACAGAAATCATCAAATCTGGAACATTCAGATATTCCAAAATTTCGAAAAAAAAAATGTAGAACAATTCTATATAACTAAAAATTCAAGTGAAACTATATATTACTAATCTTGACAAAATTTTCATTCACTTGGTCCGAGTAAGATATTCAGCGATAAACTATAATACGCCAATTCTCCTTCCGGTAGTTAGGTTTTATCGTAATCCAAGTATATGAATTTCTCAATCCACTGGATCCAAGTAAATTATTCAACAATATACTAAAAAGCGCCCTCTATTCAGTGCGTAAAAGGGGATATCACTCTCGATCTTGAATCGACTTGTTCATATCGCGTCTTTCGTCCAAGTTCAGTGTGTCGAAGAAAGTTTAACCAATTTTTAGTGAAATGTGGAAAAATTATTGGGACAATAGGGATGCTCGGGCAGTGTTAGCAAGCTATTTCAAGGTAAGATATGTATTGATTCAAATTTATATTGAGATTTAAAAAAAACTTAATTTCTACTTTTAATCTTATACGTTTTGAATCACCAAGCTGTTTTTTTTTCGATAAATTTAATACTCGAAATACTCTAAGTTCGCATCTCTTACATTTCTAAGAACATTCATTTTCAAAAATCCTATTACATTGGGATTATCCATTTTTCAGAACAAGATATTTCCTTATAGCTCTTAAAAAATCTCAATGATCATGATCTCATACCTACCTTAGGAATGAAAACTGATTTCAAGGAAAATTAAAGAGATGAATTCTGAAGCAAGTGAAATATTTTTTATTTTTATGAAATGAATTCGCTTTTACTACTTCTAAAAATGATTTTTCGAATTACACAGTACTGTACGAGCATCGTTAAATAAAAAAAGAACGATAATCAACCAGTTATACCATATTTTCTTATGTAACTCACGAACTTTGAATTATTAGATTGAAATAGTCTCGTACACTGTTGTATCTTTTTTGGGGGGAATACCTCATCATATCACTCCTTATAGAATGCGGATAATAATTCAGAGGATAAAGAATTTATAAGCATTTTTCTTGCAGAGGTTTGGAGATATGGAAAATATTATCCAAGAGCAGAGGCAGAAAACAATACAATGGAAAGGAACGATGCCGCCCTAATTGTTGGTTTTGGGACAGTTTCTATTAGAACCGAAAAGCTTTTTGATTATCGTTGGAAACTTTTACCATCAGTTCTCCTCTGCACGTAAGGCATTCAAAATTATTTTCAAATCGTTTCACGTTTTGAATGTTAATTATCCCGTTCAGTGCCAGTACCTTTATGTGATTATACTGCGATGTGTACCTATATAATTTTTTTATTTGTGGTTCTTCTGATATTTCTTCTGTTGTTGATTGTATACTTATTTATACCTATGTGATAATATTTTTAGGATTATGATTTTTCATATAGTTTTTATTTGTGGTATGTACTTATTTTTTCACATCAGTTATTTTTGTGTTCATTTGTACCTAGTCCAGTTGATTATATGTTGAATTTAGCATTTTCTCTATTTGTTTTCAGTGATCACTTTTATACTTTTGTTTGTTTATAATTATTTCAGAAGTATAATAAATTTGTTTTCAATTCTTATAAGCCTCGTTTTATGAATATAATCCTCATCCTGAAATCACAGCAATGTTAAACGATTATCTCATTTCAAATAATATCACTATTTGTCAAAGCAAGCATAAAATAAATCTCATTATTCATCTTGAAAATATAATATACTGAAACTGAATATTCAGAATTCTCATTGGTTCAGAGTGAGAATATAAATGGTTTTGACCAAACAGGTATTTACTTCTTGTAAGTAGACCGAAAACTAAATCTGAAGTTAATATTTACTCAAAACCATTATTGAATGAAATTTGATTTGAAAATATGATATACTCAATTTAACAATTTTCTGATGTTGGATTGAGTGAAATTATTGAGTTCATTCAAGTATTTGGTATCTTTGCTTCGAACGAAGGAACTACTTAGATTAAGATGTACAATAATTCCATTTGAGATTATGTTTCCCTTAGACGAAATATTTCGAATACTCATTTCAAAATTCTCATTTTACTCACAAGGAATATATGAATATTCTTGAATCAATAATACGTGATTTATTAAATTCAAGTATATGATATACTTAGTCGAAAGAATTATTTTATTTGAATTCGGAGGATAAGGTATACTTGAATCGACTAAATCTTATTCTTGCTCATATATGAATCTATCATTTACTTCAATCAAATATAATCCACTTGGTACGAGAATAGATTTCTTTCCGTGTATCATCATTAACTGCATTGGCAGCAATCTTTTTTATTTGTCTTACATGACCAAGCTCTCGAAACTGCTTTTCTATTTTGCTAATTGTTCCTTGGGATATAGGCGGCAAATTTGGAAATTTTTCGTGAAATAAGCGAGAAACTTCCATTTGTGTCCGTCCAATCATTTGATGAATGGTTATTTTGTGCATTTCTGTTAAATGAACCATTTTTCTAATATATATTATTACGTACAGTTATCGAAATTCAAAAGACAATTGCACTTACACTGATCACTTATTGTCATGCAAACAGACAACGTGTTATTAAGGCTATGAGAATAAACAAATCTGTTTTTGTTTTTTTTATTGCTTCTCAGTAATGGTTTTTGCTTACTTTCTTCATATCAAGAGGTAAATGGGAAATAAGTATTGAGTGTAATGTATCGAATTTGTGAAATAAAATAATTTTCATTCAAAATGTTAATTTTTGTAAAAAATCTGAAAACACTTAATATTTCCGAAAAAGTTGAAGGTATAGGACATTGTACATGAATCATGTCTAGAATTTTCTGAAGAATCCAAAAAATAAATAATATACCTACAGGGGGTTGCATTTGAAATAAGAAAGTTGGTATTGGCCACGGTCGCATGGAACACCCAATATAGGTAATTTTATTTTCTTGAAAAATATGCGCATTTAAAATTACAAATCGACGTGTCCGAGCGTTTTTCCTAACACCCCCTCATTCATTCGTTATCGAATTTATTCCATTTGGCTGTTACACTCTGTATAATTGATCGTTCGAAAATGTATCAATACAAGAATAAAATAATATACTGCTGGTATACAGATTCACACGATGGTTATATGTATTCTAAGACTACTATGGTCTAAGGTTATAAATATATATATATTTATTGCTATGATGAAAGCACAGAAAATTTGTAGTGACTTCTATAATGTTTTTGGTCAACAAATAAACTTTCTCTATTTCAGTATCGTAATGTGTTCATTACAGTACTAAAAACAGTGCTGTAATGAATTCATTACAGCATAGTTTTCAGTAACATTTTTCGTTTTGTGGTTGTCAGCAATGACATCCGATCCTTTTAAATTTTAGCAAACGTCAATTTGGAAATGTCAATTTTCGTCTTTCCTAGCATTCACACCAACTGCCAAGATACAATATGAAAGTCACTAGGACCTATAATTTGAATTTTTTCATTGAATTTCACAAAATTTGAATGAAATAGAGAAAATATCGTCTGTCGAGAGATTAATTTAATTCATTATTGTGACAATCAGCAACCCTGTGGAATTCTGTGGGTTATGACTCCGAAACAGACAAAAATCAAAAATAGGGTTCTCCTCATTTTGTCTCGAGTAACCTGTGACAAAATAGTTGTTGCATTAATTTCGGGACTCCCGTATGTCCCCCTCCAAATAAAAATTGTCCTCTCTCGGCGTTTCCCGAAAAATTGATACTTTTCCTTTCCAAACAACCTACAATAATAAATATAATCAATTGAAGATTCTAAAATTCTGTAGTGTGCCGAAGACTTGATGGGATTTAGTTATTTCCTGTCAGACAATATTTCAGGCTCATCACTATACATTATCATGTTTAGTCCTGTAATTGACAGACATATTTTATTATTGGTTCAATATGCCCATTAACAAATCATGGCAAAAACAAGTATATGAAATTAATTAAAGGAGAATCTTTGCCTGAATGACTCGATGAAGGCATATAATTTCTTATATTCCTGTTCATTCTCAGATGTAAAATCAATAATTCAGCTTTCTTGCTTCCCGTCAATTGACATGTCAGTTCGATTTACGTTCAATTCAACTTTTTATATATGATTACTTACCTAAATTGTCGATCAAATATGATGCCTTGCTCATTAATTTTAAATGGATTCAAGAAATATTACCTAATGGACGTATGGAGAAATGTTAAGCTATACATCCCACTGGTATTTCTCGGTAAGAGATCAATCGAAATGAAGATTCAGTATCTGTACTCCATTCATTTTTGTAAAGTATCGCGGTTAGCCATGATTTAGGTTTATCAAGTTCTTTCACTTAAAACTGACGCAGGTCGGCACTCGTGAAAATCAAGCGTTATTGCCATGGCTACTTTCTATTTACTCTTTTTTAACTTTGTAAATGGAGTTAGTTCTTCTAAGGTTTAACTCTGACACAGGTTTCATAGTAATACAAGTACTACTACATTTTCATACCGATTGAGTATTTCAAGTTGTGCAAAAAGGTATTTGAATGTCTTCTGTAGGCTTAGTTTTTGAGAATTTTGAAAAGTGAGGAATTCCATAGGTCCTTCTGTTGTTTTCGTTTTTCTGGGTTACTCGAGTACTTTTATTATTTTTCCGAATGAACTAGCACAAAGTAAAGGACTATTCTGTCCATTATTTTTCAGTAAAATTTCAACACTCGTTTCTTGATTTCCGTAAAAGAAAATAGCATAACTGAATCTTCCAACCATGTTTATATACGCGAAATTTTTCCAGTATTGACAGAGAAAAGAGTAACGTTCTCGCCGGCCATTTCTACATTTCCTTGGGTCCGAATATCCAAAAATTGTAATTTGAAAAGGGAATTCTTGGACGTGTTCTATGCTAGTTCATCCTCGACCACAGAGATCGCTTTTGACAACTGTTGTCAATGATGCAGATTAATTCGAATTTTACTGAAGAAGTCGAAAAAAAAGCATAGTATTCGATCGCGCGGTAATATTCATAACACACTTGATGAATTACCCTCCCCCCTTGGACCTCGAAAGGACCCCGCGCTTTTTGTATGTAAAGTGGCGACCGGTCAAATTTTCTGAAAGTTTGGTATGTTGTTGTACCTACAGTGGCTTGATACAGGACAGTGGCGACAATAGACGTTCACGTTTTGATTGGTCGGACTGTTTTCGATCACTAATGGCGGACTTTCATTGTTTTGTTGTCATGTCATAGTGACAAAAAGCTCAAGATCGAGTCAAATGTCAAACAGCACGATACTCAAATGTGAACAAATATCCGCCATGCTTGTGCAAAAACGTGTTCTATGAACCTATTGTCGCCACTGTCTTGTATAAAGCCACTGTAGTTGTACCCGACTCAGTGACCAAAAGTGTCAATCGGCCCAACCCAATCCTATTATGGCTAGTTTTCCAAATACGGGGTGTTGAAGTTGAAAATTGCCCAGATTTTCGGATTAATCTTTTAATTATTAAGAGTTAGTAATGAAAAAGGAGGATCATGTGTACTTCGGAAACTAGATCTCTACTAGTCCATTTCTCACATTAAGAGTTAGATTGGATGTCTGTTGCATACACACGTTTACTACATGTTCTATTTTGAAATTAGTGGATACGTCTGATGAAAAATATTTATATTTACAGGGTGAATCACGAATATATGACGGTAGTTTTTTGTCAAAATTCACTTTTTCTACTAAGACGTCAGGAAGGCATATTCTCGAAATGTTCTACCGTCATATATTCGTGAATCACCCTGTAAATATAAATATTTTTAATCATACGTATCCACTACTTTCATAACGTGTAGTGGACGTGTGTATGCAACAGAGATCAAATCTAATTCTAAATAATCAAAAAATAAATCCGAAAATATGGGCAATTTTCAACTTTAACACCCCGTATTTGGAAAAATAGCCATAGGATTGGGTTGGGCCCATTGGCACTTTTGGTCGGGTACAACAACATACCAAACTGTCAAAAAATTTGACCGGTCGCCACTTTACATACAAAAAGTGCGGGGTCCTTTACAGTAATCCCCTCCCTTGATAGTAGTTCAATCAATTCCTGATAATTTTAATGGATCAATACAAGCCTCCACTGAATAAATTCATGCCCCTCTCACTGGCGGATCCAACCAGTTTTTCAGGGGGGGGGCATGAAGTCTTTCGGGGGTCTTTATAGGACTACTTTTAAGGGGATTATAGTCAATTTCGGGGTCCAAGGGGGGGGCAATGGCCCCCATGGCCCCCCTGTATCCGCCAGTGCCCCCCCTGAAAAACTGTCTGGATGTGCCAGTGCTTTAAGATCACACTTAATTTTCCATATCATATCATATATCCCTTTTTTGATTAAAATTATCCAAAATAAAAATTAAATTCGGTAACGTAGAACAAATTAACGAAAAAATTAGGGGAGGAGAATTTTTTAATCACAAGAACTGAAATATCTCGGAAACTGTCAATTTTTGGTTATTAATGAATATGGCCCAAACGACAATAAATGAGTCATACTAACACGTCCTCCAAGGTTCACGTCTAATTTGGAAACACCCTGTATAAAGGGAGCGTTTTCTTGGTATGAATCGATGAGTACTTTATGCCATTTATAGTTCATTTTTCGGGTAAGTGCGGACAGAAATTGTGGTGTGCAGCTACTAGCCAACTTCAAATCTCAGAATCGATAGAACCCAACTTTCTTTATTTGATAACAATATGAATTTTTTCTATGAATGATTTCGTTTCGGTCCGTATTCAGCTTATAAGAACAGCCTTGAAAAATTTCTGATGCAAAATATGCCATCGTGAATATCAAGAGAAATCTCTTGAATTTAATGCCGAACTTTCGGCTAGCACTGTATATGTAATCACAAGTGCACGATTCTGGCGGAGTATGTCATACCTGAACCTTTCTCGGTGGGAACGTTAACCGATTGGGGTTCCTATGGAGAGAAACTGATCGTGGAGATAATGCTCCTGCGGGGGAGTTCGTGATACCACCACCAGCTGAATGAATGGAAGGTAGTGAAGTTACGTCAACTCAGGCATCACCTATTCAGTCTTCAGACCATCTTTCTCGTGTCGATATCGATGTTGTGGTTCTACGGTTGTGACTTGGAAAAAACGATGATGATAGTAAACTCAAACTTCGAAACTACAGTTCCTTTATCCACGTTGTCCATTAAGTTGAAGGTGAGTAAAAATTCAAATTTTGTCTAAAAACTTTGGGTCAGCTTTTCATTTTTGAAAAGGAAAGCCAAAATATTGAGAAATAGGAATTAAATTGGTTTTCTCACAAGAACATTTTCATAACTAAATATTTTTTTCTTTCGGAAAACTGAACTCATACCATGGAATACATGAGCCTGTATTACTATGTTCAATTTGGACAATACAGAAGAGCATCTCTCCGGGAAAATGCGCTTTTATTAATCTTTCCATCAATAAACTCCTCCTGTATATTTTTTCGGTGGAAATAGATAATCTTACGAAAACATTTTTGATCCGCATCTTCGTTATTACTACATATTAAAAAAATAAAGAGGAATGTAGTTTACTCAATAGCGTATGATCACTATCATCCTATTTATTCAAATAATCAAAACAATATCCAGATGCGAGTGGAAGGCGGGGAAAAAGTGTAGTTTTCCTCAAAAGACAATGTATATTTCAGTCTTTTCTGGAGACAAAGAACGATATTTTGGTAAAGAGAATTTCAAAGCCGAATAATTAAAATAGAGATTAACATCCGTCCAGACCAACTAGTCCATTTCCCTCTTCCAAATAATGTTTCACCTGGCCCCCCCTGAGATTTTGCTGGCCCTAACGTTTTTCAGCACGGCACCTCAATATTACCTTCTAATTTCTATTTTGGCCTCCCCTGAGAAAAATTTCTACGGGTTTCTGCGGGCGCCCATGTTACTGCACATGCGCAGATCTCGATTCTTACCAAAAAGCCCAGCCTCAATTTTCATTAGATGTGTTAGATGTGTTATCCATCTTATTCATTAGATTTCTTTTTATGGGGATACATGAAAGCATGTTCTTCAAAACTAAACTTGATCTGAATGACTTAAAAGATTGAATAACGCTTTCGATTAGGTCGATCATTGCCAAGGCGTTCGCGGTGAACACTCTGAACATCTTCTTCCTTAACATTTATATATTTTTTGGTACATTTAATAAAATATTATATTTTAATTTTTGATAATATTGTACCAATTTTCTCTAATATAAAAATCAATAAAAAATTGATGAGTTTCGGTACTTTCTATAAATATGTACATATACAATATGGCCAGATTTCGATGGTTTAGTACTACAACTCCTAAACTATAGAATATAGAGAAAAAGAAAGATACATGTCATGTTCTCTTTTTTCGAGAAAAAGAAATTGCTGAAAACCCCAAGTTGCTACTGCGTCCATTTTCCAGCATGGAAACATTCATGGATTACATAAAACTTATTGTTATTGTCATCATCAAATCGTCTGAGTATTTAATAAATGATTTTCATTTTTCAATTTAGCAGAGACATCATACTAAAATCAACAAGTTTCGCGAAGCCCCTATATTGGTCTGAGTAATAATAAAGCTAATCTTTCCTGAATCAGTTTGGCAGTCAATACTGGTGAGATATCGAATTCTATGACCTTATAAGAACTTTAAAAGCGCCAGACGATACAACAATGATGAAACTGAAGTGAATTTGGCGAGTGAAAATAAATGAGACATGAAAATCCATGACCGCCTCAGTTTTGAAGGAAGTGAATCAACGCCTGCTTGGATTTTGTTGAACGAAAAGTGTTTTTCGAAAATTTTCGGTATATATAGTGAACTCGGAAGTATATCATGATATATATTTTTGAAATCGTTGAAGAAAGATCAATTTCGAAATTCATTTTCCAATATGGTTTCCATTAAAATTTTTTTTCGTTATAGCTCCGAAATTTGAGCAGATCTCCGATGAAAAGCAGTAAAAAAAGTGCCCTAAAGATGTGTTCATTTCGAGAACGTAGATCCTATAATACGGAAGTTATAGTCAATTATAAAAATGGACCAAATACCAAAATCATCCTGAAGCTCTGAAACTAGACGCCGTAGCAACTTGGGGTTTTCAGCAATTTCTGTTTCTTGAAAAAAGAGAACATGACTTGTATATTACTTTCTTTGTATCTCTTATAATTTAGGAGGTGTAGTACTAAACCATCGAAATCTGACCAATCTGTAAACCAAAATAATGAATTTATTCCATTTGGCATTTCCACACTGTATACTGTATACTTTACGTTGGGACACTGCATCCGTACATTCGTTGCTATACTTAGGAAACTCGCGCAATTTATGAGATTAAGCTTATACTTCCGGTTTTGTTTGCGAAGTTGCGAAGAAAAAGGTCCATTTTTGAATTATTTCTCTAAATTTCGAATATGTATATTTTTCTCTTGCACATCACTTTTGAAAAAATGTTCTACGTCTTGTAATCAGAAATCAGGCACACATCATCTCCTTACAATAAGCTCGGAAAGTGTATTTAAAAAACAAATGAAATTACACACAATATTGCAAAAACTGAAAAATTCAAAAGTAAATACATACGAAGGAAAATGGATGATAACAAACAAAAATAAACAGAACTTAATGAAAACAGCCGACCACTTATAGAGATGAAGAGAAGATAAACGCGATCAGAATCAACAGAAACAAACAAGAATGAATAGAACAATTAATAGTACTCGAAAAAGAAAATTTATTTTCTAACAAACTTGTCGAGAAGCTGAGGAAGGCGAAAAAAAATGCCCAGAAACTTCTTCATTTAGGAGAAACTGCGAAATTTGATTTTGGAGAGGGCCGTATCGGTAATTCTTCAAATTTGTGTTGTCGTGGTATCGTTACTTTGCTATCATACAAATTTGGTTCCATCATATCTACTGGTTGGGATTCTGAGAACGCTGTTTCAAATTATTTTTTTCCTCAAAAACCGTGAACCTTAACAAGAAATTACAGGAGTCCCTATTCGTTAAGAAAGGATCGAACTATCCGAAATTTTTGTTGTCCAATATAAAAATGAAAAAAAAGTTTTTTGCGAAACAAGGTTTGTGAGTGGCTTTGTCTCCTCCGTTCAATCATAGAAGGATACCACCAAACATTTTTGGAGTGGCTTCTCGCTCGCATGGAATGTCTTCTTATTTTTATTCTTGACAGTTGTTTGGTTTTCAAGAAAAAAAAAAGAAAAATATTTTTCGGGCGCTCAAAAAAAAATTTTATTTGAAAGACCCACCCTATTTTTTTGGCAAAAATCCCCTCTTAATTGTTTCGAAACTATTCATATAGGTATAGCAGTTTTGAAATATCCTTCATATCGGTGAGAATTAATATAAATATTTCTTTTTTTTCAGTTCAATATTTTGAAGAGGATGATACTCGTAAATGAATAACATGGGTCAAAACTCATCCCAAATGGGTGGAAGATTGAAAGAGAAAAAATCATCCCACTTCTGGATCAGAGGAGGGGCAACATCAGCACAAAATCCAAATCCTGAGCAACCAATTAAATTTCAATTTAAAACTCGAAGAAAAAAGACGAGAAAAGATAAATCTTTAATCTCGAACAATAATAATTCGAAGAAGTGTAGTGCAAATAATAATTTTCAAACGATTAATAATTTCAGAAAAAGTGACACGAATCAAAGTGTGAACAATGTGTTAAATAAAGGTGTTAAATATAGTAAAGACAAAAATTTGAACGAAGTGAGATGTCAGATAATAAAAACTCCAAATGCACATTTTCGTACAAAGTCGGAGCCAAATTTAGTACAAGAAAAAGACAGGCAGAAGCACCGAAGAAGAAATTTAAGAAGTAGAAGTAACTTTAGTGATGTACAGCAGTTTGGATACGAAATAGAAGATATAGATGGCTTCTTAACAAAGGTAAAAATATTCCTTCCTCATGTCACTAAAACCACAAATCAAATGATTTTGTCACAAATATTTTTGAAAATGAATTCAAAATTTAGGTCACTCTGTTTTTGATGAAAAGATAAATTTCAATCTGGTCCTCATAATAACTGGGCAATCCGGATATTCTGTACATGGTGGCAGCAATTCCTCTGTATTTACCAGCTCCCCAAAAGTAAGGTTGATTTTCACTGGACACAATAAATTATCAAAATGGGTTATATTGCTCGGTCGCCGTACCCTTCTTATTATCGTTGAACGAACAATGACGAGTGCCCTCTACGTAGAAAACACCATTAAACCAATTATTGTGCCTCTGCGCAACGAATTTGGGGATAATTTCATTTATCAGGATGATAACGCCCTACCACACCGCTCATGAAGGGCTCAAAACATTGTTCAAGAGAACAATATCCAGAGAATGAAACTCACCGTAAATGAATCCAATTTATCACGTATGGGAATACTTAGGGAGAGCAATACAGGGTGTATTCAAATGTGAGGCTTTTCTTTTGACATATAGTAAAACTGATCAAAATAAGTCATTTCACCAAAATTTTTTATATGAATTATGCTCTGTTTCGAGAAAATGAAACAAGAATATTTTCTAGTTTTTAGGTGAATCTGAAAATTCCTCAGTCCGAACCTGCTCTGTTGTGTGCTTCTACATAGATATCAACATCTCTTGTTTTTTGCCTCCTATGATAAATAATAATATCGATTGTGATCAGTAATCGATCGTGTTACGGCGAGGGTGCGGTGTAGATTGTACAAGTGTTTACCTTTATTCAAATAATGAACTTGATGAATCAGAACAAAATGCCAGTTCAGCGTATAAGTTGTAGAGAACAAGTTGAAGAGATGACCAAGTTCACGAAAGTTTATAGACCTGGAACAGAGAGATGCAGGCCAGAGTAGTATTGAGGTATTGATGTCCAAAATTTGTTATATATTTTTTTTAATTGAACATTTTATACAATAAATTTTCGGTAAAATGACTTATTTAGATGAGTTCTGTCACCTGTCAAAAGAAAAGCCTCACCTTGCATACAATCGCCAAAAACCACCTTCAACTTTTGGAGAGTGATGCAGGGGATACAGAATATTGAATTGGATTCTGTTGTGGAATAACTATCTATGACTAATCAGAAATAAATAATCCAGTTACTAATAAACATTTTATATCGTAAAATCGTAAAATATGGTGCACTTGAAATAGAAGAAAATATTCATCTCATTTCCAGAACATAGATTGTTCATTTCTTTAGAAAGAGGAACCTAGGCAGCCAAGACTATTGACGATGTGTGTATATGTTGATGTATGTATTTGTAATTGAAGGATCTTCTGGATATTCCTGGAAACCTGAAATAATCAATAATCATTTCTTGATGTAGGAGAACAAGCACCGTTGAGAAATAAAACGCATCCATTTTGAGTGTAATCTCATCATATAATATCATGACAATAACTACATTTGTGATAGATAATTTTTTGTATCTACTGAAGTTAAATGAAGCATTCAACGATAAACAGATGAATATATTAGCAGCATGGGCGCCCGCAGAGGGGGGCCAGAGGGGGCCATGGCCCCCCTGAGATTTTGATGGCCCTATAGTTTTTCAGCACGACACCTCAATATTACCTTCTAATTTCTTATTTGGCCCCCCCTGAGAAAAATTTCTACGGGTTTCTGCGGGCGCCCAAGATTAGCAGTAAGCGGTTTTGATAAACCGAAGAACCTATTAATTTTTGTGAAAGTTAACAAAACATACATTTTTTGAACTTAAATCAAACTTTGCTAAAAATCAGTCATTCACATTATGTATACAAAATTCTGATGAAATAACTGGCATTAACAGCATCTTCACTGAGTCTACCACCCCATAAGATAAGAAGGACTAAGCAGTTCAGAACAACTCTTATTCTATATGTAGTTCTCTGCTATGTCCGCTAAGACAAGCGATGCTGTTTAGAAAAAAGATGTTGAGATCACACTTGTAATATCCGCTGAGCACTTTGAAGGTTTCGATCTGATCTTCTTTTAGCATGTGTTCTCTATTATTTATAGTGTTTTGTTTTGTAATCTACTTATTATCACAGTCAATATAATACTGGTATAATTAGTTACCTAACCGAAATATCTGTGGAAAACTTATGAACAAGAACTTATGAGATCCAAATGGAATAGTGAACTCAAATCCATGTATATGTGCGATATTCATCATTAATTAAAAATGGAGATTACAGAAACAAATTGCTGTAGTTTCTAATGGTATTCCCTAACGTAAATCATATCCATTTCTATAAGCGATTTCTGTGTTGAATGCTGTCTGTTTATATGAGAATTCATAAGGGTATATTGATATATAGTTCTCAAATGTAGTTTTCACTCATAATAGCAACCTGTTTCTAATGTGTTTTTACACATAACTCATATCCGTTTCTGTGAGTGATTTCTGAGTTCAATGCTGTCCGTTTCTTTGAGAACTTAAAAGGATCTATGGTTTTCAAATGCGGTTTTCACACATAATACCTACCTGTTTCTTATTTGTTTTTACACATAACTAATATCCGTTTCTATAAGCGATTTCTGTGTTCAATGCTGTCTGTTTCTAAGAGGACTTACAAGGATCTATAGTTCTCAAATGCGGTTTTCACACATAATACCTACCTGTTTCTTATGTGTTTTACACTTTACTCATATCCGTTTCTCTAAGAGATTCCTGTATATTTCTGTGAGGAGTCAAGAGAATCTAAGGTTTTCAAATGTGGTTAAAACTTGTGAATTTCCACACATTTCTCAAAGAATCTCAGTCTAGTGAATGAGCATAACATATTATTCTGATTGAAATTAAAATACCTTATTAAATCTCATAGCCTCTTAAAACTTATACTACCTGATAGAAACTCATACACCTTGCATTCATTTTATAAATTGCATAAACTCATAAATCCTCAAAAAAAACTTCACATGTCAGGGATAAAGTACGATACAGATTCTTCTCATATAGATCCTATGATGAAGTTGAATTACCTATCATTGATTTCGCTGAATTCCCTCCAATATGGCCAATGAAAAATGAAAAGCTTGATGAACTTCGATATATCTACAGAGATTTATCGTTTAGGACGTTTAGGTGAAAATTCTGATTCACATTACAATCTGATCATTAGTTCAAAGGTGAACACCACGAAACAAGCACTAAATATGCAGGAAAATGATGATGCGCCAATTCGAGGGTATTTCGATGCTGGTACAAGGACGATCCATGAACTATAATTCTCCCATACCATCTCCATTCTGCAAGCGGGTCCATAGCTCACGATCAATCGCAAACACGAACGACCTAGGTGCTATTTAATCCGTCAAGATGTGCTATTAAGCCCGTGAGACTCACGGCTGAGGGAAGATTGCATTGAATTATACAGGTTGCTCCAAGAATCGCGATCCTCTTCAATGCTTGCCAGAAACAGTTTGAGCGGAATTGTATGCAAGGTGGTCCTAATTATTCGAGTTTCTTCGCCATAGTCATTACAAGCAGATATTTGGGTTTTTTCTTATGCAGTATAGAGCGCGTTTAGTAGCATATTCTAGGAATCTAGAAGAGAGAGAGAGAGAGAGAGAGAGAGAGAGAGAGAGAGAGAGAAAGCATCAAAATTATATTCGTATGACTCTCAGTTGTTCAAGAAGAATCATTTTGGAAGTTTGAGTGGGACCTTTGGAAGAGTTCAATAAATAACCGATTCTGTTTCCATATTCGTGTTTCAGATATACATACTCCATTCACTTTTTAAAAGTAGGTATCTGAAATTCTGACAAATTTCACCGCGTATATTTAGAAAATGTGAGGTTATAGTCATTCCCCTGTCAGATATGCAGGGAACGTTGTCGTTTCTACATGGAAATCTTACTAATTACGTATTTATCTAAATGTTTATTAACTTTGGGAAAATAATGAACTTGAGAAAATATTATGTGGAGGGCTGAAGGACTCCGGTCGATGGTCAATAAAGTACTGTTATTATTATTATGTGGATTCAATAATTTCGAAGAACTGCCGAATGTTGAATAAACATTTTCTCTGACTGCAAATGTTTCACGTATATAAAAATGGTTGGAGGATTCAGTTATGCTATTTTTTTTTCGGAAATCAAGAAAAGAGCGTTGAAATTTTATTGAAAAATAATCGACAAAATATTCCGTTACTTTGTGATGAGCCCGCTCCACACTCATGGCAAGAATCTCGGCCAATACCGCGAAAGTGAGTGTAAATGACTTTCTTGTGTTCCCCGTGAGTTTGCGCCGTTTGCGGTCTCCTGTCCCGCGACAAAGGCTTCGCACACATGTTCCATCCACACTCATAGGCCTTCGCGGTACCTGCGCAGTAATGATTTAATGCTTGTTCACTGACTTTATTCGCTTTTGAAATGAATGATTCATGTAGCAATGAAGTGAAATTAGAATAGATTCAGATTTAGATAAGTGGAATGGGAATTTCTTGGTTATTATCAGAATAAACCCTTTTTATAGCTGGCACAACAGTCGAAAAGTCTTCTTAGCCCGCTCCACACTCATGGCAAGAACCTTGGCCAATACCGCGAGTGTAGATGACTTTCTTGTGTAACGTTCGCGCTTCGCGGCCTTCCCCGTGAGTTTGCGGTCTCCTGTCCCGCGACAAAGGCTTCGCGCCTAAGCACACATGTTCCATCCACACTCACAGGCGTTCGCGGTACCTGCACAGTAATGATTCAATGCTTGTTCACTGACTTTATTCGCTTTTGAAATGAATAATTCATGTAGTTAGCAATCAAGTGAAATTAGAACAGATTCAGATTTAGATCAGTGGAGTGAGAATTTCTTGATTATTATCAGAATAAACCCTTTTTATAGCTAGCTCAACAGGCGAAAAGTCTTCGTAGACATCAGCGAGGATGCCGCCACCAAAGTGCGAATATTTGTGTGAGTGTGGATCTCTTTCTTGGCCGCGAATTCTTGCCCAAGTTCACGGCAAGAATTCTTACGCGATTCGCGCCGTGAGTGTGGAGCGGGCTATAGTTCATTCGGAAAAAGAATAAAAGTACTCGAATAACCCAGAAAAACTTCTAAACAAAAAGAACAGATGAACTTATGGAACTCCTCACTGTATTTTTCAAAATTCTCAAGAAATGAGCCTACAGAAGACATTTAAATACCTTTTTGAACAACTTGAAATACTCCAGTATGAAAATATGGTAGTACTACGAAACCTGTGTCACAGTTTAACCTTGCACCTTGCACCCCTAACTCCATTTACAATGTTAAAATAGAATACATTGAGAGTAGCCTTGGCAATGTCGCTCAGAATTGTTTGACTTTCACGAGTGCCAACCTGCATCCGTTTTAAGTAAAAGGGCTTTATGAATATAGGTTAGGTCGTCAACATGAGCTCCGGAAATTCTAATAATTCAAAAATCTGTACCCATTGCAAAAAGAAAGTTGTTACGTCATGTGATTGCGTAAATTGCAATGCTCCATTTCATTTAAGTTGTGCAGCACAAGCTAAAGTTATCAATAATAAAGATCAAGTTATTTGTTGCGATACGCGAGGAAAAAGTGAGGTTAAAGCTGATAATATGGAGAAAATTATGGAAAAATTGCTTAAACATCACCTGGGACAATTTAAGAAAGAACTGGAAGACACATATTTGAAAGAAATAAAGGAAATTAAACAGTCCATGCAATTTATATCCGACTGTTTTGAAGAACAGAAACAAGAACTTGCGAATGCACTCAAGCTCGTACAGATATGTGAAAATGAAAATAAGTGCTTGAAAACGAAACTAAAGGCAATGGAAGTTAAAATCAATACGAATGAGCAACAGAAGAAGCGCAACAATATTGTTATATCAGGGGTGGAGGATCCAATGAAAACACCAGATGAAATAGTGGATAACATAAAAAAATACATGAATGTAACCGATCTCAAGATAAAAGGAGCTAAGAAAATTAACCACAAAGTTAACTCTCCAATACTGGTGGAGTTACATAGTTACGAAGACAAGAAGGAAATTTTGAAAAAACGGAAGGAAATAGGCTCCATTTCTACTAAGGATTGTCAGTTAGAAGGGAAAAAATATTTGTATTTCAATGATGATTTGACTATTGAATATCAGGCAATGTATAAGAAAGCTAGAGAATTGAAAATGGAAAATAAATATACGGCTGTGTACACACTGGATGGTTTTGTATTCGTTAAAACATCTGAAACGAGTAAACCAAGAAAAATCATGCATGAAGATGAACTCTATGATTAATAAACTCCAACCCACTAACGCAAATAATAAAGTCCCCAAAAATAAGGAAGTATCCAAACACCAACTATGGATCTTAATATATTTTATATCAATATACGGAGTATTAGGAACAAGATGCAGGAATTGGAGACTATTGCGGAGATGGGTGATTATCATATAATAGCAGTTACGGAGACTTGGTTGTACAGCAATGAGGTCGATTATTTTAATATTTCTAACTATAATGCAGTACATAGCTGTAGAGATACTCGTGGAGGATCTGTAGCATTATATATCAAACAGGGGTTGCAATATGAGTCAATAAGATGCCTCGATCCACCTGAAGGATGTGATATAGCGGGTATTAGGGTAAAAGATAACAAATTGGTTACATATGTTATTTATCGATCACAAATTTGTAATGTTGACAGTTTCCTGTCCTATTATGACACATTACTTGGAAAAAACAAAGCAGAAACTATTATTTTGGGTGATATAAATATAGACTTGTTAAATTCAGGAGTAATATCAGAACAATATGTGGATATAACACTTATGAATGGTTACAAAATTGAGAATATAATAAATGCAGAAAATGTAACTAGATGTGGAATGGGTAAACAAAAAGACAGCATAATTGATCATGTTATAACAAATAAAAAACTCATCTGCAAAATAAAAACTGAAGTAACTTGTATCTCAGATCATAATACACTTGAAATAAGGGTGAATAAAGAGGTTCATAGACAGGATTCTAAGAGGATCCCAGTGAAATATGTCGATACTGATAGGTGGAGGGAGATTTTAAAGTCTGAAATGGAGGAGAATAGGATTGACAAATTTGAAGATCTTATTGAGATTATAAAGGGGACAAAGGACAAAGCTACAAATGAGAGACTAATCAAGGTAAGAAATAATAACTACTGGGTTACTGTGGATTTTAAGAAAAAAGTAAAGGAAAGAAATAAACTCTATATCAAATGGAAGAAGACGGGAAGTCAGCTGTCTGAGTTACAATTCAAAAGGATGAAAACAGAAGTGAATAACCTTGCAAAAAAATTGAAAAAACTATGGGCAGAAGAGGAACTAAAAAAGGCAGGAAATGATAGTAGGAAAAGTTGGAGGGTACTAAATGGATTGATAAATAACACAAATATCAAGAAGAGAGAGAGTATAGACCAAATTGTAGATAGAGATGAAAGTATTAGAGACAACAAGCAGATGGCGGAAGCTTTCAACAGTTACTTCACCAATGTGGGTATGCTTATTGGGGACAGAATGCCCAAGGCCCAAACAGAATGTGATGAGGAGAATTATCAGCAGATTATGAGGTTTGTATCAGTAAGCTCATCAGAAATATTAAAAAAGTTGAAGTCCATCAAATCAAACACTTGTGGCTATGATTGTATAACAAAAAACGATGTACTTAAGATCTATGATATAATCCAGGAGAAGTTGTCTCAAATGATTAATAAAATATTGGTCAATGGGCATTTCCCACAGGAATTGAAAACAACATACATAATTCCAGTACATAAGTCAGGATCAAAAACTGAAAGGGAAAATTACCGCCCCATTTCAATCACCAGTGTGTTCTCTAAGATAGTGGAAATGTTAATGAAGGACCAAATAGTGACATACATAAAGAAAAATTTTGGTTTCGATGCCTCCCAGTTTGGGTTTCAGGAGGGCTCGAGTGCACTTGGTGCAGCAACAGAGGTCTTGGAGTTCGCATATGGGGGGCTGGACAAGAGTAATCTTGTCATTCTGGTTTTTATAGACCTCAGAAAAGCATTTGATACTGTGGACATATCAATACTAATGAGGAAGATGGAGCTGATGGGCTTTAGGGGAGAATCTTTCAACTTGATTAATTCATATTTGAAAGGGAGATATCAATACACAGTTGTAAATGGTGTAGCTAGTGAGAGATCATCTGTGAAAACAGGAGTTCCACAAGGGAGTGTTCTGGGTCCACTACTCTATCTGTTATATGTCCATAGTTTGAAATATCTACAATTGAATGCCAAATATGTCACATTTGCTGATGACACAGTTTTAATGTTTAGCGGGCAGAATTTGGAGGATCTTGGGAAGCGAGTGTGTGAGGGTCTTAAAATCTATGCCCAGTGGCTGCTTCAGAATAGATTGAGCATCAATGTTGACAAAACGGTATACCTACTAATAAAAAATAAAAATAAGAAAATAAATAACAACATCAAAATACAAATTGACAATACAACAATAAAACAGGTAAAAGAATATAAATACCTTGGTTTGACAATTGACGAAAAATTGAACTGGAGCAGCCACATAATGACAGTCAAAAACAAACTAGTGCCATTGATAGGTGCCTTGTATAGGTGCTCTAACATTCTAAGCACTAAAACTAAAAAGAGTGTCTATCATGGACTCATTGAATCCAGATTAAGGTACATGATCCCATGTTGGGGTAATGGAGCTGCTACTCATATAAGGCCATTGGAGGTTGTACAGAACAAAGCAATCAAAACAATATTTGGATATAATAGGCTCACAAGTACAGAATTCATTTATAAAGAAACTGGGATAATGTCCATCAGTAAAATCCACCATGTAGAAGAGGCCAAACTGATCCATGGTATAATAAATGAATATTTCAAGACAACGCAAATAGTTCAATATAATAGAGGAACACATGAACATGGAACGAGATCGCAGAACCTAATTCGAAGACCATCGAAAAGAACCAGCAAAACCCAATGCTCACCAGTATTTGTTGGAAGTCTAAAGTTCAATCAGCTTCCAGAAGAAATAAAGTATGTGATACAAAAGACTAAATTTACAAAACTTCTTATGGACTATGTAAATAATATGTGATAACTAGAGAGTATTTAATTTTTGAAAATAAGCTCTGTGATATATGTTTTTGCTTTTATTGTATGTTTTTTATATGTTTAATTTTTTTTTTGGAGTTTGTGGTTAACTGACCAATTTATTATAATGTACCTGTAGGCCTTGTCATCAGTTCGCAGGAACTGTTTTAAGGTCAGCTGTAAATTGCTTAATAAATAAATAAATAAATAACTTGATAAACCATGACCAACCGGTATACTTTATGAAAGTGAATGGAGTATAAATAATATTTTAACTTTCCATGTTGATTTGTTTAAGTGTTCGATAAGACGTATTCGAGGAGGAAATTTGGATACAAATTCAAGTTTCTCTCTTTTTGTTTTAGAGTGCATGAACTTGAATTGTAAAATATTTTCAAGCTGAATCTACTTCCGGTTCTACCTTGAGTTTTTAGGAAATTGGCTTGAATCAGGAAAGTTCCTTCCATAAGGACACAAATTAATATAATCGATTAATCAGATACACCGCGTTCATTGATATAAATAAACCGCCATGAATCTGACTCGAACTTGTATGTACACTGTACCTCAAGACTTTGTCTAGTTTTGTTTAAGAGGACCTCCGTTCCACTCCAATTTTCATCGAGGTAGGGTTATGTTGTCCTGAAGATGATCAAAACAATGATCGAAACATAGGTCTACTTCTACCCGCTTTCGATGAGGTTGGAACTTTCGTTGGTTCCCTGTATGATGATTTGTGGCAAGTTCGAGTCAGATTCATGGCGGTAGTTGATATTTATATCAATGAACGCGGTGTATAGATTAATCGAAATTGGCTTGAGATAGAAGGATTATAATTTCACTAAAATTAATGATTCTTATGTGTACATGGACAAGATATCATTTAATGAAGCTCAGTCAACCCTGTCAAATATTTTCGAGTTGAATTTCAATTTTACAAAACTTGAGATTTTAGGAAATTGTCTTGAGATAGTAGGATTATGATTTAACTGAAATTAATGATTCTTATGTGTGCATGGTGTTCAATGTAGTGTGTTTTTATTTCAAGTTGTATTTGAAAATGGTTTCACTTTGAGAACTGAAATTTTGTGGGTGAACTCAGAAACGATTGGAATTCTTAATGAAATAATTTAAATCGGATTAAGTCCGAAAGTTCATTTTTTTTCTTTCAAAATTAGAAGAAAATGAGCAGACTCATGCTTCTGTTTTATTCAAAACGAAAGACCCATGAAAATAGTCCGATTAAAAGTGAATCTACAGCTTGAAATACGGAATTGACACAGAATAACCATATTCAAATATATGGCGGAAAAAAGTTCCTGCTTCACCCATATATTCACTAATTTCATAGTTCAGCGATTTTCGGATAGAGAGCGCCATTGTACATTTCATTCATAAGGAAAGAGATATTCATAGAACTTATAGTTAATGTATGTTCTATGGAGATATTCCATAAAATGCACGGTGGCGCCTCTATCGGATTTGTTTTCCTACTCGCTCTGAACGGCAACCTTAAAAATCATTCAATGAAGCTGAGACCACCCTATCGAATATTTTACGAGTTGAATTTTAATTTTACAGTGTGTGAATTATTGGGGAAAGTATTTGAAATAATCGGAATTTTTTATTGCCAATGTCTTTAAGTCTCTACAATACGGCTGAAAACCACCATTGAATCAAGCCCTCTCTCAGATCAAAAAGTCTCTGGTGAAATTTTTTGAACAGTACAAGAACCTGAATTTTTAGGAAATTGGCTTAAGATAGCAGGATAATAATTTCAATTAAATTGATGATTCTTATGTATACATGTGTTAAATATCATTCAATGAGTCCACCCTGTTAAATATTTTCGAATTGAATTTTAATCTTTCTCAACTACAAGGCATATAAGACTATCCAGTTTATGGTGAAACCCAGTAGACTCAATGTTCTAAGCTCGTTTTCCGCGTAATGATATTTGATAAGTTCAAGTGGTAAATCGATATCTTGGAATTTTTTCAAATAATCAAACAAAATATTCAGCTTGATGGATTTATATGGAACATCATGTATAAACATAAGCAAACGGAGAATTATATGAACATTTAAATGATGCAGATTTGTTCTACCGACTATGACTTGCCGTTTAAACCATAAAACACTTGAATACCTATTTATTTGATGATATCTAGTGAAGAAAAAAATACTTCCATTTGGGGAACTGTCTTTGCTAAACATTTCCAGAAGAATTTTCTTATCTGCGATGAACATCTTCTTCAAAACTTCCCATGAATAACCCAGATATGCTCCTCTCTAATACGATCTATCTTCCCAAAGAATCCTCCCACAACTCAATAATTATAGTCTACGCGATTCGTACGTCTCTCATTCGACCAACATTAATTTTAGTCGGTTTCTGTTTTCAGACGTACGTGGTATAAATATAATATCACCCATAAGATTAATAATATTGATAGAAAATGCTTATAATTATAGGTGATTATGATCAATACAGTAATTAATGTGGAAAATGGGATGGGTTGAGAAAATAAACGAGCTGTATCGTATAATTAGGAATATACATTATTTAGTAACCTTCCAGCTACGTATATTTTCTGGTGACATAAGCTACAAACGAGGACGTAAACCGGTCAAAAACAAAATATTAATTATTTTTATCAATGCATATTGCATCGACGTCCACTACTACAGAAAAGCGTATGAATAACTGTTTTCATTCTTTTGGAAAAAATATCCGGTGGATTTTTTTTTAAATTGGTCAATGATCGAACTTTCACCTATCCAAATATTCATCACATTTTATGAAATTTGAAGTTGTAGATACCTATATTTTTTTCCAAAAAATGAAAACAGTGATTCCATCCGGTTTTCTACATTTCTATTCTGGTATTTTGATGAAGAATATCTTACCATGAAGAAACTGATGGATTTGATTCAATTGTGAAATCATTAAAAAAATTACCATTCATATGTAACACCTGTACATAAAATGCATTTTATTGACAAAAGATCGACAAGAATTCTGTGAAAACATATCGGCGATCGGGGACGATTCCTTTGGCTGCTGCTGTCAAGATTTTTCTACAGCTGTAAGTTTTTTTTACAGCACTCTTGAATTCAAATCTACCTACAAGCTGGATCTACTTACAAGGTGGATGAACGACTGCTCAAGAGCTCCTGATGAAAATTGTCATCCTGTATAATGCCGTTCTTATTTTTTAAAACGCTCGTGACTCGTATCTTCGAAATTAATAACAGTTGCAACAATTGACTTTGGAAAAAGCTTCGATAGTGTAGGGGAAATACGTACAAAATGACATATATGGACAAAATAACATAGGCATCATAACTTGAGTTTGGAGATAGAGATGCATAGAATACCTGGTGTATCGACTCCTTACTAAAAATCGTGACCAAAATTTGTAGATCAAGACGGCATTCTAGATTTCAGATTTTGGTCTAGTTCCGGAATAAATCCGCAATTTTTATCGGTCGGGGCGCTGCTGCGGCAACGACAAATGCCGCGACCCCTTTCGGGAGAAATTAAATGCCGCACAAATTCTCGGATTTCCGCTCGACAAGAAAATCTTAAACAAAATCTAATCAGTGCCAACACCAGGTATTCTATGCATCTATGTTTGGAGCTATCAAATGCGAAACTTTCTTCTGTATTACGTGACCCGAGTGACTCCTTCCAACCTCTGAAAACGCACAAGCGCTCAACTAGTTCTTTCGGTCGTAGTGAGTAATAACAAATTTGGATAGGTTACGAGTTTTTTTTCGTTGCACCAAATTTTTACAATAATTGTTAAGTTTTCACAATTTTTTTCATTTTTGTTGCATTCATTTCAAACCTTACTTATTCATCATTGAATTCACAAAGCTTTTTTCATGTTGGATATCCTTTTTGCATTCATTTGATATGTTTCTTTTGTAATATCGCTATATGGACAAAATGACATATACAGTCGGACAAGAAACTTAATTTAATTAGCTGTTGATTTTCTTTACAGATGTATACCAGCATACCGCGTAACCATCAGCGCAGAGTTTATTTTTTACTTCCGTTATGTAACCTTCTGCAGATTGATTCAAATACACAATTTCAGCTTCAAAGTTCCCAGGCCCTAGTATCTAATTGTAATATTCCAGCAGAATTAACAGTTTCTTCTGGATAACAGCACATTCATCTCTTGCTGTTCCTGTCGAGGAGATTTCTCCAGTCCCTAAAGGACGATTTATAAGTGGACAGACAAACGTAAGCCAAAAACTCCACAAACGTCCTTAGTTTTAACTTGCTCGCCGAATATGATAGCCATCACATCAAAAAATAGACCATTACTTTCTCCAAATAGAAGGAGACATAAAGTAAATAAGGCATCATTTGAAGAGGACAGCGAAGAAGAAAATGTTCGAATCAACTTTCGAGATAATGACTGTCCATAGTGTCCGTGTATATATTGCAATGAACTTTTTTCCCGATCTAAGTCTGAAGCAGAATGGGTACGATGCATAAATTACTTGAATCGGGATCACGTGTCTTGTGCTAATCTTCCTAGTAGAACTAAGCGTTTTGAATAATATACACGAGCTCTCTTGGAGAGAAGAAATGGACTGTTGTACCAATTCTTATCGGCTCGAGAATTAAAGAAAAAATGGGTGTTTGATAGAATTGAAAATAAATACCACAAAGCAAATACTGAAGGAATGGTACTTACGGTTGTTCAGATTAAGAGTTACATATCTGCTTCTGTCTGGTTTCGTAGGTGTTGTACTGGATAAAAGTTTATATCACATGAACTTTGTAAGGGTGGCGAAATAAAGGCTGTACTTTGTAAGGGTGGCGAAATAATAGCTGACGACGTTGTTGAGGGCTTCGAGCTAAGCCGTATAAAAACAATGCGACTGGAGGCAGGTCTTTTGGCGAACTGAGCAGGTATATGCTTGTGGGATTTTTGTAACAGCCATAGAATCGCACAGAGCACAGAAAACCTCGGTCTTATTCTTAACCGAGTAAGCCCATCCTATTTATAAACTTATTTGTGGTATATAAAATAAAAAGTATGAATTTTGAACAGTTTCATTTGCGAATTTTGTCAGTAGTTTTGTCGCCTGTTGCCTGTATGTCATTTTGTCCGATATGAATGTGTCATTTTGTCCATAGCATACAGACGAAATGAATTTTCGTTGATCTCAATTCATTTGAGAATATCTTATTTTTTGTTACTTTTATTTTATAAATGTTAATGAAATTTTGTATAGAAAGGGTCAAAGATCATTGTTGTAGAAGTAGAATAGGACATTACTGTGATTTACCAATAAAGAGTTATGCCTCTGAAACAAAACCCTATGTCATTTTGTACGTACTTCCCCTACTTTGAATAAATTATGAAATAATTTTTCATCACACCGCTCTGAAAAACCCTATCGTAACATGTCGGTTCAGAACATCGAAATTGACATTTTTTCTATGCGGCCGCAGTAAAAACTTTCTTCTACACCCGTACTATAATAAAACACTTACCTGTATGCCCATAATCCGTTTCATAATGAGATCCATTATGATACAGATTTTCAATCAATAGAAACCCATTATTTTCTAAACAAGCAGGCGCAGCCCCTGTTCGCTACGGAAAGGGGAATGACGGAGCTCCACAGTGGTGTCTTTGAATTTTTTCTGCGATATCGGGAAGCATTAAAAAAAATTCGGTCGATTATCGAAGATTAACGTATATTTTTACTTTTCAGCTAAAATTCGATCCAGTCCGAAAAATCATTTTTGAAAGCAAGACCGAATTGTTTACATTTCAGGTTAGGTATAACTTTGAAATGGAGAATGAATCAATAATATTTATAGTTCCTCATCATTAATCGGGTGTAGAAAAAATAGCGTATGCAACTCTCATGTAATGGTTATTAATACACGAATAAAAGATACGAAATTCGCCTTCGGCTCATTTCGTATCCCAGTTAATGCTCGTGTATTAATAACTAAACGGGAAATCGAAATTTCTCGTAAATTGTTTGATCGTGCAATTGTAGACAGCTCAATCTCATTCTCAACACCCCTTAAAGACATTGTTCATGAGGATAATGGGCCATGATTGGTAGATGTAATATAACATCTACCAATCAAAGGAGTCCATATTTATAACAACCCAAATGTAGTATAAATTTTTCCTTCAATACAAATTAAAAATGGTAGAACATATTCGTTCATATTGGAAAATTTAAGTTTTCAGTAAATACTAAATTTTTCCCCGTGTTATCGTTTTTAGAAGGCTTTTTCCGCGCTTGCACGAGTTCCCATGTGAGGCGGAGCGAACTCATCGCGCGCGCACGGAAAAAGCTTACTTTCTGGACTAGTTATGAAATATACTATTTCGAATCTATAAGAAAAGTTTTATTTTGTTTTTCTTTCCAGGCAACTATCGATAAACCAGCCAATATTCCGGTTGTTCTTGCTTTTCCGAGTGTTCTGTATCAGACTAGGATAGGTGGTTACCAAGCAGAAATTTTTCTACCTCTTGGAATGGTTGTGAATGCAATCTTCAAAAACGAGCACTGGCTCTACGTACAGACGCCACACGCTGAAGAAGGATATGTCAGTTACGCTTCTTGTCTACCTTTAGGTGAGATAATTCTTGCTTTATGAATCTCTTCAGTCTGTATGTATGTATACCGATACCTCATAATCTGCACTATCCTACTTTAGGAATATACAGTGTGTTGCATAAAGAATGGATAATATGATGCCTGGGGGTCGAGGACTTTGTGGTGGTTCGGAAAATATGTTTTATGTTCAGTGAAAGTCCCCTCGGTAATGACATTCGATATTTTCGAAAATTGAAAAAAAAATTACACCCCTTGCCATTTTTTTTTTTGGTGGCAGGACTCCAACTGAAGAAATTTTTTCAATTTGTTTTTATAGTATTCCCCCATAGATGCGCTATCGATATCGAATGTAAACTATGATTTTTGGGGCGCATGCTAATTTTTTTTGAAAACAAAGATCTAGCTTGAATTTCATGTTTTGTTTAATTTTCCTAAGCTTAACCTAACGTACCAGAATGAGAAAAAAGATTCCTTTCTCAATGGAATTCGAAAATGGTACCTATACAGGGTCTTTCACGAGGAACCTCACCCATATTTATACGGGAAACTACTGAACGTATTTTCATGAAATTCAGCACTTATAAGTATTTCACGATGCTGATAAAATCTAAAATATTTTCAAGGCATGGGCACCTCCGGTTTTTCCGGAAATGACGTCAACTTCCGTTTTTCAAATTAGAACACCATTTTTTTATTGCAGAAATAGATTCCTTAGAAAATTTCAAGTTATTTTGATGTAACATTTTTCAGTTTTGGTTGGAAAATTCTCTCTGAGCGGGAAAATTCGAAAAAAAAATCGAAAATAGAGCTCCGCTGAAACAAGAATAACTTCGAGGGTTTTGGATGGAAAATTTTCATTTTTGGGATCTTTCAAGATGTAAGATTGATGTATCCACTTTGAGAATCGAAATCGCGATTCATGATACAGGGAATGAAAAAATCGCTTTCAAAGTTAGGGATGACAAAATCGTGAAAAATCAATTTTTTCAAATTAGAACCCCATTTTTTATGGCAGATATTGAATCTACGTTGAAAAATAATGTGAGTGTATGCATCACACCCTTGCCCTAAAGTGGATATTTTCTGAGTTATTCACAAAACACTGTTTTTCGTCTTGAATTTTCAGCTATTTCTTTTCCCTTCACGCCAAAAAGATGAAATTTTCAGGAACTGTTGCTTAAACCATGTTTTAGATTTTACTACCCTAATATGCAAGAGAAAAAAGTTACAGGTTGTTCCTAAATAGATGGCGAATTTGGATTCGAATTTGTATCGGAAACCTCTTTATTTCAACTAATCGGCCATCGGTTTTCTCTCCAGTGATAAATAAATAATTCCTTATGAACCATATGCATAAACTTACCATGTTTTACATTCTTTTTTTTTATTGATAGATATCATTATTTACATCTGCCAAATTCCTCTTTATTCAGTAGCATGTAATTAATGATATCTATCATTAAAAAAAAGAATGTAAAACATGGTAAGTTTTTGCATATGGCTCATAAGGAATTATTTATTTATCACTGGAGAGAAAACCGATGGCCGATTAGTTGAAATAAAGAGGTTTCCGATACAAATTCGAATCCAAATTCGCCATCTATGTAGGAACAACCTGTAACTTTTTTCTCTTGCATATTAGGGTAGTAAAATCTAAAACATGGTTTAAGCAACAGTTCCTGAAAATTTCATCTTTTTGGCGTGAAGGGAAAAGAAATAGCTGAAAATTCAAGACGAAAAACAGTTTTTTGTGAATAACTCAGAAAATATCCACTTTAGGGCAAGGGTGTGATGCATACACTCACATTATTTTTTAACGTAGATTCAATATCTGCCATAAAAAAATGGGGTTCTGATTTGAAAAAATTGATTTTTCACGATTTTGTCATCCCTAACTTTGAAAGCGATTATTTCACCCCCTGTATCATGAATCGCGATTTCGATTTTTAAAGTGGATACATCAATCTTACATCTTGAAAAATCCCAAAAATGAAAATTTTCCATCCAAAACCCTCGAAGTTATTCTTGTTTCAGCGGAGCTCTATTTTCGATTTTTTTTTCGAATTCTCCCGCTCAGAGAGAATTTTCCAACCAAAACTGAAAAATGTTACATCAATATAACTTGAAATTTTCTAAGGAATCTATTTCTGCAATAAAAAAATGGTGTTCTAATTTGAAAAACGGAAGTTGACGTCATTTCCGGAAAAACCGGAGGTGCTCATGCCTTGAAAATATTTTAGATTTCATCAGCATCGTGAAATACTTATAAGTGCTGAATTTCATGAAAATACGTTCAGTAGTTTCCCGTATAAATATGGGTGAGGTTCCTCGTGAAAGACCCTGTATAATCAATTCACTAGATGTCCAGCATTTAATATTGAATATCGGGTGATTTTTCAGAGTGATGGAACTTTGAATTGAAATAATGAAATAAAGAAATAAAACAAATTTATATTAAAATTGAAGCCAATTTTTTTTTAAATGATTACAATATCTCTGTTTCAAAAATAGTATTTGTCCACCACGACTAGCTCTGAAGCTAATGTTACATATTGAATGGTGCTCACATTGACTCATCGGAATACGAATTTATTTTTTATTAAATGCTGAAAATATAGTGAGTTACACCATTACGGAATCTCAATGAAACAGGCATGATTTTTCTCAATTAGCTGACCATATTTCTTCAACCCCTTTAGGTTCAACTTAGTGAAAAATAAGCCAAATATGAAATTTGAGCTAGATCTTCGTTCAAAAATAATTTATGCATGCGCCCCAAATATCATAATGTTCATTCGATAGCTCATAAATTTAGGAACACTATCCAAAAAAAATCCTTCATTTGGAGTCCTCTATAATAACCCTTTCATTACCCCACATCCTGTATACAACAATTAATTGTTGAAAACTCCAAGTTTCATGATCAAACTTAAACAGTTCTGACTGGTTCGAATGATCGATTTGAATTTTCCGAATAAAATCCATTTGAATATTTCAGGTATTATACCTCCCGCTGATGACGATGAGAACGGACCATGCTGGGAGAAAAGTACCGACATCTTTCCTAGACCGTCAGGAAACATGAGTGATACAGAAAAACTCAGTTCCAAATCGTATTATTCTGAAGATAATCGCCAAAGCAGAAGAACGAAAAGTTCTGGAAATAGTTACGGTGAAAAGAGTGTGGATGGACTCTATCTCAGAGCAACAGCTTCTTCAAGATCCATGGATGTCAGACATACCTTGCTAGTAATAACGAAGAACTATGATGGAATGGAGAAGAATGCAATGACAGTGAGGGAAGGTGAGGTTGTTTTCTTACTGGATTCAAGCATCCAAGGGTGGTTTTGGGTGAGGAACAAGGAAGGATGTGAAGGTTTCATTCCTGCTGCAAATGCTGGTCATGGATTTCTGTGAGGAGATTATGTAAAACCATGAGTAGACAACTAAGAAATGAAATAAATAGACCTATTTCTCTTATTTTATTTACCTTATAAATATATCCATCACTAGTCCTGTCCAAATCAACATAAAAATAGCTTCACAAAAATCGCATATAGCTGTATTTCGGTATTGGTCACAATTATGAGTAGAATATCAAGAGTTCCCAACGCAAATATGGGCTTTTTGCATTTTTCTCGTGAACGGTGAGTTATTAAGCCCGCAACGGACGGCGAGCGATAATATAATATATATTATAGCTTTGCATTGACATATGTCATTTTAGTATGGAAAAATATCGTAATATCGGAATATATATTATAGCGTCGTCCGCGGGGCTTAGTTCATTTTCATAGAGAGCGATATTGGTGAAATATATGAGATATAATATATCGCTCGCCGTCCGTTGCGGGCTTTATCTTTATAAAAATAGCTCAGAAAGTTCTAGAGCATGCGATTTTCTACAAAAATTGTCCCATTACTTTCTTACTTAGAATTATCCATTTCTGAGTCTGAGATATCACCATTGAACTGGAAAATGCAAATAAACGAGCATTCATTCAAAAGCTCTTGACTTTATGTCACTGCTTCTTCATAAATATTTACATAGATTCTCTGCCTGCGCTAGCATCCATTCTGATGGGGTATACCAAATTTGGTTCGAATATATCCAGAGCTAGGTTGTTTCCTAGCACTGATAGCTACGCTTTACTATCAAGAGGAATGAAAAAAGGCTGAAACATTGTGTCTAATTGAATATCTGTGAAAATTTCAACCATATAATTACTTCATCTGGCGTTTCTGAAGAAATTCTTCAAAATATCTTCGTATAATCTGTAATACTACGGTCAAAATCGAAATTTCTATTCACAATAATTTTCATGAAGCTGAATTTTAATAAAGGTCTTTAGAACACAATAATAAGATTATACCATATGTGCTAACAAATTTATTCAATATCGGTTTTTTGCACTTACCTAGTAAACGGTAATTATTTAAGTATTGGATAGACTAGCCTCTCCGCCATATAAAAGTACCTGACACGAAATACACCAGTTTAAAATGTAGTAAAACTACGAAACTCGAGTCACTATTAAATCTGTATTTAATAAATCAAGTGATAGAAAACCAAGTAAATTTATTTTAATTATTCCTCGGTAATTATTTACCATAAAAATTGCTCAGAAAAAGCTGTGAATCATGAAATTTGCCAGTTTAAGGAATTGATTGGAACAGTTTTTGACAGGATATGGATCTGATTAAGCAGAGTTTTGCATGTAGGTTGAAAACTTCAAATTCGATCTAACTTCAAAATTTCATCTACAGTGAGAGTGATAAGTAACGCACAAAATTCATATCTTCAGTAAATACTATTTTGCAGAAAAATACTTGTTTAGGTCAAGTTAAAGTTTTATTTTAAATAAAGGCGAGTTTATACAGCAACTAAAATAAAATTAGAACTAAAATAAAATAAGAATGTTCATTTGATGACAGCGTTTATACAGGAAATAAGCTAAAATAAGGAATAAGAATAAGAGATGGTCAACTTTATTCTTATTCTCATTCCTTATTTTAGCTTATTTCCTGTATAAACGCTGTCATTGAAATGCATGAAGTGGACATTCTTATTTTATTTTAGTTGCTGTATAAACTCGCCTTAAGACAATGTTTCAGGTATTTTAATTGCGGATATATGGTCATGCCCTTTTTTGGTTGGAGTAAATAAAATTTCAAAAATTAATGAACCAAGGCTTCAAGCATATACTCCATTCACTTTTATAAAATATAATAATAATAATAAAGGGCCTTTATTTTGCATTCTATGAAGTACAATCATGAGGCGAAGTTTAGCTTACGCTATTCTACTTAACCTCAAATATCCCCGTTGGCCATGAGATTCTGACACATTTCACCGCGTATATTTTGTAGTCATTCTACTGTCAGATGAATGAGCAACGTTGTACTTTCTACATATGAGTCGTAGTAATAAAGCATCAACATGTTTATTTACTTTTATGAAAATAATGAATTTGAGAAAATATTATGTGAATTTAATAATTCCAAAGACCTGGCCAATGTTGAAGAAACTTTTTTCTGTTAATAATGAAAATATTTCACGTATACAGGGTGATTCACGGTGGATGGCACATTAGACGTTTCTAGTGAACCAGATATCGGATCGGTTCGAAAATTTGCACGAGTGCATTATCGGACATTCTCTACCCAACTAAAATATTTTCGTCAATACGGTGTTGCCACTTCCATTAGAAAGTAGTAGCAACTTTGTTTTTTCAAATGGAACACCTGATATATTATATTATTTTTGGAATCTCCAACAACTTCTCTACAACTTTTTTTCCGGCCTAGTCCGGAAAGTACGTACTTTCCGGCCTAGGCCGGAAAAACTCACGTCGTTGTTGTCATTGTTATGATCATCACAATAGCAACGAAATAACGGATGACAGTTCTGTTCTGTTTAATTCAAATAAAAATCAAAATGTATAAAAAAGAGATGTGTCATCTCATTTATTTGTAATTCTTCACGGTTGCCGAAAAAATATTGTACGCAACACGCCCGGAAATAGTTTTTTTGGACTCACAGACTTCCAGGACTCGCCTCCGGCTCGTCCTAGAATCTTGTCTATTCGTCCAAAAAAACCCTATTTTCCGGACTTGTTACGTAAATTACTATTAAGGTTCAACTGTGACACAGGTTTTGCAGTACCACCAGTATCACTACATTTTCATACTGGAGTATTTCAAGTTGTGCAAAAAGGTATTTAAATGTCTTCTCTGTAGGCTTATTTCTTCAGAATTTTGAAAAGTGGGGAATTCAACTGTTCGTTTTTGAGATTTTATGTCGGGTCATTCGAGTACTTTTATTCTTTTTTCAAATAAACTCTAGTAACGGACTATTCTGTCCATTATTATTTTTCAGGAAAATTTCAACACTCGATTCTTGATTTTCGTACAAGAAAATAGCATAACTGAATCTTCCAACCATGTTTATACAGGGTGATTCACGGTGGATGGCACATTAGACGTTTCTGGTGAACCAGATATCGGATCGGTTTGAAAATTTGCATGAGTGCATTATCGGACATTCTCTACCCAACTAAAATATTTTCGTCAATGCGGTGTTGCCACTTCTATTAGAAAGTAGTAGCAGCTACGCTTTTTCAAATGGAACACCTGGTATATTATATTATTTTTGGAATCTCCAACAACTTCCCGACAACTTTTCTCCACAGTTCCCCATACCTATCTTATTGCCGTTTTCGAAAGATAAATTATTTTCAATTTTTTCCACCGAAAATCATCACCTCTAAAAATGCTGATAACTTCGGGTTGAGAGACACTATAGCATTGAAATCTGGTTTGGGGTTAGGTGATCCATGAATGCTTCCAACACATTAGCCTGATCTACGTTGCCTACAATACAGGGTGGTAAAAAATACAATCTTTTTGTTTGCTTGAAAAAGTGATTGAAAGTTGTTTATTTCAAATGGAACGCCCTGTATATTATTAGAAATTCAGAAAGCTGATGAAATTTGCTTCTATGTATATCCTGTCTATACCTAACTAGTCAAGTTTCGGACTTATGAGCATTTATTTGTTAAAATGTCCCTTCAAAATGGTATTTCCATTCGGTATTTGGTAGGCAGGTCATGATTTCTATTTGATAGTACCTTGTGACATTCTCCTGATAATAGAGGCACCAAAAAACTTGAAAGTCAAACTATTTATATGAATTATTATTAAAAAGTAGAACAATCATGTCGAATATTTCTAAGTATATTCGAATCGCTGGCCGTTCACTTCCAAGCACTTCAAAGTGACCCTGTTGACTGCTTTCGTCGTGGCAGATCGTATTTCTTTGAAATCCACATCTTCAAATGCTTGGGTAATCCTTTCCAACAATTCATTTCTCGAATGCACGGGTGTTTTGTAAACTTTTTTTTTCAACATTCCCCACGGATAATAAATCTAATGGACTAAGATCGGGTTATTTAGCTGGCCAATTCCACGGTCCCAAGCGCCTTATCCACCGATCGTCAAAAAGTTTCTCCAGTTAATAATAATAAACAAAATATGAGCACTTCGTTTAAATAGTTTTCTTCCATCGTTTCGAGGCTTTCTGAAATGACGAAAATGTTGAAATGTTAGAAAAGTTGTAGAGAAGTTGTTGGAGATTCCAAAAATAATATAATATATCAGGTGTTCCATTTGAAAAACAAAGTTGCTACTACTTTCTAATGGAAGTGGCAACACCGTATTGACGAAAATATTTTAGTTGGGTAGAGAATGTCCGATAATGCACTCGTGCAAATTTTCGAACCGATCCGATATCTGGTTCACTAGAAACGTCTAATGTGCCATCCACCGTGAATCACCCTGTATACGTGAAATATTTTCATTATTAACAGAAAAAAGTTTCTTCAACATTGGCCAGGTCTTTGGAATTATTAAATTCACATAATATTTTCTCAAAATCATTATTTTCATAAAAGTAAATAAACATGTTGATGCTTTATTACTACGACTTATATGTAGAAAGTACAACGTTGCTCATTCATCTGACAGTAGAATGACTACAAAATATACGCGGTGAAATGTGTCAGAATCTCATGGCCAACGGGGATATTTGAGGTTAAGTAGAATAGCGTAAGCTAAACTTCGCCTCATGATTGTACTTCATAGAATGCAAAATAAAGGCCCTTTACGTGAGTTTTTCCGGCCTAGTCCGGAAAGTACGTACTTTCCGGCCTAGGCCGGGAAATGCTACTTTCTCAAAGAAAAAGCGTCCGGGAAGTGGCTACTTTCCGGACGGTTGCCGAAAAAAGAATTAACTCCATTTACAAATTTAAAAAAAATTGAATAGTATATAATTGCATTGGCAATTTCTCTCAGAATTATTGATTATGGATTGTTGCAAACAAGCCTCAACTGAGAGTGGTTATGTAGGGACTATAAATGGAAGAATTATGTGATTCCATTTTTTTCTTCTTGAATTGATACAGAATATATCAAAAAACATTTTTATTGCTTAAACAGTGAGTACTAAATCTTTATAAACAAAATTACTACACACATCGATCTTAGGGCTAGAACCAGCTATACATAATGCTTTGTAAGGTTCTTCTTGATGTATCACTGAATAAGTTGTTACTCCAGAGGTTGGTATCTCAGCTATTATCTCACCATTGAAACTCATTTGATAAAAATACTCTGACCTACCACCAGCAAACACTTTGTCCTGATAAATCTCCGCAACATGTATTCCTTTATCTTCAATAGGAAATATAGTGGAATGATTCAAGGAACGAAAATGCCATAGGGATAATCGAGGTCCACCTCCACATATCTAGAAAAATAAAAATTGGCAGTACATAATTCAAATAACTTGATAATTCTGATTGTGCAAAATTTTTATTAGGTACACGAAAAATTAAAACAGTGAATGACATTGATAAGTTGCAGAAACAAAATTCTAATGTTTTGATACATTGGTATCATAAAGAATATTGTTGCTGAATTTTCATTTGCTGATGATATATTTTGATATGGGTACCCCAGAATTCAATGTAGAATAATAATAATAATAATAATAATAATACATACGCACGGGTGTGGTTTGGTTTCTGCTACGCCACATGGGGGGTGACGTCCCCACGGCCCGAGTTACCTGGGCCACCAAGGGTAAATGGTGGCAAACCCATGAAAATGGAGAAAATATCAAGCCAGCGAAGTGGAAACCGATATCATGGCAGAAGATCGAAATGCCACTCCACCTGCTGGCTCGACCACCGTAAGGAGGACTGCCCGCAGGGGAGCTCGCAACGCACGTATCAAGTGGAGCCGCGAAATGAATATTGAAGTATTGCGAGCTTTTTATTACGTGTACAATTGCGAGGACAGACCACTTCCTGGATGGAGATACTCCCTCTATAACGTCTTCACCTGGAGAACTTCAGCTGACAAAAGGGAATCATTCAGGAGGAATCTCCAAAAGATCGAATTATCCCAGAGGATCGCGGGATATGCACAACAGGATGTAGCATTGCAAACCTGTCACATCGTGCGGAAATTCCTGAACTAGTGGGAGGAACTGAATTGTTTTTTCACTGGTTCATAGAAATAATACCAGCTTAAGCTGAGACCGGGAGACCGATGATGAAGAATAATAATACTACTACTACCGCACGGGTGTGGTTTGGTTTCTGCCACGCCACATGGGGGGTGACGTCCCCACGGCCCGAGTTACCTGGGCCACCAAGGGTAAATGGTGGCAAACCCATGAACGAGAAGTGGAAACCGATATCATGGCAGAAGATCGAGATGCCACTCCACCTGCTGGCTCGACCACCGTGAGGAGGACTGCCCGCAGGGGAGCTCGCAACGCACGTATCCAGTGTAGCCGCGAAATGAATATTGAAGTAATGCGAGCTTTTCATTACGTGAACAATTGCGAGGACAAACCACTTCCTGGATGGAGAAGAGAGATCTTCAAGGGATCGAATTATCCCGGAATATCGCGGGATGTGCACAGCAGGCTGTGGATTTGCAAACCTGTTACATCGTGCGGAAATTTCTGAACTAGTGGGAGGAACTGAATTGTTTTTTCACTGGTTCATAGAAGAATAACCAGCTCGAGCTGAGAACGGGAGACCGATGAAGAATAATAATAATAATATTGAAGTAATGCGAGCTTTTCATTGCGTGAACGATTGCGAGGACAAACCACTTCCTGGATGGAGAAGAGAAATCTTCAAGGGATCGAATTATCCCAGAAGATCTCGGGATGTGCACAGCAGTCTGTGGATTTGCAAACATCGTGCGGAAAATTCTGAACTAGTGGGAGGAACTGAAATGTTTTTTCACTGGTTCATAGAAGAATTACCAGCTCAAGCTGAGAACGGGAGACCGATGAAGAAGAATAATAATAAACGCACGGGTGTGGTTTGGTTTCTGCCACGCCACATGGGGGGTGACGTCCCCACGGCCCGAGTTACCTGGGCCACCAAGGGTAAATGGTGGCAAACCCATGAACGAGAAGTGGAAACCGATATCATGGCAGAAGATCGAGATGCCACTCCACCTGCTGGCTCGACCACCGTGAGGAGGACTGCCCGCAGGGGAGCTCGCAACGCACGTATCCAGTGTAGCCGCGAAATGAATATTGAAGTAATGCGAGCTTTTCATTACGTGAACTATTGCGAGGACAAACCACTTCCTGGATGGAGAAGAGAAATCTTCAAGGGATCGAATTATCCCGGAATATCGCGGGATGTGCACAGCAGGCTGTGGATTTGCAAACCTGTTACATCGTGCGGAAATTTCTGAACTAGTGGGAGGAACTGAATTGTTTTTTCACTGGTTCATAGAAGAATAACCAGCTCGAGCTGAGAACGGGAGACCGATGAAGAATAATAATAATAATAATTTATTGGTCCTTTTCGACATACTTAATATGTATAAGACAAGTCAATATTATATCCTAATAAAAAATACACCAGAAAAAAAAATTCATGTTCACAATAAAACAAAATATAACTTCAATTATAGAAAATTACCATCATTATAATATTCTTCAATATTATAGTAAGCCTTCTTCATCAGTACAGATTTGATGAGCTTTTTGAATCTACTTTTTTCAAGTGATCTGACCGAGACAGGTAGATGATTGAACAATTTGATGCCCTGATACAGGGGAGAGGACTCATACTTAGATGTTTTGTGTTTAGGTATTAAAAGTGTATTATTATTTCTCGAAACATAGCAATGAGAATCAGCAACAGTAGAAAGATTTCTGATATTTTCCTTAACATATAGCAAAGTTCTATATATATATATACAAGTTACAGTAAGTATTCCATTCTTGACAAATATGGGTTTACAAGAATTCCGTGGATTCAATCCATATATTAATCTAAGTATTCGTTTCTGCGATATGAGAATTCTTTGTGTACAAGAAGAGCTTCCCCACAATAAAATATTGTAGTTCAAGTGGCTATGAAATAAACTGTAGTATACACTAAGCAAAGATTGAACAGGCATGAGATCTTTGATCCTGTTCAGTGCATAGTAAGATGAATTCAGTTTCTTACTGAGATAGTCCACATGATCATTCCACCTTAAATGACCGTCCACACAGACACCCAAGAACTTGACACTTTCCTTACACAAGGAGTTGTTATCAATTGAGAATGGAACATTATTCAAAATATTTTTCAGACTAAAGAAAATACATTCAGTCTTCTCAAGATTCACAATAAGAGAGTTCTTCCTACACCATTCTGTGAAACTGAGCATCAATAAAGAACACTTCTGAGAGAGCTCTTCATAAGTGTTTGCTGAGACTGCTAGTGTTGTATCATCAACAAAAATAATAGTTTTGTCTGCTTTCACGTATTCAGGTAGATCATTTATGAATATAAGAAACAGAAGTGGTCCCAACGTGGAACCCTGAGGAACACCAAGCGACAGACCAAAGAGTTCCGACCAGCTTTCTTCTACCTTAACAGTTATTCTGCGATCTTTCAAGTATGAGTGCAACCACTGCAAAAATATTCCTCGAAAACCCAAATTATAGAGCTTGCTCAACATGAACTGGAAAGATAGGCAGTCAAAAGCACGCGACAAGTCAAAGAACATACCCGCAATGCATAAACCGCTATCCAGGCATTCGTAGACATATTCAACAAAAGCCAATGCAGCAGTTTGAGTAGATCTACCGCGGCGAAATCCATGTTGACTATTAGTAATGAGGCAAAATTTCGAAAGATAGTCAATCATACGTTTGTGAACTATCCCCTCCACTACCTTAGAGAAGACACTAAGAATAGATATAGGTCGATAATTACTGATAACAGAAGGATCATTTCTTTTATAAATTGGAAGAACAATGGCATTTTTGAGACATGATGGAAATACTCCATTCGAGATCGATTTATTTATGAGATGAGCAAAGTGTTCAGATATACTACCTGAATTTTTTTTCAAAACCTTAGCTGAAATAAAATCAGTACCAGTGCAGGATTTATTCTTAAGCATCCTTATAGCATCAATTACCTCTTCTTTCATTACAGGAAGAAAAAAGAATGTTTTGTCATGCATATTTGAAGTAGTACACATTTTTGATCTAGAAGTCCCATAGCACTTAAGAAGACTTACATCATTGATAGTGGAGAAGTAGTTCGCAAATTCGTTAGCCATTTGATCCCGTCTTACACACTTATTGCCATCTATTTCGAGCACAGTTGGCAAAGCACAGGACTTTTTCCTACCAGTTTCTGTGTTTACAATGTTCCAAACCGTTTTGTTGACATTTGTGGACGATGTTACCAATCTTTCATGAAAATTCAGCTTGGAGCTTTTCAATAATTTTCTATAATTATTTCTACACATTCTGTAAGCACCCGTCAATTCAGTTGAGTTTGAATTTTTGCATAGCCAGTGCAAATTCTTCAATTCTTGGCCGGCTCGCTTTACCTCTGGTGTTATCCATTTCGCCTTGATGTTAGATTTACAGCAAGGTTTCAGTGGACAACATTCACAAAAGGAATTATATATTGCCTCTATAAATACTCGGAAACTATCGTCCACACTCAACTCATCATAAGTTTCATCGAAGTTCATTTCCGAAATTATGGATTCTAATTTTGAAAGATTATCAGTCGGGCAATCTCTAATATATTTGGTTTCAGGAAGAACTGGGTCTTGAAGTGATTTCAAGGATAAGTTTAGCGATATAGCCCTATGGTCACTAACATGAGGTTCGAAAACTCGTACTTTACAATCATCTAGAAACGCATTTGTTAATATATAGTCAACCTTGGAAATCGAAGTATGACCCAAAACATTAGTAAAAACTCTGGTGGGTTCCATTGAAGTTACCTTCAGATTGAAGCCAATCATTAAGTCTTCAAGGAGATGTCTGCGTGCACAGTCATTTTTTAGGAAATCTACATTTAGATCGCCACAAATGAATATTAATTTGGCCAATTTTGAACACTTCTCTAAGATGCCAGCCAAGTTAGTCAGAAAGAGCTCAAAGCTGCCTGAGGGCGATCTGTAAGTGCTGATTACGCAAATAGATGTTTCATGTATATCTAATTTCACAGCGCAGGATTCGCAATCAAATTCTAGACAAAATGATGATAGATTTATTGTTTTGAAATTCAAACCTTTTTTAACATAGAGCATAGATCCCCCATGGCTTCTGGAACTACGGCAATAGTATGCAGCTTGACAGTAGTTGGGTAGAGTTGCATATCCTACATTATTTGGGTTGCACCAGTGTTCCACCACACTCAGAACATCAGGGGCTTCTTCGCAGAGTAGGACCTCAAAGAGATTAAGTTTATTTGTAATGCATTGAGAGTTTAAATGCATTAAATCCACGGATACCAAGTTACTGGAAATATCAGGGCCAGATACATCATCAGATTCACTGCTGCTGGTTAGTCGATTTCTGGAGTCTTCCTTCGGAACTGAAAAAATTGTCGTACACTGGCTTTATTGGGCCAATTTGAGCCATCAAGTGCTTTGTTATATTCGCTCTCTTGAATCATCACCTTGAAAGACGCATAATTTTCTGGATGTTTGGATTTCAGTAATTCACACTTTACAGAGGAAAAGTTGTTTTCGAGAAAAGCTTTCAGATCCTCGACATTGGTCTCAGGTTTCAAATTCGTAACGTGAAACGCCTTAAATTTCTCAATGCCTTCAACTTTGGAGTTGCCGGCAAAAGTTCCCACAGCCAGTGTTTTTCGAGTTCTAGGTTTAGATTTACCCCTGGTTGCCAGTTTCCAATCTTCCCCTGATCGATAATCACTTTTTCGCTCATCAGAAATCCTTTTAGTCTGTTTACTCTTTTTATCTTCAAGTTCCTTTTCAGATTTATTGCGTGTTTCGCAAGTTGAATTCGTTTCAGGCACATGATTTTCAGAAACAGCATCGTTATCTTCAAGCGGTAAATGTTTGACGGAATGATTGCCAGTTACAGCATCCGTATATGTTCGGTACTGACTAGACTGAATGAGTTTATCTTTGTTTACATCAGATGTTATTTCTTTTTTAGATTCTCTTATGTTGACGATAATCGAATCTTTAACCCGATTATCATTTTCCAGCATGAAAATTCTTTGTTTCAATAGAAAATTATTTTCAGCCAGAATAAAATTTTTTGACTCAAGCTCAGCAATTATTTTCAGTAATAGATCCTCCTTTGTAGACTCACTTGATATTTTAAGTGACTCTCCATCGAGATCTCCTGTAGTTTTTTCATTAGGAACAATAGTTGAAATTTCCATATCGCAGCATTTCTTCATTTTTCCACCACAGCTAGGATGAAAAATATCAAGACACTTTTCGCATTTTATCGCACTTTTAACAACTGGTTTTTTACAATATCCGCATTTATTAACATCAGATTGTAGAGCATCGTTCCCACAACCTTTCTTACTCGCGGCCATGGCGATAATGTGATATCATAAAGAAAAATTAAAACAGTGAATGACATTGATAAGTTGCAGAAACAAAATTCTAATGTTTTGATACATTGGTATCATAAAGAATATTGTTGCTGAATTTTCATTTGCTGATGATATATTTTGATATGGGTACCCCAGAATTCAATGTAGAATATATTGCAAGTTGAGGTCCAGCTTACAAAAATTATAAAATAAAAATATCTGCTGTAAAACTTGTTCAACAATATCGATCTGAGTAATTTTGTTTTTCAACAGTGCTCAGAAGATAACATGTTTTACAAAAGCATTAACTTTATACAGGGTGTCCCAAATTTGAGTGCCTATTAGCATAGGCGGATTTAGAGGGGGGGCACGGGGGCACGTGCCCCCCCCCCCCCCAGACGGTAGTATACTCTAAATTTTACTTTATAGATATATACTTTTTTGCCCATCCGCCCCTTGTGCCCCCCCTGGAAAAAATACTGGATCCGCCCCTGCCTATTAGACATTTCTGGGGAACTGCACATATTTGAAATCTGAAAATTGGGATTATGATATTGTTCGAAATTCTCCACAGATCTTCCAGTTATACAGGGAGTTGAAATAAATTTGTTCGAAATTTTTTTTTTCCTTTCTGATATGATTGAGTATTCAATGTTAAATACACTTCTGTGAAAATCTTTGTATTCATTCAAATCGTTTTCCTGAAAAAATGTCAAATATTCATAATGAGTATTATGTTCATTTTTCTTATTCAGAACACCCTGAGTGTGAACCTTTCTCACAAAGTAGAAGAATGTGGAAAGGTGATCGAAAATTAACCATGACTTCTGTTTTTCATATTAGAACCCTATTTTTTATGATTGCATTGGATTCTGAGAAGAAAAATAGTGAAATCACTCTAAGATGCTCTTGCTCCTAAATTCAGTAGTTCCAGAGTTATTCGAGAGTTTCTGGATTTATGTTGTACGTAGAGTCGAATCCATCTTTTGCATGAGAATATTCTGTGACCATGGAAGATGAATTATCCTATTAATAATTCATAAGTGAAATTTCTAATTTTGGGCCTTCTCTTTACTTCAATGGTTACCATGGTCTCAAAAATATTCATCGATTCAGTTGCATGAGAATATCCCATTAATAATAATTCACAAGACGTGTCAGGTCTAATTATTAGTTGTTACTATGGTGTCATAAGAATATTCATCGAATCTGTTTAGATTCAATGAATTCGAATCTATGTACAAAATAAATCCAGAAAAGCTTAAATATCTGTGGAATTACTGAATTTGGAAGCGAGAGCATGTGAGAGTGTTATCATTATTTTTCTTCTCAGAATCCAACACAATCATAAAAAATAGGGTGCTAATTTGAAAAACAGAAGTTATGGCCAATTTCGGATCACAGTTTTCGACACAAAATTTGAAACACCCTGTGATGATATTCATGAAATTCGAAAGATGCATGACCTTTCTGCATTCTTCTACTTTGACGTTGTGAAATCGGTTTACACTCGGGATAGTCAGAAGAAGAAAAAATGAACAAAATACCAACTATGAATATTTGACTTTTTTTCCGGTCTTTCCTCGATATTTTGGAAACTATTTGAATGAAGACAATGGTTTTAAAAGAAATATATTCAACATTGAATACTCAATCATATCAGAGAAGAAAAAATAAAAAAATTTTAACAAATTTATTTTTACTCCTTGTATAACCGGAAGTGCTCAGGCGCCAAAAAAATTTTGGGAATGTAGAGAATTTCGAACAATATCATAATTCCAATTTTCAGATTTCAAATATGATCAGTTCTCCAAAAACGTCTAATAGGCACTCTAATAGACACCCTGTAGAGAAAAATTTGAAGAAACTCATAATTTACCAGAAAATCTTCATTATATCCAACAGCTCCAATCCATTTACCCATTTTTGGCCTATTCAGCTCATCATTCAAATATGGCTGGATTTTATTTATGTTTTTATAGTCCCTCACATCCCATATACATACAGAGCCATCTTCACTGCCAGAAATAAGATCATTTCCTCTATAAGAAATCACATATACAATTTATATCATATCAAACACATCATGAATACTTACAGACCACAAATACAATGCACATAATCACTATGAGATGAAAGAGTCTTAACTAGCTTTCTAGTTTCAATATGAAACACATATATATTGTTATCCCCACAACCGGCCAATAACAAATTTTTGTCATTCAGATAGTATAGGGAATTTATATCAGGCTTATCCAAACCACCTTTATCGTTAGGAATATCGATACTCCAGGCTAAGGTCACATTTTTACTAGTTTTTATATTCTTCCACAAATATGCTCTTATTTCACCAACAGTACCAACTATGAGGTAAATGTCTGTTGATAGTAATGCATTTATTTGCAAGTTTGCTTTTACTTCAAATGCGCATTTAGGAAATTGTTCTTCTTTTGAAAGCTTCACATCTGGATTTATTAATTTAGATAAACTGAAATATAAACTGTTTCATATCTCTGATAGTCGCATCACATGTAATACCTACTGAAAGACTGAAATTTTTCCATAAATATCACCAGCTACAAAATAGTTTCCACATGGGGAAAATGCTTGGCATAATATTGTGTTGTAAAATTTTTGTGTCAGATTATTCGCCATCATTTGCATAAATCTTCAAATCAACAAATTTCTACGAAAGAGAAAATGAAGATACCCGTCACCGCAATTCAAAATAAACAAAAACAAATTTTAATTTTCTTAACCTCGCAACCACAGAACATATAAATCGCTACTTTCAAGACTTCTGATCATAGAGTGACCGACGATCAACCCAGATATTAAGCTATGTTTACACGCATTCGGATACACATTAGTAGGGGTGCCCTTAAAAATATTAGAGTGACTAGAGTGAGGTCTCTGCGATTTCAACCACTAATGAGGGCGCTGCTGACAGTGCTGACTGTAAACATTAAACAAACATGGAGGTAAGATGTCTAGAATAATGGTGTAGGCACTGATTAGATTTTGTTTCGACCAAATTGAGAATATTAGCAATGTTTCGTTCTTTCCACTTCAGGTGACGCTATTCACAAATAATGACTGATTTGTATCAGTTTTTTGTTATTTCGAATATTTGAATTTATTCTGACGAACGTGGTCGATAATTTTGTCAAGCAATAATGTGTGTTTATATTCTTGACAATCTGATGTATATTTGTTCTTAGGAAAAGTATAAAACTTTCATTGATACATCAATCAAATTGACAACAGAAAATACACTGGGCGCGTTCATCCGACTAAGCAGCTACCGCCACCGCTCCTTCAAAAGTCAAAACCATATGATTTTTTCGATTCGTTGTGTCAAAATTACTAACTAATTTGACACAACGGATCGAAAAAATCATATGGTTTTGACTTTTGAAGGAGCGGTGGCGGTAGCTACTTAGTCGGATGAACGCGCCCACTGAAATGATATTGCGGCGCCGCCATGAAACATTGCTAATATTTTCGATTTGATCGAACGTCATTCCATTCAAAAATTGACGAGTGCCTACACCATCATTTTAGAAATCTTACATGGATGACAGCTAGTACTCTTTTCTTAAACTACGTTGTTTTGATATCTTAATCTAAAACAGATTATTTTAAGTGTTTCTCTTCGATCTCGTTTTGATATAGTGAAGAATTTCAGTGAATTAATGCAAGGGAGGATATAGCTCTTTTTCATAGGAGGGGTAATAACGATCATGGGGGGTAATAACGATGAAAACCATTAAATCAGGTACACAATGTATAAAATTTTTTATGTGCACCACCTTTTTCTCAGGTCTTCGATGCTCATAGGGGGGGGGTAGTTACCCCCAGTACCCCCTCGTAAATCCGCCCTTGAATGTGCTCTATCGAGTTTATACAATTTTTCTACAAATTGGCTTTTTCCCTTCTAATTGGATCGATATTTCACGAGGAATTCGATGGAAATTATAGAAATAAATGATTGTTTTGAATGTTCTTTATTTTCATGCAAATAATACTACAAAATAGCAACACAAAATGATTTACATCTGCCATAAACTATAATCTGAATGTGAGAAAGTTCTGATGCCACGTCATGACAAACATCTGTGTATTCCCATTCCCAAACTGTTAATTCACCGCATTCATCAATTCAACCTAAGACCTTGGCCACTGAATACAACCTTCCAAAATATTTGCTAAATACTCAATATATTCACTAAAAATATTGTAGGCAGTTGTTCGAGAAACTCTTAACGAAAATCTTTTTAGCAAGGTTTTTCCATCCATACTTTATCGATGCTTTTCTTTAATCCAATGATATATAGTGTTAAGGCATCTTTCTCAGGAAATTTATGAAAACGTATAAGCCGATTTTTATTTTTCCTTGAAGAGCAATTCAGATCACAACAGTTACAATTGAATACATTTTTTTCAGTACTTGTATTAAGCTTACTCTTTGTTCTTATTTAATTCCCGTCTTACAGAAAGATAAAGGCACAGCTCAGTACCTTGAATTTCGATTATCAATTTCATAACACTCTTGTTGATAATTGAGGTATCAACCTTTCTCATCAGTTGAAACTGCATCAGAAAATCAAACTCAAACAAGACGCCTGGTAACCTAAAACATGATAACTTTGTGAATAATATTTTAAATGAATAATCCTTCTCAACCTCAACCTTCTCAACAATTTGTATTTCAATACTTCTCAGAACACGATGAAAACTTCTAAATATTCCTCAAGAATACCTGGATATGAAACAAAATATTATAGCTCGAAATCACGTGATATATAAAAGATCTCATAACAGTACTTATTTCCTAGATTGGAATTTTCGCCTAAAGATGGCGTTTTTTGATCTTTGGATTCGCCAATTGGCGAAGTTTTTATCGATTTCTGAGCACATTAATTAGTTTTGAAATAAGAATTGTTAAGAAGGTATTTATATCAGTATTATTCATTTAAAATCTATATATCTAAATCTATATTAAAGAAAGATGTTGGTTACACCATTTATAACTCGAGATCGGATGGACTGTCTGTTATGAAACTTCATATTTGGATTCGTCTACGATCTGGTTATCATAAAATACAATAAAACTTTTAAAAAAATAGATGAAAATTTCACTCATACAGGAAATGCTTTTCCTTCTTTCGAGTGAGGCCACTAGGTATCGCTACTCTTACGCTACAGCTACCATGGGCGTACCCAGGAAGCTCTAGGGGGGTCTAGCTGTCCCCCTAGAGCTCAAAAATCCCTTAAAAACTCATGAAATAATAGCATAATATACGAAAATCAGTTCATTATTTCTATTCTGATTTTTTTTGCCCCCCCCTAGCTCAAAGGCTGGGTACGCCCTTGACAGCTACAGTGACTAGATAAGTCACTGTAGTCACTGTAGTAGCTACAGCTTATTCGTAGCCGTAAGATAGCGATGTAAACAAATAGTGTGTAATTTGGCTTGCCTCCAACTCTGCGTTGTTGACCAAAGACGAAATGTCTTAGCGTAGGATTACAGATCTCTAAAATGATTAGATTTCGTTGAGATATGACTGATATGAGAGAGGTTTCGTTCTCACCAGTTAACCGATATTCACACATTATGACTGATTATAATGAGTTATTTTTACAGTTTTATTCATCCAAAATAACGTAATCGTGAAGGTACTATATTTGACAATTTGACATGATCATCATAAGATGGCGATGTATATACAGGGTGGCCAAGAGATTGACGTCAAAAAGGAAAAACAGGTCCCTCGTGTCATGGGCTATTCGAATCAGCCCTATGTATGTTATGCTATTTTTCACGGTTTTCGAGTTATGAATTTTTTTATGAACTTTGAGAGTTTTCGACTTGACCATCTTAAAAAGGATATTAAAAAAAAGTACAGGACTTCTCTGTGAAATTCTTTCTGTAACTCAATCTCCATGAATTGTACTTTTATACATAAAATTACCAGATTCGTAACTTTGATAAAAATTATGGAAATGTTGGTCTCAAGTGAAAAAGTTACGTAAATTGGTTTATGATCTGAATTTTCGAATCAAAATTAAAAATGTAAAAAGGCTAATTAACGGTTTCTTAGTATGCTTAAAAACTGCGCTCAACAGTCAGCTTTTAGAATCATTGATAAAAAATGGTACTTAACGCTCTACTTTTGCTAGAATTAGCCTTCAAAGTCATCGAGGTGGAAAAAATCAAAGAACTGGACATTTACTTCAAAATTATTTTTTGCCATTTTAAGATATTTCTGATCAAGTTATGATAGAAAATGCTGAAAATTAATGAAAATTAGCTTTAGATGTTGGTCAAGAAAAGTTCTAGATAAAAAAAAGAAAAAGGTATGGCAATAAATCACACATCATAATGTAAATAAAAAGAAATTTATTTATAAAATTTACAGTAGGTGTTCAAAGTGGCCACCTCCAGCCTCAATACACATTCTACACCTTCTTAGAAAATTTTCTTTCAATCGCATAAAACCTGGGCCCGTATTCTCGGCGAGTGATCTTTCGGTGCGTATACGTTTGCCATACATACCGAGAGATCACTTGCCGAGAATACGGGCCCTGCCCTGTTCTCTCTTATAGGATACGTTCGGCTTCCCTTATCTTCAGTCACAGCTCGTCTTCACTTGAACATTTTCGGGCGAAAACAATTTCTTTGAAATAACCCCAAACGAAAAAATCGATGGGATTAAGGTCAGGTGAACGTGGGGGCCCCTTGATTGGTCGACTGCCTGAAAATGTTTGTAGTTTATAGAAGATTAAATTACCGAGGGCAAATAATTGCGATTTTTTCTAAAAAATAATGAATAACCGTCGGAAAAAAAACATTAAGTGTAGTTTCCAAAACGCTGAAGTTCAACCTGTTTTTTTTTAATTGAAAAACTAATTAAATCGAAAAATCGCAACTATTTACCCTCGACAATTTAATCTTCTATAAACTACAAAAATTTTCATGATGATTATTTCGAAAATATAGCTTGTACTCATGAAAAACGAAAAACATATTCAATAACCCCAGATCTAACAATTTCCCTGGTTTTTTCAATTGAAAAACTAATTAAATCGAAAAAAAAACTATTTGCCCTCGGGACGTTCTTCAACTCCAATTTAAAGAAAAAATCAAGTCTCTACGTCGTGAATTAGAGTACTTACTCGTGAAATAAAGAGACCACTTTTGAAAGGAGATTTACCACGATTCAAAAGGTGATACTGCCCCTTAAGTAAGTTTAATAAACATGTGGTCCCAAACTTTTCGTTTTCGAGATACAGAGGGTACTAGGTGTACTAGGGAGTAATGGGAGTATTTGAATGAAAATTATTAAAATCGGTGGATTGAACTAGGTGGCCATCAGTTATGGCCCGCCAAATCTCCAGACCTAATAAGTTTAAATTTCTTTCTATACTAACTAGATATTTATTTGTCCGAGGATTGCAAGAGAATCGTGCAAGTTTCTCTTCTCGAAATCGGTAGCAGAAACGACAAAACTACAAGAAACCGAAAAGTGTAGTATAACAACAAAGCTTCTTTTTACATTTTTTCAAATCAACAGTTGCCATAAAAAAAAAGTTCAGGAGGAACAGATAACATTGTTCCAGAAAAAATATCACCCTGTAGATCTGCTATAGAAATTGCCATGTCACGTGATGAGAACTCTCATATCAGTGCCAAATTTCAGTTGAGTATCGTGTGAAGTGTAGATAGAGAGAAAAACTCGAAAAAAAATTCAGTTTCTAACCAAATCAGGCTATCCGAAGTTATTTCTATCCAAGTCGTTGCGTGTGCTCCTCTTTGAATTTTCCGCTATGTTTGGACCACGATATTTCCCCAACGTTCGACTTTTGACCCAACATTTATACGACAAACAACCCTTTATTTTGGACAAAGAATCACCCTTTGAAATCTTTCGCATCAATTCAGAAACACCTTGTATATAGTGTAAATTATTCGAATAAATTGAAGAATGGATATTCGAATACAAAAAGGCAAGAAAGTCCGAGCCCTACTATCAACCTAACCTGTCAACACCTCACTCAACTTCGTCCCCCAATGCTTCGTTCCAGAAATGCGAAAGTTGAGACTGGACGTGGAAATGAGTTATGAACAATCAAGCAAAAGGTTCGAACAATGCCTAAATCACTAGAAGGAAATCCAGGAACGGGGATACCGTTTGGAAAAGCGCAAGCGCCCATCTGAACGTATTCCCGGGAAGCTGTATTTTGCGTTCAACAGCATTTACTGGAAATCTCTCTCCCAGTCGCGGCCAGCGGGAACCTTTGATTATTCCTCGTGTCGCACGCGAGTTTTCCTCGTGGGTTTTCCGAAAGGCTTCGCGAAATCCTTCCCGTTTAGTTCACGCGCAGATTTTCCGGTCCGGTGGGACGTTAGAAAGATTGCGAGATGAATTTACGTGGCTTAAAAATCGATCTGAAAATTATTATTAAGTTCTGTGTTCGGATGTAGTTCGAGGGAGTTTTTTTTTCGAAAAATTATACTTTTTCATCCAGGTAAGAAAGCATTTATCGAATTAGGTTCTGAAGCCAATTTTCCTCCAGGCGGCATAGTATTACCTGTTGCTTCTCTTCCTCCGGTCTGGCTAATTGAATTTTATCAGCGCAACGAAGGAATTCTCACGATGTTCATTCGATATAAAGCCCGGAGTGATTGGAATTGAATAACGATGAGATGTGTTTCGATTCTACGAATTTTGTATTTCCACATTTTTTATTAGGACCAGCAAAATATAGGAGTAAGAGGCCCTTTTCACACTCAAATGATGACAGAAATAACTACCGTATACATACTTTTCAGAAGATAATTCGTAAATGGAATTCCAGAAAAATCGCTTTTTGAAATTATACAAACAAGAATTACTGCCCTTGAAGCAATCGTTCCACACTCAATAGGACTTTTGTAGAGAGTTATGAAACCCACAACTGATGAAGAATTCGTGGCAAAATTCAGTCTGTCCGTCCAGCCGTAAAAACGTAACTTCCGGAGGATAAAGACCTAGTTTTCTTCGGCCTTTGAGGAAAGAATAATCTCAAAGAATAAGGTGACTCAATGGTCATGCATCCAGGGTCAAATTCAATTCCTGTTGTGAACAGGTGCATAACTTTCGAAGAGTACAACCAAGAAAGTGAAATTTTCAGGGTTGTTTCAGATCTCGAATGTTGTGGTCAAGTTCGTTATGAGTGAAATTAGACAAGGATGTTCCGTAGATGAAGACGTATTCAAGCCACGTGCAAAATTTTGTTCAGATCTCTTTTCCGGAACCATAGAAATTGTAGCGTAAATCTCTGAACCACAAGTGCTTATCTTACTTATTTTTTGAAGGAATAGGGTTACCACTTATCTCACTATAATTCGACTTCGTTACCAATAGAGATATATAAAAATATACATATAAAAATGTTTTACATAAAAGGTGTACGCCAACTGAATTTCTTCAGAATAATCCATGTAGAACAGCCTGTTCATTTTCCTATTCTTCTCCTGACCTTAAATATGCATATTTGGATCTGTCGCTCTTTTTTCAGAACTACAAAGTGAAAGTTTGTTGAATAACTCTCCTTTATTTCGCCATACTGAGTTTTTCATACCACCATACTTATTTTATTTTGTTGTTGTTTATTATATACAATTGGCCATCAACCAAGCCTTCAGCCTTTTAATTCAAATTTTTCAATATAATAAAAGATACATTTCATATTGGATATTGTGGTACAATTATATTTGTATTAAACATTTTCAAGAGAGTCTTTTTGATTCATTTATTCCATCATCATGGCATTGTTCAATGATATCGAGCTGTTCCATTAGTTCATAATGAAATTTCTTGTTGAGTCTCTTGTTTATTGTCTCAATTTCTGTCTCTTCGTATAGAAGTTGATTAGGGGATTATGAAGAACATCATTTGGATGTCGTATTCTTGTTATTATTCTTAGGGCTGTTGTCTCTGAAACTTGCAGATTTTTTGTTGCTCTCGATTTGCAGTTTGCGTTCAGTGGATGTGCAAGGGTCTACATATGGTCTTATATATTTGTATCCTTATCTTTAAATATTTTGCTTCGGCAAAATATGTGGCTCCGGAAATAGCCTTTTTCTCAATCATTTTTTGTGTGAGCATTAAAGTTGTATGTGTTGTGTGAACTCCTGAATATCTTACAGTCGGTGTCGGATTTATATTTTTACCATTACTATTGAGAGTTGGAGAATTTTGGTGATCAAATATGATATACTGGGTCTTAGTTGGATTTGGTGTCTACCTTCTTTTGTGTGCAACTTTGAACTGACTTTTTATGTGAAATCAATGTTGTATCGTCAGCAAATTGTAGTACACATTGTTTCCTGGATGCATGTAGTCGCTAGAAACAGTAACATTTATTACAAGCTTTTGTTTAAGCCGAATTTTCGCGTGACAATAATCTAAAACTATTTCGTCTGTTTTGAAATATTCGTGTTTTCGCGTCGAACGCACCAAATGGTTCAAAATAATTTGAAGCGGTTTGAAAGCAGGTAGCGGAATAGTTCGAACTGCAGTTTGAAGTTTGGAATAAGCTGATTGAAGAATATAGGTTATGTTTGTTGGATTTATTTTGTTTTCACCGTTTTTATTTTGAATAAATAATAATAATAACTATTCTTCATTGCATTGAATATTATTTGAATATGACAGCATTGTTTTAAGAATGCATTGTAACCTGTGACTGTGGAGTAATAAATCACTTCGAGTAGAGCACACCTTTTATTTTAGAATTCTGAAATATTATTTAGTTTTGAAAATTTATGTTCAAATTTTTGAAATTGATTTTACGGCTTCTTCCTCTTGATTCAATCAATATGAATATTGCGTATATTTTTTTCAACATGTCGCTAATCAGGACGAGAACATTCAAATTCATCATAAAATGATTGGTGTCCAATTGGAAAATACAAGATTTAATAATAATATACAAATAAACACACCTAAAATTATGAATATTTTTATTATTATGTGCGTTTATCATGTTTCTAACTTTTAAATTCATAAATTGAATTGACATTTCTATGATGACGTCACCGTTTTGAAATTGTGGCATTTTAGCGATGCATGAACTGGTGACGTTTACTTCGAAATGTTTTTGAAATAGTTTGGAACCGTGATTCACATGAAAAAATGGCTTTTGTTTCACCTCTCCCGGTGTCTAGCTGTCAAATCTTGCAAGTTAAATATGACACACTTCTAATTCTGATTCATTTGAAATTTTGCAGGTGTATATAATTCTGGTGTCAATGCATCATGAAATTTTTTTGATAGGAAAAAAACAAAATGGCGGATGAATTTTTTAATTATGATCCGATTCCATTCAAAATAAGTATCTGGGGGTATTTTGATTCGCAAATGATGATACTTTTGTCAAAATGGGGAAATTCAAGATGGCGGTCACAATATGGCGGACGAGTTTTGTAATTATGATCCTATTCTATTCAAAATTGGTATATGGGGGTTTTCTGGGTCGAGGAATTCAAGATTGTGGCTTTAAAATGGCGGATGAGTGTTGTTATAAAAGCTTGTCTTCAAAAATGTTTTTTGAGAATTAGGCTTGTTTTACCTGTTAATTTTCTGTTCTCTATAGGAATTGCTGGCATATCTTGATTATTAAGTCGGGGTATTTTGTTTCATTCAACTTATATAAGAGTCCTCTGTGCCACGAACTATTAAAGGCCCCTTTTCCGAATACAACGCAGTTGACCTAGGTTTTCCCACTGTCGAGTTTTGAACATTTGAAATGAGGATTAATAGTTGGAATGATTACCTACCTTTGTATTATATATTATATTTTTTAACGAAGATAATGTTTTTTGAGTCTATTTATGATTTTTTAACGATCTGCAGTCCTAACAGCTTGATGGATTTCAACATATATGGTGTCATAGGTTAAGGTTATTATTATTTTTTTTAACAAACTTTATCCAATGCGAAAACGTCCACGACAGCATATCACACTATCCAATTTTCTTTCTGGAAAGTTTATTCATAATATTCGCTAATTTTCGAAGAAGTTTAATTGTACTGACACAGTAATAATTCCTCTTGAAATTATTTTGAAAATGACATAAGGCATCCAACTCCGATCAGAAATGCCTTTTATATTGATATTTTCCTATATTTCAACTATACAGCTCCACAAGAGTTAGGGATATCGTATTAAATCATTTTTTAAAATATGTAATCTTCGAGAAAATCGCTGTAAAATCATTTAAAACTCAATAACAACTTGAATCGATCCAATAAAAATCAGTATTAGACATTTCGTCAATCTGGTCGCCTTTTTTCTTTGCATATGCTTCATGAATGTTATTATTTTGAAATGAAGTCAGTTTATCAACAGCTTCGATTTGAAATGAGTTTTCTGAAAATGCCAAGACGTGAATTAACAAAGGCTGAGGCTAATAGGGCTATCGGAATGCTACAGGGTGACCTAACTCAGGTTGTTGTAGCGGAAAGGCTCCAAGTCAGCCAAAGTGTGATATCTCGACTTTGGAATAGGTTCAGGATGACAGGTACACTGTTGGAAAGACCTAGGCTTGGTGGGCGACGAAAAACAACACCTGCTTAGGATAGTTTCATCACCGTTTCGGCGAGAAGAAACCCTACATCTATACATGTAGAATGCTACGGAATACTCTTCAAAATGCAGATGGAGTCCAAGTTTCCATCGAAACCATCAGACGACGTTTGAGAGAGGTGAATCTAGGTTCTAGACGTCCATTAAGAGCAGTTCCATTAACACGTGACCATAAGCGTCAATGGGCAAGGCAACATATCAATTGGAACGATCAATGGCGTAGTGTCCTTTTCACTGATGAATCCAGATATGGACGATTTTCAGATTCTCGAAGAATAAGGGTATGGACAATCCAACGCTTACCCCGTAATCGTCGCTATGTCCGAGAAGTCCATCCATTCCGAGGGAGTAGTGTTATGGTACGGGCCGGGATATGTTTCAACGGGCGCACAGATCTACACATTTGTCCTGGGAATATGACACTATAGCGAACATGTCATTGACAATGTTGTGCCAAATTTTCACGCTGCTATTGGTGAAACTTTTCAATTTCTAGACGATATCGCTAGACCGCATCGTGCAGCCATAGTTGAGAATGCGCGCGAGGAGCTTGGTATTATACATTTACCAATACCTCCGCACTCACCAGATTTGAATTGCATAGAACATGCATGAGATATGCTCCAAAGAAGATTAGATAATCATCAACCTACCCCAGAATCCTTAAATGATCTGAGAGAGCTTCTGCCCCGTTTATGGAACCAAATTCCTCAAGAAATATTCAACAATCTCGTGTGTAGTAAGCAAAGAAGATGTCAAGTTGTTATTGATACCCGTGGAGGCCATACATTGTATTGATAGTCTCAAAATGCTTGAATTCTCTGGGAATAAAACTTCGTTATTTTACTCGATTTTTCTTAACCACCCTGTTTACGCTGCAGACCTGCAGGCTAAAATTAATTTGCAACTTGAAAACATATCAATATGAATTTTCATCACAAAAATCTTTTTTTAACTATATTTTTTTGCAATTTAAGTCAATATCCCTAACTCAGGTGGAGCAGTTTATTTGAAAGAAATATCTGTTTGTTACTCTTTGCCTTATGCAGGATTAGAAAACATGGAAAAAATGAGGAAAATCTAAATTTATCAATTATTTGTTTTCATTGATTATAATTATTCCACCACTGAATCCAAATTCAATAGTCCGTATAACTACCTCTTTTTCAAATAACTGATGCCCCACGCCTAGTTATCCCACGGAACAAGTCATTAATGAAATTTTCAGGCATTTCTTCCTGAAGTGCTAAACGCAATTCCTTAAAAGTTGAAGGTGGGTTTTGGCGATTGGATGTTGCTCTCTCCAAGTAATCCCATACGTGCTCCATTGAATTCATATCCAGTGAGTTCGCTGGCCAGTTCATTTTCTGGATATTGTTATCTTGAAGAATGTTTTGAACCCTTGGTGTGCGGTTTAGTGAGGCGTTGTCATTCTGATAAATGAAATTATCCCCAAATTTGTTCCGCAGAGTAACAACTAATGGTGTAATGATGTATTCATTGTATTCTACGTATTCTACAGTCGTTCGTTTAACGATAGTCTACCTAGACCTCTCCAAACCCTTTCTCGTCAACTATCACTTTGTAAACCGAATCGTGACTCGTCCGAAAAAAGTATGTTGCGCCTTTGTAGTAAAGGCCAGTCTTGGTGCTGCCAGGTGATAGCCGAGGTACTCTTGAAAGTCTTCTTGCCCGCTTTGAAGGGCTGTTACAGATACCGTTCCATTCCTTCGAGTAAAATTTGCGATATATTGGTCTTCTCTTTCAGATGCTACTCTGGGTCGAACAGGTACCGGTCTCCGGGCAACGCTGCCGGTTTCCAGAAAAGGACCACTATGCGCCTTATTGAAGTCCGTGGTATATTCAAACGTTGCCTAATCTGGTCTGGTCGTTCGACAAAGCTTCTTTATGTAGGGCTATTATTATTGCCCGGTAAAACTGAGAAATTGGATGTATCGGCATTTTCCACGGAATATTCTCAATATTACAACCCTCGTTATTCGCTGGAAACTAAATAACTTCGAATACAACTGTATTCTTCCGAACAAAAAAGATTCTTTGCTGGTTTATTGTTTTCATTGTGATCATGTTACATTCAACATGCTGGGAGTTGATAGGGGGGCGCCAAGACTTTTGACGATGTGTGTATGCGTATTCAAGATCAGGAGGAAAAGAGCAACCCACGAATTAATAGAAATGTTGTGAAAGATTCAAATAAAAAATTCTGCATTCCGCTCCAATAGGTCATTCTCCATCTGAACGCAAAATTTCATCTCATTTTCAGAAAATAAAATTTCGGCAGGCCATATTTACGGTACCTCTAAGCAAATTTCGTTTATAACTCTGACTTCATAGAACCATTCGTGATTCGAACCGAAAATTTCATATTCTTGGTTGTTCCGTTCGATAGATATGGTGAATTTTCCCTTGCATTCGTCATCATGCAGTGAGTCGAAAAAATTCGAAAAACACAGCTATACAGTATGTTTGGGTATGACTTAGCGATAATTTAAGGGCATCAAATATACCTTATTTTATCGACAAAAACACCCACATTGGGGAGTTTACCCCCCTATTTTTGGAATAGCCGCCAGTTAATTTTTTTTTATTTTAGTTGACCCTTTCAAATTATATCGATTTCTTTGGACATAAAGGTCCTACAGATGTGTAAAAAATGTTTTTCGGAAGATAATACTATCACCTCTTAGCAAAGTAGAACAATATGAGAACATTCAACTCAAAAATGTCATAAAAAAATTCTTAAAAAAAAGTTCAGTCAAAAAATTTACTGAATTTTTTAGTAAACCCTCAATAGTACAAAAACTAGCGGATTGAAGTATAATATTTTTTTAATGAACTAATACGCAAGGATATCAGCTACAAAGCGACACCCACATCATTTCTGTATGTCACATATAATTTGAGAGTTATTGCTGTTTGAACATGACCCTTATGAAAATTGAATGAATAAAATACAAACTCGGTACCTACTAACCTACTGTACTTTTGATCATGATCAAACCAACAAAAGGACCCCACACTTTTTGTATGTAAAGTGGCGACCGGTCAAATTTTTTGAAAGTTTGGTATGTTGTTGTACCCGACTCAGTGACCAAGAATGTCAACGGGCCCAACCCGATCCTATGGCTAGTTTTACAAATACGGGGTGTTAAAGTTGAAAATTGCCCAAATTTTCGGATTTATTTTTTAATTATTAAGAGTTAGATTGGATCTCTGTTGCATACACACGTTTACTACATGTTCTAGTAATGAAAATAGTGAATACGTATGATTAAAAATATTTATATTTACAGGGTGATTCACGAATATATGACGGTAGTTTTTTGCCCACATTCACTTTTTCTACTGTGACGTCAGGAAGGCATATAATTGAAATGTTCTTTTCGATTTAGTATCATGATGACAAAATATTGCACAGTGCATATTTTTTATACAAGGTGTTTCACAGAGAGAACCACTAGACATAATAATTTGTTTGTAGGATTAATTCGAAACCCTGCATTTTTGAATTGATTTTTGGGAAAAGTAATACCACAAACATATGTGTGTCTCTAATCTGCAAAATATTTATGGTGGTTTATTCATAGAAAGGTATTCTGTTTTGGGAAAAGTACAAAAAACATGAACACCCTATTCGAAAATTTCCTCGGTCAAATGCACCTATTTTCTCACTATATATTGATTCTCACAACATCTCCAGAGGTATGAATTCTAAATCCTACACTATGAACAGTTTTCGAGATACATGGCGTTAAAGTGGAGAATAACTTATTTCATCCGTTTTTTTTTTCAAATTGAAAAGCCGGATTGATTTCATGATGCGCCCATGAGTTCAGTAGGAGTACAAACCAGATGCGCATGGAAAGGTTCAGCTAAAATATTTACTGCTACAGGATGATTCACGAATAAATCACAAAAGCTTTCGCAAACACTCGATAATGGGCGTTTCCAGTGATTTTCAGAAAAAAATCATTTCGGTAATATTTGACCCTCAGAATCTCGTAACAATTTTTCTTTTTTTTTTCTGTTGTCTATTTTTCGAGAAAAAATTATTGAAAATACCAAAACGAACGTCAAATTCAAACGAGTATAAATGGCGGCAATCATAATTTGATTGGTTGGAACAGTACAGCGTTGCCAGGTCGCCATCCTCCTAACTATCCGTTCTTCTCTATCACGGAAGATTCGTTCTTATCATGGTTCTAATTATGTGATCAACGATGGCTGTTGGATTGAAGAGGTTATGGTGATGCCCATCGAATTTATCAAGAAGCCATGTATGCTTCATAAGTTTCTGCGGTTTTATTTCTCCTATTTTAGACGACAAAATAGAGTTAGCGGCAACTACGCCTTCTTTATAGCTTCCATCACAAATTAGATTGGTCATGGATGTATACGTCATCACGGCAGTGTCCAATGAGGTTCCGAGGATAGCTACGTCATCATGGCGCTAATTCGAATTTCAATAGTTTATTAATGATAATAATAGAAAAAATGCGCAAAATTGAAAGTGAAAAATTGGTTAGGATTATGTTTTGGACTACGCTTAATATATTTATGTATAAATAAATGGATTTCTTGATGTACTGGAAACGCCCATTCTACAGTTTCGTTACAGAGAAATTATTCCATGAAGTTAATACCTAGTCGTTCAGTCTGAAAAACTTCATTATAATTACTTTTCATACAGTGTGGGGTGAGCCACAAATAATATGCTTTGAAATAATTGAAAGGAGAACTTTTCTGGTGAATTTTGAAAAACTGTAAGCATAACCGTAAGAATTTTTAAATATACAAGGTGACCAAAAAAATACATTTCTTGCATGCGTAGATCATCCTACATAAACATTTGTTTGCTGAAAAAAGTATATTTATAAAGTAATAACCGAGGTTATGACTATAATAAGATTTAAACTTTTCAATATACCTAGTTATAACTCGCTCTGCGAGAATATTGTTAAATTACCTAAAAAGTAGGTTCGTATTATACCTACACAAGAAGATGATTGTCATCTTTTTGGGGTGATAGCGCAGTTAGTAAGCGCGCTCATAAGGTTACTCAAAATTCACTAAAATGTTCCCATTTCAATCAATCCAAGGCATAAGTATTTTTGGTATGGTTGGCTGTATGGCGTTTTGAATGGTATTGCTGAAATAGTGGACATTAGTCTCCTTATTCACAACACGGAGGATATGTTCCATCATCACACTATCAAATTTTCCTAATAATTGCACTAAACCCAAGAAGTTTCCATTATTAGGGGTGTATTGTATTGTGTTGACCATGGCGCAGAACGGTCGTGCATCTGCTGCTGATAAAGAAATTCAATGCAAACGTTGTAAAAATAAAGTAATTGCATTTGTTAAATGTATTAACTGTGATAGTGGTTTCCATTTGAGTTGTGCAAAGCAATTAAAACTAGAAATATTTGATGGTCAATTTTTAAAGTGTTGTGATGCGATAGAAGCTGATGAAGGAAAATTAATAGAAGAGGATCAAGACTTTTTTTGATGCTGTCTCCAATACAGGTTCGGCGAATTCCGGATCTGATGGAAAAGTTGACATTAATATATTTAAGTATATTATCAAACAAAAGAACATCATTATAACACAATTGAATGATAAAATTAAGTTATTGAACGAGCGTAATGAAATGCTATGTAAAGTGTATTCTAATACAGCGAATTCGAATACAGATGTGTGCATTGAACAAAAAGTAAACAAACCTGATGGAACGAAAGAAATTGATAAAACTATTAAAGATAGGATCGCACCTGCCAATTCCTCTGAACAAACGAACCTATCTGTTCTGAAAAAAGAACAAATGAACAAAATGAATAGATATATTAATTTGGCGGAGACAGCTAATGGGGAGGAGGCGCCCACAAAAAATGTCAATAATAAAATTCCTTTAAATCCCACTGAACATCTCGATGAGAAGAAACAAAGTGCTGTTTCTGGGAAATGGAAGAAAGTGCAACGAAAAAAAGGAAAAAGAACGGGTAAAAACGTTATTGTTGGTGACTTCGATGGAGTTAGCACTGTTGAGAGCGTTGAAAAGTTTGTGGCATTTCATGTTACAAATTTGAAACCCAATACAACATCAAATGATCTGGAACAATTTTTGTCGAAGCATTTTGAAGGTGTTAAGTGTGAAGCTCTGCAATCCAAGTATCCGGAGAGTTATTCTTCATTTAAGGCATTGATCAGAAAATCTGACTATGATAAAGCCATGCAACCTTCTTCATGGCCTAATAGAGCTTCAGTTCGAATGTTTTTTCAAAAGAGAAAGTCAGTGGCAGGACTGACCTAGTGAACTCTTTACCAACCTATTGGACGCCTGTTGATGGGATGGAGGGTGCGCTGAAGATTTGTCATATTAATATTCAATCTATTTTGAATAAGTTGTTGAAGTTGGAAGTGTTGGTGGCTCAACAGAAGCCTGACATTTTATGTGTAGTGGAACATTGGTGTAATGATCAGAATATCGGTGTGATGACTGTTCCTGGATATAAACTATTAACTTATTTTTGCCGCACGCAGATGATACATGGTGGGTCTGCTATTTATGTACGTGATGACTGTAAGTTTTCTGTTAAAAGTATTGATGTTTTGAAATTTTCTCGTGAGATGCACTTTGAATGTAGCATGATAAAATGTGTCTTGGGACAGAATAACTTTTTTGTATGTTCTCTGTATCGACCACCAAACGGTGACCGTCATTTGTTTTTCTCTTGTTTGTTTGACATGCTGGATTCTATATCCCGCAGGAATCATGATATCTTTTTATGTGGCGACTTGAACATAAATTATATTGACTATAATTGTCCACTGCAGAAAATGTTAAATGATACTATGCAAAGTTTTAATTTGAATACTACATCTACTTGTCCAACTAGGGTTCAGATGGGTCCTCGCGGTGTGGAGTCCAGCACTGTTATAGACTATATATTGACAAATCTTGGACCTGAGAAATGCTCTTGTGAGGTATTTGAACCCCACATAAGTGATCATAGAGCAGTTGTTCTTACTTGCCATAATTATTTTGGGAATGGATCTGTTATATCCAAATGTACTGAAAATGGATTTATATGTTATAGAAATATGTCTCTTCCCAACCTTCAGAAACTCTTTAATATATTAAGTGAAAGTAATTTTGATGAAATCGCATTTGATGCTGATATCAATGAACTCTTTGATAAGTTTTTGAGCAGGATAACAACTGAATTCGAATCTTGTTGTCCCATTGTGCGTAAACATATTAATTGCAGACTAAACAAATGGATTACACCTGACATTGTTTCGGAAGGCCGAAAATTGAAGGAGTTGCATTGGTTGAGTAGAATCAGCGGCTCTGACGATATAAGATCTCTATACAAAAAGTATAGGAATAATTATAATTTGATCTTAAAGAATGCTAAGTTTCATTATAATGTGAAAGTGATTGACAGGTCAAATAATGTGAATAAGACTGTATGGGGAATGGTTGATGATGAGATTGGACGTAAGGTTAAACAACACGAAATTGAACTGAGGATCAATGATGGTGCTACTTCTGATCCTGTGGTGGTCTCTGAGGCTTTCTGTAATTACTTCGTTCGCAAAACATCGGAAATTGATCTATTAAATGTACCTAGGTGTACTGTTTCTGATATGTGTGTGGCCTCCTTCTTTTTCAGACCTGTTCTGCCTGAGGAAGTTGTGCGTGCTCTGGGTGGTCTCAGGAATGTTGGAGGATCTGGTTTAAATGGTGTCTCTGCTAAGGTTCTAAAATTTGTTGGTGCTACTTCGTCTGAATATTTGGCTGAGTTGATGAATTTTTCTGTTGCACGGGGTAGATTTCCGGCTGTTCTGAAGTCTGGTATAGTGATTCCAGTCTACAACCGTGGGGAATCTGAGAATATAATGAATTATAGACCTATCACTATGCTTAGTGTATTTTCGAAGGTTTTTGAAAAGTTGGCTCACTGTAGAATATTTGATTTTTTGAATAAATATAATTTATTGTCTGAATGCCAGCACGGCTTTACTGCGGGTAAGTCAACTCAGTCTGCTGCCTGTCATTTGCTGGGTCGGGTGTACAACCTAATGGACAGGGGTTTTTACGTTGCCGCTGTATTTTTCGATTTATCTAGGGCGTTTGATGTTCTTTATATAAAATTTATTGAAAATAAGTTATACAACTTGGGTTTCAGAGGTATAATTTTTGCGTGAATTGTTGATTTCCTGACAGCTAGATCCATCAAAGTCAGAGTAGGTGAGACAGTATCTTGAAGCCGTGATGTGGACTGGGGGGTACCTCAGGGATCTACTTTGGGCCCCCTCATATTCTTGTTATTTATGAATGATTTATCTTCTATTATTGATCCAGATATTTCAACTTTGTATGCAGATGATACGTCTCTTGTTGTTTCAGGTGCGTCCCTGGTGGAGCTTCGATCAAATATTTCTTGTTTCATGAATAAGTTTTCTGAATGGTGTCGATCTAATGGACTCAGCATTAATATTGATAAGACGGAGATTGTATAGTTCCGTAGTTGTGTGGGAGGTGATGAACTTGCCATTGATTTTGGAAATAGACGATTTACTTCTGTGCCACATTCTAAATTTCTTGAAATACACTTAGACTGCTTTCTCAGATGGGATGCGCACGTTAAGCATGTTTGTAATAATATTAATAAGGCTTACTTTGCGTTGTCTCGTATCAGAGGTACTTTGCCAACATGGACCTTAATCAACCTATATTATAGTCTGGTATATTCCCACTTGGCATATAATGTTGTTTTATGGGGAAACTGTAGTGAAAAGAATAGAATCTTCGTTGCTCAGAAGCGCATTATTAGACTGATGTTTGGATTGAGTCATCGAGAGTCTTGTAGGTCTACTTTTTTGGATAACCAGCTTCTCACATTTCCTTGTATATATATATATATATCGTTGTCTTGTTTATGTTCGAGAACATCTGAACCTATTTGTGACCAATGGTGGGTGTCACTCCTATTCTACGCGCTCTTCGCAATTGCTCACGGTTCCTGTCCATAGAACCAGTAAATTTGAGTCATTTGTAGCTTATCAGGGTATCAAGCTGTTTAATAAACTGCCTCAAGATATGAAAGATCTTAAACTGCACTTATTTAAACGGCAATTAAAGAAAATATTAGCATCAAAGGCGTATTATAGTATAGATGAATACTTATGTGATAGTTATTAGGTACATATTCTCTTTTTTATGTGACTTGTCCTATACAATTATTTGTCAGAATGGATCAATAAAGTATTTTTTTTTTAACGTCCGTGTGAGGGGAAAACCCTTTATGGGCACCGAGAGGGTCCGCACTCTCGGTAGTGTGAGAATCCAGGATCTTGTGTGGTTACTCACTAAAAACCCCTCACACTTCAATGGAGGAGTTCTTCATCCTGCCCTCGCAGCGTCCCTTAACAAAAGAGATGAGCTGCAAGTGGCTTCTAGAGTTCATGGGACCTGATGATATGGAGTGACCCCGAGCAACACTGCTTTCTGCATTCTGTCCGCCAATACCTCGGCCAGTGATCTGCAGACCGGGATAATCTTCAGTTCATCCACGTAGTTAGCTCTCATTCCACCGAGACATCCTATGATAAGTACGACCATCCTAATTTTATGAACTGGGTATAAAGATCCAAGCTCGAACATAAGGTCTTTGTATTTTTGCCTCTTCTGTTCTTCCTTCATCACAACATTATTTTCAGCAGGGGAGGAGAATTCCACGACAAATAACTCCTTCAACTCCTTGTCCAGCAGAAGTATGTCTGGCTTAACAGCATTGATCTGCCGTGTTGTTGAGACAGGATAGTTCCAGCATATGCGAGCTCTATCGTTCTGGACCACCGCTTCAATCTCCAGAGGCACATATGGTAGCACCGGTTCTTTGTCTATCCCATACGTGGCTCTCAGATGGAAGTATAAGATTCGGAGTGCCGCGTTGTGTCTCTCTACATACCCTGATGGAGCATGGACTCTGCAGGCGGAAAGGATGTGCATAATCGTTTCCTGTTGCCCATGGCAAGCCCTGCAATTTGTTGGGGTGTCCATTTTCATGATGTTCTTTTTATACCATCTCGTATTCAGTACTCCATCTTGACACGCCATCACAAATCCTTCTGTCTCTGACTTAAGGCTAGCTGACTTCAGAAAGGCGAAAGACAATTCTTCAGACAGGTCCTGGTCTTTTAAGCTCCTGAAATATATGGAGTGCAAGGTCTTACTCATATGATGTTCGAGTAATGTATCTGACTGAGACTTTCGGATCAGTCTTGCTAGGCTTCTTTGGTCCGCTTGAGTGATCGGTGTTCCAGCGAGCTCAGGATTGATCGATACGCCGGTTATGCTGAGCTTCTCCAGTGCCCTTTGTGCAGCTCGGAATAGGAAGGCTCCATGGTTCGCAATTTCATGCTGAGCGACGAATTTCAGAAGTGGATCTTCACTTCTTAGAATCCTTACTGCCATTTCCAATGTTTGTTGATAGTGTTGATATTCCAAACATTGCAATCCTCTACCCCCCTGGCTTCGAGGAAGGAATATCCTCTGTATTGAACTGTTGGGATGTAGGCTACGATTCATGTTCATCGTTTTCCTTGTTAACCTATCAAGATCGAGGAGTTCGTTTACCGTCCAGTTCACCACTCCGAAAGAGTAGGTGAGAATCGGGATGGCTAGCATATTTGTAGCAGACACTTTGTTCTTTCCCGACAGCTGTGATTTCCAAATGTCTCTCAGCTTCTTTTTGTAGCTGGCTGTTAGGTCATCCTTTATCTGGGTTGTCTCCAGTACACCCCTCTGTTTCATCCCAAGAAACTTGTAAGTTTCTCCGTCTTCGAGATGTCGAAAAGTCATTCCATCTTCCAGTCGAATATCTTCTCCTGCATCTTCAGCTTTTCCCCTGCGCAGATGAAATGCAGCATACTTGTCCACACCGAATGACATTCCTATGGCTGAGGTGTAGTCTGAAACGATATTCAGTAGTTGCTGTAGTGCGGACTCGGAGGGAGCGTAGAGCTTCAAGTCGTCCACGTATAAGAGATGAGAGATCATGTGGTTCCTTCTGCCTGGAGGTCCGGCCTTGTATCCTATTTTGCTCTCCCTCAACTCAATTGTTAGTGGTATGGGTGTTATGCAGAATAATAGCGGGCTTAGCGAATCTCCCTGAAAAACTCCTCTCCTGTATCTAACCCATCCCGTATATACGGTTCGACCCTCTGCTCGGATGGCAAACTTCGTTTTCCACAGCGCTATGATGTTCTCTATCGCGTGGATGATGTTAGGATGGACTTTAAGCATTTTTAATAGCCGTATTATTAGTTCGTGCGGCGAGGTGTCATATGCTTTCGCGTAGTCCAACCATGATGTGTGTAGGTCGCGCTTGTAGTGTCTGGCGTCTAGACATACGCTCTTGTCTATGAGCAAGTTGTCCTTGCATCCTTGCACTCCTTTCTTTGCTCCCCTCTGTTCGTAGATACTGTTCCACACTGGTCCAATAACCCTCAGTATTTGATCTTGAATTACACTTGTGAGGATCTTATACAGTGTATTGAGGCAAGTGATTGGGCGATAGTTCTTGGGTTGCCCTAAATCACCTGATTTTGGTATCAGCACTGTCCTACCCTCCACCAACAATGACGGAATTGGCTCACGGCGAGTCAGCATCCCGCTGAATAATCTTGCCAGGTGTTGATGTGTAGCTGGAAAACTCTTCCACCAGTAGTTTTGAATACCGTCCAGTCCAGGTGCTGTGAAATCACACTTGTTCTTAAGGGCTTGTCTAATATCTTCGGTTGATATTTCAGAAAGTTCATCGTTCTGCTGTTGGTTTTGATCACACATCTGCTGGAATCTGAGAAGTGCTGGAGTATCCCTGATTTCTGCTTGTTGTTCATACAGGCTTTTCCAAAATTCTTCGACCTCCTGCGGTGATGGTGGGTTCTGTGCCCTTTGTTGTTGGCACTGAAATAGTTTCGATGGTTCTGCGGTGAAGATGTTGTTATCTTCAATCCATTTTTGCCTTTTTATTAGTTTCTTCCTCGCTGCAGCAAGTGATCTTATTTTATCTACAGCTTTCTGCTTCACTAGATGGACTGTGGGCAAGTCTACTCTATGATGTATGGAACGAAGCTCCTCAATCATTTCCTTCATTTTCTTGCTTGATTCAATTTTTCCTCTCAGAACATCCATGATACATTGGTACCAAGATGCCTGCTGCCTCATTGACTTTATTTTGATGTCAAGCCGACTGAGTCTTAACCTATGCTTATCGTTCTTCGTAGCTGTACTTTTCGGTGGACATAGAAGTGAAGCGGCCGCTCTCACTGCAGCCACCACATCTTCTAGTGAACAGGTCTCGTTAAGATGATCTTGAATTACTTTATCCAATACGGCTAGATCTTCAGCCTTATGTCTTGTTTTTATTCGGGTGGCCTTGACCAGTGGATTTCTGACGGCAGCCTCAAATGCTTCCCTTGTATTGACGATTAACTTCGAAACATCTCTCACCGTTCTTGGCCTCTGTTGCTGTTGATCTGGAGCATCTGTCACCTGCTCTTCAGCGTGTTCTATTTCTGGAACATCTCTCACTTGTTCCGCTCTTGGCCTTGCCCTCAGGGCTGTTGCTTGGTGTTGTTGGTTTGGAGCATCTGTCACCTGCTCTTCACCGTGTTCTATTTCTGGAACATCTCTCACTTGTTCCACTCTTGGCCTTGCCCCCAGGACTATTGCTTGGTGTTGTTGGTTTGGAGCATCTGTCACCTGCTCTTCACCGTGTTCTATTTCTGGAACATCTCTCACTTGTTCCTCTCTTGGCCTTGCTCCCAGGGCTATTGCTTGATGTTGTTGGTTTGGAGCATCTGTCACCTGCTCTTCACCGTGTTCTATTTCGAGAACATCTCTCACATGTTCTGTTATTGACCTGTTGGAGCGTGTACCAGTCCAGGTTCGGCTCGCAATATTTCTCACCAGGGCTACAGCTTGTTCTTCAGCTGTGTCATTCGTCAATTGCTGATGTTGGCTCGAAGCATCTGTCACCTGCTCCTCAGCTTGCTGTTCCGTCCTTTCTTGCTCTTGAGACCGCCATAAGATTCCTCTTCTTTTGAGATGACTGATCTGATCTCTAAGGTTTTGCTGCGTCATGAAGTCAAGGTCTGGATAATTTTCGCACCACAGACCATTCGGCCTATTCATGTACCCTCGTCTTTCGGGTCTAGATCGTCTGTATAGCGCTGTCAGCAGGCTATGTTGCTCGGGCGTCCACTTGTGGCGTCCCCTTTGTGCCATCCTGTTTCGGCTGCCGGTTCCGACTACGGGCTGCTCTTCCGAACGTTGAATCCCTATGCGACCGACAACCTGAACTCTCTCCTCGTCGATGTCCTCCTCGTCTAAAGGCATAGCTTCTTGTATGGCAGGCGCCTGCCTTCTCAGCATCCTGCCGTTGGTGTCCCGCATGCTGTCACGTCCAGCACCAACTCCAGACGCGCCCTGACGATCCCCAGGCAGCGACTGTTTTCCGAGGCTTAGTTTATATCTTTCCGATATCGGTTGAGAGTGACCGGGGTCCGCGGGATTGTCACACCCGTGCACTACAAAGTAGTACCCCCCGTGCGGGTTTGCCACCATTTACCCTTGGTGGCCCAGGTAACTCGGGCAGTGGGGACGTCACCCCCCATGTGGCATGGCAGAAACCACACCACACCCGTGCGGTGTTATTATTATTATTATTATGGCTCACCCTGTATGAAAAGTAATCATAATGAAGTATTTCAAACTGAAAATTGTGAACGACTAGGTATTAACTTATGGAATAATTTTTCTGTTACGAAACTGTAGAATTATCGAATGTTTGCAAATAAAAGCTATTGTGATTTATTCGTGAATCACCCTGTAACAGTAAATATTTCAGCTGAACCTTTCCATGCGCATCTGATCTGTACTCATACTGAACTCATGGGCGCAACATAAAATCAATCCGACTTTCCAATTTGAAAAAAAAAACTGATGCAATAAGTTATTCTCCACTTTAGCGCCCTGTATCTCGAAAACTGGTCATAGTATCGGATTTAGAATTCATACCTCTGGAGATGTTGTGGGAATCAATATATAGTGAGAAAAAAGTTGCATTTGACCGAGGAAATTTTCGAATACAAGGTGTTCATGTTTTTTGTACTTTTCCCAAAATAGAATACCTTCCTATGAATAAACTACCATAAATATTTTGCAGATTAGAGACACACATATGTTTGTGGTATTACTTTTCCCAAAAATCAATTCAAAAATACAGGGTTTAGAATTAATCCTACAAAAAAATGATTATTTTTAGTGGTTCTCTCTGTGAAATACCTTGTATAAAAAATATGCACTGTGCAATATTTTGTCATCATGACACTAAATCGAGAAGAACATTTCAAAAATATGCCTTCCTGACGTCACAGTAGAAAAAGTTAATTTTGGCAAAAAACTACCGTCATATATTCGTGAATCACCCTGTAAATATAAATATTTTTAATCATATGTATCCACTAATTTCATAACTAGAACATGTAGTAAACGTGTGTATGCAGCAGAAATCCAATCTAATGGTAAGTTTACACATGCATGGATTTACCGGCGCCAGTCTTAACGCCAGTTCAACTTTCACGCAAGTAAGCGTTTACACAGTTTCCAGTGTTTTGCACGCCAGTTTCTCGATACTCTCGTTATAGTAGGTACCTACATCATGTCACGAAAGGAGCTTGTGAAAACTTGTCGAAAAATTACAAAATCGATAATTGATAGTATTATTGAAGCTTTAGAACGGAAGAAACGACATAAAAGAAAAAGTCGTTTAACTTCCGATGCACCAAATCCTTCAATATTCATTAATCGTGCTATCTGTAAATAGCCATTTTCCCTAGCATCTTTATTTTTGTACATTCCAGAATGCACGTCCCACAAACAAGGAACTTGTTCATACAATTCTAAAAACTGTATTATGGTTTCTGATTTCCATTTCTTCTCTTTTTTGTTCATCGTTAAAACACAAAACACACAAAAGAACCGAATTATACTATCAAACTGTGCCCCTAACCTTAAAAGTGATTTTCCGCTGCGTAAACAATATTCATCGGCGTGCACGGAATGTGTTTACATTTGCAAGTTGTAATTTCACCGGCGCAAGAAAAGATACTGGCGCATGAAATTTTGGAAGCGACCAAAATTTTTAATCCATGCATGCCTGGATAACGCTTGCACGCCAGTAAGTGTTTACATATGCATTTTAAAGTTACTGGCGCGCCAGAAGTCACCGGCGCCAGTAAATCATTGCATGTGTAAACGCGGTATAACTCTTAATAATTAAAAAATAAATCCGAAAATTTGGGCAATTTTCAACTTTAACACCCCGTATTTGGAAAACTAGCCATAGGATTGGGTTGGGCCCCGTGACACTTTTGGTCACTGAGTCGGGTACAACAGCATACCAAACTTTCAAAAAAATTTACCGGTCGCCACTTTACATACAAAAAGTGCGGGGTCCTTTAGCATAAAAATTGCTCAAAATGGCCGCCTCTGCTTTATAGACAGGCTGTGGCTCATACGACGACTTGTTCTTTGGACCTGGAAATCAATGCAGAGTCTGCTCATATTTCGTTCGCAACAGTCATTATTTTTTGAACCAGTTCTTCTGTGGTGTTTGGAATTGTGGAATATACCCTTTGCTTCATCCATCCCCATAAAAAATTGTCCAGCGGTGTAAAGTCCGGAGAGCGTGGTGGCCAAGCAACTGTTCCACCACGTCCAATCCACGTTGAATAATTCTCATTCAAGTGATCCATCGCTAAACGAGCGTAGTGCGCTAGTGCACCATCTAACTGAAGCCACAGATGGATAATTGGTAGTTCTTCTATTACTGTACGGAATTGGTTCTCTAGAAATTCTAACAATCTTGCGCCATTCTGCATTGATTTCCAGGGCCACAAGACAAGTTGTCATAAGGGCCACTGCGGCACTGCCTGTCTACAGAGCAGAGGCGGCCATTTTGAGCCATTTTTATGCTAAAGTTGTTAGTTTGATCATTAAAAATGATGAAAAGTACTGTACTGAGTTTTTATTTCATTTCATCAATTTTCATGAGGGTCATGTTCAAACAGCAAAAACTCTCAATTTATGTAACATACAGAAAGGATGTGGGTGTAGTTTTGTAGCTGATATCCTTGCGTGTTAGTTCATTGCATGAATATACTTCAATGTGGAATGTGCTAGTTTTTGTACCATTGAGGATTTACTAAAATATTCAGTGAATTTTTGACAAAATTTTTTCGAAGAATTTTTTTATTATATTTTTGATTTGAATGTTTTCATATTGTTCTACTTTAATGAAAAGTGGTGGCATTATATTTCAAAAAACATGTTTTTCACATTCATAGGACCTTTATGTCCAAAGAAATCGATATCATTTGAAAGGATCAACTAAAATAGAAAAATTAATTTAAAATGGCGGCTACTCCAAAAATGGGGGGGGGCAAATTCCCCAATGTGGGTGCTTTTGTCGATAAAATTAGGTATATTTGATGGCCTTGAATTAGTTGAATTATCGCTAAGTCATACCCAAACACACTGTAGAGTCATAGAGGGACCATAAGTAAAACCTGTGGTCAAAAAGTGTATCTTCATGTTTCGAACCAACTCTCTTATGAGATCCTGAGAACCTAGAGGAATTTAATTCACATTCTCCGAAGGACCTGCATTTCCTCTCTAGTGCTCGATTTTTCGCATCCTTTTGTCCTCACTTACTTAACTGAAGACGAATTTCTGGAGTTTGAGGAAATAATGGATTCTACTCTGCGTGAATTAATGGAGATTGGAGAGAGGCAATGTTCCACCAGTATTCATTCCGGAAAACGTGTTAATAGATACCAGGATTATCAGAGATTCTGCAATGATTCTGGAATTTCTGAGATTTGACGGGATATTACTTTTTTGAACTTTTAGGAACGAGGCATTGAGTAATATTTGGAAAGTGCATGTTTCAACAGAAGAAAATTTCCATACTTGAAATGGATATTTCAAAACAAGTAAATCCAAGCTTTCAATGACAAAAGTATTGGATCAGTGTAACAAAATTTTTCCGTTCAATCTTAATGAACGACTCTTCTCAGAAATTGAATTAAATATTCCGCGACATTTTATACAGGGTCTTTCACGAGGAACCTCACCCATATTTATACGGGAAACAACCGAACGTATTTTCATGAAATTCAGCACTTATAAGTATTTCACGATGCTGATGAAATCTAAAATATTTTCAAGGCATGAGCACCTCCGGTTTTTCCGGAAATGACGTCAACTTCCGTTTTTCAAATTAGAACACAATTTTTTTATTGCAGAAATAGATTCTTTAGAAAATTTCAAGTTATTTTGATGTAACATTTTTCAGTTTTGGTTGGAAAATTCTCTCTGAGCGGGGAAATTTGAAAAAAAAATCGAAAATAGAGCTCCGCTGAAACAAGAATAACTTCGAGGTTTTTGGATGGAAAATTTTCATTTTTGGGATTTTTCAAGATGTAAGATTGATGTATCCACTTTGAAAATCGAAATCGCGATTCATGATACAGGGGGTGAAAAAATCGCTTTCAAAGTTAGGGATGACAAAATCGTAAAAAATCAATTTTTTCAAATTAGAACCCCATTTTTTATGGCAGATATTGAATCTAAGTTAAAAAATAATGTGAGTGTATGCATCACACCCTTGCCCTAAAATGGATATTTTCTGAGTTATTCACAAAAAACTGTTTTTCGTCTTGAATTTTCAGCTATTTCTTTTCCCTTCACGCCAAAAAGATTAAATTTTCAGGAACTGTTATTTGAACCATGCTGTAGATTTTTCACCCCTTCTTGAAACCTATTAGGAGAACCATGGAAAACTCTCGCAGTTATAACTAGAGAAGATGCTCAAAGTTTTGACCGTTAATTTCTAGACATTTATTTATACGTCTCAGGAATGCTTCGTGCGTTGCTCTTCTTATTTCATCGGGACGAAGAGATCTGCAAAAGTGTTTAAAAACCAAATTGAGTTTCAAAACTATGAATCTAAAAATCTAAACAAACCTGAACGCATTTCTGACTCGTTCTATGCAGTCCTCTTTATCAGTCAGGGGAGTTGAGTAGACAATATTTTTTATCCTACCCCAAACATAATAGTCTGAAGGAGTTAAATCGGGAGAACGTGGTGGCCAAAGATGTGGACCATTGTTCGCCAACCATCGATCGTCAAATAGCCTGTAGAGGATATTTGACACACTGAGTGAATTGTGTGGAGGCGCGCCATCTTGTTGATACCATAGGTCATTATGGTTCTGTACTAGCGGCTCAATTATTTGAGTCAATATGTCAGAATATCTATCTCCTAAGGGAGAACATTCTTTAAATAATGCAAACATGTGTAGTGTTCTATCTTACCAGTTAAAGTCCCATCATAAATGTGAACATCGAGAATTGCATTATTTTTGATGGCGCAAAAAACATTGAAACTCCAGGTCTCTTGAAAGTTCCATTGTCTGAAGTGGTGGTTGTTCTCTTCATCCCAATAATGACTGTTATGCCTATTGAAAGAACCATTCTTTGTGAATTTAGATTCATCTGTCCAAATTATACAGTCCAAAAAGTTTTCATTCTCTTGAAATCGAATCATCATAGCTTCGCAAAACTCTGTTCTCCTGACGAAATCAGTTTCCTTCAAATGCTGTACCCTATTGAATTTATATGGGTGCATTTTATGTTTTTTTAATATTCTCCAAACACTCGATTGAGATCATCCCAGATCAATCTCGGCATCTTTGAGAGAATTTTGAGGATTCACACGAAAATATGCAAGAACTGTAATTTCGTTGTTCTCATATTCTACTACACTTTTTTCTCTGTGTATAGTTTTCTTAACGAAAGATCCGACATTTCTCAAGTTTGTCATGGTTCTGTTAATGGTATCTCTCGTTGGTTTGGGTCGGTCAGGAAACCTCTCAATGAACAGTCGAATCGTTCTATCTACAACTTTATTACATTCTCCATGGAGTAGAATGAGATTTAAATAATCTTCATTGGTAAAATTAGGCATAGTGATCGATTTTATAACTTAATACGAATTATCACCAAATTAATAGTAAACACAAAATAATACTGAATAAAGAGGAATTTGGCAGATGTAATTAATGATATCTATCATTAAAAAAAAAGAATGTAAAACATGGTAAGTTTTTGCATATGGTTCATAAGGAATTATTTATTTATCACTGTAGAGAAAACCGATGGCCGATTAGTTGAAATAAAGAGGTTTCCGATACAAATTCGAATCCGAATTCGCCATCTATTTAGGAACAACCTGTAACTTTTATCTCTTGCATATTAGGGTAGTAAAATCTAAAACATGGGTTAAGTAACAGTTCCTGAAAATTTCATCTTTTTGGAGTGAAGGGAAAAGAAATAGCTGAAAATTCAAGACGAAAAACAGTTTTTTGTGAATAACTCAGAAAATATCCAGTTTAGCACTTTAGGAAGAATGAATAGATATGCCTGAAAATTTCATTTATGACTTAATTCGTGGGATGCCTAGACGTATTGGGCAGGTGATTGAAGAAAGGGGTGGTGATACGGGCTATTGAATTCGGATTCAGTTGTGGAATAACTATAATTAATCAAAAACTGATAATCGATCAATTTAGATTTCATCTCATTTTTCCTATTTTGTCCCAGCGCAAAGAGTAACGAACAAATATTTTCTATCGAAAATATTGCAGTTGGAATACAGGAAAATATTCATCTAATTTCCAGGACATAGATTGTTTGGAATAGAAATAATATCAGTATCGCGTTTTGAATCGTGGTAAATCTCCATTCAAAAGTGGTCTCTTTATTTCACGAGTAAGTACCCTAATTTACGACGTAGAGACTTGAGCAATATTTTTGAAATAATCATCATGAAAATTTTTGTAGTTTATAGAAGATTAAATTGCCGAAAGCAAATAGTTGCGATTTTCTCGATTTAATTAGTTTTTCAATTAAAAAAAACAGGTTGAACTTCAGCGTTTTGGAAACTACAATTAATAATTTTTTTCTATGAACTACAAAAATTTTCATGATGATTATTTCAAAAATATAGCTTGTACTCATGAAAAACGAAAAACATATTCAATAACCCCAGATCTAACGATTACCCTGTTTTTTTTAATTGAAAAACTAATTAAATCGAAAAAAGAAAACTATTTGCCCTCGGGACGTTCTTCAACTTCAATTTAAAAAAAAAATCAAGTCTCTACGTCGTAAATTAGGGTACTTACTCGTGAAATAAAGAGACCACTTTTGAATGGAGATTTACCACGATTCAAAAGGTGATACTGTCCCGTAGTGTGTTTTTATTTCAAGTTGTATTTGAAAATGGTTTCACTTTGAGAAATGAAATTTTGTGGGTGAACTCAGAAAGGATTAGTGTTCTTAATGAAATGATTTAAGGTGGGCGTTCAATGTAGTGTGTTCTTATTTCAAGTTGCATTTGAAAATGGTTTCACTTTGAAAACTGAAATTTTGTGGGTAAACTCAGAAAGGATTAGAGTTCTTGATGAAATAATTCAAATCGATTTCATTCCGAAAGTTGATTTTTTTTCTTTCAAAAAGAAAGAAAATGAGCCAACTGTTTTATTTCAACAGAAAGACCCACGAAAACAGTTCAACATCCGATTAAAAATGAATCTACAGATAATTTCGTTCAGAAAAACAACTTGAAATACAGAATTGGCAGAGAATGGCCAAATTCAAATTTTGGCGGAAAAAAGTTCCTGCTCTACCCACAAATTTGCTTATTTCATAGTTCGGCGATTTTCGGATAGATAGCGCCATTGTACATTTCATTCATAATCAGAGAGATATTCATAGAACTTGATAGTGAAAATGCATGTTCTATGGAGATATTCCATAAAATGGACGGTGGCGCCTCTATCGGATGAGCTTTCCTACTCGCATTAAACGCCGATTTTAAATCGATTTCATTCCGAAAGTTAATTTTTTTCTTTCAAAAATAGAAGAAAATGAGCCAACTCATTCTTCTGTTTTATTTCAACAGAAAGACCCATGAAAATAGTTCAACTTCCGATTAAAAGTGAATCTACAGATAATTTCGTTCAGAAAAACAACTTGAAATACGGAATAGGCAGAGAATGGCCAAATTCAAATTTTGGCGGGAAAAAGTTCATGTTTTATTCACAAATTCACTTATTTCATAGTTCGGCAATTTTCGGATAGAGAACGCCATTGTACATTTCATTCATGATTACAGAGATATTCATAGAACTTGATAGTGATAATGCATGTTCTATGTAGATGTTCCATAAAATGGAAGGTGGCGCCTCTATCGGATGAGCTTTCCTACTCGCTTTAAACGCCGACCTTAAGGAACTAATTTATTAGACTTATTCACTAAAGTGACGTTTCGAGATACTTCGTTCTCTTCCTCAGGCTGAAAATAACATACAGTCATGAATATTCAAAACACAAAACTACTATATGGAACAAACACAACTTGAAATACAATGGTGCAAATTATCAAATGGTTGACAGCGAATCCATCAAAAAACATAAACAATCGAAAGAACAATTTCACCAACCCACCTTATGAATAATTAATTGAATCAGCAACTTGAACAATTCAAATTTGTCTATTCAAATACATTTTTGTATAAAACATTTTGGGGACCCACAAATTCTCCTGACGTATCGGTTTTATATATTGGATATAGATTGTTTATTTCTTGAGAAACATAGGAGGACCAAAACTTTTGACGATGTGTGTATTTTAATCAATTTCCAAAATTGCAACAGACAATATCTTGCATCTTATGCGGCCCACTCACGAGGACTCTGTTTCGAGCATTTTATGGCAGTTAATGAGACCACGTGCACGCCTTGACCAATCAAGGAGACTCTTTTCGAGCATTCATTCGATGCCGGGTAGCGAAAGTCCCGTAAAAAGTCCTCGTGAGTGTGGCCGGTATAAGTCCCATATTTTGTTAACATAGACCTGGATAAATAAAAAAATTATCATAAATAATACCACTAGAGATGAAATTTTGCCGTCATGTTATTATCAAATACAACATAGATGAAAAATCAATTTGTGAATAGACAATAGCACACTGTGTATAAAAATCTATATATATAAAAGAAAGATGTTGGTTACACCATTTATAACTAGAGATCGGATGGACTGTTTGTTATGAAACTTCATTTATGGAATCGTCTTGGGTCTGGTTATTATAAAATACAATGAAATTTCGAAAAAATTGATGAAAGTTTCACTTATGCAGGAAATGCTTTTCCTTCTTTTGAATAAGGCCACTGGGTGTCGCTACTGTTGATGCGTAGTCGTCACTGTACGTAGTCGTAGGTTGATATTACCGCTGTTAGATGGCGATATGTGATTCGCATAGAACCCGTGGTAACATGGAGGTCTATTGCCAGATCAAAAAGCGGGTAAACTTATCTCAAGTTGGTGGAACAGTGAATTTTTACCGAAAGATCAAGTATCTGATTTTGACGATCAGTTTCAAACGTGAGTTGGCCATTTTCATCTTTTTTCTTTATTTTTGAAATGCTTTCGAATTTCTGTTTGGGTAATAGATATATTTGCGGAAATAACTGAATCCAAAATTGCCCATAATTAGTAATTGACATATTATATTCGTGTTTCTGTTCGCACAGAGACAGTATTGTAAGCGTCACTAATTTTTAAACGTTTGCTCATCGGACTTTCACTTATGATATACAATAATGTTTCATGGGTTGCCTAATCTGATCTGGTCGAATGACCATCAATAAATTTGAATATCAGTTCAACATAATTCACAGTGTTGATAATTTTGCCGTGTCGATCGTACTATCGACATTTTAACATCTCGATTTGTCTTCTAACGAGCTTGATATCGTCAACTAAATTGATTTTTGAACTGTCAAATGTTTCCATGGATATGAGCTGTCACACAGAACAGATAAATAAAAATGATATGTATGTCAATTACCAATTATGGCAATTTTGGATTTAGTGATTTCCGCAAATATATTTATTACCCAAACAGAAATTCAAAAACATTTTAAAAATTATGAGAAAAGATGAGAATTGACATATCACGATTGAAACTGATCGCTAAAATCGTATATACTTGACATTTCGATAAAAATTTACTGTGATATTCACGCGCTTCTTGATCTGTTAATAGCCCTTCATGGTACAATAAGTCCTATGCAAATTACACAGTAATTGATGTCATATGTTGTTTTTTCGACCATTTCAAACCACGACGACCGAAATGGTCGAAAAAAAAAACAGATGACATAAATCGATAGTCGCGAAAGCCTCAACAAATTCATCGCCATCTAATGGTGCTAATGTCAAATATAGTACCTTCAGGATAAGATGTCTAGAATAGTAGAATAATGATGTAGCGTCAATTTTCGAAAGGAATGACGTTCAACCAAATCGAAAATATTAGCAATGTTTCGTGGCGGTGCCGCAATATCATTTCAGTGTATTTTCCGTTATCAATTTGATTGATGTATCAACAGCTGATTTGCCAAAGTCAATTATGACATGACAGCAGAATGGCATCTTTTTATAATGAAAGTTTTCTACTTTTCGTAAGAACTAATATACATCAGAATGTCAGGAATATAAACACACATTATTGCTTGACAAAATTATCTACCATTAACACGCCACGTTCGCCAGAATAAATTCAAATATTTGAAATATCTGATAAAAATCAGTCATAATTTGTGAATAGCGCCACCTGAAGTGGAAAGAACGAAGAATTGCTAATATTCTCAATTTGGTCACAACAAAATCTCATCAGTGCCTACACCATTTATTCTAGACATCCTACTTCACGATTGCGTTATTTTGAATAAATAAAACTATAAAAATAACTAATAATCAGTCATAATGTGCGAATAGAGCCATATGAAGTGGTACGAAATCATTTTAGACATCTGTAATACTGTACTCCTACGCTAAGACATTTTCGTGTTGGCCAACAGCGCAAAGTTGTAAGCAACTCAAATTACACACTATTACAGTTACTATAGTGGTAATATAGTCACTGTAGACACTATGACTATATTACAACTATAGTCACTGTACTTACAACTATAGTCACTGTACACACTATTTGTTTACATCGCCATCTAACGGAGAGAATATGAAATCAAGTGCCTACGAATAAGCGGTAGCGTAACTGTAACTGTAGCGACACCTAGTGGCCTCGCTCAAAAGGAGGAAAAGCATTTCCTGTATAAGTAAAATTTTCATTGATTTTTTCAAAGTTTTATTGTATTTTATAATAGCCAGGCCGTAGACGAATCCATATATGAAGTTTCATAACAAACACTCCATCCGATCTCGAGTTATAAATGGTGTAACCAACATCTTTCTTTTATATATATGGATAGATTCTACGGGTGGGACACGGTCGCTGAAATGTAATATATGATTTGATGGAAACGAGTGAAACCATTGCTGGCAAATGGTACTGACTCTAATTGGTGTGATTGAGGCGAGCACCGCCTGAAAAACAGCGACAATATGAGCAGAGGCATGATAGAGTTTTTTTAGAGGATGACAATGCTGGGCTTCCCGTTGCTAAAACCGTTGAAATATATCTGGAAACGCTCAATTGGGGCGTCCTACCCCACCTGCCGTAGATGGTGGAGTGTCTGGCTCATCAGCACCCATATGAAGACATCGAAAAATGGTCTCATTCGTGGATAGCCTCAAAAGTAGAACACTTTTGAGGGTATTCAAGCTCTATCAGAAAGATAGGAAAAAAGTCATTTTTTTCAATTTGCCTTTCCATCAAATTCATTTAACAACTTGTTCGTATAATTTTAATCAACTATTTTTATATCTTGTTGGGAGGAAAGGAAAGTCCAATGGAGGAGTATGCCTTAATAAATAATAAAAAAATGTTGATCTCTATCGTGAAAAAGCGACGGAAATCCTTGAACCGACACAATTTTTTTTCCTTTTATGATTGAAATTATAAAACTGTATGAAGCAGAAATTGATAAATCTTTTTGATCGTGAGTTTTTTTCAGAATGTTCGTATTCATCTCTCATATTCTGCATTTTCTGCGGTACAATAGCGTTCATCTTGTCACTCTCATATTCATTTCAAATTTTTGGATTCAACGAGAACAGCATCTGTTGCTTCCTATTCAATATTTTCTGGTTCGGGAGATACATATGTAGAATATTGTATATGAAAACCTAACACATTCCTATTTATACGCTAAACGAAATTATCCCCGTTTTTCTTCTTCTCCCTTTCCGTTGGAAACGGGAATATTCAGTAAATTATATCTAAACACATTCCTGTCAGAAACTTGCATATACCTCAGGAAATAAATTTGGAATGATATCCGTGTTTTCTAGGGTGTGAGATGTTCCAAATGTGTTCGCCTGGAGCTGATGTTTTATCATTGAAAAAATTAAGCCTCTTTTAAAAACGAATCGACTCTCCATTCATAGTCATTTTTCAATTAAGTTAGGAAATTTCTCAAGGCTTCTGTTGAGTGCGGATTTTACACTTTGCCAGCGGCGGCTCGTGAGGTTTGGATGTGGTAAGGCGACACATAGATTTTGAAAGACCGTGAAAATTTCAAATCTAGAGTATTTCGGGGATTTTATAAGGTAAAGAGATAATGTCGGACGGCGAATTGAAACAATTTTTTTTCGAATTTTATAGTTCAACCGCGAAAAAGGAGTTTTTCGGCAACCGTCCGGGAAATACCCACTTCCTGGACGCTATTTCTTTGAGAAAGTAACATTTCCCGGCCTAGTCCGGAAAGTACGTACTTTCCAGACTAGGCCGAAAAAATTCACGTCGTTGTTGTCATTGTGATGATCATCACAATAGCAACGAAATACCGGATGACAGTTCTGTTCTGTTCAATTCAAATAATAATCAAAATCTATAATAAAGAAATGTGTGTGATTTGTAATTCTACACGGTTGCCGAAAAGATATTGTACGCAACACGCCCGAAAATAGTTTTTTTGGACTCACAGACTTCCAGGACTCGACTCCGGCTCGTCCTAGAATTTTGTCTATTCGTCCAAAAAAACTCTATTTTCCGGACTTGTTACGTGAATTACCATTCCAGTGAGGAACAAATAATATCATGAATGGGTTATATTTCTCAGGAATTTGGAAATACGACCTAATGTTCCAAATAAACTAAAACAATTAAATAAATATAGGAACGTACTTATCGGGTTCTCCTGCTTTCGACTAATGTTCAAATCAAATGAGGGTTATAAAACACAAATGCGAATGCGTGAACACAGAATTCAAACCTCAAAAATTATAATTTATCGATATCATCACTGAACTCGAGTGGAATCGTAACAAGTTGCAATCATACGAGAGCGCGGGAGCGGAATCGCCAAGCGATCATTCTCGAAAGTACCCGAAGGCGGACGATTCCATCGCCTACTTTCTCCTCTATTTCGTATGCTTCTCTCTACACGCCAGTGTATCCATCCTTTACTGATTTACTGGTAGATTCCGCGGCACTCGGCAGGGCTGACGTGTAGTGATCGAATCGCAGGCGCTGGGATAGATCGCCTTCTGTTTAGAATGAGCGAGAAATGGTCGTGGCGAGGCTGCAGCTGTAGATGCCGGGCGCATTTTTCCGTTCCCTATACAGTCAGCGCGACAGGTCGCTCTCACCGTATAGGAAACGGAATGCACGAAGGAACACTCCGTTTCCTAGCAGATATGCGCGATGTGCTCACTGCCCTAGTCTTCTGGGTGCCGATGGGACAAATTGCAAATTATTCATAAAGTTTTCTTACTTTCTGTATAGGGTATTAGGTAGAGTCTACCACATTTTTCCTCTGTGAAGATTTTTGTAGTCTCGGTTTTTTTCAGCAAACCTCTAGTAAGTCGACCATATTTTAATTTTTTTTAATTATGCGTACTCTTTTTTTGTAAAATGCAATCATAAAAACAATCTGGAAAAAATGAGAAAACATGTGGCGTTTTTCTTGTCCGACAGATGAAAATCGACGATTTTTTTGAGTTTTTAAATTCATTAATATTTGTCGGACAAGAATGAATTTATATTTCAGAGAGATTCGTTTCATAGAGAAAACAACTGTCCACCACATAAGATGCGGTAAATCCTTAGTCTAGTTTAATATAATGGTTTTGTTTCAGAATCTTTTTTCGTTTATTATTGAAATGAAACTATTGATTTTGATTGAAAGTTTATAATTCAAATTGTTTACTGACATTTTTATTCAAATCTAATAAAAACAATGAAAATACTCCTTCCTCACAGAACTTTGGGATTCATAATGCGAAATACTAGGGACTTTAACATCGAGACCCTACGACATCTGTATGCTTCTTTAGTTAGACCTATGTTGGAGTTCTCATCTGTCGTTTGGTCTCCATACATCTCGGTCGACAGTTCATTGATAGAGAGGGTCCAAAACAAATTTCTTAGGTGTGCGGCTGTTAGAATGGGTACATTTTCGATTCATACTTTCTCCGCGAGTCGAATGCGCAACTCTCTTGGACTGCCCTCATTGAGGACTAGAAGATTTCATGCAGATGTGGTATTTATTGCAAAACTCTTTCAGGGCCTTTTGTACTCCCCTGACTTGTTGTCATAGTTCAATTTATATGTTCCCTGTAGACCCATCCGAAGGTTTGATCTATTTCGACCCGCCCAATCAAGAACCAATTATTGCTTTCATTCTCCGGTTTCGAGAATAATGCGAAACACCAACGTCGTGGACTCCTTGGGAGTTGACATATTTCATGACTCTATTTCGAGATTGAGGAGAGATTTGAGGTACCTGATAGAACTGTAATATTTCAAGTTTAATTGTATTGATGCTCTTGAGCTTTTTTTTCTGTTAATTTTATTTTATCATATACATGCACTCAATATTTACTATTAATTGTGTTATGCTGCTTTGGTTTGTGTTCGTTTGATTTTCTTCTTGTTACTAAAAAGGTCATGTACCGTTAATAAATAAATAAATAAATAAATAAATAAATAAATAAATTAAATTCGTTGTAACAAGACGAATGGTATCCAGTAAAAGTATCACACCAATCGTCAGGTAAAATGACATCTTTATATTTGTGATTATGTTCTCTTGATGCCAAGAATATTTTGCACAGTTAAAGGATGACACTTCCTCCTTTTTCGTTTTAAAGCCACGGATATATTTTAAACTAGCTGGCCCGGCGAACTTTGTTCCGCCTAAATGATACTTACGGCGGATTTCACAAATCGTAATCACCGGTGATCGGAGATCAACAGCTTGGTTCTCTGATTTTTGAACTGTCAAATGTTTCGATGGATATGAGCTGTCACACAGAACAGATACATAAAAATAATATGTCCTTCATGGTACTATATGTCCTATGCAAATTACACAGTAATTGATGTCATATGTTCTTTATTCGACCATTTCAAACAACGACGACCGAAATTCTCGAAAAAAAAACAGATGACATAAATTGATGGTCGCGAAAGCTTCAACAAATTCATCGCCATCTAATGGTGCTGATGTCAAATATAGTACCTTCACGATAAGATGTCTAGAATAATGGTGTGGGCACCCGTCAATTTTTGGAAGGAATGACGTTCGACCAAATCGAAAATATTAGCAACGTGGCGGCGCCGCAATATCATTTCAGTGTATTTTCCCTTGTCAATTTGATGGATGTATCAACAGCTGATTTGCTAAAGTCAATTATGACATGACAGCAGAATGGCATCTTTTTATAATGAAAGATTTCTACTTTTCCTAAGAACTAATATACATCAGAATGTCAGGAATATAAACACACATTATTGCTTGACAAAATTATCTACCATTAACACGCCACGTTCGCCAGAATAAATTCAAGTATTCGAAATAACTGATAAAAATCAGTCATAATTTGTGAATAGCGCCACCTGAAGTGGAAAGAACGAAACATTGCTAATATAATCAATTTGGTCACAACAAAATCTAATCAGTGCCTACACCATTATTCTAGACATCCTACTTCACGATTACGTTATTTTGAATAAATAAAACTATAAAAATAACTAATAATCAGTCATAATGTGTGAATAGCGCCATCTGAAGTGGTACGAAATCTAATCATTTTAGACATCTGTACCTACTCCTACGCTGTTTTGTGTTGGCCAACGGCGCAAAGTTGTAGGCAACTCAAATTACACACTATTACAGTGACTATAGTGGTAATATAGTCACTGTACACCCCATCTAACGGACAGAATATGAAATCAAGTACCTACGAATAAGCGGTAACGTAACTGTAACTGTAGCGACACCTAGTGGCCTCGCTCAAAAGGAGGAAAAGCATTTCCTGTATAAGTGAAGTTTTCATCGATTTTTTCGAAGTTTTATTGCATTTTATAATAACCAGACCGTAGACGAATTCATATATGAAGTTTCATAACAATCAGTCCATCCGATCTCCAGTTATAAATGGTGTAACTAACATCTTTCTTTTATATATATATAGATGTTTGCACAAAAAACACTCCATCATATTATATCGGCAACAACCAACAACTGAAATTGCCGAACTTTATTAGTCGGACAGCTGGATGATAGTATTCAGCACATCCTTCTTTAAATGGTCCTCAAAAAACAAATGTTTATTTGTAACATGAGGAAAGGTATATCCGATAAATTGATATAGTCTATTCATAACCAAATTAGAGCAGTGAATTCTTTAATTTTTGAATGAACGCCACATTTTTTTTGTCAGACAACTGGTGCCGTAAATTTTATTTTCAAGGTGGAGAGAAAATAAGAGAAAAAAGACATTATTCATAATTTTTTCATCCCAAAAAATCTTCGTTTTCCATTTGTCTGACAAGGAAATCGTCACATTTTTTTGTCGGACAATTGCTTTTTCGTATACTTCATATGGTTGTATCAACCGATTCTGAAAAATTCGGCAGGGTATTAATACTTTGAAAAAAAAGCGATTTTCAGTCATGTTTATTTTGTTAGACAATCATGTTCATTTCTCCCAAATTGTTTTTATGATTGCATTTTACAAAAAAGAGTATGTTTGATTCAAGAAAAATGAAAATATGGTCGACTAACGAGAGGTTTGCTGAAAAAAAAACCGCGACTACAAAAATGTTAACAGAGAAAAAATGTGGTAGACTCTACCTAATAAAGCTATACAGAAAGTAACAAAGGTAGGCGACGCCTACCTTGCCTACCCCGACGAGCCGCCACTGCACTTTGCGAATAAGAAACAAAATTCTTTCTACTATTGGTTGAAGACAACGGTAAATATTACTGATAATTCGATTCAATGGGGACGTCCATTCTCTCTCACAGTTGAAGAACATGACTTTGAATATGATCAAACCAGACCCAAAACGCAAAAGAGCTTTCCTTGTCAAACTAAAAGTCCAAGTTCCTGTTAAACCTTATCAATAATTATTGACGATATAGATGGACACTGGACAGAAACCATGGTGAAACGACTCCTAACTAAAAATTTTGACCAAAAATTGTAGAACACATGCTAATTTCTACTCTAAATAGCATCAGGAAAATTGAAATCGGCTTATTCTGATAGTACTACTACATTTTCATACTGGAGTTTTTCAAGTGGTGCAAATAGATATTAAATTTATTTTTTGAGAATTTTGAAGAATGGTAAATCTGTTTTTATGTCGGGTTATTGGAGTATATTTATTCTATCACGAAGTAACGTACTATTCTATCCATTATTTTTAAGTAATATTTCAACTTGATTTCCGTACAAGAGAAAAGCCCAATCGAATCTTTCAAACATGTTTATATACGTGAAATATTTCCAGTATTAACAGAGAAAGAAGTTTCCTCAACATTCGCCATGTCTTTGGAATTATTGAATTTACATTTTATTTTCTCAAATCTATTTTTTCTTAAAGTAAATAAACATTTTGATAAATACGTAGTTAGAACGACCTCTATGTAGAGAGGACAACGTTGTTAGGTGACAGGAAAATGTCTATAACCTAACATTTTTAAAATATACACGGTGAAGTATGTCAGAATGTCATGGCCAATCAGGATACTTTATAGAAGTGAATGTGGTATACAGTGTGAGTCTGAGAGATGGGGAACGCTTAATCTTGAGAGCAATAATCCGATTCAAGGCACGAAAATTTAGGGGGATATTGAACAACTGAAATGGGATTTTTTGAGAAAAAAATTAATTCTGTAGCACGGACTACGGTTTCGCCAGAAATGATCTGAGTATTAGTTTTTCAAATGGAACACTTGTACATTTTCATATTTTTGAAATCTAGAGCAAATTCATGATACATGATACGCAAAACTTTTCATTATTTTTTTTTTCAAGAAGTTTGTTTAAGGATGATGATTATTTTTCATGTTGAACAATACACCAGCCGCTGATTACATTCAAACAGTGACTGGTGGAAAAGTATTGTAATTACAATGCAAATTTAATTTTTTCGGATAACTTTGCATTTTGAAAAAAGAAGTGGAAAATTGAGCTTATTATGTTCAGAGTTTGTTCTAGATTCCAAAAATGTGAAAATGTACAAGGTGTTGAATTTAAAAAACTAATAGTCAGATCACTTAATTCTGGCGAAACCGGAAGTGGTATAGAATAAATTTTCATTTCAAAAAATCACATTTTAGTTGTTCAAAAGCCACCTAAATTCACTGCTTTGAATCGGATTATTACTCTCAAAAATAGGGGTGCCCAGTCTTTCAGACTCACCCTGTATATAGACCTATACTAATAGAAAATTGTATTTTTACATTTTCCTCTATTTTTATTCATAAATGACTTTTGTATGTGAAAGAAAACGAAAGAAATATTATAAAGTTATCTAGTTATGCGAAAAAATTCAGAAGGTAATTGCTCGTATGAAATTAAGATGGGTCTTTCCAATAACAAAACTTCCTCAGCCCACCCCTTTCCGAGATATCACCCTTAAAAGGTTGTCACTTAAATTGAGTTTTCATTTATTATCTCTTCAGCAGGGCCGTATCTAGGTACTACTGCGCCTGTGGCAAGATTTTCTTCAGCGCCCCCAAATTGGCGTAGATTTTTTTCATCATGTTTCAAATTTTTTTTTCAGTTTGGAATAAACTAAATATATACAGGGTGTCTCAAGTTCGAGTGCCTATTAGACGTTTCTATGAAACGGGACATATTTGAAATCTGAAAATTGGGATTATGATATTGTTCGAAATTCTCTACAGACCCAAAATATTTTTAGAGACAGAGCTTTTCCGGTTATACTGGGAGTGAAAATAAATTTGCTCAAAAATTTTTTTTTTCAATCTTTTCATTTCCGATATGATTGAGTATTCAATGCTGAATAAGTTTCTGTCAAAACCATTGTATTCATTCGAATGGTTTTCAAAATATCGACAAAAAACCTGAGAAAAAGTCAAATTTTCATAGTTACTATCATGTCCATTTTTCTTATTCTGAACATCCTTAGTGTAAACCGTTCTCACAACGTCAAAGTAGAAGAACGTGGAGAGGTCATGCATCTTTTGAATTTCATAAATATCATCACAGGGTGTTCCAAATTTTGTGTCGAAAACTGTGATCGAAAATTGGCCATAACTTCTGTTTTTCAAATTAGAACCCTATTTTTTCATAATTTCGTTGGATTCTGCGAAGAAAAGTAATGATAGCACTCTCAGATGCTCTTTCTCCTAAATTCAGTAATTCCCGAGTTATTTGAGCTTTTCTGCATTCATGTTGTACGTAGAATCAAATTCATCTGATCTTTCACTTGAGAATATTCTGTGACCAAAGAAGATACATTTTTCCATCAATAATTCACAAGTGACAGGTCTAATTTAAGGTTTTATCTGTACTTTTCGATTTTATTCAATGGTTCCATGAAAATATTCATCGAATATGTTGCATGAGAATATTCTGTGACCATAGAAGATAAATGATTCCATTGATAATTCACAAGTGGCAGGTCTAATTATAAGTTGTTACTATGGTTTCATAAAGATTTTCATCGAATCTGTTCAGAATCGATGAATTTGAATCTACGTACTACATGAATCTAGAAAAGCTCGAATAACTCGAGAATTACTGAATTTAGGAGCAAGAGCATCTGAGAGTGGTATCATTATTTTTATTCGCAGAATCCAACGCAATCATAAAAAAAGAGGGTTCTAATTTGAAAAACAGAAGTTATGGCCAATTTTCGATCACAGTTTTCGACAAAAAATTTGGAACACCCTGTGATGATATTTATGAAATTCAAAAGATGCATGACCTCTCCACGTTCTTCTACTTTGACGTTGTGAGAACGGTTCACACTCGGGATGTTCAGAATAAGAAAAATGAGTATGATACTAACTATGAATATTTTACTTTTTTTCGTGTTTTTCCGTTATCCTGAAAACTATTTGAATGAATACAATGTTTCTAACAGAAATGTATTCAGCATTGAATACTCCATCATATCAGAAACGAAATGATTGAAAAAAACTTTTTTTAGCAAATTTATTTTCACTCCCTGTATAAACAAAACAGACAAATAAAAAATTTTCAACTGAAAATTCATTAACACTGCAAACGCAAAGTGAAATGTTTTTTTGGTTAGTTGACTAGAAAAACTAATCGTTAATCACAATCATATTATTAGGAATATGTTCAAAACCTCGCCTTTCTTGATTTTGCTTCGGCGAATATATCAATTAATTCAGAGTAATCTAAGGTACATGTCACTTCTTTCTCGATGGCGAGGATTGACATATTTGATAATCGCTCTTGTCCCAAGGAGGAACGAAGATACGACTTTATAAGTTTCAGTTTGCTAAAGGAATGTTCACATGTAGCAGTTGTCACTGGCAAACTCAGAAATATTCTCAACGCCGTTTCCAGATTGGGATAAATATTTTCAAGAGTCAGATCATATATACATCTCACCGTGACATGTTATCTCGAATATTTTGTTGGCGCTTCTTTATTTTACTCTTTGAATTTTTTTGGCGCTCAATTTTTTTTTCATTTGATATTTTTTGGCGCCCCTGCGGACCTTGCGCCTGTGGCGGGGGCCACTTGGCCACACCCTAGATACGGCCCTGCTCTTCAGCTATTGGTTTTGGAAAAAAAGTTTAAGAATAAAAAATTGTTTTAAATAAAACAAGGATTTCAAGTTATAATTATATTTCATGTAACTTCATCTCGAAAAAAAGATTTGTGTTGCTAATTTCAACCCCGTATAATTGAGCAGGAATATTGAAAAAATACTCGTGATTAGTCCTTTGCGAGTGCACGAAAATTACAGAATTTCAAGATTCTAGCTTTACTGAAATTTCAGAAAAAAAAGAAATTTAGTCACCACTTTTTGAGGGTATCTTGGAAAGGGGCTGATGAAATTTTGATATAGGAAAGACCCATCTTAATTTCATACGAGCAATTTTGTTCGCATGCATTTAGAAACAGCCTGTATATTCCCAAACATAAAACCACCAAGTTTGGAATGTCTCCTATGTATCAGTGATTTCCCTTTGCATCTGCCCCATAGTTTTCGAAACCTCAATTTGTGTATATTTGAAAAAGCCTTCAAGAAGTTGATGTTGATACAGTAACTGATAACCTGATAGATTTCTGGTAGATGGTTGATTTCATGTTGATTGTTTTTTTTTGTTTTTTTTTTCTGACTTGTCGTGAGGGATTAATAAACCATTATTATTATTATTACCTACATACATACCTACGTACAAACATACATACATACCTACTCTAATGCCGGGTTTCCACCAAGCGGACAGAACAAAAACAAAACACGAACTCGGTCCGTTTGTGACAGTCCGCGAACTGTTCTAGAACTTGTGGATTGTTTTCCGGACTCAAAAGTCCGCGAATTGCGTTTTTACGGACACAAACAGAGTCCCATCCAATGTCGGTAAACTTCAAAGGAAATACGAGTTCTAGGACTGTTTGTCAGCTTGGTGTAAACGCCTAGTTTGTTTTTATTTACGTTGTTGCGATCTAATGTGGTAGTTTGATTCGGTGCGTGAAGGGAAGAAGTCGTAATGTTTATTAAAACTTGATCGAAGTTTACCTCCTATACTCATATCATCTCCTCTGAGATCTTGTAACAGTTTAGACGTCACATTTCCCCTTTTTTGCCTTAAGGATGGCCTAATCCAAAACCGGCGTTTAGTTTTGATCTTTTTAATAATGTAAAATGTAACTGCCAGCAAAAATAAATCCTCGTCGTTTTGTTCTCTCAAGTTTGCAGCGCGCCACATTCTCACAACTACACGTCCGGTGTCTCTATGTAAACTGAATCAAACTTAAACAAAACACGAACAGTTTTCATTAATTTCTGTCCGCGACTGGTGTAAACTGAAAGTCCGTTGGGAACCCCAACAGTCTTCGAACATTTTCCAAACAAAATTGTTCGAAATTTCTGTCCGAACGGACAGTTCGTGTTTTGTTTTGACCTGTCCGCTTGGTGGAAACCCGGCATTAAGAATCAAATAATCCTTCTGTCGCAGTCGGGTGATAAATAATAAAAAACTGATCAATCGCAAGTGTGAAATTTTTATACAGGGTGATTCTTTGACTTGTACATATATTTTAACTGTAGATTCCTCTCATCAAACCTAAACTTTTTTCCTATACCATTTTTCAAAATTCGGTTTCGTTTGGAATATACAGGGTGTCAAAAATCCACGAAAAAAACACTTTTCTGTTCATATCTTCGGAACCGTTATTTCAAATGAACTGAATTTTGGTGAAGTATTCATGATGCATATTCCCAAATCAAACCTTATTCAATATTCCCCCCGGTATGAAAGTTACAGCTAGCCAACTCATAAATTCGCGCAAAAATACTATAAAACCACGTGAAAAAGAAGAATGGTTCCTATTTTCGAAAGAAGCAATCGGTTTGGAAAATAAAATCATCCCTCAGTTTTTTCGATAAAACGCGTAGTTCTCGAGTAATTCCCAATTTTACCCGATAAAATTTGACGAGAAAATCATGAATCTCGAGAATAACCTGAATACTTTCCTGCCTTGTAAATATCACCGAATCGAAGATGTGTCAATATTCTGTAATCGAATTACAAGTTAACAACGTTGTCAGAATGTTTGTCGAATTTTCTTTTGGAAATCACTGACCTATTAAGTATCTAAATCTCTATGATGGGAAAACGTTCGTCACAAACATCAACAAAACCTATTCTCTCGTTGGAAGAATTTTAATTTCTAACCTCCAAACCATAGAAATCTCACGTCATACGCTATGTAACCGAACTACGCTGAACCGTCTGAACTACCTCAGACATGTGAAGTATAAGAACGGAATAGTGGTAGTATTTTGAGTCGTTTGAGATAGGTCGATTCCTAATGTTAAGGAAGGTGATCTATGGTCGAATTCATAGATATTTATCTAGTAATGCAATCAGAAAAATCAATTTCCCTAGTTTCAAGAATATTGCTGAAACTGGCAACATACACATTCAAGTTCTGTGAATTTTCCACAGAAGATTTCATTAACATCGATTTGAAAAGGTTATAGCTTGATCAAAATTATAAATTGAATTTGAAACCGTCAGTCACAAAATATTTTTGGGATATCGAGGAGGATATGGACAGGTTTTTAGTGTTTACAAACTAATCTTTACGAAAATCGAAGAAGGAACTCAATTATATAGGAGAAATATGGCTTTGCAATTGCCGATATAATCGGACCAAACTGAGTGTTTTTTTTTTGAAGAAATATTGTTTTTTTAACATTCTTATTCAAATAAGGTTAGTACTTGAGTTCCCCCAAATATACCAACTTAATTTTAATCGAGAAATATGAACTTTGCATTGGTTCCAGAGAATGTTTTCAGGCACGTAATCAGCCCCATGTTTTTTTTTTCAAATGGCTATATCTTTTCAACAGAGCCGAAATCGGAAAAATGGAAAACGAAAAGAAGGTTTCTTTCTAACTCAAGAATCTTCAGTTAAAATATATGTACAAGTCAAAGACTCACCCTGTATATTATTAATATATGACATTTTTAATATTATTATCATTTCTTTCACAGGAAACTGGGCAATTAGCCCTGATGCCCGCGCGGAAGGGGCTTCTTGCGCCCCAAAATACGTTTTTGGATACCATAGCTACAAGATTCGATGGAACTCGTGAGTATTTTATTATATTTCAACAGAACGAATTCTGATTTGTTGAATAAATTTTACGATGACAATTGGAAAATTATGAATTTTTTCCAAATGTATCTTTTTGCTCGATATATGAGTGCGAGGACAACAAATAGATCTCCTGCAAATTCTTGATATGCATAGTTCAGAAGAAATAGTCTAAAAATGAATTTTAAACATAGTTTAGAGAATAATAGATATTGGGAAGAGCAAAACAATGGGGACTTAGCTTCGTTGAATGATGAAAATCCTGCTATATATAATAATAATAATAATAATAATAACGTCTTTATTTCACTTGAAATCCCAAGGGGAAGTTCACCCAAAGGTGCTCTACCACTTAACCCTTGTAGTACAGAAGAATTACATTTGAACATAACTTATACAAAAATGAAAATATGTATACAAAATTGAACAAAAAGAGAAAATATAAAGAAAACAAAGAAAAAAAAATGAGCATATCAATAAACAAATCCCATAAACTGCCAAGAAATCACATAAACAAGGAACCGAGGAGATAGGCCTTAATCTTTTTCTTAAAACTATTCGGATTCAACAGCTTAAAATTATCAGGAATACCGTTGTACAATCTGCAAATATTGTAGCTGAAACTTCTTTCAAAAGTAGATGTTCTGTGACGGGGACATGACAACATATTCCTACGGCGTATGTTGATATTATGAACGTCAGTTCTGTAAACCAATCTATTGAAGAGATATGGTGGGCTTCTCTTTAAAATGATTTTATGAAATATACAGAGAGAGTAAAATTCAAAACAAATCCCCATCGGAAGCCAACTCAATTCCCTCAACTTATGCGAGACATGATCATACTTCCTTATTCCATAAATAAACCTGCACACGCTGGATCCGTCCCAACGTTTCTTGATCGAGACAAAAACCAAACACAGGAGAACAATAAGTGAACTCTGACAAGACCAAAGTCTCGCACAGAACCTTTTTAGTGTGCAGGGGCAGGCACGACCTGTGAGGATACAGCATTCTCAACGCTCCATACGCCCTCCGAACCACACTCACCACGTGTTCACGAAATCTCAGAGAATCGTCCAGGATCAAGCCCAAATCTCTTGCGCTGTCAACAAATCGAATGACATCATTATTTATTGTTGGCTTGTACATGTCTTTAACAATTTTTTTATTCTTGTTCGAGCCAAACACCAGGGCAGACGATTTTTTCGGATTCAGTTTCAATGAATGTTTTGCTGCGATGTCCGCCAGCCGATTTAGATCATTATTCATTTTAAATGCTGCATCATTTAGATCCCCTACGATGAAATCATGGTAAAGCTGAAAGTCATCAGCGTACATATGAACCCTACAATATCGGATGAACTTAGTGAATTGGCTGGTGTAAACCAAAAAGAGGAGCGGACCAAGGACCGATCCCTGAGGAACACCATCCAGAACATCTCTAGCAAGAGAGACTTTCTCACCCAGCTTTACACTCTGAGAACGTCCCGCAAGATATGACTCGAAGAGTCGGAGAGCATCCCCGAGGACTCCACAAGATCTTAAAATAGCCAACAGAATATCATGTTTAACCGTATCGAAGGCCCTGCTGAAGTCTAGCAGAAACAAGGCAACACACCTCGAGTCATCAAGAGAGCGCAGGATATCATCAGTTACCCCCAGCAGAGCGCCAGTAGAGCTATATCCCGGACGAAAACCTGACTGGACTGCTGGCAAAATCGAATTATCTTCGAGATATCCGGTAAGTTGGTCAGCCATTATTTTCTCCAGCAGTTTGGATAAACCAGACAAAATGCTGATGGGTCTCAGATCGGATAGCTCCCCAGGATCACCGGTTTTGGGAATAGGCGTAATCTGAGCGTGTTTCCAGGAAGCAGGAAATTTGGAACTGAGCAAAATAGAATTGAATATGTTCACTATAAATGGTAGGATATGAGGACAACAGATCTTAATAAACGATACCGAAATATTATCGCAACCAGGGGCACTATTTTTGATGCTCCTCAGGTAATTCAGGATAGTTTCTTCATCAACAAGACGAAAACTGAACTGTTCAGAGCAAATGAGATTATCCCTATAATAATTGAGTACCGAACTATCCGAACCTGAGGATGGATTTTTCAGAAAATAATCATTGATTTCATCAGGATCATCAAAATTGAGATCTGACCGTGTTTTGTTCGATATTCCTAAAGATTTGAGTGCTTTCCACTGTTCTCTACTAGAATCATTCATGGAGATATATTGAAAATATAATCGCTTTTCTCGAGTTATGGCTTGATTCACCTTATTTCGCAAACGTTTGTATTCGTCCCACATAGCTTGTGTTTTATATTTTTTATGCCGTGCCTTAGCCCTGTCTCTCTCCCCCATCAAACCCCTCATTCCGTCAGTCATCCACGGAGCATGCCTTCTCGTTGTTCTGATAACTCTTGCAGGAAAATGTTTATTGAGTAAATCCGCTAGAGTATCCGTAAAAAACTTCACCTTCTCATCAACATCGTGCATGCGAAACAACCTCGAAAAATCTGCACCCGCAATATCATCAAAAAGTAATCGCTCATCGAACCCTCTACAATCTCTGACAGTGAAGATTCGTGGTTCAATCCTCGGCTTCTGCACTCTCACCTTACATGCTATACATTCGTGCAAAGAAAAGTTGGATGGACACGAGAAGGCCGAAGAAACAATGCCATTTTCATTGCTCAATATCACATCAATAAGAGATTCCGAAGTAGGCGTTATATGAGTTGGCCCCCGAATAAGTTGCTTCATACCAACAGAGGAAAGCATAGAACCGAAATATTTCACCGAGGGTAAATTAGCATCAAGAAAATTAACGTTAACATCGCCCAAACAAATAACATCCTCACAATAAGACAGTGCGTGAGTTAAACTAGTTTCCATAGCATCAATAAAAAGTTTATATGACAAGTGAGGTGGTTTATAAACAACGGCAGTCACAAAGGATATTCCATTATATCTCAAATCAATTTCCTTAAAACTCAGATTTTGCACTGTTCTAATTTTTACTCAATACTTTTTGATTTGCGGGAGTGAGCTCGAGTGAATGATAAATTTCAAACATAGTTTAGAAAATTATAAGTATTGGCAAAAAAAACACCGATTATTTCAAGCAGTTTCCTCGAAAATTCAGATATTGTAAAATCAAAATTTAACTCGAAAATATTTTACAGGGGTAACTTGGCTTTATTGAATGATGAATTACCCATCTAAACATTATAATCATTTGTATGAGAAATGAATTAGTAGAGATCTAGTTTCCGAAGTACACCACCAGTTGGTACCGCCGCAGGAAGACAATGACTTACCGGTTTCTGGCTTAGTAGCCGTCATCAGAGCCATATAGCCTTATCCTGCGACGAGAACCAACTGAAACGGAAGAACTTATATTACTCCCTGGCAGGAACTATTGAGTACAGTTTTGTACAATGTTCGTCCCAGGGGGCAAATGTCTACGCCTCATCCCGGAGGTTCTTTCAAAAAGTAGATCTCTACGTACATTAATTTTTCCCAAGCGGATTTCGCAACAACTCACTTTGGAGTCTTATGCAGTGTACCGAGGGAAGTAGAATACGGTTTCGGAGCCCGCAAATATTAAAATGAAAAATGACGTGATCCTCATTTTTCATTATAATCATTGATTTTGGTGAAATCAAAATCATACTATCTCAACCCATTTCATGAAAACTCAGATTGCACTGATATAATTCGTTTAGTGGTCTTGTATGAAATTCCTGTAAGTGGAACATGTTCTTGGGCTTACGGTCCTTCTCTTGGTATAATTACATTTTGTTTTAATGTTTCCGAGGGTATATCCTTGAAACTTATATCCCAATCAAACTTTCAGGAATTTCGAACTAGTCCAGAATCTCGTTGAATTTGAATAGTCAGTCTATCTAGACCGTTACCGCTACTGGCGAAAGTCTGAAAACTAGAGGAAACTTTTGAAAAGCTATATTAGAAACGGATGAGCGCAGCACTAGAATCATCGGAATCGATAATATCACAATAGCATTGTTCTTGACGACCGAAGTTCAGGTTGAAGTTGTAGAAAAGTTCGTCCGAGTTCTCTCCCGCATCTGGCAAATGGGATTACATGGCCCACAATTAGACTTTACCTTTGTAGTAATGTGCTTCGCAAGTTTTGACGAAGTCATCGATTGTTGGAAGTTGGAGTTGAACATTCACAAGCGTCTCCTAATCCGTGAAATGTCACTGAACTTCATTACTTGTTTTAAGCATGGAAAAAAGAAAAGAATGGCATATTTAAATATTTGTCCATAAAGTATGAATACATTATTTTGAAACAGATACTGGTAGAGAAGGACCTTGCGATAATGTAACATTTCAACAAAAGCCACAGATAAATACAGAATGTCACGTTGAAAAGGAAAAAGATATCTTTTCTAGTGGGGTTATTCAAATTTTGGAAAATCTCGTGGATACGTCAATTTTGCTCTTGAGATATTTTTTCACATGAAGACCATCATCGATATCATATAATTTCATCCCAAGCGCAGCAACACAACCCCTTAAATTTTGAACAAAAAAGATGAGACAATATGATGATAATAATTATAATATTTATTGGGAGAAATGGATTAGTAGAGTAATATAAGTTCTGCCGTTTCAGTTGGTTACTACCGCAGTAGGGTTATGTGGCACCGATGATGGCTAACAAGCCAGAAACCGGTTCGTCATTACCTTGCTGTGATGGTGCCACCCAGTGGAGTACTTCGGTCACTAGATCTCTGCTAGTAGTGCTAGTCAATTTCTCTCATTGATTATGCTATGTTATCCTCTGATTTGATACTTTATAAAAGTGAATGGAGTATAGTTGTAAAACATATGACAAGGATGATGATAACATCATTCCATTTCTTTCTATGTATATCTTGGACCTAGCATTTTTCCGAGTGGCCCGTCCAGTTATTCTTGGTCTAAGCTTTCAACGATAGTTTTCGAGTTTTTTGCCAGGCTATTCACATAAAATCTGTTGAAATTATCCTCAACTGTACCACTAGTCCCCAAAATCAATGTTTGAGAAATCCTCTACTCCTGTCTATACAGGATGAGTCTTTGACTTGTAGGTAGGTACATATATTTTAACTGTAGATTCCTCCCATAAAAAAACACTTTTTTCCCATACCATTTTTCAAAATTCGGTTTCGTTTGGAAGATACAGGGTGTCAAAATCCATGGAATTAACACTATTCTCTCCATATATTCGGAACCGATATTTCGAATGAACTGAATTTTGGTTGATTGTTTACTCTATTCGTGGTACATATTCCTCAATTGAAACTTATTTCATATTTCTCCTGGTAAAAAGTTACAGTATAGTCGACTTATAAAATCACGCAAAAATACTATAAAACCACTTGAAAAAGATAAACGGTTCACGTTTTCGAAATAATTAATTATTTTAGAAAACAAAAGTATTCCTATATTTTTTCAATAAAACGCGTCGTTCTCATGTTATTCCTAATTGTATAAGATTGAATTAAAGGAAAAAATCATGAATTTCAAGAATAATCTGAATGCTGTCCTGAGTTAAATCTCATCGAATATTATTTTTCTCTGGTCTCTCAACAAGTCACCAACGTTGTCAGAATGTTTTCCAACTTTGTCAAGACTAAAATCTCTATGATGAAAAAAGTTGGATGTAGAGATATGTGATAATAAAATTCCACATTCGTGGGACATAAAATTGAATTCTAAGAAGCATGAAATTATACATTTTATAAGCAGTTTCTATTTGAAATTGATTGTTACCGGTCCTTCAGCAAAATATCTATCGAAACTCGACACCAGAACGACACTACTATTACATCAATTCACTGAAAGTCATTTACATAATCATCACCTGTTTGCTTCATTCTCTGTTAATAAATAAAGCGTGAACTTCGTTTATGCCGTGCTGACTCAAGGACTATAAACAAGAATTCTTGTTTATAGTCCTTGGTGCTGACTAACGTTTTAGGTTGGACTGATTGGAGCACAGAGCATCGCGGGTACATCCACGGCCTTCTGAAGGGAAGAGTAGGCCGTTGAAATTAGGAACGTAGCGCTATATTGGCGAGAATCAGAACGACTCTTTTGGTATTTTCAAAGAGCAACGCCTAGACGCCTTTAGCGATTGTGATAGTTCATCCGCTAACGATAGGAGACGTACTGCTTTCTTGAGTTCGCATTGTTTGAAGAGAAAATCGGCAATCTGGCATCGTCTTCTCTATAGTTCTGTGGAATATCACAGAGAAAGTGGTAAGGTTGGGTCATTCACCCTGAATCATATGACTTTGGTTAATGGATTTAGGATAGGTTAGTGAAAAACCAATTTTTATGAGATCGTTTTGGAATATAGAGAAAAATATGAACAAATTATTAGTGTCTATAAACTAAACTTCAGGACAATCGAAGAAGGGACTTATTTTGGTGTGAGAAATATAGCTTTTCAATTGCCGAAATGATCGGACAGAACTAAGCGTTTTGGTAGGAAATATCGTGTTTGTAACATTCTTATTCAAATAAGGTTAGTGCTTGAGTATTTTCTAATTGTATCAACCAGAACATCTAATAATCACCTCAATTCCAATCGAAAAGTATGAACTTTGAGGTGTTTGCAGAGAATTGATCCAGGCACGCATTAAGCCCAACTTTTTTTTCAAATGGCTATATCTCTTTAACAGAGCCGAATTCGGAAAAATGGAAAATGAAAAAAAGGTTTCCTTTAGCATCAAGAATCTACAGTTAAAATATATGTACAAGTCAAAGACTCACCCTGTATTGTTGAAAAGGTATTTTCCTTCTGAATATGACCCGTCTTCGCTATTCGAATTCAAGTGGTTGGGGTTGCCGTTCAGAGGAATAAAATTATATGATGATGGGCTTTATTCGAAGAAAGTCCACATGAAAAAATTTACCGAGCTATTTTCCAGAATCTTGATTTTTGTACCAGAAAAGGCTTTCGAAAATCAAATATTAAAAAAAAGCCAAGACAAGATCGACACTTGCTGAATGTCCCAACAGGTCCCGTTCATTCTGGTCTTTCGCCAGGGCTGCGGGCTGTCAACTGCTTATGATCCATAAATCACAGATTCAACTTGCCCTAGAGTACTGTTCCCATATTTGGAGTGCGACCCCTAGACAAGTCTTGAAATTGTTGGATTCTCCAAAAAAAAAAAACGATTCGTCTCTAACTTTTATTGCCGATGCTCTTCTGAATTCTGAATATCGGCAAATGTCCCTCCTGCTGCAGTCCTATAGGCCATAGGGATTAACCCGACAAGTTCAGCCTTCACACCCCTTCGTGGTCACTTTGAAAACATGCAGAACATCTTTTTTAAAGACTCGAGGTTCTGGAGCTCATGGCCTAGGGAGGTGTTCCCTGCGGCATGTAACCGACAGGAATTTAAGAAGAACACCTACTCCTCTGAACATTACAGGATGTTCCTCTCGTGAGAACCAGAGCATAAAAATACCCTTTATAGTTTCAAATGTATCAACAAGTGATGAAAATTTTACGCACCAAGCACCAACACAGAATATTTTATCACTAATGCTGATTTCATCTTTATTCAAAACAACACAATTTTAAGATACTCAGATTCAGTACATTTTAGATTTCGACATCTCATTATCATTAACCCAATCGTGTTTTAAAGCTTTGCTCAAACTCAGTCGTAAGATAGGATCAGGCTCTAATAACACTCTTATCAAATGTTTCGCTCTTGAGCATAAGGTATCCGTAATGCTCGACCTGAAACTCCAGTTTTTATTCATCTGATCCTTCAACAACTTCCTCATGTTCGAATCGTCGAACGGCATCGAAGCGTTGACCATGATGAAAAGGATGACTCCTAAAGACCACACATCTGCCATTTTCGGATTGTAAGGTATACCACTAATCACCTCTGGAGCTGCATATGCGGTGGAGCCACAATAGGTTTGGCTCAGTATAACTTCACCATCTTCATTCGTACAGAATCTTGCAAAACCAAAATCTGTTATTTTAGCGTTGAACTTTCCTGATAGGAGTATATTTTCACATTTGAGATTTCGGTGAGCTATATTCAGTCCATGGAGGTACTGAAGACCACTGGCTATTTGATGAAACCAAACTTTAGCTTGTGTTTCGACCACCACTCCATTCGTTTTGATATAATTGAGCAAATCGCCATTGGGAGCATATTTCATGAAGATAAAGACCCTTGGTCCTCTTTGAAGAATACTGTGAGCTTGGATTATATGAGGATTCTTTATTTTCGTGAGAATGTCTAGTTCACGGAGGAAAAATTTACGGAGAATATCTCTCGGTGCCTTCTCCTTGTCGAAAATTTTACATGCAAGTCGTAGTTTCTTAGGACCAGCTCCATCAACAAAATCCGCCAAATGTACTGTAGCGTATGTGCCTTTTCCAATTTTTTTACCTATTAGGTAACCCCTTTGTTCGAAAACATTGACTTCTGAAGAACTGGGCATTGTCTGTTGCATGCTTTTCAATATTCGATTTCGAAACACTGAAATTTTTCAATCGGATTGGAAACTCAGTTTGACATAATGCAAAATTTCATTTTAAAATGAAAATTGGAAGCTCTATGAAGAATCTGATCACCTATAGAAATATATAATATCGTTATTTTTCTTCACTTGATTGATGAAACTTCGGAATGTGGATTTTCTATCATGTAACTAAGAAAACAGTTCAGATGAATATTTCCGCAAGTATGAGTTCCTCCGGGAAATAATTCGATTGCAAATTCGTGCTTGTATTATCATCCCTCTAAGAAGTTTGGCAACCCCTCAAGAATCTCAAATTGCTTAAATGATGGCTGAAGGCTGAAGTGTATGAACTGTCAGAGTTTCTACTGAAGAAACAGACAAAAAGTTGAGTATTTTCACACTTTTCAACTACACAAAACAAAATATCAAAATCAAAGGTTCACTATAAATTTCAAAATATCCCTGAAATTCTAAAATCTAAAGAAACGAAACAACTTGTCATCTGCTTAGGGGCAGAAGGTCCACTCCGACCAATGCAAAATACATACAAGATAATGCAATTTTATAGGATGCAAAAAATTGAAACTCGCTGAATCTGATCAATTTTATTTTTTATATCTCTAGTGACTACAGAAATATTGAGCTGCTACGATGCTGAGCCTGCTCATTCCTCACCTGAAAAAAAAATTATTCATTAAAATTTTTAGTGCTAATCTCCCAAAAATTATCATCTAACGTAAAAAGATAGCCCAGGAGCAGCCCAGGTGCACTCAGATCGTCAAAAAGAAAACAGCTTTTTGTTCCCATTAAGGACTTACCTTCGACTTCTTTATATCCTTCTCCTGCACATCCTGAAATATTTTCATTAATTAAGGTTTTATACTAATTTCCTAGTACTCTAGATTGATATAAATATTATGGATATGATTAATGCCATCAACGGTCTGAGTGATAGACTGGGTGTGGGGCCTGATAATGTATCTGTTTCATACAGGGTGTCCCGAAAACAATGGATAAGCCTGCAACTATAGATAGACACTGTCGTGGTCTAACTTATTCCAAATTTTGACCTCAATGAAAATTCCACGGTTTCCGAGATATTCATGGTTTTCGTATTTTTAGAAAATTTCCAAGTGCGATTAGTTTTTCTAGTGCCATTTCTACAAATGGAGAGGTATTTCGATATGGTTTTTTTAATTTCACATGAGATAGTTCAGCTATCGGCAACAAAGACTAAAATTCATCCAACTAGTGTAAAAAGTTAGAAACTCGTGAATTACAAAGAAAAATTGAAAACTAAATGAAATTTCCTTCAAGTTTGATGAGCTACAGTGTAAAAAAAATGTAGGACGCCCCTGGTAGACATCATCTTGAAAACTTGCTCAGTTATTGCAGATTCCAAAAAGGTATCATAAGCCTAGGCATTCTGTAGTTTTTCATTCTCGTAACTACTTGATTACCAAATAGTCGAAAAATTTCGAAAAACTGTTTTTGTTGTAATCGTTATTCTGAGCTCATGTGTTAATGTAAATGTATGATTATACCTAGCTATTCTGATTTGTTTAACCTTATGGTTATTTTTCAATAGCAAAAGTAAGTATGAATCTTTCAAAGAACTTCAATACTATTACCAAATTACTATTCATTGGAAATGAATGAAGAATGCAAAATAAAACAATAAGTTCATTATAAATGTTCAAATTGACGTCCTTGCGCCCTTATACACGCTGTACACCTTTTAATGAACGCACTTTTAATGCGACGCGCGTAATGCGACGTATTAATTTGAACGAGTGTCCACAAAAGTGTTATTATTGTTCTATGCAAGCAGGGTTTCATTTTTTATGAATAAATTTAAGCTATGAATGACTGAACTCATTGTTTGATTTCGAATGCTTTATTCATTCCCAATGAATAAGTAATTGGTACTAATTCGTTTTATTTTTTCCATCGAATAGTAATTTGGTAATAATTCGTTTTATTTTATTTGTAATGAATATTCCACATACCTCTATTGTAGCAACACAGGGTATATTTTAAGTTGATACTTTCCTTTTAACACTGTACAGAATGTAAGAAAATAAGACATTTTGTCAAATACAATTAGGTCCGGTAAGGTTTTCAAGATACAGGGTGTTGAATGCAAATAATGCCATATTTCTATTCAACCAGAGAAACGATACGCTACTGCTTTTTTCAAAATAAAAATAATTTTCGTAATTTCCCACCAGATTCCAACAAAAATGGCCTCCTGACTTTAACACATGAGCACAGTTTTTCGAAATTTTTCGACTATTTGATAATCAAGTAGTTACGAGAATGAAAAACTACAGAATGCCTAGGCTTATGATACTTTTTTGGAATCTGCAATAACTGAGCAAGTTTTTAAGATGATGTCTACCAGGGGCGTCCTACATTTCTTCTACACTGTAGCTCATCAAACTTGAAGAAAATTTCATTTAGTTTTCAATTTTTCTTTGTAATTCCCGAGTTTCTAACTTTTTACACGAGTTTGATGAATTCAAATCTTTGTTTCCGATAGCTGAACTATCTCATGTGAAATTAAAAAAATCCATATCGAAATATCTCTCCATTTGTAGAAATGGCACTATAAAAACTAATCGCACTTGGAAATTTTCTAAAAATACGAAAACCATGAATATCTCGGAAACCGTGGAATTTTCATTGAGGTCAAAATTTGGAATAAGTTAGACCACGACAGTGTCTATCTATAGTTGCAGGCTTATCCATTGTTTTCAGGACACCCTGTATATAAAAAACTGTAAATTTATATTATCAGATAGTATAGGTACTTAAGATTTTCAATGTTTCGCTTTCAGAGGGTAAATTTCCGAAAAGGTGGAAGTTATCTTTTGTTAATCCAGTTTTTTAAAGTGGTATTAGATCTGACGTCAGAAATTATCGGGCGATTTCAAAAACTTCACTTTTTGCTAAATTATTCGAACAATTTGTTGAATCAAAGATTAGTCCTTTATTACATAATGTGTTAATTGATGACCAACATGGCTTCATCAAGAACAGATCTACCGTTAGCAATTTACTTGTAAATGAACAATTTCGATGCAGTATATACCGATTTTGCAAAAGCCTTTGATAAAGTTAATCATCGTTTTCTCGTAGAAAAATTAAAATCATTGGGCATTTTTGGTCGATTGCTGATGTGGCTCGAAGACTACTTGTATCAAAGGTATCAGGATGTTAGAATAAAAAATATTACCTCTAAATATCTTCACGTTACATCTGGTGTCCCTCTGGGGGGCCATTTGGCCCTAGGACTGTTTGTTGTTTTTATAAATGATATTCCTGATTATGTTCAAAACTTCAAGTTACTGTTATTCGCTGATGATTTGAAAATGTTCAAGATTATATTACCTGTATTGAGGACTGTACTTTGATCCAGGATGATATTGATACCTTGATTAATTAGTGCGACTTAAACGGCATGAAACTGAACATTGAAAAATGCAAGGTTATTAATTTTCATAGAAAGAAGAATATTATTCTTTATGAAACTAAACATTGAAAAATGCAAGGTTATTAATTTTCATAGAAAGAAGAATATAATTCTTTATGATTATAACATTAATGGTGACACTTTGGAAGTTGTGAATAGAGTCAAAGATCTTGGAGAATATTTTGATACCTCACTTGACTTCGGTCATCATATTGAGTCAGTATCTAATCGGGCTCTGAAAATGTTAGGATTTACTGAACGCATATTGTCAGATTTTCGTAATATAAACTGTTTCAAAATATTTTACTGCTCCTATATAAGATCCATATTAGAATATGCATGTCAAATGTGGTCTCCATTTTATGGTCTTCATATTGATGCATTAGAAAGAGTCCAGCGAAGATTTTTGAGATTTGTTGGATATAAGTTGAGAATTCCAGCCGATGAATTGAATTATAAAGTAGCGTGAAGTTAGCGAAAAGTTGGTGGAACAAATTCTGAAACAAGCTCAAAATTTAGTACTGAATTTGTTCTAATTTGTTCTGTATCAATCATCCCCAGCACCCTTATGGTTTTCGAGTTATTCGCATGTCTTTGATTTAGTGCTGACTTCACGCTCAGCACCAACATGTTCGAATTTGGAAAAAAATTTTATGCCAATATTCAGTCCCGAATTTGTGCCAATTTGTTCTGAAGAAAATTCTCCGATATTATTTTTCGTTAACGAGTTATTCACATTCGTAACATTCGGTGGTGACGTCACACCCAGCTCCATAGCTTTTTGTTCTACAAGAAATTCGAAGAAAATTTGATGCAAATATTTAGTACCCAATTTGTTCCAATCAGTAAAAGTTGTTTTGTTGAAATACGATTGTTGGTTTTCGAGTTATCAACAATTGTTTTGAGCGAGCGTGAAGTTAGCGAAAAGTTGGTGGAACAAATTCTGAAACCAAGCTCAATATTTAGTACTGAATTTGTTCTAATTTGTTCTGTATCAATCATCCCCAGCACCCTTATGGTTTTCGAGTCATTCGCATGTCTTTGATTTAGTGTTGACTTCACGCTCAGCACCAACATGTTCGAATTTGGAAAAAAAATTTTATGCCAATATTTAGTCCCGAATTTGTTCCAATTTGTTCTGAAGAAAATTCTCTGATATCATTTTTCGTTAACGAGTTATTCACATTCGTAACATTCGGTGGTGACGTCACACCCAGCTCCAAAGCTTTTTGTTCTACAGGAAATTCGAAGAAATTTTGATGCAAATATTTAGTACCCAATTTGTTCCAATCAGTAAAAGTTGTTTTGTTGAAATACCATTGTTGGTTTTCGAGTTATTAACAATAAACACCAACTTTTCGCTAGCTTCACGCGGCCGAATTATAATGACTCAGCTAATTCTCTAAATTCACCATCTTTGCTGTTACTCAGATATTTGTACATTATTTAAGATTGTAAATGGATACATACATCGATTCCCCCAGTTTATTAGAGCCTGTATATTTTCGTGTGCCACAGAGAAACCTAAGGGAAGGTAATCTTTTTGATGTTAGATTTCATCGAACAAACTATGGAAAATTTTCACCACCTACAAGATTTTGTAGTGTTGCTAATAACCTTTGCAGAGATATTGATTTCTTTTCCAAAGGGGATATATAATTTAAAATAAAGTTGAAAAGAATATTATATGATGATAAATAAATTATTATTTTAAGATAAAGTTGAAAAGAATATTATGTGATGATTTATCACAGTCTTGATTTTTGTACTTGATTGTTTCTGTCATATTATATCTTATCTTGAATTTTTTATGAAATGATACATTTGTGACATTTTTCTTTGTAAACATACGGTTTTTGTGGATTTTTATCATAGTTTTGATTTTGTATACATTTTTTGTAAATGGCTTAGTCCGTTAAATAAATATTCTTCTTCATCGGTCTCCCGTTCTCAGCTTGAGCTGGTAATTCTTCTATGAACCAGTGAAAGAACATTTCAGTTCCTGCCACTAGTTCAGAAATTTCCGCACGATGTGATAGGTTTGCAAATCCACAGCCTGCTGTGCATATCGCGATCTTCTGGGATAATTCGATCCCTTGAAGATTTCTCTTCTCCATCCAGGAAGTGGTTTGTCCTCGCAATTGTTCACGTAATGAAAAGCTCGCATTACTTCAATATTCATTTCGCGGCTATACTGGAATTAACTGGATACGTGCGTTGCGAGCTCCCCTGCGGGCAGTCCTCCTCACGGTGGTCGAGCCAGCAGGTGGAGTGGCATCTCGATCTTCTGCCATGATATCGGTTTCCACTTCTCGTTCATGGGTTTGCCACCATTTACCCTTGGTGGCCCAGGTAACTCAGGCCGTGGGGACGTCACCCCCCATGTGGCGTGGCAGAAACCAAACCACACCCGTGCGGTAAAATAAAATAAATATTATTATTCATCGGTCTCCCGTTCTCAGGCTGAGCTGGTAATTCGTCTATGAACCAGTGAAAAAACATTTCAGTTCCTCCCACTAGTTCAGAAATTTCCGCACGATGTGACAGGTTTGCAAATCCACAGCCTGCTGTGCACATCCCGCGATCATCTGGGATAATTCGATTCCTTGAAGATTTCTCTTGAATGATTCCCTTCTCTCTTCTGAAGTTCCGGATGCCTCCCGGTGAACTCGGAATAGAGGGAGCTCCATCCAGGAAGTGGTTTGTCCTCGCAATTGTTCACGTTATGAAAAGCTCGCATTACTTCAATATTCATTTCGCGGCTCCACCGGATACGTGCGTTGCGAGCTCCCCTGCAGGCAGTCCTCCTCACGGTGGTCGAGCCAGCAGGTGGAGTGGCATCTCCATCTTCTGCCATGATATCGGTTTTCACTTCTCGTTCATGGGTTTGCCACCTTTCACCCTTGGCCCAGGTAACTCGGGCCGTGGGGACGTCACCCCCCATGTGGCGTGGCAGAAACCAAACCACACCCGTGCGGGTAACGCACATAAATATTATTATTATCATTATTATTATTTCCGCAAGCATGACTTTTTCAGAAAATCATCAAGACAGATCAATTTTCATTTGGTGAGGTCCATTTTTGGAGTTTGTTTTAAGAGGGCTATATCATTTCGTCAATTCTTTAGGACCTGACTTCACGTCAGTGCTTTCGAACATTTCGATCTTCCGCAACTAAATGATGAATAGGGAAGATCGTGCCACATGCCATACATCTCGTGTAACAATTCACATCACATTTTGTGGTCATTTACTATATCGTTTCAGTGATCAGAATTGGCTTCCTAGATCTTTTGAATCTATGAGATTTATATTTATGAGGATTTACAGGGTGTATTTTAAGGTGAGGCTTTTCTTTTGACAGGTGATAGAACTCATCAAAATAAGACATTTTACCGAAAATTTCTTACCTGAAATGTTCAATTTGAAAAATTCATAAAAAATTTTTGGGCATCAATATTTTAATACCACTCTGGCCTGCATCATATCTCCACTTCTCTGCACTAGGTTTATGAACATGCGCGGATTTCGGTGATTTCTCAATGGAAATCTTGTTCTGTACAACATTTATACGCCCAACTGGCATTTTGTCTTGATTTACCATTAATTGAAACCATATCAACAAGTTCCTTGTTTGAATAAACGTGCGGCATTTTCGAAACAATAACACTCGTACAATCTACACCGTACCGTACCGTCCCGTAACACGATCGAAGATAACTTATCACAATTGATATTCTGCGTCATGAATGATTAGAAAAAAAAAATAGCTTGATATGTCATAAACCTCAATTACACTCAGCGACTTCCATTGCTACTCGCGCTACCACTGCTACCAGACATATTTCCCGGAATACTTCTGCGGCAGTATGGAAAAGCAGTCAGTAGTAGCTTTCCAATTGCACAATTTGAGCACCCAGTCGAGCACATGCGTGCGCAGTGCTTCAAAATTAACATGCGTTTGAAGCACTGCGCACGCATGTGCTCGACTGGGTGCTCAAATTGTGCAATTGGAAAGCCACTATATACACTCAGCTCAAACATTTCTCTCGCGATCAAGTTTTGGCAATGGCGAGCGACGAAATTGAATTTCCCCCGTATTCTGGCTGATTCTCTTTCATCTATCGTGCACTTTGTGCTTAAGTTTATGGTTTCTTTCAGAAGAATCCCATATCACTCTCAAGGTGTTCTAGAAATGATATTATTTTTTCGTTGCTCCACTCCGTCGACATTTTTCGCAACAATTAACGACTTTTAATCAATTAATACGACAAGTTCGCAACGCTCGCACGACAGTAACTGGGCATAATGTGATCACTCCCTGCCACTTGCGCTGCCGGTCCTTTGACTGCCGCACGAAAAACCGCTAATTTAGGGAGTGACCGGAAGCGCGAGTGGCAGCAGAAGTAAGGTGATTACATTCTCACGCTGCTCATTTCCCTGCTCACTTCCCTGCGTCCTGCCGTGGAAGTGGGCTGAGTGTAATTGACGAGTTAGACTTAGATTTTCTTTTGTTTAAGATTGATGTTGATATCTACGAAGAAGTACGCGAGGGAGCAGGTTCGGACTGAGGAATTTTCAGATTCACCTAGAAATTAGAAAATATTCTAGTTTCATTTTATTGAAACAAGGGCATAATTCATATGGAAAAGTTTTGGTGAAATGACCTCTACCATCTGTCAAAAGAAAAGCCTCACCTTCGAATACACCCTGTCTAGGTAAACGAACCCACAACTACCCTTGCGTAGCAGGAGGAAAGTAAACGTTGCATGCATCAACTGAGTTCAGTCATATTCTTGCAAAATGGCCACAGATAGTTTTGACAATTTACAGATATTTGGACGAATTGATAATGCTCTCGTTCCAATGAACTAGTCACAAGTGAATGGAAGTTTTCTCTCAATTATTTCGATACGCTCATTTAGTAGATTCAATTGGAATTTACTCACCCATAGTTAGTCCTGGTAACATTACGAACACTGAAAAAAATTGGTCGATATCATTATATAACTATGAATCTCACGAAAAAAATCTCACCTAACGCCAGTGCGCAAAGGATTGCCCAGAACTTCATTGGATTCATGTTGCTGAGGTAGGTTGATTCACTGTTCTTCTCCTGTATGGTCTATAAGCTCTATTTATATCCCAATGTGTTTCGTTCTGTTGTAGGAAGCTAATTTACTCAGATATCAGTAAGTACAATTATAAAGCCTATTATATGTGCAATGATAACAAACGACATAATATAGTAATGATGTTCATTCACTTTTTATCATAATGATGATTATAGGCGTTTACGGTGGTCATTTTATAATATGTATTACGATTTGAAAAACCACAATGTGGAATTATCAACTTGGCCGGATCGGGATGCGAAATTTTATCATGTTGTACAATTTCGAATAAGATCAACAATCAAGATTTTTTAGATTTAATACGTATCGGAATAGGTTGAAATCATATATCGAATATAAGAAATAATTTTCAATCGGTATTCAGACGAATTTTGAATTCCGGAATAAGTTTTCACTTCGAGAGGGTCGAACCACGCTTATTAAAATTAGGAAATAACTCGAAAACGACGCGTTTGAAAAAAAAAAAGATGGAAATACTTTCATTCTCTGAAATGATGTCAGACCAATCGTAATTCAGAGACAGTAGGTATTATCATATGTAATACCACTAGAGATGGAATTTTGCAAGAAATAATTTTCAATCGGTATTCAGACGAATTTTGAATTCCGGAATAAGTTTTCACTTCGAGAGGGTCGAACCACGCTTAAAATTAGGGAATAACTCGAAAACGACGCGTTTGAAAAAAAAAAGATGGAAATACTTTCATTCTCTGAAATGATGTCAGACCAATCGTAATTCAGAGACAGTTGGTATTATCATATGTAATACCACTAGAGATGGAATTTTGCCAGCAAAATCTCGAGTTGTATTCGACATGACTATTTCACGAGAAAATGTCTAACAGTGAGTAATAGGGTCACATTTGACACAGATTGCGCTATTCGACAAATTAGAATTCATCATGGACTTAACGATGTTTGTTTTCTCTATGATATTCATTTCCGAAGCTATCTTTGAATTTGAGAAACGTCAAAAATTTTATCGCTGGAAAACCAAATTGTAGGTTTTGCCGGCTTGAAAGTTTCATCGAGATGAAACGATCGTTGCTACGGACACTTCCTCACTATAAATGGAATGAGTGAAATAGTCAGTGGTAATATCACACGAGATTGAATTTCCGTGATAATTCTATCGATTTATTTTCAAACGAAAATGAGTTGCTTGGTGTTTCCTGAAAGCAACTCATTTGAGTTTGGAAATAGAAGATAGACTTATGAGGTAAAGTAAAGGAGGTAAAACAGTTTTATTGGATGTCAACATAAAAACTCAATAGGTCCGATCAATTTTATTGTTCTTCATTCTTACTGAACACATAAATATATATTCATTAGGCTGCTGCGCCTGCTGCTGATTCACCTGAAAAATTTATTATTCATTAAAATTTTCAGTAACAAATATTACATTTATTGAATACTCCGAGTTGAGATGAGTTTGAAAATTGAATACTAGCCAACAACCAAGACAATTTCATTCATCAAGATCAATTAATTCTTCAATCTATTGAAATAATCCATATGAGATGTAATCGCGACAAGGATGTGAAAGGGATTTGATGACGATAAACATTTCAACATATTCTTGTGTCAGGTATCACGAGAGAGTTTATAATGCCCTTGACCCTTTTTAACATGTATTATTTAGATATAGAAGAAAAGAAGCTCAAAAAGAGGCTTTTTTATAAATACAATATTTTTTCTAACAAGTGTAAACAATTGGATTGAAAAGTACGAATGAAGTTTATTATTATATTACTAACTGACAAAGAAACTGTATTTATCGCGATTTGGTTATTGCAACCATTTTTGGTCTTTTTGCGCTGTGCCGTGCGCTCAACTTTTTGAACATTTCATTGAATCCATTTAAAATATCACTCGTTTCTTGAATATCTTATTTTGGGAACACCTTTTAAATTGGAACATATTTATATTAGTAATACTCCTTCGTTGTCGTTTGAGCCAAATTTGCTGTTTCCGAGAAACACATTTACTTTATTTCTCGTCAATTTTTTCTTTCACGTTGACCAAGTTCGAATATACAGGGTGTCCCAAGTTCGAGTGCCTATTAGACGTTTCTGAAAAACTGGACATATTTGAAATCTGAAAATTGGGATAATGATATTGTTCGAAATTCTATTCAGACCTAAAATATTTTCAGAGCCAGAGCACTTCCGGTTATACAGGGAAAGAAAATAAATTTGCTAAAATTTTTTTTTTCAATCTTTTCGTTTCCGATATGATTGAGTATTCAATGCTGAATACGTTTCTGTTAAAACCATTGTATTCATTCTAATAGTTTTCAAAATATCGACAAAAAACCTGAAAAAAAGTCAAACTTTCATAGTCACCATTATGTTCATTTTTCTTATTCTGAACATCCTTAGTGTAAACCGTTCTCACAACGTCAAAGTAGAAGAATGTGGAAAGGTCATGCATCTTTTGAATTTCATGAATATCATCACAGGGTGTTTCAAATTTTGTGCCAAAAACTGTGATCAAAAATCGGTCATAACTTCTGTTTTTCAAATTAGAACCCTATTTTTTCATTATATCGTTGGATTCTGCGAAGAAAAGTAATGATAGCACTCTCAGATGCTCTTTCTCCTAAATTCAGTAATTCCTGAGTTATTTGAGCTTTTCTGGATTCATGTTGTACGTAGAATCAAATTCATCTAATCTTTTATTTGAGAACATTCTGTGACTAAAGAAGATACATTTTTCCCATATATCTAATAATAATAATTAGTAGATATATGGTTCTGTCAAGCTGTTGTTCATAGAATACTTGCAATTGCGGTGCGAATGAAGGAGCATTCATACAGGGATCAGAGAACACGACCGTATTAAGCTACGGTTTCTTCGGACATGCCGTCGACCGCCGCGTCCAGGCGACGAACCGTCGCATTTCGGCGATTTTATCTAACCAATTATCTAACCAATATTCTTGTGAAAGCGGTTTTCTAGAAATCGCGTAACTGGATGGCTCCGCTGAGTATCGCGTCCTGGACGTTCTAATCTGTCGAGGTTTGGTTAGAGCGGCGCCGCGTAGTGGAACGTCCAATAGTATAATCACTTTAATCGAATAATGTAATACCTCAATTACACTCAGCCACTTCCACTGCTACTCGCGCTGCCAGAAATATTTCCCGGAATACTTCTGCGGCAGTATGGAAAGGCAGCGAGTATTTACACTCAGCTCAAACATTTCTCTCGCGATCAAGTTTTGGCAATGGCGGACGACGAAATTGCACCTGATCCTGACATCAGAAGAGGTCTGAATGTCGCCTTAAGTGACTTTTTTCTCACTTTAATTCCTCAATTCCAAACATCCTTCCAACCATCGTGCACTTTGTGCTTAAGTTTATGGTTTTCATCAGAAGAATCCCATATCACTCTTTCACTCTCAAGGTATTCTAGAAATGATATTATTTTTTCATTGCTTCACTCCGTCGACATTTTTCGCAACAATTAACGATTTCAATCAATTGATACGACAACGTGCGCAACTCAGGCATGACAGTAACTGGGCTGAATGTGATCACTCCATGCCACTTGCGCTGCCGGTCCTTTGACTGCCGCAGGAAAAACCGCTAATTTAGGGAGTGACCGGCAACGCGAGTAGCAGCACGAGTGGCAGTAGAAGTGAGGTGATTACATTCTCACCATGCTCATTTCTCTGCTCACTTCCCTGCTCCATGCCGTGGAAGTGGGCTGAGTGTAATTGACGGGTATGGAAAATGAATGAATGATTCTCACCGGAGGAGGATGAAGTGTTGTGTTGATAGACTTTTTGACACAACATCCTCTCCTATTTAATGTAGGACGCAGAAGCCATAAAGATTTGGATGTAAAAAATAATATTCGGAAAGAAATAGGCGTGACAATGGAAATTATATATTTTATTATTATTCAATGATCTGAAATATGATTAACAATTATATGGAATAAGAACATGATCATTGCATTCCCTGCACCTCTGCATTTTGCCATGGCTCAGATCCATATGGTCCAACAAAATAGGTTTTAAAGGTGTCTCTTGCATCCTTAACAAAACTCAAAACGAGTACGAAAAGATCAGTGGAAAGTCTGAAATACTCCCTAAATTTCATTCCATTTCCAAAAAGCCTCCTGTGGACAGTAACATTGAAGGCGTCCTAAAAATAATTCATCAACTGGCTTCTTTGAATCTTTTGGGGTTGCCATTAACAGTTCCTCTTCTTCTTCTTCCAGAAATAACTGCACAATAAATTTTTCTGAGTCCATTTTCATCCACGATATCTTCTATTGTTTCATTTCCACTCGCGAACCTAACCGTCGGCCCGTCGAACGAGTCATTCCTAGCAAACCACTTCGAGCGGAAATCGCTGTCCTCGACGGTCGACGGCCTGGACGCGGCGGTCGACGGCATGTCCGAAGGAACCGTAGCTTTAGACGGAGAAGTCTGCTCTCGCGGAACATAGCATTCTGTTCTGTAAAACGATGTTAATTTCTAACACCAAGAGGTATTAGTCTAGGATGAATCTGTAGGGAATGAATCTACTGGTCACGCCGGTGGTGAGGCTGCTGCTATACAGGGTCTTTCACGAGGAACCTCACCCATATTTATACGGGAAACTACTGAACGTATTTTCATGAAATTGAGCACTTATAAGTATTTCGCGATGCTGATGAAATCCAAAATATTTTCAAGGCATGAGCACCTCCGGTTTTTCCGGAAATGGCGTCAACTTCCGTTTTTCAAATTAGAACACCATTTTTTTATTGCAGAAATAGATTCCTTAGAAAATTTCAAGTTATTTTGATGTAACATTTTTCAGTTTTGGTTGGAAAATTCTCTCTGAGCGGGAAAATTCGAAAAAAAAAATCGAAAATAGAGCTCCGCTGAAACAAGAATAACTTCGAGGTTTTTGGATGGAAAATTTTCATTTTTGAGATTTTTCAAGATGTTTAAGAATCGAAATCGCCATTCATGATACAGGGGGTAAAAAAAATCGCTTTCAAAGTTAGGGATGACAAAATCGTGAAAAATCAATTTTTTCAAATTAGAACCCCATTTTTTTTATGGCAGATATTGAATCTACGTTAAAAAATAATGTGAGTGTATGCATCACACCCTTGCCCTAAAATGAATGGTTTCTGAGTTATTCACAAAAAACTATTTTTCGTCTTGAATTTTCAGCTATTTCTTTTCCCTTCACGCCAAAAAGATGAAATTTTCAGGAACTGTTATTTGCACCATGGCAAACTCTCGCAGTTATAACTAGAGAAGATGCTCAAAGTTTTGACCGTTAATTTCTAGACATTTATTTATACGTCTCAGGAATGCTTCGTGCGTTGCTCTTCTTATTTCATCGGGAGGAAGAGATCTGCAAAAGTGTTTAAAAACCAAATTGAGTTTCAAAACTATGAATCTAAAAATCTAAACAAACCTGAACGCATTTCTGACTCGTTCTATGCAGTCCTCTTTATCAGTCAGGGGAGTTGAGTAGACAATATTTTTTATCCTACCCCAAACATAATAGTCTAAAGGAGTTAAATCGGGAGAACGTGGTGGCCAAAGATGTGGACCATTGTTCGCCAACCATCGATCTTCAAATAGCCTTTAGAGGATATATTTGACACATTGAGTGAATTGTGTGGAGGCGCGCCATCTTGTTGATACCATAAGTCATTATGGTTCTGTACTAGCGGCTCAATTATTTGAGTCAATATGTCAGAATATCTATCTCCTAAGGGAGAACATTCTTTAAATAATGCAAACATGTGTAGTGTTCTATCTTACCAGTTAAAGTCCCATCATAAATATGAACATCGAGAATTGCATTATTTTTGATGGCGCAAAAAACATTGGAACTCCAGGTCTCTTGAAAGTTCCATTGTCTGAAGTGGTGGTTGTTCTCTTCATCCCAATAATGACTGTTATGCCTATTGAAAGAACCATTCTTTGTGAATTTAGATTCATCTGTCCAAATTATACAGTCCAAAAAGTTTTCATTCTCTTGAAATCGAATCATCATAGCTTCGCAAAACTCTGTTCTCCTGACGAAATCAGATTCCTTCAAATGCTGTACCCTATTGAATTTATATGGGTGCATTTTATGTTTTTTAATATTCTCCAAACACTCGATTGAGATAATCCCAGACCAATCTCGGCATCTTTGAGAGAATTTTGAGGATTCACACGAAAATATGAAAGAACTGTAATTTCGTTGTTCTCATCTTCTACTACACTTTTTTCTCTGTGTATAGTTTTCTTAACGAAAGATCCGACATTTCTCAAGTTTGTCATGGTTCTGTTAATGGTATCTCTCGTTGGTCTGGGTCGGTCAGGAAACCTCTCAATGAACAGTCGAATCGTTATATCTACAACTTTATTACATTCTCCATGAAGTAAAATGAGATTTAAATAATCTTCATTGGTAAAATTAGGCATAGTGATCGATTTTAAACTTAATACGAATTATCACCAAATTAATAGTAAACACAAAATGCTACTGAATAAAGAGGAATTTGGCAGATGTAATTAATGATATCTATCATTAAAAAAAAAGAATGTAAAACATGGTAAGTTTTTGCATATGGTTCATAAGGAATTATTTATTTATCACTGGAGAGAAAACCGATGGCCGATTAGTTGAAATAAAGAGGTTTCCGATACAAATTCGAATCCAAATTCGCCATCTATTTAGGAACAACCTGTAACTTTTTTCTCTTGCATATTAGGGTAGTAAAATCTAAAACATGGTTTAAGTAACAGTTCCGGAAAATTTCATCTTTTTGGCGTGAAGGGAAAAGAAATAGCTGAAAATTCAAGACGAAAAACAGTTTTTTGTGAATAACTCAGAAAATATCCACTTTAGGGCAAGGGTGTGATGCATACACTCACATTATTTTTTAACGTAGATTCAATATCTGCCATAAAAAATGGAGTTCTAATTTGAAAAAATTGATTTTTCACGATTTTGTCATCCCTAACTTTGAAAGCGATTTTTTCACCCCCTGTATCATGAATCGCGATTTCGATTTTTAAAGTGGATACATCAATCTTACACCTTGAAAAATCCCAAAAATGAAAATTTTCCATCCAAAAACCTCGAAGTTATTCTTGTTTCAGCGGAGCTCTATTTTCGATTTTTTTTTCGAATTTTCCCGCTCAGAGAGAATTTTCCAACCAAAACTGAAAAATGTTACATAAAAATAACTTGAAATTTTCTAAGGAATCTATTTCTGCAATAAAAAAATGGTGTTCTAATTTGAAAAACGGAGGTTGACGTCATTTCCGGAATAACCGGAGGTGCTCATGCCTTGAAAATATTTTAGATTTCATCAGCATCGTGAAATACTTATAAGTGCTGAATTTCATGAAAATACGTTCAGTAGTTCCGCGTATAAATATGGGTGAGGTTCCTCGTGAAAGACCCTGTATGTAGACAGCGATAGATCCAGTACAGTAACATCGGAGCAGTCAATCATCGGGAAAAACAAAAGAGACAGAATGTTTTAGTTTCTCACGAAGATTAATATTCTGCAACGAATAAATTGTATTTCTTATTCAAAAAGTCTACTTGGCCTTGAAATCAAACTACAAGGTCAGAATAAACGTCTGCATTCGATGTTTCTTTAAACTTGAAACTTTCTTCGATCCAGGCTTTTCCCAGGGAGTTATTTCAGTGGAACTTTTGAAATGGGTCACCCTGTCTATATATTCGGTATATTTTCCAATATACTCAACAGGTTTCTACGATTCGGATCGCCTAAACAATATTTTTATACTGAATGAAGAGAATTTCACAAAAAAGAACAAAGTCTTTGTCAATCCCACAATTCATACAAAAAATTATGACCCCCCTTTGGCGCATTCGATTTGAAAATTACCCCACGTTACAGGCGCCAATTGTGTAACGTCATCACGATATCGCTTCTATTACTCCACCCACATACCTACATTAAATTCAATGCTGAAATTATTAAAATGTTGAAATCAGAAAAAAAACTGATTTGATATTCAACCCAAGAATCTGTACTCGCAAATGTACAGACAGTAGTTATTTTGTTCAAAAAATGATGAATATCAAATGTATTTGATGAAATTGTACTTTCCTAATTCCTTCAACTTGGGTTGAAAATAAATAAAAAATCAAAAAATCAATTTTTTCTATAAAATGGTCATTCCGCAGGAACACTGAAATATCTATATTGATCTGGTCTTAACAGTTATCCCCAAAATGGATGTCTCATGCAACAATTGTAGCATCAGACATTTTTTATTTCATACTGAAGAAATAAACATATTTTGGATATTCTTATCACTTTCGTGCCATCAACTACAGAAAAAATATCAGAACCAACTTTCATTTTTGGAATTCAAAATATCCTTGAAATCACACACAATTATAAAGAAACAACTTCTCGTCTGCCGAGAGGCAGAAGGTCGAGCCCCCACTCCTTGTTACCCATGCCAAATCCTATGAAAAATACGCAATTTTATTGGATGTGAAGATCAAAACTCAATAGATCTCATCAATTTTATTCTTCTTCATTCTTATCGAATACAGAAATTATTCATTAAGCTACTTCGCTCATGCGGCTGCTGCTTCTGCGCCCTCACCTGAAAAATATATTAGTCATTGAAATTTAAGTTAGATATATTACATTTATTGAATACTCCAAATTGACGTGAATTTGAAAAGACAATTTCATTCAACACATTCTTGCTATATGCATTTCATTATGGACATTTCGTGTTGAAGGAATTAGGCGTGTGAAATTCAATAAATTCTTCAATTTATTGAAACAATCCATATGGAATGTAACCGACATGGATGTGAAAGGGATCTGATGACGGAAAAATTTCAATTGTCATTGATAATAATAATAATATTTGTGCAGAACAACAAAATAATCCTCTGGAGACTATAACAGGACATGTGCAGGCGAGGAAATTCGTGAAATTTTCGACAGCGAACTGAGTTTCGGATTCCTGCACGATGGCACTGTTAAGGTGAATACAGACTATTCTGACGTGACGTGATTCCACGTCACGTCAGACGTGTAGCAGTGCTCCCATTGGCCTAATATGAACGTGAACATCAAAATGTGTGTGATATAAAAATGCAACACATTGTTCTGTGCGTTCACGTTCATATCAGGCCAATTGGAGCACTGAAGGTGCCTGACGTGACGTGAAATCACGTCACTTCAGAATAGTCTGTATTCAACTTCAGTCTGATGCGGTACAAAATTTACGAAAAATGTATAAAATATTGGAATCGTTTCACGCATCTAGAAGACAGGCAATATGTTATGAAGGGGGCACGCATATCTGAATATCAAACGAACACCCTGCATGATTGTAATTATTTTAGGCCGATGCATACGTGTGAAATGGCAAGAACTAATCTTATTACTCATGAGTAATGAAAATATATTCTTCATCGCATTAAAGGGACATTCCATCGTACAATATTATAGTTAGTGAAGACATAACGATCAAATCGCATGTTGTTAGCTTTGACGGGACAGATAGAGCTTTCAAAAAGTAAAAACAGAGTAGACCACCTTCCATAATTATTAGTATACTACATTCACTGTCATAAAGGGATTTGATGACGATAAACATTTCGACATATTCTTGTGTCAGGTATCTCGAGAGAGTTTATAGTGCATGTATTTTTTAGATATAGAAGAAAAGAAGCTCTGGTGTACTACTCCATACGGAAAATATTCATCGAAAATTGTCGATTGGATGGGACCATATTATGAAAGTGAACCTGACAAAGCGCTTGACTCTAAGGAGGTTATCTTTTATATTATTCATGTGCTCTAATGGAATTGTCAGAGAATAAAAAATTTCAGGAAAAATTATCATTGCTATTTCACGTGGTCGAGTGGTTTTCGAAATGAATTAGCAAAGGTCCTGTCCTGGGAAAACGATACAATGAAGCAACAAGATCTATTCTATGGGGGTCAGGACATTGTGGTATCGAAGGAACCTGGGGAAAAAGATTAGATCCTGTTGTTCCTGAACCCTTCTGAGGGCTTGGTGAAGATAACAACACCGCAACTGACCAGCAATGGGTGCTGCACAAAAAAAATTTCGTCATCTTTCAACCGGCAGCTTTTGCAACTATCGCGAATTGGGTTTCGGATTCCATCACAACGGGCACTGTTACTTTGAAGCAGTAAGAGAATTTATTCAAAATATATAACGAATAATGTATATAATATCGGAAATGTTTGATTTCATTATCAGGGTGATTTAACTATCTTATGATTTTCGGTTAATCAAATCAAATCTGATATGCTTATTATCTCTGTTGTGTCCATCTGTGATATTTTGACTCAGTACATTTACAATTTACTGAATTATTATATTTATTGTTATATTTCAACTTTTTTATGTTAAATTTCCTTTTAACCGAGGCTTTTTTATAAATACAATATTTTTTCTGACAAGTGTAAACAATTGGATTGAAAAGTACGAATGAAGTTAATAATTATATACTAACTGACAAAGAAACTGTATTTATCGCGATTTGGTTTTTGCAACCATTTTTGGTCTTTTTGCGCTGTGCTGTGCGCTCAACTTTTTGAACATTTCGTTGAATACGATCCGTACTGTTAGAATATTATTTTTAAGATTTTGCGTTTTGATAGAAACAGTGAAGGTCATTGAAAATACATGAAGATATACACGACAATCCATTTAAAATATCACTCGTTTCTTGAATATCTTATTTTGGAAACACCTTTTAAATTGGAACAAATTTATATTAGTAATACTCCTTTGTTGCCGTTTAAACCAAATTAGCTGTTTCCGAGAAACATATTTACTTTATTTCTCGTCAATTTGTTCTTTCACGTTGACCAAGTTCGAATATATATACTAACTGACAAAAAACTGTAATACCAAGAACATGTGCAGTTCGGATGGAAAATTGTTGAGTACGGCACAAGAAAAACTGGAAGAATGGGAAAGTTACATCAAGACCCTGTTTAACAGTATAAGAACGGAGCCCCAGCAAGCTAGCGTTGATGCGGAGGGACCTGATATTCTCACATCCGAAGTCCAATATGCGATTAAACAACTGAAGACAAACAGAAGTCCAGGGCCAGACGAAATATACCCGGAGATCTTAAAACTGATCAGCGCGGATAACATCGACTTATTTGTTGATCTCTTTAATCGTATCTACGAAACCGGAAAAATTCCAGGCGAATGGTTGGAATCAGTTTTCATACCATTACCAAAGAAAACAAATCCCAAGAATTGTGGAGACTTTCGCCTAATAAGTTTAATGAGCCATGTGTTGAAGGTCCTGCTCAAAATAATCCATAATCGCATCTCCAGAAAATGCGAATCGAACTTGGGAGACGATCAGTTTGGCTTTAGGAGCGGAATGGGTACGAGAGAGGCTTTATTTGTCTTGAAAGTGCTAGCACAAAAATGTTATGATCAGCAGCGGGACATCTTCGTCTGCTTTATCGATTTCGAGAAAGCATTCGATGGAGTGAGACATGATTTGTTGGTGGAAATTCTTCGCGGCGTGGGACTGGACTCAAATGACATTGATTTGATACAGAATTTATATTGGAATCAAAGTGCTAAGATTAGAATGGAGGGCTCGACATCAAGCTCGATAAGGATTCGCAGAGGAGTTAGACAGGGCTGTGTTTTGTCGCCATTGCTGTTTAACCTGTACTCGGATATTATATTCGGCAAGGCTTTGGAGGACGTCTCTGAAGGAATCAAGGTTAATGGCGTGAATATCAATTCTGTCCGATATGCTGACGATACTGTCTTGATTGCCGACTCGGATGTGGGTCTACAACTTCTCCTTGATGCTGTGTGTCGAGCTTGCGAGGAGTTTGGGATGAAGAGAAATATTAAAAAGACCAAGGTTATGGTCATTAAACGATCCCAAGATGTCCCGCGACCGGTTCAGATAGGTGGACAAGCTCTGGAGCAGGTGGATAGGTTTCGGTACCTGGGGTGCTGGGTGGATTGCAAGCTGGATCCAGACACGGAAGTGAGATCTAGAATAGAACAGGGCAGAAACTGCTTTGTGCGAATTAGAAAGCTTCTCTCTGAATCACGAATCGAACTCGGTCTGCGTTTGAGACTATCGAAATGCTATGTTTGGTCAACACTCTTGTATGGAGCCGAGATATGGACGCTCAAGGCGGATATCATCAATAAATTGGAAGCTTTCGAGATGTGGACGTATCGTAGAATCCTTCAAATATAATGGACTTCGCACACAACAAACGAAGAAGTACTGCGCAGGTCGGGGACCGAACGAGAGCTATTCAAGCTAATAAAGATCCGCAAAACATCGTATTTGGGCCACGTCTTGAGAAACGACAAATACCGATACGCCCAACTCATCATAAAGGGAAAAATTGAGGAAAAGCGCGGGCTGGGAAGAAAAAGGCTGTCATGGTTGAGAAATATACGCCAGTGGACTGGTCTAGGTTTCGAGCAACTCATAAGATCCGCTCAGAACAGGGAAGAATATGCCATGGTGATATCCAACCTCCATTGATGGAGAAGGCACACTAAGAAGAAGAAGACCAAGAAGGAGCTGTTTGTAACTCATTTTTTTTTTGGTAAAACATAGATAGTAGGTATAGCCAGGAGTGAATGATTAGAGTCGGAGAAAAAATCGTGCAGGTTTTTTCATGCCAGAATTTTTTGTAGTAGTTTTTTGCAAATTTTTCAAATTTTACAACAAACCAGCTATTCGAGAAGAACCAAAGTCGATTTTTAGTAGTCGTCTTCATGGAATTTATCGCCAGCTCAGTGATTTTGAAAGAGGTCGAATTATTGGTCTACATGTCGAGAAATCCCGTAGGAACATAAATCTACTGTTATGGGATGTTGTCAAGCGTGGTTTTATAATTCCCAAAATTGAATAAGAGTTGGTACCGCACGTCGAAGGGGCAGAAATGAAGTTCAAGATCGACGTCTAAGACTTACGGCCATTAGAGACCGATTTGCGACAACTCGATCACTGGTTGATGAGTGGTTAGGAGAACAAGGCCACCCAGTAACTGTCCGAAACGGTTTACCGCCGGATAAGGTCTTTTGGACTGCAGCATTATCGACCCCATCTTGTGTTTCCTCTGGTTAAGCATCACCGGCAACGATTACAGTGGTGCAGCGAACCTCAACATTGGAATGTGGAATGGCATCAGATCGTCTTTTCTGATGAATCTCGATTCTCCTTGGATGCACATGATTCATTTGTTTATTTATTAGATGTTGAGCGTCATTTACACCAGATAGTAGTCTGTATGGTATGGGGTGCTATTGCACGTGCAAGTAGGTAACCGTTAAGTGCGGTTTACACGGGTAGAGTAAATGGTAGAGTACGGTGGTAGAGTAGTTACTATCACCCTACTGGCCTACTAGCATAATGTAAACAGGTTGAACTAGTGACAGTAGAGTACTAAATATAGTGCACGGTAGAGTGGAGTGGATAGCACATGTGGATAGAACACTCGACTATCCCCCACTCCCACAATTCTAATCTACTCTATTGGTTTGCTAGTTGACTAACCCAATGTAAACATACACTTGCCTGGTTTCAGTAGAGTATAGTGCGTGTTCCTAGCCTCCCTAGTGTGATTCGGTCAATTTTCCGTTGAAAGTTTCATTTAAATTTTGTTCACGTTCGAGCGAAAATGAAGTGGACGGATAATGAAACTATGAAATTAGTGGCAGTTTATAAATATCATGAATGTATTTGGATCATTAGCAGTTCTGCTTATACACGTTGTCCCAGAAGTCGCGCAACCCATTGAGTGGATCGACAGTGAAAAATATTCTAAGACCAAAAAAAATCCATGTTTGAAATTTTTTGATAACGTAGTTAATTAGTGATTCATTAATGAAAGTGACCAATCACGAGCGCCCTACAGAAGAATAAGTAGGCAGTGGGAACGCGAGAGTGAGAAGCTAGAGCTGCTGCCGGCTTTTCACGCAGTAAACCGAGACTGGCGTCTCACTCTCGCGTCCCCACTGCCTACTTATTCTTCTGTAGGGCGCTCCTGATTGGTCACTTTCATTAATTAATTACTATAATCAACTACGTTATCAAAAAATTTCAAATATGGATTTTTGGGCTTAGAATATTCTTCACTTTCGATTCCCTCAATGGGGTGCGCGACTTCTGGGAGACCCCGTAGAAATAGGGCAACGAGATCAACCGCCTATGCCGAAATTGTTGAATATATGACAAGAGAAAATTTTGGTGTTGCCGAATTAAAACAAAAAATTAAAAATTTGAGATGTTTCAAAACTTTCAGGTGCCATTATCAAGCACATTTTATATTCTTTTGTGTCTTCCGATGGCAGTCCTCTTAAAAGATCAGCAGATCCTCCCAATGTATCACGTCTCTTAATCCAATCCCTTGCCCAAATTCTTGTATCCCTTCTATTTTCTTCCTCCATAACTTCCTCAACTCCATTCAATAAAATAATTGCCGCTTGCACTGAACATTTTCTAATAACGCCCCGATATTTTTGCCTAACCCGCGTGCCCATTGTTGGGCACGTAAAATCGAACTATCCTTTCAAATTACTAGCAACGTGTAAACAGTTACTCTACTGAAATGAGTAGAGTAGAGTATTTTCGTAAAAAGTATGCTAGTGAACTCTACCATTTACTCTACCCGTGTAAACCGCACTTTAGTCTTAATTCCAGGTTACCTTCAAGAAATAGTGGAGCCATATGTTCTCCCTTAGCTCGAGAATCCAATATTTCAGCAAGATAATGCTGGATCTCATGCTGCCAGAGTTAGTTAAAACATTTTTGAAGTGACCCATGTGAATCTTTTGCCATGGCCGCCCAGATCCCAGATCTTTCGCCCATAGAGCATGTTTGGGACATGATGGGTAGAAGAAAGCTTGGAAATTTCCCCTGCCGCCACGGACAGTGGCGGCTCTGAGACATGAAGTGCAGGTAGCTCGGGATACTATCCCTCAAGAAGAAATAGACGATCTTATTGCATCAATGTCAAGACGTGTCGGGGAGTGTATAGATAATCGCTGTGGACGAACACATTATTGTCATTATTTACAAATTTATTGAAAGAAATTGTAAACCATTCGTTTTTTTCTCCAAATTGTAATCATATGTTTCTTGCTATACTATCCATATTTTCCAAAAAGAAAATCAAAATTCAAACAGGTCATTCTGGGTGTTGCTGTTTCTTTGTCAGTAAGTATAATTATCATTGGTGTTCAAGTCATGGTTTGCACCGAGACTGCTTCTTGGCTACCCAAGTGATGCTCCTGAATCCTTTTTTCCCCAAAAAGTAACTTCGGTGCGCGAAAGGGTAGCCCACGAACATCCCCGATGTACTCAGATCGTTAAAAAGAAAGCAGCTATTTGTTCGCATTATGAACTTACCTTCAGCTTGTGCACTCTCAGCACCGTCTCCAGCAGCTGATTCTGCCCCACCTGAAAAATTTGTGATTCCTTTAGGTTTTGTAATAACAGAAACAGTAACCCGCACTATACAGGGTGTCCCAGAAGTCCCTCACTTCCTTGAGGGGATCGAAAGTGAAAAATATTCTAAGCCCAAATATCCATGTTTTGAATTTTTTGATAAAGTAGTTAATCAGTAATTAATTAATGGAAGTGACCAATCAGGAGCGCGCTACAGAAGAATGAGTAAGCGTTGGGGGCGCGAGAGTGAGACGCCAGAGCTGCTGCCTTCTTTTCACGCAGTAAACCGAGACTGGCGTCTCACTTTCGCGTCCCCACTGCTTACTCATTCTTCTGTAGCGCGCTCCTGATTGGTCACTTTCATTAATTAATAACTAATGAACTACGTTATCAGAAAATTTCAAACATGGATATTTGGGCTTAGAATTTTTTTCACTTTCGATCCCCTCAAGGAAGTGCGGGACTTGTGGGGCACCCGGTATAATACAGCATGAGTATTGCGAAAATAACCGAGACAGGTCAATATTTTCTTGGACGAGGACAATTTTTAGCGTTGGTTCCATTTACACGGGGGCTTTATTTTTATAAACAACAAATTGAAGCAACAAATTCGGTCACGATGTCAACGATCGTCGTTACCACATAAAATTCTCGCGAATTATCGAAAAAAATATTCTAGTCTGGGTGCCCCTGGGACAAATTGCAAATCGTCAATGAAGTCTTCTTACTTTCTGTGAAGCTTTATTAGGCGGAGTATACCACATTTTTCCTCTGTGAAAATTTTTGTAGTCGCGGCTTTTTTCAGCAAACCTGTCGTAAGTCGACCATATTTTCAATTTTTTCTAATCATACATACTCTTTTTTGTAGAAGACAATCATAAAAACAATCTGGGAGAAATGAGAAAACTTGATTGTCCGACAAAAATAGTGTGGCTTTGAGCGTGTCTACCAACATGAACATTAATGAAAATCGCATTTTTTTAAATTATTAATACCCTCCTGATTTTTTCAGAATCGGTTGTTACAACCATATGAAGTATGAAAATGCAATTATCCGACAAAAAAAGTGGCGTTTTTTTTTGTCCGACAAATGGAAAACGACGATTTTTGAGCTGAAAAAAATTATAAATGATGTTCTAATTTTTTCTTATTCCTTCTTCACCTTGAAAATACAATGTAATGCACCAGTTGTCCGACAAAAAAATGTGGCGTTCATTCAAAAATTAAAGAATTCAATGCTCCAATTTGGTTATGAATAGACTATATGCATTTATCGGATATAACTTTGCTTATGTTATAAAATAGAATCAGGAGGGTATTAATAATTTAAGGAAAAGCGATTTTCAGTCATGTTCATGTTGGTAGACACGCTCAAAGCCACACTATTTTTGTTGGACACTCAGGTATTCTCATTTCTCCCAGATTGTTTTTATGATTGCATTTTACAAAAAAGAGTACATACTTCTGTATGATTTAAAAGAATTGAAAATATGGTCAACTTACGAGAGGTTTGCTGAAAAAAGGCGCGACTACAAAAATTTTCACAGAGGAAAAATGTGGTAGACTCTACAGAAAGTAAGAAAACTTTATTAATAATTTGCAATTTGTCCCACCGGCACACGGACTATTTCTGGTCCGGTCTGGTCGATATTCAGGGTGTTCCAATTTCGAGTACCTATTAGACATTTATGAAAAACTTGGCTCATTTGAAATCTGAAAATTTGGATTATGGGATTGTTCGATATTCTCTATTCAGCTCTAACGGAAATGTAAAATTGATTTTTTTATTTTCCCTTCTTCACTATGATGAAGTTTTCAACATTCAATTTCTTTCGGTTGGAACTTTTGCGTTAGTTTTCCTAATATTACGAAAAACTGGAGAGAAAGGGGCACATTATGTATTTCATTTATACCTACTTAATATCCTCAGCGTAATTTGTCACGTTCTTGAAGTGGAGGAATGTGAAATGCCGTGCTTTTCATCAATTCGGGGAATTTCAACACATGCTAACTCATACTCATACATTTTTTTGTTGAATTCTCGTGGTGCAGCAGTCCATTCTTCTCTCCGAGAGAGCTCTTTTATAATTAACAGGAGATATCTGAGATTTTGTTGATTCAAGTTATATCTAGAGTCAATTTCAGTCAATCCTTTCCCATAATGTACTTCAAAAACCTTTTTTCGGCAACCGTCCGGGAAGTACCCACTTCCCGGACACTTCTTCTTTGAGAAAGTCACATTTCCCGGCCTAGTCAGGAAAGTAGGTAGGTACGTACTTTCCGGACTAGGCCGGAAAAACTCACGTCGTTGTTGTCATTATTGTGATGATCATCACAATAGCAACGAAATAACGGATGACATTTCTGTTCTGTTTAATTCAAATAATAATCAAAATGTATAATAAAGAAATGTGTCGTCGCATTGATTTGTATAATTCTACACGGTTGCCGAAAAAATATTGTAGGCAACACGCCCGAAAATAGTTTTTTGGACTCACTCAATTTTGTCTATTCGTCCAAAAAAACTCTATTTTCCGGACTTGTTACGTAAATTACTATTCTGTGATCATATGAATTCCCATTTGATTTGATTGATTTGAATGAAATTGACTAGAAATCTCATAGTGAAAGCATGGACTTAATATCAAGCTAACAAATCTTAAAGCTTTTCGAGGACAATTTTTCAATATGAAGTAAGTGCAGTACAACGAACAGAAGATCACTTCCAATTGATATTCAAAACCGACTAGCTCAGGTATCATATTAAATTATTTTTCAATACATGCCTCTAGCTATAAAATCAGTGCCAATAATAACTTACTGCACATCAAGAACAAAACATAAAAAAGCAAGTAATATACTGCGAGATAATAAATACCCCAACTCTGTTGCTGATTTAATTGGTCCAGAACTCTCAATGAAAAACAAAGAAAACAAAAGAAAACGCAGTCGAACAAACTGAAGCATATTTCAAGGTACCATATTCCTCAGAACTTTCAAATAAAATCAAAAGAACCATTAAAACAAAAAAAAACATAATAAGTCTTTTACATCATGAAAACATAATACAACATTAACATTATTAACGTTACATAGTGAAATCCAAGACCCGATCAAAAAATATCATGAATTCGGAGTGATTTATTCCATATTTAGATTGTAGTAAAATATATTCCCGACAAACTAGACAACATCTGCAGACTAGAATGAAATAACACCAATATGATATTAGATATCTGAAATGAAAATGAAGAAAGGATTACAGATTTGATTTTTCGAATGTTAAAATCTTGGATCATGAAGAACATTAAAAAAAGGAACATATTTGAGGTGCTATACATGTAATGTAAACAACTCTGTCACTTCTAGGTCTGATACAGAGAACTAAAGTAAGCTGTATAATTCAGTTTTGATAAGATACAATCGTATGAAGAATAAATAGAGGGGTTTGTAGGGAAATAGGGAATTAAGTAATATTGATAACAATGATAGTGAAAACTAACTTAATATGTTTAATAAGAATGAATTTTGGTGATTGAATCTTTGAATGATATGACGATGTTTTGTGGGTTATGGTTTTTGTGACTGATTGTTTCTCTCCGTTACTACATAGTAAAAATTGACCAGCATAATACGTTTCCCAAAAAAACCTCCGGTTTTTAAGTCAAATAAAAATAGCCCCAGTGCTACGCTACTCACACCGTCAAAACGAATGCATCTACTTTGTTCTCATTATGGAATATGGACTCACCTGCAGTATCTTGTGCTGCACCTGTAGCTTCCTCTGCATCCTGTGCTGAAAAATTTGTTACTCATTAAGATTTTATGCGTTTATTATCATTGAAGAGAAAAACAGAATTGAAATGTTTCTTGAAATTAATGGTAAATGTGAAATTCTGACAGTGAAGATTTCAGGCAAAATATCAAGTTTCGTTCAGAAACGAAATATTGTTCTAGAAATTAAAATTGTTGTAGAAATAAATATTGATAAACATTGTTTTAGGAAAATATACAGACACCATTGAATGGTACACAAAAAAAGCATTATAAATGTTTAAACAAAAACTCTGAATTTTTCACAGAAAAGAAGATACACCATTTCGAAAATACACATTCACAAAAAACTCTCTTATACTGGAACGACGAGACACCATCATCAGCTTTTGTTGTTAAATGTGACCAATTAGACCCACTTTCAACTCTTGGTTGACAATTTTCATGCCCTTCCCCTGAGAAACTCCCTAGATCCGTAGGTGCTCAACTTTGAGGTGGGCGTTCAATGTAGTGTGTTTTTATTTCAAGTTGCATTTGAAAATGGTTTCATTTTGAAAACTGAAATTTTGTGGGTAAACTCAGAAAGGATTGAAGTTCTTGATGAAATAATTTAAATCGATTCCATTCGGAAAGTTAATTTTTTTTTTCAAAAATAGAGGAAAATGAGCCAACTCATGCTTCTGTTTTATTTCAACAGAAAGACCCATGAAAATAGTTCAACATCCGATTAAAAGTGAATCTACTGATAATTTCGTTCAGAAAAACAACTTGAAGTACGGAATTGGAAGAGAATGGCCAAATTCAAATTTTGGCGGGAAAAAGTTCCTGCTTTACCCACATATCCTGTGATTTTATAGTTCGGCGATTTTCGGATAGAGAGATATTCATAGAACTTGATAGTGATAATGCATGTTCCATAAAATGGACGGTGGCGCCTCTATCGGATGAGCTTTCCTACTCCCTTTAAACGCCAACCTTAATGTTCATGTTGTTTTCGTGCTCATCAATTTTCGAGAAAGACTATATTTAATTTATTGAGTGTTACTGTTAAACACTCGGAAGAAAATACTGAGGCCATCAAAAAAGAACCACAGAAGACGAAGATGCCCCACCATACTCAACTGACCGAAACAGCCCTTCTGGAAGGGATTCATGAATAAATATGGATGTTTTGGTTAGATTCACCCTTCTTGAATTACAATCCGTCTTGACCATCTTAGATGATTACTTCTTGAACTTCTAAGATTACGCGTCTCTTTCTTCGGTATACTTCTACACTTTAGAAACTTGTAAATATACGTGAATAAACATATTTAAAAACACTCTTGTTGATTGTGATTATTTTGAAGTTAAAATATAACCGCAGTATATACAATACTGCAACAAATCACGCTACATAACAGTTACTATGGGGAGAACAACAACCATGCTATTCGTAAACTACAAATATTGAGAAAGAAAAAACAGACCAGCTGGGCAACCTCAAATCACTGAAAAGTTGTTGGGATTCGAATGTCAACTTTGTGAGGTTCAGTGCTCAAGCAATAGGATCTACAAATTGAGGGGAAAAAGCACTATTGCAAGAACGAACACCTCGATTGAAAACATAACGCAAAAAAAATTGGCGGATGGATACTAACAATACTGATTCACAGCGGCTAAATGAAATTTCACGCAATTGCAAGAAACTTCTGTCTTAATCAGAAAAGCATTGACAGTAGAGGAGGATCAATAATTGAAAAGGGACACGATTCCTTCATTCGAACTGATCATAAAATGTCTGCTGAATATACCGTTGCCAATTTGGAAGCAGCTACCCGCTCTTTATCACAGCCGAAGAAGTGAGGAATAAGGTTTCCAAAATCATCAGGAGCTCCCAAACCCCCATAACGGTCACAGAACGCCAAGGTATCCTTGATTTTACCCCTAGCAGACAAAGGAAATGCAACGGTGGTCTAGGAATTACATATATGATCTTCGATGTTGGTCTCTCTTCACATAGGTTCCTATAAAGAATTATCTGATCTTTCATGGAGATATTTCTTTTACGAACAACTGAATGGAGCAGCTATGGAAACCCTCCAAATCCTTTCATTGCCAGTTTCTCCATGGAGTAATTCGAAAACAAAGCCATTGAAACGGCCTCAAAGAAACCATCCGAATGGATTCGATGTTTGTGGGATACCTTCGTGATTGCGAGTCAAGGTGAGGAAACCCTGAATGTATTCCTGAAACCTCAACATCAGGCACCCAAACTCTAAGCTCACCATGGAAGTAGAGAGAGAGAGATGGTCCACTACCTTCACTAACTTCCATGATTTATTGGTCAATAGGAAACTAAATGACGAACTAAGACAAAAGGAATGCATGTTGGGCATTCCTTCCATACACCTCACGATCATCAAGGTGGCTATGAAAACATCACTCAGAATCTGGGAACAGGGACTATGCCGTGATCGTGGGGGATTCGGGGGGCACGCCATGGCTCTCAAGATGGTGGAGGACATTAACCCCTCCTCCGCAGAGGGGACTGTGCTTGCGCCCGGTTCTGCTTCGACGAGCCCTGCAAATTAGTTGTCCCTGACAGAGATCAGTGGTGTAAACCATACAGGTTCTCAAACCTGAGGGTCCCACCTGGTTCCCGACGGCTCGGTTTGTAACACGGGAGCTGGTGCTGGGATTGTTAGACCTAGAACAAAGTGGTCAATTCCTCTCGGAAAAGACTGCTCAATAGCACAAGCAGAGCTATATGCTGTCTTTGTAGGAGCGGTAGAGAGTATCTTTTGAAATTTGGCAGCTGAGTGTAATGGACCACAATGCATCTGATGAGAATATTTTCATTAACGAGATACTTCCGGTTTACCCGGAAATGACAAAAAAAAATTTATTTAAATGGGACACCCTGTATATTTCTGCAGATTCTGTGCACCTTGTTTCGGATCTGTCCATATCGGGTTCCATGCTTTTCATGACGTATTTTTTATGAAAATCTATAAATAGAAGAAATGCAGGGCTTTTACTAGTAGAAAAAATTTATTGAAAATAATAAAAAAAATCATTTTAAATGTTCGAAGTGCTTGCCATTCACTCAGCTGCCAAATTTCAAAATTACCGTCCGTTCCATTTTAAATATATTAATTTGGTGCCAAACTTTATCCCAACCCTGTATACATATGTTGCGACAGTCAGGGTACACTGAAAACCCTCTCTGAAATAAAAGTAACCTCTAACTTGGTTTATGAAAGCAGAGAGGCTCTGCGCGCGCTTGGCTCAGATAACATACTCTCAAAGTTATCTGGTGCCTGACGCATGCGTCTAAAGCTGAATACAGATTACTCTGACGTGACGTGTAAGGACGTCACGTCAGACGTGTACTGTGCTCCTGATATGAACGTGAACGCACAGAACAATGTGTTGCATTTTTATATCACTCACATTTTGACGTTCACGTTCATATTAGGCCAATGGGAGCACAGTACACGTCTGACGTGACGTCCTTACACGTCACGTCAGAGTAATCTGTATTCAGCTTATCTCTGGTAATATAAACGCGGATAACTTAGCCAAAAAAGAGGTTCGCTCGACTTTTACTGGGCCGGAACCTGCGCTTCCTATCTGTCTCAGATATATCAAGAACCTCTTCAAGAGATGGATTGATGAGAAATTCTCGTCTGAGTGGAACACGAGAACTGATCTCAGGCAGTCGAGACTCCTCATAAAGGGGCCTTCTTCTAAAACGGAGGTAAAAAAACTCTTGATTCTCGAGAGGAAGCAATCATCTCTGATGACTGGTGCTTTAACTGGCCATCTGTTTAACAAACATTTACATAGAATTGGACTAACTGAGTGTTCCCTGTGCCGTTGGTACAGGAACGCGGAGGAAACGGCGGAACATATACTGTTCACGTGTGACAATCTATCTGTACTGACCTGTACACACCTGGGGAACCCTACGCCTTCCATCTCTAAGGAGTAAGTTCCTGCACCCGATCAAGATTCAATTTTGTGAATAGGCTCAGTACGTCGTACTGTCCAATTGGGACATCTCAAGAAAGGCAAGGTTTTTTGTGATGACGTTCACATTCAAGTAAATTTCGCTGTGCATTGCTTCAGTGGAACTTGAAAGGCAGTTGTGCGATCAACCCTCAATGGTTCAATAGGTATTCTCGACGTGACCCGAGGGGTAAACCGCTGGGGATGTCCGGTGTACAAGCTCGGGGATGTCCAGGGGATGTCCGGGGATGTCCAGGGATGTCCGGGGATGTCCCGGGGATGTCCGGGGATGTCCAGGGATGTCCTGGGATGTCCAAGGAATGTTCAGGGATGCCCAAGGATATTCTGCATCATAATTTACTCAAGCTTCCTCCAGTTCAGTATTTTCGAGTTAAAATTTTTACCACAATATTTTTGTGTTTGGAAATCGTCTTGAGATATTGATAATTTGAATTCACATGTTTGAATGGTACTATTGAATAGATTGACAATTCATCATTCAATGAAGCTCCTGTTCGATATTTTCAAGTTGAAATATTACAAAATCGGTAAGTACATTGATCATTTCAAAATTAGAATATTCCGGGAATTACAGTCGTGGTCCAATAGCATTGTCATTGTCACCTAGCTTTTCACCCACAACTGCGATAGGCATCTCCAGACGTACCTGACGATTGCTGAGCAAGTTCTTCGTATTGAAGAATCTACCTGATTTTTTGACGACAAAAGAAAAGTCAACGATTGAAAACATCACGCAAAAATCCATGAATGGGCGGATATATACTATCAAACAGCGCCTTGGAAGAAGTTCTCGCGCTTGCAGGAAAAATCTCTACAGTACCCCACAAAAAAGATACCGTTGTCAATTTGTTCAGTAGGGCTTCGACAATTTAGGAGAATCCAATTCTAGCAAAAGGACACCATTTCTTCTTTAGAAATGAGCATAATATACCTGTGGTTGATATCGTAGCCAATGTTGAAGCCGTTATACGCACTTCACCATCTTAGCCATAGGTCACAGCTGAGGAAGTGACGGCTGATGCTTCCAGATTCATCAGGAACGCCAAATCGCCGAAGAGCAACATAACGCTCAGAGAATGCTATGCTATAAGGATTATCAATGATGACAAGTACGGCACTTCAGCGGTGGTCATGGAACCATCAAAATATGATGAAAGTATGATGGATTTACTGGAAATATTCAAATATGAAAAAAAAATTGAAGTGGGATCATATGTCGTCCAAGCCAAGGCAATCAAAATCATTAGAAAAAGCATTATGGCTCGATAAAGAGCACAAAAAGACACCATCGACTCGCCAACATTTGATCTGGCGAGGACTCTAATGGGCCTACCACACGCTCAAGCTTCACGACAGTTTGGCTTGCGCAACCATCTCGTACATTAATGGGCCTACCACACGCTCAAGCTTTACGACAGTTTTGCTTGCGCAAACTGGCTTGAACATTTAGCCTGCTCCACACTCATGGCAAGAACCTCGGCCAATACCGCGAACGTGAGTGTAGATGACTTTCTTGTGTAACGTTCGCGCTTCGCGGCCTTCCCCGTGAGTTTGCGGTCTCCTGTCCTGCGACAAAGGCTTCGCGCCCAAGAACAAATGTTCCATCCACACTCACAGGGGTTCGCGGTACTTGCGCAGTAATGATTTAATGCTTGTTCACTGACTTTATTCGCTTTTGAAATGAATGGTTCATGAAGCAATGAAGTGAAATTAAAATAGATTCAGATTTAGATAAGCGGAATGAGAATTTCTTGATTATTATCAGAATAAACCCTTTTTATAGCTGGCTAAACAGGCAAAAAGCCTTCGTAGACAGCGAGGATGCTGCGAACCAAAGTGCGAATATTTGTGTGAGTGTGGATGACTTTCTTGGCCGCGAATTCTTGCCCAAGTTCACGGCAAGAATTCATGGCGCGATTCGCGCCGTGAGTGTGGAGCGGGCTTTTGAAATAACATGTTATTAGGAACATGTTATCGCTAAGGAACGGAACAGGTTGTAACTGTTCCCTGAATTTGCCTGTTCCGTAACATCTCTAACAGCGATAGATCCAGTAACATCACCAATTTGCAGCAGTCAATCGTTGGGTTATAACCTTCGACCGAGATACCTACCGTAGTTGTATGCCAAACGTCAGGTGAAATTCCTATTGGACCACAGCTAACAAGCTCGGAATATTCTAATTTTGAAGTTGAATCCGATCGTGAGATCCATAAATATTTATTGATAATAATTCATCATTTAATGACGCTAAGTGAAAAAAATTCCCATTTTTGACACCCAATATTTCTTCACGAAAAAAAGATTCTCGGAGAAGGAATGACTTCCTGTATATTTGCCGCATATGTAATGGGGAAGGGGATGTCCGGGGATCAGGGATGTCCTGGGGATGTCCGGGGATGTCCAGGGATGTCCGGGGATGTTCCGGTGATGTCCGGGGATGTCCGGGGATGTCCCGGGGATGTCCTTCGACTGGGGGATGTCCGGTGTACAGATTTTGGCCAGCGGTTTACCCCTCGACGTGACGATATATCCAAGGAAGTCTCCTTCAACGAGATATCAAGACGGTATCACCAGTTAAGCCAGAAAAGCAGCCATCTGCCGAACTTACATCTCGGTACCTACCCACAGACAGATACCAACAAAATGAGTCAAATCACACATCATCGCACCAGTACTACTCTGGTGTTTGGAACTGTGGAATATACCCTTTACTTCATCCATCCCCATAAAAAATAGTCCAGCGGTGTTAAGTCCGGAGAGCGTGGTGGCCAAGGAACTGTTCCACCACTGCATTGATTGCCAGGGCCACAAGAAAAGTCATGAAGGCCACTGCCTGTCTACAAAGCAGAGGCGTTATTTAACATACAGAAATGATGTGGGTGTCGTTTTGTAGCTGATATCCTTGCGTGTTAGTTCATTGAGGAAAAAATATACTTCAATGTGCTAGTTTTTGTACTATTGAGGATTTACTGAAAAATTCAGTAAATTTTTCGACTGAATTTTTTTTAAGAATTCTTTTATGACATTTTTGAGTTGAATGTTTTCATATTGTTCTACTTTTATGAAAGGTTGAAGTATTATCTTCGAAAAAACATTTTTTTCACATCTGTAGGACCTTTATGTCCAGAGAAATCGAAATCATTCGAAACAGTCAACTAAAATAAAAAAATTAATTTAAAATGGCTACTATTCCAAAAATAGGGGGGTAAACTACCTAATGTGGGTGTTTTTGTCGATAAAATGATATTTGTATATTTGATGCCCTTAAATAATCGCTAAGTCATACCGAAACCCACTGTATAATCATCATTAGGTATATCGGAAAGGTTGGTTCACTTATGAATTGGGTCTAATGAATATCAACATCCTCAAATGAAGAAGATGAAGAACGACAAAGTTCTGTGATTTCGATGTTTTGCCATGCTTGTCGCTTGCACCCCAAACCATTACAGTGCTAGAATCACGGTATAGATGGAACATTCAATCAAAAAGCTTTCTAAGGAGTAAGTTCTTGCACCCGATCAAGTTCAATTGTGCGAGTAGGCTCAGTACATCGTACTGTTCAATTGGGATATCTGGAGAAAGGCCAAGTTTTTTGTGATGACATTCACAATCAAGTAAATGCCCCTTTGCATTGCATCAGTTATCCGCTGAACTTGAAAGGCAGTTTTGTGTGCGATTAACCCTCTATTGAATGGTTCAATAGGTATTCTCGACGTGACCATATAACCAAGGAATTATCCTTCCGCGAGACATCAAGACGGTATCACCAGTTAAGCCAGAAAAGCAGCCATCTATCGAATTCACATCTCGGTACCTACTCACAGATACAAGAAGGAGTCCAATCACCATCTCCAACAAAAGCGGCGTTTCATCAAAATAATTTTAGAAAGAAATCGATCTATGTGTGAACCTGAATATCTGTCACATGAGTTGGAACATTTGCGATAACGATTCGGTCCAGATGGATGGAAGAAATAGATCAAGCCTTGATACCAATCGAACAAGGGAAAACAGACAATCGAAAGATCATTTCCAAGGTGAAAGTTAAGTCTTAAGGAGTGCCGAAAACTAAATTGATACATCTAGCAAATTATTTATAGAACACTGCGACTGTGGGAAAGTTCTTATTGGAACTACTCTGGAGCTTTCATACAAGGATTGAGAAACACGAACAGTGTTGTCGACTGTATCAAACAGAGAAGTCTGTATTCGCCGAATATATGCTTCGATGAATAGACATAACCAAAAAAATAAGAGAAGTCATTTCCAACATCAAAACTTATTATGCAAGAATGGATTGAAGCCATCGAAATAAAAAACTTTAAGAACAGGAAAGTGAACACTTCCATTGTTCATAATGAATGGTTGCCTGCCATTTGCAAAACAAGAACTGAACTTGATCACAAATCGGAGGAGATGAAGCGGCCGGTCACCTTCAGATGATAATACAGAACCGTATCCATTTACATTGCCAATTTGGAGCAAAAAATCGTGGGGTTATTTCCACCAACCGAGGTACTTCTGAAAATGCTTTCCTATTATTCCTATTAGGCCACGGCTAGAAAGACCGGAATTTTTTAATCAGTTAGTCCAACATTATCGGTTCATACAATTCCGAGTCTAAAAAGATGAAGTTCGCGTTCGTGGAAACATGAGCTCAAAAAGTAAGTGGCAGTTTTCACTCAATCCCTTTGGTAGATTTAATTGAAGTTTACTCACCCATAGCAAGCCCAGGTAACATTACGAACACTGAAAAAATATGTCCATCTCATTATTATAAACATGAATTTCATGAAGGAAATCTTACTCAAAGCTAGTGCGCAAAGGATTGCCCAGAACTTCATTGGATTCATTTTGTTGGAGTAGATTGATGCACTGATATCCTCCTCCTGTTTGGCCTGTATTTAAACCCGATTAACAATACCCTGTGCTAAAAGCTTTGTAATATCCTACAAAACTAATGTTTTCAGTTATCAGTGAGTACATATTAAAATCTCATCATATGTGCAATGACATACGACATTGTAGCAATGATATGTATTTACTATTCATTATAATGATGCCCATAAGCGTTTACGGTGGTGATTTAATAATTTTACGATTTCAAAAACCAGAATGTGGAATAATCACTTGGCCCAATCGGAATGCCCAATATCTTCATGCTGTATAGTTTTGAATAAAGCCGAGAGACGTCAGACAACCGCGGTTTTTTTTTTACTATTTCCCTCGTCTTATTTTCGACCAATCAGATACGCGCAATTTTGAATTACAAATGGTTTCTAGATAGAAAAACTGTATGGCAGTAGCTGTCAGCAGTTTTTCCGAGTTTATCCGCGACAAAACTTGACAGTTGTTGTCACCAAAAATTACAATACCTTTGAAAACAAAAGTAATTAAGATCTCCTAGGACACCAGAAAACGACGCTAAACAATTTTCCTGATTTTATTGTAAATTTTCGAAATATTGTTTCAAAACAGTGCTAGTCAGCTTATGTAGTGAAAATGAGTGGCTTTGGAAGTGATTCTTTGTCTAATACTGATCTGACGATTGAGAAAAGTGTACCGTTAAATACCGTTAAACCCCATACGTCAATATGGAAACAGTTTACGGAATTCTGCAAAGCAAAGAAATATGAACTTATTGAAACTACAAGTTTAGATCAACTAAACCTAATCCTGAAAGATTGGGCGTGTAATATGGAGGAGGAAAACGGTGAGAATTACAAAGAACTGGTTGTGAAAACATTGTGGAACACCGTCGCAAAGAAATGTATTTTGTGAAGTGGAATACAATTTTTGACCCATTCTGAGATATTATCCTGATGGTTAAAAGTTCATCTAAAATCACAACTGATAGATTATTTTTAACGGTTAACCCATCATGGAACGAAGAACAATCTAGTGGATGGTACAAAAACACTCCAGTGGGGAAAAACGAACTTTCGAAATGGACTAAAGCAGCGGCAGAGAAGGTAGGAGTGAATACAAAAGAAATAACAAAACACTCAATGCGGTCGACAGCAGTCAGTAACTTGGCTAAAGCAGGGGTAGTTGAACAACAATTAATCAAAATTACTGGCCACAGTTCAGCCAACTCAATAAAGCCTTATCTGCAAATGGATAATGAGCACTATTCTAACATCATAAACACCCTTAGAAGTGACGCCTCAGAACCTCCAGCTAAAAAACAGAAGATCCGGCAGTCACTCCTCGAGCTTAAAACACTCTACAGATGGACCCATCAACAACATTGATGATGTACCTACTCCTACACCCAACGTTATCAATGACTTAACAAAGATTTCAAGAATACTCCTACTGTGTACCAAAAAGCATTCATGCAGGTGCAAAATCTATTACTCATGAAATAGTCTTGTCAAATACCATTTGGGCATCATATTTTTCCTGTGAAAAAAATCGAAAAAACACAATGCAAAGTAATATTTAATGACAAAAAGCATTCGTGCAAGTGCAAAAATCCTCGTCTTCGACTCTGATTTTTGTTACCACCAGCACTCATGCTTCTTGTTAAAATATTACCTAGCAAAGTGTTTTTTCGATTTTTTTTGGAAAAATCAGATGCCTTTTTGATATTACTTACGACTATTTCCCTCTTCTTAATTTCGACCAATCAGATACGCGCAATTTTGAATCACAAATGGTTTCTAGATGGAAAAACTGTATGGCAGTAGCTGTCAGCAGTTTTTCCGAGTTTACCCGCGGCAAAACTTGACGGTTGTTGTCACCAAAAATTACAATACCTTTGAAAACAAAAGTAATTAGGATTATCTAGGACACCAGAAAACGACGTAATAGTATATTATTTCATTGAGAGGAGAAGTGTCACTTTTCGTGGCGAGCTTGAGTTTATCCGCCTCACTCCGTTTGGCGGATAATTGAAAGCGAGCCACGAAAAGTCACTTCTTCTCCGAATGAAATATGCTATTTTATTTCCAAACGTTTTCAAATTCATGAAAATTGTACATTTAATGTAACTTTATCAAATACAAATGACGTTTGAATTGAAAGTTTTTGTATTCTATGCATCTATGTTCATGGTAACCAAGTCTTTCTCGTAGCAACACTTTTCCTGCCGCCGGAGGGCGGTAAAAGTTTAGGAGAAATAGAACTTTCCGATGATCCTGTCAGTCGAGAACTGACTTTGTTATCATACGTTTGGAAATAAGATTGTTTATTTTGCCTAGGCGGAGAAATATTTACTTTTCCCTCCGACGAGGCGGCAGGAAAAGTGTTACTACGAAAAAGATTACTTGGTTACCATGAACATAGATGCATAGAATACAAAAACTTCCAAATCAAACGTCATTTTTATTCGATAAAGTTACATTTAAAATGTACAATTTTCATGAATTTGAAAACGTTTTGAAATAAAATAGCATATTTCATTCGGAGAAGAAGTGACTTTTCGTGGCTCGCTTTCAATTATCCGCCTCACTCCGTTCGGCGGATAAACTCAAGCTCGCCACGAAAAGTGACACTTCTCCTCCTAATGAAATAATATACAATTCCTAATTTCTTAATTTTTGTATTCAATTTTCGTAATATTGTTTCAAAACAGTGCTAGTTAGCTTATGTAGTGAAAATGAGTCGCTGTTGAATTGATTATTTGACTAATATTGATCTGGAGATTGAGAAAAGTGTACCGTACAATACCATTAAAACCCATACGTCAATATGGAAACAGTTTACGGAATTCTGCACGCAAAGAAATATGAGCTTATTGAAACTACAAGTTTAGAACAACTAAACCTAATCCTGAAAGATTACGCGTGGAATATGAAGGAGGAAAACGGTGAAAATTATTGGCTGAAGCAGGGGTAGGTGAACAACAATTAATCAAAATTACTGGCCACAGTTCAGCCAACTCAATTAAGCCTTTTCTATTGCACTATTGCAACATCATAAACACCCTTAGAAGTGACGCTTCAGAACCACCAGCTAAAAAACAGAAAACAGAAGATCTTGCAGTCACTCCTCGAGCTTTTCCCTCCACAGATGGACCCATCAACAATTATGTACCTACTCCTACACCCAACGTTATCAATGAGTTAACAAAGATTTCAAGCAATACTCCTACTGTGTACCAAAATTGCAATTTATATTTTAATTGTATCATAAATAATTAAGTTAGATGTTTTTGTGATTGAATAAATTACCAGTTTTTCAGTTTTAAAATTACTACCTATACTTAATGCATGCATAATAATCTGTTACTCATGAAATAGTCTTGTCAAATACCATTCGGGCATTTTATTTTTCCTGTGAAAAAAATCGAAAAAACACAATGCAAAGTAATATTTAATAACAAAAAGCATTCGTGCAGGTGCAGGTGTTGCCACCAGCACTCATGCTTCTTGTTAAAATATTAATAGCATATTTCATTCGGAGAAGAAGTGACTTTTCGTGGCTCGCTTTCAATTATCCGCCTCACTCCGTTCGGCGGATAAACTCAAGCTCGCCACGAAATGTGACACTTCTCCTAATGAAATAATATACTATTATTTTCTTATAATTTGTTGTTTTATTCGCGACTAGTACCTAGCTAGTACCTAGCCTAGTTAAAGAAAAACATTTTTGTGGCAAAAATACCACCTGCACTTGATTAAATTGCCTACAAAAGCATTTTGATGCAAGTGGCAAATTCGCACCGATGTGCGGGTGACTTTGCCAAATTTTTAAAATGGAAAAAAAAATTGTTTCCCATTTTTTCTTGCGTTTCTAGTAACAGCAATCGATAGCTAGATTGTTGAAATTAAACATAATTCAAACACAACTCATTTTACAGAAAAACGAGAAAGTTACATCAAGAATACTCTAAAAAGTGGTGCAAAGTCACACCGCTCTACGGTACGTATAAAATAACGTTCCTACCTTTTTGAGAAGCAAATAAATCAATAATTTCGCTCATATCAATTCTTTCCGATATTTCAGATTCAATAGAGATAATGGCCAAATTCGAGAGTCTCTCCTGTGACATATTGCTTCTCAAGTAATCTTCAATTATTTTTAATTTACTGAAACTCCTTTCTCCCGAAGCAACAGGGACAGGTAATGTTAATAAAATTCTTATGGCTAATGTGAAATTGGAAAAACAAGAAATTAAATCATTTTTAACAACAATTTCCAAAGTCGAATTGTTTCGTGTCCCCAGAATATAATTATTGGATAAAGTTGTGGGTCACTAGGACAAAAACAAGAGTATATTGTCCTATTTAATTTCATGATAATAAATTAAATTTTTGGAGAAATTCCTTTCAAAAAATCAAAATGAAAGAATAAACAAACTAGCAACAATATAATCTATTGATAGTTCAATGGCTTGATATCTATATGTGGAAGATTTCACACAAGTCACAAGTCCATCTTTATTGAACCGACTGAATAACAACGCCACATTCCTACTGCGGCGACTCGCGACCGTCTCAAATTTGAAAAACCGTATAATATTACGACATCCTCCGATATGATGTTATAATTGGGGTTTCCTCTGATCTGTAATTCTATGTCTATAGCTGTTTCATAAACATTCATGGACTTGGGGACTGGTGCAAATTTGTGTCCGATGTTCAACTTCACCGAAGACGAAATGAAGACATTGAACATCGGACACAAATTTGCACCAGTCCCCAAGTCCATGAATGTTTATGAAACAGCTATAGACATAGAATTACAGATCAGAGGAAACCCCAATTATAACATCATATCGGAGGATGTCGCCCAGATATTGAAGTCCTTCAAGGATAAAAAGGTAGAGGTATGCAACCGAAATAAGAAAAAAGTCAATAAAAACATACAAAGTTCAATTAAGAATATCAAGAAAAAGATAGTTGATAACAACATCATTGTCACTAAAGCAGACAAAAATGCGGGTATAGTCATGTTGAAAAAAGAAATATCCATAGAAAAAACACTCGAATTTTTCACAGAAAGTAACATAATTCCATGTAAAAAAGATCCAATGTTCAAATATGTTAGCAAAGTCACCAATACCTTAAAAAGTTCACAATCAACGTTGATAAAATTTGATAAATCCCTTCACACTCTAAAAGAAAAAAATACACAATTACCAGAATTATATAGCTTAATCAAATTACATAAGCCAGATAAGAGTATAATACCTATAGCATCTGCAATTGGTTCTCCTAGTCAAAAAATATCAAGGTTCATAAATGATCTTTTTGTTAATAAATTTAAGTACAAGTCGACTTTCTCAGTTAAAAACTCCCTAGAAATTGTAAAGAACATCAGTTCAGTTAACTTGAATCCTAACCGGAAATATACCATGATTTCATTAGATATTGTAAACTTATATACCAACGTTCCTGTAACAGATTCCCTTTCCCTACTTAGAGATCATATTAATAAACAACGTAACTCTAACGATAACTATGATATACAAGATGAGGATGTGGAGAATATTATGAGTCTTTGCAGTCTGGTTACTGAACAAAATTTCTTCAAATTTGACAACACTATATATTACATGAAAGACGGTCTTTCAATGGGATCCCCGTCCAGCGGCTTACTGGCAGACATATACGTTGACCACGTTGAAGAACAAATAATGAACCTACCTGATAGCAATAAAATCACCCTATGGAATAGATATGTAGACGATATTCTCTGCATATGGTCAGGAACCGACGAAGACCTTGAAAATTTTTCGAGAACATAAATTCAAAATTTAAAATAAAATTCACCCTTGAAAAGGCGATACAAAACTCCATAAACTTCTTAGATCTCAATATTACGTTGAATGGAAACCACTCCTTCTCTTATAACATCTACCGAAAGAACACACAGACAGACACAATCATACCCTTTCACTCATACCATGCTCCCCAATAAAAAGAACGGTTTTCAGATTTTTAACATCCCGCCCTCAGAAGACAATTACAATAGAGAACTCAAAATTATCTATCAGATAGGTGAGAATAATGAATATCCTAGAACATTTATAGATGATGTTCTAACCTCAATAAAGAGAAAAATGATCATAAACAAAATATACCCCCATTGTTCAGTAAAAAGACGCTTTATTTCTATCCCTTTCTATCAAAATTTAAACCAAAAATTCGTTCAAATCATGGATAAATACAATTATAGCATAGTAAATAGACGACACAGGACTTTAGACAATTTTCTGATCAATAACAAGTCAAAAACTGAAAAAGACCAACATAGTGGAATTTACAAGATAACATGTTCAAACTGCCCCTGCTTCTACATTGGCATGACAACAAGAACTATGAAGAAAAGACTTAGCGAACATCAAAAGAATCGACCAAATTCGGCATTAGGAAGTCATCTGTCGGAAGAACACCACAAGACAACACTAGATAACCTGGAGATACTACACAAGGGAAACAACTTCAGAAGGTTGACGTTACTCGAACAATACGAAATAATCAAACATAGGGACAGCCAACATTTACTAAACGACCTCTCAGATTTCAACGGGAGCATGAACATTTTTAAGATGATAGATACACCTTCGATTAATTCAAACTTCCCGCCTTCTACATGACAACGACATACCAACTGCCACTTCCCCCACTTCCATATTTTCTTTCCCGACATTCCTCCTGATCTGTTACAACACATGTACACTGGCGAAAAACGAGAATATAAATTGCGACTTGAAAACAGGTCAAGAGACTTACAGAGTTTGGACAGTTGTAGATTAATTTTCAAAGAAAAATTTTAAGAAAACTACCATCTAATTCATATATATGAACTGTTATAGACGGTTATACAAGGACGGTAAGCCTACCTCTAACCTTACCTTAAAAAAGTAAATTGAAAGAAAATTGAGAATAGCCTCATCCAGATAATTAATTATTTTATTTATTAACCTGTTCAGTTTATGTTAGTGAAGCTCTGTTGAAACCTTTTCTTGTATGTAAACGTTTTTTGTATTTTCAGCTGGCCTGATGATGGCATAACGCCGAAATCGATAGCCAATAGAGTAAAAACATTTTATAGTGTGTTTTATTAGAATACCCCTATTTAATATGTACTTTCCTAATTCCTTCAACTTGGGTTGAAAATATAGAAATTTGGATGCCAATAAAATCAATTTTTTCTATAAAATGGTCATTCCGCAGGAACACTGAAATATCTATACTGATCTGGTCTTAACAGTTATCCCCAAAATGGATATCTCATGCAACAATTGTAGCATCAGACATTTTTTATTTCATACTGAAGAAATAAACATATTTTGGATATTCTTATCACTTTCGTGCCATCAACTACAGAAAAAATATCAGAACCAACTTTCATTTTTGGAATTCGAAATATCCTTGAAATCACACACAATTATAAAGAAACAACTTCTCGTCTGCCGAGAGGCAGAAGGTCGAGCCCACACTCCTTGTTAACCATCCCAAATCCTATGAAAAATACGCCATTTTATTGGATGTGAAGATAAAAACTCAATAGATCTCATCAATTTTATTCTTCTTCATTCTTATCGAATACAGAAATATATTCATTAAGCTACTTCGCTCATGCGGCTGCTGGTTCTGCGCCCTCACCTGAAAAATATATTAGTCATTGAAATTTAAGTTAGATATATTACATTCATTGAATACTCCAAATTGACGTGAATTTGAAAAGACAATTACATTCAACACATTCTTGTTATATGCATTTCATTATGGCCATTTCGTGTTGAAGGAATTAGGCGTGTGAAATTCAATAAATTCTTCAATTCATTGAAACAATCTATATGGAATATAACCGACATGGATGTGAAAGGGATCTGATGACGAGAAACATTTCAATTGTCATTGATAATAATAATAATAATATTTCTCTTTATTTCAAAATCACATGCCTATAAAATCTAGTATTTACAAGAAAATGAGTGAAATAACGCCAAATTGAAAACAAGGTTCACCCTTGATTTTTACACCATCAGGCAAAAAACTCCTCCACACTCTATGGCCAACTATCTATGAATATGATGAAGTTGAACAAGCTTTTTGTGAAATGATTATATATGTACAAACATATATCCCTAATTCCAGAGGGTAGATCATTCACCAGCTTCATACACACATATTGGGCATTCATCTGTATTGAGGTCAGATGCCTCTGAGGATTTAAAGGTCCTTCTGGTTTTATTGGCGTTTTCAAAGTTACTGGATAATTCTTCATTCTTAATAAACCTGACAAAGCGCTTAAGTCGACGGAGGGAATTTTTATATTATGCATGACGAGCCCCAATGGAATTGTCAGAGAATACAAAATTTTCGAGAAAAACAATTTTGTTATTTGAAATGGTCAACTGATCTTTGGAATTAAATAGCAAAGATTCTATCCTTGGGAAACCATTATACGAGATGTGTTATATGGGAGTCAGGACATTGTGATATCGAAGGAACTTGTGAAAAAAGCACCAAAAGTAGTACTTGTTGTTCCTGAACCCTTCTGAGAGCTCGGTAAAGATCACTACACCGCAGCTGTCCAGCGATAGATGCAGAAATATATGCATAGAATACCTGGTGTAACGACTCTTTACTAAAAATCGTGACCAAAATTTGTAGATCAAAACGGTAATCTAGATTTCAGTAATGGTGCTACTTTCGGAATAATCCGCAATATTTATCGGTCGTAGCGCTATTGCGGCAATGGCAAATAGCGCGACTCCTTTCGGGAGAAATGAAAAGCAGGACGAATACTCAGATTTTCGATCGACAAGAAAGTCTTAAACAAAATCTAATCAGTGCCAACATCAGGTATTCTATGCATCTATGTGCAGAACAACAAAATAATCCTCTGGAGAGTGGAGACTATAACAGGACATGTGCAGGCGAGGAAATTCGTGAAATTTTCGACAACGAACTGAGTTCCGGGTTCCTGCACGATGGCACTGTTAGTCTGATGCGGTACGAGAATTATTTTAAAAATTACGAAAAATGTATAAAATATTGGAATCGTTTCACGTATGTAGAAGACAGGCAACATGTTGTGAAGGGAACACGCATATCTGAATATCAAACGAACACCCTGCATGATTGTTATTATTTAAGGCCGATGCATAAGTGTGCAATGGCAAGAACTAATCTTATTACTCATGAGTAATGAAAATATATTCTTCATCGAATTAAAGGGGCATTCCATCGTACAATATTATAGTTAGTGCAGACATAACGATCAAATCTCATGTTGTTAGCTTTGACGGGACAGATAGAGCTTTCAAAAAAGTGAAAACAGAGTAGACCACCTTCCATAATTATTAGTATACTACATTCACTTTCATAAAGTATAGCGGTTTGCCATGGAATTCTGACACATTTCACCGCGTATATTTTGAAAATGTTAGGTTATGGTCATTACTCTTTCAGATACGCCCGCAACGTTGTCGTTTCTGCATTAAAATCGCGAAATTACGTATTTATCGAAATGTTAATACACTTTGAGAAAATATTATGTGAATTCAATAATTTCAAAGACATGGCGAATACTGAAGAAACTCTTTCTCTATTAATACTGGAAATATTTCACGTATATGAACATGGTAGGAAGATTCAGTTATGCTATTTTCTTGTACGGAAATCAAGAATCGAGTGTTGAAATTTAACTGTAAAATAATGTACAGAAAAGTCCGTTACTTTGTGATAATTGATTCGGAAAAAGAATAAAAGTACTCGAATAACCCATCAAAACGAACGGAACAGACGAACCTATGGAATTCCCCACTTTTCAAAATTATCAAGAAATACCTACAGAAGGTATTCAAATACTTTTTTGCACAACTTGAAATACTCTGAACTCACCTTCTTCTTGTGCACTAGCTGCACCACCTTCACCTGCAGCTTGTGCTTCTTCTGAAAAATTTGTGATTTGTTTAGGTTTTATTATTAAGGTGTGCGTTCAATGTAATGTGTTTTTATTTCATGCGTTTTAAAATAGTTTCACTTTGAGAACTGAAATTTTGTGGGTAAACTTGAAAAGGATTGGATTTCTTCATGAAATAACTCGAATCGATTTCATTTCGAAAGTACACAAGTTCAAGTAACCTTCAACTATTCCGGTTATAATGGAAATGGAAATAGATCCCTTTTTTCATTCTTCCTTTTCTAATATGATTATGTTTTCAATTTCGAATGTTTTTTGGTCCGAACTGTTGCGTCAGTCATAATAGTTTTTCTAATATTATTACTGTTATGTATACCATTTAAATTCCTCAGCGTGATCTGTTTTCCCATTCTTGAAGTAGAGGAATGTAGGAATGCCGTGCATTTTATGAATTTGAGGAATTTCACCATATCATATTCAGTTCAAATGTTGCGTCAAAAGTTGTGAGCAAAATTCGACCACAACATTTTTTAAAATGAGAGCTCCTGAATTCGATAATTTGAGAGTGGTTCAAAATTATTTATTTACATTTTTCATAACCACAAAGTTCATACTGCAGATGGACTCTGCCAGCAACGAAGAAGTCTGCGTTTTTAGTGTTCAACCCATTCTCATCGATTTTATGTTCTTGAGTCACCGAAAACCCGAAAAAACATTCTACCTGTTCATCACACTTCTGCTACTTGTCCAGCAACGAATATACAGCGCCATCAGTACCCTATCTCTCTCTTCGGTTATCACATCCTTTAGTTCGCCACCGTAGCAAAGCTCACCTCATTCTTTCCCACGCCGTATACCGTTATCTCGTATCTAATAAAGTGAATTCATTCCGTGAAGAAAAAGACTATCCAATTCACCTACACTAGGCAAAACCATCAGATACATCTCTTCAAGTAAGACAAACTGTAAGTACCATTCGTTCAGTGTTTACTTCGTGGTATTTTTTCTAACTAATACTTATATTTTTTCTTCAATTCTATACTCTGTTCAAATATAAGCGACTACGACGTAAACAAAGTCGCGCACACGAAGGATGGGCTTGCTTCAGGTAGAGACTTGCTTTCAGGGCTCCAGGGTCGGATCGAGGATAGTTCACACAATCATATAAACTTGATATTATTCTCTGAATGGAATACACATGATTTGAATAGACAAATGTGAACGTTTCGTTCTTTTTCGTGGTGGGCCCAATATACCACCTTCAGATGCAGTGTCCGTTTCTGAATTCGACATTATTGTCCGGAAAAGATAACTGTGAAATCGTTCTGCTTTAAGTACGATCCTGGCAGTCTTTTGGGGGCGTGAAAAGAATTATACAGCCGACCGTTTCACCAATCATATGTTAGTCATGCGCAAAACAAACCGATTTGGTTTGTTTGTTTACATTCTCTTATATTTGAACAGACTATAGTGGTGATAAGAACTGGTACAGCTGTTCATACCTCTCTCCAAGAGAGCTCTTGTATAAATAACAGGAGTTATTTGAGATTTTGATGATTCATTCGTTTCCCAGAATGTTCTACAAAAATCTTTTCTGTTTGCTTTGAATGAAATTGACTAGAAATCTCATGGACCTAACATCAAGCCAACAAATCTGAAAATCTTCAACTACAATTTTTCAATATGACGTAAAAGCAGTACAACGAACAGAAGCTCACCACCATTTGATATTCAGAACCGAACCGGTCAGGTATCATATTAAATTATTTGTCAACACATACACATGCCTCTAGCTATAAAATCAGTGCCATTAATAACCTACTGTATCTTATCAAGATCGAAACATAAAAAAGTAAGAAATATACTGACAAATTGACAAACTAGACAATATCTGCATACTAGAATGAAATAACAATATGATATTACAGAGAAGAGAGAAACGGCCACAGATTTGATTATGTAAATGTGAAAATCTTAGGCCATGAAGAATATCTAAAAAAAAGGAACATCTTGAAGGTGAACAACTGTCAATTTCAGGTCTGATACAGAGCAATTAAGTAAGTTGTATAATTCAGTTGTGATAAGATACATTCATATGGAGAATAAATAGACTGGTTTGCATGGAAATAGGGAATGAAGTAATAGGTAATAATAACCATAATAGTAAAAACTAACTCAATATGTTTAATAAGAGGAAATTTTGGTAATTGAAGTTTGCCAATCTAGATTTGTTACCTTGATGTTATATCCGTGCTTTTACCATAAGATTTTCAGTTTTCAAAGAGGTTTTTTATTATATTGTTCATGTTATTATATTAGTAATGTCAATTTTGAAATAATTTCTTAGCCCTGGAGGAGTAGATGAAAATCTTGCGAAACGTTATACGCTAGTAAAACCGTCGATACGAGGACATATTATGTTCTCATTATGGACTCACCTGCACCACCGCTAGCTGCACCTGCAGCTTCTTCAGGACTCTGGGCTGAAAAATTTGGTACTCATTTAAATTTCATGCTGACATATGGTAATATTAAAACGAGCTTTCAAACTATAGATCCCGAGTTGCCCTTGGGTAAAATAGAGTGGCGACTACAACTGACATTTTATTTCTTTTAGGCAAAAGTGAGGCATATTAGAAATGTGCAACTGGTGCAATTTATTACTGTGGGGTGTCTCAGAATTAACGGAAGAATTGAATTTGCTGCTATTTGTGCAAATTCACCAGTTGACAGTTTAGGGTTTTACAGGTCGAGTCACGAGTAACTGTGCATTCCTGAGTGGCCACTCAGGTGAATATCAAATAACTATTGCCTCCGCTTCATGAGTTTATAAAGGGTGATTTTTGGTTTTTAGCGAGAATTTCGATCGGTCATAACTTTCTTGAATCAATTGAAATCTCCAGCAACCAACTGGTTCATAATTCTGAAAAACCAGTTTCCTCATCAAACAAAAAAAAAACATACATAAGGTGAAATTTTTGCAGAAGACAATAACAACTTTTTTCACAAAAGCCCTTTTTTACGTAGAGTGGAATGTGCCAGAGCAGGTTTCGAATGAGGTGTACAATATTTGGAGATATTGTTTAATGGAAATACCTCCTTTTTTCGTATTTCTAACCTTAGAAATACGAAAAAAGGAGTTTCACATTCACCTGAATGTGAAATTCTGATATGGAAATTGATGACTGCAGCCAAAATATCAAGTTTTGCATATTTTTGGAATGGTAACCTCAAGATGTACTTTCTAAAATATACAAAAATCTCAAGTGACAGAATCCCATTTGGAAAAATATACTGACAGTACTGAAAAACTGCCATAGAAATGTTTTCACAGAATTTTCCACAGGAAAACAGATACTTACAGCCACGTTTTCATAAATGCACATACACAAAAAACACCCTCTAGTACTAAAACGATGAGACAGGCAGTGGCCTTTATGACGACTTTTCTTGTGGCCCTGGAAATCAATGCAGTGTCTGCTCTTATTTCGTTTGCAACACTCATTATTTTTTGCATCAGTACTTCTCTTGTGTTTGGAACTGTGGAATATACCCTTTACTTCATCCATCCCCATGAAAAATAGTCCAGCAGTGTTAAGTTCGGAGAGCGTGTCGGCCAAGGAACTGTTCCAACACTGCATTGATTTCCAGGGCCACAAGAAAAGTCGTCATAAAGGCCACTGCCTGTCTACAAAGCAGAGGCGTTATGTAACATACAGAAATGATGTGGATGTCGTTTTGTAGCTGATATCCTTGCGTGTTAGTTCATTGAGGAAAAAATATACTTCAATGTGCTAGTTTTTGTACTATTGAGGATTTACTAAAAAATTCAGTGAATTTTTTGACAAATTTTTTTTTAAAGAATTTTTTATGAAATTTTTGGGTTGAATGTTTTCTTATTGTTCCAGTTTTATGAAAGGTTGTAGTATTATCTTTCAAAAAACATTTTTTTCACATCTGTAAGACCTTTATGTCCAGAGAAATCGAAATCATTTGAAAGAGTCAACTAAAATAAAAAAAATAATTTAAAATGGCGGCTATTCCAAAAATAGGGAGGTAAACCACCCAATGTCGGTGTTTTTGTCGATAAAATTAGGTATATTTGATGACCTAATATTATCGCTAAGTTATACCGAAAGATACTGTATAATCATCATTATATCGGAAAGGTTGGTTCATTTATGAATTGGGTCTAATGAATATCAACATCCTCAGATGAAGATGAAGAAGATGAAGAACGACAAAGTTCTGGGATTTCGATGTTTTGCCATGCTTGTCTCTCGAACATCAACCCATTACAGTGCTAAAATCAGGGTATAGATGAAACATCCAATCAAAAAGCTTTCTAAGGAGTAAATTCCTGCACCCGATCAAGATTCAATTGTGTGAGTAGGCTCAGAACATCGTATTGTTCAATTGGGATATCTGGAGAAAGGCCAAGTTTTTTGTGATGACATTCACAATCAAGTAAATACCCCTTTGCATTGCATCAGTTATCCGCTGAACTTGAAAGGCAGTTTTGTGTGCGATTAACCCTCTATTGAATGGTTCAATAGGTATTCTCGACGTGACCATATATCCAAGGATTTATCCTTCCGCGAGATATCAAGACGGTATCACCAGTTAAGCCAGAAAAGCAGCCATCTATCGAATTCACATCTCGGTACCTACTCACAGATATAGATACCTACAAAAGGAGTCCAATCACCATCTCCAACAAAAGCGGCGTTTCATCAAAATAATTTTAGAAAGAAATCGGACTATGTGTGAACCTGAATATCTGTCACATGAGTTGGAACATTTGCGATAACGATTTGGTCCCGATGGGTGAAAGAAATAGATCAAGCCTTGATACCAATCGAACAAGGGAAAACAGACAATCGAAAAATCATTTCCAAGGTGAAGGTTAAGTCTTAAGGAGTGCCAAAAACTAAATTGATACATGTGGCAAATTATTTATAGAACACTGCGTCTGTGAGAAAGTTTTTATTGGGACTACTCTGGAGCTTTCATACAAGGATTAAGAAACACGAACGGTGTTGTCGAATGTATCAAACAGAGAAGTCTGCATTCGCGGAATATGCTTTGATGAATAGACATAACCCAAAAAATAAGGGAAGTCATTTCCAACATCAAAACTTATTATGCAAGAATGGATATTGAAACCATCGAAATAAAAAACATTAAGAACAGGAGAGTGAACACTTTCATTGTTCATAATGCATGGTTGCCTGCCATTTGCAAAACAAGAACTGAACTTGATCACAAATCGGAGGAGATGAAGCTGCCGGTCACCTTCAGATGAAAATACGGATCCATTTACATTGCCAATTTGGAGCGAAAAATCGTGGGGTTATTTCCACCAACCGAGGTACTTCTGAAAATGCTTTCCTATTATTCCTATTAGGCCACGGCTAGAAAGACCGGAATCTTCTAATCAGTGAGTCCAACATTATCGGTTCATACAATTTCGAGTCTAAAAAATGAAGTTCGCGTTCGTAGAAACATGAGCTCAAAAAGTAACCAGTGAATAGCAGTTTAATCCCTTTGATTAATTTCAATTAAAGTTTACTCACCCATAGCAAGCCCAGGTAACATTACGAACACTGAAAAAAATATGTCCATCTCATTATATAAACATGAATTTCATGAAGAAAATCTTACTCAGAGCTAGTGCGCAAAGGATTGCCCAGAACTTCATTGGATTCATTTTGCTGGAGTAGATTGATGAACTGATATCCTCCTCCCGTTTGGCCTGTATTTAAACCCGATTAACAATACCCTGTGCTAAAAAGCTTTGTAATATCGTACAAAACTAATGTTCTCAGTTAACAGTGAGTACATATTAAAATCTCATCATATGTGCAATGACATACGACATTGTAGCAATGATATGTATTCACTATTTATTATAATGATGCCCATAAGCATTTACCGTGGTGATTTAATAATTTTACGATTTAAAAAACCAGAATGTGGAATAATCACTTGGCCCCATCCGGATGCCAAATATCTTCATACTGTACAGTTTCGAATGAAGCCGAGAGACGTCTGACAGCCGTTTTTTTGTCGATTTTATACTGATCACAAGAGATTGAAAACAAATGATATTCTGAATAGGGCGTAAGTTTCTATGGTCAATAGCCGTAATACATGGAGGGACTCTATAACATGTCTATATGGTAAGATTCATGTAAGTCATGTGATAATTACCATCAAGACTATCTACGAAAGGAAAAGATGCACAGAAACCAAATGATGAAGAAAAAAATTGATTAGTTTTCTCTGGCGAAAATTAAGGATGAGAATAAAAAATAATAATAATATTACCCTTCATTTCAAAATCATGAAATTTTACAAGTAAAATATCAATGAAACGAAATATTGTCAAAAAAAATTGAAAGTAATTAATTGTTCATGAATTCATTCACTGAATATGGTTCTAAATCAACAAGAAATGAAAATAAATTCTTCTTGAACCTTCTGAAATCCAGTTATCTCCTGAGTGTCAAGGGCAATTTATTAATAGTATATTGTTCAATGAGCGGTAATGTTAGTCATAACACACGTAGATGAATTTTGCAGCCCGAGCCGTCAGGCGAGGGTTGTGATTCATCAAGTGTGTTTTGACCATTACCGTGAATTCAACACTATACTTTGTCTTCGACTTCTTCAGCAAAATTCAAATTAATCTGCATTTTCAAAATTGACAACAGTTGTCAAAAGCGATTTCTGTGATCGAAAATCAAATCGATATCGCATCCCGTAAAAAACGTCAAGAATTCACGTTTTCCAAATGCAATTTTTGGATATTCAGACCTAAGAAAATGTAGAAATGGATGGCGAGAATGTTACCTTGATGTCTGAAATAGAGTTCCCAATAAACCCGACTTTTTTATTCATTTCGTAAGCTAAATTTTTCCTATTTGTATAAGAGTGAGTTATAGGCGTGAGTTATTATTACCTCACACTATTGGTTTATAGAAACTATTACCGATCAAAATCAGTTGAGTAATGGGTATATTTTTCTATGGGAGTAGATAATAGTATATTTTAAAACTAGTTGCAGAATGGGCTCCTATTCCAATACGAATGCGAAATTCGAAAACGAGCGACGAAGGAGCGAGTTTTCGAACGCATGAGTATTGGAATTGCATTCTGCAACGAGTACTAGACGATATTTTCTCTATTTCATTCAAATTTTGTGAAATTCAATGAAAAAATTCAAATTATAGGTCCTAGTGACTTTCATATTGTATCTTGGCAGTTGGTGTGAATGTTAGGAAAGACGAAAATTGACATTTCCAAATTGACGTTTGCTGAAATTTGAAAGGATCGGAAGTCATTGCTGACAACCACAAAACGAAAAATGTTACTGAAAACGATGCTGTAATGAATTCATTACAGCACTGTTTTTAGTACTGTAATGAACTCATTACGATATTGAAATAGAGAAAGTATTTTATGCTACAATATTCTGTACTTTTTTCTGTAAAAGTTAGATGGTGTTTTAGGTAGGTAATCTCCAATGCTCTAGTATTATGGATTCTGGGTTGGGAATTGACAAAGTGCTCCTCTTTTATGAGGGTCTAAGAGACATTCTTGAATATGTATGGCTGGTGCAGTTAACATTCGATTATGCTTGAACTTGCCTCTACATGATTCAGTAGTCCTTATCCTTAGCATGAGCATGAGCTCTCGACAACATCCCCATGGAAAAGCACACCGAAGTTAATGATCTGCATAACTCGTCTATATGCTAAGACCAACTTAAAATATCGTCCAAATGAATTCCAAGAAACCTTGTAGATAGGAACAATTTTGTGGAGTTGACTCTAAGTTGATAGTTTCAGGTGTGATGAAACTAGAGTACCTAGAATTCAATAGGACAGCTACTGTTTTCTCCTTGTTCAGTAATAATCCATTTGTACCGAATCAGTGGCTTGCCTGGCTCATAACCAAATTTGATTTTGCGACAGCGTCCAGATATGATTTGGCTTCAACAGCAATATTTGTGTCATCTGCATATTTGACAATTTCAACATTTTCCATATCTTCTTTGGTGAAGTCGAAATCATTAGTGAACAGAATGAAGAGTGTTGGTCCTAGTATGCTGCATCTAGGTATTCCAAGAGTTACATCTATTATTTCCGATATTTCAGTGACGCCATCTCTTGTTAGTGAGGTCATCTGTCTCCTTAATAGGTAAAAGAAAACTCTACCAGATAAATAACTTAGGTGATTATTAATACCTCAACATGTTTCGAGCTCTATGAAGCTCATCTTCAGGAGTAATCACAGACTTCACTGAGCTTCATAGAGCTCGAAACATGTTGAGGTATTAATAATCACCTAAGTTATTTGTCTGGTAGAGTTTTCTTTTACCTATTATGGATCACCCAGATATTAGGACATTCACTTCAAATCTGTCTCCTGTTTGCCAAGTAAGATCGAAACCAATTTCAACCTGGTCCTCTTATTTCATAAGCTTCTAGCTTCATCGGAATGTATTCATGAGAGAGGAAGTCGAATGCCTTACATAGATCCAGGAACAGACCAGTAGTTATATTGCCATTCTCGAGAGCTTGGCATATACAGGGCGGCCATTTGAAAACGAAACAGACGAGATTACAGACGAAATAAATTTTTTCGATAGAAATGCTCGGACAGGTCGATTTCTGTTTCGAGGGGGACAACTTAAGATGTTGGTTACGGACGCATAGCGCTTCAACCCTTGCTACTACAACCTCACCCCCAATTTTTGAATAGGGAAGATGGGGTGAGTGATACCTCATTTGAAAGGTATTTTTATACTGATTTAAGCACAGTAATTGTTTTTTCATTTTATGCATTAGTTCTCGAAATATTCATGCGTTAGTTAATTTTATCACTTAAATTAATTTTTTGCGAATAATTGACATTTCGTGCTTCCGAAACACCAAAATTTCCGTACTTGTATTTGAAATTGCAAAACATCTACCACTGGGCAAATGAAGTCATACCGTACGTGTTAATGCTACTAGGGTCAGATGTTCGACTAGCTGTTTTATTCACTGAAATCATTCTCCAACTGTACGGTATCAGAACGATTTGAAGTATTGATCTAAGAAATAAGACTTTTCAAAGTAAAGTAAATAATTTATCAAAAACTCACATCAATTAATTAAATATTCAAATTGTTCACCATTAGCTTCCATACAATGAAATAAGTTTTGTTCGAAACGATGGCGCACATTTTGCAGCATTTCTGGAGTGATTTGACGACATTCGTTCACTATACGTCTTCTTAAATCTTCTATGGAATCGGGCTGTGTAGAGTAAATTTTACTCTTCAAGTGGCCCCAAAGAAAGAAATCTAGTGGTGACAGATCTGGCGATCTGGCTGGCCATTCAGTGGGACCCCTTCTTCCAATCCACCGATTTGGAAATCTTTGATCCAGATATTCTCGAACTGGTAAGATGTAGTGTGGAGGAGCTCCATCCTGCTGAAACACAATCTGATCTTCCACATAATTTCCAGCATTGTTTTCAATAATTTCCGTCGAAATTGGATCAATGTGATTTTCCAATAAGTCCAAATACATATCTCCAGTAAGATTACCAGGTAAAAAGAACGGGCCGACAATGTTGTCACCAATGTCACCAAATATTCCAGCCCAAACATTGAGTTTTTGTGGTTGTTGAGTATGAACTTCGTGGAACAATCTCGGATTAGCATCGGCCCAATAACGACAATTGTGTCGATTTACTGTGCCGTTTAGAAAGAACGAACACTCATCGGAGAAACAAACATTGTACAGATTAGCAGTTACTCGTTCACTCATTGTATCACAAAATTCAACACGACGGTCAAAATCATCTTCGTTTAGTGCGTGTGAAAGATGGATTTTGTAAGGATGGAATTTATGATGCTTCAAAATATTTGCAATTCGAGTTCGTGTAGAACCAGATTCATGTGCTAGCTGCCTCGCACTCGTCATTGGATTCAGAGCAATCTGTCCAAGAACAGCTACTTCAGCTGCTTCATTTCTTTTCATGTTTCGTTTTTTATTAGCCACGGACCCGGTTTCTTGAAACTTTGACACTAATTCCAAAACATACTTCCTATTAACATGTTTATCTAAATGTCGTTGATTGAAGAATTCTGCGGTTCCATTCGCACATTGATTGTTTGCAAACAAAAGTGAAATTATTTCCACCCGCTCTGCAATTGAATAAACCATGTCGAACAATGAATTAGAACACATACAAGTCTCGATTCAAAACTAAGAATAATTCACATGTCAAAGAACCAGTAAGCCAACTTAATGATCTGTTCGTAATAAATAAAAAAATTATCGATTCTCATTTTTCTTGAAAAAGATATGAATTCAATAATCAACAAAATGAAAACATTATTGAAGCCAACTGAGAAAACACTTCATAATTAAGTCGGAAATCGTTTCACGAATTAGGACTGGAATATTTCTGTGGCATCATTAATGATTTGATTTTCTTACCTGGTAATCTGATTAGAGATATGTACGTATTTGGACTTTTTGGAGATTTCTATCGATCAAGCGTTACCGCATGTTATTGGAAATACTGCAAATTATATCGAAGATAATTTAGATTGAGTTTCAGCAAGATTGAGCTCCTTCGCAATACGCTTTGTTTGTTCGACATCTTGATTAAAGGTTTCTATGTCAGTGAATTGGAGGAAGGAAGCCACAGTCATGGTTGTTTTTAAGCTCAAAATGTCGATTTTTCACAAAAAAACACTACGAGTGCCATGAAAACACCACTTCATTTTCAAATACTTAGTTAAGAATATTTCGAGAACTAATGCATAAAATGAAAAAACAATTACTGTGCTGAAATCAGTATAAAAATACCTTTCAATTGAGGTATCACTCACCCCATCTTCCCTATTCAAAAATTGGGGGTGAGGGTTGTAGTAGCAAGGGTTGAAGCGCTATGCGTCCGTAACCTACATCTTAAGTTGTACCCCTCGAAACAGAAATCGACCTGTCCGAGCATTTCTATCGAAAAAATTTATTTCGTCTGTAATCTCGTCTGTTTCGTTTTCAAATGGCCACCCTGATTACGAAGAAAGCTGTGTACTCGTATAGCTGACTGTTGATCTACCCTGCATGAAACCGTGCTGTGATCAGACATTATCTCCCTTCAGGAAGCTAGTCAGTCTTCAGAACCTTAGAAAACCTTGGCAGCAGTGAGATCTGTCTGTAATTTTCATCTTTAGCTCTATCTCCTTTCTTGAATATTGGCTTTACCAACGCCAGTTTCGGACAATCTGGAAAAATACCGAATTTTATTGAGTTGTTTACAATGAAGGTCAGTGGAGTGATAATCTTTTTGACTGTGGATTCAATAACAGTTATAGGAATCTGGCTATGAAAAATTATACCAGGAGGAGAAAAAGAAGTATGACTGTTTATTAAGGCAGACAAAAAAAGAAAAATATCATGAAAAAATTAAAAACTCTGATAATAAATCAAAATGCATGTGGTCAATTTTGAAGAAAAAGACAAGATCTTGAATCAGAAATTAAAATATCACATGACCTAAAACTTCTTTCCAACAGATTCAATCATCACTTCGGCACTGCAGCCCATGAGGCCCTGCTCAGCCAACCAAAGCTATAGGGACAGATCAGTACTTCTTTGCCGTATCAATGAAGTAGAACTCATTGAAATAATAAAATCTTATAAAAATAAACTTTGTAATGTAATGCTTTCTTCCTAATTATTCAGCCTTAGCATGGAAAATCTCAAAAAATACACACAACTTCAAAAGGTGAGTTTTTCTACATTTGTAGATCCTTCAGGTAAAAAAAAATTTCTTCCGATTTTTCAATTGAGATCCTGTTAAAATGATATTTTTGAAAATTTTTCAAAAGATAATCGGACCTAGAAGTCCTGTATATACAGGGTGCCCCAAGTTCGAGTGCCTATTAGACGTTTCTGGAGAACTGGACATATTTAAAATCTGAAAATTCGGATTATGATATTGTTCGAAATTCTCAACTCAGCTAAAACATTTTCGGAGCCAGAGCATATACAAGGAGAGAACATAAATAGGTTACAAAAATGTCTCTTTCAATTTTTTCGTTTATGATATGAATGAGTATTTCAATATGAATACATTCCTGTTGAAACCACTGTATTCATTCAAATAGTTCTCACAATTTCGAAACAATACCGAAAAAAACTCTAATATTCGTAGTCAATATTATGTTCATTTTTCCCATTCTGAATTTCCCGAGTATAAACCGTTCTCATAACGTCATAGTAGAAGAATGTGGAAAAATCATGCATCCATTGAATTTCATGAAAATCATAACAGGGTGTTTCAAATTTTGTGTCGAAAACTGTGATCGAAAATTGTGAACCCTATCTTTTTATGATTACTATGGATTCTGCGGAGAGAAATAATGATAGCACTCAAAAATGCTCGCGCTCCTAAATTCAGCAATTTCTGAGTTAAAATATACAGGGTGTTCCATTTGAAGAATACCAAGTGTGTGCCCAATTTTAAAAACAGTGCTCTAAAAAAATTTGAATACGCCACTGACTTTTATGTAAAAATATCTATTGTGAGCAGTTTTGATTTTTTCCCTATCTTATACAGTTTCTGAGAAATAATTACATCTCCAACAACATTATCGTTTTCGCCCCGTATTTCAGGAACAAGAGTAGTTGAAATATTTCTGTTTGTGGCTTTGAAAGTTTCACAAAAAAGTGATACAGGGTCGCGAAAACCGCATGTCCCTATCTTTGATAATAGCTTTGATACAGTGCAGTCTCAACCAAAATGGGACACAGTATACTTCTACGGAATCAAACGTTGTGACGACTGACGTTCGTTGAATTTTCTGATAAATAGACTTTCAATCGAAATGAAAAGCACTCTAGATTGAAATCCATTTTCTCATTTGCGAGTGAATGCCAGAAATGAGTATTTGTTTCTTCAAATATTGTAAATTCCTCACAGTAAACGTTTACTGAAGTATCGAAATGTTTCTAAGTAACAATGGCGTAGATTCTTCGATTTTGTTTTCAATTCCACTTTTCAGATCCCCATCTCATATTGAGTGGGACCCGAAGGCGAATTTTAATGGCCAAGTCTGGAAAATTGACCCGAATATGGCAGAGCAGAAAGATATCTTATAAAACCAAGAAACGGCTCGTGCAGACTCTGGTTTTTTCATCTTTTTTTACGACTCGGAATCCTGGACCATTCGCTCACGTGAGAGAAAGAGGATTGACGCCTTTGAAATGTGGTGCTGGCGAAGGATGATGCGCATACCGTGGACGGCAAGGAGAACCAATAGCTTTAGTCGGGTTCGAACCATTACTGTTCTAGGACTGTCAGGAGTTTGCGCAATGGAGTTGGATGTGTTCGGATTCTCTTCGGATTGTTTAAGGACTGTATTGTTTTGCGTTCGAGTTTTTCCTGAATCGTCCTCGGACTGTTCTTGGACAGTACCTACTCTCGAGCAAGTACTGTTCTAGGATTTTTCTTGGCGCATGGATTTTTAGCAATATGCCATAGATAAACTAACCTGTTATGACACAGATGAAGAACGACCATCGCACAGATATATTCCATCTCTTGTTTCGCTCTCTTTCCTACTTGGATCGTTCGGGTTTTTTTTAAACTTGAACCAGTCCTAGAACAGTTCTAGGTATCGAAACGAGTGCGCATCAGTTCGGCGCAGTTCGAAGACAATCCTAGGACTGTTCTAGAAATTGTAACTCGAATAAAGCTAATGTATCAGTCCTGCAACAAATTGGAGTAAAAACCAGACTGTCAACGAACTGCTACCAGTGTGTCCTTCGCTATTTTGGTCACATTGCCCGAAGGCAGCCTGACAGCCTGGATAGGCTGATAGTGCCAGGCACGCTTCCCTACCCGGTGCTCAGACCAAGTTACCAACCTTACTGGCCTCCAAGTGACCACAGTCCTGAGGAAAGCCGAGGACAGGACGGAATGGAGAAGCCTAATTAAAACCGTGACCCAGACCCTTGACCAGAGTGGACACGACCATCAGCAATGAAGAACACGACCAAGAAGAAGAGAGGAGGAAAATCAATTCTGAATTCAGCTGACTCCATCCACCTAACTCAGAATCTGTTTCAAGGTTCGGAACATTGTATGAATTCGTCAAAAAAAGTAATGACTAAATTTTGGCTTCATCAATTCTCGAATTTATGGATGAGATGCTGTGTCTCCTCTTTCTATGATCATGGGGTTTTTGAGACCATTTTCGGCACGAAATTGAAAAAAAAAATAAAACATTATGCCGAAATTATATAACCCTTGTTCTACTTGAATGAGAGCTCACAAATGCTTATTCAACCCAAGAATCAGAAGCTACCGAATGTACAGGTTGGCCAGATTTCGATGGTTCAGTACTACAGCTTCTAAACTTTAGGAGATAGAGAAAAAGTAATATATACAGGTCATGTCCTCTTTTTTTAGAAACATAATTTGCTGAAAACCCCTAAGTTGCTACGGCGTCTAGTTTCCGATCTACAGGGCGATATTAGTATTTGGTCCATTCGTCCATATAATTGACTATATCTGCCGTATTATAGGATCTACGTTCTCGAAATGAACAGATCTTTCGGGCACTTTTTTCACTGCTCTTCAGCGATGCTATTGGATTTTTTTGTATCTGCTCAAAATTTGGAGAATTAACAAAATTTTTTTTTTCAAATGGAAGTCGTAATGGGAAATGATATTTCCAAATAGATCTTTCTTCACCTCAAATTCAAGTCAATTTCATCACTGTTGTATCGTATCGCGCTCCTGAAGTTTTATTTATATCACATCATGCCTTACTAGAATTTGTTGTGAATATTATTTTTTTTCAAACGAATCAATTTTTTTTCTTGAAGGAGCTTTTTTTGGCCATTCATTACTGTTATCAACGGGTTACATGAAGCATTGTGTTATCGCCATCATTAAATCATCTCAGCATTTAAATGCTTTTTATTTTAGAAGAGAAATAATACCAGAATCATCCACTTTCGCGAAACCCTCTATTGGTCTGAGTAATAATAAAGCAGATATTTCCTAAATCAATTTGGCAGACTTCATTAATAATTTAGAAAATTTTGTGGAGATTCTAACGTCAGTTTTAACAGTTTTATTTCAACTTACCGACTTTCAGTTGGTACAGGTCAGGAAATATCAAAACGATTGTTCAATAACTGATTTCTTTCGGCGAATCATCAACTTTCGCGAAACCCTCTGGTCTGAGTAATGATAAAGCAGATATTTCCTAAATCCAATTGGCAGCTTACAATAGTTGTGAGATGTCGAATTCTATTGCCTCCTCAGTTGGGCGGAAGTGAATCAAAGCCAGCTTTGATTTTGTTGAATTTTCGATATATAATAACCTCTAAAGTATATTTCTCTATTTCAGTATCGTAATGGGTTCATTACAGTTCTAAAAACAGTGCTGTGATGAATTCATTACAGCATCGTTTTCAGTAACATTTTTCGTTTTGAGGTTGTCAGCAATGACTTCCGATCCTTTTAAATTTCAGCAGACGTCAATTTGGAAATGTCAATTTTCGTATTTCCCAACATTCACACCAACTGCCAAGATACAATATGAAAGTCACTAGGACCTATAATTTGAATTTTTTCATTGAATTTCACAAAATTTGGGTGAGATAGAGAAAATATCGTCTAATACTCGTTGCAGAATGCAATTCCAATACTCATGCGTTCGAAAACTCGCTCCTTCGTCGCTCGTTTTCGACTTTCGCATTCGTATTGGAATAGGAGCCCATTCTACAACTAGTTTTAGAATATACTATTTTGAAATCGTCGAAGAAATATCAATTTGGAAATATCAGTTCCCATTATGGCTTCCATTTGAAAAACAGAAACAAAACAAAATATTATAACCAACTGTTCACTATAAAATTCAATTTATCCTTGAAATTACGTCCACACAATTTTAAAGAAACAAAAAATCCGTCGCCGATCAAGAGGCAGAAAGCCGTATCGCTACTCCTTGGAAACCATGAGAAATCCTTTGATGATGCAAAGAATAAAACTCAATAAATCTCATCAATTTTATTCTTCTTCATTTTTATTGAATACAGAAACATATGCAGTAAGTTACTCCGCTGCTTGGCCTTCTCCTGGGTTAAATCCTGAAAAATTTATTATTCATTGAAATTTATTGAATACTTTGAATTGACATGAATTTCAAAATTGAATATTAGCATACATGCAAGACATTTTTATCCTGCACGTTCAATTCTTGCTACATGAATTTCATTAGGTTGACTGCTTCAGGAGTGGGATGAAACTGAATCAACAATTCAATGTATTGGAATGATCCATATTATGAAATGATATCGACATGAATGTGAAAGGGATTGAATAACGATACAGATTTCAACATTTTCTGATGGTAGGAACCTCGAGAGTGTTGTTAGTTTTGTTTCAATATATGTAGAATTCATAGATGATCTGTTGAACCACTTCGTACGAAAAATATCCATCGAAAATTGTCGAGTGGATAAGACCATATTATGAGAGTAAGAACCTTAGAAAAAGCTTGAGTCGATGTTAATTTTCGATATATTCGAGTGCTCCAATTGAATTGTCATTGAATACAAATTGTTCGAGAAAAATAATCCTGGCATTTCGACATTATCGAGTGATCTCTTCAATGAAATTACCAAGGGTCTGGGCTGGGAATACCGTAAATCATGAAGTAACTGGAAGGAGGCAACAAGGTCTGTTCTGTGGGTGACAGGACGTTGTGGCATCGAAAAAAAAAGCATCAAGGGCACCACCTGTTGTACCTGAACCCTTCTGAAGGCTTGGAAAAGATCACTACGCACTATAGTGCGTTTAGTTGTTTCCTGGAGAAATATACCGGGACTTGTGCAGCCGAAGGGATTAGTGAAATTCTTAATTCTCGTGCTGTTTCAAACGAAGACACCGTTGAATTGAAATTATTTCACGCTGCTGCTTTAGTGCCAGAGCCAGAACTTTTTCCTGAACGTTTTTCGTGACCATAGTGAGTATTGAGATCATCTATTTTATGGCATTGATAGGGCATTCTATTGTAAATAAAGTTAGTGCAGAGTCAACGATCAAACCTCATGTTGTTAGTTTTGCCGAGACAAATGAACACCTTTCAAAAAACTCGAGTTCAACATCCATAAATATGGAAGATATATGTATGGTTTTCTTAAGCGCAATCACTGCAGATCGGGAAATCACGGGCTTGATCGGAGAATCACGGGATGGATCGGAGAATCAACTGATTTCAAAATTGACAGAGCTTTGTGAAACCCACCATTAGCATATGAAAGTACTGCTTCGTTTGAAACATACCTTTATCTAATAATTTGTCCATTATAATTAGAAACTATGAAACTAAGGGTATTTTCGTGAAAAACCTATGTGATGGCGAATGAAGATGTTTTTCCAGACTTGAAATATCGAAGGCAAGCGAAAATATTCCGTTGATGGTTATTAGGAGGTGTTAAGGATTGAGTACAGAAATGTTTCTGTTGTTTAACAGTGGTTCAAAATAAGGCTTGTAGTGTTTTCCGTGAAACTAGGAGAGGTGAAAGAAAAAGGAGAAATATTCGCCAAAAAAGGGACACCAGACTTCATTAATAATTTAGAAAATTTTGTGGAGATTCTAACATCAGTTTTATTTCAACTTACCGACTTTCAGTTGGTAGGTACAGGTCAGGAAATATCAAAAGGATTTTTCAATAACTGATTTCTTTTGGCGTTTGCGGTATGGGTTACACCGGGACTGCTTCTTGAACACCCAATTCTCTGACAAGTTATTCTCCCAAAAATTATCGTCGGTGCGTGAGAGTGTAGCCCAGAAACAATCCCGGTGCACTCAGATCATCAAGAAGAAAGCAGCTGTTTGTTTCCATTACATACATACCTTCTTTAGGTGCTCCTTTTGGAACTTTTGCAAAACCCGCTGCTGCTTCACTACCTGCAGGACTTCCCGTGACTGAAATTTTTTTTATTAATTCAGGTTTTATAATAACATAGAGGGTAATGCACATAAAACAGTCCAGCATGTGTTTTCGGTAAATCACCGAGACAAGTCAATTTATTAGAAGGGGAACAATTTTGAGAGTTTGTTCCATTTACATGAAGGCTATATAATTTCGTCACGATATCAACGATGGCCGTCATCCCATAAAATTCAAGCGAAATATCGACAAAAATATTTCCCAACCGGTCGGGTTGAAATTAACTTGTAAAGGATGTTCCAAGTTCGACTGCCTATAAGACATTTCTGGAGAACTGCACCTATTGAAAATCTGAAAATTTGAATTATTAGATTGTTCGAAATTCCCTATTCAGCTGAAATATTTGTGGTGTTTGAACTCTTCATGTTAAAATGGAAATGAGAATCGATTTCATCGAAACTTTTTTGTATGTTTTATTCTCAATTTTCAATGCCTTTTGGTTCCCACTGTTACGTTAGTAATAATAGTTTTCCAAATATTTCCTGATTTCTGAATTTAGGAAATACATATTGGGAGAATTCTTATGTCTAACGCAACAGTTGGAAGCAAAAGATATTGGAATTTGTAAACTCGATCTTATAAGAGGAGAAAACATAAAAAAAATGTTGTACCATCGTACGTAACGAACGAAAAACTTCATGCAGATCTTGAAATTCCACAGCACCACTAGTTCAGTATACAATAAGTAAAAATGTCGCTCTACACTCCGCTTTCATCCCCCCAATTTAAGGAATTTAAGAGTAGATGGTTAATTTTCAACAAATGACACTGTTCAAAATTCATACTTTTGTTTTCTTATACCACAAAGTTTATATACAGGATGGACTTACTCGGTTAAGAATAAGACCGAGATTTTCTGTGTGATTCTATGGCTGTTACAAAAATCTCACAAGCAGCATATACCTGCTCTGTTCGACAAGCTCTCCGCCATCAGTCGCATTGTTTTTATACGGCTTAGCTCGAAGCCCTCAACAAATACTTTCCACGTCGTCGGCCTTTAGTTCGCCACCCTAACAAAGTGAATTCGTGTGATAAAGACTTTTACCCAGTATAACACCACACGAAACGAGACAGAAGCAGATACGTCACTTTAAGTCTAACAATCGTAAGTACCATTCTCACAGTGTTTACTTTGTGATATTTATTGTCTATCAAACATCCATTATTTCTTTAATTCTCGAAGCGATAAGAATTGGTACAACAGTCCATTCCTTCCCTCCAAGAGAGCTCGTGTATATTATTCAGAAACAAAAAAAACACTATCATCAATAATAAAAAGGGTAAGCATTCGTTAGAACGAACATAATAAATGAGCGAATTGGACTTGTGGCGATGAAATTCTAAAGTTAACAGCTGGACCGTGCTTCCATAGGAGGAGATTAGTGGCAGCACGATTTAGCGGTCAGAAACTGTGAACAAAATTCGACTTTAACTTTCGATTTTCAAATTGGAACCCTATTTTTTAATATAATATTATAATTTAAGAATTCGTTAGATTTTACGAAAAAAATTAATGATAGTAATTGAGAGAATTGGACCAGTGGAGATCTAATTCTGGTAGTAAACCGCCGGATCGTGCTGCCATCGGAGGAGGGTAGTCGCTCTGTTATTGAGATATTCCACTTTCAAGTATGAGGCATACTTTGTAAAAATGTGAAAAACGAATTTCATGAAAGAGAAAAATACAGGGTGTTCCATTTGAAAAAATCGAGTCATCGCATATTGAATTTGACTAAATTGGTAAATTTATATCAGACACTTTGTATTAAAAAAACCTGATACCCTAAGGTAACTACTATAACAATTAATCTCGTATATCAGATTGAACACAGCGGTTGCTAAGAATTGATGAACCCCTTAAAAACAGTAAAAATATCCTAAAAATACGAATTATGTGGCAACGCCGTAATGAAATTTGAAAAATGAGGTGTAGAGCTCTTGTTGTCCTCGAAAGAATTATGCCATGGAGTACAGGGTATTTTATTTGAAAAAATCACCTACTTTTCCATAACTTCTTTTGACGCCCTCTGTGTATGTGAAATTATTTTTAGTTTGAAGATTTTTGACAACGTTACAACCATATCATAAAAGTTTTTGCCACACGGTACAGTTAAGGCGCAATTTTAGCCGTACCCCTTGATGGCCCACTCTGTATATAAGGGATGTCTTTTTAGAAATAATTTTTTAGTCCTGCAGAAGCAGGTGTAATCTTGCGAAACGTCGATGAATAGATATTTCAGAAATCATTATTTCTTTTTTTTGTGCTAATCCCACAAGATTTTCTATTTTCTCGATGACATATCCCTCGTTTAAGTGTAACGAGCGCTCAAAAAGTTATGTCGAGCTGGAAATCAGTCAATATCGTTAGCTGCTTTCGTTTCGATGATAGGAGATGCACCGGGGCTGTTCTTGACTAATCAACTATGACCTTAACGAAAGAACTTTGAGGTCGTTGAAATTTTCATTCGATAGCAAGAGATCCCAATTATTCTATGGTAGCTTCATGGAATCATTCCTTCTTATTCCTTCTTTTTAATTTACGCAATTTCAGGAAACATTTGTCTTATTCAGGAGGGCATTGACAGTTGAGAGGGAATCAATGCCCGCTAAAGGACACGATTTCTCCATTCGAACTGATCCCAATAGGCATTCTGAATACATACTAGCCGATTTTGAAGCAGCTGCACAACCCTTTTCAGAGATCACTGCCGAAAAACACTCACTGAACGCCAAGATATAAGGACTTTAATGGCGATGTTTGATTGTACGCCAGCAGGCAAAGGAAATGCAACGGTGGTCTTGGAACCAAGTTACTGGAACCATCCAAATATGAAAAAAAAACTCCTATATCATCCAAGATCAGGCAAACAAGTTCATTTGTCAAACTTCATAACTCGATGGAGAGCTCTGTGGATTTACGGAATTCCAAAAATCAACCGGGAATCATCGACTAGCCGGCATATATGATCTGGCATATAGGAAGTATTTCCGGGGGTCATGAGAAGCCTTTTCGCACATTGTCTCACATCGAGCCATTTCTTTTACGAACAACTGGATAGAGTAGCTATGGAAACCCTGTGATTGCCACTTCCTTCATGAAGAAATTCGAAAGAAACGCCATCGAAAGTGCCTCAAGCCAATACAAATGGTTTCGATATGTGAATGATACCATCGGATCTGGAGTCAAAGTGGTGAATATCTCAATGTATTCCCGAAACACCTCAGCAACAAGCACCCAAATACTAAGTTCACAATTGAAGTAGAGAGAGATCGTCCACTACCTTTCGTGGATGTTTTGGATGCTAGGAACCATTATGGCAAACTAGAACAGATGGCTTATGGAAAATTGACCAACATAGACTGAGCCTCAGGTTGGTTAACATAATATATGAATATCACCATCCCAAATAAAGAAGTTCAGGCTCTGTGATTGTCGCTTGAACCTTACCCATCACAGTCATTCAAAATGCTTTCTAAAGAGTGCGTTCCTGCATTTGGTTGAAATTCTATTAGGTGAATCGAGTTAGTACGTCATACTGCCTATTTTTGTGAAAACATTCAGAATCAAGTGATTGCCCCTATGCATTACTTATGTCATATGCGGAAAGAGAAAGGCACGGTCCTTCAGTTCCGTTTTCGGTTAAATCTCATTTGATAGGTTCAAAAGAGATTTGTCGATGTTTCCATATTTCGAAGGAAGTCTCCTTCAAGTCACTGGATATCAAAACGATATCACAGTCAGGCCAGAAAATCAGCCATTCGCCGAATAACATTTCGGTAGGTACTGTCGTTTCAGCAAGATGAGTTATACTTTATGAGGAGCCCCAGCGTTCAGGGACCCTCACAGACAGAAACCTACACTAGGAGTTTAAGTGAATACTATCCCCAACAAAAGCGTCATGCCATGAAAACAAGTTTAGACAGAGATCGGAGTATGTGTGAGCCTAAATAACTGTCAGACGAGCTGAAACATTTGAATTAATTGTTTCCGAAAGAAAAAATAGAAAAAAATCGATAAATCTATTTGACCGAGACGAACAAAAAGGGAAAGAAGATCATCGGACATTCCATTCTCAAGGAAAAGCGCAGATCTGGAGTGGAAAGTCTCAATTGATCCATATAGCAAAATATTCATAGAACACCTTGCCACTGTGAGAAATTTTACATTGGGACTACTGAGAGGAGCATTCATGAACGGATGAATGAAGACGAGAACGGTGTTGTTGACTGTATACAACAGAGGAGTATTCGCAGAACATGCCTTGATGGATGGACATAACGCAAAAAAAAAGTAATTTCGAACACCAAACGCTATCATGCAAGAATGTATATGGAGGCCATCAAAATCTAGAAACACAAAAACATTATAAACAGGAAAGATGAGTCTCTCATAGTGCATAGTGCATGAATGCCTTCCATCGGAAAAACTATAATTCAACCTGTTCGAATCGGAAAAGATGAACCGAGCGGCCTCGCTGGTGAAGAGCTACGCGATGAAAATACAGAACAGGATCCAGTTACATTGCCAATTCGGAGCCAACTATTGTAGGGTTATGAACACCAACTACTTCTGAAGATGCTTCCGGAAGTTGTAGGCAAAACGTTAGGTGAAATTCTTTTTAGACTACTCCTATGAAGACCGGAATTTTCTAATCAATGAGTCCAACCTCATTGGTTCAGACAATTCCGAGTCAAAAAAGACGAAGTTTGCCTTCCTAGAAACAGGAGCTCAAAAAGGACCAGTGAATGGCCCGTTTCTCAGCTATCAGTGAGTATATATTAAAAGCTCATTATATGTGCAATGACATATACGACATTGTAGCAATGATATGTATTCACTTTTTATTATAATGATGCCGCCCATAAGCGTTTACGGTGGTAATTTAAAAATTTTACGATTTGAAAAACCGGAATGTGGAATTATCAATTTGGCCCAATTTGGGATGCCAAATATCTTCACGCCTCATAGTTTTGAATAGAACCGAGAGACCTCAGACAGACGGATCCTTTTTTTCGATTTGATACTTATCACAACATAGATTGAAAACGACTTTTCTCTTTTTCAGTATCGTAATGTGTTCATTACAGTACTAAACACAGTGCTGAAATGAATTAATTACAGCATCGTTTTCAGTAACATTTTTCGTTTTGTGGTTGTCAGCAATGACTTCCGATCCTTTTAAATTTCAGCAGACGTCAATTTGGAAATGTCAATTTTCGTACTTCCTAACATTGACACCAACTGCCAAGATACAATGTAAAAGTCACTAGGACCTATAATTTGAATTTTTTCATTGAATTTCACAAAATTTGACTGAAATAGATATAATATCGTCTAATACTCGTTGCAGAATGCAATTCCAATACTCAATAGTCTGCCTGGACCTCTCAAAACCCTTTCTCGTCGACTATCACTTCGTAAACCTAATAGTGACTCGTCTGAAAAAAGGACATTGCGCCATTGTAGTGAAAGCCAGTCTTGGTGGTGTTCTGCCCATTGCCGACGGGTAGAGCTTCATGTCCAAGTGATAGCCAAGGTACTCTTATAGGCCTACCACACGCTCAAGCTTCACCACAGTTTGGCTTGCGCAAACCGGCTTGAGCACTGAACACTGAGCGTGTGGTTGGGAAAATTGTATACAGGGTCTTTCACGAGGAACCTCACCCATATTTATACGGGAAACTACTGAACGTATTTTTATGAAATTCAGCACTATTTCAGCAGTATTTCACGATGCTGATGAAATCTAAAATATTTTCAAGGCATGAGCACCTCCGGTTTTTCCGGAAATGACGTCAACTTCCGTTTTTCAAATTAGAACACCATTTTTTTATTGCAGAAATAGATTCCTTAGAAAATTTCAAGTTATTTTGATGTAACATTTTTCAGTTTTGGTTGGAAAATTCTCTCTGAGCGGGAAAATTCGAAAAAAAAATCTAAAATAGAGCTCCGCTGAAACAAGCATAACTTCGAGGATTTTGGATGGAAAATTTTCATTTTTGGGATTTTTCAAGATGCGACAACTACTAAAAATCAGGAGCAGACACCTTCCAATCTAAACGAGCAGTTATCAACATTTCTTGATGAATTCAGAAGCATGTTTACACAACTACTGAACCAGAACACTATGATGTTGAATCTACTCACCACCCTTGTAAGCAAAATGAACCCATAATGGCTAATAATATTCTCCGAATTGCAACATGGAATGCCAACGGTCTGATAAATCGCAAACAAGATATCCAAACTTTCCTAGATCTCAACAAGGTGGACATCCTATTGATTTCTGAGACACATTTCACCAGTCGAACAGTATTTACTATTCCATTCTACTCAGTCTACCACACAATTCATCCTGATGGAACTGCTCATGGAGGATCGGCTATAATAATCAAAAAATGCATATCCCATCACGAACTAGAAGAATTTCAAACGGACGCCATCCAGGCTACGACTGTTAGAATCAAAACCAACAACGGAAATCTATGCGTAACATCAGTATACTGTCCACCACGACATACAATCTCAACAGACACGTATAAGGAATTCTTCAGCACTCGTGGAAGCAGATTCATTGTGGGCGGTGACTGGAATTTCAAGAATACAAATTGGGGCTCCAGACTTACAACAACCAAGGGGCGTAACCTACACCGGGCTATGACTGACAAACATTGTGAACACCTTTCAAGCGGAGAGCCCACATACTGGCCAACAGACCCAAGAAAAATACCTGACCTTCTTGATTTTTTTATAGTGAACGGTATCCCAACACAAAATTGCCTATTGGAATCACATCATGATCTAACATCTGATCACACGCCTGTTGTTGTTAGCCTAAACAGTAAACCCATAAAAACAAACCTTCCACCCAAATTATCCTCGAAACATACAAAATGGGAACATTTCAGCAACTATATTACTGAAAAACTGAGCAACATGAGTATTAAAGACCCAACACAATTAGATGAAGCAGTGGAACACTTCACCAGTACGATTCAACAAGCAGCTTGGCATGCTACTCCCTTGAACTCACAAGAAGTATCTAATTATTTAAGCACTCCTCTCCACATACGACAACTTATATCTGAAAAAAGAAGGGCAAGGCGAATTTGGCAACGGTCACGAAACATCAACGATCTCCATCAATATAGAAGATCAACTCGGGTTCTCTCGGCAGCACAAAGAGATGTCCAAAATGCGTCTTTCGAAGCCTACACAGAAAGCTTGACTACAGCAGATCACAGCCTATGGAATGCCACCAAAAAATTTAAAAGACCAACACCACATATCAGCCCGATAAAAACATACAATGGTTGGGCACGATCAAGCAAAGAAAAGGCGGATGCCTTTGCTTCACATCTGTCTAAGGTATTTGTAGAACCTGAAGGAACACCAGGGCTAACAATCGATGTCAAAGAGTTTTTAGAAGCATCATGCCAATTATCGTTACCAATCGAATCAATAACTCCCAAAGAAGTGAAAGCTGAAATACGTAAACTGAAAAACAACAAAGCCCCTGGTTATGATTTGATAACTGCACAGATCCTCAAAAGGCTACCAAAAAAAGCAATAGTGTTCCTAACCACCATCTACAATAGAATGCTAAATCTAAGTTACTTTCCCATATTATGGAAATATGCCCACATGATTATGATACACAAAGATGGCAAACCACTACACGAACCAGTGTCATATAGACCAATTAGCCTTCTGTCAATACCATGCTACTAAAAAGAATTCAAGATGACCATGAAACGAACATCCTTCTTCCTGATTACCAATTTGGATTTCGCCAAAAAATGTCAACAATTAACCAAGCCCACAGAATAGTTAATGAAATAGCCAACTCTCTTGAAAATAAATGCTATTGCAACGGCGTATTTCTGGATATCTCCCAAGCATTCGACAAAGTTTGGCATTCAGGTTTGCTATATAAAATAAAAAGAAACCTAAATAACAACTATTACCTTCTACTGAAGTCCTACCTCTCCGATAGAAAGTGCTCTGTCAAATATAATGATGAAACATCAGGATACTTCTCCCTCAAATCTGGCGTACCACAAGGAAGTGTCCTAGGGCCTTTCCTGTACCTGCTTTACACAGCTGACCTGCCCGAAACTTCGAACACAATCATTGCTGCATTTGCTGATGATGTAGCTATACTGTCCTCAGATAACGACCCCTTGGCCACCTCCAAAAACATTCAAGATCACCTAAACAAACTTGACAACTGGTACAAAACATGGAGGATGACCATAAATCAGACCAAATCAGTCCAAGTCATATTCACCACAAGAACCAGCACTTGCCCCAAAGTAACTTTAAATGGAACAGCAATACCTACCAAAAAGGAAGTAAAATATCTAGGCATGCATCTAGATCAACGCCTCACATGGGAAAAACATATATTAACAAAAAGAAAACATCTTGACATCAAACTAAAAAAAATGCACTGGTTAATTGGAAAAAAATCAAAACTATCCATCCAAAACAAAATGACACTGTATAAAGCAGTCTTAAAACCGATATGGTCATATGGCGTACAATTATGGGGTTGTGCGAAACCAACGAGAATTAAAATAATCCAGAGATTCCAATCGAAAACCCTTCGAACAATAGCTAACGCAACATGGTACGTTAGAAACCAAAGATTACATGAAGATCTCGAAATCCCATACGTAACTGTTGAAACAACAGCAACTAGAAGATCCAGAAGAACTATGGACCGTACTCAAAAATAAACTATTGCAATCAGAAGTGGAACATGCGATACGAACAACTAAAAATGGCAGAGCTGTTGGACCGGATGAAATACCTGCGGAATTGTTGAAACTCATCGACGAAGACAATGTCAACATATTGGTCGAACTTTTTAATGCCGTTTATGATACTGGGGAGATTCCTGCAGACTGGCTTAGGTCAACATTTGTCACTATTCCGAAAAGTCACAAGGCAAGAAAATGTTCAGATTACAGATTGATAAGCCTCATGAGTCACACTCTCAAGGTTTTTCTCAGAATACTGCACAGCAGAATCAGGCGGAAATGCGAAGAAGATCTTGAGGAAACCCAGTTCGGATTCAGGAATGCACTAGGAACTAGAGAAGCGCTCTTCGCGCTGAACATTCTATTACAGAAGTGCCGAGACCAAAGAAAAGACGTTTTTGTGTGCTTCGTGGATTTCGAGAAGGCATTTGATAGGGTTCAACATGTTCAGTTGATTAAAATACTGAGGAGCAAAGGCATTGATGGCAAAGATTTACGTATCATAGCAAACTTGTATTGGAATCAGACAGCGAATATCAAAATTGGAAATAATAATCTCACCAAAGAAATATCTATACAACGAGGTGTAAGACAAGGTTGTATCTTATCCCCAACTTTATTTAATGTATATTCGGATCGATTATTTAAGGAAGCATTGCAAGATCAACCATATGGAATAAAAATTAACGGGGAAACTGTCAATGTACTGAGATATGCGGATGATACAGTGATTTTGTCGGACTGCCTTGAGGGTCTCCAGATAATGCTTGATCGTATCCATGAGGTAGGGGAAGAAATGGGCATCAGAATAAATACAAAAAAGACTAAATTTTTAGTATGTAGTCGCAGCCCATATCCAGATGCTTCACTCAAATTAAACCAAAATCCAATTGAGAGGGTGCGCCAATTCCTATATTTGGGGTCTATAATAACAGACCAACTGGATCCAGATATAGAGATTAAACGTAGAATAGCGATGGCCAAGACCACTTTTGCGAAAATGAAGACCTTTTTATGTAATGACCACCTCAACCTGGAATTGAGGCAGAGAATGGTTAAGTGCTATGTTTGGCCGGTGCTTTTATATGGTGTCGAAACATGGACCTTCAAGTTGTCAACACTGAACCGCATTGAAGCATTGGAAATGTGGATACATAGACGTATGCTCAAAATTCCCTGGACAGCACACAAAACGAATGAAGAAGTACTGAGAGGAGCCAACAAGAGTAGAGAATTGCTGGGTATCATCAAGTGCAGAAAAATATCTTATCTGGGCCATGTGATGAGGGGAAGTCGTTATCGAATTCTGCAGTTGATAATCAGCGGCAAAATGGAAGGAAAAAGGGGTGTGGGAAGAAGGCAAACCTCCTGGCTAAAAAATATCCGAGAATGGACCGGGATAAGAAATGCAGGTCAACTTCTGCATGTGGCACAAGATCGAGAAGCCTTCTCACTGGTGATCGCCAACGTCGGACAAAACTGACAGGGCACATGAAGAAGAAGAACTGATGTCATCAAATCCGCCTCTACTAGATACCAAGAACGACTACAGGGACACTCTAACGATCTTATCCAGAATCTGTACGCAGAAGGACCAAACATCAGAAGACTCAAAAAATCATGGCCTGAAGATCTCCCACAGCACCACTAGACTAGTGCAGAATAAGTAGAAATGTCACTGGACATTTCACTTTCATGTTGTAACTTACATCAAAATTACTTAATACCAGATATGAGTAGATTGTAATTTTTCAAATAAATGACATACTAAAAAAAAAATTTATTTATGACTTCATCAGGAGTTGTGCTGAAAGGAAATTGGATATTACAATAAAACATGACTCACAAAAGAATCATCAACTGACAGAATTACAGTCAATACATTAAAATTAAAACAAACATTCAGAATTATTTTTACATGTTGTCGTGGTCAATTTCATGAAGGAGAATGGATACAGTAAGACATATGTGATGTCTATACAAATGTCACTCCGATATAGAGTATGGTCTTTTTTAATACATGTTTACTTTAATTACTTGTTAATTATCACTAAAATCATCAAAATTACATTGCGTCCAAAATTCCACATATTATCCTTTTTACGGTCGATTAAAATATCAATTATTTAAAATAGACAATTTCATATGAAACATGAGATTTCTAGAAAACTATTGAAGATGGACGTAGGGAACCTCTGGAAAAAATGTTTGAAATTAAATTTTCTGTCGATTTCTGTACAAAAAATATGGGCATGCCATTTAAAAAAATGAAGTTTGAAATTGCAGTTTGAAATTTCTCTGAAATATGAATTTATTGTGACAGTTCCAATAGAACAACATGATTCGATAGCCATGCAATACGAAGCAAAATTATTGAATTTCCGTAAGATCCTTCATTCGTTTCTTTATTATGGGTAGCATGCATGCTATGATACTTTTCGCGGACCTCTGCAACTGGCCATTTTCTCATAGAAGTCCTCATATCTTCGTAACCATGACGACGACGTAAAAATGTTTCAGATGAAAAATGCGTAAAATTAAAAAAGGAATCCATTTCTGGTTAGAAGAATAGGTAGTTCCACTTGAAATACCGAAGCTGATGGTCGCTTCCGGTATAACCGGAAGTGCGATTTCGATGAAAATATTTAAGCATGATTTCCCCCTTTGAACAACGGCCGTGTGCCAAATTTCAGAAATCTATTCCTCGTAGAAGCCGAGAAACGTCTAATGCTCGGATTATTATGATAACCCTGTAGTATAGGTTCTCAAAAAATGACTTCGAAGGAATGTTACAAATACCGCTGGATTCCTCCGAGCAGTGGCGGATCCAGCTCTCGAGAAAGGGAGGGGTTACGGTCAGGTGGATTACATACCCGCCAATTGATTTTTTGGAGACGAATCAGTATCCCCAAAATAAAATTCTGATGAGGTCTAACACAAACAAGAAGTTTATTTGATTAATTACAAAAACAAAAACTTAATGAGAATAATAACAAAAGTATAACCAAATAGCAAAGGGAATTTTTCTATTTCTCCTTCTTGCGAAACGGGTGATGACTTCCTCTTCATCAACCAAAGATATTCTACAAGGAATATCTTTGACATCAACAGATATGTCATTATAGATATGAAGAAGTGCTAGTCCAATAAGTCGTTCTTCTGCCATCGAAGCTCTTAACCATGGGTTTTGAGCCTTCTCAGAGTGGAAAATTACCTCTATGCCGTTGCCACACTAACTGGTAGTGTTGCGAGTATACTGAGAAATTTTCTCACATTTGGATACATGTCAGAATCACAGTTTTCTATACTCTGTTCAAATATAAGCGACTACGACGTAAACAAAGTCGCGCACACGAAGGATGGGCTTCCTTCAGGTAGAGACTTGCTTTCAGGGCTCCAGGGTCGGATCGAGGATAGTTCACACAATCATATAAACTTGATATTATTCTCTGAATGGAATACACACAACACCTCTACGTATCATATATTATTATATTTATTATATTTACATATAAGGAAAAGTCTTGAATTGTTCATCAATATCACAGGATCAGAAATATTAACAGAAAAATGTAATTAAGTTCATGTCGAAATCGTCTATTGAATCGATGATTTTTAGCGACTGGGATTTCTGCTTAGGTGGAGTCAATATATGATTCCGTTTATATTCGGTGAGAATCCTGAGTATAGAGGAACTAGAGACTCCTGAGGACTTTGAAACAATTCGCACCAAGCCTATTTTCGAGATATTTGGATGTTCCTCAAATTCTTTTCGATAAATGTTCAATATTAATTCTTTTTCTTGAATAGACAAATGTGAACGTTTCGTTCTTTTTCGTGGTGGGCCCAATATACCACCTTCAGATGCAGTGTCCGTTTCTGAATTCGACATAATTGTCCGGAAAAGATAACTGTGAAATCGACTACACAATAGAGGATTTCTGTCAGAAATAAGCACTTTATAACGAGAACACTTAATTAACTAATTTCACTACAAAATCTATGTACACTCTGATTTAGGTACTACACCTTCACCGTACTCTAGGTCGCTATCGACTAAAAACTTCTATATTTATACAAATTAGGGTAGTTTTCACCTCCACCTATTTTACACCGAGGAATAAAAAGAACCTAAATTGCTTAGATTCTGGATTTTCCAGAAATTATGACCCCAGTGCTACCTATGACCCTCTGGATTTACCCGAAATTATCTCGTCGGAAACCGAGAGTCCGACAAAGCGTTAAGTACAATTCAAACAAATATTTATAACCGGAACAAATTGAGGTACTTCGGATATATCAGGTAATAACCGTTGCGAATTCTAAAGGACTTAATTAAAAGGTTTTCAGTGTAACAAAGAAATCCAAAACATTCACTTCTATGCAAATTTCACAACTCTCCAGTACCTACTATCGACATTCCGTTCTAAGCTTTAAGTACGATCCTGGCAGTCTTTTGGGGGCGTGAAAAGAATTATACAGCCGACCGTTTCACCAATCATATGTTAGTAATGCGCAAAACAAACCGATTTGGTTTGTTTGTTTACATTCTCTTATATTTGAACAGACTATAGGAGATTATACAATATCGTCTGTGGAATCTTCTTCTCTCATTGCCATTTCATCTTCCATAAGCGATACTCGTATTCATTCGTAACGATTGAAACAGGATGATTGTCTAATAGAAGTTTGTACTGATTTACCAACTCATTAACTATTTCAATATCTTCATTTTCATTTTTTGAATAAACGACTTTAGGTATAAAAACTCCTTATTTGAATAAATTCATTACTTCAGATGACAGTCGATCCTCTAGGTCGTTTATTATTGAATCCAGAAGAGGAAATACTCTTCTGCAGATTGGGCAGGCTGATTATTGGCTCTGTGTATTTGTATTTTGACTATTCTTGGGCATTTAATGGTCACATCTAGCTGCTCAGCTACTTCTTTTGCCTCTTCAAAAAGCTGTCGGAAAACTACGTCCGCTTTTTCCCTTTTTTCTCGTAACACACCCATCGTATCTTTTATGGCATCCGTAGCTCTTTTCAAATCAATTGAGTTGGTTTGTAATATTCTACTCAAAGAAGTGGACAAATTATTCTCCCAAAATTCAGATTTTTTTCATTATTGGAACTGATTACCCTCCAATATTCGGAGGGAATATCCCAAGATTATGACAAATAGCCGACTATTATTTTGGACCTAATTCTATCGAGAGCGTTTTGTATTTCGACAGTTTGATAAGACCATATGAACATTAATAATCTGAATAACTCCCGAGAGCTTTAGCTCGAGGGAGTTATTCTTTGATCATTAATGTCCATTTGGTCGAATTGAATTGTCGAAATACAAGTTGCTCGAGATGAATTAAAGAAAATAATAGTCGCTTTTTGTCAAAGTCGAGTGATATTCAGGAAGATTATTTCATGAACACGCTCCGAACGCTCGAATCTGCGGTTTTTTGTGTTTTAGACCGAGCGGTCGGACTTATTTGTAATTATTTTGCAAAAAAATTTCTATCCCAACCAAGTTTTGAACTCGGGACCCTCCGTACATTTTCAATTCTGAATGAATGTTATGCCAAATTTTGACACTTTAAAATAGTCGCTGATATTTCTTTGTTTACCTAAATAGTCGATAATATTGCATATCGCGTGACTGAATTCGTGAATGAAATAATCACTTAAATATGATTCAATTCTATTTTTTCAATCGAAACATTTTTTCATCAAACACAAGATTTGAGGGTTCGTCCAGTCCAGGGGGGGGGTCATGACCCCCATGACCCCCCCCTGGATCCGCGCTTGCCTCCGAGTAACATTTGCGATGTAATGGCCTTCCCTTGCAAATGTTACTCTGGATCAACCAGGCACTGGTCTCCGGGCAAACGTTGCGCAATCTGGTGGTTCGACAAAGCTTCTTGGTGTAGGGTTACTATTCTTGTCCGGTCAAACTGAGAATTTGGATGTCCCGGCATTTTCCGCCGAATATTCTGAATATTACAACTCTCGTTATGCACTGACAACTGATTAACTTTGAATACATCTGTATTCTGCCGAACAAAAAACAATTTTTGCTTGTTTATTGGTCTCATTTAAGTGATAAAGTAGTGAAGATTCCACACACAAAAATGGTCATGTTACATTCAACAAAATGAAATTTGGGGGCCAATACTTTTGACGATGTGTATTCGCAATCCTGTTTCTCAATCATTAGCTATCATTTTATTTGGTCCTGGTGAAGCTATCTGGACAAAATGTAGTTCGCATGCATCTTTTTCATTAAATCTTTCCTGAGATCTGCCGTGGTATTCACCAAAAATGTGAAATAAACTTCAACAAGTGCAACCTTGAGATATTTACAACGCCATCGTCGTTCATTGACGAATTCGATCGCGTCATGCAATGCAATAACTAAACTTCTATCTAAATATGTAACATTATCTAGAATCGTCGAGAAGGATCAACTCGTCTTCAATCCTATACCATAGTTCCTGGTTATCCACAAAATCAATATTTCGTTATCGTCAGAAACGCCGTATGATTCCATTAATTCGAAATATCATTAATCCTTCAGCATTCCTGAGCTCCATCCATCTGAACTGTTATAATTGCTATATCCATTTATTATGACTATTTAGAATTATAGGAAGGTGGATTTATTCCACTATAAATATTCGCTAATTGCTTATCAATTAATTTTCCTACATGTTGATAGTAGGCTGTTTTGTGATGGATAGGAATGGTTGCTCTGAATTTGAAAATTTATTTTAAGAACAATTTTTCATTGAAATGAAAATTTTTGGTACACAATTGAGCTTTTGGATATTTTCTTGATCATACACAAAACTTGTCCAATTTAGGATCCCGCCTCGAATTCCCTAATTCGCGCAATTCCTCACAATACATTACCTGAAATCTGAAAATTTTGCACCACCAGGCTTCAGGCGAGTGGTGTAATTCATCAAGTGTATTATGACCATTACCGCGAATTTAATACTATATTTTATTCACGACTTCTGCAGTGAACTTCGATTACAGTTGTCAAAAGCGATCTCTGTGGTAGAGATTCGAATCGCGTAAAAAACTTCATAAATTCACGTTTTCCATATGAAGTTTTTGGATATTCAGACCTGAGTCAATGTAGAAATGGATTTCGATAACGTTACCTTGATGTCTGAGGTAGAGTTACCCAATTTGTTTTTTTTCTACTACTTATCATACAGGGTTTCGAAAATGTAAGCATTAAAATGTACAACCTAGTCCGCCGCTGGTAAACTAAAAGAGCTTATTCAAATTCAGGGGCAGTATTTCAAGACGTCCTTACTACTGTTCATCACATCAAATTTTCTTTAAATTATATTAAGTAGTTTGAAATTTATTCCAGTAAAATGAATTTCCAGTGACGTCATTTAGGAGGCCGTATCTCCGTAGGGAGGGCCGCTAGGAAAAAAAAAAGGTGGAAACTCGTCTTCCTATTTTTTTAAGTTTTATCTGAATCCGAGAGATTTCACACATTTTCCCGGACCCCTAGTATAATAATACGCCTGATCTACAGTACGCTTGAATTGAACATTTGTTTGCAGTGTCTATCGGTATAGTCTAATGAAATCACATCGCATTATAATCTGGTATATTTATCGATCGTTCACTGAATTTAGTTTGGGATTGATCTCCAAAAGATCTGGCTTATTTATATAGCGATATAAACCCACTAGCGGCTATAAAAACGAAAGTCTGATATTTATACCCTTTATTTCGAACCTTTGATGATTGAACTCGAGTTTCAATTAGAAAACAAGAAAGCATCGCCTTCTAGCCAATTTTACGATGGAGGCATATACCTTCAGATTAATTGCCAGCTCCCATGATGCCCGTTTATTTTTGAAACAATTATGCCCCTAATGTTTACCGAGAAATTTCTTTTTGTTTTGCCAAATCGTTTACGTTGGAGAATGGTTTTGTTTGGAGTTCGATTTTCAAATTGGATCCAGGGTGAGAATCTGTTTCATAATCTCCCGTACGGACTATTGAAAGATCAGTCTCAGTTCATCCGATGATGGATTAACGATATTTATCCATCTTGATGATTTGATTGAAACAGTATGAAAACAATCAGAAGTGAAGAGACTACGGCATTGACGTAACCTGCTCTCTATGTAAGTCGTTCATCATATTTTAGGAAATTTTCTGGATCAAGGAGATGGATTTATAGATCTTAAAGGGGATTTTTTCCACTTGTAGTGGGGATCATACGACCAATCTGTATACTCATGGCCTGACCCTGAGATTCGCTTGATTTTGGCCTCGAATAATGAGTTGCATGTTGTCCATTCCAGTCATTGTAATGATAAACTCTGAAAACCCGCTTGTTATTCTCTGAGAAAAAAATAAGTTTTATAAATTTCCGTTTTGTGATTAATGAATTACACATCCGTCATTTCGATGATGAACCCGCGATCCAATAACGACAACAATCCCTTAACAAAAAATTGTCGAAATGTTGAATATCATCTAGATTCTAGATGATATGAAAACAAAGATTCCAGATGATATAACTGCATTAATTTTTAAAGGTTTGGTATCGGTTTGCTGTCTAGGAATCATGAATGAATGATTTGAATATTCGAATATTCATTGAATATTTATTCGAATAATTTAGGTTTGCATTATTCAAATATTCATGAATATTCAGGGAATAGTTGAATATTTAGTGAATAGTTGAACATTCAGTGAATATTTGAGTATTCAGTGATTAGTCAAATATTCAGTGAATACTTGACTATTTAATGAATATTCAGCTAATCACAGAATACTCCACAAATGAATGTTTATGAATTTATTTATTAAGGACTGAGCTGAGTAATCATTCGTGATACGAGTAAAATTTTGAATGATCATTCACCTGTCTATTCAGGAATAATAAAAACAAGTTTTTGGGATTTACTACGAATAAATTATTTGATATTCACATTATGTTTACATCTGACCTTCTTGAAATGGGTCCATAGATTGCTTATAGGACCTTCGAATTTTGTATTGTAAGGGCACAATTTACACTGAACTTGACCATCATCATTTTTCCGACAATATTTTCAAACATTACTTTTATTCGACATTGTAATTATGGATTTATCACTTCGACAACACGACTGCTTCAAAATTCAGAACGAAGTGAAAAATTTTAAGCTTCAGAGAACTTATAGTGAGATCTATATTCTATATCCAAATATTACGAATGGGTCCATTCCAGGTTGAGTGCCACTGGGGTAATTGTTGGTCTTACAAACGAATCTCATTGTTAGAATGTCACCATTTTTTTTGTAAAACCAGAGTAGAAGAGTACTTCCAACCGAAATAGTTTTAAACTTTATGTAACGGATAACGGTAAACTGTGTTGTGTATCACCTTTCTGTTGAATAGATCAGAGCTTGTAACCAAGCTTACGCAGGTATAAATATTTAAATAAGTATAATTTCCAAAATGTTTTTTGACTGTAAAATGAATTGCAAACTCATCCCCATAGTTGAATCTCTTCCTAAAGTTTGGGAATCCCAGACGACAAAAGTTCAATATTAATAGATTTTATTAGGTTTCTTTCAGTCTCCATGAAATTACTGTCAACGTTCAAATTTTTGTACATATATAAGTTTGTCTACTCGATACATGCTCTGATTGGTTTCAGGTGAAATGTAAAATTTACCTGATGGAGCTACTATTTTGGCGAATCGATTGTCGCAATATTCTTCTTCTTCTTCCTGTGCGGTGCCTTTCGTTGGCCGAACGTAGGCCTTATGGCCCATTGTTCATACCGCATTTGTGTAATACTGGAGAGACTCAGACCCGAAGGCACGCTGACAAGAATGCCGCGAGCCGTCAAGGAGTCTCTCTCACCATAGAGATGGAAGGTGCTGTAGGGTTCCCTATGTGTGTTAACCTCAGTGTAGATAAGTTGACGCTCGTGAACAGTATATGCTCCGTCGTTTCATCAGCGTTCTTGCACCAACAGCACAGGGAACAGATTGTCACAATATACAAATTTGTGGAAATTTTATTTTTTCTATGACCGGAAAAACGAATCGCAGCATTCTTCCATGGGCGTGTTACTTTTCCAATTCATTTTCAGAATAGCTCTTATATCATTTAGGTTTTTGGTGTTGAATATTCGAATGCATATTCACTGAATATTTTTTGAAGGATCACTGAATTCATGACTACTCATGAATGGTTGAATATTCATGAATACTCATAAATAGTTGAATATTCAGGAATACTCAATACTCATGAATAGTTGAATATTCATGAATACTCATGAATAGTTGAATATTCATGACTACTCATGAAAATCAATCATGAACAATTGTTTGAACAAAATATTCGAATGATCGAATAAATTGAAGAAAGAATATTCGAATACAAAAAGGTGAAATGGTCCCAGCCCTAATCGATATCGATTCGAAGGTGCATCTTGAAAATTACTGATGTGTTATCAAATTCAAATAGTTTATTGTGTTTTAATAAGAGCGCAATATTTCAGTGTTCCATAAAACATGTTTTTCTGTAACAAATTATTGAAATATTTATAGATTCAGAAAATATACTTTTAGAAATTATGTATGAAACATAACATCTTGTAAATGGCCGTCACGGCTTTGTTGGCATATGCGAACGCGTACTCTATCGACGAAATTTTTAATAACTATTGAATACATGTGGTGGTATTTCTTTGATACAGCTTCTTATTTCGACTTACAATGCTTCGAAGGTTGTAGGCTAATTGGCGACTTCAGATATCCCTACAGCCAGATGTCTAAAGGCGTCAAATCGCAAGAGCGTGAAGTCCAATTCTGGTCACCAAATCGGGAAATGATACAACCAGGAGCAAACTCGTGCGAGATCGTCAATGTTACACGAACGGTATGACATGTGGCACCGTCCTGCTGAAACCACATGTCGTCAAGATCAATAGCTTCCAAAACTAAGGAGCACAAACTATGTTATCATAGCACGAGAACTTCCACCGTTCACCGTTTCTGCATTACCTTCTTCGAATTTGACAATCAGGACGCGTGGTTCTATCATGTAATGCTCCATGTTTACTCCGATCTGTCAACTTTCGAAGTATCACATCTCAATCATGTGACATTATGTCAAACATGGGACGCAATTTTAATCTTTCTCTCTTATTGATACACCTTTTATAATTTGTTTGAGTTCAAAGTGACGATTTAAAAATATCGCAGGAAAGTGTTAGGTTATGATCCAAAGTATTGACATAAAGCTATGGACGAAATCCGTTGCACGACATAATACAATGAGTAAGAGACAGAGATGGAGAGAGACCTTTTCATTCTTAATATTGATGCATCTGCGCAGATCTCGATTATTACCGAAGCCCAGCTTCAATTTCGATTGACTCATTATCTTTATTGTTATTATTAAATATATGATTTACACCAAGTGAAACACTTTGGAACTAATACCTCTTTGATATTAACACTACAAATACTCTGATACTCAAAATTTAAAAAAACATTCGACATTCTAGCGAAAGAAACTTCTTGTGACAACCATTACCATTCAAATTTCTGATTTTAACCTTGACATGGTTTTTGAATTTGAATTTGACTCATTCGAAAAGCGGAATAGAATTGTAACGGTGAGTTATGTTAATGTCATAAATACTAAATCGAAGTATAGTCTCGCTTTCAATTACCCGCCACACTACGTTTGGCAGGAATACTCAAGTGACTCAAGGTCGCCATGAGAAGTCAATTTGACCATATTCATAAGCTATCGGTTGCAGCTTTTTGAACGTTTTCGGGTTGGAATAATTATGATATGTCATCACTGTCATTACTGATTTGAAATAGGCCCGTCAATTCATTAACATTTAGGTTTCATTAAATTCTTTATAAAATTTAGGTGTACACAAGATGTACTTACACCTTTTTATCATCCATTTTTAACAGAAATTGTTTTTGCTCTATCAAAATTCAAAATAAATAGCACGTCCGAAACTTCAAATATTGTAAACAATCAATGACAATCGACATTAATGAGGTTTGACATTGAATATTGACATTGATGACACATTGGTACCAACCCAAAGATGCTCAAAAAGCTGCAACCGATAGCTAATGAATATGGTCAATTAATATACTCTTATTTCCAAACGTACGACGAGTTATAATAACTCACGCCTATAACTCACTCTAATACAAATAGAAAAAATGAAATTGCTTACGAAATGAATAAAAACAGTAGAATCGGGAACTGTATTTCAGACATCAAGGTAACGTTCTTGCCATTCATTTCAACATTTCCTTCGGTCTGAATATCCAAAAAGTACATTTGGAAAACGTGAAAAAATTTTTTGACGTTTTCTACTCGATTCGATTCTCGACCACAGTGATCGCTTTTGACTACTGTCTGCAATTTTGGAATGCAGAATAATTCGAATTTTTCTGAAGAAGTCGTAGATAAAGTATGGTATTCATTTCGTGGTAATGGTCATAACACACTTGATGACTTACATTAACGCTCGTTGAATAATATACCAACTATAACACAAACTAATCGCATTCATTGACCTAAAAATCAACGAATTAACTGTAATATTGTCCTATTCATTTCTAGATGTCGCTGGGAGTGAAAAATATCTTTTGGAAATGATCCATGATGTTTCATCTTGTTCTTGTCGGATATGAGTTATGTTGCCCTGACGAAGGTCATAAAAAACCGAAACCACAGTCAGCATCTATTTCTCTTCGACTTATTAATGATTAATCTTAATTACTGGAACAATTGGCAAGGAGTGATAGACGCGGTACGGCTTCGAGTATACCAGCTCCATAAATGTTAAGTTTTTGAAATTTTGTGACAGAAATTTCAACATGCTTTCACAGTATGTTAGTAACCTGACGATAATAATTATTCCAAACACTGGATTGAACCTCATCATTGAATCTTTAAGAATTATAATTTCACCAGATTCTAATTTTACTCATCTTCACACCATTATTCTCAAACTGGAGATCATAAGTCGGAAGCACCATTAAAACTTAACCATCTGGTAAAACGCAAGCGGCAAACTGAGCAATTTTCACGTTATGCATTTCCTTATTTTATCCTTCATCGTTAAAAAGATCAAGCAAAGATCATTTGATCGAAAAATTCTCTATACCTTCCACAACGAACTCGTATTTTCGAGCATAACATTTTTAAAACACTGATAACACTCCATTATTTACGATGGCATAGCATCTACCTGAATCATTCCACATTGACAGTGAAACGGGAATGTATTTCTGTCGGAATTATATCCTATTCAGTTTCCATCAGGAGGTGCATTCTGTTCATTCGGGATATACCAACCGTAGCTGTGTGAATTATTCCTCCATTAAACCAGAAGGACAATGCCTGCAAATGACACCAATAGCTTATCATCAAGGATAATGATAGAATATCCTGTATTGGTAATGAAAAATTTCGAAATTTACCCTTCAGTGTTGTTGAAGAGGGTTCAGATCAGAAATGGTTTTATCTCATACCTGAATAATTCGAACGGAGATTTCGATAAATGACTATGTTGTTTTAGTTAAGGCTTCATCACCTAGTCAATCAAAAAGCTCCTCTCCATTTGATATAATAAAATAAGTTGGTGAATGAAATAATCGGAGGTAATATACCGAGACTATGACAAATAGCCGACTATTATTTTCGACCTTATTCTATCGAGAGCGTCTTGTATTTCGACAATTTGATGAGACCATATGAACATTAATAATCTGAAGTATTAAGTGTTTTCAGATTTATTGCAAAAATCAACGTTTCAAATAAAAATTATTTTCTCTATTTCATTATATCGTAATGATACAGTACTAAAAACAGTGCTATAATGAATTCATTACAGCATCGTTTTCAGTTACATTTTTCGTTTTGTGGTTGCAGCAATGACTTCCGATCTTTTTAAATTTCAGCAGACGTCAATTTTCGTGTTTCCTAACATTCACACCAACTGCCAAGATACAATATGAAAGTCACCAGGACCTATAATTTGAATTTTTTCATTGAATTTCACAAAACTCGAGTGAAATAGAGAAAATATCGTCTAATACTCGTTGCAGAATGCAATTCCAATACTCATGCGTTCGAAAACTTGCTCCTTCGTTGCTCGTTTTCGAAATTCGCATTTGTATCGGGAATGCAACTAGATCAGAATATACTATTATTTCACAAATTCGGTACATTACACTCAAAACCTAATAAGTATTACTGATTATTTCTTAATTAAAAAAAAACAGAAAATAAAATTAATGTCAATGTAGGAAATGTTCTAAATGCTCGCCGCGAACGTCTTGGCAACATGCTCTTCTCACGTTACTCAACATTTCAGGCGTGACTGATCTAATCGCAAGCGTGATTCGGTTTGAGTTCAAGGGTTTCGTTTCGTATTCAATACTTTTGACATATCCCCACAAGAAGAATTCTAATGGTGTCAGATCAGGAGATCGTGCTGGCCATTCTATCGATCCGCGCCTCCCTATCTACCGATTTGGAAATATTTCGTTCAAGTACTGCCGGACATTGATTTGGTAATGTGGCGGTGCTCCATCTTGCTGAAACCATATTATATTGGCAGAAACTCGTGGATTTGCTGGATCAGGATATAAGTTTATTGAAGTTGGTATGACATTATTTTGGAGTAGTTCTAAATATTTTTCTCCATTCAAGTTGCCGTCAATGAAAAAGGGACCTACGATATGATTTCCAACAATTCCTGCCCAAACATTAACATTTTCAGGATATTGCGTATGTTCTTCTCTCATCCAGTGAGGATTTTTCATCAGACCAATAGCGGCAATTTTGACGATTAACATGACCGTGTAGTGTAAATACTAAATGTACTCTCATCAGAAAACAAAACTTTTTCTGATTGGATCACATTGTTATCTAACATTGCCATCATTTGCTCACAAAAATGCGTTCTCCCATCAAAATCGTCTTCTATGAACTCCTGAGTTCTATAGGGATGCATCTATTACTTTCCTTCAATATTCGAAATATAGGCGGTCTGCATATTTGTAGGTGGCGGCCTCCGTGGTGAAATTAAGCAATACTCGCGTTAAACATAACGCTTTTACCGTGTTTTGCATGATAAAGTGCTGTTGAAATTTTAATTTTTTTGTCGATATTAAGGGTTTTTGAGTTGGTTTTTTTTCAATGACTTATTTATTGTATTGAATATGGATTCTGAATGGCCAACTATCTCTTGAAGAAGTTGAAGAAACTTATAGTGTTGCGAGTGTTAGAATTCATGTAGAAAGATCAATTCAACGTATAAAAATTTATAGAATTTCACATGAAATACCATATAATTTATTTAAATATTTAGATGACATTGTACATATATGATGTGTGTTAACTAATCTTCAACCACCAATTATCGCAAATTGTGAAGATGATGAATAAGGATATCTTCATCTTCTAGGATTCAAAGGAAGTACATTACATTACAAACAATGTTGAGTTATATGGACTCTACTACACTAAACTCTGTTTCACAGATATTCTTTAGCATATGCTATTCTGTTTGGCAATAAGGGAAGTGGTTGAAATGAAAAATGAGTCGGTCAAAACTATATCAAAATATTTTTCAACAAAAACTAAAATATTCACAAAAATCAAACAACTTACACAAAGTATGTTCTACCAAGAAAACAATCACCATTTTACATGATGAATAATTATAAATCGTCCAATTTATCCAAAATTTCAATTGCCGGTCTCCTGAACTCAAGCTACAAATTTGAGTGGCCAGGAAACAAATCTTTTCTATATTTTTGCATTTCCTAAACACTACAAATTTGTTATATTTATTCATTATTACCACCCCTTCATCAAATTGACCTAAAGTTTTCAACCCATTGCAAAAACGAATTTGACACTCTGTAGGGCTCTAATATAAAAATAATGAAATTGAAGGAACGAGGATTTCACAATTTACAGAATATAAATTAATTACATACAAATGATAATAATGTGCGTTCAAAAAAATTCGAGGTCAAGTAGGCTATGGAAATTATTTATTTATCGAATTTGAACCATATTTGAACTGCGTTCAAACGCAGAATATTGACATTCCAGGTTCCATAGCCTACTTGACCTCGAATTTTTTTGAACGCACGTTATCTAATAAAATTTTTTTTTTATTTTTTTTTGGCCCTTGACGTAGGGGAAAGCATTTACGCAAAAAACTGTCGCAGATAAATGTTTGCAATGTCCAGAAATTCCAGCAATGCAAGAGCATGTTGCACGCCTCACGTTTCTCTCTTTGTCCAGCTGGAAAACATGCATTATTTAAAAGAAAGATCATAATACTGACTGTTCTGGCTGGTGTTTCCAAATATCATTTTTATATTGTTGTGTTAAAACATAGTGTGTGAAAAGAGTTGAAGGAAAGGAGTTGTCAAATATACATAATAGAAGAAAAGTCATTATTTATTATTTGAGAATTAAAGAGGTTTTATATTGGTTTAGCCACACCATTTTTTGGTCCTTCGAGCCATTATAGATAAAAAAGAAATTGTGCTCTAAGCCACGAGCATAAATTTCAATCTTCTCGATATGCCAGATCGGGAAGAATCTTTAAGGAAGACCACAAGGAAAAATGCAGGAAAACCTCCCTTAATTATTCAATTGAAACGAATTGAATTACGAAGATTAGAAGCTCTGAAAGCGATAATACTAAAGGAAGCAGAAGCAACAAGGGCAGCAAGAGTAGCAGAAGCAGCAAGGGTAGCAGAAGTAGCAAGAGCAGCAGAAGCAGCAAGAGCAGTAGAAGCAACAAAAAATGCGAGAAAACCTCTCTCAAGGTATAGTCCTAATGAATCAACTAAGAACTCTCAAGAAGGCAAAAAATCTTCAAGTAGTATTGAATTGAAACAAATTGAATTGAAAAGATTAAAAGCTTTGAAAGCGATAATACTAAAGGAAGCAGAAGCAACAAGGGCAGCAAGAATAGCAGAAGCAGCGAGAGCAGCAGAAGTAGCAAGAGCAGCAGAAGCAGCAAGAGCAGCAGAAGCAGCAAGAGCAGCAGAAGCAGCAAGAGCAGCAGAAGCAGCAAGAGCAGCAGAAGCAGCAGACGCCGTAGATGCAGTAAGAGCAGCAGAAGCAGTAGAAGCAGCAAGAGCAGCAGAAGCAGCTGAGATGAGGAAATGCATGGAAAAAGAGGAACAAATTACAAATATTCAAGCTTCAGTGGAAGTCGAACAAGTTTCACAAAATTCGTCAGTGAGATCGAGTTCCGAAGCCTCTATAAATAGTTCTGATGAAGAGGTACCTGAAACTATTCAAGCCCCAATCGAAAATAATTTCCAAACATTGACCGAAGGAAATAAAGAGAAAATTCGAATATGGCTGGATCAAGTGAATATTGAAAATCATGGAAATGAGTCAACAGACAATCAAGTTATTTCTCCATTAGATTCTAATTCTGAACCAGAAGCTGACAGCGCTAAACGTGAAATAATTCTTGGCCTGGAAAGCGATCAAAGCATCGACGATTTCTTCCAAGACACGGAGTTTCTACGAAAGAGCAAAGACGTATGCGAGTCCTCCATCTCAGAACTGCTCGACACGTCCAGAGCACCAGCGACCCCTTGGGAGGTAGAAATACGAGAGTTTTGTCTAGAAAGAATACCCTTCAGGCAAGAAGAAATCATCAAAAAGATGAACGACGCTCTAGAAGACTTCGACGATCGACATGAGAACTTGAACAACGAACGAGCAGAGCCATTGGTGGGTGGTTTATTCTGCGACCTCTCCATCCACAGACTACACCAAGAGCTAATAGTTCTGAGAGATTTCGAGGCGCACCAAGAGGTCCTCCAGGAGAAGGTGTTTGCCAGGATGACGAGCGTGCTAGACATGGAGGATGTGATAAACGGGGTGAAGTCGCAGAAGAACTTGGAACAGCAGGATTTGATACACGAGCAGTTCTACAAGCTGATCCACGACAACAAGTTCTCCAAATTTCTGAAGAATGTGTTCAAGAAGAAGCACAAGCCTCCTAAGGTCCCGCACGGAAATGATTCCAGTTCCGGGTCATCGTCTTATTCCAGTTCGGAATCGGAAGAAGAGCAACGTTCTATTAATTTTTTGTGGCCGCGGAGAATGTTCTGGCTGGTGTTTCCAAATATCATTTTTATATTGTTGTGTTAAAACATAGTGTGTGAAAAGAGTTGAAGGAAAGGAGTTGTCAAATATACATAATAGAAGAAAAGTCATTATTTATTATTTGAGAATTAAAGAGGTTTTATATTGGTTTAGCCACACCACTGACTGTTATGTACTTACGGTGATTTCGACCGTATACGGTGGCAAATTAACGGAGGTTTGTCTCATTATTTTAGAAGTTATGAGACCACTCCGCTCTCTCACCTCATACACATGACCAGCTTTTTTCAAAGCTTGGCCTTTTTCTTCATTTCCTTTCGAGAAATGATCGAATTTTATTTTTTAAAATCCAAAAGATCTTTGAATATCCATTGTATAAACACCAAAATTCGCTCAAAAGTCAGAAACAATAAGCAACAATAAGCTAACCTATCATTAAGCTTTACTTCATGTTTTGACGAAAGTCACCACCAGATGTCTCATTTCAAGAATATGCAGACCGCCTATTGACGTGTGGCTGACGGTGAACAGCGGGGGCTACTTTTCGAACAGAATTATGTGGGCTTTCTTGAAACTCAAGTATAATATCCAATTTCGTATCATCACTTACTGCATTGGAAGCAATTTTTTTCATTTGTCTTACATGACCAAGCTCTCGAAATTGCTTTTCTGTTTTGCTAATTGTTCCTTGAGATATAGGCGGCAAATTTGGAAATTTTTCGTGAAATAAGCGAGAAACTTCCATTCGTGTCCTTGTGTAATCTCCATAACCAATCATTTGAAGAATGGTTATTTTGTGCATTTCTGTTGAATGAATCATTCTTCTCATATTATTACGAACAGTTATCGAAATTCAAAAGACAATAGCACTCACACTGATCATTTATTGTCATGCAAACAGACAACGTGTTTTTGAGGCTATGAGAATAAACAAATCTGTTTTTGTTTTTTTCAATTTGTTCTCAGTAATGGTTTTTGCTTACTTTCTTCATATCAAGAGGTAAATGGGAAATAAGTATTGAGTGTTATGTATCGAATTTGTGAAATAAAATAATATTCATTTAAAATGTTAATTTTTGTAAAAAATCTGAAAACACTTAATATTTCCGAAAAAGTTGAAGATAGGTATAAGACATTGTACATGAATCATGTCTAGAATTTTCTGAAGAATCCAAAAAATAAATAATATACAGGGGGTTGCATTTGAAATATTAAAGTTGGTATTGGCCATGGTCGCATGGAACAACCTATATAATTCTATTTTTTTGAAAAATATGCGACGTGTCCGAGCGTTTTTCCTAACACCCCTTCATTTATTCGTTATCGAATTTATTTCATTTGGCTGTTACACTCGGTATACAAGACCAGATAAATGAACTGAAAAATTATTATAAGGAATGAAAAATAGAAACTAACCCATACAGAATTAGACTTATAAAAAAATGCTTCGATCCAAGGAGCCGCTTTTTTATACAGGGTAACTCTTTGACTTGTTCATATATCACAACTGATTCTATACCATTTTTCTAAATTCAGTTTCGTTTGAAAGATACAGGGTGTCGAAAATCCATGATAAAAGCAATTTTTTCCTTCAGAACGATTATTTCAAATGAACTGAATTTTGGTTGATAGTTTTCCTTATTCAGGTGCATATTCCTCTATCAAAACTTATTCAATATTTCCCCTGATATGAAGGTCACAGCCGTAGTCGTAGCCGACTCATAAATCCCCGCTAGAGTACTATAAACTTGAAAAAGATGAACGGTTGCTATTTTCGAAAGAATCAACCATTTCAGAAAATGAAGGTATTCCTATGTATTCAATAAAACGCGTCGTTTTCGAGTTATTCCTGATTTTATTCGATAAAATTTGACGAAAAATAACAAATCTCAAGAATAATCTGAATGTTTTCAAATATCACCGAATCGTAGAAAAATTAATCGCACTACAAGTTAACAATATTGTCAGAATGTTTATCAACTTTGTCGATACTAAAATCTGAATGATGGAAAAAGTTTGGTGTGCATAATAATAAAATCCCACAAATATGGGAGATAAGATTGAACACCAAGTAGCATGAAATTATACACCAAATACGCACAGTTTCTATCCAAAATGTATTGTTACCGGTCCATATTAACGATAAATGTCAATGAAATACAAAATTCAGATATATGATGAATGTCGTACCATGTAATAAATTGAAATTATTAAAAAATTCAATGATACTCAGCACTAAATAATCTATGGCGATGTATGTTCACAGATCGCGCCGGTTGTCGCTATAAGCATACGCCGTGAATATTGACAGATACTAACGTCTGAATAGTTCCATTCATAGATCCTACTGCGTGTTTTGCGTGGCAACGTCCGCGCACTTTACTTATTCAAACACTACTAAAAACGCAAACGTGGTGTCCGACTAGACTACTTTTGCGTGTATTGCGTTGTCTTGATGCCTAAATCGCACCCACCGGCTTCCACTCAAGACACCCGTTATTCTATGTTATCCGAAGAATCAACAATCTGGCATCGTCTCATCAGAAGCTCTGTGAAATATACATGGAAGATTATTGTGTTGAATACCAAACATGTTGATATAGCTTGATTAATCACAAATTGAATGAAAAACTTCCCTTCATAAGATATTTTTGGTATATCGAGGAAAACATCATTAAGTTCAGGAAAATCTGAGAAGGAACTTATTTTGATGGAAGAAATATACTTTTTGATTGCAGATATAATCGGACAAAACTAAGTGATTTTGTTAAGGAATATCGTATTTCTCAACTATTTTTCAAATGGCTAAATCTTTTAAACAGAGCCGAATTTGGAAAAATTGAAAATGAAAAAAAAATGTTTTTTTTTGGCCTCATCACGTCATCACTATCTGTTTCATTACTGCCGATAAATGATGATGAATAAAACCATGTTAGTTACAGGTAGTGAATATACAGGGTGATTCACGGTTGATGGCACATTAGGCGTTTGGGGAGAACCAGACTTCGGATCGGTCTGAAAATTTAATGGAATGCATTATCTGACCTGTTCTACCCAACTGAAATATTTTCGTCAATGCGGTGTTGCCACTTCTATTATGAAGTAGTAGCAACTTTGCTTTTTCAAATGGAACACCCGGTATATTATATTATTTTTGGAATACAACTTCTCGACAACTTTTATTGACAATTCCCTATACCAATCTGTTGCCGTTTTCGAAATATAAATTAATTTTAATTTTTTCCGCCGAGAATCATAAACTCTAAAAATGCTGATAACTTCGGGTTGAGAAACACTATGGCATTGAAATTTGGGTTGGAGGTAAGTGATACATAAATGCTTCCAACACATAAGCCTGATTTACGTGACTTCAATAGAGGGCGATAAAAAAATACAGTCTTTTCGGTTGCTTGAAAAAGTGACTGAAAGTTGTTTATTTCAAATGGAATGCCCTGTATATTATTGGAAATTCGGAAAACTGATGAAATTCGTTTTCATTTTATGTATATTATGCCCACACCTAACTAGTCAAATTTCGGACTTATGAGCATTTATTTGTCAAAATGTCCCTTCAGAATGGCATTTCCATTCAGTATTTGGTAGGCAGGCCATGATTACTACTTGATAAAACCTTGTGATATTCTCCTTATAATAAGGGCACCATGAAACTTGAGAGTCAAACTTTTTATATGAATTATTATTAAAAAGTAGAACAATCATGTCGAATACTTCAAAGTATGTTCGAATCGCTGGTCGTTCACTTCCAAGCACTTCAAAATGCGGGTGGGTGTTGACTGTTTTCGTCGTGGCAGATCGTATTTCTTTGAAATCCAACTCTTCAAATGCTTGGGCAATCCTTTCCCACAATTCATCTCTCGAATGCACGGGTGTTTTGTAAACTTTTTCTTTTCACATTCTCCACAGATAAAAATTTAACGGACTAAGATCGGGTATTCTTGCTGGCCAATTCCATGGTCCCAAGCGCCTTATCCACCGATCTTCAAAAAGTCTCTCCAGTTAATAATAATGAACAAATTCATGAGCACTTCGCTCGAATAGTTTTCTTCCATCGTTTCGAGGGTAGTTGCAACTTCTGAAATGAAGAAAATGTCGAAATTCAAGCTTCTTAGTGCCTTTATTATTAGGAGAATGTCACGAGGTACTGTCAAATAGTAATCATGGCCTGCCTGCCAAATACCGAATGGAAATACCATTCTGAAGAAACATTTCGACAAATAAATGCTCAGAAGTCCGAAATTTGACTTGTTAGGTATAGGCATGATATACATAGTATGAAAGCGAATTTCATCAGTTTTCCGATTTTCCAATAATATACAGGGTGTTCCATTTGAAATAAACAACTTTCAATCACTTTTTCAAGAAACCGAAAAGACTGTATTTTTTATCACCCTGTATGGAAGTACCGTAAATCAGGCTGAAGTGTTGGAAGCATTTATGTATCACCTAACTCCAAACCAAATTTCAATGCCATAGTGTTTCTCAACCCGAAGTTATCAGCATTTTTAGAGGTCATGTTTCCGGTGAAAAAAATTGAAATTAATTTATATTTCGAAAACGGCAACAGATAGGTATAGGGAATTTTCAATAAAAGTTGTCGAGAAGTTGTTGGACATTCCAAAAATGATATAATATACCGGGTGTTCCATTTGAAAAAGCAAAGTTGCTACTACTTTCTAATAGAAGTGGCAACACCGCATTGACGAAAATATTTTAGTTGGGTAGAACAGGTCAGATAATGCATTCCATTAAATTTTCAAACCGATCTGAAGTCTGGTTCTCCAGAAACGTCTAATGTGCCATCCACCGTGAATCACCCTGTATTTCACGAATGGTTAGTTTATTAGACACATTATAGATCGGCTAAATAAACGGATCCTAACACACTAAAACCCCTTAAACTCATATGATAATTGTGCAGTGGGGTTGGATTTTGAAAATTTGAACAATAACTCGTATGGACACAATTCTTCTTCATAAACTTTCGTGGTAATGTTCGATATTGAGTAACATATCGTAATATCTCTAGTGTTTTTGTTTTTGTTAGAGTGAATTGAACGGAATAAATATTTTACGCATAATAATTACTCTCTCATTGCACCCATTATTCACTCGTTCATTCGATATTAAATTCAAATTCAACATTGTTTTGACTGAAGATAATTTATAGATATTTTGGTGTTACGATTATTCCGTTCGAAATAACTGAACACGAAGTGAACGGGTTATTGGCATAATGCGATAGCAAGAATTTCAAATTGGACCTCTTGTAAATGATGGCAGAGTATGCCTTGTCAGGCATTGAAGTTCATTTGAATTTTCAACGTATACGTTAAAAATTCAGATAAAATTCAGAAGAACTTCATAACGAACGCGAAACAGAAATTATTGATTGGGTTGTCCAAAAAAAGCATGAGCTTAACTTATTATTTCCGTGTTCTGCAATGTCGTATCTTGAGTTTCCTTAAAAGTTATTTATTTCCCCTTTCTTTTAGAATTTCCCCATGAAAGATGACGAAATTATAAATTTATAGTACTGAACCTAAATTTCAACGATAAATCAAAATATCGACACTATTGGAGGGTTTCACAAAGCTCTGTCAATTCTGAAATTAATTGTTTGCAAATCAAATGTAAATTTCGAACGGTCAAATCGAGTTGATTCTCCGATCAAGCCGTGATTATCCGATCAGCGATGATTGCACTTTGTGAAACCCACTATAAATAAAAATTATTGATACTAAATCAGAAATTGACCAGGATTTCGAACCAAATATATTACAAAAATCAAGCTTATCACCTTTTCTATTGGCCCAAATAGTTATCAGAATGACATTAGTCGAAATCGAATTTGCAATATCCATTTCAAACTGGCATTAATCAAAAGCACATTGGCACTAATCGAAGCCATATCGGAATAAGTCAATTTTCCTAGTTGAAAAAAACAACCTGCAACCTGTTGATATACAAATGGGCTTTTGACCAAGTTTGTGCAAGCGGGTGCTTTGTTCGGATTTGAAACTAACTTGCTCCTACTTGTCGACAAACTAGTAGGAACTGAAAAATAACTGTATTCTAGCTGAGGAACTGAATGGCAATGGGCTCTGCCGATTCTTGAGATTCTTGTAGACCACAGAGTGTATTGAAAGTGAACATCTGGTTCTTCTTCTTGTTTACCGAAGAAGTCCAAACGTAGCTCTAATAAAAAGTCATCCGCCAAATAGACGCAATAACTCATTTGAAATCAACGCGTTTTAATTTCGCGGGTTACGAAAGCGTCCCTTGAATCAGTCAACCAATGGCATAGAAGAATTCATCAATCATCATCACCATATACTTATGTAAATATTTAATCTTCCTTTCGTGATGAAAATTATATATATTATATATATATATATATATATATATATATATATATATATAGTTATTAATGGTCATTGTCACCTCCAAAATATGAACTCAACAAGCGTTGTCACCTCATATATAACGCTCTCACCTCCGAAATCGGAGGTCACAACGTTTTGCCTTGTTTCTTAGCTTGTTAGACTCAGGAGACTTCAGGGATCAACATATCAAAAAATCGTTTTGAGGTCAGAACGCACCATATTTCTGTACTGTACAATCTTTTAGTTCAGCTATATACCACCAGCGCTAGTGCGCCGTCCTATATATGGAGAAATAATTCGAAGAGACATTCAGTTCGTTGTCACCTCCGTAAATGGCAACACTGTAAACCATACTCGTATGGAGCAGGTGCAGTGAGGCATGCATAAAAAAGTGTATCAAAACAACATCTGGCATTCTTTCGAACCATAAAATCGTCTGGTTGATGTAAAATGAATCGTTTGTGAAAAGTTCGGAGGTCGATATTTCTGACCAGACTGTGAGATAACTAAAAATCTTTAAACGGAACATTTGTTATTGTCGTTATTAAAAGCTTCATTAGGTTCCTTCTTCTTTTATTTTGCAAGATTATCAGAGTTTGTCTAAGAATAAAAAAATTGCATATACCAGATTTCATTGAAATACACTAGTGCGACTGAATACAGTATATTTTCCCCGAAACTGAATTACGAGCCGGTTTTCTAATGACGTTTATTTTTTTTCACCTACACGAATTGAGTTTTTTAGTTCTTAGTGCCTAATGAAATCATCCCAAAAAATAATTAGAAATTCTTATCCTTATACATTGCACCAATATTTAGACGATATACGAACTGGAGCTTCGTCGTCAAAGGTGAATAGTACCTACATAATTTCTCCGTTTCGTCGAATTTTGAAAAATAAGGAAGAAACTTTGTGACTGATTGCATTTTAAAAGTTTCCTTTTAAGATAAACTGCGAACATTTCTCCAAAGAAACAGATTCAAGAGAAAGGTGGAAGGTGGAATCACCGTTTATAAACAGGTTCCTTGAAAAAAGTTGGAGACTTTCAATAATGAACACTTAATAATAAATAATTCTATTCGTATGTTGATTATAACATAAGCATTAGGTTTTTTTAGTAACATATTTTTCAAGATATATGAAAGTTTGCCTCTCGAGAGCACATTAATTTCCGAAAGAAAGTACTCATTCGATATTCACGAAGCGGCTTTATTTGCGAGCATCAAAATTATGCTTCCTCAAATTCCACCCGATGATTCAGTAGATCCGAAATGTTAATGTCACCATATATTCAAGATTTCAGATTCGATCCAACTGAAATATGGTATCTTGGATGAAATATGTCGACTCAAAAGTTCATGCAGAATTTCAGCCGAACTTGACGAATAGGTTAGATGTGAAAATGAAACTTTCTTATAATACGATCCTCACAGAATTTCGCATCATTTCCTTTTCGGAATATACTTTTTGTTGAATTTAAATTCGATCATATTTTAGAGTTACTAAGTGAATGATAATGGATGTAACTCCAAAACAGTCGAGCAGATTTAGTTCGAGAGAGAGTCTCACCATCAAGACTCCACAGCGAGCAAGAAAATTTCTAGTGTTTCTTCCTTTCTCTCGAAAGTTGAATGTCTACGAATGATCGGCCCCAAAAATTTAAAATCAATGTTCTCATCAAGAGCCTTATCTTACAAAAAAAAGTATGCAGCCAAACAGCGTAAACAAGTAAACGAGCCTATACCTGTCAGCAAGCAACTGAATTCAGAATTTGAAATACAAATCAAATAGCTTTTGGTGTATGTAGCTTCTGAGTGCTCGTCTATCCACCTAGTAGGTAGATTCGCATTTTTCAGTCCGAGAATGTAATTATAAAAGAATGACTCAGGCCGAAAAAAAATTGACAGTGATACTGTCCGTGATTCCGACCTTAATATCTTGAAATTCTTTCGATAATCGCTAGAAATTTTCGAGGTTCTGGATATGTAATACATGGGCTTCCAAGTTCCTACCTCGAACGCCGAAGGGTAGTCTCGATAGACCATACACGGGACTCTTTTCGAGCATTCGTGCGATGCTGGATGCCCGAAAGTCCCGTAGAGAGTCCTCGTCAGTGGCCTACATTAGGTTATGAATTTATTGGGATGGAGGAATGAGTATATTTAGATAAAATTTTATACTGAAGCGAAGAAAATGGTCGAAATCTTGTCTTAAATGGGACCTACTTTGGATGATTGGGTTTAACAAAAAATTGAAATCTCGAACATAAATTATGTATCACATAGAAACAAACCTCTCAACAAATAATATAAAAATGAGTTTGAAAGAATTATTTAACGAATTTGTTATCCCACAAACTAATATTTTCTTCGACGCATTTTGTTAAGGAGTGTTGAGCTTTTTGTTTTTTTTCGTCGAGCAAGCAGTAGGTTGTACTGCTTGCTATTTCCTTCGTCTTTCATCTGGAAACCACTTTCGGCTCAACACAAGTTTTCCTTCATTTTCTGAATGTTCTCGTTCGGAAGGATAAAATTGATCATTCCTTTTATTAAAGAGTAAATGCTTTTTAGTAATAAATTTACAGAATGAAGACATGAGGATATTAAGAATAGATTTTATACCGAAGCGAAAAGAATGACTAAAACCATCTCTTAAATGGTATTTTTTTTTAATTTTCGAGGGGTGTTCTATCAGTTGTTCTTATTGACCAAGTTACTTTTTTTGCATTTATAATATCGGCTTCCCACTTCTGAAACGAATTGACAAAATTAATCTTTATTCCCGTTGCTGTTGGAAAAATACACAAAGTAAAAAGCCGTTGAAAAGAAGAATCAGTGAGCTTAAAGTTCGAAATTATTAGAAGAGTTATGAAATTCAAAAGCTGTCAAAAGGGGAATGGTATTGAAAAAGAATGTCACTTAATTGAAATCTATGTGCGATATACGAAAGACAAGAATAAGAATCATCGTTGCTTGGAAAAATTTATGACAGTGAAAGTATGATTGGAAGACTATTCGAAAAATTAAGTGGGCAGAATCCCTTCAAAAATTACGTTCAATAAATAAGATCACCCCACATTTTTTTTAAAGGATATAGTTACATCAGAACTAAATTAGGGTATAGTTATATCAGAACTAAATTTGAGAATAGTTTACAACATCCAATAACCCTGTCCAAATGATGATTCAGTTTGTGATAACAGAAAGTATTCCGTAGGGAATATCCCTTCTTTATCCTAATGAATAAAAAAATGAGAAGCTTAGCAATATGTCGATATAAATTGAATTCTTATATACAATCCGCATTCCCTCATTATGTTGAGCTATTGGTTGAAGGAATTTATAAATATGACATTTTGTTGGTAATGAAATTTTATAGTATATTGTTCAATGAGCGATAATGTAAGTCATAACAGACGCAGATGAATTTTGCAGCCCGAGCCTTCAGGCGAGGGGTGTAATTCATCAAGTGTGTTATGACCATTTCCGCGAATTGAACACTATACTTTACCTTCGACTTCTTCAGTGAAATTCGAATCAATCAGCATTTTCAAAATTGACAACAGTTGTCAAAAGCGATTTCTTTGGTCGAAAATCTAATCGATATCGAATACCGTAGAAAACATCAGAAATTCACGTTTTCCAAATGCAATTTTTGGATATTCAGACCTAAGAAAATGTAGAAATGGATGGCGAGAACGTTACCTTGATGTCTGAAATAGAGTTCCCAAACGATTCGACTTTCTTATTCATTTCGTAATTCGTAAGCTACATTTTTCCTATTTGTATTATAGTGAGTTTTAGGCGTGAGTTATTATTACCTCACACTATTGGTTTATGGAGACTATTACAGATCAAAATGAGTTGAATAATGGATATATTATTCTATGGGAGTAGATAAAGATTATTATGTCTTTTCGTAAGTCCCGTATAACAATCACATATTTCCATGAATCAAATAAATGATGATTCTTTATGCCGAGTATTTTATCCATCCAAAAGCTGCACTCTCCCATTTTATTTGAAGACTTGTTTCTTTCCAATTGTAGTAAAATAACGTCTTGATATAATTCTCTTCCGTTATTGTTTGATTCAATAATTTTTGGAATTGCTACTATTGTAAAATTACGAAAAACCCCTCACCTCAATCTCTGTGGCTATTTTCATTCTTACTATTTAGTTATCGATTTACGAAAAAAACTGCACTCATTTTCTTCAAGAACTCCATTTCGCAGCATTGTGATGGGATTTTTTTAGCGATCTCACACAATTCAAAATATGTATATTGATATTACAACATTTTATTAATTTCGTGAGTTTTTATTCATGTTACAAATGATTCGATTTCCACGAAATTCTGAATTTAGGTTATAGTTCCCCAAAAAGAAACCTTCGATTTATTCATTTTTGTATCTTTACTATTTTACCAGTCCCATCTTTGGAATCGGATTACTATTTTACAAGTTGTTAGGATGAATCGTGGCAAATGGCTAGAGGTTTCAATAATTTCAAGACTTGGTGATTTCCTTTGAAAATTAAATTATTTAAGGTTCACTGGTCGCAAGGAGTTTCGAATTTGACCACATATTCTTCACCATTGATTCCAACCTAATCGTTCAAGATCATTTCGGCTGAAAATTCTTCAATTGAAGATATTTTGACGAAACGATAAATATCGTTTCGAATCCACAACAACAAGAATACTCCCCGATCGCCGACTCCTTTATAGACATGAATCAACCTTGAAAAACCAAGCCACCTGCATCCAATATATGAATATTGAATTTCATATATTCACTTCACCTACTCACCTCCGAAATTTGGCAACACCGCCGGAGGTTATAACGTTCACACTACAAGAAATATAAGCGGAGGCTACAGCGCCTCGATTGTTCAAACAAAATTTTTTCAGCAAAAATGTTTTCCCCTCTCTCGGTAATTTTGTTCTTTGGCTTCCCCTCTCCATATATCAACAAAAAATTTTCCATTGAGACTACTCCTTCACCCGGAGGTGAGGTCGCCCAGTCTACTTAACGGAGGTCACAGCTTAACAGGGGTTCATATATATATATATATATATATATATATAAATATATATATATATATATATATATATATATATATATAATTCGAGATTTAGCGACTGTATATTCAAAATTAGTTGAATTTATTTGGGTTGGCAGTCGGAAATAAATGATACTCTCTTTTTTCCTTTTCTCTCAAGCTTTCGGCTTTATTTAAGCCTTCTTCAGGAGACGCTACAATATGTTAATAATCAGGAATTTAGAATGAAATTAATATGTATACAACTTACGAAGTTGAGATAATCTACATAAAGTTGAAACATTCTAACTAATAAGGCAAACAAAGGTACAATTTCTTTTTTTAAATTCTGAAAGAGCAGTCAAACATTTTGAAATTGTCAATAATTTTTCATGACATATAGTAATATAAATGGAAAATCTATGATGAATGCTCTTCCTCTTCACAAGTTGGTATAAAATGATTAGGTAAGTATATGAAATTTTGTGATTACTGAACAAATGCATTTCAGAAGGTATTTCAATTTTGAAGTTGAAAACGGTGATTTTGTTTTTTATTTTTGTCCATATCGATCAAAAGGGCATATACATTGCTCAGGGAATCAATGTCTTTTTTTGAATTCATATTCTGTTCATTTTGTGAAATTCTTATCATTTCTAAAAGGGTCCTTTTTCTAAGATTTGATTCCCGATCCAACAACTCAGTATCTTCAAATGATGGAATGTGGCCTGTTTCGATACAGTGTTTGGCTAACGCACAATGATCTTTTCTCAGTTTAATATTACTCTTATGGAGAGTGATGCGTTGTTGCAAAGTTGTGGACGTTTGCCCTATGTATTTCAACTCACAATGGGAACAGGGAATTTTGTAAATAACATCACTATTCCTGAATAATGGTGTTTCATCTTTTAATTTACTGTATAATTTTTTTATGGGTTTAACATTCTTGATCGCGAATTTAAGTTTTTCTTTTGGTAAAATATCTTTGAGTCTATTTGTTAAAGGTTCTATATTTGGAAGGGTAATATAAATTTTGTTTGCCCCATTTTCTGGTGGATTCTCTTCTATTTCAATCTCTGTTAATCTATCAGGGTTGTTATACAGAATTCTTCTGATAAAGGTTCTGGGATATCCATTTTCTAATAATATGTTTTCCAGTCTTGTGAGATTCTTATTCCTAAATGACATATGGGATAATTTATTCACTCTTGTTTTTAGGTTTTTAATTATATTGATCTTCATTTGCATTGGATGATACGAAAGGTAGTGTACATATCTTTGAGATGCCATGGGTTTGATATACCAGTCAGTGATTATTCTATTTACAGAAGTTCTCATCAATTTCATATCTAAGAAGGCAACCGATCTATCTGTTTCATTCTCGATCGTGAACTGGATTTTGGGATTCACTTCGTTTATTACATCCAAAACCCGGTGAGTCCATTCTTCTGGCACTGCTGTCACAACATCATCCATGAATTTTTTGCAAAATGGAAGTTCAAATGGTAATTTTTCTTTTATTTTCTCTAATATATCATCCACTACAAATTGTGCTATTATAGGAGACGCTATTGAACCCATCGGAGCTCCTTGTAATTGTTTGTAGTATTGATTGTTGAATGAGAAAACTGTAGTATCAAACCACATATCTATAAGGAGGCAAAATGTTTCTACTGTAACAGAACAATTTGGTTGAATGTCATTCCATTTTCTTCTGATAATATCTTTGGTCAGCGATACCGTGATGTTTGTGAAAAGAGATACTACGTCCCAACTCTGCAAAATATAATTTGTAGGCAACTGAAAATCACATATGAATTCGGAAAACTCGAAAGAATCTCTTATGTTAAACATATTCGAGAAGTTATAAGATTTCGTTAAAACATCTCTTATGAATTCAGCAATATTGTAATTAGGACAATTAATGGATGCTATTATAGGTCTCAAACTTAATTCTTCTTTGTGAATCTTTGGGAGTCCGTAAAATTTAGATGCCGTACCTTTGTAATACATAAGTTTGTGAGCCAATTCTTTTGAAACCTTATTATCCTTTTTTAGTTTGGTAATTAAGGAATTAATTCTCTGTTGGTATGAACTACTTGGATCCCTTGGCAATGCTAAGTAATTTTCTTCATCAGACAATAAATTATTTGATAATTCTATATATTTCGTTCTGTCCATTACAGTAGTAACATTACCCTTGTCTGACTGTAGGACTAGTACTTCTGGGTGATCTCTTAAAAACCTTGCAGATCTATTAAACATTTTGTTGATTGGGTGGAATGATATGGAATCCTTATGGCAGAAATTTGTGATTATGTTAGTAATTCTAGATGTTAAAATCTGGTTTTCTCTATTATCTTCAATCATAGAAACCACTTTATCTAATTCTGATATTAAATGTGCAATAGAAATATCTTTTCTTGAAGGCGGTAAACAAAATTTTGGACCCAGTGATAAAGTTGTCGCTACATCATCTGGGAGTGCTATTGATGAAATATTTTTAATCCATTTATTTTGAGTTCTTATAATTAATTTCTGTTCTTCCTGAAGTTTTTCAAATTTTCTTACGTTTACTGCCTTGACTTTGTTGAATATCCCACTGCATTTTGTTTTAATTTTGTGAGCGAATTGTAACCAAATATGTTCATTCAAAACCCGCCTAAAATTATCACATAATTCCTTATTTCTCCGTTCCAAAAATCCGATGTTTTTATGAGAAATGTCCAATTCTAAATTAATCATTTTTTGCCCTAACTTGTTGGTGAAATTATGGATCTTCTGTCCTGTTTTTGCATCTTTATACTCGAAATTGTACCTAACGTTCTTCAGACTGTTGTTCACGTGTCTAGGGATAATACCATTGGACCTGCATTTCAATAGGAAGATCTTCCTGTTTATTAGGTTTGATAGTTTCCTGTTATTGTTGGAATACTCCTTCATTTGCCTTACCATTTCTGTACCATATTGTGTTCTGATGATGTTGAAAAAACCCATTTTGTATTGATAATTCAAATCTTAGAAAAAGGACCCTTTTAGAAATGATAAGAATTTCACAAAATGAACAGAATATGAATTCAAAAAAAGACATTGATTCCCTGAGCAATGTATATGCCCTTTTGATCGATATGGACAAAAATAAAAAACAAAATCACCGTTTTCAACTTCAAAATTGAAATACCTTCTGAAATGCATTTGTTCAGTAATCACAAAATTTCATATACTTACCTAATCATTTTATACCAACTTGTGAAGAGGAAGAGCATTCATCATAGATTTTCCATTTATATTACTATATGTCATGAAAAATTATTGACAATTTCAAAATGTTTGACTGCTCTTTCAGAATTTAAAAAAAGAAATTGTACCTTTGTTTGCCTTATTAGTTAGAATGTTTCAACTTTATGTAGATTATCTCAACTTCGTAAGTTGTATACATATTAATTTCATTCTAAATTCCTGATTATTAACATATTGTAGCGTCTCCTGAAGAAGGCTTAAATAAAGCCGAAAGCTTGAGAGAAAAGGAAAAAAGAGAGTTTCATTTATTTCCGACTGCCAACCCAAATAAATTCAACTAATTTTGAATATACAGTCGCTAAATCTCGAATTATCAATACAAAATGGGTTTTTTCAACATCATCAGAACACAATATGGTACAGAAATGGTAAGGCAAATGAAGGAGTATTCCAACAATAACAGGAAACTATCAAACCTAATAAACAGGAAGATCTTCCTATTGAAATGCAGGTCCAATGGTATTATCCCTAGACACGTGAACAACAGTCTGAAGAACGTTAGGTACAATTTCGAGTATAAAGATGCAAAAACAGGACAGAAGATCCATAATTTCACCAACAAGTTAGGGCAAAAAATGATTAATTTAGAATTGGACATTTCTCATAAAAACATCGGATTTTTGGAACGGAGAAATAAGGAATTATGTGATAATTTTAGGCGGGTTTTGAATGAACATATTTGGTTACAATTCGCTCACAAAATTAAAACAAAATGCAGTGGGATATTCAACAAAGTCAAGGCAGTAAACGTAAGAAAATTTGAAAAACTTCAGGAAGAACAGAAATTAATTATAAGAACTCAAAATAAATGGATTAAAAATATTTCATCAATAGCACTCCCAGATGATGTAGCGACAACTTTATCACTGGGTCCAAAATTTTGTTTACCGCCTTCAAGAAAAGATATTTCTATTGCACATTTAATATCAGAATTAGATAAAGTGGTTTCTATGATTGAAGATAATAGAGAAAAACAGATTTTAACATCTAGAATTACTAACATAATCACAAATTTCTGCCATAAGGATTCCATATCATTCCACCCAATCAACAAAATGTTTAATAGATCTGCAAGGTTTTTAAGAGATCACCCAGAAGTACTAGTCCTACAGTCAGACAAGGGTAATGTTACTACTGTAATGGACAGAACGAAATATATAGAATTATCAAATAATTTATTGTCTGATGAAGAAAATTACTTAGCATTGCCAAGGGATCCAAGTAGTTCATACCAACAGAGAATTAATTCCTTAATTACCAAACTAAAAAAGGATAATAAGGTTTCAAAAGAATTGGCTCACAAACTTATGTATTACAAAGGTACGGCATCTAAATTTTACGGACTCCCAAAGATTCACAAAGAAGAATTAAGTTTGAGACCTATAATAGCATCCATTAATTGTCCTAATTACAATATTGCTGAATTCATAAGAGATGTTTTAACGAAATCTTATAACTTCTCGAATATGTTTAACATAAGAGATTCTTTCGAGTTTTCCGAATTCATATGTGATTTTCAGTTGCCTACAAATTATATTTTGCAGAGTTGGGACGTAGTATCTCTTTTCACAAACATCACGGTATCGCTGACCAAAGATATTATCAGAAGAAAATGGAATGACATTCAACCAAATTGTTCTGTTACAGTAGAAACATTTTGCCTCCTTATAGATATGTGGTTTGATACTACAGTTTTCTCATTCAACAATCAATACTACAAACAATTACAAGGAGCTCCGATGGGTTCAATAGCGTCTCCTATAATAGCACAATTTGTAGTGGATGATATATTAGAGAAAATAAAAGAAAAATTACCATTTGAACTTCCATTTTGCAAAAAATTCATGGATGATGTTGTGACAGCAGTGCCAGAAGAATGGACTCACCGGGTTTTGGATGTAATAAACGAAGTGAATCCCAAAATCCAGTTCACGATCGAGAATGAAACAGATAGATCGGTTGCCTTCTTAGATATGAAATTGATGAGAACTTCTGTAAATAGAATAATCACTGACTGGTATATCAAACCCATGGCATCTCAAAGATATGTACACTACCTTTCGTATCATCCAATGCAAATGAAGATCAATATAATTAAAAACCTAAAAACAAGAGTGAATAAATTATCCCATATGTCATTTAGGAATAAGAATCTCACAAGACTGGAAAACATATTATTAGAAAATGGATATCCCAGAACCTTTATCAGAAGAATTCTGTATAACAACCCTGATAGATTAACAGAGATTGAAATAGAAGAGAATCCACCAGAAAATGGGGCAAACAAAATTTATATTACCCTTCCAAATATAGAACCTTTAACAAATAGACTCAAAGATATTTTACCAAAAGAAAAACTTAAATTCGCGATCAAGAATGTTAAACCCATAAAAAAATTATACAGTAAATTAAAAGATGAAACACCATTATTCAGGAATAGTGATGTTATTTACAAAATTCCCTGTTCCCATTGTGAGTTGAAATACATAGGGCAAACGTCCACAACTTTGCAACAACGCATCACTCTCCATAAGAGTAATATTAAACTGAGAAAAGATCATTGTGCGTTAGCCAAACACTGTATCGAAACAGGCCACATTCCATCATTTGAAGATACTGAGTTGTTGGATCGGGAATCAAATCTTAGAAAAAGGACCCTTTTAGAAATGATAAGAATTTCACAAAATGAACAGAATATGAATTCAAAAAAAGACATTGATTCCCTGAGCAATGTATATGCCCTTTTGATCGATATGGACAAAAATAAAAAACAAAATCACCGTTTTCAACTTCAAAATTGAAATACCTTCTGAAATGCATTTGTTCAGTAATCACAAAATTTCATATACTTACCTAATCATTTTATACCAACTTGTGAAGAGGAAGAGCATTCATCATAGATTTTCCATTTATATTACTATATGTCATGAAAAATTATTGACAATTTCAAAATGTTTGACTGCTCTTTCAGAATTTAAAAAAAGAAATTGTACCTTTGTTTGCCTTATTAGTTAGAATGTTTCAACTTTATGTAGATTATCTCAACTTCGTAAGTTGTATACATATTAATTTCATTCTAAATTCCTGATTATTAACATATTGTAGCGTCTCCTGAAGAAGGCTTAAATAAAGCCGAAAGCTTGAGAGAAAAGGAAAAAAGAGAGTTTCATTTATTTCCGACTGCCAACCCAAATAAATTCAACTAATTATATATATATATATATATATATATAGTTATTAATGGTCATTGTCACCTCCAAAATATGAACTCAACAAGCGTTGTCACCTCATATATAACGCTCTCACCTCCGAAATCGGAGGTCACAACGTTTTGCCTTGTTTCTTAGCTTGTTAGACTCAGGAGACTTCAGGGATCAACATATCAAAAAATCGTTTTGAGGTCAGAACGCACCATATTTCTGTACTGTACAATCTTTTAGTTCAGCTATATACCACCAGCGCTAGTGCGCCGTCCTATATATGGAGAAATAAGTCGAAGAGACATTCAGTTCGTTGTCACCTCCGTAAATGGCAACACTGTAAACCATACTCGTATGGAGCAGGTGCACTGAGGCATGCATAAAAAAGTGTATCAAAACAACATCTGGCATTCTTTAGAACCATAAAATCGTCTGGTTGATGTAAAATGAATCGTTTGTGAAAAGTTCGGAGGTCGATATTTCTGACCCGACTATGAGATAACTAAAAATGTTTAAACGGAACATGTGTTATTGTCGTTATTGAAAGCTTCATTAGGTTCTTTCTTCTTTTATTTTGCAAGATTATCAGAGTTTGTCTAAGAATAAAAAAATTGCATATACCAGATTTCATTGAAATACACTAGTACGACTGAAAACTATTATTTTTTTTCACCTACACGAATTGAGTTTTTTAGTTCTTAGGGCCTAATGAAATCATCCCAAAAAATAATTATAAATTCTTTTCCTTATACATTGCACCAATATTTAGACGATATACGAACTGGAGCTTCGTCGTCAAAGGTGAATAGTACCAACATAATTTCTCCGTTTCGTCGAATTTTGAAAAATAAGGAAAAAACTTTGTGACTGATTGCATTTTAAAAGTTTCCTTTTAAGATAAACTGCGAACATTTCTCCACAGAAACAGATTCAAGAGAAAGGTGGAATCACCTTTTATAAACAGGTTCCTTGAACAAAGTTGGAGACTTTCAATAATGAACACTTAATAATAAATAATTCTATTCGTATGTTGATTATAACATAAGCATTAGGTTTTTTTAGTAACATATTTTTCAAGATATATTATATATATTCTCGAGAGCACAATAATTTCCGAAAGAAAGTACTTGAAGATTCGATATTCACGAAGCGGCTTTATTTGCGAGCATCAAAATTATGCTTCCTCAAATTCCACCCGATGATTCAGCAGATCCGAAATGTTAATGTCACCATATATTCAAGATTTCAGATTCGATCCAACTGAAATATGGTATCTTGGATGAAATATGTCGACTCAAAAGTTCATGCAGAATTTCAGCCGAACTTGACGAATAGGTTAGATGTGAAAATGAAGCTTTCTTATAATACGATCCTCACAGAATTTCGCATCATTTCCTTTTCGGAATATACTTTTTGGTGAATTTAAATTCGATCGTATTTTAGAGTTATTAAGTGAATGATAATGGATGTAACTCCAAAACAGTCGAGCAGATTTAGTTCGAGAGAGAGTCTCACCATCAAGACTCCACAGCGAGCAAGAAAATTTCTAGTGTTTGTTACTTTCTCTCGAAAGTTGAATGTCTACGAATGATCGGCCCCAAAAATTTAAAATCAATGTTCTCATCAAGAGCCTTATCTTACAAAAAAAAGTATGCAGCCAAACAGCGTAAACAAGTAAACGAGCCTATACCTGTCAGCAAGCAACTGAATTCAAAATTTGAAATACAAATCAAATAGCTTTTGGTGTATGCTCGTCTATCCACCTAGTAGGTAGATTCGCATTTTTCAGTCCGAGAATGTAATCATAAAAAAATGACTGAGGCCGTAAAAAAATTGACAGTGATACTGTCCGTGATTCCGACCTTAATATCTTGAAATTCTTTCGATAATCGCTAGAAATTTTCGAGGTTCTGGATATGTAATACATGGGCTTCCAAGTTCCTACCTCGAACGCCGAAGGGTAGTCTCGATAGACCATACACGGGACTCTTTTCGAGCATTCGTGCGATGCTGGATGCCCGAAAGTCCCGTAGAGAGTCCTCGTCAGTGGCCTACATTAGGTTATGAATTTATTGGGATGAAGGAATGAGTATATTTAGATAAAATTTTATACTGAAGCGAAGAAAATGGTCGAAATCATGTCTTAAATGGGACCTACTTTGGATGATTGGGTTTAACAAAAATTGAAATCTCGAACATAAATTATGTATCACATAGAAACAAACCTCTCAACAAATAGGTGTAAACAATAAATATATAAAATGATATAAAAATGAGTTTGGAAGAATTATTTAACGAATTTGTTATCCCACAAACTAATATTTTCTTCGACGCATTTTGTTAAGGAGTGTTGAGCTTTTTGTTTTTTTTTTCGTCGAGCAAGCAGTAGGTTGTACTGCTTGCTATTTCCTTCATCTTTCATCTGGAAACCGATTTTGGCTCAACACAAGTTTTCCTTCATTTTCTGAATGTTCTCGTTCGGAAGGATAAAATTGATCATTCCTTTTATTCAAGAGTAATAGTATATTCTAAAACTAGTTGCAGAATGGGCTCCTATTCCAATACGAATGCGAAATTCGAAAACGAACGCATGAGTTTTGGAATTGCATTCTGCAACGAGTATTAGACGATATTTTCTCTATTTTAGTCAAATTTTGTGAAATTCAATGAAAAATTCAAATTATAGGTCCTAGTGACTTTCATATTGTATCTTGGCAGTTGGTGTGAATGTTAGGAAATACGAAAACTGACATTTCCAAATTGACGTTTGCTGAAATTTAAAAGGATCGGAAGTCATTGCTGTAACTGAAAACGATGCTGTAATGAATTCATTACAGCACTGTTTTTAGTACTGTAATGAACTCATTACGATACTGAAATAGAGAAATGCTTTTTAGTAATAAATTTACTAGGATGAAGACATGAGGATATTTAGAATTGATTTCATACCGAAGCGAAAAGAATGACTAAAACCATCTATTGAATGGTATTTTTTTTTTAATTTTCGAGGGGTGTTCTATCAGTTGTTCTTATTGACCAAGTTACTTTTTTGCATTTATAATATCGGCTTCCCACTTCTGAAACGAATTGACAAAATTAATCTTTATTCCCGTTGCTGTTGGAAAAATACACAGAGTAAAAAGCCGTTGAAAAGAAGAATCAGTGAGCTTAAAGTTCGAAATTATTAGAAGAGTTATGAAATTCAAAAGCTGTCAAAAGGGGAATGGTATTAAAAAAGAATGTCACTTAATTGAAATCTATGTGCGATATACGAAAGACAAGAATAAGAATCATCGTTGCTTGGAAAAATTTATGACAGTAAAAGTATGATTGGAAGACTATTCGAAAAATTAAGTGGGCAGAATCCCTTCGAAAATTACGTTCAATAAATAAGATCACCCCACATTTTTTTAAAGGATATAGTTACATCAGAACTAAATTAGGGTATAGTTATATCAGAACTAAATTTGAGAATAGTTTACAACATCCAATAACCCTGTCCAAATGATGATTCAGTTTGTGATAACAGAAAGTATTCCGTAGGGAATATCCCTTCTTTATCCAAATGAATAAAAAAATGAGAAGCTTAGCAATATGTCGATATAAATTGAATTCTTATATACAATCCGCATTCCCTCAGTTACCTGCCCAATATATTATGTTGAGCTATTGGTTGAAGGAATTTATAAATATGACAGTTTTTTGGTAATGAAATTTTATAGTATATTGTTCAATGAGCGATAATGTAAGTCATAACAGACGCAGATGAATTTTGCAGCCCGAGCCTTCAGGCGAGGGGTGTAATTCATCAAGTGTGTTATGACCATTTCCGCGAATTGAACACTATACTTTACCTTCGACTTCTTCAGTGAAATTCGAATCAATCAGCATTTTCAAAATTGACAACAGTTGTCAAAAGCGATTTTTTTGGTCGAAAATCTAATCGATATCGAATACCGTAGAAAACGTCAGAAATTCACGTTTTCCAAATGCAATTTTTGGATATTCAGACCTAAGAAAATTTAGAAATGGATGGCGAGAACGTTACCTTGATGTCTGAAATAGAGTTCCCAAACGATTCGACTTTCTTATTCATTTCGTAATTCGTAAGCTACATTTTTCCTATTTGTATTATAGTGAGTTTTAGGCGTGAGTTATTATTACCACACACTATTGGTTTATGGAGACTGTTACAGATCAAAATGAGTTGAATAATGGATATATTATTCTATGGGAGTAGATAAAGATTATTATGTCTTTCCGTAAGTCCCGTATAACAATTACATATTTCCATGCATCAAATAAATGATGATTCATTATGCCGAGTATTTTATCCATCCAAAAGCTGCACTTATACCAATTAATTATTCACTCTCCCATTTTATTTGAAGACTTGTTTCTTTCCAATTGTAGTAAAATAACGTCTTGATATAATTCTCTTCCGTTATTGTTTGATTCAATAATTTTTGGAATTGCTACTATTGTAAAATTACGAAAAACCCCTCACCTCAATTTCTGTGGCTATTTTCATTCTTACTATTTAGTTATCGATTTGCGAAAAAACTGCACTTATTTTCTCCAAGAACTCCATTTCGCAGCATTGTGATGGGATTTTTTTAGCGATCTCACACAATTCAAAATATGTATATTGATATTACAACTTTTTATTAATTTCGTGAGTTTTTATTCATGTTACAAATGATTCGATTTCCACGAAATTCTGAATTTAGGTTATAGTTCCCCAAAAAGAAACCTTCGATTTATTCATTTTTGTATCTTTACTATTATACCAGTCCCATCTTTGGAATCGGATTACTATTTTACAAGTTGTTAGGATGAATCGTGGCAAATGGCTAGAGGTTTCAATAATTTCAAGACTTGGTCACGGATACTCAAACACCGGTCAGCGCCCTTTCACCCCACCACTTTTTGGCATCCATGTTGTGACGTAGAATTAGCCAACAGATACGGTGTTTACATTGTAGTGTGTACTGTTTTTGAAGTTTTCTTGGTTTTGTGGGTGAAAAACGGCACTTTTTGATATTATTTCAGTCCATTAATTAGAGTAGGACTCAGAAATAAAACATTTCCAATGAGTTTTGATTGAGAAAATACAAGAAAACTGGCTAAAACTATGTATAACCTTACCTTCCAAACGTAACTTTGGGATTTGTTATCTAGTGGTGAGACATAAAATGTACCATCTTTCAATATAAAAAAATTTTGCTGGTATATTTATTTGCTTGTATAAGAGTACCTATTGCCCTTCCGAAGAACTGATTTTCTTAATAAATGCAAACTACTTTTAGCAGAATTTCGTTCTTGAATCAATGAATTTAGATTTAAAGTATTAGGTTTGGAATTTTCTGTTATTCTATTTGCTTGGATTAGAGTACCTTAGTACCTACCTAGCTCATTCATGGACCTAATTTTCTTAATAAATGCAACCTACTTTTACCAATATTTTGTTCTTGAATCAATGAATTCAGATTCACAATATTGGAATTGGAGCACCCTTTCTACGACCGAAGAATCTTATATTTTTTCCGTGCACTGAGAAAAAAGTTACAAGTAACTTTTTTCACTTGACTGCGATTTACTTGAGATAAATAAATTTTCATCAACGATAAGCAAACATTTATTTGCTGCAGATAATCATATATTCATCGTTAACAAACACGTTAACCTGGAAATTGACAATTGTCAGAAGTTACTTTTTTTCTCAATCCCACTTGAAAAGTTATTTAATCTGAATAGCGCTGTTATTTAAATTCTGTTTGTTGATGATAAATAAGCTGCGTATACAAATCAAGCAATAGATTAACTCATCACAAGTTACTTCTTCACTTAAACATTTTCATTAACTGTGAATAACAAAGTTATTCCACATATTCAAGCATCCAATTGGGGTAGGTACGTGTGTTTATTGTAATAAGTGTAAACAATATTCGTGAAGTAACCGATTTGAGCCGAAGATTACCCGATCTCGTCGATTCTTTGAAATTGCCGTTAAATTTAGATGTTGCATTTGCATACTATGCAATGGTCAGAATTCAGGGTGTAAAGGTGAAAGGTTCATTTATGAAAAGTGGTTGAATTCGCGCCCCGCCGGAATCATCGAGTTGTGTTTTACTGATTCATTACGAGAGTTTATCCAGATATTATTTCGAAAAGGATCTATTACTTGTGCAATGTGCATGGGTATTGTATTTTTCTAAAATGGATTACGAAGACATCCTCAAGTAATGGTAGTTCGAACATTATACATTATTGTTTTTATTTATATTCTTATATTAATCAGTTATGAAGTATGATTTGTACGATACATAAAAAAGCATCTTTGTTCATCTGAAATCAACTCGAAATATTATAAAAATATAACAACTCATTTGTTACTAAGTGACTTTCATTTAATTGTTGCCAATAATCAGACAACACCTGACTTTGGGGATTTTCACCTAATCATATAATTTTGTCTTCAAATTTATAATTTCTTCGTGATATCAATTTTTTAATGAACCAAAAAATAGTTTCATCAAAAAATAACTATACCTATATCATACTGCCTAATCATAGAAACCATATCACATCCGAACGTTCTATACTTCTTTCTCAATTATGGTATTAGTATATGTTTTTGTTTTCCGCATGAAAAATTGCAATTGGATGTTGTACCTATATCATGCACATAATACAATATCCAGTTGCAATTTTTCAAGTATGCAACATATTTCTTGCCATGAGTAGACGCTGGTACACTTATACCTCGAGTACACATTAAAATATACCTCCTTTTTTTTCTTTGCAGTAAAAGGTGACTTACTATAGTAAAACTGACGTTTTATATCACCTTTTGTTGCAGGGTAATTCGCTACTTCCACCTGTATATGTTACTGAAAAAAAGGTGACGTCAGTAGTAATTTCGCACTGCATATTTATTTCTTTTTTATCGAGTCTTATAGACGAGTTACAGCAATCACATTTCTTTCAGTAAAAAAGTACTGGGTGGTATGTAGCAATTTGTGCTTAAGGTTAGTATTAGTATTAGGGTCAACCTAGGAAAGTGATAGAGCGTACTCGCGGTAAGTAACAGTGACTCTTATCGTAACAAAACAGTTTATTGCAATCATAAACGTGTTATGAAGTCTGAATGAAAAAGTAACTTGGGATAAACATACATTTTTACTAACTGTAAATAACAAAAATACTTGGACTATGAAAAACTGTGCTTAGCATTTAAATTAACTGATAACTTGCGCCGAGTAACTTTTTAAGCTGCGCTGAATAAATTTTCAATCTGCGCCGAATAAATTTTTTATCAGCGCCGAATAGCTTTTCAAGTTGCGCCAGATAACTTTGTAAATCGGTCCGATTAACTTTTCAATTTGCAGTAAATCGCTGAATATCATATTGAGTAACAAATGCTTCTTGGAACAAGTCAGAAAAGTCAGTTACACTGATTAAAAATAAAAAACGATATGCAAGTAACTTCGCTTACTTATGATAACATACTTTTTGTCAAGAAACGCCTGTACTTGTCGCAAATGAAAAAAGTTCTTTGTGCCTATAGCAAGTCTAAATTTCTATTTGGGGTATTCAAATTTTTTTCTCGGTGTGTAGTATAAGGCGAGAACGGAGCAAAATAAGGTAGAATTTAATAAAAATATAGCTGCAGCAATTATATTTTCATTTTAATTCGTTTTTTAGGTCAATAAGGTTTATTTTACAAACAAAATTATACTAGAAAAATCATTCATACTCGATTATTAGCGATAAAAGCAATTCATCTCATTTAAAAGTTCAAATCGTTGGCTAATTTAACGTCATCACATGCTTGCGTGAATGGAGGGGATGAAAGGGCGCTGACCGGTGTTTGAGTATCCGTGAGACTTGGTGATTTCCATTGAAAATTAAATTATTTAAGGTTCACTGGTCGCAAGGAGTTTCGAATTTGACCACATATTCTTCACCATTGATTCCAACCTAATCGTTCAAGATCATTTCGGCTGAAAATTCTTCAATTGAAGATATTTTGACGAAACGATAAATATCGTTTCGAATCCACAACAACAAGAATACTCCCCGATCTCCGACTCCTTTATAGACATGAATCAACCTTGAAAACCCAAGCCACCTGCATCCAATATATGAATATTGAATTTCATATATTCACTTCACCTACTCACCTCCGAAATTTGGCAACACCGCCGGAGGTTATAACGTTCACACTACAAGAAATATAAGCGGAGGCTACAGCGCCTCGATTGTTCAAACAAAATTTTTCCAGCAAAAATGTTTTCCCCTCTCTCGGTAATTTTGTTCTTTGGCTTCCCCTCTCCATATATCAACAAAAAATTTTCCATTGAGACTACTCCTTCACCCGGAGGTGGGGTCGCCCAGTCTACTTAACGGAGGTCACAGCTTAACAGGGGTTCATATATATATATATATATATATATATATATATATATAGATTTGTTCGACCGCACATACAGACCCAAATCGGTATACTCGACCGACTTTTCAGTCCAAAAGTGACGTTTTCAGTCCCGGCTTCGGGACTGGTAACGTTCGACTATAGAAAAGTTATGAGGGGGCTGAGGGGATGCTAGGGGTGCATTTTCAGCCGGGTCTGAAAAGTCGGTTATACATGTGATTATATATGGAAAAGTTTCAGTGTTTAGCCAGTGCGAGGGCGCTTCAGTCGACATCAACTTGCTGTATATAATTCTTATAGTTGACCAACGTATTGGGTCCCTAAATATGGCAACGCTGTTTTCCGTTCATACACATCGAATACACTGTTCGAGTACTTATACGATCCCGGTATGGACGAACGTCGTCATGGGTCTTAGTGAATATTTTGAATAGACTCGTAGATTTGATATTGGATTCTCTTGATGTCAATATGAACTGTCTCAGATTCTCCGGTATGGAAGCTTATACAAACCCGATGAATATAACTGTAAACAAAGTGTTACCAAGTAGGTACGTGTGTCTTCGAGTAGGGGTCTCCTTTCGAAAGTGAGAAAAGAGACTTTTTAAGTGCTGAAAAAATGGCATTTTGTGAGCAAAGAAGAAGTTACAGTCACATACTAAATTTTTTTGTTTCCGATTTACAAGATTCGTTCATGCACAATCACAAAGGGCGGCAAAAGAGAAATTATTCACATTTCCCATCTCAAAATTCATTTTCAGAATGTCAATATCATATTATGACGGTATGTTTGTTGTGCTGAAAAATGACAAAGGGATCAAAATCTCAAGACGGAGGCGTGTCCACCTGCCTGTGGGTGCCCATGTAGGTACACAATATATTTCATTTGAGTATTAAGGAACTAGTAGAGCACAGCAAACTACTTTATGATAGATCAACCTTTTCGCCATAATCCACCAAAAAAGGAATGTTTCAAACCCATGATAGATCAATGAATATTTAAAATGTTTACGTATCTCTCGAGCCCACTTCGGGTTTTGGGGATGAATGTACGATTTTGAGTTAGAATACGGGCTAACGTGAAAAGCATCGAAAGATCACAAAAAAATTGAAAAAATATTCATTTGTAAGACATGTCCACAAAATCGAATACGTCAATTATATACCCATGGGCGGATATAGCTCTTTTTCATGAGAGGGGTAATAACGATCATGGGGGGGGTAATTACGATTGAAAACCATAAAATCAGGTAGAAATGTTATGAAATATTGCATGTGCGCCACCTTTTTCTCAGGTCTTCGATACTCATGGGGGGGTAGTTACCCCCAGTACCCCCCCCCCCCCGTAAATCCGCCCTTGTATATACCTGGCTAATCACGTGATATACTGCGGTTTCAACCAGTGGTGCGTTATCAAAATACTCTCAAATGAATATTTTCAGCATGACCTCCAAAGTCCAACTAATTTGCGATAACTGTCTTCATTTGTCGGATTTAAAGTGGGCGTTCAATGTAGTGTGTTCTTATTTCAAGTTGATTTCGAAAACGGTTTCACTTTGAGAACTGAAATTTTGTGGGTGAACTCAGAAAAGATTAGGGTTCTTGTTGGAAATATTTTTAATCGATTTCATTCCGGAAGTTATTTTTTTTTCTTTCAGAAATAGAAGAAAATGAGCCAACCCATGCTTCTGTTTTATTTCAACAGAAAGACCCATGAAAATAGTTCAACTTCCGATTAAAAGTGAATCTACTGATAATTTCGTTCAGAAGATCAACTTGAAATACGGAATTGGCAGAAAATGGCCAAATTCAAATTTTTGCGGGAAAAAATTTCTGCTTTACCCACAAATTGACTTATTTCATAGTTCGGCGATTTTCGGATAGAGAGCGCCATTGTACATTTCATTCATGATCAGAGAGATATTCATAGAACTTATAGTGATAATGTAAGTTCTATGGAGATATTTCATAAAATGCACGGTGGTGCCTCTATCGGAGGAGATTTCCTGCTCGCTTTAAACGCCGACCTTAAATGAAATTCAGTACATGGGGGTTTCTGGATAAACTGAATCGTCTGATAACAAGGGCGGATTTACGGGAGGGGGGTTATGAGTATCGAAGACCCAAGAAGAAATTACGTTTCAAAGTTTATTTGAGGATGTTGTGTACCTGAACTACCTGATTTAATGGTTTTAAATCATATTACCCCCCATGAAGAAGTGCTATATCCACCCATGTCTGATAAAATAATACTTTTAATTTTTGAGATTAGGTTAGTCGAAGACACGGTCTCCTCAATCATTTCGGAGCAAAAGAGATACGGCGCTACGGAGCCCCATCCTATAGAAAAAAATGACTCCGAATGCATTTCATCACACTAAAATACTTTTATTCCGAGATAGGGGTTACGTAACGCTTTCAATTCGAAAATATTTTAGGAGCCCATTTCTTGGACTGAAATTTCAATTAGATCATCAACTCAAAAATTGAAAATGATTTTTTGAGACACCCCCTATTATCTCTGCTACTGATGAGAATCAATCAGTTCTTTTACAATCAAACGATCAAGTTCATCCAGAAAACTCCATGCTATCAATTTCATTTAAATTCGATAAATGTTGGTGCAGAACTAACCAACTAACGGTACTTTACAGGTCACCCGTGGAATGCATTAAGGACCTGAGTAGATATGGAAAAATATCTTCTAGTTTCGATATTTAGAATCACCCCCTGAAATATATGAACGTTTAATCCTGACACCCTTTATGTAATTCGTTATATAAGACGGCATCCAGAATTGATTCTAATTTTTTTTACAGTGTACTGGGCTGGTCAAGCTACACCAGCATTCAGCCTTTTTCACATCACGTGAATAATATATGCGTTCAAATAATTCAAACTTCCAGCCGAACCGCGGAGAAATATTAAAAGGGAAAAAGGAAAAATCAAATATTTCACTCATGAAAACAACAATGAAATGTGTCAGATTTTTTGTTTTCGGTTTGATTTTCTTTAATATGCGGTTTTTCTAAGAGAATTTGAAAACAATAGTTTTTGTTAGATCAGATCCTTGAAGTTTCAATGAGTGGAAATCTCGAAAAATGAGATAAATATTCCCACAGTATCAAAAAAAGTAGTTTGTAGATAATGATAAGCATCAAAATTTCATTCGTACGAATTATACGATCTATTCGTAATCATTACAAACAGCATAATAATCTAATGCTCATTCAAAATACCTGTGCCCTATAATATATAATATCAAGTCGAAGGGCTTGATGAAAGTAACTTGAAAAATAATGCGATGTTATTCTTAATCCAATATAGCGGACCATCCAAGATTTCGAAATAGTTATATTTATTCACTTCTACAATATGGGTAGCAAATGGAAGGACTTGTTGAGAGTAACTCGAAAAATAACGTGACGTAATCCTAAAACTAATATTGCGGAAAATCCAAGTCAGTGACTATAAAAAATTGATTCAACAAATGAGAATGAGGAATTTCATCTTCACAGACAGCGAAATTGTTCACTTCGTGAAGATATTTAGTCTTCCCGTCGACTCACTAACACATATTATACAAATTCTTGCCATAACACCTACTCTTTCAATCCCTTTTATACATTGAAATCGTAACGACTGATCCCGACAATCTGGCAACAGTGCTGGGATCGAAAACGTTGATCGTATTTCCTGGTGCAGTATATGCGGGATTCAAAAGTTGGCGCAATGTATCGGGTCTGAACAGGACTATCAGATATACAACTTTTTTGAATGAAACAAAATTTTTCCCCTCTCAATGTGCCTAGGGAGTTATATTTTAAACGAGCCCATTTTTTGCATATATACTCGTAAAAAACATACGGATCATGTGAGTCTTAGGTCGCCTTGAGAACGTACCGGGACTGGATACGTCTGCCAGACAAATATATATATATATATATATATATAGTTATTAATGGTCATTGTCACCTCCAAAATATAAACTCAACAAGCGTTGTCACCTCATATATAACGCTCTCACCTCCGAAATCGGAGGTCACAACGTTTTGTCTTGTTTCTTAGCTTGTTAGACTCAGGAGACTTCAGGGATCAACATATCAAAAAATCGTTTTGAGGTCAGAACGCACCATATTTCTGTACTGTACAATCTTTTAGTTCAGCTATATACCACCAGCGCTAGTGCGCCGTCCTATATATGGAGAAATAAGTCGAAGAGACATTCAGTTCGTTGTCACCTCCGTAAATGGCAGCACTGTAATCCGTACTCGTATGGAGCAGGTGCACTGAGGCATGCATAAAAAAGTGTATCAAAACAACATCTGGCATTCTTTCGAACCATAAAATCATCTGGTTGATTTAAAATGAATCGTTTGTGAAAAGTTCGGAGGTCGATATTTCTGACCCGACTATGAGATAACTAAAAATCTTTAAACGGAACATTTGTTATTGTCGTTATTAAAAGCTTCATTAGGTTCTTTCTTCTTTTATTTTGCAAGATTATCAGAGTTTGTCTAAGAATAAAAAAATTGCATATACCAGATTTCATTGAAATACACTAGTACGACTGAATACAGTATATTTTCCCCGAAACTGAATTACGAGCCGGTTTTCTAATGACGTTTATTTTTTTTCACCTACACGAATTGAGTTTTTTAGTTCTTAGGGCCTAATGAAATCATCCCAAAAAATAATTATAAATTCTTATCCTTATACATTGCACCAATATTTAGACGATATACGAACTGGAGCTTCGACGTCAAAGGTGAATAGTACCTACATAATTTCTCCGTTTCGTCGAATTTTGAAAAATAAGGAAAAAACTTTGTGACTGATTGCATTTTAAAAGTTTCCTTTTAAGATAAACTGCGAACATTTCTCCACAGAAACAGATTCAAAAGAAAGGTGGAAGGTGGAATCACCGTTTATAAACAGGTTCCTTGAAAAAAGTTGGAGACTTTCAATAATGAACAATTAATAATAAATAATTCTATTGCTATGTTGATTATAACATAAGCATTAGGTTTTTTTAGTAACATATTTTTCAAGATATATGAAAGTTTGCCTCTCGAGAGCACAATAATTTCCGAAAGAAAGTACTTGAAGATTCGATATTCACGAAGCGGCTTTATTTGCGAGCATCAAAATTATGCTTCCTCAAATTCCAGCCGATGATTTAGCAGATCCGAAATGTTAATGTCACCATATATTCAAGATTTCAGATTCGATCCAACTGAAATATGGTATCTTGGATGAAATATGTCGACTTAAAAGTTCATGCAGAATTTCAGCCGAACTTGACGAATAGGTTAGATGTGAAAATGAAACTTTCTTATAATACGATGCTCACAGAATTTCGCATCATTTCCTTTTCGGAATATACTCTTTGGTGAATTTAAATTCGATCGTATTTTAGAGTTATTGAGTGAATGATAATGGATGTAACTCCAAAACAGTTGAGCAGATTTAGTTCGAGAGAGAGTCTCACCATCAAGACTCCACAGCGAGCAAGAAAATTTCGAGTGTTTGTTCCTTTCTCTCGAAAGTTGAATGTCTACGAATGATCGGCCCCAAAAATTTGAAATCAATGTTCTCATCAAGAGCCTTATCTTACAAAAAAAAGTATGCAGCCAAACAGCGTAAACAAGTAAACGAGCCCATACCTGTCAGCAAGCAACTGAATTCAAAATTTGAAATACAAATCAAATAGCTTTTTGTGTATGTAGCTTCTGAGTGCTCGTCGCTCTACCTAGAAGGTAGATTCGCATTTTTCAGTCCGAGAATGTAATTATAAAAAAATGACTGAGGCCGTAAAAAAATTGACAGTGATACTGTCCGTGATTCCGACCATAATATCTTGAAATTCTTTCGAAATTTTCGGATATGTAATACATGGGCTTCCAAGTTCCTACCTCGAACGCCGAAGGGTAGTCTCGATAGACCATACACGGGACTCTTTTCGAGCATTCGTGCGATGCTGGATGCCCGAAAGTCCCGTAGAGAGTCCTCGTCAGTGGCCTACATTAGGTTATGAATTTATTGGGATGAAGGAATGAGTATATTTAGATAAAATTTTATACTGAAGCGAAGAAAATGGTCGAAATCATGTCTTAAATGGGACCTACTTTGGATGATTGGGTTTAACAAAAAATTGAAATCTCGAACATAAATTATGTATCACATAGAAACAAACCTCTCAACAAATAGGTGTAAACAATAAATATATAAAATAATATAAAAATGAGTTTGAAAGAATTATTTAACGAATTTGTTATCCCACAAACTAATATTTTCTTCGACGCATTTTGTTGAGGAGTGTTGAGCTTTTTGTTTTTTTTTTCGTCGAGCAAGCAGTAGGTTGTACTGCTTGCTATTTCCTTCGTCTTTCATCTGGAAACCGATTTCGGCTCAACACAAGTTTTCCTTCATTTTCTGAATGTTCTCGTTCGGAAGGATAAAATTGATCATTCCTTTTATTCAAGAGTAAATGCTTTTTGGTAATAAATTTACTAGGATGAAGACATGAGGATATTTAGAATAGATTTTATACCGAAGCGAAAAGAATGACTAAAACCATCTCTTAAATGGTATTTTTTTTTAAATTTTCGAGGGGTGTTCTATCAGTTGTTCTTATTGACCAAGTTACTTTTTTTGCATTTATAATATCGGCTTCTCACTTCTGAAACGAATTGACAAAATTAATCTTTATTCCCGTTGCTGTTGGAAAAATACACAAAGTAAAAAGCCGTTGAAAAGAAGAATCAGTGAGTTCGAAATTATTAGAAGAGTTATGAAATTCAAAAGCTGTCAAAAGGGGAATGGTATTGAAAAAGAATGTCACTTAATTGAAATCTATGTGCGATATACGAAAGACAAGAATAAAGCTGAATACAGATTACTCTGACGTGACGTGTAAGGACGTCACGTCAGACGTAAACTGTGCTCCCATTGGCCTGATATGAACGTGAACGCACAGAACAATGTGTTACATTTTTATATCACTCACATTTTGACGTTCACGTTCATATTAAGCCAATGGGAGCACAGTACACGTCTGACGTGACGTCCTTACACGTCACGTCAGAGTAATCTGTATTCAGCTTTAGAATCATCGTTGCTTGGAAAAATTTATGACAGTAGAAGTATGATTGGAAGACTATTCGAAAAATTAAGTGGGCAGAATCCCTTCGAAAATTACGTTCAATAAATAAGATCACCCCACATTTTTTTTAAAGGATATAGTTACATCAGAACTAAATTAGGGTATAGTTATATCAGAACTAAATTTGAGAATAGTTTACAACATCCAATAACCCTGTCCAAATGATGATTCAGTTTGTGATAACAGAAAGTATTCCGTAGGGAATATCCCTTCTTTATCCTAATGAATAAAAAAATGAGAAGCTTAGCAATATGTCGATATAAATTGAATTCTTATATACAATCCGCATTCCCTCAGTTACCTGCCCAATATTATGTTGAGCTATTGGTTGAAGGAATTTATAAATATTTTTTGGTAATGAAATTTTATAGTATATTGTTCAATGAGCGATAATGTAAGTCATAACAGACGCAGATGAATTTTGCAGCCCGAGCCTTCAGGCGAGGGGTGTAATTCATCAAGTGTGTTATGACCATTTCCGCGAATTGAACACTATACTTTACCTTCGACTTCTTCAGTGAAATTCGAATCAATCAGCATTTTCAAAATTGACAACAGTTGTCAAAAGCGATTTCTTTGGTCGAAAATCTAATCGATATCGAATACCGTAGAAAACGTCAGAAATTCACGTTTTCCAAATGCAATTTTTGGATATTCAGACCTAAGAAAATGTAGAAATGGATGGCGAGAACGTTACCTTGATGTCTGAAATATAGTTCCCAAACGATTCGACTTTCTTATTCATTTCGTAATTCGTAAGCTACATTTTTCCTATTTGTATTATAGTGAGTTTTAGGCGTGAGTTATTATTACCTCACGCTATTGGTTTATGGAGACTATTACAGATCAAAATGAGTTGTATAATGGATATATTATTCTATGGGAGTAGATAAAGATTATTATGTCTTTCCGTAAGTCCCGTATAACAATTACATATTTCCATGCATCAAATAAATGATGATTCTTCATGCCGAGTATTTTATCCATCCAAGGCTGCACTTATACCAATTAATTATTCACTCTCCCATTTTATTTGAAGACTTGTTTCTTTCCAATTGTAGTAAAATAATGTCTTGATATAATTCTCTTCCGTTATTGTTTGATTCAATAATTTTTGGAATTGCTACTATTGTAAAATTACGAAAAACCCCTCACTTCAATTTCTGTGGCTATTTTCATTCTTACTATTTAGTTATCGATTTGCGAAAAAAACTGCACTTATTTTCTCCAAGAACTCCATTTCGCTGCGTTGTGATGGGATTTTTTTAGCGATCCCACACAATTCAAAATATGTATATTGATATTACAACTTTTTATTAATTTCGTGAGTTTTTATTCATGTTACAAATGATTCGATTTCCACGGAATTCTGAATTTAGGTTATAGTTCCCCAAAAAGAAACCTTCGATTTATTCATTTTTGTATCTTTACTATTATACCAGTACCAGTCCCATCTTTGGAATCGGATTACTATTTTACAAGTTGTTAGGATGAATCGTGGCAAATGGCTAGAGGTTTCAATAATTTCAAGACTTGGTGATTTCCTTTGAAAATTAAATTATTTAAGGTTCACTGGTCGCAAGGAGTTTCGAATTTGAATACATATTCTTCACCATTGATTCCAACCTAATCGTTCAAGATCATTTCGGCTGAAAATTCTTCAATTGAAGATATTTTGGCGAAACGATAAATATCGTTTCGAATCCACAACAACAAGAATACTCCCCGATCTCCGACTCTTTATAGACATGAATCAACCTTGAAAAACCAAGCCACCTGCATCCAATATATGAATATTGAATTTCATATATTCACTTCACCTACTCACCTCCGAAATTTGGCAACACCGCCGGAGGTTATAACGTTTACACTACAAGAAATATAAGCGGAGGCTACAGCGCCTCGATTGTTCAAACAAAATTTTTTCTGCAAAAATGTTTTCCCCTCTCTCGGTAATTTTGTTCTTTGGCTTCCCCTCTCCATATATCAACAAAAATTTTTCCATTGAGACTACTCCTTCACCCGGAGGTGAGGTCGCCCAGTCTACTTAACGGAGGTCACAGCTTAACAGGGGTTCATATATATATATATATATATATATATATATATATATATATATATATATATATTCTTATGAAATGGAGCTGTACAGATTTGATTCCAAATATGGCATGTGTCTCGAAAAGGCAACAAGGAACAGATCATTCAAACAAACATATTGATCCATTCCTCGCTCCTAATCTCAGTATTAGCAGAGGAATGTCAAACGGGGCACCATACAGTTCTGCGTATGATGCAAGAGCACAGATAAAAACCTCAGCAAAAACTCTGTCTCCCCGTATAAGTGTAGGGATATTGGATTTGTGTACAAATATTCATATTGGAGGGCATCTTCTTCGAATGTAAATCCTTCTTCATTTCTTCAAAGGGGTTGACAAAGCATTTTTAAATAATCTGAAACAAAAACCAAAGGGAGAAAAAAGGAAAAGCAAAATCCACTAATATATTCAAATTGTTTTGAAGGTACCAACCCATCTCAAAAATGAATCAGATACTGAATGAATAGAGTTGAAACCATCTGAAAATTTATATATTGGACAATTATTGACCAAATGGTCAATAGTTTGCTCTTCATGCCCACACTCACATCTCGGGCTATCAATGGCATTCCATTTGAAGAGCATACTATTACAACGTCCATGACCTGTTCTAAGACGATTCAGAAGACACCAATTTTTCCTAGACAGATGAAAACCGGGAACTTTCTATGAAGGATCGAGAATTAAACTTTTATTGAAAAAATCATATGAAGTCCATTCCGAACTCCAAATTTCTTTATGATTTTTTTTAGAATAAAGAAAATTATTTATCCATAGAGGCTTTCGAGATTTCAATCTAGCCAGTCTTCTATCTGGCATATAACTCATAATAGGAAATGAATTTGGAAAGGAATGAAATTTATCCCAAGACTTCATGGCAGCAACCTGTCTACGAATATGAGGAGGTATTATATTAGAAAGAACTGGTAACCAAGCTAATGGAGTAGATTTAATGGTTCCAGTTATAATCCTCATAGAAATATTGAGTTGCCCATCAATTTTATGGACATGGGAACTATTCAACCAAACAGAACAGCAGTATTCAGCTGCAGAAAAAACCAAGGCTAAAGCAGCCGTACGAAGAGTGGTAGCATCGGCACCCCAGGATGTACCAGCTAATTTTTGAATTATATTATTCCTCGTCTTCAACTTTAAACGTAAACTTTCCAAATGAGCCTTAAAAGTCAAAGAAGAATCTAGTTTTATTCCCAGATACTTGGGAGTGAAATTATGATTTAAAACTGTATTGTTGAAACTAACCCTCAAAGTTTTATGTTTTTGATGATTATTCAAATGAAAACACGACACCTCTGTTTTAGTGAGACTCGGGCATAAACGCCACTCCAGAAAATAGTTCCTCAAAATTTCTAAATCTTCAGTTAAAGTATTCTCAAGAATGTTGAAATCAGAATGACGGAAGGCAAGAGCAATATCATCTGCATAGATAAATTTCTCGGAGGAAGTATCAGGAATATCACTCAAATATAAATTAAAAAGAAGAGGTGACAACACCGATCCTTGGGGAAGTCTGTTGTTCAAAGTTTTGAAACTACTACTATCACCATCAATAAAAACACGAAGTCTCCTATCCGTCAACATATTTTCAATTAAACCAACCATTTTCCCACATTTCGAATGGTTAAGAAGTTTGCTGATTGATAATGAAATATTTAGGATATTTATTCCCAGCTTTTCGAAATATCTGCTCCGAAAGGTGAATTTACTTAGAAATTTCGTCAATAGTTCCTACTCTCTCTCTGTACAGGGAATGGTCGTTTTCAGTTTAATTGCTGAAACTAGAGAAATAGTTTGGAAGTCATGATTGCATCCAGTGTATTGGAAACTGTCGACCAAGCGTAAATTTTGTCCTTGCAAAACTGAAATTCGACAAAAGGCACCATATTCTTCTGCTTCTCTTTAGTAATCAATAGGTTGATTCATTTAGAGATACCTAGGGTGTATTCTGTATTCATCGCTTTTATTTGCACCCGGGTGTGCAGACGCTTTATAATCTACTTGTTTCAGTATACTGGATATTTTCGATCGAAAAGCGCCCATTCTCTACCAGAAACAACTTTATTTAATTTTAAAATCTAGCGCACAGGAATTATTGCGCAATTTATCACAGCTGAAATAATGATCCCCATATAACAAGTGATAGTGACGGCTATATATAAAGGGTGTTCCTAAATTAGAGGTACAAATGAAAAGGGGATATTCCTTGAATAATTTTAAGTAGAATCAATAGTTCCCTGAATATGGGGTGCTAAAGTTTCAATTGTGTTCAAGTTTTTTCTGAGGAACAGGAGTTTGGTGTGTCGAAACTACAATGAGTTTATTCATCAGAGCTTACTAACTCGATTTTCATCTTCGAACAGAGTATTCTGATAAGAATTTCACCAGGATCATGGCGAGAAATCCCAGAATACTCTGGATTTGAACCAAACAATAAGAAACAGTAAAATTTATAACCAGAGTAAGCGCTCGGTCGGCTGTTCGACCTTGTATGTATCAATCAGCGACCGGATATCGAGGAGGTATTGTTCTATACTATACTAAACTGGTACCGTTCTATTTTGGGGAACTGCGTGAATCATATGTGTTGCATCGTATCATATTCTCAAGCTCTCGATTGGCTGGGTGACCTGCATGGTAAAATAAACACTTGCGTGTAGAATCATGACCGAAATACAAATTCCACAGAATAATTATGGGTTTATGTGACTGGATCGCTCGCTGTATTCATAGCCGCAGCCTCACCCCTGACGAGACTTTAGATTTAGCATTGCAGATGGTAGGCAACCAAGCACTACGAGTATGTTGTTTTGTGCTTAAAGATTTCGATGGTTTCCACATTCATCCTAGGATAGAAACTCTCAATGTTGGAAATGACCTTCGTTTCAGAGAACAGAATGTTATGTCCATCCATCAAGCATGTTTCGCAAGGGCAGACTTGTGCGTTCGAAGACGACGACACTGTTCGTGTTCTTTGATCCGTGTATGAATGCTCTTTTTAGTAGTCCCGAAGTAAACCTTTCCCGCAGTCGCAAAGTATTCTATGAACACCAACTTGTGGGAGCAGTTCAGTTTGGTCTTTGGCACACCTCAGGACCTGTACCAGTTTTTTGTTTGATAAGATACTATTATGATATCATGCCTCTTCAGAAGTTTGCTAATTTTGTCTGTCACCGATGGAATGAAATCCTTATACCTCAGCCCTCATTAAAAAAATTCACAACATCAAAGAGTCCTAGTTAGCTTGAGGCTCGATCCTACATGCAGACAGTTGCTCGACTGCAGTAGGATTGAAAATTAAACATCAAATTTCCAACCTCGCATGAAGAACCGAGCCGTTATATCATTTGCAGTTTTTCCAGGAGTTCGTCAACATTTCGGATTAATTCAGTCTTTTATACAACTAGAACTCAGTTGAATCTGATTCTATAGATGTGGAAGAGAACCCTGACAAGGGATTACATAAATCCGAAACGTTGGTGAAGTTTTGAGAATTTGTTGGAGATTATCAATGAATCATCCGAATTCCTATCACTGTTTCATTAATATTACTATCATTCTTTCTTTTCCAGAACTTCTCTGTGAAAATCTGCTCACTAACATTCGATCTATTTTCAAAGTTGGTTTTCTCCGAACTTCCCTGATTTATATGATTTTTTTTTCAAATTTTCGATTGTGGCTTGGAAACGATCATATCAATAGATGATTTGAAATGAAAAATAATCTGTTCGTTACAATATAATGAATACCGATGGTATGAAGTTTCCCATTTAACAACAACATTGTCTCCACGTTAACACTTACATAGAATTTTTGGGTCTTCGTGATCTTGTCGAAACGCAATACAGAATTAGAGCTGTTGGGATAAGTGTCAAGATATAAAGAATAAAACCCGTGCACGTTGCTCAAGAATAGCCGGAAATATTGCTGCTGTACCAGAAAGTGTTGATAAAACCCTAGGTTTGTCCATTCCTCGTCGTTCGTTGGAATTAGGCATTCCACAAACGTCATTACACCGTATTTTGCACACAGATTTGGGTCTTAAGGCTTATAGAGTTCAGTTTACGAAAGAACTGAAGCCGGCCGATCATCAACAACGTCGTGTCTTTGCTGATTGGGTCCTTGAAATGCACGAACATGATCCAGAATTCCATGGAAATAACATCTTGAGTGATGAAACCCATTTTACCTCGGTGGCTTCGTCAACATGCAAAATTGTCGCATCTGGGGCTCGGAAAACCCAAGAGTTAATGTTGAGAAGCCTCTCTATTCTCAACGTGTGACAGTTTGGTGCGGTTCATGGACTGGCGGGATCATTGGGCCTTACTTTTTCGAGAATGAGGCTGGAACAACAGTTACGGTGAATGGATTGCGCTATCAAGAGATGCTTAGTGATTATTTACAGCCGGAATTGGATGGTATTGATCTGGACAACGTTTACTCAAAAGAAACGAAACCATTGATATCTCTCGAAGAGGTTATAAGAATTGGCCAACGAAATCTTGTGATTTAACACCTTGCTTTTTCCTTTGGGGCTATGTGAAAGAGAAGGTTTCAGCCAATAGCCCAGCGTCGATTCGAAACCTCAAAGATGGATTTGTTTATGGAAAATTTCGTGAAAAGGATATGGTCCTGTAATCGTGGTCGTGGTGGTCATTTGGTTGATGTTATTCTCCATTATAAACGGGATACCTTCCTCTTCAGTGAAATAATATCCGATCATTTATCTAAGAAAATGGAAATTTTCTTTTAATGTCAAAATAACACCCCTTATCGAAAAACCCTTCATATTATTAATTATCACAGACATAATTTATTATACACAGAGGTTAAATCCAATTCTTATCAAAGGAACCTCAAACAAGCTTGATGAAATAAACTTCAACTCCTAGTCAGATAAGAGGTTAATTTCGAGATTTCGGCTAAGTATGTCTTTTGATATTCTCGTGTCGAACTCTGTTCCTATTGAAGACCTATGAATAGATGATTTCATAATTGTTATCTGAGAATCAATCACAGAGACTTTTTTGAATATTTCGAGTAATAGATCAACATAATTTCCCACTAATTCCGTTTATAGCCTGGAATGATTTCCTCGCGAAACTTCGTGAAAGTTTCGTGAGTTATCCGAGTAACCGTCGTCGTCACTAACCCTTGGCGGTGGAATCTGAAACTCGCAACCCTGCCTCGCAAATAACACACCAACAATCAACGCCTCTAATTATCATCATATCTTTTGTTTCAGACAGCAACTTCGTGCTAGGAAATGCCCAAGTGCCCAGCCTATATCCCATTGTATATTGTTCGGATGGATTCTGCGAACTCACCGGGTTCCAGAGGGCTCAGATAATGCAGAAAGGGTGCGCTTGTAAATTCCTCCATGGCCCAGAAACCAAGGATGACCACAAGACGCAGATTGACAAAGCCTTAGAGTTCAAGAACGAATTGAAATTGGAAGTTATCTTTTATAAGAAGAATGGTAAGAATATGTATTGCTCCTATAAGTTCATGAGTTGAATCGGCAGTTTCGCTCACTAAATATTCATGAGTATTCCAACGAACAATATCATCCTAAAACGATTGCTGTTCGTCCCAAGAACACCAGATATCATGGAAGGGTTGTTACCCAGTTCAAAAATGTTTTACATTTTTCCTCGGTCACAGATCGAATTTCATTACGTAGTTCATGAAGAAGTGTAACCATCTTCTGCTGGTCAAGGAAATGAAAAGATTTTGGAAATCGATGTCTATTGACCAAACAGAAAACATGAATTCTATTTTCAACATAGTTACTAAATGGCGGAGGAACCTGTATGTCTTCAGTTCTATTTTTTTTATTTGGTAATCCTGTACAGAATAGTAGATCAAGGCACGGAAAATATTGTAATTATTACACTTGATACTTTCACGGAATCCAAGTGAATCGAAAGTCTTGAAAGATTCCTTTACGTTGATAAAGGCTTAAGCAAATGAATGCTTGTTCAAAAACAGTAAGTTGAAATGTCTGACGTAGCATATTTTATGAACAACAGATTCGAAAGCTATGTTGAGCAAGAATTCCTATTCGGTGGTATACAAATCCAAAGCTTTCAATTTAATTTTTGCCATTTTTTCAGTATTCGATTTTGGATCTCATTCATAATAAACTGCCCCACAAGAGATAAAGAAGCTCCTTGTATGATAATTTTTTCATTTTCAAGCAAGTTGTCGTTTGCGTTTCTAAGAATTTTGGAGCTGTTTTTGTTTTACACCCCGTTTACATTAGTCAAGTGAGTTGATCAAGTCAGTTGAATTGAAAGCGAATTGAATGTGTAAACCCCCCAATTCGTTTCACTCGATCGACTGAATTGAACGGCTTCTAAGTTGAAGCACGGTCAACTTTGTGGAAGTCACTTGAATTCAACTGACTTGATCAACTCAATTGACTAATGTAAACGTGCCATTACGTTCTAACAAAACTTTCAGGTCCGCCGGTAGCGGGCGTTCACTGCACAAGGGCGGCTAATCGAGGAACTCCTGACGTAATAGTTATTCTGAGGTTTAAGGGTTTATTGGGATAGAAATCAAAAAAACAAACAACCATTGATGCCAAAATACACGCTTTGAACACTCAAAACTATAGATTTAGTTGCTCGGTAGTAATTTGGTTTGATATAAACTGCTCCACATGAGTTAGGGATATTAACTTAAAATTCAAAAAAATGTAGTCAAAATAGGATTTTTGTGATAAAAATTCATATTAGTATGATTTCAAGTTGCAAATTAATTTAAGCCTGTAGGTCTGCAGCGTATACAGGCTGGTTAAGAAAAATCGAGTAAAATAACGACATTTCGATCCCAGAGAATTCAAGCATTTTAAGACTATCAATACAATGTATGGCCTCCACGGGCATCAATAACAGCTTGACATCTTCTTCGCATACTACACACGAGGTTGTTTAACATTTCTTGAGGAATTGGGTTCCATAAACGGAACAGAAGCTCTCTCAGATCATTTAAGGATTCTGGGGTAGGTTGGTGATTATCTAATCTTCTTTAGAGCATATCCCATGCATGTTCTATGCAATTCAAATCTGGCGAGTGCGGAGGTGTTGGTAAATGTGGAATACCAAGCTCCTCGCGCGTTCTCAACTATGGCTGCACGGTGCGGTCTAGCGTTATCGTCTAGAAATTGAAAAGTTTCACCAATAGCAGCGTGAAAATTTGGCACAACATTGTCAATGACATGCTCGCTATAGTGTAAGGTGGTTATATTCCCAGGACAAATGTGCGCCCGTTGAAACATGTCCCGGCCCATACGATAACACTACCCCCTCGGAATGGATGGACTTCTTGAACATAGCGACGATTACGGGGTATGCATCGGATTGTCCATACCCTTATTCTTCGCGAATCTGAAAATCGTCCATACCTGGATTCATCAGTGAAAAGGCACTACGCCATTGGTCGTTCCAATTGATATGTTGCCTTGCCCATTCCAGTCTTTGACGCTTATGGTCACGTGTTAATGGAACTCCTCTTAATGGACGTCTAGAACCTAGATTCACCTCTTTCAAACGTCGTCTGATGGTTTCGATGGAAACTTGGACCCCATCTGCATTTTGAAGAGTATTCCGTAGCATTCGACACGTAGATGTAAAGTTTCTTCTCGCCGAAACGGTGATGAAACGATCCTGAGCAGGTGTTGTTTTTCGTCGCCCACTAAGCCTTGGTCTTCCCAACACGGAACCTGTCTCCCTGAACCTATTCCAAAGTCGAGATATCACACTTTGGCTGACTTGGAGCCTTTCCGCTACAACAACCTGAGTTAGGCCACCCTGTAGCATTCCGATAGCCCTATTAGGCCTAGCGTTTGTTATTTAACGTCTTGGTATTTTCAGAAAACTCGGTTCAAATCGAAGCCGTTTATAAACTGACTTCATTTCAAAATGAGAACATTCATGAAGCATATGCAAAAACCAAACTTCAGAAAAAAGGCGACCAGATTGACGAAATGTCTCAGACTGATTTTTATTGGATCGATTCAAGTTGTTATTGAGTTTTAAATGATTTGACAGCGATTTTTTCGAAGAAAACATACTTTTAAAAACGATTGAATACGATATCCCTAACTCTTGTGGAGAAGTATATTTTCAAAGTGGCTCACGAACTCAACGGCGTAGAAACAGACTTCACACCGATTAATAAAATTCGACCAAGAAGAAAACTGATATAATTTTAATAGGGACACATTGATGAAATTTTAGTAGAATCAAAAAGTAAATACAGAGTGAAGTTTTATTATAGGATCCTAGATCAAACAATCACTTCGATTCGAGGAGTTGAAAGCATGACTTTGTTGATTTTTTTAGCAACAACTCATTTAACTAGTCCAATGATGATTTCATGAAGAGTTGTTAAGATTTCCATCTGAAGCTTAAATATGGAGCGAGTAGTGAATCAGACATAGACGGTATTGATGGGTTCAATAAAATAATTATATTAAAGTCGCATTTTGAGGAAGACCTGTCTAATGACCCACAAACCCTGTTGAAATATCTTCTACAACGATACCACATAGAATTTTACTAGCACTGCCGGTTTTAGATGCATCTGGTGAAAGATCCTTCCCAAAATTAAAAATTATTAAAAATTATATAAGATCGACAAAGCTCCAGCAGAGAGTAAGTAATTAAGCTATATAGTTTCAATTGAACACGAAATTTTGGAGAGCTTGGATACAAATTACAGAGGACCTAAATTTGAGTCTTATCGCCAATAATGTTTTTTTTTATTTTTTCCACTTAATGAGGAACTAAATTCAGGGTAAGTATTATTGGAGCGGCAGAACAGGTATTGCACGCGGGCGCTCAGATAGCTTTCGGCGGGCCTGAAAACTTTGTCTTCCTAGTACTTGTCGAATAATGCAATAGCGGCTTTTAAACGCTTCTGGTGTTATGGTTTCGATTGAAACAGTTCGTCGAAAACTTCGACACGTTAATCTACATTCTCGAATATGTACATTTGAGAAGGATTCCACCAGTGACGGTTCGTATATATTGGGTCGACCTCAACTTCTTCTGCTATCGTACGCATTTAGTGCAACCGATTTCGTGGAACGATTTTCTGATATCTCCTGAGTCTCATGAGAAACTTGAACCGAAAATCAATCCCAATTTCAATCCTTATCGTCTCGCCAAACATCCGGTGCTGACCGATGAGCAATTCAATAATTTTCCGACCCATGAATATCAATTTTATAAGTCCATGCTAGTCAACTGAAATATTTCGATTTATTACACTTAATATCGCAATGCCCGCGAAACGGTTCGGCCATTTTTGCCTCAAATAATGAATGAACACTTTATGGCAGCACCGTTTCCTGAATCTGTGACCGATTCATTCATGATTTCGTTCCGCTATTTAAATTTTCTGTTACTTATGACGTTTTGAATAGTGTTGTCATCAGGATATTGCTTCGGAAAAGTGAAATTTGTAAAGTACTCAGAAAAAATGTGTCTTGTTCGTGGTAAATTGGTAATTTGAATTGTGATTTGGGTATGTTCTACTATTATCATTTCTAAGTAACATTGGCAGGGCCGATCCTAGAGTGTTGGCCGCCCGCGTGCCTAATTCTTATGTGCCGCCCCAAAGACAAAAAAATATATATCTTTTTTTGACATATGTAAAAAAAATATTAATGGATCTTCTTTGGTTGTTAGAAAAAAACTGTACGTACTGAATATAACCTCTTTAATACTAAATACTAAAAGAAAAAACACAAACAAACAAACTAATATACAACGAAAAGTATAAATACGAACAGGAACAGTCTTTTATTCAGTCAGTAATGACTATTATATGTATAAACAGGTACCTATTAAATAACTCTCCTAGCTTGTTGAAAATCAAAGTAATCAATAATTTCGCTCATATCAATTCTTTCCGATATTTCAGATTCAATATAGATAATGGCCAAATTCGAGAGTTTCTCCTGTGACATATTGTTCCTCAAGTAATCTTTAATTATTTCTAATTTACTGAAACTCCTTTCTCCTGAAGCTACAGAGACAGGCAATGATAATAAAATTCTTATGACTAATGTGAAATTGGAAAAACAAGAAATCAAATCATTTTCAACGATAATTTCTAATATTTCTCTAGGTGGATCTTTACACGGGAAAATATGTTTGAATGAATTAATTTCGTTGAAAAGTTGTACGCCATCTAAATCCTTAACAATATTTCCCTCCGCATTTACCTGTAATCTAATATCTAAGTCCATGCAGGCTTTCATAAGATCATTATTAGAACAATTTTCGAACTCATAAAGGAAGCAAAATTGATTATAGCTTTCAGACAGTAAAGCAAATCTTTTCTGTACGTACTGAGGATGTAGCGTGATCCAGAATTGTATGATAAAACTGAGCCTTAAATTTCTGGTAGGAATTAGAAATTGGTTTATCCCTGCCCTCATAATTAAATAAGCGAACTTTATTTCTGGTTTTAGGGATGGGAAAGCTTGGATCAATTTCTAAGTCATTGCTAAACATGTTGCTGAATCAACAAATATCTTGAAATTCTCATCAGATCTTTGTGAAATTAAATATTTTTTTAAATTTTTAAACCCTTCATACTCTCTGCAATACTTACTCTAGGGTTTTGTAGCATTTTACTTAAAACGTCTATATATATATATATATATATATATATATATATATAGTTATTGATGGTCATTGTCACCTCCAAAATATAAACTCAACAAGCGTTGTCACCTCATATATAACGCTCTCACCTCCGAAATCGGAGGTCACAACGTTTTGCCTTGTTTCTTAGCTTGTTAGACTCAGGAGACTTCAGGGATCAACATATCAAAAAATCGTTTTGAGGTCAGAACGCACCATATTTCTGTACTGTACAATCTTTTAGTTCAGCTATATACCACCAGCGCTAGTGCGCCGTCCTATATATGGAGAAATAAGTCGAAGAGACATTCAGTTCGTTGTCACCTCCGTAAATGGCAACACTGTAAACCATACTCGTATGGAGCAGGTGCACTGAGGCATGCTTAAAAAAGTGTATCAAAACAACATCTGGCATTCTTTCGAACCATAAAATCGTCTGGTTGATGTAAAATGAATCGTTTGTGAAAAGTTCGGAGGTCGATATTTCTGACCCGACTATGAGATAACTAAAAATCTTTAAACGGAACATTTGTTATTGTCGTTATTAAAAGCTTCATTAGGTTCTTTCTTCTTTTATTTTGCAAGATTATCAGAGTTTGTCTAAGAATAAAAAAATTGCATATGCCAGATTTCATTGAAATACACTAGTATGACTGAATACAGAATGTTTTCCCCGAAACTGAATTACGAGCCGGTTTTCTAATGACGTTTATTTTTTTTCACCTACACGAATTGAGTTTTTTAGTTCTTAGGGCCTAATGAAATCATCCCAAAAAATAATTATAAATTCTTATCCTTATACATTGCACCAATATTTAGACGATATACGAACTGGAGCTTCGTCGTCAAAGGTGAATAGTACCTACATAATTTCTCCGTTTCGTCGAATTTTGAAAAATAAGCAAAAAACTTTGTGACTGACTGCGTTTTAAAAGTTTCCTTTTGAGATAAACTGCGAATATTTCTCCACAGAAACAGATTCAAGAGAAAGGTGGAAGGTGGAATCACCGTTTATAAACAGGTTCCTTGAAAAAAGTTGGAGACTTTCAATAATGAACACTTAATAATAAATAATTCTATTCGTATGTTGATTATAACATAAGCATTAGGTTTTTTTAGTAACATATTTTTCAAGATATATGAAAGTTTGCCTCTCGAGAGCACAATAATTTCCGAAAGAAAGTACTTGAAGATTCGATATTCACGAAGCGGCTTTATTTGCGAGCATCAAAATTATGCTTCCTCAAATTCCACCCGATGATTCACCAGATCCGAAATGTTAGTGTCACCATATATTCAAGATTTCAGATTCGATCCAACAGAAATATGGTATCTTGGATGAAATATGTCGACTCAAAAGTTCATGCAGAATTTCAGCCGAACTTGACGAATAGGTTAGATGTGAAAATGAAACTTTCTTATAATACGATCCTCACAGAATTTCGCATCATTTCCTTTTCGGAATATACTCTTTGGTGAATTTAAATTCGATCGTATTTTAGAGTTATTAAGTGAATGATAATGGATGTAACTCCAAAACAGTCGAGCAGATTTAGTTCGAGAGAGAGCTCACCATCAAGACTCCACAGCGAGCAAGAAAATTTCTAGTGTTTGTTCCTTTCTCTCGAAAGTTGAATGTCTACGAATGATCGGCCCCAAAAATTTAAAATCAATGTTCTCATCAAGAGCCTTATCTTACAAAAAAAAAGTATGCAGCCAAACAGCGTAAACAAGTAAACGAGCCTATACCTGTCAGCAAGCAATTGAATTCAAAATTTGAAATACAAATCAAATAGCTTTTGGTGTATGTAGCTTCTGAGTGCTCGTCTATCCACCTAGTAGGTAGATTCGCATTTTTCAGTCCGAGAATGTAATTATAAAAAAATGACTGAGGCCGTAAAAAAATTGACAGTGATACTGTCCGTGATTCCGACCTTAATATCTTGAAATTCTTTCGATAATCGCTAGAAATTTTCGAGGTTCTGGATATGTAATACATGGGCTTCCAAGTTCCTACCTCGAACGCCGAAGGGTAGTCTCGATAGACCATACACGGAACTCTTTTCGAGCATTCGTGCGATGCTGGATGCCCGGAAGTCCCGTAGAGAGTCCTCGTCAGTGGCCTACATTAGGTTATGAATTTATTGGGATGAAGGAATGAGTATATTTAAATAAAATTTTATACTGAAGCGAAGAAAATGGTCGAAATCATGTCTTAAATGGGACCTACTTTGGATGATTGGGTTTAAGAAAAAATTGAAATCTCGAACCTAAATTATGTATCACATAGAAACAAACCTCTCAACAAATAGGTGTAAACAATAAATATATAAAATAATATAAAAATGAGTTTGGAAGAATTATTTAACGAATTTGTTATCCCACAAACTAATATTTTCTTCGACGCATTTTGTTAAGGAGTGTTGAGCTTTTTGTTTTTTTTTTTCGTCGAGCAAGCAGTAGGTTGTACTGCTTGCTATTTCCTTCGTCTTTCATCTGGAAACCGATTTCGGCTCAACACAAGTTTTCCTTCATTTTCTGAATGTTCTTGTTCGGAAGGATAAAATTGATCATTCCCTTTATTCAAGAGTAAATGCTTTTTAGTAATAAATTTACTAGGATGAAGACATGAGGATATTTAGAATAGATTTTATACCGAAGCGAAAAGAATGACTAAAACCATCTCTTAAATGGTATTTTTTTTTTAATTTTCGAGGGGTGTTCTATCAGTTGTTCTTATTGACCAAATTACTTTTTTTGCATTTATAATATCGGCTTCTCACTTCTGAAACGAATTGACAAAATTAATCTTTATTCCCGTTGCTGTTGGAAAAATACACAAAGTAAAAAGCCGTTGAATAGAAGAATCAGTGAGCTTAAAGTTCGAAATTATTAGAAGAGTTATGAAATTCAAAAGCTGTCAAAAGGGGAATGGCATTGAGAAAGAATGTCACTTAATTGAAATCTATGTGCGATATACGAAAGACAAGAATAAGAATCATCGTTGCTTGGAAAAATTTATGACAGTAAAAGTATGATTGGAAGACTATTCGAAAAATTAAGTGGGCAGAATCCCTTCGAAAATTACGTTCAATAAATAAGATCACCCCACATTTTTTTTAAAGGATATAGTTACATCAGAACTAAATTAGGGTATAGTTATATCAGAACTAAATTTGAGAATAGTTTACAACATCCAATAACCCTGTCCAAATGATGATTCAGTTTGTGATAACAGAAAGTATTCCGTAGGGAATATCCCTTCTTTATCCTAATGAATAAAAAAATGAGAAGCTTAGCAATATGTCGATATAAATTGAATTCTTATATACAATCCGCATTCCCTCAGTTACCTGCCCAATATTATGTTGAGCTATTGGTTGAAGGAATTTATAAATATGACATTTTTTTGGTAATGAAATTTTATAGTATATTGTTCAATGAGCGATAATGTAAGTCATAACAGACGCAGATGAATTTTGCAGCCCGAGCCTTCAGGCGAGGGGTGTAATTCATCAAGTGTGTTATGACCATTTCCGCGAATTGAACACTATACTTTACCTTCGACTTCTTCAGTGAAATTCGAATCAATCAGCATTATCAAAATTGACAACAGTTGTCAAAAGCGATTTCTTTGGTCGAAAATCTAATCGATATCGAATACCGTAGGAAACGTCAGAAATTCACGTTTTCCAAATGCAATTTTTGGATATTCAGACCTAAGAAAATGTAGAAATGGATGGCGAGAACGTTACCTTGATGTCTGAAATAGAGTTCCCAAACGATTCGACTTTCTTATTCATTTCGTAATTCGTAAGCTACATTTTTCCTATTTGTATTATAGTGAGTTTTAGGCGTGAGTTATTATTACCTCACACTATTGGTTTATGGAGACTATTACAGATCAAAATGAGTTGAATAATGGATATATTATTCTATGGGAGTAGATAAAGATTATTATGTCTTTCCGTGAGTCCCGTATAACAATTACATATTTCCATGCATCAAATAAATGATGATTCTTTATGCCGTGTATTTTATCCATCCAAAAGCTGCACTTATACCAATTAATTATTCACTCTCCCATTTTATTTGAAGACTTGTTTCTTTCCAATTGTAGTAAAATAACGTCTTGATATAATTCTCTTCCGTTATTGTTTGATTCAATAACTTTTGGAATTGCTACTATTGTAAAATTACGAAAAACCCCTCACCTCAATTTCTGTGGCTATTTTCATTCTTACTATTTAGTTATCGATTTGCGAAAAAAAACTGCACTTATTTTCTCCAAGAACTCCATTTCGCAGCATTGTGATGGGATTTTTTTAGCGATCTCACACAATTCAAAATATGTATATCGATATTACAACTTTTTATTGATTTCGTGAGTTTTTATTCATGTTACAAATGATTCGATTTCCACGAAATTCTGAATTTAGGTTATAATTCCCCAAAAAGAAACCTTCGATTTATTCATTTTTGTATCTTTACTATTATACCAGTCCCATCTTTGGAATCGGATTACTATTTAACAAGTTGTTAGGATGAATCGTGGCAAATGGCTAGAGGTTTCAATAATTTCAAGACTTGGTGATTTCCTTTGAAAATTAAATTATTTAAGGTTCACTGGTCGCAAGGAGTTTCGAATTTGACCACATATTCTTCACCATTGATTCCAACCTAATCGTTCAAGATCATTTCGGCTGAAAATTCTTCAATTGAAGAAATTTTGACGAAACGATAAATATCGTTTCGAATCCACAACAACAATAATACTCCCCGATCTCCGACTCCTTTATAGACATGAATCAACCTTGAAAAACCAAGCCACCTGCATCCAATGGATGAATATTGAATTTCATATATATATATATATATATATATATATATATATATATATATATATATATATATATATATATATATATATATATATATATATATATATATATATTCTTATGAAATGGAGCTGTACAGATTTGATTCCAAATATGGCATGTGTCTCGAAAAGGCAACAAGGAACAGATCATTCAAACAAACATATTGATCCATTCCCCGCTCCTAATCTCAGTATTAGCAGAGGAATGTCAAACGGGGCACCATACAGTTCTGCGTATGATGCAAGAGCACAGATAAAAACCTCAGCAAAAACTCTGTCTCCCCGTATAAGTGTAGGGATATTGGATTTGTGTACAAATATTCATATTGGAGGGCATCTTCTTCGAATGTAAATCCTTCTTCATTTCTTCAAAGGGGTTGACAAAGCATTTTTAAATAATCTGAAACAAAAACCAAAGGGAGAAAAAAGGAAAAGCAAAATCCACTAATATATTCTTGTTAATAAGTCATGCCAAATAAACATTGAGCATGGAAACTTAAATGTTTTCATGTTTTTCACTAGAGGTTTAGCTGCATTTTTTGTCCTATTATCCCTAGTGGGATCACCAATTGAAGCATTTATGCGACTCCCCCACCATGTGTCGGGTTTCAAAGTTAAACCTCCGACATATTTTTTAAATATATCCCATCGATATGGGAGTGCAAGAATTATATTCTTGCACTCCTTCAAAAAAATCCGAAATTTCCCCACTAGAAGTGGCAGCATCATTAACCACTAGATTTAAGGTATGACCCGAACATGGAACATAAAATGCTCTAGAATTAATGGTGAGTATCCTTTTTTGGAGGCCTACATTTTTCCCTTTCATATTTGTTTCATTATCATATCCTTGACCCCAAATATCATGAACGTCAAGCTGGAGGCTAGGTAGTAGCTTTTCCAACAAAAAAATTACATAAACCTTGTCCAGTGGTATTAGTTACTGGAAAAAAGCCTATTAAGTACTCTAAAATGTCTACTGTAGACTGTAGGTACTATTCGATAAGTCTACACACCTAATAACAAATGAATCCATAGTATCTTATATTTGGCTTTTTTTGACAACGCCTGTTATCTCTTCACGAATAGATTCGGTTGAAATGTTACTAATGTCGTTTTGAAAATGCAGCCCCAAGTAGTGTGGAATACGCCTCACGTCCTTATACCCTTACATCTATTAATATTGTTAAGGTGTTCCGATATAATTGGATAAAATTTAGCCAACATCTAATTTCCATTATCTCAACGATAAAATTCTGAACTAGTTCCTCTAAATGCCAAATTCTGACTAGCCAGAAATTGTACTACAGAGTTCCTTTGTTTCTTTTTGTAGGTAAGGGGGAACAAGGAATATTTGATTTGATAAGATTGAAAAATTCAGTTTCATTTAATTTTTTTTCTCGTCTCATTCAAAATTTGGATGATTAAAGTTGGAGAGTAATAATCAATTATTGAAAACAATCTTCTCTTTAAGATTTCTTGAAAATCATTTTATTTTACAAACTGACATAAAAATGTGGCGGCCTGCGGCCGCCCCTTGAGATTGGCCGCCCGCGTGCGGGGCACGCGCTGCACACCTGCTAGGATCGGCCCTGAACATTGGCGTAGATTCTTCAATTTTTTGAATTTCACTTCTTAGATTCTTTTCTGATATTGAGGGGAGGATCATATATCATGAATCAAGCTGACTCTGTTCAACTTACTCAGAATATGTTTCAATGTTCGGAGCATTCGTCAAAAAGTGTTAGTTCACTTGTAATTTTATTTCCATTCCTTAATACCGATACCACCACGCCACTGGATCCTTCAAAGTAAGATTCCGCAATGTTGCCTTGACTGTATCGGCTATCCTTCATGCTATATTCGTTCCACTCATTGAATACTGACCAAATTTTGGCTTCACCAATTCTCGAATTTGTGAATGAGATCCTATGATGTAAGGTGGTTATACAGAGATTTAATAAAATGAAGGATGTAGATAATTGATGCAGAATCTACTTCGATCATTTCTCATTATCTGCATTTCCCATTTTTTAATCACCAACCACTGATCAACACAGGTAGCGAAAACTCACACAAAATATGGAATATCTCCATACAACATACATAAAATATACAATGGCGCTCCCTATCCTAACCATAAAATCAGTGAATTTGTGGGTAAAGCAGGAACTTTTTCCCGCCATATATTCGAATTTGGCCATTCTCTGCCAATTCCGTATTTCAAGTTGTTTTTCTGAACGAAATTATCAGTAGGTTCACTTTCAATCGGAAGTTACAGTTACAGTCGAACTTCGATAACTCAAATCACGATCTGCCAAAAAAAATTCGAGTTATCAAGACTTCGAGTTATTAAAAAAACACATTTTTTTATGTATCCAAACTAAAACTGCTTTGTCAACTCTACATTGGTTTTTTAAGCCTTTTGGAACTCTCACAATAAGCACCACCAATTTCAACTGCACTGATAATTATGTATTGCCTTTTTTTTAATAGTAGATACGGTGTTTGCCGGAACGCCATACTTCAAAGCTACATCCTCCTTTCGTGCACCACTATCCACTTCATTTAAAAGTCTATATTTTTCATCAAGAGATAAAATTTTCAAAGTACGTTTAGTCGACATATTGTTAGCGATGTTGTCGTGAAACCTCACAACTTATAACTAAAGAATTCAACTGATTTCTCGGCATACGGCTAAACTATGAAACGATTCGTTAAAATCATGTACCGTAGAGCGGTGTGACTTTGCACCACTTTTTAGAGTATTCTTGATGTAAATTTCTCTTTTTTTTGTAAAATAAGTTGTGTTTGAATTAGGTTTAATTTCAACAATCTATCTATCGATTGCGGTTATTAGAAACGGAAGAAAAAGTGCGCATCAATTTTTTTTTCCATTTTAAAAATTTGGCAAAGTCACCCGCACATCGGTGCGAATTTGCCACTTGCATTAAAATGCGTTTGTTGGCAATTAAATGAAGTGCAGGTGTTATTTTTGTCACGAGAACGTTTTTCTTCAACGTTTTTGAAGGTTAGTTAGCTAGGTACTAGTCGCGAATAAAACAATTAATTATAAGAAAATAAAATCTATTATTCTTCATAAACTACATAAAATCAGTCTCTTTGTAAATGGACAATATATAATAATAATAATTCATTTTCCAAAACCACAGAACTGTTGCTTCCATTCAATAATTTATCCTCCTACGAAAAAATCGCTTCCATTTTTCTCTTCCAGACTTAGATGGTTTGTCTTCATAAATCTGCAAACAATAGAATAATTTCCTGAAATTTCGAGACCCGCCCAACCAAATGCTCTCAGTTTTTTTTTACGCGACTCTAAATACATGTGAAATAAGCTGCTAAATGTATTTTGATGTACCATTTTTCATGTTTTCTACACAACCCTTAGTGTTTCGCATTTATAAACACGTTAAAACTTACCTGCTCACACAACACAGCATAGCACACCCTTCAATCCAAGCCAAAGGACTGCGACTGTTGAAACAATGTGGGGATATAGCGTCTCTTAGGTTTCGATTCGTGCTGTCGTTGAGAAGTTACCGACTTTACCAAAATGAAATGAAACAAAACATTAGGTAGTTTGGCAAAGTCACCTTCGCTGGCAAAGCCACACCGCTCTACCGTACCTAAAGTTAGCAAAACAACTCTCGCGAATCAAACTCGGAATAGCTCAAAATTCTGCCGTTTTTTATCCGTAATTTATCCGTGAAAAAATAAAATTTCCCGCTCTTGTATTCAAAAAATTATGAGATGTGTCGCTAAGTTGATAAAAACTTAGCGAAACAAATATCCGAAAAATGTTTTCAGCAAAAATCAAACTGGCTCAGAAAAAAACATCGCCAATTTTGTATTCCAAGAAATATTAGATGCTTCGTCTGCTTGATATCAACTTAGCAAAACACATATTCAAAAAATGATTTCAGCAAAAAACAAAGTGGCTCATCTTTTTCAGTGATTTATCCCTGAAGTATCCGTGGTGAAAGAAAATTTGATTGATCGATCTGCAGCCGTCGAAACGTTTATCAGGCATTTTTCTCTAGAACTATGCATACAATATTTTTGAAATTTGGAAGTAAGATAAAGATTTTCATCTTTTATTTATACGCCAAAAGGAGAATTGTGCTGCTTTCGTTTGAAAAAAAAAACATGTTCTGCTGAACTTTATATCAAATTAACAGATCGCATATTCAAAAAATTATTTTTGCAATCAAGAAATTATTTCATCTTTTTGATAAATCATCGAAAAAAATCTGTTGATTGCTGAAATATTGTTTTTAATATGAGACCTGGTAATTTGATATACACTTATCAGTGCACGTGATATTTTTTCCCGGATAAATCAAGCATGGAGAGCTACATCTTTCTTTGGAATTTCAAAAATTCATAGTTTTCGAAAAAATGCCTGATACACGTTCCGACGGCAGCAGATCGATCAATCAGGTTTTTTTATTTTTCTACAAATCCTTGTAAGATAAAAATTTTCTTTCACCATGGACAATTTACGGAATATTATCACTGAAAAATATGAGCTACTTCGTTTTTTGCTGAAAACATTCTTTGAATAGTTGTTTCGCCAAGTTGATATCAAGTTTGCGAAATACTTATCCAATAATTTTTGAAATATCTACAATAGTGGCGATGTGTTTTTTTCTTCACGGATAAATCTCTGAAAAAGATGAGCTCGATTGATTTTAGCTGAACAAATTTTTCGGATAAGAGCGTCAAAATTTATTTTTTCACGGATAAATTACAGCTGTTCCGAGTTTGATTCGCGAGAGTTGTTTTGCTAACTTTATGTACATGTTAATATCACTAGTGAATGAGGAATTTACACGAAAAATTCGACTTATCGAATGACGCCGCTAAATATTTCGTTCGAGGTATCAAGATAATTCGAGTTATAGAAGTTCGACTTATCGAACAAAAATTACACTAATTTGCCATCTTGGCGCTATTGCCAACCAATTTGATTCGAGTTATCGAAAATTCGATTTATCGAAGTTCGACTTATCGAAGTTCGACATGGATCTTCCAATTGAAATACAACAGAAGCTTATTTTCTTCTATTTTTGAAAGAAAAAAATGAACTTTTGAAATAAAATCGATTTATATTATTTCATTAAAAACTCCAATCCTTTCTAAGTTAACCTACAAAATTTCAGTTCTCAAAGTGAAACCATTTTCAAATGCCACTTGAAATATATACAGGGTGGCCAAGAGATTGACGTCAAAAAGGAAAAAACAGGTCCCTCGTGTCATGAGCTATTCGAATCATCCCCATGTATGTTATGCTATTTTTCACGGTTTTCGAGTTATGATTTTTTTTATGAACTTTGAGAATTTTAGACTTGACCATCTTAAAAAAGATATTAAAAAAAAGTACAAGACTTCTCTGTGAAATTCTTTCTGTAGCTTGATCTCCATGAATTGTACTTTCATACATGAAATAACCAGATTCGTAACTTCGATAAAAATTATGGAAATGTTGGTCTCAAGTGAAATAGTTACGTAAATTGGATTATGATCTGAATTTTCGCATCAAAATCAAAAATGTGAAAAGGCTAATTCACGGTTTCTTAGTAAGCTTATAAACTGCGCTCAACAGTCAGCTTTTAGAATCATTGATAAAAAATGGTACTGATCACTCTACTTTTGCTAGAATTAGCCTTCAAAGTCATCGAGGTGGAAAAAATCAAAGAACTAGACATTTTACTACAAAATTATTTTTTGCCATTTTAAGATATTTTTGATCAAGTTATGATAGAAAATGCTGAAAATTAATGAAAATTAGCTTTAGATGTTGGTCATGAAAAGTTCTAGATAAAAAAAAAGAAAAAGGTATGGCAATAAATCACACATCATAATGTAAATAGAAAGAAATTTATTTATGAAATGTACAGTAGGTTTTCAAAGTGCCACCTCTAGCCTCAATACACATTCTACACCTTCTTAAAAATTTTTCTTTCGATCGCAAAAAACCTGCCCTGTTCTCTCTTAGGACACGTTCAGCTTGTCTTAACTTCAGTCGTAGCTCGTCTTCACTCGAACATTCTCAGGCTTGAACAATTTCTTTGAAATAACTCCAAACGAAAAAATCAATGGGATTAAGGTCAGGTGAAAGTGGGGGCCACTTGATTGGTCCGCTGCGCAGCAATGCAAAACCGATCGGAATTATTTAAATTTTCGAGAACAATTTTTGATTAACCACTTGAATGAATGATACCCGAACAGATGGTTCGGACGCAGTCGACCAATCAAGGGGCCCTCACGTTCACCTGACCTTAATCCCATCGATTTTTTCGTTTGGGGTTATTTCAAAAAAATTGTTTACTCCCGGGAATGTTCGAGTGAAGACGAGCTACGACTGAAGTTAAGAGAAGCCGAACGTGTCCCAAGAGAGAACAGGGCAGGTTTTATGCGATTGAAAGAAAATTTTCTAAGAAGGTGTAGAATGTGTATTGAGGCTGGAGGTGGCCACTTTGAACATCTACTGTAAATTTTATAAATAAATTTCTTTTTATTTACATTATGATGTGATTTTCTATCATAACTTGATCAGAAATATCTTAAAATGGCAAAAAATAATTTTGTAGTACATAAATGTCTAGTTCTTTGATTTTTTCCAGCTCGATGACTTTGAAGGCTAATTCTAGCAAAAGTAGAGTGTTAAGTTCCATTTTTTATCAATGATTCTAAAAGCTGACTGTTGAGCGCAGTTTTTAAGCATACTAAGAAACCGCGAATTAGCCTTTTTACATTTTTAATTTTGATTCGAAAATTCAGATCATAATCCAATTTACGTAACTTTTTCACTTGAGACCAACATTTCCATAATTTTTATCGAAGTTACGAAGCTGGTTATTTTATGTATAAAAGTACAATTCATGGAGATGAAGTTACAAAAAGAATTCCACAGAGAAGTCTTGTACTTTTTTTTAAATATCTTTTTTAAGATGGTCAAGTCGAAAATTCTCAAAGTTCATAAAAAAATTCATAACTCGAAAACCGTGAAAAACAGCATAACATACATGGGGGTGATTCGAATAGCCCATGACACGAGGGACCTGTTTTTTCCTTTTCGACGTCAATCTCATCTTGGCCACCATGTATATTTCGTATGAGAAGCACACTACATTGAGCGATTGTTTAAGCACTAGGCTTTTTTGTTTTTTCTTCAGAAATTTGTTTATTCAAGACTTCAAGGCCGGCCGGCCGATTGAACATTCATGTGCAATGGAACTTATTCTTTATGATTTATGAGCTGTTTGTTATGAAATTGATTTTGATTCCTCACTTTATCAACAGGTACTCCTTTTTGGTGTTTGTTGGACATCGTCCCTATCAAGAATGAAAAGAGAGAAGTTGTTCTCTTTCTGGCATCGCACAAGGACATCACGAACACAAAAATGGCTGAAATGTCGGATTCGGAGCTGTATGATAGCGGTAAGACTGAGAATAAAAGTTTATGTCACATTTCCCGCTTCAAATTAGTTGCATGGCTCGCTGCGATGATTTTCCAGATTTTTCCACCGCTTTGATGCAATGGCAGGATGGCATTTTCTGTGCGATTTTCGCTTATTTGAGTGGGAGTATTGCTTGTTCAGTGTCATAAGATGTGAACTTTGTCATGTTGAAGCGTGAAGAATGGTGATTTTGCTCCAACGCTTCATTCAGTGAATAATCTGTTCTGATAATATTGATTCATTGAAAAGAACTGTTTTTTTAGTTTTTTTATTCCATTTTTTATACAATTACACTGTTTTTATGCAAATGCTGATTTTCTTCAAAAAGTTGTAGAAAGCTATCGTTTGGGTTCCAATAAAAGTGCGTTTCTGTCATTTTCAATCCATAAAACGTGGTAAAATTCAATTCTGTTCGTCCGCCCGTGAACACGATTACCCTAGAACGGATGAACCTAGAAACTTGAAATATTCAGGGTTAATTACTTAATTTGTGAATGTGCTAAATTCGACCAGGTTCCGAATATGATCCAAAAATTTTTTCCGCAGATCACGTTAATAGAACGATATAAAATTCTGGTGAATTATAGAAACAAAAAATAGCAATATTTCTGTAATATCAGATTCCGGATCATGAATAATTTATTTGTCATTGAAGCAAAACATTACATATGTCCGCCGAAATTTTCAGTCTAGATCTTTTGACAAAACTCGTTTCTTCAAATTAAGCTGCAATTGATATTGATAATACTGATAACTCCTAGATCTACCAAGACTAGAAAATTTCTTTCCGAGCCTCGGGATTGAACTCGGACGCGTCAGAGACAATCGCTAGGGTTGTATCGATAAGAACGCAAGATTTGAATTGCCGGCCATGTTTGACAGTCCTGATGTGAAATGTCACATGATTATGACGTGATAGATCGAAAGTTGACAGATGGGAGTTAGCAAACATGGATTTCTCCATGTTTTTCTTCGAAAACGAAGAGGGTAATGCAGTAACGTTGAATAGCGAACGATGTTGTGCTATGATAAAGAGTTGCCAATTAACCATTGAAAGTTGAAATCAGACGCTGTCTGATACTTCCTTATGTATTCAATAACTAGCTGGCCCGGCGAACTTTGTACCGCCTGAATTATACTCAAAAGTTGTATAAACTTACCATTGCATTTTTTTTAGCAGGAAATAAATTAGGCAAAATTAAAGTTCAAAATATACAAAATTTCAATAATTTTGTAATTCACGTGGAAATAATTCTCTTGATTTAAGCGGTACCTAATTGTTGAACATATAATAACTTTTTGTTTTTAATTGTTGTATAGTTCTCTTTTTGCAGTACCTCATGTGACTGGGAATAGCAGGAGTATAATCCATATTATACCTTTCCTTTAATATGAATCAAAATGTCAAGAATATAAACAAAAATTATTCCTTTAAAGAACTATCGACTATTAACACAGCCCCTCGACCAGAATTAAAAAATCAGTAATTTGTTAATAGCCCAACCTGAAGTGGCAAAAACGAAACTTTTCTAATATTCTCAAAATCTAATCAGTGGTCACACCATTATTTTAGACATCTTAGCTATGCTGCTGAGCTCAAAATAATGGGTAAACATCTCAGTTGGTGGAGCAGCGCGATTCTCATTATTCCATGGATATGAGCTGTCAATCTCTCTTCAATTTGTTCAATTTAGTTGACGATATCAAGCTCGTTGGAAGACAAATCGAGATGTTCAAATGTCGATAGTACGATCGACACGGCAAAATTATCAACACTGTGAATTGTGTTGAACTCATATTCAAATTTATTAATGGTGATTCGACCAGAACAGATTAGGCAACCCATGAAATATTATTGTATATCATAAGTGAAAGCCCGATGAGCAAACGTTTCAAAATTATTAACTCTTACAATACTGTCTCTGTGTGAACAGAAACACGAATATAATATGTCAATTACTAATTATGGGCAATTTTGGATTCAGTTATTTCCGCAAATAAATCTTTTACCCAAACAGAAAATCGGAAAGCATTTCAAAAATAAAGAAAAAAGATGGAGATGGCCAAGTCACGTTTGAAACTGATCGTCAAAATCAGATAATTGATCTTTCAGTAAAAATTCACTGTTCCACCAACTTGAGATGTTTACCCGCTTTTTGATCTGGCAATAGACTTCCATGTTACCATGAGTTCTATGCGAATCACATATCGCCATCTAACAGCGGTAATATCAACCTACGACTACGTACAGTGACTTGTCTATTTACTGTACGACTACGCATCAACGGTAGCGACACCTAGTGGCCTTGAAATTTTTCGAAGTTTCATTATATTTTATAATAACCAGACCGTTGACGATTCCATAAATGAAGTTTCATAACAAACAGTCCATCCGATCTCTAGTTATAAATGGTGTAACCAACATCTTTCTTTCATATACATATAGATGTAATTGAAAATTTTGTCAGAAGGGTACGCATATGCCAGCATAGCTGTGGCGGCGGTCATTCAAAATAATTAATTCCATACATAATGACCAGATGTAGAAATTAATAAATTATCCAATACTTTGCCATAGAAAACAGTGTTTTCTTGAACACCGAAATCTTCCGCTCTTATTGAAACACCCTATATCAACGGTAGATCGATTTATAGGCACCGAATCAATGCGTTTAACCTTTTTATTTCAATAATATTAGGTTTGATGAAGAACCCATCAATGACCCTACCATTCTACACAATAAAATGTCTGGTACTAAAATTTAGGGTTGCCATTAGAAAAACAAAACTACTCTGCCCTTCGTAGAGGGTCCATGACGGACTCAAAACGATTATACATGAAAACTTGTATTTGAAATAAGAATGGACCTGTTCGTGCATTCTGCTACAAAATAGTAAATTTCGTAAAGATATGAATTGTGTGCGTTTCTTTTCGAGTCACTCTGTATAATGGAAATGCGATGTATCTTCGTCTGCTGCAGATATACCGCATTGAGTGAAATTCCATGCTCTAGGAATCATCTAATACCCATTGTTGGTTCATCTCGAATGGAGCTGCCTAACCGCATATCATGCCATGAACCTATGTCTATGTTCAGATGAGGCGTTTAACGAGCTCGTTGTCTCACAGATCATAAAATAGAATAGATATGATACTTACTTCAACGAATTTCGTTGAATGTCAGCATTTGTAATCAACTCGCTCGTAAAACGCCTCATCTGGACTTGGACTGGGGGAATATTTTTGGATTTCGGTTAAAACCAAGTCTTTCAGTGACGGCTCGTGCTTTCAGTTGTTGGTCGGCCAGATTCAATATACATATACAGGGTGTTCCAAAATTGGAGATACAAATGATATGCAAGATTCCACTCGTTTGCAACATAGGTACATTGTGCTGAAGTTACAATTTTTATCAAGTTTTTTCTCATCGTATCCACACTCACAAGATACAGGAGTTCTATTTGATGTGTCAACATTAACAATGAATTTATTCACCGCAGCCAACTAACTGAATTTTCATATGCAATACCGTGTGCCCGTGAGACAAATTGCAAATGATAAATGAAGTTTTCTCACTTTCTGTAAAGCTTTATTATTAGGCGGAGTCTACCACATTTTTCCTCTGTGAATATTCTTGTAGTCACGGCTTTTTTCAAAAAACCTCTCGTGAGTCGACCATATTTTCAATTTTTTCAAATCAAACATACTCTTTTTTTGTAAAATGCAATCATAAAAACAATCTGGGAGAAATGAGAAAACACGATTGTCCGACAAAAATAGTGTGGCTCTGAGCGTGTCTACCAACATGAAGATGACTGAAAATTGCATTTTTTTAAATTATTAATATCCTCATGATTCTTTCAGAAGCGGTTTATATGACCATATGAAATATGAAAATGCAATTGTTCGACAAAAATATGGCGTTTTTCTTGTCCGACAAATGAAAATCGACGATTTTTTTTGAGTTTTTAAATTCATTAATATTTGTCGGACAAGAATGTATTTATATTTTAGAGAGATTCGTTTCATAGAAAAACAACTGTCCACCATATAACATGCAGGAAATCCTTTGTCGTACAAAAAAACTTCTTGAAATATAGTTTTGTTTCAGTATCTTTCTTCTTTCTTCGATTATTATTGAAATGAAACTATTGATTTTAATTGAAAGTGTATAATCCGAATTGTTTATGGACATTTTTATTCAAATCTAATGAAAAAAAAAACAATGGAAATACTCCTTCTTCACATTGATTTTTTTGTAACCAGACGAATGGTATCTAGTAAAAGTATCACACCAATCATCAGGTAGAATGACATCTTTATTTTTGTGATAATGATGTGTTATTGATGCCAAGAATATTTTACACTGTCTAAGATGTCAGCTGTGAATTTTTTACTTCTTCCCTTTGCGTTTCGTGGACAGGTTTATTTTACTAATACAACGAAGCGAATATCTACGAAGGCGTAGAAGGGCCACATTTCAAAGTAAAAAATTTTTCAGTATAATTCCGAGTTTAAACTCGGAATTATACTTAATTCCGACTTAAAACTCGGAATTAGCACTAATTCCGACTTTAAACTCAGAATTAGCGCTAATTCCGACTTTAAACTCGGAATTATGTATAATTCCGACTTCAAACTCAGAATTAGCACTAATTCCGACTTCAAACTCGGAATTATACATAATTCCGAGTTCAAACACGGAATTAGTGCTAATTCCGAGTTTAAACTCAGAATTAGGGCAGAAAAGATTGATGATAGTATTCGGAGATGATTCTACGATGGCGTAGAATGTTGTTGTATTCATTTCAAACTTTATCGTTTTCTCATTGTATTTAAGAACTTTCTTTATGTTAAACATACTTTTTATGTATGCTATGCATCGTAACCAGTCTTCTCCAGGCTTAGATCAGGAAAACAATGTCATTACAATTGATACAGTCGTCTTCATCATTTCGAATGTGGCGTGGCTTGCAACATTTTATCCTTCATTGTCTTCTTCAAATAATGCCTTGAGGATTTTATGACTCCTTTTCTTTAGAGGAGATATTAGCTCACTTTTTGATTTGATTGCAATCATATTAAGTTAAAACTTAGAACATTTGTTGGGTCTTCAGCTTACGTTTGCCTTGTCCCCTTGAGAATCCTCCTTCAACAGGAACAACAAGAGAAGGATAAAATGCATTGCATTCATTAGACGCAAATGAATGTTTTTGTTCTCAATATGCTATGAGAAGTCATGGTTCTTTATTGCTGGTTGATCCTGAAAAGAATTGTGTTACCTATCGATACCTGTTATCAACTCATCATGACCGAATTAACTAGAGTAGCTCTTGTGAGTTTTCAGAGGTTCATAGAAGCCACTATAAGGGTTTGTGATATGGTAGATAGTTATGAAATTGATACCTACAAATTCAAATCATGATGCCTAAGCCATTTTGTACAAATATGTCATTTTGTACGTGTTTCGCCTAGTTTATGATGCAGACAAAGAAATTAGTTGTTGATATGTTTGAAAACTAATGAGAATTTATATGATCACAGGATATGGTTTTGAAGTACCTTCTGAGAAAAGATTGAATGAAATTGTATCTAGGTATAACATGAATTAACAAAATCTCAAATATCTCCAAAATCATTGAAATTCGAAGCATTTTCTGTCCTAATTCCGAGTTTAAACTCGGAATTAGCACTAATTCCGTGTTTGAACTCGGAATTAACGCTAATTCCGAGTTTGAAGTCAGAATTATACCTAATTCCGAGTTTGAACTCGGAATTAGTACTAATTCCGAGTTTAAAGTCGGAATTAGCGCTTATTCTGAGTTTGAAGTCGGAATTAGTGCTAATTCCGAGTTTGAAGTCGGAATTAGGTATAATTCCGAGTTTGAACTCGGAATTATACTGAAAAATTTTTTACTTTGAAATGTGGCCCTTCTACGCCTTCGTAGATATCGTGCGAAGACTGCATAATAATGAAGAAATTAGATCTCTGCCAGTCCAATTTCTTCATTATTTTTCTAATATTCAAAGAAGAAACACTCCATCACTACTAAGAATATTATATCGGCAACAACTGAAAAACGGTCAAATAGAATAGAACAAGAATTATCTCAAGAAGAGCAAATTCGGCAGCACACTAAAATTCGTCTACACAGTTTCAGACTGCAGAGGTCTGCGGTGCAAAACCGAAACAGCACTCATATTATAGGGAAAATTAGCAAACTACTTTTACAACCCTTGGTAATCTTCGAACGGAATTCCATAAAACTACCACTTTCTTTTCGAGGAATTCGCAATTTCGACCTGGGGTGGATATTCCATATTCAACTGGAGGAGAAAAAAATCAGTTTCTGCATTTTTATTTTGATATAGCCCATTTTCTTATATTTATTATTACATCTTCAGCCTTTAAAGTGAACAGCTACAAGTATAAACAAATAAAAACATTTTTTCATAACCTCAGAGGTGTTACAAAAAAGGTGTCCCAGGTATCTTTTACCACTTCGTGCAACATTTCACTTCTGGAGAAAAATTTCCGTATCCAACCAAAGGAATGAAAAAAGACAACTTTCATCGAAATTCAAATGTCAAATATAATGATTGAAAATGTAAGTTATGAAAATGGAGTCTCATGAGACCAACAAGTTTCATTCGGTGGACTGAGAAATTGCCGAACTTTTTTCGTCGGACAGTTGAATGATAGTATTCACTGCAGAGTTGGGCGGCGACGCGTCCACTTTTATTGTCGACCTCGACGCGTCGACAATACGTCGAAAAAGTCAACAATAAGCGCGTTCGGCAATGACATCTGACTGGTCGGATTGATCTGAACCGTTCGTTTATTACATCCAGATTGAGGGGAGTACACATCTGGACCGTTCGGCAAGAAAATCTGATCAATCGGATGTAGATCTTTTTGCTCGGTGTATTTCGACGGAGGAAACGGATTTTTTTCCACAGAACAGAAACAGAAATTACTTTTCGAATGGATTTTTTATCCCGCTTCGAATATTCTTGAACAGTCTGTTGAATTTTCGTGTCTTATGTTATTTGTTGTGTAGTAATAAATAAAAAAATGTTGTTTGATAAAAAAATAATGATTCAAAATATTGAATAATCTCAACCAAGGGGTAGAAATGTTGAGAACTATAACAAAAGAATTAAAATAGTACCCAGACTACCTCTACGGACGAATAGACCTTCAAGCTCTAATTTAATATCTGGCTCGGGTAAGGCGTTACATACGTCAAACAGAAAAATCGATCAAAATGCTCCGTAGCGTTCGTTTATTACAGAAAAATCTGACAAATCTGTACAATCTGTTATCACGTGACTAAAAAATCCGTCCGCTCTCGGATGCTATTGCCGAACGCGCTTAATGCCTGTCACAGAACTCACAACGTCACAATTTGAAGGTTAGATAAAATCTAACCTTAAATTTCATGAACGGTATTTCTTGGAATATATTGTTTACGTTTTTGTCGCAGTGAACTAGGGTCCATATAAAACAACGCATACACTGGGGGTACATACACACTCCTCTAGGAAATAGGTTGGCATTCGAACATTCAAAAATGTTGGTGCACTTATATTTTTCACTTCAGAGTGAAAATTTTGAGGAAAACTGGGATCCTGATTAAACCATCGATTTACCCAGTAACAACATCGTAGAAGACTGAAAGTAGGAAGTAGAATATATTTTATGTGCAGAGTTTGAATAATAATTTTTTGTTCTTGTTGAAAGTTTGTACCAATGTTTTAAACGAAAGTTTTATTGAAATATTTATTAATTCAATTTCAAAAAGGCTATTCTTTTCGTACTAAAGACTAAAGCAGCTGTCTACTTTGTTGATTGATTTGGTCGACATTGTCGACGTTGTCGACATAGACACCATACTACCATAGATGACGCGTCAACAATTAATTGTCGACGTCGCCCAACTCTGGTATTCAGCACATCCTCCTTAAATGATCCCCAAAAAATCAAATATTCATTTGTAACATAAGCAGAGCTATATCCTATAAATGCAAATAGTCTATTCATAACCACATTGGAGCATTGAATTCTTTAATTTTTCAATGAACGCCACATTTTTTTGGTCGGACAACTGGTGTACTACATTGTATTTTCAAAGTGGACAGAGAATAAGAAAAAATTAGAACATTATTTTATAATTTTTTTTAGCTCAAAAAATCGTCGTTTTCCATTTGTGGGACAAGAAAAACGCCATTTTTTTTGTCGGACAATTGCATTTTCATACTTCATATGGTTGTATCAACCGATTCTGAAAGAATCAGGAGAGTATTATTAATAATTTAAAAAAATGCGATTTTCAGCCATGTTCATTAATAATTAGCAATTTGTCCCACGGGCACCCGGACTTAGTAGAGATGGAATTTTGCCGGCAAAATTTCTCGATTGTAATATGAAAGTTTGTTTTAACGCCCTGTATCTCGAATACGAAACGTGTGCAGTCCTATATTCACGGGGACGATTTCCTCTCAGATTTATGCAGGGAATCTCCCATTTCGTTTTTTCCTGTACCATGAATATGCATTAACAAATAGATTTCCACGTCATCTGAGAAGTACTATTTTTTGAATTGGGACTCCTCGCCTACAGCCCTATTAGCGGTATAGGTAATCCAATATGTCGCCGTTACTTGATACCACATCCCCTGAATTTGACATCAAAATTTAGGATATTTATTAATTGAAATGTATAGAAAAACACAAACACTCCTTTCTCGTATTTTATAAAGCTGACCTAATTCAATTCCTAATATGCGATTCAATTATATCTAAACCCATCAACGATCGGAATCCGTCCTAGCGAGTTTTGTGCGACGTTTGAATTTACCAGGAATTGAAATTATTAGAAGTTTTTATATTTTTATGGTCAGAAAATCACTAAACTTTTATCAAACTGTATGAAAACGTTTTTTCCGAAATATAAATAATGTTTAATAATTATCTATCAAATGAGAGGAGGAATTAACGGCATGCAGTTAATCATTCAATTCTCAAGTTAAACCCATTCATATAGTCATTTGATATTCGGAATAAACAAGGAGAAACTGCGAAATTCACATCCATGGTAAGCGGTCAGTCGGCGGACCAACTTTGTATGTATCAAACAGCGACCGAATGTCGAGGTCTTGCATCGTCCTATGTACTATGCTTCAGAATATGTTATATGTAACATATTCTGAAGCGCTCGGTCGGCTGGCCGACCTGCGTGGTATATAGTAATAATATATGCAGGGTGGCCATTTGAAAACGAAACAGACGAGATTACAGACGAAATAAATTTTTTCGATAGAAATGCTCGGACAGGTCGATTTCTCATTTGAAAGGTATTTTTATACTGATTTCAGCACAGCAATTGTTTTTTCATTTTATGCATTAGTTCTCGAAATATTCTTAACTAAGTATTTGAAAATTAAGTGGTGTTTTCATGGCACTTGTAGTGTTTTTTTGTGAAAAATCGACATTTTGAGCTTCAAAACAACCATGACTGTGGCTTCCTTCCTCCAATCCACTGACATAGAAATCTTTAATCAAGATGTCGATTTTTCACAAAAAAACACTACAAGTGCCATGAAAACACCACTTAATTTTCAAATACTTAGTTAGGAATATTTCGAGAACTAATGCACAAAATGAAAAAATAATTACTGTGCTGAAATCAGTATAAAAATACCTTTCAAATGAGGTATCACTCACCCCATCTTCCCTATTCAAAAATTGGGGGTGGGGGTTGTAGCAGCAAGGGTTGAAGCGCTATGCGTCCGTAACCTACATCGCAAGTTGTCCCCCTCGAAACAGAAATCGACCTGTCCGAGCATTTCTATTGAAAAAATTTATTTCGTCTGTAATCTCGTCTGTTTCGTTTTCAAATGGCCACCCTGTATAAGTAAAAATATGAGATTTCCAGTGCAATAATCGAGATTTGAATTTCGAATTTGATAATCAAGAGTGAGGTTCACTAAATAAAATTCATTATCAAAAATAGAAGATCATGTCCGTTAGGACTGTCACCAAGGACATAATAATATGGACTAGCAGAGATCTACTTCCAAATTAAATCGCTAGTGCCGCCAACATACCTTTATTGTGTTTCTGCTAGGGCGTAATATAATTCCTGCCATTTCAGTTGGTTGCTATCGTAGGATGGCTTATGTGGCACTGATGACGATATAACAAGCCAACATTGTTCTCCTATCGTGGAAGCGATTCACTTCGGAAGTTAGATCTCTTCTAGTCCATTTCTTTCAAAATTTATTATTTTATATTTCTCGAGTGTTTTTGGATGGGCCCTGCATACGCTGACGAGCCGTCACTGAAGTCTATTGAAATGGGACTGTATACAATTAATTAGCCATAACCTTAGCTTGTTGCTGCACGAGACCCTGCCGACTGAAAACCCTTAGAATAAAACAGAGTTTTTGCACCGTATGTGCGCAATGATTGATGTTTATGTACAGCATCTCTGCTCGGAGCTCGGTTTCGAGGTGCTGACTCTTGCCTCCTTGCAGACGCTAACGGTAACCTGGACCCAGAAGCACCCCCAGCTAATTATGGAAGAAGGAGATCTAGGGCGGTTCTGTATCAGCTCAGTGGACATTACAAACCGGTCAAGATGAAGACGAAATTGAAGCTGAATAACGTAAGTAGAATATTTGTCAATAGTTTAATGACTCGAGAGATCGTCGACAATAATTGCTTGTTCTTCATAATAATAATAATGTTTATAATAATAATAATGTTTATTTTTTCAACATGGTTACAAAATTTTACAATTTACAACAATGAGAAAATATGTCAAAATAACAGGGAATAACTTATCAACTATATCGCTTTAATCTACAATATACAAAGAATTCTTCTAAACAGTACGGTTCACAATCTATGCTTAAATTACGAATGCTTCTCTTATATTCTCTAAAGTCTTTTAGTCGTTGTATATTCTTAGGTATGGCATTAAAGATTTTCATGCACATGTACAGAGGCTGGTTTTGACTCAAAGATAGTTTGTACTGCGGATATATATAGGGATCAATTTGTCTGGTTGAATTTCTATTTTCAAACTCACAAAAAAGTTCACAATGTTTCACTATAAATAACAAACATTCATATATAAATAGACCAGTTACGGTCATAATCTTTTTCGCTTTGAAGAGACCACGACATGACTGCCTATACCGTTTATGACACAATATTCTCAAAGCCCATTTTTGAAACTTAAATATTTTTTCGGAAATTTTCAAATTGTCCCAAAACATAACACTATAAACGATGAGAGACTGAAAGTTGGCAAAATATACCATCCATAGTGTTTGCCTGTCTACGTAATTCCTCAGGATACTAAACTGATAAAGAACAGGCATCAATCTCTTCCCTACAGAATCTACCTGGGTGTCCCATTTCATGTTACTATCCAATATAATTCCCAGGAACTTTGAGTTATTATTAATTGAAATATTGGTGTTATCAAATATCAGTTTGTTAGGAATCTCCAAGTTGGATTGGTCAGTGTGAAATATAACACTCTCAGTCTTATCCATATTTATCAATATTTTATTGCTATAACACCATTGCTTTATGTCAGCTATTATATGATCTGATGATGTCAACACGACAGAAAGATCTTTAGAAGACGTAATAATATTTGTATCATCTGCATACAATAAGACTGTAGAAGATAAATTTTTCATCATAGTTGGAAGATCATTAATATAGACAACGAATAAAAGTGGACCCAAGATATACGAGGATATATTGAAAAAATTCTCAGCCTACTTTAGAACCAAACGAAATTTCAATGTCAAAATATTTTATTACTCAACATATTCTCCTCTTAATTGAATACATTTATTACAGCGAACCTGCAACGTCTCTAGACCTTTCAAAAAAATATTTCTTCTTGCTCTGCAAACCAGTTCTGCACAGCCTTCATTACCTCCTCGTTGGAAGAAAATTTACGACCTTTTGAACTTTTTTTTAGTTGAGGGAAGAGATGATAGTCGGACGGAGCCCAATCTGGTGAATACTGGGGGTGTTCTAGTAATTCTAACCCTAAATCACGAATTTTTTGCATGGCAACATGAGATTTGTGCACTGAGGCGTCGTCCTGTAAAAACAAAATACCTTTGGATAGCTTTCCGCGTCTTTTCTCTTTAATTTTTTCCCGTAGAGTGGTCAGTAATGTCGAATAGTAATCTCCAGTTATTGTTCTACCCTTATCCACAAAATCAATCATGATTACTCTATGGCAATTCCACAAAACTGAAGCAAGATTTTTTCCAGCAGAATTTTGGACACGAAACTTCTTAGGTCTTGGAGAACCAGAGTGTCGCCATTCCATCGATTGTTGCTTTGTTTCTGGATCGTAGAGATGTACCCAAGTCTCATTCATAGTAACAATTCGGTATAAGAAGTCTACATCGTTTTCACATCGAGCACAGATCGAACGCGATGCTTATACATTTGCACGCTTTTGGTCAACATTTGGGGATCCATCTTGCAGAAATTTTTCTTATGTCCAAATTGACGTGGAATATGATGAACGCGTTCGTTTGAAATCTTCAGTGCTTCAGATATCCGTTCTAGCCCAATTCGACAGTCTGATAAAATCATGCCATGAACTGCATCGATATTTTCGGGGACTGACACAGAAACTGACCTTTCCGATCGGTCATCATCTTCAATGGAAAATTTTACCTCTTTTGAAGCTTGCAGAGTCCAATTTTACACGGTCGAATACGAAGGACATTCATCACCAAGGGTATTAAGCAAATCTTCTTAAATCTGCTTACCTCTTTTAACCCTTTAATTATACAGGTACTTGATGATGGCTCGATTCGATTTTCACAATTTCGGTGGACATCTTTTTTTTAAATTTATTGCGTAACTCTGGTTAACTTTTTCGACGTCGAACTCTACTCTGACACTTCTAATAAGTTATTGTTCGTTGATATGGTATCGCAATATTTTGTTTATGCTTGGAACTGGCTAACTAGATATCAATACATCCTCGTATACCTACTCGTAGTTTGTATTTCTCTCATAATGAAGATGCGAATCCGCAATGGGAATATCTCGTGCAATTTATGCTTTATGAAATCTATATATATAAAAGAAAGATGTTGGTTACACCATTTACAACTCGAGATCGGATGGACTGTTTGTTATGAAACTTCATATATGGATTCTTTTACGGTCTGGTTATTATAAAATACAATAAAACTTTGAAAAAATCGATGAAAATTTTACATATACAGGAAATGCTTTTTCTCCTTTTGAGTAAGGCCACTAGATGTCGCTACAGTTACAGTTACGCTACCGCTTATTCGTTTGTACGTCATTTGATATTCTCCGCGTTAGATGGCGATATAAATAAATAGTGTGTACAGTGACTATTTTCCCTCTACAGTCATTGTAATAGTGTGTAATTTGAGTTGCCTACAACTCTGCGCTGTTGGGCCAAACCAAAATGTCTTAGCGTAGGAGTACAGATGTCTAAAATGATCAGATTTCGTTGAGATATGAGAAAAGTTTCGTTCTTACCACTTCAGATGGCGCTATTCACGCATTATGACTGATGATTATTAGTTATTTTTATAGTTTTATTCATTCCAAATAACGTAATCATGAAGGTACTATATTTGACATTATCACAATTAAATGGCGATGAATTTGTTGAGGCTTTCGCGGCCATCGATTGATGTCATCTGTTCTTTTTTCGAGCATTTCGGGCGTCGTGGTTTGAAATGGTCGAAAAAAGAACATATGACATCAATTACTGTGTAATTTACATTTTACATAGGGCTTATAGTACCATGAAAGGCTTTTAACAGATCCAGAAGCGTGTAAATATCACAGTGAATTTTTATCGAAATGTCAAGTAAATCGGATTTTGGCGATGAGTTCCAATCGTAAGATGTCCATTCTCATCTTTTCTCATAATTTTCAAAATGTTTTTGAATTTCTGTTTGGGTAATAAATATATTTGCGGAAATAACTGAATCCAAAATTGCCATTATTAGTGATTGACATATTGTGACATATTATTTTTGTGTATCTGTTCTGTGTGATAGCTCATATCCATGGAAACATTTGACAGTTCAAAAATCAGAGAACCAAGCCGTTGATATCCGATCACCGGTGATTACGATTTGTGAAATTCACCGTAAGTATCATTTCGGCGGAACAAAGTTCGCCGGGCCAGCTAGTGAAATATAACAGGAAAACTTAAATTTTATTGTGAAAATAAGTCTGACACTTGATAATCTCACGAAAGTCGTGAATTTTTCGTTTCACGAACAAGTTTTATCGTCTGACCATGAGATATAGCGATTCCCGCATGAAATATTCATTTCATGGTCTGCCTGTGAATTTCATTGTTGTTTTGTCGAGTAAACTTCCATAATTTACCCAGAAATATGTAGCTACTACGAAAGAAATTCGTTGAAAAGGTAAGGTAGCACTTCAAGCTGGACATGACATATGACACAGCAGTTAATCGAATTATGTGTTTGGTTTATTGATTTAATAAAATCATATCGTTGATTTGATTATGATGTCGGTACATATACAGTGTGGAAAAGCCAAACTGAAATAACATAATCTTGGCTATTGTGAATATTCATGAAACATCCTGAAACACATCGAACTTAAATTCTTAATCATCATTTTTTTTCGTAAAAATACGAACTCTACTTTCAACCCCCTTCGAAAGACATGTACAACCCCCAATTCTTCAGAAAGGTAGTATGGGCTTGTTATACATCGTTTGGAAGGTCGCGTCATTATTTATTCCGAAAAACCAAGTTAAAATAAAATGATTTGGTACAATATTAAAAATAATACGAAATGTAGCAAACAAATTATGAATGTTAATGAAGTGACTGATCGAAGTGTTCACCAGGAAGCATTTTTCCGTTCCCTATACAGTCAGCGCGACAGGTCGCTCTCAACGTATAGGGCGCGGGCATGTGACGTCACACGCCAACTGTCATTCAGCCTGCTGGACAAACAAACCGTATTTCAATAAACAACAATGGTAATTTAATGGGATTAAAATTGCAATTCTGAGAAGATTATGGGTTTATCCTTAGACTATATAGAGTATAGTAGCAGTATAAGGTACTTTACCTTATACTGTGGTATAGTCAATGGGTTTATCCCATAAAACTATAAGATCTATAGTATATCCTGAAAGAGGGGAACGTAACTGTAAATATTAATAAACTGTTTTATATCATCATTTCAATAATTTAATTAAATATTTTGTTTATAGGCTCATTAGTACATATTGACTGAAAAATTGAGTAATGCATAAAGGAAATTATATAAATGATAAATGAATAAAATCAGTAAAACAAATAATTCAATTTAATTTTTGATGAAAATATATATCTAACACTGTATAAATATATCAAGTCTCATATCAATAAGGTACTATAATAGTGGACATGAATTTATGAATGCACAGCAAACTGTCAAATTTTATCGATCACAGGAACATTATTCTGCTTGAACTTGATCATATGCACGGGTAAGGTTGAAGATGTTATTTTATATTTGTTTCTTATGGAACCAATAACACGCTGAACTTGTATTCTAACATTTGCAAGTCTTCCAGTTTCTTCTGCTTCTTCCATTGTGAATGTATAACTCTGCAAAGTTTCCCGGAGATGAGGGATTTCACTATAACAATTCTGTAACTCGAAATTGATATCAGGAAATTGGTGTTCACCAGAGTTTTGTGCATGTTCCACTTCTTCAACAGGTTAACTTTTATCTTCTTTATCAATAATATCCAAGCTTTGAACAGCTGGATGATTCAAGGCTTCACACAAAGGGTCATTGTCAATACGATCCATAATTCTATCCACATAAACTGGAATATTTGGGTTTGGTATCTTATTTTTATCTCTCCGCTTCCTACGATTCAATCTCTGGATGCTTTGAACTGCATTGATATTTGTTTTGTAGCCAAGTGATTGATTTGGTACCCAGTCTATATTGTCAACATCTTTCAATGCACTTGGCTTGCCTAAAATGAAGAAAAATAATATTTTTTATATGCCTATGTCTCCTTGATTCTTTGAACATACCTCCTACAAAATGTTTCGAACATACAGTTGCCCATTTCAACTTCTCAGTAGTTAAATCTGCTCTCCTAGTTGCCTTAATCCACAATTCACGTCTCTTTTCAGCAAGAGGATTAATATGTTTTCTATTGTCGAAAATAGAAGGGAATCGGTGGAATGAAACCTTATCTCTTCCGCTTCTACTTCCACATTTCACAATCGCGCAAAATTGAGACATTATCGAGAAAAAAACAATTTAAATATTATATAAGCACACAATAAGCATTTGTAGATCCGTTTGTTTGTCCAGCAGGCTGATTTGACAACTGTAATTTGCTGTCGTCTGTCAGATGTGCCCGCGCCCTATAGGAAACGGAATGCACAATGCACTCCGTTTCCTAGCAGATATGCGCGATGTGCTCACTGCCCTGTTAGTCTTCTGGGTGCCGATAGGACAAATTGCAAATTATTAATAAAGTTTTCCTACTTTCTGTATAGCTTTATTAGGTAGAATCTACCACATTTTTCCTCTGTGAACATTTTTGTAGTCGCGGTTTTTTTTCAGCTAACCTCTCGTAAGTCGACCATATTTTCATTAAAATTGAATCAAACATACTCTTTTTTGTAAAATGCAATCATAAAAACAATCTGGGAGAAATGAGAAAACATGATTGTCTACCGACATAAACATGACTGAAAATCGCATTTTTTCAAAGTATTAATACTCTCCCGAATTTTTCAGAATCGGTTGATACAACCATATGAAGTATGAAAATGCAATTGTCCGACAAAAAAATGTGGCGATTTCCTTGTCCGAAAAATGGAAATCGAAGATTTTTTGGGGTAAAAAATTATGAATAATGTCTTTTTTTCCTTATTCTCTCTCCACTTTGAAAATACAATGTAGTGCACCAGTTGCCCGACAAAAAAATGTGGCGTTCATTCAAAAATTAAAGAATTCACTGCTCTCATTTGGTTATGAATAGACTATATGCATTTATCGGATATAACTTTGCTCATGTTACAAATAAACATTTGATTTTGTGAGGACCATTTAAGAAGGATATGCTGAATACTATCATCCAGCTGTCCGACGAATAAAGTTCGGCAATTCCAGTTGTTGGCGATATAATATTCTCAGTAGTGAGTGTTTTTTGTGCAAACATTTAAAAAATATCCGTGGCTTCAAAACGAAAAAGTAGGAAGTGGCATCCTTAAACTGTGCAAAATATTCTTGGCATCAAGTGAACATCATAATCACAAATATAGAAATGTCATTCTACCTGACGATTGGTGTGATGCTTTTACTGGATACCATTCGTCTTGGTTCAATGAATTCAACGTGAGGATGGAGTATTTTCATTGTTTTTTTATTAGATTTGAATAAAAATGTCAGTACACAATTTGAATTATATACTTTCAATCAAAATCAATAGTTTTATTTCAATAATAATCGAGGAAAGATTCTGAAACAAATCCATTAGGTATATTCAACTAGACTAAGGATTTGCCACATTTTTATGGTGGACAGTTGTTTTTTCTATTAAACGAATCTCTCTAAAATATAAATTCATTCTTGTCTAACAAATATTGGTGAATTCAAAAACTCAAAAAAATCGTCGATTTTCATCTGTCTGACAAGAAAAAAGCCACATTTTTTGTCAGACAATTGCATTTTCATATTTCATATGGTTATATAAATCGATTCTGAAAAAATCAGGAGTGTATTAATAATTTAAAAATTGGATTTCGAGTCATGTTTATAATGGTAGACAATCATGTTTTCTCATTTTCCCAGATTGTTTTTATGATTGCATTTTACAAAAAAAGAGTACGTATAATTTAAAAAATGAAAATATGGTCGAATTACGAAAGGTTTGCTGAAAAAAAAACCGCGACTACAAAAATGTTCACAGAGGAAAAATGTGGTAGACTCTACCTAATAAAGCTACACAGAAAGTAAGAAAACTTTATCAATAATTTGCAATTTGTCCCATTGGCACCCAGAAGACTAACAGGTCAGTGAGCACATCGCGCATATCTGCTAGGAAACGGAGTGTTCCAATGTGCATTCCGTTTCCTATACGGCAGTGGTTTTCAAACTTTTTCATGATGCGACCCCCCTGGCATGTAAAAATATTTCGCGACCCCCCGACCCTTCGCGTTTTTATCATGTGTGTTTCTGTATGTTACAGTGTTAGAATATTCATTGCATACATCGATGTGGAGTTAGCCACATCCACACATACAGTCAAAGACAAAAAATTGCTAATGGAAAAAAAATCATAACTTAGTGAAGTGAGATGGTATTGCAATCAGATTTGGATGTGAGCTTGATTGGTTGATAAGAAATTGAATCCTGTTCCATTTGGAGACTTTCAAGACTCAGGGAGAGAGTTGTGGGGGTTGTTGGGATGGTTCCTGGCAAAAATCAGAACTCGACGAAATGGAAGTGTTCCACGATGGGTTTCGAATATGTGTTTCTTGAATGCCGAAAAAATGAAATGTAATACCCCCCATAGTTTGTTAGCCCCCAGGTTGGGAGATTTTGGGGGTCGTTAATAAAAAATGATGAGAAAAATTCATATCTCGACGAAATCGGAGTGTTTCACGATCATATTCGAAAATGTGTTTCTTGAATGCCGAAAGAATGAAAAACAATAAACCCCATAGTTTTTTTAGCCCCCAGGTTTGAAGATACAGGGGGTGTTTTTGAAAAATTATGAAAAAAATTAATATCTCGGAGTAATGAGAGTGTTCCACGGTCAGATTCGAATATGCGTTTCTCGAATGTCAAACAGTGGCGACGCCAGCTTTCGAAGACAGGGGGGGCCAAAAGGGGGTCGGATTTTTTTAGGAGGGGCCAAAGTAAATAGAAATACAACGGGAAAATTGAAAGTCTTAGTATGTCAAAAAATTCTAGGCAGGACCAGCAAAATTTTAGTGATGGCCCGGGCCACCCCTGGCCCCCCTCTAGCGTCGCCACTGATGCCAAAGGAATGAAATACAATAAACCCCATAGTTTGTTAGTCCCCAGGTTTGGAGATTTGGGGTGTTGTTTATGCAAAATGATGAAAAAAAATTCATATCTCGACGAAATGAGAGTGATCCACGATCATGTTCGAATATGTGTTTCTTCAATGTCGGAAGAATGAAATACAAAAGATCCCATAGTTTGTTAGCCCCCAGGTTTGGAGATTTGGAGGGTTGTTTATGAGGAATGGTGAAAAAAATTCATATCTCGAAAAAAGGAGAGTATTCCAGGATCAGATTAGATATGTGTTTCTTGAATGGCGAAAGAATGAAATACAAAAAACCCCATAGTTTGTTAATCCCCAGCTTTGGAGATTTTGGGGGTTGTTTATGAAAAATGATGAAAAAAATTCATATTTCGGAGAAATGAGAGTGTTCCATGAAAAAAGAATTGTGTCATGTGATTAATCCGAAACAAGCACAACCTTCGGATGAGTCTTGGGAGTTTATTCTTTGTTAATTTGTTTGTATTAACATACAAATGTTTATGAGTATTTGATTCTGTTGAAATTCTCTTACTAAAGTTCTCTAAACCTCTGGCGACCCCCCTACAGAAGCTTCGCGACCCCCCAGGGGGTCGCGACCCACAGGTTGAAAAACACTGCTATACGGTGAGAGCGACCTGTCGCGCTGACTGTATAGGGAACGGAAAAATGCCACCGGGAGCGCCTTGGCAACATCCTAAGCTCAAATAAAAAATTAATTGAACATTATTCAACATCTCAGAAGTGATCGACCTGATTGCAAGTCTTTTTGGAATTTTTAGGTCATTCGAATCAAGTTGTCTACATTTGTAGGTAGGTACCCAATGCTCTCCGCATGTCCCTATAAAAAATCGAATGGGTTAAGATCAGGAAATCGGGCTGGTCATGCGATCGTTTCTCGCTTTCCTATCTACTGATCCGGAAATAATCCGTCGAGATAATGCCGGAAATTTCATTGGTAATGTATTCCGTGAAACATGAGGATTTCCTTGAACAGCATATAAATTTGTCAAAGTTGGAACGACATAATTCTGAAGTAGTACTAAATAATTATCACCATTCAAACCAGGGACTTGCTTCTTCGTTGTGTTCGAGTGTTATTTCCGTAACCACTCATTTTGTACATTTTCTTCATTCGACTTATCATCCAGAATTGAAGTTGATGGGAATAGTCGAGATAATATTGAAATGAATTCCTCCTTGCAAAATCGGGGGTCGGGGGTTATACCCGTCTTTCGAAAGGGATTGAATGTAGAGTTCACATTTTTACGTGTTTCAATATATTTCATGACTATTTAGACTTAGGGGTAACCAAAATAATGAATTCATTTTATTTGGCTTTTTATGAAGGCACTTTTTTCTAAGAAAATATAAAATTATTATTAGTTGGGAAATTAACGTCTGTGAAAATATAAGAAAAAATGATTATCGGTATTCAGACGGATTTTTCGAACTCCGGAAAAATATCGTGTTCCAATTCTCAAAAGGATCGATTTAGGTATTCAGCCTTCAGCCATTCAGTCTTTAAAAGATTGAGGAACTACTTGGATATATTTCAAGTATTTTTGTTGAATTTGTCTACGAATGACTCAACAGTGGTTTTCACGCTGAATGTTTTTTTTTTAATTATCTCGAGCATTCGATGGTCTTGATTTACAATAATTGATTATTGACAAATACTGTAACAATAAACCAGCAGAAAATGTCTCTTATTCGGGAGTGAATAAGGGGGGAATCATGCTAGGATATTTTCATAGAAATAGCACTTCCGGTTATACCGGAAGTGACCATGCATCAGCTTTGGTTTTTCAAATGGAACTACCTACTCTTCTAACCAGAAATGAATTCCTTCTTGAATTATACACATTTTCAATCTGAAACATTTTTACGTAGTCGTCATGGTTACGAAGATATAAGGACTTCTAGGAGAAAATGGCCAGTTGCAGAGGACCGCGAAACGTATCATAGCCAGCATTCATGATGAAGAAACGAATGAAGGATTTTACGAAAATTCAAACTGTCACAATAAATTCATATTTCTGAGAAATTTCAAACTGCAATAACTTCATTTTTTCAAATGGCATTTTTTCCCATTCTCTGGTAAACACAATTCCGGTCTGGTTTTTACTTCTTCAGTCGTGGCCTTCATTTTCATTAAATCAGTTGATTTTATTTCTCTGAATGCTTCATCGATACAGTTTACCAATTCTTCAAAGATTAATTCGGATAGAACAAAAGCACCTACTTCGGTATCATCAGCAACGGAGCCTTATAGCCAACCAAGAACATCAATTCAGGGAATAAATCAGACAATTTCATATGATACATGACATTTCTAGAAAACGACTGAAGATGGACATAATGAACCTTTGAAAAAAATGTTAGAAATTAAATTTTCTGTCGATTTCTGAACAAAAAACTATAGGCATGCCTTTGAAAAAATGAAGTTATTGCAGTTTGAAATTTCTCAGAAATATTAAATTATTGTGACAGTTCCAATAGAAAAACATGATTCCATAGCCATGCAATACGAAGCAAAATTATTGAACCTTCGTAAAATCCTTCATTTGTTCCTTTATTATGGATAGCATGCTTGCTATGATACGTTTCGCGGACCTCTGCAACTGGCCATTTTCTCATAGAAGTCCTTATATCTTCGTAACCATGACGACTACGTGAAAATATTTCAGATAAAAAATGGGTAAAATTCAAAAAGGAATCAATTTCTGGTTACAAAAATAGGTAGTTCCATTTGAAAAACCAAAGCTGATGGTCACTTCCGGTATTCTGTGAAAATAGTTTAGCATGATTTCCACCTTCGGAAAACGGCCGTGTACCAAATTTCAGAAATCTTCTCCTCATAGAAGCCGAGAAACGTCTAATGCACGGATTATTATGACTATTCCACTCATTTCAAAAACTGACCAATCACAGTCCAAAGACAGCTCGCATTCTCGCGATAATACCAACTGTCTCTGAATTATGATTGGTCTGACAACTTCGGTGTTTTCAACGATTGAACTACAGAATAATCTGTGATTGAACTATGGATACGAATGGTTTGACAACTGATAAATATGAATTGTAGACGTCAACATAATTTTTTCCTTGCTTTTCTCGAATATGGAGTTTCTGACCTTTTATTTTGTTCGTGAAATAGTCTTATAAGATTTCACTCGACATTGAATTTACCTCATAAGTCTATCTTTTATTTCCAAACTCAAATGAGTTGCTTTGAGGAAACACCACTCGTCCTCCGGACTCGTGATGTTTCCAAGCAACTCATTTTCTTTCTAAAATAAATCGATAGACTTATCACGGAAATTCAATCTCTTGTGATATTACTACTAATAACACTGTATGGAGAATATTCGATGGAAAATGCCAGGACATCCAGTTTCTCAGTTTGACTGGGCAAGAATAGTAGCCCTTCACCAAAAAGCTTTGTCAAACCACCAGAGTTTGCAATGTTTGAATATTCCATAGACTCCAGTAAGGCGCATAGTGGCCTTTTTCCTGGAAACCGGCATCGTTACCCGGAGACCGTTGCCTGGTCGACTCAAGGCAACATGTGCAAGGGAAGACCATTATATCGCATATTCTACTCGTAGGAATTGAACGGTACCGGTAACAATCCTTTGAGGAGGTATAGACGGATAGTCTCATCAAGTAATATATGGAGACGGTTGCATTCCTCAAATTTAAGGGCAAGAAGACCTATCCAATATCCAATCACCAAAATTCACCTTCAGCTTTTCAGGAATTTAGTTTTCTCCTCAGGCGGGATGGAACGATATGCCTGAAAATTACATTAATGACGTGATTCGTGGGATGCCTAAGCGAATTGGGCAGGTAAAAAAAGTGATCATACGGACTATACCTATAATTAATCAAAAAAAAAATGAATAAAAGATTTTTTTCCATTTTTCCTATTTTTTCTCATCCTGCTTGGATAAAAGAGTAACGAACAAAGATTTCCTATCGAATATTCACAGTTGAAATAGAGGAAAATATGCGTCTCATTGCCAGAGCATAGATTGTTCATATCTTAAGAAATTTAGAGGGGCAAGACCTTTTACGATATGTGTAGTTGCCTTGAAGGCAGAACCTTGCCTTAAACTCATTGTTTCTCTGCCGAGCATAATATAAGGATGGGTGGACTTCAGGGCTCTGTTCTGAGATCACTTCTTTTTCATTATTCATTAATGATCTGCTCCCAAATTTGAAAAGTATGACAGCCGATGAGCCACAGGATATTGTTTTTATATTATGAAGACACGGCATGAACATATTTCCTGATGACATCTCTGTAACCGTTCCCTTTTTTCGCCTTGTCTCCTACTCCTCTTGCCCTGCCATGTCTATGGGAATTGAAAGCATTCACGTGGGGCCTCTTCTGAGCATATTTATGAAGCCCCGTTAAAACATATCTATCAGGCGGAAAACGAGCAGTAAATGGCGCCATTTTCAGCTAGAAATATCTTTATTATAATACTTCATGCTTAATATTACGTAGCAAAGATCATTAAATCGAAAATTTTTCTATATTTTGCACAACGACCTCGTACTTCAAGCATAGAATATTGAATAGAAGTGACAATTTCATTATTTACGATGGCGTATCATCTTCTTTTATTTCACGTCGACAGTGAAACGGGAAAATTATTTCTGTCGAAATAATATCCTTCCCAATTGCCATCATGAGGTGCATTCAGGATATGCAAACTGTACCTATGTAAATTATTCCACCATTAAACCAACCAAAGTCAGGACGTTTTCGGATGGCGAGGTCTGCAATAAAACGTTGGTGTGTTGGGTATAACCATCTGGACATGAGAAGCAATACTTATTTCAGTCATCCTTCTCTGGTGAACCTAATTTATCGTTTCGTTAGCTGTAGCTTATTTAGGGGCGCTCCTAGACAATTGGAAAAATGGCTTAGACATTTTGCATATCGAACAGCCATGCTGATTTTTTTTCTACCCCTAGGAATCAATCATGAAGGTCAATAACTTTATACTAAAACGCGGAAAGGGGGAACAAATTTGGGTCAGACTATCGAGTAATTGTCGAATAGTCCAACTTCACAGACCAGCAATATTTGCATCAGAAAGCAGAGCTAATGCAACTGCACAAGACGAACCATACCATATTCGCCCTATGTACCAGATTTCCAGTTTTCCAATCACAACAAAAATTCCAACGAGACAAAAAATTGCAAATTTGGATTAAGTATATCAAAACCAATCTCTAATTTGGATCGATCTGACATTAAAAATTAGCATAGGTACTAGATGGCAAGAAGTTATTGATAATGAGGGTGATTGGCATCACTCATTAAAAATAGATACTAATAAAAAATTCATTTGGGAAAACCACTTTACTTTTCGGCCATTCTGATTTATCCTTCTTGCTGGAACTCAGCAGATTTGTTCTGATTCAATTCCTGGCAATTATAAGTTTGGAACAATCTCAGACGATTGGCCGCAAATGGAACCAATTACAAGCCTGCTTGGGGTTTCCGTATCTTATGGAATTCGCAACGTTCGATGTGAAAAGTATTCTGTAGAACTACATGGTTACTTTGTCGAGAACTGCTGGAATTCCTTTCCTATCCAGAGTCCGTTTCATATTTTGCCTCCTGGAATGTGCTGAGGCAATAAAATATAATATATGCAATACGACTTTTGAAGAATATTGCCCTGTTGAATTTCAAGTTCAACGTGAAAGCGTAGCTATTTGGATTATTTAGTCATTCCCTCTTTACCAGACTGCCTTTTAAAACGAGGATTTTTAGAATGACTGTTATGGATTTTGAAAGTCATGATGTCACGTGATTATGTTGACAGACAGAAGTAAACATGGAGCATTACACAGTAAAACAACGCGTCCTGATCAAAAAATTCAGTAACGGTGAATGGTTATCGCGCTATGCGAATGTGCCTCATTTGGAAGCTATTGATCTTGATGTCACATGCCACATCTCATACCTCCCGTGAAACATTGACGAACTTGCACGAGTTTGCTCCTGGTCGTGTCATTTCCCGATTTGGTGACCAGAGTTGGCCTCGACGCTCTTGCGATTTTAACGCCTCTAGACTTTTGGCTGTGGGGTTTGCCGAAGTCACAGGTTTATGTCAATAAGCCTGCAACTATCAAAGCGTTGAAAGCCGAAATAAGACACTGTATCAATGAAGTACCACCACATGTATTCAATAACGTTATTGAAAATATCCTCCAATATCTAGGACATATCATGAGAGGGAAGAGATACCAGTTGTTGCATTTGATAAATAATACAGGGAAAGATAACTGGCAAAAGAAGCATAGGTCGCAGACTCATGTCGTGGCTCCGAAATCCAAGAGAATCCCAGGCAACACAAAGATATCCCAGATAAATCCCTGCGACTTCTTTTTAGGAAGTTGTGACGCCTTTTGTGACTTCTTTGGGAGGTCACAGGGAGCTCTATATTTCCTCCAAATGTCCGCCACAAAAGAGTTCCCAGAGAACTCATGACGATATCCTACGTGGATATTCTCAAACAAGCCACACTGAGAGTTCGCATACACCTCCCGCGGCGAGGACTTTGAGAACTTCTTATTAACCTTTGCGGGATATAAGAAGTATCTACACAGGCCGCTTTGCACAGGTATATACAGGTCGAATTGCGAAATGTTAATAGAACATCAAAAACTAAATTTGATTTGTCCTATTCCTATGATGAGAATCTGCATATTAGCTATATTATAGAAACTATACAACAAACAGTGTTAAAAGTTATTCATTATTTTTGGCTGCAACAGAAGGTAAACTAAAACAAGTGAATAAATCCTTCAATCTTTATTATTAACAAATTGCAATAAAAAATTAAAAAAAAATTATTCAAAACATTGCATTTCTTTCTTCCTCTGGGTACAATCTCTCAGCCCATCTTGAGAAAAGACTCCTCTGTTGTCCACAACGTTTGCACTGTTGCCACCTTCCGTACCTACAAGTTCGGAAAAATTGGTAGATTCGGTAGATTTTTGGAAAAAAATAGGTAGATTTCGGTAGATTTTTGGAAAAAGATACCTTTTCACATATTTTTTGTGTTATTCAAGTTGAAATACCATTTATCCGAAAAATTGGGCAAGAAAGTTATTTTACGAATGAAGCAAAATTGAAAATGGGTTTCATTTATTTACAAAATGTTCGAAAAACGGATCTTTCGAACAAAAAATGAGTATTCTGACAAAATAAATAGGTATTCAAAAAATTAACACCTATTGAAAACAGAAAATATTCTGAAAATAAACGTATGTAGGTACATCAAATTGCTTGAAAAAAATATAGATTTGTCAACGTATAACTCAAATTATGTATCAAATTATGGTATGCTTAGGAAATCTCCAAAATAATATCGTAAGAGTCATGATTTCCTTGAATATAAGAACATACATTCACTCCATGAAATTTTGGTAGATTTATGTGCTTTTTCGTTAGATCGGTAGATTGACAAGAAAATCGGTAACACTTTTGTAAGGTCAGTGGTTTATACATTAATCAAAACGTGAATAAAAATTGTGTCAAGTGCTATTGGAGCACAAATTGAACAAAGAGGATTTCAACAACATTTCAATGCCCATTCTGCATTCATATATCAGCTTGAAACAAAATGAGATATAATTTCAAACAGTTCCCGTGGAATTGCAATACTGGTTTCCATAGGAACTTTTAAACCATGCCTATTAAGAATTATCAATAATTTATTAGCTTGAATTTTGGGAATATTCGACTTTACTAACCATTCTTGTAAAATCTGTTGTGAAGAGTGAAGTTATTACACTCATCCATATTCTTAGTAGAAATAATTATCCTGATCACCAATATATCAAGTAGGAAATCGTTTAATTTGAATTGATCAATTTATTGTTGGTGTTGGTTATTGGTGGTTGAATTACTCGGATAACATAAATGGCGGTAAAAATGGTAACGGTATATGTCCTAATAGGTGAGAAAACTCCAGGATTTAATAAAAATAACACTTACTTGGAGCACAAATATCCTCATCGAAATTTCACACAATAACGAACCTCGCACAGCACAGTAACACCGATAAACACAGCTAATTACTCTATCCACAAAGCCCCTCTCGATGTCTTGCCGTCTTGGTAAACTCGCTGTTTATGATATGATATGATATATTGTTTATCCTGACTTATACAAGTTCGATTTGATAGACAAATAGCGCCTGCGTGAACAGATTGACCTTGTCAATCGCATGGTGCGCTCTCCTCTCCAAGTTATCGCATGGAGTAGTCCCAAGGATATCGCATGGCGAGGTCTCCAAGATATCGCATGGGCACATCAGTGGGAAATTCGCTTAGTTACATCACATAGAGATCTCTGGGAACTCGCGGTAGGAGCTCCTATAAAAGTCGCATTGTAACCTCTCAGAGATATCGCGGAGAAGTCTGTGTTGCCTGGGGTAATTCGACTTATCTTCGGCGCAACTGTGTAGAGCCGCAATGAATAGGATGAAGATATTCATGATGATAATATGATAAACCTTCGAAATAAGACGACACCCTTGGAAGAAGAAGTGTCGGGTTTACGAATTTTCAAAAAGGATATTGATTAAACAGAAACATCGATACAGCTTATTCTGAACTGAGTATCATTTTATTCTTCATTACTTTCAATTTAATACGTGGTTTGTATCGACATTCATTATTCATATATCTGAATTTTGTATTTCATTGACATTTGTTTTTAATAACGACCATGGACGCGGTAACATTGAATTTTCAATAGAAACTGTGCGTATTAAATGTATAATTTCATGATGCTTGGTGTTCAATTTTATCTCCCACATTTATAAGTTTTATTTATTTTTATTATATTTTGTTATTACATCTCTCTACATCTAACGTTTTTCCATCATTTACCGTGAATTTCACAAAGCGTAATCACCGGTGATCGAAGAACAACGGCTTGATTCTCTGATTTTTCAACTGTCGAATCGAGTTGCTTCTAGATCAACCTCCGATCACCGGTGATTACGCTTTGTGGAACCCACCGTTAGACTTTAGTTTCGACAAAGTTGATAAACATCTTGCCAACATTGTTACCTTGTTTAGAGACCAGAGAAGTGATAATATGCGATGATATTTAATCCAGGGAAGCATTCAGATCATTCTTGAAATTCATGATTTTTCCCTCAAATTTTATCGTATACAATTAGGAATAACTCGAAAACGACACGTTTCAATGAAACAACATAGGGATACTTTTATTTTATAAAATGATTGATCATTTCGAAAATATAAACCGTTTATCTTCTTCAAGTGGTTGTTTGTTATTTTTGCGTGGCTGCGTTGTAACTTTCATTCCAGGAGAAATATTGAATGAGTTTTGATTGTGGAATATGCACCATAAATAGAGTAAACAAGCAACTAAATTTCAGTTTATTCGGAGTAAAGGTGAGTTTATACAGCAACTGAAATAAAATAAGAACTGAAATAAAATAAAATAAGAATGTTCACTTGATGCATTTCAATGACAGCGTTTATACAGGAAATAAGCTAAAATAAGGAATAACAACAAGAATAAGAGATGGTCAACTTTCATCTTTTTCGCTCATTTTATTTGGAAAATGATAGTGCGCATGACCCAAATCCACTCCCCAATCTTTTCCGTATTGACACTTTTGACAAGTTCTAGTTTTCTAATCTAAAATTTGATGAATATTTTTTCAAATCATTGTTGATAATATATTATTATTCAATATGGATCACCAGGAAACCATGATGGAAGCGATGTTGTTATTGATGACAAGTACTGCGATTATCGCCTTGAATAAAAGGCGGAATAGGCGAAATAATAAATTTTGAAAAATAGAAATGAAATGACAACTAATCATTGTCAAAAAATCTGCGATTTGATTGGTTCATTCTTATTTCTTATTTTATTTTAGTGATCTCTATAAACCTATGTTGTCTGCTCTTATTTCTTATTTTATTTTATTTTAGTTCTTATTTTATTCTAGTTGCTGTATAAACTCGCCTTAACGGTTCTGAGCACAAAATTGTTTATTTTCATGGATTTTCGAAACCGAATTTTGAAAAATGGTATAGGAAAATCGTGTTTCGTTTGATGGAATCTACAGTTGGAATATACAGAGTGCAACAGCCAAATGGAATAAATTCGAAAACGAATAAATGAGGGGGTGTTAGGAAAAACGCTCAGACACTTCGATTTGTAATTTTGAATGCGCATATTTTTCAAGAAAATAAAATTATATAGGGTGTTCCATGCGACCGTGGCCAATACCAACTTTCTTATTTCAAATGCAACCCCCTGTATATTATTTATTTTTTGGATTATTCAGAGAATTCTAGACAAAATTTATGTACAATGTCCTATACCTATCTCCAACTTTTTCGGAAATATTAAGTGTTTTCAGATTTTTTACAAAAATTAACATTTTGAATTAAAATTATTTCATCTCACAAATTCGATACTTTACACTCAATACTTATTCCCCATTTACCTCTTGAAATGAAGAAAGTAAGCAAAACCATTACTGAGAAGAAATTAAAAAAAACAAAAACAGATTTGTTTATTCTCATAGCCTTAGTAACACGTTGTCTGTAGCATGTTGCCAAGACGTTCGCGGCGAGCATTTTGAACATTTCCTACATTGACATTAATGTATTTTTTTGTTTTTTTTTAATAATTAAGAAATGATCAGTATTACTTATTAGGTTTTAAGTGTAATGTACCGAATTTGTGAAATAAAATAATTTTAATTTAAAACGTTGATTTTTGCAATCAATCTGAAAACACTTAATACTTCCGAAATAGTTAAAGATAGGTATAGGACATTGTGCATGAATTGTGTCTAGAATTCTCTGAAGAATCCAAAGAATTAATAATATACAGGCAAATATTTGATGGATTCAGTCTTTACTTGATGGAAATTCATGTTCAATAACAGGTAAATAAAATTCAATTTCCACAAACAATATTTAATTTAGAACGACGATCGTTTCGCCTCACTGAGGCTTCGTCAGGTTCTACATTTGAACTAATTGGGTGGTATAATAACAGGACATTATATAGGATATACAGGTATACATTGGGTGTTTAGATGGTATTCCCAAGTTACAAGAAGATGTACCGACAGGGGCAATAAAAGTTGTTGAGTTTTGCCGCTGGTTTTTCCAAACTACGTGAAGATATTCAACAACGGCGATCTATTAACATCCGTTTGGTCATTTAACAAAATTTTTTGAGAATTATATCTGTTAATTTCAAGTGATTCTAATAGTGTTAATCTTGATCCTTTACTCTCGATATGGATAATTTCGTAATTGTCGTTGAAATTATGACCAAATTCTCTTAAATGGTCGGCGTATGTTGAATGTGGACCATTTGATGTATAACTCTTCTGGTGTTCATGGATCCGTTTTTTAAATGATCTGCCGGTTTGACCAATGTAGACCAATGGGCAATCATCACAAGTAAGCTTGTAGACACCCGATTTATCATATTTGTTTGATTTATCTTTGTTATTTTTAATGTATTTATCTAAGTTGTTAGAGGTTCTGAAAGCTGAAGTATAATTGAAATTGTCTCTAAAATAATTGGCAATATTTTCAGATAATCTATTAATATATGTTATTCGGATATATTTTTGTGGGTTGGGGTCTTTTATGATTGGATAAACATAGGTTGATGCTGTTTGTTTGTTATTATATTATCTATGATGTTTGGGTTGAAACCATTATTAATAGCTATTTGTTTAATTATATTTAATTCTTTTGTAAAATTCTGGGAGTTCAAAGGAACATTTAATAATCTATGAATAAAACTATTATAAGCTGCCATTTTTTGTTTATAAGGATGGTTGGAAGTTTTGTGAATAGTGATATCAGTGTGGGTAGGTTTGTGATATATGCTGAATTCGTGTAAACAATTTGATCTTGTAATGGTAATATCAAGAAAGTTAATACTTCGATTCTTCTCTTCTTCGAAAGTGAAGTTGTCTACTGGTACCTTTAAAGCAACAAATGATATCGTCAACGTATCTATACCAATAGAGGAAATATTTGCTTAATGGGTTCGAATGTATTTTGGATTCTAAATCATCCATAAACATTTCGGCTAAAATCGAGCTGAGTGGGTTTCCCATGATAAGTCCTTCATTGGAAATATAAATACTACCATCAAACTGAAAGTAGTTTTGTTTGAGACATGTTTATAGGCAATTTAGAATATCATTAGTTTTGATGGGGTTGGCATTATTTTTTATTAATAATTTTTCAAAGAATGATTTGCATTTGAAATAAGAAAGTTGGTATTGGCCACGGTCACATGGAACACCCTATATAATATAATTTTTTTGAAAAATATGCGCATTTAAAATTACAAATCGACGTGTCCGAGCGATTTTTCCAACAAGCCCTCATTTATTCGTTATCGAATTTATTCCATTTGGCTGTTACACTCTGCATGTCAAAGACTTAACCTGTATACTAATAACTTCGTAGTCGAGTTTTTTCACTATGATTACTTAAGTGAGAACTACTATGATTATTTCATTCACACATGGCTCCGCCAATGAAAAGTCACGAATTCAGTCACACGATATGCAATATTATCGACTATTTAGGTAAACAAAGAAATATCAGCGGCTATTTTAAAATGTCAGAATTTGGCATAACATTCATTCAGAATTGAAAATGTACGGAGGGTCCCGAGTTCAAAACTTGGTTGGGATAGCAATTTTTTTGCAAAATAATTATAAATAAGCTCGGTCTAAAATACAAAAGACCGCGGATTCGAGCGTTCGGAGCGTGTTCATGAAATAATCTTCCTGAATATCACTCGACTTTGACAAAAAGCGACTATTATTTTCTTTAATTCATCTCGAGCAACTTGTATTTCGACAATTCAATTCGACCAAATGAACATTAATAATCAAAGAATAATTATTCAGATTATTAATGTTCATATGGTCTTATCAAATTGTCGAAATACAAAACGCTCTCGATAGAATTAGGTCGAAAATAATAGTCGGCTATTTGTCATAGTCTTGGGATATTACCTCCGAATATCCCTTACGTTTAACGATTGAACTGCCACTAAAATTTGAATTTTTAATCGAATATTTTGGATGTATGAATTTGATATTCTTATTTCATCTTTGTTTTTCAGAATTTACTTAGTTCGACTCCAGCCCCACTGCCAGAATATAAAACAGCTTCAGTGAAAAAGAGCAGGTTCATCATTTCACATTACGGGATGTTCAAAAGTGTCTGGGACTGGCTGATACTGACGGCTACGTTCTATGTAGCTGTTGTGGTGCCTTACAATGCTAGTTTCACAATAATTGAACGGCCCTCTGTGGTTGTTGATGTTTTCGTGGAAGCACTCTTCATTACGGGTGAGTTATACAGAAGTTTTTTTCGGATGGAACTCCGTTCTTTCGGAAACATATAAGTTTGAAATAATGTCTTGAAACGACCTACATAAGAGTCTTTCACAAATGCCTTACAGCTGTTATATTGTCCCTTGCATAAAAATCTGATACTATTATCCTTTGCATGTAACTCCGAATTTGTATTCGAATACAAATTCTTGTTCCTTGATTCAAGAGACGGATCATATTCATGACCCTTGTAGCGTAAACGTGTGACCAATATTTTGTATTCAATTCATGCGTTCTAGAAGTTAGGCAGCATATTCATCACGATTGATGATGGAATAGATGAAAGTGCATAAGATATCTGTATTACTTGAAAGAACAAAAATGTAGTAGCAATAGAAATGATGTTACAGATTTGTTATGCTTCATTGTACTCACCTGTAGAGTTTCATAAATATCGTCATTTTCGTTTCAAAAATCTCTTCTTTATTCAACACTTATCACATACACATATTGTACTCAACATCACAAATTAATATATCTGAAATTTTCCGTGAACTTTTCATTTGTAGAAACATTTGCAACATTTTGAAAACACCTATCAGAAATATTAACATTTAGGTGGAAACACATTGTTGTCACGTCACGTGAGCTCACGCGAGGGAATGGGAAGAAGATATGGGGAACATAGCTGATTTTACAGTTGCTGGTGATTCTCATAGAAGGGATTCGATTTACCAAATGAATCAACGAACAGAGGAAGTGGGGGAATTCCATCAATTAATTCAAGAATTATTGAATGAGCACCCAGATCGGTTTCAAATGTATGTCAGAATGACATTTCACAAAATATCAGACGTGATATCACGTGCGGTCAGAAAATGTAAAGTTGCGGAATATAGATCTAGAGGCTTTAACGTGACAGCAGATACAATGTTGCGAAAATTTTTACTACATTTTGATTCTACAGTTTACAATCACCCAGTTAGTTCTGATGATTTGGCTTCACTATTTATTATTGAAAGGTGTGTCTCCTCTATGGTCTAAGTTCCATGCATTATCGTGGTTGCACATTTTGGAAAGATGACGTGACGTGATAACAATGTGTTTCCGTCTTAGTTTCACATTAGGTGAACCTAATCAGTGAATGTTTCAAATTCACTGTTCAGTCAAAAACGCAAAATCATTATTTAATATTCTGAAAGCATGTTCACAAAAGATGACATACTTATTAGGTATCTGAAATGTTACACCCTGGATGTCCCAGAATGAATGGAACACACTATACATGGTCCTCCAACAGTGCGAAAATCTTCCATAGCTGCCGAACCCGACAGCTCAGAGATTTCATTGGGAAGTAGATCTATTGTACCTTCATTTCTGCATCTCAAGAAATAATTTTCTGATAAATAGAGTGTCCCCGATGAATTTTTATTCAACAAAAGGATGATTTTTTTAATGGATCACCCCATATATTTTCACATATTTTCAATGACCTTCATCACCTCTTTCATGACGCAAAATATCAGAGACATTTTTCCAACGGTACAGATCTCACTCGAAGAAAACTGCAAAAAGGTGAGGGAAAAGCAATTCAGTAAAAGTCTTCTGACGATTTTCAGAAGCGATAGTAACATGAATTTGATCCAAGAGTTTTTTAATTGAAAGATTTGCCTGGTCACCGTTCCTAAATGACTAACCTGTCGTATACAGGATGTCCGTTATTAAGGTCCAAATATGAAGAACTTCAAATTATTATTTCTCGATTTTTTTGAATGTAACACCCTGCATTTTTTTATAAAATACAATTGGATACCTCACATTTTCTCAGAAGTAACCTTAGGATTATTTTCACTCCCGCATCCAGCAGACACGAAAAATGATATCGCAACTGAAAATTTTATTCAAATAATAACATAAAAAAAACTAACGGACGTTAAAAAAAATGAAACTTTGCAGGTATTATTCCACACAGCATTACTCATCATGGGTATCTTCGATAGACAGGCTGTTCGAAGTGGATAACTGAGTTGGTAGCATTTGAACGGATGTTTTTTGATTTTCTCTTATTGTAGACTCTCGAGAGTCCACAAGGTATCTTCATTCTAATGAACTTTTGAATATTTCCTATCGGGATATTGGCAGCATAAGTTCGACTTCCTAAAAAACAGGTTCTGTGGCATTGCTCTAACAAGAAAATCATACCAACCATCCCATTTTTTTTTAATTCATACTGATTCACTGTATCTGAAAGTATCTTTGAGCTCTAAGTAGCAATAACTTGATAATTTTTTTTTGGAAAGCGGATAAGAACTGATATGAATGATTAAATACGTGATCAATATGTATTGCATGTGCGGAAAAAAAATAATATTTTTATGTTGATGCTCAGGAAGTATGATTCTCGGAAGTTTTTAAAGTTTTTCAATAATTATTCATTTAGTTTTGTTTCATTGTTTCAACTCTTTTGTTTGTGTTATTATTTATTTGAATGAAATTTTCAGTTGAGATATTATTTTTCGTGTCTACTGGATGCGGGAGTGAAAATAATCCTAAGGTTACTCTGAGAAAATGTAACGTAATTGTCTACATTATTGTGGACAGAAATACAGGGTGTTACATTCGAAAAGATCGAGAACTGATAATTTGAAGTTCTTCATATTTGGACCTTAATAACGGAAACCCTGTAGACGACAGGTTGATCATTTAGGAATGATGACCAGGCGAATCCTTCGAAAAAAACTTTTAGATCAAATTCATGTTACTATCGCTTCTGGAAATCGTCAGAAGACTTTTAATGAACTGCTTTTTCCTCACCTTTTTGCAGTTTTCTTCGAATAAGATCTGTACCGTTGAAAAAATGTCTCTAATATTTTGCGTCATGAAGGAGGTGATGAATGTCATTGAAAATATGTAGAAATATATGGGGTGATCCATTAAAAAACTCATCCGTTTGTTGAATAACATTCATCGGGCACGCCCTGTACATCAGAAATTGTTTTTTTTGAGATGCAGAAATGAAGGTACAAGAGATCTACTTTCCAAAGAAATATCTGAAATGTCTAGTTCGGCAGATATGGAAGATTTTCGCACTAATGCAGGACCCTGTATAGAAGATCTTTTATGCGCTCTGAAAAATATACAAAACGAAATTAGTATACGGAAGTAGCAAGTATGGCTTGGCTTCATAAAAAAAACGATATAAGGTGATGAATACTCATTCAAACCACCTACTCTGGGAATTACTTTATTGAGATATTCCGTATGTAGTGTCAACATTATTATAATAAATGTTCGAACTATCTGTCCCCCTCATCATACATGCGCGACATCTACGAAGGAACTCGTTCTTCAGAAGTCGCGCATGACAATGAGCGAAAATCTACACATTAACACTTTGAAGCATGGATAATAAAATGAAAAGGCCCTTATGCGATCAAACTTTAACATATCAAAATATTCATCAATATTCATGATGTTATTTTTTCCAATATAAGTCAATTTACCTACTCATACTGTTTTCTTTATATATATATATATTGGTATTTTAATGAATAATATTTTATCATGAGGCAACAGCTGAATTTGATTTAAATATGAGTGTGTTAAACAGAAATCTACCTAACGTAGTGAACTAGAAACCCATGTTTGAAAAAAATACAGGGCGAGTCTTTGACTTGTACATATATTTTAACTGAAGATTCTTGAGGTCAAGAAAACCTTTTTTTTCATTTTTCATTTTTCCGAATTCGGCTCTGTTAAAGAGATATAGCCATTTGAAAAAAAAATTGCGCTAATTACGTCCCTGAAATGATACTATGGAATTGATTCAAAGTTCATATTTCTCGATAGAAATTGAGTTTACATTTACATTTAGGGAATACTCAAGTACTAACCTTATTGGAATAAAAATGTTGCAAACACGATAATTTCAACAAAAACAGTTCGTTTCATCGGATTATATCTGCAACTAAAAAGCCACATTTATTTCAACAAAATAAGTTCCTTCTTCGATTTTTCTGCAGAATAGTTCGTAAACACTAATAACTTGTTCATATTTTCCTGGAAATTCCCAAACAACATCATGAAGAAAGATTTTAATTCAGATTCATTATTAATCAACCTAACTTAATCTGATTTGTATCAATTCTGTGAATTTTTGCACAGAAATATCAAGAAGATTTTGTCAGCTTGCTGATATTTTCATTGAGGTTAAGGATTTTTTACGAAACATAGTATAAATCACGATACATTTGTGTACCGTGGTATGAATTCTGCCGTTCCCATCATAAATCGACTTTGCCGCCAAATTTTACCACGCATGCGTAGAGCGGAAATCGAAATATTGGTTATCTGGAGCCAACTATAAACAATAACAAAGCAGTCTCTGAACAAACTGTAAACATTATGTGAAGTTCTGAATACATTCATTACATTCAGTAGATTATTGTTTTAATGTGATTATTACGTGAAGTGAATATTAATATAATTTCAACCTTGTCGAGTTTATAAAATTCCAAGAGGATGTTGTTTAGATAGAAACATCGCCACAGATTATCAGGTATCGTTTCAGTAATTTCAATTTAATGAGTAGTTTGTGTTGAGATTCATCATTCATATCCGAATTCTGTATTTCATCGACATTTAACTTCAATATGGACCAGTAACTATGAATTTTCAATAGAAACTGTGCGTGTTGAATCCTCCTTGGTGTTCAATTTTATCTCCCACATTTGGGGGATTTTATTATTGAAAAATATCTCGACAAAGTTGATAAATATTGTGACAACATTGTAAACTCGTTTAAAGACCAGAGAAGGAATGATATTCGATGATATTTAATTCAGAGACGCATTCGGATTATTCTTGAAATGAATGATTTTTTCGTCAAATTTCTGCGGGTAAAATTGGAAATAACTCGAAAACGACGCGTTTCACTGAAAAAAATAGGTATACTTTTAGTTTCTTAAATGATTGATTCTTTCGAAAATATGAACCGTTTATCTTTTCAAAGTGGTTTTATGGTGTTTTAGCGTGTATTGATGAGTCGACTACCCTGTAACTTTTATACAAGTGAAGATATTGAATAGGTTTCGATAAAGGAATATGCACCATGAATAGAATAAGAACTCAATCAAAAATCAGTTCATTCGAAATAACGGTTCCGAAGATATAAACAGAAAAGTGTTTTTTCATGGATTTTCGACACCCTGTATCTTCCAAACCAAACCGAATTTCGAAAAAAGGTATGGGAAAAAAGTGTTTCGTTTGATGGGAGGAATCTACAGTTAAAATATATGTACAAGTCAAAGACTCACCCTGTATATCTCTACCTGCGATAGATTTTATTTGTATTTTTTTCAGAGCGGTCAATAGCTCTTCTATTCAGTGTTTCAGGATCATCCTGCATGAAGCAAGCGAGTCTGAAATAGAAATGTTCCGGTGTCAGTGGTAGATTCTGAAAGTAGATTTCAGAAATATCGGACAATATTTCAAATTTCAAAAGTATATTTCATTGGAAGTATTGGAACCTTGAATATGAACAGTCAGAAAGCAGGGTTTATTTTGTTAGATATTTCATTATGTTATTTCATGCGAATTCAAGGTGTAAGATCACATCAATCCTCAAACTGTAGGGCGTAGGCTGATCAATATTGATATTCATATTGAAATTTTTTTGAGTTAGTTATTATGTTAGGTCTTCTTGACGTTAGATGGAGATATGTGTAGATTAATACTCAAGGAAGTCACAACTTATATTTTAAGAAAACGCTCTTGAATTTGCAGAAGTCGAAGGAAGGAATGTTTCGAATGGAAAATTAGTTTTATAAAAATATTTCAGACACATATTTTCTTAACAAACTAATTCAACATTCCCATCAAAAAACACACGGAGATAAAAACAAAAATTTCATCTAGAACCTAATATACGATGAGTATTTGGGGGCCATGTTAAAACTGAATCAGATTGAATCAGTTTGGTCGGACTCTTTTCAGATTCGATTCAGAATGAATTTCCGCCCATACGCACTCGTGCAAATAATTTAAATTCAATTTTAAATGCCAATGTAGAATGCGAAAATCCATGGGAGGCTTCTCATCGTTCGAATTCTCTTTTACAGATATTTGTTTGAATTTTCGAACCACCTTCGTGAACATAAAGGGTGAAGTTGTTTCTAATGGAAAGCAAATATCCGTTCACTACCTCAAAACCTGGTTTCTTGTGGACTCTCTGGCAGCGTTACCCTTCGACCTTCTTTATGTGCTTTACGGAGAGGACGTGAGTATTACAGCCTTTCAGCATCAACGAATTTTTTTGATATGAAATGGGTACCTATCCTCAGAAGAAATGGTTACATGATCAGAATTAATCCTATGATTAATTAATTTGTAAACGTTTGAATTAATCATCGGATTAATTCTAGAGCAAACGTTTACAAATTTCTAGAACGTGTTGTTCCACCTCCATACCGAATCGAAAGGGGAATAGCATTTCAACATTTCCTTTCAAATTTCATTACAAAATTTATAAAAATGAAAGGAATTGATATACCAATAAGAAGCAAAAAGTAGTTAAATGTAAATTAATCACATTGGCTGTTGCTGAATTACTCGGATGAACATAAATGGCGGTAAAAATGGTAACGGTATATATCCTTACTGGTAAGTTAAAACTGAAGAATTTGATGAAAATGACACTTACCTTGGAGAATAAATATCCTCTTCGAAATTTCAAACAATAACGAACTTCGTACAGAGCAGTAACACTTAAAGTAACAATCCAATCCACAAAACCCCTCCAACCTCTTGGTAAACTCGCTGTTTATACAAGTGCGATTTGAGAGCCGAATTGCAGGTTAGCAGATTAACCCTGTCAATCGCATGTTGAGCTCTTCAAGATATCGCATGGAGAGGTCTCAAAGATATCGCTTGGCGAGATCTCCAAGATATTGCATGGTGAGGTCTCAGATATATCGCAATGCGAGGTATTTAGGATATCGCGTGGACACATCAGTGGCAACTTCGCTTAGTAACATCACATAGAGATCTCTGCGACCTCTCAGAGATATCACGGAGAAGTCTGTGTTTCCTGGGGCTGCTTTCAGGGATATGGGGGAATGAAACATCAACTCAACATAGACGCTGTAATTTTGAAGGAAGTCTAGTAGAGGTGCAGGAATTCAAGTTTATGGTACATCCATTATCAGAACTTCTTTGAAACATTGCAAATACTTGAGATCTATGAGGTTTGACCGAAAAAAGAGCAGTGCTCCAACATCATAATGAGTACATCAAATCAAATCAATTTTATTAATTCACTCTTTCTGTACAATTTATACTTAATAGATATTTACATATTTCAAATCCCCAAGGACAGACAAGATCCACCTAGGCAATCATGCCTGTTTTGTGTGATCCCGCCAGGTCCGAATGGAGGTGAAGAGAATGCACAGAATTAATCATGAATTCACTGCAATCATAATACATAAATGAGCAAATAAATAGTGACGAGGTGGCGACGAAATTAACAGAAAAAAATCTTACTTTGTATTTAAAAATGACACAGTGAAAGGAGCAGAAAAAAAACATTGCAAATACTTCTCTAGTAAATATCAAAACCAGAATTATTATCGATCATATATTCTTCAAGTTCTTTCTTGAATCTTCCAACCGTGCTTATATTTTTTAGTTTAATCGGGAGCAAAATATAGTGTTGGGCCATAGAAAAAAAACAAACCTCTGCGTATGACTTCTTCGGAAAAGTGGCAATATTATTTGCAAATTCTCAGCAAATCTAGTTGTTCTAGAAGAGGGAGCAGTGATGTACCTACTTGCATTCGAAAACATCCACACAAGGCACTGGTATACACACGACAATGCAGTATCTTATTACCGATTCTGCTAGTGACCTATAGACCATCAACAAGTTGTCACGAGAAAGAATATCTCTGAGGGTATAGAACTTATGCATCAAGAGTCTCATTCTTTTCATAACGTATTCAGCGTGTTTATCCCACCTCAAATGTTGATCAATTGTCAGCCCTAAATATTTGATGGAAGAGGTTTTTTCAACTGAACTACACTGACACGTTGAGATGTTTGTACAGGTGGATTCATGTATTTTCAAAGTGTTACCAGGCTGATCACACGAGTTGAGAGAAAAAGTCATATATTTGGTTTTGTTTATATTCAAACTCAAGAGATTATTATTCAGCCATATATGTAACCTCTGAAGATCCTCCTCTGCAGCTCGGTAAGCATCCTGCCAACTTTTTCCCGTAACAATAAGCGCTGTATCATCGGCGTAACAGACAACACTACCCCTGAAATTCTTTATGCGAGCTATATCATTTATATAAATAAGGAATATTATGGGACCCAAAATCGTTCCCTGAGGTATCCCAATTTCAACCGCTGACGTTGCACTCAGATCCCTTCCAATTTTCACCCTTTGAGTTCTTTCCGACAGATAACTCTGCATAAGCCTCAAAGCATGTCCCCGAATGCCACACCTGTACAATTTACCCAGCAAGATGTTATGCGACACGGTGTCAAATGCCTTCGCTAAATCAACGAAAACAGTCAAACATTTCAAGGAACCATCAAGGGCTGTAACTATTTTTTCGGTTAGGTCTAAAATCGCGTTTTCTGTGTTTGACTTCTTGACGAATCCGAACTGCCGGTCTGTTATAATATGGCATCTGTCCAAAAAAGAAATCATTCTTGAGACTGCTCGAAGATCTTCGCAAAAGCACCGATAACCGATATCGGTTACGATCGATTCTTTCCACTGATATGGTACAGTACCCTGACTATAAGACAAATTTATGACATGGACAATGGGTTTCAAAATAAATTCGTGGATATTTTTAAGTAATCCAGAAGTGAAACCATCAGTGCCCGGTGAACAGTTGTTTTTAAGGTTAGATATCAGTACAGTTATTTCTTTTTCATCCACAGGTTTTAAGAAAAAAGTAGATACCTCCGAGGATTCACTCAAAAAATCTTCAGGCAAACTACACTTTTTCACACTATTAGCCATAATACCTCCCACATTTAGGAAATATTCATTGAATAAGTTTTCCTTTTGCCTATTATTTGTGACCTTTTCACCATTGACCCCATTGAAGGTGGTGCTTTCTAGAGAGTTTCTAACTGAATCCTTATTATTAATATCATTTATTATCCTCCAAGTTTGTTTAATATTATCTTTCGCTAAATTCAATTTGACTTTCTAATATTCATTTTTTGTCCGTATTGTTTATATTGCTTTTCTAGTTCTTGCGTATAATTTTTCAATAGTTTTTTTTTTCTGCAGAGTATCCCTTGTTTCGATCGAGTTTATTAAGCCAACCGTAATCCATGGTTTCAACTTAGCATTTTTTTCATTATATAATTTATAATTTCTGGTTGCATTCTCTGTATGTCCCAACAACCTAGTAACAAATATGTTGTACGACTCCTGAGTATCATTACTTAACAAAACCTCACTCCACTCCTCCGTTCTGAGTATAGTTTTTAATTTAATGAGATCTATTTTTTTGTAAGTCTGGGGTCTAACAGGATACGAATTTGATACTTCAAACATAAAAGAGATGGAAAATTATCTGTTATACTACTATGGATGGCATAAGGCTTCAAACATATTCTACCATTTAGACAATTTTCTTTTCTGATGAAGATATGATCAATTATAGAATTTGAATCCTTTGTACTTCTTGTAACCTCATTAATATATGATGAGAAACCATTCTCCGCCATTATATTTCGATATTGATTTGTACAATTAGAATTAAAATTTGACAAACTTATATTTATATTCACTCGGTGATTTTTAACAGGTTTCTAGGTCCAAAAATAATTCACAAAACCATCTGTTTGGAAAAAAGGCCAACTAGTTTCGATTTTATTCTAAAATCTTCATCAGGGCTCTGAAATGGAATAACATACACTACAATAATCTAAGATGTTCGAAATTACAATTAAAAGATTAAAATCATATTTTTTTTAACACTTATTTTAGACATATACAAACAAACAAGTATATAAATATTTATATCTCCTATGAACAACTCTAATGTTTTCCTATCGAAACTCTGTAAGTAATTTTCTAAATCGTCTAGATAAACCTCACTGTTAGTAGAAGGAGGTCGATAGGAAGCTGTTATACCAATATAGACACTTTTACCGAAATGATCCGCTAGAAATGTCACCCTCAACAGGTTTGTGTCAGTTATCCTGACAACATGAACATCAGCCATTATAGAACTCCTTACATAGACCATCAGACCATCATTTTAATTTTTCCTTGATTCACTATAATAAACATCAAAGTTGGGTATACTGAAATCACTCACCGATTCAATTCTCCAAGTTTCTGAGAGAACGATAACGTTCAAACAATCAATACTTTGTTGTAAATATATGAGCAGTTCATCAAAGTTCTTTCTGATGCTACGTATATTGAAATGAATTACTCCGAAGCCATCATCATCCAAATCACTAAAACATTCATCTATACTATCATAAATTTCATTCTTCACCTCCCCGCCACCATCTAACAGTTCTAACACATTCAAAATATCCAACATAATATTCTCATGGAATTCACTCCCACGATCCGAACATCCCAAATATAATAATAAATAAATAAAAAATAAAATTACACCATTAAAACATTTTTAATAAATCTCTGAACCTCAAATCCCAAAATTCAACATTTTCGAAAGAAATATAACGAAAAGAGAAACCCACGATAAATCTCACACATGAAAATGTATTTAGTGTATTATTGAATTGAGATCATCTGCAGATTTTACAATAAACTTTTTCTTATCTTTAATTACATGAATCTTCCCCGGGTCCGTCGACACACTCCTCAAACCAACCCTTTCAACACATGTAGTGAAAAGTTCAACCCCAAAGCTGGTTAAATCCTCCCTTATTACAACACCAGTGCCCTTCAGCAACCTTTTATTGTGATAGATTTCTTGTTTAAGGTTGTAATTATTCAGTTTGAGAAAAATGGACCTAATCTTTTTCTCATTCCTCCTTCCCATTCTGTAACACAAATCGAAATCGCTATGGCTTAAATTTTTGTATTAAAAAAGGATATAATACTTTCTTCAGTTCGTTCATTAGGTTTCTCTTCATAACCGAAAATCCTCAGGTTGCATTTCCTCGAATACTGGTCGAGTCGATCATATTTTCTCTCCATAGTATTTTTGTAATGCAGGAAATCATTTGTTTGTTTTTCTAACATCTCGAATATAACCTTGCTTTCATCCTTCAGATTTGATATGTCGTCTTGCATATTTGTAATTGTTTCTTGAATCTGCGATAATTTCATCTCGACTGTTGTGATAATCGCGTTTGACACATTTTCAACTATGGTTTTTATGAATGCTTCATTCTTTAGGCAGTTGTTTATTGCTTTGTTAACCGCAGTTGCAATTTCTTCCTTGTTTTTTCTCGTAATTACCATTTTCTTGGGGGTAATCACTCAAATGTATTTTTCAGAGTTTTTCAGTTATCTGATGGAATGTATAGGAAATCCTCAGTTCTAACTACTCGATGTATCAAAAATATTAATAATTCTGCGGGAGCTCGGATCGTACGACCTGTCACGGACAAAACATGTGAACGAATGTCCTAATAAACTACACTGATACTGAAAACAAAAAATATTGAAGGGGATGGGGGAAATTGATGTTTCACCATTGTGCTTTGTGGGGCACGGAATCCACTGAATGGTTCCAACAAGGCGTACAGACTTGCAATGAGAATCAGCAGTATGTGACCAGAAGGGACCCACAATAATGTGGGCACACCACAAAGTCAACGAACACTCGCATCTGGAAATTGAGTTCATTGCAAAATATGGAAACAAGGTTACCAAAGTTCTCATTCTCAACACGGTGCTCTCTGCTAAAAACCAGAACTTTTAAGGAGAAAATACCAACAATATTGATTCATTGTCGTGGCTGAATGTGGGCCAACTGTATCCTGAAACTGAGGAACTTGTGCCAGCTATCCAAGATCAAGTATTGAGAACTACCAGTAACACTCTTTACAACTAATTATGAAGGGCATATGTAGAAAATGCGGCGAAGTTGGCGAATCTATTGAACATGTTATCGCCGGTTGGCTAAGATTTACCGACAATGCGTACCTTGGCCTACACAATCGATTTGCGAAGATTGTCTGCCATACTCGTATTACAGGTATCAATCAGCACCAGTGAGCTGAAATACGGAATGATTTTCTATGGGACAGACCAGTAACAACCTGGAACTGATTGACATCAACAGAAGGTCAGCGTTAATAGTTGATGTATTTTAGTACCATTGACCCATACAGAACGAAGGGACTCCGAAAGAATAACGAAGTACGAAAAATTATCCGAAAAAAATTGCTATCAATATGATACCATCGGGGATTGAGGCTGAGGAACTTATGTTCAAATCATTGATGAAAAATCTTCAAGAGATCGAATTATCCCACTATTACAGTCATTTCTACAAGGTCTTCAAAGCTAGAGCCTGTTGTACATATCCAGAGATCTTCTGAGGAAATTCGATCTTCTGAAGATTTATCTTTAGGAGTCTGACCGCCCGGCAGGCTCGAACGGAAAGACCTAGAGACTTGCAATTTTCAGGTCAGAGACTCCTTGAATATGGCCAGTTAATTTCGAATCTACAGATTTGATCTGGATGAAATTCGGCACTCCGATGCATAAATAATTTTGTTCAGGTCACTCAAACAGAATTTAACAGATCCTATAAGATGCTATCAAATTATTTATGAAAAAAATACCAATAACATGACCGGGACCATGAAGGCTTTCTTTTACAGCTGTTGTAAATTTTGCGTGCTGTCAAGAATTTTTCCCGCTGGATTTTTGAATGAGAATCTACCTATAAGTTGGATAAACGAGCGCTGAAAATCTCCGTTTTCAGATACTCGTTTGATATCGTATGGTTTCGTTTTTTTCTGTCGGATAAAAGATATTAATATTATTCAATATCTCCGGATGTACTAGCCTTTTCGGCTGAAATTCCTCAGTTGCATCAATGAAATAAATGAAATGAATCCCAAAAAATTCGTTTCATTGTTTTCTAAACAACTCAAACAGACGATGAAAATGATAAAGTTTCTAATAACATTGCTTCTTTAGATACACCGCAGTCATTGATAAAAATATCAAAAACCGCCATGCATATGACTCCAACTTGCCACAAATCCTCATCCAGGGAAGCTAGCAAAAGTTCCAACCTCATCAAAGCTGACCTAAGTTTCGATCTAGTAGGATCTCCTCAGAGCAACATAACCCAACGAGGAGTGGAACAAAAGTCCTTTTGAAACAAAACTAATGATCGGTAGATCGAAGATACTACAGTGACTCTAACAGTTAGAGTCACTGTAGAAGATACTACATCATGACGACATCTAGTTGATAATCAGACCGACAATTCCCTGAACGAATATAGATGGAATACCTCCTAATTGCTTCTTCAGCAAGCCAGAATGTGAATTTTGACATATAAACCTGCAAACTGGGAGCGCGAGAATCGTTCGTGTTTAATGGCGTAAGCCCGTATCAAACAAAGCCCGTATAAAAGAGTATCTAATATCTATTTTTCTGATTTTAATGAATGAAACTCGCCAGTCTGTTTAGATAAGGCCAGCTTACAACGCTGTTTCAAAGGGCAGCGTGACGTCTTCAGGCAGATATTATCAAGTGACAATTTCATTGAATGGATTTCCGTTATAATATAATTTCACTCGAAGTTGTATTTTCTCAAAGTCTGACATTGAATGAACCCGGCGAAGCAATAAGGAATGAAATAAGGATCGGAAATTTCCCAAATATGAAGCAATATCACTGTAAGTGTAAGTCAAGTGGCTACTTGTTGCATTCAACAGGAGATGTAGCAGCGAAATCGAAATACCCACAAATTAACTCATATTTAATCAATTAGAACTTCTCAGTAAGTTTCCACCATGGAAATATGATTCCATCGTCCAGACCTTAAAGTTAAGCCGGCCCCAGACAATGCGTGTATTGGACGAATGTGCCTTCGTAGTGCGCCTTCGGGTATCCTCCCACACACTACGGCAAACGCGAAATGTTCGACATTCGTTTCTCTGTTGACAAACGTTCGCCGCACGGCCTCAGTACAGAACAGTAGCGGAGCTGACTGAAGACAGAATAGGCAATCTACTACGCGTAGTTAAGCACACTGTCTGGGAGCTAACCCGAATGAGCGCGAAAGTACTTCGTCTTCCTTTGATTCGTGCCGTGTTACCGACAAGACTTCGGATAGCAGGCGAATGCCGAACGATACCCGCAGTTGAGCTCCCACACAGTACGCGGAGCACCGCGAATGCCGAACATTCGTCAAATACACGCATTGTCTGGGGCCGGCTTAAGGGAATATTTATAAAAACGATGCTAAACCATGTATGTCGCTGGTATTTGAATTCAACATGGTAAATATAACGTTTGGTTGGTTTACTGGATTGAGCAATGAATATCACCTACCGCAATTCGATATGTCCTAGTGGCTGAGGGGTGAATTCAGCTACAATGTTCTTTGCTGGATGATATCGTCCTGATATCCCGTCGTTTGAATGAGGCTTCCTGGGAAATGGGGTTACATGGAACGGTCCCTATTGAACCTATCAATAGGGGTTGAACTGAATACAAAAGTAAAAGACCCTTGCCTCGAGAGGATTTAACTAACACACTGGGACATAAAGTTGAGTGGGAATGTTATTACAAAAAACCTTCTTCTGGGACCTCTGGGTTCGGGGTGGAATACTGGTTTACCGAGTTTCGTACTTATCTGAATGATGGCACTGTCCTTCGGATTGGATCCACCCGTCTTTCCCTGCGAGGTTCTGGGGTTTGGAGTCATAGAGCGCGATGAAGTTATTGTGTTTTTCTTAATTTAAGGATGGTGATGCTTCATTGGACCAAATTCATATGTAAACCAATCTTTTCGAACTATGAATAAGACTCAAACAATATCAAAAATTGTTAATTGCAACATATTTCAATAAAGGAATTGGGAAAAATGAAATGAAATTCGTTACTGATGCCCTAAAAGAAAAAACTAATCGATGTATTGCTGTGGATGTGGGTAGCTGTGGAACTTCATGTAATTGTCTCCCATAAATAATTCACTGTCACACGGAGTCGTTTTCCAATAGTTTCCATTGATAAGTCATTCCCGTTGTCTTGGAAGTTCAAGATGGGTCACCGCCAACGCAAGGAATGCTTTGGACAATAAATTTTTAGAAGTGGGGAATAAACCTCCCTGAAACCATCCCATGTAATGGAGTTCTCCTTAAGCTTAGGAGCTCAGGAACATTTAACGCCATGTTTTCGACATCTTCTTCCTCGCTTACACATTGGCGAAAATAAAAACTGTCTTCATGTTTTAGTGTTAAGTCCTACATCTATTCACGTAGAATTCATAAATTCATTTATTAAATTTCTGTTTCAACAATCCAACCTCACTGTTCACGCAATACAATAATGAAGGGTTTTCCAATAAGAGGTGTAATTTTGAATAGCCTGCTATTTCGGTAGATGTCACTTCTGAAACTGTCATTTGTTGACATGAAATTATCAAAATTCACTATGAAAATTTGGCAGAGAAGGTTCGTAGAACTCGAAACATTTTGGAGTTGTTGTGAAGCGCATTGGTGCACAACTTTCAACTGCTGGGACAAGTTAGTGATGTAAAGAACAAAACCCGTTCACGTAGATCAAGACCAGCCGAGAATATTGCTGCTGGAGCCGAAAGTATTGAAGAAAATCCAGGTTTGTGCATTCCTCGTTCTTTGGAATTAGGCATTCTACAAACGCCATCAAACAGTATTTCGCATAAAGATTTGGATCTGAAGGCTTATAGAGCTCAGTTTACGCAAGAAGTAAAGCCGTCCGATCATCAACAACGTCGTGTCTTTGCTGATTGTGTCCTTGATATGCATGAAAATGATTCGGAGTTCTATCAAAAAATCATCTTGGGTGATGAGACTCATTTCCACCTCAGTGGCTCCGTCAACAAGCAAAATTGTCGCATATGGAACTCGGAAAATCCAAGAGTTATTGCTGAAAAGCCTCTCTATCCTCAAGGTGTGACTCTTTGGTGCGGTTTATGGTTCGGAGGGGTCATTGGACCTCAATTTTTCGAGAATGAGGCTGGAGCAATAGTTACGGTAAATGAATTGCGCTATCGACAGATGATTTATGATGTTTTTATGACCGGAATTGGATGGTATTGATCTGGACAACGTTTACATTCAACAAGACAAACAAGCAAGGAAACCATTGATTTTTTAGGGGAAAAGTTTCCGGACCGTGTTTTCTCTCGAAGAGGTCACCTGACATCTGGTGATTTAACACCTTGCGACTTCTTCCTTGTGAGAAGGTCTACGCCAAGAGCCCAGCGCCGATTCAAGACCTCAAAAATGGAATTCGTGAGGCTGTCTAGGAAAAAGGGCAGTCAATTTGCGATTTGGTCATGGAGATTTTCATGAAAAGGATATGGTCCTAAAGTAGTGGTTGAGGTGGTCATTTGACTGATGTTATTTTCCATTATTAACGGCATACTTAATAATAATAATGATCATCCGATCATTATTCGAAAAAAATTTTTTTTTTAATGTCAAAATAACACAACCTATTGAAAATCCCTTTATATTCAGACTGAATAGTCGTCCGAAGGAACTCATGAGTTTCATCTTCATCGCACTTTCATTCGGGAAAAATGCTATTAATGCTGTTGAACATGCGTAAAGCTCTTTTGAACAGAGAAAAAAGGACTGATATACCAATTCTTATTAAAACGAAAATGAAAGAAAAACCATATGTATGATACTGAAAGAATGGTGCTCACGGTTGATGCTGATTTCAGAGAAATATCTGCTTGTCTGCTGGCCTCGTGTATGTGTTCTCACATAACGAAATCTTTTTAAGAAAAAACGTAGTTTTCAACTGAGGTTTAGCGAGTGCTGGTTTGCGTTCCTGCGGATAACCGGTTCGAGCGTGTGAAAGGAAGAAGGCGGTGTGTACCTAGATTTTTCAAAACAGTCGACCACAGAGTCGAAGAGAGTGGGTTAACCACTGGTCCCGGATCTTCATCGTTACCGACCAAGTTCATTCGAATAGAAGCACCTATCGTTCTTCTTTGTTTCGACAAATCGTTCTTCAGATAGTAGTTAAAAGTCGAGAATCTACCAAATTATTTTGAAACTATTTATTTATGAGCTGGATGACATGTTTCGAATGGAATGTCATCTTCAAAGCCATGATACAAAAGGATATGCAGGTTTGGTTTGGGAGATACTCGTACAGGGTGTCGAAAATCCATGAAAAAAAACACTTTTCTGTTTATATCTTCGGAACCGTTATTTCGAATGAAATGAATTTTGGTTGAGTTTTTACTCTGTTCGTGGTGCATATTCCTCAAAACCTATTCAATATCTTTACTAGTATAAAAGTTACAGGGTAGTCGACTCATCAATACACGCTGAAACACCATAAAACCTCTTTAAAAAGATAAACGGTTCATATTTTCGAAAGAATCAATCATTCAAGAAACTAAAAGTATTCCTATTTTTTTTCAATAAAACGCGTCGTTTTCGAGTTATTTCCAATTTTACCCGGAGAAATTTGACGAGAAAATCATTAATTTCAAGAATAATCTGAATGCGTCTCTGAATTGAATATCATCGAATATTATTCCTTCTCTGGTCTTTAAACGAGTTTACAATGTTGTCACAATATTTATCAACTTTGTCGAGATATTTTAATAATAAAATTGTACAAATGTGGGAGATAAAATTGAACACCAAGGAGGATATAATACGCACAGTTTCTATTGAAAATTCATAGTTACCGGTCCATATTGAAGTTAAATGTCGATGAAATACAAAATTCGGATATGAATGATGAATCTCGATACAAACTACTTATTAAATTGAAATTAATGAAAAATCATACGATACCTGATAATCTGTGGCGATGTTTCTATCTAAACAACATCCTCTTCGAATTTTATAAACTCGACACGGTTGAAATTATATTGATTCACTTCACATAATAATCACATTTGAACAATAAGTCACTGAATGTATTCAGAACTTCACATAATGTTTACAGTTTGTTCAGAGACTCTGATTTGTTAATGTTCAACGTTGGCCTCCAGATAACCATACTTCAGTTTTCGCTCTACGCATGCGTGGTAAAATTTGGTGGCAAAGTCGATTTATGATGGAAACGGCAGAATTCATAGATATTTATACCACGGACACAAATGTATCGTGATTTATACTATGTTTCGTAAAAAATCCTTAACCTCAATGAAAATATCAGCAAGCTGACAACATCTTCTTGAAATTTCTGTGCAAAAATTCACAGAATCGATACAAATTAGATTAGGTTAGGTTGTTTAATAATAAATCTGAATGAAAAGTCTCTCTTCATGATATTGTTTAGTAATTTCGAGGATATATGAACAAGTTATTAGTGTTTACAAACTAATCTGCAGAAAAATCGAAAAAGGAACTTATTTTGGTGGAATAAATGTGGCTTTTTAGTTGCAGATATAATCCGAATTGTTGAAATTATCGTGTTTGCAACATTTTTATTCCAATAAGGTTAGTACTTGACTACTTGAGTATTCCCTAAATTGGGCCTAAATGTATAAACTCAATTTCTATCGAGAAATTTGAACTTTGAATCAATTCCACAGTATCATTTCAGGGCCGTATGTAGCCCAATGTTTTTTTTTCAAATGGCTTTATCTTTTTAACAGAGCCGAATTCGAAAAAATGGGAGATGAAAAAAAGGTTTCTTTTGGCCTCAAGAATCTTCAGTTAAAATATAAGTACAAGTCAAAGACTCACCCTGTATAATAAAGGATAATCGAGTTCCGAGCGAGCAGAACTGCGGGCTACGCCATTCACTCTCATAAAGTATCCCGGTTGGCCATGAGATTCTTACACATTTCATCATGTGTATTCTCAAAATGTTAGGTTGTAGTCATTTTCCTGTCAGATAACTATGCAACGTTGACCTCTCTACATAGAGGTCGTAATAATTACGTATTCATCTAAATGTTTATTTATTTCACGTATACAAACGTGGTTGCTTCAGATTCAGTTGTGCTATTTTCTTGTACGGAATCTATTGACAGTAGAAATTAGCGTTGACAACGTCTCTGGGAATCATTTTTACTTTGCCGATATTTTACGAATGCCAACCTGCGTCAGTTTCTAGTAAAAAACCTTTTTGAACCTAAATCTTGGCCAACCAGGATACTTTATAAAAGTGAATGGAGTAAACAAGGATCGATCTGAAAACAGACCGTAAACACTAAAATTATTTGTCCTTTATTCAGGTTCATTTCGAAAAGAGCATCTATTGAAAGCTCTCTTTCATGTGTGGAGTTCAGACCGGAAGATCACCCTCAGAAAATAAATCCCCTTGGATAATCTCACAACAATACAGCGGTTCTAGTTCAACGAATCCATTCCTCAAGTTCCTTAGAAAATGTTCGCTCGCCAAACAGCATTTTTGTCGGTCTATACTCTATAGGAAATCTCCGGCTTACGTGCATATAAAAGAAAAAGAAGACAGTGAAACTGAAAAGTTCGAATAGCCTCAGGAATTATTAAAAAACTGGAGGACGTTTCGAGTTTCAAGTGGAATAATTAGTATCGGTCTAGTGGATTTCGACGTCCATCAGGATATCCCGCGGAACGAAATGAAACTTGAATTGCACGAAATTATATTGAAGACTCCAGAAACTTTTCCGGCGATAAGTACCTCATGATGGCTATTTATGAGTGACGGTTTGCTAGAAAATATGAATCAGGTTTGTTTTTGCCAAAAATGCACACGATGAACCTTTGCAGCGATGTCGTATAAGTTTAGTACCATACTAGATCTACCTATTAGGGTGGGCGTACAATGTGGTGTGTTTTTATTTAAAGTTGCATTTGAAAATTGTTGCACTTTGAGAACTGAAATTTTGTGGGTGAAATCAGAAAGGATTGGAGTTATTAATGAAATAATTGAAATCGATTTCATTTCGAAAGTTCGATTTTTTTTTCAAAAATAGAAGGCAATAAGCCAACTCATGCTTCAGTTTTTGTTTTCAAACGAAAGACCCATCAAAATAGTTCAACTTCCGATTGAAAGTGAGTCTACATATAATTTCGTTCAGAAAATCATCTTGATATACGGAATTGACAGAGAATGGCCAAATTAAAATATATGGCGGGAAATAGTTCCTGCTTTACCCACATATTCACTATTTTCATAGTTCAGCGATTTTCGGACAGAGAGCGCCATTGTACATTTCATTCATAATCAGGGAGATTTTCATAGAACTTAATAGCGATATTGCAAGTTAATCAGTGCGATATTCATAGAACTCATAATGATAATGTTATTTCTATGAAAATATTCCATAAAATGCACGGTGGCGCCTCTATCGGATTAGTTTTTCTACTCGCTCTGAACCATCGACCTTGAGTAGTTATCCTCATTGGTAGATCTCTGCAAATCGGGTGAATTTAAAGGCGAAATGTTTATGTTTGATCAAATTTCCTGAAGTTTGAACCTCACGAAAATACCCAAAAACCACCTTTTTTTTCGTGACCCTCTATTTCAAGATTAACTACGATGAGGTGGGAGTTTTCTTTCACCATTGTACTTGATATAAAAACATCAATACGGCTGAGAGTTTTCATCCACTTTCTATGACCAGATTTTTTTTATGCTGGAATAAGAATAGAATAACATAAATAAATTATTTTCATATTACATAAAAAAAAATCTGGTCACTGAAAATTTCAGTACGATTGTTAAACGATCTGTATCTTGAAAGCGTTTTAGGAAACGTTCGTCAGTTCACAAAATGATTGAAGGTTTTAGAATCCGACTGCGACATATCCATGGTTATCTAAGGTGGAATTTTTCTTCGTATTGCCGCTTACTTGTAGTCTCCTTATCGCACCTGCACAATATTTCTCGCGGGGGTCAGACAGAACCTACTAGATGTTTCAGATTCCATTTAAGGACTTAATTATACGTATACATTATGTGATTGTACAGCCTCCTTTCAGTGACTTACATGTATATGCCGAACTGAACTGTCATCCGAAGTCATATATCCGCTGTACTTCTTAGAGTGATAGAGCTTTAAATTGAAATAAAACACATTTATATTAAGATTGAAGATAATTTCATGACATATATGTTTTGAGAATAATTTCCGGCATATTTCTTCCACGACTAGCTCTGAGGAACCGCATTCGACCAGATCAATTTTGGACCACTTTTTCGAGTAATTCAGGCATCATTTTAGCAATAACACGAGATATGATGGCTTCCAAAGAGTCTATCGTTTCTAGTTTATCAGCATAAACCAATAACTTCACATAACCCGAAAAAAATAATCCATTGGAATTATGTCGCATGATCTTGGATGCCAATTAATTGCAGCATTTCTCGGAATAACGTTATCGCCGAATTTTTTTTCAATGAATCCGTTGTTACGGTAGTAGCATGGGGTGTAGCACCATCTTGTTGAAACCAAAACACTTCTGGGTCGATACAATTCAAATTTTGAAACAAATTATTATTGATTATCGATGTAACGAGCACCATTCACGAGCTCCAGCATCGTTTTTGGAGAAATATGTAGCGATGATGCCTCCAGCACACCATACAGGATACAATGGAACCTGCAGAACTTCACTCCATAGTAGTAATAGTATTAGTAATATTTATTCATCCTGTCAAGACATTTACAATGTATAGGATAAGTCAACAAAAAGCCAAAAGAATAAACAAAGTGAGAAAAACAAAAATTGAATTCAAATGACAAGTAAAATTACAATGAACTATTCACAAGATATTCATCAACACTATAATAACAATTCTTCATTAACAATTTCTTTAATTCAGTATGGAAACTCTTCCTGTTCAACTCTTTTATAGAGTCTGGCAACTTGTTATAAACTCTTAAACCCTGAAAGAATGGGGATTTTTCAAATTTAGAGGTTCTGTGAGAAGGAAAAGAAAGAGTTTCCGAACTTCTAGTGTTATAACTGTGGAATTCAGATCACTTTCTATACTTCGAAAGATTATCTCTCACATATGATAGTAGCTTCAGTATGTATATGCAAAATGACTAGTCATTTTTAAACTGACGAATGTTTCCTAAAACGCTTTCAAGATACACATCGTTTTACAATTGGCCTGAAATTTTCAGTCGGTTTGTAAACCGCGTATAACGTATCAGACGGATTGTCATATCCTACATTCTTTTAAACGTTCCACCTTCCACTGAAGAATTCAATGTTCCAATGGAAAATACAGTAACATTAAGGAAAGCAGTAGCGAATTCCTGAAAGTTCGGCGGCCAAGGTTTCAAAAAATGTGCTTGCCGTCCGAACAAAAATCGGTGTAAGACAAGCAGGAGTTTTTTTTCAAAGCATATCAAAAATGCAACATCAGGTGCCATTTGAGCAGCCTCTGCTGCAATAAGTTATAATAGTTTTATTTTTTGTGGTCTTTCTTTTTTTAAGGTGGGCGTTCAATGTAGTGTGTTTTTAATTCAAGTTGCATTTGAAATTGCTTTCACTTTGAGAACTGAAATTTTGTGGGTTAACTCAGAAAGGATTGGAGTTCTTAATGAAATAATTTAAAACGATTTCATTTCGAATGTTCCTTTTTTTCTTTCAAAAATAGAAGAAAATAAACCAACTCATGCTTCTGTTTTATTTCAAACGAAAGACCCATGGAAATAGTTTAACTCCCGATTAAAAGTGAATCTACAGATAATTTCGTTCAGGAAAACAACTTGAAATACGGAATTGGCAGAGAATGGCCAAATTCAAATATATGGCGGGAAAAAGCTCCTGCTTTACCCACATATTCACTAATTTGATAGTTCAGCGATTTTCGAATAGAGTGCGCCATTGTACATTTCATTCATAATTAGAAAGATATTCATAGAACCTATAGTGATAATGTAAGTTCTATGGAGATATTCCATAAAATGCACGGTGGCGCCTCTATCGGTTGAGTTTTCCTACTCGCTCTGAAAGGCGACCTTAAAAAAATAAGTGTGTATAATTATTATTTCTGTATCCAGAATAATGATAATACAAATATAACAGTAATTCAATTTGCATCAAGACACGAAACGTATTCAGAATACGATTCAAATGATTTGGCAATCCGTCAGATGCGTTGTTCGCAGTTTACAAAGTGACTAAAAATTTCAGACCGATTGTAAAACGATCTTCATTTCAAGAGCGTTTTAGAAAACGTTCGTCAGTTTACAAACTGCCTAGTCATTTCGCAAACTGATGGATTTTAGTATCCGACTGCGACATATATAAATACATGGAGCCGTGAGTATTTCATTTTCAATGAATAGTGGCCTGCAGGAGTCGCGAGGATTCAAACTGAAAATACAACGTAAGACACGTTTCTGTGCCACAAACACCCTATTGAAATCAATAGAGTTTCCCCAAATTAAGATGTTGTATGACAAAATACTAAATGCTAAACTGTAGTAAATGTTTATTACAGAATGAAGGGGGAGTGAATCTCGAATTCTGCGTATGGCATAGAAGGAGGAATTCAACCTCCCACATACATAATCCACATGATCGCACCATCTGAGGTTGTTATCCACAATAATTCCAAGAAATTTGGTACTTTCACTAGAAAGAAGAGTTTTACCTATGTAACTACCGTTATGCAACTAACGGGGAGGTTTTCCTCAACCCGAATTTAATGAGCACAGTTTCCTCAATATTGATGATAAGTGAGTTTGCTTGGCACCAGTTAACGAAATCTCTCAGCAATGATTCACAAATCTGCCGAAGCTCATCAGTACTCTTTGCCGATACAACAATTGAAGTATCGTCCACAAATAGGATTATTCTGCAAATTTTGAGTGGGATCCGATGCACTACATCTATACTAATATTATAAAGAGGAAAGATTTGTATTTTTGTTTGTTTGATACGAATAGGCTCAAAAACTACTGGACCGATTTCAAAAATTCTTTCACCCTTAGGAAGCTACATTATCCCTGAGTGACATAGGTTATACTTTCCACCCGAAAAAATTAAGGATACCTACTATAACCCCAATAATTACAAAAAATCAGCCTAAAAAAATCAGCTATTTTCACGTGCGCTGCAAAAACCGTGAGACTAACGTGGATACAATGTATGACGGAAATGTACCTCTTAAATAGTTCTACAAAAAAGTCCGCGATAGCATATATCTATCTCTCAAGATTGACTTGCTATTACCTGTTTATGGTAATCAGATTATCAGAAAATTGTGCACTATTTCGGAGTGTGTTTTTATGAATTGGGTCTTGATCCTCATCCATCGTAATACGTTATTTATACCCATAATTAAATTGGGAACGAAATTGCCCTTCACATCATACAATTACAACGAGTACATCAAAAGATATGGCAGGTTGAAGTGTTGAAGATGAAACCGCCGCGTGAAACAAATTTCTACTCGGGCGAAGCTGGGGCAGGCCTGCTTGTCATTAATAAAAAGAATGAATAGGAGTGGCCCCAGGACGGATCCTTGGGGAACTCCCAGATCAACTCCTACTTTATCGGACCACGAGCTTCCCACTCTAACAGAACTAATTCTATCCCTCGCAAAATTCAGGGTCCAGTCAAGAAACACACATCTGAAGCCTAAGTTGTAAAGCTTCGGCCTGAGGAATTCTGCCGAAATGCAATCCAATGCTCGAGAAAGATCGAAAAATATCCCGGATGTATCCATTTCCTCGTCAACATTCGAGTAAACAAATTCCAAAAACATATACGGCAATTTTGCTTGTTTAATTGGCCGTTCAACCAGAATTGTGCTTCATCACTAAACACAATTTTTCGATAAGAAAGTGGATCAACAACTAGTTGTTCTAGGGCCCAATCAGCAAAAAAACGACGCTAATTATTGTCGAGTGGCTTCAGTTCTTGAACTAGTGAGATCTTGTATGGGTGTAGACCAAGATCTTTACGCAAAATCTTCCATGTGGTGTCCAGAACTGGCTGGTCTAAGAAGCATTCATATGGGAAAACCAGTTCTGGATACCCACGAGGTAACGGCCAAGGCTCCCGGGGATGTTGTCGGTTTCATCAACACCATAGACGACCTCCTTAGGTTTCAATGATTGAGTAGGGTAGTGAACAAAAGATCCATGTGGTTGCAGTTCCCGGAAGGCTAACTGAGCTATAATCGACCCCAGTTCAAATAATAATAATCCATTTGGTGGATGCACAGAGTCCAACTTTTTCTGAATATCGACGTTTAGTCAAATCTGGATTTTCATAAACACTATCACTAACAGCAGCAATATTTTCTTCTGTGTACAGTTCTTTGTCTTGTTGTTGTTGCATCTAGTAAAGAAAAAGTTGTCCGAAATCTATCGATGGTTCGAGGAATAAACTGCTTTGGCGGTAGATTATGTGAACCATAAATTTACGAAGTGCTCTATAAGTTTTGCGAATAGAACACTGATGTTGAAAATAAATTTCAATAATTTTTAAACGTTGACACGGCATGAGTCTTTCCATGACTATTCCACTCATGTCAAAAACTGACCAATCACAGTCCAAAGACAGCTCGCGATAATACCAACTCTCTCTGAAATATGATTGGTCTGACAACTTCGTTATTTTCAACGATTGAACTACAGAATAATCTGTGATTGAACTATGGATACAAACGGTTTGACCACTGATAAATATGAATTGTAGACGTCAACATGAGTTTTTCCTTGCTTTTTTGAATATGGAGTTTCTGTCCTTTTATTCTATTCGTGAAATAGTCTCATAAAATTTCACTCGAGATTGAATTTACCTCATAGGTCTATCGATAGACTTATCACGGAAATTCAATCTCTTGTGATTTCACTACTGATAATTTGTCAATGCTTACTGAACAAAAATGTCAAAACAACATGGCTTCTACCTTATGTCAAATCACAGTTATCTCTATCGAAAATTCTATCACTCTAAAAGACACCTGATTTTGAACCGAAGGAAAGATGCATAGTGGTGTAACGACATCTAACCAAAAATTGTGGATCAAATCGGCAGATTGTAGTATTATACTCCATTCACTTTTATAAAGTAGTTGGCCCTGGAATTCTGACACATTTCACCGCGTATATTTTGAAAATGTTAGGTTATAGTCATTCTTCTGTCAGATATGAACGCAACGTTGTCGTTTCTACATATAAATCGTAGAAATTACGTATTTATCAGAATGTTTATTTACTTTGGGAAAACAATGAATTTGAGGAAATATTATGTGAATTCAATAATTCCAAAGACCTGACGAATATTGAAGAAACTTCTCTCTGTTAATACTGGAAATATTTCAAGTGTACGAGTATAAACATGATTGGAAGATTCGGTTATGCTATTTTCTTGCACGGAAATCAAGAACCGAGTGTTGAAATTTTACTGAAAAATAAAGGACAGAATAGTCCGTTACTTACGTTCATTAACCCGACAGAAAAACTTTCAGACGAACAGAACAGACGGACGTATGGAAATCCCCACTTTTCAAAATTTTCGAGAAATAAGCCTATACACGACAATTAAATACCTCTTTGCGCAACTTGAAATACTCCAGTATAAAAATGTAGTGGTACTACGAATCTTGTGTCACAGTTAAACCTGAAAAGAACTAACTCCATTTACAAAGTTGAAAAAGAGTAAATAGAAAGTAGACTTGGCAATGTCGCTTTATTTTCAGTAGTGCCAACCTGCGTCCGTTAAGTAAAAGAACTTGATAAACCTAAACCATGGCCAACCAAGATACTTTATAAAAGTGAATGAAGTATAGGTCCTAGGTGCCTAAAAAATTTCATAAACATCGCACTTTCCGTTAAATATATTTACTTTGTTCCATACCGAATCCGAACCCTGTATATCTAATATTGCAATATATCTGCGCGGTTTATCTCATCAGTTGGAGCATAGAAAAAGTATCTTTTCTCTAGGCGTTGGAGCCACTCGTGTGAATGAGAAGCTGCCCCTAAACAAGCTAATTCAATATAGGTAATAGTTTGCGGGAACTCAAATAAAGTATATACCATCCATCGTGGTGGCAAGCTCACCATAATTACTTAACAGGATCGGTGCAAACCGTTATGGGCGTTGTGGCACATTAACTTTCAATTTGAAATACGCAAGCGTTTAATTGAGTTACATAGAAATGTCTAAATTGAAATTTCACAAGGTTGGTAGATCATTTCGATGGCAAGGGATGAAAATTTGCGGCGCACCAACTGCAGGCTGAAAACCATCATTTCGGTATTAATTAGCACAGGGGAGAAGCTATAGTGAAGGAACTAGGTAATCAAGGTGGTGTTTTAAATTAAACAGATCAGAGGATGGCTGCATATCTCACTTTTTTTCTAAATATCCAAATATAGGGTGTTTTTGAAAATCAGTTTTTAACTGGACGTAGCTAGAACTTATTCACATAAACCATTTACAAAAAACCACACATATGAAAGTTTCATTCAAATAGTTAGAGAACCGGACCGGCATCGTGGAAAAGTATAGTAAATAAATTTGATCCGAATCCTCCAATCTTGACCGAAAAATGTTATTCATAATATGTGAATTTATTTATTCATTAATGTATGGCACGCCTATGATACCTAGATGCTAAAAATCTGTATTACATGCAATTATAAGTATTTAAAAAAAGAATTCTGTATTTCATATAACAATTACATACAATCATTGAACAAAAATAATAATTATTGAAACAGAAACATGAAACACCTCCAATTTTTATTAATAAATTCATGAGATCCTCCTGAGAATTTGAAATGTCTGGAAAAGGACTTCATGAAATCTAGAACTTTTTCGAAGATGTTTGGTTTTAGGTATGCCATTTTGATTAAATTAATTGTTTTGCTTATTGCATTTTGTTTATGACATAGGTACATACAATTCATGATTCTTATTTTCATGAACGTAGAGGCAAAGTTTAGATATAAATACTATCCGGATACTAGATACTACAACATTATACAGGGTGATTCACGGTGGATGGCACATTAGACGTTTCTGGAGAACCAGACTTCGGATCGGTCTGAAAATTTAATGGAATGCATTATCGGACCTGTTCTACTCAACTAAAATATTTTTGTCAATGCGGTCTTGCCACTTCTATTAGAAAGTAGTAGCAACTTTGCTTTTTCGAATGGAACACCCGGTATATTATATTATTTTTGGAATCTCCAACAACTTCTCGACAACTTTTATTGACATTTCCCTATATCTATCTGTTACCGTTTTCGAAATATAAATTAATTTCAATTTTTTTCACCGGAAAACATGACTTCTAAAAATGCTGATAACCTTGGGTTGAGAAACACTATGGCATTGAAATTTGGTTTGGAGTTAGGTGATACATAAATGCTTTCAACACTCCAGCCTGATTAACGTTACTTCAATACAGGGTGATAAAAAATACAGTCTTTTCGGTTGCTTGAAAAAGTGACTGAAATTTGTTTATTTCAAATGGAACGCCTTGTATATTATTGGAAATTCGGAAAACTGATGAAATTCGCTTTCATTCTATGTATATCATGCCTATGCCTAACTAGTCAAATTTCGGACTTATGAGCATTTATTTGTCAAAATTTCCCTTCAGAATGGTATTTCCATTCGGTATTTGGTAGGCATGCTATGATTACTATTTGACATTCTCCTAATAACAAAGGCACCAAGAAGCTTGAATTTCGACATTTTCTTCATTCCAGAAGTTGCAAATACCCTCGAAACGATGGAGGAAAACTATTCAAACGAAGTGCTCATGAATTTGTTCATTATTATTAACTGGAGCGACTTTTCGAAGATCGGTGGATAAGGCGCTTGGGACCATGGAATTGGCCAGCAAGAATACCCGATCTTAGTCCGTTAGATTTTTATCTGCGGGGAATGTTGAAAGAAAAAGTTTACAAAACACCCATGCATTCGAGAGATGAATTGTTGGAAAGGATTGCCCAAGCATTTGAAGATTTGGATTTCAAAGAAATACGATGTGCCACGACGAAAGCAGTCAACACCCGCATTCTGAAGTGCTTGGAAGTGAACGGCCAGCGATTCGAACATACTTTGAAGTATTCGACATGATTGTTCTACTTTTTAATATGAATTCGAGAGTTCGTGGCTATATTGGACTAATATGAACAAAAGGGAATTAAATCCAGTTGAATTCTGTCGACGTTTCGGACATTTATTGTTTGATTACATTCAAAACAATGGGGTTGTCCTTATTCATGACTAAAAAGCAGCAGATGTTAAAATTATATCATATTAACGTACACAAACATATAAATACCTAATTCATTTTAGTTGTTTGAAATTTAAAATCATACAATCGTTAATCCGTTTAGATCATCAACAAAACTTTCTATAAACAATGAATGCAATTTGAAATCTTTAAAAATATCCTTCCTCTGTAAAATCCAAAACATATTAAAACCTACACATTGAACGACATTGACACAGGTCAACTGAAGACAGATGATTGACAGTTACATCTTTCTATACTTATCATATCTACAGTGTGAACAATCGTAATATATCATCCAATATGCGCAACCCTATACTCAAGTTCACATCTCACACAATCAAGGAGTCAAAAATATAAAATATATACATACAAAGAGAAGGACAAGTACAGTCGGTGGTCAATAAATAACATAAAATAGTGACAATTATTAATTCTATTTTTTAATAATAATTCATATAAATAGTTTGACTCTCAAGTTTCTTGGTGCCTTTATTATTAGGAGAATGTCACAAGGTACTATCAAGTAGTAATCATGGCCTGCCTATACCAAATACTGAATGGAAATACCATTCGGAAGGGACATTTTGACAAATAAATGCTCATAAGTCCGAAATTTGACTAGTTAGGTATAGGCATGTATACATAGAATGAAAGCGAATTTCATCAGTTTTCCGAATTTCCAATAATATACAGGACATTCCATTTGAAATAAACAACTTTCAGTCACTTTTGCAATCAACCGTAAAGACTGTATTTTTTATCACCCTGTATTGAAGTAACGTAAATCAGGCTGGAGTGTTGGAAGCATTTATGTATTACCTAAGTCCAAACCAAATTTCAATGCCATAGTGTTCCTCAACCCTAGGTTATCGGCATTTTCAGAAGTCATGTTTTCCGGTGAAAAAAATTGAAATTAATTCATATTTCGAAAACGGCAGCAGGTAGGTATAGAGAAATGTCAATAAAAGTGGTCGAGAAGTTGTTGGAGATTCCAAAAATAATATAATATACCGGGTGTTCCATTTGAAAAAGCAAAGTTGCTACTACTTTCTAATAGAAGTGGCAGCACCGCATTGACAAAAATATTTTAGTTGGGTAGAACAGGTCCGATAATGCATTCCATTAAATTTTCAGACCGATCTGCAGTCTGGTTCTCCAGAAACGTCTAATGTGCCATCCACCGTGAATCACCCTGTATATTAGTTACCCCCAGTACTTCCTCTTAAAGAAGCGCTTGGGCCTTATCCAAATCCATCAAAACAACATTTTCTCCTCTTGTTTAAACATTTGCTCACTTCATCTGTGACGGTGTTTTCGGGATACTTTCCGGTAAAATCCGAATTCATTTCCACTGAGAATATGACAAACATTTAAGCAATCTCTTTTTTATGCATTTTTAAAGATTTCGGCAGAATTGTTGGGACAACAACAAGATAACATGAAATTTGTTGGTGAAATTAATATTTTGTTGAACTAATGTACAGATTATGCCAATTTGAACACAAAGGAGAGTCCCATTTATAAGCTGTTATGACGAAAACTGTCGACTTTCGAAGGTCAACTTTCAATACTGTTTTTCGAAACCGTTCATTTTCAAAAAAAAGTGGTAAATATTTCATTGTCGAAAATTTTTCATTTCTGTAAAAACATGTCTGAATCGGTTTTGGATAAATCAATGGTGTCAATAGTTTCTCAGGTTTCTGGATGTTGATTTGCTCGGACAGCTTCTTCCTAGGAATATTTTCTCCTCTCTCCAGATATGTTATTTAGGGTTCAATAAGATACAGCATATTCAGTTCAGTTCTGAAGAAGTGTAGAGAAAGTCCAGCAGGATTATTCCTCCAGCATTAAATTCCCCACCCAAAATAGTTTCAACAAATAATGCAGAAATACTGATCAGCAGCAAAATTTGGTTCAACCAGAAAAAGTGCCATAAAGTTTTAATTCAACAAGGATTTTGAACACCTATACTTCACATTATTCAGAACTGGTATTCAGAAATACACCAGACCCTACAGGAATGGTCATTAACAGGAATAAGTTCCGAATCCTTTACAGGGTGTTTCATGATTCATGCGAAAAACTTCAGGAGGTGATTGCTCGTATTGAATTAAGATGGGTCTTTCCGAAAACAAAATTTACCATTCAATCTCAACAAAACAGTAACTCTACCACGCCCGAAGGCTCAAGAGTCAAGACTAACTGCAGATATCAGCATCGCCAAGAGATTTGACGGGCTCTGTTGAAGCGTCCCTTGAATACGTCCAACCAATAGACTTCCCGCCCTAATAGATATTATTTGAAGATTCGAATCGAAGGAAGATCACAAACGTGGCTGGAATAGCCAAACTATGTGTTGCCAAAGTAGCAATCCACGAAAGGCCAATAGACCCTTATTTTAATGTTCCAGTTTTCCAAATTCGTTGAGGCAGTACATCATAATATATTCGTGCAAAGCACCATAATATTCATTAAATAAATTGCCTTCCTTTCGATGTATTCGACTTCAGAGAACCGAATGGAGTCTGATTTGAGGACACATGATACTGGCCAATAACTGTGGAATAGAAGTATCGAAGTTATTTCATTTCCTCCCACTTTCCAGTTTCCGCTCACTTGACCTTTGAAGCATTATAGTGGATATGGAGTTAAATGAAATATGTCTAGATTTCGAACTAGTGCCTCGTAGCCGGTACGTGCCCTCCAAACCAACTGGTTTTCGATTTATATCTCTATATTCTAACTTAGGTATTTGAACGATTATTCGTAATATCGAGATGAAAATTTTGTACCTTCTCAACTTGAATAAAGAAGTTCATGGCATATACACAATTTCAAAAGATTGTTCGTAGATGAAAGCCCTGGTGTCTGTCCCATAAAAACAGCTTAATGGATTTTTGCTAAAAATAAAAGGGTAAAAATGACCACGTTAATGGTTCTGAAAGTATTATTTCACGGTTAATTCAGCATTCATATAATGTTCAAAAACCAACTCAATGAGTTTTTTGTGAGACCGGATCATTGTATATCCTCTGAGGAAATCTGGAAAAACTTCGGAGGACTGTTTTGAAAAAACATTATAATTTTCATAAAATTAAAACTGCGCATAAATAATATTCGGCATACTGAAAGTAGAAAAACGTTTTATTTCTGAAGTAACGACACCTTCATCTCAGTTGAAAAGACGAGAAAATGTCGTTAGGCAATGTGTTTCCTTCCCGTTTTCAAGTAACGTTATTTTTCCACTTTGATCCAACGGTATTTATCCCTTGTAATTATTGTTACTGTAACAAGAATTTTACTGGAATATCACTTTGTACTAATACACATTACAAACGTTAGTCTAACATTTTGATAAATAATAATAACTGGAGGTGTATGAAGGGATGATTAACATTTATTCGAGATAGGAATTTCTCTGTGAGGGTATCAACAGTTTCTTCTTGCCTACACCTGTAACCAGCGGTGTGCCCCAGGGGACAGTTTTAGGCCCTCTTCTGTTCTTGGTCTAAACTGCTGATTTACCCTCAATATCACCTTGAGGGGGCAAACAAATCAGGATGGAATAAAATTTATTTTATTTCATCAGCTCACAGGACTATATATTTTATATGAAAATAAAACCGAATAGAATTTCAAACAAATCAAAACACAACCTTCTTGGATTCTTAGCGAATTCTCTGTTGTTGAAGTCTTCGAAGTTTTCACCTATGGCTTTACGATGAATGCTCATCATCGCCAAATTATCTTATTATTTCATAAGTTTTTAAGGGATAGGCAGTTGACACTCTCCCTGCCCTCCGCAATGATTCTTCATAAATATACGCTGAAAAAGCACGATAAAGAAAGCTTTCATAATAGTGGCAATTGTAACTTTAATGAAACGCGAACAAAAAATATATTTCGGACCACCTGTAGAGCGATCCAAAAAAGTTCATGAGACATGAAAACTCTCTTCAATTCAATAACAAAATCATACATTTATGATCGAATTTTTCGATAAAACTGGCCTACGTCAAATAGTAACACAGATTATTGATGACAGGTGCGGTACTAAGAAATCAGATTATGAGTATTCTCATTTGAAAACCCGGTTCCGCAAAAATTTGAATCATTCCCGTAGCCCAAAATTTCCAAGAGTTATTAATGATTGGTAAATATCAAATTTCAGAGAGATGTCCCAGCATTTGCCCGATCTCATATTCATCTCATAAAACTGACCCGACTACTCCGACTGGCAAGGCTGCTCCAAAAAATGGATAGATATTCTCAGTACAGTGCAATGATTCTCACCCTCCTAATGCTCTCCTTCACCCTTGTTGCACACTGGCTAGCTTGCATCTGGTACGTGATAGCTGACAAGGAAATGGAGAGGAATGATTTAGGTAAGATACACATTCTGTTTCATACTAATTTGCAATTCATGAAGTGTGGAAAAGCCCAATCGAATAAATTCATCATCTTGGTTACTGTACAGGGTGTCCCAAATTTGATGATCACTGAGAGCATCTCGAGAACCATAAGGGTTAGATAGGCTGTCCCAATTCAAGTGAAAACGAAAAACTAAATATCTTTGAAACGGATCAGATTTTCGAAAAAACTGGTTACAATATGATACTCGGTGAATTTGCGGCTAAGAAGCAATGATGAAAAATATTCTAAAGGGGGAGTAATTACCTCGAGGTCCTTATATAGCGCTATATATGGCTCACACTGTATATATATAAATAGATCATACAACGATAGGAATTTATGTGTGAAATAATGTACAGAAACCTTATGGTTTTCCTATCAAAATAACTTAAATAGGTCTCATACGTCTCATTATTGATGATACTAAATAAAAATCTGACTTAAACTAATAACACAATTCGATATAGGCGCTGATAAATTCTAGAAATTGATGATACGACCTTAATAAAGTTCCTCGATCCAAAGGGAGAAGGTAGTGACGATTTAGAACCTCCACGATGTTGAAATCACGAAGAGGTAACTGACGGCAGCAGAACTGATTTCCTTGATTCGACCCGGTGACTTATCAATCGGCAATTGATATTGCAGATATTCCAGCGAAACCACTGAATTGTCCCACAAAAATATAAGGTGTCTCATTTAAAACAAAAACTTTTCTCTGTAGCACTTGAACGGCGAATAATTTTTCGGATCAGATGGAAGCAGCGTATAGGCAATAGAAATTACAAAAAAAAACTTATTGGAATTTTCGTGATATCTCCAACAGAAAACGAGATGTAGCGAAATATTTGAAACAGCAATTTTTCAGAAAGGCCCTGTAACTCGAGAACCAATTCAGATATCTCGGATCTATTTGCTGGCAATTGATTATTTTGAAAAAAGAGATCGGCAGTCCTTGAACAGTTTTCCTCTAACCCTTATGGTTCTCGAGATGCTCTCAGTGATCATCGAATTTGGGACACCCTGTAAAATTGTTTACTTTTCTCTAATGGCGTCTAGGCGTTGCTCTTTAGAAATGCCCAACCGGCAGTTTTGTTTCTCGCCGACATAGCGCTACGATCTTAATTTCAGTCACCTATAACGGTGCGCTAGCCGGCATGCAAGACAAACCGTTGTTCTGTGTCTCCAAAGTTAGTCCCATCACAGACCAGTTTGTGGTCCTTGCGCTATGGACTTCGATTTATTTATTTACAGTGAATAATGCAAAGAGGTGATGATGATGTGAAGACTTACAGTGAATTGATGTAATTATAACCGTGTAGGGTCGAGTTGAAATTCCAAGAGGATATTGTTTTGATAGAAACATCGCCACAGATTATGTAGTGCTAAGTATGTATCATTTCATTTTTCATAAATTTTAATACGTTGTTTGTATCGACATCATCATTTATATTCGAATGTTGAAGTTCAGCAACACTTATTTTCAATATGGACCGGTAACAATTAATAGAAACTGCGTATTGAATGTTTCTCAGAATTCAATTTCATCTCCAACATTTGTGGGATTTTATTTTTACATATCTCTACATTGAACGTTTTTCTATCTTAGAGAATTTGACGAAGTTGACAGACATTGTTACCTTGTTGAGAGACCAGAGAAGAAATGATATTCGATGATATTTCATCCCGGAAAGTATCCAGATTATTTTTGAAATTCATGATTTTCCCTCAAATTTCATCGTATACAATTAAATTAATTAAATAATTCGAAAACAACGCTTTTTATTGAAAAAACATGAGAGTACTTTTATTCTCTGAAATGATTGATTTTTTCGAAAATATGAACCGTTCATCTTTTTAAAGTGGTTATTTTATAGTGTTTTTGCATGAATTTATGAGTCGGCTACGCTGTGACTTTTATACAAATAGAATAGAAATATTGGATGAGGTTTAATTATTGAGGACTGTGCACCATGAATAGAGTAAACAATCAACCAAAATTCAGTTCATTCGAAATATCGGTTCCAAAGATATGAACAGAAAAGAGTTTTTTCGACACCCTGTATCTTTCAAACGAAACCAAATTTTGAAAAATGGTATCGAAAAAAAGTGTTTCGTTTGATGAGAGGAATCTATAATTAAAAAATAATGTACAAGTCAAAGACTCATCCTCATACCTCTTTGAAGTCTCAATGATGTTTCATCTTGATTTTGAACTCAGGTGATAATGCATTATATTAGGTTAAACTCAAAATAAGCGGAACAAAAATTTGGGCTTGATCTTTGTGAAGAAACTAGAAACTATGCATGTGCCCAAAAAAGCATAGATTACATTCGATAGTGCATCTATCTAGGAATACTATCCTAAAAACAGATTGAAAAGAATTTCTTTATTTGTAGTCTTGTCGCCAAAAAGGCAAAGGGTGCAATAAAATGTCGAATATTTCATGGGAATCCAAAACATATTTTTCTGGAACGCCACAAAGTCCTATACACGCAGTAATCATATTATCCATTCATTACTCCGCACCTATACAGTCCACTTCTACATCAACCAGTTGAATTTCGAAATAGAATCGAGACGATCAGGCAAGGCACCCCCCTGTTCTCTGAATCCGCATCCCATTAATATAATTGGGCATTTAACAATGTTTGTGGTCAGAAATATGTCCAATACAGTGTCTGCAGGGCACTTAGGTAAGAATGGCGTTCGAATTCAAACCAACACCTTACGTTGTTGTTGGCACTGTGGTTGGCACAACTGTGAGATGGAATAATTAAGACCATGTTGCTTTTGCAGGCTTGTGTAAATTAAATGTTTGGGGTATGATGGGAACTTCCAAACGAATAATTCATACGAGAAATCGAATAGTACCAAAGACGATGCCGACCTATCCGACAGATAAATAAGCACACGCGGAATATGTTTTCCAATTGAAACTTGATGCCTTAGATTATATGTCCCAAAGGTATTGAAGAACCCCATCAACTTTCAATGAGACTGCTCTCTCGAAATAAATTTCAGACCAGATATTCACATAGTGAAACGATATTATGCTCATCTTCGACTCAGTTCACGAATCTGAGCTCAATTACATAAAACTGAGCGTTTCCTCCGACTAACAGACTGAAGAAGACATTTCCAATAGGGACAAATTTACTCGAGGACTGCGAAAATCACTTTCTTCGGATTTCAGCTCATCATTCCCACTCGAACACGGGTTGTGAATTTATCATTCTCGTTGAAAGCTTGCAGAGCCCTGGATTATTAGTATCAAAGGAATTGTATAAGACTCCGCCGTTTTACTGCGGATGTTCTTCCTTGTAGACTCGTTCATTCATTACGCAATAATTCACCTGAATTTGAGACCGTAAATACAACTTTTGGTTATGTGGTTGATTTTATATTCCCTTTGTTTTCGGGCATTCCAGCGGAATTCATTACTTCGCTCTTTATTGATGATGGGTGCTGTCGAGGGACTTGAATAAGTGAATTAAATCGGTTGATTCAACGAGACATTTTTAGCTCGAAGTGAGTACACTCGAATTCGCGACTAAAATCAACTCGTGGAATTGAATAATCAATGAGAGAGGATGTAATTCCCCGATTCGTCGGATTGCTATAGTAAAAAGTGGATTTTCACCGCATTGAATATATTGGAGTGGACAAAAAACCGTACAAACAAACTGTTCACCGAATTAATTTTGAAATAACTTTTCAAGATGTGTATCCATTTTGATCATTTTGTTGTCGATTTGTAACTCATTTCATCAAGTTTATCACCTAGCTAATGTCGAGTCTGCAGGAATTCCAATTGAGTTTGATGGTATTCAGGGTAGAACTGAAAGTTGCCATTTCCTCCGAATTTCTGAACATCCTGTTGACGTAATTAGTGACGCAATGATGTATCTTTAAAGGAGTTTTTGAAGTCTGATCTTCTCTTAACATTTTTTTGTTCAATTCACGTCATTTACTCTTACCCAAAAGGAAATATGATTCTTCAAACGAAACTTCGCAATTCATAACATTAACGATAACACATTGAGAATAAATAGACAAAATTATAAAAAAAACGAATTGTTATTTTCTATTATTGAATATTACCTCCACGTGCTCTGATCACGGCTTCCATGCGGCAGTGTAAGCTTCCAAGTAGTTTCTGAGGGGCTCCTCCGGAGATCTAGGAGTAATCGTTATAATCAATATCAATACAATTGGCAATTACCTGTTTTGGAGCGTTTTCTCATTCTTCTGCTACGCTATAATATTCTTTCTCTATTTCAGTATCGAAATGTGTTCATTTCAGCAGACGTCAATTTGGAAATGTCAATTTTCGTACTAATTTTCGTATGAATGTCACTAGGACCTATTATTTGAATTTTTTCATTGAATTTCACAAAATTTGACTGAAATAGAGAAAATATCGTCTAATACTCGTTGCAGAATGCAATTCCAATACTCATGCATTTCGCATTCGTATTGGAATAGGCGCCCATTCTGCAACTAGTTTTAGAATATACTATTATTAGCGCTTAGGACTAAGAATCTCGCTTATATGCTGTATGGTCCCAAAGCTCAGTTAAAGATTACGACCTTCTCAGAGCAAAACACGTGATCCTTATTTTTTTTCAAAAATTCAATCGAGTCAAACAAAAAAACGGCTCGCTGAATTGAGTTGGCTCTTCGTAAGGTTTTTATCAACATATTGAACTGTGAAAGTCACACTTAACATTATTGGTTTCCTCAAGATTTTCGATCCAGCGGTAGATTTTCCAAGAAACCACCAAAAGCCCTTTTTTGTTAAATTTTCATATTGATGCGACATTAAGAAAAAAAAAATTCTATGAATAAGCAATGATTGTTCATTAATGGGAGTTCATTTAAGGTCTTGAAACCCCCCTTCAATTTTCTGTGCGATCATTGGTTGCTGAGAAATCGATAATCAAAGACAAATGGATCCTTTTCCATTTGAAGACCGATATCTCGGCGAGAAGTGGACGTATTGAGGTCAATAAAAAAATAAATTAAAGCTCGTAGACAAGAAAAAAAAAGTGGTAAAATTTTGAGAATTTTTTTGTTGCTGATTTTTATATCATTACTCGAAAACCACTGAAACTTAAAATTCTTAAAGTTCTAATCCAAAAACTAGACACTTGGAGCTACAATTTCCTTTTTTTGAATTCCTTGTACGACCATTCCTCTCAAAGTTACGGCATGTTGAAAATTGCCGAAAAATTTGGATTTTTTTTTGATCCATTAATTTTTTACAGTAGTGTATAACAATAATTCTAAAGGGGGAGTAATTAGCTCTAGGTCCTCATATAGCGCTATGCTATATATGGCTCGCACTGTATATATAAATAGATACAACGATAGCAATTTATGTGTGAAATAATGTACAGAAACCTCATTAGATTCCTATCAAGATAACTTAAATAGGTCTCATACGTTAACTTATTATTGACGATACTGAATAATAATGCAAGTATTATCTGACTTAAACTAATAACACAGTTCGATATTAGCGCTGATAAATTCCAGAAATTGATGATACGACCTTAATAAAGTTCCTCGATCCAAAGGGAAAAGGTAGTGACGATTTAGAACCTCCACGATGTTGAAATCACAAAGACTGACGGCAGCAGAACTGATTTCCTTGATTCGACCCGGTGACTTATCAATCGACAATTCCTGAAAATTTCATCTTTTTGGCGTGAAGGGAAAAGAAATAGCTGAAAATTTAAGACGAAGAACAGTTTTTTGTGAATAACTCAGAAAATATCCACTTTAGGGCAAGGGTGTGATGCATACACTCACATTATTTTTCAACGTAGATTCAATATCTGCCATAAAAAAATGGGGTTCTAATTTGAAAAAATTGATTATTCACGATTTTGTCATCCCTAACTTTGAAAGCAATTTTTTCACCCCCTGTATCATGAATCGCGATTTCGATTTTTAAAGTGGATACATCAATCTTACATCTTAAAAAATCGCAAAAATTAAAATTTTCCATCCAAAAACCTCGAAGTTATTCTTGTTTCAGCGGAGCTCTATTTTCGATTTTTTTTTCGAATTTTCCTGCTCAGAGAGAATTTTCCAACCAAAACTGAAAAATGTTACATCAAAATAACTTGAAATTTTCTAAGGAATCTATTTCTGCAATAAAAAGAATGGTGTTCTAATTTGAAAAACGGAAGTTGACGTCATTTCCGGAAAAACCGGAGGTGCTCATGCCTTGCAAATATTTTAGATTTCATCAGCATCGTGAAATACTTATAAGTGCTGAATTTTATGAAAATACGTTCAGTAGTTTCCCGTATAAATTTGGGTGAGGTTCCTCGTGAAAGACCCTGTATAGTTATAGTGAAAAGGGGTTACAGTCCACTGCGACCTTAAGGTCTATTGTGCCCCCTGACAGAGCTGTCATCATCGCGCCTCCTACAGCTCGCCCTCCAGTTCCAGAGATTTGATGAAATCCAGTATCTGGGACGGCTTCAAGGAGGATAACTCCCCACTTCTACAAGTTTCTTGTCCAAAGCTATCTTTCCTTTGGCTTACAATGGCATAGCATTCCGTAACCAGGTGAATAGGAGTTTCTTCCTCCTCCCCACAGAATCTACACTCATCAGTGTCCGATAAAACCATTCTCAAGAGATGCTTCTTTAGGCGACAATGTCCTGTGAGAAAGCCAGTGAGTAGGTGAAGTTGGTTTTTACTGAGATCCAGATATTTTTTGGATCTAGCAGTTTCAAAGTTCCGGAGGAACTTTTTGGAGTGATCCATTCCTGGGAGATTCCGCCAGAGTTTTTCTCTTTCGGTTTTCTCCTTCAGCATAAATTCCTTCTTATAGGTGCATTTTCCTATACCACAGAAGGGTTCTGGGCCAGTGAGTGGCGTCTGTGCGCCCTTTCTGGCCAGTTTATTGTCCTCTTCGTTTCCTACGATTCCCGAATGACCGGGAACCCAGATTAAAAAGACCTTATTCTTCTTGCCTACCTCATTGAGTTTGTTTCGGCACTCCCAAATCAGCTTTGAGTCAATGACGTAGGAGCTCAGTGCTTTAATAGCAGCTTGACTATCTGTATGAATAGCTATATCGCACTTCTGATAGTTTCTTTCTAGATGTATATCTAGATATCTTCCGATTGCAAGTATTTCCGTTTGAAGGACGCTTGTACAGGAGCCTAGCGATAGTGCACACTTGGTACTTGTCCCATAAATCCCAGCGCCAGCTCCTGTAGCGGTTTTAGAACCATCAGTATACCATTTCATTTTCTTTGAGATTGTAGTTGGTGTATTCCCTTTCCCAATCTTCTCCTTTACTTAGCATTGTACTGAAGTTCTTCTCAGTGCTTACTTTCTTAATCATTACATCGCTAGGAAGGTTTGCAGATGAGGTGTAGTCCTCTCTGAATGACTACACCTCTCAGTACCAAACTAAGTACAGTTTCCTCACTGATTATAAATGAGAATACTCCACCGAAATAGAGTTCCAGCAGAATATTTATCCTGTTTCTAGAATAGAAGACACAAATTGCACGAGGCTAAATTGAATTAAGGAATGATGAATCTCACCTCTCAATATGGCAAATCCCTTTCCAGGCACAGTAAGATCAAACAAAATCCTTCAAATAAGCTCTGAAGCTACACGAAACAATCCCACTGTAGATAACGTTTTCGAAATTCAAATCCCAAAATCAGGTAGGTAAGTAAAATCAGGTAGGTAAGTATTAAAACTCCTAGACATTCGAAAACCACCATTAAATTGAAGAATGTGCAGAAAACAACCATTCCACTAGTCTCCACGTGAATCAGATTCTCTCATCACCGTACTTCAGTTCCGAAATCCTCAATTGAAAATCCCTAACCAACATATCCTCATCATTGTCCCACAAATCGAAATTTCCAAAACTCTATCTCGTTCCCACATCGCCGATCAGGGATCGGAAATTTAGCATTCGCCAAATCCGGACATAACACTTCAAGAAGAGCTCTTCGGGTAGCTAAAATGGTTTCCGGTTGCGAATAAGTCTCCCTTATATGTCTCACACATGCCCAATTGGCTTTGGATCGGGGCTACGTGGAGGCCAGTCTAATCAATGGATGCTTAACTCATCGAGATAATCTGTCACAATTCTTGCCTCATGCGGCATAGCATAATCAGGCTTCAGAACGAAATTTTGGCCAATAAAGAGAGCGAAAGGGAAAACATGAAGTAACGTTCAGCAGCTGCGGATCAATTTCACAAAATAACTATTTGTTTCGGGCTGACCATGAAAATCCAGGCAAAACGATGATACTATCGCCTCCAATAGACGTTCTTGGAGAAATGAATACATAAAAAATAGGTATGGTCCTTAATGATGTTTCAAATTGCATATTTTCGTTTGAAATATCGTATTTCCTTGTAGTATTTCTATTAGGGTGGGCGTTCAATGTAGTACGTGTTTTTATTTCAAGTTGCATTTGAAAATGGTTCCACTTTGAGAACTAAAATTTTTTCTCTTTCAAAAATAGAAGAAAATAAGCCAACTCATGTTTTATTTCAAATGTAAGACCCATGAAAACGGCTCCACTTCCGATTAAAAGTGAATCTACAGATAATTTCGTTCAGAAAAACAATTTGAAATATTGGCAAAGAATGGCCAAATTCGAATATTTGGCGGGAAATAGTTCCTGCTTTACCTGCATATTCACTTATTTCATAGTTCAGCGATTTTCGAATAGAGAGCGCCATTGTACATTTCAGAAAGATATTCATAGAACTTATAGTGATAATGTAAGTTCTATGGAGATATTCCATAAAATGCACGGTGGCGCCTCAATCGGATTGGTTGTCCTACTCGCTCTGAACGGCGACCATAACGCGAATTAAACAGAAAAATTTGAAGAGGCGATCAGGCTTCAGAATCTCATTCAAAGACCAATCATTACGTCATTAATTACCTGTACAGAGAGTTCAAAAATGTAGAGCAAATTGCATCATTTCTACCTTGTATACCATCAAATTCAACAGGTGATAAACTGAATGAAATAGGCTTCAAATAGCCAACAAAATGATCAAAATCGATACACAGCTCATTAAGTTTTTGTCCAGAGTTGTAGTAATCCGTGGATGCACTTCATGGTGGGAAGTGTGCTGAATATTCGAAAAATGTGAGAAATCATGCGAAAATTGATGTAATCTGATGGAGATCAATATTGCTGGATTTTGAGCTCGAAGTGTAACCCAATTCACCGGCTAAATCGACCGTCATAAGCAGTTTACAGATGAGTGAAATGTGAAGCACAAAATTTAAATAATTCCGTATTTACTATTATGTGGAAAAATGGTCGAACAGGTCAATTCAATTTCGAATTACGCTTCTTTTCATGTATAATAATTGAGGAGTTTGGCAAGCACCCTCGACAAGGGGGACAGAGTGGTTGAGTCTTTTTAAATGGCCATCCTAACTTTTTGTGACAGAATTGGATAGAGCTTTTGTTGCTAAGGACGATTGGATAATTGATGGATCTGTTTTTTTATTGTGAATAAATTAGTTAAACTCTTTGCATTTGAGTTTTCACTCTTTTCACCTATTGTTAGGTTTGTCACAAAAATTTCCATAGCTTATATTTTTACATGGTCCTGCAATAGTGCAAAAATCTTCCATAACTGCCGAACCTGACATCTCAAAGATTTCGTTGAAAAGTAGACCTCTTCTACCTTCATTTCTGCATCTCAGGAAATTATTTTCTGACATACAGGGTGTCCCCGATAAATGTTATTCAACAAATGGATGATTTTTCAATGGATATTTTCACATATTTACAATGACCTTCATTACCTCTTTCATTACTCAAAATATTAGAGACATTTTTCCAACGGTACAGATCTTATTCGAAGAAAACTGCAAAAAGTTGAGGGAAAAGCAGTTCAGTGAAAGTCTTCTGACGATTTCCAGAAGCGATAGTAACATGAATTTGGTCTTAAACTATTTTAATTGAAGGATTTGCCTTGTCACCGTTTCTAAATGATCAACCTGTCATATACAGGGTGTCCGTTATTGAGGTTCAAATATGAATAATTCAAATTATTATTTCTCTATTTCTTCAAATGTAACACTCTGTATTTATTTCCACAGTAATGTGGACAATTGAATACCTGACATTTCCTCAGAAGCAACCTTAGGATTATTTTCCCTCCCTCATCCATCAGACACGAAAAATGATATCGAAACTGGAAATTTTATTGAAATAATAACATAATAAGAACTAAAGGACGTAAAAAAAAGATAAAATGAACCTTTAGAGGTATTATTCAACACAGCATTGCTCATCATGGGAATCTTCGATAGACACGCTGTTCGAAATCGATAACTAAATTATTATGTTCAAAAGAAACTCTGAGCTCTAAATTAATATAACTTAATCAATAATCAATGTACCTACTTCGACATCTCCTGTCACAACAAGCGTGTTAAAAAACCCCCGAAAACTCGATTCTTTTGAATGCTTCCAATCGAGATATTTGGCAGCATAAGTTCGACTTCCTAGAAAGCAGGTTCTGTGGCACGTCTTAACATAAAATCATATCAACCATCCCATTTTTTCCAAAAATTCATTCTGATTCAGTGTATTCGAAAGTATCTTCGAGCTCAGTGGCAGTAACTCGATTAATATGTTTTTTTGGGAAAGCCGATAAAAATATAATTGGTTGAATACGTGAACAACATATTGTATTGCTTGTACGGAAGAAAAATATAATTTTTATCTTGATGCGCAGGAAGTATGATTCTGGGAATGGTTTAAAGTTTGTCATCAATTATTCATTTAGTTTTATTTCATTGTTTGACCTCTTTCTCTTTCGAATGTCCGTTAGTTTCTATGTTATCACTTATTTGAATGCAATTTTCAGTTTCGATATCATTTTTCTGCTGGATGCGGGAGTGAAAATAATCCTAAAGTTATTTCTGAGAAAATGTAAGTTATTCAATTGTCTACATCATTGTGGAAAAATACAGGGTGTTACATTTGAGAAAATAGAGAAATAATAATTTGGAGTTCTTCATATTTGGACCTTAATAACGGACAACCTGTATATGACAGGTTGATCATTCAGAAACGTTGATAAGGCAAATCCTTCAATTAAAAGACTTTCAGATCAAATTCATGTTACTATCGCTTCTGGAAATCATCGGAAGAGTTTTACTGAACTGCTTTTCCCTCGCCTTTTTGCAGTTTTCTTCGAATAAGATCTGTACCGTTAGAAAAATATCTCTAATATTTTGCGCCATTAAAGAGGTAATGAAGGTCATTGAAAATATAGGTATGTTTATCCGAAAATAATTTCCTGAGATACATAAATGAAGGTACAAGAGTTCCACCTTCCATCGAATTCTTTGAGATGTCTGGTTCGGCAGCTATGGAAGATTTTTGCACCAGTGCAGGACCCTGTATTATCATTCTTTGAAATTCAAATAATAATATGAAAATACCTTTTTGAACACTCAATTCGCTCAAGGAAGAACGTTTTGAATACGTTATAATTTATTTTTGTAATTGTAATTTTTATTTCAGATAATTCATCGAATACTACCCTACGAAAATGGCACGTTTTTCGATAACACTTCAAAAACATCAATCATTCCTAGAGGTTGGTCATTGACCTAAAAATACTTAAAAAAAAAGGAAATTCCGAATTCAGTAAGTTTAAATATTTCATTCCTACAATAATGAAAAAAATAAATATAATGAAACCCAGCAATGATAATTCATCCTTAGTAACAAAAGTTCCATCCATTTCTATCACAAAATGTTGGAGTTAGTCAACCTAGATACTTGACATTTTCAGGGTAGGTGTGGATCTCAAATGCTGCAGTTAAATTCGTAAATATTCGATCAGTAGTTCCATAAGTATGGCCGGTCGAATATTTCTTTTGCGATAATTTGAAAACAACGGATACGATCGAGATGAAATTGCATTTAGATGGAGAATGATTTGAACTTCCTGCGTCATTTTAACCTGAACGCTTAGTTCTAAGGAATTATCGAAAAAAATGACAATATTTCTGAAGAATTATTCGAGATCAAGGACGATTTCGTTATCATTTGCAATCAATTCTGTTTGACAGCTGTTAAAATTGTTCTCAAATTGCTTTCTTGTACTTGAAAATGCGAGTCTAACCAAAAGGTAGATGAACAAGCGCTTAAAAACTTCTGATTGACCAATTTATATATATTCTCTTATTTCTACAATTACATTTTTCAGGGTGGATCCACAACCTCGCCGAGAGGCTTAAAATTTTGAACGTGTCTATGATATCAAACACAGACGCCTACGTGACTGCCCTTTATTTCACCTGTTCCAGTTTAACGAGTGTCGGCTTTGGCAATGTAAGTGCCAATACCACCAGCGAAAAAATATTCAGCATATGTGTGATGCTGATTGGTGGTAAGTAAACTTGATTTTGTTTGTATGAAATGATAATATACGGGGTGTTTCACCATGAACTGGACAAACATATACAGCCGCGTAACGGCGTAAATGACATAAAGAAAGTCATTTTGGCCTTGTGACATATACAGGGTGTCCCACTAGTCCCGCAGCGGACGATATAACCGTAACGGTCTGAGTTTGGCAAAATTTTTTGATGCAGACTTAATTTACTCCAAGAAGAGCACAACCTAAAAATATTTTCGAATATATCGGGTGCCCCACAAAAGAGGAATAGAGGGTGACTTATGGGGGGTCCACAAAAAGACTATGAACATGACGAAGTTCAAATAGAGTTTTCTTCATTTTTTCAAATGCAATGCATATAATTTTTTTTCATCATGGCTGTGACGAATGAACGGTGGTAGGCGACTATTTGCAGTATCAGGTTTATTTCAATCAGGTATAATATTAATACAAATAACCAAATTAACTCAAATACGGTCGCTTTCTAATATTTTTTATAGATGACAAATTTTTTCTTTCTGTCATCTATTTTTCTTGGCAACCGGTATTTTGATTAAAATATGAAAAACTGAAACATTTTCTACACTGGCTATCACCATTCACTTTACTTAATTTTTTGTCAAATACATATATGATATGCATATCTTTAAAAGAATAGGATTTTTTAGAGTTTTTCCTCTAAATTCACATTTACTTCCGAATTCAAAAAACAGATTTGGCTTTTCTGTGGTTATTGAGAACTGTCGAATTATTCTATTCAGAGTTTACATCATTGCAGCTTCAATTAATATCATCATAGTTTTCACGGATTGGATGAATACTCACACAATGATCTAAAAATTTCAAAAATACCAATGAGTTTGAATGTATAAGTTATGAATGTTCCAGAGTTTCGAAACTTTAGGATACAAAAAAGTGCAAGCACTTATCCTTATACAACTTTCTTATTCGAAAAAATGATATTAATAAGTTTCACAGTCACGCACGCAGATCTTCAAGCTCCCAAGCTTGAAGCTTGTTTGAAATTTTTGCGAGATTCGACTCTTCAAGTAGAAACATGGAAAATTTTCAAAAATGTATTTCGAAGAATGGGTACAGAAAGCAAGTTTCCGTCTTCCGTAACTGATTTCATCACATTTTTGAGTAGATACATCAAAACTTTCTAGTTCTCCATTTCGCTATAATATGATAATATGAATTGAAGCTTGAATGATGCTAACTCTGAGTGGAATAATTTGACAGTTCTCAATAACCACAGAAAACCCAGATCTGCTATTGAAATTCGAAGGTATATGTGAATTTTAGGGTAACATTTCGAAAAAACTCTTAAAAATCCTATTCTGGTTGAAATATGCATATCATGCAATCGACAAAAAATGAAGTAAAATGAATGGTAATTACAATGATGAAAAAAATTATATGCATTGCATTTGACAAAATACAGAATAATCGATTTGAAATTCGTCATGTTCATAGTCTTTTTGTGGACACTCCATATGCTGGAGATGCTTTATTATAGCTGGCTAGGATACTTTGAAGTCTTGTCTTTCAATCCATATAAAGCTATTATTGGTATGTGCAAGGGTTCTCGAAATATAATTGGATAACGTGGCCTCTACAAGTATTTTTTTTTTCAAAATGACCAATATTTCGAAAACTGTCGAAAAAAAATATGAGAAAAGTATACGAAAGCATGCAGGAAGTTTCAGATAATTGAAAAACACTATTGAATAAAGGGTGTCCCATTTGTGGGGCACCCGATATATTCGAAAATATTTTTAGGTTGTGCTGTTCTTGGAGTATATCAAGTCTGCATCAAAAAATTTTGCCAAACTCAGACCGTTACGCGTATATCGTCCGCTGCGGCACTATACGAGTATTATACGTATATTATAGTTGGACCCTGTAGATACCCCGTGTTCGAGGCATAAGCGAGATAGAGGGTGTTTAATGTCAACTTTTGGCAATTATCTGATAACTGTTCAATAACAATTTACATACATAAGCAGTCCACTAGCTATATTATTTTTCAATTCATTAACTTGGTAAATTTTTCATTTATTAATATTGAACAGCACTTGATATGCGTGACATTTGAAATAACGGAATCTGGTCACCACTAAGTATTCTTTAGTGCTCAATCAAATTGGGGTGTAGAATTTGAAATAAACAATCGCAATGGCGTAAAACCTGCAAAGTTGATTTTTTTTTCTCCGTTGCCAATTTGGAAAGCATTGTTTTAACGTATTCGATCTTTCGAAGTTGAATTGTCTCTTAATACTGAAATGAAAATGGAATTGAAAATATTCATTGGTTTTCTCTTTGTAGCCTTCCAAAGATTACGCTCGAAGTACTTCATAGTTTCATGATTTTTATTCAAAAAACTGGAGACCATACGAAGGCCACAATTGTGCTAATGGGCTGGCAGGATGACCTGGATAAAAATATGAATTTATAAACCAAAAAAATTCTTCTCAAAAAACTCTACGAGTCTTAATTGGATTCATTCTAATCTTATAAATGTCCATTACTAAAGCAACGCTGGTAAATTGAAAGTGGAGAGTTCGATTTTCATTAAAGTTTCAAAAGAAAATATTTTTTTTGGTTTATAAATTCTTATTTCTATTCGGGTCGTTCTGTTAGCTCATTAGGCCAATTTTGGCCCTCTCAGAGCCTCTATTTTTCTGAATAAAAATTCTGAGCGTAATCTAGGTTACAAAAGGCTACAAAATGAAAACCAATAAATATTTTCTTATTTTATTTCCACATCAGTATTGAGAATGAAAGAAAGTTCAACCAAGAACGACTCCAACAATTTTGGGTGACCTAAAATTTCACAGAAAATCCTAGAAAATCGAATACCTACGTTGAAATTATGCTTACTAAATCGGCAACGGAAAAAAATCCTAATTTGCAGGTTTTTCACCATTTTTAATTTTTGTTACCACTTGAATTGGGCCCTGCAAAATACTAAGGTGTGACCAGAAACCGTTATTTCAAATATCACGCATGGCTCACCACAGTTATCAGAATATTGCGCAAAGTTGACATTAAACACCCTGTATCTCGCTTATACTTCGAAAACGGGATATATGTCATAAGGTAAAAATGACTTTCCTCTGGTGCCATCTAACGGCTATAGATATTTGTCCAGTTCATGGTGAAACACCCTGCATTTGTATAGGTACTCTCGCCTCTTTTCAGTCATCAGGAACATAATCGCAAGTATCTATGGGATATACCTACAGGGTGTCCAAGAAATCCCGCACTTCCTTGAGGGGATCGAAAGTGAAAAATATTCTAAGCCCAAATATCCATGTTTGAAATTTTTTGATAACATAGTTAATTAGTTATTAATTAATGGAAGTGACCAATCAGGAGCGCGCTACAGAAGAATAACTGTAACCGTAGACGCCAGTCTCGGTTTACTGCGTGAAAAGCTGGCAGCAGCTCTGGCGTCTCACTCTCGCGCCCCCACTGTCTAGTTATTCTTCTGTAGCGCGCTCCTGATTGGTCACTTTCATTAATTAATAACTAATTAACTACGTCATCGAAAAATTTCAAACGTGGATATTTGGGCTCAGAATATTTTTCACTTTCGATCCCCTCAAGGAAGTGCGAGACTTCTGGGACACCCTGTAGATTCATCTGGAATTCTTAAGAATAAAATTGCTTCTAATCAAAATAGCGGAAAGAAAATTATTCTCAATTTTCATCATTGTTTTCTTCTTCAACTATGTACGTACAGATGTACTTTAACAACTTATGCTTATAAAATATGTTACCGAATATTCTAATTCTGAAAAAGTTGAAAATTTTTTCAAGAATGATTATCAATGACTGAAGTAAAAATAGATATAAGCTTGAAATCTAATAAAAATAAACTGGAAAACTAACAGATGAAACAAACAAAAGATAACAGAATTACATTTATTTTTTGGAGACAGACTTTTTGCCTTTCATCGAAGTGTGGTGAGTCAGGTGAAAAATTCCATATGTAAATAGTGTTCCGTTTTTATGTTCTGTATCGCTTTTGTTTGTTTTTGCTGATTTGTTATTATATGTTTGTTTACATTGGTTTTCGTTTTTTCATCTCCATTTCGTTTGTTTTTGTTTGTTTCCGTTGATGGTTTTCGATTACTTATATTTTTGTTTCCTAGTCCCTTTTCGTTTCGATTAATTTGTGTTTCTTCTCATAAATTCTTCTTTTTATTGTCCGTTTCTCTCAAGTTGCGCTCATTGGATAGTGTTTGATATCTTTTGTTTATATCGGTTTTCGTTCATTTCTATTCAATTCAGTTAGAATCTTCTATTAGGTCACTAACGTCTTTGTTGATCTCTCTGCTTGGGAGAGACACAAATTTGAAAACTTTGAAATATATTTGCAGTTTCGTGGGCCACCTTTTTAATTCAGATATTGAAGAGAAACTAGGAAATTCGGGAAAATCTCCGTTAGTCATGTCTGAAATCGTGAAAAAAAAAACCTTGAATGTTGAGGTCCATCCATAGATTAGAGGAAATATAGGGAAAAATTCTTTGTCATTGAGTGGCTGAAAAGGAATGATAGGACGGATCCCTCTTCCACACGAGTTCTCGCATTTAACTCTTCTTTTTTGCCTTGTTATTCGTTCGTTCTTTCTGTTTTTAAGAATGTGCAACAACAAAAATAAATACTTTCAGGTTCTTGCCGATACGAGAATGAATTCCATGTAATTTCTCACAATATTCTCCCCAATTTTCAATCCTTGATAAACCCCAACATCTTTTGTAGTACGTACATACATGAAAAAACAATTTCAAAGGGGAGTTGGAGATGATATCTGCATGATATAATAAGATGATGAAAAAACGTTTTTTTTTCATCGAGCACCATTGATGGTGTTGTGATATCCAAATATCAAATAAATTATGCAAAAATGGACGTACGAGTATTGATAGAATTCCCATATTTCGCCCCACAACGGCATGACCGCAGCTGCAGGTCGATAGATATGCACGACATGTGAACCCTTATTATGTTATCTACCGTCGAAAAAACATCTAACCTGTCAAACACTGCCTTCGATGTAATTCTAAACTAACCCTCCGGGAATCCTACCCTACTGCGAATGATTCAAAAATAATAAGAAATATGACTTCGAACAAAGTTCGGAAGAGACATGGGGAAAAGTCTTTATTGAAAATGTCTTGGCCTTTCACATTGAAAGGAGGACCCATATTGCTCCGGACGCGAAAAATAATATATCCGTGTAATGTCGTTAGAACGTGCTTCGTCCCGCTTATCCCTTCACGTATAACCCTCATTCAACTGTCAACTTCTTTTGGATTTTCCATCTGTTTCCGTGTTGGACAACACAAATTTTTTCGGTGTCATATCTACTTTATCCGAATTACAGAGTGATTGTGAGCTCTTGATTTTCACTAGTGAGTTTTGTAATGGCGGTTGACTTCGAATTCATCATATTTTTGAGACATCCAGTTTGGTTAAGGGGCAGTATCACCTTTTGAATCGTGGTAAATCTCCATTCAAAAGTGGTCCCTTTATTTCACGAGTAAGTACCCCAATTTACGAAGTAGAGACTTGATTTTTTTTTTTAATTGTCCCGAGGGCAAATAGTTCTCTTTTTTTCGATTTAATTAGTTTTTCAATTAAAAAAACAGGGTAATCGTTGTTCACGCCAAGTGAACTCTACCCAACAATCGTTATATCTGGGGTTATTGAATATGTTTCTCGTTTTTCATGAGTACAAGCTATATGTTTGAAATAATCATCATGAAAATTTTTGTAGTTTATAGAAGATTAAATTGCCGAGGGCAACTAGTTGCGATTTTTTCCAAAAAACGCTGAATAACCAACGGAAAAAAATCATTAAGTGTAGTTTCCAAAACAAACAGTTCTCAAAATTGCGACCTTAAACACTAGAACTCTACTTTCAGACGAAAGTTTTACTGAAATGGAAAAAGAATTAGAAAACATAAAATGGGATATAGTGGGAGTTGGTGAAGTCAGAAGGCGAGGTGAAGGTCTTGAGACCCTAAAATCCGGTCACTTATTTTACTACCACGGAGAACAACATGAGTCAGTGGGAGGTGTTGGGTTTTTCATAAACAAAGAAATAGTGAGAAATCTCAGAATGGTCCAGCCGGTTTCCACTAGAGTAGTATATGCCATCCTTAGAATAAACACCAGGTATGATTTAAAAGTTATTCAGGTCTATGCCCCAACAACGGATCATACAGACGAGGAAGTCGAAGTTCTTTATGATGATTTAGATGCAGCTCTCTCAAACAATCCTACACATTTCACCATTGTATGCGGCGATTTTAATGCCAAAATAGGAACAAAAATGGATCCATCAGAAACGGCTCTTGGTAATTTTGGCAGTCCAGGGCGAAATGATCGTGGCAACACTCTTTTAAATTTTCTGTTGGAGAAGAACCTATTTCTTATGAACGGCTTCTACTACAAGAAACTCCAGCGCAGATGGACCTGGAAGAGTCCAAACGGAAGGACAAAGAATGAGATCGACTATTTTATAACTGACAAAAGACATATATTCAAGGATGTAACAGTCCTAAATAGATTTGCAAAATCAAGCGACCACCGAATGGTAAGAGCCACTATCGTACTAAACACTAGCTATGAACGACAAAGAATGATTGGAAAAAACCGAACGAAGACATGGACACACCCAAGAGATGAACGGAAATTCGAGGAACATCTCAGCAAAATACTCCAAGATAAACCCTTATCCAATGATATTAACGTCTTGAATGATGCAATAGTGGAAGCAATAACAGACGCCCAAAAGAAATGTTGCCCAACAAGCCCGAAGGAAGAAAAAATCAGCCTGGAAACGCACCACAAAATGGAACAGAGAAGAACACTGAAAAGTGAGAAAAACGCTAGCCAAGATGAAATGAATAAACTGAACAAGGAAGTAGCAAAGGCAATCAGGAAAGACTTAAGAAAGTACAAAGAAGAGAAAATCGTAGAAACTATCGAGGAGAATAAAAGCATGAAGGTAATGAGACGCAAACTAACAGGTGGGAGGAGAGAAATTGTGAAACTTAAGAACAAGGATGGAAATGTCACGTCGAACAGAGAACATTTGCTACAAATTGTGGAATCATTTTATGGCATTTTATACGCTAAGCAAACCACTCTAAATCCAGAGGAATACCTGCGGAGAAAGGTTCAAAATCAAGGCTCTGAGGATATTCCGGAGATTTCTCTGGATGAAATTAGTATGGCTTTGAAAAAGATGAAGAATAATAGAGCCCCAGGGGAGGACGGTGTCGTCGCTGAGGCGTTAAAGATAGGAGGACCAGTACTGATGTCCATGATTCAAAAACTCTTTAATCTATGCCTGTTCAATCAGAATATCCCAACAAAGTGGAATAATTCAATAACCATACTTCTGCACAAGAAGGGAGATATAACGGACCTGGAAACATACAGACCAATTAGTCTCCTTAACCATCTTTATAAACTCTACACCAGAATTATAACATGTAGATTGGAGGCAAAGCTGGACTTCTATCAGCCACGGGAGCAAGCTGGTTTCCGCTCGAAGTACGGTACAAACGACCACCTACAGTGCTTGAAAACCTTGATAGAAAAAACCATTGAATATAACCGCCCTCTAGCATTGATATTTGTCGATTTTAAAAAAGCTTTCGATACAGTAGAATTAGCAGCCATATTAAGAGCACTGCAAGATTGTAGAGTCGACCACCGATACTGCGACATAATTAAAAATATATATGAAAATGCCACAACAACTGTAAATCTACACTCTACAACCGAAAAGATAAAGATGGGAAGGGGAGTTAGGCAAGGTGACACTATGTCACCAAAGCTGTTTATTACTGTGCTCGAATATGCATTTAAAAGATTGGCATGGCGACAAAAAGGAATACTCATCGATGGAGAGAGACTCAATCACCTACGTTTCGCGGATGACATCGTTATTTTGTCAGGATGTCTGGGAGAGGCCAAAGACATGCTCCGGGAGCTCAACGATGCCATACAAGAGATTGGGCTGACAATAAATTTTGGAAAGACCAAAATAATGACTAACATGGTTCCCAGTGACCAAATACAAATTAATAACAACAAAGTAGAATTGGTTGACAAATATATATATTTGGGTCATGAGATTAGGATAACCAAAGACAACCAGACCTGCGAACTAAACAGGCGAATCACCCTGGGATGGGCGGCGTACGGAAGAATGAAGGACATCCTTAAAGGAAATATCCCAATTCGTTTGAAACGAAAAGCATTTAACCAATGCATATTACCGGTTCTGACCTACGGCGCGGAGACACTAACATTAACGAAGAAAACCGCAGAAAAACTAAGAGTGACACAAAGACGAATGGAGAGATCGATGCTTGGCCTGACCCTGAGGGATCGAGTGAGAAATGAAGAGATACGCCGACGTACCGGAGTAGATGATATTATACAACGAATCACTACACGGAAATGGAAATGGGCTGGCCACATTGCTAGAATGGACGACGGGCGATGGACCAAAAGACTGTTGGAGTGGAGACCAAGAGCTGATAAACGTAGCCGAGGCAGACCTCCCACTCGATGGACGGATGACCTAAAGAGGATAGCGACAAATTGGATTGCAACAGCCAGAGACAGAGAGAACTGGAGACGTTTAGAGGAGGCCTATGTCCAACAATGGACGTGAGATGGGCTGTATGATGATGATGATGATGATGATGAGTTTCCACAACGCTGAAGTTCAACCTGTTTTTTTTTTTAATTGAAAAACTAATCAAATTGAAAAAATCGCAACGATTTGCCCCCGGCAATTTAATCTTCTATAAACTACAAAAATTTTCATGATGATTATTTCAAAAATATAGCTCGTACTCATGAAAAACGAAAAAGCATATTCAATATCCCCAGATCTAACGATTACCATGGTTTTTTTAATTGAAAAACTGATTAAATCGAAAAAAAAAAACTATTTGCCTTCGGGACGTTCTTCAACTTCAATTAATAAAAAATCAAGTCTCTACGTCGTAAATTAGGGTACTTACTCGTGAAATAAAGAGATCACTTTCGAATGGAGATTTACCACGTATCAAAAGGTGATACTGTGAGATTGATATTTTGTTATTACTAGTAGAGCCACTAAAACTACCTACTGAGTAGTTATCCTTGTCGGTAGATCTCTGCAAATTGGGTGATTTTATAGGCGAAATGTCAAAGATTGATAAATTTTCCTGAAGAAATGGGAAAATGATGGAAAATAGGAATACAGAAAAGTATGGATAATCCTAACCCCGGATAATCCGAAGTACCCTATAGTCCGAACGACCCCACTTGGTAAAATTATATGTATAATCCGAACAGCCTGAACTCTGCAATCCGAACGCCACCCTTCTTGTTTATTTGCGAGAGGTAGGCTATACATATTTGTGTACTAAACACAGAGCATCTAATACAAATTATTTGATTTGAAGAAAAATGTTTTTGATTTAAAAAGAAATTTTGTTAAAATATCATTATTTAAAATTTTTTATATCATTGTTTGTAAATATAGGTACTTCATATTCATTTCAATTAATGACTTCCAAACGCGTATGTCACCCACAAAATTCCAGTGAACTTAAACATCATATATTTCACAGCAAAAAGGTACTCCATACTGTACACTTTTTTTGCAGTACATATTTTGATTGACCCATAGCTGACTTCCAACCGTTTAGGATCAATGGATTATTTAGAAAAATGTATAGTCTTGTGTATTCGTAAAAACGGAGGAACACCTACTCCATTTTGATTCTATTTAATGTTATTACCTTTTTTTAAATTCGCATCTGGTGATTTTTTGTTTAATTTATCATTTCTCCATACCAGCATCGGTTATTATTCAAATCAAAATACTCCGAAAACGGTACACTGTGTACCGTTTACCAGTTCCACCAGGAGTACCTTTTTGTGTAAAATTGAAGGATGTTTGAGTTCCTTCAAAATTAATTCCATATTAATGTAATATTAAAAAAGTTATGTTCAATACTACTTGCTACGAACCGTGTAACAAGTACCGTCTATGAGAGTCAAACATACATAAACACAAATTCATTGAATGTATCAGCTTCCAAAACATATTCGTATGAAATTTCATTACAATGTTGCCAGTAGTTTCGGCAAAATCGTACAAATGTGTATTATTTTCGTCAACACCCTTTGTTTTGAACGAATGGCGTTACGAATGTGCTTCACAAAGCAAACCCCAATTATTTTTCAGTTTTCTACCTATCCTAGAGACACGGTCATTTTTTTTAAACATCCTCTATAATCCGAACCTGTTCGGATTATAGATATCATTCAATATGATTTCTATAATCCGAATGATTTGATAAACCGAACAGGTCTTGACAACTTTCTGTTCGGATTATTCGTACATTACTGACCTATTTTGCATTGACCATTCCACTTTCGATCCGTCTATAAAAATCACGTTCAGGGTATCTGTGAAAAAAGATTCATCGAGTTGAAAATTGCCCTTTTCACGATTTTAGTGAAGGCCGTTACCTTGTGGATATCCAGGACCGGTGTCTCTATATGGTTGTTTCTCAGGCCAGCCAGCTCTGGAGACTTGCATACCATGTGTTCAGCTGTTTCTGCCTCTGATGGCAATGTGATTCCAGGGATCTCAGCGCAGCCTGGCTGTCCGTGGTCATGAAGATATGCACCCCTTTGAGGTTCATTTTGAGACACTTCTGAGCGCATACGTAAACAGCCAGTATCTCGGTCTGTAAAATAGAGGACTGTCTTCCCAGGGCTCAGTTTAGGTTCATATATTCCAATGCCAGTACCTCTCTCTGATTTTGCTCCATGGGTAAACCATATTGATGCATTCTTGTCCAAGCTATCCACTGAACTTATTGCACAAGGACGGTCAGCTATGACCGTTCCAAAGGGCGTTTCGAAATGGGAGATTGTTGGCATAACATCTGATGGTTTTGCCAAGAGGTTCGAATCCAGTTGATTCAATATCCTCATATGCTGAACGCAGTTTCCAGGTAGGAGCTTCAAGTTGAGTGATATTCATCTTGCATACAGCAGGCTGCATATCCTCATGTGTAGATGTAAGGGTGGAAAATCAATTATGACTTCCTACTGAATGAACTGTGTACATTCATTTTATATTCCCAATTTGTGCAATATTTCGAGGAAACCAATCTATTTTGTTCGGAACAGTTTGGGTTGAGGAGGGGAAAAAGCGCGAAGCATTTCTTATGCTATTAGGGACAAATGGTCCGATCGTAGGAGAGTTGAACTCAGAATCCCGCAAGGTTCAGTTCAAGTGCCTCTTCTCTTTCCGATCTTCAGGAATGATCTTCTCTTTTATCTCAACAATTATTAAGTCACACTTTTTGCGGAAGATACCAATGTGTCCTTGGCATCTGACAGTCTTCTTGTTCTCATGGTGGGTGGCGTTTTGATGCAGTGGAGAGCTCTCGATTGGGGCTCATCACATAGACTCGTGGTCATTAACAAAAAAACGATGAAGCTGCTTTTCACTCTGCGCCTGATAAGAACCTGTTTAATGAGATTCTTGGGATTTGTGCTTGACTCGAAGAATTCTCTCAAAAACGGAAAGATATCGATTCACTAAAACCAAATGGCTGCTTTATCGATTGGTGCAAAGCTTCTCTATTAGATCCTGTTGAGATTTAAGGATTTGACATTTGAAGAGGGTCAAACTACGAATTGAAAGTCTCCTGCAACAGTTTTCTTTTTTCATTGCGACCTATAGAGCGATCCATCTGACACCAATTCATGGTACTTCATCTGCACTACGATTTATGTGTTACAATTTATTTGAACTTTGAAGGCGTATGGTGTATTAATTAGTGTATTAGAACTCACCTCGGAGGATGGCACAATTTGAATCAGTCTTGTTGTATTGGTTGCTACGACTACGGTGCACTCTGCTATTGGGGTGAATTGACCTTGAATTTGCTGCCTGCTGATGATGATACTATTTTATTCCAGAGCCCTTAGCTAGGATGAATATTTATGTTTGAACTTCACTCATTATTCTTTCCGCTATAATCGCATTTTCACTCAGTCTGGCTTCCTCAATATCAACGTCGCATGATGCTTTCTGATCACGTTATAAATTATTAAAGCAATTGCAAATTTCCATGAACCTGCGTTCCTGTGATTTCCTCAAACGTGAATTATGGCAAAAACAGTTCCGAATGAGACAAACAAGGATAATCATGAAGATGTTCGTTTGAAGAAGGAGTCTGATTTAGGATTCAGACTCCGCAACGCCACATTTATCTTAAGTTTCAATTGATTATTTCTGTCGATATCAATTGTTAGTTAACAGTCTGTAACTATTACCGAATATTAGAAAGGAACCAAACCTATACTACCCTGGACCTGTAAGAGATGAAGGGAAATTTATACAAATTTTTCTGGACTGCCCATACTACCTATCGTCTATTGAATGGTAAAACTCTTATATTATACAGGGTGTTTGGAGGGTGAGTAGCCATAGGTAAATGGTGGATAGGTGATGCTCTTGGCTACTTGTTGCGCCTAATAAAATATCATTTTGCCCAAAGTTCAAGGTGTTATAATTTTTTTACCATTTTTCTAGAAATTTCCCATTTTTCTCATTAAAACCTTGAATTTTTTCAAATTTAATGCTCGAGGTGCCTAAAAAATGATTTATTTCCTTAGTCTAGTCTTGTCTTATTCAGATCGAATCATAATTTCATACAAACGTCTTCAAAAAACCTGACAGCGTCGTATCAAACATCAAAATGAAAAAAAAAATAATGTTGTGTCCACTTTACAAAGTGAAATAAAAAAAAAAAATACATGGTGTTGGGTTTTAAAATGGCTTTAAAAACTTCTCTAGTTAATACTCTTTGCAATGGTATGTAACATGTACCATTAATAATCAGATAACTCAACAAAAAACCGTTTTGTCTTCAAGGATGCCTTGAAAGGATGACGACAAAACTATTCCATTGAGCAGGCAAAATCTTTTCTCTCATTCTACCACAGCTAAAAATAGCGTGCCCTCTCTATCATCGGCTAACAATACTCCCAAGGGCGTCGCCAGGGAGGGGGCAGCTGCCCCCCGTGCCCCCTCCCAATCAGAATAGAAAAAATGAACTGATTTTCGTATATTATGCTATTATTTCAAAAGTTTTTAAGGGATTTTTGAGCTCTAGGGGGGAGCAGCTGCCCCCCGTGTCCTCCCCCCAGCTCAAAATATGCTACAGAATATGTTGATGAACCACCGAAATGTTGAGTGAACTCAAAACTGCATTACTGCACCTTCACTGCAGGCCTATGAAATGACTTGAAAATGTAGTAATTACCCCCCAGATTTTGAGCTGGAGGGGCACGGGGGGCAGTCTCCCCCCCTTGTGCTCAAAAATTCATTAAAAACTTATGAAATAATAGCACAATATACGAAAATCAATTCATTTTTTCTATTCTGATGGGGGTGGGGCACGGGGGGCAGCTGCCCCCTCCCTGGCGATGCCCTTGGGAGTATTGTTAGCCGATGATAGAGAGGGCACGCTATTTTTAGCTGTGGTAGAATGAGAGGAAAGATTTTGCCTGCTCAATGGAATAGTTTTGTCGTCATCCTTTCAAGGCACATCCTTGAAGACAAAACGGTTTTTTGTTGAGTTATCTGATTATTAATGGTACGTGTTACATACCATTGCAAAGAGTATTAACTAGAGAAGTTTTTGAAGCCATTTTAAAACCCAACACCATGTAAATTTTTTTTTTATTTCACTTTGTAAAGTGGACACAACATTATTTTTTTTTTCATTTTGATGTTTGATACGACGCTGTCAGGTTTTTTGAAGACGTTTGTATGAAATTATGATTCGATCTGAATAAGACAAGACTAGACTAAGGAAATAAATCATTTTTTAGGCACCTCGAGCATTAAATTTGAAAAAATTCAAGGTTTTAATGAGAAAAATGGGAAATTTCTAGAAAAATGGTAAAAAAATTATAACACCTTGAACTTTGGGCAAAATGATATTTTATTAGGCGCAACAAGTAGCCAAGAGCATCACCTATCCACCATTTACCTATGGCTACTCACCCTCCAAACACCCTGTATATTCCAGATTAGCAAATAATTCACATTGAAGAAATATAGAATGGGTAATTTTGAGGTGAAAAATCCAAATTGATTTGGACACAAGGTGATATTTCCTCAGTTGGTCTATACTCTATGTGGAAGTGGTTTCGAAGCCATTTTCTTCAAGAGGAAACACGAAGGATCCACAGGTGGGTGATCCCCAGAGCAAAAACCCTCGGCATCACAGTACAGATGAAATGTGGAATATGGAGCTTTATATACTGCAATAGGCTTATTATTATGTGCGCAACTAAGTTTTTCCGTTTGCCAATACCTAGATGGCTACAGCAGAAGATGTCGATTTTGACATATCCGAAACGTCATGGTCAAAACTTAGACATATGGTAAACCAACCTAGGGACGTTGAACGTTGCTTCAGCGGAAAGAAAGTAGTCTCACCGTGACGGTCGATGAATACCTAAATCGATTTCAAGCGGTTAACCAGTAATAACCGCGGTTATCTCTGGCTTTCCCCCTGGTTATAGCCCTTCAGGAATCGCGCGAAAATCAATCCTATTTAACCTCACTTCTCATAACCAGAATCTCAACCCAGCTCTCAAGTATGGTTATCTGCGGTCCAAACGATGACGAAACATGAATAAAACCAACAAGGACCAGAAGCGCTTGAATGAAGTTGGTTACCTCTGGTAATTACCAATTAGGATCAGGTTATTCGCTTGAAATCGACTCTAATCTAAAACAGCAACCCAAAAAAAAGGAGTCATGAGAATTGCATGGTCATGATTTCAACATTATACAGGTTGTATTTCAGGGTGAGGCTTTTCTTTTGACAGGTGATAGAACTCATCCAAATAAGTCTTTTCACAGAAAATTTCTTATATGAAATGATCCATTTGAAAAATTTATAAAAATTTTGGGCACCAATACCTTAGTACTACTCTGGCCTGCATCTCTACATCTCTGCTCCAGGTTTATTAACATCCGCGAAGTTGGGTGACTTCTTAGCGAAAATCTTGTTCTGTACAACTTATACGCTGAACTGTCATTTTTTTCATTCATTATAAATTAAAAGCATATCAAGAAGTTCATTATTCGAATATTCGCAACAAAACACTCCTACGATCTACACGGTACCCTCGGCGTAACACGATCAAAGGTTACTAATCACAATCGATATTCTGAATCATCTTTAATAAGAAAACAAAAAACAAGAGATGTTGATATCTACGGAGGATCAGGCAAGAAAGCAGGTTCGGGCTGAGGAATTTTCAGATTCACCTAGAAACTAGAAAATATTCTAGTTTCATTTTCTCGAAACAGGGGCATAATTCTTATAAAAAAATGTTTGGTGAAATAACTCATTTTGATGAGTTCTACCATCTGTCAAAAGAAAAGCCTCACCTTTAAATAGAGCCTGTATATTAAGGTACGATTCCACCAAACCGTGTGCCGCACAAAAACATTTTGTGCTGCACTCCAGTAGTTCGCGTACAAGCTGTGAACACATTAAGCGTCCTTTTCCACCGGTACAGCTGTGTGTGACTTTTGTGCGCGCACAGTGTAGCACACCGTATGCACGAACACGTTCTCAGTGTTTCGCTTTCCGTCAATAGTTGAAAATATGGAGGATCAAGAAAATGTTGTGCTTTGTAGTGCATCTCGAGAACCATAAGGGTCAGAGAAAAAATGTTCCATGACTTCCGATCTCTTTTTTCAAAATAATCAATTGCCAGCAAACAGATCCCAGATATCTGAATTGGTTTTCGAGTAACAGGGCGTTTCTGAAAAATGGCTGTTTCAAATATTTCGCTATATCTCGTTTTCTGTTATCACGAAAATTCCAAAAAGTTTTCTATTGCGTAAATAAAATATCTCCAAATATAAGAAAAATCTTTATATACAAGCTGTCCGAATTCAAGTGAAGAATAAAAACTCAATATCTTTGAAACGGATCAGATTTTCGAAAAACCGGTTACAGGATGAAACTCGGTGAATCTGCTGCTGAAAAGCGATGATGAAGAATATAGGGTGTCCAATTTAAGAAACACAAACTTTTCTCTCTAGCACTTGAAAGGAGAATATTTTTTCTAATCAGATGAACGCAGCGTATAAGCAATAGAAATTACAAAAGAAAACTTTCTGGGATATTCGTGATATCTCCAACAGAAAACGAGATATAGCGAAATATTTGAAACAGCAATTTTTCATAACTCCCTGTAACTCGAGAACCAATTCAGATATCTGGGATCTGTTTGCTGACAATTGATTATTATTGACACCCTGTACTGCGATAGAATTATTTTACATTTCGCAGAATTTATGTGGAACCGCAGTCAAATTTTTTGGCCAAATCTTCATCTGCATCTTGTTTCTTATTTCTGTTTTCATAATCTTCATGATTACAATCTCACAATACAGGATATATTTCTATTTCTTTAATGAATTGGATTGTTTTCTCGTTATTCCATTCCATGTTCGCGAACACATAAATGTTTTCACTATCGAAGCGGAATCAAAACAGAGTTCGCAGAAACATGTGTGTGTGCGTCAACCCGAGTCCACCGCTGGAAGCAGTGCGCGACAAAAGTTTGCAACTCTGCGCGAACTTTTCAAGAAAGTACACTTTTTGTTGCTGTTCACGTTTACATGTTCAACGAACATTTGTGGCGTACACTGTGTACCACTGTGCCGCACAGTGCGGCACTCCGGTGGAATCGCAGCTTTATCGCTGCACGAGAAAGAGTCACAATAAGAGCAGAGGCAAGATAAAGTAATTCTACAGCATGACAACGCTCGGCCTCATGTAGCTAAACCCGATAGAACCTATCTAGAAAAGCTTAAATGGAACTGCCTACCCCACCCGCCGTATTCCTCAGATATTGCGCCGTCAGATCATTACTTGTTTCGGTCGACGGCACATGGTCTGGCTCATCAGCAATTCCACTCATATAAATTCATCAAGACATGGCTTGATTCGAGCATAACCTCGAAAGATAATCACTTTTGCCGTAACGGTATTGGAGATCCACCAGAAAGATGGCAAGAGGTTGTAGCTTACAATGGGCAACACTTCAAATGATTCATTTGTGACCATTTTTTTTACAATTAAGTTTCATTTTCATTCAAAAATCATCCCCAATGAACAGCAGGATACAATACTGTTACAGTTGTAATAATTCAAAGAAGTATTTCTCAAAGTCATACCAATAAATTTCCTTAAAGTTAACAGTAAAATAATGGTTAAATTTATTATTTGAACTCCCTTCATCCTTAGTTTCGCAATTCAATAGAAGACAGCATTGCAAAGTTGGCCGTTCAGGTATGTTACGGAAGCAAGTTTGGCATCATAGTGAAGAGGTCTAGCGTTTATTTCTATTGAGCCTACGAAATTGATTTTGAAACTTCTGCAGGCAAAAAGTGTGCAACTTATAAGGCAGGAGCGATTCCTACGAATAACAATGTTCATTATGATTCAGAGATTGGGAGAAAAAAACTCAGAAAATATTCGAGAAAGTATGCAAGCTCCTCCCAAAGAATTCATCAATCAATACGTAAACTGCTATTTCGATTTGAATTATAACTGGTACGTCCCACTCATCTTCTAATAAAATTCCACTCTGCGCACGGATTGAATATTTATCCACAACACCACCTCCTGCATATAAAAAAATTCATTGTCTGCCAAGCTCTCTAATTTGGGTACCGGTAATTTTTCAATCTGAGCTCCATGAAATTTTCCATTCCCCGCAGCTATGGGCCGCTCTTCATTCGTTTCAGCTAGCGGGCACGAAAATTTCCATGGGCTTCACGCCACATGCCCTGCTGTAAATTTGACGTATATAATCCTTTCATTATTTACTATTATGGCTCCAATCGATATATTCTTCGTTAACTTGTCAGTTGGAAAACTGATCTGATTCGGCAACTCCCTGATGTGTTGCAATCGATATCTACTTATTTTTAATCATGTCTTATGGGATTGTGAATCAATGTCAAGCGAAGAGCGCACTAAACTGGAAAATATTTCCAGAAGTACATTAGCTAACTGGATAATACAATATGGTGATCGGTGATTTATTTTTGAGCAACTCATCGAGACTCGAATTATGACTGTCTTTTATCGTTATGTTATTTTTCTAGAAAAATATCGAAATACCGGTTGAATGAATTGGGTCAATATTTTAGTATTTTTGCGAATAGCAGCCCATGTTCTCATTTGGAAAATATGGAATGATTAAAATAGGCTCTAGTGAGCTTCATCTCGTGTTTACATAATTTTATATGGTCTGAAACGATAACTTTCGTAGAATCCCTGATCATATTCAATTTTGTATGTCCTTCAGTCCGAACGTCCGTTGCCACGATACCTTTACAAAGAACGAACCAGCGAAGCTTGTTAACTGGGGAATCCTCCTGATGTTTTCGGATTTCCTACAATTTTAAATTATATCTGCATGCCGTTAAAATCGTTCTCTAATTATTATCACAGACGTTAAACCTATTCATACATATTTTAAATTATGTTTCTAATATAATGCTCCACAATAGTTAGGGATATCGTATTCAATCGTTTTTAAAAGTATGTAATCTTCGAGAAAATCGCTGTTAAATCATTTAAAACTCAATAACAACTTGAATCGATCCAATAAAAATCAGTATGAGACATTTCGTCAATCTGGTCGCCTTTTTTCTGATGTTTGGTTTTTTGCATATGCTTCATGAATGTTCTTATTTTGAAATTAAGTCAGTTTATCAACGGCTTCGATTTGAAACGAGTTTTCTGAAAATGCCAAGACGTAAATTAACAAACGCTGAGGCTAATAGGGCTATCGGAATGCTACAGGGTGGCCTAACTCAGGTTGTTGTAGCGGAAAGGCTCCAAGTCAGCCAAAGTGTGATATCTCTACTTTGGAATAGGTTCAGGGAGACAGGTTCCGTGTTGGAAAGACCAAGGCTCGGTGGGCGACGAAAAACAACACCTGCTCAGGATCGTTTCATCACCGTTTCGGCGAGAAGAAACCCTACATAGGTATACGTGTAGAATGCTACGGAATACTCTTCAAAATGCAGATGGGGTCCAAATTTCCATCGAAACCATCAGACGACGTTTGAGAGAGGTGAATCTAGGTTCTAGACGTCCATTAAGAGGAGTTGCATTCAACACGTGACCATAAGCGTCAAAGACTGGAATGGACAAGGCGACATGTCAATTTGAACGATCAATGGCGTAGTGTCTTTTTCACTGATGAATCCAGATATGGACGATTTTCAGATTCTCGAAGAAGAAGGGTATGGATAATCCCACGCACAGCCCGTAATCGTCGCTATGTCCAAGAAGTCCATCCATTCCGAGGGGGTAGTGTTATGGTATGGGCCGGGATATGTTTCAACGGGCGGACAGATCTACACATTGGTCCTGGGAATATGACCGCCTTACACTATAGGGAGCATGTCATTGACAATGTTGTGCCAAATTTTCGCGATGCTATTGGTGAAACTTTTCAATTTCTAGACGATAACAGTAGACCGCACCATGCAGCCATTGTTAAGAATACGCGCGAGGAGCTTGGTATTCCACATTTACCAATAACTCCGCACTCACTAGATTTGAATTGCATAGAACATGCATGGGATATGCTCCAAAGAATATTAGATAATCATCAACCTACCCCAGAATCCTCAAATGATCTGAGAAAGCTTCTGCCCCGTTTATGGAACCAAATTCCTCAAGAAATATTCAACAACCTCGAGTGTAGTATGCAAAGAGGATGTCAAGCTGTTATTGATATCGTGAAGGCCATACATTGTATTGATAGTCATTAAATGCTTGAATTCTCTGGAAATAAAATTTCGTTATTTTACTCGATTTTTCGTAACCACCTTGTATACGCTGCAGAACTGCAGGCTAAAATTAATTTGCAACTTGAAATCATATTGATATGAATTTTCAGCAAAAAAACCTTATTTCAACTATATCTTTCTGCAATTTAAGTCAATATCCCTAACTCATGTTTATTTCAAAGATTGCATCTCTATAAACGAGTATATAGTCACGTTGAAATTCGATATTAAGTTATAATGGGATACACTTCGAAAGATACATTGAAATAACTCCCTAATTTAAAAAAAAAGTTTCTTTATTTTTAGAGGGACATCGAATGCAGGCGTTTGATCTTACCATGGAGATTGATTTCAAGGTCAAGTGAATTTTTTGAATGAGGTATATACTTCGTGAGAAACTAAAACATTTTTTTCCTTAAAACGGAATTCTTTAGAGATATGAAGTGATTCATGGTAAAGCACTACAAATTTATTTCTCATATAATCATTTGGTTTTGTATTGCGCATGAACATATTCAAAAAAGGAACACTGATTTGTTTTCTGAAATTTTATTCAACCGCACACATGACACCGCGAAAATAAAATCCCATCGCATTCGCCATTTTGAGCATTAAACGCTTCATATTTCACGATTCATATTATGGCAGAAACAAAAATGGGCATACTGTTTTCAGTTTCTCGCGAAGATCAATATTCTGCAACAAAAAATGCATATTCTCTATTAAAAAATCTAGTCGACCCTGAAATGATCTTGAAAGGTGAGATTAAGTGTCTGCATTCGATGTCCCCTTGAAAACTGTGGAACTTTCATTTGGAACATTCATTGATGAAGGCTCTTCGCAAGGAATTATTTCTATGGATCTTTTAAAATACAGAGGCTTCCATCAAAATTTCTGCTCAGTTTTTCGATAAACTGAAAGTGATTGATCTGCTTCGATATTGTGCCTATCTTCGAATTGATTCCCATAAAAGAATCGCTGAAGTAAATGATGAAAATATTTTCGGGGGACATATCATTCAATTTCCAGGGAAGCATTCAGATAATTTTTGAAATTCATGATGTTTTTCCTCATGCCTTATCGTATACAGCTAAGAAAAACTCGAAAACGACGCATTTTATTAAAAGCACATAAGAATACTTTCATTTTCTGAAATGATTGATTCTTTACAATTTTTCAATTATTTTAATAGTATTTTTGCGTGGATCTAGGAGTCGGCTACGCTGTAACTTTTATATAAGGAGAAATATTGAATAAGTTCTGATTGAGGAATATACACCATGAATAGAGTAAACAATCAACCAGAATTCAGCTCATTCGAAATGATAGTTCCGAAGATATGGAAAGAAATGTATTTTTTTATGGATTTTCGACACCTGTATCCTTCAAACGAAAAAAAAATGGTCCCGATTGATGAGAGAACTATACAGTTAAAATATACGTACAAGTCAAAGATAACAATAAGATAAGAATGAGAGCGAAATTAATTTGTTCATACAGATGATTTGGAATAAGATCTTATTTTCAGGCAGCTTATCACTCATCTATATGTTGATGATTTCTTTTAAAACTATTCATTCGATAACCCGAACACGTTTGTTTGATAAATATAATTTTCAACCAATTTGCAGAAGAGAATGGCAAAAAAATCAATGTAAAAATCTGTTGCTGTCGTTATTGTTTAGTTCAGATGCATATTATATTTCCACCCAAATTTATTGCATACCTACGAATCCCATGTGCATCACAGAACATGAAAATATTCAGTTGAACTTTGATTTTTTGTCTTTAGAGTTTTTATCTTCACATTTTATGGGAACAGGTAAATGATAGAAAGGAACGTATGAATGTGAGTTTGCCATAGGTTTTCACGTTGGTTTTGCTTTTTAAATGATTTCTTATGTGTTCATTACTCCTCGATTCATCTAATATACACTGTGTTTTACAAACGTAACGAAAATTATTCGATTCATAACAGATTTACGTTTTTTAAGAATTTTCTCTAGAAAGCTCTGCATAATTTTTTCGAGATTTTTAGTCTAGTGCTGTTCATAATCATGCCAAATTTTCTTATGATTCCTTGAAGCTATTCCGTTGAACTTCATAATAATTTCATCTCCTGGGTTATTCTATTCAATCAATTTATTTCAGTTCAGTTGAAAATACTAAAACGATTAGCTGTCAGTCCCAGAAAATATAATTAATGTGCTTTTGTCTACATGTAGGTAGATATATTAGAACATTCTTTTGTTCTGATAAAGCTCTAATTCAAGTTGAATTTGATGAGTTAATTTCCAAACAAAAACAATTTTCATTATGAAAACCTATCACTATCAGAAACGCCACCATTGTTCTCCATATTATTTTATGGATTCCAATTTAGGCATGCAATTACATATTGTTTTATTCTTGGCTTTTCAAAATTACTGTTCATAGATTCATAATGAGTAGATCTATTTATTGCATGTGAAAATTGTTTTTCATAACAAATGCAAATATATATTCGCAAGACTTAATGAAAACGATGATCCCCAGATATTATCAAGTTTTTTGTATAAAACCCACTTCGACTTTCTCGTAGTTTTATAGAACAAATTTATACCAAAAAATATATGAAAATGTGAGTGAACAAGAATGAGGAAATTCGATTGAAACATTGGAGGAACTTCAAACATATAGTAGTTAGCGTGGTGAAACTGAAGTTATTCTAATTATAACAAATGAAAGCCTGTTTCTGTTCTCTAGTAATTATTTCAATTCCTTTCAGCATTGATGCATGCCGTAGTTTTTGGTAACGTGACAGCCATTATTCAGAGGATATATTCACGGAGATCACTTTATCACAGCAAATGGAGAGATTTGAAAGATTTTCTCACACTCCACCAGATTCCTAAGGAGCTCAAACAGCGAATGCAGGACTATTTTCAAACGATGTGGAGCCTCAACCATGGAATTGATATTCATGAGGTAAAGTAAATAATATGTACTTGAATCTAAACTGAATTTCGAATGTCAAATTAACAGTAGTCCAGGTTTTCAAGCCGTGGTCCAATAGGAATTTCACTTAACGTTTCGCCTACAACTGCGGTAGGCATCTTCAGATGTTTCTCGGTTGGAGGTTGTAACTCGGCGAATGACTGCTCCGAACAGATATTGAATACAAGAAAGATGATTATACAGGGTGTCTCATTTGAAAGTATCCGCCCTCAATAACTCATCAACGAATCAGAATTTTTTAAAACACTCAGACTGGTCGATGTTGTTTGTTACATCCAATTTATATAATATGTACCAACTGAATGATAAACATTTTAATCAGGATGTAGTTCATTAAAAGTCCTCGCAGTAGCCCTAGCACAGTCATTGTTCTGGAAATAAATTTTAAACATTTCCTTTCTCTCCTACTATGTGTAAACCATTTTGTGATTTTTATTAAGGGTCTACATCCCTGAAAAAAAGGGAGTCAGAAACGATTTATTCTTCTGACTGATCAAGGGATGTATGTGTGTATAAAGGTAAAATTAATAAAAAAAAATATTTTATGAGTATTGAATGAATAAAAAGGATATTCAACATAATTTTTGGTTCTTTTTCAACATTTCCACCATCAAAACGAACTAATATTTTTGTGTTTTTTCATTTCAGTATTGAAGTCTATCATTTAGTTAATGACATGTCTATCTCATTTTTCTATTATAATTAGCCGTTTTTTTTGTGAATGATATCACAAAATGTGTTGTTTTCGCGAAATTTATTTCCTTGAATTTTTCTATTCGTAATGATAAATATCCATTTTTCTAAAAGACAAGTCATTAAGGTTTGTTTTAGTCGTCGATTAGTGAAAATCAATTGTTAATAACAATTATGGATTTCAAGATGGAATTGAATTCCTTTTAAATGACACGCCCCGCATGAAGCTCCTCCCAGTTGACTGGCGAATGAAAGAGAGAGCATTTATACAGCTAGTGTGAGATATATAGTTCAGGGTCGGATTTCTTCATTTCTTGCTATATTCCCTGCGCCCCAACATTTGTTCTATGAAGCTGAATAATCCAATATATGTATAAAAATTAATGCATCAATGTTTGTTTCTTTTTCTTTGTATTTTTATGATCATCATCCTCATTATCATCATTGAGATGACGGAATAAGGTTTTTTGGCAACGGGAACAACGGGAAACAGCCCAAATAATCTTTCAACAAATATTCCATTGATGACATCTGATCTTGTTTCGAGCATTTCGGCCGGCGTGGTTTATTAGATTTCGACGTTTCGCCAGATCGAGTATCTGGCATCTTCAGGAATTATTTCTCTCTCGGCCGAAATGCTCGAAACAAGATCAGATGTCATCAACCAATGGCCGCGAAAGCCTCAACAATTTCATTAAATATTCCATTATCAAGAATATCTCGATCACAAAAAGACATAGTTCATGAATGATCTAAAAAAAAACTAATTTGTTGAACAAAATCTGGTCTTATAAAATTTATCTAGTTAGGTATATTTATCAGGAAATACACTTGCAGTGGACATGTGTGTCCACTGTCCGCAAGTTTATCACATGTATTCTTCGTGAAATGTGTATTGTTCAGGTGCTATTCCGATTTTATTTTCAACACTTAATACATAGTTAGTGTTTTTATCTGGAAATTCGAAAACGAACACGTTTGTAATTTGGGAGAACAAGCACCGATTCGATCCTGTACAGTGGGCTGACAGCAGTGTGATCGTCAAGCTATAAAACGGGCGGAGTTAGGATCGGGGAACTCTATAAGCAATAATCTCTTTGCGTGGCAGATTCTGATAAGCATGAAGCGAAAAAAGGCATTTTCTCTATTTCAGTATCGTAATGAGTTCATTACAGTACTAAAAACAGTGCCGTAATGAATTCATTACAGCACCGTTTTCAGTTAGGTACATTTTTCGTTTTGTGGTTGTCAGCAATGAATTCCGATCCTTTTAAATTTCAGCAGACGTCAATTTGGAAATGTCAATTTTCGTATTTCCTAACATTCACACCAACTGCCAAGATACAATATGAAAGTCACTAGGACCTATAATTTGAATTTTTTCATTGAATTCCACAAAATTTGAGTGAAATAGAGATAATATCGTCTGATACTCGTTGCAGAATGCAATTCCAACAATCATGCGTTCGAAAACTCGCTCCTTCGTCGCCCGTTTTCGAATTTCGTATTCGTATTGGAATAGGAGCCCATTCTGCAACTAGTTTTAGAATATACTATATCACTTTTTAATCACCTTATTATGTGTTTTGTTTTTTTCTTCAATAGAAATTATATGATCAATTGGGACATCTCTGTTGCATTTAGTTTTATTGGTACCATAATTCCATATAAAACACCCTGTAACTTTGTGAATATTCACTTAAAAGTACACAAACTGCAGGTTCATACAAATTTGAATCCATGCATTCATTTGTGCTACAAAACTACCCACTTTCACCATTCAATTTCCTGATATAGGGTTGCTAGTAAAAACAAGCTTTGTATCCCAGATCATTTCCCCTGTCATCAAAAATCGACCTGTCTGGGCGTTTTCACAAATTCTGATTCGTTGTTGAGTTATTGAGGGTGGACCATAGAAATCATGATATACAGGGTCTTTCACGAGGAACCTCACCCATATTTATACGGGAAACTACTGAACGTATTTTCATGAAATTCAGCACTTATAAGTATTTCACGATGCTGATGAAATCTAAAATATTTTCAAGGCATGAGCACCTCCGGTTTTTCCGGAAATGACGTCAACTTCCGTTTTTCAAATTAGAACACCATTTTTTATTGCAGAAATAGATTCCTTAGAAAATTTCAAGTTATTTTGATGTAACATTTTTCAGTTTTGGTTGGAAAATTCTCTCTGAGCGGGAAAATTCGAAAAAAAAATCGAAAATAGAGCTCCGCTGAAACAAGAATAACTTCGAGGTTTTTGAAAGGAAAATTTTCATTTTTGGGATATTTCAAGATGTAAGATTGATGTATCCACTTCAAAAATCGAAATCGCGATTCATGATACAGGGGGTGAAAAAATCGCTTTCAAAGTTAGGGATGACAAAGTGGTGAAAAATCAATTTTTTCAAATCAGAACCCCATTTTTTTATGGCAGATATTGAATCTACGTTGAAAAATAATGTTAGTGTATGCATCACACCCTTGCCCTAAAATGGATATTTTCTGAGTTATTCACAAAAAACTGTTTTTCGTCTTGAATTTTCAGCTATTTCTTTTCCCTTCACGCCAAAAAGATGAAATTTTCAGGAACTGTTATTTGAACCATGCTGTAGATTTTTCACCCCTTCTTGAAACCGACTTCAAGTTACTATTAGGAGAACCATGGCAAGCTCTCGCAGTTATAACTAGAGAAGATGCTCAAAGTTTTGACCGTTAATTTCTAGACATTTATTTATACGTCTCAGGAATGCTTCGTGCGTTGCTCTTCTTATTTCATCGGGAGGAAGAGATCTGCAAAAGTGTTTAAAAACCAAATTGAGTTTCAAAACTATGAATCTAAAAATCTAAACAAACCTGAACGCATTTCTGACTCGTTCTATGCAGTCCTCTTTATCAGTCAGGGGAGTTGAGTAGACGATATTTTTTATCCAACCCCAAACATAATAGTCTAAAGGAGTTAAATCGGGAGAACGTGGTGGCCAAAGATGTGGACCATTGTTCGCCAACCATCGATCTTCAAATAGCCTGTAGAGGATATTTGACACATTGAGTGAATTGTGTGGAGGCGCGCCATCTTGTTGATACCATAAGTCATTATGGTTCTGTACTAGCGGCTCAATTATTTGAGTCAATATGTCAGAATATCTATCTCCTAAGGGAGAACATTCTTTAAATAATGCAAACATGTGTAGTGTTCTATCTTACCAGTTTAAGTCCCATCATAAATGTGAACATCGAGAATTGCATTAAAAAACATTGAAACTCCAGGTCTCTTGAAAGTTCCATAGTCTGAAGTGGTGGTTGTTCTCTTCATCCCAATAATGACTGTTATGCCTATTGAAAGAACCATTCTTTGTGAATTTAGATTCATCTGTCCAAATTATACAGTCCAAAAAATTTTCATTCTCTTGAAATCGAATCATCATAGCTTCGCAAAACTCTGTTCTCCTGACGAAATCAGTTTCCTTCAAATGCTGTACCCTATTGAATTTATATGGGTGCATTTTATGTTTTTTTAATATTCTCCAAACACTCGATTGAGATAATCCCAGATCAATCTCGGCATCTTTGAGAGAATTTTGAGGATTCACACGAAAATATGCAAGAACTGTAATTTCGTTGTTCTCATCTTCTACTACACTTTTTTCTCTGTGTTTAGTTTTCTTAACGAAAGATCCGACATTTCTCAAGTTTGTCATGGTTCTGTTAATGGTATATCTCGTTGGTCTGGGTCGGTCAGGAAACCTCTCAATGAACAGTCGAATCGTTCTATCTACAACTTTATTACATTCTCCATGAAGTAGAATGAGACTTTAATAATCTTCATTGGTAAAATTAGGCATAGTTATCGATTTTATAACTTAATACGAATTATCACCAAATTAATAGTAAACACAAAATGCTACTGAATAAAGAGGAATTTGGCAGATGTAATTAATGATATTTATCATTAAAAAAAAGAATGTAAAACATAGTAAGTTTTTGCATATGGTTCAAAATGAAATTATTTATTTATCACTGGAGAGAAAACCGATGGCCGATTAGTTGAAATAAAGAGTTTTCCGATACGAATTCGAATCCAAATTCGCCATCGATTTAGGAACAACCTGTAACTTTTTTCTCTTGCATATTAGGGTGGTAAAATCTAAAACATGGTTTAAGTAACAGTTCCTGAAAATTTCATCTTGTTGGCGTGAAGGGAAAAGAAATAGCTTCAAGACGAAAAACAGTTTTTTGTGAATAACTCAGAAAATATCCACTTTAGGGCAAGGGTGTGATGCATACACTCACATTATTTTTTAACGTAGATTCAATATCTGCCATAAAAAAAATGGGGTTCTAATTTGAAAAAATTGATTTTTCACGATTTTGTCATCCCTAACTTTGAAAGCGATTTTTTCACCCCCTGTATCATGAATCGCGATTTCGATTTTCAAAGTGGATACATCAATCTCACATCTTGAAAAATCCCAAAAATGTAAATTTTCCATCCAAAAACCTCGAAGTTATTCTTGTTTCAGCGGAGCTCTATTTTCGATTTTTTTTTCGAATTTTCCCGCTCAGAGAGAATTTTCCAACCAAAACTGAAAAATGTTACATCAATATAACTTGAAATTTTCTAAGGAATCTATTTCTGCAATAAAAAAATGGTGTTCTAATTTGAAAAATGGAAGTTGACGTCATTTCCGGAAAAACCGGAGGTGCTCATGCCTTGAAAATATTTTAGATTTCATCAGCATCGTGAAATACTCATAAGTGCTGAATTTCATGAAAATACGTTCAGTAGTTTCCCGTATAAATATGGGTGAGGTTCCTCGTGAAAGACCCTGTATACTTACTCTAGAATGCTAAATCAATTTGACCGAAGTGTTGTAAAAATTTCAGTGTGGTCCAGATTAATGCACATGCGTGCCATCAGGATGTTTCTGAACAGGGTCGGCTTCAATCAAATTTTATGCTGTTATTGTTGCAGTTGAATTCAATCAAGTCATAATTAGCGACTGGAAGATAAGCTGAAAATCTTTCATTATTCCAAAACCTCTTCGGGCGTTGAAAAAACTTGGTTTTGGTATAAAAATTAATTCAAGGATCAAGGAAGACAAATTCTGGTTAACAAACAACGAATCTTTTGGTAAAGTACAGAAAAAAAATTGAATGAGCAAAATATACCAATATATCCCTTAAGGACAGTTTTATTCTTCGGTGTTCCTGAAAATAGTGGAAACATGAAAATGTATTGGAGATCTGCCAATGCTCTGCATCGTTTCATGAGTGAATTCTGATACCTACATCCATTTGTCTTCTTGAGTTCCAAGTATATACCAAAATCAATCTGTTATCTGAATGGAACTGCAAAGTTTTACTTCAACATATTTTATTTTCAAGTTCGAATTATCCATTAAAAGATGGGTTACTCACAAGATTTCATGATTTTTCATAATAAATTGCGTTCTTTTGCTATATAAAGAACCAATCTCATGGTGCGAGTGGATAGATATGGGTCAATCGAATGAAAAGCAAAGCGTATATCATAAATTTTTAACAGTTCATATGAATGAAAAGGTGCACATGGTTTACATACTTGAGTGGGAAATGAACAGGTCAAGGCAAGGACACCACAACACTATACAGTTCATTGTTTATCCGATACGAAAAAATCCAAATTGAACACAACACACAACAAAAGCAAAATGCACAGGAAGAATATCAAACACGAAAATAACAGTTAAGCACCAGTAAACTAGTTTGTCTATGCAGTGAACTAAACTGTGGCTGCAGACTGACACTGACCCGTTCCTGCCTAGACTTTCACTAAGGTCATTTCAAAGTCATTTGCCATGAGAAAGAAAAAGCGGTGTTGCACGGTCTATATCTATTTAGTAAAACCTGCTACATTACTGCCCTAATTTTCTCACAAACTCCACAAATATTGAAATTCATTTATGATATTAATGTGTCTAATAGTCGTAGGAAGTCGCGCATGAGCTATAAAATAAGTTTGTTACTCAATGGATATTTTTATTGTTTAATCATATTGAACTTAAAATAGGACCGACAAAATATTTAGGGACTTGGCATCGTTCTACGTGAAAGTTCCTAATGGTGAGCATGCGCACATTGTGAATCAGTTGCCTATGCGGCACGTTTTTAGCTGCGGAACTAGAAGGAATCAGCATTCTAGAGTAAGTATACAGGGTGTCCGGTAAACCTTGTACAATATTGAAACTGGTGATAGACCAGGTCATGACTGTTGAGAATATCAGAATTTCACCTCAGTAAAAATATCACCATTTTCGAGATAATGGGCATTTTCTAAATATCTAGAAAATCACTTATAATCGAAATACCACTCCTTCCAAAAATAATTATACCAACTTTCATACCATTTTAGAGTCTGGACAAAATGGGCATTCTTTTATTATGAATATTCACCTCCACGTGGTCCAGACAATAATGTCAAACTTTTGTTAATAGAAATTGGTGGGATTCCAATCTGGCATTTTACCTCTATTTCTTGAAAAATGTATCAAGTTCTGAAAAACTGTTTTGTACGTCTGAAAGCATCACTCATCATTAATCTTCAGCAACAAAGATATTTGAATTAGCACTAAAAAAACGGAGGTGAGGTAGTGATTTTCTAGATATTTAGAAAATGCCCATTGTCTCGAAAATGGTGATATTTTTACTGAGGTGAAATTCTGATATTCTGAACAGTCATGACCTGGTCTATCACCAGTTTCAATATTGTACAAGGTTTACCGGACACCCTGTATATATTATGATTTCTAGGGGGTGGACACTTTTGAATGAGACACCAATTGAAAAATGTGATTACCTAAATGAAGGGAACTGTATCGCCTTATATTGATAATTCGGAGTTTGATCGGGGCATTTCCTCATCTTTTCATTATTAATATACCTAGATGCTTGAAATTCTGAAAATATCATTAGTCGGAATACAAAAAAACAGCGCATCGAACCAATTATCCCGTCGATTTGAATCCCTTTCCACCAGATACCAACGTCGATTGGGCAATAAGACATCTCGGCTAAGCATACAAGAGCTCTCTTGGAGAAAAGGATGGACAGATGTACCGCAATTCTCATCACCACGAGAATTAAAGAAACAATGTATGTTTGAGATAAAAAAATACCACGAAGTAAACACTGAAGGAATGGTACTGACTCGAAGCAGTGGCGCACCCCAGGGGGGAGGGGCTTTGGGGCTGCAGCCCCCCGCAAAGACCCAAAGATACCAACATTTTCAATTTTTCACAGTTCATTTCCAAACGTCAAACATTATCGAACAGTCTCCTTTTGGTTGATTTTAAACTCTGTCATTTTTAGAGTATTCCATATCCACTTCCCCAATACATAATGCACAAAAGACGGTTGTCTGAGTCTGGCCATTACTCTGCAATGAGGTGGAGCTCCATCTTGTTGAAAATGCATTCCCGCAATGTCCGTACCTTCGAGTAATACAGGAAGATGATTTTGGAGGAAATCTAAGTAAAGATCCGTGATCAACCGTAAGTCCTCTTGGCAGGACGTGTGGTCCAATCAATCGATATTTATGAACGGCACACAATACGGACGGACATTGCATGAATGCATTCTTAGCATGATGGAGCTCCAATCCATTTCAGAGTAGCGATCAGGCAATTTTTAGATCAGAACTTTCGAAATATGTGGATTGGCAGAGGTGGACCGCATGCCTGGCCCGCTGGATCACCAGATTCCAATCCTGTTGATAATTTCATTTGGGGTTATTCAACCCCAGTATATTCATGTGAAATATAAAGTGAGGAGATCTTCAAGCAACGTCTCGAAGTCGCTTGCAGTAAAATACGTAATGATCCAGACATGTTAAAAAAGTATCAGACATATTTTGAAGAGGGCATGAATGTGTATTGAGCAACAAGGTGGTACTTTCGAGCATCTTCTGTAATTCACGTTAACTTTTTATGTTTCTTTATTTATTTTTTCGAAAATAACTCGAAATGATTCCTCAGAATACTATGGAATTCGAATGTGCAATTAGTGGGACAAAAAAATTCAATTGGATCACAAAGTACGATTCTTCTGAGAATTCCAATATTCAATTGGATCTTTCCTTGAAGCTTTCTTTGAGCAAAATGACGAGCGGGACAATGAAATCTACTGACCTCATTGCAAATTTTCTGCTCTCTTTAAATATTTCAACCAAATCTCGAAATTTTAATATATAGGGTGTTGAATCTCAGCTTGGAAGAAGTCCCATATTTTTCAAATACGGATCTGGAATTTTTGGGAAATTCAAAAGTAAATCGATATATCGATGGCCTAACTGTAATACCCCGTATCTGAAATAAGTGAATTTAAGAGGAGAGACAAAATACTAATTTAAACCAAAAAAACGAAAGAAGGCAGAACTTTTTTCTTGACCATAGAAAGAATAATTTCATTTTTTGGTAAATAAGAAATAAAAAAGTTCTGCCTTTTTTCGTTTTTTTGGTTTAAATTAGTATTTTGTCTCTCCTCTTAAATTCACTTATTTCAGATACGGGGTATTACAGTTAGGCCATCGATATGTGGAAGTGGATCATATGTTCCAAGTATAAACCGACTATTTTGGTTGGTTCAAAAGTAGGTACATAAACCATCCTCTCGGTTATGGATTTGATTAGACCTATCATACATTGGTTTTTTGAAAAATTCTTCAGTTCAGTTCAGCCCCCCCCCATAACTAAATCCTGGGTGCGCCACTGACTCGAAGCGATATGTATCTTCTGGTTTTCTGGCCTGTTTTTTTTAAGGAACTAATTCACTTCATTAGTAACGGATTTAACGATTTCCAGCGTGGGGAAGAATATAAGGTGACCTGTGATAAGGTGGCGAATTGAAGGCCATGTACGCGGTGAAATGTGTCAGAATTTCATGGAAACGGGGATACTTTAAAAAAGTGGATGGAGTGTAGAACCTTTCTTTTGGAGTTCTAGGTGATTCCTTTAGACCACAGATTCGAAGAAAGTGTATAAATCACAGATCTAGGTCTTCATTGTTACAGACGATGTCCATTCGCAGTATGTGCTATGTGAAATTAAAAAAAAATAATAATTTTAAACAACCCCAATAAATCAATAATGAACCAAATGTGTTAATGTGGCTGGGTAGAGCTACTTATCGAATCGCCTATTTTAAACGCCCACATGCATTCAATTCAGACAAAACGCCGAGATGGAATGGCTAAATCGGCAAAGTATGGATGTCCCTTCTGGCTAAAAAAACCCTATAGATATCCAGCAAGAGAATTTCAAATACATATACCTTGATGCATCAAATCAAAAATGATGGTTTTTATTGTTGATATGCATTTTCGTTTATGAGATAAAATATTTGCATATTCAGTATTATTGGTTCAATTCCATCCAAAATTAAAATTTTATGGCATATTTTTTCGTTCCGGCAAAATATGAGCCGTTAAAACACTCGTTTGTCGATTTACGATCGAATTCACAGCTGGAATCGGAATACTCTCGGACATTAATCGAAGGTGTATAAATAGGGGCAGTTAAATGAATCGTAAACGGTCCGTCTGTGCTGGGAGAATTATCGGTAGCTACGACCGACGGGCTTTGTGAATCGAGGGTCAAGATACAGTAGCAATCTACCGATTAGGTTGGGGGACATATTTACCTTCTGATCAAGCGTGAATATCCAGTTGTCAACATTGCTCTTGGCCTTGGGTAAGTGGATTTTACTGATAACTGTGAATTCCCTCGACCGAACACATTGATTATCCACTCACATAAATTGTCTGATGACTTCAAACAGTTAGATCTTGGTTTTGACATTGCCAAAAGGATTAAAGCCACGTTTGAACAAATATTCAGGAGATTCATATTTGATATGATTCTCAATGATATCAACAAACTTAACAACTGCAAGAAGTACTACAAAATATTGATAGAAACTTTGGATAAGAATTTGATTACTGCATAAAACAAATGATGAACAAATTCAACATTGAGTATACCTAGGTTCCTCAAAAAATGAACAATCTATGTTTTGGAAATGAGATGATTATTTTCCACTATTTCTACTGCATTAAATTCGATAAAAAAATCTTTTTTTGCTAATCTTTGCCCCATGCAGGATGGGATGAATAAGCTTGTTGATGTAGCGGGCTACTATTCTTGCCCGGTCAAACTGAGAAATTGGATGTCCCGGCATTTTTCACGGAATAATCTCAATATTTCAACCATCGTTATTCGCTGAAAACTGATGAACGTCGAATACACCTGTATTCTTCCGAACAAGAAACTTTGTTGCTGGTTTATGTTAGTGAAGATTCCACACACAAAAATTGTCATGTTACATCCGACAGGTACAGAGTTGATAGGGGGGGCGGACAAGACTTTTGACGATGTGTTTTCAATAATTAACAATAGTTTTTTTAGCATATTAATATACAAGGTGTGATGTAATCAATATTATAACTGTGGGATACAATAACGAATTCGCCAGCTTCGATAGGGGCATAGAAGGCGAACATTGCTGTAACTGGCTAGATTTCCGTAATAATCTTGTATAAGTGATTAAAAATTGAAGTTTAAGAAAGGATCATCTAAAAAACCATAGTAGAGGCTGAAATAATCTTTTAAGAATGAATGGTAGCTATCGCTTTCAGTCCATAATAAAGCATCAGGTATTTCATAAACTTTTATTTGTCTTATTTCCCCTGAAATTCTTAATGTGGCATAGGGGATGAGCTTTACCTCAATTGAAAGATTTCTTGTCCCTCTGAATGAATACTATGATTTGCAAATTTTTATTGATTCCTTGAAGTAGTTACAGGAGGTGACAATTTGAAAACTTGCCAGGCCAATTATGTCTCGACAAGGATGTTTTCAAAGAAAATGCCGGAACAGGTAAATTTTTAAAGTAAAAGGGGACATATTTGAGCAAAATTGTAAGGCGCAATCTCCTCAAACCTAGGTGTAGGGGCTATCACCCTTTAATTCTTCATACGGAATAGAGGGTGAGCTAAACCTCAATTAAAATTTGCAAACCATAGTATTCATGTAGAAGGTCAAGTGATCTTTCAATTGAGGTATAGCTCATCCCCTATTTCATATTGAGAATTTAGGGGTGTTAGCTCCTACACCTAGGGTTGACGAGATTTCGGCTTACAATTCTGCTCAAAATATGCCCCCCACCTAATAAAAATTGACCTGTTCCGGAATTTTCTCTGAAAACATCCTTGTCGAGACATAATTGGCCTGGCAAGTTTTTTGATTGTCACCCCTTGTAACTATTTCAAGGACTCAATGGAAATTTGCAAACCATAGTATTCATGTAAAGGGACAAGTGATCTTTCAATTGAGATAAAGCTCACCCTCTATTACCTATTGAGAATTCAGGGGTGCGGGTGATAGTCCCTACACCAAGGGTTACTGGTGTAGGGTAGTTACTGGATACTGCCGGCCAGTCATTCTGGTATATGGTTTGGATATGTTCTTCCCAAACCAAGCGAATTTCATTGTCTTTCAGTATTTTGTTGTTATGCCTAATAGATGACATGCTATTATTATGGAAACTTCCAACTATCTCTTTAAATTTTCATGAAAATTGGAGGAGTCATGTACTTCATTCAACCTTTCTCCTTCTTGCTTCTGTTCTGTCAGCCTATCAGTGATGAACCCCTCAAATAAAAATGGACGTGTCTAAGCGTTTTATAGAAATCTCTTACTTACTGAAATAGTTTATTTTTTACTGTAAACTTCTTCTTTCTATTAAAAGAATAAGTTTCGTAGAATTAAATATAAACTCCGATCCAAGATAACTCTTTTCTATAAGTGCTAGTGCCATTATGTTCGCATTAGGTATAAATTTTTACATGAACCAGTTCCTCCGCCATTTTGTGACCGATATTTTCATAACCATTTTTTGAATAAATGTCTAGTGTCTAGATGGATCCGAAATTCGGTCGTATTCTTTACTACACCCCGCAATTGACCTTATCTTATATCTGACTTTTCAATGATGTTCGTGGTTTGTATTTGAAAATGCTTTAACTTTGAGAACTGAAATTTTGTGGGTGAACTCAGAAAGGATTGGAGGTCTCAATGGAATAATTTAAATCGATTTAATTTCGAAAGTTCACTTTTTTCTTTCAAAAATAGAAGAAAATAAGCCAACTCATGCTTCTGTTTTATTTCAAACGAAAGACCCATGAGAATAGTCCGATTAAAAGTGAATCTCCAGATAATTTCGTTCAGAAAAACAACTTGAATACGGAATCGGCAGATAATGGCCAAATTCAAATATATGGCGGTAAAAAGTTCCTGCTTTACCCACATATTCACTAATTTTATAGTTCAGAGATTTTCGGATAGCGTCATTGTACATTTCATTCATGATCAGAGAGATATTCATAGAACTTATAGTGATACTAGCTGGCCCGGCGAACTTTGTTTCGCCTAAATGATACTTGATACGGTGGAATTCACAAATCGCAATCACCGGTGATCGGAGATCAACGGCTTGGTTCTCTGATTTTTGAACTCTCAAATCAGGACAGCAGGAGATAAATTAGGCAAAATTAAAGTGCATAATATATGTGCTGAGAGTGGGAGGGGTTCACCAATAAGGGTAAATGGAAAATTCCGGTAGATGTTATTTTATTTTATTGAAAGAATCTAAAACGCTGAAAACATATATTTTTAAACATTCTATGATCACATACAATGCTTACCTAAAAGGTTGACCAAATTAGGTGAATTTCTTATTGTCGAGCAATACGGCAAATAACCAAAAACTTTAGGGTTCAATCTCTCTTCAATTTGTTCAATTTAGTTGATGATATCAAGCTCGTTAGAAAGCAAATCGAGATGTTCAAATGAAGTCAAAATGCAGAAAAAAAAAATATCAACACTGTCGGTTGTGTTGAACTCACACACATTCAAATTTATTGATGGTCATTGGTCATTCGACCAGATCAGATTAGGCAACCCATGAAACATTATTGTATATCATTGGTGAAAGCCTGTTGAGCAAACGTTTCGAATTTATTGACGCTTACAATACTGTCCCTGTGCAAACAGAAACACAAAAATAAATGTCAATTACTAATTATGAGCGATTTTGGATTAAGTTATTTCCACAAATATATTTATTACCCGGCCAAACAGAAATTCAAAAATGAAAGAAGAAGATGGGCCACTCACGATTGAAATTGATTCATGTAAGATAATAAAACACTCGGGGTGGTTTAACTTGTTGTTTATTAACAGTTCACAGATTATCAGTGGGCTTTAAAATACATTCCGTCATGGAATACAAAATGGCAGGTTTTGTTGTTTAGGATGCGGCGTCGTTGTTAGACAGAGAGGGAGATCACAGAGTGTTTGACATTAGGCCTACTACGATTCGGTAGATATGGTCTCAGCTTATTTTTATATCAATTCATAGAGGGCACATAATTCGAATTGCTTACATTCATGATTTACTTGATATTTCGGTAAAAATTCACTGTTCCACCAACTTGAAATGTTTACCTGGTTTTTGATCTGGGAATAGACTTCCATGTTACTATGAGTTCTAAGCGAATCACACATCGCCATCTAATAGCGGTAAAATAAACTATCTACGACTACGCATCCACGGTAGCGACACCTAGTGGCCTTATTCAAAAGAAGGAAAAGCATTTCCTGCATGAGTAAAATTTTCATCGATTTTTTCAAAGTTTTATTGCATTTTATTATAACCAGACTGTGGACGAATCCATAAATGAAGTTTCATAACAAACAGTCCATCCAATATTGAGTTATAAATGATGTAACCAACATCTTTCTTCTATATATATATAGATACCAGAGCTGTGCCAAAGCATTGTGCTTTGTGCTCGGGAAAGTACTCGGAGCCCTTTTGTGCTCCCGAGCACTGTGCTCCCAAGCACTTTTCAAAAGCAGTGCTTAGTGCTTAGTAATTGGAGTGCTTCGGCCAAAGGCTTAGTGCTTAGTAATCTCAAAAGTGCTCCCGAGCACTTTTGCGGATTACTAAGCACTAAGCCCTGAACCAATGTTTTACGAATTCATTTTTACATTAATAAAATCTTAAATCAACATTTCCTAACATGACAGTAACATCCCAAAACTGTTTGGATTGCAATCACAGAGAGATGATAATGAAAAAACTTGATCATTATGAAAGGAAAATTGAAGGGTCCATGTGTATTTTGTTAAATGGTAATTTGTGCGTTGACAACTTAATATCAATAGAAAAAGCAAAAGCCACGATTCTGATTTTTTTTACGTTTTCATCTGACCAAAGAGTCTTATATAGACAACACCAAAACGTTACACAGTTCATTGAGTTCTAATTTTGATACTTCTTCGTTATTTGTCACGCAACAATGTTTTGCAACTGGTTTGCTCCTGACAAATCAGTGCAAGAATTGACAGAGAAACATTTCCATTTTTCCTTGAATTTTTTATTCAATTTTGTTTCAAAGACTGGGAGTTTTCAGAAAAAAAAAGTAAACTCGAAAAATTCAGTATATTTATGAATATTATCAAACAGAGAGATCCAGGAGCGAATAGCATTTTCCTCTTTCATAACCAATAAGAATTCATTATAAGTATATTATATTGAATCGAATTTAAAATTTTAAATATCACCTACCTATGCTAACTTACAATTTCTTTTCCGATTAAAATAACCTCACTTTCAATATTTCCTAAAAAGAGTGCTTAGGGCTTAGTGCTCGAAATGTCGAATTACTTCCACAAAGTGCTTAGTATTCGCGAGCCTTTTGTGAAAATAAGTGCTTTGTGCTCGAGACTCGGGAGCCCTTTCAATCAAGAGCTGCGAACTTTGTTCCGCCCTAATGATACTTACGGTGGATTTCACAAATCCACTCTGATTTTTGAACTGTCAAATGTTTCCATGAATATGAGCTATCACACAGAACAGATACACAAAAATAATATGTCATAATATGTCAATCACTAATAATGGCAATTTTGGATTTAGTTATTTTCGCAAATATATTTATTATCCAAACAGAAATTCAAAAACGTTTCAAAAATTATGAGGAAAGATGAAAACGGACAATTTACGATTGAAACTGATCGCCAAAATCCGATTTACTTAAAATTTTGATGAAAATTCACTGTGATATTCAACCGCTTTTTGATCTGTTGATAGCCTTTCATGGTACCTATTGAGAGCCCTATGTAAATTACACGGTAATTGATGTCATATGTTCTTTTTTCGACCATTTCAAACCACGACGACCGAAATGCTCGAAAAAAGAACAGATGACATCAATCGATGCCCGCGAAAGCCTCAACAAATTCATCGTCATTTAATTGTGATAATGTCAAATATAGTACCTTCACGATTACGTTATTTGGAATAAATAAAACTATAAAAATAACTAATAATCATCAGTCATAATGTGTGAATAGCGCCATCTGAAGTGGTAAGAACGAAATTTTTTTCATATCTCAACGAAATCTAATCATTTTAGACATCTGTACTCCTACGCTAAGACATTTTGGTTTATCCCAACAGCGCAGAGTTGTAGGCAACTCAAATTACACACTATTACAGTGACTATAGAGGGAATATAGTCACTGTACACACTGTTTGTTTATATCGCCATCTAACGCGGAGAATATCAAATGAAGTACCAACGAATAAGCGGTAGCGTAACTGTAACTGTAGCGACATCTAGTGGCCTTACTCAAAAGGAGGAAAAGCATTTCCTGTATAAGTAAAATTTTCATCGATTTTTTTCAAAGTTTCATTGTATTTTATAATAACCAGACCGTAGACGAATCCATATATGAAGTTTCATAACAAACAGTCCATCCGATCTCGAGTTATAAATGGTGTAACCAACATCTTTCTTTTATATATACAGGGTGTTTGGTAATTCGACGTGAACCTTGAAAAGGTGAATTGTGTCGAGTGAAGCCTGGTCCGAAAATCTATGGTTACGAAGATATCGCGATTTTTCACCTTTTTTGAAATTTTCTGCTTCGTTACAGAAAACAATTAATTTTGTGAGAACTACTCGACTCTCAATGTCCAATGAATATTTTTTTCAAAGCTGAGGAGATGGTCCTCATTTCTTGCGAAATAGTATTCACTAAAAATTCAGATAACCCGAGATATACAGGGTCATAAATGGCTGCACCAGTTTTCCTCATTAAATCTTGATGAAACAATTGAGAATTACTTGAAAAAAGTATTATGAACTTGGTGTACAAATGTCAAGAAAAACTTCCCCGTTTCATCAGCTTTCCAAAATACATATGTCAATAATTCCTTCATGCAATCAGAAAATTTGGCCGGAAAACCAAGCAGACAACAGACTTTTTCGAGTCATTCAGATCTCCTTTATCCTTTATTTCACTCGGCGTGATTCGTAAGCCGTAAGCGGGCCATGGTTCGATCGCTAAATGACTCGAAAAAGTCTGTTGTCTGCTTGGTTTTCCGGCCATATTTGTTGATGTGATGTACCTTTTTGGAAAGCTGATGAAACAGGGAAGTTTTTCCTTACATTTGTACACCAAGTTCATAATACTTTTCTCGAGTAATTCTCAATTGTTTTATCAAGATTTCATGAGGAAAACAGGTGCAGCCATTTATGACCCTGTATATCTCGGGTTATCTGAATTTTTAGTGAATACTTTTTCGCAAGAAAAGAGGACCATCTCCTCAGCTTTGAAAAAAATATTCATTGAACATTTAGAGTCGAGAAGTTTTTACAAAATCAATTATTTTCGATAACGAAGCAGAAAATTTCAAAAAAGTTGAAAAATCGCCATATCTTCGTAACCATAGATTTTCGGACCATGCTTTACTCGACGCAATTCACTGCAAATGACGTCTAGTATATCCCTTTCCAAGGTTCACGTCGAATTACCAAACACCCTTTATAGATTCCATGAAAGGCACGGTGACGCCTCTATCGGATTAGTTTTCCTACTCGCCCTGAGAGATGACCTTAATTATCATGTATTAGCCATGCCATGAATAAATGAATTCCAATCCCTTTTCTAATTCGCACAATTCTTGGTAACATATTGTGACAAAATATTATTTTCTTTATTTTTGGAATGACCTGAAAGTGAATTTTATAAGTGCTCACTTATAAAATATATATAATGGGTGGCCAGATTTCGATGGTTAAGTACTACAACTCCTAAACTATGAAAGATAGAGAAAAAGTAATAGACATGTCATGTTCTCTTTTTTCGAGAAACATAAATTGATTTTGGTATTTGGTCCATTTTTATAATTGACAATAACTTCCGTATTATAGGATCTACGCTTTCGAAATGAATACATCTTTGGGGCACTTTTTTTACTGTTTTTCATCGGTGCTATTGGATTTTTTGTATCTGTTCAAATTTCGGAGCTATAACAAAAAAATTTTTTTTTCAAATGAAAACCATAGTGGGAAAAAATATTTCCAAATTGATCTTTCTTCAACGATTTAACAAATATATCAAGACATACTTCCGAGTTCACTATATATCGAAAATTTCGAAAACACTTTTTGCCAAACAAAATCCAAGCAGGCTTCGATTCACTTCCTTCAAAACTGAAGCGGTCATAGAATCTCATGTCTTATTTATTTTCACTTGTCAAATACAATTCAGTTTCATCATTGTTGTATCGTCTGGCGCTTCTGAAGTTCTAATAAGGTCATAGAATTCGATATCTCACCATTATTGTAAGCTGCCAAACTTATTCAGGAAATATTAGCTTTATTATTACTCAGACCAATAAAGGGGCTTCGCGAAACTTGTTGATTTTAGTATAATGTCTCTGCTAAATTGAAAAATGAAAAGCATTTATTAATACTTAGCTGATTTGATGATGACAATAACACAAAGTTTTATGTAACCCGTTGAAAACAATAATGAATGTTTCCATGATGGGCAACAAAAGCTCCTGCAAAAAAAATATAGGTTTATTTGAAAAAAATAATATTCACAATCACAACAAATGTTCAAATCGTTGTCTATTCGAGGAAATACATATATTGTATATTTTAATGGTGTGATATGAATAAGAATTTTGGAAGCGCCAGACGATACAACAATGATGAAACTTAATTGAATTTGGCAAGTGAAAATAAATAAGACATAAAATTATATGACCGCCTCAGTTTTGAAGTAAGTGAATCAAAGCCTGCTTGGATTTTGTTGAACGAAAAGTGTTTTTTCGAAATTTTCAGTATATAGTGAACTCGGAAGTATATCATGATACATATTTTTGAAATCGTTGAAGAAAGATCAATTTGGAAATATTATTTCCGACTATGGTTTCCATTTGGAAAAAAAAAATTTTGTTATAGCTCCGAAATTTGAGCAGATACCAGAAATCCAATAGCAGTAAGAAAAGTGCCCTGAAGATGTATTTATTTCGAGAGCGTAGATCCTATAATACGGAAGTTATGGTCAATTATAAAAACGGACCAAATACCAGAATCACCCTGTAGTTTGGAAACTAGACGGCGTAGCGACTTGGGCTTTGCAGCAATTTACGTTTCTCGAAAAAAGAGAACATGACATGTATATTACTTTTTCTCTATCTCTTATAGTTTGAGAGATGTAGTACTAAACAATCGAAATCTGGCCACTCTGTACACTCGATTGAATTTTTAAAAGATATTTCAACACAGGGCGTAGTTTGAGATGTTCACATGCAAACTATGGTTAAATGCAGGATATTTTGACAATTAACTGAACGAATACCACCTAGACCGATGAACTTAAATAAAAAAGTTGCAGAAATATAAGAACACTACCTAAGCTTTTTTTAACATAAAAAAAAAATCGGCGAAGATTACAAAGAATCTGGTATGGAATCCTTTTGGAACACCGCTGCACAGATGATTCTGAAAAGTTTGTCAGAGAATAAGACAGAATGATCGATCTGTTCCAAGGCTCAATTTAATATCAGCTGGATTTGCTACGGATTTCAAGCTCAAAAAGCTGCAATTATTGTCATAAAAGAGAAAATCAAGGTCCAAAGCTTTTTCGACCAATGGGTTCTTGCGATTAGTGAACTGTTACGATGAAAATAAGCCAAATGGGTTGCGAAAGAAATGTTTCCATATATGCTCCTTCGAATTGGCTTGGCGCGGCAATGAGGCAGCTAATTGCTCAGTTTATTGCTTCCGAAAGAAGTGAGAAGTCAACTGGGCGGGTGGAATAAAACCCAATATTTTTTAAATGTCGATGAAAATTATTATCAAATAGAAAATGTTACGTGAAAAATAACGGAAATCAAGATTGATGCCTCGTTCGCTACTAACTCAAACTCATGAAAAAAGATCAAATCCAACCCCAACAACTGACATTTGGGAGTTACGTTGAAGATCAACTCACTTGATAGGGAGGCACCCAAACATTAAGTGTGCATGGAAGTAGATAAAGATGGTGCACTTTCTTTCCTTGCTGTCTTGGTTACTAGTAAGTCTGATGGTTAACGAGGACATAAGGTGTATAGAAAACCTACACACACAGACAGGTACCTACACCATCCCCAACAAAAGCGGAGTGTGACCAAAATACTTGTTGAGAGAGCTCGACGTGTATGTGGCCCCGAATATCCTCCAGAAGACAAATTGAAAAATTTGCGACAAGCATTTACTTCAAATGGGTCCAACTCGAAAGAGATCGATCGAGCCTTAGGACTGAAACGAGCAACAGTTGAAATGAGACCATCCGAAATCATTTCCAAGGAAAAGGCATTTTCACTTTTCCTTCCATCGGTGATGGACAAAATTGGCAAACTTCTGAAAAGGCATGATATCGAAACAATCTATAAACAAAGACGAAAACTGGGACAGGTCTTCAGGAGTGCCAAATACCAAACTGATCCGCTCTCGCAAGCTGGTGTTTATAGAATACCTTGAGACTGGGGAAAAGCTTACACCGGGACCACTAGAAGGAACATTCATACACGGATCAAAGAACACGAACGGTGTTGTCGACAGTATCAAACGGAGCAGTCAGCACTCGCAGACAATGCTCTGATGGATGGACATAACATTCTGTTCACTAAAACTAAGTTCATTTTCAACATCAATAGTCCCGGTATGAATATGGAAGCCATGAACAGGAACGAGTGAACTACCATTATATAAATCGGCGAATAATTTTGTTTTGAAAGTTTTCACCATATGCCTGAAGATGGCCCTATTTTTGGGAATGATCCGATGAATAAGATGGATAACACATCTAATGAACTATCATTGTTCTTAATGCTTGGTTGCCAGCCATCTGCAATGATAGGATAGGACTAAGCCTGTCCGAAGCGGAGCGCATGAACCAACCGGTCTTGCTGCAGCTACGAATACAGCAGGGGATCCAGTAACACCTCCAGTTCGGAGCCGTTATTCGTCGGGGTGCAACCTCCGACCGAGAAACCTCTGAAGATGCCTATCGCAGTTGAAGGCGAAACGTAATGCCGGGTTTCCACCAAGCGGACAGAACAAAAACAAAACACGAACTCGGTCCGTTTGTGACAGTCCGCGAACTGTTTGCAAACTATTCTAGAACTTGTGGATTGATTTCCGGACTCGAAAGTCCGCGAATTGCGTTTTTACGGACACAAACAGAGTCCCATCCAATGTCGGTAAACTTCAAAGGATTTACGAGTTCTAGGACTGTTTGTCAGCTTGGTGTAAACGCCTAGTTTGTTTTTATTTGTTGTTGCGATCTAATGTGGTATTTTGATTCGGTGCGTGAAGTGAAGAAGTCGTAGTGTTTATTAAAACTTGATCGAAGTTTACCTCCTATACTCATATCATCTCCTCTGAGATCTTGTAACAGTTTAGACGTCACATTTCCCCTTTTTTTCCTTAAGGATGGCCTAATCCAAAACCGGCGTTTAGTTTTGTTTTTTTTAATAATGTAAAATGTAACTGCCAGCAAAAATAAATCCTCGTCGTTTTGTTCTCTCAAGTTTGCAGCGCGCCACATTCTCAGAACTACACGCCCGGTGTCTCTATGTAAACTGAATCAAACTTAAACAAAACACGAACAGTTTTCATTCATTTCTGTCCGCGACTGGTGTAAACTGAAAGTCCGTTGGGAACCCCAACTGTCTTCGAACATTTTCCAAACAAAATTGTTCGAAATTTCTGTCCGAACGGACAGTTCGTGTTTTGTTTTGACCTGTCCGCTTGGTGGAAACCCGGCATAAGGTGAAATTCCTAATGCACCACGGCTAGAAAACCCGGAATACTCTTGATTTGTTGAATCCTGCCGTGAAAGCTTTTATGTTCGACTGCTTCATAAACACTTGATTCATGAATTCGTTTAGCGTCCATAATTGACTACTTTATTGGACTCAACTGTCACAGTCTTCTCTCGATTTTGCAATTTTCTTCGTTTTACACCACTTGTTATATAGGCCGCATACAAATTTTCATAAGTCCCTTTAGTGGGTAGGAGAGATTCTTTGGCACTTGCGGCTAAATTATTCACTCTTTCCTCTCCCGAACTATCCATTTTGGGATCATTATGATGTTTGTCACAGAATTAACGAAGTAAACAACTTTGTTCAGTGAATATAGTGACGAATATATTAATTGCCATTTCAGAAAATAAAATATCTGCATTGCAGTCAAACATAAAGCTTTGTATGCAACTCGTACATAATTAGGCTTATGGACTTGCCCAAATTATTGGCCTCGCTCGCTTTGTTCGCTCTGACATAAACTTTGGACTCGTCCATAAAGACCTAATTTATGTACTTGTTACATAAATAGCTTTTCTCTATTTCAGTATCGTAATGAGTTCATTTCAGTACTAAAAACAGTGCTGTAATGAACTCATTACAGCATATTTTTCGTTTTTTGGTTGTCAGCACTGGCTTCCGCTTCTATCAATTTTCAACACACGCCAATTTGGAAATGTCAATTTCGTAACAGTCACCAACTGCAAAGATACAATACAAAAGTCACTAGGATGAGTTTTTCATTGAATTTCAACAGCATTTCACGAAATTTGACTGAAAAAGAAAATATCGTCTAATAGTCGTTGCAGAATGCAATTCCAACACTCATGCGTTCGAAAACTCGCTCGTTTCCGAATTTCGCATTCGTATTGGAATAGGAGCCCATTCTGCAACGAGTTTAAAGCCGGTCTCAGACAATGCGTGTATTTGACGAATGTGCCTTCGTAGTGCGCCTTCGGGTACCCTCCCACACACTGCGGAAAACGCGAAATGTTCGACATTCGTTTCTCTGTTGACAAACGTTCGCCGCACGGTTTGGCGCGACTCTGACTGAAGACAGAATAGGCAATCTACTACGCGTAGTTAAGCACACTGACTGGGAGCTAACGCGAATGTCGGAATGTACTTCGTCTTCCTTTGATTCGTGCCGTTTTACCGACAAGACTTCGGATAGCAGGCGAATGCCGAACTATACCCACAGTTGAGACTAGGAGCATAGAATAACTGGAGGGAACTGAGGGAAGGCTTCATACGCTCGACAGATCATTTTGAACTGCCAATAACGGCGGAGGTTAGAGTTTCGTGTGACGCCCGATAGATAACGCTTAGATCCTTTATTCAGTAAAATGTCAGATATTTTGTTCTATGGCGCTACAATTGCAAAGAATATAATGTGGCTGTCATTGATATTGATACATTTATGCTTCTTTTTAATTGAAAATGGCCATAAATCATAACATAGACAATATTGATGACATATCATCGCTTTATTCTAATCAACTTTTTGTGCGCAATTTTATGGGAAGTCTGTGATCGGTAATAAATTTGTCAAAACAATATCCTCATCGGAAAAAGCGAACATTCAGGTAAGTATTATTATTATTATACGGGAAGACTGAGGTTTTATCTGTTCTCGTGTATTATACGCAAAATTGTATGGTACCCCGTTTACATTCCCTCTGCTAACACTTAGATTCGGAGCGGGAAACAGATTTTTCTTCCTATATTCAATCTGATCCTTGTAGCCATTTCTTTACACGTGATATATGCATTATATTGTCGGATTTACGAAAAAAAGTATGTATTGCTTTCTTTCAAAAGAACATATATTATGATATAGTAATAAATGGGACCTAATACGTAATAACAACGAATAACCATTAAAGATAATTTTATTAAGGATAGCCATGTTATAGGAACGAACGACGTTGTCGCCATCTCGTAGCCTTGCGGCGAACTGACAAGTTCGGACGTTTTTGGCAGTTCATTTTCGTAGGGGAGCCTTCTCTCCAGTTATTCTATGCTCCTAGGTTGAGATCCCACACAGTACGCGGAGCACCGCGAATGCCGAACATTCGTCAAATACACGCATTGTCTGGGGCCGGCTTTAGAATATACTATTATCAATATGTACCTATATAATAGTAAAAGTAGAAACGTTCCTTCCCTTCAATTGAAGAAACGTTATAATAATGTTTGTAATGTGTAGTAATATCTATTTAGCGATATAAATTATCAACGTTGATTCAGCAGAGAATATCAGTGTTACCTGAATATTAATTTCTACGTTTTCATCAGCTGAAATGTATAAAAATTTTGGAGAGTCGTGAACGAAAGGTTTAAATAAATCCTAATTACATCGTTATATTCCACTAGAATTTTCGTTGCAATACCAATATTTACAACAGATAAATGAAGTTGAATCAACGTGGAAAGGTTATGTTAATTATACAAGAGCTCTCTTGGAGATAGGTATGACCTGCTGTACCAATTCTTATCACCACGAGAATTGTTGGCAAGAATATATTGTGAACTGTGTTAGGGTGACGAACTGCTAGGTAAATGCTAGACAAGTCGCAGAAGTGATATGAACAGGTAGAATGTTTGTGTGATTCGAGGTGACTCAAGACCATATAATCGAGTGGAGCCGGTTAACCACTGAAGTTCTCGGTCTTCTTCTTTACCGAAGAAGTCCATCCGCAGTATGAACATTGTGGCATTAAAAATATAAAATATGAATTTTGAACAGGTAACTTTACTAGAAAACCAGAAACCGTCTTGTCTAATGACATTTTCGCGTTTCTTCAACGAGCTAGAAAGGTGTCATTTATTGGGAAGTGCCGTCGAACGATGCATTATTGAAATTTTGGCCGCTTCATCTCTCCCTTATGGCTCTCTATCCCGATTTTTCCCTATTTCTACACCGAAAATAAATCTTGGATATTTAAATCGAGAAGATTGAAAACACCGCTGAAGCCAATTTCGTAATTCTCGACAAGCCTGCGGCAAACCAGAGATTTTCAGCTCGGTAATGAGGAATTACCTTGCCAAATATCCCATAATGATCCCTCAGCGTCCGTTATTCAATATGTAGCCAGCGAATTAGGTGCCTAATAGCATTTAACGTAGACTCCATTTCTCTCAGACCCTAAAAGAATTCCCAGAGGAGCTGAGGGGCGACGTTTCGATGCACCTTCATAGGGAAATACTCCAGCTACCGATCTTCGAGGCGGCTTCGCAGGGCTGTCTGAAGTTGCTCTCGTTACACATCAGAGCAAATTTCTGCGCTCCAGGCGAGTACCTGATCCACAAGGGCGACGCCCTCAGCTACATATACTACATATGCAACGGATCCATGGAGGTTGTACAGGATGACATGGTTGTTGCGATACTGGGTGAGTAGTTACTGTAGGTATTTGGATGTTTTCAGTAGGAATATCCCTAAGACGTAGATTATAGACGAGATAATTTCACAACAATCCTGCTCGAAGCCGAAGGGTGAGTGCTGTTACTAAGCAGCGAGCTTGAGAAATTTGAATAAAATTATGAGGCAGTTGTCAATGTTCCACAGATTTTAGGCGGGAAATTTGTAACTCGTCTCAATAAAACATTTATTTATTCATTGAAACTACAAATAGTTAGAGTACAATTATTCACATTTAACTAAGCATATGATTTCTTGCTGTTCTCCCCTATAGAAGATCTCTTACCACGCATAATATTTATGATATTTCCAGGATGTTCTTGCTCGAGAATCAATGTATCGGGTGTTTCTTAGATTAATAGAAGATTAAATTGAAATAAAACACATTTAAATTAAGATTGAAGCCAATTTTTTCATATATAATTTTATGACGTTTAGGTAGGATTTGATTCACATCAATTGTACATAATTTTAAAATATCTGTCATTTCTGAATTTCGTGTGTGGAACGCTTCAAATTGTAGTCAAGATAGGCGTGACACTTTTCGATCTGCATTTGATGACTTCCATGTGCTTTAGAGTCCAGGATGTGGAACATTTATCCTATATGTAGTTGAAAAGGATCCATAAGTGCAATATCAGATTTAGCAGTAGATGAAAACCTCTAGTTGCCAAAATTGAGAAACAGCAGAAATTAAGTCGGTATCGTGGCAATATATTTATTGTTCAATTGTTACAACTTGCTACAGTTACAGATCATACAGACTTCATCGAGTAACAAGGGAGGAGGCAACCTACCAATATGTACTGAAATTGACAAAAATAACATCGGTAGTATAACGAGAACAGATCTAGAAGTTCAAAAAATGAAAAATCTTCTCAATTTGTTCGTGAAGAAGCATGTGGATATGACTCTACTCTAACCTAGAAAAACGGGGGAGAGGTCTTATGGGCGATCACAGAAAATCTTACAAACAATAGTCACAGAATAAAAACATATATATCACAGCCCTGTATTCACATTCAGTGAAAAAAAAACCTTTAATCAATATGTACTGAAAACAAGAAAAAGTCATTGGTAATGTGATGAAACAGATTTAAAACTCGAGAACTACAAAAACTTACAGTTCGTGAACAAACAAATGGCTGTGATCTTACTTAACCTTAAAAACGGTGTAAAGATCTTGTGACGTAGACGGCCACAAAAATGCCCAAACAAACAGTCACAGGATAAAAAAGGAGAAACCTTTATTAGGCAACACTATATTCATCAACAACTAAAATTTTTTATTTTATTGATGAGATGGCAATATGTGTTACTTAAATTCTCTATGTCGCTTCTGAAATTAACGGAATTATCAAATTTTTTGATACAGACCATCTCTGATATCATTCTTTTTCTGTAGAGTCTCTCTCTCTATTTATCTATTTAGAGTTAGAAAATGTTTGCATTTTAGATACAGATCTACAGAAAAAAATGATATCTGAGATGGTCTGTATCAAAAAATTTGATAATTTGAGATAGATAGTTGTTGATGAATATAGTGTTGCCTAATGTAGGTTTCTCCTTTTTTCCTGTGACTGTTTGTTTTGGCATTTTTGTGGCCGTCTACACCGTTTTTTAGGTTAAATAAGATCACAGCCATTTGTTTGTTCACGAACTGTAAGTTTTTGTAGTTCTCGAGTTTTAAATCTGTTTCATCACATTACCAATGACTTTTTCTTGTTTTCAGTACATATTGATTAAAGGTTTTTTTTTCACTGAATGTGAATAAAAGGCTGCGATATATATGTTTTAATTCTGTGACTATTGTTTGTAAGATTTTCTGTGATCGCCCATAAGACATAAGACTTCTCCCCCGTTTTTCTAGGTTAGAGTAGAGTCATATCCACATGCTTCTTCACGAACAAATTGAAAAGGTTTTTCATTTTTTGAACTTCTAGATCTGTTCTCGTTATACTACCGATGTTATTTTTGTCAATTTTAGTACATATTGGTAGGTTGCCTCCTCTCTTGTTACTCGATGAAGTCTGTGTGTTCTTTGTTTTTTAGCCTGAAGAAGAGGAGAACTATTCCTCGGAACTGTAGCAAGTTGTAACAATTGAAAAATAAATATATTGCCACGATACCGACTCAATTTCTGCTATTTAGCAGTAGTACCATTTCGTAGAATAAGATAAATGGACCAATCTAGGCTTTTTAGCTTTTCATCCCTAGTTGGTCTCGGGCCTCCAGGGTAGGATAATTAATGATGCGTTTGGCAGCCAAAGCGAAGTTCATATTCCTAGACGACCGAAAGCAAACCTACATTTATATATTGAAAACAACTTGCGGCATACGTACACCACGACTAGATCTGGAGCTAATTCACAGTGAATGGTGCTCGTTACAGATCGATGATCAATGATTATTTGTTTTAAAATTGAAATGATACCGACCAAGAAGTGTTTTGGTTGCAACAAGATGGTGCTACAACTCATACTGCTACCGTAACATGTGACTCATTGAAATAAAAATCTGGCGATGACATTATTTCGAAAAATGCTCCAAGATCATGCAACATAACTCCAATGGATCATTTTCTCTGGGGTCATGTCAAGTCACTAGTTTAAGCTGATAAACCAGAAACAATTTTGGAAGCCAACATAACTCGTGTTATTGCTGAAATGAGGCCTGTATTACTCGAAAAAGTGATCCAAAGTTGGTCTGATCGAATGCGGTTCCTCAGAGCTAGTCGTGGTGGACATACTTATGCCAGAAATGATTTTATGTTCGACTGCTTCATAAACACTTGATTCATGAATTTGTTTAGCGTCCAGAATTGACTACTTTATTGGACACCACTTTATTGGACACCACTTTATTGGACACCACTTTATTGGACTCAACTGTCACAGTCTTCTCTCGATTTTGCAATTCTCTTCGTTTCACACCACTTGTTATAGGCCGCATACAAATTTCCATAAGCACTTTTAGTGGGTAGGAGAGATTCTTTGGCACTTGCGGCTAAATTATTCACGCTTTCCTCTTCCGAACTATCCATTTTTGGGATTATTATGACGTTTGTCACAGAATTAACGAAGTAAACAACTTTGTTCAGTGAGGTTGCTAAGGTCGCTGATGGTTACTAAGGTAAGATAAGCAAAAGCCCACTCAAAGTATTTCTTGAAATAAAGCGACGAATATATTAATTGCCATTTCAGAAAATAAAATGTCTGCATTGCAGTCAAACATAAAGCTTTGTATGCAAACTCGTACATAATTAGGCTTATGGACTTGCCCAAATTATTGGCCTCGCTCGCTTTGCTCGCTCTGCCATAAATTTTGGACTCGTCCATAAAGACCTAATTTATGTACTTGTTACATAAATAGCTATTAAAAACAAAAATGTCATGAACGATTCTTCAAATAAAAAAAAATTATTTTGTTTCAATTCGAAATTCATTTTGAAAAAACACCCAAACACATGAACATGGCGTTTCCAAGGTTTAGGTATGGTTTTATGGAACTTTGATTGCTATGACCAGTAATTTTCATCAACTGTTGCTCTCCTAAACCATTTTTTGTCAATTCGTTAACAGCAGTTGATATGTTTGAGTGATCTATTAATCTGTTATCTTTTTGTCCTATACAATCAAACCAATTGCCTCAGTAGCAGATTTAGTTCATCCATTTATAGTATTTCTTCCAACAGCTAGGTACTTTATCATTCCATTTGTCAGTTTAATTTTTCCAGTGTCGATCAGTTTATGGAAAAGACGTACAGGGCAGCTTTGTCTTTCACTATTTAAAACCAACCATTCACTTAATATACAGCTTTAAGAACCATCTTGCCAAGTTTTTTTGAACACCGGATTGTATTCAATGCGATTTGTAGGAGAGTCAACATTATGTCTCTCCGCCTCGCCACGCTAATTCTACAGCTGCAATATAGTGGAAATTGCGCCTAAGATCTTCAGGAGTATTTTCATCCCATAGCAATATTGTTTTGTTAACTTTAGACAAATTCAACGAAACTGAACTGGACTTACATTTACATTGATCTGCTTGTAGTTTCTTCCTTGCATCGCGAGCATCCCGGGCTGGTTCGAATATCGTAATCATTATAGTGCTTTTCTTGCACGAGTTTGCACGAAACGTTCTATATTCCTATCAAATAATTCGGTTTTAATCATGTGGGGAAGGTTTATTGATAAGAGCGGATCTCTGTCATTCATTGTCGTTTTTCGCTTGTCTAAGAAATTCCTAAGTGAGAAGTCAATTGTTCAGTACCCTGTCTGGTTTTTTATTTTTATGAAATCTGTATGTAATTTTTATAACTATTCTGATGGGTTTAGTTTTATAATGTTTTAAAATAATTAATTTTGTTGTATATCTTTTTTATTCCTTCTTTTAGTCATTCGGTTGTTCACATTTTGTTTGTATATCAGTTTTTATATTTTTGACTTCTTGTTTTTATATTCTGGACCTTTTGTTGTTTTTTTACCCATTCTGAATGCTTGGTTACAATCACCTTAGGTTGTAGCCTGAGGAAAGAGATCCGAAACGTCGCTGAGAGAATAAGTGCTTTAATTTAATGTTCCTTGTGTCGATAGGGTGTTTCAGAATGAGGGACTGTGAATTCGGGAACTCAATCCTCAGATGATTTTATGACCTATACTCGTATACTATAGGTCCCTGAAGCACTGTCTCTGAGATACGGGATGTTGAAATAAAAAAAAATGTTTTATGAAATTATTTTCTACCACGTACACGATTTTTGTTTGCGTTTTGGTAGGTCATGAGTACGCATTAAGACACATTTTTTCCTATACAAAATGATGTTAAATTTTCACCAGTGGCATCCGTACAGACTTCTGTCCGAATAAATTCGGTGAAAAAATTGGTACGCCAATGATTATTCTCGAATTTTAAATTATTTTCGTAATTACCACATAATTCACAATAAGAATGGTTGCTTGGATTTTTACCTGCGACGAACACTTTCTGAGAAAAAAAATAAAATGCAATTTCATCATGTGTTCAAATGCGTACTTACTCATTTTCATAAAAAGTTTCCGTGAATTCGGGGTCTTAATCTTCAGATGATTTTATGATATCAAGTTCCTATGGACTATGGCTCTCTGACGCATTGTTTCTGAGATACGGGGTGTTGAAATTAAAAAAAAATGTTTTTCGAAATTATTTTCGGCACCATTTTTTTTAATTTCAACACCCCGTATCTCAGAAACAGTGCGTCAGGGACCTATAGTCCATAGGAACTTCATATCATAAAATCATCTGAGGATTAAGATCCCGAATTTACGTTCCCTTATTCTGAAACATCCTGTACACCTTTAGTATTATTGTTGGAAAGAGAAACATATTACTGTTCCACATTGTATTCGCTGTTGCTTCTTTTAATTCGATCCTGTCTTATTCCTCATATTTTCCGCCCACTAATTCAGCATCAACGCCAATTCTTCTGAGCTTTTATGTTGTTAATTCATTTCAAATGGAAATGGACTAGCAGAAGTAGCAGAGGTCTAATTTTCGAAGTACACCACTGGTGTCACCACCACAGCAGGATAATGACAAACCGGTTTCTGGCTTTTTAGCGTCATCAGTGCCACACAACTCTGATTGCGGTAGCAACCTTCTCATTTCATATTTTCGTTAGCACCCAAATTCCATAAATAATAAGCGTGATTGACAAAACGTGACATTTTGTTTCCAAAGTTCTTCGGACAAGGCCACGTGCTCTTGGGCTCAATTTAGATGCTGAGCTCAAAGCTCAGATTGTAGTGGGGGGCTCCCAGTAGTTGACACCATTTGTTACGTGTCGCAAGTATTCGTCTTCCTAAAGTAGAGAGCGCTACTTAAATCTATGCTAGCAATGCTATGGTCGGGGTTTCCCGTACAGTTGAGGTTTTGTCGTTGATAACTGACAAGCGATCTATCACTCCATAGCCTATCACGAAGAGAATTGGTTTGAAGATTACGATTTCAATTAGAGCCACAATTCTTGCACAGTCAAGCTCATTTATCACTTTGCTATTCACGTCGGCAGTCGAAATCAACTTCAACTGCTGAAATATTCTTAGACTGTCATCTACAAAAAAGCTGTCTATTTCTTTCGAAAATATGTTGACGATTTAGAAAAACATCGGAATAAAATTGTTGATATTGCAAATTTTTCCTTCATGTGAGAATAAGTCGATACAAAACTCTTGAATCTTCGTGTAGATACCGTTTCTGTCAAAATACGGTCGACTGGTCATTCGATGAAATCATCTTCCGCTCAATAAAAATAAAAGTTTGGAAACTCCTCGACTAACTTTCAAAGTCGTCAAGTTCATTACTGAATAAATCAATTACCAAACGGATTTGCTTCGAAGAATCTGGGACGACATAATTCCTACAATAATTCCCCAGGCGTTGTATCATCCATATTGAATGAAAGGATTTTCGTGCTCGACAGGAGGAATAGAACTAGATAAAGTGATTGATTGGGTAGCAGAAATGTTTTGACCCAGAGTATGGTTCTGTGCCACCCCCACAATGGCAGGTACATTATCGATGATGACATTGGAGATATCTCACGTATATAGTTGTCAAAAGAAACGTATTGCTTCTGCTTGGATGTCCAAAATAAATGTGGGATAGTTCACTTTATATCTACGAAAATAATAATAATAGTATATTTTCATTGTAACAACCACAGTTGGTAACGAAAGACATTGCGGCTTCAGATTTACCGTTGGACCGGTGGACGTTCAATGCAGTGTGTTTTCATTTCAAGTTGCATTTGGAAATGGTTTCACTTTGAGAACTGAAATTTTGTTGGTAAACTCAGGAAGGATTAGAATAATTCTTAATAAAATAATTGAAATCGATTTTATTTCGAAAGTTCATTATTCGTCTTTCAGAAATAGAAGAAAATAAGCCAACTCATGCTTTCGTTTATTTCAAACGAAAGACCCATCAAGATAGTTCAACTTCCGATTAAAAGTGGATCTACAGATAATTTCGTTCAGAAAAACATCTTAAAAGAAAATGGCAGAGAAAGAGAATGGCCAAATTCAAATATATGGCGGGAAATAGTTCCTGCTTTACCCACTCCTTTCACTAATATCATAGTTCAGCAATTTTCGGATAGAGCGCCATGTGTAAATTTCACTCATAATTATAGAGATATTCGTAAAACTAATAGTGTTGATGTTAGTTTTAAGGAGATATTCCATAAAATGCACGATGGCGCCCCTATCGGATTAGTTTTCCTACTCGCTCTGAACGGCGACCTTGAGGCATCTGTGGCAGCCTGCGGCCTAACGTCTCAGTGTCTCACAATAATTGTGTTCAACAAATAATGAGTGCAGCGCAAAAGTGTGGAAAACGAAACTGAACATTTTCATTTTATTGAAATATTTCTAGAATGTTGCTGTGAACGAGAAATGAACCAAATAAACATATGTAGAAGTTCGATAGAATTGTCGTTGATACAAAAAGTTTAGGCGGTCACTATGAGAAAGAAATACGGGACTGAATTCAAAAAAGCAACGCAGAAAACAATGTTTCGTGCGAACTCTTGCAAGTAAATTATGTAGTATAATGAACAGTTCAGTACCTATAGTATAGAAAATTTATATTATGATTGACCCGTTTAACAACATAGTACATCATACGATTCAATCACTAAGAAACTACATGCAGATCCATGTAAACGTAAATTCAATTCAGTTTCGTTAAATTTGTCTGAAATTAAAAAATGATATTGATATGGGATGAAAATCTCCTGAAGGTTTTATGCGTAAATTTAACCATGTATAGCTATAGAATTATCGTGGCGAGGAGAGACAGTAGCATATCTGGTGGTTTTTTCGCGAATCGAGAAAAATAACGATAACTTTTAGAAAATTCCCGTGTCGAGTAAAACGTGATTCTGAAAAGTGTATATTCAGTAAATTTCCAATAGTGAAAGACAAAGCTGCCCTGTATGTCTTTTTCATAAACGGATATCAAAACGAGGCGACAATATTACCTACCTCACCCCGACTAGTCTTAAAACCAAACAGACGCTGGAAAAATGAAACTAACAAATGGTACGATAAGGTACTTGTTGAATAACTACTAACTAATACTATAAATGGATCTGCTGCTGAAGCGCTTAGAAATTTAAAGGACAAAAAACTGATTATAATAATAAACTGCTTCATTTCAGATGATTTTGTGCAAGACGAATAACAAATGAAATTTGTCAACATAAGTATTGTATTAGTTACAAAATATCATCAAGTTTGTAAGGCTCGATTTCCACCATTCATGAATACCATGAAGTCTTTTTCTCTCCGTATAACTGCTGGTAAGGAGTTCTATATTCTTCTTGCTTTTGGGGCTTCGTCAGATGTGCTTTGGAATGTGCAAAGTTGAAACTTTTTATGTTGTGATTTAGCTTTTGTCGGTTGAAATATTCAGTAAAGAGTTTCAACAAATCATCACACGAATAGATCATTTTTTGTTAGCGAATTCGTAAAAAGTAGTGCAGAAGATCAACATTTTCTGAGCATATAGGTATTCAAAGCTTGAGAAAAGCAACGAATCTAATGTTAGGTTGAATTTCGATAATTGTACTTTCACTTACTGTACAGGTGACCCAAATTGCTTGATTTTGGCTGTTTCTGGTACTTCTAGGCCATGTAGGTGAAAATATTGGCAGGAGTCCTGTGCTCGATTTTCGTAAAACTCCATAACTGAAAGCCATTTAACGATCTTCATTTGTTTTGCAGATACATATTACGAAGTTTTGATATTTTGGCGATTTCGAAAATGTGCCATAACTTAATTTTCTAAAATATCTAAAAACGGCAAAAACTTTCTACACGCACTTTTCCATCAGCAATACGACACCGCATTCAGTTATTTTTTCACGCTTGTATAAAGTGTGGAAAAACAACTTTCTTATTTTAAATACGAATGGTATCTTTTTTTGGTCCCATGCTATGCAAAAAAATCAGCTCTTCGAATATATGTCTATTGTATAAAGGGTGGAAAAACATTTTTCTTAATTCGAATGCAAATGATTTATTTTTTTGGTCCTACGTTATGCAAAAAAAATTAGCTCTTCGATATATTATGAGACAAAATCAAAAAAGTGGAATAACTACTAAAAGTTGAGTCTAATGTCATACTTCATTCTATGAAAGTAGCGGAATAGAAAAACATGGAAATAATATATCGACATAAATATATTTTAGATGATCTGATTTTTTTTGCATAACATGGGATCAAAAAAGATACCATTCGTATTTGCAATAAGAATAGTATATTATTCGATTAGCACATAATGATAACTATTAGTCACCAGAGTGAATAATAGTAATTATGTGCGAATAGAATACTATACTTTGTCCATGACTTCCTCGGTAAAATTCGATTTAATCTGCATTTTCAACAACGAAAATAGTAATCAAAATCGTTGACATAACATTTTCTGTCTTCGCACTGAATAATGCAAAATCTCGATAAACGTCAAAAAGTTCAGTTGACATCGATACATTGCTATACTTTCACTCCGATGAAAATGAAATTCATATGTATACAAGCTGGTGTTTTGAATTAATTACAAGACATTTTTGATCACATGATTCAGGAATAATTTTTCTGTTTCTTCGCAAGAAAATACTCTAGCTTTCCTTCTTCTGATTGCCTTCTCAAAAGTGAACGCAGTTTTTATTATTTTCAATATCGTTGCCTTCATTTTTGTTGAGAGTATTTTTAAGCATGGAGTAATGGATCCACGAGGTTGTTTGTTTATAGGTAGCTGATGTTTTCGAAAAATACGCCAGTAAAACTGCCTCCGAAAAAGAGTGGATTTTATTAGCTGATTTCAGTCCATGAAATTGAACGCTTTTAGGCAGAGATTCCTTAATTTTTCTGGCACTAGATGTGATGCAGTATTTCTTGTGGAGTACAGAACATTTCTTCGTGAGTCTATTATGTCTTTTATCTTCGAGAAGAATTACAATTTATGGGAGGCACACAATACGTTGAAAACTGACGTTTCGAAATTCGAATATTTTTCAGTTTGTCAAACTGAATGGGAATCATAGAAAAAATATTAAGTGGTTATTTTTTCTCTCAATTGTCATTGCGCCGATGGCTTGGTTGGCATTCAATTTTCCATCGTGGAAGGGCGTCTGGGGTTCGAATCCTGACGAATTAAAAAATTTCAGAAGTGATTATTCAGCAGTGATTAATGAACCATTATTCACTGGTCATTATTGACTGGTGAATGATGACTATCATTACGTTCCTCAAAGATCATTCGAAATGTAAGGATTAAGTATAGGGAAGTCGTGGACAATGTTGTTTTTTTCACCCTTTATATAAGATATGAAAAAAAACTGAAAACGGTGTCGTGTTGCTAATGAAAAAGGGCCTGCAGATAATTTTTGCCTTTCTTAGATGTTTTAGAAAATGAAGAAGTTATGGCACATTTTCGAAATTGCCAAAATATCAAAATTCCGTAATATCTTCAAATCAAATGAAGATATCGTTAAACGGCTTTCAGTTATGGAGTTTTCACGAAAATCGAGCCCAGGCCCTCCCACAAGGCTCACCTCTTTCGCCAATTCTTTATAATCTGTTTCGCCATGACATATATGATATAAGAAATTCAGTAGAACAACACATAGATAAACAAGCATGTATGTTACAATTTGCTGACGATACAGCACTTATTACCCAACACAACATCAAAATGTATGGAGGACTTGCAAAAACTTACAGGCGTGACCATTGCATGGATGCGACGTTGGAGAATACAGCCGAACCCAGCAAAATCGAAGCTTGTATTGTTTAACCATAAAATCAGAAGGAACTCTCCATATATCAGAGTAGACAATAAAGCAATAATCCCCACAAAAATCTGCAAATACTTGGGAGTACAGTACACATAGACAACAAGCTCAGCTTCAAAGTACACATGAAACATCAAAACACAGCAGCGATAGCTAGAGCAGGACACTTCAGATCGCTCACCTATAAAAACTTGGGTATTAATGTGAAGGATGCCACTTCAATATACAAGATGATATGCAGGCCCTTGCTGGAGCATGGAAGCACAATTTTTTTGAACTCTTCAAAATCAACTTTAAACAATCAAGAAATAGCCGAACGAACAAGCTTGAGGAAAATCACCAAAATTAGACACCCTAACAACCCGTTGCACAACCCTCCCAACCAATCATCATATTAGTTATCTGAAGTAAAACCAATGTTAACCAGAATACAGAAACTGGACCAGAAATTCATTAAGAAGCAGACAAACAGGACAATAATGGATCCACTGATACACAACTACATGATAGAAAATAGACCCAAGGCCAAATTACAAGCAATTTGGGTCACCCTGTACTTGCAATAAATAAATCAATGATTCGTTGAGTTCAGTTATAAATTTGTTTGCAAAAAAAGTTTACGCCAGATATCTCTCGGGCATTAACAAATGCCTCATCATTTTATGACAAATTTCTCAAGCGCGTTGATCATCCTTCGTCTTCGGGGTGTTATCAAGGAATGAGTTTTCCATTGTTGTTTATTCTCAATGTCCTAAGGATATTACTACTGATAACAACACCTTTTCAACACTCAATACAATGAAGTTCTGCTTCGATACAGCTAATAATAATGGCATAGCGAATTCATTACCAACTAATCCTCTATATTTCACAGGCAAGGGGGATCTAGTAGGAAGCGACATAAACCTTCACCTTCAGAATACCTCTTCAAATGGTCCGTCTTCAGACAATAGGGGTGGAACTGGATGTATAGACATGGTGATTAAGTCTAGCAGTGATGTTCGCGCTCTAACTTATTGCGATCTTAAGTGTGTTAACATGCAAGGATTAGTAGAAGTGCTACGGCTGTACCCTGAATATCAACAGCAGTTCGCCAACGATATACAGCACGATTTGACCTTCAATGTTCGTGAAGGATACGAGGCTGAGGTGAGATAAATTAAACAGTTTGCGATCAGGAACGTGTAGAATTATCGGGCCCATTATATTTCAGTTGTTATGATCGGAAACTGACACATGAAGGTCTTTATAGAATATTGCAAATGAGACAGCCTCATCAATATGAACACAAATTTTCATAATATTACGGAATCAAATCTATGGTTCGTTTTCGAATGCAATTTGTTCCGAGTGTTATGTACAGTGAGTTTCACTTCGATTGGCGTCAATTCCTTATTTCATAACAATCATAACGAGTTAATTGATTTTCAAAAGTTGTTTCTAAGATTAAGTACTTACTCCGCAAGCTCCACATTCTCGTATGCTTTATTTATTTTATCTGACTGCAGCAGAACGAGGGTAGCGTTTTTCGAGTGTATGTATGTGAGTACTGAGTATACAGGGTGAGTCTTTGACTTGTACATATATTTTAACTGTAGATTCCTCTCATCAAACGAAACTCTTTTTACCTATACCATTTTTCAAAATTCGGTTTGGTTTGGGACATACAGGGTGTCGAAAATCCATGAAAAAAACACTTTTCTGTTTATATCTTCGGAACCGTTATTTCGAATGAACTGAATTTTGGTTGAGTTTTTACTCTATTGATGGTGCATATTCCTCAATCGAAACCTATTCAATATCTCTACCAGTATTAAAGTTACAGGGTAGTCGACTCATCAATACACGCTAAAACACCATAAAACCACTTTGAAAAGATAAACGGTTCATATTTTCGAAAGAATCTATCATTTGAGAAACTAAAAGTATTTTTATTTTTTTCAATAAAACGCGTCTTTTTCGAGTTATTTCTAATTTTACTCGGAGAAATTTGAGGAAAAATTCATTAATTTCAAGAATAATCTGAATGCGTCTCTGAATCAAATATCATCGAATATTATTCCTTCTCTGGTCTTTAAACGAGTTCACAATGTTGTCACAATATTTATCAACTTTGTCGAGAAATTTAAATAATAAAATCCCACAAATGTGGGAGATAAAATTGAACACCAAGAAGGATTTAATACGCACAGTTTCTATTGAAAATTCATAGTCACCGGTCCATATTGAAGTTAAATGTCGATGAAATACAAAATGCGGATATGAATGATGAATCTCGATACAAACTACTTATTAAATTAAAATTTATGAAAAATAATACGATACCTGATAATCTGTGGCAATGTTTCTATCTAAACAACATCCTCTTGGAATTTTATAAACTCAACACGGTTGAAATTATATTAATTCACTTCCATAGTAATCACATTAGAACAATAATTCACTGAATGTATTCAGAACTCCACATAATGTTTACACTGTTTACAGTTTGTTCAGAGACCCTGGTTTGTTATTGTTTATAGTTGGCCTCCAGATAACCAATAATTTTGTTTTCGCTCTACGCGTGCGTGGTAAAATTTGGCGGCAAAGTCGATTTATGATGGAAACGGCAGAATTCATAGATATTCATATACCACGGTACACAAATGTATCGTGATTTATACTATGTCTCGTAAAAATCCTTAACCTCAATGAAAATATAAGCAAGCTGACAACATCTTCTTGAAATTTCTGTGCAGAAATTTACAGAATCGATACAAATTAGATTAGGTTAGGTTGTTTAATAATAAATCTGAATGGAAAGTCTTTCTTCATGATATTGTTTGGGAATTTCGAGGATAATATGAACAAGTTATAATCTGCAGAAAAATCGAAGAAGGAACTTATTTTTGTGAAATAAATGTGGCTTTTTAGTTGCAGATATAATCCGATGAAACTAACTGTTTTTGTTGAAATTATCGTGTTTGCAACATTTTTATTCCAATAACGTTAGTACTTGAGTATTCCCTAAATGTATAAACTCAATTTCTATCGAGAAATATGAACTTTGAATCAATTCCACAGTATCATTTCAGGGACGTAATTAGCACATTTTTTCTTCAAATGGCTATATCTTTTTAACAAAGCCGAATTCGGAAAAATGAAAAAAAAGGATTCTTTTGACAAGAATCTTCAGTTAAAATATATGTACAAGTCAAAGACTCATCCTGTATAATGTTGAGTGTCTCCCTAAGAGCTGAAAAAAAGTTCGCGACAGCATTATTTTCTTTCAGGAAACTTCATCGACAGACGGTTAAACCAGATTATACAAAGGTACCCATTTCGAACAATCCACTGAAATAACTCGTTGGGAACAGCCTGTATCCAAAAGTGGTTCAAATGAAAGTTACTTAGTTTTCGGGGGATAACTGATGCAGACACACAATCTGACCTTGGAGTTTGATTTCAAGGTCAAGTAGATTTTTTGAATAGGGAATATGCATTTTTCGTTGCAGAATATTAATCTTCGTGAAAAACTAAATACATTCTGCCGTGTTCTTGTTTCTGCCATAAAATGAATCGTTGTGGAAATAAGAAGACGTATTTTATGCTCAGAATGTTTATGATGAAAATGTTCTACACGCAAACCACTGAGCAAATTCAAAAAAAAGATTATTCGTGGGGACGAATAAAAAAAAATTTCAATTGGAAACCGCAAAAAACTGAATTCATAACACATTTCACCTAAATAAATGTTCAAAAGTTACCCCATGATTAGCAGAGAATCGTTCTATCCTCTGTTCGTAGCTTCGGATAGTTGATAAAAGCACATGCTACGGTATGAGAATTCAATTGAAGCACAACTCAAACTTGGTTGTCCTTTTCAATAGTTAGTTCTCCGTCGCAGCCGTATTCTTCGAGGCTCTCGCCTCTCTCTATTTTCGATTCGGGGGTAGGTACTGCATGACTTGGTTGATGATCTCTATTTGGAGAACGGATTCGATATAATCGTGCTGCAGCAAGATAATTTCTTCTGCACCCTCCTAAACCCAATAAAATATCTACTTCACTACGCGTGTAATCAGGCAATTTCTCCTATCAATGAACGAGACAAAATAATAAGGAGAAATAAATAAAATTACGCACAATCTGAAATTCAGAGTTATGTACCAATGTATCTGTTTCAAAATTCGGCATGCAATGAGATTTTATTATCGCGGTTTCACAAAATGTGTGCAGTTAAAAAAATATTCAGAAATCAAACTAGTTTTTCTTTTTTGAATATGTTCATACGCAGTACAAAACAAAATGATTCTATGAGAAATATCTTTGAAGTACTGTACCATGACCATCTGCTGGTGTCAGCATGCAGATTGGCGGAGATTTCGGATGGTTTTCTTGAATCCTAAATATTCTTTTCGTCCCTCATTCAGCGTTCTGTTATTTCTGCTTTGAAAGTTCACTGTATCTATGTGACCGAGTACCCTGCTTTAGCATCTTGTCTCAATCGATCCTTCAGGTGAACATTTTTTATCATTATTATTATCAAATGTTTCATTTCCGAAGATGTTTGGACTAACACGATAAAAGTTTTCTTTGAATTCTCTTTCACGATACAATTTGGAGTTATGGTTTCGGAGTTGTGATAGGTTTTATACAGGGTCTTTCACGAGGAACCTCACCCATATTTATACGGGAAACTACTGAACGTATTTTCATGAAATTCAGCACTTATAAGTATTTCACGATGCTGATGAAATCTAAAATATTTTCAAGGCATGAGCACCTCCGGTTTTTCCGGAAATGACGTCAACTTCCGTTTTTCAAATTAGAACACCATTTTTTTATTGCAGAAATAGATTCCTTAGAAAATTTCAAGTTATTTTGATGTAACATTTTTCAGTTTTGGTTGTAAAATTCTCTCTGAGCGGGAAAATTCGAAAAAAAAATCGGAAATAGAGCTCCGCTGAAACAAGAATAACTTCGAGGTTTCTGGATGGAAAATTTTCATTTTTGGGATTTTTCAAGATGAAAGATTGATGTATCCACTTTGAAAATCGAAATCGCGATTCATGATACAGGGGGTGAAAAAATCGCTTTCAAAGTTAGGGATGAAAAAATCGTGAAAAATCAATTTTTTCGAATGAGAACCCCATTTTTTTATGGCAGATATTTAATCTACGTTAAAAATAATGTGAATGTATGCATCACACCCTTGCCCTAAAATGGATATTTTCTGAGTTATTCACAAAAAACTGTTTTTCGTCTTGAATTTTCAGCTATTTCTTTTCCCTTCACGCCAAAAAGATGAAATTTTCAGGAACTGTTATTTGAACCATGCTGTAGATTTTTCACCCCTTCTTGAAACCGACTTCAAGTTACTATTAGGAGAACCATGGCAAACTCTCGCAGTTATAACTAGAGAAGATGCTCAAAGTTTTGACCGTTAATTTCTAGACATTTATTTATACGTCTCAGGAATGCTTCGTGCGTTGCTCTTCTTATTTCATCGGGAGGAAGAGATCTGCAAAAGTGTTTAAAAACCAAATTGAGTTTGAAAACTATGAATCTAAAAATCTAAACAAACCTGAACGCATTTCTGACTCGTTCTATGCAGTCCTCTTTATCAGTCAGGGGAGTTGAGTAGACAATATTTTTTATCCTACCCCAAACATAATAGTCTAAAGGAGTTAAATCGGGAGAACGTGGTGGCCAAAGATGTGGACCATTGTTCGCCAACCATCGATCTTCAAATAGCCTGTAGAGGATATTTGACACATTGAGTGAATTGTGTGGAGGCGCGCCATCTTGTTGATACCATAAGTCATTATGGTTCTGTACTAGCGGCTCAATTATTTGAGTCAATATGTCAGAATATCTATCTCCTAAGGGAGAACATTCTTTAAATAATGCAAACATGTGTAGTGTTCTATCTTACCAGTTAAAGTGCCATCATAAATGTGAACATCGAGAATTGCATTATTTTTGATGGCGCAAAAAACATTGAAACTCCTGGGCCTCTATTCTTGAAAACCAGGGAGTAGAACGATCGAGAGAACGGCGACGTGGCCCTACTGATTAGTAGGGCCACGTCACCGTTCTCTCGATCGTTCTACTCCCTGGTTTTCAAGAATAGAGGCCCAGGTCTCTTGAAAGTTCCATTGTCTGAAGTGGTGGTTGTTCTCTTCATCTCAATAATGACTGTTATGCCTATTGAAAAAACCATTCTTTATTTAGATTCATCTATCCAAATTATACAGTCCAAAAAGTTTTCATTCTCTTGAAATCGAATCATCATAGCTTCGCAAAACTCTGTTCTCCTGACGAAATCAGTTTCCTTCAAATGCTGTACCCTATTGAATTTATATGGGTGCATTTTATGTTTTTTTAATATTCTCCAAACACTCGATTGAGATAATCCCAGATCAATCTCGGCATCTTTGAGAGAATTTTGAGGATTCACACGAAAATATGCAAGAACTGTAATTTCGTTGTTCTCATCTTCTACTACACTTTTTTCTCTGTTTATAGTTTTCTTAACGAAAGATCCGACATTTCTCAAGTTTGTCATGGTTCTGTTAATGGTATCTCTCGTTGGTCTGGGTCGGTCAGGAAACCTCTCAATGAACAGTCGAATCGTTCTATCTACAACTTTATTACATTCTCCATGAAGTAGAATGAGATTTAAATAATCTTCATTGGTGAAATTAGGCATAGTGATCGATTTTATAACTCAATACGAATTATCACCAAATTAATAGTAAACACAAAATGCTACTGAATGAAGAGGAATTTGGCAGATGTAATTAATGATATCTATCATTAAAAAAACAGAATGTAAAACATGGTTAGTTTTTGCATATGGTTCATGAGGAATTATTTATTTATCACTGGAGAGAAAACCGATGGCCGATTAGTTGAAATAAAGAGGTTTCCGATACAAATTCGAATCCAAATTCGCCATCTATTTAGGAACAACCTGTAACTTTTTTCTCTTGCATATAAGGGTAGTAAAATCTAAAACATGGTTTAAGTAACAGTTCCTGAAAATTTCATCTTTTTGGCGTGAAGGGAAAAGAAATAGCTGAAAATTCAAGACGAAAAACAGTTTTTTGTGAATAACTCAGAAATAATCCACTTTAGGACAAGGGTGTGATGCATACACTCACATTATTTTTTAACGTAGATACAATATCCGCCATAAAAAAATGGGGTTCTAATTTGAAAAAATTGATTTTTCACGATTTTGTCATCCCTAACTTTGAAAGCGATTTTTTCACCCCCTGTATCATGAATCGCGATTTCGATTTTTAAAGTGGATACATCAATCTTACATCTTGAAAAATCCCATCCCATAACTTGAAATTTGCTAAGGAATCTATTTCTGCAATAAAAAAATGGTGTTCTTATTTGAAAAACGGAAGTTGACGTCATTTCCGGAAAAACCGGAGGTGCTCATGCCTTGAAAATATTTTAGATTTCATCAGCATCGTGAAATACTTATAAGTGCTGAATTTCATGAAAATACGTTCAGTAGATTCCCGTATAAATATGGGTGAGTTTCCTCGTGAAAGACCCTGTATAATCGAGTCCAACGATCCGAAAGATCGTTCGCCCCTGATGTTCCCAACTTCTAGATGCAGGGCCATGTAACCTTGTAAAATTTATATGTATTTCGGGGACAGGCGGGGAAAATGTCAGTATAGCAAGATGGAAAGTGTCTAGGACTGAAACTCATGCCAAGGTGGCACTTAAACCTGACAATCCACTTCGATACTCGAAGTACCTCAAAAAATTACATCTACTGTAAAGAAATGGAACATCCGCAATCACTGATACGCAATTTCAACGGGGAAAGGGAGCTAAGACTTAACGGTCGCGCGTTATTTTATCAACATTGATAGGGCATTAATTCCTTGAGCTATTTATACAGAATGATGAATTTGTATATGAAGTTGGTAAGGGATCAACATATTCGTAATTTTTATATACAGGGTGTCTCAAGTTCGAGTGCCCATTAGACGTTTCTGGAGAACTGGACATATTTGAAATCTGAAATTTGGGATTATGATATTGTTCGAAATTCTCTACAGACCTAAAATATTTTCAGAGCCAGAGCACTTCCGGTTATACAGGGAGTGAAAATAAATTTGCTCAAAAATTTTTTTTTCAATGTTTTCGTTTCTGATATGATTGAGTATTCAGTGCTGAATACATTTCTGTTGAAACCATTGTATTCATTCGAATAGTTTTCAAAATATCGAAAAAAAACCTGAAAAAAAGTAAAATATTCATAGTCAGTATTATGTTCATTTTTCTTATTCTGGACATCCTGAGTGTTAACCGTTTTCACAATGTCAAAGTAGAAGAATGTGGAAAGGTCATGCATCTTTTGAATTTCATAAATATCATCACAGGGTGTTTCAAATTTCGTGTCAAAAACTGTGATCGAAAATCGGTCATTACTTCTGTTTTTCAAATTAGAACCCTATTTTTTTATTATTGCGTTGGATTCTACGGAGAAAAATAATGATAGCACTCCAAGATGCTCTTGGTCCTAAATTCAGTTATTCCCGAGTTATTTGAGCTTTTCTGGATTCATGTCGTACGTAGAGTAAAATTCATCGAATCTAACCAGATTCGATGAATATTCTCATGAAACCATAGTAACAAGTAATAGTCAGAACTGTCACTTGTGAATTATTAATGGGATCATTTATCTTCTATGATCACAGAATATTCTCATGCAACATATTCGATAAATATTTTTATGAAACCATTGAATAAAATCGAAAAGTAAAGATAAAATCTACAATTAGACCTGTCACTTGGGAATTATTAATTGGAAAACTTATCTTCTATGATCACAGAATATTCTTAAGTAAAAGATTAGATGAATTTGATTCTACGTACAACATGAATCCAGAAAAGCTCAAATAACTAGGGAATTACTGAATTTAAGAGCAAGAGCATCTGAGAGTGCTATCATTATTTTTCTCCGCAGAATCCATCGCAGTAATAAAAAAATAGGGTTCTAATTTGAAAAACAGAAGTTATAGCCAATTTTGGATCACAGTTTTTGACACGAAATTTGAAACACCCTGTGATGATATTTATGAAATTCAAAAGATGCATGACTTTTCCACATTCTTCTACATTGACATTGTGAAAACGGTTAACACTCAGGATGTCCAGAATAAGAAAAATGAACATAATACTGACTATGAATATTTTACTTTTTTTCAGTTTTTTTTCGATATTTTGAAAACTATTCGAATGAATACAATGATTTCAACAGAAATGTATTCAGCACTGAATACTCAATCATATCAGTAACGAAAACATTGAAAAAAAATTTTTTGAGCAAATTTATTTTCACTCCCTGTATAACCGGAAGTGCTCTGGCTCTGAAAATATTTTAGGTCTGTAGAGAATTTCGAACAATATCATAATCCCAAATTTCAGATTTCAAATATGTCCAGTTCTCCAGAAACGTTTAATAGGCACTCGAACTTGAGACACCCTGTATATACTCTATTCACTTTCATAAAGTATCCCGGTTGGCCATGAAATTCTGACACATTTCACCTTGCATATTTTGAAAATGTTAGGTTATACCCAGGTTTCTGTCAGATACGTACGAAACGTTGTCGTTTCTTCATGAAGATCGTGATATTTACGTACCTATCTATCAAAATGTTCATTTACTTTGGGAAAATAATGAATTTGAGAAAACATTATGTGATTACAATAATTCCAAAGACCTTGGGAATGTTGAAGAAACTTTTTTCTTTCAATGATGGAAATATTTCACATTGTTGGAAATTTTTTTTTATTTTACGGAAATAAATCAAGAATCGAGTGTTGAAATTGTACTGAAAAATAACGGACAGAATAGTCCGTTACTTCGTGATAGTTCATTCGAATAAAAGATACACGAATAACCCGACAGAAAAACTTCTAAACGAACAGACGGACCCATGGAATTCCCAACTTTTCAAAATTCTCAAGAAATAAGCATACAGATAACATTTAAAAGTGTAAATAAGGGTTATTGGGGTATCAGCCGTTTTGTTCAGAAAAACTCTTTTTCCTTTGGCTCGAGCTTTCGAGAATTTAATTTATCTCTTCATCAGGAGCACTAAAATATAAAAACATAAAAAGAAAAAACATTACGAAGATACGATATGATGAAGTTAGTTATATTAATTGGGGGTGGAAAGAAACAACTTACAGGAATTGAGGTTGTTTAAACGTGAAAGAGACCTCTTTATCTATCATGGAGAGTCTCAGTTATCGTATCTGACAATTACTATAAACATAAAAAACAATCAATCTCCTTTGAATTTAATGAACAATGATCTAAAAAGAAAATTTTCACTGTGCAATGAAAAACTATCATCAATTAAAAAGACGTAATTTGGTGACACGTCACCGTCACGACAAATGACAGAGGGTCATAGAAACAAGTTTGTTCAAGGAAACAATCACAGAAACATGTATAAAAAATTCTTCTTCGCTGAGTTATAAGTTGGTGTCGGCATCTGGTGGTCGTAGTGAGTGTGGATTCAGTTGGTCTATAGAGGACTCTAGGAGGTACGAGTAAATGCAATGTAGGCCTTCTACATCTCTCTTGAAATTCATAGTGTTAGGTTGTTTGTTTATATGGATCATTTCAAGGAATTTCCTTGTTTTAAGATTGTTCTCATTTTCAAGGATCTGTACTTCTTCGTAGTTGGCTTGATGGTTTAATTGATTTTCGTGGTTTGCAAGTGCACAGTTGCCAGTGTTACGTCTAGAATCGCTTTTATGTGCTATAATTCTTTTCTTCATAGTTCTTTTTGTTTCTCCTATATATATCATTTGACAGTCCTTGCATGTAATCTTGTATACCACATTACTTTTCTTTATGTTGGGGGTCCTATCTTTGAGTCTTGTATGTACTTTTTTTGTTGTTACCAAATTCTTGTTAGCAATTATTCGATTTTCAGTCCTTAGGAGTCCTGTCAGAGGTTTATTCAGTTGGTCAATATATGGTAGAACTACAACTTTATCTCTTATTGTTGGTGGGGTTTCATTTGTGTTCAAATTGGTGGTTTCATTGGGTTCTGTCCTATTTGGTATGTTGTATATCAGTTTCTTTGCCAGTCTCATCGGGTAACCATTCTCTAGTATTAAGTTATATAATTTTTTTAAATTATCTTGTATGTTGGATGGGTGTGAGAGTCTAGTCACTCTATCTTTCATGTTTGCCACCATATTTAATTTCATTTTCCATGGGTGATAAGACTTGTAGTGTATATATCTACCAGATGCAGTCGGTTTTGTGTACCAGCTGGTCTTTAATTTGGTTTCATCTCTGAGTACAAGGACATCCAGAAAGGGGAGTTGGTCATTAACCTCTTCTTCCAAGGTAAACTGCAGTTTTGGATGGTAGCTGTTGAATATCTCTAAGACTGTAGTGCTTCCATCTACCGGAATGGCCAGGAAAAGGTCATCTACAAATTTTTTACACACAGGTACAGCAAAAGGTAGTAACGGGATGCATTTGTCTAGGAGTCTATCTACAGTGTATTGAGCCAGTATAGGTGACAGGTAAGACCCCATTGGTGTGCCAGTTATTTGTTTGTAAAAGGTCTCATTCGCTGAAAAATAGGTATTGTCAAAAATAAGTGATATTATCGATTTGAAATCTTTTCTTGGCATGTTGCAATAATGTTTGATATCTGGCCAGTATTCGTCGATTGTGGTGAGTGTAAGCTCTAAAGTCAGGTTTGTAAAAAGTGAGGTTACGTCAAGGCTGATCAGTTTGTAGTCGGTAGGAACCTCCATATCATTTATCTGGAGGGCAAAACTAAATGAATCTTTAACATAATAGTTGTTTTCATGGTTATAGGCTTGTTTTAAAATCTCACTTATATATTTGGAGATTCGGCCTGTTGGAGCCAGTACGGAGGAAACAATTGGTCTCAAACAAAGTTGGGGTTTATGAATTTTTGGCTGTCCATAAAATTTTGGGCACATTGCATCATATGTCATGAGTTTTTTAGCTGTTACTTCATCTAAATAGCCTTTGGTCTTGAGTGCTGTAATGGCTTTATTGACTTTACGTTCTATTGATTCAGTAGGGTCGTTTGGTAACACCTTGTAGTTTTCCTCATCATTCAAAAGTTCCTCTGTCAAAGTGGTATAGACTTCTTTTTTCATCAAAACTGTCGTACCACCCTTGTCTGCTTGGGTTAGTATTAAGTCGTTGTTGTCTTTAAGGAACTTAGTCGTAACGTTCTGTGATCTTCTCATCGGATCCATTGAGTGGTTTTCCGGTTTCTGCATGAAGTTTGTCAGAATGTTGGTGGCTTTGGCTCGTATAATGTTTCGTTCTCTTTCGCTCTGACCTGGGTTGTGTGTTTCGACTGTAGATATTAGTCTTGGTATGGAGATATCTTTGAGGGTAGGTTTGATGCAGAATTTTGGTCCCAATGACATGAAAAGTTTTACTTCCTCTGGTATTGTTCTGCCTGATATGTTACAGAACCATCTATCCTGGGTTACTAGTGGTAATTTCTGTGATCTCTGGAGCCGTTCGTATTTTCTCTGGTTGTTTTGTTTTTTGTTATGGAAAACTCTGTTGAAGGTAACCAAGATTTTTTGTTTGAAGGTATTCCACTGATGTTCTGGTAAGGTTTCCCTGATCTTGTTGTCGATTTCTTGCTGTTGGTTCTCCAAATAATGTAGGTTATTTACAGTCACTTGGAGTTGTTGATTTAATATTTTGAGGCCCAATCTGTCAGCAAAGACCTTGGTTTGGTGTCCTGTTTTGGGGTCCTTATATTCTATTGTCGATTCAATGCGGTTTATACAGCTCATCAGTTGTAGTGGCTTTACCTGCTCAGTTTTGCACCTAGTGAGAAAAATTCTTCTGTTCATAAGGAGAGCTATTTTTTAATAACATTTAAATACCTTATTGCATAACTTAAAATACTTCAGTATGAAAATGTAGTAGTACTACCAATCTCCTGTGTCACATTCACAAAGTTAAAAAACAGTAAATAGAATAGCATTGGCAACATGCGTCAGTTTTAAGTAAAAAAACTTGATTTACCTAAATCATAGCCAACCGGGAGTATATTGATAAATCAATACATACCGGGTGTTTGAAAAAAAGGTAATCCAGTCTGTAGGATAGGTAGAAAACTGAAAAATTATAGGGGTTTGGTCAGAAAAAGAAAAAGTTATCCTTATTCAATATCAAGGGCGTTGAATAAAACAAATGAAACGTAACAAAAAGGAATGCCCTCATTCCCAGTTTTCGACATTTAGATATCCGTTTTATCGATTTTATCTGATTTGCACGACAAGAAATTGTTAATTCACATAATGCATACTAATCTATACTATCTACCTTCTGTATAAAAAGTAAACGGAATTGTAAAAAAAAACACATAAATTTAAATTTAATCATCAATATTTATTTTGTCTCCTTCAAAATAGTCCCCATTGCTTACAATACAACTATGATATCGGCGAACCCACTTTTCCATGCACCGCTCATACGCCGCCAAAGGTATGGCCTTCAGTTCTCGTTGCGAATTTGTTTTGATGGCTTCAATGGACTCAAAACGCGTTCCACGTAGGGGCAATTTGAGTCTTGGGAATAGAAAAAAGTCGCACAGAGCTAAGTCAGGTGAATACGGCGGTTGTTCGATGGTATTTATTGAGTTTTTGGTATGGTATTCCTTAATAATTATGGCTCGGTGCGACGGCGTGTTATCATCATGCAAAATCCACGAATTGTCTTTCCATAAATCTGGCCGTTTACGACGAACATTCTCACGCAAACGCCTCAATACACCCAAGTAATACTCCTTATTCACTGTCTGTCCTTCAGGAAGAAATTCTGAGTGCACAACACCACGATAATCGAAGAAAACAGTGAGCAAAACTTTAATTTTCGATCGACTTTGACGTGGTTTTTTCGGACCGTCTTTGAATGATTTGTACCAATCGTATGCTTGTGTTTTTGACATACAATTATCACCAAAGGCTTTTTTTAACATTTTCAATGAATCGGCACAAGAAAATTCGTTTGCAAGACAAAATTTGAGGCAAACTCTTTGATCAACTATTTTTTCCATTGTAAAATTCGCAGAGCACTTTTGAGGTCGACTGATACTGACAGCTGTTGTAAACACACTAGTTGACAGATCGCGCTCAAATTTGGCTTGGTAATAAAGGAAGGTCCTACCAACTTTAAGAAAAATTACCGATTCCTTTTTGGCGGTTCATTTAAATAACATTTTCCGGGTACTTTTTATACAGAGAGTATATCTATATCTATACTAATATTATAAAGAGGAAAGATTTGTATTTTTGTCTGTTTGATACGAATAGGCTCAAAAACTAGTAGACCGATTTCAGAAAACTACATTATCCCTGAGTGACATAGGCTATACTTTTACCCGAAAAAAATAAGGATACCTACCTACTATATCTTCAATAATAACAAAAAAATCAGCCATAATCAGCTATTTTCAAGTGCGCTGCAAAAACAGTAAGACTTACGTGGATACAATGTATAACGGAAATGTACCTCTTAAATAGTTCTACAAAAAAGTCCACGATACCATATATCTATCTCTAAAGATTGACTTGCTATTACCTGTTTATGGTAATCAGATGTTTTCCAAAATTATGCACTATTTGGGAGTGTGCTTTTATGAATTGGGTATTGATCCTCATCCAACCTCATACGTTATTTATCCCCAGTATTTAATTTGGAACGAAATTGCCCTTCACATCATACAATTACAGCCATTTTTTCGCGTGAATCACGGTTCAAAACTACATATTTCAAAAACATTTCGAAGTAAACGTCACCAGTTCATGCAACGCTAAATTGCCACAATTTCAAAACAGTGACGTTATCATGAAAATGTCAATTCAATTTATAAATTTAAAAGTTAGGAACACGATACACGCACATAATAATAAAAATATTTATAATTTTAGGTATGTTTATTCGTATATTATTATTAAATCTAGTATTTTCAAATTAGACTCCAATCAGTTTATTATGAATGTCTCGAATGTTCTCGTTCTGATTAACTTGATGAAAAAAATATATGCAATATTCATATTGGTTGAATCAAGAGGAAGAAGCCGTAAAATCAATTTCAAAAATTTGAACATACATTTTCAAAACTAAATAATATTTCAGAATTCTAAAATAAAGGTGTGCTCTACTCGAAGTGATTTATTACTTCACAGGCTTCAATGCATTCTAAAAACAAAGCTGTCATATTTAAATAATATTCAAAATAAAAACGGCGAAAACAAAATAAATCCAACAAACATAACCTATATTCTTCAATCAGCTGATTCCAAACTTCAGTTCGAACTATTCCACTACCTGCTTTCAATCCGCTTCAAATTATTTTAAACCATTTGGTGCGTGACGTCACCAGTTCGACGCGAAAACACGAATATTTCAAAACGGACGAAATAGTTTTAAAATATTGTCACGCGAAAATTCGGCTTACAACGAGTAGGTACATCAAAAGATATGGCAGGTTGAAGTGTTGAAGATGAAACCGCCGCGTGAAACAAATTTCTACCCGGGCGAAGCTGGGACGGCCTGCTTGTTCATAATGAACGTAAATAACTTCATCATTACTTCATACCAGCATCATATGAAATAAAAATATTCCGACAACTGTACACAGTATCGAGTTATAGCAAGTGTACTTTGTCCAAATAATTTCCTTCAGAAAAACAACTTGAAATACGGAATTGGCATAGAATGGCCTAATTCAAATACATAGCTTTACACTTAGGTATATTCACTAATTTCATAGTTCAGCGATTTTAGGACAGAGAGCGCCATTGTACATTTCATTCATAATTAGAGAGATATTCATAGAACTTATAGTGATATGTAAGTTCTATGGAGATATTTCATAAAATGCACGCGGGCGCCTCTATCGGATTGGTTTTCCTACTCGCTCTGAACGGCGAGAATCTATCTAACCATAGATGCATAGAATACCTGGTGATGGCACTGATTGGATTTTGTCTAAGACTTTCTTGTCCATTGAAACTCTGTGATGGGGTCCTACATTTCTCCCGAAACGGGTCCCGCTATTTTCCATTGCCTCAATAGCGCCACGAACGAGAAATATTGCGGATGATTCCGGAACTAGGACCCGATCTACAATCTCTAGAGTGTTTGGTCAAGATTTTTTGTTTGTATTCATCTCTATCTTACCTGAAAAAAGTGTTCAATACTACTTGGTACGAACCGTGTAACAGCGCCATGTATGAGAGTCAGATATAAAAGCAAATTCATCGGATATATCAGCTTCCAAAACATATTCGTACAACATTCATTACAATGTTGCCAGTAGTTTCGGCAAAATTGTAAAAAATGTGTATAAAATTTATTTCTTCAACGCTCTTCATCTTGAATACGGATGGCGTTAGGAAAATTTTTTACTCAGCAAACCCCAATCATTTTTCAGTTTCCAACCTTTACTAGAGATAGGTTCACCTTGTTTTGAAACATCTTGTATATCGTTTCCCCAATCAGAATCGTTTCCTCCAATTGGAAAATTAACCTACCATTCAACTATAGTTTCATTAGTTAGCATTTATTGGCTGATTAATGATGGGACCAAATGATAGCTCGATATAAATTTATTGATATTGGAATGCGATCAAAATTCATACGTCGTAATCGGACAAAACCGTTATCTCACTGGCTGGCTAAGCCAATCAAATGTAAATTTATTATACTGCCTGCTCGTTCAAGTTCGATTTGAATCCCTTCCTTCATTAACATAACTGTGGTCGTATCCTTGTTATTGGATATTGTAGGGGTAGAACTCACGAATATGGATCTTCAATCTCTACCAATTTGCTGCTTTCGAATATTTCCTATTTCCCGTTTCTGTTCATATGCGTACACGACCGTGATTGGCCAATAGGAATAGGATAGTCCCTTGAGTTAGCGATGTATGTAGGTACCTTGTGTTTTTTTCGACAAATAAATCAAATGTTTATTGTTTAGTAATATAAGGCAACACATTTCACTCAAATTGAGTATTTTAAGATTTATATACTTAATTTTTAAGAAGACTCTCGGGAAATGTGAAACTTTAATCTATCGAATAGACTGTCACGAGGACGCCATGTCGAGGTATTATAAATATCCAAGAACAATGCTCTCCGTCTGTTAGTGAACATTATAGCCATTTTTTCGTGTGAATCACGGTTCGAAACTATTTCAAAAATATTTCGAAGTGAACGTCACCAGTTCATGCAACGCTAAAATGCCACAATTTCCAAACCGTGACGTCATCATAGAAACGTCAATTCAATTTATAAATTTAAAAGTTAGAATCACGATACATGCACATAATAATAAAAACATTTATAATTTTAGGTGTGTTTATTTGTATATTATTATTAAATCTTGTATTTTCAAATTGGACTCCAATCAGTTTATGAATGATTCGATCGGTTCTCGTCCTGATTAACTTGATGAAAAAAATATATGCAATATTCATATTGGTTCAATTAAGAGGAAGAAGCCGTGAAATTAATTTCAAAAATTCGAACATACATTTTCAAAACTAAATAAAATTCTAAAATAAAGGTGTGCTCTACTCGAAGTGATTTATTGCTTCACAGGTTACAAATTACAATGCATTCTAAAAACAAAGTTATCATATGTAAATAATATTCAAAATAAAAACGGTCAAAACAAAATAAATCCAACAAACATAACCTATATTCTTCAATCAGCCGATTCCAAACTTCAAACTTCAGTTCGAACTATGTATTCCACTACCTGCTTTCAATCCGCTTCAAATTATTTTGAACCATTTGGTGCGTGACGTCACCAGTTGACGCGAAAACACGAATATTTCAGAACGGACGAAATAGTTTAAAAATATTGTCACGCGAAATTCGGCTTATAACTCTAAAACGGATAAACAGATCCGTGATCATTGGAGATTTTTTGACAGGTGCTGTGAATTTTCGACATTAGTCATTTTTTTTGACGTTTGTCAATTTGTTTTGACATTTGTCAATTTGTTTTGACATTTGTCAATTTGTTTTGACATTTGTCAATTTGTTTTCACATTTGTTTTTCGTGTTTGATTAATTGAGGGACAATTTTTTTCCAATAAAGAAGATTTTGAACGGCTATACCTCTCTTTCTTCACCTGGAGAAATTAATCCAGCACGGGAGATACGTAACAGATACATTAAATTTCCCTTTATCGCGGGACTCACAAATAAAATTTCTCACTTGTTCGATCGGTATTCGGATGGGGTGGAACTCGTGCCATACAACGTTTGTTCTTCGCGTTCTCTCTTCAGTAGGTTGAAAGATAGAACGCCGACTACTGAGTGCAGCAATCTCGTTTACAGAATACCCTGCATGAATTGCCATAAGTGCCATCAGATACGATTTCAACAAGGTTAATAGAAGCAAAGAATCAAAAACGGCTCTGGCCGATCTTCATTTCCAAGAACACCATCAATTTGATTTTGACAATGTCAAGATTTAAGATTTTGAGGACAGCTGGGTGAAGCGCAATATTAGCGAAATGGTGCTTATAAGATTAAACGCGGGGGTCACCTGTCGGTTATCTGATAGCGTATACCTACATATGTGGGTGGCACGGTGTATATTCTTTGTACCCTCCCTGGTTCATTTGATGACTGTTATTCGATTGGAATTGACGTCGAACACTCCAAATAACAATAATTTTCGATGTTTCACTGTCTGCTTTTCCTTTTTTAGTATTTATCATTTTAAGAGCATTGTTTAGCTTTGGTAAGTGAGTCTCAGTGCTGATTGTGGCCCTGCAATTTTCCATCGTTTTTTTGTACATGTTAGTTTGTGTGTTTCTGTGTGTTGTTGTTGTCTTGATCATTCATTTTATACATGATGACCTGTATTTTTTAGCCCTGAAGAGGCGACAATATATGTTGCGAAACGTTGGCATTAGCTGAGATTTGCTGATTTTTTTTACACCTTCCTAAGTCCCATTAACGTACACCTACATAATGTTGAGAGGAAGTGACCTTTTAAGCGATTAAAAAGAAGCTTCGATGTCCTAACATACCTACTCCTTCAAATACTCCTTAGTACTTCTGTACACCCTGTAACTCGATAACGAAACGTTTGCTGTCACATGTTTATGGAACTGTTTTTCCTCAAAATGATGCAAAGAATCTCTCCTCTCCTATTGTTCCTCCAATTTAGGAGCACCTGCAGAATATTCCAGTGAATTACTGCAAATTCCAAATTTTTCTTTCACAACACATAACCAAGGACGATTTCTTTGACATCTGCGGTATGTTATGTTTTAACAGTCGTTTTCTTTTGTTTTTTGAATGCGAATCTACCTACAAAGTGGATCTATCTAAGATATGCTTACAGGGTGGAAAAATGAGCGCTCAAAAGCACCTGACTTCACGTCAGTGCTTTTCTATGGCATAGAATCCTTGCAGGTCGTTGTCAACCCCAGGGTATTCATAAGGACCACTTCAGAAATCAAAAATCATTAGTGTAGATGGCGACACGGCATCCAGAAAATAATAAAGAAATGGAAAAGTCTGTGAATGCTGAATCCCTGAGTATTCGGATCATTATACTTATATACAGGGTGTCTTGACTTGTACATTCCATTCATTAAAAAAAAAACAATTTTTTTCATGACATTTCGCATAATACGTTTCCGTTTGAAAGATACAGGGTATCGAAAATATGTGAACAAAAAAACACTATTTCTTGTCCATATCTTCTTAGTCGTCATGTCCAATGAACTGAATTTTTGTGAAGTGAACGTTTACAGCATTCATGATGCTTATTTGTCGTTTTCGGGTTATTTCATATTTGATCACGTGAAATTCATCAAAAAAATCGAGAAGTCAAAGATATTTCTGGATTGAGCCCTGGAATTTGAATTCTCTGAATTATCATCGAAACCCAATGTTATCAATTTGGTGTTTGAATTATAATGAATAATAATTGAAGGTATTGATAGGTAGGAAGAAAAAATAGGAAGAAAGAAAAATCTAATACACTATGTATTCTGAACTCCCAAATTTATTTCATACAGGCTAACATGTTTCGGCGGTTAAGCCATTATCAAAGCCATCTGAAAAAAATTATTAACGTTAACATTGGAAAGAAATCAAGTTACCTAAATTAGATTTTTCTTTCTTCCTATGAACTTGCACTATGGGTTTTCGAGATTTAATATTGATAAGTATCCTGTATTAGTAAATTTATTTTTCAATTTCTTTGAAACTATTGCATTCCTAGCAAATATTGGTCGAAACATTCTTCCAATGAACTGAAAATTACATTTTGTGCTTTTACGTATGAGTAGTGAGTATAAGTATAGCCGTACATCTATTATCTACCGTCAAGTAGGAGCATTCCTTCAAGATTTCTTTCTGTATAGGGCTGTGGCCACCAATAAAATTAAATGAAAGGCAACGTTTATATATTTATCGAAGAAAATATGAAAGAATTATTAATGATTACGAACTGAGCTTGCTAAATTATAATGTGATGATGCGTTCTGGAAGAGGAAATATGGATTTTTAATTGAAGAATAATCGAACGGAACTTATGTACCTAATTTCAGTATCAATCGAGAAATAACAAATTTGAGGTGTTTTCATCCACAACGAAAAATCATGCCCATTGAGGTGGACGTTCAATGCAGTGTGTTTTCATTTCAAGTTGCATTTGGAAATGGTTTCACTTTGAGAACTGAAATTTTGTGCCTTGTGGGTAAACTCAGCGTCAGAAAGGATTGGAGTTCTTAATGAAATAATTTAAATCGATTTCATTTCGAGAGTTCATTTTTTTTCTTTCAGAAATGGAAGAAATTGAGCTAACTCTTGCTCCTGTTTTATTTCAAACGAAAGACCCATGAAAAAAGTTCATCTTCAGATTAAAAGTGAATCTACTGATAATTTCGTTCAGAAAATCAACTTGAAATACGGAATTGGCAGAGAATGGCCAAATTCAAATGTATGGCGGGAAAAAGTTCCTGCTTTACCCACATATTCACTAATTTCATAGCGATTTTCAAATAGAGGGCGCCATTGTACATTTCATTCATAAGGATAGAGATATTCATAGAACTTGTATTTTTTTTTATAGAAGAGGTGAATCTTACATCAGACACCCAGTCTTTCTGGGTAGTGTCGGATTCTTACCGATTAAACACCTCTCCCGTTGTTTGGTTCCGGGCATAAGCCTATAAACCATCTTCGTGTCTGTTAATTCCTCTTTCGCATTCTTCATGCTGAGTGTTGAGTGTATCAATTGGATATCTCTCTAAGTTAAGAGTTCTATATCTTCTTTTCGCAATTGGTCTCTAGGTCTTTTGCGGTAAATTCTCGCTGTTTTTTCATCTTCAGCGGGGTCATAGTCAACTAACTTTCTTAGGTCGTCATTTAGATGTTCACTAGCTCTTTCATAGGCTTTTGCAGCGTTTCGTTTGATGAATGTAGTAATGGACTTCCATTTTATGTCTTTTCGGATTTGTTCATTCCTAACAAACCAGGGGGCGTCTAATGCCCATCTCAGAAATATGTTTTCTGTACTTTGTATCCTCTTTATATGGGTTCTCGCTGCATATCCCCATGCTGTTGATCCATATGTTAGCTGCGTTCTGGCGACTGCTTTTATGATCCTCAATTTCGTGTTTCTGTTCATTTGGCTTCTTCTGCCTATAATCGGGTATAATCTTTTCATTGCTACTCTCATTTTATCCACTGCATACTTAATGTGCTGTTTCCACGTTAGTCCTTTGTCTAATATTACTCCTAGGCTTCATATTTCCATTCAATTTCATTATTGTCTATGGATATCTCCGATTCCATCTTCAGTCTTCTCTTTTGAAGAGTATTGCTTGACTGTTTTCTCCATTGATTTTGATTTTCCATCTGTTACACCATTGACTGATATCATCTGCAGCTTCCTGAAGTCTTTTGTGAATTATTTTTGTGTTTGTGTGCCATATGCTATGCCTGTATCGCCTGCGTATAGAGCAAGCAGACATCTTGGATTTCTTGGTATATCATGTATGTATATGTTATAGAGTAGTGGTACTAGTATGTGTGATATATATGATAGTGCGCATCCTCATGATGAGTGGGGATGACAATTGTAATTATTGAGATGAATAAAGGACAGTTTAGATCGAGACATCATCGTGAATATTAATTACCTTTGAGAACCTAAATATACAACATGGCGCAGTCGTTTTAACGAACCATCGTTAAAGTTAAATTTGAAATAAAACTTTTGAAAAAGTTAGTGAAAATCCTGTGAATTCACATCATATAAATTATAAATGATGAGTAAAGTCATCGCACCTGGCGAAATGGACGAAGACAAGGACCCAGCGGAAGCATGGCGTTTCTTCAAGCAGAAATTCCTACTGTTCCTGAAAGCATCAAAACTGGAAGAAGAAGAAGACGAAGTTAAATGTGCCCTACTACTCAACCACATTGGAAACAAAGGATTGAAAATATATAATACATTTAATTTCGATAAATCAGCGGATTCCAACGAATATCAATTGGTTCTGACGAAATTCGACGACCATTTTAAGCCTACAAAAAACGTGACATATGAAAGGCATGTTTTTCTAACCAGGGAAACGAAACCGAAGGAAACAGTCGACGAATATGTCACTTCTCTTCGTCAATTAAGTGAATTCTGCGAATTCAACGACCTAACCGATAGTCTAATAAAAGATAGACTCGTTTTAGGAATTAAAGACGAAGCAGTCAAGGATAGGCTACTCAGAACAAGAAACTTGAATTTGAATAAAGCTATAGAAATCTGCAAAACAGCTGAATTGACAAAAAATCAGTTACAAGCCATCACCTCCAAAATTTCAAACGTCGACATAGAAGAAAATGAATTCGTCAATACAATAAAAAAATTCAAGAATAAGAATCTACAAAGTCCATTATCACGAAGATCAGAAGATTACCGAAAAGCTGATAACAGATATGGTTTCAAGACGCAGACGCAGAGGAACTACAATGCGCAAATACCCTCAACATCAAGACCAACATGGAGACATGGTAATCAATCTGGCTGTGGAAAATGCTGCGAGCATCATCGTCCAGGATCTTGGAAAGCGTATGGAAGAAGATGCGGAAAATGCAAGAAGATGAACCATTTCTCGCATTTATGTAGAAGCTGGAAACAACATGTCAACAACATAGAAATGAATTCGAATTCTGATAGTAAAGAAGATTTATTTTTAGGAACTGTAAGTAGTCATAATGGTGAGGAATGGATGGTCAATCTGAAAATAAATAATGTTGATTTGAATTTCAAGGTAGATACTGGGGCACAGGCTAATGTCAGTTCTTACAATATTTATAGAAAATATTTTAAAGGAACTGAACTTAAAGAATGTAAAACTAAACTACACACATATACAGGGGAAACTTTAAATATTATAGGGATAGCAAAATTGAATTCTATATACAAAAATAAAAATTATAAAATTGATTTTCATATTGTTAAAAATAATGGACCAAATATTTTAGGCATTCAAACTATAAATACTCTTAAAATTGCAAAAATGTTGAATTACGTTGAATCAGATAATTTACTGAACGAATATAAAGAAGTTTTTGAAGGTATAGGTTGCATTCCAGGACAATACACAATCAAATTAAATAAAAATGTTAGACCTGTTATTCACGCAAGTAGAAAAATTCCATTCAGCATCAGAGATAATTTGAAAAGAAAATTAGATAAATTAGTGAAACAGAAAATAATTGTGAAAGAAAATGAACCAACTGAATGGGTGAATTCTTTAGTGATAGTAAATAAACCAAATGGTGATTTTCGACTATGCATCGACCCAACTGATCTAAATCAGGCAGTATATAGGGAACATTTTCAAATACCCTCATTTGAAGAAATCATAAAAGATTTAAATCAGGCAAAAATATTTTCAGTATTAGACGTTGCTAATGGTTTCTGGAATATTCAGTTAGACAAAAAGAGTTCAAAATTATGCACCTTCAATACACCCTTTGGAAGATATCGCTTTCTTCGTCTTCCTTATGGTTTAAAAAGTGCTAGCGAGGTCTTCCAAAGGAAGATGTTGGAGTGTTTTGAAGGTATTGATGGCACAGCAATTTATATTGACGACATTTTGATATGGGGTTCAAATAAAAAAGAACATGACGAAAGATTAAAATTGGTATTAGAACGTGCGAAATTAAATAATGTAAAATTCAATAAAGATAAATGCAAAATTAATGTAAATAAGATAAAATACTTAGGACATATAATAAGTGATAAAGGAATACAACCTGATAACAGTAAAATAGAAATCATAAAAAATTATCCCGAACCTGAATCTAAAAAAGATGTTCAAAGGTTTCTAGGTATTTTGAACTATGTTCATAAATTTATTCCTAATTTGTCAGATCTAACTCAACCGTTAAGAGAACTTCTAAAGAAAGAAAATTGTTTTCAGTGGGAATTTCATCATAGAGAATGTTTTAATAAATTAAAAAATATTTTGATTTCACCTCCCGTGCTACAATATTATGATTCAAATTTGCCTATCACTTTAACAGTAGATGCAAGTCAGATTGCATTAGGTGCAGCATTACTTCAAAATAGTAAACCAGTAGCATATTCATCAAGATCACTTACACCTACCCAACAAGCTTATGCTCAGATTGAGAAAGAACTTCTTGCAATAGTGTTTGGATGTAAAACTTATCATCATTTCATTTTTGGAAAAGAAGTGATTATAGAAACTGATCATAAACCTCTTATAGGTCTAGTCAAAAAATCTTTAGTGCGATGTCCCATGAGACTTCAGAGAATGTTTCTTGATCTCCAAAAATATAATTTGAAATTAGTATATAAACCCGGTAAAAAAATGTATATTGCGGATGCGTTAAGTAGAATTAATTCAAGAATTTCACATCAGGAAGAAAATTTGATTGATGAAAACGAATATGAGGCCCAAGTAAATTTTTTAACTGATAATTTTCCCATAAGTCATGATAAGCTCAAAAAATTCAAAATTGAAACAGAAAAGGACAATGATCTAAAAAATTCAATGAATTACGTCAAAAATGGCTGGCCAATCTCTAGATCTCAATGCATGGATGAAACAAAGTTATATTGGAATATTAGAAATGAAATTGTAATGATTAATGATGTATTATATCGTAATAACAACATAATTGTACCTAAATCGTTGAGAAAAGAAATGTTAAGTATTTTACATTTATGCCATTTTGGAATCACAAAAACAAAATTAAGAGCTTCAAATGTTTTATATTGGCCAGGAATGTCTTACGATATTGAGAATTTTGTTTTGTCTTGCCCAACATGTAATAGATATTCGAGAAATAATTATAAACAACCGTTAAATCCTCATAATATTCCTGGACTGCCTTGGATCAAAGTCGGTATCGATTTGTATGAAATAACTAATGTTGCCATATAGATAGATGGCGCTGCGAACCTCTTAGTTAACTATTACATCGGGTCCCGTAATTTTTCAAATTCCTATTGTTAAAAGTGTATGATAATTTCGGTAATTCTCAAAAAGTGCTCATAAGTGACCGGTTCATCATGGGTAGAACGAGGAGTGAAGATGTATCTTCGGAGAAACAAGCACTCGAGATCAAAAAACTGAACGAACGAATTGAGGAAATGGCTGCCAAGTTTGGTGCCGATCTTATGTCTTTTAAAAAAGACCTGAAGCAAGTCCGGAGGTGCATACGTCTACATCTTCTGTCGAAAACAGTGGCGTTTTGGCCACCCTCAACGAAAGATTCCGGGAATTTGAGGAGCGTGTGCTGGATGATCTGATTCAGGTTAGGAGAGATATCAGCAATTTAAAACCTATTGTCGAGTTTTCGACGAATTTCATAAACCGCAATAGCCTTATCGTTCGTGGAATTGAAGAGGATCGAAACATCGATCTACTTTAAAATATTGTGAATTTGTTTCGAAGAATGGGCATCACCTTGGACAAAAACAACATAAACATTTGCTACCGTATGGGGCGCAATAATATCAGCGGGCCATCAACAATGCCTAGACCAGTTGTTGTAACGTTCTGTCAGAGGTGGATCCGTGATTCGGTGTTTTACAATAAGAAACAACTCAAGGGTACAAAGATGCTGATCACTGAATTTCTCACCTCCGAAACCGCTAAATTGTACAAGACAGTGAGAATTCATTTCAAGAACACTTCATGGATTAGAAACGGCGTAATTTTTGTGTTATCAGGAGGCAACAAGGTGCCTATTTATTGCGAGAAGGATCTTAACGAGGTTCTGAAGTTGCAGTCAGTTGATGATAAATAATAGTTGATGTTATTAACAGTAGTTTATTAGTGATCAATGTGTTGGATTACATTATGGTTTATTTCTTCGCGGGAATTTGGTATGTTATGATTATATCTATATTATTGTTGTATACTTATAATTTCTATTTGGAATCGTGCAGGTATGTTTTATAATGATTATTTTTTGAAAACTTGTATGCCTGGGGAGTTCTTATGTTATTTTCTTTCCTAATTTCTATTTGGATTGATTCGAGTTGTTGAATTTCATTGTTTGATGTTTTTTGAGCACTTGTACACCTGTGAAATTCTTGTACCTATGCATTTCATTTTTCTATCGTGGGTCCGGTATTGAATAATTTGTGAACATTTACATATGTAGATGGTTGTTTGAAACCCTAATATTGTGATTTGTTTTTTGGTGAACAGGTTGCTTTAACGATTGTTCACATGCATACACATTTTTCTTTCGCATTTCAGGGCCCGATTGTGAATTATTTTTCTTGAGCTCTATTTTGATTTTGCCATTCGGTGTATAATTAGTTTTTCTATTGGTTTGTTTTAGTTTTGCTTATATCGATATCGATCATGCTGGTCTTTGTTTCTATTTTCTTTTGCGCGACGTGTTTGGGGGTTTTTATTTTCAATGCCGGATAACGGTGGTGGTGCGCGTGCGGGTGTGGGGGCTCTTTCTGTTGGACATTTAAACGTCCGATCTCTGAACGCCGGATTTGATGAATTTGTTACGTACGTTGACTTTCACAATTTCGATGTCTTGTGTGTGACTGAAACTTGGCTCAGGCCACAGGATGATGTGAATCAATTTAATATTTCTGGTTACAATTTTCTACATAAGGACAGGGTGAACAGAGGAGGCGGAGTTGGAATATATATCAGCAAACGATATAATTTTAGGATTGTAGATGTTGGTTTTGCAAGAGTCGATACAGAGATTATTGGTGCAAGAGTTGACATTGGTAGTAAGAAATTTCTTTTTATGAGTTTATATAGGCGCCCTTCAGGAGCTCTGGATGGCTTCCTTGATTCTTTTGAGGATACATTAGCATCAATTGTTCCCTCATATGATCATATTATTTTAGCAGGAAATTTTAATGTGGATATTTCTAAGGCAACTGTTCCGGCGACGAAATTCTTGAAGCTTCTGAACTTCTTTGATCTCGTGCAGCATATCACAGAGCCTACTCGCTTCTCGAGTGAGGGATCATCAAGCCTTATAGATTTTATTATATCTGACAAAATGCTACCAGCGCTTATTCAGTCGTTCCTATTTCAGATAATCTGTCCGATCATTGTTTGATTTCTGCGAAATTTCAACTACCGCATAAACACGTTAATGTTCAGAAAATTATCGAGTATACAGATTATGCAATGCGGACTTCAAAGGAGAGGAAAAAAAGTTGTGGATCGAGATATATCGTGTGAAGCGAACTACTACAACCTTAGACCATAGAAAGAGGAGACACACCTTTCAATAATAAATAGTGAAGCCAAGTTTCAAAATCATCAGAACTGAACTGTGTGATTGTAATACTACGGAATCAAAATGTAGTAGAAATTTTTGCAACGTTGTGACGTTCGTTGAATTTTCTAATAAATAAACTCTCAATCAAAATGAAAAGTTTCTTAGATTGAAATTCATTTACTCATTTGTGCGTGAATGCCAGAAACGAGTATTGGTTTCTTCAACTATTGTGCATTCTTCACATTACATATACTTAAATGTATATGTAAATGTTCGCGAAACGGATCGATCTTCAAGCCCCAGATTAATGTATAAAAACGTTTGGCAATACGGTTTTTTGAATCTATGTCCAGTTCATTCATTAATTACGTGCCGCCATCTTTATTCCATGAAATTTCTGACAATTCGAACAGTGTTGTCAACAAGATTTTGAGCTTCATTGTATGTTAAAGGCGTTATTTGGATTTATTTTTGAATATCTCCAGCTAAATACGATAAGAAAATGGTTCGTAAGTGTCTTGTGTGTGGTGAATTGGACTATTTGAATCCTAACTTGAATTTGCAAAGGTATGTTCTAATCTTTTCATACTTAGTATCAGAGGCGTAGATTTTTAGAATTTCACTTTCCAGATTACATTCTGATATTGAGAAGAGGAACATCTGGTTCTCAATCCTGAATATTACTTGATGATCTTTCTCAGAAACTGTTTGTATGTTCCGAACACTTTGAGCTAAAAGATTTCGTTATTCGAGTGAATGGTACCAGATATCTCAAAAATGATGCCAATCCCCTTCTTGCCAAACCAATCTTCGAACTTTCGTCCTTAAGGTAAGTTTCTGGGAATTTCCAGAGAAAGAACCAAAATATTGAAATCAAATATTAGTCATTTCACCAAAAAAATCGTCATTGTGCCGGTACTCTGGAAACTCAACAGAGGGATGGATCAGATATAAGCATCTCACATATGATAAATTCGATAAATTGATAAGTCTCTTCCCAGTACCTGTTCTCCTACCGGCAGGTGAAATGGTTGTAATTTTTGTTGCATTAGAGATTAATTATATCTGGTGTTTTGCAGGGTTGAAAAAATTGAGCCAGTGGAGAAATGAGATTCATCTTCCCGTTTCACTGCGGCACCATCTTCTTCTAAAATTAGAAGAATAAGGTGAATATTTCATCTCAAATCTCTAAAAATCCATTAACTCTGACAACTAAGTCATGATCATATCAAAAAATCTTCTCTTCTCTTCAGGCATTCATTAATTCAGGAGTTGCAAGAGATTCATTTCAAAGAATGTTAAAAGATCCAAGCAAGCAGGAGTACAACGTACAACCCATCATTGAAAGCCTTTGCATTAACATTGGCCTCTTTTTTCCCCAAGAATACAATCCCCTTTTAGAAACTATCTCAAAGTATGGATCTGTGGATGGAAGTCCAGGTATCATAAAAGAAGCATTGACTGCTCTGGTCCAAAGACAAGAAGAAGTTTCATTTCCCTGGTACTGGTACAAGATGCTCAGGATATGTTAATATAATATTGGTACCAACTTGGATTCTGCCTTCCAAATAGAACTATGACTATCGAATGTATATAGGGCTTTGAGAGGAGCGGTTAACAACCAATTGGCCTGTTTTCAATATCAATGTTTATTTTAATATCGCATTCAGTAGATTTACTATGGTTTTACTTATGGTTTCATGATTACATGTTCTTCTTCATGATGTGGATAGTGGATGAATAAATGAGGTTCACTTTCTTCAAGGAATTATGCTAAATTTTGTGAATAAATAAAGGAGGCATGAATTATTGTTGCTTTTTTCATACTGAACGCCGTTCATAGGCATATAATGTACGCTTGGCAATTCGCCGCCCCGTAGATTTTTATCTCAAATATTGATGACTCGGTTTGATGCTTTTTACAGCCATTACTTATCATATTTGTAATAACGTGATAAAATACCTCAATTAATATAAAATCTCGTGAAGAGGAAAATCTGATTCCTTCACATGAATTTACACATTTTTGTGGTCAGTTTCAGCATTTAATGAATCGTGCAGTTTATTTTATATACCTGAATTGACTTCCTAAAGAATCAATTGTGTTTCTATAATTTTTCATACTTATTTTCACTAATTCCAAGTAATATAAAAAAGCTACGCATTTTGGTATGTTCAATAATTTATTTGCATCAATTACGAATCTTCAAATATATTTATAGTACAAAATAATTTCACATTTCTATAAACCGCCCTCGTACCAATATTGTAAGAATTCGCCATAAAAAGATTATTAACTCGTTATTTTATTTCCATTCTTCAAAATCAATAACTCCACGCCACTGGATTTTTCAAAGTTAGATTCTGCAATGTTGCCACATAAATGTAAAATGATATTGCTATCTTCGTCCCACTCATTGAATTCTGACTGAATTTTGGCTTCATCAATTCCCGAATTTATGAATGAGATGCTGTGTCTCCTCTTTCTATGGTCTAAGACTACAACAGAGCATGTAAAAAACTTTGTACTCAAGAAGTCTGGATTAGAAGACCTCAAAGTTAAAGTAGAAGAAATTCCAGGTCACGAAAACAGACTGAAACAATTCTTGGTCATAGCTCCGTTTGCCAGAAAGGAAGAATTCTATAATGCTGATTTCTGGCCGAGAGGCGTGGGGGTAAGAAGGTTCAACTTTTCTAAAAATCAAGAATTCCTGTCCAATTTCAACCAGTCTTTTTTATAGAAGATAAAATCCGTTTCAGTTTTATACATCAGAACTGTCAGTCGATCGGTAACGCAATAGATCCGATGGATGCATTTTTGATAGATCATCCAGATTGTATAGCACTCTGTATAAGCGAGCACTGGAAAACGACAGAGCAGTTAAATTTTAAAATAAAAAATTTCTATTTAGCATCCAGTTTTTGTCGGGCGGAAACCACAGACCATGGAGGGTCAGCAGTTTATGTTCGAGAGGGGATTCACAGTAAGGACAGAAATAATATCACAAAGGTATCCAGTCAGGGATATCTAGAGTGCTCTGCTTGTGAGCTAAAATACAATGCATTTGAAGTATTGGTGATGTCCATATACAAACCCCCTCATCAAAATAAGACACAGTTTGGGTGTTCATTAGATATTCTGGAAAAAATACTTGAAAAAATAAAATATCAAAATGTCGTTATTGGAGGAGATTTCAATATCGATGTTTTGAATGACAATTACGAGAAAATCCACTTCTGTTCATTGTTGAGTTCTTTTGGTGTCTATCATACTATCATGGAACCAACACGACAAAAAACTTGTATCGACAATATCCTTACAAACACTGAGGAATTGTATAAGACGCAAGTATTACATTCTGCTATTTCAGATCATACCGCTCAAAAACTGTCCTTAGAGGGTTTCGAAACTGTGTCCAACAAAAGAGATAGGAAAAGAATATTTAATGAAATAAAGACTGGATGAAAATTTACACGCATCCTAGGTCTCAGGTTGATGAACAATGGGAAACATTCAGACAAATATTTTCATTCATATTTGAAAACAATTTTCCTTATAAGGAAGTGTACCAGAGGAATTATATGAAATATAAGCATAGACATAATCCAGAGGTGGCGGAGTGTAAAAGAAAACTAGATGTACTATATGTGAAGTGTCAAAAAGATGAGACCTATAGACAACAATGTAGAGAAACTAAACGCTTGTACAATAAAACACTCAACAATGCTAAGAAAAATGAAATTCAGATTAAAATTCAACAATCTGACAATAAAGGCAAAGCTGTATGGAAAGCTGTGAGTGAGATTAGAAACAGTTCAAAGACTAGGAGGTCTACCGATTTCCCAGTTCCAGGAGAAACCGCAACTATTGCCAATGACTTCAATAGACTGAGTAAGGAAACAGTGAATCGTTTACTGTCAGATTTACCACATATCCCCTTTTCCACCACTATCGAACCTATCGAGAAGTCAATGTTTGTGAAACAAGTTACAGAAAAAGACATATTAGAGATTGTCAGAAAGTTGAAAAATAAGGCCAGCAGTGGCTATGACGACTTACCCGTAAATATATTAAAAAAATGTATAGAGGAAATAACAGCACCTCTCTCGTATATTGTAAGTAACTCACTTAGGTATGGCATTTTTCCTCAAAGTTTGAAACTGGCGTTGGTGAAACCAATCTATAAAAAAGGAGACGAAACACAAATATCTAACTATAGACCAGTGAGTTTACTACCTACCTTTTCAAAAATATTTGAAGCAGCCATGGGTAATCAGATAGTAAATTGGATGGAGACGAACAAATTGTTCAGCGAAATTCAACATGGATATAGGAGAGGGAAATCCACTAAAACCGCCATATTTCCGTTTTTGCAGCGAATATTAACATCTATCGAGGAGAGAAATTTGGTATTGGGAATGTTCTTGGACCTGTCCATGGCTTACGATTCCCTTAGTCATGAGATTCTCATTCAGAAGCTGGAAAAATATGGAGTCAGGGGACCGGCTCTCAATTGGTGTCGATCATACTTAACGAATAGACGACAGATGGTCAGTATAGTCAGGGATGGTAAAACGGTTACATCAGATCAGATAATATTAACAACTGGTATACCTCAAGGCAGTATAGTAGGTCCAATATTCTTCATAATATATGTAAATGACATTGGTGAACATAATATCGATCACAACTACTTGAAAAGTAAGGAAGATGCCAATAATAAAGATGGTACGCAAATTGTTCTCCCGAATGAGCTTGATCAACCTGTAGAAGCGGATCTCACAACATATGCAGACGATACAAATCTGCTAGTGTGGGACCTTCTTTATCCTAACTTGATGAGGAAGAACGGTGAGGTAATGAATAATCTCAACACATGGTTCCTGAAAAATAAATTAATTCTAAATACTGCAAAAACTCAAGCCGTAATTTTCACATCGCGGAATCTCGGAATGGAATGCCCGACAGATGTAACAATAAATGATAACATTTTTAAATTTCAAGATAACGTCAGTTTTCTTGGAATACATATTAACTGTAATCTGAAATGGAAACATCATATAATGAATTTGAATAATAAATTAAACAACACATGCTACAGTTTGAGAATTTTGTCGAAATATCTGGAATATCAAGTTCTTAAAATAGTTTACTATGCCAATTTTGAAGCAAACATACGCTACGGAATAATATTCTACGGCAGTAGCAGAGAAACCGAACATCTCTTCATTACTCAAAAAAGAACCTTAAGACTTCTCGCCAAATTAAAGTGGAGGGAATCCTGCAGAGGAAAGTTCAAAGAAAATGGAATACTGACGTTGTATGGAATCTATATACAGGAATGTGTTATATTTCTGTATAAAAATAGGAATTTGTTCAGGGAATATGAACCACAAACCAATCGAATAACAAGAACAATAGATTACATATTTCCCGAACACAGATTAACCTTTACAGAAAAAGGATCACAATACAGTTGCATAAGGTTCTTTAATAAACTGCCTCGGAATATCAGATTGAGTGCCAGTGTCAAACACTTCAAGAGAAATGTCTTTAAATATTTGTTGGACATGGAGCCGTATAGTGTGGCGGAATATCTAAATCATTAATTTTCAAGTTGTGACGATTATTTTGTTTTAATCTTACCTATCTATTATGTAATGTTCACGAAATAAAATAGATTTATTATTATTATTTTTTTTTTTTTTTTTTTTTACGTCCGTGTGAGGGGAAAACCCTTTATGGGCACCGAGAGGGTCCGCACTCTCGGTAGTGTGAGAATCCAGGATCTTGTTTGGCTACTCACTAAAAACCCCTCACACCTTCAATGGAGGAGTTCTTCATCCTGCCCTCGCAGCGTCCCTTAACAAAAGAGATGAGCTGCAAGTGGCTTCTAGAGTTCATGGGACCTGATGATATGGAGTGACCCGAGCAACACTGCTTTCTGCATTCTGTGCGCCAATACCTCGGCCAGTGATCTGCAGACCGGGATAATCTTCAGTTCATCCACATAGTTAGCTCTCATTCCACCGAGACATCCTATGATAAGCACGACCATCCTAATTTTATGACCTGGGTATAAAGTTCCAAGCTCGAACATAAGGTCTTTGTATTTTTGCCTCTTCTGTTGTTCCTTCATCACAACATTATTTTCAGCAGGGGAGGAGAATTCCACGACAAATAACTCCTTCAGCTCCTTGTCCAGCAGAAGTATGTCTGGCTTAACAGCATTGATCTGTCGTGTTGTTGAGACAGGATAGTTCCAGCATATCCGAGCTCTTTCGTTCTGGACCACCGCTTCAATCTCCAGAGGCACATATGGTAGCACCGGTTCTTTGTCTATCCCATACGCGGCTCTCAGATGGAAGTATAAAATCCGGAGTGCCGCGTTGTGTCTCTCTACATACCCCGATGGAGCATGGACTCTGCAGGCGGAAAGGATGTGCATAATCGTTTCCTGTTGCCCATGGCAAGCCCTGCAAGTTGTTGGGGTGTCCATTTTCATGATGTTCTTTTTATACCATCTCGTATTCAGTACTCCATCTTGACACGCCATCACAAATCCTTCTGTCTCTGACTTAAGGCTAGCTGACTTTAGAAAGGCGAAAGACAATTCTTCAGACAGGTCCTGGTCTTTTAAACTCCTGAAATATATGGAGTGCAAGGTCTTACTCATATGATGTTCGAGTAATGTATCTGACTGAGACTTTCGGATCAGTCTTGCTAGGCTTCTTTGGTCCGCTTGAGTGATCGGTGCTCCAGCGAGCTCAGGATTGATCGATACGCCGGTTATGCTGAGCTTATCCAGGGCCCTTTGTGCAGCTCGGAATAGGAAGGCTCCATGGTTCGCAATTTCATGCTGAGCGACAAATTTCAGAAGCGGATCTTCACTTCTTAGAATCCTTACTGCCATTTCCAATGTTTGTTGATAGTGTTGATATTCCAAACATTGCAATCCTCTACCTCCCTGGCTTCGAGGAAGGTATATCCTCTGTATTGAACTGTTGGGATGTAGGCTACGATTCATGTTCATCGTTTTCCTTGTTAACCTATCAAGATCGAGGAGCTCGTTTACCGTCCAGTTCACCACTCCGAAAGAGTAGGTGAGAATCGGGATGGCTAGCATATTTGTAGCAGATACTTTGTTCTTTCCCGACAGCTGCGATTTCCATATGTCTCTCAGCTTCTTTTTGTAGCTGGCTGTTAAGGCATTCTTTATCTGGGTTGTCTCCAGTACACCCCTCTGTTTCATTCCAAGAAACTTGTAAGTTTCTCCGTCTTCGAGGTGTCGAAAAGTCATTCCATCTTCCAGTCGAATATCTTCTCCTGCGTCTTCAGCTTTTCCCCTGCGCAGATGAAAAACAGCACACTTGTCCAAACCGAATGACATTCCCATTGCTGAAGTGTAGTCTGAAACGATATTCAGTAGTTGCCGCAGTGCGGACTCGGAGGGAGCGTAGAGCTTCAAGTCGTCCACGTACAAGAGATGCGAGATCAGGTGGTTCCTTCTGCCTGGTGGTCCGGCCTGGTATCCTATCTTGCTCTCCCTTAACTCAATTGTTAGTGGTATAAGAGTTATGCAGAATAATAACGGGCTTAGCGAATCTCCCTGGAAAACTCCTCTCCTGTATCTCACCCATCCTGTATAAACGGTTCGACCCTCTGCTCGGATGGCAAACTTCGTTTTCCACAGCGCTATGATGTTTTCTATCGCGTGGACGATGTTGGGGTGGACTTTCAGCATTTTTAATAACCGTATGATCAGTTCGTGCGGCGAGGTGTCATATGCTTTCGCGTAGTCTAACCATGATGTGTGTAGGTCGCGCTTGTAGTGTCTGGCGTCTAGACATACGCTCTTGTCTATGAGCAAGTTGTCCTTGCATCCTTGCACTCCTTTCTTTGCTCCCCTCTGTTCGTAGATGCTGTTCCACACTGGTCCAATAACCCTCAGTATTTGATCTTGAGTTACACTTGTGAGGATCTTATACAGTGTATTGAGGCAAGTGATTGGGCGATAGTTCTTGGGTTGCCCTAAATCACCTGATTTTGGTATCAGCACTGTTCTACCCTCCACTAACCATGACGGAATGGGCTCATGGCGAGTCAGCATCCCGCTGAATAATCTTGCCAGGTGTTGATGTGTAGCTGGAAAACTCTTCCACCAGTAGTTTTGAATACCGTCCAGTCCAGGTGCTGTAAAATCACGCTTGTTCTTAAGGGCTTTTTTAATATCTTCGGTTGATATTTCAGAAAGTTCATCGTTCTGCTGTTGGTTTTGATCACACATCTGCTGGAATCTGAGTAGTGCTGGAGTATCCCTGGTTTCTGCTTGTTGTTCATACAGGCTTTTCCAAAATTTTTCGACCTCTTGAGGTGATGGTGGGTTTTGTGCCTTTTGTTGTTGGGACTGAAATAATTTCGATGGTTCTGCGGTGAAGGTGTTGTTATCTTCAATCCATTTTTGCCTTTTTATCAGTTTCTTTCGCGCTGCAGCAAGTGATCTTATTTTATCTACAGCTTTCTGCTTCAGTAGATGGACTGTGGGCAAATCCACTGCATGATGTATGGAACGAAACTCCTCGATCATATCCTTCATTTTCTTGCTTGATCCAATTTTGCCTCTCAGAACATCTATGATACATTGGTACCAAGATGCCTGCTGCCTCATTGATTTTATTTTGATGTCAAGCCGACTGAGTCTTAACCTATGCTTATCCTTCTTCGTAGCTGAACTTTTCGGTGGACATAGAAGTGAAGCGGCCGCTCTCACTGCAGCCACCACATCTTCTAGTGAACAGGTCTCGTTAAGATGATCTTGAATTATTTTGTCCACTACGGCTAGATCTTCAGCCTGAAGTCTTGTTTTTATTCGGGTGGCCTTGACCAGTGGGTCTCTAACAGCAGCCTCAAATGCTTCCTTTATATTGACGATTGACTTCGGAACATCTCTCACTTGTTCCGCTCTTGGCCTTGCCCTCAGGGCTATTGCTTGGTGTTGTTGGTTTGGAGCACCTGTCACCTGCTCTTCACCATGTTCTATTTCTGGAACATCTCTCACTTGTTCCACTCTTGGCCTTGCCCCCAGGACCATTGCTTGGTGTTGTTGGTTTGGAGCATCTGTCACCTGCTCTTGACCGTGTTCTATTTCTGGAACATCTCTCACTTGTCCCGTTCTTGGCCTAGCTCCCAGGGCTATTGCTTGATGTTCTTGGTTTGGAGCATCTGTCACCTGCTCTTCACCGTGTTCTATTTCGGGAACATCTCTCACATGTTCTGTTATTGGCCTGTTGGAGCGTGTACCAGTCTCGGTTCGGCTCGCAATGTTTCTCACCAGGTCAATCGTCAATTGCTGATGTTGGCTCGAAGCATCTGTCACCTGCTCCTCAGCTAGTTGTTCCGTCCTTTCTTGCTCTTGAGACCGCCATAAGATTCCTCTTCTTTTGAGATGACTGATCTGATCTCTGAGGTTTTGCTGCGTCATGAAGTCAAGGTCCGGATAATTTTCGCACCACAGACCATGAAGCCTATTCATGTACCCTCGTCTTTCAGGTCTTGATCTTCTGTATAGCGCAGTCAGCAGGCTATGCTGCTCGGGCGTCCACTTGTGGCGTCCTCTTTGTGCCGTCCTGTTTCGGCTGCCGGTTCCGACTGCGGGCTGCTCTCTCGAGCGTTGAATCCCTATGCGACCGACAACCTGAACTCTCTCCTCGTCAATGTCTTCCTCGTCTAAAGGCATAGCTTCTTGTATGGCAGGCGCCTGCCTTCTCAGCATCCTGCCGTTGGTGGCCCGCATGCTGTCACGTCCAGCACCAACTCCAGACGCGCCCTGACGATCCCCAGGCAGCGACTGTTTTCCGAGGCTTAGCTGATATCTGTCCGACATCGGTTGAGAGTGACCGGGGTCCGCGGGATTGTCACACCCGTATACTACAAAGTAGTACCCCCCGTGCGGGTTTGCCACCATTTACCCTTGGTAGCCCAGGTAACTCGGGCCGTGGGGACGTCACCCCCCATGTGGCATGGCAAAACCACACCACACCCGTGCGGTTATTATTATTATTATAATGGCATCGTTCATGAGGAATTTGACAACGATGCTTTGCAGTTGGGATGGGACCGAATCTACTATGAACGAAAAATTGAGGATAAGCTGAATATATTTTACGATAATATACATTTTCTGCTGAATAAACATGCACCCATACTGAAAAAGAAAGTTTTTGACAGACCATATATACCTTGGCTGACTTCTAATATCAAACATTTGATGAGGATTCGTGATAGGGCGCACCGAGATTACTTGAAATTTCGAACGGAGGCTAAATTAGATTATTACAGACGTCTGAGAAATTATACCAAACATGCAATGGCTCGAGAAAAAATAACATATTTCAATGGAATTTCAAGGTCGACTGATGTTCGTTTTTGGAAACAGATGAAGAAACTCAATTTGACATCAGGTTCATCCCCGGAAATACCATCTGAATTGTCTAATGCCGACACCATAAATAAATATTTTTCGAGTGCTTATGGCTCTCCAAGCTCAGTTTCCGAGGAAAGGTTGAATTTCTATAAGAACGGTAGGCATTCGTCCGTCCCTGCTGAGTTGGTCTTCAGGCTGATGGACGATGCTACCCTCCTCGATATTGTTGATTCCATAAGTTCTTGTGCTGTTGGTGATGACGAGCTTTCAATCAGGGATTTAAGATTGTGTCTGCCTTTCTGCAGAGATCCCCTTATCAATATTTTAAATTCATGTATATTGGAAAACTACTTCCCTGATAAATGGAAAAAGTCCTTAATCAAGCCTATAGTAAAAACAAGCAAATGTAGTGGCTTGGAAGATTTGAGACCCATTAGCATTTTACCGGTCGTCTCGAAGATTTTGGAGAAACATATATACAATGAAATAATGGCCTTTGCGACCGATCACAACATCATACCTGAATGTCAGTCGGGGTTCAGAAAGAACCACAGCACGTCAACTTGTTTGATAAATCTTATCGACAAAATTAGGTTCAATATTGAGAATAAGAAAGGGAGTTGTTTGGCTCTTCTTGATTTCAGCAAGGCCTTTGACACCTTAGATCACAGGATGTTGTTGGCCAAGCTAAAATATCTGGGATTTTCACCAAGTTCTGTAGCATTTTTTGAGTCGTATCTCACTGGTGGATCGCATTGCGTTTTGCTGAGGTCTGATTCGACGGACAGGTCTGGTTTTATTAGTTGTGCGCGTGGTGTCCCACAGGGATCTATCTTGGGACCTCTTCTTTTTCTACTTTATGTGGTAGACATGAGTGAGGCTGTTGTTGATTCTGAGTTACAACAATATGCTGACGACTCTCAATTATTTGTACCTCTAAATTTCAATGAATTACCGAGTTGTCAACAAAAGTTGAATGACGACTTGAGTCGAATTTGTCGGTTTGCTACGGATCATAATCTGAGGTTGAACGAATCGAAGTCTTACATCATGCTTCTCGGAGTTGACAGAAACCGGATGACTTCGGTGCTGGATAATTTTAAGCCAGAGTTGAATGGTTTACCCCTGCCCATTGTTTCGGAGGCCAAGAGTCTTGGTTTGTACCTGGATTCTGATTTGTCTTTTCAAGTTCATGTCAGGAATAAATTGAGGGTTGCTTATGCTCGTCTGAAGAAATTATACCGATTCAGAACATCTTTATCTAGTAGAGCAAAATATCAGCTGTGTAACTCTTTGGTGCTATCGCTGTTCGATTATGCGGATGTGGTTTATAGTAGTTCGTTGACTGTAAGTTTGTGTAAGTCTATACAAAAATTGCAGAATTCTTGCATGCGCTTTTCGTTCATGATACCCTACAGAGAGCATATAACACCACATTTAAATGATTTATCGATTCTCACCATGGCCAATAGAAGAAGGCTACATACATTGGTTTTTATACAAAAGATTCTGAAAACTGGTCAGCCTACTTACTTGAGGCGGTTGTTCTGTGCTCACTCGCATCACTACACTACAAGGAACCTTGATAATTTTGTCATCCCCCAGCACAGAACTGAAGTCTTCCACAGATCATTCCATGTAGTTGCTCCCCAGATGTGGAATGAGCTTCCTAGTGAGGTGAAGCAGTTTTCGACAAGTAGGTTCAGGAGAGCGGTCGGGGCCATATGTCTTGAGAGACAGAGGGTGCCATTTGAATATCGTGGTTTGACAATTCGGTTTGATCATGTCCAGGATTGTTGACTTCCCCTGCTTGCGCGCGTACCGTCCACGCCGCCCTCATTCCAATTGTTGAGGGCCTTGTTGATCCCCCTTCGCGGCGCGCATGATTATGATTATGATTATTATTTTAGTTTTATTCTTTCCATGCTATTTGTAGCATTGGTGACCAGCATGTTATCGGTTTCGTATATATATTTTTTTTTCTTCTTCTGTAGGTGCAGCAAGTGTGTAGTACCTATATATAACCGGGCCACACAACACAGAGTCTTCTGTGCATCGGTTTTTTAATCGTTGTGTGGTCCTATTTGTCACGTCATTGCTAATTTCTCATCTGGCAAACATTGTACTTCTATATGACAAATAAATAAATTATTATTATTATCCTTCTCATCGTTCTCATCATTATTATTATTATTATTATTTGATATTGATTGATTATTTTTCAAAATTTGTAGAAATAAGGAAATTAATTTCAACCACCAGTGCTAGTATTATAAATAATTTGAAGAATATATTTTCAATACATGGAATACCTCAAATATTATTCTCTGATGGGGGTCCACAATTCACAAGCCAAGAATTTAAAAACTTTTCAGAAGATTAGGATTTTAAACATGAAATGTCCAGCCCATTGTATCCTCAATCCAATGGTATGGTTGAGAGGAGTATTCAGACTGTAAAGAATTTAATAAGAAAATGTCAATATGATAAAACTAATGTAAATGCTGCTCTTTTGGAATATCGAGTGACTCCAATCTCAAATAAAATTTTGTCTCCATCAGAACTCCTGTTTAAGAGGAAAATAAGAGGATTTCTACCTAATTCGAACCTAAATAAAAAGATAGATTTTAAGAAACAGAAAACTTTTATAAAAGAAAAACAATTTATGCAGTGGTGGAATTTGCGTTTTTTCATTGTGTCAATGTTTCTGCATTTTCCAGTCAGAGTGGTCTTCTGTGTTAAGTTCACTGCTTCTCTTATTCCATCTATTCGTTTTGAGCTCCCTTAGTGCGTTTTTAAGTATTTGACTATGTCTATTCAGTCTTATAGTGATAATTACAGTGGCTTTATACAGGACAGTGGCGACAATAGACGTTCACGTTTTGGTTGATCGCACTGTTTTCGACCACTAATGGCGGACTTTCATTGTTTTGTTGTCATGTCATAGTGACAAAAAGCTCAAGATCGATCCAAATGTCAAACAGCACGACACTCGAATGTAAACAAATATCCGCCATGTTTGTGAAAAAACGTGTTCTATAACCCTATTGTCGGCACTGTCTTGTATAGAGCCACTGTGGTAATAATGTAAGGTCTATGGAGATATTCCACAAAATGCATGGTGGCGCCTCTATCGGATTAGTTTTCCTACTCGCTCTGAACGGCGACCTTAATTTTTCGAAAAATGGCAATATCTTTCTAACGAAGCCGAATTTGGAAGAAAGAAGAATGAAACTGAATTCCTTTGGTCCTCAAGAATCTACAATTGAAAGAATTAAAACTATGAATACAAATAATGAACGAATCGAAGACTCGCTCTGTACAGAGTGTTTCCGAATCAATGTGAGAGATTTCAAACTAAAGGATTGTTTATTATATAAATGTTGGGACAACAGACAAACGTAACGGAGATATCGCAGTTCAAAGATAACGAAAAAATGAAATTCAAAGAAAAACTTACTCAACGACTCAGATAGGGTTAAATTCGAATAGCCTGATTTGGTTAGAAACTTTTTCATCACCTGTGATTTTCTTTAAAAATGTACCGTTCCGAAATGAAAAATAAAATGTAGATTATTACGTGTCAGGAAAGGGCAATTTATTTCAGAACTGTTATACATTGTACTTTTTTATTTCAAAACGGTACATTTTACGAGTAAAAGACAGGAGATGAAGAAGTTTCGTACTAAATATGGCTTTCCGACTTTACTTCTATCCAAGTCGTTGCGTGATGAGATTTTCTTTGAATTTAGTTAACAAAAATGATAGAGGTAGTCTACTTCAACCGTCTCCACTCTTCCTAAAAATATGAAAAAATATCGAGAAAGTGTGTTTTCATGATGGTAATACTTCCATAAAATATCACCATTCTTTCTCGTTTCGTTTTTGAGATACAAAATAAAAACATAATTTTGCCGCCATATTTGAACCGCGATATCTCCTTAACGTTTGACTTTCGACCCAACATTTATATAATGAACTCCCGTTCATTTTGAACAAGGACCCTTTGAGATCGTTCGCATCAATTCTGAAACACGATGTATAAGATATTCAAAAGAATAGAATTATTCCTTCAAATTTCCTGAATTTGAGAATGAAATTTCAATAAATTACAATTTTTCTCCACTACCTGAATTCTTTCTTCATGAATTTAACTTTTGCATATTGAAGAATATATGTCGTCCATTTTAGAAACGGCTGTCACAGCATATATTATAAGTTTGGGTCCCATTATAATTTATTTTACGTGGGTTGTGCAAAGTTCCTCGACCTCGTGAATGAATAATGAGTCGAATGGAATTCATTGAAAAAACACGACGCATGCCTCGAAACAAGAAGCTTACGCTATTATAATACAAGTCGTGTTAGCTCGAGGAATTGGAATTCTGTATTGTTTATGAAGCTCGATATAAAGTTTAACGACTCAGATAATCCCATAAAATAATACATTTTCGCAAAACTCAAACCAACATTGTTTGAAGAGGATCAAGGTCGCTTCCCCATTCTCATCCATCATTTCAAAAATACATACCTACATTACATAATACGTCCTACGAGTACCCAATTTCTGCAAAACTATAAAACGCATAATTTGGTTTTCAACGTCGATGTCTTCGAAAAAATTAAATTTTGCTTGACAGTTCAGAATAAAATTCACAATTAAAAATAACAATAAAAGTTAAGTATAACCAAAGTAATACAAATATTCTTGTACAGAATGATAACTTTGATTCATGATTTCTTTTTTGAACATTTTAGAATTCATGGATTTCATTCTTCGAAGGACAGCATTCACATCTGAATTAGTCCTATGAATAGGTACTAATAAACTTCAATTTCATAACCATGGTCCGTTCACATTTTTATTCTTGAGCATATAGCAAAAAAGAAAAATACAAGGCAAGGTTAAAATTTCATTTTCAACAAAAACTGGATTGCAAGAATCCATCAGATTTAACTTCAATATGGCACACGAAAAAGGTTTCGAAATGCCCGCGCGAAGGCGAAACGTATTAGTCTGGGTGCCCGTGAGACAAATTTCAATTTATTTATAACGTTTTCTTACTTTCTGTATAACTTTGTAGCGATCGAAACAATAGCTTTCCCAGATCTCGACAGAGGGCGCTCTCGCGAGTTACGATCGTCGGCAAACCGAAAACGTTACCTTTATTTACGGCCGAAAGAGGACGCTACCTGTGATACATATCTGAGAAGAATCTATCCAGTTGATTTATATACTGGTACAAAATCTGGATGCGGTAGAGGGAATTATCCTGAGACACGATTATACTCATGTGTATTTAATCATGATATAGTCGTGTTACAGAGTTGATTCATATTCGTTTGAGTTATTTTTATTTTATATATTGTGTATTATCGTCCTTATTATTTTATTGTAGTTAACCATTTTCATAGTGTTTCTTAAAATAAATCTTGCCGCAATAAACCTTTACAAACCACAGTTACTTGGAATACCTTCAGTTACCTTCCAAAGTGGTGACCCCGACGTGATCTTCGTAGAATAACCAGTGACAAAGGAAGGTCTGCATTCCAAGAAAAATTCACCGACATCAAGATGCAAGAGAACACTCAGGTAGATAGGGTTGCCGTCCGGATGCCCGAATTCATAGCCGCCGACATCGAACTCTGGTTTGCAATCGCCGAGGGAAGTTTTACCAGTGCCGGAGTGACCGGAGATCGAACCAAATTCGGTCACATAATCGGAGCCCTGCCGCCAAAATTTGCGATGGAAGTTTAGGACATCATCATGAAGCCACCGCCAGCTGGTGCTTACGACAGAATCAAGGACGAATTGATTCGTCGACTGAGTCCTTCCCAGGAAGAAAAAAACCGCCGCCTACTGGAAAGTGAAGAAATGGGAGACAGAAAGCCATCCCAATTCCTGCGCCATCTGAAGGGCCTCGCCGATGTCAGTTTACCCGAGGCGTTTCTGAAAACATTATGGTTTGGTCGACTACCGAGGCAAATCCAAGTGGCATTAACCATTGTGCGAGACAAGCCTCTAGATGAACTGGCAACACATGCGGACAACTTCGCCGAGGTTTCTCAAACGCCGGTTCCACAGATCCATGTGACAACTTCAGCCGAAACCATGGAAGCAACGATGAACCTCAAAATGGCACAGCTGACCCTAGGGCTGGAACAAGAAATAGCAGCATTGCGAGCAGAAGTGGCACATAACAATAGACCTAGGCGAAGACAGCTACGACCACGATCCCAATCAAGAGAGCGTAGCAAAGAGGCAAGAGATGGCTTGTGCTGGTACCATCGGAAGTTTGGTAGGAAGTCATGGAGGTGCCAAGAGCCGTGCGATTACAACCAGGGAAACGAAAGGGGCAGTCACTAATGGCGTCTAGTGATCCCAGCCCGTCTCTACGCCGCCTTTTCGTCACTGACCATGAATCAAAAATGCAGTTCCTGATAGACACTGGTGCCGACCTTTGCGTGTTCCCCCGCAGCGCAACTCAAGGTAGAAAAGAGAAGTCCGACTACGTCCTGTCAGCAGCTAACGGAACGCCGATCTCAACATATGGTACCATCACGCTCACGCTGAACCTGAGTCTACGGCGTGCCTTCGTTTGGAGATTTGTCATAGCGGATGTCTCGAAGCCTATTATTGGGGTGGATTTCCTCAGCTACTACAACCTAATGGTGGATGTCAGAAATCGACGACTCTTGGACGGAACCACTCAGCTCACCACACGAGGAGAAGTGACCGAGTGTGCAATACCTGTGGTCAAGACCATCATTGGCTCATCGAAATACCACGACCTGCTGGCGGAGTTCCCCAACATCACAAGACCAGAGGGTGCTCCAATACACATCAAGCACGGAACCAAGCACCACATACAGACGACAGCTGGTCCATCAATCGCAGCCAGACCACGACGCCTGGCACCGGAGAAACTCAAAACTGCGAAAAAGGAGTTCGAAACCATGGTCAAACTGGGGATCGCGAGACCGTCAAAAAGTTCCTGGTCCTCCCCACTACATATGGTACCAAAGAAGTCTTCAGATGCCTAGAGACCTTGCGGAGACTACCGTTCCCTGAATAGCCGTACAGTACCAGACCGCTACCCAGTGCGACACATTCAGGATTTTGCCCATATCCTTCAGGGAAAGAAAATCTTTTCCACACTAGATCTCGTGCGAGCTTATAACCAGATCCCAGTAGCAGAAGAAGACATACCCAAGACGGCCATAACGACCCCCTTCGGCTTATTCGAATTTCCCTTTATGACATTCGGATTAAGAAACGCAGCCCAGACTTTTCAACGGTTCATCGACGAAGTATTATCCGGACTTGATTTCTGTTACAGTTATATAGATGACGTGCTAGTCGCATCAGATTCCGAGGAAGAACACTTGGAACATCTCCGAACAATCTTCACTAGATTTCAAGCATACTCCATGACCCTCAACCCTACGAAGTGTGTGTTTGGCCAACCCGAAGTGAAATTCCTGGGGTACCTCGTCTCAGCCGAAGGAACGCGCCCTCAGCCAGACAGGGTCACTGCAATCCTTGATTATGCACAGCCAGCCACAGCCAAGGAGCTTCGCCGGTTCCTAGGGATGGTAAATTTCTATCGCCGTTTCATACCCCGGATATCGGACACACAGGCTCCCCTCAATAACCTCCTGGTTCCTGACCTTAAAGGAAAGGCCATCATCAACTGGACACCAGCAGCATCAACAGCATTCGAGGCGACCAAAGAAAAATTAGCGACAGCCACACTATTAGCTCACCCCAAGGATGGTTCCCCCCTGGCCATTGTGAGCGACGCATCTGACACGGCAGTAGGAGCTACACTGCAACAATTCACCGACGAAAAATGGCAACCACTAGCTTTCTTTTCGAAGAAATTGTCACCCTCAGAAACTCGTTACGGGGCATACGATCGCGAACTTCTTGCCATCTACCTTGCCATCAAGCATTTCCGACACATGGTAGAAGCCAGGAATTTCACCATATACACCGATCACAAGCCTCTCACGTTTGCGTTCCAACAAAAGCCAGAAAAATGTTCACCACGGCAGTTCCGTCACCTAGACTTCATCTCACAGTTCTCTACAGATATCCAGTACGTACCTGGAGACCAAAACGTCGTAGCCGATGCCTTGTCTCGAGTGAACGAACTCGCCGCGTCACTAGATTTTGAAGCTTTAGCCACCTCGCAGAAAAACGATACCGAGATGAAGAAGTTTCTACAAGGTGACACAGGATTACTGCTCAAGCCAATTAAGCCACTAGGTTCCTCCATCACAGTGTACTGCGACATCTCAACCTCACACCCAAGACCGTTCATCACAAAACCCTTCCGAAGAGCAGCTTTCGACATCGTCCACAGGCTCTCTCACCCAGGCACGAACGCAACGGTCAAATTAACCAAACAACGGTTCGTATGGCCTTCTATCAATGCCGACTGCAGGAAATGGGCACGAGGCTGCCTCGAATGCCAACGGTCCAAAGTCACTCGGCACGTAGCAGCTCCTCTAGGTTCATTCATCCAACCCTCAAGAAGGTTCGAGCACGTACATCTGGATATCATAATAATGCCACATTCAGAAGGATATCGATATTGCCTAACATGTGTCGACCGATATACGCGATGGCCAGAGGCAATCCCGCTTCAAAACCAGGAAGCAGAAACAGTCGCTAGAGAATTCTACAGGCATTGGATATGTCGTTATGGTACTCCTCTACGCGTCACCACGGACCAAGGAAGGCAGTTCGAATCACACCTGTTCAACGAACTTACCAAGTTGACAGGTACCAAACACTTCCGAACAACCGCGTATCATCCAGCAGCCAATGGAATGGTGGAACGTAGTCATCGGCATCTCAAGGCAGCAATCAAATGCCACCAAAACAGCCGATGGACAGAGACCCTCCCAACGGTTCTCCTCGGAATCCGAGCAGCTTGGCGCGAAGATTTAAAAACCACTTCCGCAGAACTGGTGTACGGAGAGCCGCTTCGATTACCCGGCGAATTTCTAGAAGAGAGAGAGGATACAAGCGACGCCAACTCGACGGAATTCATAAAAAATCTCAGATCACAGATTCGGAATATCAGGCCCACGAATGGTACACGTCATGGAGAACGGAAAAACTTCGTCTTTGAGGACCTAAAATCCACAGACTACGTCTTCGTACGACATGACGGCCCGAAAACTTGTCTGCAACTACCATACGATGGACCCTTTCAGGTGGTGAAGCGCAGCGAGAAGACCTTCGTAATCAACTATAACGGAAAGCAGACCACAATAACGATCGACAGATTGAAACCGGCATACGTCATCAGCGAGGACGAGGATCATTGCCGAAAAGAACAACAACCTGTTGCTAAGGCCGAGGAGCAAAGATTGGTACCGGAGGCGCGAAAGACAAGATCCGGAAGAAAAGTACATTTCCCAAAGAGGTACATTCAAATTGTATCGTAACTTTGTTACTGGAAGGGGAGTGTGTAGCGATCGAAACAATAGCTTTCCCAGATCTCGACAGAGGGCGCTCTCGCGAGTTACGATCGTCGGCAAACCGAAAACGTTACCTTTATTTACGGCCGAAAGAGGACGCTACCTGTGATACATATCTGAGAAGAATCTATCCAGTTGATTTATATACTGGTACAAAATCTGGATGCGGTAGAGGGAATTATCCTGAGACACGATTATACTCATGTGTATTTAATCATGATATAGTCGTGTTACAGAGTTGATTCATATTCGTTTGAGTTATTTTTATTTTATATATTGTGTATTATCGTCCTTATTATTTTATTGTAGTTAACCATTTTCATAGTGTTTCTTAAAATAAATCTTGCCGCAATAAACCTTTACAAACCACAGTTACTTGGAATACCTTCAGTTACCTTCCAAAACTTTATCAGGCGGAGTCTATCACATTTTTCCTCTGTGAAAATTTTTGTAGTCGTGGATTTTGTCAGCAAACCTTTCAATTCTTTTAAATCATATATATATACTCTTTTTTTGTAGAATGCAATCAGAAAAACAATCTGGGAGAAATAAGAAAACCTGATTGTCCGACAAAAATTGTGTGGCTCTGAGCGTGTCTACCAACATGAAGATCGCATTTTTCAAAATTATTAATACCCTCCTGATTATTTCAGAATCGGTTGATATGACCATATGAAATATGAATATGCAATTCATTATCTGACAGAAAAAAATGTGGCGTTTTTCTTTTCCGACAAATGGAAATCGACGATTTTTTTGGGTTTTGGAATTCATTAATATTTGTCGGACAAGAATGAATTTATATTCCATAGAAAAAACAACTGTCCGCCATATAAAATGCGGCAAATACTTAGTCAGACAAAAAAACTACTTAAAAAATATGGTTTTGTTTCTGAATCTATTGATTTTAATTGAATGTGTATTCAAATCCAAATTGTTTACTGACATTTTCATTCAAATCTGATAAAAAAAAATGGAAATACTCCTTCCCCACATTGAATTATTTGTAACAAGACGAATGATATCCAGCATCACACCAATCGTCAGGTAGAATGATATTTTTATATTTGTGATTATTATGTTTTCTTGATGCCAAGAATATGTTACACTGTCTAAGAATGTCAGCTATGAATTTTTTCACTTCCTTCCTTTGCGTTTTGTAGTCAGGATTATTTTTCAAATATTTAAACAAAAAACACTCCATCACTACTAAGAATATTATAACAACTGAAAAACTATCAAATAGAATAGAACAAGAATTATCTCAAGAAGAGAAAATTCGGCAGGACACTAAAATTCGTCTAAACAGTTTCAGACTGCAGAGTACTGCGGTGCAAAACCGAAACAGCTCTCATATTTATAGGAAAAATTACCAAACTACTTTTACAACCCTTGGTATTCCTCAAACGGAATTTCATGAAACTACCACTTTGTTTTCGAAGAATTCGCGACTTCGACCAGGTGTGGAGATTCCACACAATTCAGTTTGTGCATTTTTATTTTGATAGTCCATTTTCTCATACTTATTATTTCAGCTTCAGCCTTTAAAGTGAATAGCTACAGGTATAAATAATTGAAAACATCATTTTCATAACCTCAAAGGTGTTACAGAAAAGGTGTCCCAGGTGCCTTCCACCACTTCGTGCAACATTTCACTTCTAGATCAGAATTTCCTTATCCAACGGATTCTAGTAATTCTTTGGGGCAAGCAAATTGAATAAGCTTCACGAAAGCAACCAGAAGTATGAAAAAATGAAACTTCCATGGAAATTTCAATGTCGAATGAATATGATGATTGAAAATGTTAGTTATGAAAACGGAGTATCACGTCACCAATAATTTTCATTCGGTGTACTGAGAAATTGCCTTTTTTCGACAGTTGAATGATAATTTTCAGCACATACTTCTGAAATGATCCTCAAAAAATCAAATGTTTATTTTCAACATAAGCAAAGTTACCTATATCCGATAAAGGCATCTAGTGTATTCATACCCAAATAAGATCATTAAATTTTTTAATTTTTGAATGAACGTCACATTTTTTTGTCGGACAACTGGTGCACAGCAATGTATTTTCGAGGTGAAGAAATAATATGAAGAGAAACAAAACCCTATTTATAATTTTTTTTATCTCAAAAAATTGTCGTTTTCCATTTGTCGGACAAGAAAAACGCCACATTTTTTGTCGGACAATTGCATTTTCATACTTACCTATATGGTTGTTTCAACCAATTCTGAAAAAATCAGGAGGGTATTAATAATTTTAAAAAATGCGATTTTCAGTCATGTTCTCATGTTGGTAGACACGCTCAAAGCCACACTTTTTTTGTCGGACAATCATGTTTTCTCTTTTCCCCCAGATTTTTTTTCTGATTGCATTTTACAAAAAAATAGTATGTATGATTTAAAAGAATTGAAAGGTTTGCTGAAAAAAAGTCACGACTGAAAACATTTTCACAGAGGAACAATGTGATAGACTCCGGCTAATAAAGTTATACAGAAAGTAAGAAAACGATATAAATAATTTGCAATTTGTCACACCGGCATCCGGACTAATACGTTTCGCCTTCGCGCGGGCATTTCGAAACCTTTTTCGTCCTGCCCGATGAGAGATTGGAGTGCACATTGCTGCACTGCAATTCCTAACTATAGTCTGTTCAAATATAAGAGAATGTAAACAAACAAACCAAATCGGTTTGTTTTGCGCATTACTAACATATGATTGGTGAAACGGTCGGCTGTATAATTCTTTTCACGCCCCCAAAAGACTGCCAGGATCGTACTTAAAGCTTAGAACGATTTCACAGTTATCTTTTCCGGACAATAATGTCGAATTCAGAAACGGACACTGCATCTGAAGGTGGTATATTGGGCCCACCACGAAAAAGAACGAAACGTTCACATTTGTCTATTCAAATCATGTGTATTCCATTCAGAGAATAATATCAAGTTTATATGATTGTGTGAACTATCCTCGATCCGACCCTGGAGCCCTGAAAGCAAGTCTCTACCTGAAGCAGGCCCATCCTTCGTGTGCGCGACTTTGTTTACGTCGTAGTCGCTTATATTTGAACAGAGTATAGGGAATCCAACGACCTGTCAAATATTTTTTTGAGGTTAGCTGGTGGTCAAACAAACCAAGTTTAGCGTTGTTCATGTAGACATTAAAACCGTTTATTTGCTTGAAAAATTGTTTTATGTGGAAATTTGTTCGATATTTCTAGTCAATTTTACTCTTAGGAATATCAGACCAGTGAAAATTATTTAAATTAAGTGCATTTTCAATAAAAAAAATGCCATAAATGTGTGCCAAAGTTGGATGTGCAAGTCGTTCAAATTATGAGGATTTTCTTGAATATTTTGGAACACCCAGTGTGTGTAACTTGGTGTATTATACACATATTAAGTGACTTATCAGGAAACAAAAGGAAATTGGGTCAGCAGTCATCAAGACTTGACAATATCGAAGATAAGAAACTAAAGTGAATGTGTCTTCGTAGACACTGAAATAAGCAGTATTCAGTTCATGTAAAACGTAAAACTGATGAATATTTTAATTTATATCATATAAAAGGATAAAGAAGTTACAGAGACAGAGCTCTGATTAATATTCCTTCTCCAATACTTTCTCTTCAATCCCTTCGGGCTCCCAATACTAAAAGTTGTAATCATATGATTGAGTGAAATTTTCTTCGTCAGTGATACTTCAGGATACTTTTTGATATTAGAAATCATAAAAACTCACTCGTTCACTCATGAAATGCATATAAGATAATAAAATTCCTCATATTTACTGCAAGCCAGCGACCTGTCAGAAAATTTATAGGTTATCTGGAGGCAGGGCGCCACGTGGTTTGGATTGCCTAACTGGTAGCGACGAGCAATCGTTGTCACATAGGAGGCATTGTAAATGTGCTAACCGTTTTTGGGATCCGTCAGGACAGTCTCCCCAGAGCAAGATATACGAAAGATGACTAAACAGTATACACCAAGCTCAAATAAATATTCATCAAACAGCTCGTAGGCAGAATATTAAGTGCTATCCAAACTACCCCCATGTATGTTACACTGTTACTCTTACCACATGATCGTATTTTGAGATTGTCGAATACTACTAAAAAAAATACAGTTTACCTAGGTCTTCTGGAACACTAAAATGATTTCATATCGGCTCCTTTTATTATCACACACAGACATTGCAATTTTGATTTTTAAGACTGCCATGTCGAAAGAAAATCGGAGATTTAGCCTTCTCCTATTTTGAATTTTGCAATAAACATGAAAATGATAACATTTCGGAATAGAAAATGACGCGAGCTTCCAAACGATACATCACAAGTCACATACTTCCTATTTAAAATATTGGGGGAGATCCCAAAGATATCTTTCTTTTTTGGAAATACTTTAACAGTTTAACTGAATAGTTGTAGAATACAAGAATTACTGAGGTCATTCATTATTTTGTGTTGTGACAGAGGAATTGGTATATGGAAAAATAAACAAAAAACGCATATCAACTTTATTCAGGATCTAATTCAATCTACTGGCTTTTTTTTATAGAATACAATTTATTATACTATTCCATATCCTATTTTTTTCTCAGCTTGGGTAAATTTACAAAAATGGAAATGACGAGTTAGAAAAAATATTCATACAGTTAGGTTTTTATATGCCCATACGAATTATCTTATACTACAAATTGAATGTACAGAAAAAGTGAAAAACAGAGAATATCCTCGAGAAAATAATGATTATCTACTGGGTGTTCCTGAATTGAAAAGGAGATTCCGTGAGTTCAAGAAGAAAAGTCTCATAAACATGGGATCGCAAACGTTTCGTTTTCGAGATACAGAGTGTTGAAGTTTGAATTTTTTTACCATAGTATCTACACTTGATAAGTTATTCAACTGAAATTTGGCATAGATATTACATTTGAGGGTTCTCACCACGTGACATTTTCAACATTTTCTGTTGTTCAGTCCTTTTAGGTTGCTTAGTTTTCTTTTTATGAATTTTCTTTTAGTTTTACGTTTCTTGTAGTAATACATTTTTTGTAATGATTATACGAGTTTATCGAATCTTTATGAATCATCGCTACAGATCAGGAAAATTTCCATGAAAACTAATAATGAATTCATTCACTACATCTTACAAATTAGCCTTCTTATCTTAATTTGGATTTTTCTCAAGACTTCGAGAGAATCGTTCAAATTTTTTTTTCTCGAAATCGGTGGCAGATACGAAAAAACTACAAGAGACACAAAAGTTGAGTGTAACTAGAAAGCTTCTCTTAACATTTTTTCAAATTACCAGTAGCTCATCAAAAAAAAAGTTCTGGAGGAAAACAAGTGACAGTGTTCCAGAAAAAATATAACCCTGTAGATCTGCTATCGAAATTGCCATGTCACGTGGTGAAAACTCTCAAATGTAATACCTATGCCAAATTTTAGTTGAATATTTCGTAAAGTGTAGATACTATGAGAAAACTATTTGAAAAAAATAAAAAGTTCAACACTCTGCATCTCGAAATCGAAACGTTTGCGATCCCATGTTCATGGGACTTTTTTTCTTATACTTACGTAAGGAATCTCCCCTTTTCGTTTGCACGTTCAATGTAGGAACACCCTTTATAAAAAATAAGCACAAGTCCTCATGAAAACATTTCAGAGTCACACACAAATTTATTTGAATGAAAAGTCTGAAAAATCAATTTTTCTCTGGAAATAATATGGTGTTTAATAATTGAATAAATCGATAATGTTTGTGATAATATACAAGAAGAATGGATTGAATTTATGTACCTACCTCAGAAAGTAAACCAGTTGAATTTTACTTGCATATTCGGGCTTTTATTAAGATACCAACTAGCATCACTTATAATTATCTTATCAGTATCACCTCTTTGATATAGAGATACTAGCTGACCCCGCCAACTCCGTTCCGCCTTATAGAGGCAATAAATAAGCAGTTTTTGTTATACCACGTTCCCGTTAGGTTAGGTAGAGGGGTGAAAATTTAGGGTTGTATGTATTTTCGTGTGTTGTATCATAAAAAAATTAAAATAAAAAATTTTGTCCGAAAAAATTGAGATAAAAGTTAGGGGTGGACCACCCTCAACATTTAGGGAGATGAAAAGTAGATGTTGGCCGATTCCTGGTCCTACCCGATATGCACACAAAATTTCACGAAAATCGGACCAGCCGTTTCGGAGCAGTTCGGCCACAAAGTGCAGACAGGAGAATTTTATGTATTGGAGATTCTCCTGTTTGCACTTTGTGGCCGAACTCCTCCGAAACGGCTAGACCGATTTTCGTGAAATTTTGTGTGCTTATCGGGTAGGACCGGGAATCGGCCATCTATTTTTCATCCCCCTAAATGTTGAGGTTGGTCCACCCCTAACTTTTTTCACAATTTTTCTGGACACATTTTTTTATTTTGATTTTTTTATGATACAGCACACAAAAATACATACAACCCTAAATTTTCACCCTTCTACCTAACCTAACGGGAACGCGGTATAACAAAAGGCGGAACGGAGTTCGCGGGGTCAGCTAGTAAGGGGTTTTCCAATAAGGACTTGACAACTTTTTTTCGAAATAAAAAGCCAACCATTTGAGATATATCAAAAACTTTATTATCGGGTTGAAGTACCATCAAAACATTTATGAATGGAACTCGACTTCCTTCATATGGCCACCGCGGGCACGTTTGCAGCGGTCGATTCGTTGGACCCAATTTTCGATGACTCTGCCACACATTTCGGCCGCAACGGCAGCTATTTCGCGTTCAATGTTGGCTCTGAGCTCTACCAACGTCGTCGGCTTGTTGGCATAGACCAATGACTTCACGTGGCCCCAAAGAAAGAAGTCTAGAGGCGTTAAATCGCACGAACGAGGCGGCCAATCGACTGGTCCATTTCTGGAGAAAACACGCTCATTAAACTAACTCTTCCATAAATCGATTGTAACGTGTGCTGTGTGGCTTGTTGCACCGTCCTGTTGAAACCACATGTTGTCCAAGTCCAATTCGGGCCAAAAATAATCGGTAATCATGGTGCGATAACGATTACCATTCACAGTAACGTGACGATTATTATCGTCGACGAAAAAATATGGCCCTATGACGCCGCCGGCATGCAAACCGCACCAAACAGTTATTTTTTGTGGATGAAGTGGTGTTTCATGAAGCACATGTGGATTTTCACCCGACCAATAACGCATATTTTGCTTATTGACGAACCCATTGAGCCAAAAATGAGCTTCGTCACTGAAGATGATTTTGCGATGAAATTGATCATCTTGGCGCAGCCTTTCCAGAGCCCAATCGGAGAACGTACGTCGCTTCAAATGGTCCATCGGCTTCAATTCTTGAGTCACCTTAATCTTGTATGGGTGTAAACCAAGATCCTTACGCAAAATTCCCCATAAAGTGGTCTGGGCGATGCCCAACTCTTGAGACCGCCGTGGAATTGACTGATTTGGATCATTTGCTACGGACGTAACAACGGCAGCGATATTTTCGACACTTCGACCAACCCGTTGTCTCACTGGCACGGCAACATCACACAACGAATATGTAGAGTCAAATTTTTGCACTAAACTTGTTAGTGCCTGTCTACTAGGGCGAGAATTACGACCGAAAATCGGAGTTAACGCTCGGTCACCGACTCCGAATTTCTGTAGTAAATTTTCATAATTTGCAGACGTTGTTCGTTCGTGTACTTTACCATGATGAAAATGTTGAGTTTACTGTGCAAATTGACAATGACAGTTCGATGATTAGTGAAAGGGTGCGTTCACAAATTGAATTCAAAGTTGTCAAGTCCCTATTGGAAAACCCTTTATATTAGATAATAATAATCCCACCAAAAACATTCTGTAAAAACTAGCCAAGTCTCGATGGAGCTGCTTATTTATCTCTAAAAAGTAATGAAATCTAGAATAAGTCGAGCCAAGTTTAAGGCTCCTTACTGCGATTTCTTTATTATTATAGTGTGTGACTTGGCCGTTGAACATTCTTATATGTTAGTGGGTACAAGTCAATTTTGTTTACACGTAATGCTATATCTGTTGTAACTACCAATGTTTGTTAAGCGAGATAATAGCCCATGCTGGTATTGGTAATTGGACGCTAGTGTCTCATTTTAGGCTGTTGTTGATTGTGCAACACATATGCATTCAGCATTGACAATGCTGACTTCTGCCCCCTTCTTTTTGGAGCGTTAAATCGACCACCGATCTAAAATAAAATAGACGTACAGACGGTCTTCTATCAATGATTAGAAGTCCCTCTGTACTGGAAATAATTTTTTATACTGTTTGTTTCAGGCTCGTATTATTGTATACGCAGCTTTATCAAGCCTACCATTGAATGAACGTTTTCCAAGTGGAAATTTTTCATCGTCAATGGGTTGCGTTTCTGGCGACAGATTGGTGCAATGGTGTCATGGAGCACCTGGTTTTGTACCCTTGTGTACCCTTCAACGGCCAAGTCACACAACATTAACTATAATAATAAAGAAATCGCAGTAAGGAGCCTTGAACTTGGCTCGACTTTTTCTAGATTTCATTACTTTTTAGAGATAAATAAGCAGCTCCATCGAGACTTGGCTAGTTTTTACAGAATGTTTTTGGTGGGATTTCACTTCTTTTTGTCGAAACGTGGGCATATTGATCTATGTAATTAGATTTTCTTATTTGACACTTTTTTTAAGAGTAGTTTTTTATTACGAATCTTCATTTTTTTTCGGTTTGAACTATGGTAGATAGAGCTCCGATTATTTTTTATTGATTTCAGCGTCCTCGAAAACCTATAGTTTGATACCAAACTTGTCCATATAGCCCATCTCTTACCCGATTCTTTTTCGGATTCAATTTTTTCTCTCCCAATCTGACCACCGCAGACCCATCTGATGATGTTTTTTCTGAAGAGCAATAGACGTTCTATATTGCACATAAATTTCATAGCATTTTCATATTCAGTGATACAGAGCGAAACACAGTTTCTTCTTCATCAAGCAAGAGCTTCCGAAGACGGAATGGAAAGAAGATATAGAGAACATAACTACTATTACAGTTGCTGGTGATTCTCATAGAAGATATTTGATTCACCAAATAAATAAACGAAGAGAAGAAGTGGGAGGATTACCTCAAATAGTACAACAATTGTTGAATGAGCACCCAGCACCCAAGCTTGTTGTCGTACATTCTGATCCCTGTACTCTGATGAAGAATGATCATAGATCACTTCATGAAGCCTGACAAGTTCGATCAAATTTTCAACCATTTTCACTTCATCGATCACTTCACAAAATATCCGACGTGATATCACTTACGGTTGCGGGTAGTTCTGGTGTGCTATCAAGTGACAGCAGATGCTAACTTCGTGAAAGCGTGAAATGATAACAATTGAAAAAAGGATAATAATCGGGTCATCAGTCTTATGCACAGTGATAATTTTTACTGTCTCATTTATTGTTCCGGCCTAGCTTTCGAAAACCTATCGTTTCCTTGAACAATAAATGAGACAGTAAAAATATCACTGTGTATAAGACTGATGACCCGATTATTATTTTTTTTTCAATTTATATTCTATAGTCGATATTCACATATTGAGTATGATAACAATGTGTTTCCAAGCGCATAAACTTCCATACATTATTGTGGTTGCACATTTTGTGAAGATGACGTGATAGCACGTGAGCTCACGTGACGTGCCAACAGATTTTCGATTATCCTAGTTTTTATAATTTTCCCTTTATGTGGCCATTAAACCCTAACTATGTACCAAATTTCAGCTCTCTGAGTTTATGGGAAGTACTATTTTGATGATCATGAGTGAATTAGGGTCGAAAATGCGAAACTTTGCTTTCGCGTAACTTCGGAACTAAATGACCTACACACTTGAAATTTTGGATTTTGAGTACGTGATTATAGCTTACTGGATGACGAAAATTTCGGCGTTCTGGTCTCATCCGGAGGTTCTCAAATAGGGGCTTGAAAATGCGGCGAAATGGTTCGGGTAAAGATAGTACGGCAGTGTTTGCTTCGCGCTCGACTTGGCGGGGCCACTGCCGTGCCCCCAAATATCCTTAGACAAGGGATAAGATAATATCTAAATAATATCGAGCTTCGCGGTCACATCTACCCAACAGATTAACTCAAACTAGTTGAGATTGGAACGGGACAAAGCTGTGATATAGATAATGAATTTATTCCCTAAAAATATATACTTTTTTTTAAAGAGGCGCGAAAAGCAGGATGGAAATAACTTCAATGCTATTAGCAATTTCAAATGCTTCGTCTCCCAAAATACAGGATTTTCTTAGAGAATGAATTTCTTATTACCACACTGAAACCAGTATGCAAATGAAATTTGGTGAGTTTTGAGAGCTGGTTGTTTCTCAGTCTTCGACATGCAATAAAAACTTTTATGTTCACCATTAGCGCGCATACGAGCAACGATCTGAACTGAAAAAATGGTACGCCACTGAGATATTACAAAATTAATATCATTTCTGAATTCCTCGTCAATTTACGACAAATAAACTCTCATGAGTTTCTTAGTGTGGAGCGCCGTTTTTATGGAAAAAAATTAAACCCCGCAAACAGTATTTTTCATAACAGGGGCAGGGATTTTTCCCTGTTTCTATGGAAAAGTCAATATTTCATTATGTAGAAAGAGGATACAAAAACATACAGTCATAATGAAAAAGTGGACTTCACAGAATTAATTGAAAAATAGCCTCATTAATTTCTTCGTGAATTTCATTACAGCATAATTAGGCTGTGTTGCCCAGTTTACGTTTGAGGGATTGCCAATTTAAAGTATCCATAAGAAATAATTGAAGACCGAAGGATTTTGAGTTATGAAGTAATTAATGCTTTTTTGTTTGGACTTTTCATTTTCGTAAATTCACTCTTCCTACTAAAGATTCAGTGCCGGAATTCTCTTTTTTGGCTCCCCCCTCTTTCAACGCGAAGACGTATTTTTAGGACTTCTCTCATACTTTAATAATGAATGTCGAGCTGGAAATTCAGGAAAGCATGAGAAAGGATCGCTCAAAGCGAAAACTCACGCATGGAACTAACGCGCTCTGTTGAACTTGGAAAAATTATTATAGGGTGGTACAAGATTAATGTTGAAACGTAACCATTAAGACAATAAGAATCACGTGCGTCGCAAAAATCATCGATAAGAAAAACGAATTTTAATTTTTTATTTCGAGTTTTTCCCTGAAACTCTTTTTTCCACAAATTTTTCCATCCAAATATTGTTTGCCGAGAATATTTCTCCGAAGAATTATTCGTCAAAGCATTTTGTTTTTATATTGTTTTTATATTTCATCAATATCAAACTAAATCAGAACCTTCCCCTGTACAATTTCACTTTCGCAATCAAAAAACAGTCCAAATTTACCAGACATAGCTCCAATATTGTTTCGCATTGAAATAGGGGATTATATAATGGAAATTGCTGAAACTGAGCGCGAATTGCCTGCTTTGAAGTGAACGTTAGAGTATTAAAACGATCCTCGAACCTGAAATTGAGTCATTTTCAGTTTTTCAATTTTCTCTTTCAGCGATCATTCGCTGAGACTATTAATTCGATCGTTTTTGAGCTCTCGTTTAATCGAACGAGTGCTATATCATTTTGTCACGATGCGCGATTTCTGCATTTTTCTGATTATAAGCCGGAAATGATCTTAAACGATAAGGTTCGACTCACTGATGATGAATTCGTGGTCAGATTCAATTCTGACCTCAAACTCGATCACTCCCAAACAGAAAAATTTATATATATACTTATATATGATTCAGCTGTATTATGGTCGCAAATTTAGAAATTCGTTTGTATAAGGTAATCGGTCTAGTTTCACCAAATGATACTCTTGTTTTCTTAGCCGAGCTTTCGGATTTATTTTAATCCTTCTTCAGGGCATCTACAAGGATACAAAGAACATCAAATACTATAAGAATACAACCCACAATATTACACTAAAATACGTAAATCACAAATTTTACCCACTGAAATTTGAGGTTAAGGTGTCGAAATCGCTATCATTGTAAATTAAAATTCAAAATCCATTACATGCAGCCAAAATTTTACAAACTATAAAATCTTGAATACTAGAATTGGGCATCACAGCTAGCAACAACTTTCATAAGCGTTATACAAATTATTTTTTTCTCTGTTACGTCTACTACGGTGTAAGTGAGATGTGTAGACATTATCTCAATTATTTTCATTAGTCGTCCTCCTATCCATATACAGGACCGTCATAAAACTCTTCTTTATTCGGATAAGTTAACAAATATGCCACTACCACTAAGATTTTGAGTATCCGATTTTTTATTGATTGCATTTTCCTCTTTGTTAATGTGTATCATTTCAAGAACAATCCTTTTATTATATTTAGTTTGTCTATCTATAATTTCTACATCCTCGAAACGGAATCCATGATCCATTTGAAATGCATGCGTTGTCAAGACACACCTTCTATTTTCTTTATTTATGTCACTTCTCTGAATCGCAATTAGGTTCTTTAATAACTGTGATGTTTGGCCAATATACCCTCGTGAACAGTCTGGGCATTCTATTCTGTAAACTACATCAGACTGTAATAATTTTGGGGTAGGATCTTTCAATTTGCTGTAGAGTTTTTTCACTGTTTTGTGATTGTAAACTGCAATTTTCATTTTTTCTTCTTTGAAACATTTTTTCATTTTATATGTTAGACCTTAGATATACTTAATATATATACTTGAAATTTTTGGGATGGATTCGCATCAATATTGAAGTGCGAAATTTTATTTTTAATAGTGATATCCCTAGAATATTAATAATAAATGAGATAATTTGATGATGATCGAAAACTCGATCCTGCAGGCTGATACCAAAAAAAGGATCTTGAGAAATTTACCATAAAATTATGAGGCATTTGTCAATCTCCAAAGGATAATCGGCAAAAGTTTTTTTTTCGAATAAATTTATAAGTCAGCACAAGAAAACTTTTATTTATTTATTGCAAGTACGTCTAGTGGAAGCACAATTATTGAAATTTAAATCAATATTAGATTTGTTGCTGTTCCCTAAAAGAAGATCTATCACCACGCATAATATTCATGATCTTGTTGTAGTGTTCTTGATCAAGATTTGAGTATGATTTTATACAGGGTGTTTCTGAATAAGTGTATCAACGGTCAACTGTAGATTTCTCATGAAAAAATAACATTTTTTTCTCTTCCATTTTTCCTCCTGATATTCGTTTCCGAGATACAGGATCTCAAAAATTTAATTTTTTTTCAGTTTTCTGATAATATCTCAGGAATCGTTAAAATAACAGAGTTGAGTTCTGTACACACAATAATAGCTACTTTCTTGAGCTACTTTCTTGCACTTTACATTCAAACCAATTGAATCTGCTAGTGGTTTCTTCCCGATTGCATCGTGGATATCTTAGGCTGGTTATAATACTATACTGTTGAACGGTCGATCATAATATTATGGTCATTGCAAGATTTTGCAAGAAACATTCCTCATTGTCTTCACCATTGTTTACTTAAATTCGGCCCAGTCTTTTGTTCCTCATATTGACAGCCCAGTCTCTCAGTATCAAGGACAATACTTCAGAGCTTGTAGGTTTATTTAATTCATATTCTCGTACGTAGCAAAACTCCATAAATATTCCTCAAATATATTTGTGAATGTAGGTTATATTTCTGGGAATTTTTTCTTTGATTGGGAACAATGGCATTGTCAGAAGTGATATCTTGAGACCGCGTGGAGTTAGCGAAAAAGTGTCGGCACAAATTCTGAAATAATCCCCATTATTTTGTGTACAATTTGTGCTGTATCAATTCGAGCACCATTATAGTTTTCAAGTTATTCAAATTTGAAGATTTTGGTGCTAGCCTTACACTTGGCACCAACATTTTCTGATTTGGAAAAAATTTTAATGCCAATATTTATTGCTCCGTTTGTGCCGTTCAAATGACTTCATTATCAATTTTAGTTTTTGAGTTATTTCAAATTGAATATCTTGTTGCCAGATTCACACTCAGCATCAACATATTCCAAATTCGGAAAAATTTGGATGCCAATATTTTGCGCCCAATTTGTGCCTTTGAAATGAATATCATTGTAGTTTCTGAGATATTATTCACCGTTGTTTTTTAGCCGGCGTGAAGTTAGCACCAACATATTCCAACCTTGGAAAACAGTGTCCGCCACTATTTAGTGCTCAATTTGTGCCGTTTAACTGGCTTCCATCTTTTCGGTAGTTTTCGAGTCATGACCAAAAATATATGTGTTTTATTCATTGTGCCATCCAGGAAAAAATGTAGGCACATAATATAATACAACGAAGAGGATAACGTCCAATTTCTTCATTACATAATATAATGTTTTGCTTCATTAAAGGTCAAAAATGTCGGCTTCACTCACTATGTGATTTCTATTGCAAATTAACTTCTCATGAACGAGTAAATAGACCTCTGATTATTTAGCTAACAATTTTTGGCGTTTTCAAAACAATCTTATTACTGAATTGAATATATCGATATGGAATTCTGAATTCTTCCATATTCAATAAATATATCTGTACAAATAACAGGTGTGGGTCTTTGGTTAAAGAAAACTGCTATGATTGAAAGGCCAACGTTTCGATATATTTAATATCTTCCTCAAGGGCTCTGAAACGATACAAAAACTTGGTTTCAAGTGGTAGCCAACGAATATACAATTAAAATATTGTTGGACAAGTTTTGTAATCGGAATTGAGTAAAAAGTAAAAGTATCTTTTGACAGTAAATAAAAAAAAACAAAACCAGGAAACCATAATTAGAACTATTGGGGTAGTAAGTGAATAATCTAATAAATAAATAAATAATCGAATATAATTATAAATAAATGAACAAGTAGGTGAACTGTATACTATGCAATAAAATAAAATAATGTTTGTAAATAAATTTCTTCCGGAATCTACTTTGTATAAATGTAAATAGGAAACTTAGGAGGTGAAATCTGACTATGTTCAGCCAACCTTGTTTTCAGATGTCTGTCCTATATAAACATTGTTGCACTCTGAACACGCGATTCTATATATTACATTAGAACGGAGTTCTTTAGGTGTAGTGCTTTTTAGTTTGGAAAAAAAGCGTTTCGTTGTATTTTCAGGCTTGAAACATAGGATAGACTCATCACTTTTCAGAACGCTACTAATTTTCTCCGTCAATGTAGGAACATATGTCAATTTGAAAAAGCCGAAGCCTTTGCACTCATTTGTCTCTCTCTCAACTTCAAAATCCTACTGACGAGTTCAGGAGGATAGTTATTCCTAAATAAAATAGTTTTTATCTTGAGTAGATTAGGGACGTGAAAATTCTCGTGTGACAATTTGAGAGCTCTATGTTTCATGTTCCGAATGAGGTTCAATTTATGTGAAATTGGGTGACATGAGTGAAAATTCAAAACTCTCTCAGAGAACGTTGGTTTCTGATACAAGTCGTTTTTAACTTATTTCCGTAATAACTATGGTATCAAGAAATGGAATTTTACCAAAGATCTACACCTGTTATTTGTACAGATTTTTCACATTAAAGGTCGTCATACATCACAATTCAATAAATAATATATTGGCATTGAAATTTTTTCGAAATCAGAAAATGTTGGTGCCAAGTGTGAAGCTGGCACCAAAATCTTCAAACTCGACTAACTAATAATGGGGCTGAAATTGATTCAAATGGCACAAATTGGTCACAAAATATTGGGGATTATTTCAGAATTGGAGCCGACACTTTTTCGCTAACTTCACGAGGCCTTATCTTGAAATGTATTTCGAATGAATCAGTGTAATGTTGACATGATATGGTGAAATTGTCTCATGAGATACCAAATGACAACATTTTAATGGTTGTTAGAACTGTCAAAACAAACTTCAATCCCACCTTTGCGGAACACGGCGAGGAAATCCGTCAGTTACCTTCTCAGTTAGCGAAACGAATTCCTTCTCTGCCAATAATTTATTATCAACGAGACCTAGAACGCTTGCTCTCGGTTTTGTGACGTACCCATCTTTCTCCGGTTCATTTTTATTCCACCCGTAAATCCATATTTCAGAGACCCCTTTGGATGTCGAGTCCACCAGGTGGACTGTCAGTGTCATCTGGTTCGAGTGATCGGTGACCAAAAAGTCAGAGAGTTTCATACATTTTGCACGAAGATTCCTCAGAAACTTATTAACTTTTTATATGCCGTCTCCAGTTACTCTTTTGTTATATGCAGGAGTGAATATGAAGAATGAACACACAGTGGGGTGAATCGTTTTCAGAATGTTTCCTCATCCTTCCTGAACATTTCCTTTCTTTATTCATTCCGAAATCTACAGCACTTTAAATTATTTCAGTTTCATTTGAAGCTTCAGTTCCAATTGAAGCTTTGCGATGCAAGCATTAATTTCTGCAATAACAATAATTGACAAGTTATAACATTTTTTGTTCTGCCTAATATCTCATGTGTCCTCCACGTTCTTTTATGGTCGCAGTTAACCGTCTCTCCATGCCAGAATGACATTATCCATAATCTGTCGATTCAGATCATCTCAAATCTTGATTAGGGCAGCTGCCAATTGCGCCCGATTTTCCACTCTGTTTTTTTACATTTTACCTAACATATCCGAAATTAAAAAAAAAAGGTCTGGAGAACATGCTGGTCAATTCATTGCATTTATATCAACAGCATGGGTGGTTAGGGCGTTCTTCTACGACCAGGAAGATCCGAGTTGAATACCCAGGCTATAGGAAAGAGATTTTTTGGCCATGTAGGGTGTGGGCCAATAACGCAAAATCCACTTTCGTCTGTAGACAGCCCAATCGACATTATTCCAGTTATGTAGTCTGGCAAAATTCATTCTGGCCAGTCGATGGCGTCTGGCGTCGCTGTAGCATTGGAGTTTTGTTCGTTCTGCGGTTCAGCTTCCTTCAGGGTCTTTTTCTACCGTTTCTATCACTTGTTCGTGTTCTTCGAACTTCTTCCACGAAGTAAGTGATCTGTGGTTCTGGTCCGCGTCTGTCCCGTAAAGACTGCAACACAATATACCGGTCATCCCAAGCCATAGTAGCCATAGTCATTTGCGACCTTGACCTCTTCTTCTTATGAAGCTTCCCGTTTGTCTCGAACGAGTCAGATTCTGGGGGATTGTTGACTTCGATTTACTCAATAAACTTTAGCGATGAATTTCATGAGTGTATTCATCTTCATATTTAATAGGGTTATTCTAATAAAACACACTATAAAATGTTCTCTATTGGTTATCGATTTCGGCGTTATGCCATCATCAGGCCAGCTGAAAATACAAAAGTCGTTCACCTATAAAAAAAGTTCTAATAAAGCATCACTAACATAAATTGGACAAGTTAAAAATAATAGTTAACTCATGATCCGGACGAGGATATTCTCAATTTTTCAAGGTTAGGTCAGAGGTATGCTTACCGTCTCTGTATAACTGTCCATAACAGTGCATATACAGGGTGATTCACGGTGGATGGCACATTAGACGTTTCTGGAGAACCAGACTTCAGATCGGTTTGAAAATTTAATGGAATGCATTATCGGACCTGTTCTACCCAACTTAAATATTTTCGTCAATGCGGTGTTGCCACTTCTATTAGAAAGTAGTAGCAACTTTGCTTTTTCAAATGGAACACCCGGTATATTATATTATTTTTGGAATCCCCAACAACCTCTCGACAACTTTTATTGACATTTCTCTATACCTATCTGTTGCCGTTTTCGAAATATAAATCAATTTCAATTTTTTTCACCAGAAAACATGACCTCTAAAAATGCTGATAACTTCGGGTTGAGAAACACTATGGCATTGAAATTTGGTTAGGAGTTAGATGATACATAGATGCTTCCAACAGTCTTTTCGGTTGCTTGAAAAAGTGACTGAAAGTTGTTTATTTCAAATGGAATGCCCTGTATAATATTGGAAATTCGGAAAACTGATGAAATTTGCTTTCATTTTATGTATATCATGCCATTGCCTAACTTGTCGAATTTCGGACTTATGAGCATTTATTTGTCAAAATGTCCCTTCAGAATGGTATTTCCATTCAGTATTTGGTAGGCAGGCCATGATTACTACTTGATAGTACCTTGGGACATTCTCCTAATAATAAAGGCACCAAGAAACTTGAGAGTCAAACTATTTATATGAATTATTATTAAAAAGTAGAACAATCATGTCGAATACTTCAAAGTATGTTCGAATCGCTGGCCGTTCACTTCCAAGCACTTCAAAATGCGGGTGTTGACTGCTTTCGTCGTGGCAGATCGTATTTCTTTGAAATCCAAATCTTCAAATGCTTGGGCAATCCTTTCCAACAATTCATCTCTCGAATGCACTGGTGTTTTGTAAACTTTTTTTTTCAACATTCCCCACAGATAAAAATCTAACGGACTAAGATCGGGTATTCTTGCTGGCCAGTTCCATGGTACCAAGCGCCTTATCCACCGATCTTCAAAAAGTCTCTCCAGTTAATAATAATGAACAAATTCATGAGCACTTCGTTTGAATAGTTTTCTTCCATCGTTTCGAGGGTATTTGCAACTTCTGGAATAAATAAAATGTCGAAATTCAAGCTTCTTGGTGCCTTTATTATTAGGAAAATGCTCGGGAAAATGTCAAATAGTAATCATGGCCTGTCTACCAAATACCGACTGGAAATACCATTCTGAAGGGACATTTTGACAAATAAATGCTCATAAGTCCGAAATTTGACTAGTTTGGCATAGGCATCATAGACATAGAATGAAAGCGAATTTCATCAGTTTTCCGAATTTTCAATAATATACAGGGCGTTCCGTTTGAAATAAACAACTTTCAGTCACTTTTTCAAGCAACCGAAAAGACTGTATTTTTTTATCACCCTGTATTGAAGTAACGTCAATCAGGCTGGAGTGTTGGGAGCATCTATGTATCACCTAACTCCTAACCAAATTTCAATGCCATAGTGTTTCTCAACCCGAAGTTATCAGCATTTTTAGAGGTCATGTTTTCCGGTGAAAAAAATTGAAATTAATTTATATTTCGAAAACGCCAACAGATAGGTATAGGGAAATGTCAATAAAAGTTATCGAGAAATTGTTGGAAATTCCAAAAATAATATAATATACCGGGTGTTCCATTTGAAAAAGCAAAGTTGCTACTACTTTCTAGTAGAAGTGGCAACACCGCAATGACAAAAATATTCTAGTTGGGTAGAACAGGTCCGATAATGCATTCCATTAAATTTTCAGACCGATCCGAAGTCTGGTTCTCCAGAAACGTCTAATGTGCCATCCACCGTGAATCACCCTGTATATATAAGAATTAGATTGTGGTTTTCTTAAAAATTTTTGAAATTATTCCACAATTGTCCAAACTCTGCCAGTTTTGATTTGTTTTTAAAAACGCAATTTCTATTTTTGTTCTTCGCTAGGGTAAACGTGCTGTAACAAATCAGGAGGAATATCGGGAAAGAAAATATGGAAGTGGGGGAAGTGGCAGTTGGTATGTCGTTGTCATGTAGAAGGTGGGAAGTTTGAATTTATCGAAGGTGTATCAGTATCTATCATCTTAAAAGCCTAATTCTCAAAAAAACATTTTTGAAGATAAGCTTTTATAACAACACCCATCCGCCATTTTGAAGCCGCCATCTTGAATTCCTCGATTTTGAAGAATCGTAATTTCCGACCAAGAAAACCCTCATATACCAATTTTGAATAGAATATGATCATAATTACAAAACTCGTCCGCCATATTGTGGCCGCCATCTTGAATTTCCCAGTTTTGACAAGAGTATCATCATTTTCGAACCCAAATACCCCCAGATACTAATTTTGAATGGAATCGGATCATAATTACAAAACTCATCCGCCATTTTGGAGCCGCCATTTTGTTTTTTTCTATAAAAAATATTTCATGATGCATTGTCACCAGAATTAGGTACACCTGCAAAATTTCAAATCAATCGGACTATTAGAAGTGTGTCAAATTTAACTTGCAAGATTTGATTACTGACAGACACACAGACAGACAGACAGACACCGGGATTGGTGAAACTAAATAAAAGCTTATAAAAATGTTCATGCTCCCGTTGAAATCTGAGAGGTCCTTTAGTTAATGTTGGCTGTCCCTATGTTTGATTATTTCGTATTGTTCAAGTAGCGTCAACTTTCTGAAATTGTTTCCCTTGTGTATAGTATCTCCATCAGGTTATCTAGTGTTGTTTTGTGGTGTTCTTCCGACAGATGATTTCCCAATGCTGAATTTGGTCGATTTTTTTGATGTTCACTAAGCCTTTTTCTCATAGTTCTTGTCGTCATGCCAATGTAGAAGCAGGGGCAATTCGAGCATGTTATTTTGTAAATTCCACTATGTTGGTCTTTTTCAGTTTTTGATTTGTTATTGGTCCGAAAATTGTCTAAAGTCCTGCGTCGTCTATTAACTATGCTATAATTGTATTTATCCATGATTTGAAAGAATTTTTGGTTTCAATTGTAATAGGAAGGGATAGAAATAAAGCGTCTTTTCACTGAACAATAGCAAGGCACACACGAAAGGGAAATCTGTAAGATCTGATCGGCAGTCCAGATCTGTAACAGATCTGGACGGCGGATAGGATCGCTCCCGCCGATCTGGTCTGTCGCGGATCAATGAGATATATGATCCGCGACGGACCAGATCGGCGGGAGCGATCCGATCCGCAGTCCAGATCTGTTACAGATCTGGACTGCCGATCAGATCTGACAGATTTCCCTTTCGTGTGTGCCTTGCTAATGGGGGTATATTATATTTATAATCATTTTTCTCTTTATCATCTTTATCCATAAATGTTCTGGGATATTCATTATTCTCACCTATTTGATAAATAAATTTGGGTTCTCTGTTGTGATTATCTTCTGAGAGCGGGATGTTGAGGAGCCTATTGAATAAAAATCGGAAAACAGTTCTTTTTACTTGAAAAATTTTTCGACACCATAAATTCAAAATTTGAAATAAAATTTACCCTTGAAAAGGCAATAAAAAACTATAAATTTCTTGGATCTCAATATTACGTTGAATGAAGACTACCCCTTCTCTTATAACATCTACCGAAAGAACACACAGACAGACACAATCATACCCTTTCAGTCATACCATGCTCCCACAATAAAAATAACTGTTTTCAGATTTTTATTCAATAGGCTTTATATGTGAACGACTTTTGTATTTTCAGCTGGCCTGATGATGGCATAACGCCGAAATCGATAGCCAATAGAGTAAAAACATTTTACAGTGTTTTTTATTTGAATAATGTTGCAACGTAGATGTATGATCCATCAATTAAGGCAACTAGCCACATCAGTTGGATGCATATCACCATTTATTTGATTGTCAATATGACAACAAGTAAGAACTATAGAAGGCAACCGAAAGAAAAAACAGCTATACGAAAAATATTCGCAGATGGGTAAAACGTAAGGACTATATTATAAAATGCTGTAATCTCTCACAAAATAAAGATATCACAACTAATAAAAGAAGGAAATGTTCAGAAAATATGAGGAAACATCAGAATGTTCGTAAACATTCTCGTCTGACAACGATTCACTCCAAACAGTGTTTTTTAAAAGAAGCTTATGTTTCATTCTCCTTGTTCAACCCTGTATATTACAAAGGACGAAGTATATGAGGACGACAAGATTCAATAAAACAAAATGATAAAATCGACCCAGGGGCTTAAGACTCTTAAGAGGAAATCAACTGCAAAATCCGTTGAGATTTTGTTCGTTCCCCTAACTTTGCCGGTGTGTATAGTTCACTTAAGCCATTTTTTCGCGTGAATCACGGTTCAAAACTATTTCAAAAACATTTCGCAGTAAACGTCACCAGTTCGTGCATCGCTAAAAAGCCACAATTTCAAAACGGTGACGTCAATCTAGAAATGTCAATTCAATTTATAAATTTAAAAATTAGAAACACAATGCAAGCACATAATAAAAAAAATATTTTTATTTTAGGTGTGTTTATTTGTATATTATTATTCAATTTTGTATTTTCATATTGGACTCCAATCAGTTTATGAATGATTCGAATGTTCTCGTCCTGATTAACGACTTGTTGAAAAAAAATATGCAATATTCCTATTGGTTGAATCGAGAGGAATAAGCCGTAAAATCAATTTCACAAATTTGAACATACATTTTCAAAACTGAATAATATTTCAGAATTCTAAAAGAAAGGTGTGATTTATTACTCCACACTTTACAATGCATTCTAAAAACAAAGCTGTCATATTTAAATAATTCGATGGGGAGGAATATCAGTCACAAGGAACAGTTGTGTACAATTTATTCAATGGCAACGTTTCTGAGCATTTAGCTCCTTCATCAGGCTAAAAACAAAACAATTTATAAAAATTGTTTATGTTGTTTTGCATTATATTTGTATTCATTGTTATTTTGTCATCTAGTTTATATTTCATATTTATTATTGTATAGCGACGTTATTTTATCTATTTTTTATCCTTATTGCTACACCAATTGTATGATCCATGCCGTTGTTTATAAATTGGTTTTTGTTTTCAGCCTGATGAAGGAGCTAAATGCTCAGAAACGTTGCCATTGAATAAATTGTTCACAACTGTTCCTTGTGACTGATATTCCTCACCATCGAATTAAATCTTCGGAACGATAATTTTATCTGAAATATTTAAATAATATTCAAAATAAAAACGGTGAAAACAAAAAATAAATCCAACAAACATAACCTATATTCTTCAATCTGCTGATTCCAAACTTCAAACTTCAGTTCGAACTATTCCACTACCTGCTTTAAAACCGCTCCAAATTATTTTGAACCATTTGGTGCGTGACGTCACCAGTTCGACGCTAAAACACGAATATTTCAAAACGGACGAAATAGTTTTAAAATATTGTCACGCGAAAATTCGGCTTTAGTCTATAGTCCATATTCCTGTCAACTTCAGCGAAGGAAGAATTGTAATGAGTGGGGGTGTTTGCATGGGCGCCCGCAGGGGGGGCCATGGCCCCCCTGAGATTTTGATGGCCCTAACGTTTTTAAGCACGACACTTCAATATTACCTTCCAATCTCTATTTTGGCCCCCCCTGAGAAAAATTTCTACGGGCTTCTGCGGGCGCCCATGGGTGTTTGGGTGTTTCACTTACCTGTCACCACAACTGAAATCAATTTCAAACCTTCTGAAGCCTTTACTTCTTAACTTGACGCCACTGCCGGAACTGACCCTATTTAAAGCCAATTTTTCCCTGCCTCTTTGTCCCCTTGGAATGTTCTCGAGAGAATATGTCTGGGATGACGAGGTTTTCAACTATTGGTTGAAAAATTATAAAATTTGAAGATCAATGAAAAAAATTCGATTACGCTCCCCTTGGCTGGCCTAATCCTCGTACTGCGTATCAGCGTTTTCAACAGCTTCAATTGTGAAAATTTTAATTTATGTGCCTGGGATCACTCCACACGTTTGGATGAGGAAATGGACTAAATGTCGCTGAAAATTTCCGGGCAAAGAACTGACCTTTTCAATATTCCTGTTACATTATACGGGGGTGAAATTAGCAAACCTTATTCAATATTATGTCAAAGCCTTTTTTCGAGATGAAGTTTCATGAAATAAAATTATAAATTGAAATCCTTGTTTTATTCGAAAAAATAATTTTTTCTGATTTTTTCTCCCAAAACCAATAACTGAAAAGAAAAAAATGACACCTCAATTTTAGTCACCATCTTTTAGGGCTGATATATCGGTGGGTGGGCTGAGGAAATTTTGTTATAGGAAGAACCGTCTCAATTTCATCGGAGCAATAACCTCCTGAAGCATAAATAGCATAAATTTAGAAATACCCTGTATATCCATGCTACAAGATTTCGACAAGATAAATGCAGAAAACATAAAGCAGGAGAATAGCTTCGCCCTGGTTGTCTCATTAACATTTTGCGATGAACTTAGAGTAAATCTACAACATTTATTCTGTTTATGATTTTTTTTGAATGTCTGCATTTCTTCTCAATCAGCTCCTCAAAATCCACTCTATCGATCGCGTGCTTGAATAATATGGAAGTTGATCCATATCTTTTGATTTACTCGTTGTAATTGTATGATCTGGGCAATTTCATTCTAAATTAAATACTGGGGATGAATAACGTATGAAATGAATGAGGATCAATACCCTTTTCATAAAAACACACTCCCAAATAGTGCATACTTCTGGATATTATCTGATTACCATAAACAGGAATAGCAAGTCAATCTTGAGGGATAGATATATGCTATCGCGGACTTTTTGTAAGAGGTACATTTCTGTCATACATTGTATCCACGTTTTTTGCAGCGCACGAGAAAATAGCTGATTATGGCCGTTTCTTTTTGTAATTATTGAAGTTATAGTAGGTATAATTAATTTTTTTCAGGTGGAAAGTATAGCCTATGTCACTCAGGGATAATGTAGCTTTCTAAGGGTGAAAAAATTTCTGGAATCGGTCCAGTAGTTTTTGGGTCAAGTCGTATCAAACACACAAAAATACAAATCTTTCCTTTTTATAATATTAGTATAGATCATTTCAAGGTTCCCAAATTGGATTTGAGGATATTAAACAAAGACCTATTCGTCGTTAAACTAAAATTATGACTGTATGAAATATATTCATATAAAAACGATGTGGATATATTTTCTGATTTTCTGAAAATTCCGAGAGATTTGTTTTTTCTAGATTGAGTCATTGGGTCAATAATCAGGAAATTCTCAACAAAAATTAATGCTTATGTGATAATCCATTAATAGTAGTTGCCGTAACGATTTCAATTGAAAGAATAGGAGGATAATTATCATTCAAGTATTTACTTTCGTTGAAAATTTCCTGATGGAACATCTGAGATTTAATCGACATCAACGATTAATTACCCAGTGCCCTGCGAGAATGTAACACCGAAAGTGTTGGAGAATATCATCCATTTTTAATTAGAGCCCTCGAGTTCTGCGAGCTAAGGACTCTTATCCGATGAACATTAGCGACTGAACTTTTCATTACAGCAAGAATCGGATGGAAACGGCATGCCCTCTCTCACGCTGCCCAGCATCAGCGAGGACGATGAGAACGCACAAGAGGAGGAGGGCGGCAACAGCCCCATCAGTCCCACCAGATCGCCCCTTCACGCTGCGAACCTGAGCAACAGTCCGCGACACGCAAAATTCAATCTCAGGTGAGTGGATAAGTAGCCAGAATATCGCGATATCGATCTGGAATATGTTTTCGAGGTTCGTTCACCCCTTCCGGCTACATTCGGGCGAGTCGGCGGATTTTTGCTGTGTCCTTCCGACTTTACGACTTCCTAAGTCCTCGAAATGGGGATGTTGACGTCCAAAGTTTGGGGAAGGGAAGTGGTATAAATTTTAGCGGTAATGTATTGATGTGAATGAACCTCTTATATCGCTCTTTGTTTTTATTGGTGACATATTAGTATTTTACTGAAGACAGGATAAGTCTGCGACTTGTACATTTCTCAAATTGATATTTTTGAGGTATAGCCATATTTCGAGAAATACTTGGAAAAGTTTTAAAATATATTGATGAAGACTTTGACGGCCGGATTCAACGTCAAATCTGGAGTATTCCGTGTTTTCTAGCCGTTGACTAATAGGAACAACTACGGTAGACATCTTCAGAGGTTTCTCGGTCGGAGGTTGTACCCCGACGAATGACCGATCCGAACTGAAGATATTACTGGATCCCCTGCTCTATTTAGCTGCAGCACAACCGCTGGCTAGACAGGTCGGTTCATCCTTTCCGCTTCGGATAGGTTTAGATCAGCATTGCAGGTGGCTAGCAACCACGCACTATGAAAAATGGAAGTCTAATCTTTTTTCATGTTGTTTTGGTGCAACGATATGTGAATGATGCCTTCGTGAGTTGGAGTCACGCGGTGAAGAAAACCTTCCTTAAACACCTCAATAGCAGACGCCCAAAATTATCACTATGGAGAGATTTCCTGTATGTATTGGTTACTAGGAATCCTAATTGTCAACTAGGACACAAGGTTTATAGAAAACCTATACTCACACGAACAGATATCTACACCAGGAGCCCAATCATTATCATCCCCAACAAAAGCGGGGTGTAATCAAAATCCTTGTAGAGAGAACTTGACGAATATGTGCTTGAATATTCCAATGGGTACAACTTGAAAGAGAATCGATCGAGCATTGGGACCAAAGTGAACAGTAAAGGAAATAGATTATCGGAATTAGTAAAAGGAGCATTCATTTCGGCATGAAATCGAAATTTGATTTCCTAATCATTCAAACTTGGGGACGATAAAACCCCATGAACACAATACAATTTGATGCTGTACCCGAAATTTTGCTCGAATAACCCCAAAGGTTAAGGCATAATGACGAATAAATTATCTTGTTTTGAAGATTTTGAAGATGTATCCTCATAACTAAATATTTGGTGACCCACCATCTCACACCAGGTTATTATTTTTATTTTATTCCTTGCTCGCCAAGGTCATAATTGTTTACATTCTTGTTCACCATCAAAATCTTGTTTTTCATTTATTATTTGGATCATGAGGAACTCTGAGAAAATTTTCCAGAGAGATCGGTAAAGTATCCGAGTAACATAAATACGTTCCACACAGTTTTCTGCCATCCATTTCACAATATTTTGGTACTCTTTGTCCAAGGAGTTCGTGACTTGTTTGGCAATGAGTTTTTTACTGTCCAATTCGGAAACTTTTTCCAATACCTATTTCATAATTATCTTCTAAACAAATTGGAATATTAAGATCTGAGGTATGTATGGTACTTTCATAGTACCTAACGACAACGAGAATTATGAAATTTGTTGATTTATACTAACTGACAAAGAAACTGCAACACTCAGAAGGAGCTGTTTAAATTTTAATTTTCTTGGTAAAACAAGTAGTAAATGATTAAAATCTGGAAAAAAATTACGGGTTACAATATTTTTTAATAAATTGTAAATAATGTGTTTGTCCACCGCGATTATCTATACACTCCCCAACACTTCTTGGCATTGATGCAATAAGATGGTCTTTTTCTTCTTGAGGGATACTTTTCCACAATCCACGGTCCCTGCTCTTCATGTCCAGAGTCACCAAAGTCCGTGGGGACTTGGGTAAATTTCCAAGCCTTCTAACCATGATGTTCCAAATATGCTTTATGAGCGAAAGATCGGGGGATCTGGGAGTCCATGGCAAAAGATTCTCATGGGTCGCTTCAAAAAAGTTTAAACTAACTCTGGCAACATGAGGTCGAGCATTATCTTGCTGAATTCTCGAGCTGGTTAAGGTGAGGGAGAACATATGTCTACTCTTTTTTTTTAAGTTAACGCAGCGCTGTCATGTTACCTCGAATAAAGACTAAAGGTTAATTGAATGTGCAATGGCACCCCATACCATAACGCCTACTGTCCGGTGTACATGACGCTCAACATCAAACTGAAGATCATGTCTTCCTCCCCGACTTCGTCCAACTCCTTCTTCGGCCATCATGTGCACCCAAGGAGAATCGAGATTCATCAGAAAAGACGACCTGATGCCATTCCACATTCATGTGTTGTGGTTCTCTGCACCACTGTGATCGTTGCCGGCCGCAGTTGCTGCTGCAGTCCGAAAAAGCTAATGGGTGACCTTGTTCTACTAACCACTCATCAGCCAAAGATCGACTTGCCGCAAATCGGCCTCTAATGACCATAAGTCTTAGACGTCGATCTTGAACTTCATTTGTGCCCCTTAGGGCGGGTTGTAACTCAGTTGGTTAACCAGTTGGTCTTGAAACCAATGGTTAACCTGCCAAGTAAGGTTAAGTCAATTTCTGTTGTAACATAAAAAATCAGATTATGGTCAAGTAAACGTCTCTTTTCATTGGCCACACTGAACCCAGATCACAGAATCCATTGAATAATCTAACTGTAATCTGTGACACTCTGACTGTAAGTTTTTATTCAGAATTCAGATTCCGAGACTGTTTATCTGTTTATTCATCTTCGTGTAGGTGCAGGCAAAGATTAAAGTGACTACTTGTTAATCTTTGGGCGCAGGTTGATACCGGAACCTAGATCGAAATTCTTGGTCATTCCATTTAAAAAAATGATCATCCCTCGGTATAAATTTCGTTTTTTCCTCGGAAATGATTCTAATTCGACAAGTTCCATAAAGTCGTCATCATCAGTGAGATTTAACTCACGCAGATTCTCTCTTTGCATATTCATTTCGAATAACTAAACAAGCAGAGCAATTTCTAATCAACACAATACACACATAGGATAGATTATTTTCAGTTTATATAGATTAGTTTGAAAGTTGATCGTTCAAAAATTCATGTAGTATGTCAATCTAAAAGCATTTTCTGTGCTTTTTTTGTCTAGACCATAGGTTAAACTCTCAAAACTAGGGGCGGGTTGTAACTCAGTTGGTTAACCAGTTGGTCTTGAAACCAATGGTTAACCTGCCAAGTAAGGTTAAGTCAATTTCTGTTGTAACATGAAAAATCAGATGATGGTCAAGTGAACGTCTCTTTTTTGTCTTTTCATTGGCCACAGATCACAGAATCCATTGAATATTTTTATAATTCTGTCATAATCTAACTGTAATCTGTGACACTCTGACTGTAAGTTTTTATTCAGATTCCGAGACTGTTTATCTTATTCATCTTCGTGTAGGTACAGGCAAAGATTTTGTTACAGATAATTCATTGAGGACTAAATTATCGGAGTGGGCAAAAGCTGAACAAGATAACTTATCAACACAGCAAAAGTGCATTTTAGCTGAACATGAGCAAAAATGCACAATGAAGAACTGCATAAACAGAAGTTGCTTCATGATAAGGAGGAACATGCATTGAAAATTGCAATTTTGAAATTACAGGAGAAAAAATTATTAAAAGAATTGGGTAAATAAAACATAATTATTGTAGTAAGATATTTTTTGTTATTTTATTTCAACGGCAAGCTGTGTTGTAATACCTGTACATTAAAAATATTAGCCCTGAAAATGTTTGAATGAGTGCCTGGAAATATTGCGTAATAATATTGTATCTAATAAGATTATCCATATTGAACCTAGATATATCTGGTACATGAAATGGCTTCTCCTATTTCTTCAATTATTAGTTTCACTATCTCTTTAGATAACCGGAACCTAGATCGAAATTCTTGGTCATTCCATTTGAAAAAATGATCATCCCTCGGTCTAAAATTTCGTTTTTTCCTCGGAAATGATTCTAATTCGACAAGTTCCATAAAGTCGTCATCATCAGTGAGATTTAACTCACGCAGATTCTCTCTTTGCATATTCATTTCGAATAACTAAACAAGCAGAGCAATTTTTAATCAACACAATACACACATAGGATAGATTATTTTCAGTTTAGATTAGTTTGAAAGTTGATCGTTCAAAAATTCATGTACCTAGTATGTCAATCTAAAAGCATTTTCTGTGCTTTTTTTGTCTAGACCATAGGTTAAACTCTCAAAACTAGATGGTTGGAAATTCGACAGTAAACTGACTGGTTAACTTCAAGATTTCTGTCATACAACAACCCAATCAACGTTAACCAATGGTCAACGGAAACCAGAGGTTAACCTGCTGAGTTACAACCCGCCCTAGATGGTTGGAAATTCGACAGTGAACTGACTGGTTAACTTCAAGATTTCTGTCATACAACAACCCAATCAACGTTAACCAATGGTCAACGGAAACCAGAGGTTAACCTGCTGAGTTACAACCCGCCCTCAGACGTTCGGTGCCTACTCTTCTTCGATTATGGGTATAATCAAACCATGCTCGACAACATCTCATAACATAACAGTAGTTAGAATTCTGTTCGTTCTGTTCTGTTCGCGATTTCTCGAAATCACAACCCCACTTTCCATTACACCGATAATTCGACCTATTTCACATTCACTTAGCTGGCGATAAAAACCGCGTTCAAGTGCTCTAGGCATTTCGACAACTAAACATCGACTTTGGAATTTGGATCTCCTAGACCAGCTGGTTTGTTGTAAAATTTGAAAAATTTGCAAAACACGACAACAATATTTAAGTAACCAAAAATTTTTACATGAAAAACCTTTTTTCCCAAATAATCATTTACTCCTTGCTATTCTATCTGCTTCACAAAAAAAAATACTTTCCACAAGTATAAACCTGTTGTACTACTTTCCGTAGTTTCTTAGTCTGTTTTTGTCGGAAGATTCCTCATCGTTACTCTAATTCAACCAGACAAAATTTCTTATTGCAGATTGCAAGAAATACAGGAAAACGTTAGATTAAGACCTCGGATGGGTGGCATCGCAACCAATCACCTGGCGATGCTACGCCAGCGGGTAGAAAGGCAGAGAAGCGTTAACATACCCACACGACAATCGATGCACGTCTCTTCCGACGATGTGAGCACTGAAGAGAAAGATTTCGAGGAGACAAAACGACACAGCGTTGAAAAACTAGACTCGCAAATTTCAACCCTACATCAAGACGTTGCTGCATTAAGTATTGAGGTGAGTGAAATGCGACGGATCTTCTGGGAAAACTACACAATAAACTGGCAGAATATGCGGTATATATTTGGAGGGTTCGAGCATGATGGGGGTAAGGGTAATGGTTGTAAAGGGTTTCCCAATAAGAGATGTTATTTTGAATAGCCCGTTATTTCGGAAAACGTTATTTTTAAATCTGTAATTTTTGTACATTTGACAATAAAAATGAAACGATACACGCTTCAGCAACGCATTGAAAGTATTTAAATTCACTTTAAAATGGTAAAAATTTGGCCGAGACGGTTCGTGAAACTCGAACATTTTTGTGTCGTCGAGAAGCACCTTGTCGAACCGCAATACAGAAATCGGTGAAATAATTTGAGCTGTTCGGACAAGTTAATGACGTGAAGAATAAAACCCGTGCACGTCGCTCAAGAGCCGCCCAGAATATTGCTGCTATAGCCGAAAGTGTTAAAGAAAACCCAGGTTCGTCCATTCCTCGTCGTTCTTTGGAATTAGGCCTTCCATGAACGTCATTATACCGTATTTTGCATAAAAATTTGGGTCTTAAGGTGGGCGTTCAATGTAGTGTGTTTTTATTGATTGACTTTGGAAACTGAAATTTTGTGGGTAAATTCAGAAAGGATTGGAGTTCTTGATGAAATAATTTTAGTCGATTTCATTCCGAAAGTTATTTTTTTCTTTCAAAAATAGAAGAAAATGAGCCAACTCATGCTTCTGTTTTATTTCAACAGAAAGACCCATGAAAATAGTTCAACATCCGATTAAAAGTGAATCTACTGATAATTTCGTTCAGAAAAACAACTTGAAATACGGAATTGGCAGAGAATGGCTAAATTCAAATTTTGGCGGGAAAAAATTCCTGCTTTACCCACAAATTGACTTATTTCATATTTCGGCGATTTTCGGATAGATTGCGCCATTGTACATTTCATTCATAATCAGAGAGATATTCATAGAACTTGATAGTGATAGTGCATGTTCTATGGAGATATTCCATAAAATGGACGGTGGCGCCTCTATCGGCTGAGCTTTCCTACTCGCTTTAAACGCCGACCTTAAGGCTCATAAAGTTCAGTTAATACATGCAAGGACTCAGGCCGGCCGAATCAACAGCTTCGTGTCTTTGCTGAATGGGTCCTTGAAATGCATGAAAATGATCTGGAATTCCATCGAGATATCATCTTGAGTGATGAGGTCCCCATATATACTCCATTCACAATTATAAAATCACAACTCTGGCCTTGGAAATTTGACACATTCCACTCTGTATCGAAGTTATGACGTTTTTCAAAATATTTTTATGTTCCAAGTCAACACTATGTTGCCCTTTCTACATTCGTAGCGCATTTCTCAGAATGTGAATTTATTCGGAAAATGAATGAATTGGAAAGGATGTGATGGACGAAAATAATTAACGTTTGTATGAATTGAAAGAAAGGATTCCTTTTCTAGTTATTTGCATGAAAAGTACAAGAGATCACTGTTGAAATATATTATTTTTCGCCATGGAAGAAAATTGCATTGCTTTCACATAATTTTCATATGCATGCTTGTGAAGATTTAATGTTTATTATCCTCTTGAACTTCAAGACTTGACGACATCAATTGTTGATTCTAATCAAGAATTCATTAAAAAAAAATCAACCCAAAGATATAAGATGAATTGATGGGTAATTACAAGAAAAAAGAATAATGTCAATTTTATTTTGTTGATATCTTTCTTAAAATCAATGTTGGGATATAAAACTCGGCTGCGTTTGTTCAAACAACATCTGAAGAATACATTCTTCACCATCTCGACCTTTGGAAGGCGTTTCTTATAGGAGAATAAGGTCTAAGTTCCACCGGATTAGTGAGGTACCTAACTTTTGCAAATCTGCTCAGATATCGCCAAATTTCTTGGAAAACCTGAAAAATATCATTCTAATCGACCTGTCGAGGCTCCATCCGATCCATCTACTGCGATATCTGTCCAAATAACAGCTTTTTCAACGAAATTCCCGTGTACCCCTTCAACCTCGAAATGTAAACATTCGTCCTGGTCTTGAAAATTGTCCTCCCGCTCCAAACTGGTGCTAATAACAATAAACATACGTTAATCTTGGATATTCGACGAAAAACTCACCTGCAAATATCGATTAAATACCAAAAATCTGCGAACAATTTGTAAACCTAACAAAATGTGGAGTATCTTTGATACTTTTACTTTGATGTAAACAAAGAAACTGGCAACGTCGTTTTGTCATTAACGATATTTTCTGTGCGCGCACTGACTTTTCATCATATGTTCTGGGCTTTTCATCAGGGGCACCAACTCCTGAAAACGAAACCATGTTATTAAATAAAAGTGAATGGAGTATTTATCGCTGTGGCTTCGTTAAGGGGAAGTATCACCTTTTGAATCGTGGTATATCTTCATTCAAAAAGTGGTCTCTTTATTTCACGAGTAACTACCCTAATTTACGACGTAGAGACTTGATTTTTTTCAAATTGAAGTTGAAGAACGTCCCGAGGGCAAATAGTTTTGTTTTTTCTCGATTCAATAAGTTTTTCAATTAAAAAAACAGGGTAATCGTTAGATCTCTGCAATATTTGGGTTATTGAATATGTTTTTCGTTCTTCATGAGTACAAGCTATATTTTCGAACTAATCATCATGAAAAGTTTTGTAGTTTATAGAAGATTAAATTGCCGAGGGCAAATAGTTGCGATTTTTTCCAAAAAATGATGAATAACCGTCGAAAAAAATCATTGAGAGTAGTTTCCAAAACGCTGAAGTTCAACCTGTTTTTTTTTCATTTGAAAAACTAATCAAATCGAAAAAAAGGAAACTATTTGCCATCAGGACGTTCTTCAACTTCAATTAAAAAAAATCAAGTCTCTACGTCGTAAATTAGGGTAGTTAGGTACTCGTGAAATGAAGAGACCACTTTTTGAATGGAGATTTACCACGATTCAAAAGGTGATACTTCCCCTTAACAAGCCAATTTGTCGCCTCTGGGGCTCGAAAAATCCAAGAGTTATTGTTGAAAAGCCTCTCAATCGTCAACGTGTGACTGTTTGGTGTGGTTTATGGTCCGTCGAAGTAATTGTAACTTACTTTTTCGAGAATGGGGCTGGAACAATAGTTACGGTGAATAGATTGCGCGATCGAGAGATGAAGAATTTTTATGGCCCGAATTGGATGATGGTTTGCTCTGGATAACGTTTACTTTCAACAAGACGGCCCTACGTGCCACACAAGCAACGAAACCATTGATCTTTTACGGAAAAAGTTTCCGGCCCTCGTTATGGAAAATATCATGAAAAGGATACTTTCCTCTTCATAACCGAATGAGCATCCAATCATTCATCGAAATAAATGGCATTTTTCTTTGAACGGCGAAATGACACCTCTTATTGGAAAACCCTTTATTTAGGGTTTTTCTCAGAATAAACAATATATATAATAGGTATTTATGGGTATAGGTTACAAAGGAAGCGTTTGATGCAAGCAGCGTAGAAATAAAAATTTGCAGGCGATGCTGGCTCTAAACTGAGTTTATGATCGAGATGCATATAAAGTTTTATGTACGACGACCACGTTTTTAGTCATAAAACGTTTTTGAAATGGATAAAACTTTTTACGTGTTGAAACCTGTTGTCTGATATTCTGAATCCAGTAACGCTTGGCATTAATATTTTAACATATACATATTTCCTTCCTGACAGCTGAGGCAGCGTCACTAGACTAGAGCAACTTTTGTCGAGACGCCAGGTTTCACCGGAAGGGAAATTATTACGATTTTCGAATGAAATGAAACCATGTTTTATTAAGAAAATTTATTCCTGATAAAGTTCTGAGTTGTTTGAATGTCAAATTTCCGAAGCATTTATCGATAGTAATTAACAAATATGGAGGTTACAATCGCTTAATATTCTTTCTTGCTATTTGCAATGTATTGCATTTTTAATAATGATATTCATTCTAATTTGTGAAAAGTTTGAAAGTGTTTTTTTGTTACATTCATTTGATATTTCTCAATTCAAATGTCAACTTGACATTCGCCTTATGAATAAATTTAGATCGAAAATATAGTGACTGACAAAAAAAACTGCAACACCCAGAAGGAGCTGCTCAAATTTCAAATTTTGTTCTGGAAAACATAGATAGTATAGCAAGGAGTAAATGATTACATTTGGAGAGAAAAATCGTGAAGTTTTTTATGTAAACATTTTTTGTTACTTGAATATTGTAGTCGTTTTTTGCGATTTTTTTTGAATATCACAACAAACCAGCTGTTCGAGGTGATCCAAAGTCGATGTTTAGGTGTTTATAAAATGCCTAGAGCACGTGTACGCGGAATTTATCGCCAGCTACGTGGATTTGAAAGAGGTCGAATTATCGGTCTACAGGAGGCGGGAAAATCGCTAACCGTACGAACAGTACGTAAGGCCCAAAATCGAAAAAGAGTAGGCACCAGACGTCGAAGGGGCACAAATGAAGTTCAAGATCGACGTCCAAGGCTTATGGTCTTTAGATACCGATTTACGACCACTCGATCTTTGGCTGATGAGTGGTTAACGGAACTAGGCCATCCTCTAACTTTCCGAACGGTTTACAGCCGGTTAAGTTCTTTTGGACTGCAGCGTTATCGATCCTTTCTTGTGTTACCTCTGACGGTTGAGCATCGCCGGCAACGATTACAGTGGTGCAGAGAGCGTCAACATTGGAATGTGGAATGGAATCAGGTCTTTTCTGATGAATCTTGATTCTCCTTGAGTGTATATGATGGCCGAAGAAGGGTTAGACGACATCGGGGAGAAAGACGTGAACCTCAGATTGATGTTGAGCGTCATGTACACCGGACAGTAGGCCATATGGTATAGGGTGCTATCGCACATGCGAGTAGGTCACCTTTAGTCTTTATTCGAGGTAACATGACAGCGCTGCGTTACCTTAAAGATTTAGTGGAGCCATATGTTCCTCCTTTCCTTGACCGGCTCGAGAATTCAATACTTCAGCAAGATAAAGCTCGACCTCATGTTGCCAGAGTTAGTTTGAACTTTTTTGAAGCGACCCATGTGAATCTTTTGCCATGGCCGCCCAGATCCCCCTATCTTTCGCCCATAGAGCATGTTTGGGACATCAAGGGTAGAAGTCTTGAAAATTTACCCCAGCAGCTCTAGAACGTATATGCAGCTTGGGATAATACCCCTCAAGAAGAAATAGACCATCTAATTGCATCAATGCCAAGACGTGTTGGGGAGTATATAGATAATCGCGGAGAACAAACACATTATTTAAAAATTCATTAAAACAAATTGTAATCCCTACGTTTTTTCTCCAAATTTCAATTATTGACTCCTTGCTATACTATCTATGTTTTACCAAAAAAAATTTGAAATTTAAACAGCTCTTTCTGGGTGTTGATGTTCTTTTGTCAGTTAATATAATTCCAGTCTCTACGTAGACTCTATTATCTTCTCAGAAACCGTCAACTTTATTTTCTTATTGTAAAATATGAATATGGAAGAAATTTTTTGGCGAAGCAAGGTTTAGGGGCGGCTTTTTCTACCCTCAAAATCATAGAAAAACACCACACAAAATTACCTCTTCGTCCGCATAAAATGTCTGCTCATCTATTCTTGTCAGTTTTTTGGTTCTTGAGAAAAAATTGAGAACTATTTTCATTCGCAATCTTTAGGGAGCTGAAATTAAGCAGGAGGCTCAAAAAAAAAAGTTTATATGAAAGACCCACCCTGTTTTTGGCAAGGAATCGCCCTGCATGAAAAATCTCGCTGTCCGCAATTTCGTTATGAATCCATAACCAAATTTATTGATGCCGTTTGCTTGAGTTCTTTTTATGTATTCTTCATACATTCTAAATGCTACATATCCCCAGAAAAAGTTTACGTGTGTTGAAACTTCCATCAGCGTAAAACTTATCCATGGATAAAGATTAAATGAGGATCATAAATCCAAGGTTTTGCTGCGTTCTCCCACGCGGATTTATCAGATCAGAAAGAGGATAGATCCTCTTTATTACTCGTCAAAACGAATCTAAAGCCAAGGACGGATATAGCTCTTTTTCATGGGAGGGGTAATAACGATCATGGGGGGGGGTAATAACGATTGAAACCCATTAAATCAAGTACAAAATGTATGAAATATCTTATGTCTACCACCTTTTTCTTAGGCCTTCGACACTCATGGGGGGGTAGTTACCCCCAGTACCCCCAGTAATTAATAATATAAATGGTGTGCATTATCGGACATTCTCTACCCAACTAAAATATTTTCGACAATGCGGTGTTGTCACTTCTATAAGAAAGTAGTAGCAACTTTGCTTCTTCAAATTAAACACCTGGTATATTATATTATTTTTGGACAACTTTTCTCAACATTTTCCTATTCCTACCCATCTGTTGCCGTTTCCGAAATATAAATCAATTTCAATTTCACCGGAAACCATGACCTCTAAAAATGCTTATAACTTTGGGTTGAGCAACACTATTGCATTGAAATTTGGTTTGGAGTTAGGTGATACATGAATGCTTCCAACACATCAGCCTGATCTACGTTACTTCAATACAGGGTGGTAAAAAAAAGTTTTTTAGTCAAATTTCGGACTTATGAGTATTTATTTGTCAAAATGCCCCTTCAGAATGAGAATGGTATTTCCATTTTGGTATTTGGTAGGCAGGCCATGATTACTATTTGACAGTATCTTGTGATATTCTCCTAACAATAAGGGAAAACGTGCAAAAGAGAAATTGTCGGGAAGTTCTTGGAGATTCCAAAGATAATATAATATACCAGGTGTTCCATTTGAAAAAGCAAAGTTGATACTACTTTCTGATAGAAGTGGCAAGACCTCATTGACGAAAATATTTCAGTTGGGTAGAGCATGTCCGATAATGTACTCCATTAAATTCTCAAACCGATCCGATGTCTGGTTCACCAGAAACGTCTTATGTGCCATCCACCGTGAATTACCCTGTTTACTCTATACTATATACAATAGGATATGTAAAAAACTGTGAAAACCTCTTATATATTTCACAGACGCTTATTTCCCTACTAATATCCGAAGTAAATTTAGTATTTTTATCATGTGGAAGTAAATCACAACTATCCAATTACAATAGTGCTTCTGTCACGTGACAGGTCAAGTCTGATTTTACGGGATTCATCCTAGCTATGCATATAATGAAATTCTGGATCTATTTCATATTCACAGTAAATGCCACAGAATTGTTCTAGAACTTGCCTAGCTGACAGTGAGAAACGCTCCCATTTATCATCTTCGATATGACACAGAAGATATTTCGACAGTATGTTTCCTACTTTCTGAGTTATGCAAGTGTTAAAGCCCCTAGATAGTAGTGAAGGAGGGTAGTTGTCTAGTTGATGATTATACTTAATTAGGTCCTTTACTGAAAATCGGTTATAGAAAAGAACTGAACTTCTCTTATTGGTCACTATTTTCATGCATCTCTTTTTTGTGATGCTGTTTCCAAGTTGGTCACTTCGCATAGCTGGAAATGATATGATGCATATAATAGCGATGGTCCGAAGTGAAGCATATTAGTAATATTCCACGAACTGAATCTTGTCATGATTATTTTTGAACTTAGCGAAAATGTGTTGTTTCCAAGTTATTTGAACTGAAAATGTTTGGGAAACATAGAAGCTTTCATCAAAGATTCCGCTCAGTTTAACTGTAACTTTTGGAACCTAAATACTGTAGCGGACGAAGTCCTCCTGAATACGTCTCTAGACTCTCTGTGATTCCTCGTACCGAAACTCTGGAAGCGCCTCGATATCTCCGGAATATTCTCGAGCAGGGCTGTATCGATATATAAAGACGCACACGTTGGGGACGAGTTAGTTACTTCCTGAATAGAGCCGAATGGAATTGTGAATAGCGAATTCCAAGTAGTGAATATAAATTAGCAACGGTGTAAATAAATCAGTATTAGTTATTGTTCATAAATTAGTGTGATAAGGTAGCGGTATTGGAAATAAATTAGACATTTAAACGAAGCAGACAATTTGTTTAACCCCGAGAATAATACAATACCTAAATCAGCCTACTTGTAGGTTTTCACTTCGTGATTCATAATTCATATTCGTACAATATATCATTCCTCAATAAAATATAGGGTGAGTCTTTGACTTGTACATATATTTTGAACTGTAGATTCCTCTCATCAACCGAATCACTGTTTTCGTATACCATTTTCAAAAATTTTCCCTTTAAAGATGCAGGATGTCGAAAAACCATTGAAAAAAACACTTTTCTTACCATATCTTCGGAACAATTATTTCAAATGAACTGAATTTTGGTTGATTGTTTACTCTGTTCGTGGTGCATATTCCTCAATCATAACTTATTCAATATTTCTCCTGGTATGAAAGTTACAGCGTAGCGGACTCATAAATCCACCGAAAAATACCAATGGAAAAAGATAAACGGTTCACATTTTTGCAAAAATCGATCATTTTAGAAAATAAAAGTATTCCTATATTTTTCAATGAAACGCGTCGTTTTCCTGATTTCATCGGATGCAATTCAACGAAATAATCACGAATCTCAAGAATTCTCTGGATGCTTCCCTGGATTAAAAATAGCACCGAATCGCAGAAAAATTAATCACACTAGAAGTTAATAATTTTGTAAGAATATTTATCAACTTTGTCGAGACTAAAATTTAAATGATGGAAAAACTTTTAATGTAACATATAAGAATAAAATCTCACAAATGTGGGAGATCAAATTGAACTCCAAGGAGCATGAAATTATAAATTCAATACGCACAGTTTCTAAAGGGTGGCGCATGAATCGTGCTACAAAAATAAAACGAAATAAATTTTTTTGTGTGTGAGTAATCGGCTTTTTTTTCTATTTGAAAGGTTACTATTTAGATTTATAAAAATGAATACCCGGGAAACTGAAAAAAAGAATTTGAATGGTGCAACGGTACCATGCTTCGCAGTCCGTCATTTCCGTCCAAAGTGAATCAAGTCGAGAGTTTCGCGGTTAAAATTGCCTTATATGGAGGCATGGAGTGAATCTAGTCCAGAAATGCTTCATGAGACGGAACTGCACCCAGAGCGAGTCACTGTGTGGTGCGCAGTTCCATCAAAATGTTTTTCGGGGCCATAGTTCTTTGGAGACGAAGAAAACAGTAACTGTCAATGGGAATCGTTATTCAAAGATGTTAAAGGAGTTTTTTCTCCCAGAACTGCGCCGAAGACGTTTCCTATTCAACAGCATTTCTTTTTAGCGAGATGATGGAGCAACTGCACATATAGCCAGACCATCAGTTATCGCGGTGCTCCAAGAAAAAAATCGCAAACAAATTGACTCCAGGAACTCCACTTTTCGCTGCCCCCCAAGGTCACCTGACCTGACTGTACCAGACTTTTTTATGGGGTTATGTCAAGCAGGAGGTCCACAAAACGAAACCCAGGAAATTGCCTGAATTAAGGCAGTCCATCACGACAATAATTGAGGCGATCCCAACTTCAAACTTCAGACCGCAATGAACAATTTTTTGATCAGGTGCCGCATATGCGTGGGTAACCGTGGAGGTCATTTGCGGTCTATAACCAATAATCTTTTTGAAATAAAATTTAATTTTCTATCTAATAAAGAATACATAAATGAAATACATCGGTCAAAAAAAAAGTTATTTGAATTTCTTATTGTAGCACAATTGGTGCGCCACCCTATATTAAAAATTTATTGTCACCAGTCCATATCAAAGACAAATGTCAAAAAATTGAAAATTCAAATAAATGAATGATGAATTTCGATTCACACCACGTTTTGAATTGAAGTTAAGGGAAAATAAAATGGTACTTCTTAATCTGTGGTGATGTTTCTATCTTAACAATATCCTGTTGGAATTTAATAAACTCGACACGACACGGCTAATATTACATTGATTTACGGAAAGTCCTACACATATTATCACGAGATCGAAGAAAAACATAAAACAAGCAATTTCCCCTTTTATAACAACAAGCTCTAGAGAAGATTTCCTCCATATTCAGATCGCGCCCGCGCTTCGTTCACAGATGCTGACTTTTGAGACACAGATAACAATATAAGGTTTGAGATGCTATCTCGCAAGTAAGATGACTAGAATAATGGTGTAGGCACTCGTCAATTTTTGAATAGAATGACGTTCGACCAAATCGAAAATATTAGCAATGTTTCGTGGCGGCGCCGCAATATCATTTCAGTGTATTTTCCGTTGTCAATTTGATTGATGTATCGACAGCTGATTTGCCAAAATGACATGACAGCAGAATGGCATCTTTTTATAATGAAAGTTTAATACTTTTCCTAAGAACTAATATACATCAGGATGTCAAGAATATAAACACACATTATTGCTTGCCAAAATTATCGACCATTAACACGCCATAAATTCAAATATTTGAAATAACTGATGAAAATCAGTCATAATTTGTGAATAGCGCCACCTGAAGTGGAAAGAACGAAACATTGCTAATATTCTCAATTTGGTCGAAACAAAATCTAATCAGTGCCTACACCATTATTCTAGACATCTTACTCGCAAGGCACACCGTTAAACCATTGTTTAAAGAGAAAATAAACAATCTGGCGTCGTCTTCTCAAAAGTTCTGTGATAGCTCTCTCATAGAAGATTTTTGTTATGAACGCAACATGGGTTAGGTTAGGGTGATTAATCACAAATTCAATGAAGAAGCTTTTTTGCAACATAGTTCCGGGATATATGAACAAGTTATTACTGTTAACAAACTAATCTTCGGGTAAATTGGAGAAGGAACTTATTTGGCCGGGGGAAATATGGCTTTTAAATTGCAGATATAATCGGACAAACTAAGGCCGTCTTTCACCAATGATTTTGATCTCGTTTAGGGCAATTATTAATCGATAATCTCAGTTATCTCTTTAAACCAGATCAAAATGTTTGGTGAAACCCGACATCAGTGTTTTCATTAAGAAATATCGTGTTTTCAACATTCTCATTCGAATAAGGCTAGTACTTGAGTATTCCCTAAATGCATTAACTCAATTTCAATCGACAAATATGAACTTTTAGGTCTTCGCAGAGAATCGTATCAGGCACGTAATTGGAGCAATTTTTTTTTCGAATGGCTTTTTAACAGAGGTCAATTCGGAAAAATTGAAAATGAAAAAAGGTTTTTTGCCCTTCATGAATCTACAGTTGGAATATATGTACTAGTTAAAGACTCACTCTCTATAGCGTATATTTCTTCCATATAAGAAGATGGATATTCACTTCGAAATAGGATCGAGGATAAGCAATAAAAAACTCGGATTCGTACAATTTGTTTTATACTCAGAAAAAAGTTATTCATCCCCGAATGTGACAAAATATAGATTTTCAAATCCGCAATTAACTTACTATTCTTCAATATTTCCAGGTGCGGAATGCAATTCAGGCCCTGCAGGAGATGAAAACGCCCTCAACAGGGGTATCATCGTCTTTCAACGCAATTTCGAACCCTAATCTGGCTCGCGCCGGAGATAACTTTGGAGGAAATGGTATCCTGGCAAGAAGTTCATCCCATCCGCCGGAAATGTTCTGCTGGGACCCGGACGAACCAGTGACGGAACCCTCGAGGCAAATCACGAACAACGTCGATGCCGAGACCCAAACCAACGACGAGCTGATCAAAGATTTCGTTCTGCAGAATTCGGAAAAAATTTTGCAATTCTTGGGCATAAATTGTGATAATGTGAAAAATTATAGGTTGAGAAAAAGTTATAGTGTTGCGGATGATAGGGCTGTTGTTAGATTCGATAAGAATACGAAAGAAATGGAGGGTTGCTCTATTGATATCGAGGAGGAGGAAGATATAACATCTCCTATGATCAAAGCTCATATGAAGGATGGTTGTGGGGACCGACATAGCGTTCACATGTTCGGAAATTTGTTTCCGTCGGCGAAATTGTTCCGACAGCTGAAAGAAAACCATAAGGGCGATATTTAAGTCCTTCTAACTCTCATTATAACAAACGCACAAGTCATCCTGGTACCAACACCTCTAAATTATGTACGGCTTAAGTACCTACGCAGAGTCTTCATTTCTTCGACCAAAATATAAATAATCCACACGAACACTTGTTCGTTTTTCAATAACATGGGCGATTAAATTCTGGTAATGCCGAAATATCAATTTTCTCTTCATTCATTTGGTGCTTCGATGTGAATCAATACCAAATTGCTCTCATTTGCCTTTCCTAATGGTCGATGAGAGTTAAAAAAAAATGGGTGACCTAAAGGAAGCACTGACGTGAAATCAGGATCTTCTGAGCGCTTCCTCATCCATCTTGTACATTGGACCATCTTATACAAGGTGCGGCAACTAGTTCTTTCACATTTGAAGCAGGTGTCAAAAAACAAAGGAAAACCATATTCGAAAAATTCTTTTTTATTCTGAAAGCCTACATAATCAAGTTTTTTACAAGCTTTTATTTTATTTAGTTTCACCTGTCCTGGTGTCTCTCTGTCTGTCTGTCTCTCTATAATCAAATCTTGCAAGTTGAATATGACACACTTCAGTGGCGGCTCGTAAACTTTTATCTTGGGTCGGCAGATATACAGGGTGTCCCACTAGTGCCGCAGCGGACGATATACGCGTAACGGACTGAGTTTGTCAAAAATTTTTGATGTAGACTTGATATACACCAAGAAGAGCACATCCTAAAAATATTTTCGAATATATCGGGTGGCCCACAAAACAGGAATAGCGGGTGACTTTGTTTTTTCAAATGGGACACCCTATATTCATTAGTGTTTTTCAATTCTCTGAAACTTCCTGCATGCTTTCGTATACTTTTCACATATTTTTATTCGACAGTTTTCGAAATATTGGCCATTTTGACAAAAAAATGATACTTGTAGAGGCTATTTTATCCAATTATATTTCACGAACCCTTGCACGTACCAAAAACAGTTTTGTATGGATTGAAAGACAAGACTTCAAAGTATCCTACCCAGCTATAATAAAGCATCTCCAGCATATAGAGTCCACAAAAAGACTATCAACATGACGAATTTCAAATCGATTTTTCTCCATTCTTTCAAATGCCTTGCATATTATTTTTTTTCTGCATTATAAACACCATTCATTTCACTCCATTTTTTTTGTCAAATACATGATTTATGCACATCTCTAACAGAAAAGGAATTTTTTGAGTTCGCGTTAAATAATTAATTTCCTGGAAGAAACGACCCAACCACTCACCCAAACTGTTTGGGCCAAACATACGAACACTGAAGGCTCCTGTTCCTGTCTGTAGCCGCATCCCGAACGAAAACAATCGAGGCACCCCGATCGGCCCGATCCGATCGTTCCTCGTGTATAATACGAGTCGAGGCATTTCAAGTACGGCAATACGGCATAATCCCATTTGCCGACCCTGCGATGTGTTGAGCCTGCTGTAAGAATTTAGCGGCTACTGTTCAGCACTTTTTTCTCGGCTAAGAATTTCGGGAAATAGTGGTATTGGGCGGAAATTCATATAAGTAGGTACTATCATATTCAAAATCCTCGTCTATAAAAGTACGGAATACGACAAAAATTCGTTCAAAGCAACATTTATCTATTAAAATTTGTGAGGTGGAACGAACAACGAAAACATCGCATTTTCGATTTTGAAAAAGCATTAACTAGGAGGCGACTATAATATTTAGCATTATCTGAATAAAATTTCAACAGAAAACAGTCGTGTTAAAATTGTTTCGCCTCATTCGTATTCGCATTTCATTGAAACGTCGAATCAGGTGCAGCGTGCCGTACTTGGTCCCTAGAAAGCGTTCGATGCTTGGCGCTTTCGTCTTCCCGTACACGTACACATTTCAATTCTCGGACTGATTTGAACGGCGCGGCGTTGAGATTGGAAGAGCGTATTTCCAAGAAGTTGAAATATATCAGTGATATACTGATATACAAATATGATTTATAGAATTTTATTTACACAGGTCTTGGAAATACAATAATTATAATAAATTAAGTAATTCAACAGAAGAAAGAGTAATTTACATTTTGGCTGGACATAAAATATATAGGGTCGGCACTGCCGACCCTGCCGTCCCTGACGAGCCGCCACTCAGAGGCGGCCTTAGGGGGTGGCGAACGGGGCAATCGCCCAGGGCCTCGCTCTTGGAGGGGCCTCGCGCAAGAACCCAAGCATGAGAGGATATTTGGCTTCATGTGTAAAAAAATTGAAGGAAATCAATAATAGTGAATTTTTCAAACAATGCAGCTACAAATGTCCGTGACAGTAGGAGAATCATGTGATATTGATGGACATGAATTGGACGAAGAACAGTATATGTTCATCAGTGCGTATGAGTAAAACGACGATATTATCCCTGTGCTGGAATACATAAGAGAAAAAAATATAACTGAAGTTTATCCCACTATCGAAATAGTCCTGAGAATTAGAGCCGTTTCACAAGGGACTGATGGTCAGTCCTTATGGTCGGTCGAACCGATCATCAGTCGGTGGTATTTGTTTTCACATCGATGAGTATCGTCAGTCGCCGCCATCAAAGACCATTTGCTGCCATGGCGTGACACTGTAATTGCTTTGTACGAGAACCGTCCGATTCCCGCACGAAGTGACAACTTTTTTCGATTTCGAAATTCTTATATTGGAATTATTATTGTGTGGTTTCTTTGTTTGAAAAGTTATATGGGAAATCTACTCGATGATTGGTTCAAGTTTTTTTGAAGTTTTAAAATTTACTCTGTCATCTTGTATATAAAAAGCTAAAGACCTCAGACAAAAAAATAAGGAGCGAGGACATTATCGACGATCAATCTGTTAATGAATATGCATTGCATTGAAAAAGATTCTTGAAATCTTCCTGTCATACACAGATCAGAGCCAGATCCTCCCAATATTCAAATCAATATTTTTATAATTTTCTGGGGATGTATTCCATATTTCCATTTCAGTTTCAAAATTAACTTTTTCCTACCCATTGATTGTTATCCACTATTATTGGTGAATAAATACAATCCTTTCGTAAATACGTAGAAATTCCTAAGAATATGCAATAATAATATGCGCAACACCGCATGCATTATGTGCCTTTTGCCGCGACTCGATCCGACAACACGCAAACGCAGCAGGCCGAACTGATGCTCATGCTTGTTTCATGGGTCGACTGATGATACGCATGCATGTGAAAGTATTGCAAAAATCCAGTTCAAACGCCAGTCCCGACTGACCATCAGGACTGGCCATCAGTCACATGTGAAACGGCTCTCAGTTCCATGTGAAACGGCTCTTATTGCCACCACACCTGTTGCAGTTGCGTCTGCTGAAAGGAGTTTTTCGAGGCTTAAAATCAACAAAACTTATTTGAAGAATTCAAGATCGGCTTTCAGTACTTGCTATTCTTTCAATAGAAAATGACGTAACTCATTCGTTGGGTTATTGTGTTCTAATTGAAGATTTGAGTCTCAGAAAAAGCCGCGAACATCAATTTTGAAATTTAACATAAATTTTAAAATTTATCTTCTCCGAATTTGTAAACCTTTCGAAGTAAAATATTTTGAAACACAAATTTTATTTAGTTGTAAAACTATGGCAGTTTTTTATCAAACATGAAAATACCTAAACCAAACGACCCGACTTAAATTCGAATGACAAACTATTCACGAAGGACAAAGGGCCTCGCAAAGACCTGCCGCCCGGGGCCTCGCCATTGGTAAGGCCGCCGCTGCCGCCACTGCACACTTCTAATAGTCCGATTGATTTGAAATTTTGCAGGTGTACCTTATTCTGGTGACAATGCATCATGAAATATTTTTTTATAGAAAAAAACAAAATGGCGTCTCCAAAATGGCGGATGAGTTTTGTAATTGTGATCCGATTCCATTCAAAATTAGTATCTGGGGGTATTTGGGTTCGAAAATGATGATACTCTTGTCAAAACTGGGAAATCCAAGATGGCGGCCGCAATATGGCGGACGAGTTTTGTGATTATGATCATATTCTATTCAAAATTGGTAATGAGGGTTTTTTGGGTCGGAAATTACTTCTTCTTCTTTTTTATATGAGCTGGTAGGTCATATAGGTAGGCGTCAGCCTGTTGATTGTCGGAAATTACGATTCTAAAAAATCGAGGAATTCAAGATGGCGGCTTCAAAATGGCGGATGAGTGTTGTTATAAAAGCTTATCTTCAAAAATGTTTTTTGAGAATTAGGCTTGTTTTTCATTTATGTCTTGTAAATAATATCACCCTAATGACGGCCTCAAAAAACGACGCCCGTGTGGAGCCTTTCGCGGTTTCAATTTGGATGACTTCCCCCTTGATTCCCCTTTTTCAACTCATCAATGGTCCTAGAGCGATGTTTGAAGACCTCTTTCTTAATGTAACCATTCATAGGCCCTTACTTTTTTGAGGAACTCGGCGCGTAGGCTTTCAAAATAAAGTTTTCCCATATCTTTCTTCGTATTTTTTTCAGTTCCTCCAAATGTGGGAGAACTAGTTGCCGAACACTGTAGATGTAAGGTGCGCAACCAAGTTCCCGCGGTTTTTTTTTTATTTAAATGCAACTTTATTGTGAGAAAATGATTGCACATGAATCAGTCAAAATATTGCCTATTGTTCCCTACAACTTGTCCCCAAGTGTACATCTTTTTAGGTTATCCAGGACTCAAGCCATTTTTTAATGTCTTCATATGAGTGGAACCGCTGATGAGCCAGACCATGTGCCATCGACTAGAATAAGTAATGATCTGACGGCGTAATATGTGGGGAAAACGGCGGGTGGGGTAGGACATTCCATTCGATCGTTTCCAGATAGGTTTAGTAATGTGAGGCCAAGGGATTTCACGCCTTAAAATCACTTCATCATGCCTCTGATCGTATTGTGGCAGTTTTCTGTGCAGTGGTCAGCTCAATCGCATCAATTGATGTCGATACCGCTCCCCAGTTATGGTTTCACTCGGTTCCAACATTTCATTATAAATAACACCGACCTGTTCCCACCAAATACACAGCATAACCTTCGCAGCGTTAATATTCAGACGAGGCAACGACGTAGAAGCATGACCGGACCGCCCCCATGATTTTTCTTTGGATTGCTGTATTAGATCCAGTTTTCTACACCCGTCACCTTGCTTGTGTGACGCTGAAGCAGTTGTTCACAGGCAAAAAACGACGTTCTACGTCCTTTGGCATCAATTTATAAGTAACCCAAGTTTTATATTTTTGAATCATTCCCAAAGCATGGAGTCGCTTGGAAATGGCTTGGCGGCTAACTCCTAATTGTTAACCCAATGCATAAGCTTAATTCATGACGTTTTGGATATGTAAAAATCTACCAACAGCTATTGCTGGAGACAATACAGACAAACATCGGGAACTTTCACATTCAAGAATCCAATGAAACAAAATTTTGACAGCTACCAAAAAAAGGGTCACTTTGATCTCTTCGCGATTTTCTGATGGTGAATATAGAACATGAAAAGTATAAAAATATTTCCAACAAGAACAAACGCTAATAAATTATTTTTCGTTAAAAACTAATATACGCATAATATGTATTTTTAAACTTCAATATGAACAATAGCTGCAAATACGTATTGAATTTAAAGGAAAGAGATTGTGAAGAAAATGACGACCTCGTCGACCTCTGACACTCTTTGATATTGATTTGGAACGATCTTCATGCAGTGCGAGAAAGACGTAAATAAATTGTATGTGTGAATATATATTTAGTCAATGAAAATTCTAAAAAGTGCACTCTTCTACTATAAACTACCCTATGTTCAATGATACTTTTCTACGTGTCTTTCGAAATATGTGTATATATCATATATGGTGCCAAATACTCAAAAAAGCAATTAGCAATTGTGAAATAACACTACAATTATAATAATAGATTATATTAATTATTTGAGCCATATCATAATACACCTAATATTCAAGGCAGTGCCTCTTCTGTGATGAAAAATGTTTCTTTCTATTTTAGGTAGTAATAGAAGAATAATTGAATTATTCCTGAATACGTGAACAATCATATTATATACATTTAAAGTAAGTATAAAAGAAATGGTTTTCTGATGTTTGCACCGGAATCCTAAGGATCTTTTCGAGAAAATGTTAACGATAGTTGTGACATTCCATTCTCACATGGTGTTTGGAATAATATAGTGATACTGAGAGAAACTATTCGTATACTTGTCTGTGAAAATATTTTATGAGTTATTTTTCCAATTAAACATATTATTTTGCAAATGATGTGTTTTATTTTTCAATTGTATCTTACAAAATGGCCAGGCCCGGATCTACGATTTTTTTCTGACCGGGGCAAAATTCATGATGGCGCCTTCCTCCCCCCCCCCCCAATTTCTCATTTGTGTAATATATGATTTCATAAATAATGAAAATGAATAATATAAATAAATGTTTATCTATTATCTATATATATATAAAAGAAAGATGTTGGTTACACCATTTATAACTCGAGATCGGATGGACTGTTTGTTATGAAACTTCATATATGGATTCGTCTACGGTCTGGTTATTATAAAATAAAAAGAAACTTTGAAAAACTCGATGAAAATTTTACTTATACAGGAAATGCTTTTCCTCCTTTTGAGTAAGGCCACTAGGTGTCGCTACAGTTAGACAGCGATGTAAACATATAGTGTGTAATTTGGGTTGCCTCCAACTCTGCGCTGTTGACCAAAGCCGAAATGTCTTAGCGTTAGATTACAGATCTCTAATATGATGAGATTTCGTTGAGATATGTCTGATATGAGAGTAGTTTTGTTCTTACCACTTCAGGTGGCGCTATTCAGACATTATGACTGATTAATATTAGTTATTTTCACATCTTTATTTATTCAAAATAACGTAATCGTGAAGGTATTGACATCAATTAGTGTATAATTTGCATAGAATTCTATCACAGTGAGTTTTTATCGAAATTTCAAGTAAATCGCATTTTGTCGATCAGTTTCAATCGTGAGTTGTCCATTATTCTCATCTTTTCTCATGATTTTTTAAATGTTTTTGAATTTCTGTTTGGGTAATAAATATATTTGCGAAAATAACTGAATCCGAAATAGCCATAATTAGTAATTGACATTATTATATTTGTGTTTCTGTTCTGTGTGACAGCTCATATCCATGGAAACATGGAAATCTCGCGGATATAGCTTTTTTTTCATGGGAGGGGGGAGTTGGTAATAACGATTGAAAATCAGGTACACAATGTATGAAATATTTTATGTGCACCACATTGTGTAACTTTTTCTAAGGACTTCGATACTCATGGGGGGTGATCTGAGTTTCATCTAGCATCAACTCGATTTGACAATTCAAAAATCAGAGAACCAAGCCTTTGATCTCCGATCACCGGTGATTACGATTTGTGAAATTCATCGTAAGTATCACTTAGGCGTAACAAAGTTCGCCGGGCCAGCTAGTTTATAATAAGAAAAATATCAAAAGGATCCATTTTTCGTCAGAACCCCTTTTTGCATGTTTAAAAGAGCATGGCCAATGAGGAATGCGAAATTCGTAAGCAGACTCTCTGCGCTTCCTAATCTTTTTCTGGTTTCTGACGATAATGTGTCGAAAACAACTTTAATTTCCTTCGAGAATAAACCAACTAGATCTAGCGTTCTTGACCCATCCCCGCACATTTCGTCGGCCTGGTTTTTCTTCTTGGAAACACGTTCATTTCTAAGAACTGGCTCGACATCCAATTCTTCTGAAAGAAGTGTAGCTTCCGAGATCCAGTTTTCAATATGTTTTTCTCTTTTCCCTGCAAGATCTTCACAAGACCTTGCAACAACGATAATGAACGTGAAATAATTATATTCCCTGTCTGAATTTCCACGTTGACCCGATTGTGCTCTCGTAAAATAGTAGTAACTGTGTTTTATTGCAAGAATACAAATGGCCATCGAACAAGGGTCCTTCAGCCTTCGTAAAATATTATTTCAAATTATTAGGTTCAGGATGAATCTAAAATCCAGCATAAAGCAAATGACCAGCTTCATACATGGATTCTGTGACTTGTGTGGATTCTTTGATTTCTTCCAGTAAGGCATTAACAGCTTGATGTTCAGTCGACCATCATTGTTGTTTGGCTCTACTTCCTTTCAAATTTGTTTTCGTGCATTTTTTCATAATTGTCCATCATTTTGAACCAGCAAAAAATGAATACATGATGAAGCGGAATGGTCACCCGCAAGATTCAAAAAATGTGCTATATGCATGGGCGCCCGCAGGGGGGGACAGGGGGACCGTGCCCCCCCCCCCCTGAGATTTTGATGGCCCTAACGTTTTTCAGCACGGCACCTCAATATTACCTTCTAATTTCTATTTTGGCCTCCCCTGAGAAAAATTTCTACGGGTTTATGCGGGCGCCCATGGCTATATGCATGGAACAAAAAAATACTGCCAGCTCGTTCATCTGAAGAATTTGATGAATTGGACTCCTTTAGGTATATACGCCAGCCATATTAGATCCGTTGTCGTAGAATCAGAATCGCTGTGATACAGTGGCGCACCGAGGGGGGGGGGCTGTCGGGCTGCAGACCCCCCCCCCTCCGAGCTGTGACAAAAAAAGTAATTCAAATATTTTCATCTTATTATTTTTCTAAAAGTAAAAATAATTATTTTATAACAGAATGGAAACTTGAACATTTCCTTTAGAGATAGAAATAGGGATTGATATTTTTACGCGCATCCTATTCTATATGCATAACTGTGTGTTTTGGCCTCAAACATCGTGTCATTGTGCTTGTCGCTGTGTTGCGGCCATTACGAAAGGCTGTTCTTGAAAGTAGAAGACAAATGTAGAGAGTTTGAAGTTCCACTGATAAAGCCTCGAATTACAAAACGATGTAATGTAGAATGCGAAAATGCAGAGACTTACTTTCGAATTTCAATAATTATCCCATTTCTTGACAGTTTTATAGCACAAATTCACAATCGATTCTTAAAACACAAAGATGTTTTGTCGACATTTATGTGCAGCTTATTGCCAACGAACGCTATTGATGAGTCTTGCACTGATGATCTAAAAAAATCGTTCTTATTTCATACGAACAGGACCTTTCTTCCGAAAACGATGCGTTATTGAATGACTATTTCACTCTTTCCGTTTTTAGAGAGGTTTCCGTAGCAACGATCGTTTCATCTCGATAAAACTTTCAAGCCGGTATATAAATTACAAAAACCTGATTACTCTTGAGCAGCCCCCCCCCGAAAAAAATTTCTGGGTGCGCCACTGCTGTGATAGTGTGATATTATTCTCCAGTCTTTCCGTCAACTTCCACGGATACTCAAACACGGTTTGAGTATCCGTGGTCAACTTCTAGGAAGTCAATTAAACTTTCCTTTATGAGAAAGAAAAATATTGGGAAATTGGACTCTATATACACGCAATATAGAGTCCAATTTCCCGATATTTTTCTTTCTCGTTGGAAAAATGGACGTAAACATATCAGGCTTATTTGTTCTGTGTGAGATACATCTGGGGTGCAGTCAAACATAAAAGTGAAATAGTTAGCCTCCGTGATCTCATTAATAATGTTATTCCGAATTTTGGTGGCCATCAAATCGATAATTTCATTTGGTATAGTTTTGGACAGATAGGATGTTTGTCTGTCCTTTCTTCATGGTGGCCAAGATGGCACTTCAGAGTAGATTCATATTTAATAATAATAATATTTTTCCAGGAAATCAGAAATATTTATCTGGATGCTGGCGCCCAGGTCAACCCCCCCCCCCCCTAGATCCGGGCCTGAAAATGGCTCTCATGATCATGAAACGAGACAGATATAAAATAATAATTCAGCAGTCAGCATGATATCAAAAACGAAAGTTCCAAGTCTTTGAATTTTCACGGATAAATTGTTATACGTAACCTCATACATGCAAGCAACTACTTGCACTTGATCCTACTTGTAGTGTTATAGTGTCGAAGTCGAATTAGAAGAGGCTTAAAATCTTATTTTGGAGATTCATCGACCATACGTGACCATAAAAGACTAGCTACGCCACTGCCTACGTGTATCCTAATCTGTGTTTAGACAATTGAAAGAAAAATCTGTGGTCTAATGTCACCTATCTTTGTTTGACCTTGAAGCCTTGTCAGTTTTGTTTGACACTTTGACGTCTGTCAAGATTGTTCTGTTAAAAAAAGTTGAGTTGGGCCTGGATGACGTTTCGGTGTCGGTAAACTGTTTTGTGTTTGTTAAATCCTAGAGTAACAAGATTGAATATAATAATAAAGAAACTGAATCGCACCTATTACCTTAGGATATTCAATTTATATTTCAATCATGAGTTTAGGTAATTTAAGGATATTCAATAATGATCGGAATCTAATAACTATTCTGTTCATGGTAAGAAATTCAAAAATATGGAAGTATTTTGTTGGGTTTATCCGGAAATGATAAGACCGACCTTCACGAAATTTTCTACTGTTAGTTATTCAGTACTTTTGATTTCAGGTAGTGTATGTATTTTATAACCCAACTAATAGTGGAGCAGTAGATTTGAATCAGCAGAATTTAGATATGACTTTAGGTAATGAATTCAAACATAAAAAACTCTTGTCTGATACCACTGCGACATTCTTTTGATCCTATTTTTTCATTTTCAGCTTCAAATGAATTAGTTTTTATAAATTTTTATGCTGAGTGGTGTAGGTTCAGTAATATGTTGATGCCCATATTCGATGAAGCAGCCGACAAAGTAAAACAAGAGTTTCCAGATGCAGGAAGAGTTGTCATGGCTAAAGTTGACTGTGATAAAGAAACTGAAGTAGCGTCCAGATTTCACATAACTAAATACCCTACACTTAAGATTATTCGTAATGGTCAGCCAGCCAAACGAGAATACAGAGGTCAAAGATCTGTTGATGCATTTGCAGATTTTGTTAAAAAGCAATTGGAAGATCCTATCAGAGAATTCTTCAGTCTTAGTGAACTATCATCACTGGAATCTAATAAAAGAATGATCATAGGTATGCTCAGCATATATTTTTTCATTTTTCTTCACTTAATTTTGGAGAACTACTAAGGGAGATACAGATCTGACCCAAACTCTTGTGATTAGATCTGAGCACTGAAGGCAATCTATTTTTCCACTTCTATTCGTATGCCTTTTTAACACTTTTTTGAAAGACCCTTGCTTGAAGTCATCAAGGGATCAAATTTCTCCAAATTTGGAATTATATTTCCTAGGCTGATATGTGTTATTGATTTGAAGACAATTCGAAACTTGTTTAGGGTACTTCGACAGAAGAGATCAACCTGAATATGGTATATTCAGAAGGGTGGCTACAAATCTGAAGGAAGACTGTCAATTCCATGTAGGTTTTGGTGAGGCATCTCAGCAGATGCATCCTCCAGGCCATCCTATCATTGTTTTCAGACCTGACAAAGATAGATCGAATGATTTGGACGTGACCTATAATGGTACATTGAACAATTTCGATGAAATGCACATTTGGATGTCTGAAATGTGTGTCCCGCTTGTGAGGGAGATCACATTTGAGAACGCCGAGGAACTCACTGAAGAAGGATTGCCATTTCTCATTTTGTTCCATGCCCCAGATGATAAGGAGAGTGTTAAGAGATATATTGAGATTGTCATGACAGATTTGATTTCAGAAAAACGTGAGTACCTTTGAAAATCAATTCCATTATCTTTTTGTGATCGTATGACGGTATAACAACAGTGAATTGATTTCTTTGGAAATATCAAGGATTACAATGGTCAATTGAAGAGATAAGTAACATTCATAGACGAAGAGAATATCGTCCTAAGACCATCATAATAACGAAGAAATTGGACTAGCAGAAATGTAATTTCCAAAGTACACCACCACAACAGGATAATGACAGACCGGTTTCTGGCTTATTAGCCTTCTTCAGTGCCACACAACCCTTATCGTGGTAGTATCCAACTGAAGCGGTAGAACTTATATTATATCCTAGTAGGAACATCTGAGTACAGTTTAAACTGTACAGTGTCGCAACTAGCGGATAATATAATATAAGTTCTACCGCTTCAGTTGGATACTACCACGATAAGGGTTGTGTGGCACTGAAGAAGGCTAATAAGCCAGAAACCGGTCTGTCATCCTGTTGTGGTGGTTCCACCAGTGGTGTACTATGGAAATTAGATCTCTGCTAGTCCAATTTCTTCGTTATTATGATAGTTAGGACGACATTCTCTTCGTGTATTATTACCTGCGGGGTTCTAACCGTGCTAACGGGCGTGTTCAACCTCCCACGGTGAACTGCATGAGACTTCGAAATGGAGAACTTGCGAAACACCGTAGGGAAAAATGAACGTACATAGAGATCTAGTTTTCGAAGAAACCTCCGGATGAAGCGTAGACATTTATCCGCTAGTTGCGACACTGTACAGTAAACTGTACTCAGATGTTCCTACTAGGATATAAGTTCTACCGCTTCAGTTGGATACTACCACGATAAGGGTTGTGTGGCACTGAAGAAGGCTAATAAGCCAGAAACCGGTCTGTCATTATCCTGTTGTGGTGGTTCCACCAGTGGTGTACTTTGGAAATTAGATCTCTGCTAGTCCAATTTCTTCGTTCATTGATAGGTTCTTTAAGCAAAAAAAAACAATAAACTGACAAAAATGTAAATAATTATGTGCAATATTACTTTTACTTATGAGATTGTTTGAAAACATAGCAGTACTACTTAGATACCAGAAATAAATCTTCATCTTCTTGACCCATTACAGTCGCCTTTTCCTTATATTATCTAAACATTTAATTCTGAGAAATATCCCACTAGAAAAGATGGCAGAATGTATTCTTCATTTTGCTCCATTTTTGTGGTATTCTTCTTCCTTCATAATTGTGCCTTGTATGAAAACCATTAGAATTAAACTACTGTTTCTGGTATTTTCACACAATAATTAGAGGATATATTCTGTTTCCTGTCATTGATATTTACAATTAATTCACTAACACCAAGGCCACGTCAATATGAATTCTTAAAAAAATGAATATAAACATGAAATATAATTTTTCTAATCTCTTTTTTCAGAGAGCATCAATTTCCTAACAGCTGATGGGAAAAGATTTGCGCATCCATTACATCATCTTGGAAAAAGTGACAAAGATTTACCTCTAATAGCAATAGACAGTTTTAGGCACATGTATCTTTTCCCGAAATACAAAGATATTGAAATTCCTGGAAAGCTGAAACAGTTCATCAAAGATTTGTATTCTGGAAAACTTCACAGGGAATTTCATTACGGTCCAGAAGAAACTAATGAACTACCTGAAACCACCCCACCAGAAAGTACATTCAGAAAGTTGGCCCCAAGTAAAAATAGGTATACTTTGCTCAGAGACGAGTTGTAAAGGATAGATCTGTGGTACCCTCATTCACTCTTGTGTTTTTTCTTTGTTTTTCACAGGAAATGAAATTCAATCTTACGTTAGGTAATAACTATATTTTGTTGAGGATATTAAATCATTTTTAATAATATCTTTTATTTCAATGAAGGTAATAAAGACAGACAACACATTTTTGTCATCATATTTGGTTGACCAGTAACATTTGATAGCTTTAAATCAATATTTTCCCTCTTTATGAAAAATTTATTATATGATGATTTTCTGTTTACAATATTTTTTCGTCCATGTACATTTTGTTATAGCTGTATGAATATTTTATTAAATTTTCTTTGAGGTATTTACTGAATTTTGTACTGCATTGAATTGGCCTGAAACAAGATCTTGTGATTGAATTTGTACAAAACATCAAAATAAAACTTTTGTTTTCATTACTGCGTTTTTCTATTCAGATCAATTTGAATTCAATTACTGGATGTACAGGGTCTTTGCCAACGAGTTTAGTCGAAGATGATATGTGTAGGTCCAATAAAAGCGAAAAGGTCGTTTATACTGGCCCGTAACTTAAACTTTTCCCTTACCCTAAGAGTTGAAACAGAAATTTCATGCTATGGTTTATACTCGAATTTTAACTTATTCCCTTACCATTGTTTAAAGAGAACAATTTTAAGGGCTTAAGTTACGGGCCAGTATAAACGACCCTTTAGTCATTCTCAACAGGAGGTAAAAGCATTAAAATGAGCCATTCCACCACAAATCACCTACATAAAATTTTCGTTAGAAACGAATTCTATTCCGTGAAATCAAAATTACGGACCTGATCTTTCCGCGAAAAGCCTCGGACGACTCTCAGACTCTACAGGGTCTTTCACGAGGAACCTCACCAATATTTATACGGGAAACTACTGAACGTATTTTCATGAAATTCAGCATTTATAAGTATTTCACGATGCTGATGAAATCTAAAATATTTTCAAGGCATGAGCACCTCCGGTTTTTCCGGAAATGACGTCAACTTCCGTTTTTCAAAATAGAACACCATTTTTTTATTGCAGAAATAGATTCCTTAGAAAATTTCAAGTTATTTTGATGTAACATTTTTCAGTTTTGGTTGGAAAATTCTATCTAAGCGGGAAAATTCGAAAAAAAAATCGAAAATAGAGCTCCGCTGAAACAAGAATAACTTCGAGGTTTTTGGATAGAAAATTTTCATTTTTGGGATTTTTCAAGATGTAAGATTGATGTATCCACTTTAAAAATCGAAATCGCGATTCATGATACAGGGGGTGAAAAAATCGCTTTCAAAGTTAGGGATGACAAAATCGTGAAAAATCATTTTTTTCAAATTAGAACCCCATTTTTTTATGGCAGATATTGAATCTACGTTAAAAAATAATGTGAGTGTATGCATCACACCCTTGCCCTAAAGTGGATATTTTCTGAGTTATTCACAAAAAACTGTTTTTCGTCTTGAATTTTCAGCTATTTCTTTTCCCTTCACGCCAAAAAGATGAAATTTTCAGGAACTGTTACTTAAACCATGTTTTAGATTTTACTACCCTAATATGCAAGAGAAAAAAGTTACAGGTTGTTCCTAAATAGATGGCGAATTTGGATTCGAATTTGTATCGGAAACCTCTTTATTTCAACTAATCGGCCATCGGTTTTCTCTCCAGTTGTAGATAAATAATTCCTTATGAACCATATGCAAAAACTTACCATGTTTTACATTCTTTTTTTTTAATGATAGATATCATTAATTACATGCTACTGAATGAAGAGGAATTTGGCAGATGTAATTAATGATATCTATCATTAAAAAAAAGAATGTAAAACATGGTAAGTTTTTGCATATGGGTTCATATGGAATTATTTATTTATCACTGGAGAGAAAACCGATGGCCGATTAGTTGAAATAAAGAGGTTTCCGATACAAATTCGAATCCAAATTCGCCATCTATTTAGGAACAACCTGTAACTTTTTTCTCTTGCATATTAGGGTAGTAAAATCTAAAACATGGTTTAAGTAACAGTTCCTGAAAATTTCATCTTTTTGGCGTGAAGGGAAAAGAAATAGCTGAAAATTCAAGACGAAAAACAGTTTTTTATGAATAACTCAGAAAATATCCACTTTAGGGCAAGGGTGTGATGCATACACTCACATTATTTTTTAACGTAGATTCAATATCTGCCATAAAAAAATGGGGTTCGAATTTGAAAAAAAATGATTTTTCATGATTTTGTCATCCCTAACTTTGGAAGCGATTTTTTCACCCCCTGTATCATGAATCGCGATTTCGATTTTTAAAGTGGATACATCAATCTTACATCTTGAAAAATCCCAAAAATGAAAATTTTCCATCCAAAAATCCCGAAGTTATTCTTGTTTCAGCGGAGCTCTATTTTCGATTTTTTTTTCGAATTTTCCCGCTCAGAGAGAATTTTCCAACCAAAACTGAAAAATGTTACATCAAAATAACTTTAAATTTTCTAAGGAATCTATTTCTGCAATAAAAAAATGGTGTTCTAATTTGAAAAACGGAAGTTGACGTCATTTCCGGAAAAACCGGAGGTGCTCATGCCTTGAAAATATTTTAGATTTCATCAGCATCGTGAAATACTTATAAGTGCTGAATTTCATGAAAATACGTTCAGTAGTTTCCCGTATAAATATGGGTGAGGTTCCTCGTGAAAGACCCTGTATATAGTGTATACAAAGGCTTTCATTGGAAATTTTATGGTTTTGATATAACTTCATACATCGCATATACGCAGTATAAGTAAAGAGTCTTTGGTGTAAGGTACTAAGATAGATCTCTTCCTTATACTATGGTATATCTAGAGATCGTCTTTATAAAACCCTATCTATGGTAGAGGTTCGAATGTCGGGGTCAAATTGGCTAAATGCGACGATCAGGGGTTCCGTTTGGCCGTTCGAAAGTTTGTTTTCCTTACATATTTGAAATCAACGGATTCCATTGAGATGAAATTTTACATTTTGATAGTGATGAACGTAAAGTTTTGTCCAGATAGCTTAATCACAGTAATACAGTATACCCCATGGCGTATGCCTACTGTGGCTTAAGCAGAACAGTATTAAATTCTAGCGAATTATCGAAAATATCCCAAAATTTCTACAAGAAATGATGTCGGATCAAAAACTGGAAAATGCGATCAATTCTTAGAATGTTCAATGGATCATTTGAAACATTTCAAAAAATCGAATACAGAGAGAGTTGACCTTATAGACTATAGAAAGAGGAGACGCACCTAACTAATAAATATATTGAATAGTGAAGCCAATTTTCAAAGTCATCAGAACTAAACTGGATAACTGTACTATACAGAATCAAAATGTAGTAGAAATTTTTGTAACGTTCGACGTTCGTTGGAATTTCTAATGCATAAACTCTCAATTAAAATGAAAAGTAGAAATCCACCTGCATTAGCTACTCCAAATTGAAATTCATTTACTAATTTTCGCGTGAATGTCCGAAATGAGTAGGTACATATTTGTTTCTTCAAATATTGCGAATACATTACATATACCGGGTCCTGCAATAGTGCGTTAAGCTTCTATATCCCACACAGCACATGTACGTACAATGGACGAACAATGGACGTATGGATGTTCGAGACATCCATCGGATGTCCAGAATTGGTACATAGTAGATCCAATGGACGTTCATGGGACGTCCAGGACACCACTTTGGACGTACAATTCAAGCCCAGATAACGTCCAATGGATGTACATTGTGCCTATCTTGGACATCCATTGTACGTACATTGGATGCACATGTACGTACATTGGAAGATCAATGGACGTTTATTATGGATGTTCGAGACATCCATTGGATGTCCAGAATTGGTACATTATTTATCCAATGGACGTACAATTCAAGTCCAATGGATGTTTATTGTGCGTAACCTGCAAATATCGGTCTGTGCTTCACTTTCAAAAACTGTTAATATCATCCACCACAAGATAAGGAATGCTTTATTATTAATAATATAAACAAATCTTCAACGTGATTCAAATTCATGAAATTTAATTAGTAACACTGAAATTCATCAGATTCAGATACGGCGTTACTAGATATACCTATAACATAACAATGGGATCTGACTCAATCTTGCCAGCTTGCCACTTGCCACACTTCATCATCCAGATTCCAGGCACCTAGCGAAGGTTCCATCCTCATCAATTCAAGATCTTGTACGGATCTTCGGAGTTAATTATATCATCGGAGCGGAACGAAGGTGCTCTTAAAAGAAAAGGGAAGATCGTTTTGGGGAAAGACTACCACATGGCGACATCTAGTTAAGAATTAGACAAACAATTCGCTCTCGAAGTTACGCGGACGAAGATAGATGGCATATCTCACATTTTCTCCTTACAGTGACTATATGGTAATATAGTCACTATATTTCTCCTCAGCAAGCAAGAATGTGAGTTTTCACATATAGCCCGCTCCACACTCACGGCGCGAATCGCGCCAAGAATTCTTGCCGTGAACTTGGGCAAGAATTCGCGGCCAAGAAAGTCATCCACACTCACACAAATATTCGCACTTCGGTTCGCGGCATCCTCGCTGTCTACGAAGATTTTTCGCCTGTTGAGCCAGCTATAAAAACGGTTTATTCTGATAATAATCAAGAAATTCTCATTCCACTTATCTAAATCTGTATCTATTTTAATTTCACTTCATTGCTACATCAACCATTCATTTCAAAAGCGAATAAAGTCAGTGATCAAGCATTAAATCATTACTGCGCAGGTACCGCGAACGCCTGTGAGTGTAGATGGAACATTTGTGCTTAGGCGCGAAGCCTTTGTCGCGGGACAGGAGACCGCAAACTGACGGGGAAGGCCGCGAAGCGCGAACGTTACACAAGAAAGTCATCTACACTCACGTTCGCGGTATTGGCCGAGGTTCTTGCCATGAGTGTGGAGCGGGCTTATGAAACATGCAAGCCGGGATCATGAGAATCGTTCATACTTATCGGCATGTCCGAAAATAATAATTATCCAACGAAAGTTTATTCTAGAAGGAATTATTCCAAAAGGAAATTAATCAGTAAAACTGAGATCTGATTTATCTTAATTTTACTGAATTATTTTCTTTTTGGAATAATTTCTTCTGGAATCAACTTTCGTCTTGTTCTGAAACATGGCCAATAGGGCGCTCATCTGCGAATTGTCTATAATGTATCTGAATTGGACGTACAATGAATGTTCACTGTTGTATGTACAATGGACGTCCAGAAATGTACATTAACTGGACGAACAAAATGCATTCATAAAATTTCATTTCAAGATTGTGTTTGGAAATACTATTGATTTTCATTTGGAACAGAGAAAAAATATGAGAATCAAACAGAGAATTGATATATATTTTTGGACATTATATGTATGTACAATGGACGTACGTTCGTAACAACCAATGGACGTCAACAAGTACAAGTACAATGGACATCCATTCAACGTCCATGGACGTTTGGACTTGATATGGTCGTAAAATGGACGTCCAATGGATGTCGTGTGCTGTATGGGTATAGCTGCTAAACCAGAAGTTTTAGGAATTTAGTTGAAAAGCATTTCCTTTGTACTTGCACTTCTGCATCTCAGGAAATTATTTTATGATATACAGGGTGTTCCCAAATGAAATTGTTCAACAAATTAGTGATTTTTTAAATGGAACACCCCTTATTATATTTTAGCATATTTTCAATGCTCTTCAATAACTCTACCATGATGCAAAATATTAGGGATATTTTTCCAACAGTACGGGTCTTATTGAGAAAAAACTGCAAAATTTCGACGAAACAGTATAGTTCGGTAAAAGCCCTTTACCGATTTTCAGAAGCGATAGAAACATGAATTTGATAAGGTTTTTTTTAACTCAAGAATTTGCCTAGTCATCGTTCCTAAATGATCAACCTCTCTTATACAGGGTGTCCGTTATCAATGTTCAAATATTAAGAATTTCAAATTGTTTTTTCTCGATTTTTTCAAATTAGCAACCTGTATTCTTTCCATGATGATTTACACAGTTTAAAACCTCACATTTTTTCAGAAGTAACCAAAGGGCTATTTTCACTCCTGCGTCCAGCAGGTACGAAAAATGAAATCAGAACGGAAAATTTTATTCAAATATTGGATATAAAAACAAACGGTCGTTGAAAAAGACAAAGAAAAATTGTGTCAATGATACAAGAGATGTTCAAAGTGTCGTCCGCCTTCTCTGGAACACAAAGCGATCCCATCGTTGAATGTCCCACCAACCCTCGTCAGCATGGCTGGAGTAGGTAATGCTTCGGAAAGCAGTCACAATCCTCTCTCGCATATTGGAAGCTGTTGTTGGAACTTGATCATACACGATTCCCTTTATATATCCCCACAAAAAATATCTATTTTGGTGAGATCCGGTCATCTAGCAGGCCATCTTGTCGGTCCGCCCCTACCAATCCATCTATTTGAAAACTGGTAGCCCAGTAAATCGTAAATCCCACACAGGACGAGAATAATGAGCGGGTGCTCCATCATGTTGAAACCATATTTCATTCCGTATTTCCGTAGGTAACACTGCTTAGCTACATTCCGGGAAGAATGTTCTGAATGAAAGTAAAATATGCAGCTCAATCTAAATTTCCTTCGAAAAAATGAGGGCCTATCACATGATTGCCGATTACTGCTCCCCAGACGTTCAATGACCACCTGTGTTGATTATCTATTTCCCTTATAATTCTTGGATTTTCTACAGAGTAATAATGAAAATTGTGCCTATTGACGGCTCCGCAATTGTGGAAGGTTGATTCATCACTGAAAAAAACAAATTCAAAAAATTTAGGGTTCTGTTCAATTTGATACTTGCCCAGTTACAGAAATTCAAACGGTTTTCAAAATTGCTATCGGTAAGCGCCTGATGCATCTGAATGTGGTAGGCATGATACTTACTTTATTTTTGAGGATTCTTTGAACTGAACGCTCACTCATACTACAGGCTACCCCAAGCTCCCTTTGGCTTGTGTGTGAATTTTCAGTTACATGCAGTAAAGCCTCGAGCTCCTTGTCCTCGTTAGTGGCCGATTTTATCCCCTCTTCTTTTTTATACTTGACATCTCCTGTCTCTACAAATCTGTTTAAAAGCCTCCGAAAACTCGATTCATGTGGATGTCTTCTTTTGGGATATTCGACAGCATAGGATTTACTGGCTAATAAACAGTTTCTGTGGCACTGCCCCAACACGAAAATCATATCAACCATTTCATCTTTACCAAAATTCATCTCAATTTATTGTATTCGGAAATAACTTTGAGCTCTAAATGACAATATTTTGATCAATAATAATAATCGATGTACTTCATAACGGTTTCTGTGGCACTGCTGCGACATGAAAATTATATGAACCATTTCATGAATAATAATTTTTTTGGATGCCGATAAAACTCTGTAATCGTTATGCCGGGTTTCCACCAAGCGGACAGAACAAAAACAAAACACGAACTCGGTCCGTTTGTGACAGTACGCGAACTGTTTGCAAACTGTTCTAGAACTTGTGGATTGTTTTCCGGACTCGAAAGTCCGCGAATTGCGTTTTTACGGACACAAACAGAGTCCCATCCAATGTCGGTAAACTTCAAAGGATTTACGAGTTCTAGGACTGTTTGTCAGCTTGGTGTAAACGCCCAGTATTTACGTTGTTGCGATCTAATGTGGTAGTTTGATTCGGTGCGTGAAGGGAAGAAGTCGTAATGTTTATTAAAACTTGATCGAAGTTTACCTCCTAGACTCATATCATCTCCTCTGAGATCTTGTAACAGTTTAGACGTCACATGTCCCCTTTTTTGCCTTAAGGATGGCCTAATCCAAAACCGGCGTTTAGTTTTGTTCTTTTTAATAATGTAAAATGTAACTGGCAGCAAAAATAAATCCTCGTCGTCTTCTTCTCTCAAGTTTGCAGCGCGCCACATTCTCACAACTACACGTCCGTGGTCTCTATGTAAACTGAATCAAACTTAAACAAAACACGAACAGTTTTCTGTTTTCATTCATTTCTGTCCGCGACTGGTGTAAACAGAAAGTCCGTTGGGAACCCCAACAGTCTTCGAACATTTTCCAAACAAAATTGTTCGAAATTTCTGTCCGAACGGACAGTTTGTGTTTTGTTTTGACCTGTCCGCTTGGTGGAAACCCGGCATTAGAATACACATGTTACCAATAATATATGTATGTATTTGTTACTTATTCGGACAAACATGATCATTTTCATGTTGAACTTCAAGGATTATGATTTTGGAAGGGTTTTAAAGTTTTTCAAGAATTGATCATTCAGTTTAATAATAATAATAATCTGGTTTCATTGTGATGACTCATTTTAAATATCCGTTAGCTATTATGTTCATTATTCCTGAAATTTTTGGTAGAAATGTCATTTTTCGTGTCCGCTGGACACAGGAGTTAAAATAATCCTAAGGTTACTTCTGAAAAAATGTAAGGTTTTAAACTGTGTACATCATCATGGCAAAAAAATAAAGGGTGTTACATTTGAAAAAATCGAGAAAAAACAATCTGAAATTTTTCATATTTGGACATTGATAACGGATAAGTACCCTGTATAAAAAAAGGTTGATCATTTGGGAACGATGACAAGGCAAAAATTCTTAAGTTAAAAAAAATTCTGATCAAATTCATGTTTCTATCGCTTCTGGAAATCGGTATAGGGCTTTCACCGAACTACTGTTTCGTAGAAATTTTGCAGTTTTTTCTGAATAAGATCCGTACCGTTGGAAAAATATCCCTAATATTTTGCGCCATGATAGAGGCATTGAAGAGCATTCAAAATATGCGAAAATATAAGGGGTTGTCCCATTTGAAAAATCACTCATTTGTTCAATAATTTTATTTGGGAACACCCTGTTTATTAAAAAATAATTTCCTGAGATGCAGAATTGAAATTACAAAGGAAATGGTCTTCAACTAAATTTCTAAAACGTCTGGTTTGGCAGCTATGAAAGCCTAACGCACTATTGCAGGACCCGCCTGAATAATAAAGTATCGCCATGTTCGCGAAACGACTCGGCCGTTTTTGCTTCAGATTATGAATGGGCATGTTATGGCAGCACCGTTTTCTGAATCTTTTGCCAGTTCATTCATTAGTTTCGTTCCGCTACTTCAATTTTGTTTAACTGACGTTTTGAACAGTGTTGTTATTAGGATATAGCGAAGGAAAAAAGAAATTTGGATTTATTTCTGACTATTATTAGGAAAATACGTTGATAAATGGTTCGTATGTGTCTTGTTTGTGTCGTTTGTGGTAAATAAGACTATTTGAATCCTGATTTTACCTGAGTTTACACTGGTATATGAGAGCATTGGATTAGGACCCTGCAAGTCCGAAGTTCAATCCCGAGCTAGGAAAGAAATTTTCTAGTCTCGGTAGGGGCCACCATTCTCACTGTTGGGTCAAAAATTAATAGTGCTGTGCCTAAGGTGGCGTAAGGACACAGTAACAAAGCCTACACAAAATACAACTGCTTATTCCGAACTCGGCACAAGTTACAAGCTTCGAAGCTTGTAGGTTCAGAGTGGTCTCCAGGGTCTCCTCAGGAGACCTAGGAGTAGTCAGGATAAACAATATATCATATCATCATATCATATCATATCATATCATATCATATCATATGTTCTACTCTTACCTAACAATGGCGTAGATTATTCGATTGCTGGAATTTCACTCTTCAGATTCCCTTCTGATATTGAGAGGATGAAAATCAATTCTGAATTCTCTGTTCACCTTCAGAATCTGTTTCAATGTTCGGAGCATTGCATGAATGCGTAAAAAAATATTTCCATTCCTCAATATCGTTAACACCACGCCACTGGACCTTTCAAAGTTATTCTCCGCCATGTTGCCACGGCCGCGATATAATGATATTGCTATCCTTCTTGCTGTTCATCTTCGTTCCACTCATTGAATACTGACTAAATTTTGGCTTCACCAACTCTCGAATTTCTGAATGAGATGCACTTTTTCCTAACACCAGTCGAAAAATAGCAGTATAAAGTGCAATAGAATGAAGATCATTCTATCTACGTAACATGATCTCCCAATGTAGTTTTCACCATCTTCAAGAGGCCCGATTGTTCAAAATTCGCGCACGTTCAAATGACCGATCGCACTTATTATGTCCAGCAGGATAAAAAAATTACCATTTATACGAACTGGATTCTCCGCCACTTTGTAGTTCTATGCTAAGAATATCAAAATTCATATTTCTTACTTTTTGAAGAAGATGAGGAATGTCAGAGATGAGCATCAGATACCTACATCGCATTGATTGATTTCAACAATTTGAAGTAAAAATTTCAGAAAATATGTTGAATTGAATAATTGAACTGTAAGATATCAATATCAAATATTTATTCATTCATTTATTCAGGTAATAACGGGATAATCCCAATTTTACTATCGAACCATAAAACATAATAATAATTAATACAATATAATACCTACCTACAACCTAGTACAAATTAAAAAAACAATGCAAAACTTGTAGAAATAATAACAGATTATAACAAATTCCGATTGATATAACGCATAATTTGAAATAGTGTTTTTAATAATATTAAGAAAAAATCAAAATGAAATTTCGAATCAAAATTTTTAAAAATCAAAGATGAAGGAAGATTGAAGCAAAACATTTATGAAAACCGAAGTTTAAAATTCATACAAAGAAGCTGATTCGAAAATTCAATTATCGGATTTGAAAATCTCGAAAAATCGAATTCGAAATATATTATCCTTCGAATTAACGTACCTAATCTAAACAAAATTAGTTTAATCTATCAAAATTTTCATTTCAAATTGTCAAATGTATCAAAGTCGAAAATAATAATGAATATTTTGAAAAAAATAACAACATGATCACTAGGTATCTTTTCTGATACGGTGTGGCCGTATAGTGATCAAAAAAGATGTTGCTAAACTGTAGTCGGTACTTTTGACGTTGTTGATGAAAACTTGAAAAAAATGTGGTTATGAAACAAGCTTCATAACAAAATGATCTAAAACGTTGAAAATCATGATTAAATATGAAGAGCTTGTTCTGTAGCTTCGTTGTAATTAAAAAAAATCAATTAATTGAATAAAATTAAATTAATTAAAATTAAATAAGACTTGTGATTTACGAAACAATCAATGTGACTGTATAATAAAGTAAAGTGCTGGACATTGATAACTATTTAGGGCCGGTTTCATAAAAGGAGAACCGACAGTTGAAACGTGCCATCAGATTCCGTTTTTTAGTGACGAATTTGGTTGTTGACGCAACGTTTGAATCCTCGGTTGTCCTTTATAATGCTGGACCTTATAAAAGCCGATACATATATAAAAAATAGAAAAGGGTCTCTCGTTTTTTCACAGTCAAATACCTACCTGAATCATTTCGTTAATGTCTTAATTAATATTTTGAATTCAATGAAAATATTCCAATTATAATAATAAACTAGTGGCCTAAACATTGATTGCTATGGTCACACCAATTTATATTTATAATACCTAATTACAATATTCTAATTTTTAGTTCGATTTGCTAATAAATCCACTGATTTATATACATTGCTATAGTCTGAAATCTGTATATTTAATAATCATTATCAATTAATTTCGGCTGGCTATATTAGTTTTCACTTTTTCTAATAATTTTTTGTACAAAATGCAATTTTTGTCCCTCCCTTCTGGATCTTTCAACTACGTTCCAAGGAACTTTACAGTTGTAGTAAGAAAGTTTACTAACCTGTGGGGTAAGTATAAGTAAGCAAATATGAGTTAGTATTTTGAAAACCCCGAATCAAATATTCCAAAAGAACATATTGGCATATATTGGACAACTTCCACTAATTCAGTTGGGAGCGCTAACAGAGGTGGGAGATATAAAATGATCCTCACAGTAAAGCACAAATTTATGGAAAATCCAATTGTTCAACAATGCTCAAGTTTCCTCATCATGAAATCCAATGTTTTCCTCTCTTACTGGCAATAATATGTCAATAGCATGACCGCCTCTCAGGCGGGGGAATATCTATCGTCTAATCGTCTCGCTTATTATCATATCAACATACTGTTTGAATTTTCATTATATCTTGGACAAAAAATATTCGAAACAATTGTAAATATTGTGGTGGAATATGTACCTCATGAGAAAGAGATCAGTACTTCTAGTGGCACCAACTAGTGTGTGTTGTTTGTTGTGGTCTAGTTTGAGATTGGTCTGATGGTTTTTGTTCGTCTCAAGAATGAATATTGAGGGAGTACTCAGCGACTTTTGTGGGTCAGAATTTTGGGTGAGCAGCCAATTTTTATTTTGTTCTCTTCTTTTGATCCTTTTATTCAACTGCATTTAACTAGACATGAAATATGTTATATGCTGGTATACCTATACCTTAACTATCCTTGAGAATAAAGTTCCCGGAAGAATCCTCCGTAATAATTATTTTGAAGCACCGACTAAATCTCATCCATATTGATTCCTCAGCTTAGATTCGAATTGATTCAAGTGATGTTTTTCGACTTTACTTCGACTAGATATCAAATTCGAAAATTTCCGCATCATCCAATTCAATTGCTCAAAATTGCATGGCTGTAATATTATGATCGGAATATTATTCAATACATTGTCTATTGAAGCCTAATATGAATTTAATTATTTACTTCCGCTGATTACTACTTAGTTGATGTTAGAAGGAAAATTAGTGGTTCATCTTATCATGTCAATCGTAAGGTGAATTGTTCAACTCATTGTAATTAATTTCATTGTGACTTATGCTCTCGCATTCAGGAAAGAAAAAAAATATTCTTCCAGTTTTGCTTCTTAGAAAAAAATTATGATTTGAGACGAGGAGGGATTACCCGATTGTTATCGTTAATTTTTTTCAGTTAGTAGAAATCTTTCACGACGTATGATTTATTAATATGAAATATTATCTGCACAAGTATGAAAATAGTATCCATAAAGAAAATAGAATAGTCTTGTCCATAACACAGGAACCAGAAATATGAATATGCAACCTTTTTCGGAGTCAAAACATTGTAAAAATGTCAATTGAATCACAATTTCATATTTATAAAAATTCTGCAAATTTGTAGATACCTACATTGAATACGTAATTTCACAGTAAGCACAGGATTCGGAATACATTTTTTTTCATTATTCATGAATTTATTTTTCTAATATCTTGAATTGAACACGTGTGAATGAACAAGAATAAGAAAAAATAAAAAAATCAATAAATCCGGAAAAAGTCGTTAACTTCGGTTGAAATTTGTACATCAATGAAAGGAATAAATTAGTTACTCGAAAATTGTCAGCATGGTGCCATTAGAAATTGGGAAATTGCTTTTCATTTGGAAATCGAGCAACGTTGGACCTATTTAACGCAAAAGCTCCAGACAAATTAGTGGAAATGAAACTGGATATTCGCATTGAATGTCCATTCAAGGAAATCCATTGCACATCTTTTTGACGTCAGCTTCTGGTCCATCTTCATGTGCAGTAATTATGTACCCATCAAGTATTTATTGGGCGACGAATAAGGATTTTTCTTATAAATCTCAGGAATGTTATCAATTCACGCGAACGAATTTCTTCAAGGACGTATTCAAGGTTCACTTGAGTACAAAAATGTTATCATCCAATTTAGGTTCGTATAAAAATAACATTGTGAAACTGACAATTGCAAATTATTCATCCCTGATGCTCAGAAATAAAAAATGATTATTGACTCAATTTTGGAAATTTCTTCACAGGATGTTTCTAATAGTGCGTCAAAAATTGTGCATATTATTTTCGTTTTTCAGACCAGAATCCTACTTTTTATGGTTGCGTTGAATTAAACGAAAAAAATTAATGATTGTGTTGGAGATTGATTACGCTTTCAAAATAGAGATTTGGGAGATCAGTTCTTCAGAAACGTCTAATAGACACTAGAACTTGAAACATCCTGTATAATACTAAAACCATAATATGTATATGAAAATGAAGAATCTTGAATTAAAAACATAAGTCTGAAAATAGCAGTTCCCATGTGGAAAAACCCTCGTCGGAATTTGTTGAAAATTTCTGGCATCTATTTGCAAAATAGATAATTTCTTCCTAGTTTGGCGGTTAGTTGCTAATAATGTTCCTGTATATGGAACATTGATAAAAATGTTTGATGGTCTATTTGGCGAACTTTATGGAATCGAATTGTAGATATTCACAGACACTGATACCAAAGCCGTTGACCTATTAATTGAACTATCAATAATTAAGTGACCACAAAGTGCTGATAGTTGTATAAATAACTACATTGATACATTTATTGGGCTTTGTATAATGATAAAATATAGGAATTTCTCTAATTTGAATATATACCTTATCGATTTCCCTTTACACAAGGTGATTCATCACAGTTGGTACATTGGACGGTTCTGGCAAACCGACAGGCAAAGAGATGGAAATTTGCCACAGGCAAAGATTCATAAACTTCATTATTATAGGGATGAAATGGTTGAACTTATTCAATTGTAATTTTCAGTGTACCTACTTATTCTTTCTGAATTATCTTCTTTATAATAGAAGAGTCCCTTCATGCTGGCCAACTGTTTGAAAATACCTAAAAATCACTTCTCTTTTTTTCGCAATGTTTCAACTAGCTCTTACCTGAAAGCTTTAATCCTAATGAATATGTATATCCTAAAAAGATGTCACGAAAGTCTCCTTTAGGAGTCATAATTTTTTCTTTTCTTATGTTTTCATCAATGCTTTGCTATGAATCTATGAATAAGATATCCCTACCAGCAATTTTTTTTGGAGAATTTGAAATTTTACGATCCTTATGAGAATGAGATGTTTTATTAGATAATTAAGATTTCGAAAAGTCCACAATTCATTGATTCATAGCAAAGAAGCATTGATGAAAACATAGGAAAAGAAAAAATGATGACTCCTAAAGGAGACTTTCGTAACATCTAATATATTTGGGATACCTATATTCATTCGATTAAAGCTTTCAGGTGAGAGTTGAATCATTGCGAAAAAAAGTGAAGTGATTTTTAGGTATTTTCAAACAAAATTCTATTCAAATTTCAAATAACAAAATTAAAAGTCCCATATTTTGCCCACCTGTTGTATGTAATTTAATCCACATTTTCTGTTAACATGAAAGGTTATGGTATAAATAGAGTATACCAAATTATTAATAAAAAATGAAAGATATATGAAGGCTTCCGAGTGCCGCAACTATCGCAGCGATTGGCGGCACATCAAAACAAGCGATTTAAGTGTGAATAAATCTTATCGAGACATGACGTTTTCGGCTCCAGATCCCTTTGTCGGCCGATAATACTGCCTTAAATTCGCACTTGGATCAGTAGGGTGATATTTTGTTTACTGGTATGATTGGTATGAAGTAGATGAGTAGACATTTTTTTTCTATTTCATTCCTTAAGACGACCTGTAGGAATTTGTCCTGAGTTGACATTGCCTTCCAATCATCATAATTTTTTTAATAGAGGTCCAGGAAAAAATCATCATAAGTAAACAAACTTCTTTGGCGGACTTCATCGAACGAAGGAAATTTGATGAATGCGAAACAAAATCGACAAGTTCGGCTGCTGGAATCCGCTAGCCATGATGTCTATACACAGGGAATTGCTAATTTCCGAGAATGAAATTATTGATGACAAGTAGGCCGTCTCAGCTTCGCCCGAGTAGAAATTTGTTTCACGCGGCGGTTTCATCTTCAAAACTTCAACCTGCCATATCTTTTGATTTACTCGTTGTAATTGTATGATGTGAAGGGCAATTTTGTTCTAAATTAAATACTGGGGATAAATAACGTATTAGGTTGGATTAGGATCAATACCCAATTCATAAAAACACACTCCCAAATAGTGCATAATTTTGGAAAACATCTGATTACCATAAACAGGTAATAGCAAGTCAATCTTGAGAGATAGATACATGCTATCGCGGACTTTTTTGTAGAACTATTCAAGAGGTACATTTCCGTCACACATTGTATCCACGTAAGTCTTACGGTTTTTGCAGCGCACGTGAAAATAGCTGATTTTGGCTGATTTTTTTGTAATTATTGAAGTTATAGTAGGTATCCTTAATTTTTTTCGAGTGAAAAGTATAGCCTATGTCACTCAGGGATAATGTAGCTTTCAACGGGTGAAAGAATTTTTGAAATCGGTCCAGTAGTTTTTGAGCCTATTCGTATCAAACAAACAAAAATACAAATCTTTCCTCTTTATAATATTAGTATAGATATAGCAAGAAGACCAAGGCGATTTTACTTTGTTTTATGATAGCAAACCAAAATTTCTGATAATAGTAAATTATTCAATGAGCGGTAATGTAAGTCATAACACACGCAGATGAAGTTTGCAGCACGAGCCGTCAGGCGAGTGGTGTAATTCATCAAGTGCATGTGTTATGACCATTACCTACCGCGAATCGAATACTCTACTTTATCTTCGACTTCTTCAAAATTGACAACAGTTGTCAAAAGCGATCTCTATGGTCGAGAATCGAATCACATAAAAAACATCAAAAATTCACGGTTTCCAATTGCAATTTTTGGATATTCAGACCGAAGGAAATGTAAAAACGAATGGCAAGGACGTTACCTTGATATCTGAAATAGTGTTCCCGATCGATCCGACTTTTTTTATTCATTCGGTAAACTGTTTTTCGTATTTATATTAAAGTGAGTTATAGGAGTGAGTTATCATAACCACCGGGGTTGGTTTATAGATACTATTACAGCTCGAAATCAGTAGAATAATGGACACATAATTCTATGGGAGAAGATAAAAATGTTTTCTTGTTTTGCTTTTAAAAAAATATTATTATTATTTGTTTCATATCCCCCCCCAAGACAAATGTCTGGGTACGCCACTGTATGTACTCATACCGTTGTTTTAACTTGTGTGTGATGTTGAAAGAGTTAAGGTGAATACAGACTATTCTGACGTGACGTGATTCCACGTCACGTCAGACGCGTACTGTGCTCCCATTGGCCTAATATGAACGTGAACGTCAAAATGTGAGTGATATAATAATGCAACACGTCGTTCTGTGCGTTCAAGTTCATATTAGGCCAATGGGAGCACAGTACGCGTCTGACGTGACGTGGAATCAGGCCACGTCAGAATAGTCTGTATTCACCTTTAGTGTCGCTGTTCTGACCCTCGATATTATATTTTAGCCCTGAAGAAGATCATAATAAAGTGATCGAAACGTTGGCAATTTACTAAGAATAGTTTATTTACCTGTCCTTCCACTGAAAAAACAGTAACCTAAAATAAAAAAGATATTTTTTCTCCGTACAAGCAATACATATTGATCACGTATTCAACTAATGAGATCAGGTTTTATCGGCTTTCCAAAAAAAAATATTAATCAAGTTATTGCTACTTAAAGCTCAAAGGTACTTTAGAATACAGTGAATCAGTATGAATTTTTCGAATAAAATGGTATGATTGATATGATTTTAATGTTAGGGCAGTGCCACAGAAACTGTTTTTTTAGGAAGTTGAACTTATGCTGCCCAATATCCCGATAGGAAACATTAAAAAGAATTTGAAGTGAATGTCCTAATATCTGGGCGATCCATAATAGGTAAAAGAAAACTCTACCAGATAAATAACTTAGGTGATTATTAATACCTTAACAATTTTCGAGCCTTATGAAGCTCATCTTCAGGAGGTTTAAAATTTAAACCATCTGCATGACACTGAACTACTTCCTGTGAATTGTGCTTGAAGATTTTAATCTTCACTTATGTGTGATTACTCCTGAAGATGAGCTTCATAGAGCTCGAAACATGTCGAGGTATTAATAATCACCTAAGTTATTTATCTGGTAGAGTTTTCTTTTACCTATTATTAAAAAGAATCGAGTTTTTGGGGGTTTTTCAAGGAGCTTGTAGTGACAGGAAATGTCAAGTACCTACATCGATTATTGATTAAGTTATTGCTATTTAGAGCTCAAAGTTATTTTTGAACATAATAATTATGTCTATCGAAGATACCCATGATGAGTAATGCTTTGTTGAATAATACCTGCAAATTCTCATTTCGTGTATTTCTAACGTCCGTTAGTTTTTATTATGTTACTATTTGAATACAATTTTTAGTTGCGATATCATTTTTCGTGTCTGCTGGATGCGGGAGTGTATATAATCCTAAGGTTGCTTCCAAGAAAATGTAGGGTATTCACTTGTCTACATTAGTGTGGAAAAAATACAGGGTGTTACATTTTAAAAAATCGAGAAATAATAATTTGAATAATATGAATAATTTCATATTTGGACTCCCACCTCATCGGAGTTAATCTTGAAATAGAGGTTGGTGAAAAAAAAAGTTTTTGGGTATTTTCGTGAGGTTCAAAGTTCATTTCATGACTAAATCACCCTGTATTCTTTAAAGTCCATGATGATATGTTCTAAAAAAATTAAACAAACACCTTGAATCAACTACAGGGTGTCCACTTAACCTTCCTCGAGAATAGTTTCTATAATAATGAATCACCCAGTAAAAATTCTGGGTATTACTGACTTTTTCGATGTAACAAGAACATATCTAGTGTAAGAGTTCATTTTGTGAACGTTCTCGCACTGAAACTGACATATTTTATACTTTCAAAATTGGGCATGCATTCAATTATGGATAACCCTGTATTCGTAACGATTTTCGGTCATATTCTTCTATTTGGTTGCTCCCTGGGGATGGAATGAAATGTTTCTTGAGAAAAATTGCAGTTCATTCGATTCTGTTCCGAGATACGGGCGTAGTAAAAGTGGGTAATTCTCAACTTGTATCTCAAAAACTAGCCATAGGATTGAGTTGGGGCCATGGACACTTTTGATCAGTAGGTCGAGTACTACATTATCATTATACCAAAATTTTAGAACATTTTACGGAACGCCATTGGCCATAGAAAAAGTGCGGGGTCCTTTGTTACCGCATTCATTGGCACATGCGTTCGCTAAGACCTCTCAATCATTCTTTCTCTTCCACCTAAAAAAAGCCAAAAAAAATCTTCCACCCACGCCAGAACCTTTCTAACATTAATGTCAATATACCTGAAATTAACCACCACCTATGAACATAAAAGTCACTCACATTGACGCTTTGAATCCTTGATTTTTCGCACTTAGTCCATCCATGGCTGAAGTTGGGAATGACATCCAGGAGATCTCTTACCACCTCTGGAAGGGAAAAGAATTCTTTCTTTCAATCAATACTTCCCTTCGACCTGCGAAAACCTTAAAAAAAGAAACGCTACCGCTATTTTTTGGCGCATACTTTTTCCGCATTTTTTGGCTCATACTTTTTCCATATTTATTGGCGCATTGTTGTTTCCGCATTTATTGGGGCATACTGAGTCCGCATTATGCAGTTGAATGAATTCCGCCAAGGGAATATGATCGCGATAGATAATGACTCGTTTTCTCACCACCCTGTGTGTACTGTGCTAGACTACTTGAACGAATTCTGCCAAAGGAATATAAACGCTATTGTTTTCACACCACCCTGTAGGTAGAGTGTTCGACTACTACAAATTCCGCCAAGGGAATATGATCGCCATAGTTAATGCACTCACTTCCACACCACCCTCTAGGACCTAAGTAGAGTGCTGGGCTGCTTGACCGAATTCCGCCAAAGGAAAATTATCGCGATAGTTAATGCAAAAATTTCCACACCACCTTATCTCTAGAGTGCTCGGCGCGTTTTGTTCTTAAGTGGTAGGTATCCCCAGTTGAAGGCCTACTCCACTTTATGTTATGGTACAGATTATTAGAAATATATAATTCTATCTCTTGTTTGGGTACCTGGCCACTCTGGAGTGCATGGTAATGAAATGGCTGATCAACTAGCAAGGGAGGAGAGACTAACCCCCTTCATTAGAGCAGAGCCATTCTGTTGTTTGAATGAGCAAATAAGAATTGACAAACATGACGGGCGTTCCCACGAGAAACTGTTCTATGAATTATCATCTTCGGAACATCTGAAAGGTTCCTAATGATACCTGTCGTTTCTGTGTCTTCAGGAAAAGGCTACGGCATCTTGTCTCCTAAAACCTGAATAAGTAATGGGCGTGGCACCGAGAAGGATAGTGATGTTTAAGAGGCTTTTCTGCATGACTGGTGAACAGCGCGGGATTGCACAATAGATCTTTAGGTCAAGTTGTTTGCGAAGTTCAGCTCAACCTTATCGCCCCTCCTTAAATCTAATCTAATCTCATATAATCTGGAGAAACACCTAGAGGTATTTGACCTCTCTGGAAACATTCCGAATCTGACCATTTAATGATATCTAAGATTGAGTTTCCCTCTGCTAATGAATGGAGTAAAGGCGATCTGCTAGGGATTCACACTCAGCCTTATTCCAAGCACCACTTTTCGGTGATGCATAGGTCACTCATCGTTCCTTGCTAGCCTCTAATTATTATCACTGGATCATCAGCATAAGCCTGACTGTTAAAGCCCTTCGCTGTAAGCCTTTCTAGAGGAGGCCGTTCATGACTAAGTTCCACACCAGAAGGGATAGAACCTCCACTTGGGGATTCACATCTGAATAAAAAGTTCGTGACAAGTTCAGTGAAATCGGAAATTTAACTTTCATTGGCTTATGAAAATTATGTGAAAAATAGTTTTATTTGTTTCTCATTTGTAAACGTCAGTTTCCAAAAACACAATATTAATCAAGAAAGTTTATTTTATCAAGTCACTAACTTGTAAAACTGACAGTTAACTTGCAAAATTTTTATAAGTTAGTAGTATTATTTACATTAGAAAATTCTGTTTTATCGCCATATATGTTGAAAATCATGGTACAATTGTTATTTCCAGTAACACAGATTTTTTATGATGAAAGAGTTGATACTGATAATGATGAACCATCTGTTGACTCAGAAACTGCTGAACTAGAGGACTGCAGAACATTTGTACTCTCCTTACTACCAAATAATTTGCTAGACATTTCGATTTTTTTGTTGACCGAATCATCGACATAACTCATCGCAATTTCGGTGCTCTTCCACCCTCCTGCACGCTTTAGTGCTAAAATATCTCCACCCGAATCCGCAACCATAGTGGCTCCAGTTCTGCGAAAAGAGTGGCCGGTGTATAACTCTGGGTCTTTTAAACCTACATATTTCGCTATTTGCTACGGGACACCACCAATAGTGTGCTGGCCAGCATTAAGGGAAATGCACTTTCCATGTCGGTATGTCAAAAAAAATCTTAGGCTTTCTGTTCCAGGAGGCCGAAGATCAAGGGCGGATATAGCTCTTTTTCATGGGAGGGGTAATAACGATCATGGGGGGGTAATTACGGTTGTAAACCATAAAATCAGGTGAAAAAATGTATTAAATATTGTATGTGCACCACCTTTTTCTTAGGTCTTCGATACCCATGGGGGGGGGTTAGTTACCCCCAGTACACCCCCCCCGTAAATCGGCCCTTGCCGAAGATTTACATATTTTCTGTATAACATGCAGGGCTTGAAGCTGTAGCCATAATCGGTTATGGTGAATCTTCTTGTTGTTAAATTTTTTGTTTGCCGCAATGTCACGATAACGTATTTTTCCATATCTTCTACATCATTCATGTTTAAGGAGAGAATTTCGTCACATCGACAACATCCAAAAATCCCAAATATTGTTACAATTTTCGCCAGCAACACTGGTCATCAGGAGCATGTAAAAGAAATTGTTCAGCCTCTTCTTTACTTAATACCTTGGCCTTTTTTGGCGTATAACGCTCATTTTTTCGTTTCAGAAACGCTATTACCTTTTGAAATCTGCAAATGACAACTGAACGTCTAATTTTTCAATAAATTTTTTAAGGAAAACAAACCTGCGAACAGGGGCATTTTCTTTCACTTCCAAGCAGCTTTTCAACATAGACCATTTTGCCCATAAAGTCTTAGGACTGAATCTAGCTGAAAGTTGATTCAAGTAGACCAACAAAACATCTTCAGTTACCCCAATCACACTATTTTTGTTTTGTTTCCATAGCTTACGACATTTGCGACAAATTATTGACATTTTTTTGGAATTTATCTTACCTTTTTACAAATGAGAAACAAATAAAATATAAAACAATACACGCAAGGTAACGGATTTTACTGGCTCAAGGAGGTAACTGACTCGCCTGCGGCTCGTCAGTTATATCCTCCATTCGCCAGTAAAAACCCTCTTACCTTGCTAGTAATGTTATATACTATACCCATTTGAAATATTTTGAGTGAGAAGAGAACGTATTTCGAAATAAAAGTTGGTTTGTTCGATCAATCTTCCACAAAATAGTAAATACCGAAGATTTCGTGCGTTACTTTTCACTCACTCTGTATCAAAAACTTATACTCTCTTTCTTTTGCAGAATTCTTCCCTATCATGGGACACATACAGCCCCGATCTCACAATATGTTTCGAAAAAACAGTGCTGGCACTTTTACCCTGCTTAGTATTATGGATTTTTTCTTCTATAGAAATATATCACATCTTGAAGAGTCGCAAGAAATATATACCTTGGAATTGGAGAAATGTTTCCAAATTATTAGTTGTTATTACACTATGTTTGATCACAATTTTGGAGCTTGCCTTTGACATTTTATACCAGGAGAAAGTATATCCAGTTGATGTAGTCACGCCTTTAGTGAAACTATGTAGTTTTGTGAGTACCTCTATCATAAATTTTCACAATTCATCGAATTTTACTTGACTGCATCAGAAGGAGACTATTGATATTTGATGATTAAACCATTGCTTCCTTTCTTTCAGGTTCTAGTATTCGTTTTAATCATGTACAACCGCAAACATGGAATACGTTCATCAGGAGTACAATTTTTTTTCTGGCTCATCTTGGCAGTTTGCGGAATTTTTCAACTGCGTACAGAGATCCGAAATTTAAGAATCAAACATTTACATTCCTACCCATCTTATTTATTTTATACTATTTATTATTCTTTTGTATTATTGTTATTATTTTTAAGTTCTTTAAACGATAGACCTGTCGAAACTTCCATCAAGAAGAACAAAGTGAGTTATTTTGTATCTGGAGGTAAATAATATTGTGTTATACCAATTTGTAATTTTCGCAGAATATCTGTCCAGAAGAAGAATGTTCTTTTTTATCGCGTTTATTTTTCTCTTGGATCGAGACCTTGGCCTGGAAGGGTTTCAGAAAACCTCTCACAGATGAAGATCTTTATGATTTGAGGGACCAGGATAGTGCTAGGCATGTGGTAGTGAATTTTGATTACCATTGGACCAAGAAACTACACAGGTCTGTATAAATTTCATAATTTGATCATTTATCAATGATTCAATGCTTGAATATAAATAATCCCACAGAATTTATGATGGCAATTTTAAATAAATTAAAAAAATCATTCCTTCAATGATGCCATAAATGTTTGCGGTTTTGAGTTTTCTGGCACTTCTCTGTTATGTTTCGTAATAGTCCCTCGGTTTTCGAGATTTCCGACATTTTAGAAAAAAATACAACTTTTGTCCCGATTTTTGGTGACAAGACTCCAAATGAACGAATATTTCAATCTATCTTTTGGATAGTGTTCCTGGATAAATGCGCTATCGAATATGTGAAATATGATTTCGTATCAAATGCCAGGAACACAGTGAGTTATACCATTTCTGATCTTTGTTTAGAAAAACTATGTATACCCCTCCAAAATCATAGTTTAGATTCGATAACGCATCTATCCAGGAATACCTACTATCCGAAAATTTTAATGAAGTATGCTTTTTGTCTCACTTCAATTTAGATGTTTTTAATTTTTTTAAGGAAGAAGAAATCTACAAATCCTAAGGTATCAGTTTTACCTATTTGCTTAGAAGCTTTTCTATCTACATTCATTTTTGGAATTCTACTGAAATTCAGTAGTGACTTATTGGCATTCGTCAACCCACAAATTTTAAGGTAAATGATGGCATATTTTGGAATTCTTTCAATATAAGTTGTATGTTTCTAGCCTTTTGATCAGTTTTGTCAAGCACAAGGAACAGTATTGGAAAGGATATTTCTATGCCATCTTACTATTGAGCACAGGCATAATAAAATCATTACTTTCGGTGCAATATAGCCATAAGGCCAACGTTATCGGCTTGAGAATAAGAGTAGCTCTCAATTCAATTATCTACAGAAAAGCCCTTAAGTTATCCAGTAAAGCTAGAAAAAATCACACCGTTGGAGACATTGTCAATCTCATCAGCAATGATACAAAAAACATTGCTGATTTACCTCCGAATATAATATCCGTCATATCGGCGATCATACAAGTAGTGCTGGCGTTGTACTTCCTATGGGAAATATTAGGAATAGCAGTATTTTCAGGTTTAGTAGTGATGGTTTTAATGATACCCATTAGCAGTTATATCTCCAGTAAGTTGAAAACTATACAAATCAAGAAAATGATAACTTCCGATCAAAGAATCAAGCAGACGAACGAAGTATTAAACAACTTCAAAGTATTGAAACTATACGCTTGGGAGCCTATATTTCACAGCAATATCTTGAGAGTTAGAGAAACAGAGTGTCAGTATTTGAAAAATTCCGTCTTTTATAATGTTGGCTATTCATTCGTATGGTTGTGTGCGCCATTCTTGGTAAGATGTGTAACATTACGTTTTGCTGTTTATTTATTGATTGATTTCAGGTATCGCTTGTTTGTTTTGCAACCTATGTCTTGATCGACGATAAAAATATTTTAGATGCACAAGTGGCATTCGTTTCCCTTTCCCTGTTCAATATTTTGAGGGCACCTTTGAACACTTTACCAATTACTTTGAGCAATATTGTACAGGTGAGTTAACCGCATTTTCTGTGATAATAAGGCTCTAAATCAATTATTTCAATAGGCATCTGTGTCTCTAGTGAGGGTGAATAGAATGCTGAGCAATGAAGAATTGGATCCAAACAATGTTACTCATCACGATGATTGTGAGTATTATTCTAGAATAAAAATGTTTCATCCTATTGCTGTTGAAAGAACCGACGGACGAATTGTCTGTCTATTTTTTTATTTTCAGCTTTCTCATTTTGTTTTGTTTTAACTTGCTTGAGTTATCTTGGTCAACCTTAAATCAGTTGTATATTGTAATACTATTTTCGATAAATCGAGAAAACACACAGAATAATTTCTTACGAAAATAGGTTTCTGAAAAATACTTTTTTCGGCAACCGGGAAGTAGGTACTTCCCGAACGCTTTCTGTTTGAGAAAGTAGCATTTCCCGGCCTAGTCCGGAAAGTACGTACTTCCAGGACTAGGCCGGAAAAACTCACGTCGTTGTTGTCATTGTGATGATCATCACAATAGCAACGAGATAACGGATGACAGTTCTGTTCTGTTCAATTCAAATAATAATTAAAATGTATAATAAAGAAATGTGTCGTCCCATTGATTTGAAATTCTACATGGTTGCCGAAAAAATATTGTACGCAACACGCCCGAAAATAGTTTTTTTGGACTCACAGACTTCCAGGACTCGCCTCCGGCTCGTCCTAGAATCTTGTCTATTCGTCCAAAAAAAACCCTATTTTCCGGACTTGTTACGTAAATTACTATTCCGATGAAATATTTAATGTTTTCTTATTCCCAAATCAAAAATAAATTGCGCGTTTTTTCAATTCCTTACTAAAAGCGGTTGATGCATTCAAATGACATAATTGGTTCGCACGCAAAAATTTATTGATCGCGAGGGAAAATATTATGAAAAAAATTAGAGCAATTTATCATCTGAAGACTCAAGTGCCTTGACAGCATCATATCCTCTTACTAAAAGAAATATTTCTTCCTTAGCATATCCCCTTACCATAAGGAATGGTGTGTTTGGATGGGGTGAAGAACCAACTCTGAAAAACATCAATATATCCTTGTCAAAATCAACACTCACAGCTATTGTAGGAAGCGTTGGTTCAGGAAAGAGTACTCTGTTGTCAGCATTTCTTGGAGAAACTGAAAAATTTAGTGGACAAGTGAATACCTTAGGAAATATAGCGTACGTCCCTCAACAAGCTTGGATACAGAATGCCACACTCAGGAATAACATACTTTTCGGAAAACCTTTCGATCGGCTCAGATACCAAAGGGTAGTGAGTGCTTGTGCTTTGAAGAGTGATTTCGCTGCTCTTCCTGGTGGAGATAACACTGAAATCGGCGAGAAAGGACTAAATCTCTCTGGTGGACAACGCCAAAGAATAAGCCTCGCCAGAGCTGTGTACGCAGACGCTGATATTTACTTCTTAGATGATCCTCTGAGTGCAGTGGACACAAGGGTTGGAAGACACATTTTCGAGAAAGTTATCGGTCCGCATGGCCTACTCAAGTCGAAAACTAGGGTCTTCGTCACACATGGTATTACGTATTTGCCTAAAACGGATAAAGTGATAGTGCTGAAGAAAGGTGAAGTGTCAGAGAGTGGAACCTACCAAGAACTTCTGGATAAGAAGGGCGATTTTTCAGATTTTTTGATGAACCATTTGAATGATGAGAGCAACGAGTACTCTAAACGTAAGTTTGTTCACATTTCATAATTGTCTGATTGCTTTTTCATTCCAGTAGGGGGAACCTCTACAACTTGACCTTATTTGGAAATCTTAATAACTGAAAACTGATGAAACAAACCAAACGTTGTGTTTCTCTGAAGTTCTAATCTGTTCCTTTCTATTTCCGAGAAACTGTCACAAGAGAAAAGTGAAATTTTGCAATGAATCTCTTTCCAGAGCAACAATGCACCCCCAAAACTGAACTTGGAGTGGATTCTCTGCAGATGTCTGTGATGAGCTATGACAAATTACTTTTGTCATCACAAGATAATCTCTTGGACGACAGCCGTCTTACTGATATCGAAAAACTAGAGACTGGAAGTGTAGGATGGGGTGTATATAAATATTATTTGAAAACTATTGGTTGGAAAATGATAACTGCAGCTATACTTTCAAATTTCTTCATGCATCTTTTAAACATTGCATGCAAGGTATGGTTGAGTATTTGGTCTACTGATCAATCAATGGTAAACAACGGAACCAATGATCACAATAAGACCCTTTTCTATTTGGGCATTTATAGTGCCTTCGGATTTGGCAAATGTGAGTAAATTAACTTTTGTTCCACATATTTTATAATTTGAGTACATATTCTAAAGGTGCAGACACATTGTTATCACGTCACGTTACATCACGTCATCTTCCCAAAAGGTGCAACCACGATAATGCATGGAACTTAGAGCATAGGAAGAGAGACACACCTTTCAATAATAAATAGTGAAGCCAAATCAACGGAACTAAACTGGGTGATTGTACTACTACGGAATCAAAATGTAGTAAAAATTTTTACAACATTGTATCTGCTGTCACGTTATAGCACGAAAGATCTATATTCCGCAAATTTACATTTTCTGAATGCACGTGATATCACGTCTAATATTTTGTGAAATGTCATTCTGACATACATTTGAAACCGATCTGGGTGCTCATTCAATAATTCTTGAATTAATTGACGGAATTCCCCCACTTCCTCTGTTCGTTGATTCATTTGGTAAATCGAATCCCTTCTATGAGAATCACCAGCAACTGTAAAAGCAGTTATATTTTCCATATCTTCTTCCCAATTTCTCGCGTGAGCTCACATGACGTGACAACAATTTGTATGCACCTCAAGGTGCAGACACATTGTTATCACGTCACGTCACATCACGTCATCTTTCCAAAATGTGCAACCACGATAATGCATTGAACTTAGACCATAGGAAGAGAGACACACCTTTCAATAATAAATAGTGAAGCCAAATCATCAGAACTAAACTGGGTGATTGTACTACTACGGAATAGAAATGTAGTAAAAATTTTTGCAACATTGTATCTGCTGTCACATTATAGCAATGAAAGCACGCAAGATCTATACTCCGCAAATTTACATTTTCTGTATGCACGTGACATCGTGAAATGCCATTCTGACATACATTTGAAACCGATCTGGGTGCTCATTCAATAATTCTTGAATTAATTGATGGAATTCCCCCACTTCCTGTGTTTGTTGATTCATTTGGTAAATCGAATCCCTTCTATGAGAATCACCAGCAACTGTAAAAGCAGCTATATTCTCCATATCTTCTTCCCATTTCCTCGCGTGAGCTCACGTGACGTGACAACAATGTGTCTGCACCTTTAACGGGTGCTTTCAGAGTGATTGAATTTTCGATAGGGATAACTGTGATTTGACACAAGGTAGAAGCCATGTTCTTTTGACTTTTCTGTTCTGTGAGCATTGACAAATCATCATGGAAAGACTCACACTGCAACAACGTTTACAAATTATTGAAATTTTCAAAATCACTGTCCTATTCGCCAAACTCATAGAGCACTTCGTGAAATCTATTGTTTACATAATCGTCCATCAGAGCAGCTTATTCGTCGAACTATAGATAGATTTCGGACAACATTTTCTCTACTCGATGCAATAAAAACAACAAGACAAATAACTGTACGCACAGAAGAAAATATCTGTGCTTCAAGTGACAGTGTTAATGAAGATACAGATTTGTCTATTCTTCGACGTTCACAACAAGTTGGGAAAATTTGCGTAAAGATCTTGGTCTACTTCCATACAAGATCCAACTGGTTCAAGAACTAAAGCCACTTGACTATAATGAGCGTCGTTTGTTTGATGATTACACTTTTTTATCGAAACAATTTTGTTTGGTGATGAAGATTATTTCTGGTTGAACGTAAATCAGCAAAATTGCCGTAGATGGAGTGAAAACAATCCTCTCGAGAAGTTCTGCAGGTTCCATTGCATCCTGAAAAATGCACAGTATGGTGTGTTTCACAAGCTGGAGGCATCATCGGTCCAAGTTTCTTCAAAAACGATGCTGGAGTTAATGTTATAGATAGTGAATGGTGCTCGTTACAGATTGATGATCAATGATTATTTGTTTCAAAATTTGAATGGTATCGACCCAGAAGTATTTTGGTTCCAACCAGATGGTACTAAACCTCATCCCGCTACAGCTATTGAAAAAATGAGTTGGCGATAACATTATTTAGAGAAATGGTTCAATTTATTGGCCTCCAAGATCATGCGACATAACTCGAATGGAAAAAGTGTTCCAGAATTGGTTTTGTCGAATGCGTTTCCTCAGAGCTAGTCGCGGTGGACATATGCCGGAAATCATTTTTGAAACATAAATGTCATAAAATTATCTTTGAAATAAAGAAAAATTGGCTTCAATCTTAATTAAAATGTAATTTATTTCAATTTAAACTTCTATCACTCTAAAAAACACCCGATATTATGCTGGTCTGGTCGGAAATATTGCGAAAAAGAAACAGATATGAAGGAAATTTAACTTATAAGGAGAAAGAAAGTTAAACTCTTTTCAGTATTCAAACATGTCCGCCAAGTGCAATCAGCTTAGCTAGATTTCACTGTGATACTAAAATTATTTCAGCTTTGCTTGGTATTTTTGCCGTACTCTCCCCACAAATTGGAGGAGTTTATGCCGCCATCAAATTACATCGAAGTCTTCTCCACCGCATCATCCACGCCCCAATGTCGTTCTTCGACACCACACCAACTGGTAGGCTATTATCCAGATTCGCCAAAGATATCGGAACAATTGATTACAAACTGTCCATGTACCTGTATGAAGGAATCAACAGTTTCTTTATTGTGAGTAAAACATTCAACCATCTGATTTATATTGAAGAAGAATTCTTTCAGGTTATTGGAACTTTGATAGTCACTAGTTACACTGCCCCTGTCTTCATAGCCGTCATCATACCCTTAGGATTGGTCTATTATTTGATCCAAAAATTCTATATTGAAACCTCAAGACAACTAAAACGTCTGGAAGCTATTTCAAGATCACCCATTTACTCCTTGTTCAATGAAAGTATAGCAGGTGCTCCTGTCATCAGAGCCTTCAAAACGGACAGGACATTCACGAATGATTTTGAGAAGAAATGCGATTTTAACAATTCTTGCTATTATCTTAGCATGATATCCAATAGGTGGATGTCTCTAAGATTAGAAATTCTAGGGAATCTTATCGTCTTCTTCTCGGTCATGTTTTCTGTCTCAGTCAAACATTTGAATGCTGGATTACTGGGCCTGTCTATAACATACGCTTTAGAGGTGAGACTTGCACGCTATTGAATGTACCTTCATTAGGAGAAGGCAGTTGTTCTGATTTCCGAAAGACCGTTTTCCTTCATCTAAGCTTCTCCTTTTCAGATCACCGAAACCTTGAATTATTTAGTGAGAATAGCTTCCGAGGTTGAGACCAATATAGTATCAGTTGAAAGAATCAGAGAATATACGCAAGCTCCACAAGAAGCTCCTTGGGACAATCCTGATGTAAACGTTACATCATCTTGGCCAGATAAAGGTATCGTGGAATTCAGGAGGTTTGGAGTGAGGTATAGGCCAGGTTTAGATTTGGTATTGAGCAGAGTTAGTTTCCAAACTAGGGAAAATGAGAGGATTGGAATTGTAGGAAGGACAGGAGCAGGAAAATCCAGTTTAACGTTGTCTCTTTTCAGGTAGGATGATTAATTTTACTTATCGCGACAGATCTCACTCTTCTACATTTAGTGATCAATAGAGTAGGCTATCTTTAGACTATCTAGGGAAGGTACGGGATAATGAGAGAATTAGAAGCTGTGGCGACGCCAGCTTTCAAAGACAGGGAGGCCAAGAGGGAGCCGGAATTTGTTAGGAGGGGCCAAAGTGAATAGAAATACAACGGGAAAATCGAAAGTCTTGGTATTTCAAAAAAATGTTAGGGGGAGCCAGCAAATTTTTAGGGGTGGCCCATGCTCTCCCTGCTCCTCCTCCCTAGCGTCTTCACTAATTAGAAGTTATAGAGCCTTGTCCTCTCTGAAAGGTACATCTCATCAGCGAACCTTCCTAGTGATGCAATGATCAAAAAAGTATGCATTGAGAAGAACTTCAACTCAATTGCATGGGAAAAGGAATACAGTACCCTAAGTTTTAAAGTAAATACCAATAAATGGTATAAAATGGTTTTATTGCCACTATAGGTGCTCTCGTTGGAGTATTCGGGGTTAGAACCAAATGTTCACTATCTTTAGGCCGTATTTTTTGAGGCAGAAGTTCTTGCAATCGAAAGATGCTTAGACATAAACCTGACATGGAACTATCAAGGGTGTGAAACGCCATTCACAGGGCCAGAACCTGCGGTTGGAATCAGCGAAAACCGATGCAGGACCCTGATTGAGGAGTGGATAAAGCAAAGACACCAAAAACACTGGGAACAGAGCGACGGACAAACACTCAGCAAAGTCATGGTAGGACACACAAGCCAAACCTTGACGGCTGAATGAATTCTGAATCTGAACAGAACGAAGGCACGTATAATAGTAGGTCTGCTGACGGGACACTGCGGCCTTAGGAAACATCTGAACACCATGGGAATACTAAGAGAACCCGTGGATTGCAGACTTTGCGGTCAAGAGGAAGAAACAGCCTCTGACATCTTCTCTGGATGCGACGCCCTAGGAAGAAGGCGTCACAGAACCTTCGGAGAAATCAGCCCAGAAACGGGATTGAATCCGAAAAACCTCATAAACAGGCTACTGAAACTGATAAAGGACACGAACCTATTCTCTTGAGGAACCACTGATGAAAGAGTGATGCAGTAGACTCAAGTTGGTCGCAGTGTCATAGGGAGCCAAGTGCTAACCCGGTCTCTTGTTCATCAGCCAATCAATCAATCAAGCAAGGGTGTGAAATAGTCATCCATTCTGCTATTCGAACTACTATGTCATCGACACAAAGTGACAAAGCTGATATGGGAGTGTCAAAGGAAACTCAATGAAGTAGACAAAAACAACAAGATCTCTTTAATCTGGTTTCCTGGTCACTCAGGAAGGAGGAAGGAAGAGGCCTACACACTTGCCAGAAAGGAGGCAACAACGCCACTTACTGGCTCAAAACCTTTTTGTAGTATTGTCAATTATACCTATATAGATTTTGGAGAGGAAGGAAACTGAAAGAAGCACCTTGGAAGTATATTCCAGGAGTGGATAATTTCCAAAAGTTCCTGCGGGATTTTGGAAGTGTAAGAATCAAGAATTATTTGGATCTCCATAAGAATAAGTTTTGCCTCCTCCCTGGACAAAAGGAGGAAACTCCAGAACTTGGTTACAGAATGTCTCGTCATTGGAAGCATGCGCAAATAATGTCTTGAACAAGAGAATTAAAGAAGGAGGAACCAGCCTCCTTGATACCTTGTCAGATAGTGGAGTTCATTGGAGCTCTGGAGTTGGAGGGCGAGCTGTCGATAGTGCAGTTGCCAAAAAAGAACTCAAGACAGACCCTTGGGTCACATTGGAGTATAACCCTTTACCAAACTATAAACTTTCGCAATCATTTACATTCTAAAAGGCTTCCCCAACGATTTCTTTCTCATGTTCAATATGTAGAAAAAAGTTAAATTTTCATAAATGATATCAGAGAAATGGAGTTTCCCCATTTTTGTAGTAATGAGTTCCATTTTCATATGTTTCAGAATTCTGGAAGCAGCGGAGGGTGAAATTTTAATAGATGGAGTCAACGTGGCCACTCTAGGACTTCAAACATTGAGATCTCGTATAACTATCATACCGCAAGATGCAGTGCTGTTTTCTGGTTCATTAAGATTGAATCTAGATCCATACAATAAATATACAGATAGTGAAATATGGCAGACCCTTGAGCATGCACATTTGAAGTCTTTCATACAAACATTTCCAGATGGTTTGGAATATTTAGTTTCCGAAAATGGAGAAAATTTCTCACTTGGACAAAAACAACTCATCTGCCTTGGAAGAGCTTTGCTTAGAAAAACGAAAGTGTTAATTTTGGATGAAGCAACTGCAGCTGTTGATCTAGAGACAGATAATCTCATACAAAATACTATAAGAAATGAATTCAGTGAATGTACTGTTTTAACAATAGCTCATAGATTGAACACTATATTAGATTATGACAGAGTCATAGTATTGAATAAAGGTACAATAGAAGAGTTTGATTCTCCTACGAACTTACTTAGAAATAGAGGGTTATTTTATAATATGTGCGAGGATTCTGGAATTGCTCAGTGATCTTAGCTGATCAGCTGTATTATAAAGCGAAATGTGATATCGATTTTTATTTTAAGTTTAACGAAACTTATTGATGTATAAATTTTATTGTTTTTTATAAACTTTCGATGCCTTTCTAGCCAATTTTTTATTAAAATAATTTTATTTCTTTTTATTATGTCGTTTTCTTTCTCCACTTTGACCGAAATCACAGATTATTTAATTCACTCAAGATTGCAATGGTACAACGTGTCAAACTTTGATAAAAAAATTATATTTCATTGATAACTCCGATTAAAGATAAAATCTTGCACGAAATATATGCTTCCAATTAAATATTTTTCAATTCCTTACAATTGAAAAAAAATCGGTATTCCAATGATTTGGCCACCAAACATTTTTGAATATGGATCAGATTCCTAAACATAATTTGTTAAATACAACAAGCGAGAAGACTTATTTGTAAACAAGCTACTAATTGGAACCAATTTCTATCCATTGCAGAAATATTTCCAAGTTTTTTGTGGATAGCCCAACTAAACATTTCTAAATTCGTATTCAAACGAAAAGATTGAATTGCAAAAGTTCCATGAACAAGGAACCGCAAACGTTTCGTTTTCGAAATAGAGGGTGTTGCAATTTGTTTTTTTTGTGATAATTATACAAGTTTATCGAATTTTTATGAATCACTTCTATAGATCAGGAAAACAATCATATCAACGAATGAAGAACTAATTTACTGACGGGATTTTCATGACAATTTTGATTTTTCTGGAGATTTCGAGGAAATCGGTACAGTGACGATAAAATACAACAGATACAATTCATGAAAGTAATAGTGAATCTCCAAAAAACGGGAGTAAAACAGTCGACATTGTTCCAAAAAAATATCACCCCGTAGATTCGCAAAGAAAGTGGCATGCCACATGGTGTGAACTATAAATTGTAATATCTATGCCAAACTCAGTTAAATATCTTGTGGAGTGCAGATACCTTGAAAAAAAAGTTAAGGTGGGAGTTCAATGAAGGTACTGTGTTTTTATTTCAAGTTGCATTTGAAAATGGTTTTACTTTGAGAACTGGGATTTTGTGGGTAAACTCAGAAAGGATTGGAGTTCTTCATGTTTTTTCTTTCAAAAATAGAAGAAAATGAGCCAACTCATGCTTTTGTTTTATTTTAAACGACTCATGAAAATAGTTCCACTTCCGATTAAAAGTGAATCTACAGATAATTTCGTTCAGAAAAACAACTTGAAATACGGAATTGGCAGAGAAAGGCCAAATTCAAATATATGGCGAGAAAAAGTTCCTGCGTTACCCACATATTCACTAATTTCATAGTTCACCGATATTCAGAGAGATATTGATAGAACTTATAGAGATAATGTAAGTTCTATGGGGATATTCCATAAAATGCACGGTGGCGTCTCTATCGGATTTGATTTCCTACTGACTTCGAACGGCGGCCTACATGATCTCGAAAACGAAACGTTTTTGGTAAGCAAAGAATTTCCCCTCTTTGTATTGTTATTTAGGAACACAATGTGTAAACCAATTTCATACAAAGAAAAACGAAAGTTCTGGGAAAACTTTTTCCAAAATCTGCATTATCGGGGTTTTCGTAAAAATTTCAATGGTATAGGTTACCACTCGTGTGGCACCATTTCATCATCACTCCTAATATACTTCATGAAAATATCGATGGCATAATTTTTTTCACTCATATTTAAGAAGAAGGAACAATATTTTTGGGTAAATTTTTTTCGTTCTTGATTTTCTCGGTCATTGTAGGAAAAATACAAATTTAGTATATATATATTCTTATGAATTTAGTAGACAAGCACATATACCAAAATCTCTCTCATTCGTTAAAATCTAGTGCTGTGCTGTGCCTAGTTCACATACATTGCCCTTCAGAGTTCTTTAAAAGAAATGAAAAGAACGATGACTAATTCAAGGAATAATTTATTCTCGATTTATCACTTACAAGTAAGTATCCCATCACAAACAATATCACAAACGAAAGAAAGTAAACAGTGTAGAAACGATATCTTACAATGAAATTAAAAAGTAAAACAGTACGTCCACGTATAAAATCCACCCATATTCACATAGTTTGAATGGAAAAAAATTAAATATTTACAAACAGTATGTATACTGCTGGGGCATCATATTATGTAACAATCACTTTCCTACGACCCAATTGTTCTTCTAGCTAGAGGTAGGTATTTTCAAATCTCATTAAAAATTAGAATGTGGAAGATGTGATGTAAATTTTCTTATTATGAATACTCATGATCTCAATCAGATGTTCATATTAGTTTAACTAAAATGGCTGTTACAAGTAAAACGAGACTTGACACTGGTGTAAAAGCGAACGCTGCATCCTTCGTGTTCTCAAGCTTCTGCTGTTCAGCACCACAAGGTGTTATCTTTTTCAAGAATTTGAAAAAGGCGTCCATCAAGTTGGCTGGCGTTGTTTCATTGCAGTGTCCCAGAGCTTTTCCTACACATGTTCTTAGTTTGCCAAAGTCGCTGAAAAAAAGAAAATGTATAACCTGAAACTCTTCATGAAGATTATACTCGGCGACACCAAATAACTGACATTAGGGTCAATTCTATAAGAACTGGTTAAACATTAAAGGCACGTTAAAAATTTTTAACATATATCGGATAAAATTAAGCGTCTTCCGTTAATATTTCAAAGCTAATGAGGCATACAGAATAGTGAAATGAAGTTAGCGGATAGTTTAATTTTTAACCATGCTTTAAAATTTAACAGTTGTTTACAGAATTGGCCCTATAGGCTGCATCCCCAGATAAAAAAAAATGTTGCCACAACCTGGTTAGGTGCTTTTGGGATCTTGGTCAGATCAATAAATAGTGCGATCATTCTTTCAGGTAGTAATAAAAAAAAATTACATTTTTAATAGCACGATGATTCGTTTCATTTAATTGATTGATTCAAATGAGAAATTTCACCTGAAGTAGGCAATAAAGTTCCTACTTACTTTATAACTGATTTACAATTTCAGGGGAGCAATAGACAGAAAAACTGATTAATACACATTCTGCAAAATATTATTCCGCATGTATACTCAGAATTGGATACATTTATCCTGAAAATTGACAGAGATATCATGGAAATAAAATCGTTTGTCCAGATTTTTATGGAATTACATCTCACCAGGTTTTTTTCCTAATATACGAAGAAAAACGGAAAAGCGAATAAAACACATTCCAGAAAAATTTAGAAGCTTTAATTTGAAAAAAAAAATTGGTGGTCTACGCCGCATACGAACTGAGATAGTATCATGGAAATAAAAAGCCCAATTTTTGAAGGGAGCTCACGAGCTCGGACGTCTACCATCTCCCCTTAAGGAGACAACTCAGATAACCGATTGATTTTGACTTGAAACCACAGAAAATTATCGAAAACTATCTTAGATGTCGCTGACATACAGGTTCGGAAATATAATTTGGAAACATAGCCAATTTTGCGTTAAACGAGTGAATGAATATTGTCTTTTGGACCAGTAAAATAATCAAAACCGTGGGCGTCATACAACGACGAATAAATGACTGACCTCACTCAATGGCATAAGAACCGCATCGAGAGAGCTCGAAGCCTCCAGTCTCCTATGCCATTGAGTTAGGTCAGTCATTTATTCGTTGTCGCAATTTACTGGTCCTCTAGAGTCCTTAGACAAAGGTCTAAGGTCTAGACAGTATTCATACCTTCATTTGACGCTGAATTGGCTATGTTTCCAACTTTTATTTCCGAACCTGTTTAGCTTATTTCTAGATCTCAATTCGATCGGATAAGTACTGTGCCGCTTATATTGAGAAATGAGAAGTGACAAACATTTGATATTCAAAATATAGGTATAAGGTTTGGTAAGTCTAGGTTATGTTACGATGAAAAGTAGCACAAACTTTATATGTAATATGGGGATGTGCTAGCCAGGTTCTCGCTGCTCTCCTATGGTGGAAACTAGTTCATAACTTTATGGAGTTTCCCTTACCTGCAGTCTTGGGCATTGAAAAGCAATACCGGAAAAACGGTGGATGTGATATCTGCTGGCATTCTGGATGCAAGAGTGCTATTGACACATTGTTGCAATGCTTCTTTTTGGGATTGTAAGCAATCAACACCACCCTCCGCAACGAACACTGAAAAATCGATAGGTGATAAGATACAGAAGAACTAAATAAAAATTTACTTATTTCATCAATAATTTTCATTATGAGGAGATAATGAAGCAAATCAAAAACGTTTATCAAAACATAAGTTGCGTTTTGTTGACATAAAATTCTTTCTATTATGGATGGCCAAGTGTTATCGAGAATAACTTACTTGCGAGCCTATCACCGTTTTTGTAACACATAAATTCTTTCAGTTTGTTGGTCAGTGCAATTGTCATATTCAGACTTGTTTTCTCGTTGTCTTCTAAGCATGGCTGAATGGCTTCAAGGAAATCGTTGGTACAGTTCGTGATTTCTGGATACTTGCTACAATATTTGCCGAAAACTTCGTCCATGGAACCTGTCTTTTTGGATTCTTCGATTTCTTCTTTTAGTTGTGTAACATTGATGAAATTGGATATGCATTCCTGGAAAGTTTCTTTTGATGCCTGCAAATAAATAGATATATTGTCACTTTTAATTTGGCAAAGTTACTAGGTGAGTACTCTTTGCATTCACAACATTGCAGCCTGTCTTTATGAGCAATAAAACGCAAAGACATCAGCTCAGCTATCAACTAATTAGTAGCATAAACAATGAAATAAGTAAATAAATATCAATTCTGATGAAAATTAAGGAATAATGAATAGATAGGGTTCGTTATTGTAAAGGGTTTTCCAATAAGATGTGTTAGTCCGCTATTTCGCTAGATGTCACCTCTAAGGCTGTAATTTTCGACATTTGACAAGTACAACGCATTGAAATTATTGAAATCTAACACAACAAGTCAAGAATCCAAACCAAAACCACAGAGTGAAATTAAATGTATCGACATAGCGTCAAATTATGTGACACAACATGAACCCACTTCTATGGAAGTAAAAGCTAACCAAGAAACTAACCTAGTAAACATTAATGGAAATAGAAAAGAGCAAATAACCAATAAAGAAAATAAAATCCCATCAGATAATTACAAAGTAGTCAAATATAAGAAGCCGAAGAAACCCAACATCGGAACAGGCCTGCCAGAAAATTCATCATTCAAATCGTCCAAAAACAACGAGGAAACAAGAAAACTGTGGCTGTTTGTATCTCGAGTCCATAAAATGGTTTCAGAGGAAGATATCATTCGGTATATCTCTAACAAGGGAAATCTAGAAAAGGAAGTAATTTCTCTCAAAAAACTATCAATCAAAGACAACGAAAATATAAAATTCTCAAGCTTTATGCTTGGAGTTCCTACCAACATGAAAGACATCATATATGATAACACATTCTGGCCACACGGAATCAGATTCGCACGATTTGATTTCAAAAGAGGACATCATTTTTTAGACAAAAAGCCCATCAACCAAGTCCAATAAAAAACCACGTTAAAATCTCAATACTTCACCAAAATGTAAGATCTATAGGTAATTCAATTCAACAACTTGAACAATTAACATCTGATAACAATGATATAGCCATACTATGCCTTTCAGAACACTGGAAGACTGAAGAACAACTTAAATATCATTCTGTAAAGAACTTCAATTTAACAGCCAAATTCTGTAGATATCTAGGTGAACATGGAGGAACAGCAATCTATGTGCGAAAGGATATAGAAGCAAGAGAAAGGAAAGATATAGGTAAAATATCAAAAAAAAAGAAATTTGAATGTGCTGCAGTAGAATTTGAGATGCATTATCGAAAGTGGGTATGCCTAACAATTTACAATGATGGAAATACAGACCTGATGACAGAACAGTTAACACCAATTTTAAACAAACTAACAAAGGAGAATGTACAAATAATCATTGCAGGTGATTTTAACATAAATATGCTAGAAGATACCAAAGCAAAAAGAGACTGGATACACTATCTAAAATCATATGGTGTCATTCAAACTATATTTCAACCCACGAGAGTCACTCACTCAACATCAACATGTTTAGATGGAATATTTGTTAAGACAGAATATCCATTTGATGCAGTGGTAGTACAAACACATATATCCGATCATACAGCTCAAAAAATATCTTTCAACATCAGCAAAACGAACAGCTACACTCACAGAAGAATAATAACCAATGAAAATATCACGAACTTTAGAACAGCCTTATCTAAACAGGACTGGTCACACGTCTATAAATATGACAACAAAAATGTAGATGAACAATATAATACATTCCAAAAAATATATCTCGATCATTTCAATGAAAACTGCCCTCTGAGAAAAAGATCTTGCAACAACAAAAAACGCATACCCGTATTAGAAGACCCATCAATCAAAAAGACAAAAAACAAACTAGATGCACTCCTTGTTATGAGCAACATAGACCCTAAATATAAACATGAATACAACAGAACAAAGAAATGTTATGATAAACTCCTTCTAGAAAATAAAAAAAATTATCTGGGAAAACTAATTAAAAATTCTGACAACAAGAACAAAACTGCCTGGGCTATAGTAAATTCCTTACAGAACAAGAGTGAAAACCAAAACATCCCACTAAAAGCCGACACAAAAAAACTAGCAAATGAATTCAATGACTACATCGTAAATGCAGCAACTAAATTAACAGGAAATATTAAACAAGCAAAATCAAAAATAACCCTCCCAAAAGTGCCACATACATTTTCTACAAAACCAATTAGTGAAGAACATCTGAAGGAACTCGTGAAGAAACTTAAAAACAAGACCTCAAGTGGAATTGATGAGATATCTAATAGAACAATAAAGAACACCATAAAAGAAATAAGCCAACCGCTCAGATACATCATAAACAACTCACTTAGAGAAGGAATCTTTCCCAATAAACTGAAAATAGCAGAAAAAATGCCTAAATATAAAACTGGCAATGCTGAAAATCTTGAAAACTACAGGCCAATCAGCATCCTCACATCATTCTCCAAGCTATTCGAACTAGCATATTGCGAACAAATTTTGGAATATTTCACACTACATGCTCTCCTTGGCCAAGACCAACATGGTGGTCTGAAAGGAAGATCCACACAGACAGCAATATACCAATTTGTTACACAAATCACAGAGGCCTTTGAGGAAGGCTGTTTGTCAATGGGGTTATTTTTGGACCTCTCCAAGGCATATGACTGTCTTGACTCGGATATTCTGATAGAAAAGCTTGAACAATATGGAGTCCAGGGAAACGCACAGAAATGGATAAAATCTTTCTTCCACAAGCGCACACAATTGGTAAAAATCCGTATGAGGGGTGAAGATATAAGATCAGAGATGAAAGAACTACTACTGGGAATACCTCAAGGCAGTGTAGCTGGAACATTATTTTTTCTTATATATCTAAATGACTTTGGACAAGCAACAGGATGGAAGCACAAAAGGGTGACTAAAACACACTTCATTGATGACACAAATCTCCTGGCAAGAGAATCTTTATGGCCAGACCTGAAAACCCTAGTTGATGACATAATGCAGTACACTGAAGACTGGTTTCAAAACAACAACCTGATACTTAATACAACTAAAACCAAAATGATTTTATTTCAGCCCACTCAGCGAAATCTAGAAAAACCAGCAAAAATCAAAATCGGAAATGAAGAATACAACCTATCAGAGAACACCAAATTTCTTGGCGTCTATATTGATGCAGACATGAAGTGGAATACGCACATTATACAATTAGAAGGGAAAATAGCATCATCAATTTATTTCTTGAGAATAGCAGCATCACATTTGAATTTCCAAACACTAAAAATGGTTTATCATGCCATGATAGAATCAAGATTGCGATATGGACTAGTTTTCTATGGCTCTGGTAATTTATCTTCACTTTTTATACTACAAAAGAAAGCAATCAGAACACTATGCAATTTGAAACACAACCAGACATGTAGAGGAATTTTTCGACAAAAAAAGATTTTAACACTATATGCGATATACATACAAGAATGCTTACTTTTTTTCCACAAGAACCACCACCTTTTTGAAAAATACAAAAATCTGAAGAATAGATACGAAACAAGGACACTTGACTACAACTATCCTAGATGCCGACTTACAACCACACAGGTACAACTGGAATACAGATGCCTCCAGCTGTACAATAAACTTCCGAAGAGAATACAGAGTATAGAGAGCTACACATTATTCAAGAAAGAAATATTTGGCTTGCTGGTGGAAAATTAACCATACTGTTTAGACGAGTATAACATTAACCGCAGCAAGTGATCATCACAATTTTGACTCTATTTCACTTCTTATCATGTAGACATTGTATACACTGAGATGATTTGAAATAAAGATTTCTATTATTATTATTATTAATGCATCAAAATAACTCGGAATTCCATCGAAAAATCATCTTGAGTGTGGCTGTTTGGTTCGGCTCATGGTCAAGCAGATTGACCTTACTTTTTCGAGCAACAGTTACGATGAATAGAATGCGCTATCGAGAGATGATTAATGATTTTTTATGGCCGGAATTGGATGGTATTGATCCACCACTGCACTAAACGTGCCACACAAGCAACGAAATCTTGTGATTTAATACCTTCTTTCTTTATAGCCATGCGAAAGAGAAGGTATACGCCAAGAGCCCAGCGTCGCCGTCGATTCAAGACCTCAAAGATGGAATTCGTGAGGCTATCGAGGGCATAGGGCAGCCACTTTGCCATTTGGTTATGGAAAATTTCATGAAAGAATTCTCTAGTCGTGGTCGTGGTGATCATTCGGCTGATGTTATTTTCCTTTATTAACGGCATACTTTCTTCTTCCTTTTAATGAAATAAACATCCGATTATTCATCTGAAGAAATTGCATTTTTCTTTGAATATCAAAATAACAGCTCTTATTGGACAATCCTTTATATGAAAGAACTGAAAGTGATCTAAGATTTTCCATTAGAGATTGAGGGGTATAAACATCCCTAAAATGTATGGATAAGGAAGAGCAAAAGATTCGATCTACAATGGAAGGTGCTTCGTGAAAAATCTTCACTTGTTCGGTAAAATTACGACGTCATCTTGTACGTTCTTGAGTTGGTTTGTTTCATAATACTTCCGCAAATTTTGTATCAAAAGAGATCAGCTATCTCATTGCATGTTGGTGACTTCAATGTCCTACTCACCTGAATAGTATCATATGTACCATTACCGCTTTTGGTATCGCATTTGTTACGGAAAATCATGTCTAATTCATCAGCTTGGGGAATTTTACTCTCATCGAAAGCACTTAGATCTACATCAGGTATATTTTCTCCTATCTGCTTTTTTATGTCATCCACATCGATCTCATTGGATATTTGAGCATGTGCACCTGAAAGTAATTGTTATTATAGTGGAACATTATGGAAATCGAATGAATTATATATTTTATATCACTCAACACTGGAACACACCGCATTAGGATATTTTTCGATTAGAATTTTATACAGGGTGACCAAATAAAAAGTTCAGCCGAATATTTTCGTGAGTTTTCTCATAGAACCTAAAGTAACATTGAGTGTTATTACCAGAGTAAAATATTGATATATTTGACGATTACTTTCAATCGTGGATCACCAATTTTATTTTTTCTCGACATTTTTGAATGAAACAAATAACGACCTTCAAACGACTAGACATGTTTTGCCCTGAAGCACAGGCTTCATTTGATGTTTTACCCGAGGTTTTACCTTAAATATAGGTGCTTAAGGAACTAATTCACTATTGACATTCAGTTATGCATAAGATATCGACCATTTAAAAATAATATTTCTTCTTTTTTCGATCCCACAGAAAATTCGATATTTTTTTTCATTTCAGACTGGACACCGTATAAATTATTCAGTTGACTTATTGTAGTTTCATCATTCTTGTAGGGTTTTTTTAATTCTATGTTTTTTTTGTTTGATTTCTAAAAACCTCATTTCGCTTTTTCATTTAACTTCACTTATTTCACTAGTTTCTAATTTTTACAGTTGTTTTTCATTACTTTTAGGTTAGAGTATATAGGTTATATAATGTACCTCAACTCTGTAACATGGTTTAATTGTTTAATAATAGTAATAAGCATAAGGATGCTTATTATTATTATTCGTATAAGGATACGAACACAATTATTCGATTTATTTGCTCGATCATTGATAATTAGTCTTTTTTACTTTGAAGGAAACGCATGAAATAATTTATTTTCACCTCGGCTCAAAATTTCGATCAAGATTGAACGATATTTAAGACCATTATTCCACATTGATGTCACTGGCAATAATAGAATACGATTGTGAGTAGGAAGAACTTGAACAATATCAACAGGAAATGACATTTTAATTATTTACTGGTCGAGTGATAACAGTTCGGAATTTTATCAATCCAAATTGATTATTCACCAACATAAAAAATATTTAAGATGTGTGACTGGATAATTTATTTATTACCTAACTTCCATGTTGTGCCACATTGAAATTAATAATGTATTATATTATTTTCTGAAGTAAAAAACAGAGAGCGAGCACAAAAAAATACTCTGAAATCATTACAGCAGATTTTTTGTCAGTTATTTATGGTAGATAGTAATGAAATACTGCGGTCAGTCAAGAGAACTTTATAGAACAGGAGTCTGATATACAATATGGGCAAAAAAAGAATGGAATGACGTCATTATTTCGGTTATCTATAGAAAATCCCAAAAACATCCAATTTGAATTATGAATTGACATTTTTGAACGTGAGAACCACTTTCGAGTGACAGACACAACCCCCAATCTCTTAACTGGGAAGTATGGACTGAAAACGGGTGATTTTTCAACTATTTTCATTTTTGGCAACACTAATTCTGACTAATTTTGACAGCTCACGCACTATTCGTGTTTTGTGTCACTGTCAAACATCTTCAGTTTGGTCTATAATTTAATCATTAGATGACATTCAACTTTTTTCTGCCCGAAATGAAGTTGCATGATATGTGGTTTGTACAAGACGGTGCCATATGCCAGACAGCACGCGAAACAATGAGCCAATTGGGAGGCAAGTTCGGTGAACAGGATTTCACGTTTGGGACTGGTCAATTGGCCGCCTATATAATGCGATTTGATGCCTTTAGACTATTTTTTATGGGGCTATGTTGAGACAAAATAAGACAACATTGAAGAGTATGTCAAAATTGGAATAAGCAGATTGGCCATTTGAGACGCAGACGAGCTCAACATTTGCATGAAATAATCTTCGAACATCAAATTATATGGACCGTTGTTTTTACCAATTTCCCATAGCTATCGATTTTTCTCGATTTCACATCAAAGTAAACCTTATTATTTCAATAGAGTGGCACATTGAAGCATTCAACAAATGTATGGATGGAAAGAAAAGCCACCGAAATGTTATTAATTATAATCAAGCGTCTTTTCATTTTTGTCAATGATGGAAATGACTCGAACTTTTAACATAGGCACAATCTATTTTATTTGCATTCATGGTCAATGACTTGTGAACTATCAGAAATACGAAGTGTTTTTAAAGGCCGTCAAATGAATGCTATTCTGATTAATCATCGTGAAAGTGAAAACATAAATATACATAATTCATTATAAAATATGAAAAATTACTAGAGATTGCATAATAAATCAGGCAATTTGGCTATGTAAACCTGGAAGTTATCTATATAAGTTCCGGGTAGCATTACACAGCCAATAATTGTGGATTGTGGCAGAATTACTAAAAGTTTGTGGTTTGTACCAACAGGACTGTGTTCAGTGTTGTTCTGGAGATAACAAGATTGTGTAGAAAAGATCTAATAGCCCTTTCACTATGTGTCCTCTTGTTCTACACTATTTCAGAGGGAGTATACAGGGTTCTTCGAGAGGCGTGTATCTGCTTGAAGACCAACCGATGGAAATTAACTTTTGAATTTTGAATTTGATGAAAAACTGGCTTTTTATAGAATCATTCAATCCGTGGCACTTCCTGCTAGACCGGTCGATATAAAATTCGTGATATTTTAGTAATTTCTGGTTATAATTTCTGAGCCGAGTAACTCGCGTGTTAAGCTATGCAAAGGTTGAATTTCATGTTTTTCTACGCGAGAAAGAATAAGGAAGGTGATGTGGCGAAAACTTAGATTCAATGTAAGAAATTATATGATTATTATCAAGTGTCTATCCCGACGAAAGAACATAAGGAAACTTTTCTTTCGAGAGAGTTTCATTAGTGAAAACCAATTACACCGCATTTTTTTCGTTAACTTTGAACTTAAACATAATAATTAATTATAGAGTGAACTGTCAAACTCAACTTGGGTAACCTGTTAATTTTTTTCAGTTAACTACTCGTCGAAGGTTAGAAAAGGATATTCAATCAATCAATTCGAATATTTGTATTTTCTCTTCAGAAAAACCCAATTTTCCTTAGGAATATAACTAATATAAGTATTAGGTTTTTTCGAAAATTCGGAATTTTGAAAATTTCAAACATTCAGTTAATACGACGTATGACCACCATGTGCATCAATAACTGCTTGGTATCTTGTATGTATGCTCTCCACCAAGATATTGACAATCAGCTCATTTCGTTGCTAAAGTTGTGACAAAAGATTTCGAACTGAGGTGTTCTGGCCTGTGAGTTCTTTGTAATCGGTCCTAAGCGTGCTCGATTGGATTCAGGTCCGGGAAATTTGGAGTTGTTGAAATTTTTGACAATATCTGCGTGAAATTGTAGCACTACACCGTCGATAACTTCATCAAGATATGTCTGAGAGAACATGGCTTTTGGAAGTACTTATAAGTTTTGTAATCGAATCAAACTGCTCTTCAAATCATGGTTGTGATTGTAGATTGACTTAGTTGAGACGTTTTCTGTCTTTCCTTATGGAAATTGATATATCTGTGGCATTTTGAAGACGCTGACTTACCATTTTGTATGTCTTCTCAAAGAAAGAATGAAAAACGGTCTACCTCATATACTTCGACGAACAGCAAAGTAACGTGGGAGAAAACGTATTGTATACACTTAAGCTAACATTGAAGAAAGTGGCCACTTGCTCTTTAGTTCGATCAGTCTGAAGTATACAAAGGGTTTTGTTGGCATCATCGGATGAAACTTTTCTTGGAATGATGAAAATTCGAATTTTAATTACGTAGAACCGTTAGATTTCATCGGAAACAATGTACAGACATGCAGAGGAAACCATCGAAATGTCAGATAAGCATCTGACACACATGGACAAAAAACATTGACTTGATGAAAACTTGCTTTACGATGAACTATAGCCATTATAACTTTATGTAACGAAAAAAAATTAACATGACCCGGAAAATATGCTATCGACAAGAAGTTATGGTTGATAGGCAATAAAATATAGTAAATCCTTAAGAAAACAATCCATTGAATATAATGAATATAACTGAAGGAATTAAAAAAAAATGATCGAAACTATGAAACCTGCTGTAGAAATTTTTCAGGTTATATTCCATAGAGAATCACTGAATCATTGACGTCTCCGATATAAAGTGATTCTGTAGTGAAAATAATCTGAATAATTTTTACAGCAGGTAACATAGTTTCGATCAGTTCTTTGAATTCCTCCAGTTATCTGTTGGATATGAAGTACTTATTTATTTCTCTACATTATAGTTTTACATTCGTGTTACGTTTTGGTTTTGCAACGGTTTAAGGTATTTTAGCGCAGTGCTGGGCGCTCAACTTTTTGTATTTTTCTCTGAATGAGGTCGGTACCGTTAAAAGAATAATTTTCAGGTTTTTCGTTTCAGAAGAGATGGCAAAGTTCATTGAAAATATACAGGAAAATTCATTTGTAAAATCACTCGTTTGTTGAATATCTTTTTTTGGAACACCCTGTATACTGGAAAATTTCTTGATATGCAGCGATAGAAATACAAGAAACCTGTTTTCGAGCCTGATCTGTGAGTTTGCAGGACCTTTATAGAGTTAGTACTAAGTATCTCACAATATTCATATCACTGGCATTTACTATTTTGTAGAAAAATTCTTGAACGGATCTCTTTTTGAGAGCTCGTTCTGCTCAAAAGAAGGCTATTCATCACGATGTCTGTATTCTCGAAATTTCATCTCGAAATGGCCCATGTCGATTTCATTCACATGCATTCGATGTTTGTCAAAAACCAAGGTAATTTCTTCAAACATAGACTATGTCGTGTTTAGGGCGGAAGTGCTAGCTTATTAGTGTCAAAGTGTCGTGTAATTAACTTTATTTGGATCGCCGCAAAACTTTTTGCATGCAAAAAAGAATTATTGATATGGTTAGTGTTAAGAATTCCATGTCTACATATTTCGCCTATACCTAATCTAATTTATTTTTATGCACATTGGGGGTAAAAGTTGTTGATAATGGGAGAGATAAGCGATTACATCATTGATCAAAAATGAAAACTACTAGGAATAAGGATTTGAAATAAAAATACGAAAACGATATTCTTTTCCGATATTTTCCTTCGTGATGAAGCTATTTCTCTGAACACCCAGTATACGAGTATAAAAGAAAACATCATCCTGATGAGACACCCTGTATACCTACCACACGTGCCAATGATATGGACTTCCCACAATTATATTTCTCCGAATTTTTCGAATGACAATGAATTTAGTATATCGTAGGACTTGTTTCTCAAGATGAGTTTACAAAAGAAACAATAAGTTCATCAAAAATTTATATTCCCAACAGGAAGCAATTATCAATCTAATACACCCATCTATTGACTATATCTACTAATTTCGGACTTCGGTCTTTGAAAAGTTGAACGTTTAATGAATTGAAAACATAATGATGGAAACTGATTATACGGTGCAATGTGTGTTTTTTAGTTCACTAAGAGTTTCGCAACAAAATTCTACTGTTTAAAGATGACCCTATATGCTGTCAGTTTCCTGTAACTCATTTCGTATTCGCTATGTATATTCATTTTTCGGCGACCTTCTATTTTTTATATGATAGGTATAAAGATAATGATGGTCTCGAAATGAAATGGGGACCTCGACAAAATTTGATCGCAAACCAGTTTAACAAGAACTGGAATCATGCGAGTATTTCATGATGTCGACTGAGTTTAAGTTCAATATGTAATTTATAACTTATTGAAAACAAATAAAATTCATACTTTATCAATAAAGGGCCAAGATTCCTCAATGAAAAGATTAATATCTAATGTAACCTATGTTTACACCTTCTGTTACTCACCAATAAATATGAGAGTGAAAGTAAATAATAATTTAAATGCCATGTTGATTCAACGTAACGTTTGGAAATATTTGAATTCACTTAAATTTCACTGTAGCGATCACAACAAACCAGCTTATTTTATTTGAGTTTTTCTCATGTGCTGGTTACTTCGGCAGATAGCCATGGACTGTGGCCAGCACAGTGGAACTCAAGACTCAAGGGGGGGCTTATCACAAAGGGGGAGACGTCACGTCAGGTTGAAAACAAAGATCATCGTCGATGCAGTGGAGAATGCTCATTATCCGGAATCTTGCATTCATGAGTAAGAGTATTGGATGATCTTTGATTTCTTAGATAACGATGATAGATAAGGTGTTTCGAGTAGCTATTCCGATTACCATTGTTTCGTGGTTCGGTAATGCTAATGTCGTAATTTTCTTTATGTAGAGTAAACCTGCATATCGATTTATATACCCTTGAGAAATGTTAGGTGAACTCTGATATCAATAATTGATTCGAATAATCATTTGCTGCTGTAATGTGTTTTTTTTTTGTTGGCGAATTTCTCCTTAATTGTCCAACCAAAATTACCTTCGTTTTCTACTGAGACCATAGAAATCATAATATATAGGTATACTTACTCTAGAATGCTAAATCAATTGGGCCGAAGTGTTGTAAAAATTTCAGTATGGTCCATAATGCGCATACGTGCCATCAGGTTGTTTCTGAACAGGGTCGGCTTCATTAAAATTTTATACTGATATTGTTGCAGTTGAATTGAATCAATTCATAATTAGTATTCGACACTAGTTGTTTTGAACATATTGATAATTTTCAACAGCTCTTTGAATGGTAAATTTGGAATCATCAGCGACTGGAAGATAAGCTGAAAATCTTTCATTATTCCAAAACCTCTTCAGGCGTTGAAAAAACCCGGTTCCGGTATAAAAATTAATTCAAGGATCAAGGAAGACAAATTCTGGTTAACAAACAACGAATCTTTTGTTAAAGTACAGAAAAAAAATCAAATGAGCAAAATATACTAATTTATCCCTTTAGGAAAGTCCATCTTCGGTGTTCCTGAAAATAGTGGAAACATGAAATCGCATTGTACATCTGCCAATGCGTTACTCTGCATCGTTTCATGAGTGAATTCTGATACCTACATTCATTCTTCAAGTCATTTGTCTTTTTGAGTTCCAAGTATATTCCAAAATCAATCTGTTATCTGAATGAAACTGCAAAGTTTTACTTCAACATAATTTATTTTCGAGTTCGAATTATCCATTAAAAGATGGTTTACTCACAAGATTTCATGATTTTTCATAATAAATTGCGTTCTTTTGCTCCATAAAGAACCAATCTCATGGTGCGAGTGGATAGATATGTGTCAATCGAATGAAAAGCAAAGCGTAAATCGTAAATTTTTAACAGTTTATATGAATGAAAAGGTGCACATAGTATACATACTTAAGTGGAAAATGAACAGGTCAAGACAAGGACACCACAACACTGTACAGTTCATTGCTTATCGGATACGAAAAAATCCAAATCGAACGCAACACACAACAAAAGCAAAATGCACACGAAGAATATCAAACACGAAAATAACAGTTAAGTGAACTAGTTTGTCTATGAAGTAAACTAAACTGTGGCTGCAGACTGACACTGACCCGTTCCTGCCTAGACTTTCACTAAGGTCATTTCAAAGTAATTTGCCATGAGAAAGAAAAAGCGGTGTTGCACGGTCTATATCTATTTAGTAAAACCTGCTACATTACTGCTCTACTACTTTTCTCATCAATTCCACCAATATTGCAATTCACTTATGATATTAGTGTGTCTAATAGTCGTAGGAAGTCGCTCATGAGCTATAAGATAAGTTTGTTACTCAATGGAATATTTTTATTGTTTAATTATATTGAACTTAAAATAGGACGACAAAATATTTAGGGACTTGGCATCGTTCTACGTGAAATGTGCTAATGGTGAACATGCGCATATTGTGAATCAGTTGCCTATGCGGCTCGTTTTTCGCTGCGGGACTAGAAGGAATTAGCATTCATAGTAAGTATATACAGGGTCTTTCACGAGGAACCTCACCCATATTTATACGGGAAACTACTGAACGTATTTTCATGAAATTCAGCACTTATAAGTATTTCACGATGCTGATGTAATCTAAAATATTTTCAAGGCATGAGCAACTCCGGTTTTTCCGGAAATGACGTCAATTTCCGTTTTTCAAATTAGAACACAATTTTTTTATTGCAGAAATAGATTCCTTAGAAAATTAGTTATTTTGATGTAACATTTTTCAGTTTTGGTTGGAAAATTCTCTCTGAGCGGGAAAATTCGAAGAAAAAAATCGAAAATAGAGCTCCGCTGAAACAAGAATAACTTCGAGGTTTTTGGATGGAAAATTTTCATTTTTGGGATTTTTCAAGATGTAAGATTGATGTATCTACTTTAAAAATCGAAATCGCGATTCATGATACAGATGGTGAAAAAATCGCTTTCAAAGTTAGGGATGACAAAATCGTGAAAAATCAATTTTTTCAAATTAGAACCCCATTTTTTCAAGGCAGATATTGAATCTACGTTAAAAAATAATGTGAGTGTATGCATCACACCCTTGCCCTAAAATGGATATTTTCTGAGTTATTCACAAAAAACTGTTTTTCGTCTTGAATTTTCAGCTATTTATTTTCCCTTCACGCCAAAAAGATGAAATTTTCAGGAACTGTTATTTGAACCATGCTGTAGATTTTTCACCCCTTCTTGAAACCGACTTCAAGTTACTATTAGGAGAACCATGACAAACTCTCGCAGTTATAACTAGAGAAGATGCTCAAAGTTTTGACCGTTAATTTCTAGACATTGATTTATACGTCTCAGGAATGCTTCGTGCGTTGCTCTTCTTATTTCATCGGGAGGAACAGATCTGCAAAAGTGTTTAAAAACCAAATTGAGTTTCAAAACTATGAATCTAAAAATCTAAACAAACCTGAACGCATTTCTGACTCGTTCTATGCAGTCCTCTTTATCAGTCAGGGGAGTTGAGTAGACAATATTTTTATCCTACCCCAAACATAATAGTCTAAAGGAGTTAAATCGGGAGAACGTGGTGGCCAAAGATGTGGACCATTGTTCGCCAACCATCGATCTTCAAATAGCCTGTAGAGGATATTTGACACATTGAGTGAATTGTGTGGAGGCGCGCCATCTTGTTGATACCATAAGTCATTATGAATAATAAGAATAATATTTATTGATCCTCTAGGCTAGCTTCGCTAGATAGGACAGGTCATATTGAAAGAAATAGTATAAAAACATCACACAATTGGAAAATACAACAATTGAAGAGTTAAAATGTTATACAAACAAACTATAAACAAAATACACAATAGGCTATAAATATAAAATAATATAAAAGTCATAAACATTTTACATATCGCAGTCGCTCAGATAATCAGAAATGGTATAGTAACATTTTGACAATAACAAACCTTTTATGGCATCCTTAAACTGGGCCTCACGTAAGTTTTTGAATTTGATAGAAAGGTGGTTATAAAACTTTATTCCCTGATAAATAGGTGACAACTGGTATTTTGATGTTCTGTGCCCCGGGATGCATAGGCTTTCACCATGTCTGGTATTGTAGTCATGATGACTAGAAAGCTTACTCATTTTGTGCACATTCTCTCTTGCATTGATTAGGCACCTATATAGGTATATACAAGGAACCGTGAGGATCTTGTGGCTGAGAAATATGGGTCTACACGAATCCCTTGGTTTCAGATGAAATATTGATCTTAAAATTCGCTTCTGATAGACAAAAACTCTCTGGATTTCACTGGTACTACCCCATATAATGATGTTATAATTTATGTGGGCATACGCTAAACTATAATAAATGTCTAAGAGAGTCGATATTGGGAAGCAGCTTTTAACTCTATTGGTTCTGTACTAGCGGCTCAATTATTTGAGTCAATATGTCAGAATATCTATCTCCTAAGGGAGAACATTCTTTCAATAATGCAAACATGTGTAGTGTTCTTACCATTTAAAGTCCCACCATAAATGTGAACATCGAGAATTGCATTATTTTTGATGGCGCAAAAAACATTGAAACTCCAGGTCTCTTGAAAGTTCCATTGTCTGAAGTGGTGGTTGTTCTCTTCATCCCAATAATGACTGTTATGCCTATTGAAAGAACAATTCCTTGTGAATTTAGATTCATCTGTCCAAATTATACAGTCCAAAAAGTTTTCATTCTCTTGAAATCGAATCATCATAGCTTCGCAAAACTCTGTTCTCCTGACGAAATCAGTTTCCTTCAAATGCTGTACCCTATTGAATTTATATGGGTGCATTTTATGTTTTCTTAATATTCTCCAAACACTCGATTGAGATAATCCCAGATCAATCTCGGCATCTTTGAGAGAATTTTGAGGATTCACACGAAAATATGCAAGAACTGTAATTTCGTTGTTCTCATCTTCTACTACACTTTTTTCTCTGTGTAGAAAATTTCATCTTTTTGGTGTGAAGGGAAAAGAAATAGCTGAAAATTCAAGACGAAAAACAGTTTTTTGCGAATAACTCAGAAAATATCCACTTTAGGGCAAGGGTGTGATGTATACACTCACATTATTTTTTAACGTAGATTCAATATCTGCCATAAAAAAATGGGGTTCTAATTTGAAAAAATTGATTTTTCACGATTTTGTCATCCCTAACTTTGAAAGCGATTTTTTCACCCCCTGTACCATGAATCGCGATTTCAATTTTCAAAGTGGATACATCAATCTTACATCTTGAAAAATCCCAAAAATGAAAATTTTCCATCCAAAAACCTCGAAGTTATTCTTGTTTCAGCGGACTTCTATTTTCGATTTTTTTTCGAATTTTCCCGTTCAGAGAGAATTTTCCAACCAAAACTGAAAAATGTTACATCAAAATAACTTGAAGTTTTCTAAGGAATCTATTTCTGCAATGAAAAAATGATGTTCTAATTTGAAAAACGGAAGTTGACGTCATTACCGGAAAAACCGAAGGTGCTCATGTCTTGAAAATATCTTAGATTTCATCAGCATCGTTAAATACTTATAAGTGCTGAATTTCATGAAAATACGTTCAGTAGTTTCCCGTATAAATATGGGTGAGGTTCATCGTGAAAGACCCTGTATATTATGATTTCTATGACTGAGACACTTGATCTGTGGAGAAAACACCATGTTACTCACAGCGAGTGCTCCAAAATATTCAAGAAATCCTCTTTATTTGCACATCCGACTGAACACACATTAACGTCTTTTTTTTTATAAAAATGCAGTATTTTTTGATAATTTTCATTATCAATATATTCCTGGAATCGAGATCGCCTAAAATTGGGAAGAACATGTTTCAGAAATCAATTTTGCAAGCGAATAAATGTTTTCAATATCAACATCAACAAAGCTAAATTTTCATTGATTGACCACCAGCACTACCAGCACTAACCTCAAAAAACACATTGAGGTGAAGAACCACCTCCCATTTCCCATCTACCTGGGATTGCCCACATAATTCTCTTCCTACAATTAGATCCTTGAAATTGCAAGTGAAACATCTAGTGGTATCTTCCAAACGTCGAAGTGAACTATTGCGCATGTGCGATAGGAAATATTGTGATGGGGTAATCGGCAGCACGAAGAAAATTCCATAAGGTAACCATGGATACATAATGACACGTCATTTCTATTCGCCGCAAAAGTGCACGGCACATGCGTATAGCGGCATGACGCTGGATTTAGGACGAACGAGGTCTACACTTTTGATACGTATTCGCCACTACGCTCAAATTCTATGTTTATAGTTATTTGGGATTGCCTAATAGGAGATTCCCTGATCTACTTGACAATGAAATTGAAATGATCCTGAAAATATATCACATCAAAATTACACCTACAAGAGTAATTTGTTCATCCAAAATAATCTTTTATTAGCCTCATTAGAAGCATAAATTGAAATATTCAAAAAATGTTTGTTATTTCATGAATATATATATATATTCTTATGAAATGGAGCTGTACAGATTTGATTCCAAATATGGCATGTGTCTCGAAAAGGCAACAAGGAACAGATCATTCAAACAAACATATTGATCCATTCCCCGCTCCTAATCTCAGTATTAGCAGAGGAATGTCAAACGGGGCACCATACAGTTCTGCGTATGATGCAAGAGCACAGATAAAAACCTCAGCAAAAACTCTGTCTCCCCGTATAAGTGTAGGGATATTGGATTTGTGTACAAATATTCATATTGGATGGCATCTTCTTCGAATGTGAATCCTTCTTCATTTCTTCAAAGGGGTTGACAAAGCATTTTTAAATAATCTGAAACAAAAACCAAAGGGAGAAAAAAGGAAAAGCAAAATCCACTAATATATTCAAATTGTTTTGAAGGTACCAAACCATCTCAAAAATGAATTATAACTATATACGATTGACATTATTGAGCACTTTGCGTATAATAGAAATTTAATATATAAAAATCATTCAAAATATTCCCATCGAATGAGGAATATTCTAGAATTTAATAACAACTAAAACTTCTTTTTTTTCATAATAAATCAACCGAAATACAAACTGTGTTCAGAATTTAGTAATTTAATGTTGTTTTACTAATGAATATTGAAATTTTCATGAGGGTGAAAGGAATCGAGTGTGGCCAGTTCCCAAAAGTTGATGGTTCCAAATCCTGTTTCCCAGAAAAAAATAATGGCAGGTAAAGCAAAATCAATAAATAAGCCAATTTCTGTGCAAGTTATCTGTTATGGGCAGAATATTCATGAATGATTTTTTCGCGTTTGATTCTGTGGAATTTTTCGCTGCAAATGATCTCAACCCATTAGTTGACCTCACTGATGAAGAATCCGTAGTCAAAAAATCCACAAAACATCAGATATCTTCCAAAGAAATTCCATAATTACAGACATTTGGGCAAAATGATATCGCTCTGGTACACAGGAATAAATGCACAATTATTATTATTTGAACTGGTGTCGATTATGGCTCAGTTAGCCTTCCGGGAAATGCGACCACATGGATCTTTTGTTCACCACCCTGCTCATTCATTGAAACCCAAGGAGGTCGTCTATGGTGTTGATAAAACCGGCAACATCCCTAGGAGCCTTGGTCGTATGTAAGGGCATAACATTCGCACAAATATTTAATCGTGCATCAAAAAGCACGTTAATTTTTTTCTATATGGGAGCCATGCAGTGTTGGATGGATTCAGTCATTCAGTGCCTGAATGGGCAATCGTGGCAGTCACGAATTTAAAGGACAAGAGCGCTAAAGCTCCAAACCTCAGGTTAGCTTTAATAATTTTCTATCGAAACTTCCATCACCGTCTCACGGAGGTTTTGTTGAAAATTAAAAATTTCTTTTATGAGGTATGATAAGCTAAAGTTCGGTTTTATATGTATAGTTACAGTAATTGTATTGTCCCGAACAACACCAAGTAGGCCCCTGGCGGATTTCACTATTTCAGTGAGCTATGCTCGTCTCCAGCAAACTTTGTATTCACTTTTTGTACGAATGGTGGATTTGGAATAATGCGAGGATTCTGATGACAAAGCCTGATAAAATTAAGAAAATTGATCCTGACAAACAGCTCACTACAACCTTAGACTATAGAAAGGGGGGACGCACCTTTCAATGAAAAATAGTGAAGCCAATTTTCAAAATCATCAGAACTTAACTGGGTAACTGTAATACTAAGGAATCAAAATGTAGGAGAAGTTTTTGCAACGTTCGTTGAATTTTCTGACAAATAAACTGTTGAATTTTCTAATAAATGAACTCTCAATCGAAATGAAAAGTACTTTAGATTGAAATTCATGTACTCATTTGTGCTTGAATGTCAGAAATGAGTATTTCTTTCTTCAAATATTGCGAATTCCTCACATTACATATACTTAAGGGGCAGTATCACCTTTTGAATCGTGGTGAATCTCCATTCAAAAGTGGTCTCTTTATTTCACGAGTAAGTACCCTAATTTACGAAGTAGAGACTTGATTTTTTTTAAATTGAAGTTGAAGAACGTCCCGAGGGCAAATAGCTTCATTTTTTCGATTTAATTAGTTTTTCAATTAAAAAAACCAGGGTAATCTTTAGATCTGGGGTTATTGAATATGTTTTTCGTTTTTCATGAGTACAAGCTATAATCATCATGAAAATTTGTGTATTTTATAGAAGATTCAATTGCCGAGGGCAAACAGTTGCGATTTTTTCCTAAAAATGATGAATAACCATCGGAAGAAAATCATTAAGTGTAGTTTCCAAAACGCTGAAATTCAACCTGTATTTTTTAATTGAAAAACTAACTAAATCGAAAAAATCGCAACTATTTGCCCTCGGCAATTTAATCTTCAATAAACTACGAAAATTTTCATGATGATTTTTCCAAAAATATAGCTTGTACTCATGAAAAACGAAAAACATATTTAAGGACCCCAGATCTAACGATTAACCTGGTTTTTTAAATTGAAAAACTAATTAAATCGAAAAAAAGAAAACTATTTGCCCTCGGGACGTTCTTCAACTTCAATTTAAAAAAAATCAAGTCTCTACGTCGTAAATTAGGGTACTTACTCGTGAAATAAAGAGACCACTTTTTGAATGGAGATTACCATGATTCAAAAGGTGATACTGCCCCTTAAATATCGGAATGTTCGCGAAACGGCTCGGCCGCTTTTGCTTCAGATAATAAATGATGGGCACGTTATGGCAGCACCGTTTTCTGAATCTGTTGCCAGTTCATTCATTAATTTCGTTCCGCTTTTTTAATTTTGTGTGCCTAACTAATGACGTTTTGAACAGTGTTGTCATCAGGATAACGCTTAGTAAATGTGAAATTTGGATTTATTTCTCAATGTTCTCACCAAAATACGTTGAAAAATGGACCTATGTGTCTTGTTTGTGGTAAATTGTACTATTTGAATCATGATTTGAGTTTACACTGGTATGTTCTACCCTTACCATTTCTAAGTAACAATGGCGTAGAGGTAGATTCGTCGATTTTTTGAATTTCACTTTTCAGATTCCCTTCTGATATTGAGAGGAGGAAAATCAATTCTGAATTCTGTTCACCTAACTCAGAATTTGTTTCAATATTCGGAAAATTGTATGAATTCGTCAAAAAGAGTTAATTCCCATTCGTCAATACCGTTAACACGACGTCACTGGACCTTTCAAAGTTATATTCCGCAATGTTGCCACGGCCGGATCTAATGATATTGCTATTTTCGTTCCTCTCATTGAATACTGACTAAATTTTGGCTTCACCAATTCTTGAATTTATTAATGAGATGCTGTGTCCCCTCTTTCTATGGTCTAAGCACTCTAAGCCTACAACTCATAACAACAAAAAACAAGATGAATGAACGAGCGCTCAGTGCATTGGGCGACCCATGTAATAGAAATAGTAATATTTATTCATGTCATACAACTATACGGTCTTACACACGTCGAATTTTAAAATACGAATGAAACACAAAACATTAAGAAAATTGAAATCTGTTTTTTGGCAGCACAATCGTAAAATTACAATCTGAAAATTCATCAAAACTGTAAAAAGCATTTTCCACCAAAAACTTCTTCAACAACCTCGAAATTACTCGATGGCAAGGATGTCACATAACTTGGAAGCTTGTTGAAGAGCTTTATATACATATTTAATGGTCCCCTCTGGGACTTTGACAGTCTACAAAAATCAGGCCTGATTAACATTCTACTCCTTGTATTATGATCATGAAAATGCCTGCCGAGAGTATGCCCCTCCCTATTATGCACCATAAGCAATGCTTCTAGAATATGTAATGATGGAAAAGTAAGAATATTATTTGAGATGAAGGCATTCCTGCAGTCATCACGGTACATAAGACCGGATATAATTCTGATAGCTCTTCTCTGTAACAGACTGTAACGAGAAAATTCTCTTATGGGCAGAGCTGTTACCCCATTCAAGGATAGCATACCTCAGCAGCGACTCAGTCAATGCAAAATAGGCCGTTCTTAAAATATTGGATGCCAGTCTAGTTGACATATTTCTCAGCAAATATATGTTCTTATATAATTTAGAGGCTAGCCGGTCAGCGTGGACGTCCCAACGCAAGGTAGAGTCCAACATCACACCAAGAAAGGGATTGTGGCCCAGAAGATCACCATCTGATATCTCTCTCAGGGAAAAAACAAGTTCCACGGTTTTCTCCTCGTTAACCACCAGTTGATTAGATGAGAACCAATCAAGCACTCTCAAGCGCGCAACATCAGCCTCGTCTCTCACCGCTGACCAATCACTGGATGCTACGGAAACTGTTGTGTCGTCCGCGAAAAGAACAGAAGAATACTTACTCAAGTAAGAAGGCAAGTCATTAATGTAAATTAAAAACAGTATGGGACCTAAGACCGAGCCTTGAGGTACACCCAGATTCACCTGTCGTAACGTTGACCAATTATTATTGCTATAAAGACAGCCTGATATCTATCACTCAAGTAGGACTCGATAAGATCACAATAGTCCCCAGAACACCCGTACCCTGCCAGCTTGCCAACCAAGAGGACGCCCGAAACGCAATCGAACGCCTTTGCTATATCAAAGAAAAGTGTAAATCAGAACTCACACTCAAAACACTGCAAGGTGAATTCAACAAAATTTAAAATTGGATCCCTCGTACACCTTCCCCTCCTAAAGCCATACTGCTGGGTACAAAATAAATTATTCGGCTCAAAATATTCCACCAACTGATAACATAGAAGTTTCTCGAAGATCTTTGACACGACAGGCACTAAGGAGATGGGCCTATAATTTCCAACATGATTCGCATCACACTTCTTGAGCAATGGCATAACCTTAGCTATCTTCAAACAATTAGGGAAAACATTTTTTATGGTTATATTGAAAAGCTTAGTGAGTGTAACAATCAGATTGTTGGCATTTTTCTTTATCAGATACGATGACAGGCCATAATAGTTAGAAGACTTACTATACTTGAGAGACACTATAGCATCTCTAACTTGATTAATGGAAACAGCAGCGAACGAGAAAGAACTCCTCACTTCAGGAAGAAGAGACAACGGTAGAAAAGTTCCGCCATCCAGAGATCGCGCATGTTTTTCAAATAAAATTATTCTTGATCGCAAATTAAACTTGGTTAGTAATTTATTGAAAAATCAAGAATCCACAAGTTAATGATGAATTTTTAGGTGGAATATGTTATCTATTATTACGGTTTTTTATAATGTATGAGCAGATTCTCGAATAACCATTTAACTACACAGTCACGTGACATTAATTTTAAATCATAATTTACACCATTTCATTATTAAGGACAGTCCCGAATTTCGGAGCTAACTAATCTGTAAAATGTATATATACTCCATTCACAATTATAAAATCACAACTCTGGCCTTGGAAATTTGACGCATTCCACTCTGTATCGAAGTTATGACGTTTTTCAAAATATTTTTATGTTCCAAGTCAACACTATGTTGCCCTTTCTACATTCTTAGCGTATTTCTCAGAATGTGAATCTATTCAGAAAATGAATGAATTGGAAAAGATGTGATGGACGAAAATAATTAACGTTTATATGAATGGATAGAAAGGATTCCTTTTCTAGTTATTTGCATGAAAAGTACAAGAGATGACTGTTGAGATATATTATTTTTCGCCATGGAAGAAAATTGCATTGCTTTCACATAATTTTCATATGCATGCTTGTGAAGATTTAATGTTCATTATCCTTTTGAACTGAAAGTTCAAGACTTGACGACATCAATTGTTGATTCTAATCAAGAATTCATTAAAAAAAATCAACCCAAAGATATAAGATGAATTACTGGGTAATTACAAGAATCAAGAATAATGTCAATTTTATTTTGTTGATAACTTTCTTAAAATCAATGTTAGAATATAAAACTCGGCTGCGTTTGTTCAAACGACATCTAAAGAATACATTTTTCACCATCTCGACCTTTCAAAGGCGTTTCTTATAGAATTAGGTCTAAGTTCCACCTCATTAGTGAGGTACCTAACTTTTGCAAATCTGCTCAGATATCGCCAAATTTCTTGGAAAACCTGAAAAATATCATCCTAATCGACCTTTCGAGGCTCCATCCGATCCATGATCCATCTACTGCGATATCTGTCCAAATAACAGCTTTTTCAACGAAATTCCAGTGAACCCCTTCAACCTCGAAATGTAAACATTCGTCCTGGTCTTGAAAATCCTCCCCAAGCTCCAAACTGGTGCTAAAAACAATAAACATACGTTAATCTTGGATCTTCGACGAAAAACTCACCTGCAAATATCGATTAAATACCAAAAATCTGCGAACAATTTGTAAACCTAACAAAATGTGGAATATCTTTGATACACTTCGATGTAAACAAAGAAACTGGCAACGTCGTTTTGTCATTAACGGTATTTTCTGTGCGCGAACTGACTTTTCATCATATGTTCTGTGCTTTTCATCAGGGGCACCAACTCCTGATAACGAAACCATGACCTCCTATGTGATTAAATAAAAGTGAATCTATATATATAAAAGAAAGATGTTGGTTACACCATTTATAACTCGAGGTCGGATGGACTGTTTGTTATGAAACTTCATTTATGGATTCGTCTACGGTCTGTTTATTATAAAATACAATAAAACTTTGAAAACATCGATGAAAATTTTACTTATACAGGAAATGCTTTTCCTCCTTTTGAGTAAGGCCACTAGATGTCGCTACAGTTACAGTTACGCTACCGCTTATTCGTTGGTACTTCATTTGATATTCTCCGCGTTATATGGCGATATAAACAAATAGTGTGTACAGTGACTATATTCCCTCTATAGTCACTGTAATAGTGTGTAATTTGAGTTGCCTACAACTCTGCGCTGTTGGGCAAAACCAAAATGTCTTAGCGTAGGAGTACATATGTCTAAAATGATTAGATTTCGTTGAGATATGAGAAAAGTTTCGTTCTTACCACTTCAGATGGCGCTATTCACACATTATGACTGATGATTATTAGTTATTTTTATAACATATGACATCAATTACCGTGTAATTTACATAGGGCTTATAGTACCATGAATTTTATGAAAGGCTATTAACAGATCAAAAAGCGGTTGAATATCACAGTGAATTTTTATCGAGATTTCAAGTAAATCGGATTTTGGCGATCAGTTTCAATCGTGAATTGTCTGTCCTCATCTTTCCTCATAATTTTTGAAACGTTTTTGAATTTCTGTTTGGGTAATAAATATATTTGCGGAAATAACTGAATCCAAAATTGCCATTATTAGTGATTGACATATAATGACATATTATTTTTGTGTATCTGTTCTGTGTGATACCTCATTACCATGGAAACATTTGACAGTTCAAAAATCAGAGTGGATTTGTGAAATCCACCGTAAGTATCATTAGGGCGGAACAAAGTTCGCCGGACCAGCTAGTGGAGTATAAATGAAATATTGAAGTACTTATAAGGAACTTAAAACATTTATTCATCTAAAAGTTGTCATGTTTCACTAAAACAGCTGAAAAGCCTCATCTGGCAAGTCTTATTTGTAAATCCTAAGTAAAAAATATTACTACGACTAATACACGAAGAGAATATCGTCCTAAGACCATCATAATAACGAAGAAATTGGACTAGCAGAGATCTAATTTCCAAAGTACACCAATGGTGGAACCATTGGTGTACTTTGGAAATTAGATCTCTGCTAGTCCAATTTCTTCGTTACTACGACTAATATTTAATGGATACTAACTCATTTAAACAGTTTCCTGGAAGGAATGCTATTGCAATAATGTCATAAATGGTATGAAGAAGATATGTGTGAATATGAATCATATACAATATTTATTTAACATGGCACAATTGCACTGTACTTGTGCATTTCAGAAGTAACTTCAACAATGTTTAAATAAGCGGTCAATTTGAAATCGGCTCAATATATTGATTTTATTTTTATTCTCTTGAGATCCTTAAGTATTAACCTTAGTTTTAAAATAAGAAAAATCTAAATAACGCAAGTATGATCACAGCAAAAATATATAGGACAAGAAATTACAGCAGTTTGATCATTCAAGAAAATCGAAAAGTTATTGGTCTACTCCTTGAATAATTGAAACCGAATAAATCTAAATGTGATCGGTGCTCTATGTTCATAATATAGTCAATATCTTAAAGTTAAATTGTATTGAAACAAACATGAATTCAAATACAAGAAAAAAGTTCACATTGGTAGATAATCTAAGCAAATATTTCGAATATGATTTGAATAATACTTGGCTATATTGAGAACAATTGTCATTTCCAGTGGTAGCCCTTGATTATTCGAATCTGAGAGATTCTTTCTATTTTTTCGAATTGAAAATGGTGATACGCATTTAAGAGAAATGGCAATTCTCTTGTTCATAGGAACAAGAACGCAGAAATGAACGGTAAAGTGCTGTTCTAATGAAAAACATTCGAAGACAAACATACGCGGAATCAAATGATATTACCGACGAATTGATATTTTGATTAAACACCCAAAGTGAAGATAAAAGTCCTGGTTTGTAATTTTTATATGAACATTTTGATGTCCTGTGATGATAATGCTCGCCAAATTTGAAAAGAATTTGTTGGACAGTTTGGGAGCTATAACTCACCAAAGGAAGAGCCCTAAACAATAAATTACTCTGTATCTTAAAAACGCAGTCTTGGACCATAACAAATATGTACATATTTATATTTTTTGTGGTAGACAACTAAGTTTCCGAGGTTTGTCCATAGATGGCTCCACTGGTAAGTAGGTACTGGTCGATTTTGACATATCCAAAACGTTGTGAACCAAGCTTACTAAGCTTAGATCAGATAACTAACAGACTGTTTCAACAAATAAGATATGCCGTTTTGGCGTCATATCCTTTTGGTTGTGTGATATATCTGATTTTCTCTATTTCAGTATCGTAATGAGCTCATTACAGTTCTAAAAACAGTGCTGTAATGAATTCATTACAGCATCGTTTTCAGTTACATTTTTCGTTTTGTGGTTGTCAGCAATGACTTCCGATCCTTTGAAATTTCAGCAGACGTCAATTTGGAAACGTCAATTTTCGTATTTCCTAACGTTCACACCAACTGCCAAGATAAAATATGAAAGTCACTAGGACCTATAATTTGAATTTTTTCATTGAATTTCACAAAATTTGAGTGAAATAGAGAAAATATCGTCTAATACTCGTTGCAGAATGCAATTCCAATACTCATGCGTTCGAAAACTCGCTCCTTCGTCGCTCGTTTTCGAATTTCGCATTCGTATTGGAATGGGAGCCCATTCTGCAACTAGTTTTAGAATATACTATTGTGATCGCTGTGAGAGCTGAGGCTTTAGTGTGTTCATATCACCACCTTCAACAATGTGCAAGACTATAATCTCTGGTCATCATTCTGGGACTCATTTATTGCCTTTACTTTTCACTTTTTTTTATCTTTTGTAACCCTGGAATTAATCATATGCGACGATTTCAGTAGAATCCAAGAAATTCTGCAAAGCATTCTAGAATGTGAATGGTAAAGTGTTCTCATATAATCTACTAATCGATTTCTAATTGAACGAATCTAACTACTGTAAACAGATTTTTCTCGAGCGGTTATGAATGCATTATAATAAATCTAACATTACATTGTACATTGTCGTCGAAAGGAAAATGAAACCCTTGAAAATAAAGACGAAATGAAGATTCCTGAAGTATCATAATATGATTGTCTATCTATATTACTTTCCATAGGATAACAAAATCTTCGGAGATCTTCCAAGAACGAATCATTGCTTGTTTTGCTTGAATTCGAAAATTCACATATGTCTCATTCAACACTTCAAATGTTTACACTGCACTCCTATTTCAGTACATTTACATTCTAAACAAGGCCCAGACAGCTCAGATATGATTCTTCCTACCCTGTACATCCTTCCATAAATATTGCATCCAGCTAGCTTCAAGATGGCAGCACTTGCATTTTGTTGTTCTGATTCCAAATTATTTGAAACATCCGGTAATGTTGCTTTATGATTATCTGTAATCGAAATATTTTCATTTGAAGAATAATTCGTTTTTGGGTCATTCAATCCTCCAAGGAGCAGTTCAAGAACTCTGTCTAGACCCAAATCTTCTTCTTTCCTCTTTGTGGTTTCCTCCAGTTCTGGCTTTGTGGTAACTGGCTGGAGGGTTGTTATATAAATAGTTTTCTTGGTAAAATGTGGAAGCATATCTTCCATTAAAGAATGTAGATCAGGAGCAGGCTCAGTTTTGATAACATCTTTGAACGGATCTGACGTTGTCATTTTATTCATAGGTGAGGTACCTGGAGGTTTCAAGGCACTCTCGCTATTGGTGCCGGTAATACTAGGTTCATCTGTAAAATGATTTTTTAGTAACAAATGGACAATTGAGATGAGGAGGACAACATGCTCATTTCATAAATACGAGTTAACATACCACATAAGTAAAGAGGACAACACAAAGTTGCATCTTCCAATGATTTCCGACAGTTTGGTCCAGGTGGTGGACACGGCAATTTTTGACATATTATGTTTCCATAGAAACAGGTGCAAGTGGTACATGGGGAATCCGATGCAACAGATTGGCCATGAAGGATGTCATCTCCACGTGATGAACAGCTAGCTGTAGGGAACAATTGATTTTAATAGCAATAAAGATTCAACTAGAGACTATACAGGGTGTTCCCAAATGAGGCTGAGAGTTTTTATCTACTTACTATGAACAGATTTTCCTTAATGTAATATAAAAATTATTTATTTATGTTATTCTATTCTTATTCCAGCATAAAAAAAATCTGGTCGTAGGAAGTGGATGAAAACTCTCAGCCGTATTGATGATTTTATTTCAAGTACAATGGTGAAAGAAAACACCCACCTCATCGGAGTTAATCTTGAAATAGAAATGAAAAAGAAAGGTGGTTTTTGGGTATTTTCGTGAGGTTCAAAGATCATTTGATGACTGAATCACCCTGTATTCTTTAAAGTCCATGATGATATGTTCTAAAAAAATCAAACAAACACCTTGAATCAACCCATAAATACAGGGTGTCCACTTAACCTTCCTTGAGAATAGATTCTGTAATAATGGATCACCCAGTATGAATTCTGGGTATTTCAGGTTTTTTCGGTGTATCAACAACATATCTAGTGAAATAGTTCATTTTGAGAACGTTCTCGCTCTGGAACTAGCATATTTTTTACTTTCAAAATCGAGCATGCATTCAATTATGGATATCCCTGTATTCGTAACGATTTTCGGTCATATTCCTCTATACGGTTGCTCTCTGGGGATGTCATGAAATGTTTCTTGAGAAAAATTGAAGTTCATTTGATTCTGTTCCGACATACGGGCGTATTAAACGTGGGTAATTCTCAACTTCAACGCCCTGTATCTCAAAAACTAGTCATAGGACTGAGTTGGGGCCATGGACACTTTTGTTCACTAGGTCGAGCACTACATTATACCAAAATTTTAGAACATTTGACGGAACGCCATTTGCCATAAAAAAAAGTGCGGGGTCCTTTCATGGTATATATTTTGAAAATATAATCATAAAGGATAACGTCCCTAGGACAAAGCACAATAAATAAGATAAATGGAATAGCAGAGATGTAATTTCCGAAGTACACCACCGGTTTCTGGCTTGTTAGCCATCATCAGTGCCACATAACCCTTACTGCAGTAGCAAGTAGATCTCTGCTAGTCCATTGCCCTCATTTATTTTGAAAATGTTAGGTGATAGTAATTTTCCTGTCAGACAACTACGCAACGTTGTCCCCTCTACAGAGAGGCCGTGATGATTATGTATTTGTCAAAATGTTTATTTTGTACAACGCGGTCTGTATAAGGTCATCTTCAATTTCATGAGGCGAGCTTTTCAAATTGAGTTCACTCACCAGGTGGATTTTCTGTAGATCCTAGTGATGGCGCAACGGTAACTGCATTGTCGTAGAGTTTTTCCAAAACTACAGGATTGCTATTTGGAACGAAGCCTCCTGAAATTGAAGAAATAAATATTGATTTACTTAATGTTCATAATCTACTCGCCTTCTGTTTCTATCGGCGGAGAAAATAGGTTCGTGAATTCGAAAGAATCGTTTGTAGATTTGTCCTGAGCGAATAAGGAGTTATCGTTATCCTTCTTACTGTCCAGAGCATCGGCTGCCAAAAATGGGATGATACTGGAAACCAATGAGATAATAACATTTTTACAAAGATTGCATTATGCTGTAACTTACTGTAAATTCGGCAAAGATGGGGGCAGTGAAGTATCGTTGTATTCCAATTCGTAATCATTCTCTTCAGTCTTGGAAGCATTCAACAAACTTGTTATTTTCGATCCATTTTTAACTTTCGGAAATACATTAGCTGTCAAATCGAAGCTACTCTGCAAATCGATTTCGGTGATATCTGTGGATTCACTACTTGATGATTCAGCAGAAGGTGTAAACTGATTGATTTCGGCCAGATCGTTGATTTCTTCAGCTTGTACAGATCTCAAATCGGTGCTGTTCGTACAGTCGGTTGAATTCAGAACAGATCTGATTGTTATGGTTTCTGAGGTGCCATTTTCACTGACTGTGGTAGTGATCACTTCTGTTGTGGAAGCTATATCTTTCGTTGAAATTATTTCTTCAAGTTCAGTAACCGTTGAAGGAGGTTCTAAAGTGGATAAACTTTCGGGAATGTTTTCATCGAGACCGGTCGTTTCTTCCGTATTTAAAAATTGTGTGGTAGTTTCCATCGTATTCTTTGAATCTTCTGTTATGATAGAATACAGAAGATTAACGGTTGTTGTTTTACCTCTCGAATCTATCGTGATTTTGAGCTGTGGATTTTTCCCGCCCAGGTTATCGGCGTCATCATTGAGAGTGCTGCTGCCAAATTTGCTTTCTACATAGCTCCTTGTTACATGTTTGAAACCGTTCGTTGCCGAGCCTTCCTTGACCATGGATTTATAGTAAAAGGGGGTTGTTGTACTTGGGTTGAAAGAAAATCCTGAGAATTGTCTTGTGGTTCCTGCGCTTTCCTGTTTCCGATTTACTTTGATACCCGTTTCAGGAGTTTCTGCAATCACGTAAAAGGGATCATCGGACTCTTTTATATCTGGTATGCTCTTTCGATTGCTGTGAGATATATATGGTCTTTTTGGTTGTTCCTTGCGCAATTTGGAGTACTCGCTGCTGACTATGGGATATTGCCCGTAGTTTGGCTCAGCGTTTATTTCAATGCTTCCAGCTGAAATCGAAATTTTGAGTGTTAAAACCAATAATGAATGTATGAATTTCTGCAGAAATATGGGTTTTTCAGTTCAACAAACTATAGAGCATTTGCTTTTCGTTATATTTATGCTGATTGACTCCAATGATTGAAAACTATTGATGTATTTACCTCCTATGGTTTTATGCATATCAACATTCATTTAAATTCTGAACAAAGGTAGACCGTTTGAACTTCTTTGTTGAATATGTTGATTGAGATTATTTCGTATTTGAAGTGATTAGAAAGGCTATGAAGCCACATAATAATAATATACTTGATCTCATTATATCGGTCACTGAATATTCATGAAAAATCCTGATTTACGTCAAACTTAAAGTGTCATTCTTCAACGTAAAAATACGAACCCTATCTCCTTCAACCCCCTTCGAAAGATAGGTACAATCCCCAATTTTTCAAACATGACCTTTGGGCTTGTGATAAATCGTTTGAAAGATCGCGTCTTCCTCTACGCAGAAGTGTTATCATTTTCATATTCATTGTAAAATTCAAAATAGAAAAAATTCAATGCGTTTCAAAATTCCTTCGAATATTCCCAAATCTCATAACAAATACTTAACATATTTACCTATGAGACAGTTTCTTGATGGGCAATGTCAGTTTCTTTAGAACGCCTTCGCAAATTGCTTTGTATTGATAAGTTTTAATTTATGAATTGTCTCATTCGTGTTTGAATTTTAATACCTTCAATTCTTAATAATGGTTGCATCAATGGAAATGCACGAAAAATCAATGCTGGAGTTTGATGAAAATCCACAAAAATCGAGTCAAACACATTAGAACAAAATAAAATGAATCATTATAAAAAATGGCACCTACTCAGGAGGACGATTTCGAAAGGATAATTTATTTTTGCGTACAAATGATGGACTTGTTGGACAACAATAATATCCAATTAGATGATTGTTCTTTTTCTCTTATAACGGGCATGCCAATCGTCCAAATTGCCGCTACTGGTTTACCGAAAATCCTCACTGGATCAGACAATAACACATTCAATTCCCCCTAAGGTTAATGTTTGGACAGGAAATATTCGAAACCATATCATAGACACCTCCTTCATTGAGAGCTCAATAATTTGAATGGCGATAACTATGAAGCACCACTTCGAAATAATGTCGTTCCAACTGTGTCTAATTCATTTCCTGATCGAGGAAATCGGTGGGAGGACGTTATGTTTCCAACAGGATGGAGCACCACCACACTACCAACGCGATGTCCGGCAGTTCCTCGATGCAATATTTCTAAATGGGTGGATAGGAAGGCGAGGAACGATCGAATGGCCAGCGCGATTCCCTCAGCTTAACCCATTAGATTCTTCTTATGGGGATGGCAGTATATACAATATTAAACACCTTGGTTTGAATGATCTAAAATTCTAGAACATTGAATAACTCTTGCGAGTTTTGAACAATTTGAACATCTACATACTTCAATAACTTTCATAATTTTTTTGCAACATTTTAGTTTCTGATATTGCATCAATGTTCGTAAATCACTTGATTTTATTTTTTTCTATCAGGTGTTTTTTAAGAGTGATTTAACTTCAAATTGAAATAAAACACATTTACGATTGGAGCCAACTTTCTTTATATATTTGAAAGATAATTTTATGACATTTATGTCTTAGAAATAATTTCCGGCAAATATCCACCACGACTAGCTCTTTGGAACCGCATTCGACCAGATCAATTTTCGATCATTTTTTCGAGTGATTCAGGCCTTATTTCAGCATTAACACGAGTCATGTTGGCTTCCAAAGCATCTATTGTTTCTGGTTTATCAGAATAAACCAATGACTTGACATAACCCCAAAGAAAATAAGCCATTGGAGTTATGTCGCATTGTCGCATGATCTAGGATGCCAATCAATTGCACCATTTCTCGAAATAATGTTATCGCCAAATCTTTCTTTCATTAAATCAATTGCTACTGTAGCAGCATAAGGTCTGGCACCATCTCGTTGGAGCCAAAATAATTCTGGATTGATACCAGTCAAATTTTGAAACACATAATCATTGATCATCGATCTGTAACGAGCACTATTCACTGTAACATTGGCTCCAGCATCGTGTTCAAAGAAATATGGACGAATGATGCCTCCAGCGTACAGTGAAGGATGCAATGGAACCTGCAGAACTTCTTGAGGACTGTTTTCACTCCTACGGCAATTTTGCTTGTTTAAGTAGCCGTTCAACCAGAAATGAGCTTAACCACTGAACACAAGTTTTCGATAAAAAATGAATCAACTAAAGGCTATTCTAGGGCCCAATCAGTGAACAAACGACGCTCATTACGGTCAAGTGGCTTTAGTTCTTGAACCAGTTGGATCTTGTATTAGTGTAGTGGTGACGATCAAGAGCTTCACTAAAATTCTCCATGTGGTGGATGCACTGAGTCCAACTTGTTGTGAATGTCGGCGAATAGACGAATCTGGATCTTCATTAACACTATCACTCACATCTCCTTCTGTACGTACAGTTCTTTGTCTTGTTGGTTGTTGCATCGAGTTGAGAAAATGTTGCTCTAGATCTATGGATAGTTCAACGAATAAGCTGCTCTGATGGACGATTATGTAAACCATGAATTCCACAAAGTGCTTTATAAGTTTGGCGAATAGAACACTGGTTTTGAAATTAAATTTCAACAATTTGTAAACGTTGTTGCGGTGTAAGTCTTTCCATTATAATTTGTCAATGCTTACTGAACAGAAATGTGAAACACAACATGGCTTCTACCTACTGTCAAATCAAAGTTATCCCTATCGAAAATTCTATCACTCTGGGGGTTTGTTCCTGTTCAGAGGAGATTGAAGGAAGGGTCCGCATTCATTCGAAGAATAATAACAATTTGAAATTTAAATTTGACGTGTTACAGTAACCAATTCAATCCATCTGGTTTTTCGACAATGTATGTATTTCTAGTAAATTCAGTTCTTAGGCCCAGGACATTGCGTGAATGATCAACGTATGATACATATACAGGGTGATTCACGGTGGATGGCACATTAGACGTTTCTGGTGAACCAGATATCGGATCGGTTTGAAAATTTGCAGGAGTGCATTATCCGACATTCTCTAACCCATACAGCACACGCAGGCCCGGATCTACGATTTTTTCTGACCGGGGCAAAAATTCATGATGGCGCCCCCCTCCCCAAGGTTGGAAATGAGAACTGAATGCTTTGAAAATGAATATACAGTGTAATTTTTTTGAGTGTTTCATTAGAAGTATTCCAGGAAGGAATTTCGATACGACTTCAAGATTCTGTATTTTTGTTTTAGAGTACATGAACTTGAATTGTAAAATATTTTCAAGCGGAATCTACTTCCGGTTCTACCGGAAACGAATGTGAACTTCGTTATTTCAAATGCAACAGCCTGTATATTTATACATACATGTTTGAATTCTTGGTTTAATTCTGCACAGATTCGATGTATGATATGCGCAACCACTTCGAGTGATTGTTGAGTTATTGTCAAATTTGTTGACAGAAAGATTGTCACAAATTAGTGTTTATATCTCCAAAATCCCTCATTGTAAGAAATTTTTTTCGCCACAGTGGAACAAGAGGAAGTACGCTACTGCTTCTTGTATAAATTATGAGGAAATATTATACAGGGTGTCTGAAACAGGGCTTCAAAGTGAGCCTCAATAAAAAAGGAATCTCATTTTTTTTCAAATGGTAACCATATAATTTTGTAATTCCGATCGATTGCTCGTCAAAAACTAGTTAGAGTGTGCCAAACATTTCATGCATTTGAAATCAGTAATTTTGCCGTTATTGGATAAAATTCTAATTTCACGACTAACGCCAGATCTCTTTGTCTAAAAATCAAATTTATTCAGATAATTTTTAAATAGGCTATGTGCTATGTCAATAGTAAGAATATGTCAGTTTTAAACTAAGATTTTTCATCATCATTCATTATCTGCTTTGTTTATTCGTCACATTCGCCGCAAATAAAGAACAGACTTTTGATATATCATTCTAGTGTACCTTTTTATTATTGCTTGTTTTGCATAGTGCTCGATCAATAAAAATGAGTAAGAATGAAAATTCCTAACATAGCCTACTTTGAAATAGACGAGCATACCACTCAATTTGACTGAGCCAAACCTGGCTTCAGTCGTGAAATTCTGTCAAAATCAGTGGTATGCTAGTCTATTTCAAAGTAGGCTATATTAGGAATTGTCACTCCCACTCATTTTTATTGATCGAGCACTATGCAAAACAAGCAATAATAAAAAGGTACACTAGAATGATATATCAAAAGTCTGTTCTTTTTGCGGCGAATGTGACAAATAAACAAAGCAGATAATGAATGAAAAAAACTTAGTTTAAAACTGAAATATTCTTACTATTGAGTATTGACATAGCCTACTTGAAAATTATCTTGATAAACCGGATGTTAAGACAACATGGCTTTATTTAGTCGTGAAATTCGAACTACTGATTTTGAATATGCTATTGCTATTGACGAGCAATCGATCGGAATTACAAAATTATATGGTTCCCATGCATTTGAAAAAAATGAGATTTCATAGAGTTTAAATAAGGATCACTTTGAAGCCTTGTTTCAGACACCCTGTATAATATTTCCTCATAATTCATACAAGAAGAAGTATCAGCGTACTTTCTCTTGTTCCACTGTGGCAAAAAAATGTCTTACACTGAGGGATTTTGGAGGTATTAACTCTAATTTGTGACACTCTTTCTGTCAACAAATTTGACAATCAGGCTATAACTCAACAATCGCTTGAAGTGGTTACGCATATCATACACCGAATCAGTGCAGAATTGAACGAAGAATTCAAATATTTAAAAATACACAGGGTGTTACATTTGAAATAACGAAGTTTACATTCATTTCCGATAGAACAGGAACTAGATTCCGCTTGAAAATATTTAACAATTCAAGTTCATGTACCTACTCTAAAACAAAAATACAGAATCTTGAATTTGTATCAAAATTCCTGTATATATAAAATTTTCTATTTGTGTAATAATGAATTCATAATAAATAATAAAAATAAATTCTAATAATCAGAAAAAATCACAAGGAAACAAATTGGATTTTGTTCTTCACATCTTTACGCGGCGCGTTTTTTTTCCGCGAACGCATCCCTCATTGATTTAAAAGATTTTTGGCATAGTGATGGTTTATCATGTTTCCATGCAACAGTTCCGATTTTAGCACTAGGGTATAAATTTTTTCCGAGAAACTCCAAAATATTTTTTTTTAACTCTGGTTGATTTTGGCGCCCCCTTGAGTTGGCGCCCGGAGCAAGCGACCCGCTTGCCCCCCCCTAGATCCGGGCCTGAGCACACGACATCCATTGGACGTCCATTTTACGACCATATCAAGTCCAAACGTCCATGGACGTTGAATGGATGTCCATTGTACTTACAATTGTTGACGTCCATTGGTTGTTACGAACGTACGTCCATTGTACATACATATAATGTCCAAAATATATATGAATTCTCTGTTTGAATCTCATCTTTTTTCTCTGTTCCAAATGAAAATCAATAGTATTTCCAAACACAATCCTGAAATGAAATTTGATGAATGGTGCATTTTGTTCGTCCAGTTAATGTACATTTCTGGACGTCCATTGTACATCCAACAGTGAACATTCATTGTACGTCCAATTCAGATACATTATTAATGGTGCATATTTTGTTGGTCCAGTTAATGTACATTTCTGGACTTCCATTGTACATCCAAAAGTGAACATTCATTGTACGTCCAATTCAGATACATTATTAATGTTGCATATTTTGTTGGTCCAGTTAATGTACATTTCTTGACGTCCATTGTACATCCAACAGTGAGCATTCATTGTACGTCCAATTCAGATACATTATAGATAATTCGCAGATGAGCGCCATATTGGCCATGTTTCAGACCAAGACGAAAGTTAATTCCAGAAGAAATTATTCCAAAAAGAAAATAATTCAGTAAAACTAAGATAAATCAGATCTCAGTTCAACTGATTAATTTCCTTTTGGAATAATTCCTTCTAGAATAAACTTTCGTTGGATAATTATTATTTTCGGACATGCCGATAAGTATGAACGATTCTCACGCTCCCGGCTTGCATGTTTCATATGTGAAAACTCACATTCTTGCTTGCTGAGGAGAAATATAGTGACTTTATTACCATATAGTCACTGTGAGGAGAAAATGTGAGATATGCCATCTATCTTCGTCCGCGTAACTTCGAGAGCGAATTGTTTGTCTAATTCTTAACTAGATGTCGCCATGTGGTAGTCTTTCCCCAAAACGATCTTCCCTTTTCTTTTAAGAGGACCTTCGTTCCGCTCCGATGATATAATTAACTCCGGAGATCCGTACAAGATCTTGAGTTGATGAGGATGGAACCTTCGCTAGGTGCCTGGAATCTGGATGATGAAGTGTGGCAAGTGGCAAGCTGACAAGATTGAGTTAGATCCCATTGTTATGTTATACTGTTATAGGTATATCTAGTAACGCCGTATCTGAATCTGATGAATTTCAGTGTTACTCATTCAATTTCATGGATTTGAATCACGTTGAAGATTTGTTTATATTATTAACTAGCTGGCCCGGCGAACTTTGTTCCGCCTAAATGATACTTAAGGTGGATTTCACAAATCGTAATCACCAGTGATCGGAGATCAACAGCTTAGTTCTCTGATTTTTGAACTGTCAAATGTTTCGATGGATATGAGCTGTCACACAGAACAGATACATAAAAATAATATGTCAATTACCGATTATAGCAATTTTGGATTTAGTGATTTCCGAAAATATATTTATTACCCAAACAGAAATTCAAAAACATTTTAAAAATTATGAGAAAAGATGAGAATGAACATATGACGCTTGAAACAGATCGCCAAAATCGTATACATATACTTGACATTTCGATAAAAATTCACTGTGATATTCACGCGCTTCTGGATCTGTTAATAGCCCTTCATGGTACTATAAGTCCTATGCAAATTACACTGTAATTGATGTCATATGTTTTTTTTTCGACCATTTCAAACCACGACGACCGAAATTCACAAAAAAAAACAGATGACATAAATCGATGGTCGCGAAAGCCTGAACAAATTCATCGCCATCTAATGGTGCTAATGTCAAATATAGTACCTTCACGATAAGATGTCTATGATAATGGTGTAGGCACCCGTCAATTTTTGAATGGAATGACTTTCGACCAAATCGAAATTAGCAACGTGGCGGCGCCGCAATATCATTTCAGTGTATTTTCCGTTGTAAGTTTGATGGATGTATCAACAGCTGATTTGCCAAAGTCAATTATGACATGACAGCAGAATGGCATCTTTTTATAATGAAAGTTTTCTACTTTTCCTAAGAACTAATATACATCAGAATGTCAGGAATATAAACACACATTATTGCTTGACAAAATTATCTACTATTAACACACCACGTTCGCCAGAATAAATTCAAATATTTGAAAGAATAACTGATAAAAATCAGTCATAATTTGTCAATAGCGCCACCTGAAGTGGAAAGAACGAAACATTGCTAATATAATCAATTTGGTCACAACAAAATATAATCAGTGCCTACACCATTATTCTAGACATCCTACTTCACGATTACGTTATTTTGAACAAATAAAACTATAAAAATAACTAATAATCAGTCATAATGTGTGAATAGCGCCATCTGAAGTGGTACGAAATCTAATCATTTCAGACATTTGTACTACTGTACTCCTACGCTAAGACTTCTTGGTGTTGGCCAACAGCGCAGAGTTGTAGGCAACTCAAATTACACACTATTACAGTGGCTATAGTCAATAGTGCTAATATAGCCATCTAACGGAGAGAATATGAAATCAACTACCTACGAATAAGCGGTAGCGTAACTGTAACTGTAGCGACACCTAGTGGCCTCGCTCAAAGGGAGGAAAAGCATTTCCTGTATAAGTGAAATTTTCATCGATTTTTTCGAAGTTTTATTGTATTTTATAATAACCAGACCGTAGACGAATCCATATATGAAGTTTCATAACAAACACTCCATCCGATCTCGAGTTATAAATGGTGTAACCAACATCTTTCTTTTATATATATAGATAATAATGCATTCCTTATCTTGTGGTGGATGATATTAACAGTTTTTGAAAGTGAAGCATAGACCGATATTTGCAGGTTACGCACAATAAACATCCATTGGACTTGAATTGTACGTCCATTGGATAAATAATGTACCAATTCTAGACATCCAATGGATGTCTCGAACATCCATAATAAAGGTCCATTGATCATCCAATGTACGTACATGTGCATCCAATGTACGTACAATGGATGTCCAAGATAGGCACAATGTACATCCATTGGACGTTATCTGGGCTTGAATTGTACGTCCAAAGTGGTGTCCTGGATGTCCCATGAACGTCCATTGGATATACTATGTACCAATTCTGGACATCCGATGGATGTCTCGAACATCCATAATAAACATCCATTGTTCGTCCATTGTACGTACATGTGCTGTGTGGGAACCAACTAAAATATTTTCGTCAATGCGGTGTTGCCACTTCCATAAGAAAGTAGTAGCAACTTTGCTTTTTCAAATGGAAGTATATTATATTATTTTTCGAGTCTCCTACAACTTCTTGACAACTTTTTTTAACCTTTCCCTATACCTATCTGTTGCCGTTTTCGAAATATAAATTAATCTCAATTTTTTTTCGCCGAAAATCATTACCTCTAAAAATGCTAATAACTTCGAGTTGAGAGACACTATGGCATTGAAATTTGGTTTGGAGTTAGGTGATAGTACATAAGTGCTTCCAACTCATCAGCCTGATCTACTTTACTTCAATAAAGGGTGGTAAAAAATACAGTGTTTTCAGTTGCTTGAAAAAGTGACTGAAAGTTGTTTATTTCAAATGAAACACCATGTTTATTATTAGAAATTCAGAAAGCTGATGAAATATGCTTTCATTCTATGCATATCATGCCTATACCTATACTCCATTCACAATTATAAAATTACAACTCTGGCCATGGTTTCGTTTTCAGGAATTGGTGCACCTGATAAAAAATCTGTGCGCGTACAGAGAATACCTTTAATGACAAAACGGCGTTGCCAGTTTCTTTGTTTACATCAAAGTAGAAGTATCAAAGATATTTTGACATGGGTACAAACGGCAAATTTGAATTGGACCAAAAATCGATTTATAAGCATGAATAAAGCAAAAGTAAGTACTAATCGCCTTTTTTACACTTGATAACGAAGTTTTTTCTAGGTATCTGGCCGTTTGGAAAGATTTCAAACGAAATTCCGGTCCCCCAGGAGTTTGGTTAGTTTCGGTATCGTTTTTGGTGCTCAAAATTTATTTGGAATGTGTAAATGGACAAAAAAGGCTTCCTTATGCGATCTTTTCACGAAAGCGACCGGATAATATGGTTCAGGTAGGATTTTCGAGGAATTATGAGGAAAGAACTTGCAGAATGAAATTGCACGATTTTCGTAAGTAAACGGGTTTTGGATGGCCATCATCGGTCTCTAAATGATTATTGTTGATCGTTTTCACGTTTCAGAAAAAGAACCACCCATTTTGAAGAAATTTGTGTATGTAACATTCAACGGTAGGTATTTGCTCTTAATCGAAAGAATATATTATATCTAGTGCTACTTCTTTCAAAAGAGACACAAGCTTTTAATGCTGTAGGGGCCCTATAATGTGGAGGAGTTTGTGTCCTATTTTAGAACAGGTAAATGATAAATGTGAAGCATATGTTTGACCTGTTCCATATTATTTGTACAAACCTACTGTGGTTGTAATGTATGAATATTTTTTAAACTAATAAATTACTATACAGTCAGAATATTTCACTCCTTGTTCATAAGATCAAATAAATGAAATGTATGTCTTCTACTCTTATTTTTATTAAGTTAGCTATTAAGGTTATGTTCCAAGAAAAAGTTCCTGTTGCACCAGAACTCCCTTCAACTATTTGGATTCCAGTAGAGGGATATAATGTTCCATTATTCTTGATTCAACAATTGATGTCAAGTCTTGAACTTTCAGTTCAAGAGGATAATGAACATTAAATCTTCACAGGCATGCATATGAAAATCATGTGAAAGCAATGCAATTTTCTTCCATGGCGAAAAATAATATATTTCAACAGTGATCTCTTGTATTTTTCATGCAAATAACTAGAAAAGGAATCCTTTCTATCAATTCATATAAACGTTAATTATTTTCGTCCGTCACATCTTCTCCAATTCATTCATTTTCCGAATAAATTCACATTCTGAGAAATACGCTAAGAATGTAGAAAGGGCAACATAGTGTTGACTTGGAACATAAAAATATTTTGAAAAACCTCATAACTTCGATACAGAGTGGAATGTGTCAAATTTCCAAGGCCAGAGTTGTGATTTTATAATGGTGAATAGAGTATAACTAGTCAAATTTGGGACTTATGAACATTTATTTGTCAAAATGCCCCTTCAGAATGGTATTCCCATTATCCCATTCGGTATTTGGAAGGCAGGCCATGATTACTATTCCACAGTACCTTGTGACATTCTCCTAATAATAAAGGCACCAAAAAACTTGAAAGTCAAAGTATTTAAATGTATTATTATCAAAAAGTAGAACAATCATGTCGAATATTCCAAAGTATGTTCGAATAGCCGGCCGTTCACCTCCATGCACTTCAAAATGCGGGTGTTGACTGCTTTCGTCGTATTTCTTTGAAATCCAAATCTTCAAATGCTTGGGTAATCCTTTCCAACAATTCATCTCTCGAATGCATAGGTGTTTTGTAAACTTCTTCTTTCAACATTCCCCACAGATAAAAATCTAATGGACTAAGATCGGGTAAACTTGCTGGCCAATTCCATGGTCCCAAGCGCCTTATCCACCGATCGTCAAAAAGTCTCTCTAGTTAACAATAATAAACAAATTCATGAGCACTTCGTTTGAATAGTTTTGTTTCATCGTTTCGAGGGTATTTGCAACTTCTGGAATGGCGAAAATGTCGAAATTCAAGTTTCTTGGTAACTTTATTATCAGGAGAATGTCACAAGGTACTGTGGAATAGTAATCATGGCCTGCCTACCAAATGCCGAATGGGAATAGCATTCTGAAGGGACATTTTGACAAATAAATGCTCGTCCGAAATTTGACTAGTAAGGTATAGGCATGATATACATAGAATGAAAGCAAATTTCATCAGCTTTCCGAATTTTTTATAATATACAGGGCGTTCCATTTGAAATAAACAACTTTCAGTCACTTTTTCAAGCAACCGAAAAGACTGTATTTTTTACCACCCTGTATTGAAGTGACGTTGATCAGGATAATGTGTTGGAAGCACTTATGCATCACCTATCTCCAAACCAAATTTCAATGTCATACTATCTATCAACCCGAAGTTATCAGCATTTTTAGAGGTCCTGATTTCCGGCAAAAAAAATGAAATTGATTTATATTTCGAAAACGGCAACAGATAGGTATAGGGAAATGTTCAGAAGAGTTGTCGAGAAGTTGTTGGAGATTCCAAAAATAATATAATATACCAGGTGTTCCATTTGAAAAAGCAAAGTTGCTAGTACTTTCTAATGGAAGTGGCAACACCGCATTGACGAAAATATTTTAGTTGGGTAGAGAATGTCCGATAATGCACTCATGCAAATTTTCAAACCGATCCGATATCTGGTTCACCCGAAACGTCTAATGTGCCATCCACCGTGGATCACCCTGTATACTCAAAGGAATTTCAGTGTAGGGCCCTTGCCAGAAGTTCTGTCGATCTTATTGAATGTCTCTTAGTTTTTTGTGATAAGAAGCTGTAAAACGTCTAATACATTAATAACTCTAGAGTAGTTGTACTAATATAACCACTTTGTCAATATCAAGTCTGTAGGACTAAACCAGATTATTTTTCACACTCCGAGATCTGAATGAACTGAACCGATGCTAGTAAGTAGTATTAGAACTGATAATGGCTTGATTAGTATTTTTACTTATTCTTACGTGTTCTGAATGCTGATATCAATATTCAATCAAATTTTTTTTTGACCTTTTGAGCCCTAGCCCTAGCGATATTATTCAGCTTCAAGCCGAAGGTTTTAGTATTTTTGATCCCATCATTCTACTTCAATCTTGTTAATCTCACCTTTGTATCTGTACTTTAAAGAAAGTGGAGGAATTTGCTATTTACTTACTACAATTATAACTTGCTGCACAACATTCTCCAGATTTGATAATTGGTGTACAGCCGAGAAGGGGTGGGGCACATGACAATGGTTCACACCTTAACATGCCTCTTAGACAATAGCAGTTGTCGCAAACAGAATGGCCAATACCCAATACTTTGTCGCCTTCAGCGTAATATTCACCTTCTACCACACAGTCACCTGAAAATCTCAAAATTTTGATGAGTATACAAACATTCATAGTTAGTGAAGAATATGAGATTTTAATTAACCTGAAGAAAATTGAGAAATTGTCTGCATAAATTTTGCTCACCTGCGTTGTGATTCACTTTTGGATTTATTGTTGTAGTGGTAGTAATGAGTGGAGAAGGGAGGGAGCAATTATATTGAACAGGACAACATTGATCAGAATCATATGTTGGAGTACAGCCATCTATAGGAAGAAGACATTTTGGCTTCACACAAGTTTGCTTTCCTCTTAGACAATAGCAATATTCGCAGCGAGATGAAGAGTCCATTGCTGAACCAGGGGCAAATACACTTCCGTTGAAAACGCAAGCTGAAACAACACTATCAAATGGTCTGTCAGGAGGTCGATGGCTATTTTATTACCTTCAGATTCCTCTTCGCCCTCGAATGGAAAAAGATCGAATCCATCGGGGTCGGCCCTACTTTCTAAGGCATTGCCATCTCCTGTAAAATCTGTGAAATTTTAATAAATATGAGATCAAATATATTTGAATGATGAATGAAAAGGCTCAGATCTGTACATAACCATCAACCTTGTGACCTTTTCGGTTTTTTTTTCTCAAGTCATAAATTTAATTTCAGAGCTTTTTGACATAGGGATGTAAACTATCCGTTTACTACGTATTCAATCAAAGACAAAAAAAACACACCTGTACATATGAGCTCTGGACAACAGGTTCTGTAGCGATGCAAGAGAATACAACCAAGAGGAGGCGGATTTGGGAGGTTTGGGCATACCCTAAGGTAGCATAGTAGAACTCCTTTCGTACATGTACAATTCAAGCAATGTTCGAATGTTTCAACTTCTACTCCTTCTTCGTATATCTGGTCATCGTAAAAGCAATCTGAAATCAAATGTTAACAGTTCAGCCTCAGTATCAACTAAAAAGACAGTTGATACTCTATCGAAATTTTTGGAGATCAAACAGAAATACCGTCAATTTAGAATTCACTAAGTGGAATAAGTAAGTGGGGCGATACTGCAGGCTTTCCACCCCAGTTGTCCATTGACAACAACTCGACCAAGCAAGGAAGCTATTCGATATAATGAGAACGTCTCAAAGATCAGAAAGGAGATCCGTCGGCTCTTCAATATGGTTCAGCGGTATAGTAATTTTCAAGGGTATGCTGAGGAGTTTTCTATGAATAACAAGGAGATCAAGAAGTGTATTCTTTATTGATTCTTTCCAAGCTTTCGTTCCTATCTTTGGAACTCCTTTAGGGACTGTAAACAAAACGAACAAAACTTAAATGTATTGACATGCCTCATCATTCTTTCTTGATTTTGCTGTTGGGAATTCCCAGCTAGCTGATTGACTTGATTCGCCATTCTTTTTTGGTCCAACATTTTGTACTGCATTTTTGTTTGCTGAGCAGCTTGTAATGCCTCCTGCAACTGCGTCGTCTTCATATGGCTTACATTTTCTAGTTGTTTCTCGTACTGGTGATCTTGCTGTTGTGTAGCTTCCAAGGTTTGCCTCAGCTGATTCATCTTCTCTAAGTTGTGCTGTCGCTCAGCTTGAAGCTGGTTTTCGCATGCTGCTCTCTGAACATAAGTTCCAAAGATTGGAACGAAAGCTTGGAAAGAATCAATAAAGAATGCACTTATAGAGTCCTTATTGAATTCATTGACTTCTTTCTGGATAACGAGAGCAAGAAGGCTTGAAGGCTTAATTCCAAATTTTTGAGAAACTATCGCTTCCACAGCAAAAGCAGCCAGATTTCTTTTTCTCAAAACACATTTTGCGGGTAGTGAACCCATAAGTAGTATTGGAACATCCAATGGTCACATCAAAAACTCCGTTAGGAGTAACGACTTGATTGGGCTCAATGGGGCGCCGTTTAACTCCTCAGGAGTGATTAAAGTGTTTTCTTATCTTCTGCAGAGAGTGGTGGAGAAGATTCTTCCATATCTGCTGATGATTACAGACAGCAGCTCAAAATATTTATGAAAATACCATGAAATGGCACAGATGTTAGTCAAAAACATATATCTAATAACTTCAATATAGATTATACCCCTGCTTTTTACAGTCACAAAGTGAAGCCAAGTCTTTGGTAACGATTGAGTTGTCTGCTGGAAATTCAAAAATTTCGGGAAATGTAGAGGTTATGTTTAATCTGAAAGACAACAGAAAAAGAGATAGAGAGAAGAGAGAATGAAAATATGTCACTTAAATACTTAAGTGCAATTTTAGAATATGAATAGGGGTTAACAATGATATTTAGGACTTGAAGGAACCGGAATGAAACAATTGAAACATTTCACATGAAATTGTGAGGTTACGATCGAAATTATTCACATGAAATTAAGAATGACATACGTTTCACGACATAAGACGATGTGTAGGAGGAAGACAGAATTATAATAGTTATTTTTGTATCTAGTGCGCGAAAGGCTACTTTGGTGATCGAGAACTGATTTTTTTTAACGAGGCGCAGCCGAGTTAAAAAATAGTCGAGATCACCAAAGTATTTCGCGCATGAGATGCAAACAAAATTTTTTCTACAAACGTTCGTGCACTGGCTGCACCATATATGTTAACATTGTGAATAATAAATAAAATTTCTCACAATTTGAAAGCCTCAATTATTGTTATACATTAATAAATGAATGATTTCTTGGATTTTTGCTTAATTGAGGAACATAAAGGTTAAAATATAAAAATCCCATATAGTTTACATGCAGTGTGCGAAGTAAGTACCTATTTCGCACACTACTTCGCGCACGGTGCCATGGTAACGAAGGAAAATGAAAAAAAGGGTCACTTCGCATATTGTTGTCTATGCGCGAACCTTGTCATTTTTTGACGTTTGTAGAAAAAAATATTTTTATTCTCAATATTGCCGCACAAGCGCAAATCTGTATTGTTACCAAAGCCCAGCTTCAGTTTTGATTGGCTCATTCCCCATATAGGAGTTACCAGTTAAGTATAGTATAGAATTAGCTATATGGTCAAAAACCAAGAACGGAGCTGAAATATACGAGGCAACCACCAATTGCGCACCATCGTTATGGGCTCCTGCTCGAGCATCTTTCAGGCAGAAATACTTGAGCATCAAGGGAAATGAAGAGGCCAGTACATACACTTGCCAGAAATGAGGCATTTACTAGCCTAGACCTTTTTGCGGTATAAGAATATGCACCAATAAGAAAGAGTTTTTGGAGAAGGAGGAAATTTTGGCATTGTTTGTTTCATAAAGAACGAACTCCAAAATATTTCATTTATTTTATCCTTTCTTTTTCAGTTTTTGCACTGAAAACCAAATATGTGTGACCCAGTACTGCCTCCAAATATTCAACACTTCTGATTCGATAAACGATTACCTTCAGGCCACCCAAACAGCTTGTTTTTCATTCAAACTTTTTTTGTCAGACATCTCAATTTCGATGCATCAAACCAGTTCGCAACATATGTCGCGGAATTAGAAAATCATTCTTAATTGCCAGGTTGGCCACCTGGATATCTTCTACGACACTCCTTCGTCTGGGACCTCCCTCTTCAATACTAATACTACAACTATTCTACGTTCTTTTTTAAATTTGTATACTTTGATTTGACTGGAGATGAATAATTTGAAATGAAGGTCCATAAAAACAAGGCTTTGCTCTCTCCATCAACTAATATGATTTGTTTTGGTGTTTTTATCGGAAGCTCATTCCTTACCGAGCAGCGAGCTTGAGAAATTTGTTTTAAAACCATGAGGCATTTGTCAATGTCCAAAATTCTGACAAAAAAAATATAAGTCAACACAACGAAACATTTATTTATTTGAATTACTGTTAGTTGAGTACAAGTATTGAAATTTAACTTAACGTTAATTCGTTGCTGTTCTCTACTTTAGAAGATCTATTACCACGCATAATACTTGTTGTGATATTCTTGATCAAGATTTAAGTATGCTTTTATAGAATTTTGATTGTTATGACCAGCAATTTTCAGCAATTGTTGTTCATCCATACCTCCTTTTGTCAATTCGCTATAACAGCAGTTGGTCTATTCGATTTATTAATTTTTTGTCCTTAACATTCAAGCTTATTACCCCAGTAAACAGATCAAGTTCATCCATTCACAGAATTTCTTTCAACAGGTACATTTTCGTACCATTTGTCAGTTTATGAAAAAGACGTATAGGGCAGCTTTGTCTTTCTCTACTAAAAACAAACCATTTACTACTTGTACCTACTGCTTTAGGAAAGGTGACATTTTGCTGAACACCGGAAAGTATTCAATGCGATTCATTGGAGAGTCATCGTAATTTTACTCGATTAAAAAAATCCACCAGAAAAGCAAAATTGAGTGTCAGAGGAGAGGCAACTTTCGGCTTTGCCACTCATTCTGCACTTCCACAGCAAGAATATGGTAAAATTTACGCATAAGACCTCCAGGTGTATTTTCATCCCATAGCATATCATACAGACAAATTTAACGAAACTGAACTGGACTTATGTATCCATGGATCTGCTTGTAGTTTCTTCCTTATTGCATGGCAAGCATCTCGTGCTGATTTGAATGCTATGTTGTTTTTTCTATACCCGTAGGTACTATAATAATACACTCAAGTGTCCATAATCCGTATCAAAATGAGTTCCATCATGATATAGATTTTTAATCAATTATTTCATTATTTTTCTATCAAGCGGCCCCCGTTCTTTACGGGACGGGGGGCGTCGGAAAGGAAGGAACGGATCTCCACGGTGGTGTTTTTGGAGTTTTCCTGCAATATCGGCAAATATTAAAAAAAAAATCGCCAATTTCGCTGAAATCGCAAAATTTGCGGCGTCATAGACCTGGCCAGAGAATTCGAATTACATATCGCGTTGACGTTCGATATGTCCGGGGATAGATGCATAGAACACCTGGTGTAACGACTCCCTACTAAAAATCGTGACCAACATTTGTAGATCAAAACGGCATCCTAGATTTCAGATTTTGGACTAGTTCCGGAATAAATCCGCAATATTTATCGGTCGTGGCGCTACTGCGGCAACGACAAAAAACGCGACCCCTTTCGGGAGAAATGAAAAGCTGCACAAAATGTCACGTTTTCGATCGACAAGAAAGTCTTAAACAAAATCTAATCAGTGCCAACACCAAGTATTTCTATGCATCTATGTCCGGGGTATGACGTAATTTTTTAAGATGCATATTTTTCGAATTTAATCGCCATTTGGTGGTAAGTATTCGGTCAATTATCGAAAATTAATGTATATTTTTACTTCTCAGCTAAAATTCCAGCCCGTTAAATCATTTTTGGACGCAAAACCGAATTGTTTACATTCTAGGTATGGTATAGCTTTGAAACGGGAAAGGGATTATTAAGATTCATAGTTCTTCATCATTTATCGGGTGTAGAAAAATAGCATATGCAACTCTCATATCATGATTCTTATAATACAAGAGTATCAACCAGGAAACGAAATGAGCCGAAGGCGAATTTCGTATGTTTTATGCGAGTTTGCATGACCGTTGCATAATATTCCATAATGGGTCAATCATTAATTCCATACATATTTCTCTAACTTATTGGTGACTGTAGGTTGTCGTATTGCTGAGAGTTTTTTCCTTATGTTGGGCGTGCAATGTAGAGCATTTTTATTTCAAGTTGCATTTGAAAATGGTTTCACTTCGAGAACTGAAATTTTCTTTCAAAAATAGAAGAAAATGAGCCAACTCATGCTTCTGTTTTATTTCAAACGGAAGACCCATGAAAATAGTCCAACTTCCATTGAAAAGTGAATCTACAGATAATTTCGTTCAAAAAGACAACTTGAAATACGGAATTGGCAGATAATGGCCAAATTCAAATATATGGCGGAAAAAAGTTCCTGCTTTACCCACATATTCACTCATTTCATAGTTCACCGATTTTGGGATAGAGAGCGCCATTGTACATTTCATTCACAAGGATAGAGATATTCATAGAACTCATATAGTGATAATGTAAGTTCTATGGATATATTCAATAAAATGCACGGTGGCACCTATCTATCGGATGAGTTTTCCTACTCGCTCTAAACGGCTTAATTAGCGCATTTTTAATTCGAACATCCCAAAGAACTTATAGTAACTATAACTTCTATGCAATATTCGCATTTCCAAAACGCGACATTCATAGTTAAAGATTTAAAATAAATGCATAGAATACCTGGTGTAGCGACTCCTTACTAAAAATCGTGACCAAACTTTGTAGATCGAAACGGCATTCTAGATTTCAGATTTTGGTCTAGTTCCGGAATAATCAGCAATATTTCGCGGTCGTGGCAAAAATATTTTGCGGCAGTCAAAAATAGCGCGACCCCTTTTGGGAGAAATGAAAAGCAGGACAAATTCTCAGATTTTCGATCGACAAGAAAGTCTTAGACAAAATCTAACCAGTGCCAACACCAGGTATTCTATGCATCTATAATTTGAAATATATTTGGAAATATATTGTCAAACTCTATCGTGTTGTTATAGTGATTGATAAATTCACTGATTGAGAAACGTTGGCATGATTGGGTAAAATTGTTTCATATTATGTTTGAAAAATTTGAATGGTTAGTAGAAACTGTCAAAATATTCTCAAGAGGAACAAATTTTCAACGGCCATATTCACGAAACCTCTGGTCGAATTTTGCTAATTGAGAAAAAAATACATATATAAATATCCAAATATTCATCGAATATTTTTTTAAGATAAATCAGTGTTTTTTCATATGTAATACCACTAGAGATGGAATTTTGCCGGCAAAATTTCTCGATTGTAATATGAAAGTTTGTTGCCCGGAAATTTCGCGAATGACAGTTGTCACAAATGTCATGAGCGAAATTTCCGAAAAGCAACAAACTTGAACATTACAAGAGAGAAATTTTACCTGTTTAAATTTCATCTCGAGTGGAATTCGGCATTTCAGGAGAAAATGTCTAACATTAAGTAATATGGTCACATTTGACACGCATTGCGCTATTTGGCAAATTAGAATTCATAGATTAACTAAACGTTGTTTGTTTTCTCTATGATATTCATTTCCGAAGCTATCTATGAAACGTCAAAAATTTTATCGCTGAAAAACCAACTTGTAGGTTTTGCCGGTTCGAAAGTTTTGTCGAGATGAAACGATCGTTGCTAAGGAAACTTCCTCACTAAAAATGGAAAGAGTGGAATAGTCATTTGAAATAACGGCTTGTAAGATTTTTTGTTGATTAAACTTGCTGCAAAATACACAAAAACAAATGAAATGCGAGAATAGGATGAAATCCTGCTAATATCTACAAAGTGGACCTATTCAACCTTACCAAACTGATATTTGAATGCTTTGCATTTTGAATTCAGCAGATTCAGAAAAATTAACAATTTTAATGACATTAGGTACGCCTGGGACCCAGTGGTGAAGATGGATATTAATTTTGTCTGAGCCATACACCGTAGATAACGATACCGTTATCTTGCACTTTCTTACACCGTATCGTTTTGATCAAAAGCCACTTCGAGTCTACGAAGCACTGAGTAATAATAAATTATATAATATTCGAGGTACGCATAAATTTCTTGTATACATTTTTTTGTGACGAGATTTTAAATCTTTATAAACACTGAGACAGACCGAGAAAATACCCGAAAAGACTTTATGATTCTAGATCATAGATTGTGAACCACAAATTTCAGTTGAATATCTTGAGAACTGCGGATGATGAAATAACTTAAACATCCTGTATCTAGAAAACGAACCCATGCTCAAGAGAATTTCAGTCTTGATTTTATACAAGTAACCATCCTTCTATTTACTTCCAATTTAGTAACGCCCTGTACATTATCGACGAATCATTCAGTCTTTCAAAATGAATAACTACTTGACGGCTCTAAATTTCAATTATATTAATTGCATTAAATCGACAAGACTAGTGAACGTTTAACAATTAAATTATTACCATAGTTCTCATGCTTTTAACCTTATTTCTGGGTGAATTATGTTGTGAAAATCCTGATAAACTCATGATAACAGTAAATGAGCATTATAAAGGCTTCTCAAAATGATTGTTAGATTTTAATTGGAAAAACACAGTTTTTAGTGTTGTAGATTGTAAATCTTTTACTGAATCAAAAAGAACGTAGGATGAGGTAATTTATGGAATACCATATCTGGCAAATGACCTTCACAGCCTTGTTGGCACATATGCAATATTTTCACGAAATATTCCATGACCCTTTAGTATGAAGGTGCTGGATGAGTTTCGTTGATGCAGCGTTCAATTTCCTCCTATGGATATGAGCAAGTTGACCAAGACCCTTCACTTTAAATGATGCCACATAACGGATTGTAATGGTGTTATATCAATTCTGATTAACGAGAGAATGAGTAGTACACGACCAGGAAATGTCTCATGTATGGCATGAAGCACCGTCTTGTTGAATCGGTTGAGAACACTTATAGGCCACATCAATATCAACCAATTTCGGAAGAAAAAACTGTTATCCTGTCGCTAGACCGTTTTCCAGCAAGTAGCATATGAATACCCAGATATTCCACCACTAAATTTCAACCATTTTTTGCTAAGCCCCATATATTCTTTGAGTTTTTATATATGCAGGGTAATTCTTGAGGCCAAAAAACCTTTTTTTTCCTTCTTTCCGAGATTCGGCCCAAAACGTGCCGATTTTCTGCAGAGACTTCAAAGTTCATATTTCTCGATCGATATTGTGTGGATACATTCAGGGAATAGTCAAGTACCAACCTTATTTGAATAAGAATGTTAAAAGCAAGTTATTTCTTAACCAAAACACTAAGTTTTCACCGATTATATCTGCAATTAAAAAGCCATATTTCTTCCATCGAAATAAGTTCCTTCTTCGATTTTCCTCAAGATTACATTGTAAACAATAATAGATTCATATACTCCTCTATATCCCAAAAATATCTCGTTGAAAAAAAGTTTTTCATCCAATTTAAAATTATTCAACCTAACCCATTTTAAGTACCTAAAAAGGTACCTTACAAGAATCTTCTATGACAGAGCTATCACAGAGCTCTCAAGAATGATGCGAGGAAGCGGGCGCGCAAGACACCGTATGAATCGACCCATCTCAAACCTTATATGTATTGTTTTTCTGTGTGTCACGCATGCGTATAGCGACAACTGGCGCGACTCGCAAGTTAAAAAGATATGGAGGACAATTGTTCTAGAGCTATGTTGATTATTTAAGGTGTTTTCCTTCGATCTCGTGATGATTATGTGGAAGACTTTCAGTGAATTGATGTAACATGAACCGAGCAGTGTCGAGTTTATAAAACTCCCAGAGGATATTGTTTAGATAAAAACATCGCCACATTTTATTTATTGCTAAGTATCATTTTATTTTTCATTAATTTCAATTAAATACGTGGTTTGTATCGACATTCATCATTCTAATATCTTCATATACACTGCGCGAAAAAATTAACGCACATTATGGAAATCTCAAATTTATTCTACAACTGAAGGTGTTCTCAATAGTAATTATTTTTATCAGAATTATGCATGCATATGTTATCCGTTTTTCTTCAATACAGATGTTTTCTCCCAGCAGGAATAAAAATAGATGATATTATCAGATTTTGAATGTATTGGCTCCATTCTGAAATCAGTTGTTCTCGATCAATTCTAGTGATCAATAGTTTTTCTTTCGTTTGATTTTCTACACTCGATCGCTATGCAACGCGAAACACGCAATTTGACCCAAGAGGAATGTGCCCAAGCGGTAGTTTTGCGAGAAGAAGTGTGGACATACACAAGAATTGCAGAAAGGTTTGGAGTTTCCCATACAAGTGTGTCCAGAATGTTGCAGCGATTCAGGGAGACAGGTATGAATGTCCGAAGACCAGGACAGGGTAGACCACGGGTAACAACTGCCATTCAAGAACGTTACTTGAGAGTTTCTTCGTTGAGACAACGGTTTGCAACAGCTCGCCTCCTTCAAAATCAGCTTGAGCAAACTCATGAGGTACAAATTAGCACTCAGACAATAATAAATCGCCTCAGAGAATATGATTTAAGGCCTCGTGTCGCGGCAAGAGGCCCAGCTCTTACCCCAGCCCATCGAAGGACGCGTTTGGATTTTGCGAGAGAGCATATCCATTGGGAAGAGGCCGATTGGGAAAGAGTTCTCTTCACAGATGAGATTAGATTCTGTCTCTACCATTGTGATCGACGTTCCCTTGTATACAGACGTTCACATGAAAGATATGCTCAGTACAATTTCCTGAATACTACTGGTTTCGGGGGAGGATCGATTATGGTATGGGGTGGAATATCTTTGACTGCTCGCACAAACCTAGTGGTCATTGATAATGGAGCTATGAATGCTGATAAATATATAAGGAACATTCTTGAAGGGCATATAGTGTCATTTGCCCCATACTTTGGTGAAAATTTCATTCTTATGGACGATAATGCCAGACCTCATCGTGCGCGCATCGTTCAGGAGTACCTTGAAGAGGTTGAAGTCTCTCGAATGGAATGGCCAGCAAGAAGTCCAGATCTCAATCCGATTGAGCAGGTTTAGGACAACCTCAATAGAAGGCTGAGAAGTTCAGAAAATCATCCAGCTACTCTTAATGACTTAGGAATCCAACTCGGAGAAATCTGGGAAGGATTAAATCAGAACATTTTAAGATCACTCATTTTGAGTATGAACCGTCGTTGCCGAGCTGTAATTAACGCAAGGGGTGGAAATAGGGTATCAAATCACTTATCAGCATTTCAGTATTTTGAAGATTGTTCATTTCTCTTCTTTCACATAAGATTCGGTGAAATCCTGAATTTTTCTTCCATTTAATGTGTCTTGTTTCGTTCTAAACCTTCCAGAGAGAACATCAAAAATAAGTTATAAAGTCAATGTAGAGTTAACTTTCATTAAAATTGAGATTTTCAGCATGTGCGTTAATTTTTTTGCGCAGTGTATTTCATTGACATTCATCTTTAATATGGACCTGTCAAATTTTTAATAGGAACTGTGCGTATTGTATGTATATTTTCATGCTCCTTGGTGTTCAATTTTATCTCCTACATATGTTGTGGGTTTTTTTCATTACATATCTCCTTATCAAACGTTTTTCTATCAATTGAATTTTAGTCTCGACAAAGTTGACAACAGTATCAACTTGTGGTGCGATGAATTCTTCAGCGATTCGATACTATTTTAAACCCAGGGAAGCATCCAGATTATTCGCCAGATTCGTTATTGTTTCGTCAAAGTTCATCCGAAAAAATAAGGATTAACTTGAAAACAACGCATTGGATCAAATAACACGAAGGAATATGTTCTGAAATGATTGTTTTTTTTTTCGACAACATGAACCGTTTGGAAATACTTGGTATCGGTCTAATGCGGTTATCATTAACATTAATAGGTGAATCTCATCATATTTTGAATGGGGAAATGGTGAGTGCAAATCGTCTCATCTTACATTGCTATCGTCAGCAGAACTTCTACAGAACTACTACAGAATTCTGGATTGTGAATTGTTTTTATGGGGTGGGTGAATATTTGAATTGTTCTTTTGTTTGAGGTTCATTATAACTGATATTTTTTATAATTATTTTTCATTGTTAAGATGTATATCTGATTTTTTTTTCTTTTCTTCTCATATTGTTCTTCCTGACGAATTCTATATAGTTGTAAGCTGTCCAGAGAATGAATAAATAATCTAATCTAAAAATCTAATCTAATCTAATCTAATCTACCCCTCTTTGGTTTCCATATACCACCCAGGAGCACAAGTAGTTTTGCCCGACAACCCTTATTATGAAGTGTATTCCAATAAGAGCGCAAGATTTGAATTGCGCGCCATGTTTGACGAGTATGTTACATGATTATGACGTGGCAGATCGAAAGTTGACAGATTGGAGTAAACATGGAGCATTACACGATAGAAATTGGATCGTTTTTTTTTTCATTTCATTTGGAAGGTTTTGATATTGACGACATGTGGTTCCAGCAGGATGGTGCCACATATCATACCACTCGTGAAACATTGACGATCATGCACGAGTTAGCTCCTGGTCGTGTCATTTCCCGACTTGGTGACCCAAACTAACGCTCTTACGATTTATCGGTTGTTGGGTTATCTAAAATCACAGGTTCATGCCAATAAGTCTGCATCCATCGAAGCATTGAAAGCCAAAATTAGACGCTGTATCAATAAAACTACCACATGTTGTCAATAATGTTTTTGCAGATTTCGTCAAAAGGGAACGCATTAGCCAGCAAGCTATTTACTAGATATTTTGTTTCATACATAATTCCCAAATGTATATTTTCTAAATCAATACATATTTCAATACTTCGCTACAGAAAACCATGTTTTATTACCACCGACATCCCGCGTTCTCATTGAAACACCCTTCAGAGACAATAATACCAGTGCCATTGATTTTTTTATTCCACTTATCCTGCTATATTGAGACACGTGAACGATGGCTTTATATACTTGCTGCAATTTCCTTTACTCTACTTTGCATTATGTATGTTGTATCATCTGGATTTTTTTCTCATAATTGTAGAATGGGATCCATCCCATTAATAAATAAATAAATAATTTGATGTCACAGATTTTCAAAATCCTTCGATATGTCTTCGATCAGTAATATTGGTGATTCATTCTGACGAAGATTCATCCCAACTATTCACATTCAATTAACACAAAAATAATGCTTTGTTTCCTCATATGTCAACACGCAATTTTTCCTTCACACGACGAAAGTCATTATAGATTGCATCTGGTTTATCTCATATGGAAAATCTTATCTGTCTTAAGTCCAGGATGTTTCATAAAACAAAAAACAATTGACACTCTGAGTGTAATTAGGAAATTCTATAATGTCCAGTTTGTAGTGTCGAAACAAAACTAATTCTGTACTTATGTCTTTTGTTAATATCTGAGTATTGCATCTCTTCATTTTGTGCTTTCTGTTTGCCCACTTGTTCGTAGGAACTACAGAGTTATCTGTAGTAATATCACAAGAGATTGAATTTCCGTGATAAGTCTATCGATTTATTTTCAAACGAAAATGAGTTGCTTGGATACATCACGAGTCCGGACGACGAGTGGTGTTTCCTTAAAGCATCTCATTTGAGTTTGGCAATAGAAGATAGACTTATGAGGTTAATTCAATCTCGAGTGCAATTTTATAAGACTATTCCATGAACAGAATAAAAGGTCAGAAACTCCATATTCGAGAAAAGCAAGGAAAAACTCATGTTGACGTCTACAATTTATATTTATCAGTTGTCAAATCGTTCGTATACATAGTTCAATCACAGATTATTCCGTAGTTCAATCATTGAAAACACCGAAGTTGTCAGGCCAATCATAATTCAGAGACAGTTGGTATTTTCGCGATAATACGAGCTGCCTTTAGACTGTGATTGGTCAGTTTTTGAAATGAGTGGAATAGTCCTCGTTATTCCCCTATGGTGTAATTGACGTTCTAAGACAGAATTTGTTTGAGTTCTTCTTTCAGATGTTTTTTTAATTATTCTGCAGTCTGCGATAAAACGTAATCAAGACATTGACTTAAAGAATGGGAATCCCATAAAGGTTCATGGTATCATCACGAAAGAATATTTCCGGTTTTGTTCCGTTATTGATTTTGTATTGATAGATATTCCATATCTTTCACTCAACCTTAGTTTCTTCTACATTCTAATGTGAAGCTTTGTAATAAGTATATGCGCAAACAGATATCATCTTGGAAGCCATCCATTTCTTCCACCACACCTGGACCATTCCCTGCGACAGGTACGCCTGCAGAGATGCTGCTACGATACAGAGCAATTTATGGCATGATACTAGCTAGCTTACCTGTCTGGTGAGATACTGAATGATGCCATAGCGTATTTACTATAACCAGTACCTCTTAGCAGATCCATGGTCATTCATTCAAATTGTTTTATGGGAATGTCACCGGAGGTACACCGCGGTGTGTCGTAACATTATCGAACAGGTTATACTATACATACGTTTATTTGAATGGTGTGCAATGTCATTGATACAATGTAAGAGACTTCGGGTGTGAGAATTCATTCTTGGTTGCTTCATTCACTGGATTCTCCTGGAGGAAATTCAATGGGATTCAAATCGCACAACTAACCTTGTGCAGGTCAATATGCAGCAGATTATCTCTTTCAATATTCTCCTCTTCATTTTCTTTATTATATTTTCTAAGCTTAAGAATAATCGCTGGCACATTAACTATAGAAATTTTATTTCAGCAATCGATGATTTCAATCATAGAAGCATAGAGAGAGAATGCATATTCAACGGTCTCCATGGCAACGCCAGCCAGCTTATAATTCAACAGTGAATTCAAAAGCAGGAAAAGTATTATAATTTTTTTCTAAGGTGATATTAATGTGAATTGTGACATATGATACATTTTCGAAATTAGCAAAAAATTCGCAGCAAGATAAAATAACTTTCGATAATAGTTTTCATTTGAGAAATCGAAAATCCTTCTCATTTCTAGAAAACTGCTGGATGAAAAAAATCAATCATATTATATTCAAACGAGCAAGTTATTCAGCATTATTGAAAATGACAATTTCTCAATTTTCGCTCATAACTCAAAATCTATGTATGATAGGTCGGGTCTGTTTTCAGATTTGGATTATTCAGGAAGATAGAGCTCAAGAATGTGTTCTTCATTTTCTTCTAGCTGCTCTAGTTCTCGAGATCCCCTCAGTAGACAACGAATTTTGCCCACCCTGTACAGTATGGGTAAAGGGAATGGAATTCCATTTCAATATTCTTGAAAGTCAAAATTTTTATATTCTCAATAACAAAAATACATTAAGGTGGGCGTTCAATGTAGTGTGTTTTTATTTCAAGTTGATTTCGAAAACGGTTTCACTTTGAGAACTGAAATTTTGTGGGTGAACTCAGAAAGGATTAGGGTTTTTGTTGAAATAATTTTGATCGATTTCATTCCGACAGTTAATTTTTTTTCTTTCAAAAATGGAAGAAAATGAGCCAACCCATGCTTCTGTTTTATTTCAACAGAAAGACCCATGAAAATAGTTCAACTTTCGATTAAAAGTGAATCTACTGACAATTTCGTTCAGAAGATCAACTTGAAATACGGAATTGGCAGAAAATGGCCAAATTCAAATTTTGGCGGGAAAAAATTCCTGCTTTACCCACAAATCCACGTATTTCATAGTTCGGCGATTTTCAGATAGAGAGCGCCATTGTACATTTCATTCATGATTAGAGAGATACTCATAGAACTTATTGTGATAATGAAAGTTCTATGGAGATTTTCCTTAAAATGGATGGTGGCGCCTCTATCGGCTGATCTTTCCTACTCGGTTTAACGCCGACCTTAATCTGATTTTATCTGTCACGATAATTGAACCAATTATTCGAAATATGCCAGAGCTAGAATTCATTAACATATTTTTTATCGAAAACAATAGCGGATGCGAAAGAATTTCAGTCTGGTTTTTGAATAAAGCAGATTATAGGGTCCTTTTTTCGAACCGACAAGGACGTAGGGGAAAATGGGGCAATCGTGGTCAGCAGACAATGGTGATCATGTCTACAGCTGAAAAAATTGAAGTTGCCTATTCGTGCAAAGTGTGGCAACCTCACATTCTTCACTAACCGCGAGTCTCCGGACATCCTCGGTCAGTTGGTCATTCCCATATATCTAATAACATCAATATGGATTATACCCCTGCTTTTCACAGTCTCAAAGTGGAGCCAAATCTTTGGTAAGGCTTGAGTTGTACGCTTGCGTCAACTGGAAATGGAAAAATTACGAGAAATTTAGAGGTTATCGAGATATCGAGAATGGAAATATGTCACTCAAATACTTTCAGTTCATTTTAGAATATGAATAGGAGTTAACAATGATATTTAGGAATTGGAGAAAACGAAATAAAGCGATTGAAACATTTCATATGAAATTGTGAGGTTATGATCGAAACAATAAGGGAATCCAACGACCTGTCAAATATTTTTTGGAGGTTAGCTGGTGGTCAAACAAACCAAATTTAGCTTTGTTCATGTAGACATTAAAACCGTTTATTTGCTTGAAAAATTGTTTTATGTGGACATTTTTTTGATATTTCTAGTCAATCTTACTCTTAGGAATATCAGACCAGTGAAAATTATTTAAAGTAAGTGCATTTTCAATAAAAAATGCAATAAATGTGTGCCAAAGTTGGATGTGCAAGTCGTTCAAATTATGAGGATTTTCTTGAATATTTTGGAACACCCAGTGTGTCTAACTTGGTGTATTATACACATATTAAGTGACTTATCAGGAAACAAAAGGAAATTGGGTCAGCAGTCATCAAGACTTGACAATATCGAAGATAAGAAACTAAAGTGAATGTGTCTTCGTATAGACACTGAAATAAGCAGTATTCAGTTCATGTAAAATGTAAAACTGATGAATATTTAAATTTATATCATATAAAAGGATAAAGAAGTTACAGGGACAGAGCTCTGATTAATATTCCTTCTCCAATACTTTCTCTTCAATCTCTTCGGGCTGCGTATTTCCTTTCCCGTGTACAGTAGAGGACAGTTCCGTGCCGAAACGCACACGGTTTTGTATAACTCTAAATGCCTGCAAAACCGTGTGCATTTGAACGTCAGTAAAACACGGTTTCGGAATGATATATTCATATTGTGTTTCCTTTCCCGTGTACAGTAGAGGAAAGTTCCGTGCCGAAATGCACACGGTTTTGTAGAGAGAAAATGCGTTATAGGTCTTTACGAAACAGTGTCGAATTGAAACCAACAGTTTTGTTCAGCTGTTGAACATTATGTCCTCACGCCATCGCTTTCTACATGGGTTGCCTAAATAAAAAATGAAATATCACTCTTCTTCATCAAATTTCTTGGTACATTTTCATTTTGTGTAATAGAAATACTCATATTCCAAGTAGTATTCAAAATCCTAATAATTAAAAGTAACATTTTCGAAGAATTCTAATTTCTCAATGAATAGTCCTTTAATGCAGAATTGTGATGTTATGTTCCTAATAGAACTGTGATTTATAAGTTGAGTTTTATTCCAAAAAGAGCTTAACTTACCGCCATTACCCTCCCTTTTCCCTATCACTCAGTCGTCCTGGAGGAAAAATTGGTCGTTGGTCCAGAAGAATATCACTTTTACAATATAGATGTTTTACAGGGAATAAACATGTCATACAGGGTGGGCTTTTTAAAACGAAACAGACGAGATAACGGGCGGAATAAATTTATTCAGAAAAAATGCTCGGACACGTCGTTTTTTGTTTCGAGGGGGACAACTTTTAAGGTCAAATTCACAACTATAACGTTTCAACCCTTAGTGTTAGAACACCAACCCCTAAATTTTTAATAGGAAAGATAGGGTGAGTGATACCTCATTTGAAAGGTCCTTTTATCCTGAATTCAGGATATCGATTTTTTTCTTCATTTGATTCATTGATTCTTGAGATATTGACATTTGAAGTTGAAACAAAGATGGTATTGTCGTCAAGCAAGCTGTCTGAATCAATCGAATTTATTATTAATCCATTCTGTAGATTTGATGAAACTTCATAACTGCCATACACCAGACATCAAAATACAAAGTTAAAATTCTAACAATGAATAATTAGTCAAATAATTGATTAATTCACATAGCATGGTTAGCGGAATGAATAGTACTGTACGAAATTCAAAATTGAATATCTCGAAAACGAATGCGTTAAATGAGAAAATAATGATAATTCATGATAAAAAGGCCTTTCAAATGAGGTATCACTCACCCTATCTTTCCTATTCAAAATTTAGGGGTTGGTGTTCTAACACTAAGGCCCGGTTGTACAGTCCGAGTTTAAACCGAGTTCAAGACTGAGCCCTACTCAAACATGAAACATCTGTTGTACAGTGCAAGTTCAAGCTTGAGCTTCGCTCAAATCGACCCTCAAGTTGAGCTACCGAAATCGGGCGCTCAAACCTGGTTCAGATGAAATGTCACTTCAAATTAACAATTTATTGGTTATTTGTCAAATATTTGAGTTAAAACCACAGAATACCTGTGATGAAATGCTCCGCTTTCTCTTGTCAGAATTATTTATTTTTGTGAATGAGTGTTTCACTCAAAAACATAGATTTTTGTACATCAAATTGATAGAAATGGATTTTCAACTCGGCAATAATCTTGCGGAAATGGCCAATGATTAAAATTTTGTGGAAGCAGTGTATTTTGCAATGATCGAGAAGAATGCCAAAGAAATATAGGGAGAGAATAAATCATTTTGAGGTGTGTGAAACTGAATTTCTGCAAGATGGTATTGTCGTCAAGCAAGCTGTCTGAATCAATCGAATTTATTATTAATCCATTCTGTAGATTTGATGAAACTTCATAACTGCCATACACCAGACATCAAAATACAAAGCTAAAATTCTAACAATGAATAATTAGTCAAATAATTGATTAATTCACATAGCATGGTTAGCGGAATGAATAGTACTGTACGAAATTCAAAATTGAATATCTCGAAAACGAATGCGTTAAATGAGAAAATAATGATAATTCATGATAAAAAGGCCTTTCAAATGAGGTATCACTCACCCTATCTTTCCTATTCAAAATTTAGGGGTTGGTGTTCTAACACTAAGGCCCGGTTGTACAGTCCGAGTTTAAACCGAGTTCAAGACTGAGCCCTACTCAAACATGAAACATCTGTTGTACAGTGCAAGTTCAAGCTTGAGCTTCGCTCAAATCGACCCTCAAGTTGAGCTACCGAAATCGGGCGCTCAAACCTGGTTCAGATGAAATGTCACTTCAAATTAACAATTTATTGGTTATTTGTCAAATATTTGAGTTAAAACCACAGAATACCTGTGATGAAATGCTCCGCTTTCTCTTGTCAGAATTATTTATTTTTGTGAATGAGTGTTTCACTCAAAAACATAGATTTTTGTACATCAAATTGATAGAAATGGATTTTCAACTCGGCAATAATCTTGCGGAAATGGCCAATGATTAAAATTTTGTGGAAGCAGTGTATTTTGCAATGATCGAGAAGAATGCCAAAGAAATATAGGGAGAGAATAAATCATTTTGAGGTGTGTGAAACTGAATTTCTGCAAAGATTCTGTTTATCGAATGATGGATTACGTTTTTTTCTTTCCATTTGTCCAAAATTTGTCACATTTCGTATCGAAAACGCATGTCTCAAAGGAAGCGACGTTGCCATTTTCTGAAGAATTGCATTCAAGGAAAGTTTAGTTGAACTCGACTCAAACGTAACCTGTACAACCGAATGACATATCTGAACCTAGCTCAAGAGAGAGCTGAGTTCAGTTGAGCTTGGAATTGAACTAGCACTGTACAACCGGGCCTAAGGCCCGGTTGTACAGTCCGAGTTTAAGCCGAGTTCAAGACTGAGCCCTACTCAACCATGAAACATCTGTTGTACAGTGCTAGTTCAAGCCTGAGCTTCGCTCAAATCGACCCTCAAGTTGAGCTACCGAAATCGGGCGCTCAAACCTGGTTCAGATGAAATGTCACTTCAAATTAACAATTTATTGGTTATATGTCAAATAGTTGAGAGTTGAAACCACAGAATACCTGTGATGAAACGCTCCGCTTTCTCTTGTCAGTATTATTTATTTTTGTGAATGAGTGTTTCACTCAAAAACATAGATTTTTGTACATCAGATTGATAGAAATGGATTTTCAACTCGGCAATAATCTTGCGGAAATGGCTGATGATTAAGATTTCGTGGAAGCAGTGTATTTTGCAATGATCGAGAAGAATGCCAAAGAAATATAGGGAGAGAATAAATCATTTTGAGGTGTGTGAAACTGAATTTTTTCAAAGATTCTGTTTATCGAATGATGGATTACGTTTTTTTCTTTCCATTTGTCCAAAATTTGTCACAATTCGTATCGAAAACGCATGTCCCAAAGTAAGCGACGTTGCCATTTTCTGAAGAATTGCATTCAACGAAAGTTTAGTTGAACTCGACTCAAACGTAACCTGTACAACCGAATGACATATCTGAACCTAGCTCAAGAGAGAGCTGAGTTCAGTTGAGCGTGGAATTGAACTAGCCCTGTACAACCGGGCCTAAGGGTTGAAGCGATATAGTTGTGAATTTGACCTTAAAAGTTGTCCCCCTCGAAACAAAAATCGACGTGTCCGAGCATTTTTTCGAAATAAATTTATTCCGCCAGTTATCTCGTCTGTTTCGTTTTGAAAAGCCCACCCTGTATATGATGTTAAGTTTAGTATCTTCACCAAATTTTGATTACTTTGAAAGAATTCTAATTATAAAAGGTTTTTCAATAAAGACTGATAACGATACTGATACAGTCAGTGGCGGTTTTATTTATCTACTGAGGGGGGGGGCGAAGTGAAAAAATAAAAAAGCAGTTCGTGGGGATTTTTTTCAATGGGACGACAATGATAATGCTAAAACAAAAATTCTGAATGAGGTGAATAAAAATATACAGGGTGTCCCAAGTTCGAGTGCCTATTAGACGTTTCTGGAGAACTGGACTTTATTTGAAATCTGAAAATTGGGATTATGATATTGTTCGACATTCTCTACAGACCTGAAGTATTTCCAGAGGCGGTTATACAGGTAGTGAAAATAAATTCGCTCAAAAAATTTTTTTTCAATTTTTTTCGTTCCTGATATGCTTGAATATTCAATGCTGAATACATTTCTGTTAAAACCACTGTATTCATTCGAATAGTTTTCAGAATATCGAAAAAAAACCTGAAAAAAAGTAAAGTATTTATGATCAATATCATGTTAATTTTTCTTATTCTGAATATCCTGAGTGTAAACCGTGATCACAAAATCAAAGTAGTAGAATGTGGAAAGGTCATGCATCTTTTGAATTTCATGAATATCACTTAGTGTTCCAAACTTTGTGTCAAAAACAGCTGTGATCGAAAATTGGCCATAACTTCTGTTTTTTCAAATTAGAACCCTATTTTTTTATTATCGCGTTGGATTCTGCGAAGAAAAATAGTGATGGCACTCTAAGATGCTGTTGCTTCTAAATTCAGCAATTCCCGAGATATTTGAGCTTTTCTCGATTCATGTTGTAGGCAGAGTCAAATTCATCGAATCTAAACAGATTCGATGAATATTCTCATGAAACCGTAGTAACAACTCATAATTTTATTACACCTGTCATTTGTGAATTATTAATGGGATCATTTATCTTCTATGGTCACAGAATATTCTCAAGTAAAAGATTAAATGAATTTGATTCTACGTACAACATGAATCCAGAAAAGCTCAAAGAACTCAGGAATTTAGGAGCAAAAGTATCTTAGAGTGATATCACTGATATCATTACTTTTCTTCGCAGAATCCAACGCAATAATAAAAAAATAGGGTTCTAATTTGAAAAACAGAAGTTATGACCAATTTTCGATCACAGTTTTTGACACAAAATTGGAAACACCCTGTGATGATATTCATGAAATTCAAAAGATGCATGACCTTTCCACATTCTTCTACTTTGACGTTGTGAAAACGGTTTACACTCAGGATATTCAGAATAAGAAAAATGAAAATAATAACGACTATAAAAATTTTACTTTTTTCAGTTTTTTTTCTTCATTTTGAAAACAACAGAAATGTATTCAGCATTGAATACTCAATCATATCAGAAACGGAAAGTTTGAAAAAAATATTTGAGCAAATTTATTTTCACTCCCTGTATAACCGGAAATGCTCAGGATCCAAAAATATTTAAGGTCTGTAGAGAATTTAGAACAATATCATAATCCCAATTTTCAGATTTCAAATATGTCCAGTTCTCCAAAAACGTCTAATAGGCACTCGAACTTGGGACACCCTGTATATTGAATATATTTACTTTTCAGGTATCAGGTGTCATGCCATTCAGACCTATTTCATTCGATTATTATGTTAACCTAATGAAATTAAAGTTTAGGGGGGGGCGATCGCCCCTGTCGCCCCCCCCTGTCGCCCCCCCCCCTGAAAACCGCCCCTGGATACAGTAATACAGAACATCTAAACAAATACTATGGTTCAATAATGATCAGATATAATTAAATAGGGGTAGATCAACTGGTATATTTTTTGAATTCGTTGATAATGTGTTATTCAAAAGTAATTAGTGCAAGAAGAAGAATCATGGTGGTTGACGCAATACCAACCCTTGAATGACATGTCATCTATTCTAGGTTACCAGTTAGGAGCAGAATCAGAGTGAAAATTAATGCTGTCTCTAGGACAGAAAAAACCTGAAGAATAATGAAGGTTTGCTCAGTAAACAATTTTCGTGAAGCCATTCGTTTTCAAGATAAAGGACGTTGAAGAAAAAAATTATACACAGTTCCCCACTCTACTGGCAACATTCTGGTTGAATTTTATACGAATATGTTATGGAAGCTCATAAATCTAATGATTTTGTTTTAATGTCTGACTGATAGCAGGCGCTAGTTACACGGTTCGTACCAAGTACTATTGAACATAAGTTTTCTTGTATTAGATTAATTAAGCAAAATTTAAAGTGACCTTGAGAATCATTCAATTTTACACTTGAAAGGTACCTGCTCTTGGAAAATCTCGATATTGTGTAACGTTTTCGGAATATTTTGAGTTGAAAATTATGGAGTAATAACTGATTCTGGTATGAAGTAATTATAAAGTTTAAAATTATTATTAATACCTAATAATTAGTAGGTAAGCATTAAGTGAATTGAAAATTCCTTGTCTCATTAATGAGACCTCATCGATAAAACTTTGAAGAGAATTAAGACTCAGGGCTTCCATTTCTTGTGACGTTTCACAAAAATCCAGTCTAATCGGTTAGAGAATCTTGTTTTTCGAAGTTAAAGTATGAGCACTGAGCAATTGGGGGCTTATTTCATGTTATCAGCCTCTTTTTAAAATTTTATCTTGTGATTTTTTGTCTAAATTATTCATTACTTCATATCAGCCTCGGTTTTTACATAATTTTCAAATCTGCAGAATACTATACTTGGTACGAACCGTTTTACTATAAAGCGCTCTATGAGAGTCAGACATAAAATCGTATTCATTGGACATATGTATTATATGCTTCCAAAACATATTCGTATAAAATTCTGTTACAATGTTGCCAGCACATTCGGAAAAATCGTAAAAAATGGGTATAATTTCTTTTTCTTCAAAGCCCTTTATTTTGAATACGTATGGCGCTACGAAAAATTTTTACCGAGCACACGATATTTTGTGTGAAACAGTATAGGCGAATTTTAAAATGGTTTTAACTTTTGGACCTAAGGAAGCCGACGAAAAAATCTGCCAACATGATGTTCCAAGTTCGTCAGTCTATTAGACATTTCTAGGGGAACCGGGTCTATTAGAAATCTAAAAATGTGAACTATGAAATTGTTCGATATTCTGAGTTAACCATTCAGAAACGTCCAATTCCCAATAACCACACAAACGTATAATAAACGTTTATTTCTAGTGGCTGAAGTTGATTTAACGTTACACGTTGAATTTTCTACGTTACATCCGAAACGAAAATTCTACGAAACGTTGATTATACACATAATATACGTACCCAATTCAACTGTTTGACTCATCCACCATTATGAAACGTATATTTATTACATTTTTTCAAACGTTTTTTCAACGTGAGCTCAGTAACATTGAATAAACGTTAAATGAGTCACTCTTCATCAACTCTGACGTAAACCAACTTTAATTCTACTAATTACATCCGAAACACATATTCAACGAAACGTTGAATATACATAATGATATACGTACCCAATTCAACTGGTTGATGAACCGTTATAAAACGTATATTTATTGTATTTTTTCAAACGATTTTTCAACGTGAGCTCTGTAACATTGAAGAAACGTTTAATTAGTCACTCTTTATCAACTCAGACGTCAACCTACTTTGATTCTACTTGTTACAACCGAAACACAAATTCAAAGAAACGTTGATTATACATATAATATACGTACCCAATTCAAATGGTTGATTCATCCACCATTATGAAACGTATATTCATTACAGTTTTTTAATTGTTTTTTCAACATGAGCTCAGTAACATTGAATAAACGTTAAATGAGTTACTTTTTATCAACTCAGACGTTAACCCACTTCAATTCTACTTATTTCATTCGAAACACAAATTCAACGGAACGTTGATTATACATATAATATACTGACCCAATTCAACTGGTTGATTCATCCACCATTATAAAACGTATATTTATTACATTTTTTTTTATTACATGTATTGTATTATATCAGCTTCTTATTAATTCGAAGGAATATTTAACAGCATATTATAATGAAGGTAGGTGTAGGTACCTAAATATACCTTTTTGAAACGCTTTTTAATGTTTCTTTTATAAAATCTTTCATTTCGAAAGAATTGAGAAATATTATCATTTTATGTGAAGTGATATAGTGATTTCATACCTACCGAAATGTCCGAACATATTTCCTGCATTCTTTACTTTGAATTTTTTATTCGTTCAAAATATGAAACCCATTATTATTAGTAATAATCTTATATTCGTAACATACATCGTCTCTGCTGAAATCAATTAATAGAAAATTATGAAGTTTCTTGAAAGATAATAATTAATCAACCTAGGCAACGGTGCACTAGAGTCGGCAGGGGTTGTGATGACGTGATACGTGATAGTGCCGGCGCCATATAGGCCGGCGCCGGCGATCCTGCTGTGATCGAGTTGAGTTTAATCCTGCATTCGTGCATTCCACATATTGAAGAGCTAGTGCCGCAGTCACCCGATAGTTCCCTTCGCTATTTTCGACGTGGTAAATCGAGTTTGCTAGGAAAATTATCTGATTTGTTTAGAAGTGCGACAACAAAGATTTTGGTAAGTACCTATCAGTACCCTAAAGTTTCATATTGATTATTGATTGGTGAAAGAAGATTGGAAAGCTTCCAGAGCTCTTCTGAAGAATCGGAGAACTCGAACATGGAGCATTTAACACCACCGATTTTTTTGGATGAATCAGTTCCTGTTTCAGCAGCAGAGGATACCGAAATAATTTGTGAGTAAATGTTAATTTTTGGACATATCTACATAATATGAAAGCTTTTTCATTCCTAACATAGTTAATTGTGAAATTTGTTACATAAATAATGTTATTTTGTTTTTTTACGAAGGCATAAATTGATATAGCAATGCTAAAATTATTACCCCAGTTCCCTGTAAAAATAATTATTCTCGTTTTTTTTAAGGTTTACCGATATAAGTCAATGGGAGGTAATGGTCCCGAGGACCATACCAGAAGAATTCTCAGATTCATATTGAGTAATGATTTAGCTTGCCAATACAATTGGAAGGGCAGGGAGAAATAACCTTTTAGAGATAAAAAGTCGACGGAACTCATTTATGGTAAGGCTTCATTTTGTAGACCTATATTTTCAAAATATCTAATGAGCATTATGGGTTTTTTCAGTGTCTGTCAAGAAAAAATTTACGGCAGCCCCAGACCTAAAAATTGCAGACGCAACAAAAGATTGGCTGTTATTTGCGAAAAAAGACTCAAGGACGCTGCATTAAGTAAAGAAAAAAAAAGTGAAATTTAAACATTTTTTTTAATATGTAGGTACATTTAAAAATCTATAAATTTTTTTGTTTGTTCTCTTTATATTTAAAGTTATGTTTTTTCTTTCATATTTTACTTATTCTGTTTATTTTTTTATTATTACAAAATATTGATGAATCTGTGTTTAATTGTCAGCATTTTGAAATTGTTGTCCACTTGAATAGATAAGTACTTGAATATTTCTCAAATTTTTCACCCATTATAAATAACAAGAGTCCACAGAAATAATGTTGTACTACTAAGGATAACTACACCTTTATATCTGACCAAAATTATATCTCCAATGAGAAACATTTCCTGTGATAATACTTCATTTAAAATTTGGACCAAAATTTATTTCCTGTTCTTTATTTTCATATTCATGAAAAAAACATTTGAATATCTTGAAAGTTTTTAGAATATTTTTCAAGATGTAGATGACAAAGGTTTATAAGTTTCCTTAGTTTAGGACAAATTATGCTGAAATTCAAATAATAACAATTCAAAAATATTTTTACTCAAGATTAATTCATTCTCTAAAATCAACGTTACCTTGACACTTGCAATGAACGTCGAATATTTGTGGTATTTTGGTATTAACATCAACGTTGAGAATTCGTATACCATCAACGTTATTTCCGAAACGAAAATACGTCGTTACGTTGAAACTTAAAAATAACGTTATATCAAGGTATTTTCATTCCCTAAAATCAACGTTACCTTGACACTTGAAATGAACGTTATATATTTGTGGTATTTAGGCATAAACATCAACGTTGAGAATTCGTATACCATCAACGTTATTTCCGAAACGAAAATACATCGTTACGTTGAAACTTAATAATAACGTTATATCACGGTATTTTACTTATGACAATAGGAGGTTTGCAACCTTGAATCAACGTGCACGGAAAACGTTACGATGAAACCAGAAAGAAACGTAATTCATAACGACATTTTACCGTTTTTTCAACGATGAAATATAGTGACGTTACCTAAAAAATACAACGTTTCTTAATGGTTACTGTGTTTATTGGGTTGGCACTTGAACTTGAAAAACCCTGTATATGATATAGAATATCGATATTCTCTTAATATTGTGCTAGGCCTAAAACATTTTTCAGGTCGTAAAACTCTTGAGGGACACTTAAAGGAGGTTATTTTCATTTTTATTATACATATCAAGGGCGCGAAAAGCTCAGGCTCCTAGAAAGTTATGCCTCCGAATGAAATATGAAGATTTCAACAGCTTACTTCCATTTCTCAAACAAAATTGCACCCACACTGAGAATATAATCGAGTTTCTTTCAATTATTTGGATAAAATTAAATTGCCAAAAACCCACTTTTGAGTGACACCTACGGCTCTGTATCTCTATAGGGGTGCATTTTCGAAAAGAGTTTTATCCTGTAAGTAGTAACCCCATAATTCACCAACTCAACTTCGCCAATATTTCGTTAACATCTTTGTATTCCAAATATACGACGGAGATTCCAACAGCCGGTAAAGAACGAAACCTTGTCATCTTCTCACGAATATTGCTTTACTGTAACTATGTACCAGTTTTGTGGGAATCATTGGAGCATGATCACATGTGATTTATACTAAATACTGCCGTTCCCACTGAACAGAAGGCGATTTTCAGGTCTCAATAGGTACATAAATTCAAATACAGTTCGTTATGCTACCCTTTGAGGATGTTTTTCGTTAAATCGGCTATTTCTTATGCAGCAAAGTATAATAAAGAACTAGGTGTTATATCAGCTGCTCGAGATAATGCGATTCTTTTTTAACGAGCATTACTTCTATATAAGCTGCAGTCTGTTCCTATTTATTTTGTACTTCAGGAGTTGATAGTTCTGTTTCAACGAGGGGGGTGCATGTTGTCAATAATTGTATGTGTTCAAGACAATTGGATTCCCACGACTCTATGTGTATCCTTCGCTTTGTGACGATGTTGTACCATTCAAAGTTTTTCAGGACAACTAATGGAGAGAACTAATAGGCAATGGATGCATTTTTATTTGTTGTCACTTCGGCTTACGTTTACCAGTTTCTCAGCTTATTATTTGAATATAAATTTGCTGCTTGCTTGAAATAATGGACCTTATATGAACAATGGGGTATAAGATTTCCCATTCAATAATATCGTTAGATAGTCCCAAATTTTTTAGTTGGCATTTCAATTTGAATGTCAAAAAACACATATTATTGTAAAACTCTATACAGGGTGGATCTTCCTCTTTTTCATTTTCCATTCTTCCCATTTCGTCTCTGTTGAAAAGATATCGCCAAATTGGGTCGAATACGTGCCTTATACTATTCTATGCAAACACCTCAAAGTTCATATTTCACGATTGGAATTGAGTTAACAAAAATGTGGGGAGTACTCAAACACTATCGATATTTCCAAACAAAAACACTTAGTTTTGTCCGATTGTACCTGCAACTGAATAGTCATATTTCACCCACCAAAATGATTTCCCTTTTCGATTCTTCTGTAGATTAGTTTGTAAACTCTAATAACTTGTTCATTTTTTCCTCGATATCCCAAAAATATATTGAGAAGAAAGGTTTTTCATTCAATTTATGATTGATCCACCTAACCAAATTCATGTTGCAATCGAACAAAAATCTTCTATGACAGAGCTATAACAGAGCTTTTGAGAAGAAGATGCCAGATTGTTCCTCTTTGAAGGTATAACCGTGTGTCGTGCGAGGTAGCGGGCGCGCAAGACACACCGTAAAATCTATGAATCGACCCATCTCAAACCTTATATTTTTGTTGTGTCTCAAACCTCGGCGTTTGTGAACGACGTATGTGTCTATACATACAAATATAAACAGATATGGAGGACATTATTTCTAGAGCTGTGTTGCTATAAAAGAGGAAATTGCTTTTTTTAGGTGTTCTTCTTCCACCTCGTTATGATTATGTGGAAGACTTTCAGTGAATTAATGTAATATTAACCGTGTAGTGGCGAGTTTATGAAATTCCAAGATATTGTTCAGATTAATCAGTGGTAAGTATCATTTCATTTTCCATGTATTTCAATTCAATACGTAGTTTCTATCGACATTCGACATTCATCATTTATATATCTGAATTTTACATTTAATTGACATTTATCTTTAATATGGATCGGTAACGATAAATTTTTAATACAAACTGTGCGTATGAAATGTATGATTTCATGCTCCTTGTGTTCAATTTCATCTCCCACATTTGTGGGATTTTATTATTACATATCTCTACATAAACGTTCTTCAATCATTTAAATTTCAGTCTAGACAAAGTTGATAAACATTTTGACAACTCTATTAACTGTGTGTGGTGCGATGAATTTTTCTGCGATAGGGTGCTATTTAAAATCCAGGGAAGCATCCAGAAAATTTTTGAGATTCGTGATCATTTTGTCAAATTTTGTCTGATCAAATCGGGAATAACTTGAAAACGAAATATTTTTATTTTTTCAAATGATTGATTTTTTCGAAAATATTAACCGTTTATCTTTTTCAAGTGATTATATGGTAATTTGCGTGGATTCATGAGTCGGATACTATTACTTTCATACCAGGAGAAATATTGAATGAGTTTTGATTGGGTAATATGCACCATGAATAGAGTGAACAATAAACTAAAATTCAGTTGATTTGAAATAATAGTTCGGAAGATATGAAAAAAATAGTATATTTAATGGATTTTCGACACCCTGTATTTTTCAAAAGAAACCGAATTTTGAAAAATGGTATGGGACAAAAGTGTTTCGTTTGATGGGAGGAATCTAAAGTTAAAATATATGTATAAGTGAAAGACTCCTCCTGTATAAGAATTGCTTTTTTCTTTTCAGTTGAATGTTTTTACAGTCGGGTTTTTTGTTTCATTTTTGATAATCAATATTGCCTCCCCTAGCGTCGTTACAAGCCCGAATTCTACAAAGCATACTATCTATCAAGTTGTCAGTTCCATAAAGGAAAACATTTCCTGAATTGTGTGATAAGAAATAAATTATAAACTCGCTTCTTCTTGGGGGCAAAACAGTAAAATTCACCTACTTGTTCTTATAAGTAAACATGTGCACTTTTTTATCGATGGTAAGAAAAAAAATAAACGAATATTTCATATTAATACTGGGTGATTCCATATAAGTTTGGCTTTGTATACTTTATTGCCAGGTGTAACTCGTTTCTTCAGTAAATAACGCATGCAGTCGTTGAGTGGCAAAGGAATCTCATTCAAATAGTTACAAAGTAAGCTTGAATATAAGATCCTTCATTAGCATAACGTGTAACTTGATCTGAGTTCATTCATCAGTGATCACATACTCGTACTGTTCTATTCGTTTTTGGAGTAACAAGATGATAAAATATAGCACTTGTCTTCGCAATATGACTGATCGATAAAAATGTCACATTTTATTTTAATGTTCGACCTAATTCAGTATTATATAATTATAAATTTCATTGTATGTTGTGATGAGAATGTTGAAGTTTCCAATTCACATCAGTTTTTTGAAATAATTCAATAAATATGCTCAGTGTACGACGAAAAAAAAACAATGCTATACTGCTAAAAAATACTACATAAATAAGCAATTACTCCAATTTCCGCAGAGAATAATTCTTGGATACAATCTTACTATCTTGGAACAAGTAGGGGTTTTTACCTCTTGGGATGAATTCAATTCGTTTCCAAATTTATTTTCTGTTATAAATTATATGCCAGGTACAAGACTGACAATATTGAAATTTCAAAACCTTTATGGCTAAATGAGTTTCCCTATTCTTAAAAAAAAATATAAAAAGTTTGGAGTTATGAATGGACTTCATATGATTTTTCCAATGAAAGTTCAATTCTTGATCATAAGGCCAAAGTCTCTGGTTTTCATCTATCCAGGAAAAATTGGTGTCTGTTGAATCGTCTTAGGACCGGTCATGGTCGTTGTAATAGTATACTTTTTAAATGGAATGTCATTGATAGCCTGAGATATGAGTGTGGTCATGAAGAGCAAACTATTGACCATATTAGATCCATATCTCCTGAAATTCGAGCGGATATCCAGGGCATTTCTGAAAGAGCGAGGCTCTGCATAATAAACGGAGGAACATATTAACCTATTTTGAAATTAAATTTTTTATTATTGATTTGTTGTATTCTTGATAGAAAAGAATTGTTTTACTGTTTTAACAAAAACTTAATTTTGGCTGTGGGAATTAATATTTTCATGGAGTGTGCTACACTGTTGAATTTGTAATTTTTTTCTTCATTTTCCCAAGAGGAAAACCAATATGGCGTTCATAAGAAAAAAAGTTGACAGTCGCGTCTCTGAAACAATGGAGAATAGAAAAACCAACACCAACACCAGTAGAATCGTTATATTGGATAATGGCCACAAACTGAATTTCGTGAAGAAAAAAACAAAATCTCGATTTTCAATTATCTCGGGATATCTCGGGAACTATTAGAGATATTTTGGACCAACACAGTGATCCTTAAATAAAGCATTTTTTTTATTTAAGTTACCCTGTATCTCCAATGCTATCCGATATCCCTGTAGTGTTCCTCTAAATAGTTCTAACCCTGTATAGTCTGGTAAGCCATTAATGAACAGTAAAAAAGCAGATGCCCCAAGACTGAACCCTGGGTATTCACGGGAATAATGATTGTCAACCTTAAATAATTTCTTTCTGAGAATTTCAAGTAACCCCAGATAGATAGTTCGATCGTCCTGTGGAACTTTATCCGTATCGAATATCTTCTTCGAATTGATGAAAATTTTCGCTCTCTTCGTGTACCGTATTACGATAGATTAATGAAACATCACCGTTGTCTTGACTGAATTCTCACAGGTTTATTCTTTATTTGAGTTGTGTGATTGTATTATAGTGTAATTCATGATCGCCTAGCATGAAAATACAAGACTTAAAGACCGTGACGTAAAACAATGCAATTTGCTTCCTTATGAGTTTATTTCAACGGTTCTTTTTGAGAAAAGGGCATGACCTCTGGACGAAAATGTTTTCGAATGGTTCTACTGTAACAATTCTTATGTAAATGAAGACACAAACTAACCCATTGTTAATCATATACTTCGAATTTTTGATGAAATGAACGAGTTTTCGCATTTTTCAATCCAGAACATAATACGCACTGATATATTCTCAGACATCAAACAAATTCACTTTCCAAGAATTAATCAGAATCTAAATGAACAAATTGATATAGTAAAAACAGCTAGAAAACCTGACTTCAAAAACATTTATCTGAAAAGAAGAAACAAGTCCTTTATACTTTATCGATGTGATTTTGTGACAGTAATGTATAAGTCTGCCACGCAAAGTTTTTCTGCTTCCTACCTGAGCAATTTATAGTAAATACTTCAATATAAATATGACCTGAATGCTATTATGTGCAGGCGGGGACAAACTGATATCTATCCGGGGGTTTTTTAGACCGATAGAACTTAAAATTGAAATAAAACCCATTGAAATTTGAATTGAAGCCAATTTTTTTTATTTGGAAGATAATTTTATGACCTTTATTTTCAAAAAACAATTTGTGGCATATGTCCACCAGGACTAGCTGTGAAGTCATGTTACAGTGAAGGATGCTCGCTACAGATCGATGATCAATGATTATTTATTTCAAAATTTGAATGGTATCGACCCTGAATTGTTTTGGTTCCAACAAGATGGAGCTACAGCTCATTCTGCTACCGTTACAATTGATTAATTGAAAGAAAGATTTGGCGATAACATTATTTCGGGAAATGGTCAGTTTAGATTAGCTTATGATGATAAACTAGAAACAAAAGACGCTTTGAAAGCCAACATAATTCGACTGCTGAAATAAGGCCTGAATTACTCGAAAAAGTGGTCCAAAATTGGTCTGGTCAAATGCAGTTTTCCTCAGAGCTAGTCGTGGTGGAAATGTGCCGAAAATTAGTTTTTAAAACATAAATGTCATGAAATTATCTCCCAAATATAGGAACAGATTTGGCTTCAATCTTACTTTGAATGTATTTCAATTAAATTTGAAATTCTATCTATTATAAATATTATATCACTCTGAAAAAAACAACCGATACCGTTTTAAATTTTTGCAAAGATTCATACTTTTCATTTATCCCCGCTTGCAATGTATATCGACGCTCAGATAAGTAGCGAAAAACAAACATTACGTTGTGCACATATACAGGTTGCTTCATAATTGAATGGGAATATTTATGAGGACGATTTTTTGGCCCATTTTAAGAAAAAATCTTCATATGAATGTTCATATGTTTGGGACATATGTATGTCCTAAATGTCTCATCATATTTTCAAAAATAAATCATTAATTCAAGTATGATCAAATTTGATCTCTTGAATTTTTTTAGTCCGACGCACGGGTTTTATCAAAAAAATAATATCTACGTATGTCTTTGCATGGTGATATTGTCATATGTCTGTATTAACGATATTGTTATGATCATGCAGAGAAAACGATCAACTTTGGTGAATAATGATTGGGAATTTTGAAAATAATTTTCATTTCAGGAAAAATATGTGGCGTACCATCCATGTCTGCCAAAATGGGCAGGTCAAATTACGTACGAACGCCACTGGTGGTAAATAAAAAAAGTGATAAATTAAAAAATGTCCCTTGATTCATAGTACATGTATGACAATTTTCATTAAAATATCTGAAGTGGTATTGTAGATATCAATAACGAATGATTTATTTTTGAGAACCGCCCAGTATCTCAAAACGTAAGACGTTTGTGACATATGTTTATATGAAGTTTTTTTCTTAAATTGGGCCTAAAAATCAGCCTCATAAATATTGACATTCAATTCGGAAAGACCTTTATATTACCCACACAAAATTATATTATTATTATGCATGTTTGATCTAATCAAAATGTTTTAGCAGTCGGTTTTTGTATTTCCTTCAATTATTTGAGAATTTCAAAGTTTTATTAATGAAATAGGATTTTCAGATAATGAAAGATGATAGAACTAAATTGAGAGCCATAACCATAACTCCTAATTGTGTCGTGTAACAGACAATATTGATCTGAATTGAATGCCTTAGGTCATGATCGTAATCATTCCAAGGAAAATTAAAACTATGTCAATACAAACGTCTTCGAAAATATTATCAATAAGCTATGAAAAGAGAAAATTGGATATTCTGTGCTGCACTTAGGAGATATAAAGAAGTGCTGTCTTTCAGAGACATAGAAAATTGTATCGCGTCATTTTCAATTATATTAATAATAATAATAATAATATGGATGTGGTTTGGTGACGTCCCCACGGCCCGAGTTACCTGGGCCACCAAGGGTAAATGGTGGCAAACCCATGAACGAGAAGTGGAAACCGATATCATGTCAAAAGATCGAGATGCCACTCCACCTGCTGGCTTGACCACCGTGAGGAGGACTGCCCGCAGGGGAGCTCGCAACGCACGTATCCAGTGGAGCCGCGAAATGAATATTGAAGTAATGCGAGCTTTTCATTACGTGAACAATTGCGAGGACCAACCACTTCCTGGATGGAGAAGAGAAATCTTAAAGGGATCGAATTATCCCAGAAGATCGCGGGATGTGCACAGCAGGCTGTGGATTTGCAAACCTATCACATCGTGCGGAAAATTCTGAACTAGTGGGAGGAACTGAAATGTTTTTTCACTGGTTCATAGAAGAATTACCAGCTCAAGCTGAGAACGGGAGACCGATGAAGAATAATAATAATGTTTATTTGACTACGTGTAACATTACAGTTTAGTAGCAAGTCAAACCATACAAAATGTTTATACAAAAAAACAAAGGACAATATTGAAACATATCAAAAACTGAAATTCAAAATTTCTCCCACCGAGTAAAAGCACTCCCTCACCAAAAATTTCTTCGTTTCACGCTTGAACTCTCTTTTATTTAAAGTCTTTAATGACGTCGGTAAAACATTGTAGAAATCGTAATTCACCGAATTCCTCTTTGTTAGATGTAAACGACGGAACGGCACCATGATATTATGTCTCGTTCTCGTCTCGTAATTGTGAACACTTTGGTGCGTAATTGGCGTTGATCTTTTACTATGTATGTCGCAAAGTACACTATGAAGGAATACTGAAGGCAGCGTCATTATTTCTAATCTCCGAAAATGAGACCCACAGTGCTCCCTCATGCCCAAACCCAACATAATTCGAATGCACTTCTTCTGCAATCTAAAATCGCGCAGGGCAGAAGCAGAATTTCCCCAAAGGGCAACACCATAAGCTATTCTTGAGTGGAAAAGTGCGAAATAAACACTACGTAACACATCCAACCCCGCAAACTCCCTCATTTTTTGCATCACGTACAGTACGGCCAAAGAGTAGACAAAGAGTGTCTACTCTTTGTTACGGCATTCAAAGACTTGCATAGTCTGTCGACGTGCTCGGACCATGTCAGTCGATCGTCCAGATCCCCAATAAATGTGCCGTCTCTCCCCTGAGTAATGACCGATTTGAAGAAAAGATGACGGTCTTCGTTTTCGCAACATTCAGTCTAAGTTCCGACGACTGAAACCAATTCTCGAGCTTAGCCTTTCCTTCTTCTACCGCGTTATGAAGCAATTCTACTGTACGACCCTCTAGTAGAAAACTACTGTCATCTGCAAATAAATATGACTTTATTGGCTGCATAAATTCAGACAAAACGTTAATATAAATAAGAAACATCACCGGACCCAAGATTGATCCTTGAATGACACCCCTATTTACAGCCCGAAGTTCTGAGACCTCACCGCTTACTTCAACGCACTGATAGCGTTGGTTGAGGTATACCGAACACCTTGCCCTGCACCTGCCGATAAAGCGGAAAATTCTTCGACTAGAATCACATAAACAATATTTTATTACTGAAAATGTTAAAAAAATTCTGTATCACTACCACAATTCATACGAATCTAATGGCACCTCATATGTTAAAATCCGCAAAATGGGTTGTGCTTTCCATATAAAAATATATTTGGCCGAACCTCGTTTAGAAACACCCCCGAAGGGGTTCCAAAAAAGCGGCTTTTCAATTTTCTTTCAATAATAAAAAGGCGAACAAATTGAATTAAGAGGACACATTCTGTGAAAGAGACAACACTAAATAAATATTTTGGATCAATTTCATTGATTTTTACCCATAAGGACCTTTCTGCACCGCCATAACTGCTCATAACATTAATGAACACAAATGGTCATTTATTCTTAAAGCCTGAAATTTTCTAAATAATCGTACCTACGGGCAATCTGCTTATATACAGTCAATACCATCCCAGGCACTTCCTAATAGTGAGTACCTACTCACTACAACGACTTATACCGTTCTATTTTATTAGTAAACGAACGTGCATCGAGTTATGTAGGTACGAATAAACTCGTATACCTGGAGCGCGCCTTGTAATGATTCCAGAATGGGCATACTAATTTATGCATGAGAGGAATTGGTAAGCATCGTTCTGAAGAACGGAAATAGTGGAATTTTTCGGAGTTACTATCCGTTAAATCTGTTAAATAGCAGATAATCGAATTGTATACTATGAGTGTTCAATTTACAGGGTCGTTGGTAGGTGTAACGAAAGAAATGAATGCAAAAACATCGGTTCAGTGAAAGTGGATATGTTTTAAAAAAAGATATTTTTATGTATTTGATATTTATCCTGATTAATTTTCACTAAATAATTCGTATTTTTCATTTTTCCCTGCCTGCAATACATTAGAGTCTCCACGACATATTAATATTGTATATATCGGGTGATTATCTTGAAGTGATAGACCTTCAAATTGAAATATAAAACATTCAAATCAAGACGGCAGCCAATTTTTTTCTTATTTGGTCCACTTTTTCGAGTATTTCAGGACTTATTTCAGCAATAATATACCAGTTATGTTGGCTTCCAGAGCGTCTATTGTTTCTGGTTCATTAGCATGAACCAATGACTTGACATGACCCTAAAGAAAATAATCCATCGGAGTTATGCACATTATCTTGGGGGCCAATTAATTTGACCATTTCTCGAAATAATGTTATCGCCAAATCTTCCTTTCAATAAATCACCAACTTGAGTTTTAGCACCCACTTGTTGGAACAGAAACACTTCTGGGTCGATACCATTCAAATTTTGTAACAAATAATCCAATTGTTATCAATCTGAAACGAGCACAATTCACTGTAACATTAATTCCAAAGCTAGTCGTGGTGGACATATGCCGGAAATCATTTTTGAACCATAAATGTCATAAAATTATCTTTCAAATGAAAAAAAATGGCTGCAAGTTTCGAAATTATCAGGAATTTCAAAATTTCGAAGGTAATCATTAGCAGATGCCTCAGTCTTATCTTGACAACGGAATTGAATACATCATTCGAGTTCCGATCCTATACTCCATTCACGTTCATAAAGTATCCTGGTTGGCCATGATTTAGGTTTATCAAGTTCCTTTACTCAAAACTGACGCAGGGTGGCACTGGCGAAAGCCGAATAATTCTGGGAGACGTTGCAAAGGCTACTTTCTATATACTCTTTTTCAACTTTGTTAATGGAATTCTTTTGAGTTTTAACGATGACACAGGTTTCGTAGTACTACTACATTTTCGTACAGCAGTTTTTCAAGTCGTAAAACAAGGTATTTGAATGTCCTCTGTAATCTTATTTTTCGAAAAGTGGGGAATTCCATAGGCCCATCAGTTCGTTTAGAAGTTTTTCTGTCGGGTTATTCGAGTACTTTCATTCTTTTTTCGAATAAACTATCACAAAGCAACGGACTATTCTGTCCATTATCTTTCAGTAAAATTTCAACACTGGATTCTTGATTTCCGTGCAAGAAAATAGAATACCTAACTGAATCTTCCAACCATGTTTATATACGTGAAAGATTTCCAGTATTAACAGAGAAAACAGTTTCTTCAACATTCGCCAGGTCTCTGGAATTATTGAATTCACATAATATTTCCTCAAATTCATTATTTTCTCTGAGTGAATAAATATTTTGATGAGTACGTAATTACTACGGCTTCTTTGTAGACGTGACAACGTTGATCATTAATCTGATTGGAGAATGTGTCAGAATTTCATGGCCAACCGGGACACTGTATGTATAAGGGTATACCTTGAAAATGTTTAGTTTATCCGATCGGGAGTTATCGTGTTTACGGCTGACAAGACGGACGTGTGGACACAATTGAATATGATCACGGAATGTCATCTGAAGTGAATCCTATCATTTGAGACTATTCCCTGCCTCAAATTCGAAATGAAATCGCCCCTGTGGAAGTAGAGAGAGTGCTCAAAAGTCAAAACTGTAACCAATTTTACGTCAACGATTCGAACAAGAAAAGTGCTAATTCATTAATGCTGTGTTGATATCTTGATGAATTTTTATTCAAGTTACTGCCACTTAACTCAATTCTACAGAATCCTTTGCTCTTAATTCATATTGATTCTGCCATAAGAATTCAACGTATACGATGTCAAAATAACAACAAAATCGGTGGGTTTTAACATTTTTTCAACTCATGTTCAAGAAAATTAAAAATACACTATATTTCACTGGTATGTAGACCGACAAAACAAATAAAGATACGAAAATATCAGGCGATATGTAAGTGGAACGATAGCAACAATGCAGGTCTGCCTCGAATCGAAACATTTGATGGATTTTCATAACTTTCTTTTTCAATGAATGTGGGTACAACTTTCAACAAAGAAATAAGCATCCCTAACCCATAAATTCATGATAGAGGTGTGAAATGGAACCACTAAAACAAGAGAAAGGACGTTGTAGACAGCGAACAAAACGGAATTATCAGTAGAACATACAAGATAGAAAATCAAAACATCAACCTAATGAACAGCACACGAATGTAAATTTTTTCGCAATTAATAATCGAAGGATTGCAGAATTGACAGAAGATAAAAGTAAAAAAGATGGACTGACTTCTTGAGACTAGAATAGGAAGGTGACGAAGAAAAAGCAGGAAATAATGCCTGATTTGAAGACAGAAGAAGAATGAAATCAGCGTACTATAAAATAGTGCCCACCATACAGGGCTTTACCGAATGAGTACAGAAGTTTTCAGGGCGTGAATCCATTCCTTGTCGAGAAAAGAGTTTTCGAAAGAAAACGATATTAAATTGTAGAATCTTTTTCAACAGAAATGAAAATCCTTTCTCTTTCGATATTTACAAAAGCAATTATCATAATCATTATGGAGATCCTCCATACACTGTAAAAAAGTTTTGGGTGCAAGAGGTGAACGTTTCAGATGTTTTACACCTTGTTCTTTTGTGCACTATTGTTTTTCACTAAAACGTTAATGTTTTTTTCTGGTTTGTATGGAGCATTATCTTTTTGAGAAGAATCATTTGCTGTCGTCTTGTTCACCTCCTTCTTGACTTGTTATGATTTAATTTTATTTAGATGATGGTCAGTACCTTATTTCACATTCTGTTTTTTACTTTTGGTTATTGCAAATTGTGTTTCAGTAATGACCATGCTTAACATTCTTTGTGAAGTTATTGAGCAAATAGAGTGAATAGAATAAACCAAAGCTGAAGAGCTGAAGAAATGGCATTTTGTGGTCATGTTTTACCGATAAAAAGGCTAACTAGAAATATTTTCACCACGACTGAATTCCGTAATGTGGAAACGAAACCTAACAGCCACCTAGAAGATTTCTTTCGATATCATTCACAGAACAAAATCGGTTCATGCACAAAGTTGTATTTTATTTTTTTAATAATAAAGCCATTGCTTCAAGGTGGGCGTTCAATGTAGTGTGTTTTTATTTCAAGTTGGATTTGAAAATGATTTCACTTCGAGAACTAAAATTTTGTGGGTAGTCTCATAAAGGATTGGAGTTCTTAATGAAATAATTGAAATCGATTACATCGAAAGTTCATTTTTTTCTTTCAAAAATAGAAGAAAATAAGCCAACTCATGCTTCTGTTTTATTTCAAACGGAAGACCCATGAAAATAGTTCAACTTTCGTTTAAAAGTGAATCTATAGATAATTTCGTTCAGAAATACGGAATTGGCAGAGAATGGCTAAATTCAAATATATGGAGGGAAATAGTTCCTGCTTTACCTACATATATTGACTAGTTTCATAGTTCAGCGATTTTCGCCATTGTGCTTTACATTCATAAGAAGAGAGATATTCATAGAAATTTCATTAACACTATATGAGTTCTATGAAGATATTCCATAAAATGCGGTGGCGCCTCTATCGGATTAGTTTTCCTACTTGTTATGATCGGCGATCTTAACGGGCATAACGGTTGAAAAAGATTTGCAATCAAGTACCTACATATTTTCAAAGAAATGTAAAAGTTGGCCTTTTTTGATAATGAAACATGCTGTTAAAATACTATTTATCCAACTCCTCAGCAGCACTTTATACAGGGTCTTTCACGAGGAACCTCACCCATATTTATACGGGAAACTACTGAACGTATTTTCATGAAATTCAGCACTTATAAGTATTTCACGATGCTGATGAAATCTAAAATATTTTCAAGGCATGAGCACCTCCGGTTTTTCCGGAAATGACGTCAACTTCCGTTTTTCAAATTAGAACACCATTTTTTTATTGCAGAAATAGATTCCTTAGAAAATTTCAAGTTATTTTGATGTAACATTTTTCAGTTTTGGTTGGAAAATTCTCTCTGAGCGGGAAAATTCGAAAAAAAAATCGAAAATAGAGCTCCGCTGAAACAAGAATAACTTCGAGGTTTTTGGATGGAAAATTTTCATTTTTGGGATTTTTCAAGATGTAAGATTGATGTATCCACTTTAAAAATCGAAATCGCGATTCATGATACAGGGGGTGAAAAAATCGCTTTCAAAGTTAGGGATGACAAAATCGTGAAAAATCAATTTTTTCAAATTAGAACCCCATTTTTTTATGGCAGATATTGAATCTACGTTGAAAAATAATGTGAGTGTATGCATCACACCCTTGCCCTAAAGTGGATATTTTCTGAGTTATTCACAAAAAACTGTTTTTCGTCTTGAATTTTCAGCTATTTCTTTTCCCTTCACGCCCAAAAGATGAAATTTTCAGGAACTGTTACTTAAACCATGTTTTAGATTTTACTACCCTAATATGCAAGAAAAAAAAGTTACAGGTTGTTCCTAAATAGATGGCGAATTTGGATTCGAATTTGTATCGGAAACCTCTTTATTTCAACGGCCATCGGTTTTCTCTCCAGTGATAAATAAATAATTCCTTATGAACCATATGCAAAAACTGACCATGTTTCACATTCTTTTTTTAATGATAGATATCATTAATTACATCTGCCAAATTCCTCTTTATTCAGTAGCATGTAATTAAGGATATCTATCATTAAAAAAAAAGAATGTAAAACATGGTAAGTTTCTGCATATGGTTCATAAGGAATTATTTATTTATCACTGGAGAGAAAACCGATGGCCGATTAGTTGAAATAAAGAGGTTTCCGATATAAATTCGAATCCAAATTCGCCATCTATTTAGGAACAACCTGTAACTTTTTTCTCTTGCATATTAGGGTAGTAAAATCTAAAACATGGTTTAAGTAACAGTTCCTGAAAATTTCATTTTTTGGCGTGAAGGGAAAAGAAATAGCTGAAAATTCAAGACGAAAAACAGTTTTTTGTGAATAACTCAAAAAATATCCACTTTAGGGCAAGGGTGTGATGCATACACTCACATTATTTTTTAACGTAGATTCAATATCTGCCATAAAAAAATGGGGTTCTAATTTGAAAAAATTGATTTTTCACGATTTTGTCATCCCTATGAGCTGGTTTTCGGAAAAAAGTGTAATTTGCCTAATAATCTAGTGAATAGTGACACTGTCGAACCCTTATATAACGCGGATTCGTATCCTTTAGAACTCAAATTTAGATTGCAAAAAGCACAACAAGATGCAAGGCAAAATTTAGAATTAGAAAAATTCAAAAGAAAAGTGATATATGACAGACAGATAAATCCTATAAAATACGAAAAAGACGATTTAATTTTATTGAAAAACGAAAGTGGAAATAAACTGCAAAGTGTTTACGAAGGTCCTTTCAGTGTAATAAAAGATGATTCTCCGAACGTTCGAATCAGCAAAAACGGTAAAGAGTGTGTGGTTCATAAGAATCGAACTAAACCTTTTGTGCGCGAGGTCAAGGACATGTAACTATTACAAGACAGTGTTGTGAATTAAAAATGACAAAAGTGAAATCCTGAATGTGAGACTAGCCATCCGATATTATTACGAGTTAAACATTTTTATGTCTAGTTAAGCTAGGTTAGTTAGGTATATGAAGAATAAGCGAAATGGGTTTATTATTCTATTGGGATTAGTTTAAAGTTAGTTATAAGAATTGAAATTGATAGAATTTTTATCCCCAAGTAATAAAAATTCTTTTTGAAATTTCGGGAAAGGTGTAGTGTACCTAACGTTGGAATGTTAAATAGATATTTCTCAATATTGCGTACTCAGCACTGTACCCATTGTCTTATATTAAGTAGGACAGATAGAAGAAGGATTGGTCAGTCATTAGTCATTTATTGTAGAAGTAAGACATCAGTGTACCTAATGAGCTCAATAGATAATTTTATAGTAAAGTGTTCTCCTTCAAACCCTAAGTAACAACCCCGTTACTACAACTTTGAAAGCGATTTTTTCACCCCCTGTATCATGAATCGCGATTTCGATTTTCAAAGTGGATACATCAATCTTACATCTTGAAAAATCCCAAAAATGAAAATTTTCCATCGAAAAACCTCGAAGTTATTCTTGTTTCAGCGGAGCTCTATTTTCGATTTTTTTTTTCGAATTTTCCCGCTCAGAGAGAATTCTTCAACCAAAACTAAAAAATGTTACATCAAAATACCTTGAAATTTTCTAAGGAATCTATTTCTGCAATAAAAAAATGGTGTTCTAATTTGAAAAACAGAAGTTGACGTCATTTCCGGAAAAACCGGAGGTGCTCATGCCTCGAAAATATTTTAGATTTCATCAGCATCGTGAAATACTTATAAGTGCTGAATTTCATGAGAATACGTTCAGTAATTTCCCGTATAAATATGGGTGAGGTTCCTCGTGAAAGACCCTGTATAGCAACATCCTGTATAATAAGTACCCGGAATCGGTAAATGCAACACATTCCAATTGGATCGCCTTCAAAGTAGATTCCTTCCTTTTGGTGTTATGATATAAAAAAGGTTTGTCAGAAATAATCGACGATATTGGTAACAATGATATTATCCAATTCGTAATTCTTCTCTGATACAATGCACGTTCCAAGATCGAACTGAATGACAAAACGAGGAATGCATTGTATGCAAACCTCAAAAGCATGCCGCAGCATTCTCCTCTCCAAATTCATTGACAAAAAGACGCTAACAACTTAATCATTTATATGTATACCAATTCGATCGTGAAGCCATTGGAGTCACGAAGCAGTATTGTACCTGTGCGTACTCTTTCACATCTTCAATTGATCGATAGTACCTGCCAAGTGCTCGATTGTATTAACTAGTTATCAGAACAGAATCATTATTGAATATAGTTGAATGGACCGTATAATTGGGTTCTCGTGTAATTGAGTTGTAGACAGGCGGAATTTACAGTATGAATTTCATTATAATGACGCGAAGGCAATTAATCAGCACAGTACAACAAAAAACAGGAGATTTTCTTTTGCGTGAGTTATTTGACGATGGAAAGTCAATTCCTTGCAGCATGAAGTGAAAATGCATTATTCATATTACTATCATATTGCTCGAAATTTCGAATTTACTGAACTTACTTATCTTCTATGGTACTGAAATAGACAACCTGCAGATATCAAAAATGATACTGACAAATTCAGAGATTTGCTGAATTCAGGTCTCAGGAATGTATATACCTACATTTTGAAGATTGCAACTATGCAATAAAAATAATTATCACCCTTTTAATTGCTCTCAATGATATAGTTTTGAACATTTCCTGCACCAACATTAACATTTTGAGGGAATTGCGTGTGTTCCTCTCTCATCTAGTGGGAATTATCGGTACGCCATCAGCAGCGTCAATTTTGACGATTAGGTTGCCGTTAAGAGAAAAAGTGCACTCATCAAAAAACAAAATGTCTACTAATTGTATAACATTGTTGTCCAATATGTCCATCATTAAATTTGTTCACAAAAAAAGTTTTCCTATCCAAATCGTCTTCCTAGAGCTCCATGGTAGAAGCCATTTCATAGGGATGCATTTTATTTTGTTTAAATATATTTAGAATCGATGTTTGACTGAAATTGAATGTTGTGGGGCCATTTCTACTCGATTTTTGTGAATTTTCGTCTAATTCAAGCATCACCTCCAATTTCACATCCTCACACAGTGCATTGCCAGCTGCTTTTTTAATCTGCCCTACATGCCGAAACTGCAGAGAAACCTGAGATATTGGAGACAAGTCCAGAAATTTTTCACGAAACGAGCGACTTGATTCTTTTTCTGTTCGGGTGTTATCTCTGTAACCAATCATTTGTAAAATTGTTTTATTGTGCATTTCCGTTGACCGGACCATTATTTAAAATTGAAGTTAATGAAATTCAAACACAAAATAGACAATTCATAAACTACAATTTATCAGCATCCAACAATTTGCGAAGGCTTTCTTCAGAAAATAACATAGCCACAGTGTTTTACGTAATTTTCATAGAACCGCCTCGAAAACACAATAAGTTTGGTATTATTTTCATAAGAATTTGAAATATTCGGCGGAATATTATGATCAATTTCGGTAATCACATGATTCTATTTTTTCTATTTCCATTTTTGCTATAAAAACGAAGTATCGAGTAGAAGCTAACTCATAATATCAACAGGAAAGAAGTTGGATATTCGAAGATCATTACGTGATGCGTTTTGTATGTGTCTCACAGAACATGGCAGGTTCCTAATTTCATTCCGAAAAATATTCAATCAATTTTGAATTTGATTCAAAAAAATATCTTTTCATGATGATATCCATCATATTTGTAATATAAAATCAATATTTAACTGAAAATTTGATAGCGTTATCCTTCCTATTAGAAAAACTTCTCACAATACAATAAGTAGGTACATTACAGGGTGACCTACAGTCCATGAGGAAAGAAGGAAAATTTTGATTATTAGAAATGAAAATAATCATTTCAAAATTTAGTTTTTTCGATAATGCACAGCTCCATATTTCAACTGTACCTCGTATATTATTCAATACCTAATTCTTTCAAGTGGCTATTGCTTCCCATATTTCTCTGAAATAATACCCTACACCTTGAGTGCTCGACACTTGATAAATTTCATCATATGTATTACCACTAGAGATGAAATGTTGCCGGCAAAATTTCTCGATTTGTTGCTCGGAAATTTCGCGAATGACAATTGTATTTGTAAAATTAATGTTTCGAAATTTCGAACAAATGTGGAAAATAATTGAGCAAGTGAAATAAATATCTTTAGAATGAGGTTCTTGAAGAGTGTACAGCTAATAAATGGAAAGGATTTACATAGCATATATAAAAAGAAATAATAGAAGATTAGTCGAAATATATGGGATGTTGCGGACACAAAATCTTTCATTTTGAACATAATGAGGAAATAACAGTTGTTGAGTTGTGCTTGTTGAAACAATAGTAGGAATATTTTACACCTTCATTTCACACAAATATTGAAAGTTTACAATGATGTATATCAAATAAATCCATTCGTTAAGTTTTGTTTCTGTTTTGATACCTATTACAATTTCCCCAATCCATTTATCCATTCAGTTTGCAGGTTATCGTATGTGATAATTGGAAACATTTTCATGTTCAGATTCCCTTACTTCGAAAGAATACCATTTAATTTTCAGGTTATTTCTATATTTTTTATTGCTATGATGAAAGCACAGAAAATTTTTAGTTACTTTTTGTAACTAGAAATAAAGCTGCGACTGGACTACCAAGGCCTGCTCTGATGTCAATAATTCTTGGATGGACTATATCTATGAATTGGAGAAACGTCAAATATTTGATAGCTGGAAAACCAACTTAACTTGTTAGTTTTGCCGGCTTGAAAGTTTTATTGAGATGAAACGATCGTTGCTGCGGAAACTTCCTCACTAGAAATGGAATGAGTGAAATAGTCAGTAAAAATTTCACGAAGAATCATTCAAATCATCAAGTTCGCTAAAAGTAACCAGCAATATGTTTGAATTATAGACTTTTTCCACAAATCTAAATTTCAGTTTGCATCAATAATTTGAAAAACAAATTTCTGAGAATATCTACTGGTATTTCAGACACTTTAAAAAAAAGCAGACATCTTAAAAGAAAATCATTGGATTCACCATTTCAATGAGTTTCTAATAACTGTCTTCAGAAACTGCGGACTGGATGGAGAACAAATAGTTACTAATCTAAAATCAGGAAAAAATTTATGATCTGCTGTGTTCATAATCGTTCGTTGATAAGACTAGACAAAGCAAGAGTTGTATCCTTGGATGAAGGTAGTAACCTAATAAGCAAAGCCTTTCTTCTGGAGTTCCATCTGAATCAGATGGATTTTCTATTAGTGTACCTCCAAAGTAATCCCATACATTCCAGAATTGAAAGTTTGATCATCCCTCTATACACCCTATTTCTTTTTCCGCATAGTACATTACAGTTATGAAGATATCTGCATGGTATTAAACTTAGTATTATTTTCGTCTTCGATTCAGAAAGCTGAATTTTTTCCATTCAATTAATTTCTAGTGGATGATTTGAAAACTACCAAGGTCTACGTAATGAAGAATATTTTAGAATAATTCACGAAACGGTGATTCAATACCCGAATATTGGATTATTTTCATTATTCACACATAGATCCCATGAACTCAACCACAAAAGGCCGGTTCATAAAGACGAATTCATAGTGAAAATTAAACAAAATGCACAAAAATTTCATTAGGGAATTTCGTAAAATGGTGACAGAAACCTATGCTAGAATTTCCTCAAAATGTACCTGCTTTAGTCGTTTGGATCCAGAGCATGCTGGAAAAGCCGAAAATAAGGACCACTAGAGAAGAACACCACCGTTCATGACGAGCCATATTAGCGGAGTTCCGACGAAGAACTGCCGATCTGAAGAACAATCGTGCTGGAGGTCCACCAGCCGCCCAGGTGACACGCGCTGAAGAAGCTACACGTACGGGTAAGACCCGGTGAATCAGATTTTCGACCGCTATTCGGAGACGAATATTTAATTTGATGAAGGCGGAAACTGTTCCACAATGCCGTTTCTAATAGATATTTGGAATCTGTTTCTCTAATGATATAGGTACATAAGAGAATAACGCATGCATGTCTTCATTTAATTAGTACACCATTCGACAGCTGGACCTAATGACATAATTTTAAGCAGTTTATAACAAACAAAAATTTAATAAGGGACAACTATCGGATAAAATCAAGAAACGATATTGTTTATCGCTATTTATTGCACAAACGCCAAGCTTTTTCTTCAAGGCATCACAAACGTAAATGAAACACATTTTATACATCCCACGATTCACAAGTTGACCCATACTACATTCAAGACAATGTTAGGTCAACCTGGAGAAAACATAAAACATCAAATAATCCACGATCAACGACGAGATCAGCCAGTTGCTAAATGGACCTTGTGGAATTAAATTGAAACCAATGATCTGCTCGCAAGCATCTGTGCTGTGAAGAACAACTGAATGTCTTCCTTCAACACCTCAATAGCAGACACCCAAACATTAAGTTCACCATATAAGTAGAGGAGGATGCTGTACTAACTTTCCTGGATGTATTGGTTACTAGAAAGCCATGTCCAACTAGGTCACAAGGTTTTTAGAAAACGTACCCACACAGACAGATATCTACAAAACAAGGAGTCCAAAAGACCATCCGCAACAAAAGCGGGGTGTGATCACAATATTTGTTGAGAGAGCTCGACATATATGTGAGCCTAAATATCTGCAAGACGAATTGAAACATTTGCGACAACCATTTGTTCCAATGGGAACGACTCGAAAGAGATCGTACGAGCCTTCAAACCTAAACGAACAACAAAGGAGAATAGATCATCCGAAATCATTTCCATGGAGAATGCATACTTACCTTTCATTCCATAGGTTATGGACAAAATGGGGAAACTTCTGAAAATACATAATATCAAGATTGTGTGTAAGTCTACACAAAAACTGGAACAGGTCCCAAAGGACAAACTGATCCATTCTCTCAATCTGGTGTTTATAGAATACCTTGCATCGGAACAACTAAAAGGAGCTTTCATACAGGATCAAAGAACAGGAACGGTGTCGTCGACTGTATAAAACGGAAAGGTCTGCACCCGCGAAATATGCATTGATGGATGGACATAACATTCCAACATCAAGAATCATTATCCTATATGGAGGCCAACTAAATCTATAAACACGAAAACCACACGAACAGGAGCTGAGGATAATCAAAGCTACAAATATGGAATATGTTGATGACCTTTTTTGCATAATACATGCATAATCATATCGTAGAAATGTTCAACACTGTTGATACCTATTCAGTTTTTACATACGAGTTGAAATTAGATCGATCCATTATTAGATGTGATTTTGACACACGTCGTAGTATTGAAAAAATTAACACAAAATGGTACTCCAAACCCATGTCATCTATACATGAACTCTTGAACAGAAACATGAGGTAAACTTACGAAACTTCTTCTAAAGAACTTCATAGAAACTGATAAAAAATTTATGTGTGAGAACTTATGAGATCCTTATTGGATAGTAAAAACGCAAATCCGTAATACGATATTCATCAGTATTTAATGGAGACTACAGATACACATTGCTTTAGTTTCTAATGGCATTTCCAAACGTTTCTATAAGCGATTCCTACATTGAATGGCCCTTGTTCCTACGAGTTTTTATGAGACTCTACAGCTTTCAAATGTATTTTTCACACATAAGACCTACCTGTTTCTGATGTGTTCTAACACATATCTCATATCCGTTCCTACGAGTTTTATAAGAATCTATAGTTTTCAAATGTGGTTTTCACACATAATACCTACTTGTTTCTAATGTGTTCTTACACATAAGATCTACCTGTTTCTGATGTGCTTCCACACATAAGTCATATCCGTTTCTCCGAGTTTCACACGTAATACCTACCTGTTTCGAATCGCTGTTTCTACAAAAAATTAGTTTCTGCTGTATGTTTCTACGAATTAATGAGGTTTGAAAATAAATGAGAATGTATAAGATTTCATAGCAGTCACAAGTTATAAGGATCCTATGGTTCTCAAATTGTGTTTCTGATGGCAATTCAGAAAATTAGACAATATGGTTTGCATGTGTTTAACCAAGAGGATAATAGAAGAGAATGTATGACAATGAAGTAAATTCATATCATACCATCACCGATATTCGCCAGAAATCATTCTAATTCACAGTTAATCATTCGCTAATAAGAATTTGGCAGTTAAAAAGTATATTTAAATATATTCCATATGTTTCTAACTTAAATTCCTAGGATTATAATAATACGTTTTTATATGGTTTCATATAGGTACCTATGTTCGAACTATTGGTTGGTGGATTTATAAAGTTGCAGTGAAATAATTCATAGCGGCTTAAAATGTTTATTTCTGATCCGTTCATGAGATGCTCAAATACATACTGAATTAGCATATTGAAGAAGTTATTAGAATTTTTTCATTTATCTGAGCAAGCTCTTGAATAGTTTAATCCTCGGTTTAATCTGAAGAAAGCCAGATACACCTACCTACTGATGCTCTTCAACACAAGACAATGCAACCTGTAGGATAAGAACATGAAACCGCTAGATTTTTTTCCGTGTAGAATTGCAAATTCTACCAAAGAAAAATCAAAACTAAACTTAAGTGATCCAGCTCCTGGACAATTACTTTATGGCAACGGCATTCCCAGTTCCCAGAGCAGTAAGAAATCCTATTAGGAATAAAGGGCTCCTAGCGTGGCTTGGTTGTCCGTTTCAATAAAAATAGGTGGTTCTTCGAGTTTTTTTCTAAGAACTCTTGAGCACATATACTAGCTAGTGTTTCTCCTTAAAGAATAGATGGTTCGTGACCTTAGGTCAGCCTCAGTTGGGGCCAACATAATCCTATAATCACCCGTTCAGAATCATAGGAATACCACATGCAAGATTTGCTATGGAGTTGTTAGTAGGCCTCATAAGTTTTGGCACAAATTTCAGAGACCAAAAAAGTGACGAAAATTATATATTTGTTCATTGCAATGGAGTACACATCATTAAACGTTTCAGAGGCAACAAAACTATAAATTAAAATTGAATGAAGATGGCCATTATCTTCCACAAAGCGTATTTTTCTGCGAACACCTAGCATCAGTTTTTGTACGTTATATAGATCGATTTCTTGAATCTTCCTGTATATTTTGCGTCGAAGTTTCTCTTCATTTTGGACTTCCCATTCTCCAAAGTAAACTTTTCGCGATAAGAGAGCCGAAATATCTTCTATGGGTCGAGCCAGTGGGGGGTTAGAAGGATTGCCGTTTCGCGGAACAAATGGTACGTTTTGGTCGGCTAGCCAATCTAGAGTTTCTCCTGCATAGTGCCTGGACGCAAGCTCTGCCCAGAACATAATATCGTCTCCAGCGTGTTCTGCTCGAACAAAATTAACTAGCGATATTGTTGGATGTCCTATACTGACGTGCTAGTTTTCTTAGCGGAGTACCTACCTTGTTTTCCGCTCTTCTTACCAGTCTTACGATCGTTGAATGGGCAAAATTTCTAGGTCTTAGACTTTTTGCAAGGTTCATACAAGGAATACCTTGCCTTCATTCAGCGATTGTCCGATAAATTGTTCTACAGGATATATCCTGATTTTCAAAAATGAGTATTATCTCGGCTTTCTCGACTCGTCCAACTAAATTATGAATACTTTTCCGAATTTCTTTTTTGTAAGCCATATCGACTTAACCACTCCAACAACTGAATTGTTAAAGTCAAGGCTACATACAAACTTTTATTTCAAAAGCAACATAACATATTGTCGTCCTCTTCTTATCACCACTATATTGGCCTATGAAATTTGTGCCAAAACTTATGGGACCTACGTCAGACATAGACAATTAGAATCAAAAGTTATCTTCTCATGCTGTGGTAACAATTATTGATGGGAAGGGCGTACATAAATTGTCACCAGCAATTTAAATTTGTAAATGAATAGCTTTAACGTGTGTGATAATAATTAGAGACACTGCGTAAATTCTTCCGGAATTTCAAAAAATTTAATTGTCTGCATGCCGTTAAATCTTTCTCTATTTAGATTTGTCTTCAGAATCATACTAGTCAGCGTGTTTCTAGAGAAAAGTCTTATGAGCTATCTTTGTTTCTAATTCGGCTGGTCGAACAGAATCACCTTCCGTACCTCAAACTGAAGTCAGACTGATATCGTAGGTCCTTACGAGGTACCACACTGGCTGGGTACCGCGGGTACCGTCTGTTATCATTCACGCGGGCCAGGTTAAACCGCTTTGCGTATAGTTTGCTTGCCCAACATAATGGGTACGCCTACCTGCCGTCAGTGCTATTGCGGAAGAATTGTTTATTTCCCCGGTCGAGTTATGATTCTTTCTCACTCTTCGCTCTTGTCATCTTCATTCATAACAGAATCAGATTATGAAGAGTTTCTTGGGAAGTTTCGATGAACTGAGTAGGTATATTTAGAAAAGTAGAGTACGCACGAGCGATGGATAGTGAGATTTTTTACGCAGGACCATTGTTGATATTATGGAGATATCGTTATAAACTGATTGACGTTAATTGTTATAGACCAGGGCCGAAACCTTCAAAAATGGTAAAAAATGAAAAAAAATTACAGTAGGATGAAACCCATTAGAAAAGGAGGGGAATATGATCAAAATGAAAGGAAAAATAAATTACGGTCGATCCGAGTTCGGGAAGTGGGAGGGGTGAGTTTTTAAGGGTGAAAAATGGTTTTCCTTGATTTCCGGCAAAACTACAAGTCCTATGGAAAAAAGTTAAATGGCAAAGTTGTAGGTAATGAAAAGATCTACAACTTTTGTATGCGCAATTTTTTTTAATAACCTCAAAATTTAGGTGAAAATTTCAAAAAACCAAGGTTTTGGTTTTTCATTTATATCTTTTTCGAAAAAAAAATTTTTTCTACGAAATTTTGTGAAAACTTACCTTATTATGTCCCAAATACACTGTAATTTATTAGATTCAAAATATTTATGTTTTTGCCCTATTTTAACTCAATATCAAAAAAGCCCCCTAATTTTCAATCGAAAATTCTGACGTCAAAATATCAGCTTTTTTCAAGAAGTTTAGGGGCTTTTTCTTCATTGAAATATCTACTTTCTGATGGTGTAAAAAAAATATACATTACTATAGGAAATGTTCTCAGAAAATGCAAAAAATTGAAAAAACTCAAATTCGAATTTTTTTTTTATTATTATGTACAATTTTGAGGTATTTATTAAAATGTACTCTTTAATTACTCAAAAAACGTAAGAAATCCTGTTTCATTCATAAACGAAAAAATTGCAAATTGAAATATACTTCTATAATTAACAAAAAAATAAGTTAATAAAGTTAATATTTAATAAGACATCTACAATATTTTGAAAAAGTTGTAGAATCTTGTTTAAATAATATTTTTAGATGACTATTTATTGCTGTTTCAAGATAATTCATATACCTGAGTGACCTTTGGTTAATTTTTAACCCATTGTAAGTAGGTACTGCTCAAAACTATTTGCTGCAGCTGTGAAACTGGATGTAACAGTTTAAAATGTGGCTGCCGAAAAAATCTATGGAGAAGTAAATGATTCAGATGAAATTGTGGAAGAAGAAACAATGCAGACTGGAAATAACATTGGAGACGAAAATGATGGTCTTGAAGATTTCGACGATCAACTAGAGTTGGAAAGGTTTTTCGAATCTGACGATGAAGAAATGCCTTCGAAGAGACAAAAACTAATGAATAACAGATAAGGTATTTATGAATAACAAGATTAACGTTTTTGAAAAAAAAAAAGAATGAAATGCGTAATCAGAATTAAGTATCTAAATTCAATAGTACGATTTACCTGTATATTTATATTGTATAAGATTTTCTATGACATAAATGTAATTCGAATTAAATAAATAAACTCTTTATCCTAAAAAAAAAATGCAGCAATCATATTTTTTTGATGAAATTGTACATAGTGATTAAAAAAAAATTTCGAATTTGAGTTTTTTCAATTTTTTGCATTTTGTGAGAACACTCCTTATAGTAATGTATATTTTTTTCACACCATCAGAGAGTAGATATTTCAACAAACAAAAAGCCCCCAAACTTTTTGAAAAAAGCTGATATTTTGACGTCAGAATTTTTGATTAAAAATTAGGGTGCTTTTTTGATATTAAGTTAAAATAAGACGAAAACATAAATATTTTAAATCAAATAAATTACAGTGTTTTCGGGATATAATAAGATAAGTTTTCACCAAATTTCGTAGAAAAAAAGTTTTTTTTGAAAAAGATATAAATAAAAAACCTAAAACTTGGTTTTTTGAAATTCTCATATGAATTTTGAGGTTATTTGAAAAAATTACGAATACAAAAGTTGTAGATCTTTTTATTACCTACAATTTTGCCCTTTAACTTTTTTCCATAGGACTTGTATTTTGCCGGAAATCAAGAAAAACCATTTTTTACCCTTAAAAACTCACCCCCTCCCACTTCCCGAACTCGGATCGACCGTAATTTATTTTTCCTTTCATTTTGATCATATTCCCCTCCTTTTTTAATGGGTTTCATCCTACTGTAATTTTTTTTTGTTTCAAAAATTATCGACCCTGGTCTATTAGTACAGAGTAGATACTGCAACAAAAAATATTAACTTTAACACGGAACAATGAACATGTAATTATGTTGTTAAAATTTTTTTCGAGGCATCGATCCAAAATAATGCTCGAAATTCTCTTGTGTACAAGTGGACAAAATTGGACTCTTGTTAATTCCTATTCAAACATTATTTCAATGGTTAAAACCTCAAATAGATATACATCATCGTATCAATGTTAAAGACTTTGCAAAAAGTTGCTAAATTGTTTCTTATATAAAAAAGAAACTTTCGTGTCTGCTCTAAAAATTTTTAATAGAACTGCTACATATGTTTCGACCTTCTCAAAAATAGGGTCATCTTCAGGCATCTGCAGACAAAATACAAATACATATGTACGAAAACAACAACAGAAAAATATACGAAAGAGAGAACACAAGTATGAAGATCAAATGCCAATCAACATACAATAACAGTTAATTGTAAATAGAATTTGAAAAAATAACTTACATGTTGAAAACTTTTGAAACAAAATTATTCGCCGATAGTGAAATATAAACATAAATATGTCACATTATCAAGAAGGCAGACAGATCGAGCAGAAAGTACAGAAACAACAACAGAAACGATAAACCGCAGAAATGGCTGAGTTCCTGCTGAGTGTCAATAAAAGGTTTCTGTTGTTGTTTCTGTACTTTCTGCTCGATCTGTCTGCCTTCTTGATAATGTGACATATTTATGTTTATATTTTACTATCGGCGAATAATTTTGTTGTAAAAGTTTCCAACATGCAAGTTATTTTTTCAAATTCTATTTACAATTAACTGTTATTGTATGTTGATTGGCATTTGATCTTCATACTTGTGTTTTCTCTTTCGTATATTTTTCTGTTGTTGTCTTTTGTTGTGTTTTCGTACATATTTGTATTTTGTCTGCAGATGCCTGAAGATGACCCTATTTTTGAGAGGGTCGAAACATATGTGGCAGTTCTATTAAACCTTTTTTGGGCAAACACGAAAGTTTCCTTTTCATATCAAAGAACCTCCAATGAATAAGATGGATAACACATCTAAATTGTTTCTTGGCCGAAATTCCCCATTTTTGTTATATGAACAATATAATAGAATCATTAGCTTGCCCTGAGAACTAGTAATTTCTGGAAGAATTCGTTTTTTTAAATGGGACACCTATACCGAGTGGCAACTTTTTCAATGGGATTGTATTGGTAACTTTGAAACCATAAAGCTAAACGCACAATATTATTGTGCAATATTCTGGTTTGTACAATATAATTGATCGCGTGAGGGTGAGATTGAAAGATTGTGCAATATATTGCGTGATTGACGAAGACTCGTCAATATATTGCGCAAACTGGAAAAGACGCCGTACTCTATACTAGCGTGGCAGCTCAGGGTAATGGGAGCCTACTTAGGTAAAACGTTTGATCAATTTTCCTGAAGAAATGGAAAAATTATGGGAGATATGAATATGCATTGAATTTTCCTCTTTCGATCCGTATATTCACATCACGGCCAGGATATCTGTGAAAAAAGTTTTATCGAGTTTAAAATGGCCCTTCTTGTCGGATTATTTCGCCATTTTCGCGAATTTTTTAAAAATACTTCTACTTCGCTTGGAGAATCTAAATTTCACACACGTATGAATCGCTTATTCCATTCTTCGACTGTAAAAAATTCACAAATCCACTGTCACTTAATGTCGACATATTGACCTGATAGAATCCTGATGGGCTCTGTTTGCACAATATTGTTCCACGTCTGAGTGTGACATTGCGCAATATATTGCACAACCTTCAATGTCGCCTCCACACGGTTCAACTTATTGCATAAACGATAATATTGTGCCATAATATTGAGCGTCTAGGGGCTGCCATCAATATATTGTGCAACCCGGTTTGCACAATAATATTGCGCGTTTAGGGGCCGCTTTAGAAACATTGTCCAGCGCTTCAAACAAATCGAGATTATCAGAGCCGGTTATTGAGATATCATAAGAAAAGTAAATCCTGTCATTTTGATTATTCTTCTGACCATGAACGTCGAAGAGAATTCACCAATTGAATCCTCTAGCCGGAGTCTAGCAAACTGCTGATAAGGCCAATTTTCACCTCGATGGCTTCGTTAATAGGCAAAAGGTTATTCAGAATAAACCAATGAATTGCAACACTGAATTATACTGCCAAGGAAGTGTTCTTCAGATTTTCTGGCAATGGAACCCCTGTGGCCCTGTATCTCTCTTAGAACGCCACTCACTGGCCCAGAACCCTTCTGTGGTATGGAAAAATGCACCTATAAGAAGGAGAAAACCGAAAGAGAAAAACTCTGGCGGAATCTCCCAGGGATGGATCACTCCAAAAAGTTCCTTCGGAACTTTGAAACTGCTAGATCCAAAAAATATCTGGATCTTCACCTACGCACTGGGTTTTTCACAGGACATTGTCGCCTGAAGAAGCATCTGTTGAGAATGGGTATATCGGACACTGACGAGTGTAGATTCTGTGGGGAGGAGGAAGAAACTCCTATTCACCTGGTTACGGAATGCTATGCCATTGCAAGCCAAATGAAAAGTGCTTTGGACAAGAAACTTATGGAAGTGTGGAGTTATCCTCATTGAAGCCGTCCCAGATACTGGATTTCATCAAATCTCTGGAACTAGAGGGCGAGCTGTAGGAGGCGCGATGATAACAGCTCTGTTAGAGGTTAAGGTCGCAGTGGACTGTAACCCCTTTTCACTAGAACACTATATCTCTTTTAGAGTTATTATTAGCGAAAATGGTGATAGAATATCCTTGCAGGAAATTAAAAGGGCCTTCCTCTTTGATCGCTCGTTCCACTGAAACGACAGTTGTGTCATTTCGTCACGATGTATGTATTTTTCGAATTTTGAGTCAAGGATAGTCTCAATCGTCTAGGTTGGACTCACTGATTATGAATCCGTGGTCAAATTCAATTCAAGTATTTCCGTCCGCCCTACCGGCCGTCCGATAACTCTCGAACGGATGAACCTAGAGGTAGAGACTGTAAGGTGGTCGGTGGATCATCTTCCAAGATGAATGAACTAGGGCTCAAAAGCTCCTAACCTATTTTTTAGTGAACAACTTGTTCCTTAAGATTTTAGTTTTCTAAATATTCACAAAATAACAAAATGGAGCCATACCCCCCTCTTCGGCAACCTATAACTTATAAACAATAATCCACAATACACGATTTATTGGATTCATTAGCTTGGTTTGAGTCTTCGTTGATTGGATTTGATATGTCCTAAAAAAACAAACCCAACGTGTTTCTTCATAACGTAAAAGTTCTTTCCCAAACCTTCATTACTGATCTTGTATCACCGAAAAATTCCAAGAATTGATAATGTGTAGTGTGTGGTGGCCTTTATTTATTATCTTCGTTAACCGTGCCCACTGTTGTTCCATGTGAATTTCTCACGTTCAATTTTGATGGATTCGGTTGAATTCTTATTTGCGCAGTTTTTCTATTCTCCGCTTGATGGAAGCGCGTTGTTATGTCTAGGGGTAATGGGATGAAAAATTACTGATACACCACTTTGATGAAAATGGAGACAGTAATTGACTCAGAGTCAGGGGTGTTGCTCCTCAACTTACATTTAATGATATTCTCATTCTCCATCTGCACAACGCCAGAATTGATTGTGTTCCAGGAAAAGAGACGTTATGAATGTTATGATGCTATTTTTCATTTTGTAATTTCAAGCAAGTAATTACTCATAGGTAATTGTTCAGCTCCTTTAGTTGATTTCCGCACGGCACTTCTGGTTCATTTATGTGATTTACGTTCTCTTTCATTATTTATGTGATTTTTCTTTATTCTTCAAAATGATATGGGAGAACCGGCCGTGATGGACCCCTTTTTGAAAACTGTCATTTTTTCTTGAAAAATGACGAGTTATTTTCCTTTTGAAAACTTATGAGGCTAGAAAATAGCTCTATTTATCATAGGAAATACTGAAAACTAGTTTATTATGACGTTCTTTTATTTTATCAATAATAATAGGAATAGTAGTAAGGGTGCCATCATAACATGACATCAGTCAATGTTGGCACCCGTAAATAATTCCCAACAAAAGAAAGAAAATTATGTGCATAAATCACAAATATACATTTTTCTTCTCCTATCAACACCTTCAAACTCCGTGTGACACCAGCTGGAGCACTGCTGACATTGAATCCACTTGTCATTTTTTCTGGAAGTCGAATATAGTTTGCAAAAAATGCATGCCACATCGCTACCGTTGTCTTTTTCAAATGGTTCCTGTTCTCGATCTAAAATTATCAAATTTTTCTTTGCTTCTTTAGCCGAATCACGTTCTTTGTTTTCTCTGTCTTTGGTAGCGTTAATTTTGATGGCACCCTGTTCCAACATAACCGGATCATCAGGGTTCCATCAAACCCGAACGTTAACCATTTCAAATTTCCCGCTGTAAAATCAAAACTAGCTGACATGGAGCCTGCCACTTGTGGCAATGAAATAGCTTAGAATCAAACTTCAATCGAAAATATTCACAATAGAAGTCGTAGTTTTATTGATGTCGCTAGAAGAATTTGAAATATAGTATATAAAAATTTGTAGACCTACCTTTTCAAGTTAATCCAAATATTTTCTCGACAAATATCAGAAAACACATGAACTTAAGAACAACACTTGTACTCGCATCAACGGACGTCCCGCCAATCTGAAATCAGTCTTACCAACCCAGGAAATTAATGAAGTAACAAGGGTACCATCATAGACGGGGGTCCATCACGGACGGTGCTCCCCTACATTATTTCGAATCTCTGTTTCTTTTACCTCAGTCACCCCTCCATTGTGCGTTATGTCAATCGAAATTTGTTATGATCTGTTGATTTTTTCTAGTAGTTTTGCATTATTTTTTAACTAGCTGGCATGGCGAACTTTGTACCGCCTGAATTATACTTAAAAGTTGTATAAACTTACCATTGCTTTTTTTCAAGCAGGAAAAAAATTAGGCAAAATTAAAGTTCAAAATATACAAAATTTCAATAATTTTGTAATTCACATGGAAAGAATTCTCTTTATTTAAGCGGTAACTAATTGTTGAACTTGAACATATAACTTTTTGTTTTTAATTGTTGTACAGTTCTCTTTCTGCAGTATCTCATGTGACTGTGAATAGCAGGAGTATAATCCATATTATACCTTTCCTCCTATATGAATCAAAATGTCAAGAATATGAACAAAAATTATTCCTTTAATGAACTATCGACTAGTAACACAGCCCGTCGACCAGAATTAAAAAATCATTTGTTAATAGCCCAACCTGAAGTGGCAAAAACAAAACTTTTCTTATATTCTCAAAATCTAATCTCAAAATAATGGGTAAACATCTCAGTTGGTGGAGCAGCGCGATTCTCATTATTCCATGGATATGAGGTGTCAATCTCTCTTCAATTTTTTCAATTTAGTTGACGATATCAAGCTCGTTAGAAGACAAATCGAGATGTTAAAATGTCGATAGTACGATCGACACGGCAAAATTATCAACACTGTGAATTATGTTGAACTCATATTCAAATTTATTGATGGTCATTCGACCAGATCAGATTAGGCAACCCATGAAACATTATTTTATATCATAAGTGAAAGCCCGATGAGCAAACGTTTCAAAATTATTGACGCTTACAATACTGTCTCTGTGCGAACAGAAACACGAATATAATATGTCAATTACTAATTATGGGCAATTTTGGATTCAGTTATTTCCGCAAATATATCTATTACCCAAACAGAAATTCGAAAGCATTGCAAAAATAAAGAAAAAAGATGAAGATGGCCAACTCACGTTTGAAACTGATCGTCAAAATCAGATACTTGATCTTTCGGTAAAAATTCACTGTTCCACCAAGTTGAGATAAGTTTACCCGCTTTTTGATCTGACAATAGACTTCCATGTTACCATGAGTTCTATGCGAATCACATATCGCCATCTAACAGCGGTAATATCAACCTACGACTACGTAGCGTGACTTGTCTATTCACTGTACGACTACGCATCAACGGTAGCGACACCTAGTGGCCTTATTCAAAAGAAGGAAATGCATTTCCTGTATAAGTAGAACTTTCATCAATTTTTTCGAAGTTTTATTGTATTTTATAATAACCAGACCGAAGGCGATTCCATAAATGAAGTTTCATAACAAACAGTCCATCCGATCTCTAGTTATAAATGGTGTAACCAACATCTTTCTTTTATATATATAGATATGTATTAGGTTTTATCATGTGATAATTATTATTCTTATACGAGGTTAGAAATATTTAGAGTGGCACTACAGGGATATCGAAAACCGTTGGAGATTCAGATATTCATCATCGTATCAATGTTAAAGACAAAAGACTGCTCACCGTAAATGTGCATTCGCAAAAAGTTGCTAAATTGTTTCTTGACCAAAATTCCCCATTTCTGTAAAATGGACAATATAATAGTATCAGTAGTTTGCCCGTAAAATTAGTTATTTCTGGAAGAATTCGTTTTTTGAAATGGGACACCTATACCCTATACAGAGTGGCCACTTTTTTAATGGGATTTTATCGGTAAACCATAAGAATTATAAGGTCGGTCGTATAGAGAACAAGTTGCATTCTTATAAGCATTGTCAAGAAGTTCAAACAAGAGATTAATCGGTTATTGAGATATCATGAGAAAAGTAAATTCTGTCATTTTGATTTATATTTTTTACCAACTTCTGACCATGAACAGCGAGTAGAATTCACCAAAATTGTGAATGTTGATGATATTTTTACCATGATTCCCTATGATGCGGAGAACACTATCTTGGATGTTTTCAATGGTTTTCATGATAGCTTATTGCAGTTCACTATTGAAAAAAGGGACAAAAACAAGTTGCCTTTTTTGGATGTTTTGGTGATAAGAGATAGTATTAGACTGTCAACTGACTGGTACCAGAAACCTGTAGCATCCGGCAGAATGATAAATTATAAATCTGACCATAATTTAGTCCAAAAAATTGCAGTAATAAAATCACTGAAGCATAGGATGACCAGTTTAGCTGATCCTCGGTTCCACGAAATAAATTACAAGAGAATTTCTGATTTATGCAGATCCAACAATTATCCAACATATTTGGTCAACACAAGAACATTAAGGGTTAATGACGATATGAGGGTAGTAAACTATAATTTAAAATCTGTTGCTAACTTGTTCAGTAGAACAAAGGATATTGTACCTTTGGGTGATAAATCTGGTTTGGTGTATAAGATCAGTTGTTTGAGTTGTGACAAAATTTACATAGGTGAGACAAAACAAAAATTGTCCAAACGATTATACCAGCATAATTACGACTGTCGGTTTCATAATAAGGATAAAAATGAAAAGACTGCATTGGCCTCACACCATTTCGACACAGGTCATAATTTTGACTCGAACATGCGAAGATTTTAGCGAAAGAGGAAAGAGGCTATTTGGTACAAGAAAATAATTCTTGAGATGCTCCACATTAATAAATTCAATAACACCACTGTGAATTTCAAAACAGATACCGCTAATCTGAGTGCCATCTACTGGAATTCGTTAAGGAGATGATATTGTAAAGAATGTAAAAATTTTATAAATATATTTATTACAGTTTTCTTGTTATATTGTTGATATATCTATTTTCATATTGGTCATGTGAACCTTTTTTGGATTTGGACATCTGTCATTATTTAACTAAAATTTGGTTAATTGTGATTTCATGAGTAGCTGTTTCCATGATATTTTTACGATTGTTAAGATTATGTTTATCGAGAAATCCTGAAATTCTCTATTCATGTTTTTATTGGCCAACGAATAATTTTAAGTACGAGGTAAAAATTTTTTGTGTTCGTTAATTGTTTTTCTTGACTTGATGTTTTGACTGTTTTTTAGCCCTGAAGATGCCCCTGAACATTAAAGGCGAAACGTCGGCGTAGTATTTAATCGGCCTTTGATTTATTGTCCTTATCCGACCATTTCTCTTCCATATAGAATTCACCAATTGGATCCTTGAGCAACCTACTAATAAGGCCAATTTTCACCTCGATGGCTTCGTTAATAGACAAAACCGTCGCATTTATGCCGAGGCCACACCAAGCGCTATGCTAGATACGCTATGGACGCTACGTATGCGATGTTCGCTAAGTTCAGCGGCCACACCGAAAGCTACATTCTCGAGTATATCTTTGCGTTTTCGCAATCATTAGGTTCAGTTGTATTTCACGATGTTACCAAGCACTGTGCCATGGGATAGTGATAGCGATGACGATGAGTTGCTTTTATTGTTATCGTTGTGCAAAAATAAACGTAGAAGAAAATGGGTCCACGAAGTGAACAAAAAAGAAATGATTTCGATTAATTTCATCATCTCGTAGTACAGTGGCGAGAAGATGAATAAAAGTTTAGAGAATATTTTCGAATGAGCCCGCAGCAGTTTGACCAATTGTTAGGCATTATTGAAAAGGAACGACATTTTCCCTCGACTGATTGCACTACACCGCGGCAGCCCTCGCGATGTTTTGAATATAGCCAGAGAATATAGCCGAGAATCAAACAGTCGGCGACGTGGCTTACATCGCGAACATAGCGTACATAGCGTACCAGTGTCGGTGTGGCCGGGTACGTTTAAAATAACGGTGGCTATTTTTGAAATGCATCGCGAACATAGCGTACGTAGCGCTCGGTGTGGCCTCGACATAAGGGCTTAAAAATCCACTTCCTTTGTTTCAAGTCAATTTTGTAATGGTGGGTTGCTTTTGTTCTGTTCCACTCTTCACCGTGGTATTGACACCTATTCAGGGTTAGAACTATTTAGAGGGGTACTACAGGGATATCGAAAACCGTTGGAGATACAGGGTGGCTTGAATTAGAAAAAAGTTGCGTTATTTAAGGATGACTGATATGGTCTTAACAGATCCAAAATATCTCTATTGGTTCCCGAGATATCTTGAAAAAACTGAAAATCGGGATTTTCTTTTTTCTTCATATCCATTTGTTTCGGAAGATAACTTCACGAACAATGTCTAGAAACCTCACCAATTGTACGCTGTGAAGAGTGTTGGTATCAGCATGATGGTGCTCCAGCGCATAATAACCTGGAAGTCAGGGAATTTTTAAACACCAGATTCGGCGAACAGTGGATTGGGAGAAACGGAACATTAGCTGGCCAGCTAATAATCCGATGGATTATTTTTTTTGGGGAGTCTTGAGAGACTGAGTTTGTCAAGTCAATAATGTCATAATGCAAATGAAATTCGAAACAGAATCATAGAAGGAATTAGATCCATATCTCCTGAACAAATTCGAGCGGCTATACAGGGCATTTCTGAAAGAGAATCAACGGAGGCAGCCATTCCGAACATATTTGAAAAATACTTTCATTATTATTGATTTGTTGTATTTTTTTAAGAAAAGATTTGTTTTACTGAACTCACATTTGATTTTTTATTTGATAAATAAAAACACACGAGAATACATTAACATACATAACTACCATAATTTCATCGAGTTTTAACAAAAACTTAATTTGAGCTGTGGGAATTAATGTTTTTGTAGAGTGTGAATTTGTAATTTTCTTCTATATCATGCATCCTAAGAGAAAAAGCAATATGGCGTCCACAAGAGAAAAATTGACAATCGTGTCTCTGAAGCAATAGGGAATTAAAAAAATCTGACAACACCAGTCGAATCGTCATATTGGATAATATGATTCGGTCTGGTAGGGTGAACAGTATCGGAGACCTAGTTCGTATTCACATTTTCATTTGTCATTATTTATAATGGCAAATGATTTGTGTCTTATTTCTTTCAATTGAATAGGTAGCTGCCTTCTCAGCTGATGATCTCATATCATCATTTTTCCATGTTGGATAATAGCTACAAACCGAATTTCGTGAAGTTATCTTCAGAAACAAAAGTTATGAAGAAAAAAAGAAAATCTCGATTTTCAATTTTTTCAAGATATCTCGGGAACCATTCGAGATATTTTGGATCTGTTAAGACCAAATAACGCAACTTTTTTCTAGTTTAAGCCACACTGAATCTCCAACGGTTTTCGATATCCCTGTAGTGCCCCTCTCAATAGTTCTAACCCTGTATATTATTGTTCCTTTGTGAAATTGGGTTTATCCCGTTAATATATAAATGAATGAATACATAAATAAATATATTCTAATAGCACAAAAACGCATAGTGAGGAATATATTTGGTTTGCATCATTTGAATTCCTGCAGACCTTTTTTTAAAAATATGAAATTTCAACGTTTCCTTGTATTTACATTTTAAACGTTCTGTTGTACATGAAAAATAATATAGCAAGTATGAATAAAAACTCATCTTATCATACTTATGCAACCAGGTCATCCAACTTATTGAGTATTCCAAAGCATAGAACGAGCAACTTTAAAATGCACGTTGAATACCAGGACATAAAGTTCTTCAATCACTTACCTGTCGAAGTGCAAAACTTAAACTTTAAATCATTCAAGAGGTATCTAAAGGATCTGTTGGTTTCCGGGACTTAAGTATTATTCTGTTGATGAGTTTATGAGCGATTCTATTGCCATCCTGAACTACTGTCAATGAATTTGATGTAATTTTTGTTTTGGTGTGAAATCTGTTTGTTCATCTTGTCTTTATACACCAGTGTACATGTATTATATGTATTTGTATATGTATATATTTATATTCTTTTCTGTAGAACTGTTTCAGTGTACTGTATATTCTATTGAATGTTCATAATTTATAATATCCATATAATATGACTTGTCCTATACACATCATATTTGTGTCTTTTGGATCAATAAATACTATTACTATTATGCCTGTTCCCTTGACAGATTTCTACCCATAATTGTACCATATGGATGATTTTTTTGTCTATTTGATTTATGTAGTCCACCGTAATTTGCCTGTCACGTATGACCATTGCAAAGGGTGTTGAGTTTATACTCTCTATAGTCTATTGTGACACCTGGGTATTTGAAAAAAACAGAATCTGACGGTCTAAGATTAAGATTCCTTATAATAGTGATTTGTTGTAATGGAGACCTATGTTGTTTCTAAGGTAATTATCGATGAGTTTCTTCTTTGATTTCAAGGGAAAGGAAGTGAGGCAAATTTGACTAGTAGGCCTTAAGATTTTATGAACCTCTGAAACTTTCAGGATATAAATATAATCCTTGCCTTTCTTTAAGCCTTTGGGATTTTCCTGAACCCATGGCTAGCTCTGACCTTCCCCCCCCTTTGGTGGGGGGATTATAAAGTCAGCATCTTTTTGCAGCATAGCAGGAAATTTTCTGTTCATGTCTGCGGACTTGACTGAGTAGCATAGAAGGGTATTATTCTCAAAGAAAAAAATCCTGATTTTTCAGAGACAGTTAAGTTGATAAAACCTGCTTTATCGCGGCTATAAATTAGGTAACAGTAAACATTTTAATTCATTTCATTGAATTCGGAAATCGAAGGTTAGTTTTTAATTAAATTGATATTTGTGGAGACAGCATTAAGATAATTTTCTCTATTTCAGTATTGTAATGAGTTCATTACAGTACTAAAAACAGTGCTGTAATGAACTCATTACAGCATTGTTTTCAGTTATATTTTTCGTTTTTTGGTTGTCAGCACTGGCTTCCGCTCCTATCAATTTTCAACACACGTCAATATGGAAATGTCAATTTCGTAACAGTCACCAACTGCAAAGATACAATACAAAAGAAAAGTCGCTAGGATGAGTTTTTTATTGAATTTCAACAGTATTTCACGAAATTTGAATGAAATGGAGAAAATATCGTCTGATACTCGTTGCAGAATGCAATTCCAACACTTATGCGTTCGAAATCGAGCGACGAAGGAGAATTTCGCATTCGTATTGGAATAGGAGCCCATTCTGCAACTAGTTTTAGAATATACTATTCCGGTTCAGGTTTTGGCAACACTTCGAATTTGGGGTTCTCTACTCCAGCTAAAAATCCTACGAAGAATGTTTGGTGCCGAAGAAAAAGTTATTCAGACCACATGGTGAGGAAACCTAAGCGCAATGTTTCAAAACGGGTACCTACTTATGCCTCTGCCAATGAAAACTAGCTGCGGAAGAACGCCAAAGTAAGCTGAAAATATGCAGTTGGAGAAAATCCCAGGAAAAAATGTTCCAAATTCCTGATATTATTTATTGAGTACTAATAAATTATTAGTAATAATGGTCGTACGGTATTTATGGCATGAAAAGTTATATCTATAAAAATTATAAATCAACACTAACGAGCAACACACAATACACATTGATATACTGTAGCGACATCTAGAGTCGAATACAATCGTCTTAGAAGAGAAATCTGATTTGTCAATTCAGTTAGTTCACTAACTACAATTTAATTCCGATAGATGGCAATGATAGAGGATACTATAATTAATCGAAGAATGGTATTAGATAATATGGTCCATAAAAAAGGTGCCCTATAACCAATAGCAATAGACCTAGGCCTAGAAAAAAATCGGAATCGATGGTTTATGTCTTCGGTCCACTTCATAGTTCGTTCGTTGGGCAATGGATAATCCGAGAAATATATTATATCAGGTGACGACACTTCTTTATTATTACTCATTGAAATTTTAGTCCTTAAAATGGAACTAGAATGGTCAAAATTTGTTCTATTCCACTTTGTAAATTTAAATTATAAAGGCACAAGAATCGATTTGAAAGATCTTGTAGGCAACTTGATGTAACGTATTGGATGTTCTACGATCCAATTATCAATTCGATGATGTTTCGATTGAATCTGTGATTTCTGTATTACTTTCGACACGAAAAGCAAAGACATTGATTGATCAGAAGCTTGTTCATATCCACAAATATCGCATTATCTTTGAATAAAATTACTGATAACACTAACTAAAACGAAAAAAGAACACGAATAACCAAGAAGATACAAGGATGTATTGATAACTAGTTATCCTAGACCAGTTCTATGCATAAACAAAATATTGCGATACCATATCAACGAACAATAACTTATTAGAAGTGTCAGTGCAGAGTTCGACGTCAAGAAAGTAAAGCAGAGTTACGCAACAAATTGAAAAAAAAAAGATGTCCACCGAAATTGTGAATATCGAAAAATTGGAGTATCGAGCCATCATCAAGTACCTGTATTTGAAAGGGTTAAGAGGTAAGCGGATTTACTAGGATATGCAATACCCTTGGTGATCGATATCCTTCGTATGCCACCGTGAAAAATTTGACTGCAAGCTTCGGAAGAGGTAAATTTTCCGTTGGAGATATGATGACCGATCGGGAAGGCCAGTTTCGGTATCAGTCCCCGAAAATATATGCAGATCCTGGCATGATTTTATCAGACCGTCGAATTGGGCTAAAACGGATATCTGAAGCACGGAAGATTTCATACGAACGCGTTCATCATATAGTTCACGTCAATTTGGTCATGAGAAAGATTGCTGCAAAATGGATCCCCAAATGTTTGAATGTTGACCAAAAGCGTGCAAGGGCATAAGCATCGTGTTCGATCTGTGCTCGATTTGAAAACGATGTAGACTTCTTAAACCATATTGTTGCTATGGATGAGACTTGGGTACATTTTTACGATCCAGAAACAAAGCAACAATCGATGGAATGGCGACACGCTGGTTCTCCAAGACCTACGAAGTTTCGTGTCCAAAAATCTGCTGGAAAAGTTCTTGCTTCAGTTTTTTGGGATTGCCATGGAGTAATCATGATTGATTTTTTGGATAAGGGTAGAACAATAACTAGAGATTACTATTCGACATTACTAACCACTCTACAGGAAAAAATTAAAGAGAAAAGACGCTGAAAGCAATCCAAAGATATTTTGTTTTTACATGACAACGCCCCAGTACACAAATATCATGTTGCCATGCAGAAAATTCGTGATTTAGGGTTAGAATTACTAAAACACCCCCCTTTTTCATCAGATTTGGCTCCGTCCGACTATCATCTCTTTCCTCAACTGAAAAAAAGTTTAAAAGGTCGTAAATTTTTTGACAAGGAGGTAATAAAAGCTGTGGAGGACTGGTTTGCTGAGCAAGAAGAAACATTTTTTTTTGAAAGATCTAGAGACGTTGCAGGTTCGCTGTAATGAATTCAATTAAGAGGAGAATAGGTTGAGTAATAAAATATTTTGACATTGAAATTTTGTTTGGTTCTATAGTAGGCTAAGAATTTTTCAATATATCCTCGTACAAAACGAGATATGGAAATAACAAAGCAACTATCATCGGAAATTTGAGTAAATAGCATTCGTTTTTGATGGCATTATATAGAACACATTTCGGTCGAAAATATGTGAGAGTGCCCACACCAGATATTCCATGTATCTTGAAACAGGCGATATCATTGTTCGAAAAACTTATTGCTTATCGTCCTAAATTAAACAAACCTATTGATTACTTGGATGGATGCAGTACGTGAATGGACCAGCTACGAGGTTAAAAATGTTCGCAAAAGCTTGTTACCTTAGGTTATCAACTATTTGTGGGCACAGCAGTGGCCCCGCCAAGTCGAGCGCGAAGCAAACACTGCCGTACTATCTTTACCCGAACCATTTCGCCGCATTTTCAGGCCCCTATTTGAGAACCTCCGGATGAGACCAGAACGCCGAAATTTTCGTCATCCAGTAAGCTATAATCACGTACTCAAAATCCAAAATTTCAAGTGTGTAGGTCATTTAGTTCCGAAGTTACGCGAAAGCAAAGTTTCGCATTTTCGACCCTCACTCACTCATGATCATCAAAATAGGACTAGTACTTCCCATAAACTCAGAGAGCTGAAATTTGGTGCAGAGTTGGAGTTTAATGGCCACATAAAGGGAAAATTATCAAAACTAGGATAATCGAAAATCTGTTGGCACGTCACGTGAGCTCACGTGCTATCACGTCATCCTCGCAAAATGTGCAACCACAATAATGTATGGAAGTTTATGCGCTTGGAAACACATTGTTATCATACTCAATATGTGAATAACGACTTTAGAATATAAATTGAAAAAAAAATAATAATCGGGTGATCAGTCTTATACACAGTGATATTTTTACTGTCTCATTTATTGTTCAAGGAAACGATAGGTTTTTCAAAGCTAGGCCGGAACAATAAATGAGACAGTAAAAATTATCACTGTGTATAAGACTGATGATCACCCGATTATTATCCTTTTTTCAATTGTTATCATTTCACGCATTCACGAAGTTAGCATCTGCTGTCACTTGATAGCACACCAGAACTACCCGCAAATTTACATTTTCTAACCGTGAGTGATACCACGTCGGATATTTTTTGAAGTGATTGATGAAGTGAAAATGGATGAAAATTTGATCGAACTTGTCAGGCTTCATGAAGTGATCTATGATCATTCTTCATCAGAGTAGAGGGATCAGAATGTACGACAACAAGCTTGGTTGCTGGGTGCTCATTCAACAATTGTTGTGTAATCCTCCCACTTCCTCTCTTCGTTGATTTATTTGGTGAATCAAATCTCTTCTATCAGAATCACCAGCAACTGTAAAAGCAGTTATGTTCTCTATATCTTCTTTCCAGAAGAGCTTGATGAAGAAGAAACTGTGTTTTGCTCTGTATCACTGATTAAAAAATGCTATGAAATTTTGGTGCAATATAGAACGTCTATTGCTCTTCAGAAAAAACATCATCAGATGGGTCTGCGGTGGTTAGATTGGGAGAGAAAAAATTGAATCCGAAAAAGAATCGGGTAAGAGATGGGCTATATGGACAATTTTGGTATCGAACTATAGGTTTTCGAGGACGCTGAAATCAATAAAAAACAATCGCAGGCTCTATCTACCATAGTTCAGAACCGAAAAAAAATAAAGATTTTTAATGAAAAAACTACTCCTAAAAAAAGTGTCGAATAAGAAAATCTAATAAAATAGATCAATATGCCCACGTTTCTACAAAAAGAAGTGAAATCCCACCGAAAACATTCTGTCAAAACTAGCCAAGTCTCTAAAAAGTAATGAAATCTAGAAAAAGTCGAGCCAAGTTTAAGGCTCCTTACTGCGATTTCTTTATTATTATAGTTAATGTTGTGTGACTTGGCCGTTGAAGGGTAGGTACACAAGGGTACAAAACCATGTGCTCCATGACACCATTGCACCAATCTGTCGCCAGAAACGCAACCCATTGACAATGGAAAATTGCCACTTGGAAAACGTTCATTCAATAACCAGTCAATTGTAGGCTTGATAAAGCTGCGTATTCAATAATACGAGCCTGAAACAAACAGTATAAAAAATTATTTCCAGTACAGACGGACTTCTAATCATTGATAGAAGACCGTCTGTACGTCTATTTTATTTTAGATCGGTGGTCGATTTGACGCTCCAAAAAGAAGAGAGCAGAAGTCAGCATTGTCAATGCTGAATGCATATGTGTTGCACAATCAACAACAGCCTAAAATGAGACACTAGCGTCCAATTACCAATACCAGCATGCATGGGCGCCCGCAGAAACCCGTAAAATATGTTCTCAGGGGGGGCCAAAATAGAGATAAGAAGGTAATATTGAGGTGTCGTGCTGAAAAACGTTAGGGCCCTGAGAATCTCAGGGGGTGGGGGGGCATGCCCCCCCCCCCCTGCGGGCGCCCATGCCAGCATAGGCTATTATCTCGCTTAACAAACAACAGCTATAGCATTACGTGTAAACAATTTTGACTTGTACCCACTAACGTATGAAGAATGTTCAACGGCCAAGTCAACAACATTAACTATAAGAAATCGCAGTAAGGAGCCTTAAACTTGGCTCGACTTTTTCTAGATTTCATTACTTTTTAGAGATAAACTAGCAGCTCCATCGAGACTTGGCTAGTTTTTACAGAATGTTTTTGGTGGGATTGAATATTACAGAAACTGTTTTAGGAGTCCATTGAAATAGATTTTCGCTACCTTCGGATAGATCACAGCACAATTTTTCTTTTGAATTTGAGGGAGATGCTGTTTTTCACATACATATTCCCTTCACTCAATAACTGAAATATGCAGAATGGAAAACATACACCTATCTTCATTTATTATCCGCATCATAATTGAAAAAATGGGTCACCTAAAGCAATGATATGAAATCAGTCTTTCATGTGGATACACCTAGTGGATATATTCACATTCGAGAATCCAGTGAGAACTTTCGGAAAAAAATTTGACAGCAGCCGTCGAATTAATCGTTCATGATTCATGAATATGTTATAACATACATAGGTATTAGGAAATTTTTGTCAATAATTCGCGAGCATTTTATATAAATATGCTTGTGGTTGAAATATCTGGACAGAATTTTGCATGTATGTAGCTTGAATACGCCATTTTCCATCTAAATGCAAATTTCATCTATACCGAAATACCGAATCTGTAGTTTTGAAATTATCAGATTGATACAATTTCGAACGGTCGACTTTTGCCCACCCTAAAAATTTCAAGTCTCTAGGTTAGTCCAACCGAGAGTTATCGTGTTTACGGTGGGACGGACAGAATTGAATTGCACCACAAATTCGTGATTAGTCAGTTCAACCTAGTCAATTGAAAATATTCCTGGCTCAAAATACAAGAAATACAGATATCGTGATGAAATGATATAGCCCTCGCTTAAGAGGAAATGGTAGACGTCCGAGCTCGCGAGCTCCCCTCAAAAATTGGGCTTATTATTTCCATATCTCAGTTCGTATGCGGTGTAGACCAACAATTTTTTTTAAATTGAAGCTTAATAATTTTTCTAGGAAAATTTTTAGTCACTTTTCCGTTTTTCTTCGTATATTCGTTAGTTATCAACAATGGATGGCGGGCGATGAAGACGATGATAATAAGCGGTCGTTTAAATGTTGTCGAAACAAGTTTACGAATAATGCTCAGTGTATAAACTGTGGTGAAATATTTCACGGAAGTTGTGCTGCTCTGAAGAAAATTCAATTTGTGGATGAAAAGTTTTTAAAATGCTGTGATAATCAGATGGTTGTGAATTCAGCAGATAACCTCAAATTCAATGAATTGTCAAAACAAGTTGAAAATATGGAAATCAAATATCTCAAAAAGGTAATTAAAGAAATGGATGATTAAAACCGAATCTTAGAGTTAAATAACAAGATCTTGCTAGAAAATTGCGATTTATTGAAAGAAAAACTGGCCAATGTGGAAAATGGTGAAAACATCACTGCGAAACAAAATGTAAACAGAGAGTTGAATACAAGTTTAGATTTTTCTAATTGTACTGAGAAACCAACTACACCTGGGGATACGACTCCGAGTCTATCAGTAGCCATGGCAACAACCTATGCATCTAAATTAACATCAAAGATTCATGTCAAACCTCAATCGGAGAGTGTGAATTCTTTACAGTCAAATTCCACAAAATTAAATTCACAAGTCATAAGTCCGGCAAAAGTTAATGCGTCCATTCAGGAGGTAGCTCAGAGGCAAATTATGAATGATATAATAAATCTTGGCGAAAATGAACGTCAACAGAGATCACATTCTCAGGAAAAAAAAGTGGGCGACTGGCATACACAAAAATCGAAAAAACAAAGACGATTTGTCGTTGGAGATAATTGTAATAACGATAATATAAAGACGGTCCCAAGGATGATTTCTCTCCATGTAACTAGATTGGATCCTAGGACCACCACACATGAATTGGTAAATTCCCTCAAAACACATTTTCCTGAAGTTAAATGTGAGAATCACAGCTCCAAACATCCAGACATATATTCGTCAATGAAGGTGATAATTCAACAAAGTAATTTCAAAAAAGCATGGAACAGTGAAATTTGGCCAAATGGTGCTTTGGTGTCTCGTTTTTTAGAGAAGAAGGGGGCCAACCCAAAGCTGGTCCCCACATAAATAGCTGTTCTCAGGAAGAAAAGAGGACACTAAAAATATTCTATCAGAATATAAGAAGTATACGGAGCAAGATTGATGAGTTAACCGAAATAATCACTGATAATGGATACCATGTTGTCTGCTTAAGCGAACACTGGCTTAAAATCGCAGAAGTTCAGCATGTGCAGGTATTGGGTTATAAACTTGCCAATTGTTTCTGCCGCTCATTACACCAGCTGGAGGAGTTATGATCTATGTGACAGAAAATTTTCAAACAAAAAAAATACCTCAACTGGATGCTCTATCTAAAGAAATTCATTGTGAGGTATCATCTATTGTTGTAAATGAACTCAATGTTGTGATAGTGTGTATTTATCGCTCACCTTCAGGTAATTTTAATGTTTTTATCTCAACTTTACAGGATATCATGTCCTTTCTGGTGAGACGAGATAAGCCTTTTTATATTTATGGAGACTTTAACATAAATACACTCAGGAAGAGCAATGAATCCAAAGAATTTCTTGATTTAATAAAATCTTTCAATTGTAAGCTACTTCTTGAAGAACCTACTAGAACTGTGAATAATAGTGAAACATGTATTGACAATTGTATTTCAAATATGAAGATCAGATCTGATACTTTTTCTTATGATTTTCATCTCTCTGATCATAGGGGTGTCATTGGCATTTTGGAAACAGAAGCATTAAAAACAGAAATTTTTAATTTTACTGAGATTGTCAAGTTCAGGCCTATCTCAACGCAGTCGGTGGCTGGTTTCCTGTCAGCTGTGCAGTCTGTTTGTTGGAGTTCAATTTTTTTCAATGCTGAGGACACAAATAGGTGTACGTCAGATTTTTTGAACATTCTGTTTCCGCTTGTTGACACACACTTTCCATATAGAACAAAAACAATTCACTCGAAAAATAAACAAAATCATTGGTTTAACCGAGAACTCGAAACTATTCGAAAGAACATAAAATTCATGATCGAATTATCTAATACTTATCCACATTTACAAATCAAAGAAAGCATAACCTCGGCTAGAAGACTTTATAGGTCAAAAATGAATATGGCAAAAAGGGAGCATGTTCAAAGGAGGGTATTGCATGCTGAAAATAAACCTAGAAAGATGTGGCAGATTATAAACGAATTTAAACCTTCAGCAGGCACCACAAAATCTGAAATTACGACTGAACAATTTAATGCTTATTTTTCAAACATCCCTCGCGAAATGGCTAAAAAGTTGCCGAAGAATCCTTCAGATACATATACTTTGGCACATTTTGCCTCTTGCAGTCTATGTTTTTGGAACCGTGTACTGAACATGACGTTTTTTCGGTTATAACAAGGTTATCGAATAGTAATTCGTATGATGTTTATGGATTTAGTAATCGATTTGTAAAAACTTTAAAATCTGGGTTGGTGGAACCGATGACATTATTAATAAACGGTTGTTTTTCTAACGGCGTGTTTCCGGATCGCTTTAAGACTTCTAAAGTATGTCCAATTTTCAAAAAAGGTGTGGAGGGGGATCTGGACAATTGGAGACCTATTTCCCTGGTTCCTACTTTGGGTAAGATAATTGAACTGGCTTTCGGAGTCAGATTGATGGAGTTCTTGAATAGAAATAAGTTACTGGCTTCCTGTCAGTTTGGGTATAGGAAGGGATTATCCACAGTTGATGCCTTGTTGAGTCTCGCGGCGGACGTTGTTGAGGCTTTCGAGGGGGGTGTGGAGCTTAATGCAGCTTTCTGTGATCTCAGTAAGGCATTTGATTGCGTCCGGCACGATATCCTTATGTATGAGCAAGTTGAGTTGCTATGGAGTAAGGGGACCACCGCTTGAGTTCGTGAGATCCTATTTGACTGGGAGACACCAAATAGTCGAATATGCGGGTAGGAGATCGTCGGCAGCACCAGTGGAAATTGGGGTTCCGCAGGGTTCTATCCTGGGGCCCATTCTTTTTATTATTTATATGAATGACTTTTCTCACAACATGTCGGAATCAGTAAAGACCATCAAGTACGCTGATGACACAGTGATTCATTCAGTTAATCCCAGAATAGATATGAAACTAGAAGTTAATAAGGCCACACTTTGGTTCAATCATAATCATCTTTCACTGAACATAGAAAAAACCTCATTCATCAAATTTTCTTTAAAAAATTGTGAATCACAATCAGTAAAATTTTTGGGAGTCACATTTGACTCATGCCTTTCATTCAGGGACCACATTGAACTATTAAGCAAAAAACTAGCTAGCATCAATTATTTACTCCGAAACATATCATATAGAGCCTCAGAGGAGGTTACAAGACTGGCTTATATGGGTTTGTTTCAGAGTCAGCTTCTTTATGGAATTGTGCTTTGGGGTAACTCTACAGATTGGCTTGTAATATTCAGGCGGCAGAAAACAGCAATCAGGATAATTTCCCACTTACAAAGTCGTGATTCTTGTAGAGAATACTACTATATAAACTAAATATATTAACATTTCCATCATTGTACATTCTTCGCTGCTTATTAATGATAAAAGCTCACTCTGCGGAGTACAGAACCCATCAGCAAACGCATTCATACAATACACGAAACAAAGATTGGCTGATTACTCCCCAACACAGACTCACACTTACACACCGGAATTACACAACAGTAGCAATCAAGTTATATGATTCTGTTCCTGACAGAATTAAACAGATGTCTTATCTTAGATTTCAAAAAGAAATGAAGAATATCACTTAGCTGAAGGACCGTAGGTCGATGGCTTTTGTTGTATTTTGTATGACAATAAATGACAGTTCTCTCTCTCTCTCTCTCTGAAGAATATCCTTATCGCAATGTGCCCGTATGATCTTGAGGAATTTTTGAGGTGTTCTCTAACTTAATTTCGCTTCTTCAATGTACTGGAATTGGAACGTCACATCTTTTTTTCGATTTTCAATCTCTATTTTTGTTTTTTTTTTTATGGCGAATCAGGGTTAGTTAATTTTTTCAATAATTTTTCTTTCATGTAGAATATGATGTTCATACTTTATTGACGATGCTAAAACGTGTAATCGTTATTTAAGCAAATAAAGAATTATTATTATTATTAGGAAAAAAACCTGGTGAGATGTGATTCCATGAAAATCTGGATAAAAGATTTCATTTCCAAGATATCTCCGTCAATTTTCGGGATAAATGTATGAAATTCTCAGTTTACATGCGGAATAATATTTTGCAGAATGTGTATTACTCGCTTTTCCGTTTTTCTCCGTATATTAGGAGAAAAACCTGGTTGAAAATATGACCAATTAAGTTCCTACTTTATAATTTATTTAAAAATTCAGGGATTAGTACAAATTCTGCAGAATATTATTTTGCATGTATACTGCGAATTTCATACATGTATCCCGAAAATTGACGGAGATATCATGGAAATGAAATCGTTCGTCCAGATTTTCATGGAATTACATCTCACCAGGTTTTGTTCCTAATATACCTACGAAGAAAAACGGAAAAGCGAGTAATACACAGTTAATGGGTACAAATAGAGAGAAGTAAATCTTTTGAATTCGCATATCCCGAAAGTCTGCTTCATTGCTTTTATATTCAAATCAATTTCTTGTTGTGGAGAAAGAATCGAAACTGGTTTCAATATTGGAAGGCACTCCTAGTTCCAGTTCATGATGTTTTTCATTAGCTTGTCCACCAATACCATGTCGTAAGCCCTTTGACAGCAATCCATTTTTTTGTGGGCCATAAGTTCATCATGCATTCAGCTGCAAATCAATTTAATTCATTTGTCGTGCAGGTTTAGTTGGTACTTATAGCATTTCGACAGATTCACTATCGACTACCATTTAAAGACTCATATAATGAGTGAAAGTAAAATCAAGATGGGTTTCGGTCAACTTTCACCTTTGATATTTATGAATTCAGTTGTAAAAATTGATCATAGAATTGCATTAACAACCTCAGCACGTACATGGTATAGAACTTCATCTAGAAAATATTACTTCATCATACATAATGTTCTATGTTAATAATCATTCAATTCCAATACTTAATCGTAATATGTATGATATACAGGATGTTTCTCAATTGATGCGAAAGATTTCAAAGGGTGATATCTGGTTCAAAATGAAGGGTAGTTGGTAGTTTGTTACATAAATGTTGGGTCAAATGTTAAACGTTACGGAGATATAGAGGTTCAAAGATCGCGGAAAAATGAAATTTGAAGAAAAACTTACTCAACGACTTGGATGGAGTCAAATTCGGATAGCCTAATTGGGTTAAAAACTCTTTCATCTACCGTATTTTTTCCGTAAAATGTACCATTTTGAAATAAAGAAATAAAATCTGAATCATTACCTGTCGGAAAAGGGCAATTTATTTTATGACTTATAATTCCACGGGAAAAAAGTTTTTAACCAAACCAGGCTATACCAATTTAATTCTATCCAAAGTTTTTATTCGAATTTAGTTAACAAAAATGATAAGGGTTGTCTACTTGAACCCCCTTCACTTATTATAAAAATATGAAAAAATTTGAAGAAAGTGTGTTTTCTAAACGTTTGACTTTTGACCTAACAAACTCCCCTTTTATTAACAAGGAATTACAGGGGAAATTTTTCGCATCAATTCAGAAACACCCTGTATACCAGCAAATTAGGAATGTGATTGTGGACAAAATAAGAAAAGCGTTACCTTTTGAGTAGGTACTGACATTTTATGCATTGGGGCGACGCATCATATTATTTTCACATTACAACGACTCTGCATGTGTTTTTTTTATTCACGAAATGAAACTCAACAATTTATATAAAATTTTATTAAAAAAAATCACACTCATTCGAAATTCCTATGTACAAAAGAGCAAAGACAGAAATGAAATTGGCACTTCGAAATGGAAGAATGTCAAGGAAGGTACAACGAGACATAACAAGAAAAGAAGAAAAGGAACAATAAAGGAAACAATATCACGAACTATGCAAATAGAAAAATAAATTAGTTTTTGCCGACTTGATCGATTTGTTGCTGGAGATTGTTGACAACTTCTGACGGGAATTGGTCTCCCAAAATTTCGAACAGGTTCACTCTTTGGTTTCCAGGAATTCCTTCATAGGCGCCAATTTCAATGCCCTCTTCAACCTATAAAGAAATACCTTGATTATTTCTAATCGTTATCTGAAAAGCTTAACGAAAGATCACACAAAATTCATGCTCTATGTCGTTTCTTCTTCTAATAGCTTTATTTCAATCCTATATTGTTAGAATATTGAAAAAAAACTACTTCCACGAGTTCTTTTTATCATTTTGTCGAAGTCTGTACTTTTTGAATTTTGAGTCGGAAATGCACTCAATCGACTAGTATCGACTCACGAATCCGTGATCAAATTCAACTCTGTCTGGCTGACCATAAACTCGATAACTCCCGCACGGATGACCCTAGAGTTTATAAACTTTCAGGGTAGAGTGAGAAATGGACTTTTAGAGATCTAGTTTCCGACCTACACCACCACAGGAAGACAATGACATATAGCCTTATGATGCGGTGGTAACCAACGGAAACGGCAGAACTTATATTACTCCCTAGCAGGAACAATTGAGCACAGTTAATGTATACAGTGTTCCACCTAGCCTGCAAATGTCTACGCTTAATCCCGGAGGTTCACGGTACATTAACTGTACTCAATTGTTCCTGCTAGGGAGTAATAAAAGGTCTTCCGTTTCAGTTGGTTGTCACCGCAGCATAAGTCTATATGGCACTGATGACGGCTAATAAGCCAGAGGACGGTATGTCATTGTGTTCCAGTGGTGGTGCCACCTGGTGGTGTACTTCGGAAACTAGATCTATACTAGTCCATTTCTCACACATATTTAGTTTGTCCTAACTTAAGGACATGATCCTCATTTTTCATTTTCTTTCAGGGTAGGTACGCATCTCGAATGCCGCGGTTTGCAAAATTCTACCACGCGTTCTGTGAATATGGCCGCTCGAAATTTTGTTTTCCGGATAATTTCAAAATTATATATTCGATCGGGATGAAATATTGCGTTTAGATGGAGCATGACGCATTCAAATTATGTGCAAAATTTTATCCAGATGTCTCAACCAGAATTACTTGAATTATTGAAAAAAATTCCCTATTTTTCGGCAGAAATATCTAGGACGTGAAACTCAAAACGTAAATGAAAAAACCGGCAAATTTCAATGAGGTTATAAATAGGAATGGTGGAAAAGAATGTAATTTGAATGAATAGTTTTTCCAATATTAGAATATCCCAATAGATGAACATATCCCAATAGATGAACACCTTACATGGGGGGTTCACTGTCAGAATGTTTGCTCTAGGTTGAGTTCATTGTCGTACCTCTTTAGAGGATTGCGATCTGTCTTGACTTTGGGGCAGCTTATGTCAGTGTATTATGCACATGTTCATTCTAGGCTTTCGTATGGAATTGTGTTTTGGGGTAGTTCTCCTGAAAGCAATGACGTGTTCTTATGTCAAAAAAAGGTAATTCGTTGTTTGGCTGGAATCCCCAAAACCAGCTCTTGCAGGACGGTTTTTAGGTCCCTGGATATTCTGACGCTTGCGTCTATGTATATACTGGAAGTAACTACACTGATTTTTAAAAATCGCGAACAATATATAAAATATAGTGACCTACACCAGTACGACAGTAGAAATAAGGAAAATCTTGTTGTACCGAATTATAAATTCAGAATTGGGAGGAGGTCATCAGTGTACCAGGGTCTAGATATCTATAACAAAATAGACACCGAAATTAAAAACGCTGAATCGGTGGCGATTTTCAGATCGAAATTGAGGAAATTTCTGATAGAGAATTGTTATTATAATTTAAACGAATTTCTGATGAAGTAGTGTTTTTTGTGTGTTTTCACTGTTAGAATTAAGTTTGGTTTCAGTTTGTGAGCCTGTTGTTTTCACTTGAAAACACATTCTGGGTCTTTTGTTCATTTTGACTTTTTCTATAATGTATTTTTTTGCATTCTACAGAAATAAATGATTCTATTCTATTCTATTCTATAATATGTAATGTAAGATCCTATAAATGAATATAAAAAAAATTCACCATCGGAATACACTTACAGTATTTTTTTACTTAAAACTAACGCAGGTTGGTACTCGTGAAATGTCAAATAATTCTCGAAGGCGTTACCAATGCTAATTTCTATTTACTCTTTTTCAACTTTGTGAATGTGTTAGTTCTTTCAAGGTTTAAATGTGACACAGGTTTCGTAGTATGTACTACTATATTTTCATGATGGAGTATTTCAAGTTGTGCGAAATAGTTATTCTGCTAATCTCCTAACAAGTGCGGAAAAATAAATTTTCCCGCACTCAACCGCTTGCCCGAATTCCGCTTCGCGTCGTTCGGGCAACGGCAGTTTCGTGCGGGAAAGACACAAGTTTGGCAATGTGACTCTTTACGAATTGAAATGCGTTCGGGAAAAAGGTTGAAGGCGCACGCTTGTAGAAAAAGGTATTCAAATGTCTTCTGTAGGCTTATTTCTTGAGAATTTTGAAAAGGGTGAAATTCCATAGGTCTGTCTGTTCGTTTAGAAGTTTTTCTATCGGTTATTCGAGTACTTTTATTCTTTTTTCGAATGAACTATCACAAAGTAACGGGTAATTATTTCTCAGTGAAATTTCAACTTTCGATTCTTGTTTTCCGTACAAGAAATTAACACAACTGAATCTTCCAACCATCTTTTTATAAGAAAAATATTTCCAGTATTAACAGAGAAAAAAGTATCTGCAACATTCGCCAGGTCTTTGAAATTATTGAATTCACATAATATTTTCTTGAATTCATCATTTTCCCAAAGTAAATAAATATTTTGATAAATAGATATGTAATTACTACGGCTGCTATGTAGAAAGGACAACGTTGCTTAGTTATCGGACAGGAAAATGACTCTAACCTAACATTTTTAAAATATGTGAAATGTGTCAGAATGTCATGGCCAACCGGGATACATTATAAAAGTGAATTCTCCAATGAAAATTGAAGAAGTTTGTTCATGGAATTTCTCTTCTTGATTCCAGAAATTCAGAGTAAATCTATAATTTAACAATTTTTTTGTTTCATCCTATACTTGATCCAGATTGGAAAGCCATTAATTTCGATTAAATACCAAAATATACTTTCACTTCCCTCGTTCTGTATGCTAATCAAAATGATCGCTAAGATTCAAATAACAAATGAGTTGCCTGAAAGTACTGATTACAAGCGATCAATATCAAGGTTAACGTTTGAACTTGAATCTTCACAAGAGCAGGTCTTCGTTTTAAAAGGTACAAATCGCCCGGTAATTTATTCAAAGATAATTGATGTGTAAAGCAATTACGAGAGTTGCATTCCTTGATCGAATTTAAATTACGAAAGATTGGAAGCTCCTCCATAACCTATAATTAAGGAGTATGAAAATTTTTAAGGATATCCTGCAATTGGAATATAGACGATTTGTAGAATAGTTTTTTCTTCATGCATCTTTGTCTCTGTTAGACAAAAGACTGGTTTGAATGATTCTGCTGATTTTGATTGTGACAATGGACTTTCAACATAGATTTCGAATTTAATTTCGTTCTTCGGTAGATCGGTGGACACAGAGTATAATTTCATAAATCGGTAACAACCAAACGAAAGCTCTTGAAAAACTCTATTAGATGGTATTAACAGTTTAGTTGCGACTAAAAGTGGACCCTGATCATTATTTTTGTCAAATTATTCTTTGTTACCTAGAATTCGAACTGGATTCACCCTTAGGTATTTGGTAGCTATCGAATAGTCGCTGAATATGAAAACTCCTCACGTTATTTTTGCAGATATATCAACATCAACAACTATAGTAAAATTGTGCCGACTTGACGATAGCTATATACAAACATATTAAGCATATACTGTAATAAAGAGTTCAACCAAATTATAAGCCATCTACCAAATGCCAAAGAATAAACAACACTGTTGGCCAACTATAGTTATACTAGAGCACTAGAAAGATAGGTATACTAGCGAGACCTGGCTCTATGGTTGATTGGGTCCAACCACAGACTCGAAAATTACAGGACTCGCAATATTTTCATCGTCATCTATCGGGGTGATACACCAACATAAAAAATAAATTACTATAAATTTGACTATTAGATGCCGCGTCAATCACTCGTTAATTGATGGACAGATTTCATTTCATTCTAAAAGATCTGTAATTTTCGAGTCTATGGTTGGACCCAAAATGGCGGTTTCTGGTATCCCCTTTAAAGAGCCTTAGTTACACCGAGTATGTTGATATATCGCTGATATATTTCTTCAAAATTCATCATGTTTTACTTAATTCAACTGTAGAATTTATTACTCTTAGCTGATATGAGTGAAATAAAACTGTAGGTACATCATATTCCTACCTTTTGAATTTGGGCATCCTTGGGAATGAGTTGGGTGTTTTGGGCCTGTCTTATGGCTTCATTTGTGTAAGCTCCACCTTCTTTCTGTGGAAAAGCCATAGCCACAGCCACGATTCCCAAGAACAAACATCCTACAACTTTCATTTTGTCGCTGAAAAAAAAAACGGAATTGAAAACGCATCCCTGAAAAGATAAATGAAAGAAACTAAGTTTTGAATAATTCACGATTCAATAATGTGTCTAATAAAAGTTACGTGGTTATTTTGCAGTAACCACCCATTTTGGTATGAAGCTAAGTAGCTCTTGTTATAAATACAAAAGATTTAATTTATTTTCACGATGAAGGAAACAAACTGTTTGCAAAATGCAGTATTTCTTCGGGGTAACCTAAGCATTCATTAATTTATTCATATTCTTACAAACACAATGGAAGTTCAAGTGGCGGAATAAGATCAAGAAAAAACCTGAATTATTATTGCAACGAATACAACGATGTTGAATGAAAATATCGAAAACTGTCGTGAAGAATTCGACCAAGTCTTCTGATATTCAAGGACAGTAATGAAAATTTAAAAAAAAGTGTATTTTTGATTCCGAACACTATGACTACGAGGAAGAATTTTTTACAATGCTAAACCGTTCACATTTTACATAATACATTTAATATTCCCACGACAGCACTTAAACACTTTCACTGACTTACCTTGGTTAGAAAGCACTCCGACAAGTCAGTACTTTAATCGATCAAACACAGGTGTATTCTCTCTCAGTACCCTAGGAGATCCTTATATAAAGCTGACCATCTCCATGCGTACCCTACCAAGTGATTCTGACCCAGATGGAACCATACAGCATGAAATACCTTTGCGCTAATGATGCTTCTCGATCCTATCGTTTGTGCAATATTTAATATCAAATATGATATTTTAAACAATTATGTACCGAACATATTAGAGGTGTTAGAGAAAAATGGAATGATGTCACTTGAAGTTTCGTTGGTGTAATGTCGAAAAGTTCATGGTCTCTGTTACTTCTCGATGTGCATTGATGAGGTGAAAGATGTAGGTATTCCTCGGATCGTTCATTCGGTTTATCGGATCGATAATCGATTGGTTTTTCTCCGAATATGTTTAATTACTTCAAATATGTTTGATTTTTCGCATCCCACTGGTGTGTGGTAGTTCATTGCTCAATAACTTTGTTTTTATACAAGCTTCCGACTTGATTCTTTTTTAAACGATAAGGCCAACAATGGGTCATATTCCAAAAATATTTCTTTATTGAGGGTGTTCCCAGTTTGATTGCCCATTATCAATTGCATTGTCAAGAACGTCAGCTTAATCTTTATTCACATTCTTAGTTGTGAAAGAATGTGGCCTTATTTTGAATTTGGGGAATTTCATCACAGGATGTTTCTAATATTGTGTCAAGAATTGTGAACAAAATTCTACTGTTACTTTTGTTTTGAAAATAATAATATTATTTATTTATGATTCCTCGTGTTCGAGAATGGTGATTATTCAAAATTCAATAATTTGGAAGTTATTCAAGTTTTTGTTCATTCATATTATACCTAGAGTCAATTTCATTCAATGTCTTCACAGAATTTACTTCAAAACCATATAGGTACCGTGATCATATGAATTCTCATTTGCTTTGAAACAGGTCAATAGTCAATACATACACTCATTTCTTTATCTCAGTCATTAACTACCCTGGTTTTCTATTCTCCAGGTGCTTTTATGATACAGAAGAGGTTGAAAAATATTTTCGAAATAAAATATCAACTATTGCAGAAGGAAATTGGGATATTTTTCACTGAAAGTTCGGCAAATAATAAAACAATCCTGTTGTGGTCACCGTGAATATGAAATAGATATAGTATTTCTTTATTTGATTGGTGGGGATGAATAATTGAAATATTGTTTAGAATAACATTCTGGAAACATATTGAATGGAATTGACACTGGGTATAACATGAATTGACAAAATCTCAAATCACTCTCGAATTATTAAATTTAGAAAGAAAACGGAATAATGAAAAATATAGTTTTAATTCGAAAATACATAAAATTATTTTTTGAAAATTCAAAAGATTCCCACATTCGTCCACGTCCAGAATGTGAAGGCAGATCACGAGGATATTGAGAACGCAAATTATATACAGTAATATCGCATGTGCCCCTTGATCTCTAGTTTTGTCTCACCATTTTGAAAATTATTGTCATTTGAAAATTCAAAACTATGTATATCATGATAGAAATGAAAAACCAAAAAATTCAAAATTTTTTGAGGAAATTTATTTTCATTTCATGTGAGACCGGAAGATATGAAGCTCAAAAAATATTTCGTCTGAACGGTAAATTTCAAACAATACCATAATCAAATTTTCCAGTTTCGAATAGAACCAGTTCTCCAGAAACGTATAACGTATAACAGGCACTCTAACTCGGAAAATCCTGTATATGAAGTTGTTCTGTCATTTGTGCTTGTTTTTTTTTCTTTGCTAAGTATTTAATTTATCTTCTCTACAATAGTTTGCGTCACGCATTGTGCCAGAGAAGAATTCGTAAATTACAAAGCCAACTTTTTATCAGTCGGTTCTTTGAGGGTATGTAACAATTTCACATGATGGGGACATCGTATCCCTTGCTAAACAATTTTCTGGCCTGTGGCTTGGAATATTTAAATATCGGTGAAATCAAATGCGGATGTAGGAGCATCAACAAAATGGGTTCACATTTTTTCAATTTTCCGTGTGCAATTTTTTTAGATCGATAGAGGGAATTTGGGATATTCAGGCTCTTTTCATTTTTGGCTTCATATTAGATCATTTCAAAAAACGAAAAACTGTATCCTCTGCGTCCACGTATCTTTATAGAATAAAAATGTTTTGAAGTCAGGGATGATATTCAACTCCACTTTACGATTTTGTAAATATAAAAATGAGACGTATTGCCCAGCTGTCTATAACTATCGAATTTTGAACCGAAAATGGTCTCGAATGGTTAGTTCTGAATCACTGCTGAAGAATTCGTGGTCAAGTTCGATGTTGTCCGTCCGTAAACGCGATAACTATCGAAATAAAAGACCTAAGAGTCCATAAATTTTCAGGGTACGTAAGAAGCTCAAATTGTTCCGAAGTTGTGAATTTTCGAAAATTCATTTTCTGGTTACATACTTCAAAAACTTCATAACCAGTCAAGTTGAAATGTAATCGTAAGATATGATAACGACATCTATTTTCGTGAAAACCGTTCCATTACAAGAATAAAAATAAAAAATAAATCACTTACGTGAAGTCAAGAGCTTTTGATCAGTTGATTACTGATATTGTAAGCAGAGTAATAATACCCAATTTCAAAAATCCCTACACACTCGTTTTTAATTCTCATCCATCTTAAAGCTGCCCTGTCATCTTGATTTTAGGAATTCACGAAGAGATCATTCACTGATCATTGTCTCCTTATCTGAGAAATAAAGTTAAAATTGCAAAAATTAATGTGAATTTCATAAAATCTCAAGTCAGGTGGAGTTCGAAGTACTATGTATGTTGATTTGAAAGCGCCTGCTTTATGAAAATATTTATTCCGTTACCGTATACAATCCATTTCAGCCTGTGATGTCCCTCCCATATTTTCTAAGGTGATACATGTCCTCAAGTTACAACTTATTGATTTTGATCATTTGGCTATTTATTAGATGGATGTCATTATTCATGAGGTTTTAAAATATTTTCTGTTGTTTTCGTTTTGTATGACATTCATCAAATGTAAATTTCGCTTTCCGTTCATTTCCAACCATTTTTATTTTATATCTCTTATACAGGGTTAGTAGGGTTGTAGGGGCACTGAAGGGAAATCGAAAACCGTTGGAGATACAGGGTGGACTAAGTTAAAAAAAGGTGCGTTATTTAAGAATGACTGTGGTGGTTGTAACAGATCCGAAATATCTCTAATGGTTCCCGAGATATCTTGAAAAAACTGAAAATCGAGATTTTTTTCTTCATAAGTCATTTGTTTCTTGGGATAACTTCACGAAATTCAGTTTGTAGCCATTATCCAATATAACGATTCTACTGGTCTTCTCAGATTTTTTCTGTTATCCATTGTTTCAGAGACGCGATTGTCAACATTTTTTTCCTTATGGACGCCAAGTTGGTTCTTCTCATGAGGTGATGAAGAAAAAAATTACAAATTCGACAATACATCACACTCCACAAAAATATCGGGTCTAGTACGGTCCCGATCTCCAGATGGATTGTTTTTTTTTTGGGAAGTCTTGCAAACGAAATTCGAATCAGAATTATAGAAGGAATTAGATCCATATCTCCTGAAAAAATTCGAGCATCTATCCAGGGCATTTCTGAAAGAGCAAGGCTATGCATAATTAACAGAGGAAGCCGTTTCGAATATAGGTATTTGACAATAAAATTTTTTGTTAGGTATCGATCTGTTGTATTTTTAATAGAAAAGATTTGTTTTACTCAACTTATATTTTTTTGTTGGATACATAATAGTTCACAAGAAAAATGCTTTGAATTCAATTTTGAATTATTAGCTTATAATATTTCTCAAAGTTTTGACAAAAACTTAATATGAGCTGTGAAAACTAATATTTTTGTGGAGTGTAATACACTATAATATGGCGCCCATAAGAAAAAAAAGTTGACAATCGCGTCTCTGATACAATGGATAATAGAAAAAATCTAACAAGACCAGTAGAATCTTTATATTGGATAATGGATACAAACCTAATCTCGTGAAGTTATCTCCAGAAACAAATGAGTTATGAAGAAAAAAAGAAAATCTCGATTTTCAGTTTTTTCAAGATATCTCGGGAACCATTCGAGATATTTTGGATCTGTTAAGACCAACACAGTCATCCTCAAATAACGCAACTTTTTCTGATTTGAGCCACCCTGTGCCTATCTCCAACGGTTTTCGATATTCCTGTAGTGCCCCTCTAAATAGTTCTAACCCTGTATTTAAGCATAACTGAAGATGGCAAGTTTTGCCAAAATGCCCTGTATCCTGTCAACGGAAATGAAAATTACACCAGCTCACCTTGTGAATAAGAAATTTCGATGTGAATCATTTGAAAAAATTCAAATTCGTGGTGGAAATCAAAATCAAAATTTGATGGTGTAATTTTAATTTCCGTTTTTTATGTTCCATTATCAAATGTTGATTGTTTGTTTTTTGAATTATAATGCAAGGTGTACCTATGTGTTCGTTCTATATTGTGTTGGTTGTTAAGAGTAATTTGTAGTTAGTTGATATACTGGATCTCATGCTGCCCATTACTAATTTAGGTAAAATTGTTTTTAGCCTGAGGAAGGGAATAAATTTCCCGAAACGTTGCAGTGCTGAATAAATTGTATATTCATAGTTCCTTGTGACTGAAACCTTCACCTATTCTAATTGATATTAGGAACGATAAGGGCTTTTATTGTCACTTAAATATTTCAAAGTGAAAAAGACTCTTATATTTTCAACCCAAAAAAATTCTGAAACAATTTTGCTCATTTTGCCCATTTACGAACATAGCCTGTGGCACATTTGATTGTTAAGAGTATCCTGAATGTTCCAAGAATCTTCATCGTTTCTTTCGAAAATTATTGTTTTTACGCCCGGTGAAAAAGAAAGACGAAACTAGGTCACTGTAACTTCATCAGAGACTATTGAGTTTAATATAATTGTTTGAGACCATTTTCGGCTTAAAACTCTGAAATAAAAAAAAAATTGGGCGAATTGGTAACGCCCTGGTTCCTAGGAATAAGGGCAAAAACATTTATCTTCATTAGGAAGTAATTTGGTAAAAACAGAAACTTTTTCAGTGGCAACCCTAGTTGACCCTTCCCAACTTGTATAGAATCTCTATTGATGTATTTAGTTGTTTACGTCGAATGTAACAACCACGAAAAATACCAAGAATAAATCATTATCTATTGTTGCTATTAGTTGAGCTGGATCTCATTGAAAATCGTTTTGATTCGATACTATTGTTCGACGAGCCAATTCAGAATCGCTGGTAAATTGCGACGATATTGTGTCACGATGAGAAAGCAACTGCAAGAAAGTTGAGAGAGTTATGGTTCCTTAAGTCGAAACTTTCCCCCTTTTGCAACTATATGTATCAAAATTGGGGGTCTGTAAGTTTTTTCAAACAGCATAACTGAATCAGTTCGTTTAGACTTATCGAAATTCAATCAATGTTTTCTCCTTGAACATTTTCTTCGAGGAAGAACAGAATTAGCATCAATTTTTTCAATTGATATCATCCGGATAAGAATATATTCTATTTAAGTGGATAGAGCGAAAGTTAAATAGCATGCGGATGATCTTAAAGTTGTCCTCAGTTGGTCGAAAAATTTTCAATCGATGAAGCAGTGATCGTGATCGGAAGAAAGCTTAACATTCATATGAGAATTTTGATCCTTCACAGCTTTGTCATTAGATCTTCTCCCAGTGTTATAATCAGTAGCGCATTGAGGATTTTTCCATTGAATTATAGCAGGCTATGATACAATAATGCCCACTTGCACCGTCGAATCTAAGCCTGCCTTAAGGACGTCTTTAAATGTAAGTAGGGTTTGAGACACAGATTCTCTTGCAACACAGGTTAAGTGCAGGTAAAGTCCTTCTTATTTTAAGCCGTGATATTTCATGGCTTAAGGTCCTTAAGGAAGACTTAGGGCCGTCTTGAGGATTCATAACCTCAAAAAAGAACTTCTCTGTCAGTTTTTGCCGTATCAACGAGTTATTTGTCAAGGAGTAGAAACTGTTTGTTGTTATTGTGGTATTCAATTCCACATAAATAAAAAATAGGTTCACTGAAATCGACGACATACAGGGTGTGTCAGCAAGGCGTACGGCTAAAATAGCATGGTTATAGGGTTGACAAGAATCAACAAAATAAAAATGATTTTACATATACAGGGTGCGTCAAATGGAACACCCTATATTTTTCTCCTTCATGAAATTTGTTTTTGAAATGTCTACATTTTTTACTGCTCTTTTTTGGGATATTTCACATTGAAAAAAAAAGACAATGAAGGCGTATTATTTAAAAAAAATTCAGTGTGATCACATGAACTGACTTGAATTTTTCTCTTTTCTCCACATAACAAACACGAAAATTAAATTACTCTCGAGTTTTATAAATAAATAAGATGAATTATTATTACCGAATTAATGTAAACTTATACAATGAATTTTTCAAAATTATATTGTGATCAGAAAACCATCACACAAATGTTGAAAATATTTTATCGAGATTGTTAAGAAAATAGATCTCAATATCTGACTGCAACTGCAACTTGCAACGCTTCCTCCTTCAATGCCGGTTGCTTCTTTTGCGACTCCACTTCATTCTTCAATAATCTCTCTGTCAAATCTGCTATAGCAATTCTCTTCGCAGGTAGAAAATTGTACAGAAACCGACAAAATCATCAAACTTAGCCATGTTGCCAGATTCACCATTCCTTAACACGTGCTTTACTACGTCGTTGTTAGTGAGAGACCGGTGCAAGCTATGATGCGCAAAGCCGAGAATAAGACCAACTTAAAGTTAAGGCACTTCTTAACAAAGTCTGTCCTAGGCATAAAACGGTGCAAGTGGGCATAAGAAAAACACCAGTATTAATGCGCGTCTACAACAGTCAATGAGGCGAAGAGTTGAATTTTGTGTAAAGTCTGAGGGAGGTTATTATGAACGTTTGTTATAGCTTTGTGCCTATTTATACAGGATGCATTTTGGGGTGAGACTTTTCTTTCGACAGGTGATATAACTCATCAAAATAAGTCTTTTACCGAAAATTCCTTATGTGAAATGTTCAAGTTAAAAAAATTATAACAACTTTTGGGCATCAATACCTTAATACTACTCTGGCCTGCATCTCTCTGTTCCAGGTTTATGAACATCCGCGAACATTAGCAGAAATCTTGTTCTGCATAACTTAAACGCTAAACTGGCATTTGTTCTGATCCACCATAAATTGAAAGCACATCAACATGTTCATTATTTAAATAAACGTAACACTCGTACAATCTACACCGCACCCTCGCCATAACTGAGTTATGTATGATAGGAGGCAAAAACAAGAGATGTTGATATCTACAGATAAGCAGGCCAGGAAGCAGGTTCGGACTGAGGAATTTTCAGATTCACCTAGAAACTAGAAAATATTCTAGTTTCATTTTCTCGAAATAGGGGCATAATTCATATGACAAATTTTTGGTAAAATGACTCATTTTGATGAGTACTACCATCTGTCAAAAGAAAAGCCCTATCTTTAAATACACCCTGTACATGTGTGTATAAGTGCTAGTTTCTGTTACTGTTCTGGTTTGATAACATTGTATAAGATAGTTCTTGATAATGTTATAAATAAATGAAAAATACGCGTTGAGATATTTGATGTTCTGCTTATAGGTGCCCTATACGAAAAAAGGCATGGAAGGAATTAAAAAATGATTCTTGATTAATATCCCAGTGGAGTATCACTTTTTTATTCCAAAAAAATGTTCAATTGCATATCAGAATTTGCTCAATAAGTACTTCTTGAAACCTACAAAATTTTATTTGCATATGACTGGTTTCAAAGCAATATATACAGGGTCTTTCACGAGGAACCTCACCCATATTTATACGGGAAACTACTGAACGTATTTTCATGAAATTCAGCACTTATAAGCATTTCACGATGCTGATGAAATCTAAAATATTTTCAAGGCATGAGCACCTTCGGTTTTTCCGGAAATGACGTCAACTTCCGTTTTTCAAATTAGAACATCATTTTTTTATTGCAGAAGTAGATTCCTTAGAAAATTTCAAGTTATTTTGATGTAACATTTTTCAGTTTTGGTTGGAAAATTCTCTCTGAGCGGGAAAATTCGAAAAAAAATCGAAAATAGAGCTCCGCTGAAACAAGAATAACTTCGAGGTTTTTGGATGGAAAATTTTCATTTTTGGGATTTTTCAAGATGTAAGATTGATGTATCCACTTTGAGAATCGAAATCGCGATTCATGATACAGGGGGTGAAAAAATCGCTTTCAAAATTAGGGATGACAAAATCGTGAAAAATCAATTTTTTCAAATTAGAACCCCATTTTTTTATGGCAGATATTGAATCTACGTTAAAAAATAATGTGAGTGTATGCATGACACCCTTGCCCTAAAGTTTTCGTCTTGAATTTTCAGCTATTTCTTTTCCCTTCACGCCAAAAAGATGAAATTTTCAGGAACTGTTACTTAAACCATGTTTTAGATTTTACTACCCTAATAAGCAAGAGAAAAAAGTTACAGGTTGTTCCTAAATAGATGGCGAATTTGGATTCGAATTTGTATCGGAAACCTCTTCATTTCAACTAATCGGCCATCGGTTTTCTCTCCAGTGATAAATAAATAATTCCTTATGAACCATATGCAAAAACTTACCATGTTTTACATTCTTTTTTTTAATGATAGATATCATTAATTACATGCTACTGAATAAAGAGGAATTTGGCAGATGTAATTAATGATATCTATCATTAAAAAAAAGAATGTAAAACATGGTAAGTTTTTGCATATGGTTCATAAGGAATTATTTATTTATCACTGGAGAGAAAACCGATGGCCGATTAGTTGAAATAAAGAGGTTTCCGATACAAATTCGAATCCAAATTCGCCATCTATTTAGGAACAACCTGTAACTTTTTTCTCTTGCATATTAGGGTAGTAAAATCTAAAACATGGTTTAAGTAACAGTTCCTGAAAATTTCATCTTTTTGGCGTGAAGGGAAAAGAAATAGCTGAAAATTCAAGACGAAAAACAGTTTTTTGTGAATAACTCAGAAAATATCCACTTTAGGGCAAGGGTGTGATGCATACACTCACATTATTTTTTAACGTAGATTCAATATCTGCCATAAAAAAATGGGGTTCTAATTTGAAAAAATTGATTTTTCACGATTTTGTCATCCCTAATTTTGAAAGCGATTTTTTCACCCCCTGTATCATGAATCGCGATTTAGATTTCTAAAGTGGATACATCAATCTTACATCTTGAAAAATCCCAAAAATGAAAATTTTCCATCCAAAAACCTCGAAGTTATTCTAGTTTCAGCAGAGCTCTATTTTCGATTTTTTTTTCGAATTTTCCCGCTCAGAGAGAATTTTCCAACCAAAACTGAAAAATGTTACATCAAAATAACTTGAAATTTTCTAAGGAATCTATTTCTGCAATAAAAAAATGGTGTTCTAATTTGAAAAACGGGAGTTGACGTCATTTCCGGAAAAACCGGAGGTGCTCATGCCTTGAAAATATTTTAGATTCCATCAGCATCGTGAAATACTTATAAGTGCTGAATTTCATGAGAATACGTTCAGTAGTTTCCCGTATAAATATGGGTGAGGTTCCTCGTGAAAGACCCTGTATATAGTCAGTATTCGAGAAAAACTTTTCAACACCCTGCACGAAGGATTTGCGGCAAGGGCGGATTTACGGGGGGGGTACTGGGGGTAACTACCCCCAAATGAACATCGAACACCAAAGAAAAAGGTGGTACATACCTGATTTGATGGTTTTCAATCGTTATAACCCCCCCATGATCGTTATTACCCTTCCCATGAAAAAGAGCTATACCCGCCTTTGATTTGCGGGCAAAACTTGTAGGAGGTAGTTCCCAAGGGAAACCCCCATCTGCTAATTTTGAACGGCCATATTCACGGAACTCTTGGTGTAATTTCGTCCATAAACGAACTGCACTTGAGATCCAAACCTACCCTGAAAAATTTGACTGTGGAGACTGGAGGTTCATACGTTCAAGAGTTATCTTGTTTACGGCCGGGCGGATACTGAGTCGAACCTATTGGGTCCTAGGGGATTGAGACCATTCTTGGCTCATAATTCGAATAAATTGAAAGCAAAAAAAACCTTTTTAAAAATAATCAATAAAAGAGGTTCACGTTCATAAGACAAAGAATAATCAATGAAGGAAATGGACTAGTAGAGATCTAATTTCCAAAGTATACCACCATGTGGCACCGCACCGCAGCAGGACAATGACGTAACGGTTTCTGGCTTATTAGCCGTCATCAGCGCGATATAACCGATTGCTACGATGGGTACCAACTGAAAACGTTCTGCTCAGCAACACATATTCTGATTCTTTCAAATATCTCGAAAAATTATTGGAGGAATCGTTTTTCCGTAAATAGAATATTTTTGTAGAAAATTCGAGAGGATTTTGTACTCTGAAGCTGCATATACCCTATGAAGTAACAGCTTTTTGAATGTAACATGAAAATTTTTGGTGTGCGTAATATTCAATGTCTTATCACTTAAATGAAAACAGAATACAGATATAGGTGTATTCAAAGTTAATCAGTTTTTAGTGACCGGGCAAGAATAGTAGCCCTACATCAAGAAACTTTGTCGAAGCACCAGTTTGTATATTCCACGGACTCCACTAAGGCGCCCTTTCGGAACCGGCAGCGATGCCCGCAGACCGGTGCCTGTTCGACCCAGGGTAACGTCTGCAAGGAAATACCATTGTTTCGCAAATTTTACCCGGAGGAATCGAACACTATCTGTAAAATCCCTTCGAAGTCATTTTTTGAGGATCTATAGACGGGTAGTCTCAACCAGTGCCATAAGGAGACAGTTACAATCCTCAACTTTAAGATAAGAAGACCTTTAAGACTACCTCGGCTATCTCCTGGACATAGCGCTACCCGTCGTCAATGGGCAGAACACCACCAATACTGGCTTTTACCACAATGGCGCAACGTACTTATTTCGAACGAGTCACGATTCGGTTTACAAAGTGGTGGTCGATGAAAAACGGTCCAGGCAGACTAGTGCGACTCAATTCCGCCCTGGATGTTGTGCTCTTTCAAGGCAGATCAATAATGTGCTAGAGAGGTGGGGGTATAATGTTCGGTCGCCGTACTCCTCTTATTATCGTTGAACGAACAATAGCTGGTGCCAACAACATTATTGCACCAATCATTGTTTCTCTGCTCAACGAATTTGGGGATAATTTCATTTATGAGAATGATAACGACCCAGCACACGAAGTTCAAAACATTCTTCAAGAGAACAATATCCAGAGAATGAACTGGCCAGCAAAATCACCGGACATGAATCCAATTGAGCTCATATGGGATTACTGAGAGAGAGCAATATCCAATTTCAGGAAGAATGGAACGATAACCCTGAAAATTTCATTAATGACTTTATTTGTTGGATACCTAGACGTATTGGGAAATTGATTGAGAGAAATTATGGTAATACGAACTATTGAATTTTGATTCAGTTGTGGAATAACTATAATTGATCAAAAGTTAATTATAGATAAATTTAGATTTTTTCTCATTTTTCCTATTTTATAGCATCCTGCCTAAAGCAAAGAGTTACAAACAAAAATTTTCTAACAAATATATTGTTGTTGAAATGAAGCAAAATATTCATCTCATTTCCAGAACATGAGAGTATGTACCTATATGAATGACAGATGAGCAACATGAATACTAAAGAAACAACTAGCTGACCCAGCGAACTCCGTTCTGCCTTAGAGGCAATAAATAAGCAGTTTTTGTTATACCTCGTTCCCGTTAGATTAGGTAGAGGGGTGAAAATTTGGGGTTGTATGTATTTTTGTGTGCTGTATCATAAAAAAATTAAAATAAAAAACTTTATCCAAAAAAATTTCAAAAAAAGTTTGCGGTAGACCACCCTTTACATTTGGGGGGATGAAAAATAGATGTTGGCCGAATTATTACTCTGTTAAATTTTCATCACATACTTAGGATTAGGCCAGCTATATGAAGCGTTTACAAAATAAACTCCTATAAATTTCAATGAGCTGTTTTATTCTACGGTGTTCTCATGAAAGTGAGATTCATTTGTGGGCAGAATAAGTATCGATCGCGACACTGAGATGATAATGCTTTGTCATGTATTGCGAATAAAATCCAAAATTTTTCAGAAATCACAACTTTATCTTTAATTCTATATCATGAGAATATATAAATACGACGTTAAGAGTCTCTGCCTTTGCCCCAGTACAAACGAAAAGAACTGGAAAGTGGTACAAACTGAGCTTCTTTTTTTGAAACCGATATAAAAAGTACCAAGACAACGAACTTTGAGAAGATTGGTAATTTTTCTGTGAACCTGGTATATCGAATTTCAACAAAGAAAGCTCAAATTTCACCATGAAATTTCGATTCGAGTTACTACAAATTATAAAATAGTAACTAATCTGAAAATTGCGATGTTGTCCATTTGTTATCATCAGATTAGTTAATCTGAGGAATATGTGTGAAGAAAAATATCTCAAGTACCAACTTCTTCCTTGTATTACATCAACTTTGTCATTAGCTGAGACATACAGGCTTGGGATGAAGTATGGAACCAAGTCAATATCTTTTTATCGAAAAGAACGATATTTATGAGAATTTGTAGGTTTTTGTTTATAATATACTTTCGGTTTAACCGGAAATGCCATCAACTTCTTGAATTTAAATGGAACACCCCATATATATTTTTACAGATTTTGAAAGAGCTTGTTATTTTGGATTCATACATTCTGAGTTCAATGTAAAAAAATTGTGAAAACGAGGAATATAGCACTTTAAGGTGGGCGTTCAATGTAATGTGTTTTTATTTCAAGTTGCATCTGAAAATGGTTTAACTCTGAGAACAGAAATTTTGTGGGTAATCTCAGAGAGGATTGGAGTTCTTGATGACATAATTTAAATCGATTTCACTTCGAACGTTAATTTTTTTTTCCTTTCAAAAATAGAAGAAAATGAGCCAACTTATGCTTCTGTTTTATTTCAACAGAAAGACCCATGAAAATAGTTCAACATCCGATTAAAAGTGAATCTACAGATAATTTCGTTCAGAAAAACAACTTGAAATACGGAATTGGCAGAGAATGGCCAAATTCAAATTATGGCGGGAAAAAGTTCCTGCACAAATTCAATTATTTCATAGTTCGGCCATTTCCAGAAAGAGAGCGCCATTGTACATTTCATTCATGATTAGAGAGATATTCATAAAACTTATAGTGATAATGTAAGTTCTATGGAGATATTCCATAAAATGCACGGTGGCGCCTCTATCGGACGAGCTTTCCTACTCGCTTTAAACGCCGACCTTAATCAACCAACAAACTTACAGGAATTAAGACAAAGAATTATTGATGAATATGAACCAATACGTGGAGAAGTCTTGGGAAGAGTGACTCAAGAATTTTTTAATAAGATGGCATAGTGTCAGCAAGTAAGTAAACGGCGAGCAGTTTGAAAATTTGAAGTAATTTTGTTTCTCGTTATTTTAAAATGAAATGTGCACCTATTGGACAACTAACAGTTTTTACAATCTTTTCACACTAAACTCAGTATGTATGGGTTCAAAACAACAAGCTCTTCAAAAATCTGTTAAAATATATAGGGTTAAATATACAGGGTGTCCGGTAAACCTTGTACAATATTGAAACTGATGATAGACCAGGTCATGACTGTTCAGAATATCAGAATTTCACCTCAGTAAAAATATCACCATTTTCGAGATAATGGGCATTTTCTAAATATCTAGAAAATCACTTATAATCGAAATACCACTCCTTCCAAAAATAATTATACCAACTTTCATACCATTTTAGAGTCTGGACAAAATGGGCGTTCTTTTGTTATGAATGTTCACCTCCACGTGGTCCAGACAATAATTTCAAACTTTTGTTAATAGAAATTGGTGGGATTCCAATCTGGCATTTTACCTCTATTTCTTGAAAAATGTATCAAGTTCTGAAAAACTGTTTTGTACGTCTGAAAGCATCACTCATCATTAATCTTCAGCAACAAAGATATTTGAATTAGCACTCAAAAAACGGAGGTGAGGTAGTGATTTTCTAGATATTTAGAAAATGCCCATTATCTCGAAAATGGTGATATTTTTACTGAGGTGAAATTCTGATATTCTGAACAGTCATGACCTGGTCTATCACCAGTTTCAATATTGTTCAAGGTTTACCGGACACCCTGTATAAATAGATAGGTTAAACTGGAAGTATATTATAAACAAAAAAATGTACATCAAATGCATTTTGCTCTATTGCACTTACCTGCAAATTATCATAAATATTGTTCCTTTCGTTCAAAAGATATTAATTTGGTTCCATACTTTATCCCAACCCTGTATAATAGGCCATATTCCAGGGAAGGCTTTATTCTTGTTAGCACCTACGAATTCGTGGACAAACACGATAACTATCGAACTGATAAAACTAGAGATTTGAAATTTAGAGGAAAGTTTCGGATTTCGAATGCCCCAGTGGCCAGTTGGGAAAAATTCGAACAAAGGTTCCCTGAATACGACCATTCGAAATTTTGTTCTCCTGAAAATTTCAAAACTATATGTTCGGTCTAGATGTTTTGCATTTGGATGGAGAAAAACGTATTCAAGCCACATGCAAAATTTTGTCCATATCGCTCATCCCAGAACCACATGGAATTCTATCGAATTATTGACAAAAAATTCTGATTATTTCTGTAATAATAATATCCAGGATCAACGACTATCGCCCTCAAAGCTGTTGTCAATTTTTTTTTACTGCTGTCAAAAGTCTCTTTCGATTGTTTCTTGATTGTGAATCTTTACTCCATTCACTTCTATAAAGTATCCCGGTTGGCCATTACATATTTAGGTTTATCAAGTTCTTTTACTTAAAACTGACGCAGGTTGGCACTCGTGAAAATCAAGCGACATTGTCAAAGCTACTTTCTATTTTCTCTTTTTTAACTGGAGTTAGTTCTTCTAAGGTTTAACTGTTCCAAGTAAAAATAAGGTATTTAAATGTCTTCTGTAGGCTTATTTCTTGAGAATTTTGAAAATTGGGGAATTCCATAGGTCCGTCTGTTCTTTTCGTTTTTCTGGGTTATTCGAGTAGGTACTTTTATTCTGTCCATTTTCAGTAGAATTTCAACACTATTTTCTTGAATTCCGTAAAAGAAAATAGCATACTGAATCGTCCAACCATTTTTATATACGTGAAATATTTCCAGTATTAACAGAGAAAATGTTTCTTCAGCATTCGCCAGGTCTCTGAAATTATTGAATTCACATAATAATAACAGTACTTTATTGACCATAGTCAAAGGCCATCGACCGGAGTCCTTCTCAAATTCATTATTTTCCCAAAGTAAATGAACATTTTGATAAATCCGTGAATTACTACGATTTTCAGGCAGAAACGACAACGTTGCGTATGTATCTGAGAGGAACATGACTATAACCTTACATTTTCAAAATATACATGGAGAAATGTGTCAGAATTTCATGGCCAACCGGGATACATTATAAAATTAGAATGGAGTATATCTTGTAGTTATGTATAGAATTTAAAATATTCAGAATGTGACCATGTGGCCATGAGTAGGTAGGTAAAACCCGGATAGATGCCCCAGTTGGATAGATGCCCCATTTTCAAAATACCTAATTTCCCAAACTCGCCACTAGGAATTAATAGTGTAAGAATGAGCGACTGCCACCGTAGACCTCAATTGGTCACGAAATATTTTACAGTGAGGACGCGTTTTGCAAGTGTATTTGATTATCTCCGCAGCCAACTTCGAAAACACGTAAAAGTGTCAAAGGTTAGTATTTGCCGTTGTAGAACTTTTGAAGTAGTTATAAATTCCGTTATATTTTTTATTATATCAATACACTGGTTCATTAAGTGTGCATCTAAGTATGACTAGTTGCTTTTTTGTTTTTAATTGGTGAAAAAAATGCATGCGCATCTATCCCTATCAAAAAGGATAGTTGCCCTGATTTTCCGAGGTATAGAAGCCCTTAGGGGCATCTATCCCTCTATACACCCTATACCCCTGTATAGTCTGAGTGTTAATTCTTTTATATATTTTTAGTGTTCTGTTAGGTATAGTTTGTGTACCAATCTGAACTCTTTACTGATTTTAGCAGAACCATGCCGCGGAAGTATGAGAGGAAAGAAGGAGTACAAGCTCGAGTTTTCTCTTGGACCAAAGAGCAGCTTTTGATGAGATGGACAAGAAGAGAAAAATAATAATTATTCAAAAGTGAAACGGAAAGGAGCTTCACTAAAAAGGCAAATTATTCATAGTTCTAACAGCGAAGAGGAAAACAAACCACCTAGCTTCATATTCAAAGGAAATAGAACAAAAGGATTCCCCATAAAAAATGATAGAAAGGATGAACACAATAACTCTAAAGACAAAGAGGAATGTTATTGCATAGAGTGTTTCGAGAAATATAAAAACAGAAAGTCTCAATCCGACTGGATTCAGTGTATAAGGTGTCACAACTGGCTTCATGAAACCTGTACAGGAACTACTGCTCAAGATGTGGAAAACTTAAAGCATTAACTGACTAATCTTCTCTTCGTTGTGTTGTTTTGTTTTTATAAGAGTATTTCTATTTCTGTTGAAACCTTTTATTTTATATTTTATAACAACAATGAAGAATTCATATACCTATTTGCTGATACCTAACTAATATTTTGTGATATAAAGAATTTATATTTTCGATTAATAAATGCTTCTGAAATTTGATCAAGTACGCTTATTTATGTTATATTACGATTATAACAGACATAACGATAAGAGATTTCATTCAATTTGGTTGGGTTTTTGGATAACACAATATCAAGGGCATCTATCCCGGACTGTAGGCATCAATCCTTCTCAGTAATTTCATGGTGGGGCAACTATACATACAAAAGTGCTCCACGAAAATCAAAATTCTGTAAAATCTGCAAATGCTAGGTCAGAAAAAACTGACAGTATTTCAACTCAAATAATAAGGCTAGCTACTTTTATAGAAATTATTCATATAAAATCGATATTTTCGAAAATATGGGGCATCTATCCGGATTTTACCTACTCAAAATGAAGGCCTGATTCCAGCGCCCGTTGAGGCTATAGACATGTCAGTATGTACCGATGGTTGCCTTTTTTCGTTTTGAGTTGTTGAGAATCCTCATTGCTACAAACAGGTAAGCTCTGGAAGAAAATGGCATGTTGAATTTTTGATTGATCAACTGTATCAGGATATTCAAACAATGCAAATCCATCCATGAAATAGTTCGATGTATCCTTTCATTACAAATTTTAACATCAACCCACTTCCTGCAATAACAACAACGATGAATACCAAGAAGCGAGACCAGTGTTTAATTCACCAATTACTTACCTACTTCAATTGCGCATTTTCCTTGAGGCCAACGCATTACATAAGTTATACAATATGGAGGATATTGCAATTATTTGAGCAGTTTAATTGTTTCGCGTTAGAAATTATTTGCACTTATTTCTGCACAATTCTTTTCAGGGGAAACATTCGTTTTGTTTATTATTCAATTACAATATTTACGCACTTTCTTTCTCAATACACACATCATTTGAGGTATGCAGTGGCGTAATACATGATGATGTTCTGAGGGAAAAACTATCGAATTCAAAATTCTTTTGAATACAAGTTGAGAAAGCTCAGAAATTCGATGAGGTTTTAACAACAGCAAAAAATGCAAAAAAAATAAAATAACGATCATGACCTGGGATTTCAATGCTAAAATTGGAGCGAAAACTACAACGTAGGGACATTTGGCTTGGGTGAACGAAATGAGAGGGGGCAAATGATGGTCAACTTCTTCAGTAAAGAGAACCAAATAGGAAATGGACCTGGAGAAGCCCAGATAATAAAGTAAAAAATGAAATCGAATAGGCTACGGAAAAATGCCTGTGTTCGGATGTGTCGGTTTTAAATAGGGTCGATACCGGCAGCGACACCAGATTGGTGAGGTCAAAGATCCAAATTGATACCCCGCTAGAGAGTAAGCGACAAATGGAGAAGAAAATCCGCCCTGCAATAATCGAATTTAAAAGGAAAGGAGAAGAATACAACGCACAGTTTGATAAGAAATTCCGACCAACTGAGGATTTACTGGGGCTAGATCCAACGCGTTGTCAACTAAGACCACAACAAACATCCGGACGGCAGTGAGGAAAGTATGCGCTCTGCAGAAATCGATAGATTCGAAAATCAGCCCGGAGACTGCAGACTGGAATAAGAGCGTGAAAAAGGCTATTAGGAAGGACTGTAAATCATATAAGACGAAATTAATCAACGCAGCAAAAATTGAGAACAACAACAATATCAGAATCTTACGATCTACGGACTATCAAAGGGAAGGTTTCTTTTTCTTCTTCTTGTCGGCCGAACCGGTATGCCTTATGGTCCATTGTTCATACCGTATTTGTATAATACTAGAGAGACTCAAACCCGAAGGCACGCAGACAAGAATGCCGCGAGCCGACAAGGAGGAGTACCTCTCACCATAGAGATGGAAGGTGTAGGGTTCCCTAGGTGTGTTTACCTCAGTAGGTATGTTAACCTCAGAAGGGAAGGGTTACAATACACAAGGTGAAAAACGACCCAAACGACGTTGTCACAGATAAGGCAGAAATTACGGAAATTATCGGAAGTTATCCAAAATGTCGGATCAGACGATCAGAGGAACTACGAATGGTCGACAGAGCAGAACTGGAAGACACACTGGGCAAGCCACATAACAAGAGACAACACTAAGTGAACTAAAACCCTTCTACAATGATGGAGACCTAGACCGCAAAATGGCGAGATGACATCCGACGCCACGCAGGGGGAAACAGGATGCAGAAAACCCAGCAGATATCGATATGGAAGAGATTGGAAGAGGCATATATGTCCAGGAGTGGACGTCAACAGGCTGAAGAAGAATGCCGGGTTTCCACCAAGCGGACAGGTCATAATAAAACACGAACTGTCTGTTCGAACAGAAATTTCGAACAGTTTTGTTCGGAAAATGTTCGAAGACGGTTTTGGTACCCAACGGACTTTCTGTCTACACCAGTCACGGACAGAAATGAATGAAAACTGTTCGTGTTTTGTTTAAGTTTCATTCAGTTTACATAGAGACACTGGTCGTGTAGTTGTGAAAATGTGGCGCGCTGCAAACTTGAGAGAACAAGACGACGAGAATTTATTTTTGCTGGCAGTTACATTTTACATTATTAAAGAGAACAAAACTAAACGTCGGTTTTGGATTAGGCCATCCTTACTGTTACGAGATCTCAGAGGAGATGATATGAGTATAGGAGGTGAACTTCGATCAAGTTTTGAGAACTTTTTGCGAATGTCGAGCACAAATTTTGGAAATCTGCTATGTTTAATTGGCCCTATCATTTCAAGGACAACACCAACTACATAGACTCTATCCCAGCACAGGAACGTTTTGCCATCACACTGAGGCAACAGCAGATTCGTATCATAGTTTTATGTATTCATTTAAAGTTTCGGTACCATCTATATCAAGAATTGTGCCAGAAGTATGTTCACGAATCGAATAAAACTACCACTAAATCGCAACAACGTAAATAAAAACAAACTGGGCGTTTACACCAAGCTGACAAACAGTCCTAGTAAATTCTTTGAAGTTTACCGACATTAGATGGGACTCTGTTTGTGTCCGTAAAAACGCAATTCGCGGACTCTCGAGTCTCGAGTCCGGAAAACAATCCACAAGTTCTAGAACAGTCCGCAAACAGTTCGCAGACTGCCACAAGCGGGCCGAGTTCGTGTTTTGTTTTTGTCCAGTCCTCTTGGTGGAAACCCGGCAGAAGATCTGCACGTTTACTTTCAACAAGACGGTGCTACCTGCACACCTTGCTACAAAAGCAACGAAACCATTGATCACTTACGGGAAAAGCTTACGGATTGTATTATCTCTCGAAGAAGTGACCACAATTGGCCTCCGAGATATTCTGATTCGAAACCTTGCGACTTCTTCCTTAGGGGCCATGTGAAAGAGGAGCACTACGTCAAGTTCACATCGTCGATTCAAGACCTCAAAGATGGAATTCGTGAGGCTATCGTGGACACAGGACAGCCACTTTGCGATTTCGTTATAGTAGTAGGTATCATCTTTATAAAAAATGAACATCTGATCATTTGTCTAAAAAATGGCATTTTCCTTTGAATGTCAAAATAACACCTCTTATTGGAAAACCCTTTATTTACTATGAGTTTTTATCGCAATTCATTATTAAAGACATTCCTACTATATACAGTTGGGTATGAAAACATCGTTGTTGGAAAAGCTCGTGGACATCGATAACAATCAAAAATGCTTTCTTGAGGTGGAACAAGAAATTTACAGGGTCCAGGATTAGGATAAGCAGACAGTACCTGCATCCAGTCGAAATTTTCTAATACATGTGGACCTGCTGGATCAAACGGTATTGCAGCATTTGCTCCTGAACAAGGCATAATAATACAATGTACGATAATATCGTAACTACTTTTTATTTTTATGAAAACTGAGAATTTTGTTTCTTGTGACAGCTGACATTCGATAATAGATATAATGGGACCATCATAGAAATATAATTATTGGATCCACATTTTTCTTTTTCTTTTTCAAGTTCGACGTTGAGGAATATTATACAAAATATACAAAACGATTTACTAAAAACATTGATGTGAAGGCAAGAACTTTTGGGCGCTCGTTCATTTACCTTGTATTTATATTCGTAATTGCCAGTTAACAAATCAGGTTTGTCATAGGAGCCAGGGGAGGCTAAGCCTCCCCTAAAATCCTTATTCTCCATTTCTACTCTCACTCAAAATAAATAATAATAATAATAACTGATCTTTATTGACAACTAGTATCAACAGGCAATCGACCGAGGTCCTTCAGCCCACATTGTTTTAACATTGTATATTGAAAATACTACTTACAAAAAAAAAAAAAAAGTCATATTCATCATTATTTAAACTCCACAATTCATCAAATTTAATAATTATTCAGTTTCTGTAGTAAGGCAACAGATGGGAATTTTCTTCGTGGTTGTTCTACTGGTTGGTTGTGCAGGAGATTCTTTATATCTTCCAGTTCGTCAAGTCGCTGTTTGAATTTAATGTTCAGATTCTTGATTCTGTCATCAATAGGTTGAATCTTGGTTATCTGGTATAATAGTTCATTGGGGGGATTGTGCAGTCTATTATTTGGGTGTCTCATTTTAGTTATAGCCCTGAGGGATGATGTTTCAGCCACTTTCAAAATTTTCATCACAGAGTCTCTACAGTTAGCATAAAGGGGATGCCCATATTCAATTATAGGTCTGCAAATGGATTTATAAATGATGGATGCTGTCTTCATGTTGATTCCTTGGTCCTTGTATGTTAAGGTTCTGAAGTGTTTGGCTCTACTTATAATTTTCTTCTTTGTGTTGTTTGCGTGTAACTTGAGGCTAGCTTTATTGTCAATTTGAATTCCTAGATATTTTACTGTGGATGTTGGTTTTACTATTTTGTTGTTTATTGAGATTGTAGGGGACAGATGATTTATGTTGTGGTTGAAAATTATCAATTGTGATTTTTCTGGGTTGATCTTTAATCTCCACTTGGAAAACCATATCGTGAGGGTATTTATGTACTCTTGAAGTTTATCCATACATCTTCTCAATGATTTCTCATGTGAAATTATTGTCGTGTCATCTGCATACTGTAATATATATTGTCTTTGGTTGTGCACTGTGCCCATATCACTGCAGTAGATGTTGTATAGTAGCGGAGATAATGGAGATCCTTGAGGTGTACCTTGCATGGGAGTGAAAAAGTTTGATGTTGCTACGTTAATTTTAATTTTCAGTTTTCTGTTCTCTAAATATGCTCTTATGATATGAATTAGATAGGAAGGAGTATCTTTTTTGATCATTTTGTAAAGTAGACCTTTTATCCATACACTATCAAATGCTTTGTTAGTATCTATGCAGACTGCTGCTGATTTTTTATTGTTTAATTGGGCATTTTGTAGGTTTGAGACGAAAATTGTAAGTGGGTGGACAGTAGCTTTTTTCTTCCGGAAGCCAAATTGATAATTAGGAATATATTCTTCGAAATGTTCTTCAAGTTTGTTTTTAATTATTTTCTCAAATAACTTTCCAAGTACTGGTAGTAAAGTTATAGGTCTGTAATTTTTTACCTTTTTGTGATCTTTGTTCGGTTTTGCTATGAGGGTAACTGTTCCAGTTTTCCATACATCCGGGAAGGTGTGGTTATTAAGACACCATTCATAAATCTTTAATATATGTTCATGTATATTTTGATGTAATTTTTTTACGATGCTCCACGGTATGTTGTCTTCTCCTGGTGAACTGTTTTTGCTGTTATGTAGGATTTGGAAGTAGGTGGCTTCTTCTATTTCTATTGATTCTGTGTTCTCCCTAAGTGCCTTGTCGAAATATTCTTTATACCAATTTTCAACCATTTTCTCTGTTTCATCATCAAAGTTCTTGTCCTTGTCATATTCGTATACTTGTTTGTAATGTTGTGCAAATATTTCTGCCTTTTCGGAATCGGATTTGTATTCTTTATTATTGTCGATGATAGTAGGAATCTTGTGGAATTTTTTATACTTGGAGAGTTTTCTGATTTGCCGGAAAAAAGTTTTACCTTTGGTTTTGCTGATTGATTTGCAAGCTTCATTCCATCTATGTATTCTATATTGTTGGATCATTTTGTGAATAGAGCTGTTGTATTCATTTATTTTGGTTTTAAAGTTTGGATTGAAGGAGCGACGATATTCTCTGTACATTTTCCGCTTGTTCTTGATCATCGAAATTATGTAGGGCGGCAATTCATGGAGAAATGGATGGTGTGTTGCTGTAGGTGTATATTTCAGAATACATTCAGACAACCTTTCATTGAATGATGTGATGTAATTTTCGTCCATTGTTGATTGATTATGAGAGTTTATGAACTCGGACATCTCCTCGTTTACTTTTTTAATCTTGCATTTGTCGAATTGTAACGTTTTTTTCTTTACAGTTTCTCTTGGCTGAGTATTCAAGTCTAATGTAATAACCATTGCTAGGTGATCAGAACCCAGGTCTGGTACAAGCTCAATGTCTTCGATGTTATTTTCTAAATTTGAAGAGTATATCAACAAGTCTGGGGTACTATCAGGATTATTATTCAACAAGAATGTTGGTGGTGTAATATATTTTTTGTAGGTACCGTTCTGGAGAAATTTGTTTATTTGTCTGTTTTTCGTCTGATTGGGGTTGAAGTCACCGATGATTATAGAATACTTGAATAACGCTGCTTTGGTAAATATTGTTTCCTCGATTTTGTAGTGAGGATGTACGTAAATCAGAAATATGTGCAATTTATCATCTTTAAAAGGAATTGTGAAATGTGTTGCTTCATTCAGCTCGTTATTCAGACTAGGTGAATTATTCTTACCCATTTTTAGACTGGGGTGGCACTGTACTATGCTACCTCCTCGTGTATTGGTAGTTGTATGTCCTAGCCGATGTATTGTATCCCAATCTCTGTAGGTGATGTTATGTTCCTTTTTTATCTTGGCTTCTACGAATAGTGCACATTGTATCTCATTTTCTTCTATAAAGTTGTTGATCAGATATTTTTTCGGTACATAACTATTGATATTGTTGTAGAGAATTTTAATTTTCGAGTTGAATTTGGCGATTTATTTTATTGTCTATAGGTTCAGTTGGTGATGGTTCGTTTGGATCTTCAACATCAAACATGAGTATATATACTCGGTTACCTGAAAAAACTGCTGTAGTGTCAATTTTATATTGTGACAAGAATCTTCTTTTCAGTTTGTGCAGTAGTTCTTCTCTGTTGATGTTCTTGGGTTTGTTCAGCTTTCTGATGTATGTATTTATGATATCATCATGCATAGTTATAGGTGCATGAATTCGGTTGTTTTTCTTATGTAATTCTTCTATTTCCCTAGTCATTTTATTCAGAGGCCTTATGGTTGCATTTGGAATGCCTTCTATGGTTTTTTTGGGGTGCTTTGGGCATTTTCCTGACCATGCCTGATGTTCTTCAGAACCGCAGGCACTGCATTTTGGTGGTAGATCAGTTTTGCATTGTGTGGTTTTATGGGCGCCTTGGCATTTGTTACATTTTGCTTGTTGGTTGCAATTTTCTGTGATATGATCGAATTGGTGGCACTTATTGCATGGAATTGGTGTGGGATCAGGTGGATGACTTGCGAACACTAGATAGTGTCTATTTTTGTAGAACATTCCATCATTGAGCAATTTTTCGGATGTTGTAGCTTCACCTGTGATTATTCTAATGTAAGTAGTGGGTGTATTGAAATTTCTAGATATTATTCTTCTGCAAAATCTATGTTTCAGGTTCAATTTATTAAGGTGTTGGCTGATATCTTCATCTTTTATATATTTTTCAACTCCAATTATTACCACTGAAAAAGTTTGTTGTGGTTCTGATCTTTCTGTTCCTTGGATGTAAGGTTTAGTTTCTTTATATTGAGTGATGGTATTTTGGGTCTTCATTTCCTCCAAAGCGTTTACGATTTTCACTTTCTCGTTGTTGGATTTGATTAGGTAGCCAATTTTGGTTTTTATGACGATATCTGTGGATCCTGGAAATTTCTTGTTCCATTCATCTGCCATTTTGATCCTGTCGGTAATCAAGTTTTCATTTACTGTTAAGTAAAATAGTTGTTTGTATTCCATTTTGCTGATCTCGTTCATTCTTGCAGAATAATTCCTAAAGTTAGATTTGTTGTTTGAATTTAGTTCTACCTTATTGTTGTCTTGACTTGTGTGGTTTCCTTTAGTTGTTGATATGATTTGTGTGGAAGAGTGAGCTGGAATATCCGTTTCCATGGCAATGATGTTATCTTGCTTGTTTTGTTGTGGTACCAGATGCGGTTGGCTGATTTCTGCTTCGGGAGTTTTGTTATCATTTACTTTTTTGTTGTTGTTTTTTGTCATTACTTTCTTCTTACGTTTTCTATTTGAAGGCTTCTTAAAAGATGGATCATCGTCTGTTGATTCTTCCGCATTTTTGTCAGAAGACTTACCATCAGACATCATTTTCGAGAAAAATGACTCGAAATCTGAGGCGCTGTATGAATTTGATCGCGAAATTATACTTTATTTTATTCGCGTTTTATGTTGATAAATTGACCAGACCAGCTGACATGTGTTTCACATGAAATCTCGATCTGAACTGTCACTCAAAATATTATAAAATACATACACGATTTCTTACATCATTTCCATAACAAGTGGTAGTAATATTTCTGATCCAACTAAACTTGACACGGATTTCGTTTTGAGATATGAATGTTCCCCTCAGGTCCACCTTCTGCATCTGATACGTGAAAATGATTCGAACTCACATGCAGACATTGGAGCAATTCGATGCCACTTAGCGTCCATTCCCATCCAAATACATACAGTACTACAACTCGTCAACGAAAGCTAGAGAAAAAGTAAGATACATGTCATGTTCCCTTTTTTCGAGAAACATAAATTGCTGAAAACCCCAAGGGGCAACGGCGTCTAGTTTCCGAGCTACAGGGTGATTTTGGTATTTGGTCCATTTTCTACGCTCTCGAAATGAACACATCTTTAGGGCACTTTTTTACTGCTTTTCATCGGTGCTTTTGGATTTTTTGTATCTGCTCAAATTTCGGAACTATAATCAAATTTTTTTTTCAAATGGAAACCATAATAGGAAATTCCCAAATTGATCTTTCTTCAACGATTTCAAATATATATATATCATGACATACTTCCGAGTTCGAAAATTTCGAAAAAACACTTTTCGTTCAGCAAAATCCAAGCAGGCTTTGATTTACTTCTTTCAAAACTGAAGTCATAGATTTTCATGTCTTATTTATTTTCACTTGTATCCAATTCAATTCAGTTTTATCATTGTTGTATATCGTCTGGCGCTTTTAAAGTTCTTATAAGATCATAGAATTCGATATCTCACCATTTTCGTAAGCTGCCAAATTGATTCAAGAAATATTAGCTTGATTATTATACTCAGGTCTTCGCGAAACTTGTTGGTTTTAATATGATTTCTCAGCTTAATTGAAAAACAGTAATGAATGTTTCCATGAGGGGCAAACAAAGCTCCTTCAAGAAAAAATATAGGTTTATTTGAAAAAAATACTATTCACAACAAATGTTCAAATCGTTATCAGGAACATTTACAAACTTGAAATCCTTGTTCATTCGAGGAAATACATAAATTGCATATTTTAATGATGTGATATAAATGAGAATTACAGAAGCGCCAGACGATCCAACAATGATGAAAGTGAATTTTGAATTTGATAAGTGAAAATAAATAAGACATGAAATTCTATGACCGCCTCAGTTTTGAAGGAAGTGAAACTGCTTGTACGAAAAGTGTTTTTTCGGAATTTTCGATATAAAGTGAACTCGGAAGTAGGTATATCATGATATATGTATCTTTTTGAAATCGCTGAAGAAAGATCAGTTTGGAAATATCATTACCCACTATGGTTACCATCTGAAAAAATTTTTGTTTCTCACATCTCCGAAATTTGAGCAGATACAAAAAATTCAATAGCATCGATGAAAAGCTGTAAAAAAGTGCCCTGAAGATGTGTTCATTTCGAGATCGTAGTTCCTATAATACAGAAGTTATGGTCAATTATAAAAATGGAACAAATACCAAAACCACCCTGTAGCTCAGACAGTCGGACACCAGACGCCGTAACAACTTGGTGGTTTCAGCAATTTATGTTTCTCGAAAAAAAAACATGACATGTATATTAGTTTTTCTCTATATCTTTTTTTAAGAGATGCAGTACAATACCATCAGAATCTAGTCACCCTGTACATTCTATTCATGACAATTCATAGGCAAGAAAAATATAGTTTTTTCAATCTTGCCAGAGACGGCGAAGGAACGCCAATCATTGGCTATAAGGAAGAGTTTCTGGAGAAGGAGAAAACCAAAAGGGAGACACTCAGGCGGAATCCTCCCAGTAATGTATCACTCCAAAAAGTTCCTTCGGAGTTTTGGAACTGCAGGATCCAAAAGGTATCTGGATCTCAGTAAGAACCTTTCTTTGTTGATACTGGAAATATTTCACGTATATAAACATGGTTGGAAGATTCAGTTATGCTATTCTCTTTTACTGAAATCAATAATCGAGCATTGAAATTTTACTGAAAAATAATGGACAGAAGGGTCTGTTGATCTGTGATAGTACTCGAATAACCCGACAGAGAAACTTCTAAACGAACAGAAAAAGCGCATCTAAGGAATTTCCCACTTTTCAAAATTGTCAAGAATTAAGCCTACAGAAGACATTTAAATAACTTTATGTTCGACTGCTTCATAAAAACTTGCTTCATGAACAGGCCCGCCGTAAGCGGGCGTGCAAGGCGTGCCCGGCACAAGGGCGGCACGTCCAGGGGGGCGGCAAATCCAGTGAAATTGAAATTTTTTTTGAATGGGGACAAACAACGTGTTGAGCGGGTGGGAGAAAAAAAAGGGGGGGCGGTTGTCCAACTCCAACTGCTTTAAAATTTTGCCAACTGTCATTGAAACATAGAAATTTTGCCATATGCGATCGAAACTTTGCCAACTGCTTTGAAATTTCTCCAACTCCGTTCAACATTGGGGGCGGCAAGGTCGCCCCATCCCCCTTAGAGAGACTTTTTCTCTGAAGGATCGGGAGGACAGGCGGCCAACATCGATACTTTCCGTATATCCACGGAATTCAGTGCCTTCACTGCAGCGTTTCTTTCAGGTATATTTCCGGGAGGGGCATTGCCGCCCCCCGAAGTTCCGCAGGTGCCCCCCCCCCGGCGAAATACTGAGAGCGCCTAGATCCAGTTATGGCGTAAAACTTCATGATCGAAAAATTCACATAATCCGATAAATTGCCCTCCCGGAACTTCGAATTGCGCCCTCGGGAAAAATTTTCTGAAAGAAACATCGATTCAGAAAGATCCTACGGCATCTCTGATTTTGTTGAATATTCTACGAGAAAAATTTGCAGATGTTTTTTTTTCCAATATTACAACCAGGTAGTAGTAGTAGTTGAATATTTTCAGTGTCGCCGTATCGTTTATGCCAATTATTGCATGTCATAAAAAACCATCTGTTACCAAACTGCGCCCTTTCTACTAGCCGAGTTTAGGTAGGTACATGATTTTGAAGAGAGAATTACGAAAATGAAGATAAAACCAGAATGAGGGTCTTTGTCGAAATATACACCATTACACCCCCTAGGATCAGTTGTATTTTGCATTCGAAATTGAAACTTGTCTCTTATCTATGATTCGATTCGAACAGTTCCGTGGTGTATGAACAGTAACGATCAAAAATTAAATTCCAATTATTTTGTTAATAGTTCTTCTGAGTTGGATCAATAAATAATTATTGATATTTGAACTTGTTAAGTTTAATAATAATTCATTTTACCTGAATTAGTGCAAAATAGATAAGTGCAAGGTGATCGATAATAATAATGGAAAGTACTTATCTAAGTTTATTTGTTCATTAACTTATAGCAATAATTACTATGCAAGGAACATGAAGGGCTCTGAATACTTGAAAAGTAGACTTTTTCAGTATATAAAACATTAATTTAGTAATTTCGAAAGTGAATAAATGGGTTGTATTATGATTGAAATGAACAAACTCTAAGTAGAAAATATTACGCAGATTCGATTCTCACCTGTCTGAACTTTTCGGGCATATCGTGGTATCAAAACAAACTCAAATGAAAAATGGAACTTTAACTACTAATGAATCTGACATTGACGGTATTGATTTTTTAATGAAATTATTGCACTAGAATCGCATTTTGCAGAACACCAATCGAAGGATCCACAAACACTGTTATAATATATTTTTGGCAATGATTTAATTTCTACATTTACGAATATAACAATAGCACTAAGAATAGGTACTACTAACATTGCCGGTTTCAGTTGCATCTGGAGAAAGATCTTTTTCAAAATTAAAAATTATCAAGAATTATTCAAGATCCACTATGCGCCAACACAGATTAAGTAATTTAGCTATAATTTCAATTGAACACCAAATTTTGGATATATTGGATATAACTAAGATTATAGAAGATTTCGCAAATATAAAAGCGAGAAGAGTGAAATTTTTTTAGATAAATATTTGAGTGTGTATCTATATGATTTTTCAATTTTATAAATAGAAATAACAATAATATAATATACGTATATATAACAATAATTCAATAGGTTTTTTATTTTTTTCCCACCATAATGAGGGAACCCTTTCTAGAGAAGACTCAGCATATTTAGCGCAGGGGAGTATTTACGTGGGGGAGTACTGGGGGTAATTCATAAAATTGATTGGATCATAATTATATGGCTTCGATATACAGGGTCTCCCAGAAGTCGCGCACCCCATTGAGGGGATCGTAAGTGAGAAATATTCTAAGCCCAAAAATCCATGTATAAGTTTTTTTGATTACGTAGTTAGTAATTAATTAATGAAAGTGACCAATCAGGAGCGCCCTACAGAAGAATAAGTAGGCAGTGGGGACGCGAGAGTGAGAGTCAAGTCTCGGTTTACTGCGTGAAAATCCGGCAGCAGCTCTGTCGTCTCACTCTCTCGTCCCCACTGCCTACTTATTCTTCTGTAGGGCGCTCGTGATTAGTAACTTTTATTAATTGATTACTAATTAACTACGTCTTATATAAACTTTGAAACATGGATTTTTGGGCTCAGAATATTTTTCACTTTCGATTCCCCCAATGGGGTGCGCGACTTCTGGGACACCCTGTAGATGCATAGAATACCTGGTGATGGCACTGAGCAGATTTTGTCTAAGAATTTCTTGTCGATCGAAAATTCGAGCTGGCGTCCTACTTTTCATTTCTCCCGAAAAGGGGTTGCGCTATTTTCCATTGGCACAGTGGCGCCACGACCGCGAAATATTGCGGATTATTCCTGGAGTAGTATTGTATTATATGCTAGAATGCCGTTTTTGATCTACAAATTTTGGTCACGATTTTCAGTTAGGAGTCGTTACAACAGGGTTCCCATGCATCTATGCTTCGATGAGAATTGACATTCTTGTCAATATATCAAATTCTGAAATTTAAGTGAAATTTTTATAAATTATCGTTTCTATTCTCTTTGGGTAAGAATTGAATGATGGAGAGCACAAACTGCTACCCAAATAGCTATACTCCTTGTATTCCGACACCCTATCCCATGTACCCTCAACAATTTGGATATTCTCCCTATATGCCTGCTGTTAATTACGGATCAATACCGCAAGAAAGGCATCCTACAAAATTATTCAATCCCTCAGCTTTCCTTCAGAAATGTAAATCCGCAGAAATAATTGGTGGCGAAGTAATAGTAGGTTGTGAATGTGAACGATTCAACGGACTTCAGGATGGATGTAAAAGAAGTGAGTGCAGAGGGCAATGCAACTGCGCTCAAATGCCAGTAGCATGCAGGCCGAGCATCTTCAGCAATGGAAAACATTTGGGAACGAAGTATTTCAGACGAAGCAGTCCATATTATCAAAACATTGGCCCAATACCTCTCGGAACCAGATATTGAAATATTATTTTCTAGTGAATCAGATTTTCATTCTCAGTGTATTGTATTCTCAGAGTATCTTTCTATTATATTTTCCTATACTATTCACACCTTCAGTGCGATGTTTTTTCAGATATTCTTAGATTCTTTAAGGCAGCTTCTAATGTTTTGAGATAATATTGTACAAAAAAAGGGCACTGCTCTACATTAAGAATTTGGAATTAATTTCGAAAAACACCTATTGTTCTGGTGAAATTCCTGCGGAGTCTGTGCGCGGGAGGGGGGGCATGGCACCCATGCCCCACTAGAACCTTGAAATTGACAATATTCCTACTAATATGTGAATTTTCAGTTTGATATAATTTAATTTCACAGAGTTTTAGAATGTCAAACAAACGTAGTGCGATTTCGGAGCTGTTTCGTCAAGGTAGGCGTCAATGCGAAATTGTTCGTTTGCTCAATGTGCCTCGTCAAACCGTGTCCGATGCAATTCGTCGTTTCAAGGAGCTTGGCCATGATGGTCGTCGTCCACGAAGTGGTAGAAAACGCACTGTCAATACACCTAGCAATCGCAACATCGTCAAGAAGCGAGTCAATCGAAATCCGAGGGTTTCCATGAGGAAAATAGCCTGTGATACCGGTATCAACCGCGAATCAGTCCGTCAAATTGCCAAAAAGGAGTTCAACCTCAAGCCATACAAGCTCCAAAAAGTTCAACTCCTCACGGTGGAAAACAAGCGCGTACGACTCCAAAGGTGCCGCCAACTCCTTCGTCTCGCCGCCGGTCAGCAATGGGAGCGAATTCTCTTCACAGACGAGAAGCTTTTCACCGTAGAACAATCCCACAACCACCAAAACGACAGAGTCTGGTCCGTAGAGGTTCCCGGTACATCGGCCATCGTCGAACACCGTCAAAATCCACAATCCGTCATGGTCTGGGGCGGAATTTGTGGCTGTGGTAAAACTCCCTTAGTTTTTGTGGATCAAGGGGTCAAAATCAATCAAGAAGTCTACCGCTGAGACATCCTCGAGGCCGTAGTACTTCCGTGGGTCAAGCAGCACTTCGGCGATACGCATTGGACCTTTCAACAGGACTCCGCTCCGGCTCACAGAGCGAAAGTGACGCAAGAATGGTGTAAGACCCATTTTCCTTGTTTCATCTCATCTGCAGAATGGCCGCCCTACTCACCGGATCTCAACCCAATGGACTACAGCGTGTGATCGATTTTGGAGCACAGGGCTTGTGCTAAAAAACACAAAAATTTTGAGTCTCTGCGCCGGGAATGGAACCGATTAACGCCCGAGGAACTGCGGCCCATTGCCGAAAATTTCAAGAAGCGTCTGTAGCTGTAGCTGTGTATCGCCGCCAGGAAGCCACTTCGAAACGGCTTAATTATTAACAAATGTTCAAGCTTTTATTATTTGTTGTTGTTTTGTTCAATTTCTTCTGTATAATAAAGTTAAATGAAATAGTATATTTCATTACTAGTCCAGAAGGTAAGCTTTTTCCGTGCGCGCGCGAAGAGTTCCCGTGTGAGGCCGAGCCGAACACGGGAATTCGTGCAAGCACGGAAAAAGCCTTTCTGGACGTGTAATGAACGATATTTTTCATTACACCTCTCTGAAAACAATCCAACGATATTTGTTCTTCGACAGAAAGCATTTCGATATTGTAAAACAATAATTATTCGAAACACTGACGTCTACTGTCATCACGCAATCGTTGCTTTGTGTCTCAGCATAGATCCATCTATGTCTCAGCGCACGGAAAAGGGTCACTTTCGGTGCGGCCGCACGGAAAAGGGTCACTTTCGGTGCCCCGAATCGACATGTTTTGATAGGGTTTTCAGAGTGGTGTAATGAAAAAGAGTTTGTCCGAGGTTTTTCTGGTCACACTGTATGTATAGTATAGACTGTATAGAGTAAAGAACATATTGAGGAAATATTTTCTTGGCTTCAGGACTGTGGGGTGAATTATGCACACTTTTTTTTAATCGCCGACGTTTCGACCCTTTTTTGGGTGAAGCCAAGAAAATATTTCCTCAATTAAACAGCAAGGACGAGACTTATCAGATATGGAAGTAAAGAACATCGGCATAGAGAATGGACTGTGGAAAATGGTGAATGCGCCGGAAATTATAATTATTTTTTTTGAGGATTGAATTTATGTAAAATGATGAAAAATTGTTTTAACATATTTCTTCTTTCACTAAGAAATCGTTTATAGTGAGAAAAGTATAAGGGTGCCATTTGAAAAAAATATCTGGGGGTAGTTTTTTCAGGGGTGGTAATTAGAAACAGAATTTTAACGACGGATTCTGGTAGAGTTTTTGATGCCATTTGAAAAATTTTTGTTTGAATTTTCTACCTTGTCTGAGAGCCGAGATATTGGCTGTTTGAAAAATCTTGGGACACCCTGTATACAGGTGCTGGCAGGCCCGGATCTAGGGGGGGCAAGCGGGACGCTTGCCCTGAGCGCCAGCTTAAGGGGGTGCCAAAAACAACCAGAGGTTGAATTTTTTTATTTTTTATTTTCTCGGAAAAAGTACATATTATTATTAAATATGACCCCACTCTGAAGTGCCATTTTGACCACTCAAAAAAAGGACAAACATCCTATCTGTCCAAAACTATACAAAATTAAATTATCCATTTAATGGCCACCAAAGTTCGGAATAACATTATTAATGAGAACAAGGAGGCCAACTATTTCACTATCATGTTCGACTGCACCCCAGATGTATCTCACACAGAACAAATGAAGCAGGTTATGGTTATACGATGTTTGAGTCTGGATATGAGATAAAGGAAAGTTTTATTGACTTCTTAGAAATTGACGGAAAAACTGGAAAATAATATCATAGCGAATTCTAGATTGCAAGCTGATGATTTAGATGTCGAAAAATGAATTCTACAGATGAACGAGCTGGCAGTATTAGTTCCATGCACACTCATTGAATCTTGTGGTTGTCCATTTGGCTTCATCATGTTCAGAAGCAGTAAATTTATTTGTTGTTGAACAAAAACGTATTCTTTTTTTGTTAGTTCAACCACACGATGGACAATCATGAAAAAGTGCACAAAAAAAATTGAAACAAAGTAACCAAACAAGACAGGCTAAACATCAAGCTGTTAATGCTTTGCTCAATAATTTACCGGGAGTTGTGAAGGCTGTGGAAGAAATCCAAGAATCCTCACTAGTCGCAGAATCCAAGTATGAAGATGGACCGCTGGTCATTTGCTTCATGCTGTGATGGATTTTAGATTCATCCTAAACGTAACAATTTGGGATAATATTCTGCGAGAGATAAATAGGGTCAACACGTGGAAATTCAGAAAGGGGATATAATTATTTCTCTTTCATTATCGTTGATGCAAGGTCTTATGCAGATCTTGCAAGGAATGAGAGAAAAACCTATTGAAAACTGGATCTCGGACGCTACACTTCTTCCAGGAGAATTGGATGTGGAGCCAATTCTTAGATATAAACGTGTTTCCAAGAAGAAAAAGCAGGTCGACCAAATGTGCGAGGATGAGTCAAGAACGCTAGATCTAGTTGGTTTATTCTCAAAGGAAATTAAGGTTGTTTTCGACCGATTATTGTCAGAAATAAGAAATATTTCGCATTCCTCAACGGCAAGGCCCTTTGGAACATGCAAAAAGAGGATCTGCAGAAAAATTGGACCCTTTTAGCGCAAAAAATTGAAGAGACTTGAATACAGTTGATTTTTGTTAGAAACTACAAGATCTGTATAGCTTTAAGAATATACTGCACATTCCCTATCACGTCTGCACGATGTAAACGCAGTTTCATAAAATTGAAAATAATAAAAAAATCTACTTAATTTCTTTCCTTGTGATATTATCCTTATTATTAGCTTTTATTTTTATTATTAATTCGTCTCATTCATTTTTGTTATTTTTTATGAATTCATATATTATACGAATGAGGGGAGGGGGGGCGCCATCATGAATTTTTGCCCCGGCCAGAAAAAATTGTAGATCCGGGCCTGGGTGCTGGTCGAATTCTTATATTTTGCTTTCATACTGAAAGTTCAAATAAATTTGAATGAGAATCATATTTATCTCTAAAGGGTTTGGGATAAAGTTTGGCACCAAATTAATATCTTCAAAACGAAACGGGCGATATATTTTTGAAATTTGGCAGCTGAGTGTAATGGACCACAATGCATTTGATGAGCATATTTTCATTAATGAGATACTTCCGGTTTAACCGGAAATGACAAAAAAATTTTTATTCAAATGGGACACCCTGTATATTTCTGCAGATTCTGAAAGTGCACCTTGTTTTGGATCTGTCCATATCGGGTTCCATGTAAAAATTCTCTGTTAAAAGAAGAAATTCGGTCTAGTTCAGTCAGTTTAAATAAAAAAAAAAATGGTCATTTACTGTTAAACCGGAAGTATCTCATTAATGAAAATATGCTCATCAAATGCATTGTGGTCCATTACACTCAGCTGCCAAATTTCAAAATTATCGTCCGTTCCGTTTTAAATATATTAATTTGGTGCCAAACTTTATCCCAACCCTGTATATACAACATAATATATGAAAACAAATTTAATGCTGAACAATTTTCGATCAACCCCTCTGAATCTGAAAAAAAAATCTTTCATAGAATTATTATGAACAATGAAAACGAAACGACTAGTTCTTCAATGGAATATTCAAGACAGTAAAGCCCGCAACGGACGGCGAGCGATATATTATATCTCATATATTTCACCAATATCGCTCCTTATGAAAATGCAGCGAGCCCCGCGGACGACGCTATAATATATATTCCGATATTACGATATTTTTCCATACTAAAATGACATATGTCAATGCAAAGCTATAATATATATTATATTATCGCTCGCCGTCCGTTGCGGGCTTAAAGACTAGTTAGATTCATTCTAGAAATCTACATGTGGTCGTGTGCTAATTGGTTTTTGCAAGTTTCGTCGCTAAGCTCATAAGTGTTGTTGGAAATATATACCTATTTCTGCTGTCAGCTGTGAATACTGAAATACATGATTCTAAAAATTGCTCGGCTCGTTTTGTTTTCGAGTGGTATCCCAATGAGGCCTAATCCACTTTATGTCGAAATTGAAAATAAATCTACTGCTTTTGAGAAGAAACGTCCCTGATCTATATTTTCACCTCTGACTGCAAAAGATTCCACTTGTAGGAAAATAAAAAATTGAATTGGAATGATTTGATGGCATGATGGCCATGATGGCAAATAGCAATTGACATTTTATGTGAATTTAACGCGTTGGCATCTTGAAGCTCGCATCGTCAAAACATCTGGCAACGTCGCGGCTCCGACGTCTTCATTAAGCTAAGCGTCCACATGTCCGCACCGGACGCATCGGACGGATCGGATCAAACGGATTTCGGTATTCTTTGTATAGAAACTCGTGCAAGCCCGTCCACAGACCCGCACCGGACGCATCGGAGCATCGGCATTTCTACAATGGAGATCCGTAAATCCGATCCGTCCGATGCGTACGGTGCGGACATGTGGACGCTTAGCTTTAGGCAGCTCTTCTCTTGCCGTGTTCTCTGGGCGAAATATTCTGTCAAAGTGTTCTGTCATACACTGTGGTTCTGTGTTCTGTGCCAAAAATATCTTTGTTCTGTTCTGTGCTCTGCTGCTAATATTCAAATCAAACTTTTTGAACAGGTTAAAAAACTGAAAAATATTGAAATATCGATGTTGGAAAGTAGAAAAAGTATTGGCTATTCCTTCTTCTCATGTGTGGACAAGTGATTGAAGTGAATTGAATTTCTGGAATTTCAGTTATTAAAGATTCGGTGTTGGATGCAAATTTAAAGAGTTTCACGTGTATATAGTATGTTCCTGGCTTTTCAGGTGAGTAGATAATTTTATTATTTATCAATTATTACAAAAGGATGTTGCCTCGATGATGTGTAACATGTTGTGAATCAAATTACTTTTTAACACTTATAACAATTGGTTGCTGCAAAGAAACATCGCCACAAATTATTTACTTCTGTTTTGAAATGACTGAAATGGTTTGTTTCTGAGAATGAATCTCAGCCCCGGCTCTAGTTGAATTAGGGTGACCATGGTACGATTAAATTCCTCAGCAGGACTTGGAATGTGAATCAGTGTACTGAATCAGTCCAAACCATTATCATGGTACCTTCCATAACTTATGGCAAGGGAGATACCGGTTATACTGATCAGTGATCATGCAACCAGTGACACTGCCACAGGAGTAGCGGTGCTGGTATCATTTGGATTTGTTTATGGTGAGTGTTATTTACATTCTATATCATGTATATTTCACTGTAATTAAGGGCATAGCCTTGAAAAGTTGATCACATATTTGTCTCTATTTCTGCTGGCTTTTCTGCGATGTTTGAATTTGAACTTAAAAAGGCGTTATCTACTCTACATCTGGACTTTAGTGACAAACAGTATTAAGCCATATTTTCACATCTGCTAGTAGAGCAATATGAAGATTTTGAACACTGGTATCTTTCAAACCGATGAGTGTTGCAAGTAGAAGAATAAACAACAGTATCACAAGAATATCATTATATTTGTTCGACCTAGAACATGACGCAGAATTTACTTTTTCTGAGAGAGATCTCATATTGCTTTTGGCTGAAAATTCACATATAGTGGTAACTAGACATATTGTAGATATCATGAACAACAAAATTGTTGGCACAGCGAAGCTGTTCATCCCTTTTGTAGCATGCAAGCGATATATTAGTAGGGAAGACAAAACACCAAGTGTTGAAATCACTATCAGCACTATTGACGAAAACCTAAGATTTGATTTCTGGTCCAACAACACTTGTTTTCTTGTTCCTGTCAAGGATTGATGCATGGAGCGTAGTTTTCTTCATTATGCAGTTATAGCAATTTATCTCTCTACCTGCTACCATATATTGCCATGTCTTAGGATCTTCGTCACATAAGAACATTTCTCGGTCATTCGTCCCAGTAGTTATTATTTCTCCACAAGCTCTTACTGTGATTCCCAGCTCTCCGTTTGTTCCTTTGCATCTGTTGGCTGTTTTGAGTGTGCATTTTGAGTCGGATTCTTGAGAGCTAATATCTTTCAGCATCAATATTATTATCACTGTTAGTGTTGTCGTTTTCATGGTTTTGTTCTTATCATACACAGGAATTTGATGGGTTTCCCGAAGGTGATCAATTGTGCCAATTAATAGTATATTATGTATCAAGAGTTTATATTATAGGTTATCATTTCTTTAGTTATGATTTTAAATAACTGAAACTGATATCAGCCAGCCTACCACATTAATACATTAAAATAATTCTTGATTAATTCTGGGACATAATACTGTTTGGTTCTAGCAATGGATTTAATATTTTGTGACCAAATACTGTATTCGGTGACTTAATACTGTTTAGCCCTCAGGGATTCATTGATACATGGGACTTGATGCAGAATTATCATTAGATCAATTTTAGATCAACGCAAAGCGGAAACAAAATTGGATAATATTAATTGTGCATAATTAATAAAGGGTGAGAAAGGCCCGAAGGAAACAAAAAAATTCATTTATTTTCTGAAATCACCTGCAGATTAATGGATACAAATTTATTAATTGAACAGAAAATGGTAAATAAAGGACAATGCTTGATTCAGTAATTTCCCTCAAGTTCACCATGTGGAAGATTTTTAAAGTATTCATGGAATCGTTTAGGTAACCAAGTTAATAACTTCTGTAAATCATCATACTTTTTTTTTTAATTGGCTTAAGAGCCTCTCTTATTTGTATATTTTTCTATATATTTCAACATTTCACGAAAGTTACAGAATCAGAAATATTGAACAGTAAATCACCTTCATAAAATAACAAGGCATGTCAACAAATTAGAAGTTACCACAGTCAAACAAAACATATTAAAAACGAAAAATCACAGATGGAAATCACCATCACTTCTTATATCACAGTTGTAAACTTCTTCCATACAATAATAGACATTTTCTTTAAAAAATCTTTCTAGTTTCATCTTAAACCTACGTAGATTGATTTCTTTTGATTCTATAGATAACCTATTATACAACTTCAGCCCAATGAATATATGTGACTCCTGCGTCTTCTTGAGTCTGTGTTGAGGGACCATGAAAGAGTCAGCACCATGAGTGGTATAGTTGTGTACGTTCCTATGTTTAGAAATTATTGGCTTCAGCAGCATCAAGTCTGCATTGAGACGATCCTTTCACTTAACATTTAGATTCTCTTAGCATGTCTTTTAGTGCCTCTATTGAAATCAACTTGTTCAAAATTTTCCTCATTAAAGTCTGTTTTAAAATAATAAATTGAAGGTGTTTCTGCCAAAAACTTCATATCAATCACTTTAGATATCACAAAAGTTTGATTCTTCTTGTTTTTTTGTTGATGGGAATAAAGATCCGGATTCTTCAGATAAAAGGGATCATGAGATGCGCGTCATAGTTGGTTGGTAATTCAAGATGGTCTTCCACGGATACAGCCTCTTCCAGTTTTATTACAACCATCACATGTATCATTCTCTGGCCATTTGAAAGATAAATTGAATTCTGAATCGAAAATCTCATCGCTACTTGGGAATATATTCTTCAGGAATTTGGTTTGCTATATAATCTTCATAGAAACACCGATACATTATTGACAGGTATTTATTACAATTTATTAAATGTAAGAATTCTTTAATTTACCTTCTTCTGTACTAGATGATGATTTATGTACAGTACTGTTTCTGGACTCCATGACATTTTCGGCAGTACAGCTCTGTAAGTGTTTCTTCAATCGCGTAGGAATACCTTTCATATCTTAGTGCACAGGAATGCAACAATTAATAGATCTTAGTCTATTCATGGTAGTAATGGTTCCTCTTGGGAGTTCTTCTTTAAGAAACCATGGGACTTATTCAACTGATCGGGATTAACGAATTGAGTAAATATTCGCCCTTGATCTGGGTTTCGATTTCCCATTCTATCATCCATCTCTTCTATATCATGCGTTTATATCCCGCCCAAAAGTCCCAGACATCTGCACTGGGTACCATTCTTTCTGAACTCCTGGCACCCAGCTCAGCCAGATTATCAGCAGTATCATTGCCTTAGATATTTGTGTGACTTGGAATCCAAATGAGCTTTATCGAGAAACCCCTTAGTGTCAGATTATGCAAATTAGCTCTGATGGACAAGCTGATATGATCATTTTTAGCCGGTAATCTCCAGTAAGATATTTTTCCAACGCACTTTTGGAAGTCAGTGCCATAATATATTCTTTTACTTCAGAAAACTTTTCCAGATAAAAATCAATTTTTCAGAAAGTTAATGCCCTCTTATATTCATATGGAGAGAATTTATTTTATTGAGTTCGATATGTCAAATAAATCATTAACTAATAGACAGAAATTGGCAGTCTCTTCAGCACCATTAAAATTTATCAGTTTTATATGAATCTCAAGAAATTTGAGAGCATTTGACACAGTCCTGCTGAATGTTCAAGCAGCAATCTTCACATTTTTTCTTTCACAAAATCTTCGTTGGTGCCTTCAATCCTTCCGTGTCTTGAAGATTCACTAGTTCTTCGAGATGAGTCCATTTGATTAATTTATCGTTTTTTGTTTTTAGAATCTTACTGTCTCCTAAGCAATTTCTGTAGAGGTTGAGCATGTGACAAGGGTCAAGAAAAAATAATACTCTATCTCATAAAGTATTTCACGGTTTTTTAATTGTGGACCTATCTAAAACAAATGATTCAATTGAAATATTTGCACAGCCAAAATTTTCTTCGGAATGACTAGAAACGTTATCATAATCCGTCATGTCTAGCATATAATTTTCTCTTTCACTTGAAGAATCCATTAGCTCCATAATATGCCTTTTATTTTGCTTTCCAGACTTCTCCAAAGTTTTTTTTCGCTTCAAAAATTCCCTCATCATTTTTTCCATTTGTTCCTCCTCAAGTTTATTCATAACATGTGTGCTTATCAGAACTGCTCGTTTTTTTCCTTCCACCTTTTTTAGTGGTTTTCGGCTCTATTGTGACTTTTGGATATGGACGCACCATCTCTGGGGACACCAAATCTGAGAGTGATTCATTGTAACAAAAGATGACCATCACTGCCAGTTTTTTTTTGCAGTTCGGATTAATGTAGCATATTGCTCTGGCACGTAAATTGGATTAGATTTTAGATATCTCTTTACCTGTTTTTCGGTAACAATATGCACATTATCTCCTTCGTTTTGAGAATGCCCATAAATTTAAAATTTGTGTGATATGAGGATAAATGCCATCCCGAAGAGCCAAAGTATTCATGATCCATAATTCTGTACGAAAATTTTCATACTCTTCAGTCTTCCCCAAGTCCTCACGATCATTTATTGTTATTTTTTCACATGAGAAAACATGAAAAGTTGATGTATTGTCCAAATTAACAACATTCCCAGTATCGACATCTCTCACTTCTCTTGCTATCAATAACTTTTTATGTACTGACTGAAATTGTCTTGCTGTTGGATTATTGTTGTATCCATTTAGACAGGGACGGGCCGAAGCCAAATTATTGGGGGGGGATTGCTTCGAAAATTTTCCAACTGTGCATTAGGATTAGAAAACCAATGGTAGAAAGGGGGGGTGGAATTTTGGATTGCGAGTCAATGTTTGTTACCGAGAGCATTAAAAATGATTAGAAAATTTCATAGTGTAGTTTTTTAATTCTGCATTACCAGATTAACACACTCCACACTCTACAGGATTACGCAGCATCTGTTATCATTTGTATGTATCGATTTTTAAGTTCAATTCCGAAGAAAAATGAATGATTTATTCAAGTGTAATGAAAAAAATACATAGGTGAAAATAGAACATATAATCAGTCATATAAGATGTATCACAATAAGACAAATAACGAATAATGTTGTGAGGCTAGTTCACAGATCACAGCATCTGTTGTAGTGTTGTATGTTTTGATTCTCTAAGCACAATTTCGAAGATACTCATAATTAATCAGGTGCAATTAAAATTTTTGTTTAGGTCTTTAAAAATAATACACATTGATTCAACTTCTACTATCCAATAAAAAAGGTACTTAGGTAAAATATTATATATCTATACATAGTATACAGGGTGATTCACGGTGGATGGCACATTAGACGTTTCTGGGGAACCAGATTTCGGATCGGTCTGAAAATTTAATGGAATGCATTATCGGACCTGTTCTACCCAACTAAAATATTTTCGTCAATGCGGTGTTGCCACTTCTATTAGAAAGTAGTAGCAACTTTGCTTTTTCAAATGGAACACCCGGTATATTATATTATTTTTGGAATCTCCAACAACTTCTCGACAACTTTATCGACATTTCCCGTTACCTATCTGTTGCCGTTTTCGGAATATAAATTAATTTCAATTTTTTTCACCGGAAAACATGACCTCTAAAAATGCTGATAACTTCGGGTTGAGAAACACTATGGCATTGAAATTTGGTTTGGAGTTAGGTGATACATAAATGCTTCCAACACTTCAGCCTGCTTTACGTTACTTCAATACAGGGTGATGAAAAATACAGCCTTTTCGGTTGCTTGAAAAAGTGACTGAAAGTTGTTTATTTCAAATGGAACGCCCTGTATATTATTGGAAATTCAAAAAAACTCATGAAATTCGCTTTCATTCTATGTATATCATGTCTATACCTAACTAGTCAAAATTCGGACTTATGAGCATTTATTTGTCAAAATTCAAAATGTCCCTTCAGAATGGTATTTCCATTCGGTATTTGGTAGGCAGGCCATGATTACTACTTGATAGTACCGTGTGACATTCTCCTAATAATAAAGGCACCAAGAAACTTGAGAGTCAAACTATTTTTATGAATTATCATTAAAAAGTAGAACAATCATGTCGAATACTTCAAAGTATGTTCGAATCGCTGGCCGTTCACTTCCAAGCACTTCAAAATGCGGGTGTTCACTGCTTTCGTCGTGGCAGATCGTATTTCTTTGAAATCCAAATCTTCAAATGCTTGGGCAATCCTTTCCAACAATTCATCTCTCGAATGCACGGGTGTTTTGTAAACTTTTTCTTTCAACATTCCCCATAGATAAAAATCTAACGGACTAAGATCGGGTATTCTTGCTGGCCAATTCTAGATTTCGTTACTATTCTGAGTTTGAAAAAAATTGACTTCACAAAAAAAAGACAACAAATGAAATCGAAGTTTAACATACTTTTGAAGAGAGCTAACGCTTTTCCTCGAGTTACTCTGTCGAAATTTGAATAATTATTAGATATGTCATTCAATAGATCCAGTATTTTCTCAAACGAAGTGTTTACTGCTTGTAGGGTGTCTGCTCTTGCCGTCCATCTAGTTTTAGATAAATTTTTGAGAATTAATGAATTTTCAATCTCTTGAAACTTGTCTTTCAATAATTAAAACTTTTTAGAACTATTATGAAAAAATACATGAAGGTCCTCCAATGTAGTAAATAATTCTGATACTATGGAGCTAGCGTTACAACAGTGCTCTAGACTCTGGAGCACTGTTGTAACGCTAGCTGTATTTGTTCTATGTGCCTGACATGGTACGTAAGGTACTGAACGAGAGGGAATTTCTGAAATTTTTTGTTGCGTTCCATTATACTTCCCAGGCATACTGGCAGCGAAGTCGTAGGACTGGAACGCCAACTTTTTCGTGTCAATACCATTGTATTCTAACAAAGAAATAATGTCTTTAGCAGTTCCATTGCCTGTTTTATCTTCAGCTTCAGATACTGATAAAAGCCTCTCTTTTGGATATCCATTTTCGTCCACCATTCGGATCACTAAAGACATTATTTCTTTGTTAGATGAATCAGGTGTATGATCTGCCATGATGGTAAAAAAAGGAGCGTTTTTATTTCATCTAATACCTTTGATTTAATTGATCACCCAAAATCCTGATCAGTTCATTATGCGACACAGAACCAAAATATGTTGTGTGATATGGTCTTAGTTTTTTATTTTCGAGCCATGCTTTCAATACTTTATTGTGTCTTGAAAGGAGAGAGACAATTTGAAAAAAATTGTCATCTTCATCTTCATTCACCCTGAAAGCTATTCCTTGACGAGAGAGGGTCTTAGCCACATCAAACAACATACTCACCACTGCAGTATTATGTGATAATATTCTTTCTCTTTCAACCCTTACTCTGATATTACTTTTATCTAAAAGTGAATTAATTTGTTGTCTTTCATTTGTGAAGTTAACATAATCGGCAAGAGAAGCTTTTTGGGCCTTAGAACTGAAGTGGAGAGGAAGTTTCCCCAACTTAGTTTTACTGCTACTTTTCATTTTTCCAAAATTTTGGACACCTTCGGATGACCACGCTGACTCAGATTTCTCTCTGTTAATACCTTCAGGAAAAAGATAACAAACAAAGCAGTAAGCTTTATCTTCTGCTATGCTATATTCTAAAAGTTATATTCTTTATACCATGCGCTTCGAAATCTATTATTTCTGTTATCTGCAGGATAAACTTTTAGAATTGGTTGACATGGGCCTAACTTGATTAAATAATTCCGCTCGGAATCACTCTTGATTTTATTACGCAGACCTGGATCATGTGGAGACACATCAGCTTCTGTGCTAGAGTCAATTTCTATTAATGAAATCGATTTGTCGACTGCCGAAATATAAACTAGACCAGCAGCAGTAGTCTCGTTACAAGCTTCTTTAAGAGATGGGATCTCTTCTAAAATTTGTAGTGCGAAAAGATACAAATTCGGAGTTGGATCACTCTCAATCTGTTCATCAAGTTCCCTCAATTTTTGAAAGGAATCTATAATGAATTTAAATTTGCCTAGACATTTAATCCAATGATGTTCCACGGTTTCTTTTTTCATTTCTTCTTCACTCAACTGGCCTAAAAATATTTGATATATTAGTATACCTACACATTAACCAGAAGTTATCTATATATAGTAATATAGTCCTAAATAATTCTTTTTCAATCCGTATCAATAAGAAAAATATAGCATTAGCAATTCTTCAGCGGAATTCAATGTTAAAATTGTGATGATTGAAAGCAAAAGTTTTTTCATCATTAAAAATAATTTTTTGCTAAGTTCTTATTATTTTTCCTGACGCACTAGATAACAAAAGAATAAAACAAAAACTGTGTCTCCAAGCATCATTAGGCAAGACATTATTCTTTGAAAAAAAAACCGTTTCCCATCAAAAAGAAATCTACATAATTTAATATTGATTGGATGGAAAAAAATGTAAGTAGGTACCTACTCTACTCACCACTTCTATGAGATTCGTCACATTGAAACTGCTCATCTCCAACATTTATCCCTGTCACTTGATCGGCGCTTTCGTTTTTTTCAAATAATACGCTGCCTATTTTTTGAATATCAGCTTCTGAAGTTTGCGGAGTTGGCCCTATGCTTACAGTTACATTTGGTTCTGGTTCAGCAAAGGTTTTCTCACAGTCAATTTTTGCTTGTTCCTTCTCGAAAGTGTCTTCGTTTGGGCAATAGTCTTGCTCATCTATATTATGTGTTACAAAATACTTAAATATACACACTCTTACGATCTTAGTATCTAACTAATAATGGTTCAAACAAACAAAGATATTCATAATTATATCTTAGGCAACTGGTTTTCATCAATTTTTCCTGTTTTCAAAATTATTATTTTTGGATTAAAATAACTTGAATAATAATGAGTTAAGACTTTCAAGCTTATGAACAAACTGAAAAATTACTGTATCACTCAGAATTTATTGAAGTGAGATTGGGACTTTATTGAACCAGTAATCTAATCTATTAGAATATCTGAAATTCAATTAATAACTCTCACTTGAAGCGGAAGTGCCTGCTCCTAATTTACATCTTTTGGCCAAACTGATTGGATTGTCAGCATTGTCACTACCCACAATTTTCACACACACTTGTTGCCCTTTGTGTATTTTCTGTTCATGCATTTTTTCATAGTCATTATTGAATAGGGCACCACATACCACACACTTCACTTTGAATCTTCTTCGGTTCATTTTTGCGAACTTAACAGATTTACGTGTTGAACGGAGATTCGATAGAATAAGAATGAGAAAAAATAAAACACAGAAAAAATACTGCCTACTGCCCGACCGAGAGAAATAGCGCAAATTGGTACCAGATGATTTTTTATGACATGTCGATGCGGCGACACTGAGAAATTCACAATTAGGTACCTTAGGGATAACGTAAAACATGAAAAATTGTTTACTCTTCAAACACTTGGTAGCAATAACGGGATACCGGATAAATACCTACCATTTATTGCTGGTTATACACATTGCACATAGGGCCAAATCTGCCAAAGACCCTAAATATACTCTAACAAGAATTTGTACAATACAATTGTCGCTATTCTTTGCATGCTTTTGAACGGCTAATCGTGGGCTTAGTTCTACCGGTTTAATAAGCATTGATTTCAAACTTTTTAAGAATTTTTAAGAAAACTTTTTCAGAAATATGTATTCCAACTCAATTGAAATCTTTCCAACTTCTTCAAAATTTGTCCAACTGTCTTGAAATTTTTCCAACTACTTCCAAATTTTCCCAACTCCTTCGAAACTTTCCCAACTGCTTCGAATTTTTCCAACTGATTCGAAATTTTTCCAACTGCTTCGAAAATTTTTCAACAGCTTCGAAAATATTCCAACTGCTTTTGAAATTTGCCAACTCCTTCGAAACTTTCCCAACTGCTTCGAAATTTTTCCAACTGCTTCGAAAATTTTTCAACTGTTTTGTTCCAACTGCATCGACATTTTCTCAATTTCTTCGAAATTTTTCCAACTGCTTCGAAAATTTTTCAACAGCTTCGAAAATATTCCAACTGCTTTTGAAATTTGCCAACTCTGTTCAACATTGGGGGGGGGATCATCATTGAAAAAAGCAAAAAAAATGTGAGAAAAATTCAAGTCTATCCAAATTACATCGAATTTCAAGGATGAAAACTTTGTTATGTAATAAAACACAGCCACTTTGAATTTGTTGCATCTGCTTTATCATATATGGAAAAAAATTGTGGAATATTTGGTATTTTTGTATTTTGGTCAATATATGTGTGAAGCGGAATATCCTGAAGAATTATAATTTTTGGCTCATTGATATTATCTATATTACCAGCTTCTAATATTTGCGGGGTTTCTACTATTCGGTCTTCTTCATTCAGAGTATTTTGAATTTCATTATCTGATAAAAATATAATGTCATTCCTTACTGCTTCTTCTAAAATTTCTTCAAAATTCGACCCTAAGTCCTCTAAATGCATGTCGCTCGTATCCAAGTCATCAATGGTATTACTAACTCTTGCCCCTATAGAGTATATAATGTGTAATATTTTCGAAATTCATTGCGTGTTGACACATAGGTGATTTCTGAATAAATTGGGAAAATTTGGATAAAAATTGCTTTCTCATTACATAACTTACCGCCTAATTAAATAAAAGGAATATGGTAAATTACTTACCTTTATCTGATCCTCCTCCAGAAACCATAACTTTCGGCCAATCAAATTTTAAATTAATTTGAACTTCTTTTAGAGCAACGATATCATCCGAAGTACACAATAGCGTTTGATTTGCAGTGGTTCTACAATTTCTTCTAATAATATAAGAATTATTCTTCTTTACGTGAAATAGGGAATACATAATTCACTCTTAATTCACTTCGATTTCTACATTAATTACCGGTTAATTTTTCTATTTTAGTGAAGTTAGTTAGAAAAATTGTGTTCCAGATTCTGTGTTATATACGTTTGAACATTGTGATGAGTGATTAATGCCCTGAAATGTCGAAATCACATGCGTTTTGTTGCGTTTATGGATTCAATAGTAAAGCCAACAGGGGTCCAGTCTCATTTCATTATTTTCCCAAGTACAAAAGTTGTAAACTAGAAATAACTGTAATTTTATAGGTAGGTACCTTATTTTGCTCATTACCAGAACGTGTTTTAAATTGTGTCGTGGTTACTATCATCACAAACATGTGAAATTTCAACCTCGATTTTTAATTATTGATCTGTCAATTGCATTTCTCACAGTATTTAAATGATTTCACATTCTACCAATAAAAAAAATTGTGTAAAGTATTCGTCGATAACTGGTCTTTACAACACTTTCTCTATTTCCGTCTCTAAAGAGTTAATACTGTTATGATAAGTAGCACAAAAGACCTTAATGTCGTAGTGGACTGTAACCCCTTTTTACCATAATTATCATTAATTTATATTGCCGAGTGTAATGATTAGTTTTCAATATCCATGTATAAATTCATTGTATTAACTATGTCCTATTGTTTTTGTGAATCCAATGTTATCAAGTTATCAGGATATGTTAATAAAAGTTTTTATAGAATAGAACATGAATTTTAGTCATAAATATCTGGTGAAATATTAATATTACATACCGTCTATATTTCTTGATAAAGAGTAAAACCTTATGCAATACGAAATACCTAAGTACACCTTCGTTCAGCAATCTGAATTCTTTTATAATCTCAACGCTACTCATTCCTTCAGACCCAAAGAGCCTTCCTACTATTTGGAGTTGCTTCCAAATATCGGAAATATTCGCTTATGCTCAGAAAAACACTATTTTCACTTTCCATTTTATTTTTCCCCGCAAATTACCTTATGTCAGAACTAATCTTACCCACTCCCGTATACACGTGTAGTAGAGGGCGCTGCCCACCCCTGAATCGCGAATTAGTGCTTACGTCACCACGTCACGTGAGTTGTCAATGGTCAGGGTGTAACAACCGCCCTCGTATGAAGATTTTTTCACGCGAGTTTGGAAATTATCATTAAATTGAAAAATAAAGAAAAAGGTGGAATTTCCGATCCTATTGCAGTCGAGCGGCTGTCTGCATGTAGGTTCGTGCCTCAAGCTAATGAGAGGTCTTTGATGTTAAGATTTTCTTTTCAGAGGGGTGAGGTGTTAGAATTAAAAAGCAGAGGTAAATACATATATCTATATTAGAAAATAAAAACAAAAAAAAACAAAAATTACTAACTTTGACAGTAGATACAATGAATTTTTGGAAAGTTGTACAAATAGTTTTACCTTATTTTTTCCATGGATCAATTATTACAATGAACCAGTTTCAAGTTAATGAAAAACTTCAATTTCACCTGTTACAATAATAAACACTTATTTCAGCGATCCCCAAATGGTATTTGATGAGGGAGAGAGTGATGAACTCCGTCACCCGATAGAACACCCAATACACACAAAAAATTTATATAAAAAAATTATAAAAACTGCTATGGTCAACTATTCGCCCTCTTAGATATCTACTGGGTTAAGTAATTAAAACCAGGTCTTCTTAACCTCTTAGCTTAGATTAATTTTTCAACCAACACCTTCTCACGATATCGCGAACCACGTCACGGTACGTTACCTAAAATACCTAGTCTCTTTTCTTTGAATCACACGAAATTTTAGACCAACACTTTAAATTGACTTTAAATTAATTCGGATTTTTAACCAACTTCGAACTTTAAATTTATTCGGATTTTAAACAACTTCGGCTTTAAATTAATTCGGATTTTAAACAACTTCGACTTTAAATTAATTCTCCCTTCTCGGACTCTACCAAAATTCCTAAAACTACAAACACTTTTCTCCACGATCTCAACCTTAAACTTGCATAAACATCGCGCCCTACCCGCGACGTCTTTGCCCTTAATTGGCACCCCCTTCTCCGCACGCGATCTTAAGCCCGTCGCCCCACGCGATCTTAAGCCGATCTTTCCCGCGCGATATTAAGCTCCCGTCTCCCTCGCGATCTTCATTCCCGCCTTTTAAAGTACTCTCTGAATCTAGGGGGTAAACGGTAAACCCCCCCTCCCCACGTCACGGTTACACCGTCACTTTGTTTCTATACCTTCCCCTTGAGAGGGCACAGAAAAATATTTTCTCACAAACTGGCAATTGGATGGTCTTAGAAAAACACCCCCCGAGAAAAAAACGGACGTTTCCGAACCCTGGGCGATTTTTAAAGCTTTTCCAGCGACATGCATTGAAAATAATCCTAAGAACCATGTGTGAGTTCCTTGATTTATTTTTGGGCGATCGTAACGACTTAAGGTCCGAGCTTTTATGGGTCTATTCGAATTTGCCGATGCAATTCGAATAGGATTTTCTGAAATGGTAAACGGATGTCGGTTGAGTGTGGTCGGTGACAGAAATATCACATCTTTTATGGTTTTTCCCTAAATCCCCAGTACCGTGGGACCTTTAGAGATTGAAATTTAAACTTTGTTTTTAAACCAAATGCTCACTTGCCATAAATTGTTGAACTGACGTTCTTTTTCTAGTCCCACAAGTGTTTTTTTAATTAGGGTACATTTCCGGCCTATTACAAGGAATCTGAATCCAAACAAAGGGAATTTAGTTCGGTAGTTATGAAGAAGTTTCATTTATTTAATAGATAGGCATATTTAACGAAAAATTCGATATATATATATATTGATTAATCCGACCAAACGAGATTAATATATGTGAGTATGAAATCTGTAACATTCTTTATTATGTGTTAAAATCCGTTTTTATAAATAGAAACATAACCTCAAATATCTTTATGCTTGAAGAATCAATTCTTTCTAAGAACAATTTAGTTTTATTGTATAAATCGGTTGCCGAAGCCGAATTATCCATATGTATTCAATTTCTACTTAGAAAATATCTCAAGCTCAAAACCTTGAAATATTACAATATATACACAAACTTTTTTTGTTTGTATCTTTAGGAACGAGAATATGTGCGCTGAGAGATATTCTTGGACACAATAATAGATAACCCAAACAAGCAGTGTTTTTACCTTTTTAAATTGTCTATAATTCAAGGTATCCCACGGGAAGTCCATCATTTTTTCGTCAAATGTTTGTCTAGGCATAAGGAATCTACCACCAAAATCTGTATGTGCCCCGGCGAATAGTTCCCGAGATAGGAATATTTGAAGTTTAAGGGTTGCGAATTCAACCCCTGAATCCCACGGGAAGTCCATCATTTTTTCGTCAAATGTTTGTCTGGGCATAAGGAATCTACCACCAAAATCTGTATGTGCTCCGGCGAATAGTTCTCGAGATAGAAATTTTTCGCATTATAATGCCCGTTTGCACCGTTCGTCTAAACAACGATTAAATCCTAAACAACGTTTAATCCGTTGCACCATTCTTAACGGTTGATTAAAAGGTCCTCTAACGTCGATTTAATTAAACGCAGAAATTTGCTCGTTTAAAGCTCGATTAACCTCAAATATTATTGACAACGAGGATTTGAAGTAAGTTTATCTGTGATTCAGTGTTTTCAACAAGTTGTAAGGTTCGAGAAGTGCATTTCAAATTTTTAATGGATATATAATTTGCTCTTAGTAAACTCAAATATTAGTAGGTAAAAATATATTTTTTTCATAATGGACAAAATCACTCAGAACAGGATCCACTTCCTAATACTGGATAACATTTATTTCTTCATGAGGTTCCACATCTCCTCCAGCCTGACATTCCAGTCCGTACACCGTTTTCTTGTTAATTAAATTTAAAAAGATATCATGTCATTCATCTTTCTTCGATCCCAATAAACACAGTAACCATTAAGAAACGTTGTATTTTTTAGGTAACGTCACTATATTTCATCGTTGAAAAAACGGTAAAATGTTGTTATGAAATACGTTTCTTTTTGGTTTCATCGTAACGTTTTCCCTGCACGTTGATTTAACGTTGCAAACCTCCTATTGTCATAAGTAAAATACCGTGATATAACGTTATTATTAAGTTTCAACGTAACGATGTATTTTCGTTTTGGATATAACGTTGATGGTATATAACGTTCATTTCAAGTGTCAAGGTAACGTTGATTTTAGGGAATGAAAATACCTTGATATAACGTTATTTTTATGTTTCAACGTAACGACGTATTTTCGTTTCGCAAATAACGTTGATGGTATACGAATTCTCAACGTTGATGTTAATACCAAAATACCACAAATATTCAACGTTCATTGCAAGTGTCAATGTAACGTTGATTTTAGAGAATGAATTAATCTTGAGTAAAAATATTTTTGAATTGTTATTATTTGAATTTCAGCATAATTTGTCTTAAACTAAGAAAACTCATAAACCTTTGTCATCTACATCTTGAAAAATATTCTAAAAACTTTCAAGATATTCAAATGTTTTTTTCATGAATATGAAAATAAAGAACAGGAAATAAATTTTGGTCAAAATTTTAAATAAAGTATTATCACAGGAAATGTTTCTCATTAGTCATTGGAGATATAATTTTAGCCAGATATATAAGGTGTAGTTTTCGTTAGTGGTACAACATTATTTCTGTGTACTCTTGTTATTTATAATAGGTGAAAAATTTGAGAAATATTCAAGTCCTAATCTATTTAAGTGGACAATAATTTCAAAATGCTCAATATTAAACACGGATTCATCAATATTTTGTATTAACAAAAAAATAAACAGAATAAGTAAAATATGAAAGAAAAAACATAAATATAAATATAAGGAGAACAAACAAAAAATATAAAGATTTTTAAATGTATTAAAAAAAATTGTTTAAATTTGATTTTTTTTTCTTTACTTAATGCAGCTTCCTTGAGTCTTTTTTTCGCAAATTTCAGCCAATCTTTTGTTGCGTCTGCAATTTGTAGGTCTGTGGCTGCCGCAAATTCTTTCTTGACAGCCACTGAAAAAACCCATAATGCTCATTAGATATTTTGAAAACATAGGTCTACAAAATGAAGCCTTACCATAAATGAGTTCCATCGGCTTTTTATCTTTAAGAGATTTTTTCTCCCTGCCCTTCCAATTGTTTTGGCAAGCTAAATCATTACTCAATATGAATCTGAGAATTCTTCTGGTATGGTCCTCGGGACCATTACCTCCCATTGACTTATATCGGTTAACCTTAAAAAAAAACAGAGAACTGGGGTGTGAAGATAATGAAGATAATAAAAACATGAGATGGACTAGTAGAGACTATCATAGAAATTACCAAATGGAAACGTGCCATCAGCAAGGAAGAGTAGTGGCAGACCGGTTTCGCTCTTATTTGTGCTCATCAGTGCCGACATAACCCTGCATGTTCACGCTGATGGCACGTTTCCATGTGGTAATTTCTATGATAGTCTCTACTAGTCCATCTCATGTTTTTATTATACTCAGTTGCTTTAAAAGCGTGATCTATCTTTTCTATTATGAAGATAATTTAATAATATGTTATAGTGTTGAAGGAATATGTTGGGATTTTCAGTTCTAACTCTTACCATGAATTTTTCATGCTCCGGATTCCTTATTTCTTCTTCGAATTTTTCAAAATCCTCTTCAGTTTTTAAGAGGAAACTGAGACATTCGAAGGGGGATGTTGTTCGGACTTAATAAAACTTGAGATGTTGTTCAACATCAATAAAATCTGTTCCTGAGATTTTCGCCACCTCCCTAGCAATCTCGTTGATAGATTTCTTCATTCTATCCAATTTTATATCGTTTATGCATCCATCATTAGGCCTGGCTTATGAATCTGAAACTATGTTAGGAATGAAAAAGCTTTCATATATTATGTAGGTATGTCCAAAAATTAACATTCACTCACAAATTATTTCTGTATCCTCTGCTGATGAAACAGGAACTGATTCATCCAAAAAATCGGTGGTGTTAAATGTTCCATATTCGAGTTCTCCGATTCTTCAGAAGAGCTCTGGAAGCTTTTCAATCTTCTTTCACCAATCAATAATCAATATGAAACTTTAGGGTACTGATAGGTACTTACCAAAATCTTTGTTGTCGTACTTCTAAACAAATCAGATAATTTTCCTAGCAAACTCGATTTACTACGTCAGAAATAGCGAAGGGAACTATCGGGTGACTGCGGCACTAGCTCTTCAATATGTGGAATGCACGAATGCAGGATTCAACTCAACTCGATTATAGCAGGATCGCCGGCGCCGGCCTATATGCATAGGCACCGGCACTATCACGTATCAGGTCATCACAACCCCTGCCGACTCTAGTGCACCGTTGCCTAGGTTGATTAATTATTATCTTTCAAGAAACTTCATAATTTTCTATTAATTGATTTTAGCAAAGACGATGTATGTTACGAATATAAGGTTATTACTAATAATGGGTTTCATATTTTGAACGAAAAAAAAATTCAAAGTAAAGAATGCAGGAAATAAGTTCGAACATTTCGGTAGGTATGAAATAAAATGATAATATTTCTCCATCCTTTCGAAATGAAAGATTTTATAAAAGAAACATTAAAAGCGTTTCAAATAGGTATATTTAGGTACCTAGCTTCATTATAATATGCTGTTATATATTCCTTCGAATTAATAAGAAGCTGATATAATACAATACATGTAATAAATTCGTTTCATAATGGTGGATGAATCAACCAGTTGAATTGGGTACGTATATTATATGTATAATCAACTTTCCGTTGAATTTGTGTTTCGGATGTAATAAGTAGAATTGAAGTGGGTTAAAGTCTGAGTTGATAAAGAGTAACTCATTTAACGTTTATTCAATGTTACTGAGCTCACGTTGAAAAAACATTTGAAAAACTGTAATGAATATACGTTTCATAATGGTGGATGAATCAACCAGTTGAATTGGGTACGTATATTATAATATAATATACATATTATAATATAATATACATATTATAATATAATATACATATTATGTATAATCAACGTTTCGTTGAATTTGTGTTTCGGTTGTAACAAGTAGAATCAAAGTTGGTTGACGTCTGAGTTGATTAAGAGTGACTAATTAAACGTTTCTTCAATGTTACTGAGCTCACGTTGAAAAATCGTTTGAAAAAATACAATAAATATACGTTTTATAACTGTTCATCAACCAGTTGAATTGGGTACGTATATCATTATGTATATTCAACGTTTCGTTGAATTTGTGTTTCGGATGTAATAAGTAGAATTAAAGTTGGTTTACGTCTGAGTTGATGAAGAGTGACTCATTTAACGTTTATTCAATGTCACTGAGCTCACGTTGAAAAAACGTTTGAAAAAATGTAATAAATATACGTTTCATAATGGTGGATGAGTCAACCAGTTGAATTGGGTACGTATATTATGTGTATAATCAACGTTTCGTGGAATTTTCGTTTCGGATGTAACGTAGAAAATTCAACGTGTAACGTTTAATCAACTTCAGCTACCAGAAATAAACGTTTATTATACGTTTGTGTGTTTATTGGGATAGTAATGCCCTACCACCACCAGTTTTAAAAATTCCTTTTTTTTCTTCCGCCGCAGGCCCAAAACTCAAACTCCGACTTCGTTTAGAAATTACGTTCTCCATTTTTCAATAACACTCAGAACAAAATTTTAAATTCAAATCAAATTTCCCACGTTGACATCAAAACTTCAATCATGCAACTAAAGAAAGTTATACCATTATTATTATCATTTTTCTTTATCTTCTATGATGTGCTTCGCTGAAAGCTCAAATTTTGCTAAACTGAGCGGTGTTGCCAAACCTATCGATGATTAAACTACACAGCGATTAAGATTCCACGGTGCAATCGGCAACGCCCTACAGCATTCAAGAGTTCCTGAACTTCATCAAAAATGAAGAATGATTACAGTGTACACAAATTGAACTAATGATAAACTAATTTGACCTGTTTTCCCATTCTCTAATATATCAAATGTAGCTGATGTGGAAATAGTATATTCTAAAACTAGTTGCAGAATGGGCTCCTATTCCAATACGAATTCGAAAACGAGCGACGAAGAAGCGAGTTTTCGACGCATGAGTATTGGAATTGCATTCTGCAACGAGTATTAGACGATATTTTCTCTATTTCTCTCGAATTTTGTGAAATTCAATGAAAAAATTCAAATTATAGGTCCTAGTGACTTCCATATTGTATCTTGGCAGTTGGTGTGAATGTTAGGAAATGCGAAAATTGACATTTCCAAATAGAAGTCTGCTGAAATTTAAAAGGATCGGAAGTCATTGCTAACAACCACAAAACGAAAAATGTAACTGAAAACGATGCTGTAATGAATTCATTACAGCACTGTTTTAAGTACTGTAATGAACTCATTACGATACTGAAATAGAGAAATAAATATTATTTGATTTGATTTATAGTTATAAGGCGGGTTTATACAGCATATAAGATAAGAATATGAATAAGAGCGTTTAAACAGATGTCTAGAATAAATAATAAAATAAAGGTGAATACAGACTATTCTGACGTGACGTGATTCCAGGAATCACGTCACGTTAGAATAGTCTGTATTCACCTTTATTTTATTATTTATTCTAATCATCTGTTTAAACGCTCTTATTCATATTCTTATCTTATATGCTGTATAAACCCGCCTATACAGAATAAATTCTTTTTAATATACCTAGTATGGTCACATTTATTTTAAATTGCTCAATTGTTTTTTATTTTTTTGGTAAAAGGTGTTGTGAAGAATAACAGGCATTTTATATATTTTTTTATTCCTCATCAAAATATTGCTCGACCTCTCTAATTAAGGGATATTGCAGGTTGGTCAAGGCTCCTACTGTCTGAAACCTTAGATTATATATCCCTGAAAAGATGAGTAACGCCTAACTAAAATCGGTAGGGGAAGTGTGCCCAAGATAAACACGGACGAAATGGTGGTGGGGGGTGTTTATTCTTCCAAACCAAAACAGTTGTCAGTGGCGGCGTGACTTTTTAATTTACGAAGTTTCGATTTATATTAATGAATGATCTATGTTTAGTCAAATTACGCATTACGAATAAAACGAGTTGCTATATTATTAATATCTTTTATCCTGTTAATGGGATAACTAAAGAAACGATGTAAATTGCAAAATGCTATATAATAATTGAGTGCAATAATAATTAATGAACTGAATACACAATAAAATGGGACGAAATTCTATAATTCTCAATAAAGTAGTCTTTCGTTTTTTATTCTAATGAGTAATGAACTGAATACACAAAATGGGACGAAATTCCATAATTCTCAATAAAGTAGTCTTTCGTTTTTTATTCTAATAACTAGCTGACCCGGTGAACGTTGTTTCGCCTCAATTTTACATTAAGTTGTATTAACTTACCATTGCTAAGTTCCCAAGCAGGAGATAAATGAGGCAAAATTAAAGTAAAAATATACAAAATTTTAATTACATTGATATTTACATGAGAAAAAAAGTCGTCTTCATTAAAGCATAACATTTTTAATTTTCTGCAGTTACCTCATTGAAGTACCTTGTGATGAACAATATTTTTAGTTTTTTCACCTGGTGCCAGAATAAATAGAGCAGAAGGTTTTCCAACTCGCGAACATGCAACATACAATTGACCATGAGAAAAACAACTATTTTCTAGATTCAGTCCACACACTCCCAATGATTGGCCTTGCGATTTGTTGATTGTCATAGCAAAGGCAAGGCGAATAGGAAATTGAATTCTTTTAAACTCAAATGGCATATCTGTTGGGATCATCGGAATTCTGGGAATGAGAACTTCCTCACCTTTATATTTTCCTTTGAGTATTGTGGAGTGAATCACATTATTTTTGAGATTTTTCACCACTAAACGTGTTCCGTTGCATAATTTTGGCTGGTTAAGATTTCTCAACATAATGACAACAGATCCAACCTTCAGTTGTAGATTGTGAGGTGGCAAACCAGGTATATCCAATGAATTCAAGAACTCAGTTGGATAATTTGTTGTGTCGTTCTCATTCGTTGCACTATCTATAGATTTATAGCTATGCAGCTGACCGATAATTTGATTTTGAATGGTCAGATTCAACTCATCAACATCTCTGTTCTTTGCCGCAAGAATGGCTCGTTCACTTAACCAATTCAAATTTTTATGGTTGCCAATAATATCAGGAAAGACTTTGCTAATTAGTTGATCCTTTGTTGACACAAAAGTGCAAAAAGTCCGAGGTAGCGAAATCAAACCTGTCGATTGATCGGCAGGCACACGACCATTACCTATATCCAGTAACTGTTCTGAAAAAATTCTGGCAGATGGATCGTTTAACAATGCAACTCGCATGTTTGTTGTCAATTGCAGTTTTTGCACATAACGCCACAAAGTCGATGACTTTAGGCAAGCATTTATTTCATCAGCAGCGGTCGATTTTGGAATGACCGGTAATGTTTGTCGGAAGTCGCCAGACAATAGAATCAATGCGCCTCCAAAACATCTGGAATCATTGCGCAAGTCTTTCATAGTCCGATCGAGTGCTTCCAATGCTCGTTTGTGGGCCATTGTGCATTCATCCCAGATAATTATTTTACTTGCTATCAGAACTTTTGCCGTTGCTGAATGCTTTGCAATATTGCATGTTGGGTATCCTACTGTTTGTAGGTTTAACGGTAGCTTGAATGTAGAATGAGCTGTTCTGCATCCCTCTAGCAATGTGGCTGCTATCCCAGAAGAAGCTACTGCTACTGCAATTTCTGAATTTGCACGAATCGTAGCTAAAATTATTGATATCAATAAAGTTTTACCAGTGCCACCGGCCGCATCGAGGAAAAATAAACCACCATTCCCTTCTTGAATTGTTCCCATTATCCTATCGTAAACTTCCTTTTGTTGGATATTTAAGAGTGGTACATTTGTTTGCACTAAGTGGTTTAGAGCATCTCGATCATACTCCTGTTCGCGTTCCAATTCTCGATTGAAAGCTTCATTAGTTCCACGATGAGGTGATGGCATTCCCAACTTAAGCAACAAATTGCCTGACATCAGATAACAAAGATCTTCAATCAAAATCAGAGCCTGGTTATGGATCTCTGCATTCATCTCTAGATTAGGATTGCCTGATGTGACACGAAGGTGATGTAGTATATCTTCGGACATGTCATCTTTGTACTTACTCCACAGTTCACATGGATTCGATGGAAAGCATGCCGAAATAATGATGGCAAATAATGTGCGTATCTGGCTTGCAGATGCAGAAACAATTGCTTCAGCGATTGTTGTGTCCCAATGTGCATCGCTTTCAAGTAGATTGAGCTCTTGACATGCAGCACGAAATGTTGGATATACAACACCATTGACAGTTCGAAGAGACTGGAACGACGTTGGCCCACGAACAGTCACCAGCAATAATCGCAAGTAAAAACATTCGTCATTTTTCGGATGAACTGTGTAAATGCGACCAAGAGCATCAGAAGAACGCACACCTGGATGGTTGGGCACCACGTTACCTTGTTTTCGACGTTGAAATTTCTTTGAAGAAGCATTCCAAGTATAATAACGTGGTATCTCAGAGTAAAGTAAATTTCGTGCAAACGGATCACTTTGGCAGATCGAAAAAAAACTGGTCAATGTTGTTGCTGGAGGTGTTTCAGCTCGTTGAGCTATATTCGAGGAATTGAAATAAACTCTTTGTCCATTTTCCAGATGAACTGCCAAGTGTACAACAGTCGGATGGCGTTCGTGTATTGAAAATGAAAATATACGCCAAATTGCTTCATTGCAGCTGACTTATCGACCAATTTGATACTGCGTGACTTCATCATTGGTATTGGGATTTTGTACGCCGAAAACCGCCATATCACTGCCTTTTGTGACATATTTGCAGATATATTTAATCGACTTCACTGAATTGCAGTACTCCACATTGCAATGGGCCTTGAAGGTTTTGGAAAGAAGTGGTGAATAAGGAACAATCCAAGTATTATCGATTACAATATCATTTCCTTTAACTTTCCTTATGGTGGTTCTGCCGTTATCATCAGGTGATCGACGTCGGTAAAGTGGATAACCATCGTTGCCAGTGATGGAGTTCTCTGTGAAACCTCGAGGATAACGCTTTGAACACTTTCCATTAACCATGCAAGGTGATTGGGGATTGATGGTGCCACATGGTCCATGAATCATGTTAGTGACTACAATATCATGCAGTCCAGGGTCGTTCACATGATCAGGAATCTCTGCACATATAACGTCATCTATCTGGTCTGGTCGAATTCTTTCTACTAACCAGATGAGAATGTGTGCATGTGGAAGGCCTCGCTTTTGCCATTCAATTGAATACATCCAGCATCGAGTATCCCCAAAGACATGATGTTTAGTGATATAATTCATTAGCGACTTCACTTTTTGTTTGAAGACACGTGCAGTGATGTCATGTCGATCACTTGATGTTTGTCCGGGAAGTAGCAGCTGAGTGATTTCATCCCATTTCGGATTGCATGTAAATGTAATGAATAAATCAGGGCGACCATAATTACGAACATATGTCATTGCATCTTGTGCATATTCATGCATATGACGCGGGCTGCCAATATACGTTGCTGGTAAAATTGTCAATCGACCTACATTAGCTGCATCTCCTTCGGTGTTGATTGCATCCCGTAAATGAATATATTCCTCTGAACGTAGTTTAGACTGGTTCATTCTGATGAATGTGAGGCGCTCTGTTTCTATTTTAACATACATGTCCACACAATACTGCTGCAGCAAACGACGAAATCTCAGCAAATAGTTATCAGCATTTTGACGGATCATCAAACGGAATGCATAATAATTCATCGAGCTAACTTTCTTGGTAGTTTCCTGGCCTGAAATCAAATAATGCAAATTAGTATAAAATAGACATTCTATTCTAATATAGATAATCAGAAGATGGTTGTGCACAATGAATATTTTAAAAATAATCAAACGGTACTTCAGTGTGGGTATAACTCTTGGACAGGTAATTATCTAGGTTTGTTTTACTTGCTTTGTAATAACCATAGCTACCCTTCCAGGAAATCCTGATGATGACAATTTGTCGAAAGGGCTGGGTTTCTACTTGAATAAATACCCATACTGAAGTACTGTTTTGGATTTTTTCAAATTCAAATATAGGTACTCACCATTCGATGGATTTATCATCTTGATATTGAAGTGATATCCATCATCTCCACTCCAAAACATGAGGGGGTATTGCAGAGCATCATATGAACGGTGTGTTTCATATATTCGTTGCAATTCTCCTGTATTGCGACGTGTCAGAATAATATCCCGAGTATCCAAATTTTCTCCTACAATCACAATTGCCACTTCGTCTATTGTTGGAGCATTGAATTGGCGTGCATGTGCTCCGACAGGTCGTTTATCTGCTCTAATCACAACCTTGTGATCGTCACTTGACATGCGTTCCAAAGCAGTTCTAAACAATTGAACCAATGCATGATTATCATGAAGCATTTGCTGCAGTTCTTGAAGAATTATTCTTCTCACTGATGCATTAATAGTTTGCCGTTGATCGAGTTGATCATCCATATTGCCCATGAAGTAAATTTGGAGGAATTTATGCTGTGCATCCTGAAGTGGTTGCAATGATCCAATTCGATGGTGAATCTGACCTTGTATCTATACATCGGAAGGGGAAGACAAAGTAAGTGATTTGATATCATTAATGTTAGTAAAACTATCTTACCTTGAAGGTTGGATTGAATCCACGTCCTTCAATAATGTCTGCTCCAAAGGAAGTCATTTGGAAACATCCATTGTATTTCTGAGCATTCAATAGAAAATGTCGCGATTCTGTTGATTCTCCAAGAAGAAGAGAATGCAATGGTTCAGGTGGGGGAGGCAATGATGGCAATTTTACCTTGCCATTCAAACAGCACAATCCTGGAACTTCTCCAACAAACCTCAAAGCATCGCAATAGCAGCATACAACCTCCATTGGGCCTATTACAATTGAACGGTGAGAGCTGTAGTCAATTGTACAATCATATTGAAAAGCTATACCTTTCAAATTTATAATCGAGTTATTGCGATTAGCTCGAAGCTGTCTCATATCCATCTGAGCTGTTCGACGGACTGCCTCTCTTTGTTCTGGTGTCCGTGAAGAACGAAGTCGGGCCATACTTAAACGGCGCTGCTCCCGTGCTCTTTCTTGATCCTCTACAGAGGATTGACTCGAAATATTCCGAAGCCTAGTTGCATTACGGCTTCTTAGTGATGTATCAGATCTTCTGGTACGTGGCATTGTAAATAACACTGGAGAATAAAACAAATTGTTACAAATCAAAATGGGGGAAAGAAGCATTCAATACTTATATATGTCCACGAATGCAAATATAGATCACGATAGTTCCAATGATCAATTACCACTGATCCACTTTAGGTTTACAAATAACACTGGAGAATAAAACAAATTGTTACAAATCAAAATGGGGGAAAGAAGCATTCAATACTTACATATGTCCACGAATGCAAATATAGATCACGATAGTTCCAATGATCAATTACCACTGATCCACTTTAGGTTTACAAATAACACTGGAGAATAAAACAAATTGTTACAAATCAAAATGTGGGAAAGAAGCATTCAATACTTACATATGTCCACGATAGTTCCAATGATCAATTACCACTGATCCACTTTAGGTTTACAAATGCAAATACAAACACCAAAGACACTGAAAATTCGAATTGAAATTCACTCACATAACGGTTTTCACTTAACCAAACTTTGCGTCCTTGACAAAACGATGGCAACACAGAATCCAGAAGAAGAACACAGAACACAGATATAAGTGTGGCAGGTATCTCAGAATTCTTGATTTGATTTTACCACTTTTCACTCCAGTTTTGGTGTAGTAACGTTATTAATAAGTAAAACAGTAAAAATAACTGATAATAATAAGTCATAATCGCTGTAGTCATAATGTGTGAATAGCGCCATCTGAAGTTGTAAGAACGAAACTTTTTAAGAGAACTGAGATATCTCAACGGAATCTAAAGAGATCTGTACTCCTACGCCAAAATAGTTTGTTTTGGTCAACAGCGCAGATATCAATGACAGATATCACAGAATTCTTCTTTGCCAAATATTCGATTTTATTACTTTTCACTTCAGTTTTATTGTAATAACTAAAATTCATGGACAGGAAAATGTTTGCTAACGTCGTTATTAATAAGCAAAACTGTAAAAACAACTGATAATAATAACTCATAATCACTGAAGTCATAATGTGTGAATAGCGCCATCTGAAGTCGTAAGAACGCCAAGTCGGCGAGAAGTACCTACGAATAAGCTGTAGCGTTACTGTAACTGTAGCGTCATCTAGAGGCCTTACTCTAAAGAAGGAAAAGCATTTCCTGTAAAAGCAAAATTTTCATCGATATTTCCCAAGTTTTATTGTATTTTATAATAACCAGACCTCAGACGAATCCATATATGAAGTTTCATAACAAACAGTCCATCCGATCTCGAGTTATGAATGGTGTAACCAACATCTTTCTTTTATATATATATAGATTAATGAACTGAATACACAAAATGGGACGAAATTCTATAATTCTCAATAAAGTAGTCTTTCTTTTTTTTATTATAATAAGTAATGAACTGAATACACAAAATGGGACGAAATTCTATAATTCTCAATAAAGTAGTCTTTCGTTTTTTATTCTAATAATTAATGAACTGAATACACAAAATGGGACGAAATTCTATAATTCTCAATAAAGTAGTCTTTCGTTTTTTATTCAATGCCCAACCTTAAAGAGCACTTATTAATTTGGGTGTTTTATATAGAAAATGAAATAAACAAATGTTTTTACTTCAATTTTAATATAGATATAAAAATAATACAAAAACGTAGGTTATGTCAAACAAATACAATGTGATAAAAAATTGCACAATTGGTCTACTAAATACTACTGATTTTTGTACAAAATGAGATGGGTGAGTACACTTCTCACTCTATTTTTAATAGTATCACTCCTTTTCCTTGTTTCGTGGTGCATCCTTATAGTGAAATATCTCGTCAATATTAATTTAACTAGAGAAACTTGATGGTTATCTAAAAATTCACCATCATATACATGATCCCCAAACTGACGAAATATTTTATCAGGTAGATCTGAAATGGTCTTATTTATAATAATATTCATTACATCTTTATATTTTGGAGAAAATATACGATCCCCCATTTGGCGAATAGTGCGTTCTCCATGCATACATATGCTGGTAACAAATGAAGAAGCTTTTATTAGATTGCCAAAAGATTTTCTTTTTTGTAAGAAGGATGTTGTTTCCCCACTTTCCAGAAGAGCTAAACATTTACCACATGTTATGCATTTTTTCGAAGATTTCACCACGAAACCGGAAATATATGTGATTACATCTTCTAAAAATGAAGATAATTGCCAACCTGTTGAAGAAAAGAAATCATGGTTATCCAAATCCTCGCACAGTTTCTTATATTCAGCAGATGCTTGAATGTCTTCTTTATCATCATTAATGGTGATCTTTCTACTTGATACATGTAAAATTAATGTATTGTCAAGATTGATAGCATTTCCAGTATCTGCTCCTCTAACTTCCTTAGATACAAGGAGTTTTTTGTACGCAGATTGGAATTGTCTACAACTTGGATTATTATTGAAGCCATGCATACTTCTCACACAGCTGAAAAATGTTTCCAAGTGATCCTGACTCAATTTATAGCCTAATAAAAAATTCAATTCTCCCGATTTAACATACGTTTCGTAAATTCCATTGAAACTTTCCATCCCAACTAAAAACCCTATGAAACCAGTTTTCCTAGAACTTGTTATAACTGGTACGTCCCTCAAAGTCAAACTTAAAATAGATTCTTTCATTTCTTTGAATTTTTGCAAAAATATGGTTTCTGTTTCAGAAGAAAATCCTCTCTTAAAAATATAAGCAGCAAACTTACTTCTAGAATTAAGAATATGAAAAACATCATTAAAAATTAAACAGAAATTGGCTGTATATTCAGCACCTCTGAAATTATTCAAACCCAAGTCATGCTCCAAGAATATCAAAGCATCATGCACACTCTTACTAAATGTTTGGGTTGCAATTTTCACCCTCATTTTCTCTTTAGCATACTGCATATGACGTCTCTTGATTTTTGGAGCAGCACTTAGACCTTCTGTAGTTTGTAAATTGACTAGCTCGTCGAGATAATGCCAATTTATCGTTTTATTATTTGTAGTTTTTAAAATTTTGAAATCTCCCAAACAGTTACGAACTAACTTCATCATATGACAAATATCCAAAAAAATGAATATTTTATGTTTAGTAACTGGATGATCGAAATAAGTTTTCAAATTATTCACATCGCTGAAATCAGCACCTAACTGTTTTGCCATGGCAATGTTGGAGGCAGCACCATCGAATGTGAGGGACGTAATTATAACCCCTGACTCGTGTAAGAATCTCAAACAATTTTTCACCAAATTAGATCTTTCAGTTCCTGACAAACCATCTATACAAAAATAGCCTACAGGTATTTTCCAGCAACCATTCACACTTGTTATAAGAAATACTAAGACTTCTTTTGCCTCTGGAAGTGAGTCGCTGTCAACATCACTACCAAAATCAACAAAACCAATGAACCTATTTTCCACCCATTCCACCTTTTCACGTATGGACATTTCATCCATCACTAAATTGGCGTAAGTTGCCTTTCCCTTAAGTTTGTTTTGTTCAACTCTATCCTTAATAGCTGCCAATGATTCTGTAGTAAATCCTGGACTTCCATTGATATTTTGATACCACTTACTGACAGTTGAGGGATGTGGCAAGGATTTGTTGAATGTTTCTCTTACATAGTTGTAAGCTCGAGGGGAATAAAAGTGCAATGTTAAGGCAAACGCCCGAAGAGAAGGTGAGTATTGTTCACTTTTAGACCCTTTCAGAATTCTCTTTACAATGTCAGCTACTGGCACAGGTAATGAAGCCTGAAAAAATATACAATGTAGGGTACATCCAGACAAGATGAAAATTCTTAGGAAAATATTGGTGTAACACATGTTGAGATATTAAAAACTTAAAGGGGTTTGACATGTGAAATTATCTATGAAAATCTCAACAAAAGCCACTAAATATTTTCTTTCAACCCTAGCCATTTTCTGAATAATTTAGTAACTTTTCATAAATCTTACTTCAATAGATTCCAATGCTGAATTAGACAAGAGTTTTTTATGAAGAAGGTGATCCAATAAAGATTTTAAATTCATCACTCTAGCTTTTCTTCTTCTATTCTGTTGTTGAAGAGAATGCATTTTTCTTCTATAGGTGGAAATAGTTTTTCGTGCAATACCAAATGCTTTTCTAGCTTTCGATGGACTGGCTAAGTCTTCACTATTAATATCACCAAAATAGGACTTACGCACTATTTTCCTTCTAGAAAAAACATGAATATTAAAACCAATTTCTTATATCATCCATTAAACATAAGCAATATATTTTATGGATTCAAATGCTCACTATATTTCAAGAAATGTAATACCTTTTGGTCAAAGGAACTCTTGTACTGTCAGATTTTGTTGGTGGTAATGTGCTATCAGATATACTTCCCCTGTTTGGACTGGAACTGGATTTTGAACTAGAGGGGCTAGATGTAGATGACTCATTTTTTCGCCTAAAAAAAAATATCATAAAGTTATAAAATCAAAAAACTTTCATGAAAAACCATACTTCCTACTTTCTGGAATTTTAAATTCATTCACTTCATCTGTCTCTACAAATGACCCATCTGCAACTTCTGAAGCTGTAAGTGTACAACTTTCAGAATCAGACGCAGTGATGGTTCTTTCAGAGGATATTGTAGTCTGTGAAATTGTCCTAAAAAATAAATAATCAAAATAGATACAAAATAGAATTTATTTCAAGGAGCTGCTTTATCATGCAGTCTAGCACAATTGCTTTGATTTCATCTGATATGATTAAAATTTAATTTGCCTGTTTACCTCGTAAATGGAAGAGCAACTATGGATTCAATTACTTGGTCCTTAGAAGTACTTGGTTCTGTCATTAGGACTACTTCTTCCTCAACAGTTCCTGATAACTCCTCTTGGCTAAAAATAATTAGTTATGAATGGTATAGTTCTATATTAAAAAACTATACTAATTGATAAAGAACTATAATAAATTTGATTTTTTTGTTTCATTAAAATAAAATAGTTCAAGGATTCTTGATTTGGTGTTGGAAATATCAAGATATCTGCCTTGGAGAAAATAATGAAGAGGTAGATAGTACATTACAAACTACTTACATTGGACCAAACTCATTGGAAACAGGAACTGCATCCCGTTTTAGTATCCTCTGCCCAGATTTTTTTTCTTCATAATCATATGGCTGAAAATGTTTTCCACAAACATAATGCCACTTGTTGGCGTGTTCCAAATTCAATGCATTCAACCATTGTTGACTCCTCTGAATATTATCAGGAAATCTAAAAATATTGACAAATTGAAAACAGCAATGAATTTCTCTTAGATTATATTATATTATATTATTATATATCCCTGAATTATTCAAGGATATATAATCTAAGAAATTTCTATGTGCCGCCTATGGAATAGGTCGTGGTTATTTTGTTTACATACCTATGAAAGGATAAACCTTCTCCAGCTCTGCTCCTATAGCCACAAACTAAGCACTTATTGGTCATTTTAGCAATTGAGTATTACTTCAATACTTCAACACTTTGAAATTGTCGAAAAAACAGCGAAAACCACGATCAGATGAATCAGTAAATGACGCGTGTTGTACGAAATGACATTCCTCGTGTTGCTTTCGGATATGGTCGTTAAAATCCGACGCGCGCGTATTTGAACTAACCAATAGGATGCAAACCAGCGAAAATATTTACTTTCCCCTCCTTCGTCATGGAAGGGAGAAGATGATGGTTACAAACAAATACGGGCTGGTTACTCATCTTTTCAGGGATATATAATCTAAGGTCTGAAACACCTCCTCAGCATAATTCCTCAGGGTCTGAGGGATATATTGAAGGATTTTAAACACCTTCATCCTCGTAATGGCCCTCTCTACGTATATTCTGGCTCTTGCAAATGTAAGCACCTGAACCAGGCTCATCAGCCCTCCTGTTTAAAAATCAATAAAGTAGTATCAATACTGCCATCTTCATTATACTATAAGAAATAGAATCAACAATTGCTAGCAATGATAATAACTTTCTAAATATTATGGCAAATGCACATAATCCTCCTTTTTCATTTTTTAACATTGATGAGCGATGATTCTACTTACCTAATGAGCTGGATCCATTTTTTTCGTATCTGAGGATCCTTAGGAAACCTGAAAAATGTACAGGTCTCTCTCGTATTATAATGTGTGCAACCAGGAGCCCAACACATCACCATTTTCGTTTGAATATCTTAAAAAGAAAATCTTTATTGTTCCAATGTTCATTCATAGGTTTTTCTGCGTATTATATTTTCAACTTTTTTACTATTGAAGTAGAAATTGAATACATATGGATAATTCGGCTTCGGCAACCGATTTATACAATAAAACTAAATTGTTCTTAGAAAGAATTGATTCTCTTACAGATTTCATACTCACATATATTAATCTCGTTTGGTCGGATTATTCAATATATATCGAATTTTTAGTTAAATAAGCTTATCTATTAAATAAATGAAACTTCTTCATAACTACCGAACTAAATTCCCATTGTTTGGATTCAGATCCCTGACCATAGACAACTCTCATGACGTGGTGACGTCACACTAATTGACTGTATATACTTCTGCATGGAGCGCTGAGCTACTGCTGGACATCCGAAATCCGAATATCCGATATTCACGGCCACGCCCTATAATAGGGTATACAGTATGGTGCAAATGAAAGGAATAAATTCGTTATTTCGTAAACCGGCGACTTTAAGGAAAAATCCTGAAACCCGTCGATTTTTATTTTAAAACGGGCTATTCGTAAGGATGCCTTTTTATTTTTGACGTCATCTATGTGAGCGTGATGTCGTCATCGCTAAAATTTTTAAATGCAAATGTGGGTGTTGCAATACATTATTTGAAAGGTCCTTTATATACCTATTCAGTCATATCGATAATTGGTGATTTAGGGACAGCTGTGTACACGTATCTCTCAATGAAGAAAGGAAATGTTGTATTTCGTGTAAAACTTCTTTATTGAATCACAAAGCGCTTTCGGCTGTTAAGCCATCTTCAGTGCGATGCTCGTCAAGCCCAGGTACAAAAAGTCATTGGTTTGACATCGACAAAATAAAGTCATCAGAAAATTATAAATCATATAAAAATTGTGGATTCTCCCAAAACTTATTTCATATGGCATGTGAGAACGAAAAGAACAAACAAGTTTAAGTTCAATCTCACTCTTGAGGCTCACATTCACATTCTTAGAAGTTCTAATCTTGGCAAAATTGGGTGTGACCCGTTCACCGGTGCATCTGTTCAAAAACCAAATGTCCACCTGTATTCTGGACCTCTTCAGGGATAACTTCCTGTACCTATCAGCCAATTCTGCCATACTGCAGTCACTAAGGTGATTTAGGGACAGCTGTGTACACTTATCTCTCAATGAAAAAAAGAAATGTTGTATTTCGTGTAAAACTTCTTTATTGAATCACAAAGCGCTTTCGGCTGTTGAGCCATCTTCAGTGCGATGCTCGTCAAGCCCAGGTACAAAAAGTCATTGGTTTGACATCGACAAAATAAAGTCATCAGAAAATTATAAATCATATAAAAATTGTGGATTCTCCCAAAACTTATTTCATATGGCATGTGAGAACGAAAAGAACCTGAATCAGTCAATAGTCAAAACATTTTATCAGGAAACCTGTTGAAATTTCATCAATAATATTTGTGACAATAATACTGTCATATTAGTATGGCTGAATAGGTATTTGAAAGACCTTTCAAATGATGTATCACAACACCCACATTTCCATTTAAAAATTTTAGCGAATCACGCCCATATAGATGACGTCAAAAATAAAAAGATATCCTTACGAGTAGCCCGTTTTAAAATAAAAATCGACGTGTTTCAGGATTTTTCCTTGAATTCACCGGTTTACAAAAAAAGGAATTTATTCCTTTCATTTGCACCATACTGTATATATAGGGTTTACGACTTGAAATAGTTCTGCATCCAATAGATATGTGCATTCCGCATCATAAATCGAAATTCGCAGATTTTGGACATACCATAGTTCTCTTTTCTTCTTCCGTCAATCCAACACACGTCATTTTGACCTGTATTAATGAAAAATACATTCCCTATAAAATTTCAATATAACATAACAATATTTCTATAAATATTATATTCGATTATATATTCAATATAGAAGACCACTTTTGTATAATATGAAGCCCAATGAATTCAAATGGAACAATGACTTTGTGGGGTTGGTTGGATATACTGGGCTCTCAATTTTTATAAATAAAAATGATTAATGTATAAAGTAAAGGATGATATCTTACCTTGATTTTTCCGAAGTCTCTATATAGCACAATTTTAAAGAAATAAAATTTGAAAATTCACGATTTACTCTTTAGGTTAGAATTAGGAAATGCAAACCGCCAAAAGTGCATAAACATAAATATAGAACTCTTCACTTGAAATGATTGATATCCATACAACCAGTACCCTCTCTAGGAATACGAATAAGCAACAAGAAGGTGTTTTGTGACATCTAGTGATTATTAGCAGTACTTAATGCTGGTGATGCCAAATGGCATCACTGGGCTGGAAAGGGTTAATGACATGCTAAGTACACAAGAGTCTTCTAGGTATATTTCCCATTATTTTGACCCATGCATTGTTATACTTCGGGTCATCATCACTCATAAAGAACTCTTGGTGTATACCATATACAAGTTTCTCATGAAGACTTCTTGTGTTATCTGGTCTAATCGATTGCTTAGGAAAAAGGCCATTGGAAAACCCATATTCCTATCATCTTTCACCAGCATCAGAGTTAGATCCATTACTTTATGATTGGTACAGTGGGTTCCATCCATCCATACATATTATTTTAGGAAATTCTTTCAATTTTGTTTCCATTATACTATTCATAAATCCTACACAAAAGTCATCAGAATCCAATAATGGATAATGTTCGCCTGAAACAATATGACATTAAGCTAACTATGATTCTTGTAATATACCCATCATTGTTATTATACCTATAGTGTATTATTATTATAGTCATTATGGAACAGAAAACTAAACACGATTTCGATTGATGGTCCTTGGTTGGTTTATGGATTGTTACGTCAAATATTGGATAGAGTAGTCCGTTACTTTGTGATAGTTCATGATGAGGAATAATTAAAATAAATTTACTTTGTTTTCTATCACTTAATTTATTAAATACAGATTTAATAGTGACTCGAGTTTCGTAGTCTTACTACATTTTCAAACTGGTCTATACTCTATTTCAGGTTGTGTCAGGTACTTATATATGGCGGTCTGCTTCGGAGGAGGCGGTAATTGCAGGAATTCATACCAACGTTGCCGGTTCTACGTTGACTGATCAAGTCGTTTAAATGATTTATGTCAAACCATTGTTTGTGTTCTGTGGTTGTGACTTGTGAGTGTCAAATTTTGAGATTTCTGTCTTCTTAACTGTTATCAAACCGGTGAACTCTGAAAGAATTCAATTCAAACATCGTCGGACAACCCTCATTTATTACAAAAGATCAAAGATTGTAGAGTACTCCATAATTTTTGTTTGTTACTGAAAATCTTAATTTGGTCAACGCTGCTCACGACAGTATAAGTCTTAAATCAATTGCAGTTTTAAAAAAGTTATGTTAGATAGCAGATATCGTCTGGAACGAAAACAAAGTGGATCTAACACAATAATAAATAATATAATTTGCATTGGGAACCTATTTAATTTTTTTAGTAAAATATAAGTTCCAGAGACACAGAAGTGTTAGAAAAATAGATACATATACATTTCTGATTGAAATAGTCCTAGGGAATAAGATTTTTACTAAAAGGGAAGGAAAAGTCCAAAACTTTGCACGACAAATGATATGAAATTCATGGCAACAACAATTCCTTCATGACTAGCTTGCAATTTTCGGAGTTGTTTCCTGATTCTAATTATCATCATTGAAAATAATTTCAATTTCATTTATATCTCCAATTGAAATATATGCTCTCAATTGGTAGATTGGTTGTATGTCAAAAAATAACGATAACATTTACCTACAGACTAACTCAATGGTCATCAACCACACACCTTCAGGTTCAAATACCATATGAAGAAAATACGTATATAGGATAAGCATCCATTGAAGTGTAAAATTACCAAAATCTACTCTGAGCTAGACATTTGAGTTTTAACTCAGAGCTGACAGTACTCTATTTCCTCAAAGTATTGTTAAAAAATAAACTCTCACATAACGTTAATAAATTTTAATGAAACAAAACATATTTTACATCACTCAACATTCATGCATAGGTATGATCATTTGGATCACTTGAAATATTTAAAGTACCATTTAAATATTCTTTAATGGTGTTTTTCTCATTTTCATTCGATTTTTTGATGTGTCTATTCTTCTGGTTAGGTTTCTTCTTGGTAGAAAAGAATTCTTGTTTTTCTATATTTTTATTCCCTGGTTCTAGATTAAATGTACTTGTAGTATTGAAGTTTTCATCAATTGAAGTTTCGTTTGAAATGAGTAATGCTGCCGCTCTCAACTGTGTTAAGGCTAATTTCATAGTTTCTTTTTTTAAAACTTTAGTTTTTATATGAACAGAAATTTGTGACGTTAGTGCCAGAATTTCATTTTTCAATGTTTCATCACTAGAATTGGCGTTTGGAACACTTGTTTTGTTCACTTCTTGAACTAAACTGTCTATTTCAGTTGAAGGCTCTGTAAGTCCAACATGCAAATTTGTTGATTTTACTGTTTGCATGCATACATAATGTATATGAACACAGATAGTGTGTTTATTATATAAAAAAATCTGTGCATGTACATTCATACATATTGTTATGGAAAGCTAAACAAGCTAAATCCATTTGAAAATATATTCAGTTTTCAATACATCACCATATAAGTAAATTCACACATCAATTATATTAGCGTATCCACCAAAAGTTAAATTTATACAAGATCCAATAACAATTTAATCAATATTATTCCAATATTTCGGTAGCTGATTCAATTAACATAAACCTTGATAATAATCCATTAAATAGAGTCTTCAAAATCTGAAAATAAAGATCAATTTGAATTAACATCTTGGATTTTAAAAAAACTCATTCAACATAAGCTCAAAATAAATAATAACAATGATTTTTCTTAATCTTTATGAAAAGATGTAATGATATTTTGAAATTTAACATAGAGAGCACCTTCAAATAGGAAAATGTATATAGAACTTCAAAGAAAATGTGATTTATAACAGATATCTGATATCGATCATTACGTTGAAAGATTGTGTAATATAAAGGTGATCGATAGATACAAATTGCATCTACTGTGTTGTAAGAAGATTTGTTTTATTTAAAGAAAGCATATATTGGATAATTTAATTGGAAATTAACAAATACTAGATGAATGAAAATGAAAATTTTGTAAAATGGTAAAATTTGAGCAGGAAATTGTAAAATTTTATATGTTGGAATTCACTAAGCTAGGCTAAACAGATACCAAAATGTAGGAAAAAATGTGGCCGAATTTTCCAAAGTGGTTCTGAAGAAGGAGAACTCACCTCAAAGAAGAAAATTGCGAAAGCATCATTTTGGAAGAAAATTTGACAGCCAAAGCAAGCTTGATTTTTAAAAAAAATTGGAAAAGGTATAAATAGAAGTCGCTAGACAATAGACAGTCAGTCCATTATAAATCATCGTAGAGACTGTAGCAGATCCTCTCCAAAACTTTGCAAAAAGATCGCTGATTTTGTTCACAATTGCAAATTTGGAAATCAAGCTGAAAAGTAACCTGAAACAAATAAATTAAAATGATAGTAATTGAATGAGAAGATAAAATTTACCCAAATCTGAAGAAATCTTGAAACTGCATGGATATTGGTGAAAATCTATATTGGTGAACAATTGGATTCTGGAGTCGTGGATATTGCAAATTATTTTGAACTGAACGAGCGAACGAACGTAATCAAATACATAAGAGGTTAGGATCAGAACCATAGTACAAAAGATTGGAGTTGGCAGTTCGGCACAGAATAATATGAATGACGGAAGAACTAAGGCCTAGTACACACATCAGAAATTTAGTTAATAATTAGGAATAGATAGTAGGATTTTGTTGTATATGTTCATTTTTAATTTGCATTGATTAAATTCATTAATTTAATTTTCATTGATTAAATTCATTAATTTAAAATTCAAGAGGTAAATTTATTTAATTCAGAAAACTCTCAATTGAGATATAGAGTCGCCGGCAAAAGAAATTTAAAATTTCAATTTTTTTTTAAATTGTTCTTGGATCTAATTAAATTTGAAAATTTCAAATCAAAACAATCTCATCCATAACAATATGTACACAAATTGAACAAAAATTACATGAAAGGTTACAACATTTAGTGACAGAAGTTTGATTGATTAAATATTCTTTACCTGCCTCTGTTTTCAAAATATGGGTAGTATCATCTATACTCCATTCACTTTTATAAAGTAGCCCGGTTGGCGCTGGAATTCTGACAAATTTCACAGCGTATATTTTGAAAATGTTAGGTTATACTCATTCTTCTGTCAGATATGGACGCAACGTTGCCGTTTCTACATATAAATCGTAGAAATTACGTATTTATCAAAATGTTTATTCACTTTGGGAAAACAATGAATTTGAGGAAATATTATGTGAATTCAATAATTCCAAAGATCTGACGAATATTGAAGAAACTTTTTTTCTGTTGATACTGGAAATATTTCACATGTACGGATATAAACATGATTGGAAGATTCAGTTATGCTATTTTCTTGTACGGAAATCAAGAACCGAGTGTTGAAGTTTTACTGAAAAATAATGGTCCGTTACTTTGTGGTAGTTCATTAACCCGATAGAAAAACTTTTAGACGAACAGAACAGACGGACGTATGGAAATCCCCACTTTTCAAAATTCTCAAGAAATAAGCCTACAGAGGACAATTAAATACCTCTTTGCGCAACTTGAAATACTCCAGTATGAAAATGTATTGATTCTTGTGTCACAGTTGAAGCTTAAAAGAACTAACTCCATTCACAAAGTTAAAAAAGAGTATCAGAAAGTAGACTTGGCAATGTCGCTTTATTTTCAAGAGTGCCAACCTGCGTCCGTTTTAAGTAAAAGAACTTGATAAACCTAAACCATGGCCCACCAAGATACTTTATAAAAGTGAATGGAGTATATTCGTTGAATCAAAAATTTTAAACGAATAGCACTTCTATGTCTATTATTTATGATTCGGGTATGATCAGAAGATTTGCCTCGCGTTAGTTTATTTATTTTGTCGATTATTTTATCTCTAATGAATTTTTGTAGAGCATTCAAACTTTTATCGAGTCTTCTAACTTTTCTACCATTCAGGTACACATACCCAAACAACACACACACATCTAAATGACATCTAATCGATATCAAAAGTGATCTAAAGCCATCTTGCTCTGAATTCTGATTGAAATTAGATTATCTAAATAAGATGTTTTCTATACATGATGTCTAGAAGACATCCTTTAGATGCATTATCTAAGACCTGAAAAATTTTTTATATCCTGCAGACATCCATAAATGTATAGCTTTTTGATTACACGTTTAAAAGCAGTGTATTAAATATCAAATTTTCAAAATCGTGGAGGGGGTATTTTATTTAACGTTCAATGGACATCTTTTGTTTTACGTATATTAGACATCAACATTTGGCTCTTTTTTGTCATCTAAAATACATCGATAAAACATCTAACTCATATGGTCATAAAACAGTAGATTGATTGACATTTTTTAGATATATACTGTATATATTGTCTTTAAACGTACGGTTTTGTATGTCTCAAATATGTCGATAATTGTATTTCAATTCGACCACACGTTTTTTAAACGTTTATAAGATATCTGATTGATACTATCGAAAAAAGAATAACTTTTTGACGTGTAATAGATATGCCATGCCACATCGATTTTAGACATCATTATTCGACATAATTTAGTCATCTAGAATACATATATAAAATATCTAACTTCAAAGGTCAAAGAATTGTGAATTGATTAACATCTTTAAGAAGTTATATTTATATAAAGTCTCTCAACCAATGATTATAAATGTTTTTAAGATGTTGATGGAAATATTGCATTTCGACCATACGTTTTCAAAATGTTTATAGAATATCCATTTGATGCAATAGAGAAATGAGCAATTTTTGACGTTTTTCAGATATGCTTGACACGTAAACTACGTTCACATATTTTGGCTGGAGGTTATCATTTCCAGCATTCAGCATTTATTATGTTTTTTTCAAATGGCGCACTAGGTATATTTTTTCACATTTCTATTGTAAATATCAATTTTAGTACAAATATGTGTCACTTGTTAACATAATATATTATGTGATTTTTTTTATTATTTCAGTTTCGTCCTAAATGAGTGAAAATGTCATCGTTGAATTTTCATTCCAACATCAGGAAAAAAATTGACCCCCCCAAAAAAAGTCTAAAATTTCCCAGTTTCTTCAGCCTTCAATATTTTCGGAATGTTAATCTTTTTCTTCAGATGTAAATGCATTGGAAACAAAGTATTATTAGAAGGCCATTTTTTCTGCTTGATTCGATACCTACATAATACATCAGAATCGCATTTTTAATTATCAAGAGATAATACTCTGAATCTGGCAATCTTGTCAGATGACGCATATTGTGCTCTGGAAATAAAATATAAATATAAATTCTAATATTTCGGTACGATCGGAAATACTTCAGACAATTTATCTAAGTCAAATTTAAAAAAACGAAATCGATAACTTGAATAGCACCTTTTCAAATGTGAGCGTGTTTCCATATTCTGTTAAAATATAAATATAATCACGATGAGAAAAGAGAGCGAGTTGCGAACATCTATATCGGGCTCGATCACGTGGTAACGAACCGCCGATGTTAAAGTTCATACAGGGATAGCGGATAGGGTTATAGGTAGGAAGACATTTGAACTTGATCATTTCGTTAGAACACTGCTTCGTCAAAAGGTCAAGTCGAATAGTGATTGTTTTCGCTTTCACCTTAGCTTAGTGAATATAGTATTTAGTGATTAGTGCTGTCACAATTGAAGAAGGTGAGTGCAAATGTTGCGTATTGGACCTAGTTCTAGTAAGTATAATTTCTTCATCATTTAGCTCTTGAAATGAAGCTGGTTCAGGTCTGGGATCACTATTATAAAAATGAGATTTATTTATAATTTTCGAAAACTAGCCTGCATTTTTGGATACAAGCAAAATCTAGGTATTATGGTAGATCTTAAATGAAAATATCTTCCATAAATGGATCATCTATTAAGATCTATTGAATGATGTTTTTTAGATAACCGTTCAAAAGTGAATAATATGTAATGTTGAATTATATAGGAACCTACTATTCCCGGTGTAGTACCTAAAATGTGTTCCTCCGAATAATGTCTTGACACTGAGATATGCTTATTATTATAAAATTGGAGATGATCTAGAAAAGTCGATTGAATGATATCTTTCAGATAACCGTTCACTAGTGAATAACTCTTGATTTGGTACTACTCCCTGTAAATTATACCTATAACATGTGTCCTACTGGAGAATATGTTGATTAATTATGTATTATGAATTAGGTAGGTATATTGTGATAAGAAATTTGAAACCTTTCATAGAATGATCATCTGAAGTAGTCTATTGAATGATATCTTTTGAATAACCGTTCCATTGAACTGATATGTCTGTTATCACTATTTTGAATACTCTGTTTATTTAGATATTATCCCAGGAATATAATACCTGGAATCCACTCTTTCTGAAAATATGTTTATAGTTCACACGATGATCGGTTTTGAAATATTTTTCAAATAGTTAAGGATAAATAAATATTTCAAGATCATCTGAAATTTCAAATTATAGAATTTCATAATTTGCGTTGGAGATTTCGTAGGGCTGAAATTATAACAGTCCCTATCATAGTAGTAATATTTTTCTGAATAAATAACTTGGTAAGAATATTATCTAAGAAATCTATTGATAGACCTCTTTGAGATATTGGTTGAGTAATGAATAATACTCAACCACTCGACTTGAAAAACTTGCTGAAAACTATTACCATTACACTTCAAAAAGTCGAGCACAAAATAGATTCTATCAGGATTTGAAGAATTATTGATTAATTGAATTTCCAGAGTTAGAAATCTTCGAGGAAAAGTTTAGATGTTTTTCAGATCATCTTAGACTTCAAATGTAATTTGTAACTCGATGTTCGAATTAAAAACTTTCGTATGAATTGAACCATTAGAACCCCAATTATAGCAGTAGGTATAAGCGTTTTCCATTTCTGTGTAGAATGTTGCCCTTTTTCAGATATCGTTTCAAAATAGAATATTTATTCAATATAAGTACTCAATATAATATACAATGTCAAAAAATGTAGCATTTATATGAAGGATAGATTTAATAAACAATATTGCAATTTTATCGATTTTGGAATTATCAGATTATTCACAGTTACTTGTTGACATTTCTTGATCATCTTGAATTCAGAATATCATTTATCATTTTTCTGATGTTGTATTGGAAGGTCATATTATTACGAATAGGTAGAAATCTAAAAAAAAATACACTCTGTATTCATAAACTTTCAATTCTTTCGATTTCTTCGAAAAAACTGAAAGCAATATAAAAGTATATCGTTTGAAAAAACACTAAAATAATTTTCTGCAAAACTTTGCTATTCTTTTGTTCTAAGATATAGCATTTGTTGTGATTGTTTTTAAATGTTGTACTCAATTTCAATAAAATAAAAAAAATCACTTATTTTGATTTGTGTGTTGGTTCCAGATGCTGTTTATAATCTGTTCGAGAGTGAAACACGTCAGATCTCAACGATACGACCATAAAAAGGGCAATTCAAGACTGGTTACGCCTTGCAAACCAACGATACGAATATGAAACAACGAAGAGCAAATCCTCACAAAGTGCCAGTGCCTACGACACAGTTATATATATTTTTATTTAAACAAATTGTCTCGAATACATTGGTCATTGACACAATTTATATTTTTGATACATTTGAATTATGTTCATTGATTTTTTTATTATTATGAATATACCTTTTTATTTTTTCATATCGGAAGTTGTTTTTGCTTTCCTTACTGCTATGAGAAATTTCAACTGTGTAGATAATAATATATTATATCTGATTAGCCGGGCCGCACACCACAGAAACATGAAACAAAAAACATAAAACAGTTTTCATTGATAAAATAAATTTGTATGTATTCTTCAAACTCACAATCTGATCTAATGGATGCAATAATATTTCAAAATAATAATTTAAATTTATATCTGCATACTTTTGAAGTCTCTCACCAAATCTCCTTAGGATAACCATGATCTTGAAACTATCAAATGTCAATTTTCTTTGAATTTTTAGACCATATAACCCTTCTTCGAAAAATCTGATGAAATAAATCAGTAACAGGTCATTAATATGACGTTTTTCAACATCATCAATATTGTTTTGGAATTGACAATAATTAGATGTCAAAAACTATACAATACAAAAACACTTTAGGGACATTGAACAAACGTTCATCTTATGTCATCTAATGAACGTGTACAATATCACCAACTATCTTCAAAAATAATATTCCGTCTAATAGACGTCCAATTTCGATCATGACGACAATGCTCCAAAAAAGGTCTATGATGTTATATATTTTAGAGGTCATGAGTGTGGATGTTTTTTGGATCATCCATATATTATCAGATTGTTGATCGAAAAAAAACGACAAAAATCTAATGAAATATAGACATAAGCGAGTCATAACAATAACATAAATCGTCAAACGTCTATTACATGTCAAACGTGATACTAAGTTAGGATAAACTAAAAAAAGACAGAAATTTCACTTGTTATAGAAATACTTCTTTTTACGTAAAATAGACGTCTAAAAAAGTGATATTTTTCAACGTAAATCTCGCGGACATTTTTACGTCGAATCTAGGTTAGAAATTCAATACATTTTGATGTTTTATAGATCATCTAATAATCTATTTCATGTCGTCTATAAAACGTTCAAAAGATGTTTGTGTGTTGTTTGGGTATTTAATAACTTTGTGCATACTTTCATTGTGCATCTTTGTATTAATAAAACGATTTTTCCGATAACACTATGCCCATTTGGAAACATTATTTGCATAATAAGAAGCAAGGTATACATGGACTTAGTTTGCCTATCACTTTTTAATTTGGACTGGAAAATTTCAAACCCTTTCTCAAATTCTTCAATGTTGGGTAATGTTTGAAGAAATTTCAGAGTTTTATAAATCCAAGATCTGGTATCCTTATTTGATACCTTACTCAGGTTCTGTTGCCAAGCTCTGTCAACATGCCATGAGCAAAAAAGCTCTCGCATTGGTGGTCCCATTATGTTTTGCCAAGCGTTGCAGAAAACATTTGTGATATCAGTCATAAAGACATCTGATTGTATAATTCCAACAATATTTTTTATTTCGTTAAAAAACAACTCCATTATAAATTTATCTTTCCGATTGCAGAACATGAAAGCGGTGGGAAAACCCTCTCCAAATTCATCTATGACAAGAATTGTTGTTAACTCAAAATCATAAGGATTTAACCCATGTCTGCTGTCTATACATATGATCTTATTACCAAATTTTTGGAGCAAATCTTTCTGTATATTATTCATTAATATCAGGCAAAAATCTTCTTTCCTCAACTTTTGATAGAACGAGAATAATTCATTTTGTTTCTTATAAAAAACTATTGCATTATTTGATTATTATGTCCTTGTCTCATTTCCTTCACCCATAAATCTACACTTACAGCATCATTAGGATGTCGATAACCATCTTTCAAATGAATATTGAAGGTGTTCTTAATATTTTTGACATCATCCTTATTTAGAAGATCATCTCTATTTAAATGTTCCTGCATATTTTCTCGAGTGCTGTCTATAATACTGAAACAAACCCCTTGGTTAAACAGCTAATATTTTAAAGTGATGAATATATATAATATTGAAAGAGAGGGATCATCACATGCGGGTCCGTGAAAAGAAAATATAACGACAAACGGGTTAGTAGAAATCTAAATAATGAAGTAAACTGTATCGAACGAAAGAGTAGCATGCAAACCGGTTTCTGACTTGTGAGTCTTCATCAGTGCTGCATAATTCAGTCGACGATGACGACCAAAGTGCAAGTTGCATAACGAAGGGAAAATGAATGTACGTGGAGATATATATAAACAATCCTACTGTTGTGTAGACACGCCCATCATAAGTTTGGATGCAATTTGTTGTTTGGACAACTTCGAAAGCCTCAGGTGCTGAATATCTACACTGTGACCATAGTGCCTTTTAAAATAAACAATTGAACATCCTTCTATGCATTTTGTCAGAATTATTTGACTTGTGCATTTTGAGTTCAACTTTGATGAACCTTGTACTTTAGTTGATCTCTTCAGTTCATTCTCTGCAACTGATCTGATTCTTCCTAAAAAGATAAAGTAAAAGGCTTTAAATTAAAATGAAATTTTTAAATTAGGGAAATAACTACCAGAACGCACACAATCATAGTAAGTCCTTTCTATTGTTTTAGACCCACACTTCTTTGTTCCAGTGGACTTTTGGTATCTAACATTGCTGTTTTTTTCCTCCAATTGTAGCCATGACAAAAAGTCTAAAATGGAAAAAAAAATAAGATGAAGAATAACATATTGTAAAATTAAATATACCTTCGTAAACAGCAAATTTTTTTTCTTCAACTTCAATCGCAATATTATGTTTCTCTTCCAAATGTTTGCGTAAATCTGCATTATATTTGAAAGATATTTCGCAGCCATCTAAACATTTATATAAACATACATCTTGCGGGTATTCCACACTTTTAACTTCACTTTTATGCACTTCTCTAACGTGTCTATTGTAAGAACTTTGATTTATGAAAATCTTATCGCATTCAAAACAAAACACAGCCATTATAAAAATCCAAAAGAAAACTCACAAACATTAGAAGAAATACACACTGTCACGGCCAGAAAAGAAAATTGATCAATTTCCTTTCCTTATCATGCTGGACGAGAGGAGAGGAGTATCAAATATCTTTGGTTATCTTGACTTGAACCATAGAGAAATTGTTACATTATATATCTATGACTTGATCAGTCAACGTAGAACCGGCAACGTTGGTATGAATTCCTGCAATTACCGCCTCCTCTGCTTCGGGTCGTGCAGAACTCCAAACACCGGGGAATTCCATAGGTCAGTCTGCTCGTTTGATAGTTTTATTGTAGGGCTATTTAGATGCTTGAGGATTCCTACCGATTCCAAGATGTCCATTTTTTTGCCTTTCGGGACCAGGTGCAGGATTTCGAGACTATCCAATTGTGGGCAGGCATGATTTGTTTGTAAAAAATGGTTCGCAAAATTGGAATTATCTTTACGATGTTTGAATGACGCCTGGTGTTCTTTGAACCTCTTTGTGAAAGTTCTTCCTGTCTGGCCTATACAAGGTGAGTCTTTGACTTGTACATATATTTTAACTGTAGATTCTTGATGCTAAAGGAAACCTTTTTTTCATTTTCCATTTTTCCGAATTCGGCTCTGTTGAAGAGATATAGCCATTTGAAAAAAAAATTTGAGCTTAATGCGTGCCTGGATCAATTCTCTGCAAACACCTCAAAGTTCATACTTTTCGATTGAAATTGAGGTGATTATTAGATGTTCTGGTTGATAAATTAGAAAATACTCAAGCACTGACCTTATTTGAATAACAATGTTACAAACACGATATTTCCTAACAAAACACTCGGTTCTGTCCGATCATTTCGGAAATTGAAAAGCTACATTTCTCCCACCAAAATAAGTTCCTCCTTCGATTTTCCTGAAGATTAGTTTGTAAACACCAATAATTTGTTCATATTTTCCTCGATATTCTAAAACGATCGCATAAAAAATGGTTTTTAACTAACCTATCCTAACTCCATTAACCAAAGTCATATGATTCAGGGTCAATGACCTAAGCTTACCACATTCTCTGTGATATAGCACAGAACTATAGAGAAGACGATGCCAGATTGCCGATTTTCTCTTCAAACAATGCGAACTCAAGAAAGCAGTACGTCCCCTATCGTTAGCGGATGAACTATCACAATCGCTAAAGGCGTCTAGGGGTTGCTCTTCAAAAATGCCAAAAGAGTAGTTCTGATTCTCGCCAATATAGCGCTACGTTCCCTTCAGAAGGCCGTGGAATCCACGGCGTGGATGAAGCCATTGTAGCCGTGACGCAAGACCGTTGTTCTGTGCTCCAACCAGTCCAACCTAAAACTTTAGTCAGTGATCCCATAGACGAAGTTCACTCTTTATTTATTCACAGAGAATGAAGCAAACAGGCTTAGAATATAAAACTAATATTCTAAGCAAACAGGTGATGATTATGTAAATGACTTTCAGTGAATTGATGTGATAGTAGTGTCGTTCTGGTGTCGAGTTATATTGTTTCGATAGATATTTTGCTGAAGGACCGGTAACAATGAATTTTAAATAGAAACTGCCTATAAAATAATTTCATGCTTCTTAGAATTCAATTTTATGTCCCACGAATGTAGAATTTTATTATTACATATCTCTACCTAGGAGCATAGAATATTCTATGCTCCTAGTCTCTACATCAAACGTTTTTTCATCATAGAGATTTTAGTCTTGACAAAGTTGATAAACATTCTGACAACGTTGGTAACTTGTTGAGAGACCAGAGAAAAAAATTATATTCGATGAGATTTAACTCAGGACAGCACTCAGATTATTCTTGAAATTCATGATTTTTTCCTCTATTTTAATCTTATACAATTAGGAATAACTTGAGAACGACGCGTTTTATTGAAAAAATATAAGAATACTTTTGTTTTCTAAAATAATCAATTCTTTCGAAAACGTGAACCGTTCATCTTTTTCAAGTGGTTTCATAGTATTTTTGCGTGAATTTATAAGTCGACTATACTGTAACTTTTTTACCAGGAGAAATATGAAATAAGTTTCAATTTAGGAATATGCACCATGAATAGAGTAGACAATAAACCAAAATTCAGTTTATTCGAAATATCGGTTCTGAATATATGGAAAGAATAGTGTTAATTTCATGGATTTTTGACACCCTGTATCTTCCAAACGGAACCGAATTTTGAAAAATGGTATGGGAAAAAAGTGTTTCTTTTGATGGGAGGAATCTATAGTTAAAATATATGTACAAGTCAAAGACTCACCCTGTATATACGCTATTGCATTCATTACAACTCAATTTAAAAACTCCTGAATTATCAAACCGGTTGTTTTTATCTTTAGCATTAAAAAATAAATTTGAGATTTTATAAGATGGTGTAAAAGCTATTTTTATGTCATTTGTTGAAATTGTTTGGGCCATCTTTTGTGAAATTGGTCCAAAATATGTCAGTTTGGCAAATTTTTTATTGTTATCTATATCAGAGCTGGGGTATATTTGTTTTGAAATTATTTGTTTCTTCTTTTTATTTATAAGGGAGTATGTGGTTTCTTTATCGAAATTATTATTGTAAGCTATTTGTGTGATGGTATTCAATTCCCTTTTTCGAGAAATTATATCTAATGGAATTGAAAATGGTCTATGTATCATTGATTTATAAGCAGCGAGTTTGTGAGAATTAGGATGGATTGAAAGGTTGGAAATGGTTGTATCAGTCATCGTGGGTTTTCTAAATATGTCAAAGGAAAAACCATCGCTCTTTTGGGTTATGGTTAGGTCCAGAAAATTAATTTGGTTGTTATTTTGTAACTCCATAGTATATTTGACCTTATGGTGGAGACTAACTATTAAGGACTTTAAGGCGTTTTCTAGTTCTGAATATGTTCCGCAGAAGCATACCAATATGTCGTCCACATATCTAAACCAAAATTTTATATGTTTTGCGTGTGCAGTTTTCAGAAATAAAGAGAGTGAGACATAAAGATTTCCGCAAGAAGTGGATTAAGAGGGGAGCCCATTGCCAGTCCATCTTTTTGTTTATAAAAATTATGGTTGAGTTGAAAGTAGTTTTCTTCTGTACAAAGTTCAAAGAGGGTTAAAATTTCATCTTTGATGAAGGGATTGATGTTATTTTTGGTAATTATATCGTCGACTAAATCTAGACACTCGGCATTTGGTATACTCGGGAACATATTAGTGACATCGAATGACACTAGGAAGCTGTTATGTGGTGGGGTAAGATTTTTTAGTTTAATTGTGAGATCAATTGAGTTTTTTATCGAGGTTTTTAATAAATTAAGTGATAGAAAACAAAGTAAATTTATTTTAATTATTCCTGATTGTTCCGTCATTCTTGAACCAAGTTGGTCCAAATATGACGGACCAATCTATGAACCAACCGAGAACCAACATCAATCGAAATCGCCTTAACATATAAAGTATAGTGACATATAGTACCCTTCTGTTTGAAAAAGAAGCAGTAGTTTTTTCCATTATTATTCCATTATTTCACTTTGAGATTGACTGCTATCATGGTATTATTATGTTTCCTTTGTAATATGTTATGCTTTTTTGTTAAATAAGCCATATCTTTTCTGTCTAATAAATTCAACCTTTCTAATTTCTCAGATTTTACTTTCCTGGCATCATAGATAATTCTTTCTTCTGTAACTCCATCACATAATTTTTGAACTATTTCTTTTTTATCAATATTTGATAAATGTTGGTTCCTTATTTCCTCTTCTTGACCTACATGGGTTTTCTAAAACTTTGAAGTGATCTGTCCTATAATATGACGATAACAGTTTGAAATATCTGTTTATTAGTGTATCTGCTGTGAGAGCATCAGATTTATGAATAAATTGGAAAGTGTAAAAAATCAAATATCATATACTTATTTTCAACTGAACAGATTATTACTGAAATCACCTGTTTGCAGAATTTTAGTCTCAATACGAGATGGAGATACTTCATTGATCTTAATAGAACTACCTGCCTTTTTCATTCGTTGAGAACATTTACTTTCAAACCCTGCAACAATATATTTACCGTTATATACTTTATTTTATCGAAAATCAATTTCTGTATAGTATCTCCCGTTAATATCTACAGAAGATCGTTTTGCACTTGCACTCATTGAAATGATCCTGTCTTTCGTACACTTTTCGTGGAAACTCGAATTCTATGATTTCTAAAATGTCTAGATCGTCACCAATTGATAATTCATTGTCTGAGTCCGAGTCTGAAAACATTTTGATCTAAAACTCAGACTTGCTTTCGCTTTGGGGTACTTTTGGGTTATCACGATACAAGTTGACAAACGGGGCTTGTTGTTTTTTGTCGACACTTTGAAAGCTGAAAGAACAAATAACGAATCAGGAATCAGAAGTTCACTAGTTCACTCTATGAACACGTTTTGAGTTTGCGCATATCCTCGTTAAAACCTAATCGGGCGTCTAAACGTCCAAAATTGCCTGTTTATCCCATTTATGGCCAGAACTATTTTTTATCTTCAAACTCCCTGAAACTCATACAGTTGGGTTGAAATGTCCAACAGATTAACAATAACAAAAAATTACTGAAAAAAATTGTTTTATTTTATTTTTCGAAATATGACAAGGGTCGATAATGACCCGTTGGCAATCAAGACCAGTGCCACTACGTGAATCGATGGTGTAACTTTCGCCTTTTCGAGCTTTATGATAGTCTGCGAAGCATTTATCATGTAAAGCCAAATTGCATCTCTCGCATGATTTCGTAGTTTTATTTTTGCACATAGCACATCTTCTTCTGCATTGTTGCGTCATGACTCAATGATGCAGAAGAAACGAATCTCGATTTTGGCCCAGTAGCTTTCGGCATTTTTCCGTATTTTTGAAGTAGAGCCGTGTCTTCTGAATTCCAGGTTGTCAATTTTTTTGCCCAGTTGTCTACTCAGTACCCATGCATAGATCGAATGTACAAAAGAGAATAGGGATGTACCATTTCTTTCCATGAAATCCGATTCTGTAGTTGGCAACGTTATTGTCCATTTGATCCACTCCTCCCATGAATGAATTATATTTGTTTATGATGTTTGGCTGAGGTATCTCAACTTTCTTTTTAGCTTTTGCTGAATATCGAGTCGCCTTACAGACAGGTGATACTCCGTACTCATTTGACAATAATGTCACTATACTATTGTCTTTCCATTTCACGCAAACAATGTTTTTATTGATTGTGTTGGTTCTCATCCATAGTTTCGAAATAAAGACAAATTATCAGGTAACTGGATATATTTGTAAGAATATTGTCAAACAATTGCCGACGTTTCGGGAGCTACTTGTCCCTTTTTCGAGGCTAAAATATAAAATAATACATCAAAAAAAACCTAATGATAATGTATGTTAGGTCATACACACCTGGTTCGTGTATATTCTCAAATATTTTGTGTTGAGAAGAGAAAATTCGACTGACAATCTAGGAATCATGCGATTAACAAAAACGTGTTCGAGTGTAGCTTAACCTAAAAGATGCTTCTTATGACCACAGAAAAGTTCAATCACTTATTCAGTTCTTCTTATTTATGTTGGGTATTAATTATTTTTCTTTATACAATCAAGACAGAACCGTCAAAAACATCATTCATGTTTTCACATATAGTCACATACAGGAAAAACCATCTCTCCCCCAGTGACCCCCCACATCTATATACCATTTAAAGTCTGTCGACTGTCAGTCACTCGGAGAGAAAGGGTCCACCCTTGACAACAAATGTTCCACAGTACATACAATTCTACAAAACAACCGCATCAAAGACGGCAACAATGTCAAATTCCATTGTCGATTATACCGTGGTTGTACCACATCAAAACAGTCACACTCGGCTGTTTGTTTACTCTAACAAAGTCACAACCTCGAAATCAGTCAATGTTTTCATGAAAACTTGTACTAAGTAAACCATCTCCCCCCCAGTGACCCCCTACGTCTATATACCATTTAAAGTCTGTCGACTGTCAGTCACCAGGAGGGAACGGCACCTTTGACAGAGGACAATACTATAATACATAAAATCTCACAACACACACACAATGGCAACAATGTCATTTTTTTTTAACACCAACCATCTCTTCTTCTAACATCTCATCAAGTTGTTGTACAAGATGCTGAGTCCCTGGACATCCTCTCTGAAATTGACAATGTTATTAGTTTTAATATGAGCCATCTCACTAATGTTTCTTTTGTAGTGGTTGGGCTCCATGTCCAAGATTTCTACATTATGAAAACTGAATCTGTGACCAGTGTTGTAAGAATGTGCAGTCAAAGCCGTCTTGTCATGATTGCTCAGATTCCTTACATCGTTTTCATGTTGTCTGATCCTTTCTTTCAAGTATTGTCTTGTCTGACCGATATACACCCTGTCACAGTTACCACAAGGTATCTTGTAAACTAACCCCGATCTAAGGGTAGTTGGGGTTTGGCTTTTTAACCTCGTGAAGAATTTATCAGTGGTTGTCACATTATAAAATGAAATTTTGCAGTTGGTGTTCCTAAATATGTGTGAAATCCTGTAAGACAGGTCTGGTACATAGGGAAATTTATAGTAAACCACCCCGCTATTCTCTATACACTGATGTCTGTTTTTATTGGATTCATTTTTGGTTTTCATGAGTCTCTTTATCAGATATGAAGGATAATTGTTGTCCACTAGTATATTTCGAACTTTGTTTAAGTTGTTGGCTAAAAAGTCAGGGTGACTCAATTTTGTAGCTCTGTTGATTATGTTGACTACTACATTAATTTTATGTTGCATGCTATGTTCACTAAAATAATTTAAGCATCTATTGCTACTTACATCTTTTCTGTACCAATTAGTGATCAAGGTTCTCTCCTTCCTTATGACCACCAAATCTAAAAAAGGTAATGAGTTGTCCTTTTCTACCTCTACTGCGAACTGAATCTTCCTATGAAAGGAGTTGAAAACCTCCAATGTATGGAGTTGAAAACCTCCAATGTATGTTGGACTTTGGTTCTCGGTACTAATAGCAGTGTATCATCAACGTATTTCTTTAGCAATGGGGTGGCATACTCCAGTTTACTTTCAGCATACTCAAACAAAGCATTCATTATTAGGTCCGCAAATGTAGGGCTTGAGGGGGCCCCCATGGCTGTACCATCTACTTGTTTATAAAAACTGTCCTCAAATACAAAGTAACCACTATCGAAGCAGATATTCACCAACATCAAAAAGGACTTTATATCTAGATTGGTGAAACATTTTATGAAGTGCCATTGTCTTCTAATGGTGGAGACAACTAATTGCTTGGGAACATTGGTGAATAAGGACACCACGTCCAGGGTCACCAGCACAAAATCATCTGGTACTCGTATTCCAGATATAATATTTAGTAACGAATAGGAATTCTTCAGGTTGTATGTAGAAGTCGAAACCACCTGATTGATGATGCCATGTACATATTTCCCATGTTTTTATTTTTGTCTATTGCACTGTCGTAGAATCCTCTTACTTTTTTCTTCATTGCTGCTGTAGTTGCGATAGCTGCACAATTTTGAGTACGGTTTTCGCGAACTGTAACGGTACCACCGAATCCATGTTCACCCAATGTGGTTATGAGCGAGGCAATCGTGAAAAAAATATCAAAAAATAGAGAGAATTGGATGCCAGGAAATTTTTTTTGTAAAATCTCCATGAAATTCAACACAACAGATTAGCCAAGACCAAGTTTCGCATGATTGGGATCGTTATTTCGACCTTGATAAACATCAAAATTTATACAATAACCTGAAGAGAGGCACAGAGTTTGTCTCTGTTTGTGTGTTATGTTATCCATGTCTGTGATCGCTTCTAACCTAAATGCCAAAATTTTTAACCTCTAACTAGGTATAACTGAAATATAATTAAAAAAATAACATATGTAAATAAACAACCATTCCTATTGAATATATATATATATATATATATATTATTATTATATCAGTATAGTATAGAATAAATATAAACTAATTTTCTTTAGCTTCCTGTACTTCACTTATCACATTTTGTTTTCCTGACCTCTCAAAATGCCTCACTAATTCCCAGTTTGCTTCGGCCAGGCTTTTCGTGCTCTCAGCAAGGAGAGCTAAATTATTTTATATTTCCTTCATCACCTGCAGCGACTCCGTATGTAAATTCTTGAGGGTGCTGATGTCGCCTGTTGATGTCCTTGTTGATTTTCTTTTCTTCCTAATATATATTTTTTTAATTCCACTCTCCACTGTCAGTGGAGATGGGGAAGAGTGGGTAGGTGGTCTCAGGGGTGGTAGAGATGAGGAAGAGTGGGTCGGTGGTCTTAGGGATGGGGGAGAGTGGGTCAGTGGTCTCAGGGGTGGTGGAGATGAGGGAGAGTGAGTTGCAGGTGGAGACGGTGAGGTATCCTCCAATAAAACCTTATTATCTTCTTGTATCTAGAAAGAAAAAAATTATACATTCTCTGTGAATTAGCAAAACAGAATAATTAATATGCTTCAAATAATATCAGTAGGATTGAAATTCTTTTTTTACTTACAATTCCTGTTTCGTTTCTCACCACACCAACAACTGCCGTTTGCCCTATAATGGCTAAGAGTCTCAGCTCATTGTCATTCAACGAACAAGAAGGCCCACCTCCACCTGTCGCTGCCAATCCCCTTTTAATGGAGGCTGCTTTTCCCTTCACCTTGGATTTCCAGTCCGATACAGCCTGAAGCCAAATAAAAATAGTAGTGTTAGTATCCGTTATTTACATAATTTTATGTTGTGGGGAAAATGGAAAATTTCATATTGAAAAGACTTCATGATTTCAAAAAACTTGTTTCCGTTATAAACTTATAAATAATACCTTCTGCCACTTCTCAACAGATTATTGTTGGTACCCCAAACTGTTTAGTATAGTCGATACCTCCAACCACTTTTGAGCGTAATTTTTCTTGGTATTCAATCCACTGAATGCCTTCGTTAAAATCTCTGGATTCCTCTCAGCGAAATCGAGGAATGTCGACCATTGCAGTGGATTGGTCCTCTTGCACCTTTCAAAATCCATTCTAAAAGAAAGAAAAAAATAATGTTTAACAGAAAATGTTCTATTCTAACTAGTTTCGAACGTAAATTCATGTGTTCTATTTAACTCTATATACAGGGTGAACACGGGAAGTATTTACATTTTGAAAACAGCAAAACGTTGTTAATTTTTTAAACAAAAAATTAATTTACTTTTCTGACATGTTTGTTAGGATATGCCATTTAATTTAACTTGCAAAAATAATGTCAGGAAGGTAACGGCCGTCTTCTCTGATGCAGTTTACAATTCTGTTGAGGAAGCTCTGCCATACTAGCTGTAGTGTCTCCTCGGTGATTAGTGCCACCTCTTCACGAATTGCCTCCTTCAAATCTTCCAAAGCACGAGGTTTGCGTTGAAAAACTTTCTCCTTCAAATGTCCCCACAAAAAAATCGCAGATGTTGAGGTCGGGAGAACGAGGAAGCCAGGGCACATCTCCAAATCTCGAAATGACATGACCTGGAAACAAGTTTCGCAGCAACGTCATCGAAACTCTTGCTGTGTGTGCAGTACCTCCATCTTGCTGGAACCATACGTCCTGTTGCAAGTTGAGCATCTGCCGTCCTACGTTAAAATGAATGCGAAAATCACCCCGAGCCGCTACCACTGAACCAGTGTTGCCAACCCGAATTTTAGGAAATTAGTAGATTATGTACCAAATATTGGTAGAAGTTGGTAGAATGTAAAATGCAAAATTGGTAGATCTACCACCTCAATTTAAAAGATTTTTTAAGATTAAAATAAAAATTCATGAACTAATCTTTAAATGTTTATTTTTGGAAACTATACATATTTTTATTGAACAATTTCAAATGTTCTGCGCTAGGCTGCCCGTTGTTCGCTATGAACCTTCTAGTGCGCAACAATCCCTCTAGGGTCTCCGTGCAAATTCTGTTTCTCTGGCAGGTTTTCATGTTATTAATTGCAGAAAACAATCTTTCAACGTTCGCGCTACTATGTGGAAGTGCAAGTAATTTTCTCACGAATTCCCATAGCAGGGGAAACATTGGAGACTGGTCTCCTTTTTTAATGGATGAAACATGCTTCCAGAATTCTTCAGGTGTAGGATCCACATTTTTTTCGGTGAAATGAAATGTCATGTTTCTTAATAATCTCCACTCTCGGTCCAATTCGGTCATGTTTTCTGAGCATAGTCCTAAAAATAAAAAGTAAATAAAAAAAATATTCTAGAGTGGACAACATCAATTATGTTTAACTTGCCTGGAAACTGAACTCCTAAATGAGCAATAGTTGCGACTCCATGTTTTTCAATGATATGTTTAGGATTCATAAATTTGAGACATTTTAATCTTTGCTTTTCATTAAAACGAAAACGCTGTTTTATTTGTTTCACACTCTCCATATAAAAGAGAATACATTTTTCTTTGAACTGTACTATTTCCTTGTTTCAATAACAGGGAAATAACATTGCCACCAAGGTATATTTCTTCAATTGGTACATGGTTTTGTTTATTTTCATTTTCTAAATTCAGAATCTTGTTCTGGTTTAATAAAACATTCCAAGATAGTTTTGTATGTTTAAAAAACCCATGCATATAACAAATAAGGTTTAGGACTTTCCGATTGCATTTCTTTATTAATGTCATGGAAATAAGGCAACACATAATCCAAAAAATTCAAGTAGATCCATGGACTGCACATGGACGGTCTGCAAGTAGCTGCAAGTAGCCTGTCATTCAAAACAGCATTTTGGAAATATAACTTCAAAGCTGGAAGCTGTTCTAAAAGCCGTTGTTTGACCACAGGAAGTAGAGACAGCCATCTTGTTTGAGCAGGCTGTAGAAGTTTGTGGGGTTTTATATCCACAAAGGACTGGAATTGTTTATAGTCATCCAGCCGCCTTGGGCTATTCTGAATATAATTATATACATCTCTTGCAAAATCCTCTACACCCCTCGGAAGAGTTTTGCAGGCATAAGAAGCACACAAAATCCTAAACATGAAGAGCATGAATTCGCCTAAATTATATGGCTCTATTTTGAGGAGATAGTTATAAACTCCGGCTTTGTATTTCTTGAAGTTAGTTTCCCTTTTGATGATGGTTGGTAGTTTATTGAAATACTTTATGCAGCAGTATAATGGTCCATGTTCTGTTCGTGCGAGCCTGTGTGAAGAAAAATCCATATCTAATGTGCGGGTGTTATAAGTAGTGTTCCTACTCTCCTCAAATCGATTTCTGTTTTTAAATATAAACAGAAGACACTCCTGAACATGGATGGCGACAGCTGTTAGGATTCCGTCCTCTTTGAATTTCCCCCTACAGGACTCACGAAAGCCCAATTTCAATGTGGTACTTATTGCCCCTTTTTGTAGTCGGAGAACTCTTTCCAGTTCAGAGACACCTCCATAGAAAATTATTCCATATCTAAGTTTGGATTCGAATACAGCATGATAAACGATTTTCATGGATTTCTTATCGAGATACCTGCTCAGAACTCCCAAGGAATAGCACACAGAACTCAACTGCTTGCATAACTCTGAGATATGCTTTCAACATTCTCTGTTTTTAGATGTTGAGATTGATAGAGTTTGAGTCATGTTATTTGTGCTAGCTACCCTACCAAAAGTGATAGCATCATCCCAACAGACATTTTCGACTGTTTCTGAAAGCCTGCAATTTGCTTATCCAAAATTCGCAAGATGAATGTGTCGTGGTGAAACATTGCACTTCCCAGTCACCAGAAAAGATAATAAAATACTTAATTATTATTTATTTCAAAATATTCTTTTATGGTGTACCGCAAGGAACAGTGCTTGGACCGATTTTGTTCCTCTTGTATATGAATGAACTTTTTTCTATAAACCTGGACGCCGACATAATCAGCTTCGCGGACGATACAGCAATTCTTATTAGAGCTAATACATGGGATGATTTGAAGATAAAATCACAGGATATTTTTCTGGAAGTCATGGAATTTTTTGCACTAAAAAGGGTTAAAATAAATATGGACAAAACAAAATTTATGAATTTTACCAGCTATAGTAATGGTCTTCCCAGGTTCAAGGAGCTCAAGGTACAGTTTAATGACAGTATTCTTTCAATTACGTCAACTGATAAAATAAAATATTTGGGGGTCATATTGGACAATCATTTGAGATGGGCAGCACACTCTGAATATGTTATATCTAAAATCAGGAGTTTGATTGGAAAGTTCAAATACTTGAGGAATATATGTGAAGAAAATGAACTCAAAAAAGTATACTACGGGTTGGTAGAGCCTCATTTGTCGTATGGGGTACTTGTATGGGGGGGCTTGGCTGACTGTTACTACAAGCATGTAGAGATCATACAGAAATGGATCCTTAAAATAATTTATAGAAAAAAACTTACCTTTCCCACGGAAGAACTTCTCGACATGGCGGGAATGTTCACCTTACGACAACTCTATGCTCGGGCTTTGCTGATGTATCAATTTGACCAAAATAAGAAGATACCTGATAATAGGAGATATATAGATTACAACTTGCGAGTGAAAACTAATTTGAAAGTGCCCCATATGAAGAAGACCATGGGACAAAGAACATTTACTTACCTTGGTCCACTATTATATAATGAAATACCTCACAATATGAAGAGTCACAGATCATCTCAAACTTTTAAAAAATCAATAAGGCGTTGGATATGGCAACGAGGAAGAGTAGAATTTAATGAATTTTTGAATAGGAGGAATTTTTGTTGATTGATGGGAATGAAACACTGAAACACTGATATATTTTTTTTGTCAAATTATGGAATGGTAACAGAAAAGGAATGATAAGCAGATCTCATATACAAGTAATCACTTTTGTGAGACTGCTTACATAACTATTATTAATGTTATTTATTTGTTCACTAGAGACTTTTTTTTGTTCAATTTGTAACTAAATATTTTTTGGAATAAATAAAATATTATTATTATTATTCTTCATCGGTCTCCCGTTCTCAGCTTGAGCTGGTAATTCTTCTATGAACCAGTGAAAAAACATTTCAGTTCCTCCCACTAGTTCAGAAATTTCCGCACGATGTGATAGGTTTGCAAATCCACAGCCTGCTGTGCACATCCCGCGATCCTCTGGAATAATTCGATTCCAGATGCCTCCCGGTGTACTCGGTACAGAGGGAGTATCTCCATCCAGGAAGTGGGTTGTCCTCGCAATTGTTCACGTAATGAAAAGCTCGCATTACTTCAATATTCATTTCGCGGCTCCACTGGATACGTGCGTTGCGAGCTCCCCTGCGGGCAGTCCTCCTCACGGTGGTCGAGCCAGCAGGTGGAGTGGCATCTCGATCTTCTGCCATGATATCGGTTTCCACTTCTCGTTCATGGGTTTGTCACCATTTACCCTTGGTGGCCCAGGTGACTCGGGCCGTGGGGACGTCACCCCCCATGTGGCGTGGCAGAAACCCCACCACACCCGTGCGGTTTTATTATTATCTTTCATCATCGGTCTCCCGGTCTCAGCTTGAGCTGGTATTTCTTCTATGAACCAGTGAAAAAACATTTCAGTTCCTCCCACTAGTTCAGGAATTTCCGAACGATGTGACAGGTTTGCAAAGCTACAGCCTGCTGTGCATATCCCGCGATCCTCTGGGATATCTCGATCTTTTGAAGATTTTTCTTAAATGATTTGGACATGACTCCCTCAGCCGAGATCACCAATGGAATAATAGTGACTCTCGACAAATGCCACATGTTCTTCAGTTCTATTGCCAAGTTCTCGTACTTCGTCATTTTTTCCGACTCCGTTTTTCCGATGTTATGGGTCAATGGTACTGCCACATCAATTATCACCGCATACTTCTGATCCTTCTCAATGAACACAAGGTCCGGTCTATTGTAGTCCACTGTTCTATCCGTTGTTATGGGTCTGTACCAATAGAGAACCGCTGCGTCCGTTTCCAACACTGCTGCAGGTTGATACCTATAATATGGTGGACAAGTATCCAAAAAACCATGCCTCAGAGCTAACTGCTGGTGAACAATTTTTGCCACTTGGTTGTGTCGGCCCAGATATGCGTTATCGGCTAGAACTCGACAACCGGCGATTATATGTTCAATAGACTCGCCGACTGCGCCGCACTTCCTGCATTTGTCTTCCACGTTCAGCTTCAAACAGTGCTTTTCATAGTTGCGAGTTCTTATAACTCGGTCTTGGATAGCCGTCAGAAATCCCTCAGTTTCAGGATACAAGTGTCCCGCATTCAACCACGACAGAGAAGCTAATTTATCGACATTTTCCCCTTCAAGGTGTTTGGGGAATCTACCATGCAGAGCTTGTTCCCGCCATACACTTTTATCTTCGCTTCTGGTGGTGATATCGAATGTCAGTTCTCTGTGTTGTAGGTTCAGAGGTGTGTATCTCTTATCCTATGTTGTCACCAATTTCATTAGGCTATCTTCAGACTCGAGCAGTCGCTGCCTCAAGTTTTTCTCCTGATTTCTGCAGAGTTTATAGATGTTCAAGAGACCTCGTCCGCCATCTCTTCTGGGTAGATAAAGCCTCTTCACCGATGCATTGGTGTGCAGACATCGGAACTTTGTCATTAGGCGACGTGTGAGTCGGTCCAACTCATTCAGATCAGCATCTGACCACTTCAACACTCCGAAAGTGTAGGTCAGAGCAGGCGTAGCCCAAGAGTTCAAGGCATCGATCTGGTTTTTAGCAGACAGCTTGGTGTTGAGCACTTTGGTTACCCTGTTTTTATATTTTGCAGTGAACTCAGCTTTTAGACGGGTGTGATCAATCCGTTGATTTTGAGGAATACCCAGATACTTGTAGGTCTCTTCTGGCAACATACTGTGGATGTCCTGAAATTGTTCCTGAGTGTTCTCCATTTTACCCTTCCTGATGTTGACTATGGCGCATTTATCGAGACCGAAAGACATGTCAATGTCTTTGCTGAAGGAGCGCACTATATCTATCAGCGAGTGAAGTTGTTTTTGGTTCTCGCCGAATAGTTTCAGGTCATCTATATACAATAAGTGGGACAGTTTTCGCGGGTTCCTCATTGCTGGTCTATACCCTTTGTTGGCGTTTTTCAAAAGTGTAGACAGAGGAGTCAGTGCCATACAAAACCACATCGGTGACAGGGCATCTCCCTGAAATATCCCCCTCGATATTTTTACGGTTCCAGCATTGATGTTGTTTATGAGAATATTCGTTCTCCATGTACTCATTAGATGTTGGAGCACGGCTTTTATTTTCGGGCAGATCTTATAAATCTCCAGTACTTTCACAAGCCAATCGTGGGGCACCGTATCGAAGGCCTTCTGATAGTCGATATAACATTGACTCAAATTCCTCCTTCTCGCTTGGGCTTGCTTTAACACTACAGCGTCTATGGTGAGTTGATGTTTGCCTTGAGTGAGGAAACTAGGTATTTTGGAGAGATCTTCTAGCGCCTCCGAAAAACATCTAGCCAGACTTGGGAAACATGCTGGAAACTGTTTAACCCAGAAGTTGTGAAGTCGGTCGGGTCCTGGCGCTTTCCAGTTACTAGTGTTTTTGATAATTTTAGAAATTTCCTCGACTGTGAAAAGGTCAGTCCTCATATCAACGATTTCTGATGCCTGGTGTTCAATGTCCTCAAGCCAGCTAGTATTTCTCTGGAACTGACCACTTTCCGACCATAAAGAACTCCAATATTGCCGAAATTCGTCATTGCTGATGTTAGCATGCAAATTGGAGGAGATTTCGGATGGCTTTTCAAGACTTCTGAAGAACTTCTTTCTGTCTCTCACATATTCAGCGTTTTGTCGCTTTCGCTTTGATAACTCGTTGTATCTTCGTAGGCGTGCACCTTTCGCTTTAGCTTGTTGTCTCCAGCGATCTTTTAGGTCAACCATCAACTCCCTGTGTCGCGGAGATTCCAGGTCCAGCCCTGCGGATGTGGCTATTTTCCGCACTTTGTTCAATACTTTACGCGATTTATTATCTTTCAGGAACTCGTTCAGGACATCGACTTTTCCTCGAAGTTTATCGACGTCCTGCATTAATCTTCTTTTCCAGGCAGGAGTTTCATTTTTAACCTTCTGATCACTGGTTCTGGGAATGTAGATCTTTTGCCCATTTTGTTCGATTACTGTGATGGCAGCACAGTACAGAGATAGGTGGACTTGTGCCAACGGCCATTGAGTGCGAAGGTGTTCTGCCAATATTTCGTTGAGCCACTCTATGTTATTTTTGGCCGTAGAGTTGAAGGTCAATTTTGGTAGGATGGGCCGGTTGAGTGGATCAGTAGATTCGTATCGGGTCAGGTTACTACAGAAGGTCTCATACAGTTGGCGATATTGTGGGCAAGCTTGGTGTGCAGTTCGTGTGACAGACAGCTCCCTCGCCGTTTCTGCTGGTCTCTCCAACGGCTCATCAGGTTATTCATTCTGATTTCCGACAATCTTTTCTTGATTGATTGTATAGCCCATTTCTCTCTTGATCCCATCTAGTTCCTGTCTTGTTAAGTAGCCTTTCCTGATGATAACATTTTTCCGATCCGCAATGTTTCCTTCTGTTAGTTGGAGTTCTGGATGTCTCTTGGTGAATTCGGTGTAGAGGGAGTATCTCCATCCGGGAAGTGGTTTGTCATCGCAATTGTTTACGTAGTAAAAAGCTCGCATTACATCAATATTCATTTCGCGGCTCCACTTGATACGTGCGTTGCGAGCTCCCCTGCGGGCAGTCCTCCTCACGGTGGTCGAGCCAGCAGGTGGAGTGGCATCTCGATCTTCTGCCATGATATCGTATTCCACTTCTCGTTGCTGTAGTGGTGCTGTATTTTGTTGTATGACAGGAGCCCGCTTCCTCAGCACCCTGCCACCGACGGATCGCATGCTGTCATGTCCAGCGTCGGCTCCGGACATGCCCTGGCGCTCCCCAGGCAGCGACTCATTTCCGAGGCTCAGTAGATTCTCCATTTTCATGGGTTTGCCACCATTTACCCTTGGTGGCACAGGTAACTCTGGCCGTGGGGACGTCACCCCCCATGTGGCATGGTAGGAACCACACCACACCCTGGCTCTAGTCGGCCAGACTAGAGTCAAGCTCAACAGGGTCTTCTTTCCCCGCTAATTTTTCCAAGCCCGTTCCCTTGGCAGTGGTTTCGCTAGATAGTAGGTAGGGACATGCTCAGAAGTTGTACGTCATGGTCTATGAGCAGAGCTCTTCACCAAGATTTATGTACGTGAATCATCACTGCAGCCCCGGCTCACCTAGGCTTGTTTTTCAAAGCCTCCAGTGAGCCAGTAGGAGCGGACAGGGTTCTATCTAGACATATTGTCTTTGATAGAACCGGGAGCGGACGCCGCCCAGCCTAACCTAAGCATAATTTCAGCTTCCAGTTAGACTGGGGGTTTTAAGGTTACCGCCTAGCTTTCACCTTAGCATAATTTCAGCTACCAGTGAAGCTAGGGGAGCGGATAAGATGGGGCTTCACCTAGACACTTAAGTCTCCAGTGAAGCCGCGATGACCTGGACTTCTGGACCTGAAACAGATAAGAGAAAGATCAGCGTTTTTTGAACGATTTGCAGGGGTTTATGGTGGGGTTGAGGTTGTTATCTTCGACTTGAAGACCTCAATCTGGTGCAAATAGGTACTGCACATGTTGCTATTCGCAGGGTGTTGGAAGTCCGTAGACTTTTTGGTTTTGCAATTGATGCAGCGTGCGGGGGAAGCCTTGTTCGGACATTCCTTGTGATCGTGGCCCTTTTCAGAGCAATGACTGCAGAAAATGCACTGAGACGTGCATCTCTTTGAAGGATGGCCATAAGACTGGCACTTGTAGCAGCGCCGAACACTGAAGTGTTCGTAGGCGCGGAATGAGGACATGTCCGCGTAAGCTCTACCCTGATGGAGTATTGCAGACGTCAGACATGCCGGAGCACTTAGGACGATTCGTTGTTTCCCTGCCGTAGTAGGGTATTTATAGATGATCCTCGTGTGTTTAAGCACGAGGAGAGGGTCGTTTTTGTCAGAAGGAGGAAGGTTTTTGTCAACAATTTCCTTGATAAGGTTACTGTTTTCGCCTAGGATGGAGGAAGGAACGTCGTTGAGGATTACACGGGGAAGGATAGTCTTGGGCGAGGAGCATTCAAGGTCGTTCTTCGTTAGAACTTCCTTTATGCGCGTCGCATCGCCTTCAACTGGGACCTCAAGGAGGATGTCGCCGGATTTGAGTTTGGTGGAATTTTTTATCTTTACAGAGGGAACCTCCTTGCGGAGGACCTCTAAGATAGATGATTTAAGGTTTGGGATCTTGTCCTTGTCCGTGGACTTGACGAAGATCTTGGAGGAAGGTTTGGTCGGTTGGATGGGTCTGGGATGTGATTGGGGTTGAGATGCCGCAACACTCGCGAACGTGCGTTTTGGCGTTGAAGGGGTGGGCGTGAGAGGTTTAGGGGGAGCGGTTGTCCTGGCTTCCGCAAAAGCTTGTTCCAGGCGTGATCGCTCTTGGAGGGCGCCCTGGAGTCGGGCGTTTTGGGGTTGGGAAAGGTTCAACAAGTTTTCCATTTCGGCGAATCTTCGTAAGAAGAACGCCGATTGGGTCTTGTTGACCTTGTTGTTGGTGTCGTGGATATAGGATTCGAGACTAGCGCGGATCGAAGAAACTGTAGGTTTCTCGTCATCCTGCGTAACCTCGTGTGGCTTTTTGGGCCCGGTTGGAAGAGTTGAAGGTGGTGGAAGTTTTGGAAGTCCGGATAATAGATAGGAAATGTAGCCAGTCGCATCCAACTCGTTGGCCTGGTTAGCCACCAACGGAGTCTCGCAATCGTCGGATCTCGATCGGGTCTGGCTTGCGCTACCACCAGAGGCACCGACCGGTACTGAGGACTCCACCTCTGCACCGTAAGGTTTGTTATTTTTAGATGTTTCGTTCATCATGGATTTGGGGTGGTCAGATTAGTTTTCGCCGCTCCTCTTAGGCCTTTCCATCATGGGAGACCCTGAAAGGAACAAAGTTCCTAGATGGCATAGCCCCAAGAATCACCACAGCTACTAAGCCCCCCCGCCTCGACAAGGCTCTGACCATGGGGGGGGGGTAGGTAGGGACAGTGAGAATCTCGTTAATCCATTCATGCGCGTCACTAATTAGATGACGAGGCATTTGGCTATCAGAAAGGGCTCACTGTTAAATTTTATGTACGAGGCGCAGTCATCATTTAGCCTGGCCTGAAAGGAAGCCGCCAAGCGGAACGCCCAAGCGAGCGCCCGGCCCCCGGCAAGGATCGGCCCGGAGCCTCGAACCGGTCCCCATCACGGACAGAACGGATTTCTAGGCCCGTCGTCCATTAATTCAGGGACGTGCGGCACGAGTACTGCTGAGTTTTATATCAGTTGTCTAACCCTTTATTTCGCGGGTTCGAGGTCCAGGCCTCCCCAAGCACAAGGAGACGGGTCGACCCATGAGAGCGCGCCGCCGGGCGACCCAGTGCGCGCATTTTGTGGCGATCTTGCAACAGTCCTACTCTATCCTTGCGGAAGAGGGGGCGCCGCACGGCCATAGTAGCGCCGAACGCGGACCCACCCGATTATGCTAGTTTTTTAATAGAGCCTCATTTAAGAATAGAGATTTAATTTTTCGCTCATGCTAGGACCCTTCGATGTTGTAAAAAAAATAGAGTTAATAGTTGAGAGTATAAAAAACACATAATGTAAATATAAAAGTCCTCCCAAGCGGAGGACGGCAAAACACTACCTCTAAAATTTGTTAAAATTATAAATAAGATAAATTAGGTTAAAATCTATATACAGGCCGACCCAAAAGGATCGAAAACGTCGGCCATGAGGTAAGTGTCAAGTCCGTGTCTCCCCGCTCGGAGAGATGTCAGCCAGCGTTCCTCCTAGAGCTCACCTAGGAGACTTTCATGAAGTGTTTCCAGATCATCACGCTGCCTTTGATGGTCTTCGTCACCAAAGATCTTATTTCCTGATGCGTGAAGTTCAGGATGCTCGAAAGCACCGCGTTCTCCGCGGACCAGGTACCTCTAGCTTCCACGACTAGAGGAGCGACTACGATTATCGCCCCAGGTTGCCTGTCTTTTAAGGCGTTAATAAACCGTGGCTCGCTATATAAGGCAACTTTATTTTGAGCGGCCACGGTTAGGGGACTAGGCCCCTCCCAGGACACAGTCGCGTCCACGACAACTAGCCTGGAACCCTGATGGAGCACGAGATCGGGAATTTTCAGTGCACCATCCGCGCATCGAATTCTAGGCTCCACTTCCACGATCCACCCCTTTTTCTCAGCAACCTGGCGGGTAAAGTCGACAAGATGATCGTGTCGACGAATCCTTGGCCAATGTGCGGCAGGGCATTTCTGCAACACATGGCTCAAGGACTCAGTTCTGTTGCAACCCATCCTGCACACTCTGTCCTGTACAGGATTGGAGGGGATACCTCGGGTTGGCAATAGGTTGCCTCGAAGTTGGACGGCCCTGACAAAGTCAGCACCGTTCCAAAAGGGTGGCGGGTTAGGAACCCAATCGCTCGAGCACGGATAATTACTTCCTTGCCGCAGTCCATTACCGGAGTAGCCAGACTCAAGCCGCTCGGACATTCTCTGCGCCAGCACTCTCATGCTCCCACCACTCTCGCTGGTCCAATTGTCCAGCTTATTTCTAAACCGGACGCAATAGTCCAACGAGAGTATAGCCGACGTTAGTGGGTCGGCGTTAATCATCACTTTCGTGATTCGGTTCCGGAGGGTGGCCGGTATATGCTCCGCAAAGCATGTTACACCGAGCCCTCCCTCCCGAACGGGAGCGTGAATAAAGGCTTCTGCGCAGGTCCTGTTCAGGTGCAGGAAGCTGCGAACAGCAACCCGCACGACCCTGTCGATGTACTTCAGGGTCTTCATGGTAATGACTGGCGACTGAAGCAGGTGATAAAATTTAGGCAGCAGATAGACTTTCAGAAACTCCAATTTTTGCTGCGGTTTCAGTGGCGCAGCCCCTATCCGTCTGAGCTGAATGTTAATGTCGTCGAGAACAGGCTTACACTGGCCCATTAACCCGTAGTTCGCCCCAAGGTAGCGAAACATCTCGCCGGGCTGCAGCTGCCGAAGCGGCAACCCCCCCACATAGTAGAGGGGTCGAGTTATCGAGTAGGCGTGCTTGTTACCGCGATTGACCCGGACAGTCAATGCAGTGCACTTTGACGGGTTAAGAGTCATCCCCCTCCTCTCGAAAAACTCTACAACCTTTTTGAGTTGTCGATTCGCCGCCCTAGGGGCCTCGGCCAGGAGCAGCAGATCATCGGCATAACCTATCACCGCTACTCTCTGGAGCGCTCCAACGGGCAAGCTGTCACCCGCCTCTTCGAGTTCGCAAATCAGCTCGTCCAACACAAGGTTGAATAGGAGAGGCGACAGCGGATCTCCCTGCTTAACACCTCTCCTAATTGGTATCTCATCAGTCTTACCACTACCCAGCTCGATCACGGTAGAGGAATCCTCGAAAGAGTCTTCCACGTACCTGGTCGTCACCTCATCTATCCCGAAGCGCTTCATTGCTCGTACGATGGAACGCTGGGAGACGGTGTCGAAGGCCTTGCGGACATCGACACTTATGATGTTGTAGGGTTTTAGGCCCTGGCGTCTCTCCTTGATTAGAGCTTGGAGAGTTAGATTATTCAGTAGAACTCCGTCGACAGATGTAAATCCTCTCTGGTTTCCATGGAGAGGAACGGAGCCAAAACGTCGTCCCACGATTCGGTTTAGCACCCTCACAACGATTGAGGTAATCGTGATCGGGCGCCAATTGTCCACTTCAGCAAGATCGCCACTCTTAGGGATTAAGATGGTTCTGTTTCTCTTTAGTAAAGTCGGCGTAGCGCCGAAGAGAAACATGATATTAAAGAGTAGTACCAGTCTCTTGATGGGAACCTTCTTGAGGTCTTTGATCCGGAGACCATCGACCCCAGAGGAAGGCGACTTAGACGAGGTTAGGGCCCAATTTACCTTCACTTCGGAGATTGGGTCCGCCAGGTCCATTGGTCCCTGTACGTCTCTAATATCTTCCCTATCGCAACTAGAGGGCATGCTGAAGATCGCCCGAAACTTAGCCTCAGCGGACTGGGCTGAGGGAAACGTATGGCCTCCCACGGGGGTATCGTTGATGATACCCCGAGCCAGAGCCGCGCGGTCCTTCCTGTACATTTGCTGAACGCGCCTGTATCGGAGAGACCGTTCCCGGTCTCTATTCAGGAACCGCGCTTGACGACTCGGTTCTTGCCTGATGTTCGGGCGGCCGACACAGGGACCGTCGGACAGCTGAGTGAACAGCGTCCGCATGTATATGTCGACCCCATTTCTAACTCTCGCTCTGTGGTCACTGGCGTTTTCTAGCTGACTCAGCCTATAGAGGGCCTTGTCAGCCTCGGACCATCCACCTTGGTCCCGCCAGTAACCTCGAAGGAAAGACACTATAGCGTGCTCTCCCTGCGGTACGAACTCGGCAGCCTCGGGGTTTAGAAGCCCACGACTGACCTCGCTAACCCCGATCGACGGCTGGACAACTAGAGCTTCCGCAGCTTCTACAAGGGGTTCCCCGCGGGCGGGCGGAGCCGCTGCCGTCTCACTGGGCGCCCGAATCGCTTCGGGAGCTTCGCTCGACGGACCTGCGACTTCCCCCCTGAGGCGCTGAAGGATGGCCTTGTACCGTTCAGTCTTCCGTCGATTTTTGATGAAATCGATGGTCTTGTCCGGATAGAACTGATGGAGAAACTGGTTGACGAATCTCCCGGTACAAGCTAACTCATGTCGAGCAAGCTCAACGTAGTCCTCATCCTCCCATACCTCATTTCTCCTCCGGGGCTCCTCGTATCTGGCCTCCAACTCACCGTTGTACTCAACAGGATGTGCCAGTCTCATGTGCTGCCGCATTCCAGCATAGGTGCCGAATTGGGAGCCTCCTAATGTGAGTCTGGAGGTTGGCTTCAGTGGAGAAGTCCTTGCCGCAGCGACAGAGAACCATGACCACTTAGCTGACCCCTTCCTCCGCACAATTTGGTGTGGTAGGCGAGTGGAATGCAAAAAGACTCACTCGCCGTACTTTGCAAGAAGAAACGTAACCAACACCTAGATGCGCCGATCAGAAATCGACTTTCATCAACCTCAGACCGACGAGCCACTGACCTTCTTTCTAATCTTGGGAGTTGAAGGTAGACTCAAACGACCTACGAGATAGACTGCAGGCCGCCGTGAAATTGAGCCTTCGGTGCGTTTCCCAAGATCGCTTCCGTCCGTTAGCCGATCCAGCTATCTCGATGTGCTTCGTTTAGGAAGCACGAGAATCACCAAGATCGTTACCAGGGTTCACCACTAGGAGGTGGACGGAAACTTGCCGATAGACTCTTCGGTAAACAACCGAGAGTCAGACACTGTGTATAAAAAACGCACGCAACAACGCTCGCCTAACACACAGGAGACCCACGGATGCCACTTCGGAATTTCTCGACCAACGAACCAACGAAGAGTCATAGTTACTCCCGCCGTTTACCCGCGCTTGCTTGAATTTCTTCACGTTGACATTCAGAGCACTGGGCAGAAATCACATTGCGTCAACACCCGCTGGGGCCATCGTTTTGTTTTAATTAGACAGTCGGATTCTCCCAGTCCGTGCCAGTTCTGAGTTGATTGTTAGATGACGGCCGCAAGGATTACCCAGAGCAATCGCGAGATCGCTCACGGGGTCTCGATTGACGATTCCGCGGGAATTATTATTATTATTATTATTTGCAGCCTCAGAGTTAATTTTAATTGATGGTTGTTTACAAATGTTTTTACTGAGCAATATTTAGGTAAATTAAAATCTCAATTAGTTTTTTTCACTTCAACCTCATCCTCCAAGGCCACAATAGTGTCATCTGTTTTGCATGATCAATGAAATAGCTGATGACATAAGTCATTCTTTTTTTGCATGCCCTCACGTGTCCTGAGCAGCTCTCCAGAATAAGGCATATTAGAATTGGAATTTTCATCTTCAGTGGGAATAAAATCATCATCCATAATATCATCCTGTAGGATGCATATATTATGCAGGACACAACAGGAAATGACAAACTTGGGTGCCCATTCTAGACATTTCACATCTAGCAATTCTTTCAAACACCTAAATCTCTTTTGGAGAAGGCAGAAAGCCCGTTCTATTGTTGTCCTTGTTTTTGACAACAAGAAATTATAATTTTTCTGGGCGTTATCCAAATGGCCTTTGTTCTTATATGGAGTTAACAACTCTGGTAAACATGGATAAGCCTTATCCCCAATGAAATGTGTGTTATTATGAAATTTTCCACTATTGGGGTTCATAAAGTCCCATATCTCACTACGCCTCAGGACTGTTGCATCGTGATTGGAACCAACTTCACCTGCATAGCAATGAATAAATTTCATCTGATGATCACAAATGCCCTAGAAAAAAAAAAGCATTTACTAATATTACTTTGATAGTTCCATGCCAAAACCATGAATGTGCAAAATTACAGTTTTGAGATAATCGCATTTGAAGTTTGTAGAGATTGGGAAAGATAGGGTTTTTGTGTGACTTCAAATATTCTCTGCAAGAAGTAGAAGTCATATTGACCAATTTATGTTGTCTAACAAAATAATATGGGTCATTTTAAGACTTAGGATGCACTTAGGTCAAAACGGTCAATATTGCACATTCATGGTTTTGGCACGGGATATATCATTTGGTTCATTCCAAGACAGTGTATTTATAAGTATAAACTTACTTGCAATATGATACTTGGAAATCCTTTCCTGTTGAAATATGATGTTCCATAGTTCTTTGGTTTTGGAATTCTTACATGCATTCCGTCAATGCACCCAACTGTATTGGGAAAACCCATTTCTGCGAATCCAATAATCACTTCTTCGAGGTATCTGTCTATAGGCCATTTACAGATACTAGGGCTAAGTGACATCAGTGCTTCTGTGACTCTCCTCACAGTCCTCAATGCTGTTGCTTTACCAACATTGAATCTTCCACATAATGATCTAAAATTATTAGAAAAATATTGTAACAAATTGTGGCATAGCTGGGTTTAGTGAGGCAAGGTATCATACATAAGAATCAATAAGTGCAAAGAATTAGGGCGAGTTGTAACTCTGTTGGTCTTGAAACCAATGGTGTTAACCTGCCAAGTAAGGTTAAGTCAATTCAAGATTTCTGTCATACAACAACCCAAATCAACGTTAACCAATAGTCAACGGAAACCAGATGTCAACCTACTGAGTTACAACCTTATCTCAATCGAAATGAGTGAATCTGTCATAAGAGTGCTGACACAGTATAAGTTGTTGCACCAGTAGACTAGAAATTATGCCACAGGTATCAGTACCCGTAATATGCACTTAAAATAGGTCTTAAAAAAAAATAAGAACTCTACCTGTAAGAATCAGGTGTTCCAAAATGCCAAAGAGCAATTAATAGTTGTTGCTTGGGAGAAATTGTATGTCTTCCCCTATCTACTATATCAGACGATATACCTTCTCGAATCAATGAAAGTACATAATTGAATGTGGCTCTATTCATTCTGAAGTTCTTTCTGAACTCTCCATCAGAATAATTATCAACCACATCCTCCATGTATCTCTGTACTCTGAGTCGGGGAACTGTTGAATGAGATTGTGAATATAGAGAATATTTCCTACTAAACATTACGACTTTGCGACTTACCCATCATTCCTCTAGATTGCAATTCATCGTCTTCGCTACTCGAATCAGAATCCAAAAGGTCGTTTAATAAAAATAAAGGTACCTCGGTATCCATGATTTTAATAAAATAAAACAAGAAATATATTACATGAACCAAAAAAGCAACGTGGTGTATAAACTGAACTGAACTGCCTCACTTTTCAATCAGAGTACATCTAATATTTATAGTCGATGTTTTCAAACAAAACAAATGGTTCATAACGGTACCGTTCCGTAAATACAGCGGTTGGTTGAGAACCGAACATGTACCGCTGTCAAAAGTGACGTAACCGCTGTCGAAAATCCTGGTTGGTTCTTCGGTACATTGGTTGATTTACGGACCACACTCTAGGAGACCTCGGTTCCTTCGAACAGCAAGAGAACTGGCCATTTACCAGCTTCTCCCAGTGGGAGAAACATTTCTCGGCGCAGACAATTCTCTTGCCCTTCCAGTAGAAGCCAGATCTGCATCTGGCACTATTTATCCACATCACCCCTCGATGGAGTACTCTCTCTTCTCTGGTCTTGAAGATTTTGACGTTTCCCTCTTTCTTTCCCTAGGAGACCTTGGTTCCTTCGAACAGCAAGAGAACTGGCCATTTACCAGCTTCTCCCAGTGGGAGAAATATTTCTCGGCGCAGACAATTCTCTTGCCCTTCCAGTAGAAGCCAGATCTGCATCTGGCACTAAGTTTTTTCCACACCACCCCTGGATAGTACTCTCTCTTCTCTGGTCTTGAAGATTTGGACGTTTCCCTCTTTGTCCCAAACTGGAAAGCCGTTCAAAAATAAATTATTCTGGCCGACGATATCATGTTGGAGTCCTGTTCTTTTAGTGGTGGATGTTTCGATTATTCTGAAGAAAAAAATTTAAATTTCATTAGTAAATGTTCATTCCGAATTTTTCTAACAATGACGATTCTGGAAAAACAGTGATTTGAACGCATTTTATGTTGGATGTTTGCTTGAATATCTTGGGTAAGCAGCAATATAAAAATTATGATGTTCTTGCAACTCAATTACATAAATATATAGCAAAGCACCAAGACAAAAAAATGAAGAATTTCGTTCAAATATTTGCATACATACGAGATGAAGAACGTGTACAATATACAACGATGGATGAAAATCTTTGGAAAAAACAATACTCGCAGAATCTCGAAAAGAATGAATCTCCCAAACTGAATGTCCTGCTACTGATTTACTGGCTTATCGTCTAGCTGAGGTATCAGGTTATCAGGTTTTCTTCTGTTTATTTTCAAGCGGCACACAATGAATCGATTGATAATTTTGTCTTTCAATGTATGACAATTTGGTAGGTAAGTCAATACAAAGTGAGGACATTTCATTGAAATAAAATTCTTTCAAGTCATTTTGAGAGAAAAGAATGGAGATGTATTTCCTGAAAGTATCCTGCTTAAAAAAACTTGCTTGCATTGTTGCTGTGCAATGTGCAGAAGCTCCGTCTGATAACTGATTGTACCAACAGTTTCGATATTCTTCGAGTGGCAGATTATAGACGAAGCTCTCCACAGTATTCTCTATAATATTTTATCCCCTGCATGTTGGTGACTCGTAAATAGCGTACCTCAATTTGTTTTCCATTAACATACAGATCAAAGATTATAGAGTACAAAGATAGGAAACGCCCTCATATCTCTCGTACTAAAAACCGACTACGTTTTATGCATATATATATCGGGACTTTTTACTCACGAGATGGCGTTTTCATTACAGATTACAGTGACTGTAGTTTTTTTCATTACAGATTACTGTTACTGGAAAGAGCGCGAAATTTGAATACCACCATAAGTAATGATTTGATTTCCACCTATCGAGCCCAGACAATAATATACAGGGTGACACAACAAAAGCAGGGCTTCTGTTCTGCTCAGGATTATATTTTTGATCTACATATTAATTCAATTGATACTAATTAAACACACCAAATAGATTTGCTTACATATTTTTATTTCTAAATATACATACAATTTTAAATTGGAATACATGTCAAAAATATCTTTACATCTGAGTTACAGAATTATTAGAAGATATTTTTTACAGAATATTCAAAATCACAATTTAAAAAACATCTTGTAGAGGTGTAAAACTTGTATAAGAACTAATCAGATCCCATTCAGCCGCCATGCCCGCGTCGCTCAATGAATTTGATGTGGTATCTTGAGGAAACAATATTATAATCGAATAATGATTGAACAAAAAAGACATGCAGAAATAATGGCAAATCAACTCCTAAGTGTGAATTACTTCACAGGTATCCTAAAATATATCTAGCAATAAATCAATGAATGCTTAATCGAATCATTCTTTTGAATGTGAGAGCTAAAATAATACAATACATATTGAAACAGAAAGTACCTAATCATTGATAAAAATTGAAATGAGGATTTTGATTAACGAATCAAAAATTTTGTAAGAGATTTGCCTCCCTCCCCCAACTGGCCAGTGAAAATTGAAATTATAAGTCTTTGAGAGTGTATTTCTCAAAAATCATATGTTCAATGATAATACTCTCAGTGAAGAGTTGTACATTGAAGAGTCAAAAATGGAAAAATATTTGTTGAAGGAAAAAAAGGTATGGCAAGATGAATGAAAATTCAGTTTAACTTTTATTATAATATAATACTGGCCAGTAATCAGAAATATGTAATTGGAATAGATTTCTAGATAGGGCAGTTCAACGAACTGTCATCGGTCGAAAAAATTGGGGGGCATGAGTAGGATTTTAGCATTTTTCATTGTTTTCCATGAATAAAAATACATCAGGTTTTAGTTGTGTGGTAAATTGTGGCAGTAGACAAGAAAGAGATAAGGTTGGGTTATTCAGAATATCGTCTACCGTATTTTTCCGACATAATTTCAGTTTCAATGATTTAGCCATTATTTATTCAAAATAGGACGTTTGAAATGGTTCACCTTTGTTAAGAGCGTTAATCATACCTGAACCATACTTTTGTTTGAAACATCTTGTTTTAGGTACAATTATCACATTTTTTTCATATGTATGCCCCCCAAAATTTCTCTATCAGCTGTTTTGTTCCATACTATACTAAACTGGTTGGACTGCCTATGATGTACCTCATCTCATAAAGATTAATTCAAAATAATTTGGTCAAGTATGATATTATGCAAAATAATTAAATGAAATGTCACCACCTTGAATGCTATGAGAGTGCAGTCCAAATAACGAGTGAATCAATTAGAGTTGAAATTGTTGAACTGAGTTAATTTGGAGAATTGTTGTCGAGTCCACCAGTTCCTCTGTGATTTCATAAGAGATATGACTAAAGCATTTGACTGTCCAAAGTATGTGAATTGAAGAAAGTCTAATTGAAAATGAGCGATAATTTCCAAATTTATGTCAAAGATATCTAGTCCATCATCATGGGCGCCCATATGAAATTTTTCAAGGGGGGGCCCAGACGTAATGATATTGCATATTACATTTTGTATACTTGGCTTTGAGCACCTTGAAAACTCTAGTTTGAACTATGTTCGAAAAACTTCCCTACATTAAAATACTAGGCCACAGCATTAAAGGTCAAGAAAAAGCACATTGCTCTATAATAAATTTTTATTGAAACAAATTCTAACGAAGAAAAAACTGAAGATAATTCATAGTTTTAGTGCAATTGATAGAACTACATAGTGTTCAGTATTTATCAGAAAAAGCAAATTTTAAGTTTCTTTTCTTCCTGCCGAACAAGTCAATAACTTTGTCCTCAAAGTCAGATCTTCTTGCTCTTTTCCTGTGGACACTTAGCAGGCACAAGCTTGAAAGACGTTCCTCGCCAGTGGTACTCCTCAGCCAAGTTTTCACTCTACGTAGAGTGCTGAAAGAACGCTCCACGGTACAAGTTGTGGGAGGTAATGTGATATAGAAAATCATAATTTTTTGGGTAAAAAGTTGTTTCTTTCAATATATCGTGGAGACTTGTTTTTCCGAGCAATCCTTATCTGCCCAAACGTCATACCATAACCTGGCTTCTGCTTCTAAATTAGGTATTCTATAGACGTTTTCTAAACTTTTCACTTCTCTCATGAAATCATCTTTTTTCTCTTTCTTCATAAGATGTGGGTGAAGAATTCCACCTTTGAATGGTATAGCATTACCTTTGTCAAACCGTGTCATTATAGACGTTATTATGGAGTCCATGTAGGGGTTGTAAATTGAAACCCTGAAGTAGTCTTCGGGTGACAAGCTTTGGACATTGAATCTATGTTTTTGCTTTTCGGCCAATCTTGGAACTTTGACATCCACATCAAGTTCAGCACAATCTTTCCTCACTGCATCGAAAATATCCTTGAATTCTTCATTTGTTTTTCGTTGTTTTTGGAAATTGGCTAGAAGGTCTGTGTTGATATATGTATATACTGAAAAGAGATCCATTTCGATGCTTTGAAGTTTGTTGACAATAGGTTCCAAATAAGAAGAATATCTCGAAATTATATGCAAGCAAACGATGAATGATGTTGACGATGTTGCACAGTCTAATAGGTGAGCACGTCTTCTGGTATCCTGGTTGCTCCCAATGTCATGTGTAAGATGATGAAGACTTTCTTTGATTTTCAGAAAGTTTCCTTTGAATACTCTTATCGACGTATATTTGTGCGACCACCTCGTTTCACACAATATTGGGATATTAGGTATCAATTTTCTGCGTAAGACACTTTCTCTGGAGAACTTAATTACTTCTTTTATTGTACCAGTTGCGTTACGAATTTCCTGAACATTGTTCGAGTCATTAATGACTAAATTAAGTCGGTGGGAAGCGCAGTGAAAATAGGCAGCTGTTGGGTATTTTGCTCTTATCCTAGCCTGCACTCCGCTTTCATGTCCTGCCATTGTTGAACAGCCATCAAACCCCAAACCAATTAATTTATCCATGTTCAAACCCAAACGTTCAACAAATGATAAAATAGATGAAGAAATCCCTTCAGCATTTAATGTATCCAGCTCAGTAAATCCCAAAAACTCTTCTTTTACCGTGAAGTTTTCTTTCTCGTCTACATATCGAACTCCAATTGACAATTGCTCTTTACCACTAATATCAGCCGTTTCATCAGACAATAATGAGAAAGCATGTGATCTATTTACCTCATCCACTATCTCTTGTGTTAACGCAGACCCACACACACTGATTAAATCGTTCTGAACTCTGTGCGATGTGTACTTTGCTTTACCACTATGGTTTTGTAAGTGATCCTCCAAAACCTTGTCACCAGCACTTACTCTAAAAAGAAGTAAATCTTCAAAATTTCCTTCTTTCGAGTTTTTCCCCCTTATTGAAATGTCATGTGTACCACAAAAAATCAAAGAAGCGAGAATTGATTTAAGTTTTTTCCTATTTGTGTTCACGAGTTCTGTTATACCACTATCCAATTGCTCGATGACGTTTTTCTTTTTCATTTCAATGGAATCACAAAAATGTTTAACCTTGATCGTAGCTTCTAGATGCCGACTACTCTTTTCATGTCCTCGAGCATCTTCATGGAAATGTTGGTAGTCTTGATGTGCATTTATTATAAAAGCACCTAATGTGCCTCTTTTCAAAACTGGTTTGAAAAGAGTACAATGCTTGCAAAGCCCTCCCTTCAACTTTGGTGAGTATACCAACCAAGAGTATATATCAAACCAGGTTTTTTGAAAATGCCTTGTTTTGGTATTGTTTTCATCGATATCCTTCTTGAAATCATGCGACGAATTTCTAGCAAGTGGGTTGCTTAATAATTCATACTTGACTTCATCTGACACTGCTTTGTTTATGTATTCCCCCAAATCAAAACTGTGAAAAACTGAAGTATTTGGCGATTCTACTGAAGATTGGCAGGCTGAAAATACATCAGGCTCTTCGACTGGGATAGCCGTCCAAATCAGAAGAAATTGTGGTACACACTTTAGAGGGTACTGGATCCGGAACTTCTGATGAATCTAAATTTCTTTTCCGTGAAGCAGAAACATCGGTTTGTTTTTTCTCAAAAAATTTTCTGATGTCCATTTCTGAAATATCGTATAAATTGTCGATTATTCCATTATTTATTGCTCGGTCCGATTATAAAGTACTATAACAGTTCACAGTGGATAGTAATCGGCTCAGGATCGAGGGTCTCGGGTTCGAATCCCCGATCAGGAAAGAAATTTTCTGATTCGGGGTCCTGTTCCACAATTCACAGTTGGGTGAACAATTAACAGTGCTGTGCCTAAGTGGCGTAAGGACACAGTAACAAATTCTACACAGAACACAACTGGCTGATGACCATAGCAGTCGATGCCTTCACACACAAAATATAAATAGGTACCTACCTATATTATTTATTTATTTATTTATTCAACTCTGCTTACGCAGGAATAACAGGAAACTCCCAATATAATAAATACTAATATAACAATTAATAGATATATTAAGAATTGGAAATATATATTACTTTTCAAGATTTTGAAGATTCAAGGATCGCTTTAAATGAGGTACCTACAAAATCAATTGCGATGAATTATTCTGATAGCATAAAATAAATTAATATTTTTATTCTATATATTTACATTATTATTGCATTTATTTAAATATCAAATAGTGTTTCCATTATTGTACCTATACTTGTGTATTTCTAGTAAAAATTACTGTCCTTGTGTCATATTCAATGTAGTGGCTATTATTGAATTTTTCATAAACTTAATTGTATTTACTTTTTACTGCAATGTGCATATGCATATAATATGCATTCCTATATAGTACTTCATACTTCTATTCCGTATTCCGTTCTTCCGTATTCAATAATTTCATGGCTTACGTGAAAGTTGTGAATATTCTGATCCAAAACACAAGAAACGAGAAAAAAATCAAAGTTCAAACAATAAGCTCACACTGTAAATGAAAAAACACATTCGTATCCACTCTTTAAGGTTGACGCCCACATGGACGAAGTGAAAAGACTCGCTGTTTTCCAACATGGAATTAAATGGGACATACGCTTCTCTTCTCTCGCAGCCTATGTGAGCGGGCCTGCATTCAATTCAATGTTAACTTCTCCGGCGGAAAACGGCGCGACTCTTCACTTCGTCCAAGTGTGCGTCAACCGTAACACTTGCACTATTATCAGTGTTGCCGACACGTAAAATTTTAAATCACCAGCTCTATGACGTAAAAATCACCAGATTCTTAAAATAAAACAAAATTTGGAACAAAAATATATTGAAATAAATAAATAAAATAAAAAGTACTCTTTCATGAATATAAACAAAACAAAACATTTTATCATCAAGCTGTAAATGGCTTAATAAATAAATAAATCTATAATCGATTTAAAGCGAATAACCTGGTTATGGTTCAACCAACAATAACAAAACTGTATGCAGTTTGTTGGTCGACCCAGGTTATTCGCTTGGAATCGATTCAAATATGTACCTACTATTTTTTTTCATATATTTGGTTATCACATTTGTTTATCATCGTGTTAGGAATATCAAAGCTGAAACAATGTTTCCCATTGTTCTTCAAATATGATTTAGAGTGGAGAATTCCACTGAGGGTGTCAGAATTCAGTCTGTTTCTAGTTTTTGTTTTATTCATATTCAATTTAACTAATTGCATCAAATTAGGTTATGCCTGTGTGCCATCACCTTTTTCTATTTTATTGACTTTTTGCCAAAATTTCATCATATCTCCTTCCTTTAAATTTTCAAGAATTTCACTGTTCCTCAACAATCTCCATTCCTCGATTCAAGGCATTAATATCACCAATAAAGTTTCTCAAAATTTTTGACACACCCAGTGGTCCCAGTGTAATGATGTTGGATATGTTTGGAGGGTGCAAAAAACCCAAATACTTCAATGCTTGAGCAAAATCAGAGTTGAAAGGAAAACGTTTCATAATTTGGCTGATTAATTCTAAATAAAACTCCAGACATCTTTTTCTAAATTCAGTTTTTTCTGAATCATTGAATTCATCGCGAATAAATTTTGCTGCCAATTTCGGCCCCAAATAAATGGCATCTAGCTTTAAAAACAATCTTGGATTTTTATAGTCTATGACAGCCAAGTCAACATTCTTGAGAAATTCAGGTTTAATATAAAATTCCAAGATTGTTTTTACTAGGGTCGTAATGGTACTATGCAATAAATATAAATTCGGTGATTCAGCCTGAAATTCAACATTCACATTAATAATATATGGTAGAATAAACTCCATAAATTTCAGGTAACATAAATTTAAAGGATCACACAATCTATTGAAAATAATTTCAGATGCCTGTATCCTATCTACTAAATATTCTGACTGAAAATATAATTTCAAAGCTTCAAACTGTTCCAGAACACGTTGAACTACCGATAACAAGGAAAGCCATCTATTTTGGCAATTTTGTAGTAGCTTGTGTGGTTTTACTTCAACAAATTGTTGAAATTGTTTGAAATCCATTTTTCTCTTGAAAGTATATTGAAAATAAGTATATATATATCTCTCACTAGATCTTCTGAAACTCTAGGTAATTTCAAACAGGCGTAAGATGCACAGAGAGCTAGTGAATGACAAGTACATTTTACAACCACCAAATCAGGTACATCCTTTCTTAATAAGGTTTGGATTGAATGATTTCCTCCCATCATAGTGTTTGCACCATCAGCGCCAAAACCAATTAAACCAGATCTATAATCTATTTGATGGCTATTGAAAAAATTTACAATTGTTTGATAAATACCATTCGCAGTAGCATCAGGAACAGGGATTAATGCTAAAAATTGGTCATGAATAACAATTAAGTTTTCCGCAATTCTAACAACAATCGCCAAGTTTTTCACACAAGAATGGTCAGTCGATTCATCAATGAGAATTGAAAATTTTGTAGATTTCATTTTATCAACCAAAGAAGATACTGAAGAATTACCCAAAACATTTTTTATAATGGCAGTGCATTTTGTGCGCTTCAAACTGATGTCTTTGGCAGCTTCAGGAAATTTACAAGCTTCCTTTATCAATTCTCCAAGATGATAACACTGGTTATAGCGATGTTATGTTCCACAATGAATGAGGCTAATCGTATTTCTAATTCCTGTGTTTTTTCCTTTTGAGGTTGGTTATTTGTGAAAAACTTCATTTGTGAAATTGGTTGTTGCAGTTTTACAGAAGAAGCTTTCTGTATATGTTTTTTTGTATTTTCGTGCTTTTGAACAGATGCAATTCCACCTTGCAAATCGACGTTACAACATTTACAAAAAAAATGGTTGCTTCCAAATTTGCTGGGTTGAATCCAACTAAAATTATTTTCCCACTTGGAATTGTATTTATGCTTATAATTCTTCTTAATCTGTTTCGTTCCAATATCATCTCTCGTATCTGATGAATCTATGTCAACAGGAGAATGAACAAGTTCTACCTCTATATCTTCTACAAAAAAGCAAAATCATCAATTATTCTGCTAGACTCGAGTGACTTGACCTTCACAAATCATACCTAAAAAATCATCACCGCAATCAGCCATCGTTTTATTCCTTTTTGTTTTGATTATTTCGATTCAAAAAACTGTTTAGATTTGGCACTAAATAAAACAGAACCAAAGAGTCTTTGGCAGAACTCTTTGACATAACCCCATTAAACACAGAACGGAGCTAAGATGTCTAGAATATTCTAGTCATCTTAAACGGAGCCCAGACTTAAAACCACAGATTATTGTGTTAAAACCGAAGCTAGTTACTGTTACGAGGCTACGCGGGCGGCAAGAAAAGGGTTCTTCTTCGGTCTCTCAGATTTTTATAAGAGAAACAAAAATCACCAGATTTCACAGCAAATTAAAAAATAATCACCAAATCACCAGATCGACATGAAAATCACCGAATCTGGTGATAAATCACCATCATTGGCATCACTGACTATTATCGCTGTTGTTTGTTGTGTCTGGGTTGTCTGAAAGACACAGCGTCTTACGCTTGTGACGCGTCATCCCTTCTCCCACATTCTATTCAGAAGCGCATCAGACAACCCAGACACAACAAACAACAGCGATAATAGTCAGTGATGCCAATACTGACTATTATCGCTGTTGTTTGTTGTGTCTGGGTTGTCTGATGCGCTTCTGAATAGAATGTGGGAGAAGGGATGACGCGTCACAAGCGTAAGACGCTGTGTCTTTCAGACCGTCTGCGTAGCCACTCATATTCTTTTACTTAATAACTATCAAATATACGAATACGTGAAGTGCATGGTTTATTAATGAATGTTTCGTTCCCAATTTATATCTGAAAATGAAATATTTATTCAATAAGAATAATTATTTGACAAAAAAAAATTTTTCACATATGATAAATTTGTATCTTTCTTTGAATGCTAGGGGGGGGGCGCCCCCCCCCCTTGCCCCCTACTATGGGCGCCCATGTCCATCATGTACCAATATTTTCTATAAATCAGTACACTTCAAATACTCAATAATCTGAAAAATAAATAAAATATTCCATGACTGCTAATTCCTCACTTGAAGCAGAATCCAGTAGAGAATTCATTTGCCAAAAAAAGCTAATGATAGATTCTATCTGATTCCCGCAGTACTCTACAATTTTACTAATGGCTCTGTCATAGGGGTTTTTTTAAAGGTGAGGATTTTCTTTTAACAAATGAGGGAACTCAATAAAAAATTTTATCTGAAATTCTTTATACAAAATCTAACTATAATTTCAGTTGTTAAGTTTAAGTGTCGATTCTACAGAAAAATATATTATTGAACAATTACCTGACCATCAACCCCTGTGATTTCTAACTATGGGGTTGTTTAATATTATTGTGACAGTTCAGAAAAACTAGGAAAACATACTGAAAGATCTTGTGAAACTATTTGAAAGCAAACTGATGATTATATTATTATACATGGCAAAACTATGTGCATATCGAAAGATGAGGGATCATTAGAAATAAATCGCCTGGTGAAAGTTGAAAAAAAAAATACAAATTTGAGATACATTTTAGCATTGAGTTCGAATATACTCATGATTTTAGTGAAAAGATCAAAAAGAAAGTCTGACATTCCATTTTTTTCATCCATATATGGCAGAATGATTCACAAATTCCGGACTAAAAAGAAAGGCAAACACGATATTGAGATTTTGATGCATAAAATTTTCCGCTCTTTTGAATTCAATTTTTTTTTGTATGAAACATTTTTGGCAAAATTACATTCTGATGAGTTCTACCTTCTGTCAAAAAAAGCCTCACCTTTAAAAATACCCTGTACAGTTCCATCAAAGTCATACATTCTCTTCAAAAAATTAATAAAAGAATTGATAACAAACAAATTGCAGAAGATGCAAGAACTTACATGGACCTAAGATAATTTGCGAGTACGAAACTGGCCCTGACATGAAGTGTGCAGTTTTTTATGCCTAGTGATCTGGTGAAGAAATTAATCAAAATTGATCCTTGCAGATTAGTCTTGACCCAAACATGCTTATGACAAGACAACATCAAATCTTTGGAGCGGGAATCATTTGCTCAAGATTATCAATAATATTGGAAAACTTAAATTATTGCTTGTAAGCTAATTCAATGAGTTAGCAAACAAATTGTGTTCAAATAAAAAAAAATTGAATTTTGTTCTCCAGAAAAACTTCTACATTTATTTTTGGCCAAATGCTATTGGGCATTTGGATTGCTAGACCAATGTAAGAAGAAGAAAATAAAAAAAGCTGTTTATTCGTGACAAATATTTTTCAATTTTTGATTTTTTGTTGCTACTTTCTTCTTCTTACCTTGATTTATGAACCGAACAGCCCAATGGCACCTGATGGTCATGAATAAATGTAAAAATTTATCCGAATATTGAGGGGAACAAAGGCCGAGTTCAATTTTATACCTCAACTTCACGAGGTCCATTAAATCCTTCACTATTTGTTTGCTATACATTAGTTCATCGAAATACTTATTGTGGATTATTTCAAGGTTTTCAATATAATCAAAAAGCTCTGGAGAAGCATAAAGTAAACCTTTCTCACTATCAATTGATTCCCCCTGTTTGAAATAAGTGAATAATTGATGTTGTCCTGTCAGAAGCTTTTCTTTGTCAAGAAGAATGTTTCTGCAGATCTCACAAGGATGAAGTTTGAGAAATTTTTTCGCCATATAACCACTGACATAAAAAACTGCATTTTTTTCTTCAAGGTCAATTTCAACTTGTTCAATATCCTTCAGTTCCGAAATTCTTGTCTCTTCTAAGTTTTCGTTTCTTGTTACATTAGACAATTCTTTCAATTTCTCTAAAGAGAATGTGAAGTCCTCCTCACAATTGGAGTTGGAACATAACTTCGATATCGAAGTTATATAGGTATGACGAAGGCCATTTTCAAACTGTTGCGGGCTTGGGTTCCGGCAGCATCCATGCTGTTGCCTCACTGTGGCAAAAAAATTCTCTAATGGATCTTGATTTAAATGACGAGTGAGCAGTTTGGGGATATTGTATTCATTCCTCGGGTCATCAGCTAGCTGAAGTATACTATTGATAGAAATAATGAAACCAAAGATACATGGTGGTATAGATCTCTTCGATAAGAATTTGGAATTTTTTAAATTTTCTCTGATATTTTCCAGGAATTCCTTGTGAGGCGAATCTTCACTCATGGCATACCTCATTTTTCTTAGGTCCCTATACAATTTACTGCTATTTAGGCAGTCAAATGCTTTGTCCATGTCACTAATGAACCCTGCAGTGAATTTGGACTCTGCTGAAAATTCCCAGAATTGCATTAGAACAAGCATTGCAACACTCACTGATTCGCTCATAATTTGTGCTGCATACTTCAACCTCATAGCATTAAATGTGGTGACATTAAGATGTTCACCAGTAATTTTTGGGAGTAAGCGAATCCGAAGTGGATTCGCCGACGTGCATACATGCTGGATATATTTCCACGAAACATGCTTCCCAGAATATTCTAGATCATACTTGGCCAAATTATTCCTGATGCTTTTGAGGAGGTGAGGTACATCATAGATGAAATATATTTTTTCATCATTTTTGAAAAAATAGTTCTTTTCTGTTGAAATTTGCAATTTTTTCGCCACACCTTGATTAACTGGGCTCTGGTCACAAATAATGGCCTTCACTTTGAGCCCAGATTTTTTAGCTGCAGTAATTGAATCTAAAATAATCGAATATAAATATTCATTTGTTGTTGTATGACCTAGAAACCAATATCCCATTACACATTTCCAATTATAAGCTACACCTCTTGCCATACACACTAGAGCTGTGGTCTGTGGTTGCTTTTTCATGACTCCTAAAGGTTCCTGTATCAATAACTCCGACAACCTTCCCACTTGACTGGTCAAAGTGCAACTCTTCGCTCAGAGAGATTTCATCAAACATAAGAGAACATATTTCTTTATTCTGCTCAGTGCTTTTTGAGAAATGCAACCTCAGAGATTCTATCACAGCCGGATTTATACCAGGCGATAATTTCAATTTTGACTGCCAATTGCTCAATGTGCGAGGGGTCGGTAAATTCAGGCATTTTGAAATTGCTTTATAGCCTTTAGGCGATGCATAATACCACAGGAGGCACATCTCTCGCAACCTGTCATCATATCTCCGATTATTTTTTTGTGTGTAACTACATTTTAATTCATTGACAAAAAGAACATGTGATTCCTTCGACAGGCAACTTTTTGATTCTTTAATCAATCTGTTTATTGTCGATTTTTTGCTGGGTATATTAGGACTACCTTTACAGAAACATTGGGGGACTTTCTTTTTGTACAGTTTGCACCTCAAGGAGTTGATGGTTTGTTTCTTATTTTTTCCTCGCCTATTTGCCCCTTTCTGAACTTTCCTCAAAACATCCTTCACTGGGTTAGTCAAAGGAATATCTGAAAAGGAAGAAATATTTGGTTTTTCAATACTTGTAATGAAAATTATTATGAAATGACATATTATATAGGGTGAGTCTTTGACTTGTACATACATTTCAACCGTAGATTCCTGAGGTCAAAAGATACACCTTTTTCCTTAACCATTTTTTCCGATTCGGCCTGGTTGAAAAGATACAGGCTGTTGAAAATCCATGAAAAACATAAATTTTCAGTAATATCTCGCAACCGATTTCTTCAAATGAAATAATTTTTGAAACATAGTTTTTCATCAATATGATGAATCTTTCCCGAATACAAAATTCCGACTAATTCGATGTTGAAAGAAAAAAAACAAAATTTTTTTAAATTTTTTTTTGGCTGAATCGGAGAAAAATGGTAGAGGAAAAAAAGTGTTTCTTTTGACCCCAGGAATCTACGGTTAAAATATATGTACAAGTCAAAGACTCACCCTGTATATAGACAGAAATGTAAATGAGCAAGACATGTTACAGATATTTAAAAACAGAACTATTAATGTGCCATTCAAATAAGGCGAAAAAAGGGGTCAACCACGGAATATTGCTTGAATTATAAAAGTTGTTCAGTTAATAATTCTCTACAACTTTTGTTTGAACTTTTTTTCGTACGATCAACCATTCATAATTCAAGCAATAGGAACCGAGATATTCGCGAGAAACCGATTTTTATGACCTCTGACCTTCAATATCTTACAACGCGGACACGATCGCAATGGTGACTTTTGAGATGATATTCATATTCAGGACGACTAAACAAAGGTCTATACCAAAATTCAGCTTATTATCTTTCATTCCGAGGTGAAATCCTTATTTGACTGGCTTATAAGTAAAGACATAGACTTACAATCGGTATTTGATGCTACATCAGCATTCCCTAATTTTGGTGCAGCGTCCCTTGATAAAATCTTGAAGGAAGATTGACGACAGGGTTGAGTTTCCCGGATGTGAGGCGTGTTTTTTTCAATATCTGCGAAAGGAAAAGCTTTTAAAAATGAATTCAATGTACGAAACGTGTGTTTCTTGATTATTAATATCATATTAATAAGGGTACCTAAGGAGTAAGGACTACTGCACGCAGTAAAACATATTACAGATATTTTGAGATAGAACATAGAACTATGTTTCAAAAATGGATTCAATGTCAGAAACATGTTTCTCATTCATTACATTATATTAATATTCGGTAAGACTTACCGCCACTACTGAATGCAGCACTTTCAAAAATAATTTTGTTCATTGCTACACCTTCCTCCGCACGTGGCCCCTTAAGGAAAGGAACGCTTCCAGGATGCAGCAATAAACGTGGATAATCACGCATAATTTGTTCTGGAGAGAAATGCTCACTGCACATAGTATAAGTTCTGCTGAGATCTAAATCCTCTCGCCCAGAAAACTCTATCCATTTCAGAGCACTGAAAATTAATGCAATGAATAACAGAGCTAGTTATCCCTTTCGAGTTTCAATACTTACATTTCCATTTTCTTCGGTAATTTAAAGAAGGATAATTTCGGATTATTCCTTTTATTATTAGTACACTGCTTTGCCATGCAGCATGCTCCGGATGGCATCTTGTCTTCAAATATTTGACAACCGAAACACAGGAACGAATACTAATAAGCACGAATCAAACTAAATTATAACGAAAACACAAATATTAAACGAAAACTCAAACACTACACGATATATAACTCAAATACAATACGAAAACTCAATTGAACTTAAACTTAACGAATACAACTATTAATTATTCTTTGTAGATCTAATCTGAACGAACTCAACTGGAGAATAATCTAAATTTGATTTGAATTTGTCTGTTTGAATTGTACCATATGTGGTAACCATGGTAACCTAATGTCACTTCTCTTAGCCACCTATTATCTTTCTTCTCACCAGACGGCGCTCACGTCAATGTTGTCGTTTCGTTTCCAATCTTCCTTCTCTATAATCTTTGATACAGATGACATTGAAACTGAATTTTTCTTGAAATCCGGCTTCTTTTGTGAATTTTTTACATTTTACTGTTGATAATTCTACCACACTGTCCAAAAATAATAAACATATATATGAGCACTTCGTTTGAATAGTTTTCTTCCATCGTTTCGATGGTATTTGCAACTTCTGAAATGACTAAAATGTCGATATTCAAGTTTCTTGGTGCCTTATTATTAGGAGAATGTCAAATAGTAATCATGGCCTGCCTTCCAAATACCGAATGGGAATACCATTCTGAAGGGACATTTTGACAAATAAATGCTCATAAGTCCGAAATTTGACTAGTTAGGTATATCATATCATTTATTTTACCTACAATATGACAAGGTCTGTCACAAATATTAAAAATAAGCAATTCCAAAGAAATAACACTATGTATTCGACAAAAGTACTTAATAAAACTAACATGACAAAATATAGGCATGCTATTTTATTTTCGTGCTGCCATCTAGCGCTAGGTAGCTTCAATATGAATCCGCCCTCGTATATCAGGTGCTACTACTTTCTAATAGAAGTGGCAATACTTGGGTAGAGAATGTCCGATTATGCACTCCATTAAATTTTCAGACCGATCCACCGTGAATCACCCTGTATACCCACAAACATTATACATTGAGTTTAGCTCAGAGTAGGAAGGATTAAATATTGGTGTTTCCACAATCGAAGGAAGCTAAACAGTATCGAAGGATGGTTTTTCACTGCAAGTAGTCTCCAAAAAACCAGCTAAAAATTCCCGATCATCCTCATCATCCATACTTGACTCAAGATTCTTTAAAAACTGGGATATGCAAATTAATTTTGAATTATTTTTCACTTGGACTGCATTAGCTACTATTTGTCTGCTCCTTAGTACCGAAAATAAATTTTCGTGGCAGTCTGGCAAAATCTACTTGGCAATACAAAACGATAATTTTTTGGACCCTAACAAATAATCCTAAATATTAATCATAGACTGCGTTGAAATTCGAACGCCAGTTTGAGAGCATACATTAACTCTCACCCCATGCCGACCAATGAAAGGCAGTAGGGCGGGGTCTATTTGGCGCCAAATCGATTTCAAAAAGTTCCGACCTGATGTACCCAATAATACATTCCGTTTATGTTTATGATCTAAAAAAATCATTGTTATTCGAAATTTCCAGTCATTAGTATGCTGATTTAAATACTACGGTTTTAATTGAGGATTACGATGTTTCCATTAGGACAAATAATGAATTTGAATGAAAAAAAAAGAATATTTTCTGGTTTAATTGAAAGAATCCGCTCAGTTATCTAAAAAGTCCTTTCAACATAACTTATCAAGATTAACTAAAATCACTGTTCAGTTAGGGAGAGACCGACCACATTTTTGAAAAAGACATGTAACTTTTTTAGTTTCGGAGATATCTCACCCGCATGTCCGGGTTAGACCGACCACGAATTAAGGATGACTCACATTATCAGACATGCAACGACACGGCACGGACCGACAAAGACACGACAAACCATTCTTTCTAGATAAATGAATACTGATGTACACACTCACCGACAACGACGCAGCAACGACACGTAAAGGCAGCGACGGAGCGGACCGACATTCTTGGCAAGTGCCTGTACGTGTCTGTGCCTGTACGTGACGCGTACTTGCTGGAGAGTGTGGACAGTTTATTTGGATTTTCGCGATACTTCAGTGAAGTTTGGGGATTTGTATTTGTATTACAAAATGGATAATGAAAAGTTAATTGAATTTGTTCGTGAATATCCGGAACTGTATGACATGTCACATAATAAGTATAGTGACAACAACAGAAAAAAAGCGTTGCTCACTTTGTAGCACTACGCTCCTAATTTTGTTTAGCAAAAACTAATTCATTACAAACAATCGATCTCTATGCCTAATTTTACCAATGAAGATTATTTAAATCTCATTCTACTTCATGAAGAATGTAATAAAGTTGCAGATAGAACGATTCGACTGTTCATTGAGAGGTTTCCTGACCGACCCAGACCAACGAGAGATACCTTTAACAGAACCATGACAAACTTGAGAAATGTCGGATCTTTCGTTAAGAAAACTATACACAGAGAAAAAAGTGTAGTAGAAGATGAGAACAACGAAATTACAGTTCTTGCATATTTTCGTGTGAATCCTCAAAATTCTCTCAAAGATGCCGAGATTAATCTGGGATTATCTCAATCGAGTGTTTGGAGAATATTAAAAAAACATAAAATGCACCCATATGAATTCAATAGGGTACAGCATTTGAAGGAAACTGATTTCGTCAGGAGAACAGAGTTTTGCGAAGCTATGATGATTCGATTTCAAGAGAATGAAAACTTTTTGGACTGTATAATTTGGACAGATGAATCTAAGTTCACAAAGAATGGTTCTTTCAATAGGCATAACAGTCATTATTGCGATGAAGAGAACAACCACCACTTCAGACAATGGAACTTTCAAGAGACCTGGAGTTTCAATGTTTTTTGCGCCATCAAAAATAATGCAATTCTCGATGTTCACATTTATTATGGGACTTTAACTGGTAAGATAGAACACTACACATGTTTGCATTATTTAAAGAATGTTCTCCCTGAGGAGATAGATATTCTGACATATTGACTCAAATAATTGAGCCGCTAGTACAGAACCATAATGACTTATGGTATCAACAAGATGGCGCGCCTCCACACAATTCACTCAATGTGTCAAATATCCTCTACAGGCTATTTGAAGATCGATGGTTGGCGAACAATGGTCCACATCTTTGGCCACCACGTTCTCCCGATTTAACTCCTTTAGAATATTATGTTTGGGGTAGGATAAAAAATATTGTCTACTCAACTCCCCTGACTGATAAAGAGGACTGCATAGAACGAGTCAGAAATGCGTTCAGGTTTGTTTAGATTTTTAGATTCATAGTTTTGAAACTTTTTTTTAAACACTTTTGCAGATCTCTTCCTCCCGATGAAATAAGAAGAGCAACGCACGAAGCATTCCTGAGACGTATAAATAAATATCTAGAAAGTAACGGTCAAAACTTTGAGCATCTTCTCTAGTTATAACTGCGAGAGTTTGCCATGGTTCTCCTAATAGTAACTTGAAGTCGGTTTCAAGAAGGGGTGAAAAATCTACAGCATGGTTCAAATAACAGTTCCTGAAAATTTCATCTTTTTGGCGTGAAGGGAAAAGAAATAGCTGAAAATTCAAGACGAAAAACAGTTTTTTGTGAATAACTCAGAAAATATCCATTTTAGGGCAAGGGTGTGATGCATACACTCACATTATTTTTTAACTTAGATTCAATAGCTGCCATAAAAAAATGGGGTTCTAATTTGAGAAAATTGATTTTTCACGATTTTGTCATCCCTAACTTTGAAAGCGATTTTTTCATCCCCTGTATCATGAATCGCGATTTCGATTTTCAAAGTGGATACATCAATCTCACATCTTGAGAAATCCCAAAAATGAAAATTTTCCATTCAAAAACCTCGAAGTTATTCTTGTTTCAGCGGAGCTCTATTTTCGATTTTTTTTTCGAATTTTCCCGCTCAGAGAGAATTTTCCAACCAAAACTGAAAAATGTTACATCAAAATAACTCGAAATTTTCTAAGGAATCTATTTCTGCAATAAAAAAATGGTGTTCTAATTTGAAAAACGGAAGTTGACGTCATTTCCGGAAAAACCGGAGGTGCTCATGCCTTGAAAATATTTTAGATTTCATCAGCATCGTGAAATACTTATAAGTGCTGAATTTCATCAAAATACGTTCAGTAGTTTCCCGTATAAATATGGGTGAGGTTCCTCGTGGAAGACCCTGTATATTAACTTCATAATAATTTTGATTTCGTGGTATCACACGTGCTGGTGGACGTATCCTCGAATAATCGAATTGGTCCTGCTAATTCCAAAGCTAATTGACCAAATAAAGCTACGTTAAAATTACTCTCCATAATTTCATTTTCAATTGTAATGTCCATTTTTATGTGCATTCAAATGTGGATGGGCGATGGTTACGCGATAGACCTCGTTATTCTTTACAAAAACACTGAAATATAACCACCGCATTTACCACATCACTTGAGTTTAAAATAAATCGTTTGCCATGAACAGGGTATTTTCCTAGAAGTGACAAGATTGTGCAATTAAGTAGGTATTCAGATATAATGGTTGAGATATACATTGGGTTAAAAGTTTCTGGTTTCTCTTTTAGTAGCTAGCGTCTTCTTAAGTTTCGATAGGATATTCCGTGAGTTCTTGATATTTCGTTGATTCCTCTTAGTTTTTCATCTAGTTCTTCGAATCCTTTTGCTAAACTGTCTTCAGTCCAGCTGATATGGCGAGGAACCACGCCTAGTTTTCGCTTATATTTGCGAGGCATTTGGTTCATCTATAATGAATTTATGAATCCGTTAATTTTTTATTCATTCAAACAAGTAGAAGTCACAGTGAGTTGGAGAAAAACATAAGAAGAAAACTGAACTATAGATACGCAGAGCTCTGGAGCTAATGTAACAGTGAATGATGCTCGTTACAGATCCATGATCAATGAGAGGAATGGACTAGAAGAGATCTAATTTCCAAAGTACACCACCGGAAATGTGCTGTCGCGTTGGTTTGGAAGTGATAATAAACTCCCTATATTTCCTGTTAACTGATGAACGGTGGAACCAGATCGAAGCAATCCTTCACTTGCCTGGCTCACCATTGCCCGAAGACGAGGCTATGTTTACTGAGGACGTTCGTTATAGAACTCTCAGAGGAATTCTCACTGCCACTGTTGTGGGGGATGTTTTCCTTGGCACAGACGATATAAACAGTTTATCTTAGGCCTCCAAACCATTGATATTTGTACGTTTAATATTATCCTGAAAGCAACAACTCCAAATGCCTATACCATAGTGTCAAGTGAATAGTTAAATGTGCGGTAGGCCTTACGAACAGTATAAGAATATTCCAAATGGGTTGGTAGTAGAACAGAGTTCCACAATATTCAATAATAATGCAATGATCAAGTAGAATAAGCGTACATGAGATTAAATCCTGTGAAATGAAACAGAGTTATTTAAATGGGAACAGTGTACATACCAGGGAACAGAAGAAAAGAATAGATATTTTAACAATGGTGGCGATATGCTGAAAAACGAATGGATTACTTAGCAAGGGTGTAAATAATTGTTTAAACCGAAATGGTACGCCAGTTATATCCGAGGAAGAAACATACAGTAAACATGTACAAGCATACAGAAATTCAAGATGGCTTACCGGCCGTTTTCAATAACCTAACCAAGATAAGGGATAGATCGCTATCTCCGGTTTGTCGGCTTATCTATCCTTGTAGTTATCTGTCTGTGGTTTGCATTTCACAATCATGGTTTAACCTTATCTATCTCAAGACAAGGATAGATAGGAACCTCTTCAGATCAGACCTCAGATCACAGAACAAGAATTGTCTATTTTATTTTTAGATTCATAATTTACATATTCTTGAAAGAGCACTGAATTGAGGGTCGTATTGAAATGTAATTATTTTATTTTATTTTATTTTCCTTCCACTTACACAACTTTTTTTTCAATATCAATAGATTAAAAAAGAATGCCCGACCCCCGTATACAATAAGACATCAAGTTAAGTTTGCGTCGGCAAGTCACGATCGTGCAAACAAAGTTTTGGGAGGTTGTATTCTTAAAACTAAGTTAATAAAGCCAAAAATATTGTTTGCCGAATAACCTCATTAGTTAATCAATACACTAAAAATAAAAAACAATAGAAATAATCGAGTAAACTGCAAAATTTTCAATACTTACTACGACCATTTCGCTCAACCAGATAAGCCGACATCTTAACAGCAAGGCCAACCAACACTGACTACTGTTTCACTGACACCTGCAGGCGATAATCATGAAGAGACGTGTGCACGATCGTTTGCTATCGTTCCGAGCCCGGAAAATTGATGAGACTAGACATAGGAATTGTTTGAAATAAAGTGCACGATCGTGTATGGTCGTCTCGAAAGGGTTATAAGTTAATGAATATTGTATTGTGACATATATGGATATATTTATTTCATGAGTGTAATTTCTTCAAAAGTAAAATAATCACCTTTCAATTGTGTTTCTCGTTCTTATATGTGCATCATTATACAGTTGCTCTCCTCTAGTGGCCGGATTGAGTATGGGTGTCAAGAGGTAAGATTTGCACGGATAGGCGCTATCACCAAGTAGCCAGGAATTTCCAAGCCTACCTTGTTCACAATAGTCTGTAAGTAACGAGGAATGGTTATTTAATGGTACTGGTAAAAACATTTGAAGAAATCACCTTTCAAATCTGAATGATTGAATATTGTGTCATCGTGACTTGATCCTGGCCATCGAGCAACAACATTCTGAAATCTAAGTGATGCGTCACACACCACCTGTACATTCCGAGAAAACGTGCCTTTATGGGCCTACCACACGCTCAAGCTTCACCACAGTTTGGCTTGCGCGAACCGGCTTGAACACTTAACACTGAGCGTGCGGTTGGGAAAACTGTATACAATTTACCCAAATACCCAACCGCACGCTCAGTGTTCAGCGTTCAAGCCGGTTTGCGCAAGCAAAACTGTCGTAAAGCTTGAGCGTTTGGTAGGCCTATTACGATTTCTGAACTCCTCTCCTATGTTGGAATCTGCAAAAGTTAAATATAATATTTAGACTAATTCTAAACCAAAGTTATGAATACATATCATTGCTTGTTGATTTTTTTAATCTGAAAGTGACTACTTACTCGGTGATTGTATTATGTGAGTACCATCTATGACACCTCGTACTCTAGGGAACCCAGCAACTTCATAAAATTCTTCATGGCAGTGTCTTTCTATTGAAACGTACCTTGGGTACAGTTGTGCAATAGCCTTTGAAACATCATTTACCACACGACTGGCAGATGCTATTGACACACCTATGAAATCTGCAACAGAGACCAGCTTAGTACCTAACGCATAAAATGTTAACGCTAGAAGAATTTGATGCAGAGGGGATATTCCATGGTTTCTGTAAGATGAAAACTCGGTGATGAGAATATGTTTTATCTAATTTGCAATTTATACATGTAAATATTATTGTGATATATAACATTTTTGAGATGATCACATCACATTTGATGCAAAAGTGACATCAAATATGAAAAATGATTCTGTAAAGATTGTAATCTGTTTTGTTGATTTTCACGCATAATAGAATAAGCCTTGATTTTTAGAAAGATTTCCGTTATTTATTTTGGAACAGTTTTTGAGGAGTTTAACACAATATACGTTGTTTCAAAAGATCTTACCTTGGAGATTTCACCTTCAAATGTGGATGAATTAAATCTAATATTTCACTCACTGCACCTTTGTTTAATCTAAATCTATATGTGAACTCATATTCATTTAACCCTTTGAAGCACGGAGAATATGGATAAAAATTACTGCACTTGCAGGAGTCTATTTTTTATTGAAAAATTTCAACAGAAATTACCAAAAGGTTTACATTGGAGTAATGAAAAAAGAAAACATACAAGAGAATCCAAAAAAATTAATGAGTAGTTTCAAAAAAATTGGTGGTACACCGTTTGTACCACCATGCATGAGCATCGTTTTCTTTGAAAAATGCCCTATTTTTTGTGATAAGATATAATACAATTTCTGTTTTTTTCTCGAACATAAAGGAACATTACATATGCAACACTTCCATTCTGTACGTGTTTGCTGTTGTTTGGTGCTACATAATGCACATCTTCTTCTTGTGCTTCGTTCAGGTTGGTGAGATGAATCTACCAATCTGTTCAGGATCCATCCAAATCTATTTACAGTCATGATCTTACTGATGTAGCTATCATGTAGATCAGGAGCAGATGACCAATAATCACGGTAGCTCGGATATCTTTTGATTCCCATCAAGAGATTTATGCACAGAAAAGCTTTTATTTCACGGATATTTGTAGGAATATATGGGATACCTTTGAAATTTTTTTTTGTTCAGCATTTAAGTTCGTGTGAAATACGATAAGTTCCAGAAGATCTTCTGATAATATTTCTGAAAATACAGTTCCTGGAGATATATCTTCAAAAACGGTGCAACGCCACATTCTTTGGTGAAGGGTTCTATATTTTCCTTAACATAATCTTTATTCCAAATAATTTTTTCATTATTTTGATCGGCTGATTCTAATAAATGCTTTTTTATTATACTCAAAGGTAACTCTGATTCACTTTCGGACGGTTCGTCTTCAGATAGAGAATAAAAACAACTTCGTTGTCCCCTCGATGCGTCTAATTCTGCTACTTCTGCTTCTTCAATTTCCTCGAAGTCTGAATCTACTTCGCTCTCAGAGATGTCTCCAGCAGGAATAGGTTCCGCGAGTATTCTTTCCAATTCATTTATACTCATACCAACAAGTTTGTACGGCAAATCTTCTTTCTCCAAATTATCCATCTGAGAATTCAAAACATGCATGGTGGTACAAATAGGGGATTTGTGAATACTCAGGTTAACATCTCGTCAGCAAATTATAATTGTAATCTATGTGATTTCATCATGAATTTGAATATTTATTTAATCCGAAATACTAGATTTTGACATAATTAAACAAGTACTCACCGCTTTTTATCGTATTTTCTTTTATACACACAAAATTTCGCTACACCCACTAGCTTTGCGCTCAATTTGTGGCATATAGAGTCGATATTTCATCGCTCACAGCCTCCGCCGTATGTATGCAGATAGCCAAGGTATTAATATAACGATTTCATCGATCGAAACGCAGAAATCTGTTTTAATTATTTTCTAGGATGCTCCCGAAAAGGTGGTACACTATTTGTACCACCATGCATATCCGGTCATTGAATAAGTGGTACAAACCGTGTACCACAATGCTTGAAAGGGTAAAAATGATCATGTAAACCACACGAGGTTTATACACTTTTCGAATTATCGTGTCTTCCTCCTCACTTTCTTCATCGAACTTATCAATCATCTCTAATAATTCCATGTCACTGTCGTCGCTACTCAAATAATCCATTTTTTAAAGTTAATTTATAATTAAATGGTCAAGGAACCAACGCTGAATTGCACTAACAACAATTTTCAACGCTTATCTCTACTCACAGATAACCCCTTATACTGCCAGAACTCCACAGATAAACAAACAGAGCTACTAGAGATCATAGAATTATAAATATAGAATTTGAGCGTAGTGGCTAATAAGTTTACAAAAGTGTGGCAATCGTTCCCCTTAAATCCAGGGTCAGTCATTGCTATACGCATGCCTAAGGAGAAGAGAAGGGACATGTGATTCTGTATCCATGGATACCGTATGTGACTCAATACAAACAGAGACAAATAACAAATCTGCATCCGCTGATCCCCACGATGCCCCTATTTTCCCACTCTCCGTTATCGCACGCCACATGCTCAATAGTCTCACTGACCCTAGGCCCAGCCCTCTAGAGGCTTCACTTTCAATTTCAAGGATCAAATTATAGGTATAGAATTATGTGCTAGAGATATTTTCTGGCTATCTGTGGTTAACTTGAAAGTTCTTTGAAACGCAGGTAGGCGCATAAACAATGAAAGTTCTTATCCATCTGACCTCTTTTCGGAACAAGGGATGGATCGCAAGGACCAGTAAGAATCCTTATCTGCAGATACAATATTGAAACGGAAACAGGAACAAAACGGGAGATTGCTCGATCCCTAGTACCTATATATCGGCCGTTTCGAGGGATAGATCGGTTATTGAAAACGGCCGTTACAGTATATTTTAGTTGGATAAACTAAAGCGGTATAATTGTGGGAATGAATGTAGAATATACTTCGGCACACAAAAATCAAAGAGAGCTATTTTTGAAAAGCAGGCATGGGTTACACAGTACGGTGTTGCGCTATTGTGCTGAAACCCGAACCGGTGCTGCCACCGGAATAACAAAAGTGTTAACACCATAGCACATTGAGATCCGAGTGCGAGTTCCCACTGTTCCCAGTGCCGTGGTTCCTTTAGAAATTAGAGTTATAATTTTTTAATACTAGCTAGTTTTGTTCTTGTTGTAAATAAAACACATGTGCCGACTTTATCTACTTTAATTAGAATGATCGATAGTTATTTAGGATTGATATTCACTTATTGAAGAAGTACAATATGTAGATCGTTTCTATGCGTGTGCGTACTGCGTACTGGTGCGTACAACTGATGTTGAATTGTCGTTGGACTTCATCATCATCGGGCCACCTTAACATGGACGGACATCTGTCAAGTTGGCGTCATCACAGAATTGAAACCATAGAAGAAAGTGTTTATTCTTCAACGGGTTCGTACGTTCGTAGATTGAGAAGCACAGATGAACTGTGGGGCTGGTGCTGGTTAGAGATGGGGCGTTATTCTCCAACCGTTATTTATCGATAACGATAACTAACCGTTATTAATCTTGACCAATAACCAGGTTGCGCAGTAACGTATGCGCGGAATATCAACCGTAATAAATAACTGCCCGGAATATCAACCGTTAAAAATAACGTCGTGGGATCGGAATAGGTCACGGATACTCAAACACCGGTCAGCGCCCTTTCACCCCACCACTTTTTGGCATCCATGTTGTGACGTAGAATTAGCCAACAGATACGGTGTTTACATTGTAGTGTGTACTGTTTTTGAAGTTTTCTTGGTTTTGTGGGTGAAAAACGGTACTTTTTGATATTATTTCAGTTCATTAATTAGAGTAGGACTCAGAAATGAAACATTTCCAATGAGTCTTGATTGAGAAAATACAAGAAAACTGGCTAGAACTATGTATAACCTTACCTTCCAAACGTAACTTTGGGATTTTTTCTTGGAAAAACTAAAAGGATTGCTGAATTTTCGTTTTCATTTTCGTAATCTGGGACCCAAACTTGGTGAGTACAAATTTTTTCACGTCTCCAACAAGGTTACTTTAGTTCTAAATGAATCGATTATTATTATTCTTATATTCTCATTCTAAATCTTCTCGTTTACAGATAATCTTCCATCTGCAGGAGAAATTGATTGGAAAATTAAATACGAACAGCTGCTAGAAAACAATAGTCAGCAACAGAAAGAAATTGAGATGCTAAGGCAGCTATTTCAATTTGTAAAACTTGAGACGAGCAGACAGCTCGAACAAATATCAAACAATATCTCATACACATGCTATATTTATGATCGATGTTGAAAATTTAATGCTCATTTAAAAAAACATTTTTACATATTTGTTTTTTATTTAAGATAAAATTTACCAAATCAGCACTTAATAACCAAGTTGTCATATTTTCAATTCGAATATACCTTTTTTTAAGTTTCTATGTTGAAGCAGATTTCATATGAATTTGAAGAAATTTCTAGTGGTGAGACATAAAATGTACCATCTTTCAACATAAAATATTGCTGGTATTTATTTGCTCGTTGAGAGTACCTATAGCCCTTCCGAAGAACTAATTTTCTTAATGAATGCAAACTACTTTTAGCAGAATTTCGTTCTTGAATCAATGAATTTAGATTTACAATATCAGGTTTGGAATTTTCTGTTATTCTATTTGCTTGGATTAGAGTACCTTAGTACCTACCTAGCTCATTCATGGACCTAATTTTCTTAATAAATGCAAACTACTTTTACCAATATTTTGTTCTTGAATCAATGAATTTAGATTTACAAAATTGGAATTGGAGCACCCTTTCTACGACCGAAAAATCATATATTTTTTCCGTGTTGTATAAGGCGAGAAGGGGGCAAAATAAGGTAGAATTTAATAAAAATATAGCTGCAGCAGATATATTTTCATATTAATTCGTTTTTTAGGTCAATAAGGTTTATTTTACAAACAAAATTATACTAGAAAAATCATTCATACGCGATTATTAGCGATAAAAGCAATTCATCTCATTCAAAAGTTTAAATCGTTGGCTAATTTGACGTCATCACATGTTTGCGAGAATGGAGGGGATGAAAGGGCGCTGACCGGTGTTTGAGTATCCGTGGGAATAGGTATAGTCCATCCAAGAATGATTGACATCTCGGGGGGCTTTGGAAAATCGAAATTATGTTGGTAATGCCCATTCAGTAACATTTTGAGTTGCAGAATTTAGGTTGGTGTTGGAAATACATTTTGTTCTGTCATTAATTTGGCAGAAAATTGAGCAAGTGAAATAAATATCTTTGAAATGATGCTCTTGAAGAGTGAACAGCTAAAAAATGGAAAGCCTGCACAGAGCACGTAGAAAAAGAAATGAGAAAAGATTAGTCAAAATATAAGCAATGTTATGATATATTGCTGACAAAACCTTTCATTATGAACATGACGAGTTCTGCCTAAATGAGGAAAAAATAACATGTTGTGGTTGTTGAAACAGAATAATAGGAATATTTATATTTTTCATATTTCATATTTTACACCTTCATTGTTCACAAATAATGAAAGTTACAATGTCATGACAAAATTCTTCATATATTAAATAGATCCATTGGTTGAGTTTTGTTTCTAACTAAGTGTCTTGATATCCATTACAAATCAATTCACATTGCACTAACACGCTTCAAATTATCAACTAGATTTTTTCGGTTTAGCGAATATTCATATTGAACACTGAAAAGGGCTGTGCTATTTAATCACCCACGATAACCAAACCAGAATTTCCAGGCTGTATGCTCCTATAATTGATCGTAAGATCGAAAATGTATCAATACAAGATGAAAATAATATACTGCTGGTATACAGATTCACACGCTGGTAATCGTATGTGAAAATTGGGAACATTTTGATGTTCAAAGTTCCTTACTTTAAAAAAATATCGTTCAATTTTTAGGTTATTTCTATATCTATGATGAAGCACAGAAAATTTTTAGTTACTTTTTTGTAACTAGAAATAAAGCATATTATTTGTTTCACCTTACTTGCTGCTAATCTATTTCTTCTTTCAGAAATGAGCTGGCCTGTTTTGGAAAACAATCGCTCACATGGCACACATGTAGCAACTGTTCCGAATTTTTTTCTCACTTGTTTACTCAAGTTTGGGTAATTGTACTCGTGCGTTTTCCACCATTTCAGGGGATATTCTTTCCTATTCAATAGGGGTTCCTCCATATATCTTTGTACCTCAATAACGGCACGAGATCTTGATGTGCCTTTTGGCTTGAAGTCTTGTGCCTTCTTATCGAAAGCTTGAAAAATGTCGAATTTTTTCCTTTTTCCATAATTGGCTGCTTCTTCATGTTTCTGCTCATCATTTGGGTTTTCTTCTGGGCGTTCAATATTTTCGTTTCTCTCAATTTCTTGCGTTAATAAATTTGTGACCAAATTTTTGGCTCTCTCAGCCGCGCCATCGGTTGTAAATCCGATGTTCTTATATCTGGGATCCAGAAAAGTTGATACCAGCAAAGAGGTACTGGACTCCAAATTCTTGAATCGTGAACTCATGCAATTATGTATTTCATCTATCACCATCAATGGTTTTCTTGAGAAAGGCTGATCTGGTCTTTGAAGTTGATGCGTATAAACCTCATGCAAACCATTCACAATGACGATGACAGACGAAAGAGACACATATTTTTCACCACTCATCATTTTGGTGACGGATTCCAATGGCTCCAGGATTTCCACCATTTGTTCTATGTCACAACACTCTTCATTTGTTAATGTAGGCCACTCTTCTTTGCCTAAAGAAGCAAGCGCCAATCTTATTTCCTCTTTTAGTAGAGGTACTCTTTCTAACATATAGAAAGTTGAATTCCAACGAGTGGGCACTGATTGTATCAACTTTTTCGGAACAAGCCCTTTTTGTTGTTGAAAATAATCCAACTTATTTTTAGCGACGGTACTTTTTTTAAAGTGAGAAAAAATAGTTTTCACTTTCTCTAATAATGGTTCCACCTTCTTCAAACCGTCTTGTGCTATTAAATTAACGGTGTGTGCCACGCAGCCTAAATGCTCCCATTTCAACTCTTCTTTAATTGTTTTCGTAATAATGGCAGCATTATCAGACACACCTAATAGAATTTTATTCTCTATTCCCCATTCCGAAACAATTCTATTCAGTTCTGCTGCCAAATTCGAGCTGGTATGTCTTTGATTGAAAGAAGAAACTTCCAATAATAGGGATTTCACTTCAAAATTTAAATTAATGAAACGCCGATAAAACTCTCATTATTACGGGGTCCAGCAATCCGTGGTGATTGTTTCGGAGTCGGCTTCATTTATTACAATTTTTGATTTGTTATACACCTCCAGATATTTTGCAGGTAGCAAGATATTTGCAAGTTCTTTCCTATTGGGAATAACATACGATGGGTTTAGGGATGAACAGAATTCACGAAATTCAACGTCTTCCACAATGGAGAAGGTTTGAAAATCCTTTGTGACTAAACCCAGGAGCTTCTCATCGATGTTTGTTTTTTCTTTAAAATTAATCTTTTTAGCTATATTAAGCGTTGTTTGATATATCCGTTTTCTTGAATTGGATTCCATTGTTCTTCCCATATTTTTCCCACTTTCTTGTTGATGACTTTGACTGCTCGTACTCGGGCAAACTGAGGGTGCACTTCCTGATCCTGTTCCTGGAGAGGACGAAGAAGTAGAGGTACTTGGCAGGGACAACTGCTGGTCATTTGATGTTCCCGTTGGTGTTTCCCCAAGATTTTGAAGTCTCCCGGTGGTTGCTGTAGTAGGTGTTGTTTTGTCAATCTTTATTGTTGGATGCTTATTCATTATAATGTTGCTTCAGATTGCTTATTGTGGATTTATATGAAAGCGATACTTTACAGAAATTGCAAGTAGCGGTAATTTTATTTTGTGGGTTAAAAAAGTTCCACATATAAGACTTTTTACGTTTGAAATCCATTTTTTTCAACTATCTGTAAAAATAGAAAACTTCACCAGCACAGAAAAACTCAAACAGTGTGGAATGTCGAATGTCGAACCGACATCTCGAAATCTTATTTAAATAAAAGTAGCATGCCCCACCATCGAAAAAAGCACCCCCTACAACGAGCAAATTCTGGTAATTTTGGGAAAACCGAAAACCCCAACACCAGAACTTTCGTGAGGAATGTAAGATAAAATTGCTGCGCAATGCTCATTCAGGTTTTATGGACCCAATTCCAAAATTATGGTCACCCCTAAATTCGCGAAGCACCTTTAGAGTAGAAAACTCCGCATCCCGACAACACCTTATGAAACTAACAAATAGTCGTCATAAAAACTGAATAATTAGGTCTTCACCTTATCCCCTTCCGAAAACTCCGAAGCCGAAGCACAAGACATCATAAAAAGTGAAAGAGACAATAGACAGCATAATTCTACCTGAGGCTTTCCTTAAAAGAAGGTATTGGTCGATTAGGGTTTAATTTTTTTTTAAATAAAAATATATAGTTCTTTTCACAACAAACCTCAAAAATATAGTTCATTTAGAAAATTCACGACGAAAAAAAGATCGAATTCATTTTCAATGGGTACTTATTATTATTTATTCTAATCACTAATATTCAATGATAGTTCGGCAATTAAAAGGAAGGGGCTGATAAAAAAGTTTAGGAGTTCCTTATGGCCTATTTGAATATCAAATTTGGACGTTTGTTTTAATTTTTGAAGGAAATAATGGATTTGAAACGAAAGTTTTAATATGTTATTGCTGGTCAAAACAGAAATCAGATATAAAATATTTAGTTCGCTAAGAATGTGCTCCCTAAAATCCCAGAATATACCCTTAAAAAGTAGTATTCTTATTCCCTTAATTTTAATTATTTTTTAATGAATAAATTTGCATATAAGTAAGTAGTGGAAAATCCTTGAAAATATTCAAAGTTGACAACCCAATTCATCGGGCTTGAGTTGTTATTATTCATATACTTAACTATATCAAAAGCAACGATATCGTTTTAACAACTCATCAATATGGTTATCAAATAACGCGGTGTACATAAATATATCAGTTTTACCAAATAACGTATTCACCTGTTATGAACAACCGTTATTTGAAAATAACCACAACGGTTGATAACCACTAGTGCTGGTGCGTCGGAGTGCTGACACCGGAATAACAAAAATTTAACACCATAGCACATTGAGATCCGAGTGCGAGTTCCCACAACTTTACTGTGAATTATCTTTCGGATATTGCGCTCTGTTATTCCGAAGGTATTGATTAAAAATGTCTTACATACACGAACCTTACTGCCATCATTATCTTTTGTCGAATAGAAAGCACAATTTGGATTCCTAGCCTCGTAGGATGTTTGTTATTCGTCTATAGCTTGTGACAAGTTTTTCGACACATGAGCCCAAGTAATCACGCAGACGCTGTAATATACCTAGCGCCCAATAATCCTGAAACAGCTTAGCTCTTTGATTTTCAGAAAATTTCTTGGAGCACCCTAGCTTGCAGCGTTCTGGACAGGGCGGCATCATAATTTTCTCATTAACATGTTTACCTGTCCTAGACACATAACTTTTCCCTAGATTTTTGAGGATTTTAGCCTTGTGTTTTTTCCAGTTCTCCGGATTTCTTGGCCTTCTCTTTCCTTTTTTAATAGGAGAGTTATCTATATTTGAGGAATCAATGTTGCTATCATTTCCAGAAGTTCTCGAACCACTGCAATCAGCTAAATCTGCTACATATTCATCACTATCTTCCGCTGGAAAGGGTTCTTCATTGTCTGAATCCTCCTGGTACAATCTCTTCCAAACTCTTCTTAAAATAAGCTGAGTTGGACCAATATTTCTCTGTGCATAAAATACTGGGATTTGGGTTTCCACAGACATTTTGGATGTACCAGGCATTAACATCAACATCCCCAGTGACGTTTGCCAAGGAACCTGAAAAAATTAGTGTTATTAATGTATACTAACACTACAACAAGGATAGATAAAATAAAAACACATGGGAGGGTGTTAAAATAAACAAACCTTTAAGGGCTTCTGAGCTTTCGGCTATAGAAGACATTTTGGATGAATCAGGAATCAGATGAATATCCCTAGTGACGCTCACCATGCAACCTAAAAATAATGAATTTTATTACCATAACTACCACAAGAAGTAATCAAAATACAACACATGTAAGGGCATTATTAAAATGAACAAACCTGGAAGGGTTTCTGGGCTTTCAGCTATGGTATTCACTTTAGATGAATCAGGTATCGGTTCAACATTGTCAACAGCATTCAGTTCAGAAACTAAAACTAGATAGTAAAACATTTTTGCTACTCACATCACAATTTGATGAAAGAAAATACAGAAAGATAAGTTGAAAGCTAAAAAATAGGTACCTATAAATGTTTTATTTTCAAAGCATCCAATTTTCATGGCAACTTAGATTACCTAATTGACCATTGGTCAACTTACCCGACGGGAGATCATCAATCGATAACGAATGATTTAAATCGATCTCGGAGCTCCTTAGTGAATCTTCAGAGTAATTTTGTACATCTGGAAACTTTTGTAGAGCCAATTCCACTAACATTCTTGCCCTACTATCCATTTTTGTCTTATTTACGAAGAATTATCTGAATAATAACATGAAATAGTACTAACTGAATGGATAAATAGACACTAAACATTCTAGGTTATCATTGACACATTGTACAAGGTGGGCAAAATTGGTGCTACATGAACTAAAACTTTTTTTATAACTCAGCAAATAAACCTCTTAGAAAAAATCAGAGTACGCCACTGGATTGCTATCAGAAAAGTGCCTGTATAATGTTTTTATTTCAACATCCTAGCATGAACAGAAACGGAGATAATGACCAAAGTTGAAATTGCTCAAATTGCAATTTCGGCCTATAACTCGGAAACGAAAGAAGATAGAGGAATGCAGTTGATGGCATTAACAGTTTCTCGAAGAAAAAGGACTATAAGGTGCCATTCATTTATCTCTATCTCCTCGGGTTAAAAAGTTTTAGTTCATGTAGCACCAATTTTGCCCACCCTGTACTTTTACACCTATGCTACACTGAATTTCCTTTTAAATTTGATTCATTTTCATATCAAAAATGGCACAATGAACATTTATGTTATTGTTGCACTTAATTCGAAATAGATTTTGGGAGAACAATGCCACAAATTGAATCGGTCAGTGGAAGAACAGTACAAGTCCAAAAATAGCCATTTTCATTTGAGATGGCCAAAATGTTGATATTGTGTAGCTCTATCGATTCAGCAAGAAAACAGTATCATTTTACGAATACTACGGCTGTACTACCCGCCCATTTTTATTAATCATTCAGTTCAAGAAGAGTACATGTCCACGATCTCATTTTCTCAATATCTAATTTCCATTGACCAAAATTGAGCTAATTCTTATTTCAATCTATCCACCTAGTTACCAGAACAAATTTATAATTTCATGAAAAAATTTAGAATCAACGAATGAGAAACTACAGAGTTTGTGTGATTATCTCATAATAGCAATTTTGGACTAGTACTGTTCTACAACTGACCGATTCAATTACATTTACGTCAATGTTGCACTAATAAAATAAAAAATGGTAGGAATGATAATAGCACAAGTTACAATTGCGTCAGTGTTCCACTGATTTCACAACAAAAAATATTCAAAATGGTGAAGATTTGCACTTCCGCCAATATTCGCACAGAAACGAAGCGTCTCGGTTGACGGTCACTGCATAACTACTTGTTGGCAACAAGTTGTTGCGACGTTGGCGCTAGAATACGTCCAAAAGTGACATTTTGCGTAACGACGCATCTGCCCTCTATCAAAAACTAAGCGAGATAACTATTTATGAATGTTTTCCGTCATTATGTCGAAAATAAAAAATTTGCAGTTACGTCGTTGTTCTGTCGGAGGTGCGATATATTCTTTTGAACCAGAGAGCTAAAATAATACAATACATCTTGTAACAAAAAGTTCCTAGCTGAGGTAAAAAAAAAACGGGGTACCATAACATTCAGCGTATGATACTAGAGCCCAGGGAAAAACCTCAGCCGAAAAAACCCTGTCTCCCCGTGAAAAAAATAACAAAAAATTCATTAAAAATTTCGCTTAGATGGTCTTGCGAGGCATCTCGTATGTTCTCAACAGCTATTTTCAATAGTGGAGGAGCCGTTGATTCTTCTGTCAAAAGAGAAACAGATGGTCTACCCAAAAATTCAAATCTGAAAATGAAAAGGAAACCAGCAGAAAAATGGACTAAATTAAAATTTAAACGAAATGGAAATCATCAGGTTTTACAAAAAAAATCAGATACATAACCTTGTTACCAGAAAAAAATTTCCTCTGTTGCCCCAAGAGTGTACTAGAAGAATCGCCTCTCCTCTTTTCTCGTTCACTAATTTTGAAACACAATTCCTCATCGAAATTCCTTCAATTCAAACTCAAAAATTTTCAACCAAGTGATAATTTTCGGAACTTCAGATGTTCGAAGGCCGCTATAGGACCCTAATGAGGGTAATCATCTACCATAGTTGAACTAGTATTGGCAAATCTTGAGAAAATTGACGAAATTCTCTAAACTGAAATTTTCATGACTGATCTCGCAAATGTCACACCAAAGCTTTTAGGTATGCTGAAAATTTTTGTATGGATGGAAATGCAACAAAAAATATTCGAATGAGAACTTACAAAAAAATTTTTATTACATGAATTTTATTCTATAATTGAGAAAAAGTTGATAGGTTTATAATTTAGAAACGAAAATTTCACGGAGACAGATTATTAGTTCACAATAGAGAAATTCATAAATATCAAAAATATAAAATAAAAATAATCAAACCTTGTTATTCAAATTATAATTCAAAAATACAACTTGGGAAATTTTTTCTGTTTTTAGTCTTTCCCTTCTTTCATTGGCGATCTGTCCACTATTCGAAAAAATTCTTTCACATGGAACTGATGTCGCTAATATACAATGTCTTTTTTTAACGAGTTGAAAAAGTCGAGGATATATTTGTTTTCTTTGATGCCACCATTTCAATGGATCTTGAATCGATCCATTTTTGTCCAATCTAGATAGAAGTGGCTCATCCAAATATTTGTCCACTTCAACTATAGCAGAAGCCATCGGATTAACTGGATTCAGATAATCCTTCACTTCCGAATCGAATTCTTCCCACAGCGCACTGTATTTATCAGATTTCGATTTTTTTTCGACTTCAGCTATTGCTGATTCCTCATTATACGATGTTGTTTTATCATCACATTGTATATTAGCAACCTTGTTGTATAGGTTTTGGACTCCTTTTTTGAATTTGGACAAATCATTGAACCCGAATTTCTTGAATCGAGGGTCCAAGATAGTAGCTTGTGCCACCAATTCATTATCCTCGATATCGCCAAATCTCCTTAATAGCTCCGATGCTAATTCATTCCTGAAATGTTCCACCTGAGACAAAAGATTTGAGAAGTTTCTTACACTTAAATGCCTGGACAATTTCTTATAATATATAATAAGGGAGGAAAGTGTGACATTTTTCTGAGAACTGATGGTTTCTGTAACCATGTCGAACATTGAAAGGAGTTCCATAGATGGTTCGGCGATAATCCACTCTTCATTGCTCAGCATCTCAATATATTCCTCATCGGCGCTCCTATATGAAGAAGAATTAATATTACATTTCCACAGTGGATATTGAGGCATCCTTCAAATTAAGCACTCGTCTTATCATATCGTAAGTGGAATTCCACCTAGTCGGTACGTCATTTTTGAGCTTCAGAATTAGAAGCCCCAACCGCTCCTGCATTTCTTTCAACTTTATCAAAGCATGGCTACTCTTGTTGAAGTACCGAACCATGCCTTTTATTTTTTCCACTACTGTCTGTACCTCTTTTTCCTTCAATCCAGATTGGGTTATCAAATTCAGGGAATGTGCGAAACAACCCCAATGACGCAAACCACCTGTTCTTACTGCCAGTTTCATATTTGAGGCATTATCAGTAACAACGGCTGATATTTCATTCTCTATTTTCCATTGGGAGAAAGAGTTCGTAATTTTTGTACAAATATTTTCCCTGTGTGTCTTTCGGTATAAGAATCATAATCCAATAAATCTGAGGATAAAAATGTTTTATCTGCCTCTTCTACAATATAATGTGCGGTTATACTGAAAAAACTGTCGTTATTCCTTGAAGTCCAGCCATCCATTGTTAAGCATATAGCCGAAGCTCTGGCTAGTCGCGACTCCACAATGTCGACAGTTTCTTGATAAATGGTGGGTATTAGAGATTGCGACACAGTTTTCCTAGTGGGTAAATTATAACTAGGATTTAATAATTTTAATAGTTTTTTGAATTCTTCATCCTCCACTATTCTGAAAGGATGATATTCTTTTGTGATCATAGCGATCAATTGACGATCAACTTCTCTTTGCTTCGATACAGGTAGTGGTCTATTGAAATATTCATAAACAGGGCGTATTGTAGTGCCAACTGCTTGCGTAATATTTCGAATTGGTTCCTCAGGAACGATTGCACTTGTGGAGGAACTGGAAGCACTAGCACTAATTTCTTTTCTCACTTGCACTTGAGATGACGGTTGCCTTACTATTTGTTTGGTAGGATGCTTCCTTGAGATATGTCGGATCAAAGGACCTGTTGATTTATTTGCCACTGATAACTGTTGACCACAATATAAACATTTCACCCTTTTGTCTTCATTTGGTTTGGAAAAATAAAGCCAAATCTGACTCGTTTGTTTCGAAGACATTTTTTCTCGAGATTTCCATTGAGAAACAATACTTTTCAGCTGACTTTTACTTCTTCTCGAATATTTTCTGAATAATGATATTATGTAGAGATGGGCGTTTTCAGTTTTTCATGCAAATCGTTTCAAAACCGTTTTAAAAACACAATTCTCACAATACTGATTAACCTAAACTGCATTCACAAGTTTAAGATTTCTCTAAAACTGAAAAATAAGGGATTTGTGCCCTTATTATATACTCTGAATGCGACGATATTGAAAAGGAGTGGGCTTAGAGAGTCCCCTTGTCGGATGCCATTACTAGCAGATATCGGTTCTGTTAGTTCGCCATTTATTTTCGCTTGGATCTTATTATCCGAATATATATTTTCAATCGTCTTGATGATGTAGTATGGTATCTGTCTATCGTAAAGAAGATGTATAATGTCTTTCAACTGAATTCGATCGAAGGCCTTCTGTAGATTTTTTGAAATTCTTCTCCAGCATGGCTAAATGATTTTCAATGGTTACAAAAACGACTTCCACAAGTTTTTCCTCACCTTCGTAGGTTTTGATAAAATCATGCACGCTTGGGAACATGGTTAAATTCTTCTGCTTTAAATTTCTGCTCCACAATTCCAATTTTCTACAGAAAGCGTTAATTTTATCACTCGTATCCAATATATGTGTATTTGGTCCTTGTAATTGCAGATTCAAAATATTCAGCTTTTAGAATATGTCCACCAAGTAACTCAGTTTCATTAAAAATAAACAATCGCGAAAATTCTCGGCTTCTGACCTTTTTTCATCTTCTAGAAAAATTGCAATTTCCCCTTTCAATTCATAAACACGTTGTACAAATTTTCCTCGAGATAACCATCTTGCCTCGCAATAAAAAAGCAAGGCTGAATGTGCTGCACCCATGTCTTTGCACCGTGCGAAAAAGATTCTCGATTTTAATGGTCTCATTTTTATATAATTGACTACCGTTATAACCACATTTAAAACAATATTCAGACCAGGACTCATTTCTTTGGAAGCCAGTGCTTCTCTGTGGATCATGCAATGAGTCCAGATGCATTGTGGTGATTTTTGTTTTATAAGTGCTTGTATACTTTGAAATCTTCCGGACATTGAACGAGCACCATCTGTGCAAATTCCTACGCAATTTTTCCAATCTATGTTTGCCTCGTTTATAAAATCATTTAATATAGCAAATAATGCGAGTGCTGTTGCTTTCAATTCAATCGGTTTGCAAAAAAGTAATCCTTCCACGATTGATATCTCATCGTAAAGACGAACATAGGCAATGAAATGGGCATCTTTATTGTTGTCTGTTGCCTCATCAACCTGTAGTGAAAACAATTTATCTCGCAACTTAGTGAAAAGCTGACACTGTACGTTTTCAGCTATATCACCAATTCGACGGGCAAAAGTATCATTAGAATGCTTTGCAAAGTTATCTCCGAACATAGTTTCTACAATCTCCATTGCCGCTGGTAAAATAAGCTCAAGTAAAGCCTTTTCATTCACAGATAAACTTTTTTTGAAGAATGAATTTTGATTCTCATATGACTTTAATTTCAATTTGAAGAATTCTATAGGTTTGTTGACGTACTCACATGATGCGTTTCCAAATGTCTTTTGAGTTTATTTGGTTTCATGCTGTCTGCCGCTAACATCTTTGAGCAAATTATACACAGGGGTCTTTCTTCCTCATTAACTTCGGTACTAGTGAACCCGAATTTCAAGTATTCTGGTAAGTATTTTCTTGATTTAATTTTCGGTATTTCGCTCTTCCGTGTACTTGTTGACGGTTGGCTATCGTCTAATACTTGCTTATGTCCATATAAAAATTTTTCCATGACTGAGCTGCAGTGAATTTTTCTACGAGAACAAATAATTAGAACGAATACGTTCACGATATTATGTGATGCGAGTTGAACTAGCCGGCTGGATAGTTGAATTTTAACTGGAGCGTGGCCGTCGGCCGGCGTGGCGCTATATTCCTCTGGATAGGATGATACACCCCCCCCCCCCAAAGGTTCTTGCTTGGCTCAAATTCGAATCACCTTACTAGGGGCAGGGGGGCGCGATGAAATTTGAGATTTAATTTTGGGGCGCGAAAACTGAAAGGTTGAGAAACGCTGCTATAAACAGCTTTTAACTTTCGGAAGTTTACGTGTGTACTTACGTGTAGTACCTGAATGTTTGTACTGTTTATAGTATATTTTATTAAGTTTATTGTATTATAAAAGAAATGTGAAAGATGCCGTCGGAAAGACCCGGGTACTTTAACTTCACACTCAAATCTCCTTCAAAAATATAAAAAATAATAATAATATTATCTTTCAAATAAAAAAAGAATACTATTATATCGATTCCTTGTATTGAAAGATATGCGAATGAATGAGAAAAAAAGAGTGTTAATATTGAGTTTCATTTTTGAAAAACATAAGTTGTATCAAATTTGATTCATAATGCATATTGGTGTACATTTTCATGGATTGTGGAAATTAACAAAACAATTATTATTATTGATGAGAAACATACGAACACCACATTTAGAACATTTAAAATAAGAAAATGAATATCAAGATGGAAATCTGCATATTTGTCACAAATCAGTAGGTATAGGTAAGCGCCAGTGACCAATAGAATCGGCCCTGACGTCCTTCGAAGGAACATATGAAAATACTGTTTATTTCTTTTTTTCGCAACAATCATATTCTCGACGGAATCCTTGGGTGGTCTGCCTCGTTTCTGGTTCCCATTTCATGATTTAGAGACATTCTGCTATTTCTAGCCGAACGTCAACCTGCTTGAGTTGAGTTTGCCAAGTTTCTTGTGGAGCAACCATGTATTTACTAAGGTTGTATCGACCAAATGGTAAAAAAGACAAGCCTTTTAATTGTTTTTTTTTAAACAACCAGATTTGAAAGATGGAAATCAAGTTTCAAAGTTAAAATATGAAATTTATAAACCTGAAGGCTCATCCAGTTGAAGTATCTGATCTTTCCATTCGAAATTTGCATAAACGAATCCACTAAAAAATTAATAAATTTTCAACCTTCCTTATTTTTTCAGTGCTATATCAACAGAGATAGTCTAATTCCTTTGACTGTCATTTAAGGTCGGCGTTTAAACCGAGTAGGAAAGATCAGCCGATAGAGGCGCCACCGTCCATTTTAAGGAATATCTCCATGGAACTTTCATTATCACAATAAGTTCTATGAGTATCTCTCTAATCATGAATGAAATGTACAATGGCGCTCTCTATCCGAAAATCGCCGAACTATGAAATACGTGAATTTGTGGGTAAAGCAGGAATTTTTTCCCGCCAAAATTTGAATTTGACCATTTTCTGCCAATTCCGTATTTCAAGTTGATCTTCTGAACGAAATTATCAGTAGATTCACTTTTAATCGGAAGTTGAACTATTTTCATGGGTCTTTCTGTTGAAATAAAACAGAAGCATGGGTTGGCTCATTTTCTTCTATTTTTGAAAGAAAAAAAATTAACTGTCGGAATGAAATCGATCAAAATGATTTCAACAAGAACCCTAATCCTTTCTGAGTTCACCTACAAAATTTCAGTTCTCAAAGTGAAACCGTTTTCGAAATCAACTTGAAATAAAAACACACTACATTGAACGCCCACCTTAAAACTAGAAAACTCGTATAATTTTTCGAGTGTTTCGTTCCTGTCTTCTAGCTTTTTGGAAATTCCGAAGGAATTTCTTAACGAATAATAATAAACTGATTATTTTGGGAATAATAGTTCATATCTTATTCTCTTTCTATTTGGGGGTATCGGAAGTATTATTGCTAACAGTTCTAAGAGAGTAGTTGAAGAATTCCTTGTAATATGTTCTATGAGATCAGAAATTGGGATAATTCAAACCTATACAGAATGAGAATTGATGTAGAAACTAGTATTAGAGGGCAACCACTATGAAATCAAACTGTTGAGGATCAACACTACTGTCAATTTCTTGTATCGAATGTAATACATAAAAAATTCATAAGAAAATTTGTATAATACTTCCTCGATCCTTTCTGGGGTTAGTGCCTTCCACAACCTTAAAAAAAATCTGATATAAAATTTTTCACAAGATGATATACCTACCCCAGGAAGAAAACAAGAAAGCAGAATTATTTCGTCCTCAACAAAATGCCATTCAATCAAAATTAATAGATTGCAAAATATTTAATAATTGAGATAATTCATTCTGGATTTCTCTGTATAATGGCTACTTCGATAAAAATGAAAGATTTGTTATGTTATCAAATGAATCTCTTAAGCCGGGTTTCATAAACGTTGATCGGGTGATCAAATGCTTGATCGAGCGATTCTGTGATAAAAAATCCGTAAATCTGAAATTCTATTGGTCGATAGACAAAAACGTCAAGGTATTCTTTGAATCACCCAATCAACGATCTTTATGAAACCCACCATAAATGTATCCCATTTTGGAATGTGTAAAATCAAATTCTATGTATGGAAAAAAATCGAAAATGTTGATCTATAAAATTACGGAAATACAACGAAGTGGATCCCATGGAGCTTATGAAGTCCAATAGAATGATATGAATAATTCACGCTAAGGCCCAGGACGTCGAAAGTCAGGAGTTCGAAAGGAGCAGTACATATGGAAATCAAGTCAACCTCGAAATCAGTAATCCACTTCGAAATCAAGGGAGTCAGTCAGTGGCAGAAATCTGGAATTGAAAATTAAAGTCAAAGTGAAAACCTAGTAATTCGATCAATGGTATTCCTATTCATCAAGAATAACAAAAGCCAATCTAGGCCAGTTAGTTGCTTTCAATTGAAAAACTGCAATCGTCGAAGTGAATGCTAGATATCATTACAACCAAGGTTCCTTGTCAATCAAATGGACGATGATGAAGAGGAAACCAAGGAAAAAGAATTGTTATCAAGTCAGACCAGTTTGAAAGAACAAAACCGAATACCTGCCTCCAGAAGTTAATTAATCCAAAACTGAAGTAAAACTGAGAAAATTACCCCCATAACATGAACCATCAAGTGGGCTTGAACACCTGAACTATATACGCGTCGGCCATTTCGACAAAGAAGATCAAGTCAGAACAGCAATTTAACTAGTGCGATTGACATTTTGAACCAGAACTCAGATCGTGACATTGGTTGAGTTAATTAGATTAAGTTAATGTAATTTGTAATTTGAAAGCTAAGGATTCTTCACTCTCTTCAACATTTCTCAGTTTTCAAAGTACCATTTTTAAAAAGGGCAGAAATCTCAGTTGACTTAGAGTTTCTGGCAATATTCCACCAATTCTTTTGATACCCTTCAAAGTTGTAACAAATAAATATGAGTTTATTCAACATAATAATATACAAATCGTTGTTAACTCTGATAACTGTGAGTTATTACTATATAACCAATTGAACAACCTAATCGTAGGCTTTGCGATCCAGTAGTTAAGAAATGTCCCGATAGAATTTCTGGAGATGCCTAAAAATTGAAAACTACATTATCCAAACATATTTGATGAACTCGATCTGTGAAGAAATTCTGCTAATTACAAATTCGTGATTTGTTATGTCACGAGTAGTGGATTCTTTTATGCAAAAAATATAGTGTTCATGAAGATGTGCAATAAATTTTGTCAAATTTAGTCTGCAGGAAAAAGAAATGTTCCAAAGAGCTCTATAGTAGGTATTTACTTGAAGCTTTTTCTGAAAGGATACCAGGGACGAGTTGAGACTGTCATCTCCTACCAATTTTTTCCTATATTTTGCATCATTGTCAAACATCATTCGGCAGTAGGCTTAGCTGAAAAGATTTGTAGAAAAAAACTTGGCGAGTAGGGGAGAGTTCCCTTGAAACGGACAATTTAATTATTTTTTGGTGGAATATCGTTTCAATGGTAAATGGTTCAAATTGTACCGTCATAATATGAGCATAAGGTTTGTGGATTCACTTTATTCGAAAAAAGATAGAAAAAGAAAAGCTAGTCACTCGAAAAAATATTTTTAAGTTTATTCAACTGTGTACTACTAGTCATAAAACTTGTTTTTTTCAACTTATTTATTGATCATCCAAGCTTTTGAACCCTGTCGGGTTCTTCCTCAGGAAAACTGAAAATACAAACACTGATTATGACAACTTCACATTATCTACATTGTCACTCACTCAAATAAAGTTAAAAAGTCTCACCGTGAGGGCGATTCTAAGTTCATTATATAAAACTAGGAGCATAGAATAACTGGAGGGAAGGCTGCATACGCTCGACAGATCATTTTGAACTGCCAATAACGGCGGAGGTTAGAGTTTCGTGTGACGCCCGAAAGATAACGCTGAGATCCTTTATTCAGTAACATGTCAGATATTTTGTTCTATGGCGCTACAATTGCAAAGAATATAATGTGGCTGTCATTGTTATTGATACATTTATGCTTCTTTTTAATTGAAAATGGCCATAAATCATAACATAGACAATATTGATGACATATCATCGCTTTATTCTAATCAACTTTTTATGCGCAATTTTATGGGAAGTCTGTGATCGGTAATAAATTTGTCAAAACAATATCCTTATCGGAAAAAGCGAACATTCAGGTAAGTATTATCATTATTATACGGGAAGACTGAGGTTTTATCTGTTCTCGTGTATTATACGCAAAATTGTATGGTACCCCGTTTACATTCCCCTCTGCTAACACTTAGATTCGGAGCGGGAAACAGATTTTTCTTCCTATATTCAATCTGATCCTTGTAGTCATTTCTTTACACGTGCTATATGCATTATATTGTCGGATTTACGAAAAAAAGTATGTATTGCTTTCTTTCAAAAGAATATATATTATGATATAGTAATAAATGGGACCTAATAAGTAATAACAACGAATAACCATTAAAGATAATTTTATTAAGGATAGCCATGTTGTAGGAACGAACGACGTTGTCGCCATCTCGTAGCCTTGCGGCGAACTGACAAGTTCGGACGTTTTTGGCAGTTCATTTTCGTAGGGGAGCCTTCTCTCCAGTATTCTATGCTCCTAGTATAAAATGTCCATTTCGTGGGATGTTGCCCTTGTTATGGACAGTTATTCCCATGGAGTGGGCAATGGTACAATTACATGAGAACAGGTAAAATAAAAGTGAATAGAAATTCAGAAACACTTTTTGCAGAAGAAATGTAAATTTCCAATTTCACCACAAGATTTGTGGGCCCACTTGCCACTGGTTACACCAACGGCACTGAATAAATTCTTCTTTAGTTAGTCGATATTCACCATAAATATCACCATTATTTTGAATACATAATCGAGACCTTTTTGCAATACTATCTACTGCCGAGCGAATCATTATTGGATTTTGACGAATTTCATCGGCTGCTCCATTAATTCGTTGTATCAACTCTTCCTTTGAATTGACTGGTGTCCTATTGTCACAAAAAGACTCTTTATATGACTCAGAAATAAAAATCAAGGGGCGTTAGGTCTGGAGAACGGAGATACAATCCATCGACGGGGAAATTCCGATAACTCTCGGACATTTCTAACTGAGTGTACGGGGCAACCATCATGCTGGTACCAAATTTCTTGGAATTGATTCGGAAAACACTGTTGTAATTGGACCCAAGGAAACCTTGACATTCGGTGCACTATTCTCTCTTTATCTTGCTCAGTTACAGTAGGTTGCCAAATTATTAGGGACAGTACTAGTTTTCTGTAATTTTCAAGTTTAAATTATTTTTTTTAAATAATTCTTTATTTATTGGAGGTTTTTACTAGGACAGGGAAACAACATATTCTATAGTCACAAATAATTATTTTTCCATAAAATATGATGACGAATAATTAACTGAAAAAAATATAATATTTGGTAATGCCGCCTTTGGCTGCAATTAAGGCTTCCAGACGTCAGGGTTTCTCTTGAAACCAGAACTATTAGGAAGGTATTTCACCTCAAGGGAGGGGCGTGCTCAAATCTGGTGCACTTGTGGTACTATTTCTGATAACCAGCCACTCATCAAATGTGGTAATGTTGAATGTAGGACTGAAATTCCAGGGACTGCATGGTTTTGTGAAGAATGTGAATAAAATATTTGTTTTTCTCCTTGGTTAATAAATTGAGTATAAGTTATTGAAGTTGTTTCATTAATTATTATATTAAAAAGTTGAGTTATACTGATAATGGGTAATTCCTTAGGAAAAAATGTACATGAATAATTCAATACTAAAAAAAATATGGAAACAAATATTTATAATACATATATTGAGAACAAGGTTTACAATGTCAGTTGATAGCCATGAATGAATATTTTGAAAGTATATTTTAGTTAAGAGGAATTACAGAAGGACATAAGTTCACTAAAGCACTACAAACAACAAGGATTTTATCTAAAGCACTCTTTTCATTATTGTTTACAGTGAGCATGCTCATTGGCACAGGACCTTGGCGTATTTTGAATTTGTTCTTCAGAATACCTATAACCCTTTCCACATGAATTCTTACTGTCGCTATATTTCTAGTTTTTTCTAATTCAGCAGGATGCAATTGGTTTTTACCTCTTGTAAATACTGGAATTTGCAAGTGAGCTCCTAGAATCTCAACATCATCTCTAATTAACAAACCTCTATCTGCAAGTACTGTATCTCCAGGTATGATTAAATTCAAAAAGCCACAATCTTCAGTTATGAATTTATCTCTAAATCTCCCACCATATGCATCAGAAATAAATTATATTATTGTTCCATGTGGGGTGGTACCTATCAAAAATTTCACAGTTTGATGATGCTTATAGTTCGACCAGCACTGTGCTGCATTGAGGTAATTGGAAGGAGTTTCAATAAATATTTCGAAACAGTCAATGATAACTGTAACTTCATTTCCGAATGTTTCCTTGAAACACAGTGGTACATTTTTTTGGAGTAACTCACGGGATGGCCAATACAGAAATCGCTTATATCTTACATAAAGAACATCTATGCACTTATGAAATATTTGAGATGATTGAGGGGATACTCCAAATCTATATGCCAAGTATTTGATGGGCAAATTCAGCCGAAGCTTCATTAATGTTAACAAAAACTGTTTGAATGGAGGTACTCTTCTGGAACAGATGTGGACTGATGACAGTAAAAATTTTCAACATGACTTCATATTTAGGGATTCCCTTAAAATAAAGAGTCTTTGAATCATTATTCTGAAGGGACTCGAGAGACAGTTCTTCCAAATTCAGTTTCTTTCGGAGATCATGTATTTTACTATTGCAGAACTCCAGATCTTGAAAAAGTTTTGTTACATCTTCTAAATTTAAGTCAGTTTGAACTGAAACTCCAGAAGCAGAATCTGTCTGGTCATCTTCCTGATATTCTTCATCTACTGAAGGTACTGGAGAGTGTGATGATTCCTGTAATAGTTGTAGTGGTAAGTGTATATTATTCATCGCAGCAACTGGCCATCCTTAAGCCTCTGCAATAGGGAATTAAAATATAATACCCACAATTATTGGAAATACAGAATTTCATATAAATATAAAAGCAGTCAATGTGCATCAATGATTCATGAATAATACTCAATACTTACTATTTTTTCTGTCTAGAACGAGTAACGACTGATAAATCTTGCATATCTTTCCAATGATTGCTCATTTTTAGAAAGGCTGCTCACATAACCCATGTGATGGGTTGGAATCCAATCTGGATTATTTACGTCTTCAAGTTGAGCAGGGGCTCCTAAAAATTCATATTTTGAATACAACTGAATCTTTTACAAATAATAAACTCACCTTTTAAAAAGTGTCTGGAACATATACGTGCGTTCTTCAAAAAGGATTCACTTGAATCACCACGTTTGAGTGCTCTAACCCATTTCTCCCTTCGGTTCTTGAACAGTTCGTTTTGGTAATTACCGCGGTTTTTTAAAGCAGCTGGTATTCTATAAAATTTCACATTGTCTCTTTCTCCACGCATTGAACAACCAACCACTGCACAAAACGCAGGCATTTTAACTTTTTCGACCAGAATGAATGGAAACACAAGGTTCGGCCTGCTAAATGAACTAATGTTTGCCCCACAGGTCATTTGACAGCTGCGCTGTGACGTCTGCTCGAAATGCCTAATATTGGGGCTGTGATACCACACCCTAATAAGTGTTTCAAATAGTTGCCGCTTGGTGGTGATAACTTCTTTGGCAACCTCACGTTTCGTGAGTTCCCAAAGGTTTTCAATGGGGTTCATATCTGGTGAATTGCCAGGCCAGGGCAAAACCTTCACGTTCTTGGCGGCCAGAAATGCAGTTAGACGACCCCTGGTTTTATGGCACGGTGCCGAGTCGTGCATAAACACGTATTCCTCATCATCAGGAAACCGTCTTCAACCTGTGGTAAGAGCCGACTTTCAAGTACTCGCCTGTACTGGTCCTGCCTCCTGGTCCCTTTGACGATGTAGAGACGTCCCATACCCTTGGCTGAGATCACAGACCACACCATGATGTTTATTAACCCTCTCTACATCAAGGCAGTCCGGGTGGAACTGCTCCCCTGGGCGTCGGCGGACGAATGAGCTCTTATCAAACAAAATTTGAAAAGTCGACTCATCAGAGAAGCATACACAAATTAATTGAAATCATAATTACTCGACTCCAATCCGCAACTGTCAGTCATATTTCGGTATTGCAGTCGCTTTTTCTTCATTGCCTCGGTGAGGCGTGGTTTTTTGGTTGGACGATGACGGAACAGGTTCTCTTCGGCCAAGCGCCTCTGGACTGTCCTTTTGGAAATGTTGATACCCTCGTCGTTAATCATTGTAGTCAGCCGAGCCACACTCTTTTTACGATTTTGGAGACAGATGTCCCTGATTTTGGGGTCAGTACGAGGAGTGGTGATTTTTTTCTGCCACATCTTCGAAGTGTCCTATACTTTTAGCAGAATCAGGGCATCGAAAACCTATGCATCCACGAAGGCGAAATATTTTATTCTTTATTTTGAGACTTTTTGGGATTGACTTTAGTTTTCTTTCAAAAGAGTGACTCAAAGTGTATAAATTGAAAAAAATATGGTCATTTACCTCAAAATCGTCAAAACTAATCATTGAACTTTGAATAAGTTCGGCCTCACTTGAACAATTGGGAACACATTTTTCAACAAATCGGCTCCTGTTTCCACCAACTCTTCTCGAATCAACTCATACAATGCCTTCACTCTGTCGTGTCCAAAGTTTAAATCATCAATTATTAAATATTGTATAGAGTAGTCCGTTACTTTGTGATCGTTCATGATGGGGAATAATTAAAATAAATTTACTTTGTTTTCTATCACTTAAATTTACTAGATACTAGATAATAGTGACTCGAGTTTCGTAGTGTTACTACATTTTCAAACTGGTCAAACTGGTGTATTTCAGGTTGTGTCAGGTACTTTTATATGGCGGAGGGGCTTCGGGTCGTTCGGAACTCCAAAAAGCGGGGAATTCCATAGGTCCGTCTGCTCGTTTAATAGTTATTGTAGGGCTATTTAGATGTTTGAGGATTTCTACCGATTCCAAGGTATCCATTTTTTTGCCTTTCGGGACCAGGTGTAGGATTTCGAGACTATCCAATTGTGGGAAGGCATGATTTGTTTGAAAAAATGGTTCGCAAATTTGGAATTATCTTCACGATGTTTGAATGACGCCTGGTGTTCTTTGAACCTCTTTGTGAAAGTTCTTCCTGTCTGGCCTATATATACGCTATTGCATTCATTACAACTCAATTTATAAACTCCTGAATTATCAAACTGGTTGTTTTTATCTTTAGCATTAAAAAATAAATTTTAGATTTTATAAGATGGTGTAAAAGCTATTTTTATGTCATTTGTTGAAATTGTTTGGGCTATCTTTTGTGAAATTGGTCCAAAATATGTCAGTTTGGCAAATTTTTTATCTGATATAGATAACAATAAAAAATTACCTTCCCCTCTTCGAGGCTGCAATTGTATGAAATTGGGCGTTTCACGAGGCGTTTCATAACTAGGATAGATAATATTATTTTGTTGAAGGTTACAAAATTCAGGTTGATTGCTAGTTTGAAAGGGGTTGGAATAATTATCCCGTGGATAAGAATTATACTCGGCAACTACGGATCCAGAAGTATCATTTGCCGGAGTTTCTGATAGCAACATAAAGCTTCATTTATAACTTTCTCGCAGTAGAGTTTTTGTCTGTCTGTCATTTTCCGTAATTTAAAAGAAACAGATTGTCCAATAATGGTTTATTTGCCGTATTTGGACTGCAAATACGACATATAGCCTAGCCGCACATTGAGCGCAGCCCAGCCCAGCACAGCCGAGCCTAGCCTAGCAGCATGATACTAAAACACAACAGATAAGATCACTTGAGGAACGAGTTTTGATACGTTTGGCGCATGACGTCAGTTCGTGACAAATAGCTCTTATTGGCTCATTTGAACGTCGTTTTCATTGATGGCGGGAATTATTTTCAGAATAATGCAATGCTTGAAATATCGCATTCGATCGAAAATATTTCAAAGTAGTTCTTAAATGTGAATACTTGAAGATTTCCACACAATGTTAACAAACTCGTGGCAAATAGCTTCAGAGGAAATTGGTGGTAAAATAAGCGGGAAACTTTGGCTTTCCAATCAGATTATCTTGAATGTTATTATTAATTTATTTGAAGTATTACTTGGAATGATTCATTACTACATTGAATGATTATGAGAGCCTAATTGTTACCATGAGATAATTAAGTCACATTTTCCCGGACTGGTTCTTAAAATTATTTAACTTTGTCGTAGGTTTTGGAAAGGTCATATTTTGTCGGTTTATACTCAGATAAAATAATTCTTCTGCCAATTTGTTTTATTTTAATAGAAGGGCGTCAAAAGAAGTCTTTTATTGTGAATATTGAAAAATTTAATGAGAAAGACCATACTAACTAAATACTATTACAAACTATTCAACTTGTGAATTTCATACTCAAGAAATTAATTAATATATAGAAGTTAAAGATTTATGATTTTTTTTTGTTATTTGTCAGTCATGTAAGGGGATAATCTGTAACAAAAGGTCGATGTTGGAAAATACATGAAATTAATAAAACAAGCACATTTTCATTTTAATATTTTATTCATTTTCCGTTTTCCTGTATTCACCATGGTATTGATGTTTTTGTTTAAAATCCTTATTCGAAAATACATTTTACATCTGTAAAATAAGCTTTTAGCTTCATCACTCAATGCCAAATTTTGAGCCAATTGTTTCAATTCCTTTATGTAATTTTTTTGAATTTTGACTCCATCACCATTAAAGTCATTGAAAATATGGTCAAGCTCATTGCATTTTGTGAGGAAATCTACTGTTGGTTTCTGCAATCCACCTTCGCTCAAATGATTCGTCCAGGAGAACGAAGTATCTTGGCAGTCTGGAATGTAACCTAAATTTTCACTTTTCCTCAATTTAAATGCAATGAAACCTGCCAAATTTTCTAACCCATCCCAGTGGAGTTCCTCCAAACCTCCTACATCTTCAGATTCAGCTGCCACTTCAGAATCCTCATGCAATGCACCAAACATCTGCCCAGTAACAGCCTTATTTGTGTCTTGTTCAGAGGAAATGTTTGCATTACTTAAAGCTGCACACATACTTCCCTCTGCTAATATATTTTGAGATGTATTCGGTTGTTCTTGAGCCAGGGAAACATTGGCAGATTCTGAAATGATTTCGTCATTTCGTCCCATCAAATAATTCCTCAATCTATATTTGAATTGGAGAGCGGTTGGATGATCGTGCAATCCTCCAACAACTCTCATAATAGAGAATAGACCTTCAAGAGGATCTTGATTAAGATGATGCGTCAAAATATGAGAAATTTTGAAATCTTCCTTCATGTCGATGAACAATTGTTTCAACGACTCAATACTAATAATTACTCCCTTTTGAAAGGGAAGTAATGCATTGAAACCAATTTTCCTCATCTGCTCGGTCATGTTCTTCATTTTATCTAAAATAATATTTTGCTCTTCTACAGCTAAGCCATATGCTTTTACGCTGCTTCTTGAATCCCTACAAGGAATCTGTGAATTGAAAATATCAAACCAGTCATTCACAGTTTTGAGCAACTCAGCACATTCAGCCCAATTATTGTCAGCTTGATACATACCAAGCATGCCCAGCCTGGAAACTGCTCTTGAAATCGTATGAGAAAATAATTTCGTTGCAAGTTTCACTTTTTGGCGTTGAGCTCCCTTGACGGTCAAGATTTCAGAAGTGAGTTTATGCGCAATATTTAAATCACCCAACTGAGTTTTTTGAAGAAGTTCTACTAGAGGTTTCGTATTGATAATTTTTTCATTCAGAATATACCCTGAATCCAAAAAATGATTCCTGAGTAATTTTATCATGTGAGGGGCATCAGCAAATACATGTACCCTCTTATCATTCACAGGATTCCTAAAATATGTGGTTCCTTGTGAAATATTTAAGGAATTCCACAAACCTCTGTTGCTGCTACCCAAATCACAATTGATGGCATACACTGGATAGCCAATAGCCTCTAAGCAGGCCGTCCCAGCTTCGACCGAGTAGAAATTTGTTTCACGCGGCGGTTTCATCTTCAAAACTTCAACCTGCCATATCTTTTGATGTACTCGTTGTAATTGTATGATATGGAGGGCAATTTTGTTCTAAATTAAATACTGGGGATAAAAAACGTATTAGGTTGGATTAGGATCAATACCCAATTCATGAAAACACACTCCCAAATAGTGCATAATTTTGGAAAACATCTGATTACCATAAACAGGTAATAGCAAGTCAATCTTGTGAGATAGATACATGCTATCGCGGACTTTTTTGTAGAAATATTCAAGATGTACATTTCCGTCATACATTGTATCCACGTAAGTCTCACGGTTTTTGCAGCGCACGTGAAAATAGCTGATTTTGGCTGATTTTTTTGTAATTATTGAAGTTATAGTAGGTATCCTTAATTTTTTCGGGTGAAAAGTATAGCCCATGTCACTCAGGGATAATGTAGCTTTCAAAGGGTGAAAGAATTTTTGAAATCCGTCCAGTAGTTTTTGAGCCTATTCGTATCAAATAAACAAAAATACAAATCTTTCCTCTTTATAATATTAGTATAGATAATATTTTGCTCTTCTACAGCTAAGCCATATGCTTTTACGCTGCTTCTTGAATCCCTACAAGGAATCTGTGAATTGAAAATATCAAACCAGTCATTCACAGTTTTGAGCAACTCAGCACATTCAGCCCAATTATTGTCAGCTTGGTACATACCAAGCATGCCCAGCCTGGAAACTGCTCTTGAAATCGTATGAGAAAATAATTTCGTTGCAAGTTTCACTTTTTGGCGTTGAGCTCCCTTGACGGTCAACATTTCAGAAGTGAGTTTATGCGCAATATTTAAATCACCCAACTGAGTTTTTTGAAGAAGTTCTACTAGAGGTTTCGTATTGATAATTTTTTCATTCAGAATATACCCTGAATCCAAAAAATGATTCCTGAGTAATTTTATCATGTGAGGGGCATCAGCAAATACATGTACCCTCTTATCATTCACAGGATTCCTAAAATATGTGGTTCCTTGTGAAATATTTAAGGAATTCCACAAACCTCTGTTGCTGCTACCCAAATCACAATTGATGGCATACAATGGATAGCCAATAGCCTCTAATTTGCCTATTCATTTAAATAGAAGGCTTTTTGTTATTTTACAATCATACTCATAAAATATCGGCTGTTTCCAGTTGGAATATATTCCACGAGCCATCACAACTTGGACATATTATTTGCTCGGGGCTAGAGTTGTGTCGCTTTTTTTATCATATTCATAAGAGTAACGAATTTTCATCTCATCAAATAATAGGATGCATGACCTTTCCATTCTTGTTAATTCTGAATTCTTCATTAAGGTCAATACAATGTTCAAAATACCTGAAAATGATATAAATTAATTTTTTGCTCAGGTGGTAAAAAATGAAACCTACCGGGTTGCATATTTATTTTGCTTGCCCATCTTCTCAAAGTGGAAACCGAAAGAAGCGGATAACCTCTTTTTTTCAGCAATCTGTATGATCTTGGACCTTCAGCATATAGAGATATTGCAGAGGCTACATCATCGCTTCCCCAGTGTATTTGCTTTTTGGTTTTTAGCTTACGCAGTTGTCCAGTTGTGAAAATTTGCTCAACTGACATTCTTTCATCTTTTTCTTTTCTCAGCTGTTGCGCCAGAGATCTATTTTGTTCTTCAAGAACTCTAATTTTTTCCAAAAGTCCAGTTTGCTTATATGAACTGTAATTATATTAGAAAATATTTTCAAAATACCCCAGATCAATGAGAACATTTTCCACAAATAAAATCAATATTTTTTCAAATTTTGTTTCAATATTAAGATATTACATTGTAGTTTGCGTAGCTGTAGTCCTACTGGTAGAAGCAGATTGTGTCTCCGTTACGGTGGTACCTCCAGCATTATCCATCTTCATTGGTATGGCTTCTCTGTTGGACGCTAATTCTAATGAATCATGCCCCTGAATACTGAAATTTAATTGTGTTATTCTTGTGAGACAATACTGCCAAAATGAATCTATACAATATTAAGTAGAAACCAGAGGTGTACTCAGCCAATTTACGAAATTAATTCACTTGACACAGAAATATAAGCATTTTTAATAATTAGCTGGTGTACATATTTGATGGCATATAAATAGCCAACAACATCTTCCCCAGCTCCATCAAAAATGATTATTCTTCAAATATTCATAATTAGCTTAGATTTCTCTGTCGAGTTTATTTTGATAGAATATTAGTTGTGAATATATTTCGACAAGGAGTATGATATCTTCAAAAGTTTCAACAACCCCTATTAATTGATATTATTCACCAAGAACTTACAGATCAAAATATGCAATGAATTATTACACACAAATCAGCTACTTACTTGACACATATATTTTTTATAACAGGCCTTTCTTCAAGTATTTTCTGAGTACTTGTTTGCTCATTCAATGGATTGGGAATGTTTAAAGATGGGACGGCATCCAGCTTCAATTTCCACTTGACAAAAGGTAATTTCAAAAGTTTTTCTTTCATCTGAAAGTCATCTTCGGAAAAATGCCTGGAACATACCCTCGCTGTCTGAACATTGAACTTGTTCTTTTGGCAGCAATTTTTCACCCACGTGTTACAAATCTCTTTTGATGAGGGAAACGTGAAATATCGAAACTTCGAATTCGATGAATCTTTGCCCTTTTTGTTGTTGTTGCTTGAGCAACCCACCACAGCACAATAAACCATAATTTAGTTTATAATAAAAGTCCATAAATCAAAAAAAAGAACAATTAATTCAAAATAGTCTAAACACGAACAAAAACACAGCGAACAAAAACGTTCACAACAAAAATCCATAAGTTAGTTTATAATAACAGTCGATAAATCAAAAAAAAAAACAGCACAATTCAATCCAAAATAATCTAAACACGAACCAAAACACAGCGGAGAAACACGTTCACAACAAAAATCTGAGCGAATCTGAGGTTATAAACTCTGACGTAGTCAGATATGCGCGTGGGTTTATCTTTTGTGTTTTAGTATCATGCTATTGCGCATGGGAAGCGAGATGGAGAATGATCTCACTCGCACAATGTGACGTCACGCTCGAGACGAATTTCAATAGTTACTTTGAAATCTCTATAAAATCTCCTTTTTTCCGAATGAATACCGAGAAACTGAGTAATGGTGGGCTGAGATATGAAAAATATGAATCGAATATTCTATTTCAAAGAATTACTGAAAGGAAAAATTGTTAGGGAATAGTTTTTGTGAAAGATTGAATTTCAGATATGATGAGTTTTTAAAATATATGCATTAATGAGTAGTTGAGAACAAATTTAATTTTTCACGGATGTGAGGAAACTAATGAATTTTCATCTGATACATTATAAGCTGACTAAAAACGGCTTATTCAGTTGGGGTTCCATCGAGAGTATTTATAAAAGAATTTTTAAATTTCTTTTTTAGTCCATCACAAACATTAAAACATGAATGAGATAATTATAAATTATAGTATCACTGCTACAATTTCTCAATTTATACTTGACTGTTGAATAAATATATTTCAAATGCTCTCATTTCTGGTCCTGTTTTTTCTAAGATGAATAAAATTATTTTTATCCGTGCAATTGCTTACTCACCTCCAAATTAATTCTGTGTAGTTTGTCAATTGGGAACAAGGTTCAAGACTATAAAAAGAAACTTCAAGAATAATAAAATATTTATTTTTTTTTATTGGTAAATTTTCACATTTTTTTCTCCAATTTTCGTTGACAATTTTTAAAGCTGATTCGCCTATTCAAATCTCTTAATCTTATATAATATGTCCGAGTTCTACTTAAACAAAGAATAACCCCAAAAGGTATTGTTGATGTTCCACCAATTTCAGCAATTGTTTTAGAGGCCAATTGATGCAAAATCAATTTTTCTTTGGACAATGAATTTCCATGCATCTTGTGAAATTCTACATCAAGTTTTTGAGTGATTTCCCAGAGCTCATCGTTCGGATGTAAAAGTGAACCATGGGAAATAGTTTGTAACCAGTCAGGTTCCCCATTCTGTTCCAAATTCCTGGTAGGTATTCCCAAATTAAAATGAGTTGAAAATTCTTCATCAAGCTCTTCTTCGCATATGTCTGGGGGATCAACAAATGAAATTATGGCTGCATTCTCCTCTTCGTGATTAATCACAACCTCCTCAACTCTTCCACAAGTAATAAAATATTTATTTTTTTTTATTGGTAAATTTTGACATTTTTTTCTCCAATTTTCGTTGAAAATTTTTAAAGCTGATTCGCCTATTCAAATCTCTTAATCTTATATATGTCCGAGTTCTACTTAAACAAAGAACAAAGAATAACCCCAAATGGTATTAATGTTCCACCAATTTTTCAGCAATTGTTTCAGAGGCCAATTGATGAAAAATCATTTTTCTTTGGACAATGAATTTCCATGCATCTTGTGAAATTCTACATCAAGTTTTTGAGTGATTTCCCAGAGCTCATCGTTCGGATGTAAAAGTGAACCATGGGAAATAGTTTGTAACCAGTCAGGTTCCCCATTCTGTTCCAAATTCCTGGTAGGTATTCCCAAATTAAAATGAGTTGAAAATTCTTCATCAAGCTCTTCTTCGCATATGTCTGGGGGATCAACAAATGAAATTATGGCTGCATTCTCCTCTTCGTGATTAATCACAACCTCCTCAACTCTTCCACAAGTAATAAAATATTTATTTTTTTTTATTGGTAAATTTTGACATTTTTTTCTCCAATTTTCGTTGAAAATTTTTAAAGCTGATTCGCCTATTCAAATCTCTTAATCTTATATATGTCCGAGTTCTACTTAAACAAAGAACAAAGAATAACCCCAAATGGTATTAATGTTCCACCAATTTTTCAGCAATTGTTTCAGAGGCCAATTGATGAAAAATCAATTTTTCTTTGGACAATGAATTTCCATGCATCTTGTGAAATTCTACATCAAGTTTTTGAGTGATTTCCCAGAGCTCATCGTTCGGATGTAAAAGTGAACCATGGGAAATAGTTTGTAACCAGTCAGGTTCCCCATTCGGTTCCAAATTCCTGGTAGGTATTCCCAAATTAAAATGAGTTGAAAATTCTTCATCAAGCTCTTCTTCGCATATGTCTGGGGGATCAAAAAATGAAATTATGGCTGCATTCTCCTCTTCGTGATAATCACAACCTCCTCAACTGGATCTTCCACAAGTAATAAAATATTTATTTTTTTTTATTGGTAAATTTTGACATTTTTTTCTCCAATTTTCGTTGAAAATTTTTAAAGCTGATTCGCCTATTCAAATCTCTTAATCTTATATATGTCCGAGTTCTACTTAAACAAAGAACAAAGAATAACCCCAAATTGTATTGATGTTCCACCAATTTCAGCAATTTTTTTAGAGGCCAATTGATGAAAAATCAATTTTTCTTTGGACAATGAATTTCCATGCATCTTGTGAAATTCTACATCAAGTTTTTGAGTGATTTCCCAGAGCTCATCGTTCGGATGTAAAAGTGAACCATGGGAAATAGTTTGTAACCAGTCAGGTTCCCCATTCTGTTCCAAATTCCTGGTAGGTATTCCCAAATTAAAATGAGTTGAAAATTCTTCATCAAGCTCTTCTTCGCATATATGTCTGGGGGATCAACAAATGAAATTATGGCTGCATTCTCCTCTTCGTGATTAATCACAACCTCCTCAACTGGATCTTTCACAAGTTTTGCCAGGATGTTCTGTGATGGACAAATTTCTTGGTTTTCATCATCTATAATGCTATATCTATAATTGATGAAAAATCAATTTTTCTTTGGACAATGAATTTCCATGCATCTTGTGAAATTCTACATCAAGTTTTTGAGTGATTTCCCAGAGCTCATCGTTCGGATGTAAAAGTGAACCATGGGAAATAGTTTGTAACCAGTCAGGTTCCCCATTCTGTTCCAAATTCCTGGTAGGTATTCCCAAATTAAAATGAGTTGAAAATTCTTCATCAAGCTCTTCTTCGCATATGTCTGGGGGATCAACAAATGAAATTATGGCTGCATTCTCCTCTTCGTGATTAATCACAACCTCCTCAACTCTTCCACAAGTAATAAAATATTTATTTTTTTTTATTGGTAAATTTTGACATTTTTTTCTCCAATTTTCGTTGAAAATTTTTAAAGCTGATTCGCCTATTCAAATCTCTTAATCTTATATATGTCCGAGTTCTACGTAAACAAAGAACAAAGAATAACCCCAAATGGTATTGATGTTCCACCAATTTTTCAGCAATTGTTTCAGAGGCCAATTGATGAAAAATCAATTTTTCTTTGGACAATGAATTTCCATGCATCTTGTGAAATTCTACATCAAGTTTTTGAGTGATTTCCCAGAGCTCATCGTTCGGATGTAAAAGTGAACCATGGGAAATAGTTTGTAACCAGTCAGGTTCCCCATTCGGTTCCAAATTCCTGGTAGGTATTCCCAAATTAAAATGAGTTGAAAATTCTTCATCAAGCTCTTCTTCGCATATGTCTGGGGGATCAAAAAATGAAATTATGGCTGCATTCTCCTCTTCGTGATTAATCACAACCTCCTCAACTGGATCTTCCACAAGTAATAAAATATTTTTTTTTTTTATTGGTAAATTTTGACATTTTTTTCTCCAATTTTCGTTGAAAATTTCTAAAGCTGATTCGCCTATTCAAATCTCTTAATCTTATATATGTCCGAGTTCTACTTAAACAAAGAACAAAGAATAACCCCAAATTGTATTGATGTTCCACCAATTTCAGCAATTTTTTTAGAGGCCAATTGATGAAAAATCAATTTTTCTTTGGACAATGAATTTCCATGCATCTTGTGAAATTCTACATCAAGTTTTTGAGTGATTTCCCAGAGCTCATCGTTCGGATGTAAAAGTGAACCATGGGAAATAGTTTGTAACCAGTCAGGTTCCCCATTCTGTTCCAAATTCCTGGTAGGTATTCCCAAATTAAAATGAGTTGAAAATTCTTCATCAAGCTCTTCTTCGCATATATGTCTGGGGGATCAACAAATGAAATTATGGCTGCATTCTCCTCTTCGTGATTAATCACAACCTCCTCAACTGGATCTTTCACAAGTTTTGCCAGGATGTTCTGTGATGGACAAATTTCTTGGTTTTCATCATCTATAATGCTATATCTATAATTGATGAAAAATCAATTTTTCTTTGGACAGTGAATTTCCATGCATCTTGTGAAATTCTACATCAAGTTTTTGAGTGATTTCCCAGAGCTCATCGTTCGGATGTAAAAGTGAACCATGGGAAATAGTTTGTAACCAGTCAGGTTCCCCATTCTGTTCCAAATTCCTGGTAGGTATTCCCAAATTAAAATGAGTTGAAAATTCTTCATCAAGCTCTTCTTCGCATATGTCTGGGGGATCAACAAATGAAATTATGGCTGCATTCTCCTCTTCGTGATTAATCACAACCTCCTCAACTCTTCCACAAGTAATAAAATATTTATTTTTTTTTATTGGTAAATTTTGACATTTTTTTCTCCAATTTTCGTTGAAAATTTTTAAAGCTGATTCGCCTATTCAAATCTCTTAATCTTATATATGTCCGAGTTCTACTTAAACAAAGAACAAAGAATAACCCCAAATGGTATTGATGTTCCACCAATTTTTCAGCAATTGTTTCAGAGGCCAATTGATGAAAAATCAATTTTTCTTTGGACAATGAATTTCCATGCATCTTGTGAAATTCTACATCAAGTTTTTGAGTGATTTCCCAGAGCTCATCGTTCGGATGTAAAAGTGAACCATGGGAAATAGTTTGTAACCAGTCAGGTTCCCCATTCGGTTCCAAATTGCTGGTAGGTATTCCCAAATTAAAATGAGTTGAAAATTCTTCATCAAGGTCTTCTTCGCATATGTCTGGGGGATCAAAAAATGAAATTATGGCTGCATTCTCCTCTTCGTGATTAATCACAACCTCCTCAACTGGATCTTCCACAAGTAATAAAATATTTTTTTTTTTTTATTGGTAAATTTTGACATTTTTTTCTCCAATTTTCGTTGAAAATTTCTAAAGCTGATTCGCCTATTCAAATCTCTTAATCTTATATATGTCCGAGTTCTACTTAAACAAAGAACAAAGAATAACCCCAAATTGTATTGATGTTCCACCAATTTCAGCAATTTTTTTAGAGGCCAATTGATGAAAAATCAATTTTTCTTTGGACAATGAATTTCCATGCATCTTGTGAAATTCTACATCAAGTTTTTGAGTGATTTCCCAGAGCTCATCGTTCGGATGTAAAAGTGAACCATGGGAAATAGTTTGTAACCAGTCAGGTTCCCCATTCTGTTCCAAATTCCTGGTAGGTATTCCCAAATTAAAATGAGTTGAAAATTCTTCATCAAGCTCTTCTTCGCATATATGTCTGGGGGATCAACAAATGAAATTATGGCTGCATTCTCCTCTTCGTGATTAATCACAACCTCCTCAACTGGATCTTTCACAAGTTTTGCCAGGATGTTCTGTGATGGACAAATTTCTTGGTTTTCATCATCTATAATGCTATATCTATAATTGATGAAAAATCAATTTTTCTTTGGACAATGAATTTCCATGCATCTTGTGAAATTCTACATCAAGTTTTCTGAGTGATTTCCCAGAGCTCATCGTTCGGATGTAAAAGTGAACCATGGGAAATAGTTTGTAACCAGTCAGGTTCCCCATTCTGTTCCAAATTCCTGGTAGGTATTCCCAAATTAAAATGAGTTGAAAATTCTTCATCAAGCTCTTCTTCGCATATGTCTGGGGGATCAACAAATGAAATTATGGCTGCATTCTCCTCTTCGTGATTAATCACAACCTCCTCAACTGGATCTTCCACAAGTAATAAAATATTTATTTTTTTTTATTGGTAAATTTTGACATTTTTCTCTCCAATTTTCGTTGAAAATTTTTAAAGCTGATTCGCCTATTCAAATCTCTTAATCTTATATATGTCCGAGTTCTACTTAAACAAAGAACAAAGAATAACCCCAAATTGTATTGATGTTCCACCAATTTCAGCAATTTTTTTAGAGGCCAATTGATGAAAAATCAATTTTTCTTTGGACAATGAATTTCCATGCATCTTGTGAAATTCTACATCAAGTTTTTGAGTGATTTCCCAGAGCTCATCGTTCGGATGTAAAAGTGAACCATGGGAAATAGTTTGTAACCAGTCAGGTTCCCCATTCTGTTCCAAATTCCTGGTAGGTATTCCCAAATTAAAATGAGTTGAAAATTCTTCATCAAGCTCTTCTTCGCATATATGTCTGGGGGATCAACAAATGAAATTATGGCTGCATTCTCCTCTTCGTGATTAATCACAACCTCCTCAACTGGATCTTTCACAAGTTTGGCCAGGATGTTCTGTGATGGACAAATTTCTTGGTTTTCATCATCTATAATGCCATATCTATAATTGATGAAAAATCAATTTTTCTTTGGACAATGAATTTCCATGCATCTTGTGAAATTCTACATCAAGTTTTTGAGTGATTTCCCAGAGCTCATCGTTCGGATGTAAAAGTGAACCATGGGAAATAGTTTGTAACCAGTCAGGTTCCCCATTCTGTTCCAAATTCCTGGTAGGTATTCCCAAATTAAAATGAGTTGAAAATTCTTCATCAAGCTCTTCTTCGCATATGTCTGGGGGATCAACAAATGAAATTATGGCTGCATTCTCCTCTTCGTGATTAATCACAACCTCCTCAACTGGATCTTCCACAAGTAATAAAATATTTATTTTTTTTTATTGGTAAATTTTGACATTTTTTTCTCCAATTTTCGTTGAAAATTTTTAAAGCTGATTCGCCTATTCAAATCTCTGACACTCAGTTGCAGGAACGTCCATTATAATTTGAAAGTGTCATTAAAATCCTAATGCCACATTAAACATGGTATTCTGTGGCAGGAGACCATGTTTAATGTGGCATTAGGATTTTAATGACACTTTTAAATTATAATGGACGTTCCTGCAACTGAGTGTTAATCTTATATATGTCCGAGTTCTACTTAAACAAAGAACAAAGAATAACCCCAAATTGTATTGATGTTCCACCAATTTCAGCAATTTTTTTAGAGGCCAATTGATGAAAAATCAATTTTTCTTTGGACAATGAATTTCCATGCATCTTGTGAAATTCTACATCAAGTTTTTGAGTGATTTCCCAGAGCTCATCGTTCGGATGTAAAAGTGAACCATGGGAAATAGTTTGTAACCAGTCAGGTTCCCCATTCTGTTCCAAATTCCTGGTAGGTATTCCCAAATTAAAATGAGTTGAAAATTCTTCATCAAGCTCTTCTTCGCATATATGTCTGGGGGATCAACAAATGAAATTATGGCTGCATTCTCCTCTTCGTGATTAATCACAACCTCCTCAACTGGATCTTTCACAAGTTTTGCCAGGATGTTCTGTGATGGACAAATTTCTTGGTTTTCATCATCTATAATGCTATATCTATAATTGATGAAAAATCAATTTTTCTTTGGACAATGAATTTCCATGCATCTTGTGAAATTCTACATCAAGTTTTTGAGTGATTTCCCAGAGCTCATCGTTCGGATGTAAAAGTGAACCATGGGAAATAGTTTGTAACCAGTCAGGTTCCCCATTCTGTTCCAAATTCCTGGTAGGTATTCCCAAATTAAAATGAGTTGAAAATTCTTCATCAAGCTCTTCTTCGCATATGTCTGGGGGATCAACAAATGAAATTATGGCTGCATTCTCCTCTTCGTGATTAATCACAACCTCCTCAACTGGATCTTCCACAAGTAATAAAATATTTATTTTTTTTTATTGGTAAATTTTGACATTTTTCTCTCCAATTTTCGTTGAAAATTTTTAAAGCTGATTCGCCTATTCAAATCTCTTAATCTTATATATGTCCGAGTTCTACTTAAACAAAGAACAAAGAATAACCCCAAATGGTATTGATGTTCCACCAATTTCAGCAATTTTTTTAGAGGCCAATTGATGAAAAATCAATTTTTCTTTGGACAGTGAATTTTCATGCATCTTGTGAAATTCTACATCAAGTTTTTGAGTGATTTCCCTGAGTTCATCGTTCGGATGTAAAAGTGAACCATGGGAAATAGTTTGTAACCAGTCAGGTTCCCCATTGTTCCAAATTCCTGGTAGGTATTCCCAAATTAAAATGAGTTGAAAATTCTTCATCAAGCTCTTCTTCGCATATGTCTGGGGGATCAACAAATGAAATTATGGCTGCATTCTCCTCTTCGTGATTAATCACAACCTCCTCAACTGGATCTTCCACAAGTTTTGCCAGGATGTTCTGTGATGGACAAATTTCTTGGTTTTCATCATCTATAATGCTATATCTATAATTGATGAAAAATCAATTTTTCTTCGGACAGTGAATTTCCATGCATCTTGTGAAATTCTACATCAAGTTTTTGAGTGATTTCCCAGAGCTCATCGTTCGGATGTAAAAGTGAACCATGGGAAATAGTTTGTAACCAGTCAGGTTTCCCATTCTGTTCCAAATTCCTGGTAGGTATTCCCAAATTAAAATGAGTTGAAAATTCTTCATCAAGCTCTTCTTCGCATATGTCTGGGGGATCAACAAATGAAATTATGGCTGCATTCTCCTCTTCGTGATTAATTACAACCTCCTCAACTGGATCTTCCACAAGTTTTGCCAGGATGTTCTGTGATAGACAAATTTCTTGGTTTTCATCATCTATAATGCTCAAGAGACATGATTCATCACTCTCCTCCGTAATTCTATTATCCGTAAATATGGCTGCCGAATGCTTCCCTAAAATATACCATCTGAAGCGATATTTCAGATCTAATGGGGAAGGATGATCATTTGGTCCACCCATTCCTCTTAAATATGAAAACAAATTTTCAAGCACATCCTGATTTAAACGGGATGTCAAGATATATTCCACTCCATAATTTTCCTTCAAGTAATTGTACATACTTTCGAGGGATTCATTTGTGAGTAGTATGCCTTTCTGAAAAGGTATTGATACTTTATGTTTTCCAACCCTGATCGAAGAAATCAATTCCTTCATTTTATGGAGCAGATCTCTTTGATTCCAACAAATTTACAGTGGGAATTGAGCATATCAAACCAGCCATTGAATATCTGGATTATTTGAGCAGCTTTCTTCCAGTGCTCAGGCATCAACCCCTTCTGTCCACAGTATTCAATGGCTTTCGAAACTGAATTTGATAAAACTTGCACAGCAAGTTTTTTTTACTCTTTGTCGCATTGATCCTTGGACTTGAAGATGCTGTGGAGTTAATTTATGGGCGAAGGTTAATTCTGATGTGGAAATGTTAAGGAGAGCTTCCAAGTAATCTCTATTAATTACCACATTTCCAACACGAAAGCCATGATCAATGAGGTTTCTAGCTAGCTTCATTAGATGTGGAACATCAGCACACACAGAAATTTTCAATGAATCATCACAGGGATGTTGGAAATGACAAGATTTGTCATATCCAACGCCCAATTCTGACCACAATGAAATAATTCCAGTGCCCATATCACTAGCAATGGCCACAACTATGAGTTTAGCTTTATATAACATGACAATAATTTGTTCCAAAATCTGTCTTGTCGTTGGCTGGTCGAAATCATAATAAATGTTGTTTCCATTTAGAGACCAAACCACGAACTACAACAGTTTGACATGTAGAATGAGGTCCTAGAACTTGTTCATGTTTCTTGTCAATTTCTATTTTGTTCGATATGTACATTTCATCAAACGTTAATACACACACAAACACTCAGATTCGCTGAAAGAAGTGGCTTTCTTCTCTATCAGATTAATAACAGTTTTTATTATTCCTGGACTGATATCAATATTCGAGACCCATTTTCTCAATGTCGACATGGCTGGCAATGGATAGTAATTGGCCCCTAAATATCTGTATGGCTTTGGACTAACACTGCGTGAAGAAATAGCAGCTGTTATATCTTGGGCCGACCAACGGACTCTTGTCTGCGGCCCTGTTTTGAGTAACTTGCGGATTTGGCCCTTGGTAAAGATCTTAGCCATTGCTTCCTCATATTGTCCGATTAACTTCTCTTGCACTTGAACTTTATTCAATAATTCCCCATTTTGTAGCTCCAGTTCCTCTACTCTCTTCATGAGCTGACTAACTTCATTTTCAGTACTTGAAAAAAAGAGAGGTTAATACAATTGGATATAAAAGAAATTTGCTAACCTACTTTATTTGCGATGAAGGAATTGATTCATTATGCATTGGCATATTCATTTGCTGCTCATCACACTCAGGAATTTCCATATACACATCATCTACATGAACCAATTCCAAATCATCCGCAGGATTCATACACTTGACATCTTCCCCAATAGGCCCAATATCTTCCACCTCTTCAGGTATTCTACTTGTTGATGGGGTATTCAGAAGGATCTGCACTTCTTTTTGAATATTCCGTTTGGCTATTCGTTGTGCTCTTTCTACATTTTCTTTCTGCGACACTCCAGGCAAATTCAATGTCGGAACAGCAGAAATGAATTTTTTATGTCTATCAAATCAGTTATTGATTTCTTATCTTGATATTTTAACCAGATTTTTAGCTTGTATGTAATTCTTTTAATCGGCCACTGTTTTTAATCAGCTGAGGTATGGCGTTATATACACGAGGTGCTAGAAAAGAATCTTCTTGGGATCTTTGTCCGATAGTTTTATTAGTTCTAGGTGGTATGAGGCCCGTAAGATCAATTGCAGTTCAAACCGTCAGATGGCGATTAACTTGCATTCGACGATTATTTCGTAAGATCAATGAACGTTAATCTATGGTCTCAGTTAAAACTGGAGATAATCTTTACTGGCCCAAGTCGACAGGTAAATCGCCAAGTAAAGTTTATTTTGACATAAATCATAACCTACAAAAGTACAAACCTAGAGTTGACTTGGTAGTTGGCCAGTTGGGTTGTCTCTGTTCGAAAAAAGTATTTGCAAAATGTTTTCTCATTATAATGATAGTGATTCTGATTTCGATGGTGAAACATTGCTGGCACTGAATGAATTTCATAGATTGTACAATAGACCGTATTGTGTGCGAGAACGAGAAAATCATTGGGATAAATGGGATGATATTGAATTCATTCGACGATTTCGTGTTTCCAAAAATTCAGCAAGAATAGTACTGAGGGAAATCATAGATGAAATAGCTCACACAACATCTAGGTAAGTTTTTCAATAATTATTTATCATTCATCTTCAGTGTTCGTGTAAATAATTATTCATACAAAAATCAACTCTTGTGTGTTATAGCAATTTTCATATTTTCAGAAATCATGCACTCTCTGCAATGGATCAATTTTTGCTGACTCTTAGGTTTTATGCAACTGGATGCATGCAACAATCAGCAGGGGATTTTAGTGGAGTCCATCAAACGACAGCAGGCAGAGACATAAAACGAGTTACTGAAGCTATATGTGCCAAAAGAGAACTGTTCCTCAAACTTGATCTCTCCACTAGTCAACAACGGGAAAACCAATCTGGCTTTTACAACATTGCCAGATTTCCTAAAGTATGTGGTGCACTCGATTGTACACATATATTCGTATACAATCGCCAGGAGGAATAAACTCTGAACATTTCAGGAATAGAAAAGGATATTTTTCTTTCAATGTTCAGGCAATGTGTGGCCCTGACCTTCAGATCTTGGATGTTGTGGCTAGGTGGCCTGGTGCCTCTCACGACAGTACAATCTTCAGAAATAGTAGATTGTGTGCTTTATTTGAATCGGGACAAATGGAGCAAAATTTTATATAAGGAGATTCAGGATATCCTTTGAAGGATTATTTATTAACTCCATTGCAGAACCCCATCACGAGAGCTGAGAGACTGTACAATGAGTCACACATCCGGACAAGAAATTGTATTGAGAGGTGCTTCGGAGTATGAAAGAGGCGTTTCCCAATATTATCTGTTGGCATGAAAGTGAATTTAGAACTGGTTCAGGATTATTATTGTAGCATGTGCAGTACTACACAATGTATGCATGAAGAACATGGATGAATTATGAGTTTAAATAACGACATGAAAAATTTATTAGATATTTCATCTTCTAATGAGAGTAGCATGATTGAAAATGCAAGAAATAGCCAATTGAAAAAACAAATTTTCATAAACACATATTTCAACCAATTGCTGCTGTGAAACTTGTATATGAATATATATAGTATGTAATATAAAAAAAATAAATGGAATCTGAATGTTGTTTATTGATTATATTCGATAATTCCTATGTCCAGCATAGTATTTAATGCATAATGAACTTATTAGATGAAACCCACTAGTATTATATTTTACTAGAAAGAATTAAGACACAAATTTTTGCCACTATAAAATATTAACAGATGAAATGTGAATACGAACTAGGTCTCCCATACCGTTCACTGCAGTCGGTGCTATTCTCTGTTGACGTTGGACCATTCGGTCTGATGGGATGAACGGTATGGGAGACCTAGTCTGTATTCACATTTCATTTGTTAAAGTTTTATTAGTGGCAAAAATTTGTGTCTTAATTATTTCTATTGAAGAGGTAGCTGCCTTCTCAGCTCGATGAATTTAATTCATCTCTTTTGTTAATTTATATTTTACTATCAATAGGGAGACTTGTTACTACCTATTTGTGTTCATTACAGAGTGTAAAGGTACCAAATTATGGAAATTCAATTTAATAAAAAAGAATTACTAAAATTTCAATATATATATTTATTATTTTATCAATTAAAATGTTTGGTTTTTTAGTAGTATTTCGTTTTTGAGTTCAAACTCCTTTTTGAGGAGGTCTATTCTGACGTCAGATTCTCTCCTCATTAACTCGCACCTCAGCGCATGCTCCATCTTCTCCTCCTCCCTTCTCTCTCTTATGGACTTCAATTGCTCGTCCAGCAAATCCTGCTTTTTTTAGCAACGTCATCAAAACTTCCTAAAGTTTTGTTCATTTTCGATGGGTCGCGTCTTCGCAATGCTGCAGATTTTGGTTTCTGCAGTATGAATCTGGTCTCATTGAAACTCGTGTAAGCAGCAGATTTCGGTGTCTCCTCTATCACAATTACTTCCGGAGATACAATTGTGGAAGTACCAGCTACCTGAAAATAATGAATATTAGATAACATATACAACAATTGTTTTTGATTCTGAGAAAAAAATATCATTACTTATTTACATGTTGTAAGATTTAAACAATACCGATAATAATTGAAACTACCTCGTTTGAATCATTCATAACTTCCACTACAAGTTTGTCTCCATCATTTCGGCTTGGCAAACCATGGACAATGGAACCCCCAATATCCGCCACAACCTGTTCTTCTGGAGTAAGGATGATCTTGCTAGTAGGACCACCCCCAGTACCATACATTGCCCTTCTCTGGTCCCCACATTTTTTTTTTCATGGACTTTTTTATGTTCTCATACTTTGCCCTTAGTCCCTTTGCATTTCTTGGACACATCCCTGAAAGGGCATTAAATTCTTCCGACAGCTTGGACCAAGTTTCTTCCTTCATCCTGTTATTGACTGCGTCAGATTTTTTATTTTCCAACACATCACTATATTTCCTGACGAGCTCAACTAACAGCTCTGTTTCGGAAGCAGAAAAATTTGGGATTCTTCTCGATTGTAGATCCATATTTAAATTTTAAAATGGCAAGACAAAAGTCAACACGAAACACAAATCACAACTCAAAGAACATCTAATAACAATCACAACTGAAGTCAAGTCCAAAAAGGAATAAATAGATAGGTTATATTATGGATCAAATGTTGAAACCATATATCTAATAATTCCTATATGGGTAATAGCCAATCAAAATTGAAGCTAGGCTTTGGTAAAACTCCAGATCTGCGCATGTGCAGAAATATTAAGAAAAAAAATAACGTAGTTATTCTATCTCTCTCTAGCACCTTGTATTATGTCATACACGTAAAATTAATGATGTGATGTATTATTTCATACGCTCATAACCAAACAAATTATTTATTCCGTTTGTGAAAATTCGTTAATCAATAGTTCGTTCGTTGTTTAAATCCTCGTTCATTTTTAACTTATAATCGTTGTTGTTATTGTTCATTTTCGCGTTTAATATAATCATAGTTTATTTACCTAGTTGAGTTGGTTAGTCTTTATAGGTATAGTTGGTCCGGTTTTGAATAGTATTTATATCTATTTGAAAATTTTGTTGTGTTCTTTTATTCAATAAGGAATTAAACATGTCTTTAAGGAGCTCTACTCACAAATGTTACATTCGTGACCCTACACGCTCGAATTCATATCACAGGTAAAAAATTCAAATACAACTGTGATACGTTCATGCTTTCTCCTTTACCACTATATTTTTTTCAGGTTCCCTCAGAATCACCTACAAAGATCTCAGTGGATGGCTCTATGTCACCTAAATGCTGATGTCGCACAGCTGAGAATTTGTGAAAGACATTTTGTTGAAAATTATTTTACAGGGAAAGGTACTAATAGAAAACACTCAGAGAAGTCAATTTTGGTTTGGATGGAGGACATATTTTAAAGTATAAATCTCTTTCTGAATAGTAACCCACTGAAAGGGTTGGCTCTAAGTTTTTAATGGGCAATGTACCTACCGTTAGGTGAAAGAGCTGTTCAACACACATATTGGATGCGTTTTTCTTTTCATCAAATGAATGAAATCAGTCAGTTAAACTGACTCTAGAATAAATGCATTCTGAAACTTAATCAATCATTTGTTACATATTATCTGGGTTCTGTATTTATGTTCATCGTATTGAGAGGTAAACTTGCATTGGCTTTTGATTACGTCATATCAATATGCAGTGGAACCCCGATATAACAAATCGGAAGGGAACAAGTAGAAATTCGTTAAACTGAGGTGAGATTGGTCTAAAATTTGTTATATCGAGGTTCCACTATAGGTTTATACACCTCAACATTACGTACTGATCTTGTTTTAGCAAAAAACATGATTTTAATCTTCTACTGTTTACAGGCAATCCTTCCAATCAACGGTATGTCTTTTTAGTTTCAACTTTGTTTTTTAGATTACATATCATCCTGCTCACTATTTAGATGGTATTATTGAAAATTTAACAAAATTCAGCAATTTCAACATATTTTTATTTTAGGTCATGGTTCAGTATTTTTGCAATACTGTGTTACTTAGTGCATGTACTGCTACCTCCACTCCCATGTTCTTGATATGTCATAATAATAGCCTCTCATTCAATTTTAATGGAATATGCAGTCCCCGGGTTGTTAAAAAATTGCATATTTCCATGAAGGTACTCGTAACAAACTCCAAATCACATATTCACATAATAATCCAATCAGAAAAGTTCAACCTGTTCTCGAAAGTGCCCTTCTGAGAAAATTTTGGATTTACCCTTGTCTGACGGCTATTGGCTATTTCTCTTACTATGTAAGCAAGTATGATATGGATCATGGGCTAAAAATTCATAGTTTACCTGAAAACTCATAGTAAGAAAATATTTCGAAGTAATTTCATGTACCATTTCAAAATTGGAGGAGGATTCAAACTTTACTCATGTTGAATATGTCATGAAAGCTTATTTCCCCAAAAACCTTATCAAATAGTCCCCATATTTTCCAATCTACCAAAGTGAACAAAACTTCATCTGTCTCAATTAAGAAGTAAGTTCATCCAAATCTACCTACCTCAGCATGTAAACTGGTTTGTTCTCTTCCTTGACAATAATTTTTGGTATGAAATTGTAATGAAAAAAATGTGTAAATAAACTGTAAAATAGTTATTATTTGTTTTATTACATAGAATGATTGAATACATCATTTTAAGAAATTGCGTAACACAAATTTGAATAATTAATGTGCATGGCCTCTACTTGATAGTACTTCAATAGTTGCTATAAAAAGGATCTCAAAATGGAATGTTTGAAGCAAAGTAGGAATTTTTCATACAGAATTGAAACCTTTCAATAAACAATCAAAAATTATTAAATCCTGAGCAAGTAGATCAACAAAACAAGACAAAAATTCAAGACTTCTTATCAAACAAAAATTGTGAAGAGAATAACTATTGGTAGGTAACATTGCGAATAAACATATCCTTGAATACATACCTGAAAAAACACATTTCAATTTTGTTTCAGTAATGAAATATTCAATTCAGCTAAAACACAAGAATCTTTTTGACTTCTACATTACTTTGATAACAACAGTTCATTTAACTATAGATACATTTACGATGGATTATTCAATAATGTGAGTTACCATTTTATCAACCTCTCACAGCAAAGATGTTCATACCTACGTTTTATTTTATCGGGTATTCGGAATTCCATTAGAACTTCTGATGAAAATTTCTCGATGAATCCTTGATACATGAATTATCAATATTTATTCCGGCTAAAAGAATGCATTCCCTTCAATACGATGAATCAAATAGTTTTCTGAAAACTTATAACATTCATTTCTTTGCGAAAACTAAAATAGAAATGTTTTAGTAGAACGTTTTCATCCAAGCAAGAAAATCTTGAAGCCTAAAATGTAAATAAATGATGAAATAACCTCCAAGTCTATTGTCATAATTGAATTTCGAGTTGACGCATGCGTACAATTCAATCTTTACCAAAGATCTGACTTCACTTTCAGACAACTATTAGCAGGCGTATAATCCATATTGGTATTAGTAGATATATGGTTGAAACTCTCAACGATCGACAGTTTCTCTTCTTTTTTTTGACATTCGAAAGAAATAACCTATATTTATGTGGAAGTGATGCCAACAGCAAACGAAAAACCAAAGATAACCTTATCTTCGATTTGTCCACAATTGAGCTTAGGACCACAGATTAAAGTGAAGTTAAACTTGAATCCAAGTTTATGTTGCCACCGGTTTAATCTGTGATTGATCTTACGGCCCTCTCCTCCCGGTGATTGAATTTTCACATGGGTGCAATCTAGAGCACCAATGCACAGAGGAAATTTGCTTAACATATAAAAATCTGTAGCAACTGCTTTCTTCTCTTCCTCTGATACAGGCATTTTTATGTATTCACTATACAATTTCGCCAGTGCTACAGATACTTTATGTATTGCTCTACATGCGGTTGATTTGTCAACCCCCATAAAATCGCCAATCACTATCATCATAGTTCCAGTTGCATAATACCGTAAGGTAAGAAGAAACATTTCTTCTGGGCTTAATGCATGATTCCTGAAAAAATTATTTCACATTATTATACAATACAGAACAGGAAATATATAAAGAACAACTTACCGATTGGTTGGCGGCTTGATATCCTCAGAAATCAAACTAACTACGTGGCGACAGAAGTCTTTCGACAAACGGAATCTATTTAGGAACTCTTTATCATCCAATTCTTCGAAATAATTTTTGCGTTCTTCAAATTTCGGTTTTTTACGTATTGGCTCAATCAAGTCAATGAGTTCCAAAAAATCTTCGTCATCTGTTATTGGCTCCATTCTCGAAATAACAAAAGTCGAAGAATACTGCAGCAAACTAAACCAAAACCCAAAACTAACATTCACATTCACAACTAATGAACTAATGCATCACAATACAGACATCAACAAATATCTTCTGCTTGTGTCAAAATATTGAGGTTATAAACAAGAAGTTATATCTGTTAAACCATCAATTTCGAGTGGTTAACTTAAACCAGAGAAAACTAGTGGTTTTCGTCTAATCTATGATTGAACAACAGCCTGACAGTTCGTAATCACTGGATTAAGCAGAACTCGAGTTTACCACCTATCGAACAACCGGGCCTAAGACGGACACCTCTTATTCTTGTATTATAGGAATGATCGTTAACGTTGGCATCTTGAATATTCTTTCTCTGATGAACTGCTAAAACCGAAAAAAAGAGTTTTCTAACATCCATTATTCCGGAGATTTGGTAAAGTTCCTCCGATGGAAATCGAAAGGGTTTCCTCCATATTACCTTCAAGATCCACTTGACCGTAACTTCGAGTTTATTCAAATAATGCGAAACTACTCCGCCCCAGCCAAGTATGCCATAAACAAGTAAGGGTTGGGTAAGAACAAGATACGCCGTATTCAGCAGTCGAATATCACAGTATTCAAGCATAGCCTTGAATTTCGGAATTAGCGCATGAAGTTTCCTGATCAAATTATCGACATGGATGTTCCATCTCAAATGGTTATCGAAAACAACGCCTAGATACTTAAATTGATTCGACGGATGCAATAGTGAAGCCGCCACAGATGTTCAAAGGAACTATATGGTGGTAAGTTGCATGAATAATGTGAAAAAGGCAACAATTTTGTTTTTTCTTTATTAGAATCTAGCATACCTAATTCTGAAATCTCCTCGAAAAATTTCCTCTAGAAGCGTCCATGAATCTCCCTCGTAGAATATTTCAGTGTCATCTGCATATGAAACCAAGGTTCCCCGGATAGAAAGCGAAAAAATGGAGTTTATGTGAAGTATAAAGAGAGCAGGCCCCATGTATTCTTATATCATGCACGAAAGGACGCTCTAAAGCGGCCTACAGACGAACAACTTAGTTGACAACTATGTTGTCAACAATGTTGAATACCATCCGAGGGTGAAGATGGCGGTTGTCGACCAGGTTGTCCGTTGTAAACATCATTTCTGTGGAGGTTTCCGTCGAGTGAATGACATATATGAAATGTTACTTCTTCAATAAAGTTATGATACGCATTCTAGTTATTTTAAATGAAGTAATTCGAAAGTATTGAAAAACTGCTTACGTGGTGAAGTGAACTGTGTTGTTCCTCATTTTCTACATCATCCTGTTCGGAGGGCTCAGGTTCGATTGTAGAAATGGCAGGAATTTGGATCTCTTAATATTGCTCATTTTGTATTTATTATATTAAATTTGATACGAGCGTTGAATTCAATGATGCGAAGAGATCCTTTCTCTACACATCCACAATTCCAACTGATGTTGTCAAACGCGTTGCTGCCGACGCCACAGACGCCGCAATCAAAGATTATAGAGAAGAAAGATAGGAAACAGCCCTGTATCTGTAGTACTAAAAGCCGACTACGATTTTGGTCAATGTACCACAGCGGGAACACAAGATGGCGCTTCTTTTTCTTAACTTGATTTATGAATCAAACACCCCAATGGCACCTGATAGTTGAAAATAAATTTAAAAATGTATCTGATGATTCAGAAGAACAAAGTTCAAATTCAATCTCATGCTTGAATTTTACTATGTCAATTAATTCTTTGACGATGTGTTTACTACACAGCAACTCATCAAAGCACTCATCATGGATAATTTCGAGCTTTTCAGTATAATTGAAAAATTCTTGAGAAGCATACAGTGAACCTTTTTCATAATCAATTGACTCCCCCTGTTTAAAATAAGTGAATATACTTCATGTTGTTCTGTCAGAAGCTTATCTTTGTCAAGCAGAATATTACTAAAGGTCTCACAAGGATGGAGTTTCAGATATTTCGTCGCCATATATCTACAGACATAGAAAACTGCATTTTTTCTTTGAGGTCAATTTGTACATCTTCTATATCTTTCACATCCGAAATACTCATCTCTTCTTTGCTCTTATCGCTTGTTATATGCTTTAATTTTTTTAATTTCTCTAACGAAAATGTGAAATCCTCCTCACAATTTGAATTCGAACATAATTTTGATATTCGACATAATTATATAACTTATAGGGGAGAAGGGGGCAGATTCGGACATCGTTTTACAAATTATTATAACTCCATCGATTGTTAACATTATCAAGTTGAAATGTTGTCAAATACGGCCTTCTTGTTATATGACTTTTCATTATCAAATACATGAAAATTTTGAATAGTTTTCCAGGAAATGTAATATTAGTGAATTTGGGGAATTGTCCGGAATTGCCCCATGGCGGGGCACTTTCGGACATGAATGGGGTAGGATCGGACGAATATACATGTTTGAAATGCTACTTTACTTTCCATATATAATTGTTGACAAAATACTATGAAACATTACTTAACATCGTAACCAAAAAAATTAACATTGAATTGAAGAAAAGATACCATTCTTGTCCCCGTTGTTGTCATGGGCTTAAGTAACTTTGATACAATGTCTTTCCTCTCAATATATGAAATATCCTCAACTTCTGGATAAACAAATCCTTTTATACACTTCTTCAAAAATGTTACTTCGAATTCCCCATTTTCCATTACATCGATCACTTTTCCAACATAATGTCTAGATCTTTTTTTTTGTTGCGAACTTCACTAATAGATAATCATCTCTTAGGATTTTTTCGTCATCTAAAAGTTCATTGAGCTCATCATCATCAGCACTATAATCTAAATCCATGTCAGAGTCGGACAAATCATTTTTAATTTTTTTCGTGGCAATAAAAGGTAAATTTATATCAGAATCTGATGACGAAATGTCATCTGAAACTGCTTTATTCTTCAAGAGTTTATCAGATACATCGCGTTCATTGATATAAATATCAACAACCACCATTCTTTCTATGCTTTATTCTTCTTTCTCCTCTTTGATTTCTTACTATTTTGCATTTTCTTTGGTTTAGATTCAGACACCAATTTTCCCGAAGTGTTTGTTTTCTTCACATTCATCAATTTGGCTTTCTCCAATTCTTCTATTCTTTCTTTCTCAGGAGTACTGGTGTAAATTCTTGATTTTCCCTTTCTCGATTTTCTGGTAGTGTTTCTGCGACAAGCCTTCGGTAAGGGTTTCACATCTGATGGTTTAATAATAGATACAATAGAAAGTATATTAATTTTGGGTTTGGTAGCTTCATATATTATTATATTCAACACATCCCTTACTATATCTTCTACTTCATGATTTTTGGATGATAATTGAATTTCATCATTGGAATTAGGCTGAACAACAATACTTGTATCAACTATTTTTGTAGAAGACTCCTTATTTTCAAGAGGACGGTCTGTTGCGAATGAGGCACAGAAATCCTCGTCTTTATAAACTAGAGAGTTGATAGGCCATACTGTTGAAATTACTTATAATATTACAGGGAGTGAAAGTTTGCAAATATGGTTGTGCTGACAACTTGGCAACATCATAAATAGTTATTGGTTTACCGGGGTTCGACAGAATGAAATCATTGAAAGAAATCTTGCATTTGGATTTGAATGGACCATACACTCCCATATCCAGTGGCTGCATTTTATGTGTGCAATGTGGCGGGAACGACAATAATACAATTCCGTGTTCTCTCGCAAACAAGATGGCATCAAGAGAAACGTATGTCTCGTGATTATCCATCAGCAGCAGAATTTTATTTGTGGGGCTACTGTTCGTATGTTTTTTATATGCTCTAACCTCGGCTCTAACAGTTTGAGAAACACCCTAGTCGACATCCATCCCGATTTCTCAGCATAACCTACAGCCCCAGGAACGGCACCATACAATCCTTCATCCTCACACGAGGAAAGATATAAAGAGGTGGAATTGAAGCCCCAACAGCCGATATTATTCCACACATCGTGACAAGAGATCCTCGTTCAGCAGATACGCATTGTCCTACAGCTTTTGATCCTGTTTCTGCTATCACCCTCGGTGCTTGAAGGACTGTGGTTATACCCGTTTCATCAGTGTTCCAAATACGATCTGGTGGGAAATTACTTGTGGCCCGCACTAAGGCATAATTATTGAAAAATTCCTCTAAATTGGCTCTGTTGAAAGCTGAAGCTCTTGCAATACTTGTTTTTTTAGGTTTGCGATTGGAAAGCCTTGGATGGCGCTTCATGAAACATTGCATCCAATCAATTCCTGCTTTTTTGTTGATTTCCCAATTTCTCGGAATTTTCTTATTCAGTTTCGAAGCATATTGGAAAGCCAGTCCACGACAGAGTTCATATGTCAAGCCGTAACATATCTTTGAACTCCTTTTGAGATATATCTCCAACTCGATTTCTTCATTTCGTTAAAACACTTGCGGTGTTGCATATTTTGATGATGCAAACTCTTCTTCTGATTCACCACCTTCATTTCCAGAGTCTTCTATGTTATTATTGGAACGCTTTTTAGCTCTGACAACTCTGTAAAATAAAGTTGATTTAGGTATACTCGTATTAAATCTTATTGCAGCAATTGATGAAGGAAATAAAATTTCCGAAACGTCGCTGATAGAATAAGTGTTTTTAATTTGATGTTCCTTGTGCCGATATTCACATTTTAATGTTATTGTTGGAACGATAAACATAATAGGTACTGCTTATTGCAGCAGCTCTCAAAGACATACTCTTGGTGATAACATTCTTCACAGCATTTTTCAAGACTCTTCTAGGAATTTCTGGCTGATTGGTACGTTTTTTTTTTGTATGTTCTTACCATCCTACAAACAGTAAGAAGTTACTAAAATATCATGGGGCATATCCGGACAAACACGAAAATGAAGCAGGGGGCAGCTCCGGACAGTCCGAACCTGCCCCTCATCTTTTGTCCGAACGTGCCCCAGCTGTATATAGTTGAGTTTTATTGTCACAATTTCTTCATACACTTAACAATCCTTTTACTTTTTTGAGGTTAGATGAAATGAATAACAATATGCGTTCTTCCTGATACACTCATCATTTCTTACCTGAATTTCACTCCTTGAGGTGTACGACCTTACTAGTTGATATCTCAACCTTGTATCACTAATCCTTTTTGGCAACTTCTGCATAATCTTGGCCCTAATACAAGTGCCGATGATCTTCTATTGTTTCTGAAGAAGAGGTTCAATTCGGTTGATTGCGAGTTATTGACTTCTCGCCATCCTGATCTTTCCTCGTCATTCAAGGTCACCATATCAGGTAGAGATGAGAATGAGATATTCAAGGCAGACAATTGGCCTCAAAATGCCCATGTAAGACCTTTTTTCTTTCGGAGGAATACAAACCGGAATCTCAGTTAATGGATATTGATCATAGAGATAGCATACGAGATGTAATAGATAGTAAATCGATTTTAACAATCTTGCAAATGAATGTTCAATGTCTAACAAATAAAGTGAATAATTTGGATGTTCTGCTTGCTGAGGAGAGGCCGATCATTCTGAGCATAGCTGAGCATTGGTGCAATACCGAGGGTATCAAATTCATGACGCTGAGAGGATATAAGCAGCTCGCATCGTACTGTCGTCCTACTCATAAACATGGGGGCACTGCCATCTATGTGCGTGCTGATGTTGATGCCGAGAGTTTTAATGTTGCTGGTTTCTCTATGGAAATGAACTTTGAGGTTTGCGCGATCAGACTGATTTGGACAGATTTTAAGGTATGTGTTGTGAGTATATATAGGCCACCTCAAAGTGACTTTGAACTATTTTTATCTCATTTGACTAATTTAATACAAAAATGTTATAAGTCTTGTAAGTATTTGTTGATCTGTGGTGATCTAAATGTGAATTTTCTGGATGATTCACTGATGAAAAAATTACTTGATGATCTCTTAGTAGGCTTCGGTCTACAGGTAACCTCTATTGATCCAACACGTGTGTTTGTGAATAAAAATGGCAGATTATCCTCCAGTAAACTTGACTATATTTTGACAAATATAGGTGACTATAAGAGTCGCGTATTTGAGGCTAATGTTGGTGACCATAAGGCTGTGTCTCTCGCTTGTTTTTTTGATGCCCAATTCAGGGTCCCTAATGATAGACCTAAGTCCGATTATTTTTATAGAAACTTGTCGGATGAAAATTTGTATTGTTTTAAGAATTGTATGAGCACGAAGCAGTTTGATGTGATATATTCTAGCTTAGATGTTGACTTTTGTTTCCAGAGTTTGTTTTCGATTTTGAGATCTGAATTTGATAAATGCTGTCCTCTGATACATCATGGTAGCAAAAAGGCCCCCAAAGTAAAGTGGCTGACAAGCGAAGTGAAGTTGGCTAGTAAGCATCTGAAAAGTTTACATTGGCTATCTGTACATCTGCAGAATGAGAATTTTAATATTGTTTATAAAAATGCCAAAAGGCAATACAATAACCTACTCAGGGCAACTAAACTTAAATATAATCAAAATCTTTTACACAATGCTGTCAACAAGAATAAAACTTTATGGCGACTTGTGAATGAGGAGACTGGTAGGGGTATGAAGGCTGATCAGTCCATCGCTCTGGACGTTGACGGAAACAGACTCACTGACGCATGCGCTATATCTAATGCTTTTGCTGAATATCTGGAGTCAATCAATGAGATAAGTTTGAATAACTATTATGGTAATACGAGGTCAGTTAGTTGTACTGTATCTAAAATGGGGTGTAATACCTTTTTTTCCACCCCGTAGATGAATTAGAGGTCATGGATGTTATTTGTGGTTTAAAAAATATGAACAGTACAGGTGTTGACGGCATATCCATGAAACTGTTGAAAGCAGCAGCAGGATGCATTGCGAAACCTTTGTCCTATATTATTAATTTGTCAATAGAGACTGGTAAATTTCCGTCGGCGCTGGGTTTGGCTAAGATTATTCCAGTTTTCAAGAAAGGTGACCCACTATAGACCTATATCAATTTTGAGTGCATTCTCGAAGATCATTGAAAGAGTAGTCTACAATAGAATTTCAAGTTTTAATTCCAAGTTCAATATATTAAATGATAGTCAGCACGGGTTTAGAAATGGTAGGTCTACCCAGTCGGCAGGGTGTTGCTTTGTGGAGGTCGTTCACAGGTGTCTTGATGATGGTATGTTTGTCGTGGGTGTTTGTTTTGATTTGACAAGAGCTTTTGATTGCCTGAACCCTGAATTTTTAGTAAATAAACTTTATCATCTTGGTTTCAGGGGAAATTTCTTAGAGTGGGTCAGGAGCTTTGTCGTCGATAGGTCGTTTGTCGTTTCGGTCGCTGGAGGTGTGTCGGAGGAGTGTGAATTGGGGCTGGGAGTTCCTCAGGGGTCTGTTCTGGGACCACTGCTGTTCTTGTTGTTTATAAATGATTTGCCCGAATTTGTGAAAGCTGACGTGATAACTCTGTTTGCGGATGACACCTCAGTGGTGGTCTCGGGGCGGACTCTTGGGGAGATTTCGGAGTCGTGTGGATGCCTCATGCGGAGTTTTATGGATTGGTGCCGTGCGAACAATCTCATGGTAAATATCTCTAAGACAGAGATGATTTATTTTACCAATACTGGCTCAGAGAGGCCATCCCTTTCTTTGCCTATGATAGATGAAAATCTTATATTCAAGGAGAGTGTGAAATTTCTGGGGGTTCACATAGATGCAAATTTAAAGTGGGTCACACATGTGGAAACACTGATGAGAAACTCAGTTCTGCATGTTATGCAATACATAGACTCAAGAATTCTTTACCTTTATCGGGATTATTGAATGCATATTATGGCTTGGTGCATAGTCACATAAGTTATAATATAGTTTTATGGGGTTCATCTTCTGAGTCTAGTAGAATCTTTATCTTGCAGAAAAGGATTGTTCGCATGATGTTCGGATTGGGACTAAGGGATTCATGTCGGTCTGTGTTCTCGAGGCACAGAATCTTAACAGTGCCATGCATATATATTTATAGATGCTTAGTCTATATTAAAGAAAAATATAGTCAGCTGCCGAAATTACAGGACGAGCACAACTACCGAACTCGTCACGGAAAATTGTTGTTAATGCCGAGGCACCGAACGTCCAGATATGAGAGATCTCCCATTTATCAGGGTACCAAATTTTTTAATCACCTTCCTCCTCAAATCGGTAATTTGGATATCATTCAATTCAAAAAAAAAATTAAGAAAATCCTGGCCGACAAAAGCTACTATGATGTGTCAGAGTTTCTGGAGGATAGGGATCTTTAGCATCAATTACTTTAGTATTACTCTAGCGATGTTTTTTGTTCGTTTTATACAATATTTTTAACTTTTTAATAAACTCTTCTATTCTTGTGACGATGCTTTGATGTTTATATTTGTGTGTAATATTTTATAGAATATTGTTTTAGCAGTGTTGTGTTGATAACAATTGTGATTTGTAAGTTCTTGCATATTTCATATTTTTGCAGTATTTTTGAAATTGACTTGTCCAATACATTCCAATATTGTCTTACTGGACCAATAAACCTTATTATTATTATTATTATTATATATCCACTTTTCAATCAAATTAATTTGACACGACCTGGCGCCAACGATTCCAAACTGTTTACAAAAGCATTTGTCAATGATTGGTGGATCTGGCGTATTTGCCTGGCGGTAAATTTGAAATGTCCGGAAGTGCCCCATGTCCTAACCTGCCCCCTTCTTCCCTATAATTATGTCGAAGGCCCATTTTCAAATTGTCGTGGGCTTGGGTTCCGGCAGCATCCCATTCTGTTGCCTAACTGTGGCAAAAAATTGTGGATCTTGAATCAGATGACGGGTAAGAAGTTTGGGGATATTATATGTATTCCTCAGCTAACTGTAGTTGTTCATTGTAATGATGAAGCCATTGATACAGGGTGGTACAGATCTCTTAGATAAGAATTTGCAACTTCTAAAATTATCCCTTATCTTAATCAGAAAGTCCCTGTGAGGTGAAACCTCACTCATGACATATCTCATTTTCAATTGGTCCTTCTCAAATTTATTACTGTTTAGGCAGTCGATTGTTCCAAATAAATATGGTCTGAAATGTTTACAAGGATCAACTATCCCTAATAATTCTTTTTCAGTCGTTGAATAATTTTTCTCAGTATGTGATAATGTTCTTGAATAATATGCAATTGGTAGATCTTTTCCAATTTTTCCTTGTGAAATTACTGAACCAATAGCTTCGTTTGATGCGTCTGTGGTTAAAATAAAAGGTTTAGAAAAATCTGGGTAAATTATAAAGAATCGGTAGTTATTATATTTTTGAGTTCATCAAATGCTTTCTGTTGTGATTCTTCCCATTTGAATTTTTCGTCCTTTTTCAGCAATGTTGTAAGAGGTTTTGCAATCGCTGAAAAGTTCTTAATGAATTTTCTATAGTATCCGACGAAACCAAGAAAACTTTTTATCATTTTTGCATTAGAAGGTACTTTTAAATTTTTAATTACTTCAATTTTCTTCGGATCTGGTTTTACACCTTCGTCTCTTATGATGTGTCCTAAGTATGTAATTTATTTTCTTAAAAATTCACATTTGTCTGGTTGAAGTTTTAAATTATGAAATCGTAATTGATCAAAAACTTTTTTGAGTTTTTCATTGTGGTCCGGTAATGATGATCCGTATACAACAATGTCGTCGAAATAACAAAAACAAACTGTTCCCTGAAGTCCTGACAATACAATGTTCATTAGTCTTGCAAATGTATTGGGTGCAGATTTTAAACCAAATGGCATTCGATTGAATTCGAGTTGGTCTAAAATTGACTCTATATTTGGTAAAGGATAATTGTCGCCAACGGTCATTTCATTCAGTTTTCTATAATCAATCACCATCTCCAAAAAGCATCTGCTTTTTTCGGTACCACCCATACGGGGCTTGAATAAGGCGAATGAGAATTTTGAATAAAATTTGGACCGAGCATATTTTCTATTTGGGTTTTCACTTCTTCCTCATGTATTTTTGGATATCTATAAGTTTTTGCTGAAATTGGAACTTGAGTCGTTGTAGGAATTTTATGTTTCAAAGTTTGCGTAGACGTTAAGTAATCTCCAGGTAAATGAAATAAATCTGAGTAATGATGGCAGATTTGTAATAATGATTGTTTTTCTTCAGAATTCAAATGATCAATACGTAGATTTTCGAATAATAATTCCTTCCGCTGTTCAGGCGTTATTTGTTCAGTGAAATTTATCATGACATGAGGCAATTTTTCCTCTATTTCAAATTTTAATTTGTCAGCATCAATTTCTACGGCGGTATGTCTTAAATTAAGAATGGGTAGATAAGCCTTTTGTTCTTTGTTTTTAATAAGTGCGTTCGGAATAAATACGTCCTTGTCAATTTCGCGATTCTTAATCATGCCTTCAGATAAATTATTAATAATCTTGACCTGAATAATTGTTTCACTGCGTGGTTGCAAGGTTATTTTCTTGATACGTTCAAGTCCTTCTGTGTTTTCAAATGGTATAATTAAATTTTTGACGATTAAGACATTTCTGTTATAATCAATTACGGCATTATTTTCTCTGAAAAAGTCAACACCTAAAATTCCGTCATAATTATCAAATCGAATTTCATGACTGACTACGACTTGTGATGTTAAAGGAAAAAGGGAATTTTCATATTTCAGGATCAAATCATTTGTGCCTAAGGAAAGAATTGGTTGATTTGGATTTATGCCATTGAATAAAACAGTATTTTTTCGATTCAATTTAGTAGTACTTGGTATTAATGCATCATGCTTAATCAAAGAAATAGATGTTCCACTTAAAAATTAATTTTTTTTGTGGGTGAATTATCAACATTGAAAGAAATTATTTGTAATTGTGTTCCGCAATAATTTATTTGAATGCCTCCATATATTGGCCATGGTCTGACTCTGGGACATTCGGCAGAGTTTGGCCTTCCGAGTTTAAAGATTCGTTTCCTAATTGATTCACTTTAGGATCATGGAAATGGTTATTTCTTTTTTGTCTTTTCCTACAATTTTCGAATGTGTGTCCAGGAATTTTGCAAAAATTACATACAATTTTACGATAATTTGGATTATATGAATTTGAGTGACTTTGATTTGAATTATACGTACTTTGACTCTGATTATTCTGATTACGATTTGGACGATCGTTTTTGCCATTAAATTGTTTAGATTTCTTTCTACAATTTTGAGTCGTATGATTTTTTATTTTACAAAAATTACAAAAGAGATTTGTTTGATTACTCGATTTATGTTTAGTATAATTCAAAATTTTTTCTTCTTGAAGTGCAATATTATATGCTTCATTTAAATTGTCAATATCTCGCGCTCTTAACATTTGGCTTATTTCGGATTTACAGTGGATTATGAATCTTCGCGAGGCTGTTCTTTGTATTACTTTTTTAATAGCTGTAAATTCATCTGGTTGGGCACACAGGTATTCGGCTTCTATGCATTCATTTTTTGTTTTCTCGACTCTTTTGAAGAATTCTGTTATTCCCTCATTAGAATATTGTCGAAGAGTTTCTAACTCCTCGTGCGTTTGTGCAACATGTTTAGTCTGACTATAGTACGTTTTTAATTTTGATTTTAGGGTTGTCCAATCACTTATCTCTTTGATATCAATTTCATTTATGACGTTTGTTGATAACTGTTAGACAACGAAAAGAAATAAACTTGGAATTTGTTGGGGTTGAGCTAAGGAAAATGCTGAATTGACATTAGTGATAAATGTGTTGAGTTCTGCTCTGTCTCCGTTGAAGGTTTTTATGAATTTGAATAAAACTGTTAGTGGAAGTTCCTAAAAAGGTTCATCATCGCTTAAGTTATCATTCGACATGCCTGGTTTTTCTTCTTTAAAAGACATATTTGTGCAGGAATTATATACCTTACAATAAGATTAACTTACTCTTTATTTCCCGAAAATTTGTTGTGGTCTTTGGGCAGGGCCTTCCGTCGAGGTGCTCCTCTGACTTGCGTCCGGAAGTAGTGGTTTATCGTCTTGGCTGTAGGTGATCCCTATCTGGCGATCCCTGTAGATTCCTCTGGGTAACCCTTGGAGTTTGAATTTGTTTGGATCCCTCTGTGGGTGATCTTGATTTGTTCCCTTCCTGTGGGTGAACTTGCTTTTGTTCCCTCTGTGTGGGTGAACTTGCTTTTGTTCCCTCTGTGTGGGTGAATTTGATTTTGTTGGGTTCCTCTGGGTAATCCTTCTTTTGGCGATCCCACTTCGGACACCAAAAATTCGTGTCGTATTCCTTTGTTGAATTTTTGGCTTTTTAAAAAACGTTTCTGACACCAGGGCAGCTTTTTAGGGTAGCCCCGAAACTCGTAGAATGGCTTGATGAGAAATAAAAACACTTTGTTGATGTTCACTTTTATTCACTTAGCTATACTGGTTAACAACTTCCTTATTCACTAACTTTACACTACGATGTTACGATTAATTAGAACAAGGTTAGAATAGTACCGGAGCAGAGATTTAACAGAACTAGAGCGGGGTCGACTCTAACTGCTTTTATATTATTTTATGAATTGCTGTGTCAGCTTTTCTATTTTTAGCATCTTTCATGGGTTTTTGGTATTACAACAATATATAATATATAATATATATATATATATATATGTATGTAGATCGTCAAGTTTGGGGACATTTTTAAGGTGCCGTTTTTTTTGTATACATCGGTATACATTCGTATATATGACCTATTGGACCGCCGAAAACTCTGAAAAACACATGTTTGCAAGTTTGGGGTCATTTTCATATTTGATATTTTTCAGCATATTGCGGTATACATAGGTGTAATTTCTAGTCTAGAGTCAGAAAAACCGCAAACATCCAAAAAAAAATCGAATTTTAGAAAGTTAAGAAGGTCATAGGAAGAGTAATCGGCCAGCGCTTCGCTTTTGATTGAATATTTGCGTTGCGTTGCGTCAAAAAGTGCGCCCATCTGTCATTGTCCTAACGCCATTGTCAGGCTTCTTCATGAAATGTTATTTTGAACGCAAGCATGAATAATTTTGTGCGGAAAGCAAACCCTCGTTTTGGGTCGGGGGGGCGAAGGGTATTTTAAGTGACAACTTTTTTACCTTTCATTATTCTATAAGTTTACATCAAATCGGTTTGAAACGTTCGCTCCGTTCACTATTCAATGCTCGTTGAAAGAAAGAATCATAACGAAATGAGTGGAAATATTAGTTACTCTTACTAGATCTCAATCATTCCATGAAAGCTTCACCTTCTAGAACGATGAAAACGAAATCATTTGATTCACCTAAATGTTTTTGATATTTCACTTTATTATCCATTATTCTTTAGATAACGAGCATTAAATAGTGAACGGGGCGGAAGTTTCAAATCGATTTTTCTCAAAATCGGATCCATTGGGCTATAGGTATCACACAAGGGCATCTTCTTCCAAGAAAAAATATCAGAGTTTAAAAATTTGATGTATAACTTGTAAAATAATGAAAGCTATAAAAGTTGTCTCTGTACATACCCTTCGCCCCCCGGAAATGATACAATTATGTTTGAGATGAAACAAAATCCACTCAAACCATTCGGTGCGTATTCTTGATGTTAGCCAAAGTGTAAAATTTCGACACTTCAAGGGGCACCGTTTTGGAAATGTGACAAAAAGTGTTGCACGGATGTCGTTTTCAGAGGGCTCTAGCTCTTCAACGAAGAATTTTTGTTTTTGTATTATATGATTTTGGTCGAAAGTGTCTCCAATGATGTCTAGAACATCCACTAGAAATTTGTGGGTTTAATTATGGGATATCCTGTATGTATATTTGCAAAAAGTAAAAAAAATCCAACAAAGATAAACTATGAAAAACTCCTTAATCGAATAAAAATATGTCCATAGACTGTTCTTAAATACATTCATAGAAAACGCACTCAAAATATTATTTCATGTTGAGAAAATGTGCATGATATGAATGAAGTTATTATTTTCGAAAGAACTAGAGTTCCTACATATTTCCATTTGCCGAAAATTCACCACTCCTATTTTCTGTGTAACAGATATCGATTTATCCAATGAAATTAATTTAATCCACTCATCATATGATCACGATACTTTGAAAATATTGATGACCCCAAACTTATCATAACATAACAAAGAAGGTTCCCAAACTTATCGCTTTGCAAACGTATAAAAGAATATACCAGAGACTGTAGAGAATAATTATTCCACTTCTTGCTCTGCAGACATAAATTTGTAGTCTATGATCCCAGGGTATAGGCCTGTCCAACGTCCTAACCTAACGCCCTAAATTGTGGAGGACAAACAAACGTGTTCGTGATATTCCATTGTTATTCCGTGCTTTTAGTTAGTTACAGTAGTGTTTCTTCGTTACTAATTAAGATTGAGAAGTGTTTTTTTGAATTTATAAAGACTAAATATACGTTTCAACGTATTTATTTACGTTGTCCTCCAGAATTTGACGTCTATCTGACAGCGGGTTGGAGTGGCCTATAAGGACGAAAATTATTTTTTGTTTAACAGATATCGATTTATTCAATAAAATCAATTTCATTCACTCATCATAATATGATCACGATACTTTGAAAATATTGATGACCCCAAACTTATCATGACATAACAAAGAAGGTTCCCAAACTTATCGCTTTACAAACGTATAAAAGAAAATACCAGAGACTGTAGGGAATAATTCACTACTCGCTCTGCAGACATAAATTTGTAGTCTATGATCCCAGGGTATGTGGACGAAATTTATTTTGTCCACGACTACTCTTCAATCCGTACATTTAGTATGATCTTTCAGGAATATAATGATAGTCATAATTCACCGTAACCGGTAAAATTATTAATAATGATCTATTATTCACTATACAAATAGAAAAAGAAAATTTTGAAATTGCCAGGATTCGAAACGGGAACCTTTCGCGTGGAAAGGCTGACTGCTAACCTTCACTACATTTACGTCCTGATGAATAGTATTAAAAATATCCATTTAAGGTTATTTTCTATGATTTCACATTCAGATTGACAGACTGAAAATATTTGAAATCAGAGTGAGAGAATGGAATGGAATCGATTCCAAGTGAAATTTTCGGCGTTAACGTCATCTTGGAATATCCAGTGCGAACACAGAAAATATTATGTCAAAACTTTTGATAACTATCTTATTGTTGAAAATGCAGATTTTGCCGAGGAAGTCGTGGACTAAGTATAGTATTCAATCCGCACATAATTACTAATATTCAGTCGGGTGAATTGCGCCACTCGACTCGCTCGTGGCGCAAACTTTACCCTCGTGAATAATAGTACATAATCATATGTGTTCATTAAAATATATCATTTTGCTTAACAGATATCGATTCATTCAATAAAATTAATTTCATTCACTGATCAGTGATCATATGATCGCAATTCTCTGAAAATATTGATGTCCCCAAACTTATCATTACACAAAAGAGAAGGTTCCCAAACTCATCACTCTGCAAACGTATAAAAGAATATAAAGACCATTATCCCAGGGACTTCTCGCTGCTCAGACATAAATTTGTAGTCTATGATCCCAGAGTATGCGGACGAAAATTATTTTTTGTTTAACAGATATCGATTTATTCAATAATAGTTATTTAATCAACTAGTTTATTAATGACAGCGATTAATGGTCGAGTTATTTTAACGCCTTAGCGGAGCGGAGGGACTTATAGTTTATGATCAACTTCTGATCTTAAGTGAATAATAAGGGTTGTTTTCATTTCTCTACACGGAGTCGACAGCTGTGTGTCATTGTGATAAAAAAAAAATTTTTTCATTCGAGGGAGTGGCCAAAAACCAAGGAACTGACAACATTTTTATCTCTTGGGATCAATTCTCAGGATTATTCGTGAAGAAAACTTTGAATGAAATACAAAACTAACATAAAATTCACCCCAAATTGTTTAACTGTAATATTATTTGCAAAGTAATCTTCAACTGCGAGAACTTTTTCTTCGTATTCTCTCAACATTCGTTTAATACTGAATCAAGATATGCTAAAGTAAATTCGAGTTATCAAGAATTTGAATTATTTAAACAACAAACAATGTAATTATGTAAAATTTGTTTCGAGTTATCTATTCATTGAATTCAGCTGTATTTCCTCCTTATTCGCGTCGCTTCTCATAATGAAATCAGATTTTATTTCGATAAATTTTGCACAAATAGGATTCATCAATAATTGATTATTTAAAAAATCTCTGAAAGCGTGCTATATTACGATATACGAATACAACGTGAGTCGTGATGAAAATCAAATCATAAACATAACATTCAGGCGCGTAACGAGGGGGGGGGTTTGGTGCAAAAAATCTGAGAGAGAAATATTCTTGTCCCCAAACTGATCATATCATAACGAAAAACGTCCTCAAACTTTACGATTTACACACATATAAATTTGTACTCCAAGATTCTACGTCCTCAAACTTTACGATTTACACACATATATAAATTTGTAGTCCAAAATTCTACGTCCTCCACAATTGATTAATTAAATATAATGAATAAACCTTACCATACACAATACACAGGGTGTCCCATTCGTTTTGTCCTATCCCCTTATATAGGAACTCAAACGTGTTAGAAAAAAGCTTCAAATAAAACTTGGGCGTAATAACGTAATCTTTTATTGTATAATAATTTCAAAATGGCGTCGAGCTAATATACAGTGTGGTGACATAAAGTTATAATTTCTTAAATGGAACACCCTATATATAATTATACTTTTGGAAAGAGCTCAAAAACACGATTTCATTCATGTATAACATTAATAGTCTATAATGTTCTGTTCCGGATTTATGGCTAGTTTTCAGTGAAAATGGGTCCAACTTTGGACTGCAATAAAAAAGTCTCTATAAAATGGATTCGAATGAAACTTGTAATGAGATTTTTTCAATTTATATGTCTTTTATATTTAATCGCAAACAATTTGATAGACAGCGATTAAAATCAATGCGATTGTCTTTCTTCAACCTCCAAATATCTCGAATTATTATTTGAGAAATTATAACTTTATGTCACCACCTTGTATATAAGCTCGACGCCGTTTTGAAATTATTATACAATAAAAGATCACATTAATACGAACAACTCTAATTTGAAACGTTTTTCGATTACATGTGTGAGTTAAGGGGATAGGACAAAACGAATGAGACACCCTGTACTATGTATAATAAATCGAAAAACAGAAATTAATTTTCAATGGTCCTAGTAGCATTCTTACAAATTATGCGATATGATTATTCATTATCTGGCTAGTACGTTATAAGTAGAAATTTTTTCTATAGCAGCCACTAAGGTCACTTTGAAAAAAAATATATGTGAGAGTGCATTAGTGCATAGTAGAGTTTATTCATTATATTTTATTAATCAATTGTCGAGGTCTTAGAATCTTGGACTACAAATTTATATGTGTGTAAATCGTAAAGTTTGAGGACGTTATTCGTTATAGTATGATCAATTTGGGGACAAGAATATTTCAGTGTCTGTCTTAGATTTTGTTCTAAATTCAAAATCTTCTGAATGTTATCGATACAAATATAATCTGCTATAATATAGTTACAGCCTGACAAAATGTTCAACAAAGTTCATGATGCTTCAAAAAATTTCAAATACTATTTGGTTTCCAGAAACGCCTTGTGTGAATTACTTGATTTGGTGGCACAAAAAAGAATGGAATTGAAAAATTATTCCTAATGATAAACCAAGTAAGACAAATGGAATTTATTGAACTTCGTAACGTTTTGGAATCTATATCAGACTTCTTCATCAAACGAATACATCGAAAATCTTTGAAATTGTGATTTTTGTGTTTATCTATTGACAATAGACATAATTATATTATCATAGTTGATTAATTGTTATAGGCACAATTTTTTCATAACTGATTTTCTCCGGACAAATAATAAGTACAAGAATTCACGCAGGAGTATTATCAACATCCTTTTTCGATAAAATATATTAACTGACAAAGAAAGTGAAACAACCAGAAAGAACTGTTTAAATTTTAATTTTTTTTTGGTAAAACATAGAAAGTATAGCAAGGAGTAAATGATTGAAATTTGAGGAAAAAAAACGAAGGGGTTTACAATTTTTTTTCAATAAATTCGTTAATAATGTGTTTGTCCACCGCGATTATCTATACACTCCCCAACACGTCTTGGAATTGATGCAATAAGATGGTCTATTTCTTCTTGAGGTATACTATCCTAAGCTACCTGTAGTCCATGTCTCAGAGCCGCCAAAGTCCATGGGAGATGGGATAAATTTCTGAGCGTTCTACCCATGATGTCCCAAACATGCTCTATGGGCGAAAGATCGGGGGATCTGGGCGGCCATGGCAAAAGATTCACATGGCTCGCTTCAAAAAAAATTAAACTAACTCTGGCAACACGCGGTCGAGTCGAGCATTATCTTGCTGAAATATTCGATTTTTGAGCCGGCTAAGGTGAGGGAGAACATATGGCTCCACTATTTCTTGAAGGTAACGCAGCGCTGTCATGTTACCTCGTATGAATACTAAAGGTGACCTACTTGCATCTGCAATATCAGCCCATACCATAACGAATACTGTCCAGTGTACAGGGTGTTGCTTGATTTTGGCTGTTTCTGGTACTTCTAGGCTAGATAGGTAAAAATGTTGAAAGGAATTCTGGGCTCGATTTTTGTGGAAACTCCGTTAGTGAAAACCCTTTCACGGTATATTAGATAGATATAACCACCTAATATTGATATTTTGTCGATTTCAAAAAGTGCCATAATTTCTTTATTTTTGAAAATATCCATAGATATGGCATATTGTAGAAATTTCCATGGAATGAGCTATCTGATGATGCAATAATATACCGGGTGTGCCATTTGAAATAAAAACATAGTATACCGTTTCCGGTACAAACGGAAGTTGTAGAGAAATTCATTGCCGAAAACCCCCAAATACAAATTTTCTGCACAAAATTATGATTAGTTTCGGACAGTTACAGTCTTGGACTACAAATTTATATGACGTGTGTAAATCGTAAAGTTTGTGGACGTTTTTCGTTATGATATGATCAGTTTGGGGACGAGAATATTTTTCTCTTAGATTTTGTGCTGAATTCACATTTTCCAAATGTTATCGATATAAATATCATCTGGGAGGTTCTGCATTTTTTGAAACATTTTGGGGTTTTCACTCCCAGCTTCTGAAAAAAAATCAATAAAAAAATTTAAAAATCATAATATGAGCAAAATTTACGAAATTCTCATTCGAAACAAACAATCTTGGAAGAAGAAAGGAATCTTATATATGTATTCTCAGATTAATTAGGCATTTTCGAAACCAATCATGACAAAAAATTTGTAACATAAACTATTATATTCGATAACTGAAACTACATATTCAATCGATGCAATTATCGAGATGATACTGATGCACAATAACGAAACGTGCCAATAATTAAATGAAAAATTAATTCTTCGAACTAAATATTGATTTCAGTCTCTAAGAGAACTAATTGAACATCACTTGAGCGATAATCATTACCTATTCTACAAAACAGTTTATGCATTTGAGGATGAAATTTTGAGACACGACCTCAAACTAACCATTTAAACAATTTCTGAAAAAGTTTGGGGACAGGTCCCCAAACTAACCAATTATCAGAAGAAAAGTTTGAGGACCGACCCCAAAGTTGACAAATGTCTCCGAACTGACCATTTAACAAACAGAAAAGTCCCCAAACTCATCGATTTACATACATATATATATATATATATATATATATATATATATATATATATATATATATATATATATATATATATATATATATATATATATATACAGGGTGTAGAAAAAACATGCGGCACAAATTTAGGGGGTTATTCCTTGGACTATTTTAAGAATATTTGTACCTTAGACGATTTTTCGAAAATCGTTTCATTTCGAAGATACAGGGGTGGATTAAAAAAAAACAATATTTATTACTTGCAAGATTTTTAATTACAAATACTGCTGAAAATGACTACCCCCAGCTATGATACATGCATCCAATCTTCTCCCCATTGACTGCCGAACTCTTTCAAAAATACCAGGGGTGTTTCTTATTGAGTTGCACCCTTCTATTATCCGATTTCTCAAATCTTCTACATTTTCTACAGCAGTTGTGTACACTAATGACTTCAAATGGCCCCATAGAAAAAAATCCAAGGGATTTAAGTCTGGCGATCGAGCAGGCCATAAGTGAGGCCCACCTCGGCCAATCCAGCGATCTTCATATGTTGCGTTCAAAAAATCACGAGCAACCAAACTAAAATGTGCTGTTGCACCATCGTGCATAAACCACATCGGAATCCTTGTTACCATTGGTACATCCTCTAAAAACCCAGGTAGTATTTCTTCCAAAAAGTGTCGATATATTTCGCCGGTAAGTCTTCCCGGTAGAAATACCGGTCCAATAAGATAGTTACTGTGTTTGGCCTACCTGGTCCTCCACTTCGTTTAAATGAGCCTGTTTCATTAAGGCGTTGATGGATAGTTTGGAAGGTTTTTCTATCTGGGACATAACGATTGGGAAAATGTTCACCGTAGAACCGCTTAGCCTCCACCGAATTTCCATTAGCAAGTCCATACATAAAATGCATATCAGTCATCTCGGCGTTCGTATAGCGATTCATATTAGAGAACGTTACTAACAAACGTAAAATTATCAGATAAAAATACTAGAGAAAATTGAAAATGACCTTTGACAACTATCAAAAACAGTAAATGATTTATGTCATAATGGAAATGTAACCAACTACGTATGAAATCTGCTGTATCTTTTCGAAAAAAAAAATAGATTTTTCTTTGCAAATCTAGCCCTGTATCTTCGAAATGAAACGATTTTCGAAAAATCGTCTAAGGTACAAATATTCTTAAAATAGGCCAAGGAATAACCCCCTAAATTTGTGCCGCATGTTTTTTCTACACCCTGTATAACAACCATTGGTTATGTTGGGGTTAAGGCAGTGGCTTCTGAATAAAACAATTATATTTTCAGAATCACTTAATAAACTTTCCATGAACGCTATACGATAAGAACTGACTCGCATATCGACGTATTTTATCAAACATCTGGAGATGCCGACCTGCGTCTTCTGATATGAATCACAGTACCTACAGCATGATCCATAAGTTGGATTTTTGTACTCAAGTGTATAGAGTTATTCATATAATTCAACAGGTTATTTCTATTTCTGACTTCCGGTTCTCAAAATCTGAAAAGAATCTGAATAAATTCGGGTTGTATGTATCAGTGGCCAGTCAATATAATACTGGCCACTGATACATACAACCCGAATTTATTCAACAAGACACGTAAACAAGTCGAACCATTTGTCCTCTAATGAAACTAGACATCCACCGTATTTATTACACCTGACCAAATTGCCCTGAAGAAGATCCAAAAAAGGGTCGAAACGTCGGCGATTTAAAAAAGTGTTTATAATTCACCCCGCAGTCCTGAAGCCAAGAAAATATTCCCCCAATAATCTACTCACCATTAATGTCAACAAAAGTTAATGTCTCATTGGCTGTTTCGAAATTATGAAACATTTTCAAATGATTTCTAAGGTCTTTATTAAATTTAAAGGACCTATCGCACCCTTCACAACACTTAAATGGAAAAGCTTCATAAGAATAGTTTATAGTCGTGTCCATGTCCACTTTTTCTTTATCAAAATGAACTTCTCGTACATGCCTGTTGAGATTTGGCTGAGTTGAGAATAACTTCTCACACTTGAAACAAAACACCGGCATTGTTATTATAGATAACTCACTCAACTGATATTTTAATTTTTTAATACACTTTTATAATGCTTAATTAAAAAATCAAAATAAGCAATAGACAATACAAAAGGCGCCAAAGGCCGATGAATGTCACGAATACTCTCGAACAGATCTGACGTTGCTGTCAGTTTCTTCAAAATCATCATAACGTAACACAGATCAAAGGAGACAGAAAAAGAGGGGATAGGATATTTCTGTGATTACGAAATGATGAACTGGCAACATCGGATTAGAGGGCTGCAGACAGGTGCTCCTAGTAGCAGTCGTGTTAGAGGGAACATTAAACTATATGGCTGACATTGGAAGTGTGCTTATTTATTGTTCTATTCACTAAGTAGGCAGGATAGTTATTTTGCTTCAAAATGTCTCTAACTTTATCTAAGTTCTTCATATGAAACATTTTATTACTGAGTTTTAATGATCTTCTTATCAAATTATCCATTATGTTGATTTTTTGTTGCATGCTGTGATTGCTATAAAAATTTATGCATCTATTGGTACTTGTTGGTTTAGTGTACCAATCTGTTATAATATGGGAGTTTTCCCTAATTCTCAATAAATCTAAAAAGGGTTAACTATTATCTTTTTCTACTTCAAGTGTAAACTGTATTTTTTTATGGTAAGAGTTGAAAATGTCCAAAACGTATTGTACCCTGTCATATGGTATCAACAATAACGTATCATCCACATAGAATTGGATGAGTGGAATATAAAAGTTAAGTTTGTCAACAACATAATAAAAGATCTCGTTCATTATTAAATTAGCAAATGTTGGACTAGTTGAAGCACCCATAGCTGAACCATCGAGTTGTTTGTAAAATCTCCCCTCATAAACAAAAAATATCTACCCTCAAAACATAGATCAACCAATTCTAGGAACTTCTCTTTATGAAGATCTGTATGGCAGCCAATAAAGCTCCATTTTCTCTTGATGACACTGACAACAAGTTCTTTTGGTATATTTGTGAATATGGAAACAACATCTAACGAGATGAGTATGTACCCTGGTGGAACGATTATTTCTGATAAAATTGTGGTCAATGAGAAAGAGTCCTTCAAATTAAAAATGGAAGTGGACAAAGCGGAGTTTAAAATATCATGTAAATATTTACCGATGTTATAAGTGGGAGATTTCACGCAACTAACTATCGGTCTCAGATTGAGAACATTCTTGTGGACCTTACGTAAACAGTACAGTTTAGGTGGTAGACTGTTACGTCTTATCAAGGTCTTATACTTTGCATCCGTTATGTATTCCTCTTTCTTAAGTCTTCTCAGGCATTTATTCACTGCATTCTGAATCTTTTTCGTTGGATCAGCTTTCACAACTCTATAGGTATCCTCATCACTCAGCATTCTCTCCACTTCATTTCTATACTCGTCCCTGTACATAACAACAGCTGCACCTCCCTTGTCAGCTCTGCTTATCATGATGTCCTGGTTTTCTTCTACAAATTGATCTTCGGCATACCTTCTGTTGATGCTGAAACCTCATTTTCATCAGGGCTCCTCTTACTTTCAAGGCATCCACTTGTTCTGGGGAGAGGATCAACCGAGTGATTAACACAAATTATTTCAGCATCATTAATTTCATCAGGAAAAATTTCATTTCGAGATTCATCTGAAACAAAAATTATAATGGAATGATTTTGCTACCTTCATTTGCTTCGAAAGAAATATTGTTATAAAATTTCTATACGCCACAACAAGTATATATTGTTTCTGAATCATCTCAATAACTTTCAACATTTACCTGCATCACAATCATTTTCTGACGGTAGGCCTTTGACACTGAGGGAAATAAATCCCATCAATTTTTCCCCCCATTCCAAAAAATGTGGTTTTACGGGATGCCCACCTCCTGTTTTGAACCCGGCTTTAATCTTTGCATTTTTATTTTTAATTCCTCTTTTTATTCCATCATATTTTGTTTTCAACATTTCTACTGTTCGGGTACCACCGTCAGCATATTGAATGAGAGACTTCATTTCACGCCTCGTATTTCATTTTCCACGTAATCGCATCCGTTTTTGTATTCTCAATGATGGCAGCTCTTTTCGAAATTTCTTCCAACATACACTCTTCTGCCGAAGAGAAATTCGACGATCTATTTCGCTTTTGTCCTACAATTATGTTTTGCGGGACTTCTTCTTTCATCAGCTGACTGCTGAAGAAGATGCCGTATCCGAGGACTGATCCAGTTTCTTGGATCAGGCACGTGGGTTTGAGATCAGTGTCCGAGAAGTTAGCACCCACATTTTCGAAAATGAAGAAAATTTTTTTTGCATTCGTTAGTAACTATTTGTATCCTCAAAATTTTCGTTTGTACCTCAAGGGAACTCATAGAAAAACGCCGCATTCCGCTGGGTGCTAACTTCACGGGCCTTACCAATTTTTTGCGAAAAAAAAATACGATCGGAAAGTCCTTCGTTAGTAACTATTTGTTACATAAAAATTCTCGTTTGTAACCTAACCCTTTCTGAAAAAATGACACCCTTTAAATGCGAAGTTGGCATCCACATTTTTGAAAATTTACAAATTTTCTATTTCATTCGTTAGTACATATTTGAAAAGTTCTGATCTAAAAATTGTCCGACCATTACTCTAAAATGGAGTGGAGCTCCATCATGCTGAAAATGCATTCTGCAATGTCCGTACCTTCGACTAATACAGGAAGATGAATTTGGAGGAAATCTAAGTAAAGATCACCCGTAGTTCCGTAAGCTGTCTTGGTAGGACGTGTGGTCCAATCAATTGATTTTTATGAACGCCACACCATACGTTTTTTGAAAATTTGTATTGGCCATTGGGATTTCGTATGCCTTACCGCATCCGTTCATGCAAATTCCTCATATTCAAGACCCCCATCACTCGCGAATATGGTTTCATCAAAAATTGAAATTCTGGTGACCATCCTTTCATTGCGTAAAATCCAGCTACTAAGGTTAGTTCTTCCAACTTGGAATGATTCCTCAGGACACTATAAAATGCGAATGTGCAATCGGTGGGACAAAAAGAATTCAATTTCATTATAATGTACGATTTTTCTGGGAATAGGTAGTTCCTATAGAAAAAATAAAAGTGGTTCAGGAGGGTACAAAATGGGTACGAAATTGCAGTTTTTGTTTGAATTCGATACGATGAATTCTTGCCCTAAAGGGGGTCGATATCTCGAAAACGGTGGGGGTACAAAATTTTTTAAAGGTGGTACAAATTGGTACAAAATGGGTACAAAATTATGGAGTAAAAATCTCAACATTTTTGAAAAATATTTTTTTTCAAAATCCCATATCTCGGGAACGGTAGTTCCTAGAGAAAAAATAAAAGTGGTTCAGGAGGGTACAAAATGGGTACAAAATTGCAGTTTTTGTTTGAATTCGATACGATCAATTCTTGCAGAGTGGTCTGCCAACTTAACGTTAAGTTGACAGACCACCTAGAGGGGGTCGATATCTCGGAAACGGTGGGGGTACAAAATTTTTTAAAGGTTGTACAAATTGGTACAAAATGGGTACAAAATTATGGCATAGGTCCGAACTCGATCCGTTGTGGTGGGCTGTCAACTTAACGTGCCTACTACTTTTACCTATTGGATTCATATGATGTATGTATCATTCTCATCAGCTGAAGTAATCTCATTACAGACGAAATCGTTTATAAAATTCCACATCGTCCCATGCATTAAGATTATCCCAATAATGGTAACGATTTGAACTATTATAAGGTCTTCTCGTATTGAGAAGCTCCTCATCATAGTTATTAAATATAAGATTTGTATCATCTATGAGGTCTATGGCACTTATTAATAATTAACAAAGCCAAGTTATTTGCCCACTGCTGAACGAAAACTCAAAACTAAATTATGAGGTTAGGATCCCTCCTGTAGTCCTGTACACGTTTACTGACAGGTTGGAGTAGTCTGGAAATGTATATGTTCGGTAACCAATATTTACACTTTACCGACGACTTCGCTCTACTGAGAGGCGAATGTACGTTTAAAATGACGTTCTTTTCGCCACTGGACAGTTTACCGATAGGTGAATAGATCGGCCCTAAGTCTAAACTGGTCTGGGGGCATCCATACTCTGCTGTGACCAGTAGGACCTCAACAAAAGCCCTTTCTTCGGCTTCAGTGAATGCCGTAATTCCTCCAGGTTTGACCATATGCCATTTTTGTAAATTTTATTCCAAAGAGCTTCTGGGAATGTTGTATACCTACTTCCGAAGCTGCCTGAATTGGTAAGTTTCTATTACGAATTGCACTACTGATTGCTCTCATAAGTTTCTCTTCCGTATAATTACGATATTTCCTCGCACCCAACTCCTTTTTATATCGACGACCCATATTTATGCCCAAAAATAAAACGGATGATACAAATTTTGATATTTGGCAATGTCACGTTGAACGTGAGCTCACGTAACGTGACAACAATGTGTTTCCGCCTTTAGGTTCCGATTCGTGCTGTCGTTGAGAAGTTGCCGACTTTACCGAAGTACAATGAAACATAAAATATTAGGTACATAGTTTGGCAAAGCCACACCGCTCTACGGTAGGCGTTGATTTAAATTCATTTCCGCTGTACAACCGTTTCATTTTCCAGTTTTGGTGCCCAGAATATACAAACCGTCATCAGTTCTTTCCATGACTACTGATAATACATTTCGAGGAGCTTAACGCTCGCGGTCTACCTCTGGTATGTTCATCAAAACATTGTCACCTACATTAACAGGTGGAAATTTGTTTTTTGATTGATTGGTTAACGTTTTTTTCAAGTTGGTGTTCAAGGCCCTTCTTGCATTCTTTTCTCTCTGTATCTGATTTATTACCGCAAGGTATGCATAATGGTAAATTCAAATCAGTGGCACATTCCATATGAATTGACCCATTACATTCAATGCACACTCATTGAGTGAGAAGACAATACATACTTCCACAGATAAAACAATCATGTAGTAATTTTTATTTACTTACCGTCCGTCGTTAGTACTATTGTCTGCTTCAATATTTGGTTCAGTTTCTATATCAAATTGTATTTCGTTTTCTCTTTATTTTTCAATATCACTTTGAGTTACGTCTATTTGTTGTTTATCGGTATACAGTTCAGATTCCTCAGTTGCAGGATCTACTGTTTCGAAGGAATCCTTTATCAGATTCAGCTGCTCTTCTAGTGGTTCTTCAGTTGTAATTTCATGTACTAAAGAGGCGTACAAGCATGAATTCAACACTTAATTTTTTGTGGAGTTCCTTACATAGCGTCATAATGCCGGGTTTCCACCAAGCGGACAGGTCAAAACAAAACACGAACTGTCCGTTCGGACAGAAATTTCGAACAATTTTGTTTGGAAAATGTTCGAAGACTGTTGGGGTTCCCAACGGACTTTCAGTTTACACCAGTCGCGGACAGAAATGAATGAAAACTGTTCGTGTTTTGTTTAAGTTTGATTCAGTTTACATAGAGACACCGGACGTGTAGTTGTGAGAATGTGGCGCGCTGCAAACTTGAGAGAACAAAACGACGAGGATTTATTTTTGCTTATTTTTACATTATTAAAAAGAACAAAACTAAACGCCGGTTTTGGATTAGGCCATCCTTAAGGCAAAAAAGGGGAAATGTGACGTCTAAACTGTTACAAGATCTCAGAGGAGATGATATGAGTATAGGAGGTAAACTTCGATCAAGTTTTAATAAACATTACGACTTCTTCCCTTCACGCACCGAATCAAACTACCACATTAGATCGCAACAACGTAAATAAAAACAAACTGGGCGTTTACACCAAGCTGACAAACAGTCCTAGAACTCGTAAATTCTTTGAAGTTTACCGACATTGGATGGGACTCTGTTTGTGTCCGTAAAAACGCAATTCGCGGACTTTCGAGTCTGGAAAACAATCCACAAGTTCTAGAACAGTTTGCAAACAGTTCGCGGACTGTCACAAACGGACCGAGTTCGTGTTTTGTTTTTGTTCTGTCCGCTTGGTGGAAACCCGGCATAAGGTGTTCACCAGCTCTCCTAATTATATAGAGTGTGATAACACACAAGTTAGATAAAACAGACAAAACCAAACCAAACTTCCATTCACAAAAACGCACAGGTTAATCACGGGGTAGCGTGAAAGAGAATATCTGATACATTTCTGAACTACATTGACAATTGACATTGTTGACGTGAACCAGGGGATCCAACACAACTTTCAGCCAATTAAAGATGATCTTTACAAATATCGATATTTTGCTCTGATTACCTGGTTTGCAAAGCCGAGTCGAAGTTTACAAATTTGTTCTGAAATGTCCCTTTACCATTGATTGAAAAGAATCAACATGGGTTGGCATCTTGGACGGAAGTCCCCCATTCGAATATGTTTATTCCCATTTTGAGTTGAAAAGGTATACTGAGGACGGTAGTATGGCCAATCCGTGATCCTTTTGCCCATTATTTTTGGCAGTGGTTTTATCTGGGCTGGTGTGATATTTATATCAAAATAGCCAGGAGCTAATGGCATTTTAAACCACCATGAAGAGTCCTCATGAATTTTATGACTATCAACGCTAACATACCGAACGAAAGAAGTCATTTGACTGGTATTAAAAATATCCGTGGTTCCATCAGATATTATTTTTTATTATGCTCTAAATCTAAAACCTTAATTTCCCAATACTCGTTATGAGTTTCATTTTGAATAGTTTTACTAATATAAGTGGATCTTGCATTGGATGGTTTTTCAAAATCGGATCTCCTTTGGCTCGTAATTCCATATTTTCCTTAAAATTTCCGCGATTGAATCTTCTGCCAGTGGTTTTTTTCTTCTTTCTTCTTGGAAGTGCATTAACAAGGGAAACCCTCATCGCGATGAGATCAGAAAGCAATTTTTGACTGTCCTAATAAGATAACGGTCGGGAAAATGAGTTTTTTTAATCTTTCCCTATCCAAAACTTGTTTGCTTTTTTGATCTAACAAATTTTTAATTGATTGTTGAGGATTAGTAATTCATTTTAAAAACAACTGCGCTTGTTCTGCTGCATCCTTATGATAGTTCTGGCAATAATGTTTAACTAATGTTCCTATTCTGTAAAATCAGCATACCGTCGTCGACACCCCAAAACCAAGTATCTGCAACAACCTCATTTTTCAGGAGACGAAAAAAACCTAATATTTTCTGAAATAATGTATTAATGAATATTATTCGTTTGTCATTATAAAATGTTAGGTTTCTTGACACCGTACAAGCTATTAATATTCAAAAAAAATGCACTAGTCGTTTAATAAGCTAGTTTTTTGAGTTTCATATAAGTTGACAATTTTAACAGTTAGAAGGTTTTGCTATTTAATTAGGAACGCGAATAAAGATTGAAAAACCTGAAGACCCGTTTCTGGCTTGTTAGCCTCCATCAGTGCCACATAACCATTAACTGCGGTAGCAACCAACTGAAACGGCAGGGCTTATATCACTCCCTTTTTTGTGATAGTGATGATGAATAAATCTAATATACAGGGTGTCTACTTTTAAAACGACAAAACTTCAAGGGGAGATTATCAAGTGATTTGCAACAAAAAATGTCATATCACACATGGTCGAAATCTTGACGGATATTCTTCAATTTAACATTTCTCGTTTTCACGAAATATTTCAATTCCTTCCATGAAATCTTTAATATATCAGTTACACCGCGTTAACATTAGTCAAGTGAGTTGATCAAGTCAGTTGAATTGAAAGCGAATCGAATGTGTAAACCCCCCAATTCGTTTCACTCGATCGGCTGAATTGAACGGCTTCTAAGTTGAAGCACGGTCAACTTTGTGGAAGTCACTTGAATTCAACTGACTTGATCAACTCACTTGACTAATGTAAACGCGCCATTATGCTTGTAGCTTCATCGAATTCGATCACATATTTGGAAATGGTATTAAATTTTCTACAAGAAAATAATTTCAGTGTGCCAAAAATATTTCTATTGTGGGTTTGGTGAGGAGATGAATATCACGATACTGAAGTGAACAAAATCAGTCATATTTTTCCAATGGGTTTTTCGTTGAAAAATTATCTATTATGGACATGTTTTCTTTTCAGCAAAAAATACCTCATTTAGTGTTCTTTCGAATGACATATCAACTTTCTTGCTAACTGCTTGTTTTCTGCCATAATATCATGGCTTATAAGATGAAAACGAAAAAGTCGAAAAATTTCAAACCTAAATTTGCTCCATTTTGAAACTCATTATGATTGAATATCGAAGTAATTCTAATGGAAATCATGAATTTATCAATGAAATGAGAATAATTCTGAACAATGAAAAAATTTTTAATAATACAGATTTTATGAAAAAATTTAAAAAACATACTATGTATTACTATTTATAACAATTGTTCGAAATGTCCTTGTTCAATACATTTAACACATCTTTTTCGAACTGAATCAACAACCTTGCGGAGTTCGCAATGTTTCTGACGCATTTCTGCACAACACAATTCAATCCTTTCGATCAGAGCCTCTCGAGTCTGAAGGCGAATTCGGTACACATTTTATTTAAGGTGCTCCAGACATAAAAATCCAAAGGCGTCAGGTCTGGGCTCCTTGGTGGCCCTCTTACCGGACCGTACCTTCCAATCCATTTCTCCCCAAAATACTCATTCATCAACTGTCGTACGTTCCGGCTATTATGAGCTTGAAACCAGACATTTTGTCTGGTAGCCAGGGGCATTTCATCCAATATGTCTGTTAAACTGCTTTGAATTAATCTTATGAATTCATCAGAGTTGAGGCGATCGGGGAGTATAACTGGTCCGAAAAGTTCACCTCTCATGACTGCTAACCACACGTTGACCCTTATTTCATGTTGATAATGAGAAACAATAGTAGCATGGGGGTTTTCTCTCTTCCATCTATTTCGCAAATTCATGAAACCCGATCTCGTGAAAGTTGCCTCATCAGTCCATAATATTCTATCACCCCCCCATTCTCCTAACTTATTCAGGTACCACCTACAAAATGTTAATCGTACCTCAGCATCTACAACTAAATGGAGCAAATTTAGGTTTGACATTTTTCGACTTTTTCGTTTTCATCTTATAAGCCATGATATTATGGCAGAAAACAAGCAGTAAGCAAGGAAGTTGATATGTCATTCGAAAGTACACTAAATGAGGTATTTTTTGCTGAAAAGAAAACATGTTCATAATAGATAATTTTTCAACGAAAAACCCATTGGAAAAATATGACTGATTTTGTTCACTTCAGTATCGTGATATTCATCTCCTCACCAAACCCACATTAGAAATATTTTTGGCACAATGAAATTCTTTTCTTTTAGAAAATTTAATACCATTTCCAAATATGTAATCGAATTCGATGAAGCTACAAGCATAACTGATATATTAAAGATTTCATGGAAAAAATTGAAATATTTCGTGAAAACGAGAAATGTTAAATTGAAGAATAACCGTCAAGATTTCGACCATGTGTTATATGACATTTTTTGTTGCAAATCACTTGAATAATCTCCCCTTGAAGTTTTGCCGTTTTAAAAGTAGACACCCTGTATAATGTACCTTGTCAGTTAGTTTTTGTTTGTCAGTTAGTTTTTGTAGTGAGTTAGCTTGTTGGAAACCCAACAAAACATTTATTTGCTGGGATAATGCCTAATTCATTTTTAAATTCTACTTGGTACTTCTTACCCCTAGGCTGGCACTATAAGTCCCAAAGTTGGGGCAAAAAGTGCCAATTGCAATTATACAAAAGTACATTAATAACAATTTCATATCAATTTTATATTTTACTTCCTTTCATGCATTGTGATAACTAATGTTCAGGTAATCAGGCACGTATTAAATCTGATCTTAATAAAATACAATAGATCAGTAAAAAAATAAAAACTAAAAAGTGGCACTTTTATCCCCGGTCTACCCTACTGTTATCAGAAAATTTAAAAAAAGGTATCGAACATTACTAATGCGGAAGAGATTCATAGAATCTATGGCAATCTGAGGGCAAGACTTTTTCAGTGCTCGTATTTTTGTTGCTTTATTTTTAGGCAACTGTTTTGTACCTAGGTTAGTTTACCTAGGTTGTTCTGGTTTTATTTTTGTACCCTGATTATTTTATCAGGATAATGGTCTTCTTGAACTGCTTCTGTGTGGTAGGATGCTGGTGATCCTCGTGAATCTCGATGATTGAGACTGTTGTAGGAGGTATGCTTAACTTTGATGCGCAACTTTTTATTTTTGTCAGGAAAAATTATATTACATAAAAGAATACGTTCAGAACTTCGGAAAAATATTGAAAAAAAATAGATTCAGAAAAAGGACCCCTCTTCGTGAATTTCATGTGTGTTGCATATATGCTACAATGCACTTTGCGTAACATACTTTGTAGCCGCCAAAACGTTGTCGAGAATCAAGGACTATATGTATACAAGTTATATAGTCCTCGTTATATAGTCCTTGGTCGAGAATAAGGTAGTGTGTTATTTACACTACTTCATTGGGTATTTCTGGTGGTTTTGAAATACCGCAACTTGAAGTCTTATCTTTCGAAACAGTATACATAATTACTCATTACTCATATTATTATTTCATTACCATGAATCACTCACCATCCTTCAGTAAATTCATAAAAATAGAGTTTCAAAAGAAATTAAATGCAACATTTATTCCAAGGTTTGTGAAAATCTACAAAACAATTTTCATTTTTATTGAAACACAATGCAGTCTGGCATTTTTCACATAACATGAAAGTAAAACCACCACAATTAGGCGGAGACGTTTATCCCTCCAAACAGGCCAGTGGGAACTCTCGTCAACCCTTACTTCTTTCGGGGGAATAATACATTGACGAGATCGTCGTTTTTGTTGCAGCTGTTTTTCTAAATCTGACTTTCGTCCTTTTGAATCACGATGAATTCCCAATTTACATAGAGTTTCATAATTCTATTCGGAAATCAGCAAGACCCATTGTTTTTTAATTTCCCTTTTGAGCTTCTACTCCTCTATGTAGAAGCCATGCATTCACAATTGTCATGTCCAGCAGGTCTATATCGAAAATTCATCAATTTCATCTTCGTTATCACAAGCCAGAATGTTTCCTGAATCTTCAAGAAGATAGTTAATTTCATCGTCTTCTGAAAATTCTTGTCCGCCTTCACTTATGTCTGATAAATTATCAGCAAAATATTCAAGCTCAGCCTGCGTCAAAAATTTTCTTTTTGATGCGTTTTCCTGAAAAATATGAATATATTGTAACATCGTCTCATCGAAACTATAATAACTCAAATAAAAATATTTCATGAGGAACGGTGCAATGTAGCATAAATGCAACGCTCATTCAAATAGCGCTGTAAATTTTCAGTTGGGATCCCCATTATCAAAAATATGAATTTGTAACACTGCTTACCATATCCAAGATCACTAAAATTTTTTGCACAAATTCTCTGCAAAACTACACACCAAAAACACTTCAAATTTCGGGAAATTCGAACTATGTCTCGAGTACGCAGACGCCGTAATTAAAACTGACAGTTACCGTGAGATACACTGCCATCTATGTATCAACTTTTGAATTATCGAAATACAGGGTGACTGGTGACGTAAGGGACAACGGCTAAGTGGAGATAGAGGACCTCAAACTGAATGAGAATTTGGGTTTCAAATGTCCCATAAGGGTATTCGTTTCGGACATATAGGGTGATTTATGAAAAAATGCTAAATCTATGAACTCCCATATCTTCGTTAATATGATATGTTTTTCGCTGATATTTTACATGTTTGTTCATACAGGCATTCTCTGTCAGCATAAGAAAAAAAAATTGAAAAAATTGCTGGCCCTTACTCAAAAATTTCAATTTACATGTCAAGTGAGAAATATCCCACGGTATATGAGATAAAATAAAATCAAATAGAAATTTGGAAAGGGGGAAAAAACTGATGAAATATCTGTTTTTTGTTTGAATGGCACAAATTTTCTTTCGTTTCTATGATATGTTGAAGTAAGAATATTACAATATTTTTATATTCAAATCATGAACATTAGTACTACTGTTTTCAAGGTCGAATAATAACGCCCGCAGTAGCATGATACTATTGACCGTGGTGGAATAGCAGCGCTTGGAGCCGGCCGGCCGGGAGCTAACATCACCGACGTCAATTATTATTGTAAGTTATTTCTTCTCTTTATCTTCATCAAATCGAAAACCTGGATTTTCAAATTTGAATTTAGCTATTTCAAATGCCAATTTTTGCTTTTCAATGTTATTTTTATTCTTCATAAATTCTTGAGAATTCTGTCAATTTTTCAGATATACTTTTAAAAATATTATTGCTTTCCTGGTATGTCTATTGGAGCTCTTCGCCTACTTTATTTAATGGTTTAGGGGTTTTTACGTTTCTTTTATTTCTTTGGAACAAACCCTTCCTAGGTGTTTTATTCGCTTGAAAACAAGAGCTTCTGAATTCAGAACTTTTTGAAGCATCTGTACTCGTAGTCGGTAAAGGGGAAAACAGAAGGAGATCCCCATTTTCTGTGCCATTGGAAACAGCACCCTGCACTTCTCTAATTACTTGTACCTAATCCTCCAGTTGTGACAAATTTGCTTCTCTCTTGTTTGAATGCCCTAAGCCTCCAACTACTTGCACTTGTGGATTTCTAGTTACTGTTACTCTTCCCCACACCTCCAAGCCACGTTCCTCTACAGAAGTTGGTGAAAAACCTGTCGGCTGGACATGAAAACTTGTAAAAAAATTTGAGTTTCAGTCATTTTAACCCTGCTGAAATTTACAGAGATGGTAGTTTATATAATTATTCGAATGAAAAAAATCGTCTGCTGGCTGTAGTTGGGTGGAAAACAAGTTTTCATGTCCACCGGACGGGTTTTCCACCAACGTTCAGCCAGCGGACGATTTTTTTTATTCGAATAATTGTATAAACTACCATCTCTGTAAATTTCAGCAGGGTTAAAATGACTGAAACTCAATCTTTTTTTCACGTGTCACTGACGGTCACTATCCTATAAGACAAATACAAATTAAGCTATATACAAATTATGGCCAGGCTTAAAATTGGTCACCAAAAACTGACTCCCCGGCGCATATTCATATCCCACGTACCGTATCGCAGTTCGGAGGCAGCCGAAGCTTACCCGATAAACCACGTGCGTGATCGCATCTTATTTGGCGTCTTTGGCGATATCAGTCGTGGAATATGAATTGGTTTATACGTTATAATGATAACGATTAGGTTTTTTCAATATTCACGAATAATAACGGCTACCTCTTATTCAAGAGATTGATCTAGAAATGCGGATCTGAAAGATTGAAAAGTAGGAAACATGTGCAAATATGCTTGCGACCATAATTGTGCTGCACCTTTGAAACGATACTCTAAATTAAATGATAGTTGTCGAAAAGAAACTTTTTCGTTAATCATTCCACTTGTTCGAGGAACTCCACCGGGTGTACATTATCAGTGTCATCGAATATCGGCAGTTTAGTGTTCAATTCAAGAAGGTTTACATTTTTAACATCATCGTTTGCTCTAATCACTGCATTATTATTATTAGCAGTCACAAATTCTATAAGCAGAGATTGTATTCACTTGCTGCATTTTCTGGATTACCTGTGTTACAAGAGCATCTACATTTTCTCTACTTAATGAAAAAGTAGAATTAGCTGGGCCTTGTGTTGGCTGTGAAATTGAACATGAAAATGGAACTGATTGTGAGGCTGACCTTGCTAAATCGAAATTCGTAACATTTTGCGGTATTACATTATAATTAGGCATGGCAAAATCATCAGTTGGTTTTTTATAAGTTAAATTACCTGTATACATATTCGCATTTCGACCATCACAATAATTGGCTGAATTATACAAAGAATTGAATCTTGAACTGTCAACATGATGTTGTGACAGGTTATTATTGTTTTGGGAGACCAATGGCAATTGAGAATTCAAATTATAATGCTCTCCTTTCTTGTAATTAATTCTCGTTGCTCCGATATCACAATGTTCTCGTGGAGAAATTTTATTTTGTTGAGCAGTGTATGTGCCTTTATTTAATTTAGCAGATACATTCTGAAACGGAACTCCAAGATAAGAATTCATATTATTCACAGGTGGTTGACGGTAATCACCTGATTCTGAACTAATATTATGAGTGCCCTTGGTCCAGTGGTTAGGACATTGGATTAGGACCCTACAAGTCCGAGTTCAATCTCGAGCTAGGAAAGAAATTTTCTAGTCTCGGTAGGGGCCACCATTTCAGTGTTGGGTCAAAAATTAACAGTGCTGTGCCTAAGGTGGCGTAAGGACACAGTAACAAAGCCTACACAGAACACAACTGCTTACTCCGAACTCGGCACAAGTTACAAGCTTCGAAGCTTGTAGTTTCAGAGGGGTCTCCTCAGGAGATCTAGGAGTAATCAGGATAAACAATATATCATATCAATCATATATCATATCAAATGAAGTTTTACAAATAATATTATCATCAGGATAAATTTTATCGTTCAAACTGGGATGTTGTTTATTTTGTTTTTCATTTTTTGTCACTCTTGGAACACAGTGTTGAACGTTGAGGAGTCTCTCCTACCTGCTTCCACATATGCTGGAGTTCTGTTGCTTCTCTCTCTCTCCCTCCCGTCGTTCATCTTTACCTTGGATTCCGGAGGTATTTCCGATAAACTTCTTGGCCGGCTTCTTAAATTATAACGACCCTTATTGTTTTCAGGGGTATGTTGAAGAGACATTTCTTGAATTAAATCTAGCTCCTAGTTGGACGCCAAGTTGTAACGAGACGTTACTAATAAATTTCAGAGGTGGGTTTACTAGATTTTATTCAGATTTACTACAGACACTACAGTTGTTGAATGTGCTTATCGAAGATCTAAAATATATAAAGAAATGAATATAAATCCAGTAATCAGCAAAACATTGAAAAAGTTAATCAATATCACCTACCTAATATACCAGGCCTTCCGAATCACACAATTAAATATAATAAAATAATAAGTATGTGAAAACAGACAATGCATTCAGTACGGCTATCAGACTCGTAAGACAATTTTCATATTAATGCGGGATGGAAAGAGCCTAAAAATTACACATATGGTACAGATAGAGTTTGATTCAACATCGGACCAACCTGAATTGAACATACACTACCCAACACATACATTGTTCTGCTACAACTCTTTCAATATGAACTCTTGCCCTAGCAAAAAACACGTTTTTTTCGACTTCTTGAAGAGACAGCTGTTTTTTATTCTTCATAAATGGTGGCCGAATGAGTTTTATCATGTTTTCTGAACAAACATCATCTATCAAGAAACCTCTGTCCACCATTATAGTCTCTTCACCTGGCTTGAGACTAGATATCAGATCACTGTTCTCGAATATTGCCTTATCAGAAGCTCGTCCTCCATAGGCTTCACTAATGAAACTTATTAAACCAGCAGGTGTCACAGCTGTCATGAATTTTATAGTGTTATTTCCCTTGTAGTGCTAATAACATTTAATCCTGCAACAAAGGCATTTTGTCCTTTGTACAAAAATTACACAAAGTTTTCATTACTGATTTGCAAAACTAAACTCTCTATTGTATCCAGCATTTCAAAAGAATTCAGTCCCGTCATACTATTGAGTTTTTTATCACTACTCATATTATCCAAATTGTCCGAATTTTCAAGGTATTTACTTGAACAGAAACATCTTCATATTCAACTTCCGCCAGAGCACATAGGGCTTCAGCAGCCATCCATTCTTCATATGTCCTAGTAATTTCTAACTTCAGTAAATGATCATTAGAACATTCCATTTCTTCACCTGTGCATCTACTTCTTTCACAGCTTTTTGTTCGTCTGTCATCGATTCACAACAATTTTTTTAACCTTTTTCCATTATTTTAAATCTTGTTATCAATAAAAATGAAAAAAAAACATTTTTTTGCATTTTGTTGAAGATTATGATCATTCGAAGTCAAATTCGTGATCCCTTAATTTTCTCTTAATTCGATCGAATAAAACCAAAAAACGGCTCGATGGATTGAATCGAAAATTTTTGGGGATTTTGTAGGCATATTACACTGTAAAAGGCATAGTCAACATTACTGGTTTTCTCGACATTTCCAACTTGGCGCCTGATTATACCAAAAGCCACCAAAAGCCCTTTTTATCTTGATTTTTCAAATTGACGTAAAAAATAAAATAACGGAAATTCTCAAAAAACCGTACCTGATTATTGTTGGGGGTTTATTCAAGATTTCAAAACCTTCCTTAATTTTCTTGTGCGATCAGCGGTTCTCAGATATTGATGGCTGAAGACAAAAATATCCTTATCCATTCGTTCCATATCTTAGCGAGAAGTGGTCGTATCAAACTTTTTTAAAAAGCAAATTTAAGCTGATTGAACAAGTTATCTGATCCATATAGTGGTTGAGTTGGAAAACATTGTTCCAACTTCGTAGACCAAAAAAAAGAACCAGAAGAATTTCGAAAACATTTTTTTTTGGTATTCATTAGGAGTGAGCGGAACAAGTTGCATAAAAAAATTCGTCTTGAGATCTCTAAACTAGGATCTTCGAGCTTGAAAACCTTTTTTTTATGCCAGTGCGACCATTTTTAAGGGTAATACAGCCACTTGAAAAAACCTCAAAAAATTTGGAATATTTTTTTGATCCCTTAATTTTGTCCACTAGTTTAATTTGAATGCATTTATTGAAATGAAACTTCTATGGTTCATTGCAATCATAAAAAAGATAATATACCCAATATGAGATAATAAAAACAAATGTAATATCAATAAACAAAACCGCGGTAGAAAACAGAAAGAATATCTTTACAACTTTCAGTAGATTATCAACTCTAAATCAGTCTTCTTTCTAATATAATTATCGAAAATAGGTTTAATGAGGACAAACATATAAAAAAGTTTCAAAGGAAAATAACAATCCGAAACGCAATTGTGACATATATACGAAAGCTCACCACCAGTGCAGGCTTCATCAGCCCAAGCTTTGCATTCTAGACACTGAACCCATTTTTCTCTAGCTCTGCTATTTGAATAGGGTTCAAAACAACAGATACAAAAACATTCATCTTCACTGTATATTTCTGTTTTTTTTCTTAACAATCTTTTTTGTTTTACTCTTTCGTGTTTCTGTGTCTAAATTTGGGCTTTTAACTTTTCTCTTCGCCATCCTAGCTGCTTTTATTGCAGCTAATTCATTTGTCACTGGGGTATCAGTTAGCAGTTAGGAAGATGTATTACGTGGTGTGACTGCATTACTTCTCCTGGGTTAGATCGCATCCAATTATCGCAGGAAGTATTAACTGCTTTCTTTACCGGCCCAAAAATGGCTCTATCCATTGGCTGCAGTTTGTGTGTGCAGTGCGGAGGAAATGTCAATAAAATTATACCACTTTTTTTGCAGAATTCAATATTTTTTACTGCTATGTGGGAACTATGGTTATCTAATATCAAAAGTACTTTATTTTCTTCCGATGATCTGACGTGATTTTTGAAGAATTCAAGAAAGGTATGGAGTCATCTTCTTGCATCCAACATTAGCGGTGCCAATTGAGCCGGAGGGACCATCGCGTAGAAAGTGGTCATTGAATTTTTTCCGCGGAAATATGAACATTGGGGGTATGTGATTCCCCAGGGCATTTCCAGCTAAAGCTACGGTAATTAATGTTCCCCTTTCCTGCGAAGTCATGGCACTCACTTGTTTCTGACCTCTTCTAGCAATAATACGATCAGGTTTCTGAACCGTTGTGATTGCAGTCTCATTGACACTGGTGTAATTTTTAAAGAAAAGTTCCACATTTGTGGGATTAAAACTTGTTGCCCTAGTGATACTTGTCGGCTGAGGAAGTCTGAGAGAAATAATAGGATGACGTTTCATGAAAGATCGAAACCAAACCTCACCTGCCATACGTTGCTCAACCCAAGAAATGAGGCATTTTTCATTATACTCCACAGCCAGCCTATAAGCGACTTCTGGCCTCTTTTGTGCTCAGGCCGAAGTTGGCAGCAGAGCAGTTCAGAAGATAATCACAGAGAATCTTTTCCTCTGAAGAAGAAAAGACAGTTTTTTCTGGATATCCAACTGTTGGGGGAGTCACCGTTTCATTAGCTTCATAGGCCTTTTTTTTCTCATGTACCTGAATAGGAACGTGGTTGATGTTGTAACTAGAAGCAGCATCGCGAAGACTTTTTTGTCGCAATGTTACCTCTTCTGCTGCTAGTTCGTATATATTGCAGCTCGTCATAGCTCTATCTGTCTTTCTTTTATAAAGTAGGCATGCTGAAACGGGATAAACGAAAAAATAACAACAAAACCCATTGACTAAGAAAATCAGTTTTACGAAACTGCAACGAGGTGAGTTGAAACATTCTGTTTCAAATCTCGTCAGTGTCGAAAATGCTCCAATTTCGTGATTTACAATATATTGTGAGAAAAACACACCTAAATCAGCTGAAATGATGTGATGTGAGTGAATCATGAATGAATGAGCTCCCGATAGATATACAAATCAAATTGAATTTCAAAGAAACTTTCAAACTAGAGGTTCATGAAATAAGCGTTGAAAACTCACACTTTTTACGGTTTCGTAGATATGGTCTCTGGAACGACAGTAGCGCTCGCTTAGTGCTACCTAGTGTAGAATGACTGGACTGGAGAGAAGGTCCGCTTCTTTTTCAAACTACCGAAGACGGAACTTATGTTCTTATTAATATTTGGTGTTATTTTGAGACTTAAGAAAATTCTTTAATTTAAGTTACGCACAGGTTTTCTTCGAGAACCTCTCGAACAAATTGTATGTTTATTATCATTTATTGAAATAAACTTACTCATAATAAGTACCTTTGTGGGAAACAAAATGTTTATTTTTGGATATAGAAAGATTGTTATGTATTGTAATGAAGCATATTACTATTTTTCTCATTCATAAAAGACATATATTCTCATAAAAATATGATTTTGCCAATGAATCTTCATAACTTCCATAAAAGGAAAATTTTATTCGATAAATTCATTACTGTAAGCAGAAACGCGAGTATAAAAACGCCCGGCCCATGCTTGGCATCGCGATAACGGGACCGTATCTTGGTCGATTCGCATTTTTCAAATGTATCAATAACAATGACAGCTCCATTACCATAGATCATATAAGTATCTAAGGTAAATGACCCAAATTCAGACACTTTAACACTGTTTCAAGCTATTCACCATGGGCGATTTCAATATTTATTTTTGCCCGAGTTGAAGCCTTTCGAAAGTTATTTCCACCACCAACATTTCACAATTCATCAGAGAAATTGAAAATAACTAATAATTCTGTGAGGTCCTCAACTGAATCTTAATTCGACACCACAAATTGAAATTGATACATGAATCAGACATAGGCATGAACATAAATCCGACCTTGACTTCAAATTCGTCACTTGGAGAACATAATTCCGTCATTCACTAGGAATGGAATTGAATTCGAATTGAAAACAGTTCAAACTGAAAGGCTTTATTGAAAATCAAAAATAAACGAACAAAACTGAAAACAAATCTATAAAAATATAATATGATCTCTTATTTTTCTCCTAACTCTTCAACTAAAAAAATCCCCTTTTATTGACCTCTACAGGAGTCTTGATTTTCCTGATGATCTCGTCGTATTGATATTCAATCTCATCTTTATCTTTAGGCCATTTCCATTTATTTATTCCTGCTTTTATCATAGCACTCACTGTAATCATTCCGTCTTTTAGTCCTGTAACTCTTCCTGGATAGTCTTCTAGATAATTAACAATGACAAAGTCACCAATATCAAAAACAGTTTCAGAATTGTTATTAACTTCATCAACTGTTTCCTTTGATTGGGATATTTCATTATCCTTCAATGTTTCCTTTCCTCCAGCATCAACTTTCTTTGGTAGTCTTCTAGTTTTCTTTGGCTGCAATTTTTGTATGGCTTTTTTCTCTTCCTTTTTTTTTCTTTCTATTTTCTTTCTCTTCCATTAGTTTTTTCTGCGTTTCTTTTTTTTTCAGAAAATATTCTCTCCAAGCATCTGATGTTCCAACAGAAGGCACCTTAATCTTTCTTTTAACATTTGTTTTACTTGTTGATGGTTCGGGCCAAAACAAGGATTGTTTGAAGGGTCTAGGGACAATCACTCCCGGAACAACATAAGCATATTTGTTGAGTTCTGTACATTCAACCTTTTCTGCTTCCGCTTGACAGATCACTCCATCAGCCAAATGATTTCCAGATGTTCCTCTTTCTGAACTCTCTTTTAGTTTCTTTTCTGGTGTTGATAAACTTATTTCAATCTCTTTTACTTTTAAAATTCCATCTACATTTTTTCCTGGAGATTTATTTGTAGCATCATTGCTAATTCCAATTTCTGGAATTTCCTTCACAAGGCTCTTATTTCTCTCACATATTTCATTAGTTGGTATACTTAATTTATCTTCATCATTCAGAGTTCTTGTATTTGACTCAATGATAATCATAGTCTCTGATATTCCAAATGTGCATTCATCATTACTCTGTAACACCTTTAATGTCCCTCCAACTAATTCACTTTCTAACTTTGAATTTTCGGCATTATTATTTGTTATATTTCTTTCAACTGAAAGAAGTGATTCATTGTTTATTAAACTTTGTTCTTCTGTATCATTTGTTCCCAAACTGTCCGCTTCAGTATCATTCAACTTTTCAATACATAACATATTTTCCCATCCATCTTCTAAAATTAATCCGTCTTCTATCTATTTCAATTAATATATTAGGATTCGGGTTATCTATTTTCTTAGGAGGTAATCCAGAATGTACATATATTTTATACCAAGTATTGTACAAGCTCGCGTCCTCTGTATTTCCTATCCAATCATTTCCGTTCATCCTATATATATATATTCTTATGAAATGGAGCTGTACAGATTTGATTCCAAATATGGCATGTGTCTCGAAAAGGCAACAAGGAACAGATCATTCAAACAAACATATTGATCCATTCCCCGCTCCTAATCTCAGTATTAGCAGAGGAATGTCAAACGGGGCACCATACAGTTCTGCGTATGATGCAAGAGCACAGATAAAAACCTCAGCAAAAACTCTGTCTCCCCGTATAAGTGTAGGGATATTGGATTTGTGTACAAATATTCATATTGGAGGGCATCTTCTTCGAATGTAAATCCTTCTTCATTTCTTCAAAGGGGTTGACAAAGCATTTTTAAATAATCTGAAACAAAAACCAAAGGGAGAAAAAAGGAAAAGCAAAATCCACTAATATATTCAAATTGTTTTGAAGGTACCAACCCATCTCAAAAATGAATCAGATACTGAATGAATAGAGTTGAAACCATCTGAAAATTTATATATTGGACAATTATTGACCAAATGGTCAATAGTTTGCTCTTCATGCCCACACTCACATCTCGGGCTATCAATGGCATTCCATTTGAAGAGCATACTATTACAACGTCCATGACCTGTTCTAAGACGATTCAGAAGACACCAATTTTTCCTAGACAGATGAAAACCGGGAACTTTCTCTGAAGGATCGAGAATTAAACTTTTATTGAAAAAATCATATGAAGTCCATTCCGAACTCCAAATTTCTTTATGATTTTTTTTAGAATAAAGAAAATTATTTATCCATAGAGGCTTTCGAGATTTCAATCTAGCCAGTCTTGTATCTGGCATATAACTCATAATAGGAAATGAATTTGGAAAGGAATGAAATTTATCTCAAGACTTCATGGCAGCAACCTGTCTACGAATATGAGGAGGTATTATATTAGAAAGAACTGGTAACCAAGCTAATGGAGTAGATTTAATGGTTCCAGTTATAATCCTCATAGAAATATTGAGTTGCCCATCAATTTTATGGACATGGGAACTATTCAACCAAACAGAACAGCAGTATTCAGCTGCAGAAAAAACCAAGGCTAAAGCAGCCGTACGAAGAGTGGTAGCATCGGCACCCCAGGATGTACCAGCTAATTTTTGAATTATATTATTCCTCGTCTTCAACTTTAAACGTAAATTTTCCAAATGAGCCTTAAAAGTCAAAGAAGAATCTAGTTTTATTCCCAGATACTTGGGAGTGAAATTATGATTTAAAACTGTATTGTTGAAACTAACCCTCAAAGTTTTATGTTTTTGATGATTATTCAAATGAAAACACGACACCTCTGTTTTAGTGAGACTCGGGCATAAACGCCACTCCAGAAAATAGTTCCTCAAAATTTCTAAATCTTCAGTTAAAGTATTCTCAAGAATGTTGAAATCAGAATGACGGAAGGCAAGAGCAATATCATCTGCATAGATAAATTTCTCGGAGGAAGTATCAGGAATATCACTCAAATATAAATTAAAAAGAAGAGGTGACAACACCGATCCTTGGGGAAGTCCGTTGTTCAAAGTTTTGAAACTACTACTATCACCATCAATAAAAACACGAAGTCTCCTATCCGTCAACATATTTTCAATTAAACCAACCATAGAAATTCACGAGAGTTTGGGGTTCAATATAAGATTCCAAAAATCGTAAGTGTTCGATTATTTGTGGATTTTCAGATGTTTTCGGAATTGGAAAATTTTTCTGTTGCCTTCAAGAAGTTTACTATAGTCAATGTAAGCTGAATCGCAGGGATGAAGACCACATGCTTTGAAGGAATTCTTGAAGATAGTTTCTATGTTTGATACGGCATTCAGAGCCTGAGCAAGAACAGTTGCGAAATTTTCTCTTGTGAGAGATTTATATCCATTATCAATTTTAAACTGTCGGATTTGTTTTTTCCAGCTAAGTTTCAAGGTCCTAAACAGGCCCACATCTAAGGGCTGTAAGATGTGAGTAGAATTAGGGAGAAGACTTATCAAAATGATCTGTTTTTCTCGGCAAAAATCAGTCAGTGGAAGTGTAACATGTGACTTATGTCCATCAAGATATAAGATGACTGGAAATTCGATATTTTGAGACAATAGCCAGGGATAAAATATGTTTGTTATACAGGGTGTAGAAAAAACATGCGGCACAAATTTAGGGGGTTATTCCTTGGCCTATTTTAAGAATATTTGTACCTTAGACGATTTTTCGAAAATCGTTTCATTTCGAAGATACAGGGCTAGATTTGCAAAGAAAAATCTATTTTTTTTTTTCGAAAAGATACAGCAGATTTCATACGTAGTTGGTTACATTTCCATTATGACATAAATCATTTACTGTTTTTGATAGTTGTCAAAGGTCATTTTCAATTTTCTCTAGTATTTTTATCTGATAATTTTACGTTTGTTAGTAACGTTCTCTAATATGAATCGCTATACGAACGCCGAGATGACTGATATGCATTTTATGTATGGACTTGCTAATGGAAATTCGGTGGAGGCTAAGCGGTTGTACGGTGAAAATTTTCCCAATCGTTATGTCCCAGATAGAAAAACCTTCCAAACTATCCATCAACGCCTTAATGAAACAGGCTCATTTAAACGAAGTGGAGGACCAGGTAGGCCAAACACAGTAACAACAGTACAATTAGAAGAAAATGTATTGAACATGGTAGATGAAGATCCAGGTACTTCTACCAGAAAGTTGGCAGATACGTTCAATGTTAATAACAAGACAATTTGGAACATTTTAAAGCGGCAGGGCTTGTATCCATACCACATTCAGCGCGTTCAGGAACTTATTCCTGCTGATTTTCCTCCACGTATTGCATTTTGTCAATGGCTTCTGCAAACTTTGATTCAAATCCCTCAACTACTGATGCTGATTCTGTTTACTGATGAAGCAAATTTCTCAAGAAATTCAATTAGGAACTTTCACAATAACCATGTATGGGCTGATGAAAATCCGCATGCGACACTTGAAGACCGTTTCCAACATCAATTTTCATTAAACGTTTGGGTTGGAATTGTGGGTAACTATCTTATTGGACCGGTATTTCTACCGGGAAGACTTACCGGCGAAATATATCGACACTTTTTGGAAGAAATACTACCTGGGTTTTTAGAGGATGTACCAATGGTAACAAGGATTGCGATGTGGTTTATGCACGATGGTGCACCAGCACATTTTAGTTTGGTTGCTCGTGATTTTTTGAACGCAACATATGAAGATCGCTGGATTGGCCGAGGTGGGCCTCACTTATGGCCTGCTCGATCGCCAGACTTAAATCCCTTGGATTTTTTTCTATGGGGCCATTTGAAGTCATTAGTGTACACAACTGCTGTAGAAAATGTAGAAGATTTGAGAAATCGGATAATAGAAGGGTGCAACTCAATAAGAAACACCCCTGGTATTTTTGAAAGAGTTCGGCAGTCAATGAGGAGAAGATTGGATGCATGTATCATAGCTGGGGGTAGTCATTTTCAGCAGTATTTGTAATTAAAAATCTTGCAAGTAATAAATATTGTTTTTTTTAATCCACCCCTGTATCTTCGAAACGAAACGATTTTCGAAAAATCGTCTAAGGTACAAATATTCTTAAAATAGTCCAAGGAATAACCCCCTAAATTTATGCCGCATGTTTTTTCTACACCCTGTATATTCAAAGAAAGATTCTGACGTCATCCATCCACTGGGAGACTTTCCAATTCCCCACCCACTTGGCACTTTCGATACAATGTGTTTAGGAATCCTTTCATATGGGTACATAATCATAGTGGGAGCTAACTGACCAGCAGCATTTCCAGTGATTAAGACAGTCAGGCATTCTTTGTCATCTCCAGACCTATCATGGACCATTTTAGTGCCTTTCTTAACAACAACTTTTGAGCCCCCCGGTGATAAAAAAAATGCCGATTCATTTGTGTTGAATATCCGTTTCGGATCATTTATGTTGATATTAGATTCAGAAAAATATTCCTGTATTTCTTTGAACCAGTTCTGAATTTTATCTTTTGTGACTGATGCTCGAGATGAAGATAAATTTTGAGTTAAACGCATACTAATTTGCGGATGTCTCTTTAAAAACCCCTCAAACCAATGACGTCCAGGCCTGCCATCTGCAAATTTATTCGGACGTTGTAATTGCTTCACCAACATTGTAACGCTATCAAGTAATTGATCCCTAGTAACTGGAAAGCCCATCCGCCCCATACTGATGATCCATGTTTCCAAGAGATTTTCTTCATCTGAGGTTAAAACAGTTGAAGCGCCACTTCGGCATTCCTCAGGATATCGCACCCGTCGTAGAATAAGGGTACAAATTCAAAAATTGATTTTGTTGGGAAATCGAATTTAAAGTTTTTGTTCTATACTTTTGTGTACCTACTCACTTAAACACGTTGAACATTCGTAATTCCTGCAGCAATCCATTTGAACATTATAACTCTAGCACCCCATAGTCAATTAATGCAATTTTTTCCCTGACGTGGTGGAATATTGTGCTGTTTTTTCAAAAAATTTGAAATGTTACCTTTTTTCATGAACAGTTCCAAAAATTTCCTAAGATGTTTCATTTTTTTACGGACGTTAGCAACATTTTCCTCAATTGTTCTTCAATAATGGGATGCAAGAAGCGTGTCCGAAGAAAAGAAAATACAACAATTTATGATGTTATTATGACAAAATGAATTTTTCATATTATGGAAGTATTTTTCTATGAAAATAAGTGAAATGTCATGCACAAGTCATGTCATCACGAATGAAATCGGGTTCAAATAATCATCGTTGAATTAAATGAAAATCAAAATTAACAAAAGCAATTTAATAATAAACTTTTTCAAAGTTCTATGACATACAAAATCTGAAATAAAAACAATTTAATAAAAAAAACAGCCATTCTGAAAACCAAGAACTTAGTATAAATGCAATAATAAAAGGTCAACCTTGAAACAGTTGAGGAACAAGAAGAAATAACGAAGGAATACAGAAAATTATTTGAAAAGAATAAACTGAATATTATTTCAACGTTTTATAAAAGTCAGCATAAACTGGTTTTATATATTTTTTGTCCACCAAATACATGAGATCTTTTTTTTTGTTCTCTGGAATGGGTAATGGCGAGTCGTAGGCTTTTTTTATTGTCCACAATTTAAGGCGCTCCTTACGTTCCTCATTACCGAGTGTCGAGGATCGTCTGGTGATTTGGTTCTTCTTGGAGCGATTGCTGTCAACAAAGTCGAAGGTTTCTTGTTGATATGACGTCTTATATTGAAAAACGAAAGGGGTTTCTTGGCACAGTTTAATTATTTTGATTTCACTGAAATGGAATGTTTCGTTCTTTTGGTTAATAGTAAAATTGTTTCCAATTAGGTTTTCCAATGATTTGAAATCAATGAAGTCCTTGTGATTAAGTTCATTCACAATGTGATAGGGTGCCTGTTTCTTAGCTGTCCTCATGAGCTGATAATATTGTGAAGGCACAAAAATAGGACCAGCTCTTAGGGCTCTTGAAATTTCTTTTTCTATAGTCGAATGAACAGAGTCTCCTTCGTTTTGAGTGTGCCCTTTAATGAGGAATTTATGCTGAATTCCTTTAACATCTTGAAAGACACACAGTGCATACATGTACATCATAACTACGAATTTGTTTTTCTGTTGACCGACACAATTGTCACTGTAAAAAATAAATTCGATGTCCTCATTCGATTCCGAAGCTTTTTCTTTAACATGTTGAAGAGGGCATTTCTTGAATTAAATCTAGCTCCTAGTTGGATGCCAAGTTGTAACGAGACGGGGATGATGGACGTTACTAATAAATTTCAGAGGTGGGTTTACTAGATTTTATTCAGGTTTACTACAGTTGTTGAATGTGCTTATCGAAGATCTAAAATATATAAAGAAATGAATATAAATCCAATAATCAGCAAAACATTGAAAAAGTTAATCAGTATCACCTACCTAATGCCAGGCCTTCCGAATCACACAATTAAATATAATAAAATAATAAGTATGTGAAAACAGACAATGCATTCAGTACGGCTATCAGACTCGTAAGACAATTTTCATATTAATGCGGAATGGAAAGAGCCTAAAAATTACACATATGGTACAGATAGAGTTTGATTTAACATCGGACCAACCTGAATTGAACATACACTACCCAACACATACATTGTTCTGTTACAACTCTTTCAATATGAACTCTTGCCCTAGCAATAAACACGTTTTTTCGACTTCTTGAAGAGACAGCTGTTTCCTATTCTTCATAACCGAATGAGTTTCATCATGTTTTCTGAACAAACATCATCTATCAAGAAACCTCTGTCCACCATTATAGTCTCTTCACCTGGCTTGAGACTAGATATCAGATCACTGTTCTCGAATATTGCCTTATCAGAAGCTCGTCCTCCATAGGCAGCATAGGCTTCACTAATGAAACTTATTAAACCAGCAGGTGTCACAGCTGTCATGAATTTTATAGTGTTATTTCCCTTGTAGTGCTAATAACATTTAATCCTTCAACAAAGGCATTTTGTCCTTTGCACAAAAATTACACAAAGTTTTCATTACTGATTCATTCGCAAAACTACAATCTCTATTGTATCCAGCATTTCAAAAGAATTCAGTCCCGTCATACTATTGAGTTTTTGTCACTACTTATGTTATCCCAAATTGTCCGAATTTTCAAGGTATTTACTTGAACAGAAACATCTTCATATTTAACTTCCGCCAGAGCACATAAGGCTTCAGCAGCCATCCATTCTTCAGATGTCCTAGTAATTTCTAACTTCAGTAAATAAATGATCATTAGTACATTCCACAGCTTTTTGTTCGTCTTTCATCGATTCACAACATTTTTTTTTTCAATTTTTTCCATGATTTTAAACCTTGTTATCAATAAAACGAAAAAATTAACATTTTTTTTGCATTTTGTTGAAGATTATGATCATTCGAAGTCAAATTCGTGATCCCTTAATTTTCACTAAATTCGATCGAATAAAACCAAAAAACAGCTCGATGGATTGAATCGAAAATTTTTGGGGATTTTGTAGGCATATTACACTGTAAGAGGCACAGTCAACATTACTACTGGTTTTCTCGACATTTCCAACTTGGCCCTTTTTATCTTGATTTTTCAAATTGACGTAAAAAATAAATTCTCAAAAAACCGTACCAGATTATTGTTGAGGGTTTATTCAAGATTTCAAAACCTTCCTTAATTTTCTTGTGCGATCAGCGGTTGCTCGGATATTGATGGTTGAAGACAAAAAGATCCTTTTCCATTCAATGTTCCATATCTTAGCAAGAAATGGTCGTATCAAACTTTTTTAAAAAGCAAATTCAAGCTGAATCCATATAGCGGTTGAGTTGGAAAAAATTGTTCCAACTTCGTAGACCAAAAAAAAAAGAACCAGAATAATTTCGAAAACATTTTTTTTTTGGTATTCATTAGGAGTGAGCGGAACAAGTTGCATAAAAAAATTCGTCTTGAGATCTCTAAACTAGGATCTTCGAGCTTGAAAATCTTTTTTTTTATGCCAGTGTGACCATTTTTAAGGGTAATACAGCCACTTGAAAAAACCTCAAAAAATTTGGAATATTTTTTGATAACTTAATTTTGTCCTCTAGTTTAATTTGAATGCATTTATTGAAATGATACTTCTATGGTCCATTGCAACCATAAAAAAGATAATATACCCAATATGAGATAATAAAAACAAATGTAATATCAATAAACAAAACCGCGGTAGAAAACAGAAGGAATATCTTTACAACTTTCAGTAGATTATCAACTCTAAATCAGTCTTCTTTCTAATATAATTATCAAAAATAGGTTTAATGAGGACAAACATATAAAAAAGTTTCAATATATCAATCCGAAACGCAATTGTGACATATATACGAAAGCTCACCACCAGTGCAGGCTTCATGAGCCCAAGCTTTGCATTCTAGACACTGAACCCATTTTTCTCTAGCTTTGCTATTTGAATAGGGTTCAAAACAACAGATACAAAAACATTCATCTTCACTTCATATTTCTGTTTTTTTTCTTAACAATCTTTTTTGTTTTACTCTTTCGTGTTTCCGTGTCTAAATTTGGGTTTTTAACTTTTCTCTTCGCCATCCTAGCTGCTTCTATTGCAGCTAATTCATTTGTCACTGGGGTATCAGTTAGCTGTTAGGAAGATATATTACGTGGTGTGACTGCATTACTTTTCCTGGGTTAGATCGCATCCAATTATCGCAGGAAGTATTAACTGCTTTCTTTACCGGTCCAAAAATGGCTCTATCCATTGGCTGCAGTTTGTGTGTGCAGTGCGGAGGAAATGTCAATAAAATTATACCACTTTTTTTGCAGAATTCACTATTTTTTACTGCTATGTGGGACCTATGGTTATCTAATATCAAAAGTACTTTATTTTCTTCTGATGATCTGACGTGATTTTTGAAGAATTCAAGAAAGGTATGGAGTCATCTTCTTGCATCCAACATTAGCGGTGCCAATTGAGCCGGAGGGACCATCGCGTAGAAAGTGGTCATTGAATTTTTTCCGCGGAAATATGAACATTGGGGGTATGTGATTCCCCAGGGCATTTCCAGCTAAAGCTACGGTAATTAATGTTCCCCTTTCCTGCGAAGTCATGGCACTCACTTGTTTCTGACCTCTTCTAGCAATAAAACGATCAGGTTTCTGAACCGTTGTGATTGCAGTCTCATTGACGTTCCATATATCCTTTCCTTGCAGATTGTATTTACTTAGAACACTGGTGTAGTTTTTAAACAAAAGTTGCACATTTGTGGGATTAAAACTTGTTGCCCTAGCGATACTTGTCGTCTGAGAGAAATAATAGGATGACGTTTCATGAAAGATCGAAGCCAAACCTCACCTGCCATACGTTGCTCAACCCAAGAAATGAGGCATTTTTCATTATACTCCACAGCCAGCCTATAAGCGACTTCTGGCCTCTTTTGTGCTCAGGCCGAAGTTGGCAGCAGAGCAGTTCAGAAGATAATCACAGAGAATCTTTTCCTCTGAAGAAGAAAAGACAGTTTTTTCTGGATATCCAACTGTTGGGGGAGTCACCGTTTCATTAGCTTCATAGGCCTTTTTTTTCTCATGTACCTGAATAGGAACGTGGTTGATGTTGTAACTAGAAGCAGCATCGCGAAGACTTTTTTGTCGCAATGTTACCTCTTCTGCTGCTAGTTCGTATATATTGCAGCTCGTCATAGCTCTATCTGTCTTTCTTTTATAAAGTAGGCATGCTGAAACGGGATAAACGAAAAAATAACAACAAAACCCATTGACTAAGAAAATCAGTTTTACGAAACTGCAACGAGGTGAGTTGAAACATTCTGTTTCAAATCTCGTCAGTGTCGAAAATGCTCCAATTTCGTGATTTACATATTGTGAGAAAAACACACCTAAATCAGCTGAAATGATGTGATGAGTTGAATCATGAATGAATGAGCTCCCGATAGATATACAAATCAAATTGAATTTCAAAGAAACTTTCAAACTAGAGGTTCATGAAATAAGCGTTGAAAACTCACACTTTTTACGGTTTCGTAGATATGGTCTCTGGAACGACAGTAGCGCTCGCTTAGTGCTACCTAGTGTAGAATGACTGGACTGGAGAGAAGGTCCGCTTCTTTTTCAAACTACCGAAGACGGCGGAACTTATGTTCTTATTAATATTTGGTGTTATTTTGAGACTTAAGAAAATTCTTTAATTTAAGTTACGCACTGGTTTTCTTCGAGAACCTCTCGAACAAATTGTATGTTTATTATCATTTATTGAAATAAACTTACTCATAATAAGTACCTTTGTGGGAAACAAAATATTTATTTTTGGATATAGAAAGATTGTTATGTATTGTAATGAAGCATATTACTATTTTTCTCATTCATAAAAGACATATATTCTCATAAAAATATGATTTTGCCAATGAATCTTCATAACTTCCATAAAAGGAAAATTTTATTCGATAAATTCATTACTGTAAGCAGAAACGCGAGTATAAAAACGCCCGGCCCATGCTAGGCATCGCGATAACGGGACCGTATCTTGGTCGATTCGCGTTTTTCAAATGTATCAATAACAATGACAGCTCCATTACCATAGATCATATAAGTATCTAAGGTAAATGACCCAAATTCAGACACTTTAACACTGTTTCAAGCTATTCACCATGGGCGATTTCAATATTTATTTTTGCCCGAGTTGAAGCCTTTCGAAAGTTATTTCCACCACCAACATTTCACAATTCATCAGAGAAATTGAAAATAACTAATAATTCTGTGAGGTCCTCAACTGAATCTAAATTCGACACCACAAATTGAAATTGATACATGAATCAGACATAGGCATGAACATAAATCCGACCTTGACTTCAAATTCGTCACTTGGAGAACATAATTCCGTCATTCACTAGGAATGGAATTGAATTCGAATTGAAAACAGTTCAAACTGAAAGGCTTTATTGAAAATCAAAAATAAACGAACAAAACTTAAAACAAATCTATAAAAATATAATATGATCTCTTATTTTTCTCCTAACTCTTCAACTAAAAAAAATCCCCTTTTATTGACCTCTATAGGAGTCTTGATTTTCCTGATGATCTCGTCGTATTGATAACTTCGAGACTTTTGGATGGAAAATTTTCATTTTTGGGATTTTTCAAGATGTAAGATTGATGTATCCACTTTAAAAATCGAAATCGCGATTCATGATACAGGGGGTGAAAAAATCGCTTTCAAAGTTAGGGATGACAAAATCGTGAAAAATGAATTTTTTCAAATTAGAACCCCATTTTTTATGGAAGATATTGAATCTACGTTAAAAAATAATGTGAGTGTATGCATCACACCCTTGCCCTAAAATGGATATTTTCTGAGTTATTCACAAAAAACTGTTTTTCGTCTTGAATTTTCAGCTATTTCTTTTCCCTTCACGCCAAAAAGATGAAATTTTCAGGAACTGTTATTTGAACCATGCTGTAGATTTTTCACCCCTTCTTGAAACCGACTTCAAGTTACTATTAGGAGAACCATGGCAAACTCTCGCAGTTATAACTAGAGAAGATGCTCAAAGTTTTGACCGTTAATTTCTAGACATTTATTTATACGTCTCAGGAATGCTTCGTGCGTTGCTCTTCTTATTTCATCGGGAGGAAGAGATCTGCAAAAGTGTTTAAAAACCAAATTGAGTTTCAAAACTATGAATCTAAAAATCTGAACAAACCTGAACGCATTTCTGACTCGTTATATGCAGTCCTCTTTATCAGTCAGGGGAGTTGAGTAGACAATATTTTTTATCCTACCCCAAATATAATAGTCTAAAGGAGTTAAATCGGGAGAACGTGGTGGCCAAAGATGTGGACCATTGTTCGCCAACCATCGATCTTCAAATAGCCTGTAGAAGATATTTGACACATTGAGTAAATTGTGTGGAGGCGCGCCATCTTGTTGATACCATAAGTCATTATGGTTCTGTACTAGCGGCTCAATTATTTGAGTCAATATGTCAGAATATCTATCTCCTAAGGGAGAACATTCTTTAAATAATGCAAACATGTGTAGTGTTCTATCTTACCAGTTAAAGTCCCATCATAAATGTGAACATCGAGAATTGCATTATTTTTGATGGCGCAAAAAACATTCAAACTCCAGGTCTCTTGAAAGTTCCATTGTCTGAAGTGGTGGTTGTTCTCTTCATCCCAATAATGACTGTTATGCCTTTTGAAAGAACCATTCTTTGTGAATTTAGATTCATCTGTCCAAATTATACAGTCCAAAAAGTTTTCATTCTCTTGAAATCGAATCATCATAGCTTCGCAAAACTCTGTTCTCCTGACGAAATCAGTTTCCTTCAAATGCTGTACCCTATTGAATTTATATGGGTGCATTTTATTTTTTTTTTTTAATATTCTCCAAACACTCGATTGAGATAATCCCAGATCAATCTCGGCATCTTTGAGAGAATTCTGAGGATTCACACGAAAATATGCAAGAACTGTAATTTCGTTGTTCTCATCTTCTACTACACTTTTTTCTCTGTGTATAGTTTTCTTAACGAAAGATCCGACATTTCTCAAGTTTGTCATGGTTCTGTTAATAGTATCTCTCGTTGGTCTGGGTCGGTCAGTAAACCTCTCAATGAACAGTCGAATCGTTCTATCTACAACTTTATTACATTCTCCATGAAGTAGAATGAGATTTAAATAATCTTCATTGGTAAAATTAGGCATAGTGATCGATTTGATAACTTAATACGAATCATCACCAAATTAATAGTCAACACAAAATGCTACTGAATAAAGAGGAATTGGGCAGATGTGATTAATGATATCCACCATCAAAAAAAAAAGAATGTAAAAAATGGTAAGTTTTTGCATATGGTTCATAAGGAATTATTTATTTATCACTGGAGAGAAAACCGATGGCCGATTAGTTGAAATAAAGAGGTTTCCGATAAAAATTCGAATCCAAATTCGCCATCTATTTAGGAACAACCTGTAACTTTTTTATCTTGCATATTAGGGTAGTAAAATCTAAAACATGGTTTGAGTAACAGTTCCTGAAAATGTCATCTTTTTGGCGAGAAGGGAAAAGAAATAGCTGAAAATTCAAGACGAAAAACAGTTTTTTGTGAATAGGGCAAGGGTGTGATGCATACACTCACATTATTTTTTAACGTAGATTCAATATCTGCCATAAAAAAATGGGGTTCTAATTTGAAAAAATTGATTTTTCACGATTTTGTCATCCCTAACTTTGAAAGCGATTTTTTCACCCCCTGTATCATGAATCGCGATTTCGATTTTTAAAGTGGATACATCAATCTTACATCCTGAAAAATCCCAAAAATGAAAACTTTCCATCCAAAAACCTCGAAGTTATTCTTGTTTAAGCGGAGCTCTATTTTCGATTTTTTTTTCGAATTTTCCCGCTCAGAGAGAATTTTCCAACCAAAACTGAAAAATGTTACATCAAAATAACTTGAAATTTTCTAAGGAATCTATTTCTGCAATAAAAAAATGGTGTTCTAATTTGAAAAACGGAAGTTGACGTCATTTCCGGAAAAACCGGAGGTGCTCATGCCTTGAAAATATTTTAGATTTCATCAGCATCGTGAAATACTTATAAATGCTGAATTTCATGAAAATACGTTCAGTAGTGAGTATGAATATGGGTGAGGTTCCTCGTGAAAGACCCTGTATAAGAAGGCGACTTCTAAAATTGAGAAATTATTGTATCGAGCACTCTATCGAAAATATTTATTCCGGAAAATTCTCCCCTGCTTCGAAATCCATGATCGGAAGCTAATTCATCCAAATATTTTTTATCTTTTTTTGTCTCTTTTCTTCGAAATAGGGATCTTTACCATATGCTATGACATTTTCTCTAGCCTTGCACTTGAAGGACTCGAAGTCACTCCAATAATTTTTTTTCTTTGTATTCGTCTCTTCTAAAGCTCTGCATACGTCGTTCAAACTGACATCGCATTTTTGTAATACTTCAGATGCATAATTGATATCATGGAGAATGCGGTGCATTAAATCGCCGAGAAAAATAAATTCAAAATTCAAAATTTTTTTTTAAATTTCTGCTTGTTTTTGCTCTTATTTGCAAGAATTTATTCTTCTATTTCAGCTAATGCAGGAATGATATGAAAAAAATGAAATTTGATTGCCGAAATTATGTTAACCCTACTGGACCATCTAGTCGGATTTAGTTTTTTTAGATAGGTGTCCGATTCACCAGTGAATTTTGGCAATACATCCCTAGATTTGATGATATTTCGGAAAAAACATTTTTCAACAACTGAATATAATAAAAACAATGTTATTTACATAATAGATCACAGAGAAAAATCAAATTTTGAATTTTTTTTTAAGTTCAAACGCGATTTGATGTTCAGCGCTTGGGGCCCCCTGAGGTCAGGGGCCCTGGTGCACTGCACACCCTTGCACCCACGTAGCTACGCCGCTGCCCGTAGCATTTTCGTAGTATCTGCCTTAGATGAGCATTAGATTTCTGCATGGCGGACAGTCTCTTCCGAAGATTTTTATATTCGGGATTTCCCAAATCATATAGAATTGAATGGGCTTTCACAATTTCAATTAATCTTTCAGTGAACGACATTGTACGTGCTGGTACGTATATAGCCCGCTCCACACTCATGGCAAGAACCTCGGCCAATACCGCGAACGTGAGTGTAGACGACTTTCTTGTGTAACGTTCGCGCTTCGCGGCCTTTCCCGTGAGTTTGCGGTCTCCTGTCCCGCGACAAAGGCTTCGCGCCTAAGCACAAATGTTCCATCCACACTCACAGGGGTTCGCGGTACTTGCGCAGTAATGATTTAATGCTTGTTCACTGACTTTATTCGCTTTTGAAATGAATGGTTCATGTAGCAATGAAGTGAAATTAGAATAGATCCAGATTTAGATAAGCGGAATGATAATTTCTTGATTATTATCGGAATAAACCCTTTTTATAGCTGGCTAAACAGGCGAAAAGCCTTCGTAGACAGCGAGGATGCCGCGAACCAAAGTGCGAATATTTGTGTGAGTGTGGATGACTTATTTGGCCGCGAATTCTTGGCCAGGTTCACGGCAAGAATTCTTGGCGCGATTCGCGCCATGAGTGTGGAGCGGGCTTATGAATTTACACAGCGGGAACGCGGTAAAAACACTGCATGCAGCGTTAAGAATATAGAACGCTGCAGTCCCGCGTGCATATTTCTATCTGCCAGACGTGATCTCAATTCGGCTCGCGCCGAACGTCAGCTCCTAAACGCCAGCTATGATCGCAAAACACACAAGCTAAACAGCAGACGTTATCTCAGAATAGCCTCTCGCGTAGTTAGATAAAATAACAAATAAGAAACAGAATTGTGTTAATAATAATAATAAACATTATTAAGTTGAACCCCACGGGTGTGGTGGGGTTTCTGCCACGCCACATGGGGGGTGACGTCCCCACGGCCCGAGTCACCTGGGCCACCAAGGGTAAATGGTGACAAACCCATGAACGAGAAGTGGAAACCGATATCATGGCAGAAGATCGAGATGCCACTCCACCTGCTGGCTCGACCACCGTGAGGAGGACTGCCCGCAGGGGAGCTCGCAACGCACGTATCCAGTGGGGCCGCGAAATGAATATTGAAGTAATGCGAGCTTTTCATTACGTGAACAATTGCGAGGACAACCCACTTCCTGGATGGAGATACTCCCTCTGTACCGAGTACACCGGGAGGCATCTGGAATCGAATTATCCCAGAGGATCGCGGGATGTGCACAGCAGGCTGTGGATTTGCAAACCTTTCACATCGTGCGGAAATTTCTGAACTAGTGGGAGCAACTGAAATTTTTTTTACTGGTTCATAGAAGAATTACCAGCTCAAGCTGAGAACGGGAGACCGATGAAGAATAATAAACATTTATTCATTTCAATTATTTATCAATACAATTGCAGAAATAAAAATTGAAGTAAGTCAAAAATGATAACATAAGATCCCTGAAATAAAGAAACTATCTATTACAAAATTGTATGAACTCTTCAACTTTGTAAGGTTCACATTCCATCAACAGCCCATAGACCCTTCTCTTGAAAGCTTCAAGACTTTTAATTTTTCTTGTTTCCGAGGGGAGGTTATATACCTTAATCGCCATATATTCCTGTCCTTTTTCGCGCAAAGTTGTGTTATGTCTTGGATAAAAATATGGATGAACCTGTCGTAAATTATCATTATTCCTGTAAGAAATGAAGTAATGTTTATGTTGAGAAATGAAGACAAGGAGCCGAAATATATACAGCCCGTAAACAGTAAGAATACGATTCTGTTTAAACACACCTCTACAGGATTCTCTATACTTCATTTTGAGAATTGTTCTTAATGCCCACTTCTGTGCCAAAAAAACGCTCTCAACATTACTGGATCCGCCCCAAAAGATGATACCATATGACATAAGTGCTTGAAAATTCAAGAAATAAAGTACCTTCAAAACATCAAAGTGCACCTGCGTTCTCAATACAAAAAACGAATAGACAACTGTATTAAGCTTTTTACACAGCTGTTCAATGTGTATGTCCCACCTCAGATACCGGTCAATCATAATGCCCAAAAATTCAACTGAGCTATTAACCTCAATAGTAACCCTGCCTGAGCCTATCTCAGTAGGGAAAATGCTGGTTGATCTACTTGTTGAGAAAAACATGCTTTCAGTCTTGTGCAAATTAACGACAAGACCACTTTCCTCGCACCATTGCATCACCCCCCTTAACATATTCTCAGCGGCACTGCAAGCCGAGCCAATATTTGGCTCTTTAATGAGAAAGTTCGTATCATCTGCATACATAATTGGCCTTGAGGCCTCGCTGGAACAAGCCAAGGAAAGAGAATCAGCATAAAGCACAAATAAAAGAGGACCCATGATGCTACCCTGAGGTACACCAGTACTTATTATTTCAAAGTCAGAGGTATAGGTTCCTTCGACTGTGGTGATTGTGACTGCCTGTTTTCTGTTTGAGAGGTAGCTCTCAATAAGGCTTAGCTGGTTATCTCTGATGCCACATGCCTCCAGACGTTGCAGCAGCAGCTGATGCCTCACAAGGTCAAATGCCTTAGTCAGGTCTATAAATACACTCAAGGGAATTTCACCCTTTTCCTAATATCAAGGAATCATTCATTTTGATTCGCGTGAGTAAAATTCTTCACTCATAACGGTATGGTAAAAATATTTTGTATGAGAATGATCTTGCACTTTATAATTAAAGTTAGCTACAAAAGTCCTTATTTATTTATTTATTGAAAAAAAAAACATCAACAAGCAAACATCCCAATAATCAAAACTTAAAAAACACATTCCTACAGTTTGAAGATATTTAATAACGTAGTTATGAATTCCTATCTAATACAAAATTTTGAAACCAAAATTAAATCTTAAAGTAGCATTTATGTCATGACATATAACAAACCAAGCTGGTCTTGATCTGATGCTGATATTCACATAATAAAGCCTGCAGCGAAGGAGAAAATTAATATAATACTAATTATTCTACAAAATAAGACAAGCATGATGTTATGTCATGACACTAATGCTCTTGCTCTTCTGAAAAATAATTTATTACTTTGCAATCTTTCGAGCTCCCAAGGTTCGATTTTGTTTTACACACGTATTCAGACTATGGGGAGCAAGAGTTTCAGTTTTTCTGAAATTTGCAGGTTTTTTTCCCGACTGAAATCGCCTTCTACCGGTGAACTTCGATTTTCTTCTGGCCATACTAGTTGGCTGTACAGAAATTTTCACACTTTTTCTTTGTGTAGGAACCATTCGCCTTCTCAGAGAAGAACATGGTTTGAATGCATGATACTAAAACACAACAGATAAGATCACTTGAGGAACGAGTTTTGATACGTTTGGCGCATGACGTCAGCTCGTGACAAATAGCTCTTATTGGCTCATTTGAACGTCGTTTTCATTGATGGCGGGAATTATTTTCAGAATAATGCAATGCTTGAAATATCGTATTCGATCGAAAATATTTCAAAGTAGTTCTTAAATGTGAATACTTGAAGATTTCCACACAATGTTAACAAACTCGTGGCAAATAGCTTCAGAGGAAATTGGTGGTAAAATAAGCGGGAAACTTTGACTTTCCAATCAGATTATCTTGAATGTTATTATTAATTTATTTGAAGTATTACTTGGAATTATTCATTACTACATTGAATAATTATGAGAGCCTAATTGTTAGCATGAGATAATTAAGTCACATTTTCTCGGACTGGTTCTTAAAATTATTTAACTTTGTCGTAGGTTTTGGAAAGATCATATTTTGTCGGTTAATACTCAGATAAAATAATTCTTCTGTCAATTTGTTTTATTTTAATAGAAGGGCGTCAAAAGAAGTCTTTCACTATGAATATTGAAAAATTTAATGAGAAAGACCATACTAACTAAATACTATTACAAACTATTCAACTTGTGAATTTCATACTCAAGAAATTAATTAATATATAGAAGTTGAAGATTTATGAATTTTTTTTTGTTATTTGTCAGTCATGTAAGGGGATAATCTGTAACAAAAGGTCGATGTTGGAAAATACATGAAATTAATAAAACAAGCACATTTTCATTTTAATATTTTATTCATTTTCCGTTTTTCTGTATTCACCATGGTATTGATGTTTTTGTTTAAAATCCTTATTCGAAAATACATTTTACATAAATAAAAATAAGCTTTTAGCTTCATCACTCAATGCCACATTTTGAGCCAATTGTTTCAATTCCTTTATGTAATTTTTTTGAATTTTGACTCCATCACCATTAAAGTCATTGAAAATATGGTCAAGCTCATTGCATTTTGTGAGGAAATCTACTGTTGGTTTCTGCAATCCACCTTCGCTCAAATGATTCGTCCAGGAGAACGAAGTATCTTGGCAGTCTGGAATGTAACCTAAATTTTCACTTTTCCTCAATTTAAATGCAATGAAACCTGCCAAATTTTCTAACTCATCCCAGTGGAGTTCCTCTAAACCTCCTACATCTTCAGATTCAGCTGCCACTTCAGAATCCTCATGCAATGCACCAAACATCTGCCCAGTAACAGCCTTATTTGTGTCTCTGTGACAATTTGTCACGCGATGACGTAGTCAGATATGCGCGTGGGTTTATCTTTTGTGTTTTAGTATCATGGTCACAGATAAAAGAAGAGTTTCTGTTCTCCACAGAACACCAAACACCTGTTCTCTGTGACAATTTGTCACGCGATGACGTAGTCAGATATGCGCGTGGGTTTATCTTTTGTGTTTTAGTATCATGGTTTGAATGCCGTGTACAGTCCACTCAATAGAGAAGACGAACTATTCATATTTTTCGCGTAATTTTGAAGGCAAGATTTGACTCCACCTTGGAAATTTTCAGGATCATCTTTGAGGTTCTTTATAACTCTACTGTTCAGGTCAGTTATGAAATTTTTCCAGTCTCTCAATATTTCTGTAGCGTCACTTTTATTATTACCATCTTCTATTGTTTCACTGCTGGATTCAGAATGCCCAGCACTTGTATCATCTTCGATACCAACAACCATCAGGTTTGACTTACTATTATTTTGATCATCTTTATCCGACTCGAAGGTTTCATTCGGTACATTTTCAAGACGTAAAGGCTGAAGCAAATGTGAAGGTGGCTCACCACCACTAGCGATTTCATATAAAATCCGTTTCTGCTGTGCTGACTGTTATGTATTCGTAAGGAATACTGAATAAAAATGCAGGGACACTGGTACACTTTTATTAATAAAGTAACACACTTGGAAAGCCGTTAGAACAACGCTATGGCGGCTGAATTCGACGCGACGCTTTCTTGATCTGACATATCATGACATTGACAGTCAGCGTAAAGCTAAGTTCACATACATATGTATTAGGCTAAATTCACAACATTCTCCTCCCTCTAAGAAAGAATAGTTGACCTACAAGTTCAACTTTGTGGGGGCTTTAATTATTCTTCCAGAACGACTTGTGCGTGGAGTCATGGAAACCATTTGTGGTGAAACGTTAACTGAGGTTTCAACACTACTAGGCTGAATTGTTGAATTTGAATTATTTTCAATGGGTTTATCCATAACTTCAGACGCAGGTTTCACAATATCTGGTAAAACTTCAAAATTGGGGTTTGTTACAATATCTTTAAACTTTTCAGTAACATGTGTCTCTTTAGACAAAGGGTCATGAATATTTGTCGTATCATTAGGGTTGGGACGAAGATTACCAGCATGAATATGTTTTATGGTATCTCCAATCCTGACAAGATAAGTACAATAGCTTAAAACTTTCAAAATTCTACCCTTTTCCCAGGTTTTATCCTTGATATTTTGCACATATACACACTCATTTAGAGAATACAATTTTGTGTTTCTTAATAATTTGTCAACCTTTTCATTTGAATTCTTATTGTTAAATTCAGGTTTTATCAAGTCAAATCTAGATCTCGGTCGCTTCTTGAATATCATTTCAGCTGGGGACATAGATGTAGCAGTACTTGGTGTCATTCTATATGTAAATAGAAAATTTGCTAATCTACTTCTAATAATTTTTTCTGATAAGTCACCACACTGGTTTGAAAAAATGTTTTTATCTAATGATTTCTTTACTGTTTGAACGCCTCTTTCGGCTAAGCCGTTGCTTTGGGGGTGATATGGTAGAGACTTAATAATTTTTATTCCATTAGCTTGACAAAACATCTGAAATTCTGAAGAGTTGAATGGGGGACCATTGTCTGAGACTAGTTCAACTGGCAAACCAAAAATACCAAATATTTCTTTTAATTGTAAGATGGTTTCTTTAGCAGTGGTCCCATCAGACCATCCATTTTGACCTATTATCCACTAGGATTAAAAATGTATACTTATTTTTGTGGAAAAAGTCTATATTAACTCTATAGAAATTATTTGGGGCTGTGGGCCATGGTAAAAGTGATGCACCATTTGAAAAATTCTGGTTTTCCTGACATACTTCACACATACCTATGAATTTTTCAATGTCGTTATTGATGTTTGGCCACCAACAATAGGACCTAATTAGCATTTTTGTACGTACGATACCTACATGTTGCTCATGAAATAGTTCTAATATATTTTTTCTTAATACAGTAGGGATAACAACTCTATTTCCAATTAATAAACAGTTTTGTTCAATAGAAAGCTCATGTCTTTTATGAAAATATGGCTTTAGTTCATCTGAATCAACTGACCGAGGCCATCCACTAGCAGTCATATCAATCACTTTGGTTAACAGTAAATCTTTATGTGATGCCAAAGCTATTTCTTTACTATTTAGTGGGGCTTCATTCGCCAAATTAAATGAGAAAATACAATCTGTGATTCCAGTATGATCTTGAATAGGTAATCTGGATAACCCATCTGCATTGGCAATTTGACAACCTTTTTTATACTCAATTTCATAATCATACCCTGAAAGTGTTATAGCCCAACGGGTTATTCGTGCGGCTGCTGTAATTGGAATTCCTATATAAATTTTAAAGGTTCATGATCACTTATTAAGGTGAACTTTCGACCAAATATAAATCTATGAAATTTCTTTATTCCGAACATAAGAGCAAGGGCTTCACGTTCTAAATTTGAATACCTTTGTTCAACAGGTGTTAAAGTACTCGATGCGAAAGCTACTGGACGTTCTTTACCTTCAATTCGATGGCTTAGGACTGCTCCTACTCCATATCCACTAGCATCAGCTGTAAAATATATAGGCAATGTCGGATTGTAATGAGTGAGAACATGACTTGACGTCAACAACTCTTTGCTCGACTGAAATACTCTCTCACATTCTTCCGTCCACACAAATTGAGTATCTGCTCTACATGAATCATAAAGAATTTTTAATTTTGATGATAATATGGGAATAAATTTTCCATAATAATTCAGTAAACCCAAATATGATTTTAGCTGGGTGAGATTTTGGGGTGAGGGTGCCCTTTTGAGGCTAATAATTTTCTCTTCTGTTGGGTGTATACCCTCCTGATCAATGATATGACCTAAAAATTCGACTCGTTTCTCAAAAAATCTACATTTATCTACGTTTATTTTAACATTAAACTCCTCTAATCGACTTAGAACTTTTAATAATACTTGATAACATGAAGTCATGGTGTCACCATAAACCAAAATATCATCTATATAGCACTTGGTGTTTTCTATACCAGACAGAATGGTATCCATAATGGTTTGGAAAATTCCTGGCGCTGTTTTAATACCAAATGTCAAACGGTTATAAGTGAAAAGACCCATATGTGTATTTATGGTTAAAAGATGTTTAGATGACTCGCTAACAAGTAACTGCTGATACGCACCTTTTAAATCTAAAACTGAAAAATAACGACTGCCACTAAGGCTTGCATATATATCCTCAGGTAAAGGCAAAAGGCAATGTTCTGATTCTAGAACACGATTTAATGTTTTTTTTAAAATCAACACAAATTCTAATTTGATCAGGAATTTTTCTTTGGCACTACTACTATAGGACTTGCCCATTCACTATGCGTAACCTTAGTTATAATTCCTTCATTTACCATTTTCAATAACTCTTCTTCTACTTCAGGCTTCAATGCATAGGGCATTTCGTATGCTCTATGAAAAATTGGACTGGCATCATCTTTTACTTTTAACTCAACTTTAAACTGTAAAATATGATTATTTAATTCATCTTCGAAAACTTTTTGAAATTTTTCTTTGATTTCAGAAATTAAATTTTCACGTTTAATTTCTACTTGTGACTGCTGTACCGACGTACCTTGACTTGACTGACTTGACAATACCTTATTTTCTGACCTAGATATTGAGTTCGCGTTTACAAGGGACTTCCAATTTGGATTTATCACACTTAACCAATTTCTTCCTAACAGTGGAGTAAATCTATGTTTGCTGTCTAACACAACTAGAGGTAACACAAATTTTTTGCGATTATGCTCAACGTTGACATTAATTTGTCCTACGATTTTAACATTATCACCGGTTACTACTTTCAATTTGAAATTTACAGGTTTTAAAGGTAACTTTTTGAAAAATGTATTATAATCTGTAATCTGAATGACAGACTTACATGCACCTGAATCTACTTCCATTAGCAAATTCTTGTCTTCTACTGGTAGAGTGACTTTGAGACTTTCATTCTCGCTGAGTGAACCCACTAAAACCTTGGTCAAAAATCCTAGTTCCAATGGTTCATCTGCTTCTTCTGCAACTTCTTGTTCTTCATCCACTAGGTGTACGCTGTTCTTACACATTGCTGACTTGGCTGTATGACCTGTTTGATGACACGAGTAACATTTCCAATTGATAGCTGGACAACTATTTGGGTTGGTATGCTCTTTGTCACATCTTCTACATTTCTTCGTACTGACTTTCCTGTTTTCTTGATGAGACTGACTGCAAACTTGACTGGACTGGTTGGACTTTTGATTGTTACTTTTGGACCACTTATTAGACTTTTTCTTTTGAAAGAATTTGTTTACTGACTCTGGATCGGACGTCATAATTTTTGTTTGACCTTCAGCCAATTCCATCGCTATGGCTGTTTGATAGGCCTTATCGAAGGTTAGGTTATCTTCAGAGAGTAATTTTCGTTTTATAACCTCTGATCGTAGACCACATACTAGTTTGTCACGACATGCTTCGTTAAGAAATGTACCAAACTGACAGTATTTTGCAAGACTTTGCACTTTAGCACTGAATGTTTTAATATCTCTATAGTTCAAGATGTCGGACAGTGAAGACGACATTGAACGCGCTCTCGTGAAAGATCCGAAATTAGATAAGAATACGGTTTCAAAGTGCAGATATTGTCACAGAAATGTTGTCGACTATGTCGAATGTATAAAGTGCAGTGGTCGTTTCCATCCTTCTTGCCTAGGACAGGCAGCAAATTCGAAAACCTCTGCTTGCAAACATACTACCAAGAGGGAGGAACATAAGCAACACTACAACGATATTGAAATCCAGTACAAGATTGTCAGTGTGGAAAATTCATACCTTAAGGAATTACCACGGGAAGTACAAGGAAAGAATTCAATACTGATCCAGAATAATAATGTATTGCTGGAAAATATAGAAATGTTAAAGAATGAAAGAAAAAATCGTAAACAAACAAAAGCAATAGGAAATGAGTCTGAGCAAAAAAGAGTCAATCAATATAAGGTCGGAACACGCAAAGCCGGTGACGTTGGAAAATCTCCTGCTAAGGGTAGCTCTGAAACACCATCCGCGCAGTATGAACTACTGGTAGTTCCAGATGATGTATCGGTGTCGATTGTGTCACAACAATCAAATCGAGAACAATTTGAAATAAACAAGCAAATGCAAAATATAGATACAAACCAGCAAACAGCTCTGATGAAAAAATCATCTCTGAAAATTCATCAGAAAGAAGATTTCGCCCCTAGAAATAGGAACAATATAAATGAATGGCAAACAGTCAGTAGAAAATCGAGATCGAAGAAATCAAATGAAATAATTTGTACGGGTAAGAAGACAACAACCTCACTAATATCGGGGGCGCCGAAGAAAAAGTGGGTTTATGTGGGTAGAATTGCCGGAAGAGACATATCAGAGGAATTGGTGAGACAATACATTGGTGGATCGGTTGGACAAAACATAGAGGTGAAGAAACTTGAAACCAAGGGCAAGAATTCAGCTTTTAGCATTGGAGTTGACACAGATGATTCCTATGGCAAAATTTGCGATCCCGAGTTCGGGCCCCAGGGAGTAATTGTTAGGAACTTCTCAATTGGTAATCTTTTTCGTAGAAAACCAGCAACTACATAAACAAGTCAACAACAAAAAAATTAATCTTATCCATCTGAATATTCAGTCAATTGGAAATTCAATAAATGGCTTAGAAATATTTATTGAGGAAGAAAATGCTCATATAGTAACTCTGACTGAACATTGGAAGGACTCTGATCAATTGGCAGCTTACAACTTGAGTGGTTATGAACTAATATCTTGTTTTTGTAGAGAAATTAATCAACATGGTGGATGCGCCATATATTGCAGTAAAGATATTGTTGCTAAACAAAGAAATGACTCAACAAGCTTATCAGTACAAAGAGTTTTTGAGTGTGCTGCATGTGAATACATATCAAGTGGTTATAAAGTAGTTATAATAACAATATATAGACCTAATACCTTACCCTATTCAGATGTTTCCACTTTTCTCGATAAACTTGAAATAATACTTAAAACACTTTGCAGGGAAAATACCCAATTTGTGATAAGTGGTGACTTCAATATTAACTTTTTGGATGTGGATAATAGCCAAACACAACAACTTCAGACCTTGTTGGAAATATTCAAGGTAAGAGTACTAGTGAGGGAACCTACTCGTATTGCAGCACGTTCCCAAACATGTCTTGACAATATTTTAACTAATATTGACAATGGCACCGTATCTGTATTACAGCCACACCTCTCAGATCACCTGGCCCAAAAATTTTCATTCCCCTGTCCATCTCAGAGTGAAATTTTGATTAAGCAGAAAGTGAGAATAAGAACAATTAATCAAAATACACTTCTAAATTTTCAAACTGAGCTAGCAAATATAAATTGGGACTCAGTAGTGGATGCTGCTCATGATGATATAAATTCACAGTGGAATGCATTTGCACAAAAGTATCAAGAAACGTTCGAGATTAATTTTCCATATAAATTTGTGAATGCAAGAAATAACCTTAGATCTAAATGGGATCCAAAAATAATTGATCTGAAAAAGCAGCTAGATAAGATGTTTGTTGTTTCTACTGTGAATCCGGCTTATATGCGGAATTATAAGGACATAAAAAAACTTTATGATGGAGCACTCATTAGGTCAACACACAATTATTACGGCAAGCAGATTATTGAATCGGACAACAAATCCAAAAAAGTTTGGCAGGTAGTTAAATCTATCACAGGCAAAACCAAATCGCCTAGTCATCCCATTCTACCAGCAGGAGATCCAGAACTGATCGTTAATTCATTGAATCGATACTTCACCTATATCAGGTCTAACTTGAACCATGTAATCTCTGGAAACAGTTCACTGAGGAACAACCGATCAGAAAGCTCATTCTTTATGTTTGAGGTAACTGAAGAAGAGATTGTTAACACTGTTAGAGGGATGAAAAGCAAGAGTTCCTGTGGATATGACGGCATTCCTATGAAAGTTCTGAAACATTCAATAACAACAATTGTTAAGCCCCTGTGCCAACTGATGAATTCAGCCTTTCTTGGAGGTGTGTTTCCTGACAACCTGAAAATTGCCACTATAAAGCCTATTTATAAAAAAGGTGATACAGATGATTATGCTAACTACCGCCCTATAAGCATTCTCACGAGTTTTTCGAAAATATTTGAGAAAATATTGGCAGATAGAATGACGAAATTTTTTAGAAAGTTTAAACTTTTCAGTCCATGTCAGCATGGCTTCCTTTACAGTAGAAGTACTGAAACAGCAGTTTTCCATCTGATAAAAACAATTATGTCAGCCCTGGAAACTGGTGATATACCGTTGAGTGTTTTTTTGGATTTCTCAAGGGCTTTCGATTCCGTTGATCATTCAATTCTCTTGGAAAAGCTTGAAAGATATGGTGTAAGTGATAATCAACTTCAGCTTATTAAATCCTACCTACAAAATAGATTGCAAAGAACTATTATTAATGATGGAGATGGAGTGTATATTTCTGACGACCAACATGTGAAAGCTGGTGTGCCCCAGGGAAGCATTTTGGGTCCTCTTTTGTTTGTCATGTACATAAATGATTTGCCTGATCTCTTGTACCATGATGTTCAGAAGATGATACTGATGACTCCAACTTTACTGTCAGAGGTAATGATTCTGGTGAGGTTGCAACTTCAGCACAGAACTATTTCAAGGGAATGCAAAAGTGGTGCGATGTTAATCATATAGTGCTGAATATGGAAAAAACTGAGGTAGTACTCTTTCAGACGGGCCAGTCAAAGCAGATGATATTTAATAACTTAACTGTAGAAAATAAGCAAGTATCCCTGAGCATGTCTACTAAGTTTCTTGGGCTCCACTTAGATAACAACATGAAATGGAAAACCCATATCACATCGCTGAGTAAACGACTTCACTCTACCATCTATACCCTAAATATCCTAAGGTATAAAGTTGAGAAAGAGATACTGAAACTGGTCTATAATGCTAATTTCGGATCACTTATGGCTTATGGAATCATTTTCTGGGGGGCAAGCTATCACTCTGACAAAATCTTCATTGATCAGAAGTGGGCAATTAGAACAATGTTCCACATGAAGAGACGTGACAGCTGCCGTGGCATTTTTAGACAAAACAACCTCATGACGATGCCTGGATTATACATCTATAAATGTATGATATTTGTCCGCCAACATAGAGACTATTTTCTAACATATGAAAATCACAATAATACCAGACAAATACACAGCTATCTTTTACCTAAATGTCGTTTGTCTCTAACGCAACATCAGGTCGAATTTATGTCTCTGAGACTTTACAACTGTCTACCTAGATCATACTGTGAGATATCCAACGACATAATTTTTAAGAAAAAGCTCCACAAGTTGATTGTTGACTGCGAACCTTATAACGTAGCTGAGTTTATGGCCCATTGTTCATCCCTGTGAATTTTTGGAATTTATTATATTTTGTTAACATTTTTCTATGGATTAGTTATTAATTTGACGTATTTCCTTTCATTGTATTAAGCAATTATTGTGAAATAAACTGGTATTATTATTATTATTATTATCTTCAGATGCTTCCTGCTTCACTGAGTAGAATTTGTATCTCTCGGCTATGACTAGACGTTTTGGACTATAATGATTTAGCAATACCCTTTTTAATTCTTCATAGGATTTGCTGCTAGGTAACATAGGTGAAAGTAAATCTTTGAGTACATTGTATGATGCTCCTCCTATCAATGTGAGAAATAAGGGTACCTTCTTGTTATCATCCACGTCATTGCATATGAAAAATTGTTCCATACGTTCCAAATAGCTCGTAACTTCTGATTCCTTGGGCTCGAATGGCTCGATGTTTCCTGTGAGTGGCATTTTCTTTTTCTCCTTCAGGACTAGACTGCAGACACTGGATACTTGAAAAATCGGGACTTGACTTCACGCTGGACTGACTTCTGACCTGACGTAGGCTCTTTCTTTTGACTCTCGTCGCCAAAATGTTATGTATTCGTAAGGAATACTGAATAAAAATGCAGGGACACTGGTACACTTTTATTAATAAAGTAAACACACTTGGAAAGCCGTTAGAACAACGCTATGGCGGCTGAATTCGACGCGACGCTTTCTTGATCTGACATATCATGACATTGACAGTCCGCGTAAAGCTAAGTTCACATACATATGTATTAGGCTAAATTCACAACACTGACAAGGAATTGCAGGCACTATTGATGCTGAATTTCTTAATAGCCCCAGCCTGATGCTTGCGCACTTTACCGGTTTTACCTTGAGGACAAGAACAAATGCAAACTTCCATATCAACAAAATATACTTCTTTCTTGTCGCAGCTCAACACAGTGTAAAAAAATTTCCTATTTTCGTGATGTTTTGGGGATCAACGTCTTTTTCATCTGGAGCATATCGCTTAACATTTATTTTGTTTAGCACCAAATCTAAAAGTCTTTGTTTATAATACATGCTGAAGCTAACCACGATAAAATCGACAAGCTGAACCAGATTATAAGCTTTTGTTCTTTCCAATGGAATACCTTTGAATAATCGGAATATGACTTCAATCATATTGTTAGTGTTTGAACCCCTGGTTAGAAATTGCTTTCTTTAAAATAAACAAAACATGTGCTTGCGATTGATAAGTTTTTGTACGTAGTTTTTGAAATGTGGATATTGGACTGAATTTCCAAGTAATATATTAATGTTATCTTCTACTTGCAACTCGGATTCAGTGCTTTGTAGAATATGTTTGAAACTGCGATACAATTTCTGCCTGTCATTTTGACCTACTTGGTTAATAGAGGTGCAAAGCCACTTCCACACGGCTTTTAACATATGGAACGTACACAGCAGAAGGGTTGAATTCGGCCAAAATATTTCGAGAACTTTTCGTTCCTTCAAATCATCATCCGTAATTATCACTTTCGGTGTCACCTTTGTAGGCATAATACTGATCAAATTTCTCACTGCTACCTCAAATACCTTCGTTTTTTCGGATGTTGTTATGACACATCCAATAGGAATTCCCCCAACAGACGACTGCGTCACAAAGAAAAAGATTTTGTGATTCTCCACATCACAGTTTCCGGTGGCATCCACGAACATAATCTCAGAGGCCTGAATTAGTAATTTGGCAGCCCTCTGCATTTGAGGAGTGCATAATGAAACAGAATAATGGTCATCAATTTGCTGGATCTTAAACAATGTGTCTGTAATTGATGAGTGTTTTTCCAGATCTTCCAAGGAAGATCTTGTTTTCCCGATCTAGATCCGAAAGTAGCCTTGAAATATTTCTGCCATATATTTGAAAAGTCTTTTTTCTTAGGAAAACTCTCTCTGTCTGCCATTAATTCTTGATATTCATCACCATACTCCTCCATTTTGGAAAAACAAAAACTATGGTAGGCTGAAGCAACGGAATGACCTCTGTTGAAATACTCCAAAATTTCTTGAGTAGTATTTTCACTGATTGGTCGTTTACTTAAAGCAGCTGCACTAGTAATTGTATGATGATGACTGTTTTTGATTGATAAAATGCATGGCCAATTTTTGATGAGCGTATGCTGCGTCTTGTCTGAAGCCCTTGAATACTGAGTGGGTTCTCTGTTTATTGCTATAATAATTTTTAGCAGGACAATCAATATTTTTTGAAGGATGTTTTCTTTTTCTGTTATTACGGGCGGCTATACGTATTTGTCTTGTATTAAAGTGGCATTGATAATACCTTTTGAAGATATTTTTCTTGGCTTTTTCAATGGAGTTTTGAATAGTTTTTGCCACGGCCACGTTGTCTTGGATTTTATCTGGTATTCTGACATCCATTGCTACAAGAAAAGAGAAGTACTGTGTCATGCGCTATTTGAAGGGGCACTACTCTTTAAAATATCAGGGCTATTAAATCCGCAAAAAATTTGCAATTTAACAGGATGTGATAGGTGTCATCGGTAGGTAAAATTCACCACAATGATAAGTGAAATAAACCATCATATCAAGTGGTTATATTCACCTATCCACGAATAGTCGATACTACTGCACTGCGTAGATTAGGTACATTCAGGGTAGGAACAGTAAACGTCATATGAATACTTTCTCGATAACAGTTTGAGCTGTACCTAACTACATAGCAACAAGTTCTGAAATTTTGTGGAAACACTTTCGTTATGTTTGGTTTCGCGAAACAAATACAAACAAAAACGCATGTTGTTAGAGAACCTAACGAAGTTTCCTCAAATCACTTGAAAAGTACCAAGAAATATTAAACGAGCACTCGAAAAAAATCACAATCATTTTTGGAACAGTAATCTGATTTTGATGAAAAAGAAAAATAGTATTTTATCAGAAAAAATATTTGGTAATTTTCGGAGGTTAATTATTTGTTAGTTTCTGGAGCATCCTTTAAAATATGTTTTAAAAGTGTCTCCCGTCAACCTACATGTGTGATCAAAAAAATTAATCGAAAATACTTATTCGCTTTCTCGTGAGAAACCGCGTCGCTTCGCCTAGGCCACCCTGTATAATTGAATCAGATTTACCGGAATTCTTGCGAACAACACTTTCTTATATTTAGAATGACTGGCCTATCAGTTCGCTGTTCGCTCCACAAAATAGAAAACAAAACAAATATAATTGTCAGATCAATCATTGAAAAACATTCCATAAACATGGTCTGTGAGATTATTATATTCATTCGTAATGTTCGTAACTTTTTATGTCTGCTCCACAAAATCTTCACTTTACAAGTGAACTACCACGTTCCTACTCTTCACTTCAGTTATAGATTATGATAGATAAATAGATAACAAGATAACCTGTACTCACCTCAACGCCTTCTTTCGTTTGCAAATTTATTCTGACACCGTTTGGTACTTTCTTGTAACTATAATTATCAGGAAAGCATACAAAACTATCCATTTTTATTGTCAGTTTTATGACAACATAGTCAACATAACCTCTCTCTTTACCTCGACATGGTGGGAATCTTGCGATATTGTCTGCTATTTAGCTCGAACGTCGCGGCGTCCTTGCGATCGCAGCTGTCGTTTAGACCCTGCGCTCGGGCATAAGCCGAATAGGGCGCGGGCACATCTGACAGACGACAGCAAATTACAGTTGTCAAATCAGCCTGCTGGACAAACAAACGGATCTACAAATGCTTACTGTGTGTTTATGTCATATTTAAATTGTGTTTTTCTCGATAATGCCTCAATTTTGCGCGATTGTGAAATGTGGAAGTTGAAGCGGAAGAGATAAGGTTTTATTCCACCGATTCCCTTCTATTTTCGACAATAGAAAACATATTAATCCTCTTGCTGAAAAGAGACGTGAATTGTGGATTAAGGCAACTAGAAGAGCAGATTTAACTACTGTGAAGTTGAAATGGGCAACTGTATGTTCGAAACATTTTGTAGGAGGTATGTTCAAAGAATCAAGGAAACATAGGCATATAAAAAATTATTATTTTTCTCCATTTTAGGCAAGCCAAGTGCATTGAAAGATGTTGACAATATAGACTGGGTACCAAATCAATCACTTGGCTACAAAACAAATATCAATGCAGTTCAAAGCATCCAGAGATTGAATCGTAGGAAGCAGAGAGATAAAAATAAGATACCAAACCCAAATATTCCAGTTTATGTGGATAGAATTATGGATCATATTGACAATGACCCTTTGTGTGAAGCCTTGAATAATCCAGCTGTTCAAAGCTTGGATATTATTGATAAAGAAGATGAAAGTGAACCTGTTGAAGAAGTGGAACATGCACAAAATTGGTGAACACCAATTTCCTGATATCAATTTCAAGTTACAGAATTGTTATAGTGAAATCCATCATCTCCGGGAAACTTTGCAGAGTTATACATTCACAATGGAAGAAGCAGAAGAAACTAGAAGACTTGCAAATGTTAGAATACAAGTTGAGCGTGTTATTGGTTCCATGAGAAACAAATATAAAATAACATCTTCAACCTTACCCGTGCATATGATCAAGTTCAAGCAGAATAATGTTCCTGTGATCGATCAAATTTGACAGTTTGCTGTGCATTCATAAATTCATGTCCACTATAGTACCTTATTGATATGAGAGTTGATATATTTATACAGTGTTAGATATATATTTTCATCAAAAATTAAATTGAATTATTTGTTTTACTGATTTTATTGATTTATCATTTATATAATTTCCTTTATGCATTATTCAATTTTTCAGCCAATATGTACTAATGAGCTTATATACAAAATATTTAATTAAATTATTGAAATGATGATATAAAACAGTTTATTAATATTTACAGTTAGGTTTCCCCTCTTTCAGGATAAACTATAGATATTATAGTTACTATAAGTTTTATGGGATAAACCCATTGACTATACCCCAGTATAAGGTAAAGTACCTTATACTGTGACTATACCCTTTATAGTCTAAGGATAAACCCATAATCTTCTCAGAATTGCAATTTTAATCCCATTAAATTACCATTGTTGTTTATTGAAATACGGTTTGTTTGTCCAGCAGGCTGAATGACAGTTGGCGTGTGACGTCATGTGCCCGCGCCCTATTGAGATCACGTCTGCCGCATAGAAATATGCCGCCGGGTGTAACCTAGAATCTAGATAATGCGAATGATGGCGTGTTTTCTTCAGCAAAACGTACTTCAAGGGAGGTGACAATTGAATCCAAGTATGATATTACTAAAGACCTCTTCCAGTATTCTGAAGGGCTCTGCTGGATGATTGTTTCTATGACGTTGTTTCCCCGTAATACGCGTCATTGATGTAATGTCCTCCTCCAGTCCGACCTTCTCCGCAACAGCAGTAGCTTCCTTTATAATTTCCTCTGTCATTTTTTCCAGATTTTCACGGTGTTTTTTAATTAAAATTAAAATCCTTTTAACGTGTTCCGAGGCTTTGACCACGTCCACAGCTACAGACTGGAGTACGTTGACAACGGGTTCCATCAAAGCCGAGTATTTGGCTACCAACATAATCCCAAGAATGAAAGAAATTCTGGAAGTTGCCGCATGCAGTTGGAAGGCACTTTTCCGAGTTGCACTATTTCCTTCCTGAGTTAATGTTTGTAAGGCTTCCAGAATTACTGGAAGATTTTCTTTAAAAACTCTGATGGTTTTGTATTTCTCACTCCATCTTGTCTCGCAAAGTCTGGAAATATTAGGTATCAACTTCCTCCTCGAAACTGATTCCCGAAAAAAGTTTATGATATCTTTGGTGGTTCCCATGGCATTTCTAATTTCAGGAAGTGAATTTAGATCATTGATAACTAGATTCAGTTTGTGGGACAAGCAATGAAAGTGGTGTACTTTTTGCGTAAGATCGCTTGTACCCCTCCGTCTTTTCCTGACATCGTTGAACAACCATCAAAACCAAAACCAACGCATTTATTGACATTCAGATCTTCTTTTGTTAAAAAACTCTTCTATGCTATGTGCAATCGATTTCGCATCCAAATCTGTTAGCTCAATGAATCCGATAATTATTTCTTGGACTTCCTGTGATTCTTCATCAAAATATCGTATCCCAATCGATGTTCAGTGCCAGAAATATCAGCTGCTTCGTCTGCTAGCACACTATATGCTGCTGCTTCCTTCACTTTCTTTATAATATCAGCCTTAATAACGCTTCCACAAATACCAATAATTTCATTTCGAATATCAACTGAACGGTAGCTTGCATTCTTTTTCCCTCGCTCAATGTGATTCTTTAAAATCTAATCTCCCGCGTCAATTCGCATCCTGTATAAATCCTCGAGAATACCTTCACCATGATGTTTACCTCTCAGTGCTAAGTCGTGTGACCCGCAAAACGTAATGCAGGCAATAATAGATTTTATAATTTTGCGATTTTCTTCAATAACTCCATGGGAATATTTGTTCAGTTGCACATCGACAGGCACATCTTTGGTCTCTTGGGTTTCAATGTGCTTTTTGCAGTGCTCGTGAATATCTTCGAACTTACAAAAGGGCCTTAAAGTAAATGATCCCAATATGCCTTTGAATAGATTTGGTGGGAACAACGCACAATATTTACAAAATGCTCCTTTTTGGCGCCTGGAATATACCAACCATGGAGAGTATGTTTCCAACCAAGAATAATTAAATTTTCTCCTTAAATGTTCTGCATCTTCCGCAAAGTTATAGGTCGCGGAAGGGGACCAACAGTTTTCAATCAATTCCTTCTTCTTTTCGGTTGATAACATTTGTGCCCGTCCAACATATCGTCCGATATCATTTTCATTGCAGTCATCCTCATCCATCAATGAATCAGGATTCGGCTCCAGAGCCAGATATCTAGAGGAACTTGGTCTAGGTAGTTCCTGCGGCTGAATATAATCTGTTGTGACTGTTGTGGTTGTGGTGACCGTGACTCCCGAAGACACATGCGATGTTGTTTTTACGGGTAAGCAGCGATTATTTTACGTCTGTATCTAGCTAGTAGGTATATCCATTACCAAAGCTATTAACTAAGTGAAATAAAATAAAAATACTAGCTCTAAGTCCGAGATTGAAGCAGTACATAACTCACCAAAAAACTTTCTGATGTCCATTTTGATGATGAATGGAGATTTGAGACACTGAGACACACTCAGAAACTTCACAACCTAACACTGAGATGATGAGATCTGATTATTTAACAAATATAAATCAATATTGGTCGCATTCACCGGACGCAAAGTAACGTTCCGCTACCGATACCTAGCGCAATCGCAAATCAAAAGCGCTACGAAAAATGGCGTCTGCTCCAGAACGTGTTGAGTAAGTAGCGCATGTGCCACCGAACGATTGCGCTAGTGTTTCGGAACAGTTGCCCAACGGTTACGTCCGGTGAATGCGACCATTGACTCACACAGCACAGGCAAGCCGGTACCGTCTTATAATCGCTGTCCAATTCGCTTGTTTCGTTGATCGCTTCCAATTAAAAAGTGACTCGCTCGCAGCGGCTCACGTCTTTATATACCCAAACGGACATCATACTAGACTGTACGGTACCATTCTACCTGTCTGGCTGTCTAGTAACTGCTACCAAATTCCAGAGAGTTCATTGAACAAGCTCCATCTAGCGTCGAGTAGCATACTAGGTTTTACAAGGATTGTAGTCGATTTATTCAACTGTAGGTGTTTCTTATGAACACTTACAGATGGCATTGACCACAAAACCAATTAAAATTGTATGTTCGTATTCGTTAGAATAACTTCTACTTTAGGTAAGGTCAATTGCTTTCGCTTTGCGGCTAGCTACATTTGATCTCTAGGGGGAGGGCTTCTTACCTCAAAAACTTGAGTATACCGTAATAGTTTTTCCTTCTGCCGCTTCCATTCCTTAGAATTCGCTTGCCTTTTACGTGCCTTATTTTTTTTCACTCACAGGGTCACATTAACTTCCATTATTACTAATTATTTCAATTTTCTCAACAAAGTACTATGGCACTACCTTCTCAAATGATTATCGTTACAGGTCACTATTGGAAATAATTATTGCAATACTCCGAATTAATTGAATGATGCAAAATTCCGCAACAGAGCATATACGTCATGACCGCATGGCAAAATCGCGTTTCCTATTGGCTGTTTGGAGATAGTACGTCTTGATCCCCAATTGTAAGCGGAGATGGTACGTTTTGAAACCAAACCCAACATTTGAGCGCAAATTACTATGGGAGATTGATCGTTTTGAAACTAAATGAAAATGTCATTGTATAGGCCGTAAAATTCTACCAAGGAAACATATTCTATCCGAATTCTCATGAAAAGTGGAGATGATACGTTTTGATTCTAGAACCCTCATATATGGTCATAGTTTTTCCGGGATTACCTACTACTCATCCAAGAAGTTTGCGCTCTATTTAGATAATTTTCAAGTGGACCATACACTCCAACATCAAGATAGCATTTGTTGCTACTGCAAGTGTAACTAGTACACCTCTTTCAGCAGATGTTACTGCACCAACCTGCTTTGTGCCTTTTCCACCAACAATCTTCTTCGGCTTTTGCACGGTTGTGATACCTAGAAAATTGTGATATTTATAAAAGTGTTAATTAAAAACTGACATAAGATTGGTATGAAGCAAATAAGACAGATATACATACCTGTTTCGTCAACGTTCCTAAAGCCGGCCATAGACATCGTTATTTTTCATCCGTTCATAACGCCGCGATACGAACCGTCGATTCATATCGCAGAACTGTTTTGCCCACACACTTCGGTAAATTCTACCAGTTATTTTGCTGTCGATCGCGAATTAGCACGTCATGAAGAGGAAACATCTCTTAGCAGTGGCGGCCGCGGTTTCGGTGCTGAATAAAAAAGAAATAAAGAAACGGTCAATATGGGATTTGTACTACGCTACTGGAAAATAACCGCCGATTCTGGACGAAATCCCCATACACAGTCGGTACGGCACGACAACCGATGAACCGTCGTGACAAAAATCAAGCCGCGGCAGATATTTCTACCGACGATTCGTACCGACGGTTCTTCCCCACACACATCGGTTTTTGGCGCTTTTGCCGTGACGGTTCGTATCGCGGCGATACAAACGGATGAAAAATAACGATGTCTATGGCCGGCATACGAGATGATGGGAAGCTGTATCTTTCTAGTAGGCTTCTGTATTTCTCGAAAAAAATTTGAACGTTAGTTCTAAATGGAGTCGCTCTGCTCAAACTGGTGGCTTCAGGGCTTCAGGTATTGCCAACCTCGGATTTCTCTTCATGAAATTAGTGAATCATTACCGGCCATCTGGTTAACATGCCAGGACTCTGGCACATTTATATGCTAATCGCCTTACGTCTTCGGGTAGTAATCCGAAATAAATATTGGAGCACTTCAACAAATATTCTGCAATAATTTCTTCTTATGCAGCATTGAAGACTAAGCGGGTTTTCTGGTAACCTACTACGGCTTGTGCAACCGATTTCTTTTTTTTTCACGAAGTTGTAGAGTGAAATGTAACAGAGCTCAAACTCTTTCGCTACTTCTCTATACTTTCTATTTTTTTTTATCACTTCCATCGCAGCCAACTCGTTGACTTCTAAAGATTTGGTTCCTCGAGTAGTTTTTCGTTTATAAAAATAAAAATATTTATACCTTATTGTCATACCCAGTCCATAACCTTGTTAAGTTTAGCCCCAAAGGAATATTTTTAATTTCAATTAACATAAGAAAAAATTTGTAGAAATGTCAGTCAATTGAGCTACACAGCCTAATTAAGTTTGAAATAGCCTTCTAGAAAGATGAAAAGCATAATAATAACGTACAAATCAAATAATTTTAGGGTTCGTTACCTGCGTAATAAATTGATACGGTACACATGGGTCTAGCTCTAGCAGGACGCGAGGAGCACAACTGTGCAATACCGAGTCATGTTGCCAGTGACGTAGCTAGATAGTCCGGGGCCCTGGTGCAAAAATCGAAGAGGGGCTCCTTAATGAATTGTTTTCGAGTCAAAATATAAATACTTCGAAGAAGCAAAGTAACTTACTCAAGGTACAGTTTGAGGAATATACTTGAATGCATTATGTTGTTATTTATGTATTTGAGTAGGTATATTAAATTCATTATATTAATGTGGATGAAAAAAAGGGCGTTGAAAACATTTTTTATAGATATTTACTATATGTACAAATATTCACAAAAAAATTGTCATTGTCACTATGACCTTCTAGCCTAATTTTTTTTATTGATATGTTAGATTATTTGGTGAAATCACAATAAGAATAAACTATTCGAGGAATGAATTCAAATTGATTATTGGGGATTCGAACCTAGAGGTCAAGTCTAGATTTGAAGCCATTTATTCCTTCGGAAAAAATATGTTTACAACCTCTTTCTAGACCTAGTCTTTGCGAAAGATTCAATGACTTCACTCAAATCTAGACTTGATGCAGCTTCATTTTCAATTGATAGGTATAAGCCATAAATGTCGCAGTTGAGCTTGGCTCATGGTGTTCCGCAAATAATATTATATTACAGGGTGGACCAAAAGTCCGTTTACTTTTTAAACAATGATAAAAACAAAATTAGATAAATGCTGCAAAATCTGTTTATTTATTATTAAAAAAGACAAATAGGGATTTTATTTTTTGAATATTACATCATCTAAATGTGACCCTTGTCCCTCACGACACTGTTGCAACCTGGAGCGAAAATTTTCTATCACGGCCTTGCAGGTGTTTTCTGAAATGTTTTGGATTTCTTCGCTGATGCGTTCCTTTAATTCGTCAAGATACGCTGGGTTGGTGTCAAAAACTTTATTTTTAAGGGATCCCCAAAGAAAAAAAATCCAAAAACATTTCAGAAAACACCTGCAAGGCCGTGATAGAAAATTTTCGCTCCAGGTTGCAACAGTGTCGTGAGGGACAAGGGTCACATTTAGATGATGTAATATTTTTAATAATAAATAAACAGATTTTGCAGCATTTATCTAGTTTTGTTTTTATCATTGTTTAAAAAGTAAACGGACTTTTGGTCCACCCTGTATTTTTAATTTGCTGAAAGGTCTTTCAGCTTCTACAGAGGTGACAGTAAGATTGTATGGAAAAGTAATATTGCTGTAAATACTTCTGTTAGATCGCATTCCAGCATTCCGTATTTCCTTATTATTTTCATACACAATTCATGAATTGTCCATGCCTTATTCAATTCAGGTAGAAATAGGTGATAAATATTAAGCACTTGAATTGAAAAGTTGGTCCCTTTCATATCGCAATATTTACTTTGAAATTGGTCGAAGCTTTGAATTACAGTTTTTTCGTCTATCTATATCTAGTAGTAGTAGAAATGATGGTGAAAATTCAAAATTTTGTTGACTGCAGTCATACCCCGAAACTTGAATTCAATCAATTGAATCTTTATTGTACTACAGGCTTAATACAATAGCGTGTACTCGTCAATTTCCAGCATGAATAAAGCATTATTAAAATATGTAAATATGGACATAAAATGAACTTACAGTCTAGAGCCAACTATACTCATATCACAGATAGGTTTGTGTCGCAGAAAAACTCTGAGAGCGAATAATACGCTTTTGATACAAGGAGCGCCTTCAATTCCCTTTTAAATTCAATGAAACTTAATAGTTTCCAATGATTCGGCAACCGAAATACAGGGACTTTCACGAGGAACCTCACCCATATTTATGCAGGAAACTACTGAACGTATTTTCATGAAATTCAGCACTTATAAGTATTTCACGATGCTGATGAAATCTAAAATATTTTCAAGGCATGAGTACCTCCGGTTTCTCCGGAAATGACGTCAACTTCCGTTTTTCAAATTAGAACACCATTTTTTTTATTGCAGAAATAGATTCCTTAGAAAATTTCAAGTTATTTTGATGTAACATTTTTCAGTTTTGGTTGGAAAATTCTCTCTGAGCGGGAAAATTCGAAAAAAAAATCGAAAATAGAGCTCCGCTGAAACAAGAATAACTTCGAGGTTTTTGGATGGAAAATTTTCATTTTTGGGATTTTTCAAGATGTAAGATTGATGTATCCACTTTAAAAATCGAAATCGCGATTCATGATACAGGGGGTGAAAAAATCGCTTTCAAAGTTAGGGATGACAAAATCGTGAAAAATCAATTTTTTCAAATTAGAACCCCATTTTTTTATGGCAGATATTGAATCTACGTTAAAAAATAATGTGAGTGTATGCATCACACCCTTGCCCTAAAATGGATATTTTCTGAGTTATTCACAAAAAATTGTTTTTCGTCTTGAATTTTCAGCTATTTCTTTTCCCTTCACGCCAAAAAGATGAAATTTTCAGGAACTGTTATTTGAACCATGCTGTAGATTTTTCACCCCTTCTTGAAACCGACTTCAAGTTACTATTAGGAGAACCATGGCAAACTCTCGCAGTTATAACTAGAGAAGATGCTCAAAGTTTTGACCGTTAATTTCTAGACATTTATTTTTACGTCTCAGGAATGCTTCGTGCGTTGCTCTTCTTATTTCATCGGGAGGAAGAGATCTGCAAAAGTGTTTAAAAACCAAATTGAGTTTCAAAACTATGAATCTAAAAATCTAAACAAACCTGAACGCATTTCTGACTCGTTCTATGCAGTCCTCTTTATCAGTCAGGGGAGTTGAGTAGACAATATTTTTATCCTACCCCAAACATAATAGTCTAAAGGAGTTAAATCGGGAGAACGTGGTGGCCAAAGATGTGGACCATTGTTCGCCAACCATCGATCTTCGAATAGCCGGTAGAAGATATTTGACACATTGAGTGAATTGTGTGGAGGCGCGCCATCTTGTTGATACCATAAGTCATTATGGTTCTAAGTACTAGCGGCTCAATTATTTGAGTCAATATGTCAGAATATCTATCTCCTAAGGGAGAACATTCTTTAAATAATGCAAACATGTGTAGTGTTCTATCTTACCAGTTAAAGTCCCATCATAAATGTGAACATCGAGAATTGCATTATTTTTGATGGCGCAAAAAACATTGAAACTCCAGGTCTCTTGAAAGTTCCATTGTCTGAAGTGGTGGTTGTTCTCTTCATCCCAATAATGACTGTTATGCCTATTGAAAGAACCATTCTTTGTGAATTTAGATTCATCTGTCCAAATTATACAGTCCAAAAAGTTTTCATTCTCTTGAAATCGAATCATCATAGCTTCGCAAAACTCTGTTCTCCTGACGAAATCAGTTTCCTTCAAATGCTGTACCCTATTGAATTTATATGGGTGCATTTTATGTTTTTCTAATATTCTCCAAACACTCGATTGAGATAATCCCAGATCAATCTCGGCATCTTTGAGAGAATTTTGAGGATTCACACGAAAATATGCAAGAACTGTAATTTCGTTGTTCTCATCTTCTACTACACTTTTTTCTCTGTGTATAGTTTTCTTAACGAAAGATCCGACATTTCTCAAGTTTGTCATGGTTCTGTTAATGGTATCTCTCGTTGGTCTGGGTCGGTCAGTAAACCTCTCAATGAACAGTCGAATCGTTCTATCTACAACTTTATTACATTCTCCATGAAGTAGAATGAGATTTAAATAATCTTCATTGGTAAAATTAGGCATAGTGATCGATTTTATAACTTAATACGAATTATCACCAAATTAATAGTCAACACAAAATGCTTACTGAATAAAGAGGAATTTGGCAGATGTGATTAATGATATCCATCATTAAAAAAAAAGAATGTAAAACATGGTAAGTTTTTGCATATGGTTTATAAGGAATTATTTATTTATCACTGGAGAGAAAACCGATGGCCGATTAGTTGAAATAAAGAGGTTTCCGATACAAATTCGAATCCAAATTCGCCATCTATTTAGGAACAACCTGTAACTTTTTTATCTTGCATATTAGGGTAGTAAAATCTAAAACATGGTTTGAGTAACAGTTCCTGAAAATTTCATCTTTTTGGCGAGAAGGGAAAAGAAATAGCTGAATATTCAAGACGAAAAACAGTTTTTTGTGAATAACTCCGAAAATATTCACTTTAGGGCAAGGGTGTGATGCATACACTCACATTATTTTTTAACGTAGATTCGATATCTGCCATAAAAAAATGGGGTTCTAATTTGAAAAAATTGATTTTTCACGATTTTGTCATCCCTAACTTTGAAAGCGATTTTTTCACCCCCTGTATCATGAATCGCGATTTCGATTTTCAAAGTGGATACATCAATCTTACATCTTGAAAAATCCCAAAAATGAAAACTTTCCATCCAAAAACCTCGAAGTTATTCTTGTTTCAGCGGAGCTCTATTTTCGATTTTTTTTTCGAATTTTCCCGCTCAGAGAGAATTTTCCAACCAAAACTGAAAAATGTTACATCAAAATAACTTGAAATTTTCTAAGGAATCTATTTCTGCAATAAAAAAATGGTGTTCTAATTTGAAAAACGGAAGTTGACGTCATTTCCGGAAAAACCGGAGGTGCTCATGCCTTGAAAATATTTTAGATTTCATCAGCATCGTGAAATACTTATAAATGCTGAATTTCATGAAAATACGTTCAGTAGTTTCCCGTATGAATATGGGTGAGGTTCCTCGTGAAAGACCCTGTATAAGAAGGCGACTTCTAAAATTGAGAAATTATTGTATCGAGCACTCTATTGAAAATATTTATTCCGGAAAATTCTCCCCTGCTTCGAAATCGGTGATCGGAAGCTAATTCCTCCAAATTTTTTTTATCTTTTTTTGTCTCTTTTCTTCGAAATAGGGATCTTTACCATATGCTATGACATTTTCTCTAGCCTTGCACTTGAAGGACTCGAAGTCACTCCAATAATTTTTTTTCTTTGTATTCGTCTCTTCTAAAGCTCTGCATACGTCGTTCAAACTGACATCGCATTTTTGTAATACTTCAGATGCATAATTGGAGAATGCGGTGCATTAAATCGCCGAGGAAAATAAATTGAAAATTCAAAATTTTTTTTTTAATTTCTGCTTGTTTTTGCTCTTATTTGCAAGAATTTATTCTTCTATTTCAGCTAATGCAGGAATGATATGAAAAAAATGAAATTTGATTGCCGAAATTATGTTAACCCTACTGGACCATCTAGTCGGATTTAGTTTTTTTAGATGGGTGTCCGATTCACCAGTGAATTTTGGCAATACATCCCTAGATTTGATGATATTTCGGAAAAAACATTTTTCAACAACAGAATATAATAAAAACAATGTTATTTACATAATAGATCACAGAGAAAAATCAAAGTTTGAATTTTTTTTTAAGTTCAAACGCGATTTGATGTTCAGCGCTTGGGGGCCCCCTGAGGTCAGGGGCCCTGGTGCACTGCACACCCTTGCACCCACGTAGCTACGCCGCTGCATGTTGCGTGATATTCCAATTTGGAAAAATAAAATGGAATCATAGGCAATTCAGCGTCGAACGTGTAGATGAATATTGTCTAGTGGACCAGTAAAATCATCAAAATCCTCGGCGCGATACGACAACGAATAAATGACTGACCTCACTCAATGATATGATATATTGTTTATACTGATTACTCCTAGATCTCCTGAGGAGACCCCTCTTAGTCCAGTAAAGGAAGGGCTGAAATCACTTTTTCTCGGAAAGAGCTGCATTTTTGATATTTTGATTGTTATGAAGTGAGAAACATATGGTCAAAAATGCAGGTGTCAAAATTTTCAGGAACATTGAAAAATTCGTGAAAATATTGAAAAAAATACGGTTTTCTTGAAATTTTCGCGAACCGGAAGGTTTATGAGAAAAAAGTTTCAAGCAAAAGTTGTAGAGCGGAAAATTCTAGACGAAAATGAGTTCTTACTCATTCTTGTAGTATTTTTATAGAGTGATAAACAGCGAATTTCTTTAGTAGCGCAATAGCAACGAATTTGAAATTTGCCGCCCGATGAAATGACTACCTGAACGCTGAAACAAACATCTGGCAGATATTCGCCAGAGCTGGGGCCCTATTCTTGACATCATTCGCAACTCTGCGTATACGCAGGTCTGCGAAGGGTCAAGTTGCGAATACTTCGTAAAAATGATATTCTTGACAGCCCTTCGCAAAGTCGTTCGAACTTTATCGTTCGCATGTTCAAATGATCTTGGCAACAGCGCAATTTTGGAAGAAAACCTACCTGACTCTACGGTCAGCGAAGAAATCAGCTGTTGATGGGGTGCACAAACCCTTGTTAAAGAGGTTGATAATATTTAAACGTCAGGTAGGTGCATTTTGATGAAACTTTGAGATAAAAAATTGCGTTTCAGGACGAGTTTTTTCGAACAATTGTGAGTATTGGTTCTTTGAGAATAATGTGAAGTAAATGAATGTTCTACAAAGTTGTTAGAATATTACCAGTTTGAATATAGGCATTGTACAATCAAACATGACTTGGTCAAATTAATTTTTTACAGACAAGTTTATATTTCTCCCAATGTCTATTTGGTAACTCCCGGAAGCAAAAAACTGAAAAGCTACCAAACCTATGAAATAAATACACTAACTTAACCTGCTTGTTATGCTCAAATCTGTAGCCGCAAGTAGGGAGTTGAGAGTATCAATAAAATTTTGTATTTTAATAATGCGTGATCGATTATCACAATATGACTTAAACCACTTCATGAAATATTGTTCAATTATAGATGTAAATTCATAAAATAAACTTCAATTCCATTCGAACTTGGGCGCTTACTGCCATTCGTAACTGTTTGCGGACGGCTATGTCCGCTCGTTGCAAAGTACGTATAATCGCACAGGCTGCGAACGGTCGAGAATACCCATTGAAGGTATCATTCGTAAAATCGCAGGTAGTTCATGAGATACGCACGATCCTGAATTATACGAAGGGTCAAGAATAGGGCCCCTGGACTCTAGTCTCGTTTTGTATTGCATTTTATTACATCGAACCCTAGAATGGTTGAGTAAGTTGAGTTGGATAAAATCGGACAGTCTGGGTAATACGATGTTATATTATACGGTTATTCAATCTGATGTGCTATGGAAGGCTATACTTATTGATTCTTCGAGGGAGGCTAGAAGTAATATGAAAAATAGAAATGTAAAGAACTCGTGTATTGGATAAATTTAAAAAAGAAATTCAAAACCTAATATAGTTTCAAGCCGCAATTTTTTTTTTACGAACGAAGGAATTAAATTCTGGCTGAATTTTCTCAATATGCATACGAGAATAATAATTCAGACGTATGTATGTTTCTGTTAGTGAAATAATAGGTGATTCTATGAAGGAAAAAAATTTATTTTCAGTAATGGGACAAAAGTGGAATTGAATAAATGTAGTAGTTATTTGAAGAGCAACAGCAATATTGAGTAGGTAATAATTGAAGTTTTTGCATCGAATAATATCAGAAAAATCATTTTTCAATTGGATGCATCAATATCATCTCCCTCAGCGTCATCTAGATCCCATTCGTCTTCATCAACATCAGAGTTCATTTCTATTCTGTTTCTCAGGTTAGAAGCATTTTCACAATTTATGCCGTTACACATTTTGCAAAACCTCGTACACTGCAGTCCTGCTTTTTTGCAACTGCAGCGAGAAGTATCACATTTTCCATTACAGCTGCAGAATACCTGAAACGAATGTGAATCAATAGGAAGAATAATAAGAGTGAATTTCTGAGAAACAATTTCTGAAACTAATAAAACTGGGGTGTGAATGAATTTGAGACTTACATTATTCAATAATTCCTGTGGAGCTACTGCTCTGGTCATCATTTTAGGAAGTAGCATACAATGTGATCTATGCCAACCCCAATCTTCAGGTTTCAAAGACGTTCGTCCTAGCCAAACTTGAATTTGATAATAAACTCGGCTGGTGTGTTCTATTAATGCTGACTCTGTTGGAGGAAGCATTACTAGGGGTGATTCTTCCTGGTTCCTAAAACTGGGGTTGTGAATATTTTGAATATCAGTTCGTCGATGCTCAAATTTTTCCCACTTGTGTTGTACAGATATCTCACAATTTCTTCCGCAATAGGATAAAGCTCTGTAATACTTTTATCTTCTTGATAAAAAATCTGCACTGATTCCTGAAGATCGGGATTCCTCTGTAGTACACGTATTATTTTCTTTTTTTCTTGATTATACATAGCACTAGTAGAATCACATCCAGCAAATGCATGGGCGAATAATATGAATGGTTTCAATTCACGGTGCTGATATGTTGAATACAAAGAATTTCCTTTCGATCCTGGAACAACTTTGTAGAAAAACATATTGCTGTGTTCTGGTGTAAGATCAATGAGGAGTACGAAGAGATCTACGTCATTACCAACGACAGCAACCGATTCTGGAATGCTCTCATTCAGATTAATTGCTGTCATTACTATATCTACATCGGCATCTTCTTTTGCTACATTTACTTCGATATTATGTTTTCGTAGATAACTGGACAGTATTTTGATGAGTTTATATTTATTCTCAATATTTGACAAAAATTTTTTTTGAGTCATTGTAACCATTTTGTCTTCATCAATCAGGGGCAACAACTTTTTCTTTTCGGCGGAATCGTTCATATGATTTTAATCCGATGATTTCATCCGAATAACCGTCAAATACGATTTTACAATTCTGTCCAAATTTTTTCAATATGAAAGATCTATATATTTCTAATATATCTACAAATCTTTTACTGTGAGGCCATACAACTTGGTGTAATAACCATCCACCATCTACAACATATATCATACCAGTAAGCAGAGATTGTGATTGAAGATCCGTTGAGAATAATTTATAGAGATCAGACTTAACAGTCTTTCTCATTAATCCATGTTCGTCGAAGAGAAATAAAGGATATGGCGACAATTCGTAAGAAATAGCCTCTTTTTTTTTTGATTCATCGTTCTGATAAAGAACGAATATTCTCTGCAACAATGCAGATGAATCTATAGAAGATGTGCCTCCAGGAATACGAATTTTATTCTGGCTATCGCATAAATTCTTGACTTTAAATTTTGATGACAAAGTTATATTCCACAAATTTTTCCCAACGATTGCTTCCATTCCCTTGTGTCCTTCTTCAAATGCCATATGACAGTTAATATTGTAGCCTCCAATAACTCCTGTAGAAAGAGACATCAGACAATCTCTTTTCTCAAAAGGATCTCTCTTCATACGACTTTAAGATAAATCCACGTGCTGTTCACTATTCGCTGTTTTCAAATCGGCATATTCCTCCAAACATTCCATGACGTCAAATGCCGATGGCATTCCCAGAAGATAACGCGCAACAACACTGGGTGTGACTCCTCTACCATGCCTGAGATCTGTACCGAAAAATCTATTAAGTGTTTGTTCTATGCACATATCACTCCAGACACCACTCCAAGCTTTGTCTGTCCTACGAATAGTAAAATAACCTTCTTTTGTGAACCTGTCGAATTCTAATGGATCCATGGTTATTTCCAAATGCACCATATCTTGTAAGTACCATTGAGTACTTTTCGCATAGGCGAAATGCCCGGATGCATGAAAAAGTGGTAACATTTTCCTGACACTGCTCAAGTGCAAATCCCAATCTCCAAGACGTTCTGCTTCGACGAACTGGAGTAAAATAATCACGCTCTTCAAATATTGAATCCATAATTTACCGGTGGGGCCATATTTTTCCAAGTTATGGAGTTCTTCCTCGAATTTCCGAGTTCAACATATTATCATTGGGTCAATATTACAGTCGCCCAAAGTAGGAGAATCTTCCTTCCAATTTCCGAAGAACATTTTCACTTTATTTTCCATTTCATCAATCGTAGTTATATTACTTGTTTTTAAAATATGAATTCCTATAGCAGTGAAAGTTAATATGTGAGCACGTAAAGCTCTGCTGAAAGCATGCGCTTCAGACATTCTCTTCAATGATTGTGCAGCGTATGAAGTAGCCCAAAGATCTTTCAAACCACTTCCATCCATGATAAAGCCAATGGCTCCCATATATGACATCAATAAATGGAATCCTCCTAATCTTACAGCAATATTCCTAAATTCAGGATTGTCCGACTGCACAATGATGGAGTTTGCTTTGAAATAAAGAGGCTGATCGAATGTTACAAAAGTTGTTCTACTTTTATTTCTCTTCGTTTCTTCTACTGCATAGAGCAAAGCTGTGTGTAATGTGGTCAAACTGGATGGTGGTGCATTAATGAATGGGAGACAATTAACATGTGACATCGTATATGTAACGTCTCGTGATAAGGTTTCATGAAAACCCTTCCATGTTGGAATACTTTCTATTTCAAGAGATTTCGCACATAAATATGCAACATAAGATTTTGGGGCTTCAGGTTGTACTTTTATATGATGTTTTGATGTATCAACGAACTCTACACTCTTCAATCCATCGGGATTCGTGGAACTGAATGGTAAGATTTTTATCTGCTTTTGCGAAGCTAAAATAGAAGCAGGTGGCATTGCCGTCAGCCTTTTGGAACCTCCTTCGTGTTCAACATTATATTCTGGTGTGATGACTTTGATACCTCCCAAACAGTGAAATGTTTCATGACCATCCAACGTACTTACATTATGATTTGTGTTATCAAAAACCAATTGGATGAAAGAGTTTGGATGCGTTAATTTTGCAGGTTGCATAATAACGGAAGCTTCATATAACTGAATATTGAGGTATGTAGCCGATACTCCTAATTTACTCATCAAGTCAATTATCAAACGAGAACCTGTTCTTCTGTAAACATAAGTTCCTACAGCTAACTGAAATTTGGAAATGAATGTTCTTGGACGAACAATGGAAATTATAGAATGTGCTATTGCATCACGTTTCACATCTTTCCTTGAACCACATTTTGAATCGAGTAAATGGAATAGGAGAGTTTTCAAACTTTCCGGAATTTCAGATATAGTACTATCCAGGAATTTACTTGAGGAGGGATAATTTTCATACTCATAGTTCTGTTTCTTTATATCAGCTACAACGATTTGACCAGCTACCCGTAAAATTAAATTTTTTTGATCATTGTTGAGAGAATCGGGATTTGAAAGCCAATCTTTACTAAGCTCCATAATATTGGGAGATTTGTAGAAGAAAACCGGTTGCCTCCCACGATGTTGTTCGATGATAATGTCATTACTGTATTTCTCTCTCAATTTTTTTATTAGAAGATTGTTGTTCAGATAGTTTTCCCCCATAACCTCGCGTAATTCTTGTAAATGATATTGAACTTTTCCTTCATTCTCAATATAATTTGCCACGTTTGCGAACATCATTCCAACTTGTTCTTTAGGGATATTTCTAACTATCTTCTTAGAACTTTTCACAGCATTCATGCAATGCAGATGATAATATGCAGTGACACTGTGTAGTGTAAATAGTATATCCAGGCGATTAAGTATATCTTCACCATATTCATCATTCCTCGCGATTGCACATTCCATCAAGTGATTGTTATTTTTACTCAGTGAATGTACTTTGTTATTTCTTTTATCTAGGGATTTTGTGCAAATTATGCATAAATCGTTGAAATCAAATTGCAATGAGTTAAATATATTATGTGGTTGCGTAGAGGACGTTGATGGTTGCTATAGTATGTAGTCTGTATGAAATGAAGATTCATCTGATACTTTTCTTTTTTTAGAAGGTTGGTTTGTAGATGCTGAATATGGTTTTCTGCATTTATCATGAAACTTTACGTTATCCTGATCTTCCCATAGCTTCCATTTTTCATCACCTTTCAACTTACTTTTTTGTATAAAAGTGTTAATACCAATTTTTTCCACAACGGTGAATCCAGTTTCGTCGTTCAGAAGACCGTCACAAATCGTACAAATCGCGATTCCAACTTGATCCATATTTTCAGGAAGGCTGAAAGTAACCAACCATACATCAATAATGGTTAATTAAACATTTCAGGTTTCAAAAGCAATTGAATGTTCTGAATTTTATAATTATAAGTATTTGGGGGTACACGTTGATCAATTTTTGAGGTGGGATAAGCATGTGGAGAGTTTAGTGGAGAAACTGCGTTCTTCATTCCACATTTTCTATAATTTAAGGAAAATTTAACATGAGACGGCTTTGTTACACGTTTATGAGGCTTTGACCATGTCGGCTACTCGTTATGGACTAGCTATATGGGGAGGTATGTTCAAGGGTTGTGCCAGAGCTTTAGAAACAGTACAGAATACAATACTGAAAATTATACATAAGGTGGGATGGTTGTACAATACTGAAAAATTGTACAGTGAAACGAAACAGCTGAAATTTAAACAACTTTATATTTACGAATGCCTTCTGAGACAATTCAAAAAAGAAAATACACTGGTTGAACATAACTACAATACCAGATATACATCCAATCTCGCAGTCTCTATCCCTAGATTGTATGCTAGTCATTGGCAGCGTGGCTTGCCCTATCATGGACCAAAGTTCTTCTCTCTATTGCCGTGTCGTGTAAAGTTGAATTTCAACCCAAAAAGAAAGAGGGACAAGAAAAGACTAATTCAGTTTGTGATGGATGAGCCCGGGGCTTTTTATAGAATACTCACAGGTTGATGCGGATGATATAATTTTGTACAGGTGCTGGGCGTTCGATTTGCCCTACAATGATTCTTTCTGATTTCTCCAGGTAATGTTAAATGTGATGATATCGTTTGTATTTTTGACGTGTGATTCAATGTTTGTTATTCATCAAATTTGGAAAGTGTCACCATATAAGCTATGCTTAGGCCTCGACACTTCCGGGAATTGTATACTTGAATATTTGTATTGAAGGAATGAATAAAGTATTATTATTAAGTAAAGTAAGTATTATTATTATTTCTGAAGAATAATTATTAAACTAGATGAGAAATAGCATTTTGAAATTTTTGACGTAGGTTATATGTGAGATCAGCTTTCATTTGCAGTTGTAATAAGTTACCTTAGTAAAATTGAATGTTCATTTTTTTTTTACTTTTGTGAATTCTTGATGTGATTCGCGTTATTTATGTTTACGAAATGTCAGCAATCTTCAAAATTTTGTCTGTTAATAATACTTTATTAATAAGAGGAACTTACCTTCTGCCGTAAATATATTGTAAAAAAAACACTTATTTGCTCTCTAGCAACTCACTTTATATCACTGATCTACAGTTTGTATATACGTTAAAAATAACAAACACAGTTTTCTCAGTGTCGATATCACAACTGATATAGAATGAGAAAAGAGTGGCATTTATATATTGGAACTTACAATAGAAATAGCTTCCATTTTACTTAAGTTCATAATTAAGATAAATCCCAATGTAACTACCATATTAGATATTTCTATTCATTGAACTAATGCCTGTTGAACTAAATAAGGGAAAGTATTAGAATTTGAATGATATCTCCTGAGGTATTCGCAAAGATAAATAGGATCATTAGGACCCTCATTATATAGTTATTATGAAAAGATACATATCCTCATTTCAGATAGGACAGAAAAAATAATTAATTATTCATTTCAATTCATCACTGAAATATCGATCTCAAACTAATGAGTTTAAACCAAACAATTACATAGTGTTATTGATTGCCCTAACGAGCTCTTATTGATTCTTTGAAATAGACCAAAAATTATCACTACTTCCAGACAATTTATCTTGAATCCTACCCTGTCCAAGAGGTTCAGATTTTTACGACCGCTTGCCATTGCACTAGGCGCCAAATTTTAAATTCGTTGCTAGAGCAGCTCTTACGATAATCAATATAATCAACAACAAGTTTATTGGCAAAATACAAAACAGTCATTCAACATAAACTTCTTCTGATACCGAAATCACAGATAGAAACAACATTAAATGTGTTCAATTCCTATCATCAGAAAATAAGATTCACCCTCGAAATGGAAAGAGATTGCAGCATTCCATTTTTGGACCTGCTTATTGTAAGGGAAAACAATAAACTATCACCAACTGGTATACCAAGCCCACAAATTCGGGCAGATGTATTAACTACTTGTCTAACCACAGTTATAGCCAAAAGGGAAATGTGGCGTTCATTCTGGTAAACAGAGCTGTATCACTCAGCAATGAGAGGTTCATACCACAAAATTTAGAAAGGGTCACGAAAATATTGCGAAGGAACAACTATCCACTTCACTACATCAAGACCATAATCAACGAGTACAAAAGAAAACAACAACGGGAGTATGTGACACCGGGATTGGAAGAGTTTTCAGCCAGGAATGATGACAGTGTTAGGAGGTTCACAAGGCTATGTATCCAAAACTATCATACCAGATAAACAGGGTGTTTCGAGAGTAGAATGTGACAGCTGCCTTTTACAATAAGATCAATGTAAAGAAGAGATTCTTCACTAAGCTCAAAGACGACACCCCCATCCTGAAACAATCAGAGGTGATATATAAGGGGAAATGTTATGTGGGCCAAACTAAGCAGTTGCTCCAGGACAGAATCAAGCAACATCAAAATGACGTAAACAGGAAGGATAAAAGTACACAGAGGACAGCACTAGCCACACATGCGATAGTGAATTCTCACAGTTTTGACTTCTCGAATGTTTCCATATTGGACAGAGAATCAGGCTATAATAGAAGACTGATTAGTGAAATGATACACATACAAAGACAGTGCACGGTGAATTTTAGAGAGGACACGCAAGACTTAAGCTCGGTTTACCATAGTCTTATAGCTAATTTGTAGATTTGTTCGGTTTGTTGACAACTTTGTGTAATGTTTGTTTACCGTACTGTTCGTTTCATCTTAGCATAGATGGCGCTGACAGCTGTGACAGATCACTGACCTAGACAAAAGAAAAGAGAAGTACTCTATGTTAGTTCTTTTTAACCTTAACTCTTATGACAGTCGTCAAATTTACCCATATAAACAAAACTCAACAAAAATCTTTCTAGAACAACAATTTTATGATAATATCTGGCGAATGTCCAACTTATCTTTCTCATGTTTGACGATTCAAAAATTTCTTCTTTAAAAATAGAATGAAATAAGGTGAGGGCTTTGTCATGGCTTTCAGCTCCAATATTAACGTTAAATTTTTATTTGTTTCCCACAGCCTTGAGAAAGGAGAAATGCTTCTCCGAAACGTCGGCAAATTTTGAATAAAAAATTTTTTGAAGAATAAAGTGTCCAAATTCCTGCTATCTTTCTCCAGTTGGATGAACATGGATGCAAATAATATTAATATGCTAGTAAAGTTCAGGGGAGTACTATCACTACTATCTGATTAAATGCAAGTACATAAACAAACTATCAGGACTCTTCATCGTCTTCGTCTTCCTCATCAGATTCTGCTAGTCTATCTGGGGTAGCTGACGTTTTCAGTAACCTATATTCATGTTGGAATCTGAGGGGAATTATGTTTTTGTCACGAAGATCAATTAGATCCTTCTTCTTTGCGGTGGAAATACATAGTTTTTGGGAGAAAAGTCTTTTCGGTTTTTTCCCTTTCAAATCCATCTTGAAATGAGTGCAATGTTGGCCATTGTATGAATAGTCTATCTTAAAATTTGTATTGCCTTTCTCGAATTTAATACTTTTAATTTCACTTATTGTGGTAGGATTTCCCCCATTACACTTGAATTTATTAGGTTTTAGTACTTCATCGGATATCTTTTTCCATTCTAAAAACTCAGTAAATTCCATTTCAATTATTTCAAACGGTTTGGGTTTGGTACGAGAGTTGGCTATTAATGTACACCATTCTGATGGAACCCATACTATACGTTTTTACCGCTCAATTGTTGCATGGACGAAGTCTACAGGCATATAAGTATGGTCTGGTAGTAGGTATCGAACACTTATTGATCTTATATTAACAGAGTCTTTGAGAAAATTTGATATCATTACAAACATTGCTTTATTTTTATTTTGTCCATAACAGCTATTACAATTTAGTGATAGGTGTTGAATTGTTTGTCTTCTTTCAACTTCTTCCAGATATTTGTGAATGATAGTGCATATTTCATCACTTCCACGTCCTCCATCACATTCTCCCCACAAATAGCAAGAACTATTTTCGGGCAATAATCGCTACAGGGATTCTTTCTAACACACTTATTTGCACCGAACTTGTTCAAACTTTTTGCACGGTCGGTTTTGCTTTTTCAAACAACTGTTTCCCATTGTATTTTCTATAGTATCCGTTGAACTGCAGTACTCACTTTTATTATTATTTTCATCAAAGGAATATTCTGAAGAATTTCGACGTGAACGTTTATTACAGGTGGTAATATCTTGATCAAATTCGCTGCTGGACGAGTCATAATCAACAAGCTTTACGAAAGATGGCTTCGAAATTATAGGATTGAGTTGATGAAAGTCAGCATCAAGTTGCTCTGGCTGATATTATGTTGAGACTCTCTCGGGGTTCGTGGGAAACTGGATCAGTAGGAATAATACAACTCGGTAGTTTAATCACTATACAGGGTAAGGCTTCGACTTGTACATATATTTTAACTGTAGATTCCTCTCAAACGAAACACTTTTTTCCTATACCATTTTTCGAAATTCGGTTTGGTTTGGGAGATACAGAGTGTCGAAAATCCATGAAAAAAACACTTTTCTGTTTATATCTTCGGAACCGTTGTTTCGAATGAACTGAATTTTGGTTGAGTTTTTACTTTATTCATGGTGCATATTCCTCAATAGAAATCTATTCAATATCTTTACTAGTATAAAAGTTACAGGGTAGTCGACTCATCAATACACGCTAAAACACCATGAACCCACTTTAAAAAGATAAACGGTTCATATTTTCGAAAGAATCAATCATTTTAGAAACTAAATGTATTTCTATTCTTTTTCAATAAAACGCGTTGTTTTCGAGTTATTTCCAATTTTACCCGGAGAAATTTGATGAAAAAATCATTAATTTCAAGAATAATCTGAATGCGTCTCTGAATTAAATATCATCGAATATTATTCCTTCTCTGGTCTTTAAACGAGTTTACAATGTTGTCACAATATTTATCAACTTTGTCGAGATATTTTGATAATTGAACACCAAGGAGGATTTAATACGCACAGTTTCAATTGAAAATTCATAGTTACCGGTCCATATTGAAGTTAAATGTTTATGAAATACAAAATTCGGATATGAATGATGAATCTCGATACAAACTACTTATTAAATTGAAATTAATGAAAAATAATACGACACCTGATAATCTGTGGCGATGTTTCTATCTAAACAACATCCTCTTGGAATTTTATGAACTCGACACGGTTGAAATTATATTAATTCACTTCACATAATAATCACATTAGAACAATAAGTCACTGAATGTATTCAGATTATTCAGAACTTCACATAATGTTTACAGTTTGTTCAGAGACTCTGGTTTGTTATTGTTTAACGTTGGCCTCCAGCAGATAACCATACTTCGGTTTTCGCTCTACGCATGCGTGGTAAAATTTGGCGGCAAAGTCGATTTATGATGGAAACGGCAGAATTCATAGATATTTATACCACGGTACACAAATGTATCGTGATTTATACTGTTTCGTAAAAAATCCTTAACCTCAATGAAAATTTCAGCAAGCTGACAACATCTTCTTGAAATTTCTGTGCAAACATTCACAGAATCGATACAAATTAGATCAGGTTAGGTTGTTTAATAATAAATCTGAATGAAGAGTCTCTCTTCATGATAATGTTTGGGAATTTCGAGGAAAATATGAACAAGTTATTAGTGTTTACAAACTAATCTGCAGAAAAATCGAAAAAGGAACTTATTTTGGTGGAATAAATGTGGCTTTTTAGTTGCAGATATAATCCGATGAAACTAACTGTTTTTGTTGAAATTATCGTATTTCCAACATTTTTATTCCAATGAGGTTAGTGTACTTGACTTTTTGAGTATTCCCTAATTTGGGCCTAAATGAATAAACTCAATTTCTATCGAGAAATATGAACTTTCAATCAATTCCACAGTATCATTTCAGGGACGTATTTAGCCCAATGTTTTTTTTAAATGGCTATATCTTTTTAACAGAGCCGAATTCGGAAAAATGGAAAATGAAAAAAAGGTTTCTTTTGGCCTCAAGAATCTTCAGTTAAAATATATGTTCAAGTCAAAGACTCACCCTGTATAATTTTAGGAACCCTTTCGCTGACACACACAATACAATTGGGCTCACTATCTGAGCAAGAACTATCTACTTTAATCGCAGCAACACAAAGAGATCGACAATATCAAATATTAGAGAGCAGAGCGACCTCGCGCTTCAAGCCCTCGTCGTCGACTAACTTCGCAGCGAAGTTACCCTCCGTACCTCCCTTTTCTGTAGAAAGTTCGGAAAAATTCGGTAGAAATTCGGTAGATTTTCGAAAAAATACCTTTTCACCTATTTAATGGGATTTTTCGAGTTCAAATACCATTTATCCGAAATATTGTACTTGAGGGTTATTGCGAATGAAGCAAAATTGAAAATAGATTTAATTTATACTTGTAAAACTGAGCAGCAAAGAAATAATGTTCTAACAAAATAAATAGGTATTCCAAAAATTAACACCTATTGAGAAGAAATATGAAAAACAAAACACATGTACATCAAATTGCTTGAAAAAATATTTGAAATAATAGAGTAACTTCGGGTAATATGGCACACCATAACGTTTTTTGGAAATAAAATAAAAAATTATTGAGATCAATCAGTTTTTATTAGTTAAATCAGTCCTTTGAACTTAACAATAATCAACAATTATAAAATAAAGGTTATTAAACATCAAACAAAATTAAAATAAACGTTTGTTTCAATTTTAACATAACTCAAGAAATGAACCATGGTAGGGTAATATGGCCTAGGGCCATATTGGCCACAAATATAGTGAGCCGTATGGCCCTCCATAACATATACAATAAATATTAGAAGAAATAAACTTTAGATTATTTTGCAGAACAAAATTCGCAGTAAAAAATGTCCGTTTCCACTCCTGAGCATTCTTCATGAGCCCATAATTTGCAACATAGGCATTGAACCAATATTTCACCTTTGGTGTTCACAGATAAAGCTCTTCACAATATAAACACTTTGCATCATCAACATTGCTTCTATCTGGACTTTCGTCAAAACTATCGTCGTAAAAAGGTTCGTCTTCTTCTTCTGAGCTAGTCATTTCTACCTTCTTAGATCTTGGCTTTGTCTTTTTACCTAAAGGTAAAAATGAATAAATTCAGTATCTTTTTAATTTGCTCTTGTTTCTTTTTTATCGAGTCTTGCAAGCATTTTTATACGGAGATGAAGTTAGTAATGTCGACGCTACATCAGCTGGTAGATTTACTGTAGCTGACACGTCTCAAGGTTGTTCGGGTACATTATACAGCTTAGAAGCCTTTAGTGATCCCATTTTTTTATTTCGCACATCTTCGATTGCCCTTTCCATTGACACCTTGCACCAAGTTTGGCGTTTTCTTTGTGCAATTGGTTTTCGTGGAGCCATCACCTATTGAAAAAGAAAAGGATGACATGTAGAAAAAAAATTATGTAGGTGTGGCCAATATGGCACACTACGTAGTGTGCCATAATGGCCGTAGACATGTTTATGACAAGCATAATTTTAACGTTAAAATTAGTGAATGAAGAGCTTTAAAAATATCGCCACACTATTCATTGAAAGTTTCACTACAAAACTGCGCACTAGCAATATAAAAACAAATATTATTTAAAGAACAAGAATGAGTGAAACTTACCAAGGAATTACATCAAATAAGGTAATTTTCGATCTTCGCACGCACAGGACACACGTTCACTCGCCGCAACTCGGGGATTGACAGAGGCGGTCAAGAGAGGACCGATTTTGTTTATCATTTATATCTCCCAATTCACGAAATTTATCGTTTCCTGTTCGACGCACTACTATGCAGATGATGGCCAGTTTTATCTATCGTTTCATCCTGATGAAGTCAACCAGGCTATTGCTGCATTGAACTATGACTTGAACTTGATACTTGAGATTTCTAGAGCGCACTGTTTGCAGCTTAACGCTATGAAGACGGTTACCATAGTTTTTGGTAGGAGAAATGACAGACTTAAGTTTGAAGCTTGCAACAGGTTTGTGATGATCGGTAACGAAACTATAAAATTCTTTCCGAAGGTTAAAAACTTGGGTGTGTGGATAGATCAGGAGTTGAGATTCACGGATCACGTCTCTGCCTGCTTACAAAGAGCATATGGTATGGTGAGATTTGTCTATCAAAGCCGGGAATTTCTCAATATAAAACTCAGAAAACTTGTTTGCGACTCCCTTGTTTTGTCACATCTGAATTATGCTGATGTTGTTTCCAATCCCTGCTTGGATGCCTTTGATAAACAGAGAATTCAAAAACTTCAAAACTCCTACCTACGTCTGATATTTGGCATAAGGAAATATGAACGCATCAGTTATACGCTTCGCATCGTCAACTGGCTTAATATGAATTCTAGAAGACTTTTTCACTCTACTGTTACAATAATCAACACCAAGACTCCTCCGTCCTACACAACAAAATAACTTATCGATCTGATGTCCATCATTTGAACATTCGTTTCAAGGGCACTCTGACGCCACCCGTTTTTTATAGTGAATTATTTAGACGCTCATTTTCGTACAAGATAGCGCTACTGATTAACAACCTACCAATGGACATTAGAGCTATAACCAATAGATACCGATTCAGGAGTTCACTTTTCAAAATATTTCTGGATGAGCAGATGGGGGTTTTAACGGGGTAGATAGAATAGAGCATATTTTCGATGTGACTTGGTAGAATTGCGATTTTTTTTGCTTTTTTTTGTCTTTTGTTTTTTTTTCCATTTTTATATAGAATTTAGCACTTCAATAATTTTTTTTTATATATTATAATGGGGGTGTATGTTTTAAGGCGGCTCTCCGCACCGCCAATGCTGTGAATTAGGGGTTAGATTGAACAGCGCACTCACTTAGTGCACTGAATCTCGCCTTTTCCAACCTTTATAATTTTTGCAATATTAAATCTGTAAATTTTGATGGAATAAAGACCTTTATTATTATTCTTCTTCATCGGTCTCCCGTTCTCAGCTTGAGCTGGTAATTCTTCTATAAACCAGTGAAAAAACAATTCAGTTCCTCCCACTAGTTCAGGAATTTCCGCACGTATGACAGGTTTGCAAAGCTACAGCCTGCTGTGCACATCGCGATCTTCTGGGATAATTCGATCCCTTGAAGATTTCTCTTCTCCATCCAGGAAGTGGTTTGTCCTCGCAATTGTTCACGTAATGAAAAGCTCGCATTACTTCAATATTCATTTCGCGGCTACACTGGATACGTGCGTTGCGAGCTCCCCTGCGGGCAGTCCTCCTCACGGTGGTCGAGCCAACAGGTGGAGTGGCATCTCGATCTTCTGCCATGATATCGGTTTCCACTTCTCGTTCATGGGTTTGCCACCATTTACCCTTGGTGGCCCAGGTAACTCGGGCCGTGGGGACGTCACCCCCCATGTGGCATGGCAGAAACCAAACCACACCACATTATTATTATTATTCTTCATCATCGGTCTCCCGTTCTCAGCTCGAGCTGGTAATTCTTCTTTCTATTAACCAGTGAAAAAATATTTCAGTTCCTCCCACTAGTTCAGAAATTTCGGCACGATGTGATAGGTTTGCAAATCCACAGCCTGCTGTGCACATCCCGCGATCTTCTGGGATAATTCGATCCCTTGAAGATTTCTCTTCCCCATCCAGGAAGTGGTTTGTCCTCGCAATTGTCCACGTAATGAAAAGCTCGCATTACTTCAATATTTATTTCGCGGCTCCACTGGATACGTGCGTTGCGAGCTCCCCTGCGGGCAGTCCTCCTCACGGTGGTCGAGCCAGCAGGTGGAGTGGCATCTCTATCTTCTGCCATGATATCGGTTTCCACTTCTCGTTCATGGGTTTGCCACCATTCACCCTTGGTGACCCAGGTATCTCGGGCCGTGGGGACGTCACCCCCCATGTGGCATGGCAGAAACCAAACCACACCCGTGCGGTAAATTTATTATTATTCTTCATCATCGGTCTCCCGGTCTCAGCTCGAGCTGGTATTTCTTCTATGAACCAGTGAAAAAACATTTCAGTTCCTCCCACTAGTTCAGGAATTTCCGCACGATGTGACAGGTTTGCAAAGCTACAGCCTGCTGTACATATCCCGCGATCTTCTGGGATAATTCGATCCCATGAAGATTTCTCTTCTCCATCCAGGAAGTGGTCTGTCCTCGCAATTGTTCACGTAATGAAAAGCTCGCATTACTTCAATATTCATTTCGCGGCTCCACTGGATACGTGCGTTGCGAGCTCCCCTGCGGACAGTCCTCCTCACGGTGGTCGAGCCAGCAGGTGGAGTGGCATCTCGTTCTTCTGCCATGGTATCGGTTCCCACTTCTCGTTCATGGGTTTGCCACCATTGGTCCTTGGTGGCCCAGGTAACTCGGGCCGTGGGGACGTCACCCCCCATGTGGCGTGGCAGAAACCAAACCACACCCGTGCGGTTATTATTATTATTATTATTATTCTTCATCATCGGTCTTCCGGTCTCAGCTCGTGCTGGTATTACTTCTATGAACCAGTGAAAAAACATTTCAGTTCCTCCCACTAGTTCAGAAATTTCCGCACGATGTGACAGGTTTGCAAAGCTACAGCCTGCTGTGCATATCCCGCGATCCTCTGGGATATCTCGATCTTTTGAAGGTTTTTCTTAAATGATTTGGACATGACTCCCTCAGCCGAAATCACCAACGGTATAATCGTGACTTTCGATAATTGCCACATATTCTTCAGCTCTATTGCCAAGTTCTCGTACTTCGTTATTTTTTCCGACTCCGTTCTTCCGATGTTATGAGTCAATGGTACTGCCACATCAATTATCACCCCATACTTCTGATCCTTCTCAATGAATACAAGGTCCGGTCTATTGTAGTCCACTGATCTATCTGTTGTTATGGGTCTGTCCCAATAGAGAACCGCTGTGTCCGTTTCCAACACTGCTGCAGGTTGATACTTATAGTATGGCGGACAAGTATCCAAAAAACCATGTCTAAGAGCTAGCTGCTGGTGAACAATTTTTGCCACTTGGTTGTGTCGGCCCAGATATGCGTTGTCGGCAAAAACTCGACAACCTGCTATTATATGTTCGATAGACTCGCCAAGTGCGCCGCACTTCCTGCATTTGTCCTCCACGTTCAGCTTCAAACAGTGCTTCTCATAGTTGCGAGTTCTTATGACTCGGTCTTGGATAGCCGTCAGGAATCCCTCAGTTTCAGGATACAATTGTCCCGCATTCAACCACGACAAAGAAGCTAATTTATCGACATTTTCCCCCTCAAGGTGTTTGGGAAATCTGCCGTGCAGAGCTTGTTCCCGCCATATACTCATATCTTCGCTTCTCGTGGTGATATCGAATGTCAGTTCTCTGTGTTGTAGGTTCAGAGGTGTGTATCCCTTATCCTCTGTTGTCACCAATTTCATCAGGCTATCTTCAGACTCGAGCAGTCGCTGCCTCAAGTTTTTCTCCTGGGTTCTGCAGAGTTTATAGATGTTCAACAGACCTCGTCCGCCATCTCTTCTGGGTAGATAAAGCCTTTTCACCGATGCATTGGTGTGCAGACATCGGAACTTTGTCATTAGGCGACGGGTGAGTCGGTCCAACTCATTCAGATCAGCATCTGACCACTTCAAGACTCCGAAAGTGTAGGTCAGAGCAGGCGTAGCCCAAGAGTTCAAGGCATCGATCTGGTTTTTAGCAGACAGCTTGGTGTTGAGTACTTTGGTTACCCTGTTTTTATATTTCGCAGTGAACTCAGCTTTCAAACGAGTGTGGTCAATCCGTTGATTTTGAGGAATGCCCAGATACTTGTAGGTCTCTTCGGGCAACATACTGTGGATGTCCTGAAATTGTTCCTGAGTGTTCTCCATTTTACCCTTCCTGATGTTGACTATGGCGCATTTATCGAGACCGAAAGACATGTCAATGTCTTTGCTGAAAGAGCGCACTATATCTATCAGCGAGTGAAGTTGTTTTTGGTTCTCGCCGAATAGTTTCAGGTCATCTATGTACAATAAATGGGACAGTTTTCGCGGATTCCTCATTGCTGGTCTATACCCTATGGTAGTGTTTTTCAGAAGAGTAGACAGAGGATTTAGTGCCATACAAAACCATCGGCGACAGAGCATCTCCCTGAAATATCCCCCTCGATATTTTCACGGTTCCAGCATTGATGTTATTTATCAGAATATTCGTTCTCCATGTACTCATAAGATGTTGGAGCACCGCTTTTATTTTCGGGCAGATCTTATAAATCTCCAGTACTTTCACAAGCCAATCGTGAGGCACCGTATCGAAGGCCTTCTGATAGTCGATATAGCAAAGACTTAAATTCCTCCTTCTCGCTTGGGCTTGCTTTAGCACTACAGCGTCTATAGTGAGTTGATGTTTACATCCTGCAGACCCTCGAGAGCAGCCTTTCTGTTCTTCCTCCAGAATAGTATTGGCTTCACAGGGACGATATATCGCATGATTTACAAGCGACGTGAACAGCTTATACACCACTGACAAACACGTTATTGGTCTGTAGTTTTCTGGATTGTTGCGGTCTCCTTTTTTGTGGAGCATGTAGGTATTGCCTTGAGTGAGGAAAGCCGGTATCTTGAAGGGGTCTTCCAGCGCTTCCGAAAAACATCTAGCCAGACTTTGGAACATGCTGGAAACTGTTTAACCCAGAAGTTTTGAAGTCGATCGGGTCCTGGCGCCTTCCAGTTACTAGTGTTTTTGATAATGTTGGATATTTCCTCGACTGTGAAAATATCAGTCCTCACCTCAACGATTTCGGATGCATGGTGTTCAATGTCCCTCAGCCAACTAGTATTTCTCTGAAATTCACCACTCTCCGACCATAAAGAACTCCAATATTGCCGAAATTCTTCACTGCTGATGTCAGCATGCAGACTGGAGGAGATTTCGGACGGCTTTTCAAGACTTCTGAAGAACTTCTTTCTGTCTCTCACATATTCAGCGTTTTGTTGTTTTCGCTTTGATAACTCGTTGTATCTTCGTAGGCGTGCACCTTTCGCTTTAGCTTGTTGTCTCAAGCGATCTTTCAGGTCAACTATCAAATCTTTATGTCGTGGAGATTCCAGGTCCAGCCCTGCGGATGTGGCTATTTTTCGCACTTTGTTCAATACTTTACGCGATTTATTATCCTTCAGGAACTCATCTAAGACATCAACTTTTCCACGAAGTTTATCGACGTCCTGCATTAATCTTCTTTTCCAGGCTGGAGTTTCATTTGTAACTTTCTGTTCACTGGTTCTGGGGAAGTAGATCTTTTGCCCATTTTGTCCGATTACTGTGATGGCGGCACAGTACAGGGATAAGTGGACTTGTTCCAACGTCCATTGAGTGCTAAGGTGTTCTTCCAATATTTCGTTGAGCCACCCGATGGTATTTTTGGCCGTAGAGTTGAACTTCAATTTTGGAAGGATGGGGCGGTTGAGCGGATCAGTAGATTCGTATTGCGCCAGGTTGCTATAGAACGTGTCATACAGTTGACGATATTGTGGGCAGTCTTGGTGAGCAGTTCGGGTGACAGGCAGTTCCCTTGTCGTTTCTACTGGTCTCTCCGAAGGCTCGTTTGGTTCTTCATTATGATCTCCGACAATCTGATCTTGATTGATTGTATAGCCCATTCCTCTCTTGATCTCATCTAGTTCCTGTCCTGTCAGGTAGCCTTTCCGTATTATGACATTTTTACGATCCGCAATGTTTCCTTGCTTTGCACTTGATACGTGCGTTGCGAGCTCCCCTGCGGACAGTCCTCCTCACGGTGGTCGAGCCAGCAGGTGGAGTGGCATTTTGATCTTCTGCCATGTTTTGGGATTCCACTTCTTGATGTTCTGGTGGAGCTGTATTTTGTTGAATGACAGGGGCCCGCTTCCTCAGCACCCTGCCACCGACGGATCGCATGCTGTCATGTCCAGCGTCGGCTCCGGACATGCCCTGGCGCTCCCCAGGCAGCGACTCTTTTCCGAGGCTTAATAGTTGCTCCATTTTCATGGGTTTGCCACCATTCACCCTTGGTGGCCCAGGTAACTCGGGCCGTGGGGACGTCACCCCCCATGTGGCATGGCAGAAACCACACCACACCTGTGCGGTATTATTATTATTATTATTATTATTAAAATAAAAATTAAGAAAAATTTAACCCCTGGTTGTTTTTGGCGCCCCCTTAAGCTGGCGCCCAGGGCAAGCGCCCCGCTTGCTCCCCCTAGATCCGGGCCTGGTTTAGTTTTCAAAAGGGTCAATTGTGAAAATACTCTTTCGGCACAAGCTGAGAAATGAGGCAATGAAAAAATGCGTTTGACAAGTTTGGTTAAATTGGGAAACATCAACTCTTCCAAAAAATTTTTTTTTTGAAAATATCCTAAGCCAAAAATCTTCAGAAGAATAGTCTTCATATTCTTTTAATTCTGTTAAATCAGCTAAAAGGCGCCATTCAGAATTTAATTTCTCTACATCGTTCACGAGACAGGGAAAATATTGCACAGCCTTTGCAGCAATGCTTCCAACATTGCCACTTAATGCAATTTTTGGATTGAAATAAGCCCTAACTCTAAAACAGGATCATCAAAATTAACCCTTGATTTAAATTGAGTAGTAAGTTCTATATAAAAATCTAGACACCTTGATCGGAAATCATTTAACTGGTTTGACTCAATATTTTGTTGTGAAATGGCGATTTCCACTTTTGCCCCATAATAGATGTTATCTAAATCTAGATAATTCTCAGGATTTCTGATATCAACATCTTTCAGCAGTCTGCTATTTAAATGACTTATTTTAATAAAATTTCTCAACAAACTTTTGTATGAATCTCTTATTCTAGCCAGTAGCAAATGTAATTTTGGTTTTTGTTAAGTTTGTGAGTTCTTTAACGGAAAGGTTGTTTGAGAAATAGAAACGGTTACAATATTAAGCACGTTTATTCATCCGTTACTACACATGAAATCGGGAACAGTCTTAGGGTAACTAGTACAGTATAAGCCGAGAACCACGCGTGTGTATCGCTAAGGAGGTACGCTCTTAATTGACCTGGTTTCCTCTTGTAGGACAGTTTCCCGGGTACTTCAGTCGGGTGTCGCTGTGGTAGCTTCCGGTTGATTAAGGCGGGTCATTTGAATAGACCCAACACCTCCCCCTTTAGATTAGAGCCTCCTCTGTGAAGGAAAGTTACATGGTCCCAGTAACCCTACAGAAAAACGCATTAATAATCTGTACAATGAATAGCATGCTTTATGTAAGCTGTAAACAAGAACACGGTGAGATAATTGTATCTCACCCAGCAGAAACTTTTTTAAAAAGGTCACAGTACCGAAGAACTCCCTACTCTCTGAATCTAGCAGGCTTTATGATGTTCCTCTTCGGTCTTTCTGGAATTTTATCTGGTGTATCTCCTTCAATGTTACCTCCGGGCATGCCATTCCCTTCGGTAATCCTTGGCGTTGTCGCCTTTTTATTCTCTAGTCCCTCTACTCCTTTACTTTTACTTTCGGGCATGCCATTCCCTCCAGTAATACCTGGCGTTTTCGCCTTTGTGTTATCTTCTGGTCCATTTCCTCCTGCAACGTTACTATCGGGCATGCCATTCCCTACAGTAACCCCGGACGCTTTCGCATTAGCATCCAACTCCTCTCTACTTCTTCCTGGAGTGTCCAATGCATACTGGTTTTCGTCAATGATGCTGGAATGCTCTCTGTGGTCATTTCTGGGTTCATCCACTCCATCCTGAACAGGAACATAAGGTATGAAACCTTTGTAGTGAGCTTCTGCAACCGTTCTTTCCACTTTATCAAGCTCAGCTCTGCCATGGATTTGGTTCTTGTGACGCTTCCAAAGTTTTCCTGACTCTGTCCTGCACAAAAATACCGAATTCCCTATTTGTTTCTCGATGGTGGCTGGTGTCCAACTCTTTATGCTTGGTTTACTGTAGTCTGCCACCATCACCTTTTGGTTCAACCAGAAATGTCTTCTAACACCCTTATAATTTCGGATTTGTCTTTCTCTGCTCCTTTTCAAACTCTCAAGAGCTTTGCTGTCTACCGTGTCTTCTGCACAATATCCTTTGTCTTTCAACAGGGACCATCTAGTTCTTGTTTCCCTGTTGAACATCAGCTTGGCAGGTGTTTCTGATGTTGACGAATGTACAGAATTTCTGTAATGATATAAAAATCTCGAAGTCAGAGTGAACATGTCTTCTCTGACATTTTCACAGTCAGCTAAGTAGGTTTTCAACTTATTTTTAAATATCTTTACTGCACTTTCTGCCTGACCATTTGATCTCTGATGACCAGGGGGGGACGTCATATGATTAATTCCGTTTCTCTTAAGGAATTCTTCCATTTCTTCGGACACCAGCTGAGTTCCGTTATCAGACACCACCAACTCTGGGATTCCATATCTGGCAAAACTCTCCCTCAAATGTCTTATAGTATTTGATGAAGTTGTTTTGTTTACGGGAAAAGCTTCAATCCACTTGGTATGCATCTGTAATAATCAGAAATTGCAAACCCTTGATTGGTCCCAAGTAATCAATATGGATTCTCTCCCATGGTTTCGTGGCCAGTGGCCATGGTGTCAGCTCTGTACGTGGTGGATTGGCCTTATTCATGTTGGGCCAATACACTGCTGAGCGAGCCAAAGCCTTCATTTTCACCATTCCAAAATGTCCCTCATGGAGTTCATCCAAAACCTGTTTCCTGAGGCTTTTAGGAATTACCACTCTCAAACCCCACAAAAGTATACCGTTCTCATGTGTGAGTTCATCTTTCCTAAACAAAAAGGGTTTTAGTTCCTTTTCTAGATCTTCCGGCCAGTCATTTGTTTCCACATATTTTATAATGTTTAGTAATTCCGAATCTTTTTTGATTCGATTTCTCAAGATTTTGTTGTTTATAGGCCATGACTTGGAATTATCAATGAAATTTACAAAACTCACAGTTTCCTCACCTTCGTCATCCAATACAGGAAATCTTGACAAGAAGTCGGCCATTACATTTTCCTCTCCTTTTATGTATTCAATCTTATAGTTGAAGCTTCCCAGATAAACAGCCCATCTTTGGAGTCGACTCTCATACATCTTTGGTATTCCCTTCTCTTCTCCTAATATGGCCAACAATGGTTTGTGGTCTGTTCTGAGAGTAAACCTCCTTCCCAGCAGATACTGTTCAAAACGTTTGAGACCGAAGTATATGGCCAATGCTTCTCGGTGTATTGTAGAGTATTTCTTTTCTGCTGGAGTCAGTGTTCTCGAAGCAAAACCAACAGGTCGTTCCTTTCCTTCCGTGTTCTTATGGTACAGCACAGCGCCAACGCCTCCTTCGGCAGCGTCTGCAGCTAAATATAGAGGGAGATCAGGATTAAAATGTGCCAATGTAATGTCAGATGCTATCATTCGCCTTATGGTCTGATACGTCTGTTCACACCTTTCTGACCACTTGAAAACAACGCCCTTTTTAAGGAGTTCGTATAAGGGCTTTAGGACATCTGCTAAGTTAGGAATGAATTTAGAATAATATGCAACCATACCTATGAGTGTTCTAACTTCTGACACATTTTGGGGCCTGGGTGCTTGGGTAATGCTTTTGACCTTTTTCTCAGACTTACTCAGGCCTTTCTTGCTGATCACGTGACCCAAATATTCGATACTGTCCTGGAAAAACTCACATTTTGACTTCTTCACCGTTAGTCCAGCCTTCTCCAATATTAACAGGACTCTTTCTAAAGTTTCCAGGTGCTCTTTCGTGTCTCCTCCTGTGATGAGGATGTCGTCCAAATATACAATCACGTTGTCCATGCCGTAAAAGAGTGATTCAATGTACTTCTGGAATTTACTTGCATGGGGGCATGCGATTTACCCTGTACAGTCCTCTTTGCGTACTCCAAGTTAAAAGTTTCTTAGCTTCATCATCGAGCTCGAACTGGTGATACGCCTGTAACAAGTCCAACTTGGTGAAGTACTCACCTCCATGCAATTTTGAAAAAATTTCTTCTATCCTGGGGAGCGGGTAGTGTTCTTCCTTCAAGAATTTGTTTACAGTACTCTTATAGTCTCCCACCACTCTCATGGATCCATCCGGCTTGATGACAGGCACCAACGGCGTCGCCCAGTCAGCAGAGTCCACTTTCGTAATGATGCCTTCCTCCTCCAGCAAGCTCAGCTGATCATCCATCATCTGCTTATAGGCCAGAGGCACAGTTCTGGGCTTCAAAAAGATTGGACTAGCATTCTCCTTTAATGACAGGGAAACCTTGGCATATCTAAATTTTCCAGTCTTATCTGAAAACACATTTGGGTATTTTTGTTTTAGCTTTTCGACCTTGTCCTGAACCTGATCCCCTGTAATAGCATTTATGAAACTAAACTTTAACTTAAATTTTCTGAACCAGTCTCTTCCCAGTATGCATGGACCTCCACCCTTCACAACATACAATTTAATGGACTTCGTGACATTGTTAAAACAGACATTTACAATGATGTACCCCAACGGAGAGAACATGGTACCATCGTACCCTCTTAAAACTAAATTATCCAATTTCAACTCATATATACTAAATTGTTTGCGATAGGTGTCTTCATTCACACAACTAACCGCACTGCCGCTGTCAAAAGTCATTTTGCAGTTCATTTTGTCTACTTTAACAACTACTGTGAAATTATTTTCCATGAGTTTTTCTTTGCCTTTGTCTATATTATATAAACTCGCACTTCCGAATAATGAAGATTGTTCATTTTCGGAATCATCAATGTCAGTGTTATTCTCCGTGGGTGGATTGCTACTAGACACATTAAAATGGTTCGATACGTACCCCGATTGCTCCATAAAGCTTACTTGCTTGCTTTTTAATTTCCAACACGCTTTGGCTAAATGACCCTTAGTTCCACAAGAATTGCATTCATAATTCCTGTATTTGCATACTCCATCGTGCTTTCCGCCGCAACAATTGCACACTTTTCCCTGAGAAGTTCTTCCTTTGAAACCATTACCATTAGAACCATTGTTTACCTTCCGATTATGGCCGCCACCGCCATAGTTGCGCGATAGATGCATAGAAATACCTGGTGTTGGCACTGATTAGATTTTGTTTAAGACTTTCTGGTCGATCGAAAACGTAATATTTTGTGCAGCTTTTCATTTCTGCCGAAAGGGGTCGCGTTTTTTGTCGTTGCCGCAGTAGCGCCACGACCGATAAATATTGCGGATTTATTCCGGAACTAGTCCAAAATCTGAAATCTAGGATGCCGTTTTGATCTACAAATTTTGGTCACGATTTTTAGTAGGGAGTCGTTACACCAGGTGTTCTATGCATCTATGTTGCGCGCATCAGATGTGCGGTGAAGTTTTGCGTTGACACTGTTGACAGATCTTCGACTGCGGCCCACAGAATTTGTCACGTAGTTCATTTCGTCATTACCGCTGCGACCATTGCACGCATGACCGTGATCTGATTCGATGGCAGTCGCCGTGTTTTTTAGGGCTTCCAATGTTGCATCCTCTTTTTCCATGCACACTTTTTCAATGATTTTTTCTGACTGAAGGCAGCATACGAACTTTAAACGGAGGATTTCTTCCAAATGATTTCCAAACCTGCAGTTTACCCCTAATGCACACAACCTTGCGAAATATTCGGAAATGTTCTCTCTTGGGCTTTGCCGGTACTGAAAAAACTTTACTCTCTCGCGCCAAACGTTCAATGTCGGAGCACAATGTTTGCTTAAAATCTGGCACAATTGTTCGTACGTTTTGTCTTTAGGATTCACAGGAAAGCATAAGTTCCGTATCAACTTATATGCTTCAACCCCGATACAATTTAATAAATTGGCCACCTTAAGTTTATTGTCCGTAATTTTATTAGCTTCGAAATATTGGTCGAGGCGTTCGGCGTATATCGTAAAATCGTCTTCGCCAACTTTTAGTTCTTCGAAACGTGATGCCGCCATTTTCGCACTTGGGCACTTCACAAGTTCACAAATGTTTTCTCAACTTATCCGTTTTTTATCCTCGTCGCCAGTTGTTAAGTTTGTGAGTTCTTTAACGGAAAGGTTGTTTGAGAAATAGAAACGGTTACAATATTAAGCACGTTTATTCATCCGTTACTACACATGAAATCGGGAACAGTCTTAGGGTAACTAGTACAGTATAAGCCGAGAACCACGCGTGTGTATCGCTAAGGAGGTACGCTCTTAATTGACCTGGTTTCCTCTTGTAGGACAGTTTCCCGGGTACTTCAGTCGGGTGTCGCTGTGGTAGCTTCCGGTTGATTAAGGCGGGTCATTTGAATAGACCCAACAGTTTTTCAGACTGAAATTCTAGATTCAACTTGTTGATGATCTCTAAAACATAACTCAAAAAAAGAAAATAAAGTTTTGTCACATGGTTTTGCAAGGACGATAAAATCAATTGCGTTGAATGCAGCTTTTTCTCAGAGCATTCATGGGTGAAGAACAGGATTAGAGCACTCCAATTTTCCAATACTCGATATACTGCAGCCTGAAAAATGAAATTTATAATATCCTGTATGAAAGCTGAGTTTACATACTACCTGTAAAGATAACCACCTCGTTTGAGTAGGACGTAGCAACTTATGAGGTTTTAACTCTACGAACATTTGGAACTCCTTCAGTCTTTCTTACCTTTTGCTGCTGTGGGCAGAATAATTGTATATTCCTCTTACTAGGTCCTCAGCACTTGCAGGTAACTTTTTTGCTGCTGCAGATGAGCATAAATGAAAAGAGTGGCATATGCATCCAAAAACAAATATATTAGGCAGAATTTGCTTGAACCTAGCCTGCACACCATTGATATTACCCATCATTACTGCAGCATTATCCGCAACAAATCCAATTGAGTTATTTATATTAATTCTTTTATCACTCACTAAACAATTTTGAATAGCATTAAACAAATCTTCTGATGAAGAAGAATGCACTTTCACAAGACTCAGAAACTGGTCTTTCCAGTCATTTACCTCCTCATTGAAAAATCTAACAACAATAGCTAAAGATTTTTCAGTACCAACATCAGCTGTAGTTTCATCAAAAATCAATGAATATACACACATTCATTAAATTTTTCACTTATCTGTTACTGTTGGAATTTAGCAATGCAGTGCTTAGTTGAGGATGTAGATTTTGTCCGTGCACATTTCAATTGCTTCGTAACTTGCGAATCTGGGCAAACAGATTTCAACAAATAAGGTAAATGATCCGTTAATAAGAAGGGTAAATTGTGCTCATGCTCATGTTCTTTTCCAATTCACCATCATAATATATATATATATATATATATATATAGTTGTTAATGGTCATTGTCACCTCCAAAATATAAACTCAACAAGCGTTGTCACCTCATATATAACGCTCTCACCTCCGAAATCGGAGGTCACAACGTTTTGCCTTGTTTCTTAGCTTGTTAGACTCAGGAGACTTCAGGGATCAACATATCAAAAAATCGTTTTGAGGTCAGAACGCACCATATTTCTGTACTGTACAATCTTTTAGTTCAGCTATATACCACCAGCGCTAGTGCGCCGTCCTATATATGGAGAAATAAGTCGAAGAGACATTCATTTCGTTGTCACCTCCGTAAATGGCAACACTGTAAACCATACTCGTATGGAGCAGGTGCACTGAGGCATGCATAAAAAAGTGTATCAAAACAACATCTGGCATTCTTTCGAACCATAAAATCGTCTGGTTGATGTAAAATGAATCGTTTGTGAAAAGTTCGGAGGTCGATATTCCTGACCAGACTATGAGATAACTAAAAATATTTAAACGGAACATTTGTTATTGTCGTTATTAAAAGCTTCATTAGGTTCCTTCTTCTTTTATTTTGCAAGATTATCAGAGTTTGTCTATGAATAAAAAAATTGCATATACCAGATTTCATTGAAATACACTAGTACGACTGAATACAGTTTATTTTCCCCGAAACTGAATTACGAGCCGGTTTTCTAATGACGTTTATTTTTTTTCACCTACACGAATTTTAGTTCTTAGGGCCTAATGAAATCATCCCAAAAAATAATTATAAATTCTTATCCTTATACATTGCACCAATATTTAGACGATATACGAACTGGAGCTTCGTCGTCAAAGGTGAATAGTACCTACATAATTTCTCCGTTTCGTCGAATTCTGAAAAATAAGGAAGAAACTTTGTGACTGATTGCATTTTAAAAGTTTCCTTTTAAGATAAACTGCGAACATTTCTCCAAAGAAACAGATTCAAGAGAAAGGTGGAATCACCGTTTATAAACAGGTTCCTTGAAAAAAGTTGGAGACTTTCAATAATGAACACTTAATAATAAATAATTCTATTCGTATGTTGATCATAACATAAGCATTAGGTTTTTTTAGTAACATATTTTTCAAGATATATGACAGTTTGCCTCTCGAGAGCACAATAATTTCCGAAAGAAAGTACTTATTCGATATTCGCGAAGCGGCTTTAATTGCGAGCATCAAAATTATGCTTCCTCAAATTCCACCCGATGATTCAGTAGATCCGAAATGTTAATGTCACCATATATTCAAGATTTCAGATTCGATCCAACTGAAATATGGTATTTTGGATGAAATATGTCGACTCAAAAGTTCATGCAGAATTTCAGCCGAACTTGACGAATAGGTTAGATGTGAAAATGAAACTTTCTTATAATACGATCCTCACAGAATTTCGCATCATTTCCTTTTCGGAATATACTTTTTGTTGAATTTAAATTCGATCGTATTTTAGAGTTACTAAGTGAATGATAATGGATGTAACTCCAAAACAGTCGATCAGATTTAGGTCGAGAGAGAGTCTCACCATCAAGACTCCACAGCGAGCAAGAAAATTTCTAGTGTTTGTTCCTTTCTCTCGAAAGTTGAATGTCTACGAATGATCGGCCCCAAAAATTTAAAATCAATGTTCTCATCAAGAGCCTTATCTTACAAAAAAAAGTATGCAGCCAAACAGCGTAAACAAGTAAACGAGCCTATACCTGTCAGCAAGCAACTGAATTCAAAATTTGAAATACAAATCAAATAGCTTTTGGTGTATGTAGCTTCTGAGTGCTCGTCCATCCACCTAGTAGGTAGATTCGCATTTTTCAGTCCGAGAATGTAATTATAAAAAAATGACTGAGGCCGTAAAGAAATTGACAGTGATACTGCAGTAGCCAATCAGAGAGAAGCAGTTCCCGCGCATTCACGAATGATGCGACCGTCACAGACGAGTTGCGCATGCCGCGAACAGTGTCGAAAGCTGATTTTGTTGCCAGATTGTGCAAATCCGTTCCCTGAAAGTGCATTGTAATGTAGAAAAGGAATATGAATTATTATTGCGTTGAGGAATTGGAAGAGTAATTTCTATTGGTGATTCATTGGAAGGAAGCGCCACCTGGAAATATCTTCCTCATTTTCTGATGAAATTCGACAAATTTGTGCTAATTCACGAATTCCATTTGAAATAAATTATTAGTGTCAATATTTATTGGCCCAGTTGTTAAAACATGTCAGCTTTTCTTTTGTGTAAATCAATCTATTGAAATTTTTTTCACCTCTTTGAATTTTACCTCAGTAGCGTGAAATGAAATGTAAAGGAAAAATACATTTAATTCAATTGCACCTTATATTGTTTTTCATCTTAAGTATTGTCAACTTTTATGACCCATCAAATCAATGAGAAATTTTGAAATAGTTCTTAGATAACGTTCAAATAACATTTTCCATAAACGTATTCGAATTGTTGACTGGATATTCTCAACAATTCAAATATGTCCGTGATTCCGACCTTAATATCTTGAAATTCTTTCGATAATCGCTAGAAATTTTCGAGGTTCTGGATATGTAATACATGGGCTTCCAAGTTCCTACCTCGAACGCCGAAGGGTAGTCTCGATAGACCATACACGGGACTCTTTTCGAGCATTCGTGCGATGCTGGATGCCCGAAAGTCCCGTAGAGAGTCCTTGTCAGTGGCCTACATTAGGTTATGAATTTATTGGGATGAAGGAATGAGTATATTTAGATAAAATTTTATACTGAAGCGAAGAAAATGGTCGAAATCTTGTCTTAAATGGGACCTACTTTGGATGATTGGGTTTAACAAAAAATTGAAATCTCGAACATACATTATGTATCACATAGAAACAAACCTCTCAACAAATAATATGAAAATGAGTTTGAAAGAATTATTTAACGAATTTGTTATCCCACAAACTAATATTTTCTTCGACGCATTTTGTTAAGGAGTGTTGAGCTTTTTGTTTTTTTTTTCGTCGAGCAAGCAGTAGGTTGTACTGCTTGCTATTTCCTTCGTCTTTCATCTGGAAACCAATTTCGGCTCAACACAAGTTTTCCTTCATTTTCTGAATGTTCTCGTTCGGAAGGATAAAATTGATCATTCCTTTTATTCAAGAGTGAATGCTTTTCAGTAATAAATTTACAGAATGATATTTAGAATAGATTTTATACCGAAGCGAAAAGAATGACTAAAACCATCTCTTGAATGGTATTTTTTTTTAATTTTCGAGGGGTGTTCTATCAGTTGTTCTTATTGACCAAGTTACTTTTTTGCATTTATAATATCGTCTTCTCACTTCTGAAACGAATTGACAAAATTAATCTTTATTCCCGTTGCTGTTCGAAAAGTACACAAAGTAAAAAGCTGTTGAAAAGAAAAATCAGTGAGCTTAAAGTTCGAAATTATTAGAAGAGTTATGAAATTCAAAAGCTGTCAAAAGGGGAATGGTATTGAAAAAGAATGTCACTTAATTGAAATCTATGTGCGATATACGAAAGACAAGAATAAGAATCATCGTTGCTTGGAAAAATTTATGACAGTGGAAGTATGATTGGAAGACTATTCGAAAAATTAAGTGGGCAGAATCCCTTCAAAACTAACGTTCAATAAATAAGATCACCCCATATTTTTTTAAAGGATATAGTTACATCAGAACTAAATTAGGGTATAGTTATATCAGAACTAAATTTGAGAATAGTTTACAACATCCAATAACCCTGTCCAAATCATGATTCAGTTTGTGATAACAGAAAGTATTCCGTAAGGAATATCTCTTCTTTATCCTAATGAATAAAAAAATGAGAAGCTTAGCAATATGTCGATATAAATTGAATTCTTATATACAATCCGCATTCCCTCAGTTACCTGCCCAATATTATGTTGAGCTATTGGTTGAAGGAATTTATAAATATGACATTTTGTTGGTAATGAAATTTTATAGTATATTGTTCAATGAGCGATAATGTAAGTCATAACAGACGCAGATGAATTTTGCAGCCCGAGCCTTCAGGCGAGGGGTGTAATTCATCAAGTGTGTTATGACCATTTCCGCGAATTGAACACTATACTTTACCTTCGAATTCTTCAGTGAAATTCGAATCAATCAGCATTTTCAAAATTGACAACAGTTGTCAAAAGCGATTTCTTTGGTCGAAAATCTAATCGATATCGAATACCGTAGAAAACATCAGAAATTCACGTTTTCCAAATGCAATTTTTGGATATTCAGTTTCAGACCTAAGAAACTGTAGAAATGGATGGCGAGAACGTTACCTTGATGTCTGAAATAGAGTTCCCAAACGATTCGACTTTCTTATTCATTTCGTAATTCGTAAGCTACATTTTTTCTATTTGTATTATAGTGAGTTTTAGGCGTGAGTTATTATTACCTCACACTATTGGTTTATGGAGACTATTACAGATCAAAATGAGTTGAATAATGGATATATTATTCTATGGGAGTAGATAAAGATTATTATGTCTTTTCGTAAGTCCCGTATAACAATTACATATTTCCATGAATCAAATAAATGATGATTCTTTATGCCGAGTATTTTATCCATCCAAAAGCTGCACTCTCCCATTTTATTTGAAGACTTGTTTCTTTCCAATTGTAGTAAAATGACGTCTTGATATAATTCTCTTCCGTTATTGTTTGATTCAATAATTTTTGGAATTGCTACTATTGTAAAATTACGAAAAACCCCTCCCTCAATCTCTGTGGCTATTTTCATTCTTACTATTTAGTTATCGATTTACGAAAAAAACTGCACTCATTTTCTCCAAGAACTCCATTTCGCAGCATTGTGATGGGATTTTTTTAGCGATCTCACACAATTCAAAATATGTATATTGATATTACAACTTTTTATTAATTTCGTGAGTTTTTATTCATGTTACAAATGATTCGATTTCCACGAAATTCTGAATTTAGGTTATAGTTCCCCAAAAAGAAACCTTCGATTTATTCATTTTTGTATCTTTACTATTATACCAGTCCCATCTTTAGAATCGGATTACTATTTTACAAGTTGTTAGGATGAATCGTGGCAAATGGCTAGTGGTTTCAGTAATTTCAAGACTTGGTGATTTCCTTTGAAAATTAAATTATTTAAGGTTCACTAGTCGCAAGGAGTTTCGAATTTGACCACATATTCTTCACCATTGATTCCAACCTAATCGTTCAAGATCATTTCGGCTGAAAATTCTTCAATTGAAGATATTTTGACGAAACGATAAATATCGTTTCGAATCCACAACAACAAGAATACTCCCCGATCGCCGACTCCTTTATAGACATGAATCAACCTTGAAAAACCAAGCCACCTGCATCCAATATATGAATATTGAATTTCATATATTCACTTCACCTACTCACCTCCGAAATTTGGCAACACCGCCGGAGGTTATAACGTTCACACTACAAGAAATATAAGCGGAGGCTACAGCGCCTCGATTGTTCAAACAAAATTTTTTCAGCAAAAATGTTTTCCCCTCTCTCGGTAATTTTGTTCTTTGGCTTCCCCTCTCCATATATCAACAAAAAATTTTCTATTGAGACTACTCCTTCACCCGGAGGTGAGGTCGCCCAGTCTACTTAACGGAGGTCACAGCTTAACAGGCGTTCATATATATATATATATATATATATATATATATATATATATATATATATATATATATATATATATATATATATATATATATATTCTTTTGAAAGAGAGAATTACATACTGTTTTGTAATATCAAACAATATAATATGGCATATGGCACGTGTGAAGAAATGGCGACAAGGAACAGATTGTATACAAGAATAAAATCTGTTTCCCGCTCCAAATCTGAGTATTAGCAGAGGGAATGTAAACGGGGTACCATACAATTCTGCGTAATAATTTTATATACGTATTGTTTTCTCTGCCTTTTTAACATTGTTTATATGACCGAGAGATTTTCCTTGTCGCTCAATATGGATTATTGTGTAGTCGATTTTGTTGATTGGCGATTGATGAATCAAACTCAGATAATTTCAGTTCTGTATATTGGTTTCATAAAACATTAGCACATAACATAAATTCAACTAATCACGTCGTAAGCATAAGCATAAGTGACGCTAACCTCCTACTCGCTCGTACGCTTCGCGCGTAACCATAGAAAAATACATAATAGGGTTAGGATCACAAACATTTTTCTTTTTCTTCTTTACATAATATTACAAATGTTACAATTCGGCTCACCTGACCCTCAATCGACCCGATTGAGTTATCATCATGAGAGAAATACATATATATAAATTCGTACATAATGTGTTACAATCTAAATAACAGCAACAACAGAACAAATAATACAGGAACATAAGACAATAAAAAATGATTTCAATTATAAAAGTCAGACATAAAAAGTAACAGTTTTGAAGCCACGGCTTCATATTTTCAGGGCTGCAAACGCCTTCAAAAGGTCTTTGCGTGACTTGAAAATTCTTAACATCTGTAAGTACATATCTGTCATTGTCTAGAACCTTTTTTACTTCGTAAGGTCCTCGATACTTTGGCAAGAGTTTCTTATTGACATTTGGAGTAACGTCCATATTTTTTATCATTACATAATCTCCAATGTTATATTTCCTAGGTTTATGATGTTTCTCGTCAAAATACTTCTTATTATAATTTTTAATTTTGAACTACTATTCTGGACACTGGCTCGTTCCCTTAATGTCTCTAAGTCTCTATCCTCTGTATCGTTGTCATCAAGAATTCCTCTTAAATGATCGTAAGGATCTTTTTGATGTACTCCGAATAAAAGTTTTGATGGAGAAGCATCAATTGATCTACAATAGGAGTTATTGATTGCGAATTCTACCTGATTTAAATAACTGTCCCATTTATTTTTCGTGGTGCATAATTTGGAAAGCATCGGCGTTAAATCTCTATTAATTCTCTCGATCTGACCGTTTGCCTTGGGTGTGTGTGTCGCTACTTTCACGTGAACAATATTATTGCGCTTCATGTATTCGTTAAATTCCTGCGAAGTAAATGCAGAACCACGATCTGATATTATTCTAACCGGTCTGCTGTAATTGTTGAAATAAGTCTCTAATTTATGAATTACTTCTATGGTCTTAGTTGTGTTTACATCATACAGTTTGACAAATTTCGTAAAAGCGTCGATAATCTCGAAAATATAACGTTTTCCTGAAGGTGTCTTTTCTAACGGGCCATAATGATCGATATGTATCGTTTCGAATGGAACTTTTCCTTTTGGGATGTTATGCAACTCTTCTTCGGTTTTACCAGAAACTGATGAATAGGTTACACATTTCAGACAATTCTGTTGTTCAATATTGAGTCGAAATGCGGATTTCTTTGTTCATGCGGTTAGTGCATTTTCGGACAGACCCGGTAGATTGATGTGAAATGATGATTTGAGAGGATTTTTCACATGTTGAAATCCCTTCTTAATTCCTATCACGTTCCCATCCCCTCCAGATTTTTCCATCACTTTGGTTTTCCGCATCGACGGTGTACGTTCCCGGTCTTACCGCAATTTAAAAGGGTTATAAAATTCGCATTTTCGCATAGACATTATTGGTTTACACTAGTTTGTAAGTTGGTGAATAGCTGAGAGAAAAAAGACTCATCGCTAGTTAAAAGTGAAGAAGACAGTGAAGTTGGAGACACCGAAAGTTTAGTAATTGGTGTTCGGAACAGGCAAGGAAACCACGGTGAGTTCTTCTTCCTTTTTTTTGAACTTCCCTCTTTATTTCTTTTGTTGTTCCTGGTGGAAATTCCTCTCAGATTTTCTAATTCTTGTTCGCGTTGTTGTTCTAAGATCCTTTTATCTTTTATTCACAATCGTATGTGGCGGAGAAGCCCAAATAAGTCATCATCAAAATAATATATAGTCCACTTCTAAAACAGCTTGAATAAAGAAATTTGGATTTATCCGTAACATCTGTATATAATCTTTAATCTTTTCTCTATACCTTGGGAACCAATATGTCCTTTCTGAATATACAGATGTTTTATTTACACCTTTGTGACTTTTTTTTTACGGGTTGTGGAAAAAATCTGCTCATCAGATTCGACCACGACCCGTGTCGTGGGATATGTCGGGGTGACTGGATGGTGTTGCCGACCGACTAAAAAAACCACAACTAGAAACGTTTCTCAGGAAAGGGCATCTCTGCCCGTACTTCTGAGAAGGCTTCCGCTCTACTCTCTCTGCTCCCTCTCTCTATCCTTCTTCTCCTTTCTCTCCATTATTCCCGTCACGTATTCGAAGATCACGTCCCACTTTTTTGCATCCTCCAGCATCATGGGTATTATCTCACCCACTTTAGGCAACGTTCTCCGTCCCAGGGCCCTCCTCAGCCCCTCCCTCTCCTCGTCCCAACGTCCGCAATCGTAAAAAACATGTTCCGGTCACTCCTGAACTCCGCATTCCCGACATAAATCGTCCCCTGTTTTCCCTATTCGGTCGGTGAAGGTTCCGAACGACCCGTGACCAGTCAGGAACTGCGTGAAATAGTAGTTGGTTCTCTTATGACCGCAATTCATCCATTTTCCCACCTCCGGTATCAACCTCCTCGTCCACTGAGCCGTGCCTTCTCCCGTCGTCCATCTCTCCTGCCATCTTTGCAAGGATCTTTTCCTGGCCATCCTCCTGTTTCCTGCCAATCTACTTGTTGGATGATCTATATTATGATAATGTTCATAGTTCATATTTAATCTAGTTATATAAAACAATTGTAGTTGTCAGTAGTTGTCAAATAGATTTATAAAGTTCAAACAGTCATTCTTTCCTTGGTCCATAAAACAGGCCCCAAACCCAACAGGACATTCCTGGACACATAGATTTAACATTTGGCGATCCTGCCGGGATTATGTTGCTTTGTTGGCAGTTATATCGGGAAAGCCTGAGAACTGAAATTAAGAAGATATATACTGATGTACGTTCCAGTTCTGGGACCAAGGATAAATACACGGGTAGAATATGGAAAAGAATAATTCACGATAAGGCAAACAGAATATTCGAACTTCATAATAAAATAGAAGAAATTTTTATGTCGGAAGAACCACTGAATATAGACGAATTAATAAAAGAATTCAAGGAGCAAGAATTATTACGCAATAAAATTATTGAGATCGAAGAAGAAATAAAGGATCTGTCACATGTTTCTTCGAGAAGATCTACGTTAGTCACAGGTTGGAATAAACCAATTATTACTGGTCATCATGCTCATGATGATCAGTATAGAGCTTTTGTGGTGCCATCAGCAGAGAAGTTGGAAATGGTATTCACACCTGAAGTAGGTGAGGTAATCGAATATGAAGTCAGTACTTATATGGGACCTGGTGTTGCAATGGGAATGTTCAATACTGATGAATCAATTGTTACACATTCATCATTCCAAGTCGCATTGGAAAAGGGTTATCCAAAGTGTTCGAACACTAAAAGCACTATCCTCAAGAAATATGATGGACGTTTCAAGGATATTTTCCAGGAAATTGATGATAAACAGTTTAGGTCAAAGTATGAGGCTAATAAAAATTGGTATGAACATCGGGAGAAGCTCCAACATGAAGGTGCAGAAAGAAGGCATAGGTCCAAAAGACACCAAAAGCACCATTGCTACACTGAGAAGATATACGAAATCGACCAGCAAGATTCAGAAGTGAAATTCAGGAGTATTGAGGGAAAGAGAGAGTATTTGGAGTGGGTTCAGAGATTGAAGCAGTATCGTCGAATTTTGAAGGAACACTAAAGTAGACACAACTTCCTTAGGCCGGAGGATGTTGGATCTATATTATGATAATGTTCATAGTTCATATTTAATCTAGTTATATAAAACAATTATAGTTGTCAGTAGTTGTCAAATAGATTTATAAAGTTCAAACAGTCATTCTTTCCTTGGTCCATAAAACAGGCCCCAAACTCAACAGGACATTCCTGGGCGCATTTTTCCGTTCCCTATACAGTCAGCGCGACAGGTCGCTCTCACCGTATAGGAAACGGAATGCACAATGGACCTCCGTTTCCTAGCAGATATGCGCGATGTGCTCACTGCCCTGTTATAGTCTTCTGGGTGCCGATGGGACAAATTGCAAAATATTAATAAAGTTTTCTTACTTCCTGTATAGCTTTATTAGGTAGAGTCTACCACATTTTTCCTCTGTGAACATTTTTGTCGTAGCGGTTTTTTTTCAGCAAACCTCTCGTAAGTCGACCATATTTTTATTTTTTTTTATTCATACGTACACTTTTTTTGTGAAATGCAATCATAAAAACAATCTGGGAGAAATGAGAAAACATGATTGTCTATCAACATAAACATGACTGAAAATCGCATTTTTTCAAAGTATTAATACCCTCCCGAATTTTTCAGAATCGGTTGATACTACCATATGAAGTATGAAAATGCAATTGTCCGACAAAAAAATGTGGCGATTTCCTTCTCGGACAAATGGAAAACGAAGATTATTTGGGATAAAAAATTATGAATAAGGTCTTTTTTTTCTTATTCTCTCTACACCTTGAAAATACAATGTAGTGCACTAGTTCATTCAAAAATTGAAGAATTCACCGCTCTAATTTGGTTATGAATAGACTATATGCATTTACCGGATGCAACTTTGCTCATGTTACGAATAAACATTCGATTTTTTGAGGGGCCATTTAAGAAGGATGTGCTGAATACTATCATCTAGCATTCTAGCTGTCCGACGAATAAAGTTCGGAAATTTCAGTTGTTCCGATATAATATTGCTAGTAGTGATGGAGTTCTCCTTGTGCAGACATTTAAAAAATATCCGTGGCTTTAAAACGAAAAAGGAGGAAGTGGCATCCTTAAACTGTGCAAAATATTCTTGGCATCAAGAGAACATCATAATCACAAATATAAAGATGTAATTCTACCTGACGATTGGTGTAATACTTTCACTGGATACCATTCGTCTTGTTACAATGAATTCAATGTGAGGAAGGAGTATTTTCATTGTTTTTTTTTATTAGATTTGAAAAAAAATGTCAGTAAACAATTTGAATTATACACTTTCAATCAAAATCAATATAGTTTCATTTCAATAATAATCGGAAAAAGATTCTGAAACAAAACCATTATATTCAACTAGACTAAGGATTTGCATTTTAAATGGTGGACAGTTGTTTTTTCTATGAAACGAATCTAAATTCATTCTTGTCCGACAACTATGAATGAATTGAAAAACTCAAAAAAATCGTCGATTTTCATCTGTCGAAGAAGAAAAACGTCACATTTTTTGTCGGACAATTGCATTTTTATATTTCATATGGTTATATCAACCGATTCTGAAAAAATCAGGAGTGTATTGATAGATAATTTAAAAAATGTGATTTTCAGTCATGTATGTTCATATCGGTACACAATCATGTTTTCTCATTTTTCCCAGATTGATTTTATGATTGCATTTTACAAAAAAAGAGTACGTATAATTTAAAAAAAATGAAAATATGGTCGACTTACGAGAGGTTTGCTGAAAAAAAACCGCGACTACAAAAATGTTCACAGAGGAAAAATGTGGTAGACTCTATCTAATAAAGCTATACAGAAAGTAAGAAAACTTTATTAGTAATTTGCAATTTGTCCCATCGGCACCCAGAAGACTATAACAGGGCAGTGAGCACATCGCGCATATCTGCTAGGAAACTGAGTGATCCATTTTGCATTCCGTTTCCTATACGGTGAGAGCGACCTGTCGCGCTGACTGTATAGGGAACGGAAAAATGCTTCCTGGACACATAGATTTAACACTACTACCGACCTTATAAAGGAAACATATCTCTCCGATCATTATATCTATCGGTAGAATTCCAGCAACTGTCTGGGCCGCCTACGCCGACACCGTACGATATGCCGAACACACCCTTAGTAGGGGTTTTCTCTGTAGAGATACTAGGATCTTCCTGTACTTTTCCACCTTAAGGACGTCTCTCCATACTGGTGCCGCATATGATATTGACCCGTGTGTTATTGAACATAACGCTCTCCGTTTATATAATAGTTTGGTCCTCCGATGTTTGGCATGATCTTTCTTATACTGTCCGCCTTCTCGTTAGTTTTCCTAACTATATATTCCACATGCCCAGCAATGTTCATATTTTCTCTCAGTACCACCCCCAGTTACTTCAATTCCTTTTGAGCACTTATTTCCGCGCCCTTGATTTTTATCTTTAGTGTTCCTCGCTTCCTTGGTCCCCTCATCACCAACATCTCTGTCTTATGAGCGGCTATTTGAAGCTCATTTTCTTCCATCCATTCATCTACCATTTTGAAAGCTCTCCTCACCTTCCCCTCTACCTCCTCTCGGTTTTCTCCTTCTACCATCAGAAGAAGGTCATCGGCATATGCCAACGATTCCACCCCCTCCTCGTGAGGCAATCTCAGCACTCCGTCGTATGTTGCGTTCCAAAGGGGTGGGCCTACTATGGATCCCTGCACTACGCTCATCGTACATCTATGCTTTACGCTACCTGTTTCCACGTATCTGTTTCTAAAGTATTCCTCCAGTATCCTTATTAGATAGTCACTAATCCCTCCTCTCTTCAGCGCGTTGATTATATTCTCCCATTTAACGGTGTTGAATGCATTTTTCACATCTATGGTGACCAACACACCATCGTTTGGTTGAGGACTGTATTTTCCCTTTCAGACTAAGAATGGCCGTTGTCGTGGATCTTTTTGCCCTAAACCCGTGTTGGTTGTCATTTAATCTATTGACTAGGAGCTTCTCGAATACCTTAGATACCACGCTAAGAAGGCATATGGGCCTGTATGATGAGGGAGATGTTAGGTGTTTTCCCATTTTAGGAATATATATATATATATATATTCTTTTGAAAGAGAGAATTACATACTGTTTTGTAATATCAAACAATGTAGGCATATGGCACGTGTGAAGAAATGGCGACAAGGAACAGATTGTATAAAAGAATAAAATCTGTTTCCCGCTCCAAATCTGAGTGTTAGCAGAGGGAATGTAAACGGGGTACCATACAATTCTGCGTATGATACACGAGAACAGATAAAAACCTCTGAAAAAACTCTGTCTCCCCGTGTATGTGTGCTGATACTGAATTTGTTCAACAAATATGCTGCTATCCATGTTACAGAGCTCCTTGTGCTTGAAAACAAGCCTTTTCATCGAACTGGAGGCAAATATCTTGAAACTATATCTGTAACAAGAAAAAAAAGAAGAAAAACGAGAAAGAAGCAGTAGAAAAAAATACTTCACCTGCTAAAAAAACCTTTTCACAAAGTCCTAACTCTCTCGTGGATCGGGAGGATCTTTCGATCAGGTCCGATCTTCCAAGTGATGATTCTTCTGTTCTTCAGGTGTTCGAGGAACGCTACAGGCCCCTTATGTTGGGGGATCATCTCCCATAGATTAGAGTGGTTGTTTTTAGCGAAAAAACAGCAAAAAAGCAAGAGCAAATTCGAAAAACGTCTGACACTTCATTGTCATTTCTGACATATGAGCACCACTTTAGCATCTTTCCAAGCTCGTGGGCATTCACTTTTCTTCAGGAGGTCGTTGTAGTAGTTCAACATTTTTTCCGGGCATATCTGGTGGGCTAGCTTCATTGCCTCTCCTGTTATTTCATCTGATCCTGGCGCCTTCCGTATTTTCAGGGATTTTATAGCTGTCGTCAGTTCTGCTGGGCTGTACTCCGTCGCAACAGAATTTCGGATCACCCTTCTTATAAGAGCACTCCCCGTTGTTGGGAACAACTCTTTTAGAATTTCCTCTGTTTGTTCCTGAGGTAGTGTATATGGGAGGGAAGTACCTCTCCAGTGGGATGTTACAATTTTATACCCCTGTCCCCAGATGTCCTCGTCAAGTTCTTCAAGTAGGGTCTTCCATTGTTTCCCTTTGGCCCTCCTTCCCAATAAACACAGTAACCATTAAGAAACGTTGTATTTTTTAGGTAACGTCACCATATTTCATCGTTGAAAAAACGGTAAAATGTCGTTATGAAATACGTTTCTTTTTGGTTTCATCGTAACGTTTTCCCTGCACGTTGATTCAACGTTGCAAACCTCCTATTGTCATGAGTAAAATACCGTGATATAACGTTATTATTAAGTTTCAACGTAACGATGTATTTTCGTTTCGGAAATAACGTTGATGGTATACGAATTCTCAACGTTGATGTTTATGCCTAAATAGCACAAATATATAACGTTCATTTCAAGTGTCAAGGTAACGTTGATTTTAGGGAATGAAAATACCTTGATATAACGTTATTTTTAAGTTTCAACGTAACGACGTATTTTCGTTTCGGAAATAACGTTGATAGTATACGAATTCTCAACGTTGATGTTAATACCAAAATACCACAAATATTCGACGTTCATTGCAAGTGTCAAGGTAACGTTGATTTTAGAGAATGAATTAATCTTGAGTAAAAATATTTTTGAATTGTAATTATTTGAATTTCAGCATAATTACTCCTAAACTAAGGAAACTTATGAACCTTTGTCATCTACATCTTGAAAAATATTCTAAAAATTTTCAAGATATTCAAATGTTTTTTTCATGAATATGAAAATAAAGAACAGGAAATAAATTTTGGTCCAAATTTTAAATGAAGTATTATCACAGGAAATGTTTCTCATTGGAGATATAATTTTGGTCAGATATATAGGTGTAGTTTTCGTTAGTAGTACAACATTATTTCTGTGGACTCTTGTTATTTATAATGGGAGAAAAATTTGAGAAATATTCAAGTACTTATCTATTCAAGTGGACAACAATTTCGAAATGCTGACAATTAAACACAGATTCATCAATATTTTGTAATAATAAAAAAATGAACAGAATAAGTAAAATATGGAAGAAAAAACATAACTATAAATATAAAGAGAACAAACAAAAAAATTTATAGATTTTTGAATGTACCTACATATTAAAAAAAATTTTTAAATTTAATTTTTTTTCTTTACTTAATGCAGCGTCCTTGAGTCTTCTTTCGCAAATTCCAGCCAATCTTTTGTTGCGTCTGCAATTTTTAGGTCTGTGGCTGCCGCAAATTTTTTCTTGACAGCCACTGAAAAAACCCATAATGCTCATTAGATGTTTTGAAAATATAGGTCTACAAAATGAAGCCTTACCATAAATGAGTTCCGTCGACTTTTTATCTCTAAAAGGTTTTTACTCCCTGCCCTTCCAATTGTATTGGCAAGCTAAATCAGTTCTCAATATGAATCTGAGAATTCCTCTGGTATGGTCCTCGGGACCATTACCTCCCATTGACTTATATCGGTTAACCTTAAAAAAACGAGAATAATTATTTTCACAGGGAACTGGGGTAATAATTTTAGCATTGCTATATCAATTTATGTCTTCGTAAAAAAACAAACTAACATTATTTATGTAACAAATTTCACAATTAACTATGTTAGGAATGAAAAAGCTTTCATATTATGTAGATATGTCCAAAAATTAACATTTACTCACAAATTATTTCGGTATCCTCTGCTGATGAAACAGGAACTGATTCATCCAAAAAAATCGGTGGTGTTAAATGTTTCATATTCGAGTTTTCCGATTCTTCAGAAGAGCTCTGGAAGCTTTCCAATCTTCTTTCACCAATCAATAATCAATATGAAACTTTAGGGTACTGATAGGTACTTACAAAAATCGTTGTCGCACTTCTAAACAAATCAGATAATTTTCCTAGCAAACTCGATTTACCACGTCGAAAATAGCGAAGGGAACTATCCGGTGACTGCGGCACTAGCTCTTCAATATGTGGAATGCACGAATGCAGGATTCAACTCAACTCGATTACAGCAGGATCGCCGGCGCCGGCCTATATGGCGCCGGCACTATCACGTATCACGTCATCACAACCCCTGCCGACTCTAGTGCACCGTTGCCTAGGTTGATTATTTATTATCTTTCAAGAAACTTCATAATTTTCTATTAATTGATTTTAGCAAAGACGATGTATGTTACGAATATAAGGTAATACTAATAATGGGTTTCATATTTTGAACGAATAAAAAATTCAAAGTAAAGAATGCAGGAAATAAGTTCGGACATTTCGGCAGGTATGAAATCACTATATCACTTCACATAAAATGATAATATTTCTCCATCCTTTCGAAATGAAAGATTTTATAAAAGAAACATTAAAAGCGTTTCAAAAAGGTATATTTAGGTACCTACCTTCATTATAATATGCTGTTAAATATTCCTTCGAATTAATAAGAAGCTGATATAATACAATACATGTAATAAATAAAAAATGTAATAAATATACGTTTCATAATGGTGGATAAATCAACCAGTTGAATTGGGTAAGTATATTATATGTATAATCAACGTTCCGTTGAATTTGTGTTTCGGATGTAATAAGTAGAATTGAAGTGGGTAAACGTCTGAGTTGATAAAAAGTAACTCATTTAACGTTTATTCAATGTTACTGAGCTCACGTTGAAAAAACAATTAAAAAACTGTAATGAATATACGTTTCATAATGGTGGATGAATCAACCAGTTGAATTGGGTACGTATATTATATGTATAATCAACGTTTCGTTGAATTTGTGTTTCGGTTGTAACAAGTAGAATCAAAGTAGGTTGACTTCTGAGTTGATAAAGAGTGACTAATTAAACGTTTCTTCAATGTTACAGAGCTCACGTTGAAAAATCGTTTGAAAAAATACAATAAATATACGTTTTATAACGGTTCATCAACCAGTTGAATTGGGTACGTATATCATATGTATATTCAACGTTTCGTTGAATTTGTGTTTCGGATATAATTAGTAGAATTAAAGTTGGTTTACGTCAGAGTTGATGAAGAGTGACTCATTTAACGTTTATTCAATGTTACTGAGCTCACGTTGAAAAAACGTTTGAAAAAATGTAATAAATATACGTATCATAATGGTGGATGAGTTAAACAGTTGAATTGGGTACGTATATTATATGTATAATCAACGTTTCGTGGAATTTTCGTTTCGGATGTAACGTAGAAAATTCAACGTGTAACGTTAAATCAACTTCAGCCACTAGAAATAAACGTTTATTATACGTTTGTGTGTTTATTGGGTTATGGCCTTCTTGAGCTCTCTCTTCTGATTCTTCATTTCTTCCATCTTGGCTTCCATTTCTGCTGTCTATCTTGGTTCTCTTTCCCTTTCTCTCTGTAGGTGTCTACGGGTTTTTATATATTTCTTCCTCATGTTCTCTATTTCTGTAGTCCACCAATGTGGGATAGTTTCGGCTTTGGTTCTTGCTATCCTCGTGGCCTGCTTATACGCGAAACATATGCTCTCGTAGAAACTTGTCCCTTCTTTGTCAAGCTTTTCGGCGAATATATCCTCTTTTATGTTTACTCTTCTCTGGCTTTCGTAGGAACTCTTTTTTCCTCCTTTCGCCGTCTCTATGGTGAAATATATATGTCCGTGTAATGTGAAAGGGTTTTCATTTTCTACTTTCCAGTCCACTATTCTTCGGCACATTCTCTCGGCGGCCAAAGTCACATCTATATGGGTTTTTGAGTTTCCCCTACAGAATGTGGGCTGTCCTGTATTTGCGGATGTCCATGTCATTTGAGCCATCCACTCTCCTACGTAAGCTCCTCTGGTGTCTTCACTCGGTGAGCCCCAATATTCTGATTTGGCATTAATGTCTCCTACCAATATAGATTTCTCCTTTTTCCCTGCAATATCTTCGAAAATTTCATCTATTTTCCTGCAAAATCTTTCCGTGGGTATATTTGGTGACAGATAGGTTGCATATACATATACTCCGTTTATCCTGGCGCGGACATAACTTTCCTTTATTTTAATCTCTCCTACTTCCATACACTTATTTAAAATTATAATGGCAACGTTTGTTTTTTTTTGTCTATAAGCCATTTATATTTTTTACTCATTTTTTTATTTGGCTCTGAAATCACCAGCACATCCACTTTATTTTGTTTCGCAGCCGCCCAAGCCTTATCATGTGCCGCTTTAGCTCTGCCCAGGTTTGTCTGTAAGGTGCGAACCATTTCTTTTTTTTTCCCCTTTTTTTTTACTTGAAAACCTCTTCCTTTCGTCCTACTAGACCACTCCACATCACATAACGATATAAATAAAAGAATAAATTAAGTGTATAATTTAAAATGTAAAAGTATAGATAAAATAATAATTTAAGTGTATAAGTTAAAACTACTTTACCAGTATAAATAAAATCCTCAGCTTTTGTACATTTCCAGCTCTGACCCTTCGGGTGTATATGGCCCATCATTGTTATTGTCTAAAGAGCTCCTATTTTTCCCCATTTCCCTTTCTTTTACATCTTCCGCTGGCTCTACGGTGTCCCTCCTCTTCACATTCAATGCAGTAGGATTTACTGTGGCATTCTTGCACCTTATGCCCTTCCTTTGTGCAATTTCTACACAGTCTCGTTCTGTCCGCATTTTTACAGTTTTTTGCCATGTGTCCGATTTCCCAGCATCTTCTGCATTTCAGCAGTTCTTTTCTTTCCCTTATTTGCGCTTGGGATAGTCCAATCTTCACATTCTGTATGTCCACTAGTTTTTTGATAGTGTCCGGTCTCCCCAAAATTGTCGCCGCTTGTCTATGCCCTCTATCATCGGCCTGAGCGCTTTGACTTCTATCTTCCCTTCTATGTTGTGTTTCCTCAGGGTCTCTGCTAGCTCTTTCTCAATCTCATCCTCTTCCATATCTACATCTATTCCGTAGATATTTGCGGCTATATTTTGTGATTGGCCGTTTAGTTTCCTAATGCTTCCTTCTTGTACATGCTCTCTCAATTTGTTCATCATGTTGTCCGCCTCCCTACTTCCTTCTTTCATCTCGACAAGCAAATGGCCCTCTCTCGTGCTTCTGATATATTTTATGCCTTCTTTTATTTCCTCCTCTTCTTTCAGCTCTTTCTTTATTTTTGTTACCATCTGGGCGTAAGTATGTGTTCCCTGATAGTTAATGAGTATAGCCTCGCTTTTGTCTCTTCTTCTCCGTCTGGTAGCTCCTTCCTCGTTATTCGCCATTTTCTCTTGAAGTGTAACTGTTCCCTTAAAATCGTGTAGTGCACATTCCTCTTGTCTCCTATGCCCATTTCGTTTTCCACTACCAGATGGAGGTTTTTTGTTTCTGCTGTCTTCAGTTTAACTTTAAGGCACATCTCGTAAAAACTGAATGCCTCGTTTTCTCTTTCTTCCTTCTCTGTTAGTCCGACAAAGTATATATTTCTTTGATCCCTGACTTGTTCCTCTCCATCGTTATAAGGCCTTCGGTTCTGTATGCCAGCAGGTTGACCGCCTTTTATATTGCCGTCTCTGATATACTGAGTCATTTTCCTAGATGATCCAACCAGGGGTCGCAGAAATTTGAGTTCTCTCATCTTTTTTTCTGTCGCCATTACCGTTATATCCCCTTCAATCTCGTGACTCGTTATTTTCTGCCCATCCACTTCAACCTTGTAGGTGGATGTTGGCCACTCCTCACTTATTACTTTCATGAGATCTTCCCTTTTTTCAATGTGCTCCATATCCTCTCTGATCCTCTTTATTTCTATCTCCTCATTTATTTCTTCCATGTTCGCCTGTGTTGCCTTATCCATGCAATCTTCCTCTATATATTCTCGGGGCTCAATGGCCCTATTAGTTTTTTCCATCTCCTCCCCAATCTTTTCTCTAATTTCTTCTAGCTCTGCCCTTGTCTTCTCTGCCAAGTTTGTCTCGTCAACTAATATATTCCCCAACTTCCCTATTACCTGTTCTAGCGTCTCCACTAAGGTATCGTATCTGTCACCATCCATACTAACATCCTGGATAGGGGACTCTGTCCTCTTTCTCTTGTTTGAGTTCCCGGTTATCAGCCATTCAAAGAACATAGATTCTCCTTCCTTATTAACTTGTTCGGAGCTTGACTTCCGTTCATCTTCCCTTTTGCGAGGTGTCGAAGAACCTACATCTTCCAATACCTTCGCTTCTACGATATTCTGTACGTCTACCTCCGTCTCCCCCTTATGTTCCATCTTCTTCTCTTTTCCACTGGGATTTTCCTCGAAAGCTTTTTTTTCTACAGGAGGGGGTCTTTCAAGCTTTGTTGACTTCTTGAATACCTCTTTTTCCTCATCCATTCTTTTCTTTCTGACCTCTTTCAGTTCTTTCGCCTTCTCGAACAACTCTCCGGTCTCTTTTTGTTTCCTCTTCTTCCTTTTCACTAACTTTCCAGTGGCTTCTGTCTGACTTCCCACAGAGCTTGGACTCTCTCCAGTATTAATTTTCTACCGGGTGGTTCTCGCAGTAGTCAGATTTCGGTCTGGGTTGGCCTGCGGCAGCACCTTCCCCTACCGGACTGGGGTTTCCCTCCCCTGCTCCGTAAACGTTAACTTTCTTCTTATCCATATCCATATATCCATAGTTTGGGCAGTGCGTGCATACATCCCTAATCCTAAGACAGCCGTGTCGGTATCGTGTATCCATCCAAAGGATTTTGGTGAGTATAAGGATACCTCCTAGCCCCCGGTTAACCTCATAGCGTCGGAGGGGGAAGATGGGAACGACATTTCTGCCGCTTTTTGGTTTCAAGGAATGGCAAGACTGGGTTTTGGTCTTGTCATGAGGATTGGAGGATTGGACAACCTTAGTATTCGCTGCTCTTCTTAGGACCTGTTCGGTATGGGTGGCCCTTTCCGACATAGCTCCCAAGAGTCACAGCAGGTACTTAAGCCCTCACACCACGACAAGGTGCTGTCCACGTGTCCTAACTGATCATGATAACTGAGAATTACTTTATTCTCCATATTCGATGGGACATAAAATAGGGTTTTTCCACGATTTTGAACTTTTTTGTAGACGTGTAATTCGTAGCGTTTATCTTCGCTAGACAAAAGTTTATTTTTTATTTCTACAATAAGAGGATCCCGACTTTGAGCGATAGTGAGATTATCCTCCAATGTATTTTCCTCAATAATTAGTGTTGGGGCGAATTTGAGCGGACTGTTTTAAGGGGCTGATTCGGAGGCTTAATTTGATTTGAACCAAATAACAGTAAGAAAAAAAGTAGTGAAAACTTACCCCCGTTATTAGATCTTCTGGTGATGAATGTTGAGTTTTCCTTCAACAATTCGACGTCTATACTGGCCAGTAAGAAGCGAATTGATCCAGAATATATGGAAGCTGGTGTTAGAGATCTGGGGATGCTGCAAACCCTTTTCTTGTGCCAAGGTTCATGAACTACGTAATGGTTTTCACACGCAATGAGTATTTATTAAAAAACAATAAAGCGAAATGTCATTCAATAAACTGAATAACGATTTATATAGGAAGCGTTTTTCACGAGAAAAATAAGCAATAAAGGAGACGCAATAATTTCGATCAATCATGAGAGAAAATCGAAAAGAAGTGAAAATAAACATGTGTTTCATAATTCAATATGAACTAAAAACGCGAAATATAAAAATGGAACAGCATGTGCCATCTACATGCGAATCTTATGCATATTGCAGAGTTCATTCAATCAAGATTTTGAACTGATTTTGAATAATTGTTTAAATGTGCAGATGGCGTAAACATACCGCCCACCAAATTTATAAAATAAATTTCAAATTGAAACCAATTTCGAAAGAAATATTACCAGAAAAGAAACAAAACTAAGTACATAAATAATGTGAAATACATTTATTCATCTGTTAAAGGAATTAAACAGTTAACAGGGCGGCAAATAGAAGAAGATGAAGTTCTGACAGTAGCTGAGCGAGGTATTCCATCGCTGGAATAATTTAAATTGAGTACTTGACCCATCGGCCAACTTAAAGGGAAGGTATGGATGTCGCGAATATAAACGACATCGCCTACCTTAGGAAGAGTGGAATGTGTCCACTTACGGCGCTGCATCAGGGTATTCAAATATTCTTTGGACCACCGTTTCCAAAACGCTTGGGAAATTTGACGCAAACGAATCCACCTATCTCGCACTGTGATTTTTTCCGGAATTGGATGTTCGGGCGCAGCTAATAAAGTACTTCCGATTAGGAAATGGCCTGGTGACAGGTAATCAGACTCCGAAGGATCTTCGGATAAGGGACATAATGGACGACTATTCAATACGGATTCAATCTGACTAAAAACCGTACTATACTCCTCAAAAGTATAAGGTTGATTGCCGATTAGTCGCAAAAGGAGAGATTTGGCGGACTTAACCCCAGCCTCCCAAAGACCACCAAAATTGGGGGCGTAAGGAGGATTGAATCGCCACTTCACTTCATGAGTGGTTAGAAATTCCGCGATTGTATCATTATTATCGTGAAGAAAATTGTAAGCCTCTTTTAACTGTTTAGCAGCCGAAATAAAATTACGTCCTTGATCAGAAAGGATCTCTGAAGGCAACCCACGACGTGCGATGAATCGAGAAAGTGAGGCTAAAAACGCAGATGCACTGAGCTCAGAAGTGAACTCTAAATGAATAGCCTTTGTTGAGGCGCAAATAATAAGGCACAAATAACCCTTAGAGGTGCGATACTTACGCAACTTTGACTCGCGAACGATAAAGGGACCAGCAAAGTCAATGCCAGTGGTCGTAAAAGGACGTGAACATTGGACACGGGAAGGAGGCAGGTCAGCCATACGGGGTTGAAATGCATTGGCACGAAATCTAAAACATGTTTTGCACTGTCGAATGGATTTACGAATGAGGGAGCGAGAGGATAAAATCCAAAACTTCGATCGGACAAGAGCTTGGACAGTATTGGGACCTGAATGAAGGGATTTCAGATGATAATGCTTGCAAATGAGGACTGAGATAAACGAATCTTTGGGAAGTAGTAGAGGATAACGAGAATCGTATTCGAGCCGAGAGAATTTCAATCTTCCGCCCACCCTGATAAGACCACGGGAATCAAGAAATGGACTTAAAGAAATTAATCGTTTGGAACATATTTTGTTTTTTGTCAGAGCGTTCAAATCGTCCGAAAAATAGACCGCTTGAACTAATTGAACGATTACAAACGTTGTTTCATTCAGATCTTCAACTGTTAGAGCGCCTTTTCTGAAGGATGAAGAGGTGATACGTGCTCGACAATTATGAATGAAGCGTTTTATCCAAGATAAAACACGCAGAAGTCGTTTAAAATTTGAAAACTTTGATTCGAGTAGTTTATAAAATTCATTGGGCTCCTGCTTATGTGAATGTAAACAAATAACTGAATTCTTCAATTCGGGTAAATTGGAAGGAGATTCAGAAGGATAATAAGGGAATGCTAGAATTGGTTAATAAGGGAGAGCCATATAACCAAGACTGCAATTGAAAATCTTGCAATAAGAAGTCTGGGGAGCAGCCACGAGATGCCAGATCAGCTAGATTTTCATGGCTGGGGATATGGGACCAAACAAATGGTTGAGTAATCTCAATAATCTGGGATACTCGGTTGGCGACGAATGTCTTCAGGGAATGCGGAGGAGTGTTTATCCACGTCAACACTATCTGTGAGTCCGAGAATAACCTAACGGATGAGATCGGAAGGGCAAGGTTGCAATATACGTGCTTAACGAGCTTAGATAGTAATAAAGCACCATTGAGCTCAAGTCTGGGAATACTCAACACCTTTAGAGGAGCGACTTTGGTTTTGGCTTGCCACAGATGAGAACATCTTCTGTTGAAGGATTCGAGACACAAATAAACAATAGCGGCATAACCATTTTCGGAAGCATCACAAAATCCAATCAATGAAACAGAATCATACTTTTCAGGTATTATAAAACGACGAATTTTGAAATTTTTATTCAAATCAGAAATGGAATTTACAAATTTTTTCCAGTTTATTTCCATTGAAGGTGGAACAGGGCTATCCCAATCCAATTTCAGAAGCCAAAGCCTTTGAAGCATGTATTTCATAGAAAGGGTTATTGGTGCTAGGTAACCTAACGGATCATATGTTCTGGCAATGAAAGATAGAACATTACGCTTAGTGCACTGCGAATCGAAGGGTTGTGCGTGAAAAACAAAGGAATCAGCACAAGGATCCCAGGACAAACCTAAAATCTTTAAGGTTTCATCTCCATCTGAGAAGCGAATGGGTGTTTCGACATAGCCTCTCGGAAGATCAGAAAGAATTTCTGAACAATTCGTGGACCACTTGCGCAACTCATAACCTCCCTTAGCCATTAATTGACGAAGTTCATCCCTCAATAATATTGCCGTTTGTACATCTTTGGCGCCACTGATGACGTCATCGACATAAATTCCGTTCATGATGGCATGAGAAGCCAAAGGAAAAGGGCCACCCTCATCTTGCACCAATTGTTTGAGCACTCTTTGAGCTAGAAAGGCTGATGGGGTTAGACCGTAGGTAACAGTATTTAATTCGTATTCTCGCATTGAAGAATCATTCGAAGGACGCCAGTAAATGTGCTGATACTTTCTATGTTCGGGAATGAGGAGGGTTTGGCGATACATTTTTTGTATATCTGCACACAAGGCTATAGGATGCAAACGAAATTGAGAAATAATATTTTGTATTTCAGGTTGAAGCTTGGGACCTTTCAATAGACGGTCATTCAAAGAAATACCAGAAGTGTCGGGATCGGAGGCGTTGAAAACTACTCTCAGTTTCGTAGTCGAACTCGATTCTTTCATCACAACGTGATGAGGAATCACATAGGTAGAGGCAATTGTAGCAGGAGACATATGGCCTAACTTTAAATATTCTCTCATGAAATCCTGATATGATTCGAACTTCTCATCATTCTTCACGAGTCTTTTCTCCAGACGGGAAAAGGCTAGAACAGACTTAGATGCGTTTGATTGCAAAGGAGTAGCATTTGGTTTGAAGGGTAGAGCGACAATGTAACGCCCTTTTTTATCACGCGAATGAGTATCAACGAAATGATTCTCCGCTAGAATATCGAGAGGATCTTCAAGAGATAGTTGCGTGATCTCTTCAGATTCCCAAAACTTCAATAAAGTTTTCCCAACATCACAATGAACATGCAACGATACAAGAGGAGCTTCAGAATACGATGATGAAGTGGGACCAACCAACACCCAACCAAAGATGGTATTGATTGCAGTGGGGTTACCAGGAATGGATTGTATCTCATTATCCACGGATATCTGAGGTAGAAGATCAGCACCAATCAAAAAATCAATTGGAGAAGGGCGATCAAAACTGTCATCTGCGAGGGTTAAATGACGAAATTTAGATCGGATTTCTACTGGTACTTCGGAAGATGGAAGATGATGGGATATTTGGGATAAAACGATAGCTTTAGCTTTAATTGTTCGGGAAGAGAATTTAGAAAATAAGGAGACAGTTACGGAACCGAAAGTTCTCAAGCTCGTTTGCCCAAGGCCTGAAACAGAGCATGAAGTGGAATTGAACTTTAAACCTAAGAAGGAAGCGCAAGATTTTGTGATGGCAGAAATATGGGATCCAGGATCATAAACAGCACGAAGCTTGTGGAGGTTTCCAGTAACATCAGCAATGGAAAGGCTGATAGTACCCAGAAGTACCGGTGAAGGTCCAGAGGAAACCATGCAGGAAGAAAATTCAACAGGTTTTTCCGAGTGAGGTGATTCTCTGGATTGTGGGGAAGAATAGGAATCAGATGTTGGATGAAGAGAGGAATGGTGTTTATTAGTTTTGCAATGACGACACACAGCTTTGGAATTACAATCGTTCCTTCTATGTCTACCCAAACAATTGAAGCAACGTGAATTTTCTCGAAGATATTCATACTTGTCACTAAGACTCATATTTTGATATTTTGAACATTGATAGATCAAATGCGGAGACTTACATAATGAACACGAAAATTTTGTATTTGAGGAAGTTGACATTGGCGAGCTTGATTGTGAATTAACCAGTAACACATTGGAGTTCGAGGGTTAAGGCCTTGTAGAAGGAATTTCTGAAGCTTTAGAAAGCTCTTGTATGCGAACTTGATGAGTGACGAATTCAATCAATTGTCTGTAAGTCGGTATACCTTCTAACGGAGCTTTATTCTCGAACGAACGTTTGGTGTAAAAATCCAAATTGTTCAGAGCAATTGAAAATAACAAAAAATCGGCCAGGTCAGGTAATTTTAAAGATTTCAAGGAATTAACTGCCGTTTCGTGCTTTTGTAAGAAATCCTTGAGTGACGTTAAAGAAGCATTTGAAACAGTTTTGAACTGTAACAATTTAGAAAAATATGCAGTAGCTAATCTTCGTGGATTCTGATAGCGTTGAACTAAAGAATCATAAGCAATCTGATAATTATCAGGGATCAATTGTAACCCACTTATGAGAGCCAAGGCTTCACCTTTCAAAGTGGTTTTTAAATATTGAAACTTCTGCGTAACTTCAATGAGAGAATTGTTATGAACCAAAGAATCATACAGTGAAATGAATTCCACCCAGTTTTCTATTTTGCCTTCGAAAGGAGGTAGTGGAATGACCGGAAGTATTTGGGAAAATTGATTGCCTTTCGGAGAACTGTCAACATGAGTCAGAACTGCACCTTCTTGCTTTGCCAAATCGCATTGTATGCAATATATTGAGGCAAGTACCTCTTCAAAAGACGCTTGTGGTTGAGAGAGATCAATTTGTTTCTTTTCAGGCAGATTCAAATTTAAAGCCTCTATTTTCATCTGAATATCTTTAAATTCCTTCGAATAATTAGGAATTTGACTAACAAAATATTTTACCTTGGCGAGATCTGTTGAAGTGTACGATCGACATTTATCCAAAATGGTCGTCAAGGTTGCAAAGCAGTTGTTTCGTTTAGAAATATACGCGGTAATCTTCCTAAGAATTTCTGACTCAGTTTCTTCAGGTTTCACAGACACTTTGCTTTAATGATGAAAGTAAGGAGCAATTGAAACGTTCGATAATTATTCAATAAAGAATGAATACGCAAAGGACAAAAACTGCGCAGATTCGCAATTCCTTTCAGGAAATCAAAAATGAAATTTCAATGAAAATTTCACCTTTGTGAAAATATCCGGCCCGAAGGACCAAATTATGTTGGGGCGAATTTGAGCGGACTGTTTTAAGGGGCTGATTCGGAGGCTTAATTTGATTTGAACCAAATAACAGTAAGAAAAAAAGTAGTGAAAACTTACCCCCGTTATTAGATCTTCTGGTGATGAATGTTGAGTTTTCCTTCAACAATTCGACGTCTATACTGGCCAGTAAGAAGCGAATTGATCCAGAATATATGGAAGCTGGTGTTAGAGATCTGGGGATGCTGCAAACCCTTTTCTTGTGCCACTTGGTTCATGAACTACGTAATGGTTTTCACACGCAATGAGTATTTATTAAAAAACAATAAAGCGAAATGTCATTCAATAAACTGAATAACGATTTATATAGGAAGCGTTTTTCACGAGAAAAATTAGCAATAAAGGAGGCGCAATAATTTCGATCAATCATAAGAGAAAATCGAAAAGAAGTGAAAATAAACATGTGTTTCATAATTTAATATGAACTAAAAACGCGAAATATAAAAATGGAACAGCATGTGCCATCTACATGCGAATCTTATGCATATTGCAGAGTTCATTCAATCAAGATTTTGAACTGATTTTGAATAATTGTTTAAATGTGCAGATGGCGTAAACAATTAGAATTCCGGTAGCTCTACTCAAAGCGTCCACATGGGCCATACGTTTGCCGGCTCTATGTTCAATAATGTAATCGTAATTTTGTTAAAATAATGCCCACCTTGCAATCCTCGGATTAATCTACTGTTTACTGAGCGTCAATCGAAAACTGTCGCAGTCTGTCACTATTTTGAATTTGATCCCGGCTAAATATACATGGAGTCTCTATATTGCATAAATGGCGCATAATGTCTCTAATTCAAAACTGTGATATTTTGCCTCCGCCGGTGTAGTGCGTTGACTAAAATAAAAAATTGGTTTGAATTTACTACACTTCTGACGCTGCAACAATACTGCGCCGAAACCTGCTGCGCTGGCATCGCAATGTAGCTCTGTTTCTGCGATAGGAGAATAGATTGACAATACAGGTGCTTTCGACATGATGTCCTTTAAGTATTCAAAAGAGTTCAGTTCCTTCTCTTGAAATTTAAACTCGCTGGCGGGAGTTGAACCCGCGTCCTCGAATTTCCGGTCCAAGATGCTTACCAGCTACACCACCGAAGTTACTAATCTTTCCGGAATTCGTTGTTAATGATGCCACACACACAGAGCAAGATGTCTGCGCGGTGAGAGAGAAAGTTAATGGGCGGGGGAACTCATTCGTTATCATCGGCCGAGGATTCCCTCTTTACCCTAGACCCATGCGACATCGACATTTTTCGATATCAGCGTGAAGTGAAAACTATTTCCGGAGTTCGAAAAATCCGTCTGAATACCGATATTCATTTTCTCTTATATTTTTACAGACGTTATTTTCCCAACTAATGTTTACAAATTTTCCGGTTATACTGTTCATCGGTCGGAGACCTGAAATCCGACCCCCGCTGATGTCGAAAAATGTCGATGACGCATGGGTGAAGGGTAAAGAGGGAATCCTCGGCCGATGATAACGAATGAGTTCCCCCCCACCCTTTAACTTTCTCTCTCACCGCGCAGCCATCTTGCTCTATGTGTGAGGCATCATTAACATCGAATTCCGGAAAGATGAGTAACTTCGGTGGTGTAGCTGGTTAGCATCTTGGACCGGAAATTCGAGGACGCGGGTTCAACTCCCGCCTGAAATGAAAACTTTTTCCGGAGTTCGAAAAATCCGTCTGAATACCGATAATCATTTTCTCTTCTATTTTCACAGACGTTAATTTCCCAACTAATGTTTGCTTATATTTGCGAATTATTTATTCAAACATGTGACAGGAAGACATTTATTGAATTTATTCGCATGTTTTCGATGAACTACTAAAAATATGTTGGATTTTTGCTGTTCACTAAGTAGCAAAATGTGCATTTATAAAATGAAAGGAAAACGGACTGATTTAATCTTACTGCTATACCCAAGTGGGTAGATACTGATCTCAAAATACAAGCAATGAAAACTCCAGAAAAAATAAATGCACATCCTTCTTACCTATAATTCATAACTATTATTTCTCCCTCAGAAAGCTATGAGTGTGGCAATAATATTGAATTAGAACTACATTTATACAATTTTTTCAACAAATTCGAACTTAAATCATAAAGAATAACAATTATTCACACAAACTACAAAGATCGTAAACATGCTATAGAGCATCGTAAGTCCCACTGTTTGTACAACGTGACACCAGTGGCGTAACTAGTCTGACCTGCGCCCCAATGCAAGAATTTGCCGTGCGCCCCTATTCGTAGACTCATCCCCCCCCCCCCACGACCACCAACGAAACTAACAACGACATTTTCTCCGTACTTCCACACTTCCTGGATACTATTTCACTACACACGACATTGTACAAGCTCTATCCAATTAGAGAAAGATTATTCAAGGAAAAATAATTTTAAAGTTAATTATAAAAAAAATGTATTCAAAACAACATTAACTTACTAAACACAGCTCATATTGCCAACTCTGTAAGTTTATTCATATGATTCCCTGACAAAGCCCCTACGGCTCTTTGTTTCTAGGAACCGTCTTGCTAACTTTTCTACATCTAAAGAACGAGCTCTTTCATGTTCAATACTAATTAAACTGAGATCACACAGTCTTATATTGGACATAGAATTCCTTAAGTAGTTCTTTATAATTTTCAGTTTAGAGAAAGACCTTTCACTGCTTGCGACAGTTACGGGTAATGTAAGAAACATTATAAATGCTGTACATACGTTTGGCACACTTGATGCAATGAACTTATTCCTAATCAATAGATAATCAGCCAACTGGCTGATTTTGCTTATTTTTTTACTTTTGATATCGTCTTTGACTACATTTCTTAAGCAAATTACTTCATTGACCAAAGCATGAGTCACGTCAGATTCGTATTTTTCACAGAACTCAGAGGCTGACTTTACAAGTTGTTCGTCAGAAAACCGTATTAAATTATCTGGGTTTAAGAAACTGAACGTGTCAGTTATACACAGCATAGATTTAAATCTTTCGTTTAACTGTGAAATTAAAATATCAACAGCTCTCAAAAATACCTTAACTTTGAAGCAATGCACAGGATCACTAAACTCATAGTCGCTAGAAAGTTCGTCAAAAAAAGTCTTTACTTTTCGTTTGCGTTTGGAGGTCATTGACGAATCAATATTCCACTCGGCAGCTAACTTTCTGGCTTGATCCAGGACATCGTCGAATTGTCCTCGCAGTTCGCTCACAGTCTTCAGACACATCTGAAGGAGATTCTTTGCATCGTCTAGATAATAATCTAGAGCCTCTAGATTAACATCGGATCTCTGTAGAGTTTTCGATGTGATCTGGATTCTTTCTAAAATTCGACTTTGAAACACTAACATCAGAACAAACTCAAATGAAGACATTTGCTTCATAAGACCAGTTGCTTCTGCAACTTCATTGTTCTTGTTTGAAGTCAAAATTATTTTTGTTAGACACTTCAGCACTGCGACAAAATTTACACTAATTGATAAGCCCGCTCCACACTCACGGCGCGAATCGCGCCAAGGATTTTTGCCGTGAACTTGGGCAAGAATTCGCGGCCAAGAAAGTCATCCACACTCACACAAATATTCGCACTTTGGTTCGCGGCATCCTTGATGTCTACGAAGACTTTTCGCCTTTGGATCCAGCTATAAAAAGGGTTTATTCTGATAATAATCAAGAAATTCTCATGACACTTATCTTAATCTGAATCTATTCTAATTTCACTTCATTGCTTCAGGAACCATTCATTTCAAAAGCGAATAAAGTTAGTGAACAAGCATTAAATCATTACTGCGCAGGAACCGCGAAGGCCTGTGAGTGTGGATGCAACATTTGTGCTTAGGCGCGTATTGGCCGAGGTTCTTGCCATGAGTGTGGAGCGGGCTATAGCAAAGCGTCGTACCTTGACGACCACCTAGTAGGACAGAGTTTTTTCAAGGTTAATTTGATAACACAGGAGTCGGTTAATTCTTTTAAACATTGCCACCTTGGTAGTCTTTGGCCAAAAAATACGTATACACTGTTTATTGTATCATAGAATGATGAGTAGAATTCAGTTTTTTGCGCCCCCTAAGGCCCTGCGCCCCCTAAAGGCCTGCGCCCCAATGCACCGCATTGGTTGCATTGGCGTTAGTTACGCCACTGCGTGACACGCTCTTACGATGTTTTCGAGACGAAGCGATATTTTGACAAAAACAATTTTGTTTTGTTCTATCTTTTGTGTCACTTACGTTTTATTTTATTCGTTGTTTTCTGAATAACTATGCCACTCTGACTTACAATAATTTGCTGAAAGATGCCTGACAGTATGTTGGATACGATGCGCCTTACGATGTTTTGGCTAAAGAGTGTCGATATAAACAGTAATAACATGCATAGTTATTAAAAGTTAGTTGAAATATTAATGCAATTTCTTACCTTCAAAGAGGTGCTTGAGATTCAATTATATTTATTTGAAAATAATCACTCCACTTTGTTAACAAGTAGGTATTGTGCAGATTTTGTACAATAGAAAGAAATCTAAGGTTAGAACCTAAATACGCCGTCTAATAACAGCAGATTTTCTTCCAGTGGGGAACGAAATTTTATCGTAACCAACAGAGTGATTATCGTAAGCGACGGCGTATCAAACTCCATTTTTAACCAATAAAAAAACACGAAATCCCAATGTAGGATGCTTCTGTCTAGAGACATCATCGTAAGCAACGCGTAGGCACTAAAATCTAGAATTCGAGGTTTATGTCGCTTACGATGTTTTGTCAGATATCCATCGATATTATTGATAAATCTATTGATATTTCATTTGTTCCAAACAACATTACTGAAGAAAGAATCATTCTTGGGTGGAAAAAGGAATACATTTTAACATATTTATTCAAAAAAATTATTTTCCAACAAAAGCAGGAAAATCACCTTATTGCAGTAAACACACAACTCTTCATCACGAAAAAATTAAAGGAAATATTTGACAAAACAAAAATATGTATAACATTCCTAATAGTAGTATGGAAGAAAAAAAATCCACAAATATATTAACATAAAAAATATATATCAGTCAGCTTTTTTATCTTTGGCACTTTTCAAAAGTAAAAGATTTTTATCATAGTATTTTTTCCTCATAAATAGTATGTACCTACTTAAATTCAGTTTCTCACAAAAATTATTTAAGACTGTTTAAGACTTTACTCAGATAAGTCTGAGTAAAGTATTATGAATTTGTTTTTTTTGTTCACTCGATTTGTCAAACAATCATATGCAAGAAAGTATGATAACATATTAGTGAATCCACGACATATCAGAAATTCTGTCTACAGCAGTGGCAATTCCTTCATTTGCAGAATCACTTCTTTCTGCAACATCAGCCTTTTTTTTGCATTGGCAATCCTTTTTAACAGTACCGAGTTTTGCCAATGCTATTTTGGCATCCATGCCAACTTTTAAGTTATCTACGGCATTAAATGTGTGCCTCAATGTTGATTGGAATGGATGTTTCAAGACTTATTGGCACCTGTTCTTCATTTTTTCTGATGGTTCTTCTTGTAATTCATTTTTTTGCTCTTGTAACAAATAATAGTCATCTAAATCAAAGTTTACAGCTGATTGAGATGTCTCCTTGTGACCGTCGATGGACACCAACCACTTTGATAATATTCATAATGTCCTCCTCCGTTTTCGAAAACGCTCCTTCAATTGGAGGCCCACCGTCTATGGCATGTCTTTTTTTTATAACTTACCTTTGATCATTGAGTTTGAATATACATAGAGACACAGCCCAGTTCAGCCATTTGAAGCTAAATTTTGTGTAGTTCTTTCACCGGTTCATAGATGGATAAGTGTGTTTCAGAGAAGCGAATATTTTTACTCCCGCATCTGGCGGTAAGTAGCTGAACTATAAGGCACTATTTCCGAAGCCGAATGCGATCACGATCAGGACCGGCATATGGAAATGTTCAGTATTTAATCACCTGATTTTTTTGATGCAATAAAACGACAATTATTTTAGATCTTTCATGAATATAAAATACTGATGTATGAAAAAATAAATGCATGCAATTTTTGCTTCATTCACAAGTATTTATAAATAGATTTTCTATGAATTTTTAAAAATATTTAATTTTTTATAAACAGCGGGATGCTTCTGTGTCTCAACAAATGAATCCTGTGCTTTTCAAATTCTGGAGTTAACGGAGAATTCCAATCTTCTATAAATTATTTTTTTTTATTTTCCTAAAATATACCTTTGAAGTAATATCTTTTCTGATTTTGTGACCATAATTTTCTTTATGACCAATATCGCTTTCATCAAATGTTTGAAATCGGTTGAGGGAATTCTCAAATGTATCCGATTTCGATTTGCAATATACATATATCCAATCATTACCAAGCATATTCAAATCATCAATGAGGAGTGCTTTTTCGCACTTACGGCTTTTTTTTTGGCGATGTTCCTTATCAAATATCTCGAGAAACTTGCGATTGAGTTGGATTCTAGGTTATTTAGGGGTTCATTTAACTCTTTATTCTTTATATAATAATAATAATAATATAATAATAATAATAATAACTTTATTTCCACCAGAATGACAAATCATTATAGAAAACGTCAAAAATAAATACAATTCACCTCAACCCTACACAAAATAACAAATCAGATTTGAACACCAAAGAATAAACTTTACCCATATTAACAGTCATTGAAAATATTCCTGTAAACTATAGTAACATTTTTCCAATAAGAATGTTTTTAATATTCTTTTGAATATTACAATATTGGAAGCAAGCTTTATTTCACTTGGTAAATTATTAAAAATTGATATCCCTTGATACATAGGCGAGTGCCTTCCCATCCTATATCTAAACTTGGGTAATACAAAATTTTGTTGATTTCGGGTATTATGCTGGTGTACATCCCGGTTTCTTGTAAGTACATTCCTATCTTTATATACACTAGTTGCTACCTCTAAAATATACATTGAAGGTAGGGTTAGAAGACCCAAAGACCTAAAATATGGACGACACGATGTCCTGCGTGAAATACCTACTATACATCTGACCACTCTCTTCTGAATCAAGAATACATCCCCAGAAGCAGGAGACGCACCCCAGAAGACAATACCATATCTCAATCTCGATGCCACCTGTGAGTGATAAAGAGATATTAATTGCTCCATTCCAAGAACACGTTTCAAATTCCTCAACAAAAAGCAAATTGAACTTAATTTGGTGCATACACCCTGACAATGGACCCTCCAGTTGAGATTTTCATCTAAACTAACTCCAAGGAATTTTACAACCTTCATTCTGTTTAAAGGAATGTTATTGAGACTGATGTTGACGTCGATACTCTTATTATAATTTTGAAAAACAATATATTCCGTTTTATTTAGGTTCAAGTGTAATAAGTTCATCTGGAACCAGTCACACAAATCATTCATATTTTTTGTAAACTTTCTTGCAAAACTATATTACTTTCGCCATGAACTATCGCGCTAGCATCATCAGCATAGAGAAACAATTCACAGTCGATGTACTCTATAATATCATTGATATATAATAATTAGGGAAAGATTTAGCGGCATGCAGACAAATTTTGTGAAATTCCGGAATTTCACAAAATTTGTCTGCATGCCGCTAAATCTTTCCCTAATTATTATTCACACAGACGATAAAATCCATTCATATATTGATATATAATATTACAATTTCACAGTTCATATTGAATAAAATAGCTTTATGATCTGAGAAGTGTACATCAATAACATTGGTTGTGGATGGAATATTTGTGAAAACATAATCTAAAATATTATTATTGCGTGTTTTCTCAGTAACTGTATTCTTCATATTGAAACTATGAAAAATATCAGTAATTTTTGCAAAAATATTGCAATCTCTTACAGGATCGAAATTAAGATCTCCACATAATATTATATTCACTCCAGGTTCATACAAAAATTCGAGTAAATTCATCAAAAGATTACAGAAAACATTCGGATCTGTACCGAAACAAGAACGGTAACAGTTTACAAGCAATGTTCTCATATTACCCCTTTTGAAAACGATGCCACAGACTTCAAATTCTTTCTCTATACAAAAACTGTTCAAATCTAAAAATTTCGTGTGCACTGAGTCTCGGCACCAAATACCGACTCCACCACCTTTCATATTTGATCTACAAAAGCTGGCTGCTCTGTAAAAATTTGGAAAATGCAAAAAATCAATAGTGGACTCGGTGCACCAAGTCTCACACAGACAAATGAAATTTAAACTAGAATTATTTGCGGGAAACTCGCTCGAAATATAGTCTATTTTGATTGCTGTGAGACATTGACAATTTAATGAGAATAAAATCTGTTGCTTAGCTGATTTCTCGATTTCCTTTCTCCTGAGGCTCTTCTCTCCTCCGAAAAAACCGTGTCACATACACCCCTTCAGGCCACATCGATGGGTCCATTGCTTTGTCCAAATTATTCAGGTTTATCACAACTTTGAATGAGCTATAAAATTCTGGATGTTTTGAAACAAGCTCCTCACATTCGATTTCATTGAAATTTTTCTGCAGATTTTCTTTTAGATCTTTCGCTTCTGTGCCAGGTCGTAATCTCGACACGTATAGGAACGCTTTTTTGGGATTAACCTTTATAGTTGTAACATTTTTACAACTTCCCACAATTGCTGTCGATTTCTTACTATTTCTTTTTCGATTAACAACTGTCCATTCATTTGTTTGATTTGGTTTTTCATTCCGTCCAGTGCCATCCTTTTCAGATGGGAATTTTATATTGCTTTTCTCAGCAACTTTATTGTTTGTCAACATGTTGTTTTCACCTTTGTTTATTATTTTCATTTCTGGAGGGAACGTCGCAGATATCTCCGCATATGTCGCACCGCTGTTAGTTGGCATTACCATTTTCGGAGTCTTATCTTTTTCAACAGATGATACTCCTTGACGTTTGTTTTCAGCTTGTTTACCTTTTTTTGTGGAACTGGTTTGTAGATCGCTTATTCCGATCTTTTCATTGAGGAGTTTAATATTTTCACATAAAACTATATTTTTACTTCTTGATTCATGAAGTAATTCATTCAAATATTTGACTTGCATTCTCAAATATTGTAATTCCGAGAATTCATTTCCTGGCTCCTGCACTATTTCTTCTTCGGTGTATGGTACGTGAATACATATCGCCGATTTCTTGAGATTCGCTTGTTTTAAACAAGCTGGATGGAGAAAATCTCTACATTTCATGCACCTCACAAAATCAACCACTTTTCGGTTGCAGTGATCGCAAATATTCACTTTTGAATCACCTAAATCGGAGTTTATCTCGGAGCGATTATCACTATCGTTCGCATTCGCCGCCATCTTCAAATGCATGTATACCCTCACTAGGCTCACCGTTGCCCGAATCCGCAGAAGAAATGATCGAATCTGTCCAATCAACCACATCAATGGGCCTTCTTTCAGATTCTCCCATTGTACATAGGTCGAAATCATTGTCGTCTTGGCAGTTCGAATTATCGAAACATTTTTCAAGACAACCAGTCATAGACATATTATCCCATTGATAAGTCTATGCGCAACCAGTCATGACCGACTGCAACCCAAATCTTAAAGCATCGAGCTGAGGGGTTTGGATCATAACCCCTACGCTGTCTTATTTTGGAGAATGAATTTTCGATTAGGTCCAGGTTGAGCCGACTTTTTATCAAATATGGAAATGTTTCCTTCGTTTCCTTCCACAATTGAAGGATGCTAATGATGGTTTGTATCGAACCGTTGAAACAATTCGAAATATTTTGCCCAACTGTCCAAGATTAACTTAATGAATTCAATTGATTCCGTCAGAGTTTTTATTGCTGATGGCTGATAATTTCCCTCAAATTTTCCATTCGAATTGAGGCATTTTCAGAATGAACTGAGCAGTTGAATTGGCACTTCTCGACCTCAGCTCACCAGTTGCAATGACTGTTCTCATAGCCGAATATAAAGTTCTGATGAAAATCTGCGTGGCCAATTCAACCTTTATTTTCTGGAAGGCGTTTGGATTTATGTGGTTTTGAGTGACCTTCAAGAGAGTACGAGAAAGACGAATTCTTTTCATCGATTAAGTACGTTTCTTTTATGTCCCTCCAAGAAACATTTTCACCCCTCATTTCCTACCTGGGAACACTCCTTTGGAGAAATTCATGGCTAATAGTTCATCATTATTGAATCACACAGTTTGTAACGAATTTGGACGAATCCGACCCTGCCTACGATTCATAGAACTAAAGGAAAATAAATCTCCTACAGATTTCTATAAATGAGTAGTGACAAAATGGATCGGACGAATATAGTTCCTTCAGTTGCTACCATGTGCCGCCACTTAAGTTGTCAAATTGGCAAGTAAACTGCCAAAAATTTGTGCATCAAATCAATGAAGTGGGTTGTGTCTCTATAGGCGCATTCGCTATCCCCGTTCGGAGGTGAATCGGACACAGAACAATCTCTGGATGCACCCGGCATGCTATTTGAAATATTATGTACTTATATCCGTCCACTTTCTGTGTAGGTAAATTGGTTGGAAAATTCACCAGATTGAAGATCCCAGATTTTCTTCAAATATTCAATGAGACAATTTTTCTGGCATTCAGTCATCTGACTTTTTTACCTCCGGACATATTCAACACAATAATAAAATTTACCTTAATTCACAACAACAACTTTTTTACACTTTATCAATTCATATTCATCTAAAAAAATAAAGAATTAACGAACTATTATGTCATTGGTCACACATGTGACAGTGTTGCCGGCTGTTGTGATCACACGTTATTAAACGTATACCTTTCATGGAACCAATGGTCGTCAAGAATACCGCTACAGAAAAGTACTCGCACTTGAACCATACGTTTTGACACGTATACGTCAAAAAGCTCACTTTTCGAAAATACGGCCTTAGTTTTTCAACAAATTAATTCTTTCTGCGTTACTCAAACTTGTGTTACCCACATAAAGTCGAACATCAACATTACGTGTCATCATACTGCTAGAGCTACTTCAACAAGAATAGTTACTCTTATTGTGAGATATATAAAAGAAGTTATTTCGTAAAAAAACAAATAGCTCACCTGTAGTAACAACATTCAGTTCACTTTCACTGATTTTCTGAAGTGCGTAAATGTTGCATTCCACGATTATAAGTTTTATCAATTCATCGTCTAAGAAAAAACATTTCTACTGGCGAACATGCTTTTTTTGCTTCAGAAGATGGTTACTTCGGAATGATATGGGTAATCATTTGGCCTACTGGGATGACGTTAGGATTACGGATCCATATATCGTTGGTTTTGAAACCATCAGTATCTTCCTTTGATGTTTCCTCAATGATATGTGTGGTATTTGATTTTATGATACTCACCCTTCTGGAAAGTGGAAAGAAAACGTTGAACGTTGAATTATTTATTTGTTGGGTAGTGTGTTGGCCGATTTGAAAAATGTAGGTGACAATGTTGTTTTCAAGGAGAGTGGATAAAATTTTAATGTGTGTGTTTCTGGCGTTGCAATTTCAAGCCTCGTGCTTCGAGTTAAGGTCGCCGACGAGAAGAAATTTATGTCCTTTGAGAAGAGTTCTCAAACAATTTTGGGTCAACTTATTTGACGGACCATATTATATGCCGCTATTATGGTGAAGTGATCGAGAAGTTTAATCCCTACGTTTTCTATTTTGCAGTTAGTTCTAGGAATGTGGGAAAAAGATAAATAGTTTTGCAACAGTATGGCAACGCCGCCAGAACCAGAAATAATGAGGATATGGTGGTAAGTGAAATAATTTATCAACAAAATCGTGTCCCAAATTTCAAGTTTTAATACATACTCAAGCATTGACTGAATTATTTATTTTTTCCCAATATTATTATGGAACTACAAACTGACATTTGCCTGAAAATAATGGTAAATTTTAATAGATTTTTAAAAATAAGTTTATGTTTTTTTTTTGTAACACTCTAGCTACTTTTACTTTTTTTAGGGTTGCTGGTTGTCCTACTTGAATAGTTCACTTATTGACCTATAGCCAATTCAAGCATTCTAAGGCTGGTATTATTACCCAATTCCTTGATTTTCTCCCTAATTCTTAATTCGTTTAAAATACAATTTATTCAACATTGGTGCTTTTATGGATTAAAAATTAAGAATCGTGGAATTGGGTAACACTGGCCTAATTATTAGTTTTTTTCCAGGAACCTACTTCTTGATCACCACCTAGGACATTTCGAATGAAGGCAACGAGCAAGGTTCACATAATAGTATTTGAATATGAAATATGATGTTAAGTCAAAATACTTAATATACTGCCATTAATTCATTGTATTTATCCAGATTGAAAAATACACATTATACATTTTTAAAAGTGTTTTATTTATTCAATATAATTTTTCTACCTTTACAATAACTATTGATTCTAAAAATATTTATGATCTTCAGTCTCTGAGTGTGAAACATATAAGCCTGAAAAACTACTATTTAAGTTGCTACTTATATTCATTACTTCTGTCTCATTCGGTTTTTCTACTTTGTTATTCTTTGATTTTACTTTTTTTTTGTGTAGAATATAAATTTTTTTGCTTAGAGATTTTTTTATTTGCTGGCTCAGTTCGACTGTTAATGGGAGTAAATGACTCAGTAGGAATATCAGAAGGCAAATCTATTAATTTATTCATAAGATCCAAGTGGTTCTCGATTTGAAACATTTTGGTTTCATCAAATCCATTTTTATTCATATCAAACTTGTTCATTGTCAGAGCTATTTTTCTTGAAATTCTTTCTCTTAAGACATCCAATTTATTTTGGGTGCACCTAACTAACTCAGCATTTTCTTGCCTCTCTTTGTTTACTGTGTTTTGTTTTAGACCATAATATTTCATTTCAATATAATGAATATGCTTACAAATTGAGCTAGCAGTAATGAAGTCATTACATGTACACGAATATGTATGGTAGCAGATATTACATACGAGTATACTACACATTAAATCACAACAAGACTCATTTTTGTTCTTCTTTACACAATAAAGCTCTTTTGATTCGGAGCTAACAATCCATTCTGCCTCTTTGATTATTTCAGTAATGAAATCACTACTTTCTGCTGTCATATGTCTCAAGACAATTTGCTCTGTGTGTACTGTATGTTTTCCTTTGATTTTTTTAATGTTCCTTTCAATATATTTATCTCTTACAAATTTCAATAATACATGTATACTTTTATCTAACCTCTTTACTTTTTTCCCATCCAAGTAACAACATTTAAGGACTTTGTGCATCGATTCCAGCCTCATATTCGTATTAATGCCACAGCCTGTTCTAAAGCAATAGGCCCATTTTTTATAATTTTCCTTATAATGTTTGGTAAAGTATATGCCAAAAATCCTTCGTATCAACATCTGAAAGTAGATGATTTAGAGTTGTTTCTAAAGAAACCGATGAACTCTTCAGAACTTGTATTTCGTTCAAGAAACTTTATAGTTTTATAAACTTCTTTCCTTTTTACCTTATCTTTGATTTTCAATAAGTTTTGTTGCCAAGCCCGGTCAACATGCCATGAGCAAAATAGTTGGTGTATAACTGGACCCATTATTGAACACCAGGCACTGTGAATGTGAAAACGATATCAGTCATAAATGTTTTTGTAACTATAACGCCCACAGCTAATTTGATTACACTAAAAAATACTTCATAAATGCAAGTGTCTTTTCTGTTAGTAAACATGAAAGCTACAGGAATTCCTTCACCAAATTCATCTACCACTAATATAGTTGTTAGCTCGAAGTCATAATTGTTCAATCCATCAGTTCCATCTACAGCTATGATGTTAGTTCCAAATTTTTCTAACATATTCTTTTGGAAACTGGTCATTATAACTAAACAAAAATCAGAGACCCTTAGACTATATACACCATCTTCTACACCCTGTTTTTTATAGAACAACACAGGATTACATTCATCATGCTCACTTTGCTTTACCCAAAGGTCAACATATACAGCATCATTTTCATCCTTAACCCCTTCGGAGATGTTGATATGATAAGATATCTTAATATTTGAAATGTCTTTTCTTGTGAGGATATCTTCACGATTCAATTGATCAGGTCCGCTTATATCAGAAGGCAGCATATCTCTGTAGGAATCCAAAATCCTGAAAAAATAAGCAATAGACCAGTCGATAAAACCAACAACAAATTATTTTGAATAAAAACAGGTTCTATCTAAGACTAAAGGATAACAGGAAATTGTGATTGATGTCACATGCTTAGGTCTTCCTTGGCCAAGGAAGCCTGGAGAAACTATTATAAATAAGGCCCTAAGTACTGAGATCAATAACTTTCTATATCATAATAAGAATATATATATATATATATATATATATATATATATATATATATATATATATATTTGTCTGGCAGACGTATCCAGTCCCGGTACGTTCTTAAGGCGACCTAAGACCCACATGATCCGTATGTTTTTTACGAGTATATATGCAAAAAATGGGCTCTTTTAAAATATAACTCCCTAGGCACATTGAGAGGGGAAAAATTTTTTTTCATTCAAAAAAGTTGTATATCTGATAGTCCTGTTCAGACCCGATACATTGCGCCAACTTTTCAATCCCACATATACTGCACCGGCAAATACAATCAACGTTTTCGATCCCAGCACTGTTGCCAGATTGTCGGGATCAGTCGCTACGATTTCAATGTATAAAAGGGATTGAAAGAGTAGGTGTTATGGTAAGAATTTGTATATGTGTTAGTGAGTCGACGGGAAGACTAAATATCTTCACGAAGTGAACAATTTTGCTATCTGTGAAGTTGAAATTCCTCGTTCTCATTTGTTGAATCAATTTTTTATTGTCACCGACTTGGATTTTCCGAAATATTAGTTTTAGGATTACGTCACATTATTTTTCTCACATGTATTTAGTTTGTTCCAACTTAGGGACATTATCCTTCTTTTCATTATTTTTCGAGTTACTCTCAACAAGCCCTCCCATTTGATACCCATATTGTAGAAGTGAATAAATATAACTATTTCGAAATCTTTGATGGTCCGCCATATTGGATTAAAAATAACATCGCATTATTTTTCAAGGTAGTTTCATCAAGCCCTTTCACTTATTATATATTAAAGGGCACAGGCATTTTGAATGAGCATTAATCCATTTTGCCTCATTAGATTATTATGCTGTTCGTAATGATTACGAAAAGATCGTATTATTTGTACGAATGAAATTTTGATGCTTATCATTATCTACAAACTACTTTTTTTGATACTGTGGGAATAATTATCTCATTTTTCGAGATTTCCTCTCATTGAAACTTTAAGAATCTGATCCAACAAAAACTATTGTTTTCAAATTCTCTTAGAAAAACCGCATATTAAAGAAAATGAAACCGAAAACAAAAAATCTGACACATTTCATTGTTGTTTTCATGAATGAAATATTTGATTTTTCCTTTTTCCCTTCCAATATTTCTTTGCGGTTCGGCTGGAAGTTTGAATTATTTGAACGCATATATTATCACGTGATGTGAAAAAGGCTGAATGCTGGTGTAGCTTGACCAGCCCGGTAAACTGTAAAGAAAATTAGAATCAATTCTGGATGCCGTCATATATAACGAATTACATAAAGGGTGTCAGGATTAAACATTCATATAGTTCAGGAGGTGATTCTAAATATCGAAACTAGAAGATATTTCCCTACTCAGGTCCTTAATGCATTCCATGGCCCACGGGTGACCTGTAAAGTACCGTTAGTTGGTTAGTTCTGCACCAAAATTTATCGAATTTAAATGAAATTGATAGCATGGAGTTTTCTGGATGAACTTGGTCGTTTGATTGTAAAAGAACTGATTGATTCCATCAGTAGCAGAGATAATAGGGTGTCTCAAAAAATCATTTTCAATTTTTGAGTGGATGATCTAATTGAAATTTCATATCTCGGAATAATAGTATATTCTAAAACTAGTTGCAGAAAGGTCTCCTATTCCAATACGAATGCGAAATTCGAAAACGAGCGACGAAGGAGCGAGTTTTCGAAAGCATGAGTATTGGAATTGCATTCTGCAACGAGTATTAGACGATATTTTCTCTATTTCACTCGAATTTTGTGAAATTCAATGAAAAAATTCAAATTATAGGTCCTAGTGACTTTCATATTGTATCTTGGCAGTTGGTGTGAATGTTAGGAAGTAGGAAAATTGACATTTCCAAATTGACGTCTGCTGAAATTTAAAAGGATCGGAAGTCATTGCTGACAACCACGAAACGAAAAATGTTACTGAAAACGATGCTGTAATGAATTCATTACAGCACTGTTTTTAGTACTGTAATGACCACATTACGATACTGAAATAGAGAAAAGTATTTCAGTGTGATGAAATGCGTTCTAAGTCATTTTTTTTTCTATAGAGCTCCGTAGCTCCGTATCTCTTTTGCTCGAAAATGGTTGAGGAGACCAAGTCTTCGACTTACATAATCTCAAAAATTAAAAGTATTATTTTCCTCCACTGATGAGAATCGGTTATGAGACATGGGTGGATATAGCTCTTTTCCATGGGGGGTAATATGATTGAAAACCATTAAATCAGGTACACAGCATTCTCAAATAAACTTGGAAACGTAATTTTTCTTAGGTCTTAGATACTCATTACCACCCCCCCGTAAATCCGCCCTTGATCAGACGATTCAGTTTATCCAGAAACCCCCATGTACTGAATTTCATTTAAATCCGACAAATGATGACATAGTTGTCGCAAGTTAGTTGGACTTTGGAGGTCATGCTGAAGAGCCTCTAGTACTGGTGTTTTAGGGCCTAAGTTGATATAATCTATGATAAGACTGTTTGTACATAAATGGATTTTTATTTTTCAAAATCTACTCTACATGTTTCGCCTGGTTAGGGCATCTTCAGGAGCTCTACAAATATGAAATATTAAATGTTTGAATTTATTTTTATTTCAAACATTTAATATTTCATATTTGTAGAGCTCCTGAAGATGCCCTAACCAGGCGAAACATGTAGAGTAGATTTTGAAAAATAAAAATCCATTTATGTACAAACAGTCTTATCATATTATATCAAAAATGGATTATGGCCTATTAGTGAGTAACTTGTGATATAATCTAACTTGGAACTCCACTCTCCAGAATCACCCCCTGAAATATATGAACGTTGAACCCGGGCACCCTGTATTTCTTTACAACGCCTTCATTATGGTTATGGAGTGAAAGGGCTTGAGTAATGCAACATAGTTCACCACGATGGCCATCAGTACGGAATGGTAGATTTAATGTATGTTTTGATCTTATGAATGAAATATAAAAGCAGGAATATTTTCCAAAACGAGGCAATAAATAATCAAAACACAATAAAGTATATTAAGTAACGAAAAGAACTGAGAACTTGTACTTTTTTCAGAATGTCAATAACATCAATCTCAGTGATGTTTTAGGAGCTTAATATATTAGGTAGGACCTAGACAAAATTCATAACACTACTCTCCTTCATTCATCACATTGAAAAACACAATTGTATAACTTCTGAAATTCTTATGAAAAATTCGATTTCACTTTTGATTCTCATCGGTGAAATCAAGAATCATTATTAGAAGGAAAACTGGTTTACTAAAAACGAGAGCCTTGTTATATGTATAATCATTATCCGATTCTGGTACATCATTTACATCATTCCTATCTTTCATTTCTATGAAATTCCAAAACTCAGCATATTGTGATAATCTCTTCAACTGAATCACACTCCATTTATAAACAAATAATGAATTATACAGGTTGGTACTCATAAGTGCAAAAGCTTTCAGGAAATGATTCCTAGCATGAGCTAGTGGGCATTTCCTTTAAATATTACATTCTTCCAAATATGAGGAAAAAATACTATTTTTCTCTTGGAAGCGCTGAAAAGTAAATCCTTAGACGTCTGTCAGCTACATTGTAAAAATATTCATTTGAGAGTATTTTGATAACGCACCACTGGTTTCCCGTTGAAACCGCAGTATATCACGTGATTAGCCAGGTATAATTGACGTAAATATTCGATTTTGTAGACATGTCTTACAAATGATTATTTTTTCATTTTTTTTGTGATCTTTTGATGCTTTTCACGTCAGCCCGTATTCTAACTCAAAATCGTACATTCATCCCCAATACCTGAAGAGGGCTCGAGAGAAACGTTAACATTTTAAATATTCATTGATCTATCACAGGTTTGAACCATTCTTTTTTTGGTGGATTACGGCGTAAAGGTTGATCTATCATAAACTAGTTCCTTAATAACCAAATGAAATATATTGTGTACCTATACATGGGTGCCCACAGGCAGGTGGACACGCCTCAGTCTTGAGATTTTGATCCCTTTGTCATTTTTCAGCACAACAAACATACCGTCATAATATGATATTGACATTCTGAAAATGAATTTTGTAATGGGAAATGTAAATAATTTCTCTTTTGCCCCCCTTTGTGATTGTGCATGAACGAATCTTGTAAATCGGAAACAAAAAAAATTAGCATGTGACTGTAACTTCTTCGCTCACAAAATGCCATTTTTTCAGAACTTAAAAAAGTCTCTTCTCACTTTCGAAAGGAAACTCCTACTCGAAGACACACGTACCTATTTGGTAACACTTTGTTTACAGTAATATTCATCGGGTTTGTATAAGCTTCCATACCGGAGAATCTGCAGTTCAGATTGATATAAAGAGAATCCAATATCAAATCTACGAGTGTATTCGAAATATTCACTAAGACCCATGACGACGTTCGTCCATACCGGGATCGTATAAGTACTTGTATTTGAGGTGTATGAACGCAAAACAGCGTTGCCATATTTAGGGACCCAATGCGTTGGTCAACTATACGAATTATATACAGCAAGTTGATGTCGACTGAAGCGCCCTCGCACTGGCCAAACACTGAAACTTTTCCATATATAATCACATGTAAAACCGACTTTTCAGACCCGGCTGAAAATGCACCCCTAGCATCCCCTCAGCCCCCTCATAACGTTTCTATAGTCGAACGTTACCAGTCCCGAAGCCGGGTCTGAAAACGTCACTTTTGGACTGAAAAGTCGGTCGAGTATACCGATTTGGGTCTGTATGTGCGGTCGAACAAATCTATATATATATATATATATATATTTATGTGCTTTCAGAGTCTATAATATGAATAATAGAAAAATTAAGGGTTTAACGACTCATTTAAAGAAAAGAACTACTCTTTTTTCTTGAACCAAGCTTTCGCAATTATTTTTATTGCTTCTTCAGGGTTTCTACAATACAAAATACATAGATCAATTTTAGTTTAAAAAACATTTCTTGCTGTAAAATTACCGAAAGTGAGGTTAAACGTTCCACCGACTTCAACAACACATAACATATCTCCACTGAGAACAGTACAGACAGAATTTTTATTTTCATTTGTCTAACATATACTTGTTTAAACTTGTTGTTTATAAAATTGAAATTGACTTAACTAAAACAAGTATATGTTAGACAAATGAAAATAAAAATTCTGTCTGTACTGTTCTCAGTGGAGATATGTTATGTGTTGTTGAAGTCGGTGGAACGTTTAACCTCACTTTCGGTAATTTTACAGCAAGAAATGTTTTTTAAACTAAAATTGATCTATGTATTTTGTATTGTAGAAACCCTGAAGAAGCAATAAAAATAATTGCGAAAGCTTGGTTCAAGAAAAAAGAGTAGTTCTTTTCTTTAAATGAGTCGTTAAACCCTTAATTTTTCTATTATTATATATATATATATATATATAGAAGAATAATCAGAATCGTAGTACAATTAACTATATGGGATAAGGGTATTATCGACTCATATATATATATATATATATATATATATATATATATATATATATATATATATAAGAATGAATTTGCTGTAAAAATTAAAAAGTGAAAGTACCTCGATGCTGGGACGCCCAAAATAAGCTTAGATGCTAATGCTGACTTATCAGCTTCTGGTAGCCTTATATGTTGTTGCAATTCTGGTGCATGGCCATAATGAGATCTCACCCAAAAAACTGTAAGTTTATTATTATGTTCTGTAACTTTGATACAACTGGTACAGTTTCTGTTCAATTTACATGAACCCTGGCTTTTTGGAAGTCTTTTGTTATTTACACATCTTGACTTTATTTTTCCTGAAAATATACATTACATAGATATAACCACTTATCTACCAGTAGGACAGAACATTAAAATACTCACCAGATCTGTTGCATGTATAATAAGTAAGTTTTTTGTCTTCAGATGTTGCTGTTTTAGAAACAACATAATATGATTTGTCTTTCTTTTCTGTAGCAACTTTTGCAGGCAAGAAAATCTAAAAAAATTCAATTAATATTGAAACACAGATAGAAGGAAATTATATTGTGTGTCCAACTGAGGTCTGCTAGGTAGGTTGTTATTATAATGTAAGTAACTATTTCTGCTTTTAATGAAATAATAAATTGAGCTCTCATTTGACCTGGTTCGCTGACCTTAGTGTCCTGTATTACTATTAATAAAATTATTATATTAATTTATAGGTAGATGTAATACTTATAGAGAATGATATCCCCTATACAATAATTAATATAACTTAATTATCTACCCACACCATACCTTCTCTCGCAGAAAATTCCAAGGTTTCATATTCTATCTTGAGACCATGGTGTTCAGTTAAATGCCTTGTCAGTCCTTCATTATGCTGAAATGAATTGTTACATCCATTTTCAAGACATTTAAAATTCCATTTCGAAACGTCATAGATTCCTACGGGGTTTAATTTTTGGCGATGGACATTTTTGCTATGTTTGTTTGAATTGAATTGCGTGGAAAATATTTTCTCACACACAAAACACATCACTCCCATGTCTAAATAACACTATGTTCACCCAAAACAAAAATAATAACAGTTTTGGATAAGCCGAATATCATATAACTAATCACTTCAATCTGAGAATCTCTTCTTCAAACAGTTCAAATTCAAAAAAACTAAAAAACAACAACCGTCACGTAACCTAACTCGATAATGTCAGCTAAGATGTCTAGACATGTCAGCCCACTGTTTCGTTTCGACCAATAGCAAACGGAATGCAAGTTGTGAACTAGCCGCTCTTCTTGTTCGGACTAGGCCAGTAGATTAGTCGAGTAGCTAATGATTTTGTGATTTCCCGTGTGCGAACGCCAGCAATCGAGTCGAGTAGAGTCACAGGATGATGTACCTACTACCTTATACTGTTTAAGAGTCTTTGATACTGTGGTAGAGTAGTCATTGGGCGAATCGACTCTCCACTCGACTAAAATACTGGCCTAGTCCGAACAAGCCTTTAGGTTTAACTGACATTCTGACCGGAAAAGTTCTCCATTCCAATTCTGAATGTCTTAATTTATAAAAAATGTTTTCTTTGGTTTACTTAATTGCCTCCAAGTCAACTACCTGTGGATCTCCTGTTTTTTTCCAGGTCGTATTGATTTAATAAATTTTATATTTCTCTCGAAGTCCTTGTAATAGTCATGTGATAGATACTCCTTAGAGTGGATTCCTTGCGCATATTGTAATGAATTATTTATGTTGGTTTGTTTATATTTGTATAATTTCTGGTAATTTTACATATTTGTGTTTATTTTATTTGACTTTGAAAGTTCAATTTATATATATATATATATATATATATATATATATATATATATATATATATATATATATATATATATGTGTATTTTTTGTGACATTTTGACATTTTCCTATACTTACATGATTGAGTCTATTGGAAATAAACGTATTATTATTACTGGAGGAGGTTTTTCAGTCACAAGGAACACTACTGTATATACAGTTTATTCAAACTTTTGTTTGAATAAACTGTATATACAGTAGTGTTCCTTGTGACTGAAAAACCTCCTCCAGTGTTAATATTAGGAACGATATAAACTATACTAACGTATTATTATTATTATAAGGCTTTTTTAAACACGCTTTCTTTCAAATCTGGATATATCAACGTACTAAATGCGAATGAAATGTACTAGAAAAGTACAGAATCCGTAGAACAAAGATGAAAGATGTGAACTAAACCAGAATGAGAGAGAAACAGGTATATTTCATGCGCAACTTGTGGACAGCATTAAAAGAAGCGCAAACCTTAGTGCGAGAGAGAAAAGAAAGAGAGAGAGGGAAGCAATGAAATGAAATCCTACTGGTTTTATCGTACCGTGACTGTCACTTAGTAACACAACATTGTTGAGGCATACTAAAATTTTGATTTTCGATAAACAATACAACAAATAACATCCACATCCAAAACATCGACTGCGTAAAATAATAATATCAATTGTCAAATGTCAACGATTTAAGGAGGGAAATTTTGACGACCAATGATATTCATTCTTAGCCCACAAGTGACGCGCGCAACTGTCACCCGCAAAGGTAATAGACCTTTCCAGAATTACCTGTGCAGGTGACAGTTGCGCGCGTCTCTTGTGGGCTAAGAATGAATATCATTGGTCGTCAAAATTTCCCACCTTAAATCGTTGACATTTGACAATTGATATTATTATTTTACGCAGTAACGCAGTCGACGTTTTGGATGTTATTTGTTGTATTGTTTATCGAAAATCAAAATTTTAGAATGCCTCAACAATGCTGTGTTACTAAGTGACGGTCACGGTACGATAAAAGATAAAACCAGTAGGATCTCATTTCATTGCTTCCCTCTCTCTCTTTCTTTTCTCTCTCGCACTAAGGTTTGCGCATCTTTTAGAACTGCCCACAAGTTGCGCATGAAATATACCTGTTTCTCTCTCATTCTGGTTAAGTTCAAATCTTTCATCTTTGTTCTACGTATTCTGGAAAGGTCTATTCTGGAAAGGTCTATTGTACTAAAAACGGATACGCTGCCCGGGTTGGTTTATCGTAACCCTACACAAAAGCAGAGTCGTTCGAATCCCCAGAGTCACCGCATGCGCACTACGGTTCAGTTTTGTATCTGGAAAACGCGGGGATAAGCCTTCTACTCTCTTTTTAATAATTCAATATAACTATTCTATTCGAAATAATTATGGAAACAGTGAATTTGGTCCAATGTGAAATATGTGGCTTCATTAGCCAAGAATCAAATGTTCGACAACACATAATGCAAGTTCACGAATCTCAAGGTAATATAAACTTTTTAATTATAATCCTATTCAAAATGATTTTTTTTGATAGGGAAGATAGATCACGCTGTCAGAGAGAATAATAATTATGAATTCGAAGAATTTAACTTCGAAGGTATGTCTAATTTATATTATTATAATATGCAACAGAAGTTGCAATCTATGTCCATATTGTTTCAAAATTCATTAGACACCTATTTATATTCAATCATTCAGATTTTTCTCAAAATAATGAATTCTCCAATAATGATTCAATGAATATGAAGAAGTACCAGATGATGCTTCCCAAAAAGAAAATTTAGAAATGACTAAAAACAAAAAAATATTGTATTATTTATTCACCAGATAATAATAATTTCTGTTTTACTTTTAACTCTTTATTTGACACATCTGATAGCCTTTTTACAATGTGAGTAGTTAACCTCTATTTTCCTGACTGTATGATTTCCCTCCAATAGTGACATCTCATTATTTTGACATGACCTTTGTATTCTTTTTCTTTATATAGCTACATATAACATAATAACATATTACACATCTCCCCTCATAAGTTAAGCTTTTTTAGGGGTTTAACTTCACGACCACTCCTAGTCAAAATTTTGGATGTCTTATCAGCTTCTGAATGACATCTGTCATTTGATCTCAGAGTATCTGATAGTTGTTTATTCTCAACTTTACAATCAGTACTTCGACTATAATTAATTGTCTCTTCAGGCGAAGTGGGCTCAATCTGAGATTTATATTTATTTGCTGACTCTCTTATATCAACTCTATTACGACGAACTATATTGCCAAATTGGTTTTTCACCAAATAAGATCGCGGGGTATTATATTCATCAATTACCTGACCTTGTTCCCACTTCCTCTGATTGTGATTATAAACATTTATGTCATCACCTAATCTTAAGTTTTTTGAATGTTTTGCGTTAACATATTTTTTGTACACTTCATGCCTACTTTTTAACTTTATATACTTTAACATTTTGACATAAGGTTGGTTTTAATAATTCAGCACTAATAGGCACTTTGGTTTTACTCATTAGCAATTGGGAAGGTGAATATCCTACATGTTTAATAGGGTATTTCCTATACTGCAATAATGCTACATTTATATCTTCCTTACTTTCTAAACATTTTTTTAACATCTTTTTTCCTATACCTACTCCTTTTTCGGCAAGTCCATTAGAGCGCGGATAGTTCGGACTTCTGGTGATAATTTTAAATTGCCATTCACGAGCAAAACTTTTAAATTTAACACTGTCAAATGGTATATTGTCAAAAGACATTAAATCAGGTGAACCAAATCTACCAAATATTCCTTTTAAAACATTAACAACTGATTCAGTAGACTTATCATCAAGAGGACATAACTCTTACCAATTAGAATATGCATCAAATGTTATTAAATAGCTTTTGTTAGCATACGAAAAAATATCCACTCCTAAACGCTCCCAAGGCCTATCAGGAATTGGATACAATTTGAGAGTTTCTTTTTGTTGTTTATTTGCATTTGATTCACAAGCTCGACATTTCTTATGAAAGCTCTCAATGTCAACACGGCCAGTAGAATATTTGTCGTGCCCTAGCTTTCGTTTTTTCAAGGCCTAAGTGACCTTCATGTAGTAACTGTAGCATATTTAATCTAAGAGAACTTGGCACTACAATTTTATTCAAACAAATTAACAATGCATCTGAGGAACTCAAATCTTCATGAACCCTGTGAAAATGACGTATTAATTCAGGCACATCATTCTTATTTTCTGGTCATCCATTTACACAAAATTCAGTAACTACACCTTTTCCAATTGTAAGCAAAGTGCATTTCAGAAAATGGAAATTGTAATTCAGAATAGTAAGTTGATATTCAGAAACGGTAATTTGAACTTCAGAATAGTGATATGTTATTCAGAAAGAGTAATTTGAATTTCAGAATAGTGACATGTAATTCAGAAACGGTAATTTGAATTTCAGAAAATATAAATTGTAGTTCAGAACAAAGAAATTGTAATTCAATTGCTTGGTACCCAAACCACCTTCTCTTATATTATGTATGTAATTCAAATGGAGACATGATTTCATTTAAAATGGATGGCCAAGAATATCAATAATGATTCTTGAGGTCATTTTTGACTATCAAAGTACGTAGATACTTTCATAGAAGGAAGAAATATAATAATAATTACTTTGTTTCCAAGAATAACATAAAGGTATACCTATACCTACAGTCAAAAACAAAAACAGGAAAAAAACAAATTTGAAAATACCAAATAATTACGACAAGTTCGATGCCACATTGTCATAGATTCCTATGTTCTCTTGATGCCGAGCACGATACTATTCTGAATTACATATTACATTTTCTGAAATTGAATTGATAACTTCTGAAATACAGTTTTCCTTTTGTGAAATTGAATTTGCCATTTCTGAATTTCAATTCACTATTCTGAATTACAACTTTGTTTTTCTGAATTACAACTTCCTAATCTGAATTTCAATTTCGTTTTTCTGAAATTGAATTAACTATTCTGAAATTCAATTTCTGTTTTCTGAAGTACATATTGCTATTCTGAAATACATGTTCCCTTTTCTGAAATTCAACTTTGAATTTCTGAATTACAACTGTGAAAGGTGTTGTTTGAGCTCCATGTCATTTTGAATTTCTTTTCTGAATTGGATTTTGCTTTCATCAGACATTGGCAGATCGTATTGCAAAATTGAATTCTTCGTCGGATTTTAAACCTTCTTCCACGAGAAATGCTCTCGATAACGTATCTGCAATGTATAAATATTTGCCTGGTTTATAATTAACATTAATATTATAATTTAACAACCTTAACCGAATTCGTTGAAGTCTCGGTGTTATACTGGTTAAATCTTTTTTCATAATTGACTCTAAAGGCTTGTGATCTAAATTTACTTTTACCTTCAAGCCATATATAAAAAAGTGAAATTTTTGAATAGCGAAGAATATAGCTAACATCTCTTTTTCGATTTGTGCATAATTTTTTTCTGTTGTGTTTAGGCTTCTAGAGGCGAACGCAACTGGATGTCCCTCTTGCAAAAGATATGCACCTAGACCGTCTTTTGAGGCATCAGTCTCTATCTCAATTTCCTTTTTAGTATCAAAATATGGCGCTGACGTCAGTAAGTGCTTAAGTTCAGATAATGATTTATTGTGAACATCACCCCATTCCCACTCGCTATTTTGAGCTGTTAACTCTCTAAGTGGAGCTGTGACCTTAGACATGTTCGGAATGAATCGACTTAAATATTTTGCCATGCCCAAGATTCTCAATAAATCATTTTTATTCGCGGGTGTTGGTAGATCTAGAAATAGCCTTTACATAATATTTATTGAGCTCTTCACCTTTTTTCGAACAAATTTGTCCCATAAACTTGACTGATTTTAATTTGAACTGACATTTTGAACTATTGAACTCAATATTATACTTTTTGGCTCTTTCTAAAACTAACCTCAAATTATTATCGTGATCTTCATCATCAATCCATGTGATAAACACATCATCAAAATAAAATTTTGAGATCTCCAAATATTTCAAAATTTTTCTTCTGAAAATCCTCTGGTGCTGACGAAATTCCAAAAGGCATTCTTAGAAACATATATCTGCCAAATGGTGTACTGAATACATACTAGAATGGGGATCTTGGCTTCAGGACTGCTTTAGGATGAATAACATACTCTCTTCAAATTGTCGACGTTTCGATCCTTTTTGGGATCTTCTTCAGGACTGTGAAAATTTATTTCAATTTTAGACGAGTAACATACAAAGGAACAATAGTACAACACATGCTTTCTTTCTCTGAACATCTTTTTGACAGAATTAATTTATCTTTAAACATGATAAAACGACACGAACACTTAAAAATTGAAATGACTCACATTCAGGTGGAATTTGGATTTGTTTTTAATAAATTACATGTCATTCAACAATTATTCTATTTTTCCCTTCACAATATTAGTTTCGTAAGTTGTTCGTAACTTATGGTTTTACCAATTTAGTCAAGTGTCTTACGATGTGATAAAAGTTGAATTTCATTGAAACTGTTTGTATCTTCAATTTCTTTTTATATTATTTATTAGTTGTTTTTCAGAAACGAGTGCGATGATTCTTCCAACTCGGTCAATGTGATACTGGTTTCATGTTGTCCTGTTTTCTAATGCCTTGACCTCCCAAACATATTGGGTTGAAGTTCACGCCGATGGGGATTTACTATTTGATTTCTCGCAGTAGATTATTATAAATTATGCTTAATTTTTGAATGTCTGTTCTGACATTCACAGTATCATTTCTGGAAATATGTATCATCTCACTGATACATCTTTTGTGGTAATTGCTTTCTTTATCTAAAATTTTCACGTCGTTGAAATCAAAATTATGTCCTTCCTGGAAGTGATGAACGGCTAGAGCAGTTTTTTCATTCTTATCTCTATTCTTTTCTTTGCAATCATTTGTATGTTGGTTAATTCGATTTTTCAGGTATTGTTTATTCATACGGTAGAGCGGTGTGGCTTTGCCAACGAAGGTGACTTTGCCAAACTACCTAATGTTTTATGTTTCATTTTATTTTGGTAAAGTCGGTAACTTCTCAACGACAGCACGAATCGGAACATAAGAGACACTATATCCCCAATTGTTTCAACAATCGCAGTCCTTTGGCTTGGATTCGAATGGTGTGCTATGCTGTGTTGTGTGAGCAGGTAAGTTTTAACGTGTTTATAAATGCGAAATACTAAGGGTTGTGTAGAAAACATGACAAATGGTACATCAAAATAAATTCAGCAGCTTATTTCACACGTATTTAGGTCGCGTATAAAAAAAACTGAGAGCATTTGGTTGGGCGGGTCTCGAAATTTTAGGAAATTATTCTATTGTTGCACTTGGGAGGGGGACTTTGCCAAATAACAAAATTTGCAGATTTATGCAGACAAACCATCTACGTCTGGAAGAGGAAAAAACAGTTCTGCGGTTTTGAAAAATGAGTTATTATTATTATTATTATAGATTGTTCATTTACAAAGAGACTGATTTTATGTATTTTATGAAGAATAATAGATTTTATTTCCAAACGTACGATAACAAGTCAGTTCCCTCCGGCGCCGGCGCGGCGGCAGGAAAAGTGTTCCTACGAAAAAGTTTACTTGGTTACCATGAACATAGATGCATAGAATACAAAAACTTCCAATACAAACGTCATTTTCATTTGATGAAGTTATTAAATGTACAATTTTCATGAATTTGAAAACGTTCGGAAATAAAATAGCATATTTCATTCGCAGAAGAAGTGACTTTTCGTGGCTCGCTTTCAATTATCCGCCTCACTCCGTTCGGCGGATAAACTCAAGCTCGCCACGAAAAGTGACACTTCTCCTCCTAATGAAATAATATACTATTATTTTCTTATAATTTGTTGTTTTATTCGCGACAAGTACCTAGCTAGTTAACCTTCAAAAAAGTTAAAGGCACCTGCACTTGATTAAATTGCCTACAAACGCATTTTGATGCAAGTGGCAAATTCGCACCGATGTGCGGGTGACTTTGCCAAATTTTTAAAATGGAAAAAAAAATTGTTGCGCACTTTTTCTTGCGTTTCTAGTAACACTAATCGATAGCTAGATTGTTGAAATTAAACATAATTCAAACACAACTCATTTTACAGAAAAACGAGAAAGTTACATCAAGAATACTCTAAAAAGTGGTGCAAAGTCACACCGCTCTACGGTACCAATATAAGATGAATTGCAATCTTTACATGGAATTTGATACACTAAATTGGATGTCATCAATTTTGGATACGGGTTTTTCAATTTTGTGTAAATAGTCTCTAGTTTTGCAAGGGGATAGAAAGCAAGCTTGATGTTCGTTGAGTGTTGCTTAATCAACGTTTCAACATTCTCAGATAACCCTTCAATATATGGAAATTTAAAATAGACCATTTCTTGTGTTTCAGTCTGTTCACTAGTTCTTATAGTGTTTCCAATAAATTTATTCTTGTACATATGCATAGTTTTGTTGACTAAATTACTTGGGTAGTTATTTGTTCTTAAAATGTTTCTTATTTTTGATCAGCAAGGACGAAACTTGTTTAGTACTGAATACAGTATATTTAGCAGATTCTTCATCGAGTTTAACTTGGAAATAACCATCTTTCATATCTAACACGGCAAAGTATTCCTTAGCATGCAATTCAATTGAAATCTCTTCTGCGGTTGGTATAAGAAATTGTTCTTTTTGTATTGCCCGATTAAGATACTTAGGATCTAGACAAAGTCGTAAATCTCCACTTTTCTTTTCAACTTTTACCAACCCGTTCACCCATTCAGACGGCTCATCTATTTTTTTAATAACTCCTTGTGTCTGAAGCTGATTTAACTTTAATGTTAATTTATCATATAACATATGAGGCACTCTTCTGGGTGGTTGAATGTGTGGTACTGCATCATTTTTTAATCTGATCTTATAAATAGTTGGAAATTCACCTAGCCCGTCAAAAACACATGCATATTTTTCAAACATATCATTACACGTTTTTAAAGCTACTGCTGGCTTAGTATTCAAGCTCTGTACTCTTTTAATTAATCCTAGTTTCAAATAACCTGACAATCCTAGCAATGGCAATTGACAAACTGAACTAACTAACAACTACAATAGTTATTTTCCTATCAAGGGCGGAAAGTTGTACTTTCCCGCACTAGATTGCCGTTGCCCGAACGACGCGGAGCGGAGTTCGGGCAAGCAATCGAGTGCGGGAAAGTACTTTCCGCTCAAGATAGGAACAATGTTTTTTCTACAACCGTATTCTAAAATGCAAAAAACCTTCTTCACAACTTTGGCGAAAATTCGTTTTGACACATTGATTAACGAAGTTGGAAATCTATGGAAAATCATAGATCATAACATAGAAATAAATACACAGATCCATGTATGCCAGTCATAATTTTTGAAGGATGTCAAGTTCTCTTTGAAAATGCAATAATTTAAAAACGGAAATCTGTATTAATAATTAGTTTGACATGGATGAAACTGCAAAATTTGAAATATTCAACTAAATATATAAGTAAGTAGATTGAGAGATTTCATTTTAAGGGTATTATTATACCCAAATTCAACACATATTTACTTTCCCGCACTAGGGCGGGAAAGTGACACTTTCCGAATCTAAAATAATGCGGGAAAGTAGTTAGTTAGGCCCGGTTGTAGAAAAAATCAATTACAGCTTCCCTGTTATTGGTCTTGCAGAGTAAACTTATTTCACCTATTGGTTTAATCTTAATATCATTACTACCATAAGCAACTAACATTATGCGTGTTTGTTTCAAATGATGTTCCACATTACATTCTTTTAATAGATGAATAGGAACAACACTTTCTTCAGCTCCTGTGTCCATTTTGAATTCAATTTGGCCACTGCCAACACAAATGCTCTGTTTCCATATCACATCTGTTCCTTTCTGCGCACCAACTGCACATACCGGTTTGAGCGAATTCACATACACTTCATCGTAATCACTATCATCATCAGTTTCTTCTTCTGTCTTCATTTCATGCACTTTTTTTTTCTTCTTTTCCATTTCCTTCTTCTTTTTGCATACTGATGAAAAGTGATTCCTTCCTTTGCACTCGTTACAAATTTTTCCATATGCAGGACACCTACCTCCCAAACAACACACAAACATCTTTTGAACATTTTATAGACGACATGAAATAGATTATTAGATGATCTATAAAACATCAAAATGTATTGAATTTCAAACCTAGATTCGACGTAAAAATGTCCGCGAGATTTACGTTGAAAAATATCACTTTTTTAGACGTCTATTTTACGTAAAAAGAAGTATTTCTATAACAAGTGAAATTTCTGTCTTTTTTTAGTTTATCCTAACTAAGTATCACGTTTGACATGTAATAGACGTTTGACGATTTATGTTATTGTTATGACTCGCTTATGTCTATATTTCATTAGATTTTTGTCGTTTTTTTTCGATCAACAATCTGATAATATATGGATGATCCAAAAAACATCCACACTCATGATCTCTAAAATATATAACATCATAGACCTTTTTTGGAGCATTGTCGTCATGATCGAAATTGGACGTCTATTAGACGGAATATTATTTTTGAAGATAGTTGGTGATATTGTACACGTTCATTAGATGACATAAGATGAACGTTTGTTCAATGTCCTTAAAGAGTCTTTGTATTGTATAGTTTTTGACATCTAATTATTGTCAATTCCAAAACAATATTGATGATGTTGAAAAACGTCATATTAATGACCTGTTACTGATTTATTCCATCAGATTTTTCGAAGAAGGGTTTTATGGTCTAAAAATTCAAAGAAAATTGACATTTGATAGTTTCAAGATCATGGTTATCCTAAGGAGATTTGGTGAGAGACTTCAAAAGTATGCAGATATAAATTTAAATTATTATTTTGAAATATTATTGCATCCATTAGATCAGATTGTGAGTATGAAGAATACATACAAATTTATTTTATCAATGAAAACTGTTTTATGTTTTTTGTTTCTCGTTTCATGTTTCTGTGGTGTGCGGCCCGGCTAATCAGATATAATATATTATTATCTACACAGTTGAAATCTCTCATAGCAGTAAGGAAAGCAAAAACAACTTCCGATATGAAAAAATAAAAAGGTATATTCATAATAATAAAAAAATCAATGAACATAATTCAAATGTATCAAAAATATAAATTGTGTCAATGACCAATGTATTCGAGACAATTTGTTTAAATAAAAATATATATAACTGTGTCGTAGGCACTGGCACTTTGTGAGGATTTGCTCTTCGTTGTTTCATATTCGTATCGTTGGTTTGCAAGGCGTAACCAGTCTTGAATTGCCCTTTCTATGGTCGTGTCGTTGAGATCTGACGTGTTTCACTCTCGAACAGATTATAAACAGCATCTGGAACCAACACACAAATCAAAATAAGTGATTTTTTTTTATTTTATTGAAATTAGGTACAACATTTAAAAACAATCACAACAAATGCTATATCTTAGAACAAAAGAATAGCAAAGTTTTGCAGAAAATTATTTTAGTGTTTTTTCAAACGATATACTTTCATATTGCTTTAAGTTTTTTCTAAGAAATCGAAAGAATTGAAAGTTTATGAATACAGAGTGTATTTTTTTTGAGATTTCTACCTATTCGTAAAAATATGACCTTCCAATACAACATCAGAAAAATGATAAATGATATTCTGAATTCAAGATGATCAAGAAATGTCAACAAGTAACTGTGAATAATCTGATAATTCCAGAATCGATAAAATTGCAATATTGTTTATTAAATCTATCCTTCATATAAATGCTACATTTTTTGACATTGTATATTATATTGAGTACTTATATTGAATAAATATCCTATTTTGAAACGATATCTGAAAAAGGGCAACATTCTACACAGAAATGGAAAACGCTTATACCTACTGCTATAATTGGGGTTCTAATGGTTCAATTCATACGAAAGTTTTTAATTCGAACATCGAGTTACAAATTACATTTGAAGTCTAAGATGATCTGAAAAACATCTAAACATTTCCTCGAAGATTTCTAACTCTGGAAATTCAATTAATCAATAATTCTTCAAATCCTGATAGAATAATAGTTTTCAGCAAGTTTTTCAAGTCGAGTGGTTGAGTATTATTCATTACTCAACCAATATCTCAAAGAGGTCTATCAATAGATTTCTTAGATAATATTCTTACCAAGTTATTTATTCAGAAAAATATTACTACTATGATAGGGACTGTTATAATTTCAGCCCTACGAAATCTTCAACGCAAATTATGAAATTCTATAATTTGAAATTTCAGATGATCTTGAAATATTTATTTATCCTTAACTATTTGAAAAAGATTTCAAAACCGATCATCGTGTGAACTATAAACATATTTTCAGAAAGAGTGGATTCCAGGTATTATATTCCTGGGATAATATCTAAATAAACAGAGTATTCAAAATAGTGATAACAGACATAACAGTTCAATGGAACGGTTATTCAAAAGATATCATTCAATAGACTCCTTCAGATGATCATTCTATGAAAGGTTTCAAATTTCTTATCACAATATACCTACCTAATTCATAATAATTAATCAACATATTCTCCAGTAGGACACATGTTATAGGTATAATTTACAGGGAGTAGTATCAAATCAAAAGTTATTCACTAGTGAACGGTTATCTGAAAGATATCATTCAATCGACTTTTCTAGATCATCTCCAATTTTATAATAATAAGCATATCTCAGTGTCAAGACATTATTCGGAGGAACACATTTTAGGTACTACACCGGGAAGCATTTTTCCGTTCCCTATACAGTCAGCGCGACAGGTCGCTCTCACCGTATAGGAAACGGAATGCACGATGGAACACTCCGTTTCCTAGCAGATATGCGCGATGTGCTCACTTCCCTAGTCTTCTGGGTGCCGATGGGACAAATTGCAAATTATTAATAAAGTTTTCTTACTTTCTGTATAGCTTAATTGGGTAGAGTCTACCACATTTTTTCTCTGTGAACATTTTTGTAGTCGCGTTTTTTTTTCAGCAAACCTCTCTTTAGTCGACCATATTTTCATTTTTCTTGAATCAAACATACTCTTTTTTGGAAAATGCAATCATAAAAACAATCTGAGAGAAATGAGAAAACATGATTGTCCAACAACATAAACATGCCTGAAAATCGAATTTTTTCAAAGTATTAATACCCTCCCGAATTTTTCAGAATCGGTTGATACAACCATATGAAGTATACGAAAAAGAAATGGTCAGACAAAAAAATGTGGCGATTTCCTTGTCAGACAAATGGAAAACGGAGATTTTTTGGGATGAAAAAATTATGAATAATGTCTTTTTTCTCTCATTTTCTCTCCACCTTGAAAATATAATGTAGGGCACCAGTTGTCTGACAAAAAAAAATGTGGCGTTCATTCAAATATTAAAGAATTCACTGCTCTAATTTGGTTATGAATAGACTATATCCATTTATCGGATATAACTCATGTTACAAATAAACATTCGTTTTTTTGAGGACCATTTAAGAAGGATGTGCTGAATACTATCATCCGACGAATAAAGTTAAGCAATTTCAGTTGTTGGTTGTTGCCGATATAATATGATGGAGTGTTTTTTGTGCAAACATTTAAAATATATCCGTGGCTTTAAAACGAAAAAGGAGGAAGTGTCATCCTCTAACCGTGCAAAATATTCTTGGCATCAAGAGAATATCATAATCACAAATATAAAGATGTCATTTTACCTGACGATTGGTGTGATACTTTTACTGAATACCATTCGTCTTGTTACAACGAATTTAATGTGAGGAAGGAGTATTTTCATTGTTTTTTATTAGATTTGAATAAAAATGTCAGTAAACAATTCGAATTATAAACTTTCAATCAAAATCAATAGTTTCATTTCAATAATAAACGAAAAAAGATTCTGAAACAAAAACCATTATATTCAACTAGACTAAGGATTTGCCGCATTTTATGCGGTGGACAGTTGTTTTGTCTATGAAACGAATCTCTCTAAAATATGAATTCATTCTTGTCCGACAAATATTAACAAATTTAAAAACTCAAAAAAATCGTCGATTTTCATCTGTCGGACAAGAAAAACGCCACATTTTTTCTCATTTTTTCCAGATTGTTTTTATGATTGCATTTTACAAAAAAGAGTACGTATGATTAAAAAAAAATGAAAATATGGTCGACTTACTAGAGATTTGCTGAAAAAAAAACCGCGACTACAAAAATGTTCACAGAGGAAAAATGTGTTAGACTCTACCTAATACCCCCTATACAGTAAGTAATAATTTGCAATTTGTCCCATCGGCACCCAGAAGACTAGGGCAGTGAGCACATCGCGCATATCTGCTAGGAAACGGAGTGTTCCTTCGTGCATTCCGTTTCCTATACGGTGAGAGCGACCTGTCGCGCTGACTGTATAGGGAACGGAAAAATGCCACCGGGAATAGTAGGTTCCTATATAATTCAACATTACATATTATTCACTTTTGAACGGTTATCTAAAAAACATCATTCAATAGATCTTAATAGATGATCCATTATGGAAGATATTTTCATTGAGGATCTACCATAATACCTAGATTTTGCTTGTATCCAAAAATGCAGGCTAGTTTTCGAAAATTATAAATAAATCTCATTTTTATAATAGTGAGCCCAGACCTGAACCAGCTTCATTTCAAGAGCTAAATGATGAAGAAATTATACTTACTAGAACTAGGTCCAATACGCAACATTTGCACTCACCTTCTTCAATTGTGACAGCACTAAATACTATATTCACTAAGCTAAGGTGAAAGCGAAAACAATCACTATTCGACTTGACCTTTTGACGAAGCAGTGTTCTAACGAAATGATCAAGTTCAAATGTCTTCCTACCTATAAGACCCTATCCGCTATCCCTGTATGAACTTTAACATCGGCGCCCGGCGGTTCGTTACCACGTGATCGAGCCCGATATAGATGTTCGCAACTCGCTCTCTTTTCTCATCGTGATTATATTTATATTTTAACAGAATATGGAAACACGCTCACATTTGAAAAGGTGCTATTCAAGTTATCGATTTCGTTTTTTTAAATTTGACTTAGATAAATTGTCTGAAGTATTTCCGATCGTACCGAAATATTAGAATTTATATTTATATTTTATTTCCAGAGCACAATATGCGTCATCTGACAAGATTGCCAGATTCAGAGTATTATCTCTTGATAATTAAAAATGCGATTCTGATGTATTATGTAGGTATCGAATCAAGCAGAAAAAATGGCCTTTCTAATAATACTTTGTTTCCAATGCATTTACATCTGAAGAAAAAGATTAACATTCCGAAAATATTGAAGGCTGAAGAAACTGGGAAATTTTGGACTTTTTTTGGGGGGGTCAATTTTTTTCCTGATGTTGGAATGAAAATTCAACGATGACATTTCCACTCATTTAGGACGAAACTGAAATAATAAAAAAAATCACATAATATATTATGTTAACAAGTGACACATATTTGTACTGAAATTGATATTTACAATAGACATGTGAAAAAATATACCTAGTGCGCCATTTGAAAAAAACATAATAAATGCTGAATGCTGGAAATGATAACCTCCAGTCAAAATATGTGAACGTAGTTTACGTGTCAAGCATATCTGAAAAACGTCAAAAGTTGCTCATTTCTCTATTGCATCAAATGGATATTCTATAAACATTTTGAAAACGTATGGTCGAAATGCAATATTTCCATCAACATCTTAAAAACATTTATAATCATAGGTTGAGAGACTTTATATAAATATAACTTCTTAAAGATGTTAATCAATTCACAATTCTTTGACCTTTGAAGTTAGATATTTTATATATGTATTCTAGATGACTAAATTATGTCGAATAATGATGTCTAAAATCGATGTGGCATGGCATATCTATTACACGTCAAAAAGTTATTCTTTTTTCGATAGTATCAATTAGAAATCTTATAAACGTTTGAAAAACGTGTGGTCGAATTGAACTACAATTTTCGACATATTTGAGACATACAAAACCGTACGTTTAAAGACAATATATACAGTATATATCTAAAAAATGTCAATCAATCTAGTGTTTTATGACCATATGAGTTAGATGCTTTATCGATGTATTTTAGATGAAAAAAAAGAGCCAAATGTTGATGTCTAATATACGTAAAACATAAGATGTCCATTAAACGTTGAATAAAATACCCCCTCCACGATTTTGAAAATTTGATATTTAATACACGGCTTTTAAACGTGTAATCAAAAAGCTATACATTTTTGGATGTCTGCAGGATATAAAAAATTTTTCAGGTCTTAGATAATGCATCTAAAGGATGTCTTCTAGACATCATGTATAGAAAACATCTTATTTAGATAATCTAATTTGAATCAGAATTCAGAGCAAGATGGCTTTAGATCACTTTTGATATCGATTAGATGTCATTTAGATGTGTGTGTGTTGTTTGGGCTTTTATGTGCTTGAAGTTACAGAAGTCAAATGGGCGTTCTGATAATTTTTCCCCTTTTCTGTGTGCATTTTCATATCTAACTGCATTTATTTCATTTTCAGACTAATTGTTTGACCTGCGTTTTGCTCACCTCAACTGCTCTCTACAGAAATCTATTGCTCTCTTGAGTGATAAGTTTGCTTCTCTCAATAATCGCTCTTGAGTCGTTTTGTCCTAAATACCCATAACTATACGATCTCTTATCATATCATCATCCTGTTGTGAATATTCGGTAGATTTAACACACCTTCTTAGTTGTGTTAAAAAATTGTCAAATGACTGTCCTTCTTTTTGTACTACACTATTGAACACGTATCGTTCAAAAATTATATTCTTTCTTGGGGAACAATACTCCTCAAACTTGCCTTTGATGGTCTCTAGTGATTTTGCTTCTTCTTCAGAGATAGCGAATGAATTGTACAGTTCTAACCCATCATCTCCTATCAAATTTGAAAAAACTGCTACTTGCTTGGTCTCCGTTTTACTGTTTATGTCTGCTGCCTTCATGAACAGAACGAATTTTTGCCAAAATCTTCTCCAATTTTCCGACACATTGGGACAACGGTTCTGGTGGTTTCGCAAACGATTCCATTTTTCACAAATTTCAGACTCCAGGTATTCTCCAATTCACCAGTTTGTTCCTGACACCATGTATTATTTATTCACCAGATAATAATAATTTCTGTTTTACTTTTAACTCTTTATTTGAAACATCTAATAGCCTTGTTACAAACCTCTATTTTCCTGACTGCATGATTTCCCTCCAATAGTGACATCTCATTATTTTGACATGACATTTGTATTCTTATTCTTTATATAGATACATATAACATATTACACAAATATTATTCACATTTTTGTGATTGTATGATCAGTAATATCATGCATAATTTATAATATTTATTTTGTACCCGAAACAAAAAAGTCTGAAAGACCATAGTGGATGAGATTTATCGGATCGGTGGCTATAAATTCACACCTGAACAATGTGAAAACGAATTTAAAAATTAAAAAAAACAATATAAGAAAATTTGCGACAATAATAATGAATCAGGAAGAGGTGCATTGTCTTGGCCATTTTTTAAAGAAATCCTGATTCCTGATTGGTCACTTTCATTAATTAATTATTGATTAACTACTTTATCAAAAAATTTCAAACATGGATATTTGGGTTTAGAATATTTTTCACTTTCGATCTCCTCAAGGAAGTGCGGGACTTCTGGGACACCCTGTATGTTCAAAAATTTTAACATTCTGAACCTTCCTTTTAGAAGTCAAAATGACTGTTCAATATGAACTCGAGTTGCTGAATGTAGGTAATTGAAGTGCTTCTGCTGTTGGGTTAAATGTCCATGATGATGGTGTGATGAGATTAAGTTGCACTAGGATATGCTGAATCACCCAATATATGTTAATCTTCACTTATATTTGGCATTATTGGTCTAAATAATGGAGAGATCCTGTACACTCGAGCATCGTGGACACTTCCTAGACATCCTAAAATGACAAAATTTTCGTGAATGAAATGGATTATATGTGACTAGGTATATAGCTACAATGGTTTTGAAGAAACGATCAAGGAAAAATTAATTAGTTCTAAAATTACCTGCGAAACAGTCTGTGAATATATGTATATATGAGGCATCACAAACGGCTTGTAGTATAATGAAATGGTGCGTTTCCTATTCAAATATTTATTGGGCATGTATGAAGGAGACAAAATAGAAATATGCGTTCCATCTATTGCCCCTATCACACCATCAAAACCTCCTCTCTTCTTGAATTTACTACAAACATTATAATATGACTCAGACCATTTAATATAAACTGATGATACGTCCACCAGCACATTTATCACTCTCTGGAAATACTCCCAAGCTGTGCTCAACGAAACGTCGAATCTGTCTGCTACTGACCTGGAAAAATGTATAGACCAATTATTATCAAATCCATAGCTGGCTTATTTAATATCTCCTAATGAAAATAAAAGAACTTACCTATAGGCTTCTTGGTTTGCTAGCATCCATATTGTTAGGAGTAGCTGCTTCTGGGCACAGGGTGGTCTACCACCAAGTGAAGTTGCCCTGTATATTTTTTCCCCTATTTTTTCCAAAACAAGTTGAATTGTCCTCCTGTCCAATCGGAAATGACCTTGGAATTCTATAATGAATATAAATTTCAGAGACTTTCGAGAATATAATAATATACATTTATAAGAATCAATTCTATGTTCTACCTGATGGAGAATAATGTAGAACAACTTCTTCATAATTTTTTTATGCACATCCTTCTGCGCTTAGTCACAGGCTTCTTTAAAATACTCCAAGATAACATAGCACGTGGAATTTCCTCCTCCATTTCATCATCTTCGTCAATAAAAGAATCAAAGGCTAATGCCACTATAGCTGCAATTTTCCTCTTGCTCATAATTTTTATGAATCACTTCAAAAGGGCACAAACTCAAATTCAAGCAAAGATAGATATTTGGTTTTGTTAATCTTACGTCTGACACTTCTAAATCCTAAACCTGATGTGTTCGTAAACTTAGAACCGGGTCTGTGATCCGAGAAGATCCGTCACGTGACCTAAGTGGATCGAGTTAGTAACCCAGGGTAAGTTTCCGAAAACGCTTATAGACAAAGTTTGTTTAGGGTTGGCGCTAACCAAAATTAATTTCCCTGAAGAATTATGTTTATATCACGGAAGTTAGTAAGCCGCGTATACATGTGCGAGCCGAACCTATCGCGAACCGCTCGCGAAGTGTTCGTGTCATGTTCGTTAATTTCACGTACACACTTGCGATCCGCTCGCGAACCAATACCGACGGCGAACCAACAATGAACATACCGAAATACCGGCAGTATCGTTCGTACTTTTATACTAGTAAACTACTAACTATGTCTTCCGAAGATTATGCGATGCTGGTAATGAGTAATGCGACTAGTCATATTGATGGCCTATTTGGAAGAAAAGTCATCGATAGACTTCTCCGCCATAGCAGCGGCGATTTCCCTCCATGCATCCTCTTTTGAATGCTTTTCAAAATGATCCTCGTGTTCAGGATACCACAATAAAGGTTTACTTTTTCAAATATCAATAAGCTGAATAGTTTCTTCCTCTGACCACCCCATGATAAAATATTGATATTCGTAAAAACTGACGAACCTCTACGCGCCGTCCAAATTTACACTGGGCTCGCGTTGTGTTCGTGAAAAAACCGACTATCGATGGATCGGCGCGAACGGTTTGCGAGCGGCCCTATATACGTTCGACATGCCGTCCAAATTATTGTCGCGATAGGTTCGGCTCGCACATGTATACGCAGCTAAAAAAAAACGACTATCGATGGATCGGCGCAAACGGTTTGCGAGCGGCTCTATAGACGTTCGACATGCCGTCCAAATAATTGTCGCTATTGGTTCGCGATATGTTCGGTTCGCACATTCATACGCAGCTTAATTTGTTTGAACTAATATGCGAACATAATCTTTTACGTATTCGAATAGTTAATATATGCTTGTACCAATTCTTCAAGCATATTACATTTTCATGTTTATTGGGAGAAAAGCTTCTTTGGTTGAAGTAATTAGATGAAGAATTCTAACAAATAAATGATTTCACTGTTCGAAGACTTTGATTAATGAGAATTACCAATTATTTGATTCAATTAAATGAGCTTCAATTAAATTATTTCATTCAAGCAATGAGGAAGAATCTCACTGTTCAATTAACGATTGATGTTGATAATCATTTATCGTTTGGTTGCAGTATGAAAGTGTCAATTCCACCATTTAACTGACATAAGAATATTTTTTCTCTGTGTTGTTTCCTAGACTTACTATCAATACTTTCAATGTAGAGATAGTTTGTTCCAACTTCATTATCCTCTTCTATGTTCGATACATGTTTATTTCTTGATTTGTCATGAAGTTCTTTCTGCGCATCGCAATGAAATGATTTTCATTTCCACAATATGTTTGCAGGGCATTTCTTTATAGAATGATTGGTTCCATAATTTCGGCACCGTTTTATTTGCTTGTTATTTCCCAATGTTTTCTTTGCTCTTGATTCATCTTCCAGCTTATTCTGAAATGTATTATCGCATTTTGAATTATTTATCGAGCATTCAGTGTTTTCTTGCATCTCTTTCACTTGAGATTCACCCATCTCGGAAATTTGACAATATGTAGCGGCTTTGGATAAATCTGTCTCATTCAGCAGTTTTTCTCAGAATCGTTTATTTTACATGTCGAATATTATTTGGTCGCTAATATGCAATAAGTGTGTCAACCAACAATCATGACATTTTGAATAAAACAGGTTAGACGATTCATCCAGTTTTCATTGATTTCCATGAAATTTCACTGGTCGAAGGTCAATTTTTTTTGATGAATTTCAGTGTCCTAGGTATCTTGAATAGGTCTTTTGAAAAAAACCCATCCAATTGTGAATACCTTAATGAAAAAATGGAATCATCATTTTTGCGAAATGGCGAACGCATCATTTCGTTAACTGAATTAGTGTCAAGTGACTTAACGTAATATGGCAGAATGCAGTTAGCCCTACCAGCATTATATAAATTATGCGTCAAGTTTCCTGAAATCGTATTGCTGAATTGGTTAAGCTGATATGAATTCCAAATCATTTTGTTAAGAAATAAAGGGTTCACACATTAGTCTAGAAAAACAGCTTCATTCAACAAAATATTTAATATTCATCATTGAAATGTGCAAAATTTTGGAACAACATAACACAAAAAACCTTCGAAAACAACAGGAACACAAATAGTGATATAAAATAATCAGTCCATGCCACGACCCATGAAAAAATAAGCCTATATATAACTTATGCCAATGAAAAAATCAAAAAGTCTTTGCGTATATATCACACACGGCATTAAATAATGGTATACTATATCGTTTGAAAATAGTTATTTAATCAACTAGTTCATTAATGACAGCGATTAATGGTCGAAATATTTTAACGCGTGAGCGGAGCGAGCGCGTTAATGTTTGAGACCATTAATCGCTAGATTAATAAACGAGTTGATTACAAGATTTTTCCGTCGACCTCATCATAAATAGAAAAGAAACTCTGGATTCAAAAAGATTTTTATTATGCGTAATAGACAAATTTGACATATTGTAAATTTCTGTGTTCATTTCTATATATTAATATTTATGGAATGGATTCATGGATGGAATATAGGACATGTTGTGACATTCTGAATAGTTTACATTTTTTTCCTGGTAATAAGTTGGATTAACGATTCAATTGAGTTTTATTTTACCTTAGACATCAACAAAATACTATTAGGAGCATTCGCTATGAACTCTTCCACATGTTTTTTTTTTCGATTTTTCGATCAACAGTTTGTGGTATCTGCTTATATCAATGTTGTCTTCAGCATCGAATACTTTGACCATAAATTTGCTTAATGCCCCTTTTCTGAATTACACGTAAAGTATGCCAACAAAACCGTCACCGAAAATTTCAGAACGTTCTTCTCCTTGCACCAAGATCGAAATTGTTCCTAGGTTTTCTCATAGGTAAATGGTCGGCTTTTTCCAGGTAGCATACTCAAAGTGTCAAAGTTGCTGCTTCAGCAGTTTTTCCCACATCTAGCGGTGTCGAAGGGATATTTTCTTCGATATTCATTATGTAAAATAGCGTAACTGGTAAAATCAGATTCTGATCGAAAGCGAATAACTAAATTTGACACCTCGATAGTGCTCCGACATAGGTGCATCTATGCTCCGACTGAATATTTTATGTTCGGTTGCCATGATAATCATGCATTAATACAAGAAATCATGCATTAATAGGGGTCATTAATGGATGATTTCGAGTGCGTTAAAATGAGCTTTTATTCTATGGTCGACGGAAAAAGTATTTTAAGGAAACGCAGAAATATGGTATCGTAAACTCACTCTTCATCTGAATCATTTTCAACGTCAAAATCAATTAAAGGTCCAAGTCCATCTGTATCGTCTATAAAATTTCCTGATCGGACAGATCTCAAAAAATTAAAGAAAGGCTTGGCATCGTTCGGTATGAGCTTCAAAATTTCTCTCAGATCTCTGATTTTTTGTGCAGATAATTCCCGACCATTAGGCCACAGAAGAGAGAGCTGCATATCGAAGGGCACTGTGCTTTTACGCAGTTGATAACCCTTCGAGATATCGACTGTTTGAGGTTCGTCCGTCAGTCTTGACCTCATGAAAATTATAGTTGGAGTTTCTATAAAAAGTTCTATTTGGAATGTTCGCAACCAAGAAATTTTCTGCTTGTTCACGTCCAATTTTCGATTGGTTGTCAAATTTTGCAACGCAGCAATTGATCTGAAGTCATCCTTAGTCATACGAGTAATCGTGAATTTATTTTTCCGTCGACAATTCCGCATAACATTCATATAATCTGCATCGGTATATAATCGATTATGTGTTTTTAGAGCACATTCGACATCTCCGAACTCGGAATCATTTGGTGAGAAAATATGGCCAGGTTGAAGAAATCTCAGTGTAATTATTTTGAGGTTCGAATGGTTTTGGAGTATATGCAAAAGAATGAGAACCATTTTTATACTTCGGTTCTGTCCTCCGCATGAATCTGGGCTTCAGATTTTCCGAAATGAATTTCCTCAAGCATGATCCCTCCTCCTGAGTACCTCGACCAGCCTCATGTTCTAGCCAAACATAAAAATAGCCTTTTCTATTAGAACCACAATGAATCGCTAGATTGTATAAATTTAGCTGCCTCTTATAATATACGATGCTTGTTGGTAATGATGGAATATTATGAGTTTTCTGAAGATCCAAAGTTAATGTTTCCACGCAGGGATCATTCTTTGAAAGTTCCAAGTCCATTTTCATTCGCATTCTTAATCCATGCGCATGGTCTAGATGTTCGTTGTGTTGGTTGTGGATAGACTGTAGAAGTTCGGCATTTGCATCTGATTCCTTTGCCTTGAACAGATCGCAGCGAAAACATGTGTCTTTTTGTGGCTTTTTAAATTTCAGGTTGAACTCCTTTTTAAAGCATACTCTGAATGTAGATAGACTTACACCATCTGCGTGTTTTTCTTTATAAATGTTGTAAAGAATTAGCTGGTTCAGATTCGGTGATAGGAAATTAGCTGTTGATGTATTTCTACAGTAATGCGAGCGATATTTCGGCAAACTATCTATGAAATCTCTCATTTGTTTCAATTTTAAATCAGAGGTAATGTTCTTCCCCCCTGAGCTTATACCTCTTCCATCATTTAATGCCTTTTGGGAGCTGAATTTTGACAATGCAGAATAAATTCGAGTTTGAGATATACCTAATGTGTTCAAGAATGTTCTTTTAAATACTTTCACGTTAGATAAATTATGTTCTCGAGTGAATACTCTTTTTGAATCCGACGAAAAGCATCTTTTTTTTTGCAGATTCTTAGACATAACTCTGCAAAATTGCACATCTGGCTTCATAACTTCCTGCTTTCCAGAACTTCTCGAATTCGGCTCTACGTATTTCGACAGGCAATTTTGCGGTGCATTTATTTTTGCAGTTACAACTAAACAGAGTTCCTTGAAACTCTTTGGCAGCTACAGCTGTTCCTTTGGAATTCATATGTTTCTGGTTCGTGTTATATTTCTCTTTTCGTATGACTCTATTCTGCTCTGGAAACTTTCTTCTTCGCCCTCTTTGCGGTCTCTTGTCTCTTTCGTTCTCATCCTGATCAACATTTTCATTAGGTATGTAATCTGGATCTTCCAACAGAAATTCTTGTTTCTCTGATTCGCTTAATGCTTCTACGTTATTCAAATTGGTTTCGTCAGTATTCATTTCTATATCAGTTATATCCGAAAAAATGGCAATACATCCTGCTTCTTGGAATTCTTTGGGAATGCATGGCTGAAGTGTCTGCAAGAGCTCTTCAGGAGACTCTAAAATATAATATGAGGATGAGTTTTGTTCCAGATCATCACGACTCTCTATTTCGGAACAAATTTGTTGTCCTCCAGGAAACATCTGAAACGTAATTTTGTTTCAATTTCATGCAAGTATACATGAAGTTCATGCTATAATATTCAAATTTGTCGCTATTCAAAAAATTAATTATACCAGCCTGATACTTTAGCAATAAGAGTCAAGTGATGATTCTGAATGACAATTTGTTTTGATCAGTAGGTAGTTCGGTTGAAAAGATTTAGCAATAAGTTATTGAGTACAGTAATGTTGTGAATCAAGTTACAGATCCCGTGTTCTATGTTTTTCAATAACGCGTTAGTTGTATTAATCTGATCATACTGTTACAAAATTGAATGATTTTTTTTATCAAGGTCGGGGTATTCTAGAGAATGAAATAATCGACATTTCGTCGCCTTCAGGAGAAAATTGCGTAACTCCATTCAATTAACGAGGAGTTACGTAGTTTTCTCCGGAACACGACGATTTCTCAAACTGGAATATTCAAGATGATCTATTCAAGATGATCTATTCAGACAATCCAGTGCATCATAACGTCAAAATATGTATGTATACACCAATCCAAGTGAAATATTGTGATTAAATACTTACCACTTTCCACGGAATTCGAGAGGATTGATTATCTAGTTTTAATAGGCTCCACCATATGACATCTATCGAAAGTTTTTCAACTTTTCACAACCACCGAAAGTAATAAACAGAATCAATATCGAAAACAAAAACCTGTCTTCGATATGACCATAGAAATTTTGCAATAATGATTCTGTTTCCCGCTCCGAATCTAAGTGTTAGCAGAGGGAATGTAAACGGGGAACCATACAATTCTGCGTATGATACACGAGAACCGATAAAACCTCATTCTTCCCATATAATAATAGTAATACTCACTTGAATGTTCGCTTTTTCCGATAAGGATATTGTTTTGACAAATTTATTACCGATCACAGACTTCCCATATAATTGCGCATAAAAAGTTGATTAGAATAAAGCGATGATATGTCATCAATATTGTCTATGTTATGATTTATGGCCATTTCCAATTAAAAAGAAGCGTACTTAAATGTATCAATGGGCGCGTTCATCCGACTAAGCAGCTACCGCTACATGCTCCTTCAAACGTCAAAACCATATGATTTGTTCGATTCGGACCGTACAAATCATATGGTTTTGACGTTTGAAGGAGCGGTAGCGGTAGCTGCTTAGTCGGATGAACGCGCCCAATAACAATGACAGCCACATTATATTATTTGCAATTGTAGCGCCATAGAACAAGATATCTGACATGTTGCTGAATAAACGATCTCAGTGTTATCTATCGAGCGTCACACGAAACTCTAACCTCCGCCGTTATTGGCAGATCAAAATGATCTGTGTCGAGCGTATGAAGCCTTCCCTCCAGTTATTCTATGCTCCTAGATATTGCTAAACCACAGGTGACACCAACGTCTCATATTTCTATGTTAAATAACTAATTATTATTACAAAATCACGTACAGTAGGGGAGCCGTTTATTTCAAGATAAATGATAGATTTACCCGAATAAACACATTCAAATAATTTGAAATGATATTGGAGAATGGTCTTCCACTAGTATTCAACCCATAATGAAAAAATCCCAAATTTTCCATTTTTGTCACTTGAAACGTTATTGCATAAAGCGGTCCATTGATCTCTCTTATAATGTTGTCAGCCTGTTGTCCAAAATCCCAGTTTTCCACTGCAATTTTGAGTTCCGTGGGATACAAGCCAAAGGATTGTCCTGCCTCTTGTTGAATATTTAGGAATTTGAATCTTCAAAATATGATATTTCAAATATTCTGAAGGCTTATCTTGAAACCTGCTTAAGTAATAAACAGAATTAGCCAAATCTTGCCTTGTTGCAGTAGCAGGCATACGTGAACCAATTCATGATCTACATTTTGATTCAACTCTAGAGTCTACGAGTATATTGCAATCTTGAGGAATTTTGAAATTAATGTCCATAGAAGTACTTACGTCTCTCCAATCAAGCATACATATTTTCGTAATACATTTTTAAGGTAGTCTTCTTGATCAGATCAATCAATATACAGTCATTTCCTCTTTCGATTGAGATACCTAAATATTTCATTTTTCAGACCCTTAAGCCCGCAACGGACGGCGAGCGATAATATAATATACAGGGTGTCTCAGAAGTACCGCACTTCCTTTAGGGGATCGAAAGTGAAAAATATTCTAAGCCCAAATATCCATGAAAGTGACCAATCAGGAGCAGGCCTACACAAGAATAAGTAGGAGGTGGGGACACGAGAGTGAGACGCCAGAGCTGCAGGCGTGTCCCCAGTCTGGGTTTAGTGCGTGAAAAGCCGGCAGCAGCTCTGGCGTCTCACTCTCGTGTCCCCACTACCTACTTATTCTTGTGTAGGACGCTCCTGATTGGTCACTTTCATCAATTAATTACTAATTAACTACGTTATCAAAAAATTTCAAACATGGATATTTGGGCTTAGAATATTTTTCACATTCGATCTCCTGAAGGAAGTGCGGTACTTCTGGGACACCCTGTATATTATAGCTTCGTATTGAGATGTAATATACAGGGTGTTTGGAGGGTGAGTAGCCATAGATAAATGGTGGATACGTGATGCTCTTGGCTACTTGTTGCGCCTAATAAAATATCATTTTGCCCAAAGTTCAAGGTGTTATAATTTTTTTACCATTTTTCTAGAAATTTCCCATTTTTCTCATTAAAACCTTGAATTTTTTCAAATTTAATGCTCGAGGAGCCTATAAAATGATTTATTTCCTTAGTCTAGTCTTGTCTTATTCAGATCGAATCATAATTTCATACAAACGTCTTCAAAAAACCTGACAGCGTCGTATCAAACATCAAAATGAAAAAAAAAATAATGTTGTGTCCACTTTACAAAGTGAATTAAAAAAAAATTTACATGGTGTTGGGTTTTAAAATGGCTTTAAAAACTTCTCTAGTTAATACTCTTTGCAATGGTATGTAACATGTACCATTAATAATCAGATAACTCAACAAAAAACCGTTTTCTCTTCAAGGATGCCTTGAAAGGATGACGACAAAACTATTCCATTGAGCAGGCAAAATCTTTTCTCTCATTCTACCACAGCTAAAAATAGCGTGCCCTCTCTATCATCGGCTAACAATACTCCCAAGGGCGTCGCCAGGGAGGGGGCAGCTAACCCCCCCCCAATCAGAATAGAAAAAATGAACTGATTTTCGTATATTGTGCTATTATTTCATAAGTTTTTAAGAGATTTTTGAGCTCTAGGGGGGGGGACTGCCCCCCGTGCTGGGGGGTAATTACTACATTCGCAAGTCATTTCATAGGCCTGCAGTAAAGGTGCAGTAATGCAGTTTTGAGTTCACTCAACATTTCGGTGGTTCATCAACATATTCTGTAGCATATTTTGAGCTGGGGGGGAGGACACGGGGGGCAGCTGCCCCCCCCCCCTAGAGCTCAAAAATCCCTCAAAAACTTTTGAAATAATAGCATAATATACGAAAATCAGTTCATTTTTTCTATTCTGATTGGGGGGGGGGAAAGGGGGTTAGCTGCCCCCTCCCTGGCGACGCCCTTGGGAGTATTGTTAGCCGATGATAGAGAGGGCACGCTATTTTAAGCTGTGGTAGAATGAGAGAAAAGATTTTGCCTGCTCAATGGAATAGTTTTGTCGTCATCCTTTCAAGGCATCCTTGAAGACAAAACGGTTTTTTGTTGAGTTATCTGATTATTAATGGTACATGTTACATACCATTGCAAAGAGTATTAACTAGAGAAGTTTTTAAAGCCATTTTAAAACCCAACACCATGTAAATTTTTTTTTATTTCACTTTGTAAAGTGGACACAACATTATTTTTTTTTCATTTTGATGTTTGATACGACGCTGTCAGGTTTTTTGAAGACGTTTGTATGAAATTATGATTCGATCTGAATAAGACAAGACTAGACTAAGGAAATAAATCATTTTATAGGCACATCGAGCATTAAATTTGAAAAAATTCAAGGTTTTAATGAGAAAAATGGGAAATTTCTAGAAAAATGGTAAAAAAATTATAACACCTTGAACTTTGGGCAAAATGATATTTTATTAGGCGCAACAAGTAGCCAAGAGCATCACCTATCCACCATTTACCTATGGCTACTCACCCTCCAAACACCCTGTATATTATATTAGGTCTGCAACGGACGGCGAGCGATACTAAAATATATATTATAGCTTCGCAACTGACGGGAATATGACATCTATATATTCAGTAGCTTGACATCTACTTTATGTTCTGGTGCATTTAAAAATGACTAGTAATGTTCTAAAGAGCATATTGTTGGATGCAATTGATAGCTCTTCGGAAGATGACTCTAACGCTGCATGTGATGATGGTTTCGCATTGATTGCTACCATCGAAAAAGAAAAACCAAGATTCTGGTTGACTAATCACATCAGATTTCGGAAAGAACGTGGAGAATTCAAACTTTTTTATGATATGAGTAATAAGAGATTCACAAATTACATTAGAATGACCAGAAATAAATTCTTTAAACTTCATGAAATGATCAAATATGATATAATGAAAAAAAATACAAATATGAGAGAAAGTAATTGTTCGTTAGAGAGACTGGCAGTTACTTTAAGGTAGGTTATATAATTTACATGAGGTATATATGCTGGCAGTTGAAAAATATATACGTTTCATTGAAAAGAAAGGTTTGGGTACTTGTTTATTCAAACTATTACAATTCAACTAGAAAGCATCTCATATCATCAGAATGATCTGTACTTTGTTCTGGCGAGTATTGTCTGCATGGCCTATGATTTGGTGATATCACTTCGAAATGTTGATTACCTGAGCTCGGGGAGTTTTGGTTCATACTTTCCTTGTGCAAATTTGCCTCTCGGGCATCCAACACCACATCAAAAATTCGCCTCTGTACTTGAATTTAGATATACTCAGGCAGAGAACTAGTTTCATCACACATGCTGCTGAAAAACTTTTGCAGCGCCGTATTTTCTTTCGGCTCCATTATTATCTCCCGATGCTGCCTTTTGGTCTCTTTTTTTTGTTCTTGTTGCAAAAAATCTAGGACCTTATCGCATTTTCTTTTATTTATTCGTGTTGTCTTATATGTTGATTGTGTCAATTCATTCTCGGGTGATTCCACTTCGAAACTTTCTTCTGCCTGAGTATCATCAATTGGTATAGCATCGTTAGTGTAGGAGGCATTGGTGCTTCTTTGCCGATTTGCCATATGTGGAATTAAGAAATCCATGAATTTTTCATATTTCCAAGAAATTCTTAGTAAATTGCCAACGTTTCGATCACTTTATTATGATCTTCTTCAGGGCTAAAATATAATATCGAGGGTCAGAACAGCGACACTAACTCTTTCAACATCACACACAAGTTAAAACAATGGTATGAGAACATATCAAGCCTCAGATATAAAAAATCACATCTATTAACACACATAAATATATCTAAAATAGAATGAAACTCCGCTCAGAGAGAAATCATCAAGGGTAAAAACAAATAATGTAAAAACTGCAAGTGCAAGTGAAAGGGTAGTAAAAAACAACAAGCATACCTTTTTACACGAATATTTTCACCTCTTCATGAATACTTGCGAATTTTTGTTGGGCTGATTCGTCTTAATCTTGTTGTTGTCTAAATTAGACATGGGTCAAGAAATCTTAAAAATTAAAAACTTGTAGTCAATTGATTTAAAATTCAATGGAATATCCCAAAAACTGTTTATTAATTCCCAGTCGAACTAACGAATGAAATCTGTCAACACGCTGACAGGTGCCCTGACAAAGATAAGGATTGTTGGCATGTTCGGGTGAGGAAAATCAATCTGGATGTTTATATTTATGTAAAATACTGCTATATATCGCGCTCAGATTGGACACGTCGGTTCTCAAATTGACGGTATCATTGATTGAAATTTGGATCATCTCACTCAAACATCTTTTTTGGTAGTTGCTCTCACAGTCAAGAATTTCAAAATCCGCAAAACTGAAGTCATGTTTATCTACGAAATGATGGAGGGCTAGGGCGGTTTTTTCATTTTTATTTTCATTAATAGGTTTACAGTCGTATATATGTTGGCGAACTCGATTTTTTATGTATTGTTTGGTCATACCAATATAACATTTTGAACAATCATTGCATGGGATCTTATATATAACATTCGACCTCAAACTCACAGGGGTGGGATCTTTAAGTTTGGAGAATATGCAATTAACTGTCTGTACAGGGTAGAAAGCCAGTTTGCATCCTGGGTTGATTGATTGTACTGTTTTGTTCAAGTTTTCGGATAGACCTCTTATGTATGGGAATTTGAAATAAGAAGTGCGTATCGAGTTAGACTGTTCTTTATTATTTTTACTTTTAACCGTATTACCATTCTGCTGTTTGTACTGTGATATTAGTTTCTTTGTCAAAGCTTTTGGATAATTATTTTCTTTCAAAATGTTGATCACTTTGATTTCATTCTCATCATGAAATTTCTCGTCACTCAGTTCGAAGACCCGAAAAATAAGGTTTTTAATTGTGCCTATTTTCTGTGTTGTAGAATGAGCCGATTTATAATTGAGCAAACGACCCGAAGATGTGGATTTTGTGAACCAGTTGGTGGACAGAGTTCCGTCGTTATTGTGTATTAACTTGATATCCAAGAAAGTTATTTCAGAATCTCTTTCGCTCTCGATGGTGAACTTCAACCGGGGATGGAAATTATTGAAAATCTGAAGCAAATCGTTTTTTCTGTCTTTTGGGATTGACATAATAGAGTCATCTACATATAGTTTGAAAAAACCCATTTTGAATGGAAGGACATTCAACGAACTAGAAACCAACTCGGACATCACGATATTAGCTAATGTTGGACTGGCGGGGTTACCCATTGCTGTACCTTCAATCTGTTGGTATATAATGTTGTCAAAAGAAAAGTAGCTGGACTCAAATATATAATCCACTATTTTACAGAACAATTCTAGTGGAATATCAGTGTATGCTGATATGAATCGCCATCGCTTTTTAATAATTTGTATGGTGAGAGATTTTGGGATGTTAGTGTATAAAGATACCACGTCTAACGAAACTAACTCATGGTCATTCTCGAGTGTTAAGGTTCTAACGTAATCTTTGAATTGTATAGAATTCGTCACGTTGAATTCTATCGCTGATGTAACCTGTGACAATATTCCATGAATGAACTTACTCAAGTTATAAGAAGGGGCGTTGATACAATTAACTACTGGTCTAAGAGATATTTCTGTTTTGTGGGTCTTTCGTAAGCCATATAGTCTAGGTATTACTGAGTTGTGACGTTTCAACGATTTGGCCTCCATGTCACTGACTATGCCTGATCGCTTCAGTTCCTGGACGAGTTCATTTCCTAAAGTTTGATATCTCTGAGTAGGGTCTCTCGGTAGTGTTTTGTATGTTCCACTATCTGACAATAGGTTGTTCATGTATGTTCGGTATTCGTCTCTATACATCAAGACTGTTGAATTGCCCTTATCAGCGCGCATGACTAGGCATTCCGGGTGATCGCGAAAGAAATTTCTGGTAGTTGAGAAACATTTATTGAGTTGTCGAGTATGGGAATTCATCTGGATCGGCCTATTCAAGAAGTTGGTAATGACGTTAGTTGTTGATGCCCTAAAGATATTCTTATCGTCTTCCGACATGAAGGGTTGGTTATTGATACAATATTCAATGTCTTTTATCAGGGTTGGAATCGGAATGTTTTTGGGTGTACACGGTATGCTGAATTTAGGTCCTGCACTTAGAATAGTGCGCACTGGTTCTGGTATTTGTATATCTGTATAGTTGAAAATGCAGTTATTGTGAGTCTCTTCTCTGAACGCAGTAACATCTTTACAAAGATTCTGAATTTTGATGACATTTTTTCTCTTGATATTACGGAAAATGGTATTATAAGTCGATATTAACTTGGTATTGAAGTTATCGAAATTATCTTGTGATAAAGTGTCTCTCGATTTGAGTTTAAATTTATTATTCTCTATTTCTAGTTGTTTAATCTGCCAAAGAGTAATTTTTATTTCGATATTCAGAATAGCTCTCTGGAATCTGGACACTTTCGAATCGATTTCGTTTTTAAAAGGGTGATCGTTAGTTTTAAGAGCATATAAACATTTGAAATTATTAGTAATATGATTGGGTGAAACATTTTTAAACCTACATTGTAACAAAAATATTCTCCTGTTTCTCAATGAAGCCAGTTTTTTCGATGTATTACTCCATTTCCTCAGCCATCCAACTACTTCCTCCCCGTATTCATGCCTTATTGATGTAAAGAAGTCCACACTTGTGAAGTCCATAATGTAAGAAGTATTGTGTCCTTTAGATTTAGATTTTAGGTTACTGTTTTTGCAGTGGAAGGACAGGTAAATAAACTATTCTTAGTAAATTGCCAACGTTTCGATTCCTCTAAAGGACACAATACTTCTTACATTATGGACTTCACAAGTGTGGACTTCTTTACATCAATAAGGCATGAATACGGGGAGGAAGTAGTTGGATGGCTGAGGAAATGGAGTAATACATCGAAAAAACTGGCTTCATTGAGAAACAGGAGAATATTTTTGTTACAATGTAGGTTTAAAAATGTTTCACCCAATCATATTACTAATAATTTCAAATGTTTATATGCTCTTAAAACTAACGATCACCCTTTTAAAAACGAAATCGATTCGAAAGTGTCCAGATTCCAGAGAGCTATTCTGAATATCGAAATAAAAATTACTCTTTGGCAGATTAAACAACTAGAAATAGAGAATAATAAATTTAAACTCAAATCGAGAGACACTTTATCACAAGATAATTTCGATAACTTCAATACCAAGTTAATATCGACTTATAATACCATTTTCCGTAATATCAAGAGAAAAAATGTCATCAAAATTCAGAATCTTTGTAAAGATGTTACTGCGTTCAGAGAAGAGACTCACAATAACTGCATTTTCAACTATACAGATATACAAATACCAGAACCAGTGCGCACTATTCTAAGTGCAGGACCTAAATTCAGCATACCGTGTACACCCAAAAACATTCCGATTCCAACCCTGATAAAAGACATTGAATATTGTATCAATAACCAACCCTTCATGTCGGAAGACGATAAGAATATCTTTAGGGCATCAACAACTAACGTCATTACCAACTTCTTGAATAGGCCGATCCAGATGAATTCCCATACTCGACAACTCAATAAATGTTTCTCAACTACCAGAAATTTCTTTCGCGATCACCCGGAATGCCTAGTCATGCGCGCTGATAAGGGCAATTCAACAGTCTTGATGTATAGAGACGAATACCGAACATACATGAACAACCTATTGTCAGATAGTGGAACATACAAAACACTACCGAGAGACCCTACTCAGAGATATCAAACTTTAGGAAATGAACTCGTCCAGGAACTGAAGCGATCAGGCATAGTCAGTGACATGGAGGCCAAATCGTTGAAACGTCACAACTCAGTAATACCTAGACTATATGGCTTACGAAAGACCCACAAAACAGAAATATCTCTTAGACCAGTAGTTAATTGTATCAACGCCCCTTCTTATAACTTGAGTAAGTTCATTCATGGAATATTGTCACAGGTTACATCAGCGATAGAATTCAACGTGACGAATTCTATACAATTCAAAGATTACGTTAGAACCTTAACACTCGAGAATGACCATGAGTTAGTTTCGTTAGACGTGGTATCTTTATACACTAACATCCCAAAATCTCTCACCATACAAATTATTAAAAAGCGATGGCGATTCATATCAGCATACACTGATATTCCACTAGAATTGTTCTGTAAAATAGTGGATTATATATTTGAGTCCAGCTACTTTTCTTTTGACAACATTATATACCAACAGATTGAAGGTACAGCAATGGGTAACCCCGCCAGTCCAACATTAGCTAATATCGTGATGTCCGAGTTGGTTTCTAGTTCGTTGAATGTCCTTCCATTCAAAATGGGTTTTTTCAAACTATATGTAGATGACTCTATTATGTCAATCCCAAAAGACAGAAAAAACGATTTGCTTCAGATTTTCAATAATTTCCATCCCCGGTTGAAGTTCACCATCGAGAGCGAAAGAGATTCTGAAATAACTTTCTTGGATATCAAGTTAATACACAATAACGACGGAACTCTGTCCACCAACTGGTTCACAAAATCCACATCTTCGGGTCGTTTGCTCAATTATAAATCGGCTCATTCTACAACACAGAAAATAGGCACAATTAAAAACCTTATTTTTCGGGTCTTCGAACTGAGTGACGAGAAATTTCATGATGAGAATGAAATCAAAGTGATCAACATTTTGAAAGAAAATAATTATCCAAAAGCTTTGACAAAGAAACTAATATCACAGTACAAACAGCAGAATGGTAATACGGTTAAAAGTAAAAATAATAAAGAACAGTCTAACTCGATACGCACTTCTTATTTCAAATTCCCATACATAAGAGGTCTATCCGAAAACTTGAACAAAACAGTACAATCAATCAACCCAGGATGCAAACTGGCTTTCTACCCTGTACAGACAGTTAATTGCATATTCTCCAAACTTAAAGATCCCACCCCTGTGAGTTTGAGGTCGAATGTTATATATAAGATCCCATGCAATGATTGTTCAAAATGTTATATTGGTATGACCAAACAATACATAAAAAATCGAGTTCGCCAACATATATACGACTGTAAACCTATTAATGAAAATAAAAATGAAAAAACCGCCCTAGCCCTCCATCATTTCGTAGATAAACATGACTTCAGTTTTGCGGATTTTGAAATTCTTGACTGTGAGAGCAACTACCAAAAAAGATGTTTGAGTGAGATGATCCAAATTTCAATCAATGATACCGTCAATTTGAGAACCGACGTGTCCAATCTGAGCGCGATATATAGCAGTATTTTACATAAATATAAACATCCAGATTGATTTTCCTCACCCGAACATGCCAACAATCCTTATCTTTGTCAGGGCACCTGTCAGCGTGTTGACAGATTTCATTCGTTAGTTCGACTGGGAATTAATAAACAGTTTTTGGGATATTCCATTGAATTTTAAATCAATTGACTACAAGTTTTTAATTTTTAAGATTTCTTGACCCATGTCTAATTTAGACAACAACAAGATTAAGACGAATCAGCCCAACAAAAATTCGCAAGTATTCATGAAGAGGTGAAAATATTCGTGTAAAAAGGTATGCTTGTTGTTTTTTACTACCCTTTCACTTGCACTTGCAGTTTTTACATTATTTGTTTTTACCCTTGATGATTTCTCTCTGAGCGGAGTTTCATTCTATTTTAGATATATTTATGTGTGTTAATAGATGTGATTTTTTATATCTGAGGCTTGATATGTTCTCATACCATTGTTTTAACTTGTGTGTGATGTTGAAAGAGTTAGTGTCGCTGTTCTGACCCTCGATATTATATTTTAGCCCTGAAGAAGATCATAATAAAGTGATCGAAACGTTGGCAATTTACTAAGAATAGTTTATTTACCTGTCCTTCCACTGCAAAAACAGTAACCTAAAATCTAAATCTAAAGGACACAATACTTCTTACATTTCCAAGAAACTTTATTCATTGCTGCTTGTCAGGTGGTAGTTTTTCTCTTTTTTAATGCTTGTCGATGTCCATCTCGCAGCTTCTTCCACATGGATTTGGCTTCTTTCTCTAAAATAAAATGATGAGATTATTCTTCGCAGGTTCCTAGCCTCGGGCGACTCATTCAGATCTATTGCTTATGGTTATAGAATGGGTGAGAGAACGATTTCCGAAATTATAGAAGAGGTTTGTGATGTATTGTGGAACCGGCTTCAACCCCTCGTACTAACAGAATGGCGAATGAAAAAAAATTTCAAATGATTTCAGGGACAATTGTCAGTTTGATCATTGTCTCGGGGCAATTGACGGCAAACATGTAACAATAAAAGCACCTCCAAATTCTGGGTCCGACTTTTTCAATTATAAAAAAACATTTTCGATTGTTTTGTTGGCAGTGGCTGATTCAAATAGAAAATTTGTGTATATAGACGTTGGATCTATGGGAAGATTCAGCGATAGTGGAAGTTTAAACGATAGTGTATTTGGAAACAAATTAAGGAACGGCGAATTGAAATTGCCATCTGAGAAGCCCCTATATTCGGGAGGAGTTGATATGCCATACGTTTTTGTCGGAGATGAGGCATTTCCATTGATGGCCAATTTGATGCGCGCTTATCCGCAATCGAGGTTTTCAGAAACAAGGAGAGTGTTCAACTATCGCTTGAGCAGGGCCCGCCGAGTGGTGGAAAATGCATTTGGTGTATTAGCCGCTAGATTCAGAGTATTTAGAAGACCCTTTGAGTGCCGAGTCGAGCTTGTTGACAAAATAGTTAAAGGAGCATGCGTTTTACACAATTATTTGATAAAAAAACAATTTTTATAATATGAGTGCAGATGAAATGGAGGATCTAGATGCAAGTCAACTGATACCATTAGATCGATCTGGGTTTAAATTCTCCAATGAAAGTTTTTCATCAGAGAAGAATTCTGCCGATATTTCAACACAGTTGGGGCCGTCCCTTGGCAGAGATTACGTCCAGGAAATCGTTTATCAGCAGAATGAATTATTCAATACTTTTAAATTTTTTAGTCCAATATGTATCACACAAAAATAATTAAAAAAATAGTTTTACTCTGTTTGATATTTAGGCGCTTGCTCTTTGGAACGAGTGCGATATATTGTTGTACAAATGTATGTAATTTTTAATTTTGAGCAAAAATGTTCTCAAATGAGTATATTAACTAAATGACGAAAAATTCGTGGTTAATTTCATTTTGTCCTTTCGGAAATGAACACGATGACAGCCAAATGAAAGGATATTGAGGTTTGAAATTTTCACGATTCTTTTTACATGCAAATGCCGAAAGGCGAAATAGTTTCGAAGTAATTGGTTTTTGAAATTATTCCAATAATTGAAAACTCACATACAGGGTGTCCCAAGTTCGAGTGCCTATTAGACGTTTCTGGAGAACTGCACATACCTACTATCTGAAAATTGGGATTATGATATTTTTCGAAATTCTCTACTGAGCTTAAAATTTTTTGAAGCCTGAGCACTTCGGTTTGTTCAAAAAAAGTTTTTTCTCAATTTATTCGTTTCTGATATGATTGAGTATTCGATGGTAAATACATTTCTGTTAAAACCATTGAATTCATTCAAATAGTTTTCAAAATATCGAAAGAAAACCTGAAAAAAAGTCGAATATTCATGGTCAGTATTATGTTCATTTTTCTTATTCTGAACATCCTGAGTGTGGACCGTTCTCATAACGTTAAAGTAGAAGAATGTAGAAAGGCCATGCATCTTCTGAATTTCATAAATATCATCACAGGGTGTTTCAAATCTTGTGTCGAAAACTGTTATCGGAAATTGGCCATAACTTCTGTTTTTCAAATTAGAACCATATTTTTTTTATTATTGCGTTGGATTCTGCAAAGAAAAATAATGATAGTCCCCCTCAGATGCTCTTGCTCCTAAATTCAGTCTTTCTCGAGTTATTTGAGCTTTGTGGATTCTTGTCGTACGTAGATTCAAATTCATCAAATCTAAACAGATTCGATGAATATCCTTTTGAGACCATACAAACAACTGATAATTAGAGCTGTCACTTGTGAATTTTTAATGGGATCATCCATCTTCTATGGTCACAGAATATTTTCATGCAACAGATTCGATGAATTCATGAAGTAAAATCGAGAAGTAAAGATAAAACCTAAAATTAGACCTGTCACTTGTGAATTAATTTATCCTCTATGATCACAGAACATCCTCATGCAAAAAATAAGATGAATTTGACTCTACGTACAACATAAATCCAGAAAAGCTCAAATAACACGGAAATTACTGAATTTAGGAGCAAGAGCATCTGGGGGGACAATCATTATTTTTCTTTGCAGAATCCATCGTCTAATAGGCACTCGAACTTGGGTCACCCTGTATAATCGAACGTATCGAAGCTGGTTAATGACCTGTAAAATAATGAGTTCTAAGTTCATGCAAAATTTCGTGCATTTCATGGGATTACAATATAGGTAAAAGAAATTCAACATCCCCGAAACTAATTTTCCAGATCCATTGAAATTTTTCATGTACGTCAATGGAATAGATGAAATGAGTTAACAAGAGAATCGTGAGGATCATGCCATAAGAAGTTCGGGAAACTGCGTACAACAGCCAACAGCGCTGAGCGCAGTCAGAAACTGGGGAGGGAAGACCGCGAAGCCACGAATTTGAATAAGCGCGCAAAATCTCCAAATTGAAGTTATTACTATTTATGTAATATTTTTGCTAGCCGATTGGACAAACTGAGTACCTACAAATTATTTATACTTACCTCTATGTGTAAAAAGGAATAAATACATACCATCTGTTATATCACATTCCTTTATTATATTTCTCCAGGCTGCTTCCTTCAATTCATTATTTTTATATTCTTCACTACTCTCCACAAACATGGATATTTTCTCACGCTCTCAATGAAATATTCCATTTCAAAATCAAAAAAATACAAATCTCGTAAAATATCTCGGAAATTCACCAGTTTGACACTTGAAACTAGTAACTATGGAAACGAGAAGGAATTATTTCTGATTGGTCAAATTGACACTTGCGGGGGATCAGACGGAAGCGGGGAGTGCCATATAGCTTCGCATATCGCTTGCCCAAGCATATCTCAAGGGATCCCTAATATATCGCTTGAATGAAAATATATATTATAGCGTCGTCTGCGGGGCTTGGTTCATTTTCATAAGGAGCGATATTGGTGTAATATATGAGATATAATATATATTATACTAGCTGGCCCGGCGAACTTTGTTCCGCCTAAATGATATACTTACGGTGGATTTCACAAATCGTAATCACCGGTGATCGGAGATCAACGGCTTGGTTCTCTTATTTCTGAACTGTCAAATGTTTCCATGGATATGAGCTGTCACACAAAACAGATACACAGAAATAATATGTAAATTACTAATTATGGCAATTTTGGATTAAGTTATTTCCGCAAATATATTTATTACCCAAACAGAAATTCGAAAACATTTTTAAAATTATGAGAAAAAATGAGAATGGACATCTCACGATTGAAGCTGATCGCCAAAATCCGATTTACTTGACATTTCGATAAAAATTCACTGTGGTATTCACCCGCTTCTGGATCTGTTGATAGCCTTTCATGGTACTATAAGTCCTATGCAAATTACACAGTAACTGATGTCATATGTTTTTTTTTCGACCATTTCAAACCACGACGACCGAAATGCTCGATGGCCGCGAAAGCCTCAACAAATTCATCGCCATCTAATGGTGATAATGTCAAATATAGTACCTTCACGATTACGTTATTTTGAATAAATTAAACAATAAAAACAACTAATAATCAGTCATAATGTGTGAATGGCTCCATCTGAAGTGGTAAGAACGAAACTTTCCTCATATCTCAACTTAATGAAATCATTTTAGACATCTGTACTCCTACGCTCAGACATTTTGTTTTGGACAACAGCACTATTACAGTGACTATAGTGGGAATGTTGTGTTTTCTAACACGCGTCTGTGTCTAGGATGCCGCCATGTTGTTAGACAGAGAGGGAGCGTGGTTACGAGATCATCGAAATCCATCACTTCAGATCACAGAGTGTTTGACATTCGGTAGATATGGTCTCAGCTTATTATTATATCAATTTATAGGGCACCCAATTTTCAAATTGCTTACACGGCCATACTGACACTTGAAACGACCTCGTTTCATTAACATAGCAAACAATAATACTTTTCAGGTTACATAAAGCATTGTTTAACTAACATCTGATACAATTGAGTTTTTGTGAGGCATGGCTTATGTTCAAAGCGCTGGCTCGCGCTGCGGCTTCGTATTTCAGGTGGGAAAAAGAGCCAGGCAAATAAAAAACCCACCACCGCTTACATGCTCACCACTCAAGATTTAGAACTAATTAGCCAAGAACTAAAAGTCAGCTTCAGCTGATTACCACAAAATTGATGATTTGCTATATAATTATTCAGGTTATGCACTGGACCTTTTATAAAATGTTCTTCCGCAATTCCTTGCTTCTTGAATGAGCTCCAATCCTCGCTTCGTTAGACGATTTTACAGCCATGATCAACAATCAATTGAATAACAATATTTCGAGGCTATAAACTCCTAATCTTCCTGAAAAATAACTCATTTCAGAATTTCCATAATGGTACATCGATTATTTCAATGATTATCTGTTCGCACAGAAATAGGTTAGGCCAAAACAAAGCTAAAAGAACCAAAAACCAAATATCACATACAAAAGTGATTAGATCCAAACAAGATAATCAGCAAAATTTAAATTTCTTTAATCTTCACTAAAGATTTTGACTATCCAGTCGTTACATAATATGACTATTTTCATTCAGTTTCATTTAATCTTCTGATGTAAATTCCGATGTTATCTGAAATAAAGTCTATTATTATTATTCAGTCTTGTCATATGACTATCCAGTCTTCTCATATGACTATCCACTATCCAGTCTACACATATGACCATCCAGTCTTCACGTATTCATTATCATTATGACTATCCAGTCTTCACGCATTTATTATTATTATTATGACTATCCAGTCTTCACGCATTTATTATTATGACTATCCAGTCTTCACGCATTTATTATTATGACTATCCAGTCTTCACGCATTTATTATTTTTATGACTATCCAGTCTTCACGCATTTATTATTATTATTATGACTATCCAGTCTTCACGCATTTATCATTATTATTATGACTATCCAGTCTTCACGCATTTATTATTGTTATTATGACTATCCAGTCTTCACGCATTTATTATTGTTATTATGACTATCCAGTCTTCACGCATTTATTATTATTATTATGACTATCCAGTCTTCACGCATTTATTATTATTATTATGACTATCCAGTCTTCAATTTATTATTATTATTATTATGACTATCCAGTCTTCACTTATCTTGTTGACGATTTTCTCAACTCCTATGTGTGAAGATTCATCATGGTACAGTTTCATTATCTCCAATCTAGCCAAAATTGGGACAAAGCATCTCATTGGGTGAGTCCTCTTCCCTTGCCAGTAAACCAAGTCATCCTGGACTGCAAAACCTTCCTCATGTAGATTTCCACTTAAGATCTCCATGCAAAATGGGTCGACTTTTTGCCATTCACCAATAGATTGAGGAGTACCTGTAACAGATTTGAGCACCAGTATTTTGTTCTCGCAAGGCAAATTCCTACTCATATAATCGACATGCTTCTATTTCTCGTGGACTGGGTTTAATCAAACCGCATTCAATTATTACTCCTAAAAATTCTATTGACGTTTTGAAGAATTCGCATTTTTTATAATAAAGTGTGAAGCCACACTTGACAGCCTATCAATAATTTTATTTAAATTAACAAGTCCTTGAATATTTTCACATGGACAAAGAATATCATCAACATAAACTAGTGCAATTTTCTCTTTATAATCTCCGAGAGCCTTATAAATTGCTGACTAATAACATGAAGGAGAATTTATGAAACAAAAGGCATTCTATTGTATTCGTACAATCCATCAGGTGTGATAAATGCAGTAATGTGTTTGGAAGATTCTTCTACTTCAATCTGATGAAAACCAGATTTCATATCGAGCTTTGTATAAAACTTTGCTGTTGCTAAAAGGTCTATTTGATTTTGAATTCTAGGTAAGGGGTAGTTATTTCGTAAAACTTTCTTATTCAGTTCTCTGTAATCAACACACAGTCTTATTTCACCATTACGTTTTCTTACTAGGACAATGGGGCTTGCATAATTTGATTCACTACATCTTATAATACCAGATTCTAATTGGTTTTTAATAATTTCCTTAACTTTTGTTCTTTCCTGATACGCTAAATTTCTTGCTCTAAAAACGACAGGAGATTCATCTTTCAATTGAATTTTTAATTCACCTGTGATGACTGCAACAGGCTTAGATTCAACCCCTTTTTTAATTATTAGTGCTTTCAACTGTTCGTCCAATCCTGACAAGTCTAATTCTAAATCTTTGCAACCAAAAGTGAACGTTTTAGGAGATTTTCTAAAAGAAGTCACAAAATTAACACAATCCTTATTAATTTCAAGTTGAATATCCCCTTCTTTGAGTATATCTAATCCGATTAAAGCATCAATATCCTTATGTGGAATAATACTGTCTGTTACTATATTGAATTCAATTTCTATAGCTAATTCACACTTGAAAAATAGGATGTTTGCTTTTCCTAATGTTTTAAATTCAACGTTTCCTATACCCCTAATTTTTTTAGTTTGAGGTATTACTTAACTTGTGATTGTACTGCATGAAATTCAAGTGTCGGTTGAACTCGATCTTTCGATTTCATCATTTTCATCTGCAGTTGAGCTTGGATTTCCATCACATGAATCATCGTTATTAGTTCGGCTTGGGCAGCATTCTCTTGATCCATTTCGAATTCGTTTGCACAAAGAACTCGGTGAAACTCGTAGAATTCAGGTTCTAATTCTTTGTTTGTAAATAAAGAATCTATCCCACTTCTGATTTAAGATAATAAAACACTCGGGGTGGTTTAACTTGTTGTTTATTTCACAGTTCACAGATTATTAGTGGGCTTTATGCAAAATGGCAGGTTATGTTGTGTTTTCTAACACGCGTCTGTGTCTAGGATGACGCCATGTTGTTAGACAGAGAGGGAGCGTGGAAACGAGATCATCGAAAACCATCATTTCAGATCACAGAGTGTTTGACATTCGGTAGATATGGTCTCAGCTTATTATTATATCAATTTATAGGGCACCCAATTTTCAAATTGCTTACATATATATAGATTATCGCTCGTCGTCCGTTGCGGGCTTTATTCTTTGATTCTAGAATTATTGTTCAGAAATTGTTTCAGAGAATTGATCTCCGACATATCAGAACTAAAGACCAAAACGTCATCAACATAGAGCAACACATATACTCCATTCACAATTATAAAATCACAACTCTGGCCTTGGAAATTTGACACATTCCACTCTGTATCGAAGTTATGACGTTTTTCAAAATATTTTTATGTTCCATGTCAACACTATGTTGCCCTTTCTACATTATTAGCGTATTTCTCAGAATGTGAATTTATTCGGAAAAGGAATTAATTGGAAAAGATGTGATGGACGAAAATAATTGACGTTTATATGAATTGATAGAAAGGATTCTTTTTCTAGTTATTTGCATGAAAAGTACAAGAGATCAATCACACTGTTGAAATATATTATTTTTCGCCGTGGAAGAAAATTGCATTGCTTTCACATAATTTTCATATGCATGCTTGTGAAGATGTTTATTATCCTCTTGAACTGAAAGTTCAAGTTTGCCGACATCAATTGTTGATTCTAATCAGGAATTCATTAAAAAAAATCAACCCAAAGATATGAGATGAATTGATGGGTAATTACAACAATCAAGAATAATGTCAATTTTATTTTGTTGATAACTTTCTTAAAATCAATTTTGGGATATAAAACTGGCTGCGTTTGTTCAAACAACATCTAAAGAATACATTTTTCACCATCTCGACCTTTGAAAGGCGTTTCTTATAGGAGAATTAGGTCTAAGTTCCACCTCATTAGTGAGGTACCTAACTTTTGCAAATCTGCTCAGATATCGCCAAATTTCTTGGAAAACCTGAAAAATATGATCCTAATCGACCTCTCGAGGCTCCATCCGATCCATCTACTGAGATATCTGTCCAAATAACAGCTTTTTCAAAGAAATTCCTTTGTACCCCTTCAACCTTGAAATGTAAACATTCGTCCTGGTCTTGAAAATCGTCCTCACGCTCCAAACTGGTGCTGAAAACAATAAACATACGTTAATCTTTGATATTCGACGAAAAACTCACCTGCAAAATGTGGAATATCTTTGATACTTTTACTTTGATGTAAACAAAGAAACTGGCAACGCCGTTTTGTCATTAACGATATTTTCTGACTTTTCATCATATGTTCTGTGCTTTTCATCAGGGGCACCAACTCCTGAAAACGAAACCATGACCTCCTATGTGATTAAATGAAAGTGAATAGAGTATATAAGTTATTTTTAACATAGAAGCAATAATCGTTAACGGATCTCTTACAACCAGATATCATCATTAAATCGTGAAAATGTTCGTACCGAATTTAATATAATTGAATCCAATGAAAACAATTCATTATAATATACAAGACAAAAACAACTCATTTTCGGTTTGAAAAATGTATGGTTCTTGAAAAAAAATGGTGTTACGTATATGTAACGCTAGGTGAATATGATTTCAAACATTTAATATCATTACACAAACACTATTTTCTATGGAAAGCGATATTACAATCGATGCAAAGACCAAGATCACATTTACAACACATTGTCCTCACACATCCTTCACGTGAACAGCGTCTTCTCTTTCTATTTGGTATATACATATGTTCGTTGCTTCATCCCTGGTTCATTTTTCCTAATTACATCATTTAAAATTGCTTCGTGTTTGGTTAGGATTGAACCTAGACGTGAGAGGTCATAATGATACATAAGAACATGGTATTTTTCAATGAATATCTTAGGACCACTGAATGCAAAATTATATTATTTCCGATTTCTTTCATATTCAGACAGAATTGTATTTTGAGAAAAAGTAGGATTATCGTTTTGTGGAAAGAGACCATCCTGAAACAGATGATCATTATTTTTTACTTTGTTCGATTTTACTCTAATGATAAACATGTCCTTTGCTTCCTTCACTTGGACATCATCTAAAATTTTTATATTTACTTCTTTAAATCGTGGTTTCAATTCAATCTCTGCCGGTATTTCCAAAAATGCTTCTCGATTATCTTCTAGAATAACATCTTCCGATCTGTTTTCATTTTCTTTCTGTCGTCTTTTTTCATTCCTCTTTTTGTTTTCCGCTAAAACTTCAGAAATTTTCTTAAGATTTCAGTTATATTGTTCAATGTAATTGGATATCTTTTCATTTTCCTTGTATTCAACGGAAAGGCTTGAATTCAAATCCCATTTTATAATTTGTAGAGGACTTTTTTTAAGGGTGGAATGTATGGAATTGTTATAACTCAAAAGGGCCCTATTTAATTTCTCTCCTAAACTCAGAATTTGATCTTCTTTTACCCGTATTTGTTCCGATAATGTTCAGTGATATCTTTCAACAATGGAATTCGATTATTATAATTTATCACATAGTGCATTAGTGCATCTCTATATTATGAGTGGAAGCGAATTCTTGGATAATCGCGTTCTTAAATTCCGTTCCATCGTCAGTTGTTATCTTTCTAGGCGTTTCATGATTCGAGAAGTATCGAATAAGTGATTCTACAATATCTACTGACGTTTTACTTTTCAGCATGAAAAATTGCCCGTGTCTTGAGAATAAATCTAATTATGTTAGACAGGCTATTTTCGAAATATTTATTGTAGCAGCATATAAATGTTCGAAAAGTTTTTCACCGATTGGATGCTATTGGTGGTGTCTGCAGAAGCCCCTTTTTCAAAAATTTTATCGGGAAAACCATAACCGTGGGGATTGAATAATGAAAAAAATTCCTTTTTCTTGTTCACAAATGTTCCACTACAGTTTCAAACTTGAGCTGTATTGTTTCAGCGTTGTCTCAGAAATGGAGGCTATCATGACTTCGATACAACTCCTGCCTCCAAGAAAGAGTTTCCGCTAATGGGTGGCTGCGAGATCCAACGAGGAAAATACAACAACACTCTCAGCATGATCTTCAACTAGCTTCTGTAATACTCGGGAAATACGCGAAAAGAGTGTGAAAGCATAAAAATGAAATTCTGACCAATTTATTGTGAATGCATCCACCACATAACTATCTAGGTTTCTTTTCGAAGTTGCAAATTTCGTACACTTTGTATTGATTCTAGATGCAAATAAATCATTTTCTGGTTTTCGCAGACGTTCAACAATAAAATCAAGGATTTCTTCGTTCAATTGATATTCCGATTCTGGAGTTAGGCTTCTGAATTGTTTTTTGAACTATATGATTCATAAATCCAATTATTCTTCAACTCACACCACTGCCAGATTTCCTTTGAAAGTTGATTGAACTTCTCAAAGCGAATTCCCCCCATCCCTTTTATGTGGGAAATGGCAGTGGTATTGTCAATCATAATAGAATATTACTATCCTTCGAATTGCTAGCTATGCATTTTAACCCAAAAAAGGCTGACAATGTTTCTTGAATGTCTATGTGATGCTTTTCCTCTTGATTTGACCAAAACCAAGAAGACTTCTTGTTTCCACAAGCCCATTCTCCTTGCATAGTACGAAAACACCAATCTTTAGTAAATAATTGCAGCGCTCCTTCCATTTCGTACGCTGTTGCAAGTTGGATATGTATTCCATTTTCCCTTTAGCCCAGAAATGTTGCACAATCTATTGGCATCTTTGGAATCGTGACCGACTTTTTCATAAGTATCTAGTAGATTGTGGTCAGGTATGGTGTTTAAAGGTCCAATTAAAAAATGCGCAGGAGTGAGAGGTAATGTGCCATTTTGGTCATTGCAAAAAGGATAAAGCGGGAGTTGTGGGATTTTGAGCAAGACTCTATTTGACATCATACCGTAGAAAATTCTCCATACGTTAATTTTGTATCTCCCATCAACCCTGTATATGTAAATGGAGCTTTACTGATTTCACACCAGCTTCCCATATACCACCAATGAGGGGTGCCTTTGCTGGAAGTCCCAGGAGGTTCCACAAGAAGTTAATGATTTCACTATTGATCTTAAAGGAGTTTTTGATTTCATTATCTGCCCCTCAACTGATTTTCCACGTCTTGAAAACATCTACCCAAAGCAGCTAAGAAACATTCGGAGTTGAGATCACTTATACAACCTCGAGATGAATTGCCTTAACACTCAAACATGCAAAAAAAGCTATATAAGCTTTCGTAGTTTTATAATTTTTCGTTTTTCTGTCTCTAATTGAAAATGGACTTGCATAATAAATGCCAGAGATTGAGAATGGGCGCGATGGGAAAACGCGTTCTTTGAGAAGATTGCCCATAAGATATTGTTCAGGTTTCTCTTGGACCGGCGTGCAATAGACGAATACGTTCATGTCGTGCTAAAAGAGTAGTGAAGAGATTGTTGGCTGGTAACACAGCCGGGTGCCTTTGGAGTTTGGACTATGCCTATGAATATATTCAAAGATTCTTGGAGTTCTGAAGGAATTAAAACGCCAAGTTTTCTCGAATTGGGGTCTTGAGGTTATTTTTGAAACGCACTATCCAAGCGAATGTCCTCTGTAATTTCAAGAACCGATATTTTCCAGGAAGTTGTGATCGATACTCAGAAAAGTCTTGATAGGTTGCATTCCAGGAAGATCATTTGGTGTAGGGATTGAAGGTTCATTCATTGGCCAATCGCCGTCAGGTAGGACAAAGCCACTTGGGACCATAGAACCAAAGACTGGAATTAATAAGTTTTTTATGCGGTATCCCCATATATCTAATAATTCCTATATGGGTAATAGCCAATCAAAATTGAAGCTGGGCTTTGGTAACAATCCAGATCTGCGCATGTGCAGAAATATTAAGAATAAAAATAACGTAATTATTCTATCTCTCTCTGGCACCTTGTATTATGTCAGACGTAAAATTAATGATGTGATGTATTATTTCATGTGGATAACTTACGCCAAACAAATTATTTATTCCGTTTGTGAATTTTAATTCTCCTATTGAAAATTCGTTAATCAATAGTTCGTTCGTTGTTTAAGTCCTCGTTCGTTTTTCACTTATAATCGTTGTTTTCATTGTTCATTTTCGCGTTTAATATAATCATAGTTTATTTACCTAGTTGAGTTTGTTAGTCTTTATAGATATAGTTGGTTACATTTGTGACCCTACACGCTCGAATTCATATCACAGGTAAAAACTTCAAATACAACTGTTATACGTTCATGCTTTCTCCTTTACCACTATATTTTTTTCAGGTTCCCTCAGAATCACCTGCAAAGATCTCAGTGGATGGCTCTATGTCACCTAAATGCTGATGTCGCACAGCTGTGGAAGACATTTTGTTGAAAGTTATTTTACAGGTAAAGGTACTAATAGAAAGGTACTAATAGAACTCAATTTTAGTTTGGAGGGAGGACATCTTTTAAAGTATAAATCTCTTTCCGAATAGTAACCCACTGAAAGGGTTGGCTCTAAGTTTTTAATGGGCAATGTACCGTTAGGTGAAAGAGCTGTTCAACTATATTGGATGCGTTTTTCTTTTCATCAAATGATGTTAAACTGACTCTAGAATAAATGCATTCAGAAACTTAATAAATCATTTGTCACATATTATCTGGGTTCTGTATTTATGTTCATCGTATTGAGAGGTAAACTTGCCTTGGCTTTTGATTACGTCATATCAATACGCAGAGGAACCCCGATATGACAAATCGGAAGGGAACAAGTAGAAATTCGTTATATCAAGTAATTCGTTAAACTGAGGTGAGATTGGTCTAAAATCTGTTATATGGAGGTTCCACTCTAGGTTTATTCACCTCAACATTATGTACTCATCTTGTTTTAGCAAAAAACTTGCATGATTTTAATCTTCTACTGTTTACAGGCAATCCCCTCTCTTCCTTCCAATCTTTTTAGTTTCAACTTTGTTTTTTAGATTACATATCATCCTATTCACTATTTAGATGGTATTATTGAAAATTTAACAAAATTCAGCAATTTCAACATCTTTTTATTTTAGGTCATGGTCCAGTATTTTTGCGATGCTGTATTACTTAGTGTATGTACTGCTACCTCCACTCCCATGTTCTCTATATGTCATAATCATAGCCTCACATTCAATTTCAATGGAATATGCAGTTCCCGGGTTGTTAAAAAATTGCATATTTCCATGAAAGAACTCGTAACAAACTTCTTTTTCATACCATAATCCAAATCACATATTCACATAATAATCCAATCAGAAAAGTTCAACCTGTTCTCGAAAGTGCCCTTCTGAGAAAAATTTTGGATTTACCCTTGTCTGACGGCTATTGGCCGTGTAAGCAATTATGATATGGATTCATGAACTCATAGTTAGAAAATATTTCGAAGTAATTTCATGTACCATTTCAAAATTGGAGGAGGATTCAAACTTTTCGAACACTTTACTCATGTTGAATATGTCATGAAAGCTTATTCCCAAAAAACCTTATCAAATAGGCCCCATATTTTCCAATCTACCAAAGTGAACAAAACTTTATATGTCTCAATTAAGAAGTAAGTTCATCCAAATCTACCTACCTCAGCATGTAAACTGGTTTGTTCTCTTCCTTAATAATAATTTTTGGTATGAAATTGTAATGAAAAAAATGTGTAAATAAACTGTAAAATAGGTAATATTTGTTTTATTACATAGAAAATTGCGTAACACAAATTTGAATAATTAATGTCCATGGCCTCTACTTGATAGTACTTCAATATTTGCTATAAATGGGATCTCAAAATAGAATGTTTGAAGCAAAGAAGGAATTTTTCATTCAGAATTGAAAACTTTCAAAAAACAATCAAAAATTATTAAATCCTGAGCAAGTAGATCAACAAAAATACCTACCTGAAAAAACACATTTCAATTTTGTCTCAGCAATGAAATATTCACTATTCAATTCAGCTAAAACACAAGAATCTTTTTGACTTCTGAATTACTTTGATGACAAGAGTTCATTTAACTATAGATAAATTTACGATGGATTATTTAATAATGTGAGTTACCATTTTATCAACCTCTCACAGCAAAGATGTTTATACCTATACCTATACCTACGTTTTATTTTATCGGGTAGTCGGAATTCCATCAGAACTTCTGACGAAAATTTCTCGATAAATCCTTGATACATGAATGATCAATATTTATTCCGGCTAAAAGAATGCATTCCCTTCAATACGATGAATCAAATAGTTTTCTGAAAACTTATAACATTCATTTCTTTGCGAAAACTAAAATAGAAATTTTTTAGTAGAACGTTTTCTCTTACAACAGGATTATCGTTAAATTTGCCGAATTGTTTTCTACTAGTTGACGGTATAATTTTTTCTCATTATGATTGTTGATTTCGAGCCTTTTTTTATGAAATTACTGACTCTTAAGAATTTTTTAAATGAATGTTCAAATTGAAAATTTATATTTGTATCTATGTTTCTTTCATCCAATTTTCATAATACTTAAAGGAATGTTACATTTGGGATATAGAGTTTAGAAAAATTAATGGTCAAGTAAGCTGTGGACTTTTTAAAGTGGTGATTGTAATAAGTCAACGTGCACATTACTATTTTCAGGAATGCGTATTTTGTAGTCTAATATCCCCTATATGTACCCTAATCCATCTATCTAGCTATATAATCTATATGGTGCGCGATTGTAATACTTTTTTTATTGGACAAAGTAAATCAGAAGTGGATCCTTTCTGAACAATTCCTTTTACGTCATTTTGATACATTTAACGTATGTGAATTGCCTAGGAAGTAGAGGTGAAGATCAGGTAGTTTTATGGCCATCTACCTGTGTTCCTTCAGCCATAGGGCTGTCTATGGAGACGAGACATTTTTAATTTTGATGAAATGAACTCTCGCTGATCAAATCTAAATAAAAATAAGGATGATATTATCATTTATTGATATTCTTAGTTACAATATTCAATTTTTTGAACTTCAGACTTTAGCCTATTAGCAAATGAGAGATTTATCCTCCTCGCAATCAGCTTTCTCACTCCTCGCTTAGAGGAACATTCACTCATCCCAGATATAGTATACGATATTATATATATCTGAAAGATTGAGCTCTGGGGTTCTCTTTTTCCCCATGGTGTGGAGGTCCAGCAAATATTGGTTTTTCATATTGTGGTCTGTGTTGTCAGCTCCTCTTCTTCCCCATTTGGTATTGAAAATCCTGGTCCTTCATTGTGTGGTTTCCTGAAAATTTTATTAACTGTAATTTTTTTCATACAAAACTCTCAAATAAAAATGATATAAATGAATGCCAATTCATTAGCCTCTTTCAGTTTCAAATCCTGGTCCTTCATCTGGCAGGTCTGGTCTGTCAGGTCCTCTTCTTTCACATGGTTGTGATGTGCTATGCAACTCCTGGTTCTTTGAGACGTGGTTTACTGAAAATTTCATAATTTTAGAATTGTTTCATGAGGAAACCACTGTAAACTAACTACAAATACTCTAAATACATGCAGTATTCGCCGGCTCCATTCCATTGCAAATCCAAGACAGGTCAGGTCAGGTATGGTGTGATTTACTGAAAATCTTCTAATTGTCAAGTTATTTCACAAAGAAAAAAAAGTAAACTTACAAAAAATGGTCCAAATAAATGCAGAATTGATCAGTTCATTGGTCTTCATCTGTAACCCTAGATAAGGGACCCTAACAGGTTCTAGCTTTCTGGGCCAGAAAGCACCTGGAATCAGCTATAGGCAGGAGTCGATTCACTTCTCCTATAAGGACTATCCCTAAGGAGTTCCTTTTGCTACCCAGGAACATTGATATAATTATCGTTATTATTGGTGATTAAAATGAATTAATTTCGTCAACTGCTGTCTAATTCTATTTCTAACTTCGTTGGATGTGCTATTTATGTGATGCAGACGAATTGTTAAATAATTCTTCATAATCATTTTGATTAATTGCAAATTATGGCTGGAAAGAGGATCTTGGTCCAGAATATGATCACTGAGATCTACGAAAACATCATTTAGTTCGATTTTTCTCAAACACATCATCATCATCTTGGGAATTATCTTATTCTCTGTAAGGTTTTTCGTGATCCTCACACTGAGAGAAAAAAAGCATTGTGGCAATTAAAAAATTTAATAAATATAGCCTCAAGTAGCCCAGTTAATGGAACCAACTAATTTATTGTCATTGCTTCCAAATAATTGAAACAATTGAGTTTTTTTTGTTGTATCAATGAAACTTTCTCTAATTGTAGCTATCAATTCTATTTCTTCATTACAATTAATTCAGTTTAGTTGAACTATTTCTTTATTACAATGAATGCTGTCATATTGAACTCATTTGCATAATTTAATTATGATAACTTTTTTTTAATTTGCATCAAAGAACTCATTTCATTGTCACAATGAAACTTATTTAATCATCACAATGAAACCTACTATTACCCCAATGCCTTTTGTCAGGTTTATGGGTGAGTGGACAAAAAACAATGAGTTGATCAAAATCGTTTATTTTTGGTAAATAAAATACAAAAGTCAACATTCTTCAGAGCAGTGAAAAACTAAAACTACCCTGGTACAACATCAAAATAAAATTAATACTGATGCACATCATATACAGGGTGACTGGTGACGTAAGGGACAACGGCTAAGTGGAGATAGAGGACCTCAAACTGAATGAGAATTTGGGTTTCAAATGTCCCATAAGGGTATTCGTTTCGGAGATATAGGGTGATTTATGAAAAAATGCTAAATCTATGAACTCCCATATCTTCGTTAATATGATATGTTTTTCGCTGATATTTTACATGTTTGTTCATACAGGCATTCTCTGTCAGCATAAGGAAAAAAAATTGAAAAAATTGCTGGCCCGTACTCAAAAATTTCAATTTACATGTCAAGCGAGAAATATCACACGGTATATGAGATAAAATAAAATCAAATAGAAATTTGGAAAGAGGGAAAAAACTGATGAAATATCTGTTTTTTGTTTGAATGGCACAAATTTTCTTTCGTTTCTATGATATGTTGAAGTAAGAATATTACAATATTTTTATATTCAAATCATGAAAATTAGTACTACTGATAGAAAAAACCTTGAATTCGAGGCGCTAGAATGAGCCTGGCATCAAAATATACCTTCAAATCTTGAAATCTATCTATCTTTCTTGAACAAATGAAGCACAGCTTTTCTAATCAGAGGAATATTTGTTTTAATTTCTTCGCATGCTTCAGTTATTCTGCTCTTCAAATGTTCACGGCTTGTTATTGTTTCTTTATACACCGTATCCTTAAGATGACCCTATAGAAAATAATCCAGAGGAGTTAGATCGGGTGATCTAGCAGGCCAATTCCTAGAACCTCCCCGACCAATCCACCTGTCAGAAAACTCCCTATTCAGAAAATTCTTTACTTCATTTGCAAAATGAGGAGGTGCACCATCATGTTGAAAAATCATACCTCTCTGATTAATATTTTCTAGCGCCTCGAATTCAAGGTTTTTTCTATCAGTAGTACTAATTTTCATGATTTGAATATAAAAATATTGTAATATTCTTACTTCAACATATCATAGAAACGAAAGAAAATTTGTGCCATTCAAACAAAAAACAGATATTTCATCAGTTTTTTTCCCTCTTTCCAAATTTCTATTTGATTTTATTTTATCTCATATACCGTGTGATATTTCTCGCTTGACATGTAAATTGAAATTTTTGAGTACGGGCCAGCAATTTTTTCAATTTTTTTTTCTTATGCTGACAGAGAATGCCTGTATGAGCAAACATGTAAAATATCAGAGAAAAACATATCATATTAACGAAGATATGGGAGTTCATAGATTTAGCATTTTTTCATAAATCACCCTATATCTCCGAAACGAATACCCTTATGGGACATTTGAAACACAAATTCTCATTCAGTTTGAAGTCCTCTATCTCCACTTAGCCGTTGTCCCTTACGTGACCAGTCACCCTGTATAATATATTATATAATGTAATTATATAAATTTAGAGTATTATATCATATAATTTGAAAGTTGAAAGTTTTTATTTGGCAATACAGTTTTCATACTATCTGATGTCTGCATTTTATGAGAATAAATTAACCAAACACTGGTATAGAAATGCAATTCATCATCATACTTCAAAATGAGGTTATATATAGAATGCCATTCACTTCCGAGTAGTTCAGATGGGATACAAATATAAGTGTTTCTAGCTTTATAACACTAATTTCCTTTGATATGGCCACTCTGTACGCATAAAAATGATCGTTAAACTCTAAAAAATGAATTTTTTTTGTTGAGAAAACACACTTCTTTGTGCTCATTAACGAGAATAGCCTCAATTTGAGCAAATTCAGGAACAATGTTTTTTTTTTCCAGTCAGTAAGACATCACCATCTCTATAAATTCATTATTTTTAAATTCTTCAAAAAAAGTTACACTTCTAAGAACATTCAAACAAGCCTTATCCAAATTGCTAGTCTCGATATCATGAATGAATTTTCCTTTGTACTCAATTATTTTACTGAACCCTTTCTTGCATAAAAATCTATTACAAAGTCGAAGTTGTTGCTTTACCGCTAAAGTATGTGTAATGTTTACACGAGATGAAACGATATTAGCATTAGTTTTAAACTCTCTATGCTTTGATTCATATCTATAAGTTGATAGATGTATTAGAGGCCCCACAGTTCGAAGAATGGTTGGGTAATGTGTAACAACAATATGATGTTTCGGTTTTAATTTCAAATTGAATAGTTCCATGTAAAGTTGGTGATGTTTTTTTGTGAGCTGAGCTAAAGAAACTGGGTCTGTTTGTTTGATGCAATCAGAAAGAACAATATCCAAAATTTGTCTCAAAAGGGTATACAATTCCCAACAGGCATTACCAGGTGGAATGAGATCACCAAACATTACTCCGAAGTACAAAATAAAAATCTTCATTTCAGAATGTGACATTCTAACTTTTTTAGATGTCAAATTATTACGAGATATAAGTGGTGGCTTATTAGAATTATTCTTTCCATAACAAAAATGTTTAATACAATCGTTCATAACGTCAAAATTGAGGATTTTCTGTCAGTGATGATTAATTTATGTAATATCTCAACAATATCAAAATGTCCTATACCTTCAAAAATATCATGTGCTATATCAACACACAAATTTTCAGTGACATGAAATGAAGAAATGGAATTAAAGATACAAGGTTCTTTGATGCCTGTTTGAGTAGGATACCCTTTCAAATCCATATTATAGTTTTCTACAGTTCGCATTTTGCTAAAATCTTCTTCAAGCAATGTTTCTGTTTCTTGTCGTGAACACTTACAAAACCTACAGAAATAATTAGCACGGAAACTCTCAACAAAACCAGACAAAGTATTGAGAGCCAAATTATCCCCAATAATTAAAGCAAGTTCAAAAAAAACTTTTTTTTTTACATTCTATTTGAATTTCGAACCCCTCTTTGGACAACTTTTGTAACTCTGATATCAATCTGGAAAAAATCTTGTCTGTTCCAAATTCCTTCAGATCAGAAGTATGAAAGAGTTGACATAAAAATATGTTTTCAAGATAGCTTTTGAAGAACACCGGAATGCAAGGTATGGAATAATATATACAACCCAACTTGTGGATACCACTATGGCATCCCAAGGGGTTTCCAGTCTCATAGTCATCGTAGTAGAGAAATAAAGGCAACACTAATTCATTTGGTTTGAACAATGTTTCGTATATCATCCGTATCATGCAGTGAAGACTGTATGTATTCTGTGATGATGTGAAAACACCAGGAATTTGAAAAAAAAAATTTAAAACTTTTGATATGGGTATGAACTGGCTTGTGTTATTTTTACAAAAAACTTTATTATGAATAGTTTCTAAACGTTCTCCAACAATGATTTCTTCTGGAAAAACAAAGTATCCTGAAGCTTCCAAAGTCTTAAACCTGAGATATTCTGAATCTAAATCTTCAAAAATATTATCTAAAACATGAAAGAAGTCTGAAATTTCTTGTTTGACATCAAATTGTGCCAAATAATTTTTGAAAATTGATAGAGGTTCTAAAAGCATTTCTTTCATGAGTCTTATAATGGTTTGAACATGTTTTCTGTTTAATGTATTGTCTGCATAAAGATTAGCAATGAACAGTAACACATTTCGATCAATGGAAGCCTTGAAGAATTCAAAATTATTTTCAACATCTGAATTGTTTGAAAAATTTTCACGAGTTGGTGGAATACTTTCATTCTGTTCAATCTCTTGGCGGGTAATACTTTCATTAATTAATTGAGTTTCATTTTTAACAAGTTTAGAATCGATAGGTTGTACTATATGTTTACTATTGACAATTGACATGTTGTCTGAATGATTTAAGGGAAGAGAACATTCTAAAACAAGCATTTTAACCACACCTAATCTGACTAGAATCATGACATCGATGCTCTTATTTCAAGTGGATCATTAACACCTTCAGACTTCTAAGAGATATTTTGCAATAACTACAAGTCAACATCTCACTAATATTTATGGACCAAATAATAACTTTCAACTTTCAATTTGCACAAAATGATTGCACATTAAATTTTTATGTAAATATATGTATAATCTCAACCGTAAAGGAACATTATTTCTGATAAGTAATAAAAATAGTCTCATAGAATAAACTACACTTACAATATGTGATATTTAACATCAGATAAGACACTTGCTGTACTTGAATTTTTCACCTTTGAAGGAGTATCAAACACCAATTCCTGCATAAAGTTCCATATACTTTTTCCCTCAGGGGGATATTCAAGATTTAATGCCTGGTACACTTTATAAAGAAGTTCTATGCAACGAGTGCAATTCTGAATATCGATTTTGTATTTATTCCCAAAACAGTGAATGAAGAATCTGATCTCCCCCAACTCCACAATGGCATAGCCAAATGGCTGTAAGGGAAGGTCACCCTTATCTAAAAACAATTCTCTTCTTTTGATCCTTTCTTCTAATTCTTCTTCATCCTGAAAAAGGCAATGAAAACTCGTTCAGGGCATGTCCAATATTCAGCATTATGATTTTACAGGATTACAATTTTCAATAAAATTATGATTAGTTTAATATAGTCACCTTAACGACACAAAAAATGCTATCCTGTACCTCGGTTCTCGATGGCCTCCAGTGGAAATTTTTTCCCTTGATATTAGAAGGGGAAAACAAATAGGCCAAATGACTGAAAGCTTGCGTGTGTAAGTCTGTGGATATTTAAATACAGGTTAACTATTTAATTACTCAATAATAAAATAAATGGGTGATTTTCGAAAAAAAAAACTATACATATATGTACCTATATCTTTAGGAAAAATAAACAAACCTAGTTCATGGGAGTTGAATTCTTTAGCCACCTCTATTTTTCTAATTTCCAATTCTTTCAAAATGGCTGGATAAACCTTGGGCCATTGACAATAAATGATATCCACTTTTTCTGGGTTATCCTTATTGAAATCGGTTTCGAGCTGAAAATAAAAGAGCTCGATTAATATCACTATAAATGTATACAAATGAAAATAAAATCAAAGACTCACCAGATTTAGGAAATAATCCTTATTTGAACATTTGATATCCTTGAAGAGGGGTTGAATTTCACATTCAGAATAAATAGACTTCCTCAAGTCATATGTGGCTTCCCAATTAATAAGCAACTCATGGTAAGGCTCAGAATGAATTTTCAATAATTCTAAGTGTTGTTGCTCTTCAATTGTAAATCCCTCATGAGACGACTCCACTTCTAAGGGAGTTGATAGTTTTTCTTTGTTTATCAATTTTAGTTGAGCTTTAACATTCTGGTACCTATACCACAATTTGCCTCGGGCAGGTTGCTTCCTGAAACTGTTCCTCTTGCAAAAATATGGTATATAATATGTGTTTTTATCTTCGCCTATGAAAAGTTCTTACCCACTGCAATTTGCATCAGCTTTTCCGTTTTCAACCTTAAAACAAAATTAAAATGCTAACACAGAACACAAGAAAATAACTTTTATAATACTAACTCCACTTTTTGCTTTGAACGAAGGCATTCATTTACTAATTCATCTATTGTAATATTCACAAGTTTCTGCCTCAAGTCATTTGTTAATTTCTGTTTTTTGGCCAATAATATTCTTCCTTCTGTGGAACTTCTTAATAAATCTTCCAATGACTAGAATGGAAAAAGAGGACAAGGATGACTTGAAAATTTAAATTTTTTTTATAGCTATATCTATATGAAATCTTAAACTGAAAATTGTGAGGTTTTTATTATTGAGAATAATCAAATTTTGTTCAAATATAGAGTACTCGATTATATGATAATATATATACCAGGTAATTGTTGAATAAAGATGAATAAGATCTTTTTCTGCTTTCTCTCATGATGGGATGTGAAGATCCGGGAGATGGTATATTGGGGGAAAGGTTTTCATCACAATCGAAAATCGCATCCAGTTCAGGTATCAAGCATCTTGAATCATTCGATGCATCACTTTGTGAATATGTACCCAAGTCAGATATTGTTAGTGTGCCAGCTTGAGATGTTGAGGTTGATGCTGTTTCCGACTGAATATAATATTATGGGAATTACGAAAATATACGAGAACGCTGAAGATTATTATACTCACATCAATTATAACATCTGATCTTAAAGCATCCTCAATCATTTTCTTGTTCTTATATACTCAAAATACTTCGACCGGAAAATGAGAAAAGTGCCTTTCTTTGGAATGAGTTCCTTTAGTATCTCCTCATCGAGTAAATCGAAGGCAATATCATCAATACCTTCATCTGTAAAACAAAACTTTTGAAGAACTCCAATTTCCATCAACTCATCGGAAAATTTACCCATATTTATGTAACCGATAGAGATAAATATAATTTTACAACTTACAACCTCTCCAAACAGAAAACTGATGAGTACTTAGTAAAATAATGAAATGCCTCTTATCGTGAGATTTAATAACAGGAAAATATTTTGGCCAAAAACCGCTATACTATACCCATGCACCAGCGAACTTACCTTCGAATGATTGGATGAGGTGTTCTAATCCCCAAGAAATCAACATATCCTTGAATTTTTGACTCATTATACAAAAAATAATGTTATCCGCTAAATACCACCACACCACTAATATACACGCTACACACTATTCAGCACGGATGCGTATCGCGTATTCGCGTATCACAGGATCTTACGGAAATCTGGATTATTCTGGAAATCTGGACACAGGGTTGCCTAAGCAAATGGGCGGTTAAGTTCGTTATATGCGTGAAGGGGGATGGTCTGATTGAACCGATTATTTGACGGAATATTTCGTTTCATTGTTGTTGCCCCTTGTTTAATTAACCGGAAACTGATACGTATTGGAGGAATGGAACTATGTGTTCTTAGCAATTATCCAAGTATTTTTTTCAGATTCGAATTATCACAATGAAACAGATTATTAGGCACTATTGCGTACAGTTCTTCGCATTGATTAACTGTTGAAAAAAAAACCGAATGTCTTGTACCAACCATTCAAAATCTTAGGTTTAATGATACATGTAATTGAATGGAAAAATCATTTCAATTGTCACAATGCAGAGCTTCTAAATAACATAGTTTAATTGAAATCTTTTTTCTCAGTGTATAATACTTTCAGCTGTTATGCATATCTTTACAACATCTAAAGAAGGCTTACAGAGTCCACCCCTATTTTTTTATAATAGAAGTGCTGATGATGAAGTGCTAGAAGTCAGTGATTGTGCGCACGTGTCACAGTTTATTGTCTTCATAATTTTCCTACAAACAGAACCAGCAATATATTTTACAATGTCAGTATAATACATTGTATTTGATATTTTATTATAAGGCAGCATAATGTCAAAATCTTCAATTTCAATGTCTTCCAAATTCAAAGCATCCAACGAATCTCTATTTGAATCATTTGTTGAGCATGTGATGTTCAATATGCTAGTTTCATCCTGTGCCAAACAATTTGCCATATCTGAGGAACGTAACTCAGTATGTACCAGCACACTTTTATAAGATCCTTCAAACTGCATTGCAGTGGGGTTATTATTGAAACCTCCTCTAGATCTCATCAGGGAAAAAAACATTTCTAGATGATCTTGGCTCAACTTGTAGGTACATAGAAATTTCATAAGTTCAGTCTTTATTAATTCATCAAATAAATTCCTAACACTCATCAAACATATTATCAATCCTAAGAAACCATTTTTCTTTGGGATGAAATAATCAGAATTCCTCTTTGGTCTTTCAGAGAACTCAGATATTTTATTGAAGAATCTATCGTTTCTTTGATGAAAGATTCATTGTTGGCAACAAGCGGTTTTTTCATCATAATCTTATTCAAATAATTTCTGGAGTTCAATAGTTCGAACATGTCATTCATTTTTCTACAGAATTTAACAAGGGGATCACATCAATCAAATTGTGCAAGATTTAAATCCTTGTCACAATACTCCAAAGCATCTGCAACACTAGCACTGAAAGTTTGTACTGCCAATTTAACTCTCATCTTCTCTTTCTGATAATTCAAATGCCTGTTTCGAGTCTTAGTTGCTGCATGAAGTCCAGATTCATCCTGCAGTTGAACTAGTTCTTTGAAATATTCCCAACTTAGTTTCCTATTCGATTCGTCGTAAAAGAAACCCCAATCTCCAAGAGTATTCCGACATAACTTGATCATAAGGCAGGCATCAAGCAGAATATGAATCGTGTGATTGGAACTAGGATGCCGAAAATATGGTCTTATATTCGGCCAGGAGAGATTCGCTCCTAAAATATTGCTCATAGTGATATTTGTTGCTAATCCGTCAAAAGTGAGACTTTTAATAAGTACTCCTGTACTTTCCATTTGTATCAGGCAGCCTCTAACCAAATTAGCCTTTTCTTCTGCAGTCAAAGTATCTATCAGAAAATATGCAATTGGGACTTTCCATTTAGCATTTAATGCAACAAGCATAAAAACTAAAGCATTTTTTGCTCTAGGGATACCATCACTATCTTGAAGTCCCGTTCCAAAATTTATATATCCTACTTTTCTGGTACCTGTCCATTCAACATGTTCTTTTATGGACATTTCATCCATAAGCAATCCTGCTATCAATGTCTTTCCGTTGGACTTTTCAAGTTCCACCTAAATTTTTACAGCTCTTATGGTCTCTGCTGTATATCCTGGTGAGCCATCTACTGACATACACCATTTCGATATGGTTCGTCGGTGCGGTAGTGAATTTTTTCCAAACGTACTCCTGATGTAGTTGTAGGCAGCAGAAGAATAAACATTGAGAGTGAGGGCAAAGCTTCTCAACTCTGGTGGAAATTTTCCACCTGTTCCCTTCAATTGTCTAGAAAGGAGTTGTTTTTCTGCTTCTCCAACAGATTCCTACATTGAAATAAATTAAGTTAATTTATTGTATAAAATGAAACAATCCAATGTGGAAATATGAAAATAAGAATGATTTATTTCGTTAAGGAAGCTACTTTAGGTCATGCAAAAAATATTAACAACAAAACCACAAAGACATACAGGAAAATAGAAAAAACAGAATGAAGTGGAAAAAAAAGGCAGAAAAAAAGCAATAATGAAATATCTTGGTTACCAATGAGTAAATGATGAAAAATGTCCCTTCTATAATTCTATACTATATTAACTGGTATAATTCTATAGAATTATTATATAATACTCATTCTATACTATACTAAACTGGTATAATTCTATAATACTCATTCTATACTATACTAAACTGGTTTATTACTATATTCGTGCCTAATTTTTTGCTAATAATATAGGCAAAACTCTAATACCAAATACCTTCAACACTAAGGAAGATTCAGAGGAAATTTGAAATCTCGTCTTTAAAGCTTCAAGAAGTTCATGAAGGTTTGTTATTTTCTTCTTGAAATAGCGGATTCTACGACTGTTTTGTTTGTTAGTTATTCTCAAATGCTTTATTAGTGATTGAGATTCTTTCCAGTACCTTTTGCGCTTAATGGGACACTCAAGATCGGTTTCTACGAAATCCCCTTAATACACAGGATGTGCTCTTCTACATAATAAGAAAATAAGTGAAGTGTGAAAAATGAAAATGGTTATTGTCATGCCTACATATATACAATGAAACATCTAATATAGGTAATTTAAATTGTGTGATTACCTTTTTCCTAGCAATGTCCCTGATCGATGGGAATCAACTACATTTATATTATTGCATAATGGTGGTATCAATAATTCTTGTGATGTAGAAGGAATGCTTTCCTGTCCAGAATCTATGGTAAAAACAGTAATTGATGTTAAGGGAATATCTGATCAAATAAAATAATTCTGTTTGAACTAATTTCACATATTATATCTCTATACATATTGACCATGAAATGTGGGAATCTGAGATGCTTCTTCAGTAATTGGTGGTGTTTCAGTGACAATATCTTCAGAAACTTCTTCGGGTGTAGAGAGGTTGATTGGAACATCTATTGGTTCAGCGACAATTCCTTCAGAAACGTCTTCGGGTGTAGAGAGCTTGATTGGAACATCTTTTAAAACCAAAAAATCTATGTTTAAAATAAGTTCAGACATGTCAGAAACACTAAAAACATATCTGTACATAATACACCAAATTTTTCTAACTGAGTTAATCGCTGAATTCACTGAATTATAATTTGGAAAATATAGACTTTCACTTTCAATAGAATTTGAAAAATCAAAAACTGATGGTATAGCTCCCTTTTTTAATTTATTTCTTTCATAGTCCTCTGGTTTGAAATGCTTGCTACAAATTCTTGAAGCTGCATGGGGATTGTAGTTTGCTCTCCTCAAAGCGTCAATCCATTTTGTTCTCAACATTTCACCATTCAACTGTGATCACATTTTTTTTATATATTTATTTATTCGTGTCAGAAGCATCATATATAATAAGTATTGTAACATAATAAGTATATTTTATATATAAAAATGTAGAATATAAATCGATTTAATATACCTATTGAATTCAAACAGAAAATACTTACCGATGGAATTTGATATTCGCTCCTTTTGTAGCTCTACTCTTGCAGTCCTTGGCTACGCAAGTGTTAACCATGCTGAAAATTATTAATTATATGCAAAGAAAAAGGTTGAATAAAAAATGTTAAAAGATCCTGGAAGGAGAAAATATATAGATTAATAGTGCGTCAACTGAAAAAAAAATAAAATAAGAATTATAAAATAATATCCTTAGCTCTCAAAAGAACTTGTTATATATTTTGCTATTAGCTCCAGCCAAAGCACAGCAATATCAATTGGAAAATAGTATAATCCTCTTGAAGAAAGTTGTGTCGTCTCAGAATGGTCTCAGAACTCTGAATATGGAATATATTCAGAAAATAACCCGTCTCGGAAAGTTGGGTTCGATTCATCAGAAAAATCTTGAAGCCTAAAATGTAAATGAATAACATAACCTCCAAGTCTTCTTCTTATTCTCAAACACCATCCACTGGGTCGCAAACAATCCCTTTGCATCCACCAGGTCAGGCCTTGGGCTCAGCAATTATGCTATGTACCCAAAATCAGTAGGTGAGCTTTTTACGTCTTTGTGATGGCAGCTGAGGAATGATTCCTGGGATTGAGGAGTCTTGGCGGACCTATATCATTCCACATTATTAATAAATATCAGTCAACGACATTAGTTTCTACTCAAGCGCAAGCAGCAAAAGGTATTAACACAAGGAGCACACACAGGATGATACACATGCTGACCGAAATTAAAAGTAAATCTAATCAACAAAATACTCAATCTGCTATCTCAAATTTTAATCTTACAATCACTCAAAAAGGCATACAATGCATCATACGCAGTCAGGTTACAAGAAAATATAACTTCATGAATATTGATGGGCAGATTAAACCTCATGCCGGCCAATCCATCATATAGGACTGAAGACCGTGAAGCAAACCTAGCACAGGCAAAAAATAAGTGGAAGTAATCAAATGTCTCGCAAAGGTGAATCCACTATTCTCAGCCTATACAAATGGGGTGGAATTAAACAATGACCTGAACGCAATCTGCAAAAAGTAGAGATGAACCTCCTGGGCTTTTCCCAGCCCCGAAACCAGTGCTTAGAAATATAGGGGGTGTGATCATTCATCAACGAGTATGTTTTTCCCTTAACGGCACCCAAATCTTTAAAGTCACGAGACCAAAGTCCTGCGAGTTCCCTCCTAGTCCATTGTCATAATTGAATTTCGAGTTGACGTACAATTGCGTACAATTCAATCGTTACCAAAGATCTGGCTTCACTTTCAGACAATTATTAGCAGGCGTATAATCCATATTGGTATTAGTAGATATATGGGTATCCCTCATGACAGTAGGTCTGCGGGATTTTCTGAGTGTTGATGTTATTCCAAGAATCGGGTCCGGTTAAATTCTGAATTTGTGCTTACTCTGTTGGCAACAAATGTTTTCAATAAACTCGGAGAAGACTTTATATAAGCTATTACGATTGTGGAGTCGCTAAAATAGTATGTTTTATCGAATGATATTTTAATTGAGTCTTTCACCTAGTTCATGAGATCAGAACCTCCAGTTTGGTATTGTGAATTGTTAGGTGCAACTTTCGTTTTTGCACAAAAAATGTTGCAAGTAAATTGCCTAAAGAATCAATGGAACGAATGAATACACATGCCCCATAAGCAGCTTCTGAAGAAGCGTCACAGAATCAGTATAGATGTATCGAAGTAGAATCGCTGCATTGAATATGTCGAGGGAATTTAATTCCATTCAGTTAGTTGAGATGTGAACTATAAGATAGCCATTTAGAATGTAGATCCATGGGAATGCTTTCATACCAAGAGATGTTCAATTTCCACAATTGTTGCAAGATTTTCTTGGCAGCAATCGGCGAGAGAAGACCGAGTGGGTCGAAAATAGGGAAATGGATGACAGTATTTGATGTTTTTTTATTATTTTTTTCGAAAAAAAATTTTTTCTGGAATTTTATTTTTTGGAGCACCCTTTCTTGTTTGTTTAGTTTTCTTTGAGAATCTTTTTTTCACCATCGCAATGTGTTCAGGAGGAGTTAATAGGGTAGCGGCGTTATTTTGCAGAAACGTCTAGTTTGTGGGTAGGATTAATCTGGTCTGGAAGTTTTCCGGGTGTTAAATCTGGAACAGATTTTCCCTCATATGGAGTAATACAACCAAGTTCTGTATATTCATGGGAGCAGGGTGGCACTGCATCATCTATCATATTGATCGGGAGTGTCACTTCTGGTATTGATACACCATTTTTCACTTGAGAATTCGATGTTGTGTGGGTGTTCCCTGACTTCCTCTTGTTTCGTTGTTTACTATTCGATCAGAAACAAAGTGAGCATGATCGGGTACGGAATCAGGGTTTCAGGGAAATATTCCAGTGGCTCTGAAGCCTGACCATACATTTCCAGCGGTCGCTGATTTTCTCCAGCTTTTCGTTGAAAGTTCACCAAATAGAAGTCGCCCTAGTTTTCTTCCGGGGTGACTCTGAATCCATTCTCTGCAAGCTTGATAGAAGAAGGTTTTAAGAGAATTAAAAAGAGCCCTATCGAGTGGCAAATAGTTTTCTTTTTTTCGATTCAATTAGTTTTTCAATTAAAAAAACCAGGGTAATCGTTAGATCTGTTTTTCGTTTTTCATGAGTACAAGCTATATTTTTGAAATAATAAAAATTTTTGTAGTTTATAGAAGATTAAATTGCCGAGGGCAAATAGTTGCGATTCTTTCCAAAAAATGATGAATAACCGTCGGAGAAAAAATCATTAGTGTAGTTTCCAAAACGCTGAAGTTCAACCTGTTTTTTCAATTGAAAAACTAATTAAATCGAAAAAATCGCAACTATTTGCTATAAACTACAAAAATTTTCATGATTATTATTTCGAAAATATAGCTTGTACTCATGAAAAACGAAAAACATATTCAATAACCCCAGATCTAACGATTACCTTGGTTTTTTCAATTGTAAAACTAATTAAATCGAAAAAAGAAAACTATTTGCCCTCGAGACGTTCTTCAACTTCAATTTAAAAAAAAATCAAGTCTCTACGTCATAAATTAGGGTACTTACTGAAATAAAGAGACCACTTTTGAATGGAGATTTACCACGATTCAAAAGGTGATGCTGCCCCTTAAGTACGTTACGTGCAATTCCATTCATGACGAGGAACTATTTCTTCAGCTGCAATTTTTTCAAGTGTTTGCTGATGAAAAAAAGGCGAATGAAAATTTAAATTTAGACATTGTTGTGATGACATGCTGTATGCTCCATAATTTTCTGAGGAAAAAATATTATACCACTTATAACTCCAGGTAGTTGTTTGGATGTTGAAGTTACAATAGAAGGTGATTTCAAAATTAGGTTTGAGAGAAGATTCATCGAATTTATTGGAACTGGAATAAGGACATTACAGAAACATTTCCAACGCGACAAAAGAACAATTTTTGAATTATTTTAATAACGAGGACTCTGTTTCATGGCAGAATATAATGTGTAACATAAATAGTAGATTAGCTGGGGTACTGAAAAAGTTATCAAATAAAAGTAATTATGTGAAATATTGTTTTAGTAAACCCTATCTATATGTTTGCTGAACATGTCAGCGCTGAATCTCGGTTGGGCAAACTTGACCACCCTATGATTTTTAAAAATATGTACTTATAGTATAACTGTTTTACCCGAGATAAAACATCGTCAAAATTTGATATTGACTGTCTAGGCGTCTCTTGCTCCTTTGAAAATTCCAGCTGCTGAAAGTACTATAACGAGGGTTCATATACATATGTATATCATATACATATGTATATCATATACATATGTATATCTTCGGTGGCAGCACCATCAGATCTTTTGGAAGCATCTAATAATTTTTTCCATTATTTTCTATAGCTAGTTCTCAGAGAATTTATCTTTTTCTTGACAGTATCCTTTATAGCTGAAGGTTCAACCTTAAAAGAATGTCAAGAATAATTTAAAAATGTCCAGTCGCGCCCTGGCGGAATCCTGTATATTCCGTAGTTTTCCTCTTGAGCTGCTCCACTGAGTTTTCCATTGCACGTTGACTGATCTTTTGAAGTAGATGTTGAGGTCTTATGGAAGTTGAATGTGCCTTATTGGTACATTGGAGTTGAAAACTTCTTTGCAAGTTTGGTCGGCAGTTTTGTTGCCCTCAATTCCCACCAGTCAAAAATTGCAAATAAATCAAGACGCTGTAGGAAGTCTTGGGTGCATCCTTTTAAGAAAGAAAGGGTGCCTTTGTCATCCTTTATTCCAGTTTGCGAGAATGTCCGCGTGGTAATATTTTTCATTTTCATCATAATTCGCAAGACTTCCTCCCGGAATTGAAGTACCTATACTCCATTCACTTTTATAAAGTAGCCCGGTTGGCGCTGGAATTCTGACACATTTCACCGCGTATATTTTGAAAATGTTAGGTTATACTCATTCTTCTGTCAGATATGGACGTAACGTTGCCGTTTCTACATATAAATCGTAGAAATTACGTATTTATCAAAATGTTTATTTACTTTGGGAAAACAATGAATTTGAGGAAATATTATGTGAATTCAATAATTCCAAAGATCTGACGAATATTGAAGAAACTTTTTTTCTGTTAATACTGGAAATATTTCACGTGTACGAGTATAAACATGATTTAAAGATTCAGTTATGCTATTTTCTTGTACGGAAATCAAGAACCGAGTGTTGAAATTTTACTGAAAAATAATGGACAGAATAGTTCGTTACTTTGTGATAGTTCATTAACCCGATAGAAAAACTTTGCGACGAACAGGACAGACGGACGTATGGAAATCCCCACTTCTCAAAATTCTCAAGAAATAAGCCTACAGAGGACAATTAAATACCTCTTTGCGCAACTTGAAATACTCCAGTATGAAAATATATGGATACTACGAATCTTGTGTCACAGTTAAAGCTTAAAAGAACTAACTCCATTCACAAAGTTAAAAAAGAGTAATTAGAAAGTAGACTTGGCAATGTCGCTTGATTTTCACGAGTGCCAACCTGCGTCCGTTTTAAGTAAAATAAGTTGATGAACCTAAACCATGGCCCACCAAGATACTTTATAAAAGTGAATGGAGTATATGTATTTTGTTACTGTCGAATTAATTCAAAGTCGGCAAAAGGGATTCGAAGAATGCCATATTGCCATTGTCATCGATAATTTTTGATTTGTCTAAAAATTCTCTCACGTCATAATCCTTACTGCTTTTGTGTTTTGCCCTTTTCTTGTCATTTACGGGGAGGTTCATTCTCACATTCTTCATGCTCTATTTCATGGAATGTTCTGTCTAAAAACCTCATATTTTCAAAATAGACGTATTTTTGATTTTCTGTGCTGCTTGTCCTGACCGAGGTTTATTCAGTTTGCTGCGATCCCTGCGTTAGGCATCTCGAGCAGACACGACTCTACTGACTTGACATAGATACTGTCACTAACTGCATGTCAAAAGTGTGTATACATAGAACTATATTACAAGGAAGGTTTGCCCATTCAAATATAGAATATATCAACTCCCTCAAACCTTACTGCATAGATTTAAGATCTGAACAAATCTGAAAAGTTTTACATAACCAAGACTCTTAGTCAAAAGATCAGCTACCTGTTCATTAGTATTGACATAAGTAACATTAATTTGTTTCTTAATTATTAAATCTATTACAAAATGATATTTCACTTCAATATGTTCACATCTCCTATTTTTTTCGAAATTTTGAAGTAATTCGGTGGTACTTTGATTATCTTCATGTAGAGTTACTGGTACATCATAAACAATTTTCAAATCATCAAGAATATTTCTAATATACAACAGTTCACAACTTGCCATACATAATGCCACGAATTCAGACTCTGTGCTTGAAAGGGTTCCAATCGATTGTTTTTTAGAATTCCAAGACACCAAATTATCAAACAGCTTGAAACAGAAACCACTTATGGACTTTCTATCCTCATTATCGTTAACCGAATCAGCATCTGTGTATCCTTCTAAACTACGATCAGATGAATGAAACTTCAACTTATGGTCCATAGTGAACTTCAAATATTTTAACACTCTCAATAAATGCTTGCAATGTTCAGCAGTTGCTGATTCTTGAAACTTTTCAAAATGACAAATGGCAAAAAAGATGTCTGATGGTGATCCCAGCATGATGTACATAAGAGAATCTAACAATTCTTTGTAAAGCAATTTTGTTCTCAATTTTTCATCACTATTTTACTCCAATTTTAAGTCAAACTCTATAGGTGTTTTGAAAACTTTACAATGTTCCACATTAAATTTCTTTACCAAATAAGATATTGCTGAGCTCTGATCTGAAGTTATAATTCTTTCGTTGAAATGTCTGACTATTCTCATTCCCCAAAAATTTGCTAGTTTCATTCATTACTTTCATTTTAAAAGTGTCACATAATTCTGACTCAATGTCCTTTAAAAATATTTCATCATTTCATGCTATATTATATCATCTATATGAAGTAATAAATGGCATCTTATGTTTTCTATCAAATAAGAGCCAAGACAATGATCAGATTTTGAACGCATAAACTTCAATTTCGTCATCAAACCATCAAAACTTTTATTCCACATTTCAGCCTTGCAACTGGTGCATGGAGTTGTGAAAGATCAGAAAACTATCTTTGTTCAATGCCTCTTGCAACTCTTCTAGCTTTGTAAATATCATCTTCATCACTTTCTTTAATCTTAAAAATACAACGGTTATTTGAAGTAGATATTTTCTGGCCTTTCGACAAGATTCCAAGTTTTATTATCATTCAATGCTGTTAGTCACTATCTATAGCTCCTTTCCACAAATTCCAATTTATACTTGTCTTTGCCTCTATATAAGATTGTGGTACATCTGAAAAAACCCATTTCCAATTCGAAATCTTCATATCTACCAGGTAATTTTATATTTCGTTTTGTCTTTCACTAATACTTATTTCTTCATTTTCAGTTTCTTCATTATTTATTATTTCCAAATTTGCATCATCATCCTCATCTACATTATTACAATATTTTTTTACCTTGATGACTATTTTGATCTGTGAAACTGAAATTTCTTTCAACAAAAATAACATTCCTACTGTGAATCAATTTATGGTCCCTAGACCTCCACAACCTATAACCGTTTTGTGAATAGCCAATAAGTCTACATTTAATAACCTTATCATCCAATTTTGTTCTAATATCATTCAGAATTTTTGCACCCAAAACTTCTCATATTATATATATTAGGTTTTTTACCTGACCAAAGATCTTTCCATAAGTGTGATTGTGACCTATTACAAATATATGCTGCAGTAAAAACTGCATCTTCCCAGAATTCTTTACTCATACTGAATTCATTAATTGTGGAGTGTATGGAGGAGTATAGCAAATTTGAATTCCCTGTTCTGAACAAAACTTCTTTATCAACGGAGACGAATATTCTCCTACATTGTCACATTTCAATTTGGAAATACTCTTACCAAAAAAAGCTGATAATTTTGCCACATAATCTCTAAAACAATCAAAAACTTGACTTGTACATATATTTTAACTGTAGATTCTTTAGGCAAATAGAAACCTTTTTTTCATTTTCCATTTTCCGAATTCGGCTCCGAGAAATATCGCCATTTGAAAAAAAATTGGGCCGAATACGTACCTGAAACAATTCTCTGCAAACACCTCAAAGCTCAAATTTTTCGATTGAAATTGACGTGATTATTAGATATTCCGGGTGATACAATTAGAGAATACTCAAGCGCTAACCTTATTTGAATAAGAATGTTTGTTACAAGGAAGGTATTTCCAGACAAAAACACTTAGTTTTGTCCGATTATTTCTGCACTTGAAAAACCATATTTCTTCCACAAAAATAAGTTCCTTCTTCGATTTTCCTGAAGATTCGTTTGTGAACACTAATAATTTGTTTATATTTTCCTCGGTATTCTAAAACGATCTCATAAAAAATTGGTTTCTCACAAACCTATCCTAACTCCATTAACCTAGTTCATATCTATTTTTTATCCGCGTCAAGCTTTTGGATCTGTTACTCAAAGTATAAACTAGATCAAACATGAAAGAAATTATTTTTTTCTTTTTAGTGCATGTTTTTATACAGGGTGAGTCTTCGACTTATTCGACCATTATTCCGAATTCGGCTCTGTTAAAAAGATATAGCCATTTGAAAAAAAAACATGGGGCTGAGTACGTGCCTGAAAACATTCTCTGGAACCACTGCAAAGTTCATATTTCTCGATTAAAATTAAGTGGGTATATTTGGGGGAACTCTAGTACTAACCTTATTTGAATGAGAATGTTAAAAACACGATATTTCAAAAAAAAACACTCAGTTTGGTACGATTATATCGGCAATTGAAAAGCCATATTTCTCCTATATAATTGAGTTCCTTCTTCGATTTTCCTAAAGATTAGTTTGTAAACACTAGAAACCTGTCCACATCCTCCTCGATATCCCAAAAATATTTTGTGAATGATGGTTTTAAATTCAATTTATAATTTTGATCAAGCTATAATTCAAATCGATGTTAATGAATTGTGGAAAATTCACAGAACTTGAATGTGTATGTTGCCAGTTTCAGCAATATTCTTGAAACTAGGGAAATTGATTTTTCTGATTGCATTACTAGATAAATATCTATGAATTCGACCATAGATCACCTTCCTTAACATTAGGTGTTAAGTTTGTGAGTTCTTTAACGGAAAGGTTGTTTGAGAAATAGAAACGGTTACAATATTAAACACGTTTATTCAGCCGTTACTACACATGAAATTGGGAACAGTCTTAGGGTAACTAATACAGTAGAAGCCGTGAACCACGCGTGTGTATCGCTAAGGAGGTACGCTCTCGATTGCCCTGGTTTCCTCTTGTAGGACAGTTTCCCGGGTACTTCAGTCGGGTGTCGCTGTGGTAGCTTCCGGTTGATTAAGGCGGGTCATTTGAATAGACCCAACACCTCCCCCTTTAGATTAGAGCCTCCTCTGTAAAGGAAAGTTACATGGTTCCAGTAACCCTACAGAAAAACGCATTAATAATCTGTACAATAAATAGCATGCTTTATGTAAGCTGTAAACAAGAACACGGTGAGATAATTGTATCTCACCCAGCAGAAACTTTTTAAAAAGGTCACTGTACCGAAGAACTCCCTACTCTCTGAATCTAGCAGGCTTTATGATGTTCCTCTTCGGTCTTTCTGGAATTTTATCTGGTGTATCTCCTTCAATGTTACCTCCGGGCATGCCATTCCCTTCGGTAATCCTTGGCGTTGTCGCCTTTTTATTCTCTAGTCCCTCTACTCCTTTACTTTTACTTTCGGGCATGCCATTCCCTCCAGTAATACCTGGCGTTTTCGCCTTTGTGTTATCTTCTGGTCCATTTCCTCCTGCAACGTTACTATCGGGCATGCCATTCCCTACAGTAACCCCGGACGCTTTCGCATTAGCATCCAACTCCTCTCTACTTCTTCCTGGAGTGTCCAATGCATACTGGTTTTCGTCAATGATGCTGGAATGCTCTCTGTGGTCATTTCTGGGTTCATCCACTCCATCCTGAACAGGAACATAAGGTATGAAACCTTTGTAGTGAGCTTCTGCAACCGTTCTTTCCACTTTATCAAGCTCAGCTCTGCCATGGATTTGGTTCTTGTGACGCTTCCAAAGTTTTCCTGACTCTGTCCTGCACAAAAATACCGAATTCCCTATTTGTTTCTCGATGGTGGCTGGTGTCCAACTCTTTATGCTTGGTTTACTGTAGTCTGCCACCATCACCTTTTGGTTCAACCAGAAATGTCTTCTAACACCCTTATAATTTCGGATTTGTCTTTCTCTGCTCCTTTTCAAACTCTCAAGAGCTTTGCTGTCTACTGTGTCTTCTGCACAATATCCTTTGTCTTTCAACAGGGACCATCTAGTTCTTGTTTCTCTGTTGAACATCAGCTTGGCAGGTGTTTCTGATGTTGACGAATGTACAGAATTTCTGTAATGATATAAGAATCTCGAAGTCAGAGTGAACATGTCTTCTCTGACATTTTCACAGTCAGCTAAGTAGGTTTTCAACTTATTTTTAAAAATCTTTACTGCACTTTCTGCCTGACCATTTGATCTCTGATGACCAGGGGGGGACGTCATATGGTTAATTCCATTTTTCTTAAGGAATTCTTCCATTTCTTCGGACACCAGCTGAGTTCCGTTATCAGACACCACCAACTCTGGAATTCCATATCTGGCAAAACTCTCCCTTAAATGTCTTATAGTATTTGATGAAGTTGTCTTGTTTACGGGAAAAGCTTCAATCCACTTGGTATATGCATCTGTAATAATCAGAAATTGCAAACCCTTGATTGGTCCCAAGTAATCAATATGGATTCTCTCCCATGGTTTCGTGGCCAGTGGCCATGGTGTCAGCTCTGTACGTGGTGGATTGGCCTTATTCATGAGGCATGGTACACATTTCTTACATTTCTCCTCTATGTCAGAGTCAATGTTGGGCCAATACACTGCTGAGCGAGCCAAAGCCTTCATTTTCACCATTCCAAAATGTCCCTCATGGAGTTCATCCAAAACCTGTTTCCTGAGGCTTTTAGGAATTACCACTCTCAAACCCCACAAAAGTATACCGTTCTCATGTGTGAGTTCATCTTTCCTAAACAAAAAGGGTTTTAGTTCCTTTTCTAGATCTTCCGGCCAGTCATTTGTTTCCACATATTTTATGATGTTTAGTAATTCCGAATCTTTTTTGATTTGATTTCTCAAGATTTTGTTGTTTATAGGCCATGACTTGGAATTATCAATGAAATTTACAAAACTCACAGTTTCCTCACCTTCGTCATCCAATACAGGAAATCTTGACAAGAAGTCGGCCATTACATTTTCCTCTCCTTTTATGTATTCAATCTTATAGTTGAAGCTTCCCAGATAAACAGCCCATCTTTGGAGTCGACTCTCATACATCTTTGGTATTCCCTTCTCTTCTCCTAATATGGCCAACAATGGTTTGTGGTCTGTTCTGAGAGTAAACCTCCTTCCCAGCAGATACTGTTCAAAACGTTTGAGACCGAAGTATATGGCCAATGCTTCTCGGTGTATTGTAGAGTATTTCTTTTCTGCTGGAGTCAGTGTTCTCGAAGCAAAACCAACAGGTCGTTCCTTTCCTTCCGTGTTCTTATGGTACAGCACAGCGCCAACGCCTCCTTCGGCAGCGTCTGCAGCTAAATATAGAGGGAGATCAGGATTAAAATGTGCCAATGGAATGTCAGATGCTATCATTCGCCTTATGGTCTGATACGTCTGTTCACACCTTTCTGACCACTTGAAAACAACGCCCTTTTTAAGGAGTTCGTATAAGGGCTTTAGGACATCTGCTAAGTTAGGAATGAATTTAGAATAATATGCAACCATACCTATGAGTGTTCTAACTTCTGACACATTTTGGGGCCTGGGTGCTTGGGTAATGCTTTTGACCTTTTTCTCAGACTTACTCAGGCCTTTCTTGCTGATCACGTGACCCAAATATTCGATACTGTCCTGAAAAAACTCACATTTTGACTTCTTCACCGTTAGTCCAGCCTTCTCCAATATTAACAGGACTCTTTCTAAAGTTTCCAGGTGCTCTTTCGTGTCTCCTCCTGTGATGAGGATGTCGTCCAAATATACAATCACGTTGTCCATGCCGTAAAAGAGTGATTCAATGTACTTCTGGAATTTACTTGTTGCCGGAGCAATTCCAAAGGGCATGCGATTTACCCTGTACAGTCCTCTTTGCGTACTCCAAGTTAAAAGTTTCTTAGCTTCATCATCGAGCTCGAACTGGTGATACGCCTGTAACAAGTCCAACTTGGTGAAGTACTCACCTCCATGCAATTTTGAAAAAATTTCTTCTATCCTGGGGAGCGGGTAGTGTTCTTCCTTCAAGAATTTGTTTACAGTACTCTTATAGTCTCCCACCACTCTCATGGATCCATCCGGCTTGATGACAGGCACCAACGGCGTCGCCCAGTCAGCAGAGTCCACTTTCGTAATGATGCCTTCCTCCTCCAGCAAGCTCAGCTGATCATCCATCATCTGCTTATAGGCCAGAGGCACAGTTCTGGGCTTCAAAAAGATTGGACTAGCATTCTCCTTTAATGACAGGGAAACCTTGGCATATCTAAATTTTCCAGTCTTATCTGAAAACACATTTGGGTATTTTTGTTTTAGCTTTTCGACCTTGTCCTGAACCTGATCCTTTGTAATAGCATTTACGAAACTAAACTTTAATTTAAATTTTCTGAACCAGTCTCTTCCCAGTATGCATGGACCTCCACCCTTCACAACATACAATTTAATGGACTTCGTGACATTGTTAAAACAGACATTTACAATGATGTACCCCAACGGAGAGAACATGGTACCATCGTACCCTCTTAAAACTAAATTATCCAATTTCAACTCATATATACTAAATTGTTTGCGATAGGTGTCTTCGTTCACACAACTGACCGCACTGCCGCTGTCAAAAGTCATTTTGCAGTTCATTTTGTCTATTTGAACAACTACTGTGAAATTATTTTCCATGAGTTTTTCTTTGCCTTTGTCTATATTATATAAACTCGCACTTCCGAATAATGAAGATTGTTCATTTTCGGAATCACTAACGTCAATGTTATTCTCCGTGGGTGGATTGCTACTAGACACATTAAAATGGTTCGATACGTACCCCGATTGCTCCATAAAGCTTACTTGCTTGCTTTTTAATTTCCAACACGCTTTGGCTAAATGACCCTTAGTTCCACAAGAATTGCATTCATAATTCCTGTATTTGCATACTCCATCGTGCTTTCCGCCGCAACAATTGCACACTTTTCCCTGAGAAGTTCTTCCTTTGAAACCATTACCACAGTATAAGGTAGAGACAGTAGTTTCACTCCCTGTCGGCACCTTTGATCTTGATGTCGCCGGATTTTCCCTTTGCGCATATATTCCTCCACGCCACGCGCATTCTGACATATTATACACTGCTCAACGAATGAAAAATATACCGAATATACGTACACTGCCCGACAATATCGAGAACTTCAGCGGAAACTAAGGAATGATTATTTTGATATCAAATCAAAAAAAGCATATATTTATGGCCCAATTATTTTTAGAATTGGTGCGGGTGTGTTTTTGTGAATGATGATGATGGATTTTGTGTTGAAATTCATTCAATTATTGTGTTGGATGAGATTTATATTCAATAACATTGAAATTTGAATAATGCAGGGGATTTAGAGGTCGTGGATTATGTTTTTTTTGTCATATGTCTAGATTGAGGACGTTGAGGGGTTACGATACCGTTCTATTAAAAAAAAATCGTATTTAGGTTTATGAAGTCAAAGATATTGAATTTTTGGTCAATTATTTTGAAAATCATTGGATGAAAATGGCACATTTCATGTTAAAATGAATTTTTTGAATTAAAAAATGGATTAACATGACAGAATGATCAGTACGTAAGCTTTTTGAAAACCATGTTCAAACTAAAATGAGAATTATGGAAGTAACTTGTTCTTAATTTCTTTTCTCCATTGCTATATTACGAAATAAAATTGCTTAAAAAAAAGTACGACCAAGTGAGTAGAACTCGCATGAAATAATTTTCTAGAAATTTGAGATTTTAACTTCACTTTCTCTGTTATCTATGAGTGGATCTCTATTAGCATTTTTTCCCAAACTTAAAGCTGAGAATATTTTTCCATTTTCTCTCTAGTTAACAATCATAATTTATTTAATTAAATTAACGTGTCTTGACAACTATGGCCATGGACACAAGGTAACATTGGGGATAGACAATATTACATCAATATGGACTTAAATAATTTGTTTTTATCTTATATTCCGAATTTCTAACAATTCAGTCAAGTCGATGTTAAGAAATAATCAGGGAAAAAATATTTCAATGGATAAAACATATTCTTTATTTACCTGGTTTTTAAAATACAAAAATATAAGTGACATATATTTTGACATAAGCCGATGAAATATTAGTCTGAATTTGAAATGTTTACATGCAAATGAAATATCTTCTGGATGACTGAAGAATTCAACCACTTCTCCTCCTGAAATTTTGCTTTCTCAAGGTAATAATACATGACGAGTTCTTGCTTAGCCATGTCGATGTCAGAGTACCCATGCACATCTGAAATTTTAAATCTACCATTAATAAACTGAATTAACCTAATTATTTGAAGAGAACCCCTGGGCCTCTATTCTTGAAAACCAGGGAGTAGAACAATCGAGAGAACGGTGACATGGTTCTATAGATTATCAGTAGAACCACGTCACCGTTCTCTCGATCGTTCTACTGCCTGGTTTTCAAGAATAGAGACCCTGGTGGTTTTCTTTTTGGAGATCGATGTTTGCAGTTCATATAAACCAAAAAGGACTTTGTATTTTTCTTATGATTCTCCAGAAACCAAAATACCTACTTCTTGAAAAATGCAGCCTTGAAATCTCTCAATCTCAATTTCTCCTCTCCAACCTTTTGCTTAGTCTAATATTGGAACAGCATCCTAGTTCAGACTATTTGTTTGAATCTTGAAAACTCAAAATGTGCATTACAGACTCTGAACCTTTTCTAACATTGCTCTGAAGAATGGGAATCATGTCGCTATGTGTTGTGAATCATTTTCCACACGTTGCACCTAAAAAGAGGATAATATTGTATTCATCCTTCTTAAAATGTTGATCTTATATAAAATCATTCATATTCAATATCAATGAAGGCCTATTGAACTCACCTGTCATCGTCTGAAATAGCTGTATCCTAGACCGGCTTCAAGATAGGCCGGTGTATCCTAGGACCTAGATTGATCATGTTATTGTTGGAACCAACTACACAACAATTCTTTTGCCTTTCATTTCAATCATTTAAAACAAAATTCGATCGATAAATTGAGAACGCAATGCGAACGAATTGATATAGGTTAATTTGACAATTTAAAATGGACGTTGTGTTTACATTTGTCATTGGATGCGCTGGGCGCATCAAAATCGTCACCGCCAGGATTCGATTCGGCGCATAAAAACTTGGTTACAAGAAATCGGCCGAGTGAAACTACTGTCTCTACCTTATACTGTGCCATTACCATTAGAACCATTGTTTACTTTTCGATTATGGCCGCCACCGCCATAGTTGCGCGCATCAGATGTGCGGTGAAGTTTTGCGTTGACACTGTTGACAGATCTTCGACTGCGGCCCACAGAATTTGTCACGTAGTTCATTTCGTCATCACCGCTGCGACCATTGCACGCATGACCGTGATCTGATTCGATGGCAGTCGCCGTGTTTTTTAGGGCTTCCAATGTTGCATCCTCTTTTTCCATGCACACTTTTTCAATGATTTTTTCTGACTGAAGGCAGCATACGAACTTTAAACGGAGGATTTCTTCCAAATGATTTCCAAACCTGCAGTTTACTCCTAATGCACACAACCTTGCGAAATATTCGGAAATGTTCTCTCTTGGGCTTTGCCGCTACTGAAAAAACTTTACTCTCTCGCGCCAAACGTTCAATGTCGGAGCACAATGTTTGCTTAAAATCTGGCACAATTGTTCGTACGTTTTGTCTTTAGGATTCACAGGAAAGCATAAGTTCCGTATCAACTTATATGCTTCAACCCCGATACAATTTAATAAATTGGCCACCTTAAGTTTATTGTCCGTAATTTTGTTAGCTTCGAAATATTGGTCGAGGCGTTCGGCGTATATCGTAAAATCGTCTTCGCCAACTTTTAGTTCTTCGAAACGTGATGCCGCCATTTTCGCACTTGGGCACTTCACAAGTTCACAAATGTTTTCTCAACTTATCCGTTTTTTATCCTCGTCGCCAGTTGTTAAGTTTGTGAGTTCTTTAACGGAAAGGTTGTTTGAGAAATAGAAACGGTTACAATATTAAACACGTTTATTCAGCCGTTACTACACATGAAATTGGGAACAGTCTTAGGGTAACTAATACAGTAGAAGCCGTGAACCACGCGTGTGTATCGCTAAGGAGGTACGCTCTCGATTGCCCTGGTTTCCTCTTGTAGGACAGTTTCCCGGGTACTTCAGTCGGGTGTCGCTGTGGTAGCTTCCGGTTGATTAAGGCGGGTCATTTGAATAGACCCAACATTAGGAATCGACCTATCTCAAACGAATCAAATTACTACCACTATTCCGTTCTTATAGGGCGCGGGCACATGACGTCACACGCCAACTGTCATTCAGCCTGCTGGACAAACAAACCGTATTTCAATAAACAACAATGGTAATTTAATGGGATTAAAATTGCAATTCTGAGAAGATTATGGGTTTATCCTTAGACTATAAAGGGTATAGTCACAGTATAAGGTATAGTCAATGGGTTTATCCCATAAAACTTATAGTAACTATAAGATCTATATCCTGAAAGAGGGGAACATAACTGTAAATATTGATAAACTGTTTTATATCCTCATTTCAATAATTTAATTAAATATTTTGTACATATTGACTGAAAAATTGAATAATGCATAAAGGTAATTATATAAATAATAAATCAATAAAATCAGTAAAACAAATAATTCAATCTAATTTTTGATGAAAATATATATCTAACACTGTATAAATATATCAACTCTCATATCAATAAGGTACTATAGTGGACATGAATTTATGAATGCACAGCAAACTGTCAAATTTGATCGATCACAGGAACATTATTCTGCTTGAACTTGATCATATGCACGGGTAAAGTTGAAGATGTTATTTTATATTTGCTTCTCATGGAACCAATAAACGTTCAACTTGTATTCTAACATTTGCAAGTCTTCTAGTTTCTTCTGCTTCTTCCATTGTGAATGTATAACTCTGCAAAGTTTCCCGGAGATGATGCACTATAACAATTCTGTAACTCGAAATTGATATCAGGAAATTGGTGTTCACCAATTTTGTGCATGTTCCACTTCTTCAACAGGTTCACTTTCATCTTCTTTATCAATAATATCCAAGCTTTAAACAGCTGGATTATTCAAGGCTTCACACAAAGGATCATTGTCAATACGATCCATAATTCTATCCACATAAACTGGAATATTTGGGTTTGGTATCTTATTTTTATCTCTCTGCTTCCTACGATTCAATCTCTGGATGCTTTGAACTGCATTGATATTTGTTTTGTAGCCAAGTGATTGATTTGGTACCCAGTCTATATTGTCAACATCTTTCAATGCACTTGGCTTGCCTAAAATGACGAAAAATAATAATTTTTTATATGCCTATGTTTCCTTGATTCTTTGAACATACCTCCTACAAAATCTTTCGAACATACAGTTGCCCATTTCAACTTCTCAGTAGTTAAATCTGCTCTTCTAGTTGCCTTAATCCACAATTCACGTCTCTTTTCAGCAAGAGGATTAATATGTTTCCTATTGTCGAAAATAGAAGGGAATCGGTGGAATGAAACCTTATCTCTTCCGCTTCAACTTCCACATTTCACAATCGCGCAAAATTGAGGCATTATCGAGAAAAAAACAATTTAAATATGATATAAACACACAATAAGCATTTGTAGATCCGTTTGTTTGTCCAGCAGGCTGATTTGACAACTGTAATTTGCTGTCGTCTGTCAGATGTGCCCGCGCCCTATACTTCACATATCTGAGGTAGTTCAGACGGTTCAGCGTAGTTCGGTTACATAGCGTATGACGTGAGATTTCTATGGTTTGGAGGTTAGAAATTAAAATTCTTCCAACGAGAGAATAGGTTATGTTGATGTTTGTGACGAATTATTATTTAAATTTGAATAATGAAATGAGTAGCTAGAAATTATGATGTATTTCTGCCGGAGCCCGAAACTGATGGAATAAACTATCTCGTCCTCTAAAATATGCACCATATTTTAGAGGACGAGATATCTCTATAGTCAATTTATTCACAGAGTCGGATTGATTCATTGAATGAAATAAAATAAGTGTCCAACTATCAATATCGAACAAAAAATGAGTTGAACTGTTGAACACATGAGTCAGAGGATCTCTCTTTGGAGCAAATCACTGCTGATAAGCAGTAAAGTAGAAAAATATCGAAATTTTATATGACACGAGCAGGCCGTCCCAGCTTCACCAGTGTAGAAATTTGTTTCACGCGGCGGTTTCGTCTTCAACCTGCCATATCTTTTGATGTACTCTTTGTAATTGTATGATAAATAACGTAGTAGGTTGGATGATGATCAATACCCAATTCATAAAAACTCACTCCTAAATAGTGCATAATTTTGGAAAACATCTGATTACCATAAACAGGTGATAGCAAGTCAATCTTGAGATATAGATATATGCTATCGCGGACTTTTTTGTAGAACTATTTAAGAGGTACATTTCCGTCATACATTGTATATACGTAAGTCTTACGGTTTTTGCAGCGCACGTGAAAATAGCTGATTATGGCTGATTTTTTTGTGATTATTGAAGTTATAGTAGGTATCCTTATTATTTTTTTTTGGATGAAAAGTATAGCCTATGTCACTCAGGGATAATGTAGCTTTCTAAGGGTGAAAGAATTTCTGAAATCGGTCCAGTAGTTTTTGAGCCTATTCGTATCAAACAAACAAAAATACAAATCTCTACTCTTTATAATATTAGTATAGAGTATAGATAACAAACGTTTTCCCATCATAGAGATTTAGATACTTAATAGGTCAGTGATTTCCCAACGAAAATTCGACAAACATTCTGACAACGTTGTTAACTTTTAATTCGATTACAGAATATTGGCACATCTTCGATTCGGTGTTTTTACAAGGCAGGACAGCATTCAGATTATTCTTGAAATTCATGATTTTTTCCTCTAATTCAATCTTATACAATTAGGAATTACTCGAGAACTACGGGTTTTATTGAAAAAACTGAAGAATGATTTTATTTTCCAAAGCGATTGCTTATTTCGAAAATAGGAACCATTCTTCTTTTTCACTTGATTTTATAGTATTTTTGCGCGAATTTATGAGTTGGCTAGCTGTAACTTTCATACCGGGGGGAATATTGAAGAAATTTTGATTTGGGAATATGCATCATGATAGGAATGAATACTTCACCAAAATTCAGTTCATTTGAAATAACGGTTCCGAAGATATGAACAGAAAAGTGTTTTTTTCGTGGATTTTTGACACCCTGTATATTCCAAACGAAACCGAATTTTGAAAAATGGTATAGGAAAAAAGTGTTCAGTTTGATGAGAGGAATCTACAGTTAAAATATATGTACAAGTCAAAGACTCACCCTGTATATTATTTTATTTCCTCTTAATGCATTTTATAAAAGCTGTCAGAAATGACAATGAAGTGTCAGACGTTTTTCGAATTTGCTCTTGCTTTTTTGCTGATTTTTCGCTAAAAACAACCACTCTTATATATGGGAGATGATCCCCCAACATAAGGGGCCTGTAGCGTTCCTCGAACACCTGAAGAACAGAAGAATCATCACTTGGAAGATCGGACCTGATCGAAAGATCCTCCCGATCCATGAGAGAGTTAGGACTTTGTGAAAAGGTTTTTTTTAGCAGGTGGAGTATTTTTTTTCTACTGCTTCTTTCTCGTTTTTCTCCTTTTTTTTCTTGTTACAGATATAATTTCAAGATATTTGCCTCCAGTTCGATGAAAAGGCTTGCTTTCAAGCACAAGGAGCTCTGTAACATGGATAGCAGCATATTTTTTTAACAAATTCAGGATCACCACACATACACGGGGAGACAGAGTTTTTTCAGAGGTTTTTATCTGTTCTCGTGTATCATACGCAGAATTGTATGGTACCCCGTTTACATTCCCTCTGCTAACACTCAGATTTGGAGCGGGAAACAAAATCTATTCTTTTATACAATCTGTTCCTTGTCGCCATTTCTTCACACGTGCCATATGCCATATATTGTTTGATATTACAAAACAGTATGTAATTATAATTTTCGAAAAAATATATAAAAGCTTGTCTTTGAAATTTTTTTATATATTTATTTTGTTCTTTTTAGTGTATTTGTATAAAGGCTTGTCCTTGATTTTTTTATTTTCCTTATTTTCCACTTTTTATGATGTTTAATAATTACTTCAGTGATTTCTATCGACTGCATATATATATTTTATCAATTGTAAAAAGCCTTCTCTTTATTTTTCTTTCATTTTGAGGTTACGGTCTTCGTTTTGGGTTATGGTAAAATAAAATTCAAATTTGTTTATTACTTGTTATTTATTTGTAATGTTTCTCATTCGATCCATTTCGTTCAAAGCATCAACATTACAAGGTTTCTTCGAAGTCAACGTGGAGTAATCTAATTCTTTCTGTTTGAAGACCTACTAATGACCTAACTCGGCTTAATGCCACGTAAGCTTGACCTGCAGAAAAGAGTTTGGAGCCAAGATAAATAACAGCATAATCTACAGTAGTTCCCTGCATTTTGTGCACAGTTGAAGCCCAAGACAAGACAATTGGAAGCATTCTCCTTTCAGCTGTGCCGTGATTAAATTTAGCAGGGAATTGAACTGATTTAGGCTGTATGACTTGGATGCCGTCTTTACCGAAATCTATGCGAACCGAAGGCTATCATAAAGTTGAACACGCCTGTAATATGGCCATATAATTTCAGTTATTTGACCTATTGATCCATTTACAAGTCCTTTAGCAACGTGAATGTTAGACCTCAACATAACTTTAGCACCAACAAAAATTTCAAGTTCTTTTGGAAGACCTCCAGTTTTATTAGTGTCTGAATGTATTATATTATTAATATAAATATGATCTTTTTTATTTGTTCCGTCAATTAGTTGATCTTGGGCCTTTATTTTGAACATGTGTGTATTTTTCTTCCTAAAGTATTCGAGAACGGCTGCATTATGTTCATTGACCTGCTGATTAGTTGGATAAATTCGTAAAGCTTTCTTAATCGAGAACTCTCCAGAGCTATTCGAACTTATTTTGTGCATGAGATCAGAAAAATGTTCAGTAGTCATCTCAACTACTCCTAAAGCGTTCAATATATTCACAAATTTGTCACAACCTTTCTGTCTCATGTTCTCTTTCAGCTCAATTAAAGAGAAAAGGCGCCACAAGTGTGTTGCTGGTTGATCGAATACTTGGTGTCCACGCAATTGCATAAGATCGCCATAAAATAGCATATTAGGACCACCAAACATTACATCGTTATTTTTTAGTTGCTTTAATCTGGAGTCAATCATGCAGAGCATCTCGTACGGGACCATAGATATTTCGTCTATAAATAGAAATTGGATATCTTTCCACTGTAATCTCATTAATCTGAGGTAATTTCCCGTAAGCATGGGCATTTGGGAAATTCTTCCATCTTTCTGAACAGGTAACTTAAGAGCAGTATGAAGTGGAGAGCCGTAAATCAAACGCGCTGCTACCCCTGTTAGAGCGCAGACTTTCACGACAGTTTTGGCATGGCAACGGTTGGCTTGATTTTTCAGCAATTTGAACAAAAATGTTTTACCAGTTCCCGCATTCCCTGAACTTAAGATCAAGGCCAAGGAAATATACACAAATGATGAATATAAAAAGGACTCAATAACAAGGAGTAAATGGATGACAGAGGGTATCTTGGAACTGATGGAACAGCGAAGACTGGAAAAGAAAGATGATGCAAAGTACAGGTATCTACAGAAAAAAAATCAAAAAGGAGATCAAGATGGCCAAAGAGAGATGGATGAGTGAACGGTGTTAGGAAATGGAAAACATAGTAGCCAAACATGATTTGTTCAACATACATAAAAAGGTGAAAGAAATAAGTGGCATATTTAAGAAAAGAGTTCTCCCGGTTCTAGTGGACAATAACAACAAGGTCATCGTTGATGAAGGAGACATCAAAAGGGAATGGCAAACATATATATCAGAGCTGTTCAATGACGATAGAGACAATGACATGGAACTAAATCAACACTGCACAGAAGGTCCAGAAATCATGAGATCCGAAGTAGAACATGCTATAAAAAATAAAAAAGCCAGAAAAGCGCTAGGACCAGATGAAACACCCGCTGAATTAATTAAACTGATAGATGAAGAAAATATAAAAATAATAGTTAAATAAACTCTTTAATGCAGTACATAACACCGGAGTGATCCCCTCAGACTGGCTCGAATCCACGTTTATTCCAATTCCTAAAAAACATAAATCGAAAAGATGCTCTGAATACCGACTGATTAGTCTGATGAGCCACACCCTCAAAATTTTCTTGAGGATAATACACGGCAGAATCAGACTCAAGTGCGAAGAAGACATGGAGGAAACTCAGTTCGGTTTTAGAGATGCACTCGGCACCAGGGAGGCGCTTTTTGCGCTGAACGTCTTAATACAGAAATGCCGTGATCAAAGGAAAGACATTTTTGCATGCTTCGTGGATTTTGAAAAGGCATTTGATAAAGTGCAACATAACAAATTAATAGAGATTCTGAAAAAGACGGGAATCGATGATAGAGATATTCGTATTATCAATAATTTATACTGGAAACAAACCGCCAATGTTGAGATCGGTTAAAGTCTTACTAACTAGTAAGCCAGTAGATCTACCTTTGAAGAGAATTCTCATATGAGATATATCAGAAAGATCAAAAGATCGCATGCAAGATAGATCGCAGAAATGGGTACATTGATATCATTGTTTGATGAAGTATTAGTTATATTCAGAGAAAAAAATCGAAATTCATGAGCAAATAAATGGAAATGAAAATGGGGGAAACAATTTCCTGTTTTTTCTGAAAAAAAAATATTATTCTCAAGAAGTAGACTAAATATACGAAAATGTAAACATGAATAGTTAAATCATTTTCCCACAAACAATTCAAAATGTGTTATAAAACATAGTGTTGAGTAATTTTTCAGATATTTTTATTATTATTATTGGACATAATTACAAAGTTGAGCATTGCCAATTGTAGAAAACATTATTTGGATCGATGTCAAACCAACATTCATTCATCACATATGTTCCATTGGATTATTAATAATAAATTAAATTTTTTTTTATAAAATTAACACTATAATGATCAACACATAATACTATTTTATTGTAGGCTGAACAGGATGATAAGAAGAGGAAATATTTTGATGAAAATGTATATACAGGGTGTTTCCTAATTGAATGTCAATATCCGTGGGGGTGATTTTTGGGCACATTTTAAGAAAAAAACTTCATATGAACATATTTCCTAAACGTCTTTCCTTTTGATATACAATAGGGTGGTAAAGTATGCAAAAATAAATCATTCATTATTGATATCTAAATATTAATATTCAAAGACATGTAGTGATCACAACTAAATATCAATTTTTGGCCACAGCCTACTACGATAAGAACCAATTCTTCCTTACTTACAAACATAGTGTAATTTATTTCAATGCAGAGAAACAGTTTTCCTTTTTTAAGCGAAAGCATCGGATTGAAAAAAATCAAGTGATCAATTTTGGTGAGAAATGTTTGTAAATTTCAAAAATGAATTTAATTTTAGGAAAAATCTGTGGCGTACCATCAATGTCTGCCAAAATAGGCAGGTCAAGTTACGTACGAACGCCACTGGTAGGAATTAAAAAAAAAAAAAAGATACATTAAAAAATGCCTCTTGATTCATAGTCCATGTATGACAAATTTCGTCAAAATATCTGAAGTGGTATTGTAGATATTAATAATAAATGATTTATTTTTGAAAACTTTACCAAAATGTATCTCAAAAGGTAAGACATTTAGGAAATATGTCCATAAGAAGCTTTTTTTTTAATGGGCCCAAGAATCACCCCCATAAATATTGACATTCAATCAGGAAACTCCCTGTATAATTATATAAATATGCACAGAAATTTTTCTTAACATGTCAGGATAGTTGACCTTGAATGAGGCATAAAAGCTCGTTTTGTATATATGCCTATTTGCTTGCGAAAAAAACATGAGTATTTTTGGTGTGCTTTTTATAACATGACTTTGACCCACACGCCACAAAAAATATTTGGGAATATAACTGGATATCTCGTTATAAATCGGCCAGTTACATTGTGATGACATAATGGTTTCGAGTATAAAATGGTTTTCGCAAAAAGAAACACAAATTCTACCGTAGTAGGTAAATTCAACAAAAAGTTGTGAATAATTGCATGTTTTGCTCATAAGAGTGTGAATTTAATCAAAAAATATATATCATTTGTAGAATTCCGCACATTAGATAGAAAAAAAGGCAGTCACAGTCAACTGGACAGAATTTATTGAAATTTGGAACATACAATGACCTATACAGGGTGTCCCAGAAGTCCCGCACTTCCTTGAGGGGATCGAAAGTGAAAAATATTCTGAGCCCAAATATCCATGTTTGAAATTTCTCGATGAAGTAGTTAATCAGTAATTAATTAATGAAAGTGACCAATCAGGAGCGCGCTATAGAAGAATGAGTAAGTAGTTGGGGACGCGAGAGAGGGACGCCAGAGCTGCTGCCGGCTTTTCACGCAGTAAACCGAGACTGGCGTCTCACTTTCGCGTCCCCCCTGCTTACTCAATCTTCTGTAGCGCGCTCCTGATTGGTCACTTTCATCAATTAATAACTAATGAACTCTTCTTCCGTTTCGTTGTCGAAGTCCATTTCATAATCTTCGTATTTAATTGGTAGTTTTCTTTCTCTTCTGGGTCTTTCTTCCTTTTTTCTTCTTGTGTTCTTTCATCAACCTCATGTTTTTCTATTTCTTATTTCTTCATACCTTTCTTTTTCATCATCTCTTCCATCTTCATATCTATCTTCTTCATCTCTTCTTTCTTCATATCTCTCTTCTTCAACTCTTCTATCATCATATCTTGCCTCTTCATCTCTTCTATTTTCATGGTCTTTCTAATAAATACACTTATCTTTAGGATGGTTATCTTTCTTGCAGTAGTTACATGTTGAAAATGTCTTAACATTCCAGCAAAAAGAGAACTATAGACAACCTTCGTTCAAGATTACTTAAAGAAGAAGAAAAAATGAAAGAAAATCATGATATAAGAGTAGCATTCAAAACCCAGAAATTCAAGAGTACATGTGGAAAAACTGACCATAAGATGAACGAGTGCAGATCAAACCCAAATAAGCATGGCAATAAGGGAACCAGAAACAATCCCAACCAAGAGAAAACACAATCTGGCAGTCAACGAGGTTTCAAACATTGCAATAAGTGTAACAAGTGTGTCCATTCTTGTTACAATTATTGCAATGTTTGAAACCTCGTTGACTGCCAGATTGTGTTTTCTCTTGGTTGGGATTGTTTCTGGTTCCCTTATTGCCATGCTTATTTGGGTTGGATCTGCACTCGTTCATCTTATGGCCAGTTTTTCCACATGTACTCTTGAATTTCTGGGTTTTGAATGCTACTCTTATATCATGATTTTCTTTCATTTTTTCTTCTTCTTTAAGTAATCTTGAACGAAGGTTATCTATAGTTCTCTTTTTTGCAGGCGTCGAGTCCAATGCCACACCAAAATGTTTATATTTTTTCTGGTAGTGTTAGCAATATTTTAGTTATCAACATTTCGTTGTCCATTGTGAGACCCACATTATCCAATTATTCAAGTCGTGCGATATTTCCCAGTATATCAATATTTTTATCATATTGTAAACTGAGAAATTCTGTCAACAAATGATTTTTGGATTGATCTGTATCTCTTTTGTATACTTTGCTCTTTTGTATACTTTGCTTATAGCCCCGTACATTTCTGCTGATGTTCGAGCAATCAAAACATGGGCTTTTACATTCTGATCAATAGTTCTTAAAATGATATATTTAACCAATGCATCCTGCGCTTTCCACAACGCGATTTCGCAATTTTCTTTTTTTTTCTGGTATTTTTACAGATCCTTCAACAATTTCTTTAAGATTCTTTGCTTCAAATAGGATATTAATTTCGAATTCCCGAAGGGCAGGGGATTCAGCGCCTGAGAGCTTCCTTATCGACTCAATTTCCTCCTTGTTCGACATATCAGATATTGGACAATGTTTTTATTGCAGTTATTCGCAGTTTTATATGAATATATGTTGTTTTAATTGCCTTTCGTTTTTATATTTTCAATTCACTGGTGACCTGGGCCCATAACCTGTTGATTATGTTATATTTTTATGTATTTATTTATTAGTAGAAATTAAATTTTAGTTTAGATATTGGTATTTTATTTTAAGTACTTGTTCATCACAAAATGGCTACTCATACAATCCATGACACTCTTTGATATTTTTACAGATTATTTTTTTCTAGAACATTCCACCATAGAAGAATATTAATAACATTTTGTTACCCTTGTAGGCAACCAACAATATAGATCAATGTTTGATTAATAGTCTAAATACAAAATCACCAAATCAAATTGAATTTGTACAAATTTAATATTCAATACAAAGACCTTCGAATGTTGAAGAAACTTTTTTTCTGTTAATACTGGAAATATTTCACGTATATAAAAACATGGTTGGAAGATTCAGTTATGCCATTTTCTTGTACAGTAGTCAATAATCGAATGTTGAAATTTTACTGAAAAATAATGGACAGAAGGGTCAGGTACTTTGTGATAGTTCATTCGAAAAATGAATAAAAATACTCGAATAACCCGACAGAAGAATTTTTAACGAGCAGTTGAATTCCCCACTTTTCAAAATTCTCAAGAAATAAACCTACAGAAGACATTCAAACACCTTTTTGCACAACTCGAAATACTCCAGTATGAGAATCAACTGGTAGGTACTAATTAACCGGTGTCACAGTTAAACCTCCATTTACAAAGTTAAAAAACAGTAAATAGTAAATAATTGCATTGGCACCATCTCTCAGAATTATTTTACTCTCACGACCCACCAGTGCCCCTAGATTGACTTGAACTTTGATTGTTCATTCATTTTGTCCAAATTCCTGCGATACATTGCTTTACTACTATTACTTTGTATACCTATACTATTCTATTTCATTGTCTTAGATGCATAGAATATTCTATGTACAGAGTATTCTATGCATCTATTCATCTACTAAAGGTGGCATGCTGCAATTACAAGTTGACAGTTACAGCTGTCAGTTTATGATTTTTTAGAATTCCTTTCGGCAAAAATCTCAAAATTCCAAGTATTTCTCAAAATTCAAGTGGTTGAAACAAGTAATAGACACTCCAACTCAACCTTTCAGAATGTGCACTCCCTGTTTTCTATGCCCGTTCGGCTCACCATCGTGTTGCTACATGCCCTGTCCGTCGAATAGTGAATATCCCTGCATTCCGGCTAATCCAGCACCACAATGTCCTCAACCTTCCGCACCATCCTGTATTCCCTGTTTTCCATCCTGTCCATCACTGTGTCCATCAGCGTGTCCATCGCCTTCGAGTCCACCAGCATGTCCACCTCCGAAACCTCCTACTAAGTGTCGACCTCCTCCTACAAAACCTGAAGTATCGTTCGTGTCCTATCCAGTTTGCCCTTCGCCTTCATGTCCCCCACCACGACTCAACCCGTGTCCTTCGAATAGAATAGTTTGTTTTTCCTCATGTCAGCCACCCAATGGAAACACTTCGAAAAGTCCGAGTGAAATAGACCTGAAGCCCTGTAAATCCTATGAGTTTATAGGTAGTAAGTACATAATAGGATGTGATTGTGGGAAGCACAACGGATTACAGGATAGCTGTAAGAGAACAGAATGCCAGGGAACAGCCCTTTGTAGGGCTAGACAGTGGGCGTGTTGCAGACCAAGCAAATTTTCAGGTGGAAAACATCGAGAAAGCAGAATTAAAGAAAGGGAATGTTAGCTGTCTGCAACTCCAGTCCTAATGATGTTAATATTGTGGAGTGTCTTACGAGTAAAATTTACGAACAAAACAATGGTTTTTTATTGCTTATGGAAAGTTCTTTCCTAAACATACTTAATTTTTGGAGCATTTTCCATAATATTTTCCTTCAATTTGAAAGCAAACATATTCTGAAACTCGAAAGGTAATCCTTGCGAAGAGTCGACAACATCAGTTAATAGAGGGTTACCAAATAGGTGCGGAAGTAATTCAGTGAGTGATTCCTAGAAAATTAAAGCGGATTCTTGAGGTAAAAGAAATTTTATGGGCCTTTCCTTGAACAGTTGCACACTTTTGAAAAAGAGTGAGTTTTATATTTTTTTCTTGGAGGTGCTGAAGAAATGGCTTTTTGTGGGCATAGTCTACCACAAGGCGGCCTATCTATATTTTTTTTATTTTCTTGTAATCTTCTGAAGTTGAAACAAGCAACCGCTATTTTATTTTTCAACCGAACTTTCTTAACTCTTTTGTTGTGTCCGTGGAAGCAATAGTTTCCCAATAACAGTATATTATTCAAAGAGCGGTAATGTGGGTCATAACACAGGCAGATGAATTTTGCACACGAGCCGTCAGGCGAGCGGTTAGATCATTTTTCGAACTTGTTAGTCCGCGAATAGAGTTATTTATTTATTTTTATTTATTTATTTACAAGAAGGAATACAAAAAGATGCATGAGAGCACCCAAGAGCAGTATTCACAATATAAAACTCAATTAGAGTAGAAACTTCATTATTGGCATACAAATTAGAAAAATTTCCTCATTCTACAACAATTCAGGATTAAACTTAACCTAAACATAACATCTCATTCCAAAACGTTTTTTATTTTCGTTAGAAAATAAATCGATAGACTTATCAGTAGTAACGTATGGTCCGAAAGTTTTGGGAAAAATTTCAAAAGCATATAACTCTGTCTTAAATAATCTTATATTTTCATCGAATTATTCAACAATTTAACTTAACTATCCTTATTATAAATCAAAATTCAAGTAACAGACAAGGGACCATTATTTTCGATTTGCCTAATTATTCCCCTGACACGTTGCTTCTCAATCAGACCAGGTGAAACTTTTCCCAAAACTTTCGGACCATACGTTAATATCACAAGAGATTGAATTTCCGTGATAAGTCTATCGATTTATTTTCAAACGAAAATGAGTTGCTTGGAAACATCCGGAGGACGAGTGGTGTTTCTTCGAAGCAACTCATTTGAGTTTGGAAATAAAAGATAGACTTATGAGGTAAATTCAGTCTCGAGTGAAATTTCATAAGACTATTTCACGAACAGAATAAAAGGTCAGAAACTCCATATTCGAGAAAAGCAAGGAAAAACTCATGTTGACGTCTGCAATTTATATTTATCAGTTGTCAAATCGTTCGTATCCATAGTTCAATCACAGATTATTCTGTAGTTCAATCGTTGTCAGACCATACGATAATACGAGCTGTCTTTGGACTGTGATTGGTCAGTTTTTGAAATGAGTGGAATAGTCAGTAGTATTATCATAAGAGATTGAATTTCCGTGATGAGTCTATCGATTTATTTTCAAACGAAAATGAGTTGCTTGGAAACATCACGAGTCCGGAGGATTATGGCTGCAAACCGAATTTCGTGCAGTTATCTTCAGTTATTTTGGATCTGTTGTGACCAATACGGTCATCCTTAAAGAACGCAACTTTTTTCTAATTTAAGCCACCCTGTATCTCCAACGGTTTTCGATATCCCTGTAGTGCCCCTCTAAAAAAGTTCTCACACTGTATAGCTTAAGGGCGCTGTTTGAGATCATGTTTGAATTGAAATAACTTTTCCGGTGTTTTGATCTTTTGCGAATTGCGCCTGATCGATTTCCCTACCACTTGTTTGGATTTCCCTTAACCTATATGTATCACACGTATAAGAAGCGAACGACCGGAACGAACGATATCGAACGAAAGACATTTTATTGATTAATTATTGTTGATTGGGGATTTTGTGATATATTTTTGGAGGAGAGCACTTTTTTGGAAATAACGCCAAGGAAGCAGCGAACCAGTCGTTGCCACCGTCATCAACCAGGCCGGGGTAAGTGATACATCCTTGATTCCCGTTCACCTAATATTCGCCATTTTCCATATTTCCGTGACACCCTCGATCAGGTGTGATTATTAAAAATAAATATAGATTAAGTCCGTAACATAAAAAAACTGGTAGCAGAGCGTGGTTTCACCCCTTATTTAGGGAATGATTATGTAAAATCATTAGAAAAACGGATTTCTATATTTGAAAATTCATTTAACTCTGGGGAAAAAACCGAAGGTGAACGTTTGATGATTAAGTGGCAGCAAAACGTATCGAAAACGAAATAATTATCGAGGTCCAATGTAGAAATTATTATTTCATTCAACGTTATTTCAGTTTTTATACATATTGTTTCTCATTTATCGATTCTCAATTGTGAGAATAAAACGAAACGTCTGCCGTTTGACCTTGAAATATTATTTGCAGATTATTATTTCAGCAGGTGTTTAACGAAACGAACGACTTCCTTACGTATGATATATTTTGATTATATTTTTCAGTATTATTAACGATCGTTATAAAGATGAGTGAAGATGATAAAAATCTGTTTAAGAAATTAACAGGTTATAAAGAACGTTTGTGGCGCAGACTGCAGGACTGTTACGAGTTGACAAGTCAGTTGCCTCAGAAATTATCTCAGTTTAAATTGAGAGTTGAACAATTGCATAAAGTACGGAATGAATTTGGTAAAACTCTAGATAGTTTACATATGCTGTCTGATAAACGAGAAGAATTTTCCACCGATGTTGTTCAATTAGAATCGAGTTTCGACGATCTTTATTTTGAAATATTGGCATGCGCTGGACAATATAGTGAACCGATAAACGAACCCCAATCAATTATCAATTTGAGTGGGAAAAGGGAATTGTCTTTGCGTGATGTTAATTTAACGAAGTTTGATGGAAGCCCTGAAAAGTTTCCAGCATTTAGAGCCATGTATGATGCTTTAGTTCATAATGCAGGTTATTCCGATATCGAGAAATTTACAATTTTGATCAACCATTTGGAAAATTCAGCTTTGAAGTTTGCGCAAACTGTACGTTTCTCTCCTGAGAATTATAACGTGATTTATTATCAATTGATACAACGATATACAAATAAACGAATTATAGCAAATCACTATTTGCGAACGATTTTTGGTTTGAAGCCAATAAATAACGATTCTTTCGAGGGAATATCTGAATTGTGTGAAGTTTTGCAAACGAACGTAACGGCCTTGGGTGATATGAAAATACCAAATTTAACGGATTACATATTTGTTCAATTTTCCTTGAAATTATTGGATGATAAATCGAAGGAAGAATTTGAGAAGAACTATTTGGATACTGAATTCCCCACATTTAATAATTTAATAAAATTTTTGCGAAATAAATGTTCTGTTTCACAGTTGGTTGGCGAGAGCTCGAGTTCAAGTACGATGGTGCGTACACCTCATGCGGATTACATGAAAAACAAAGGCATGAACGGTAGTTACAAACGAAAGGTGACGATGTTTTCTCAGGAATTCGGCAATGTGGATAAAACTAAAGAAAAATCTTATAATTGCATGTTTTGTTGTCAGAAGGATCATTTCAGGTTGACGAAATGCCCTGAATTTATTGCATTGTCACCTGTCGAACGTCATGATTTCGTGAGAAGTAAAGGGTTATGTTATGCTTGTTTATATCCTCATCGAATTGCAGATTGTAGAATGAAGATTAATTGTAAATTATGTTCTAGCACTCGGCATAATACTTTACTACATCAACGGGAATTTGCAGATAAAAATCAATTTTCAGAATCTCAACTTGGTGCATCGAATTCGGTAGCATTGTCTTGTTTGGAAACGAAAAAATGTGATAGTCTTTTGGGAACGGCTAAGGCGCTTATTCGAATTAATACCGGTGAATGGTGCCCTTGTCGTATCGTATTGGACTCGGGATCTCAAGTTAATTTTATTACCGAAATATTAGCGAATTGTTTAGGTAAAAAACGAAAACGATGTTTATATGAAATATCGGGAATAGGTGAAGTAAATCCTCTCAAGCCACATGGTATATTGGATTGCGAAATTACTTCTCTTTATAACTCGGACTTTGTTTTGAATTTCGAGGCAGTGGTTTTATCGCGTATTACTGCAAATTTACCGACAACGGGTTTATCCGATAGTGTCAAAAGTGGTTTCGAGTCCTTAGAGTTGGCTGATCGTGAGTTTAATATTTCGTCTCCTATAGATGTGTTATTGGGAATTCAAGCCGTCTTAGATTTGACACCAACACCTCCATCTATAATCAAGGGATGTCCTAGCGCTTATTTAACCTCACTGGGTTGGGTTATTTTGGGAAATGTAGAATCACCGATCCCTTCGGTCGGAAAAATGGTTTCTAATATTTCAATCGAAAACGAGAATTCACTTAACGAAATTTTGCGCGCCTTTTGGGAATCAGAAGAAATAATTTTACCGAAACCTATTTCACCCGAAGAACAATTTTGCGAATCACATTATCGAAAGAATACTCAACGTAATGAAGATGGACAATACATTGTACGTTTTCCACTTCAAAAATCAATAGTAAAATTGAATGATAATAGAGACTTTGCTCTCAATAGATTTTACAAATTGGAATCGCGATTTAAGAAAGACCCAAATTATTATAAACATTATTCAGAAAATATTCTGGATTACATACAGCGAGGTCACTTAGTTCCAGCTTTGAAAAAATCTTCATATATTATGACTCATCATGGAGTTGTCAAACGTACTGCTAATGACATTAAAGTACGGGTAGTTTTTAATCCCACTGAACGAGATACAGAAGGACATTCATTGAACGATTCCTTATTACCGGGTCCTAAGTTGCATCAGGATATTTCCATTATTATAACGCGATTCAGACTCAGACCGGTAGCTTTAGCATGTGACATATGTCAGATGTTCAGATGTATCATTGTGAATCCGGAAGATAGAAAATATTTTCATATATTTTGGCGGTTCAATACGAATGAACCAATAATAGAATTTGAGCATACAAGGGTCATATTTGGTGCCACATCATCACCATTTTTAGCTAATCGCACTTTACAGCAACTTGTTAACGATGAGGGAGAAAATTATCCTCTAGCAGCTAAGGCTCTTTCTTTTCAGACATTTGTTGACGATGTATTAACGGGCGCTGATTCTATAGAAGAAGCTCTTGAGCTTAAACGACAACTTATTAATATGTTGAAGGCTGGTGGATTTGATTTGGGAAAGTGGTCCTCGTCAGATCTTGATATAATTAAAAATACAGAAGATTCTGTAGAATTACCGATAGGAAATTGTCAATCTTTAATAAAAGTGTTCGGCATTTTTTGGGACACAAAAGACGATAATTTTCAATATAAAATATGCGATGTTAACGAGCCTTCAACGAAACGTGGTATGTTATCAAGGGTAGCACGAACTTATGATATTTACGGATATTTGAGTCCTTTTACATTCCTTCTTAAATCTTTAATTCAACGATTATGGCTGTTGAAAGGTGGATGGGATGATCCATTACCGAACGATATTATGAACAAATGGATCATCATAAAGGGTGAATTGACTCTACTTGAGAATATAAAAATTCCAAGATGCATTTATAGAGAGAAAACGTCTTGTACTTTAGTTGGTTTTTCGGACGCGAGTATTTTGGGTATGGCCGCAGTCATATATTTACGTACTGAATTGAACGGTCGATATGTATTAAATTTATTAGCTGCTAAAACTCGAGTGGCCCCTTTAAAATCTTGGACTATTCCGAAATTGGAACTGGGGGCTGCATGCCTTTTGTCGAAATTAATGCGTTCAACGTTAGCGGCTTGTGAACCTATAGTTCCAATCATGAATTTATATTGTTTCGTAGATTCAACTACGGTGTTGGGGTGGATAAAAACGCCACCATATAAATTAAAAACATTTGCAGCAAATCGAATCGTTCAAATTCATGAAAATTGTCCCGATGTTCGTTGGTGTTATGTACCAGGAAAACTCAATCCAGCAGATCCCGCAAGTCGAGGCCTCACCCCAAAAGATTTGGTGGATTGTGATATTTGGTGGAATGGTCCAGATTTCCTTTTGAAACATGAAAGTCAATGGAAATTCGAATATGAAATTCCATCTAGATTACCGGAAATAAAGAAAGTACCTCCGATTTCACTATTGGTGAATAATTTCAATTGTGATGAATTATTTGATGTTCTGGAAAACTTCTCTTCGTTTTTAAAAATTCAACGTATTTTTGCGTATATTTTGAGGTTTTGCACTAATTGTAGGATTCGAAAAGGGGGTACATCGAAAGAAATTAGAATAAACGGTCCATTAACGGCTAACGAATATGAACAAGGGTTACTTTTGGCGATACGTCTTACACAGGCTAAATATTTCTTCGATGAAATGAATTCTATCAAGCGGGGAATGATAAATTCAAAGAAAATTAGATTTCTTTCGCCATTCATTTCAGAATCGGGTTTGTTGATGGTGGGGGGACGTTTACGTCACTCTCAATTATCTTTTAGGCAGAAACATCCGTATTTGATTCCGAAGGAAAGTAGATTGGCAACGTTGATTTGCGATCATTATCATTTGATATCTGGACATGGAGGTCCACGTTTGGTTCAATCTTTAATTAACAGGTATTATTGGATACCTAACTTGCGCAGATTGTTGCGCAGTAGAATATTTCGTTGTTTGAGATGTTACAGATTTAGCGCAAAACCGGTTCAACCACCAATGGGCGATCTCCCTTCTTATCGTCTAGACCCGGGAAAATGTTTTTCGCATACTGGATTGGACTACGCTGGTCCATTTGAAGTTAAAGTTTCTCAGCTTCGAAACGACCGATATCAAAAATGTTATGTGGCATTATTTATTTGTATGGTTTCGAGAGCTATACATTTGGAGGTTGTTACGTCGCTGACCACCGACGCATGTTTAGCAGCGCTTGATAGATTTATTTCGAGACGGGGGTTACCTAGTAACATTTATAGCGATCAAGGCACCAATTTCAGGGGTGCTGCAAGAGAAATTAGCGAAATTACGAAATTTTTCAAGGATCAAAGTTCTGAGATATTTCACTATTTGTCGGTTCGTAACATAACCTGGAGTCACAATCCACCGTATGCACCTCACATGGGGGGTTTATGGGAGGCAGGAGTTAAGTCCTTCAAATATCATTTGAAACGTATAATTGGCAACACTAAGTTGCATTTCGAGCAATTTATAACGATCGTAACTCGCATAGAAGCGATTTTGAATTCGAGACCATTTTGTAACGAGTCATCATCACCGGATGATGATTTGGATCCATTAACTCCGGGTCATTTTTTGGTTGGAGCTCCATTGCTGGCTCGTGTAGAAGTTGACTTGATGAATATTCCCCAAAATCGTTTAACGCGGTGGCAATTATGCCAACAATTAACACAGTCGTTTTGGAAACGTTGGTCGAATGAATATATTCATTCTTTGCAAAAAAGACCAAAATGGACAAAACCTTCAGCACAAGTTAAGGAAGGCGATCTTGTATTGTGGTATTCCCCTGACGCTCCACCCACACATTGGCCTATTGGCAAAATTTCTAAATTAATACCAGGAGCTGATGGCATTGTTAGAGTTGTGAAGATTCGTACAGCAACTGGCGAAATTAAACGAACTTTGAATAAAGTATCGCCATTGCCACCACCGTAAATTTAAATATCGGAAATTAATAATTTTTTTTTTGTTGTTTGTTCAAAATTTTCGATATTATGAATTTTTATTTTTTTTTGTTTTGTTGCCAATTTCATCCAACGTTTGAAGGTTGAAAAATTATTTTTTTTTGTTTTGTCCGTGCCTCAAGCATGGAAATTATTTTGGCCATAATGGATGGATTTTTTTTTTCTTTTTTTTTGGGTCAAATATACTATTTGGGTGGGGGGTATGTTTGAGATCATGTTTGAATTGAAATAACTTTTCCGGTGTTTTGATCTTTTGCGAATTGCGCCTGATCGATTTCCCTACCACTTGTTTGGATTTCCCTTAACCTATATGTATCACACGTATAAGAAGCGAACGACCGGAACGAACGATATCGAACGAAAGACATTTTATTGATTAATTATTGTTGATTGGGGATTTTGTGATATATTTTTGGAGGAGAGCACTTTTTTGGAAATAACGCCAAGGAAGCAGCGAACCAGTCGTTGCCACCGTCATCAACCAGGCCGGGGTAAGTGATACATCCTTGATTCCCGTTCACCTAATATTCGCCATTTTCCATATTTCCGTGACACCCTCGATCAGGTGTGATTATTAAAAATAAATATAGATTAAGTCCGTAACAGGCGCCCTGCACAATCCTTCATACAATTTAATATTCACCTAAAATTTGCAATTATTCATATTTATTCCCAACTTTCTGGAAAATAAAAAGTTGGAGCCCATATCTGAAATGAGGGCTTTAAAGTCAAATCCTGCTTCAGACATTTTTGTTATGACCTCGAACACAATAATTTCCAAATCAGCAGCATTACATGGTGAATTCACGAAAAAATATCCGAGTGGTTGTTTCCAATTATCGTGAATTCATCTTGCCATTAGAACCAAAGCATTTTTAGCTAGAATAAATTTTTTTCCTCTTCCTGCAAAATATTTTGTGAAACTCATATTTCAATCAACCCGTGATGTGATTTGTTTCACAGAAATGGTTACAAACCCAAATCATTCTTCTGGTCATACTGAAGATTAGATTGAAGAGAAACCTCCTCATCCATTGTGAGAACACAAATTCTATCCTCTTTATTTTCATTTTGTAGTCTCATTTTCAGGCTTCTAAATACAAAATCGAAGTCCCGGTGTTCTCTGAATATTTTCAGTCATTTCTTCTAAGAGTTGACACTGAAGGGAAATAATAATGCTGAACCATTTTTCTGTAAGTTTTTGGTCCAGAATAATAAATCGATAGAGCATGTTGTTTTAGTTCATTGGTGTATGTCACAAGCCTTTTTGAAATACATCTTAGATATTTAGGTGCATTGAGAATCCATTTTTCCGAGAAATTTTCGAATTCTTTTTTGTTCCTGAATAATATCCGAATGATTTTTGTCTTGGCCTACAATGAAGATAGAAAGGGATTTTTGATATTTTATCTTTGCCCCTTCACCTCTACCATAGACTCCTCAATTTATTTTTTCTTGGCATTCTTGATGATATATCCTGAGTTGTTTGTATTTCAGCATTTTCTATGTATCTGTTTTGTTTCTGCTTCATCTGTTTGTGTTCCCATTTCGGAAGTCCTTGGATTCAGAAACAGATTTGAAGTGGGTGCTCGAGTTTTATTTGAACAGCGGCCAGTCATGAAGCATGCTTCAAAATGATCACTACAAATTCTATAGTTTATATTCAGTAAAGAAGGATCAATCTGATGCTTATTTCCATTGGAGAAGTTTGCATGTCATCTATCCTAGGGAATCTGTAAAAACTTTTACCCGCAGAACCATCAATCAAAGGTTTTCTGAGGGACAATTTGATGCAGCATTTCCTTAAAAAAAACCTTAAAAAAAAGCAAAAAGGATAGAAAAGCAAAATGTAAGGGTAAAGTACAAGCTCTCACAAGGCCAAAAAAAGATTAATGATAAAGGTAACCAAAAATTATCAGTGATTTTATAAATGCAGACTTCACAAAATCGAAAACATTTTTTTTCAGGTGCAGAAATATGGAAGATTTGTAGAGGAAGCAATGGACTTGTATAGAAAGAAGCAAAAGGTAGTACTAGAAGAAGTCATTTCAAAATTACCAGAAAACCAGCAACAGGCAGTTAAAACATGTTTGAAGCATCGCAAAGAAAAGGATCTTCAGGAAGAAGATATACAATAGAATGGGTCTACGAATGTATGCTAATGAAGATCAAAAGCCCTGTGTTATATAACCATATTCGTAAACACAACATTTTACTCCTGCCAAGACACTTCACAATTAATGGTTGTTTGAAGAACTTTGGTGGTGCCTTTGGTTTCTCTGAATCTACCTTTGAATTGCTTGAAAAAAACACAGGGAATAGATTCAATGGCAAGGTAATTCGATAACAAGTGCCTAGCACAAATCCACTAAGCTCACTAAGTTAAAAATCTTGGCTGTATCTTCGGGTTGGATCCACCCAAAATCTTTAAAAATCGTAGGTTGTTCTTTTGTAGTCAAAAATTCTAATCCATTCAAAACTTTGAATGAAAACCGGGCTATTATTCAAGAAAAAAATAATCTAATTTTTCTTACTAGATTAGTTCTAAAAGACAATTTCTAATTATCATTTTGTTTACGAGTGAAACTACAATACTGCAACAAAAAAATGAAATAAAAATAATGTTGCCACAATTGTGCTGCCAAAATGAAGAAAATATTTTGAAATTTTTTGTTTGGGTCCTTTTAAATACAATCCTGGGTTTTGCCAACTCTAAATTCATTTTTGAGGTGTTAGATATACTATTGGATGAAATGAAACTGAGCAGTGGAGTATACTTTGACAGAAGTACCCTAAAAATAGTTGGATTTTCTAAATTGGAGATAAACAAATCAAAGAAATTTTTGGAGAAGAAATTTTCGAAGAAGATGATGAAGCAAGAGAAAAACTACTATTTGACCCCAAAAGGCAACAAATCCATAGAGAAGAGAGAAAGCAGCTCAAAAAAATAAATGATGGTTATAGAAATTTAGGTGACCATGTCTTGGTTATTAATTACTTTCCAGCCTTTTGCAGGGCGTTGGGTTCAAAGTTTAGGCTGTTTTATAACAAAATCAAATGCAAAGGATATACAGGTGACAAGACTTGTGTTGGAGCCTGTAGTCCTCTGTGAACATGCTGGATTGTGGATTGGTGCAATGTGGTGCAGATTTGGAGTCAGTGTACATAGTCCCACAGCTGAACATCCTGTAGATCAAGAGCGTATACTCCACTTCAAATCAGATTTTCCTCACCTACTCAAATGCATGAGAAACTGCTTTGTTGACCAACAAAATTTAGGTAACTAATTTTGAATGAAATCGATTATACTTCAGAAAAGTTACTTATTAATTTACTCATTTTTATTGCAGACTCCGGAAGGTGTTATTCCAATGGCTCACTGGCGAGCTCTCCTTGATGCACATAATTCAAGAACAATAGGATTGAAAGAGTGCCCCAAATTGACACAAGACCATTTGAATCCGTCTCCATGGTTAAATAAAAATTAAGTGTAGTTTGGCCTGGAAGGTAAGGCAAATATAATAATTGAAAAAGAAAGTATACATTTAAAACCTTCTTCATAAAAAAAACAAACTACCTCTTTTTAAACAGTTCCGGAGTTCTTCTGTATCAGCTGGTATGCAAAGCTTCCAATTTCAAGGAGTCAATGCTTTGAAGGACTGAAGGACCCCAGAGAAGTTCTGTCAAAATATAAATATTTTCTCGGATATTATGAACAGCAGAACTCCTAAACATGCATTGGGACCAAGCTCAACACAAACCGAGGTACACTTACGTCTTTTGAACTAATTGCATCGATATTTCAGGATATTCCCTTTTTCGTCATCAGAATTTGGGACACAGGGGTGTCTGTTTTCGAACATAAGTGACGAGATCACCAAACAATTCAACCTGCAGGTTGAGCGTCAGGATTGGCCGGACATAGACATCTTGTTCATCAACATTTCGAATAATTATTACTCCATTTTAGTAGGATGCTCGCCCCCTTTCCCACCGACACAGAATGCATCCAGTTCCTCATAGATATTGTCGCGCGGCATAGGAATGTTCTGATCACAGGAGATTTCAACTGTCCAAGCGTTGACTGGTCACTGGTTTCACAGGGTTCTCCATTCTGTCCTTATGCTGAGTTCGTCCACAATTCTGAATGCCATCAACTTGTTACTCGTCCCACAAGGTATAGAACTGACCAAACCCCTTCCCTTCTGCACCTCTTCATAGTATCTGACCCGAACTAAATATCCGACCTAAATTATATGCCCCCTTTCGGAAAGTCCGATCATTCAGTATTAACCACAGAGATTCAAATACACGTTGTTTCTGGGGTTCGAAATCAGGAAAAGACTCTGCGATTTGTTGATTACGAGAAAGTTTCAGAATATGTATCTTGATCGGACTAACTGGGAGGGAGTGTTCTCGGGTGCAAGCGATATTGACTCCATGTGGATGATGTTTCTTGAGATTACGCGTGAGGCGGTGAATGATGCTAACGAGCGAATTAGGGTAGTCAAGCAGAACCAACTGAAACCTTGGATAGGTGAAGGTATAATGAGGCTCGTTAGATAAAAGAGGGTATTATGGCGTAGATTTTCCCGCAGTGGGTCGATTACAGATTATTAAAATCATCGTTCTTTTTCCAACTTTGTCACGTCGTCTATTCAAGAGGCAAAGTCATTCTGCGAGAGGTTGGTGGCGTCCAAAAGCAAGAAAAGGCTGTACAAATACGTGAGAACATGCATTAATTCTAAGGTTGGTGTCCCAACAGTGCGAAATTCTAATGGTGACCCGTCTGGAGACGCCCGTGAGACAGCCAACATGTTTGCTGAGGTTTTTGCATCAGCCTACACCTTCGAACCTCCTGGAACTGTTTCTACCCCAGGAGTCCAGCGTGTTGAGGCAGAGCTATCTGAGGTCGTATTCGATCAACAAGTTATAAGAAAGTACCTCTCGGAGATAAAGATTGATGCGGCTCCAGGGCGCACTACTAAATGCTCGTTCTGGAGCATTTGTATCATCCATCCCAACTCGGCATCAATAACTCCAATATTCAAGAAGGGCGACAAACTTGAACCCTAAAATCATCGACCTATAAGCATCCTCTCCTCAGTTTCCAAGGTTCTTGAAAGAATCATAAGCGACCACGTTATTAACTTCTGCTCTGAGAAAAATATCATTCCTGATTCCCAACATGGTTTCCTTCCCCGTCGTTCTGAAACTACAAATCTTTTATCGTGCCTTGCTGAGTGGACCAAAGCGCTCGACTGTGGAAATCCCGTCGATGTAGTTTACTTGGACGCGAGGGCATTTGACCGAGTTCCTCATAGGCGACTCCTCTCAAAGCTCGAACATCTTGGACTGAGAGGTAAATTGTTGGACTGGTTCGGTGCTTTCCTATCCAACAGAAAATTTCGAGTACGAGTGGGTAAAATATACTCAACAGTAGAAACGGCTGTCTCATCTGGTGTACCGCAGGACTCTGTATTGGGCCCAATTCTCTTCCTGTTATATATATATCAGATTTACCGGCCTGCCTCAGGTCACGCTGTACTATGTTTACTGACGACTCAAAGCTTTTCAACTTGCCACTATCCTCTCATACTCTTTAAGCAGATTTGGATATACTTTCACGATTGTGTCACGACTGGTTGTTGCCTCTCAACAGGGTAAAGTGAGAGGCCACCGTTTGAAGTTTTCGAAGGAACCGTGCAAAACAACACCACGCCAGAAATTCCTACCCAATAGGGTTTGCATCAACTGGAATGAGTGTCCATCCACAGTTGTGGAGGCCCCTACGTTCAACATCTTCAAGAACAGATATGATGCGTGGAAAGCTCAACATCAAGTTTCTCACCTATTTCCATTTTTCTCATTGTTTGATATCAGAATTTTTTTAGTTTCGTTGTTCACATTCAAATGTATTTTGATTTCAAGGGTTTATAGGCTCAGTCTCAACCCTTCTCAACATTCAAATAAATAAATAAATTTTATTCCAATAAATATTACACACTAAACTCTCCTTTTCTAACTTGACAATCCAAACATTTTCGGATAAATTGAAATTAATTCAGGACAACCAGACGGACAAGATGAGGACTGCACTTGTTAGAGCTGAGAAGGCCGGCCTTGATTTCCTATCTAAACAAGGAAGGATAGGAAAATCAAAAGAAAATAATATATTGCAAAAAAGAGCTTACGTTTCTTCAGAGACAACAGATGTAGATTAGAAAGTAAGCCTTGAAGGAGTATTAAAACTGATCATATGTTTTGCAGAAAAGTGTGGTTTTAATTACTTAATGACATACCGCTTGAATCAAGATGCACTTGAGGTGAATCAAAGTACTAAACTTAATATCTAAGAGTTACTTTATTCGGACAACTCAAAAGCAGCGGATAAATTATTTCATTTCTCTTTCCATCGTTCTTTTGGATTTTATAAGGCAGTTTTGTGGACCTGAGCCAAGAGTATTTGCACAACTTTTTCGTCTTCTTTCAGTGTATTCTCCTACAAAACCAGTTAGGGGTGGTTATATAATAGGGGACATGTTAACAACTCTACGTAACATTGATGACCTGCATATTGCAATCAATAAAGAATAATGAGAGAAAAAAGAAATTACCACAGAAACTCGATAACATTGTGCTAGCAGGTAGGGTTAAAGCTAGAATAACTGATTTTACAGCTTCTGAATATCAATATTTGAAAATGGTTTTCAATTCTTCAGGAGAAAATCTTGAGGAAATTGCCACAGATCGGGACATGTTGATAAATTTAAAGTCAAAAGGTTATCTCCGGTATCCCTCAGATGAAATGCTTCCTCTAGTTCGAAACCTTGAAATTCAACTTATTAAGGCAAGCGTGGAATCTGAGCGGGGGGAAAACATTCTTTATTTTCAATTGTGGAAAACCTAGAAAAATAGGAGAAACTTTATTGGTAGGCTGTGAGAATTTACCGAAGCAGTAATCAAATTCTATATTATTATGAGAATGCATTTTTTATGCAAAACATGGAACAACAAAACGGAGACTCTAAGAAAAAACAAAGGGGCCACAGGAAACAGGCACATCTCACTTTAAGATCTTAAACTGAAATATGTCAAAATTCGTAGCTTAAATATCTGCACCTATCAATATAATTTATAAAATATTTCACTTGAAACCCTCTGCCTAGGTATCGTTTAGACAGTTGGAGAAGGGGTCCGGCTCAATCTAAGGTGTTAACGATCGACAAGTAGGTATGTTCTTCACTAAATACTTCTAGTTGTTTCAGATATAATAAAACAATCAAATCCTCAAACAACTATAATGTGAAAATGAAATGTGAAATCAAACAAATAATGGATGCAATACCCAAAATCAAAGTATTAAACTATTTCTAACGGTATACTACAGAACAATGGATAGTGATCAACATGTTTAAAATTCATGATCCAGTCCAACATGGGGGGTCGGCCCTATATTCATTCAGACTGTAGTAACATTTTGATGTCAGTTGTGCTCTGATAGAGCTGGCTTGAACGATTGGAAAGGTAATTTTTTAATAGTTGACGGTAGAATGTTGTACTGTTTTACATCCAGGGAATTAAGGGAAGACTTCATTGATTTGATTCTTGCAGGCCTTAAAAGACTAGCTGATCGTGTATTGTAATCATGAAACAGGCCCGGATCTAGGGGGGGGGCAAGCGGGGCGCTTGCCCTGGGCGCCAGCTCAAGGGGGCGCCAAAAACAACCAGGGGATAATTTTTTTTATTTTTGATTTTCTCGGAAAAAAGTATTATTATCGAATATGACCCGACTCTGAAGTGCCATCTTGACCACTCAAAAAAAGGACAAACATCCTATCTGTCTAAAACTTTGCAACATGAAATTTAATGGCCACCAAAGTTCGGAATACAATTATTAATGAGATCAGGAGGCCAACTATGTCACTATTATGTTCGACTGCACTCCAGATGTATCTCACACAGAGCAAATGAGCCAGGTTATACGATATTTAAAGAGAACGTAGTCTGGATATGAGATAAAGAAAAGTTTTATTGAATTCTTAGAAGTTGACGAAAAAACTGGAGAATAATATCATAGCATAGATGCATAGAATACTTGGTGTAACGGCTCCTTACTGAAAAACGTGACCAAAATTTGTAGATCAAAACGGCATTCTACATTTCAGATTTTGGTCTAGTTACGGAAAAAAGCGCGCCCGTTTCGAGAGGAATGACAAGCAGGACAAATTCTCAGATTTTCGATCGACAAGCAAGTCTTAAACAAAATTTAATCAGTGCCAACACCAGGTATTCTATGCATCTATCTCATAGCGAATTCTAGATCAACTGCAAACTGATGATTTAGATGTCAAAATCCTACGACAACGGATCTAATATGGCTGGAGTCCAATCCAGAATTCTACAGATGAACGAGATGGGAGCTGGCAGTATTAGTTCCATGCCTAGGACACTGTTTGAATCTTGTGGGTGTCCATTTGGCTTCATCATGTTCAGAAACAGTAAATTTATTTGGTGTTATACAAAAACTGTATTTTTTCTTGTTCAACCATACGATGGACAATAATTATGAAAAAGTGAACGAAAACAAATTTAAAAGGAAGTAGCCAAACAAGATGGGCTGAACATCAAGCTGTTAATGCCGGCTCAATAATTTACCGGGAGTTGTGAAGGCTGTGGAAGAAATCAAAGCATCCTCACTAGTCGCAGAATCCAAGTAAGGAGCTGTGGTCATTTGCTTCGTTCTGTGATGGATTTTAGATTCATCCTGAACCTAACAATTTGATACTTTTGATATTCTGCGAGAGATCAATAGGGTCAACATGGAAATTCTGAAAGGGGATATAATTATTTCACGTTCATTTTCGTTGATGTAATTAATGTCTTGTGAAGATCTTGCAAGGAATGGAAGAAAAACCTCTTGAAAACTGGATATCGGAAGCTACACTTCTTTCAAAAGAAATGAATGTGGAGCCAATTTTTAGAAATAAACGTGTTTCCAAGAAGACAAAGCAGGTCGACAAAATGTGCGAGGATGAGTCAAGAACGTTAGATCAAGTTGGTTTATTCTCGAAGTAAATCAAAGTTGTTTTCGACAGATTATTGTCGGAAATCAGAAAAAGCTTATTAGAAAGCCCAGAGAGTCTGCATAAGAATTTCGCATTCCTCAACGGCCATGCCCTTTTAAACATGCAAAAAGAGGATATGCAGAAAAATGGGACTCTTTCAGCGCAAAAATATTGAAGAGACTTGAATACAGTTGATTTTTGTTAGAAACTAGCGGTTTTCAGAGAACTAGTTCCTGAAATTATCGACTTCATTGGACATGCTGCAAATTCTTCACAGACAAGATCTGCAAGAAGCTTTCTCTAACGTCAGTTTAGCTTTAAGAATTTACTGCACTACCACGTCTGCAAGATGAACGCAGTTTAAGCAAATTGAAAATAAAAAAAAATTAATTAAATTAAAATTTCTTCTCTTTTTTTCCTTATTATTAGTATTAATTTTGATTATTCATTTGTATTATTTATTTTTGTTATCTCTTATGAATTCATATATTACACAAATGGAGGAGGGGGAGCGCCATCATGAACTTTTGCCCCGGTCAGAAAAAATCGTAGATCCGGGCCTGTCATGAAATTGTGAATTGCTGGTGAAATCATTCTTACTTTCATGAATTTCAAGGAGAGATTTGTAAATGAATAGTGTAGGAAGGGGCATTGTTCCCAATTTTTTGAATAACGGGCGGCAAGTGTACCTGAAACCTGCATTTGCCACAATTCTGACAGCCTTTTTTTGAAGCTTAAAAACTTTGTCTGAGGAGGTAGAGTTTCCCCAAAGAACAATCCCGTAACTGGCATGAGAGTTGAATAGAGCATAATACGCTGTTAATAGAGTTGATTCACTGACTATGGTCTTCAATTGTCTTAGGAGAAATATATACATGATGCTAGTTTGGAGCAAAGTTCATCAACATGGTGAGACCAGCTCAGAGTATCGTCCAGTGTGATACCTAGCAGTTTCACTTTATCGCCTTTTTTCATTTTATTATCCGCAGGGAAAATCAGGCGTTGTGTTTCGTCTTTGTTCAATTTCAAGAGGTTGCCAGTAAACCATTGCTCAGCCCGACTCTCCATGAACTTCATACTTGCAATGAGATTTTGACAATTTTTGTTTGAGCATATGAGTGTGCTGTCATCGGCAAAATTTACACATTTGTTGGGAAGAATATGATAGAACAAAATCGTTAATGTATATTATGAGAAGCAGGGGACCCAGTACAGAGCCTTGGGGCACTCCTGTTTTCATCAACTCAAAATCAGACACATCTCGGCCAAGAACCACACAATGTTTTCTGTTGTTCAGGTAGGATCTCAATAGAGAGAGAGAAACACCTCTCACACCGTAGTCAGAGAGCTTATCGAGCAGAATATGATGAGAGACGCAGTCGAAGGCCTTGCTTAAGTCGCAGAGACTAATTGCCGTAAGCCGTCTCCCATGAAAGCCATCGACAGCCTGCCTAACAACTCTAGCTACCGCTTGAGTTGTGGAACAGCTTTTACGGAAACCATATTGATACTCATTCAGGAGTCTACTCTCAAAGTATACCTCCAACCTATTTTTCAAAATTCTTTCGAAAGTCTTACCAAATATGGGTATACTTGAAATAGGCCTGTAGTTTTCGAAATTTTCAAAATCTCCCTTTTTAAAAATAGGGATGATTTTCTGAAGCCTGTGAAAAAACCTGGAGAGAACAGTACCCTTAGGCCAATGCTCAGGATCCTTAACCATTTCAAGTTGCGCTTCGTCGACATCGACCTTAAACGACGAATATTTCTCGGGAAATTTGGACTGCATTAACTCGCAGGTCGGTTTGGTACCATTGGTTATAAAAGTGTCAAGGTGTCCAAGAATATCACCAATTTTTGTATCTGGATCGAGTCTGGAAACATACACAGACACTCTCTTTGGGACCACTCGTAATCTGCTATTTGCTGTCGAAGTTCCGACAATAAGTTTTCGTCTCTGTCGCCTTTTTCCTTGTGTAAGCCATTTATTATCAGAAATACCTTTATTGGCACTTGTATTCTCCAAATTGGATTCCACGTTATTTTCTTCGATTGTTACCGTTTTTTGGTCGGAATTATCATCAGAATTTCTTTTCAGGATTCCATCGTCAATGGGCTGAAATTTAGTTTGTTTACCTTTCTCATTCTTCGGTTGTGTCAATGAACCCGAAGCAATATCTGCATATGTGTTTGCACCATCTGCAGTAGCCTGTACGTGTTAGATGTTCTTCGCTTCTGTTATCATCTTTAGCAGATTTTCTTCCCGGTCGTAAACGAGAACCAGTTTTCTGTGTTAGAGATAAATGATTATTTGTGTCGCCGTCAGATGACACCGAAGGCTTCATTATAACTTCTGTATATTTAGAATTTCCAACTTTATTTTGCAAATTTATTTGCATTTTCAGGGAACTTATCAGCTCATGCATATATTTTATCGTTTCATCCTTTTGTCGGAGTAATGCTCTAAGAAATTTCAACTCACTGTCTGATATATTTTCCTGAATTGTCAGGTCGTCAGTATTCTCGTTTTGACTGCAAGCGCTGTCAAACGACACATTTGAGGAATTTGTTTCGTCCTGGGAACCACAACAAATTATAGTGTCATCCTTTTGCCACACAATGGATTTTATGTATTTAGCACATCCCGGATGAGTTAATGACCCACACTTAACACATTTCAAACCCCTCAGAGGTATATTATTGCACTTCCGACACGGTTTTCCCGGAGCGACTGGAACAACAACATTCCCATCGGCCGCCATGTTTTTGTGAAAATATGAAATGAACAATGAGAGCATTCAAAGCAGCAGTGAGAGAGCAAAGCAGTAAGTATGCCACACGGAAAATAGTAAAGAAAAATGAAATGGGCTACGGTTTTCGAACCACAACTGTGTTTCCGGATGCTCGTGAAAAAAAACTCCACCACAATATTTTCTACAATTATTTTAATTGGATATTTTGATGTGAGATTGTGCTCTGCTGGGAAGTCCAAGAGTGATTTGCTCCACTTCAAAAAGTACAAGCATTCACTGACACACTCAATACTTTTTCTGGGATTGTGAATCTTGTTTGAAAAAAATGTAAACAAATTATTGTTTCTGTTTCTAAATAAATTTCTGTATATAGTCATATTTACATTCGAACCAACAAATTGGAGCTGAAATAATTTTATAAATGTTCAATATGTTTTGATACTCTTCAATAAAAATGCAAACCTTTCAATTGTTTTTTCATTAATAATTATATAGTTCATAGCATAATAAATCCAACTATATCAATTAAAAATATTATACTTAGCAACTCACTCATATTCAAACTTAATACAATTCGTTTCGACCTCGTTTAATTCTTCCAGTCAACTCACTAAACGTTTTATTATATTGTGGCGACTTGCTACCGGCGTGCAGAAGTCTGCGACCGCGCTTCGCACGCCGCCCGCACAGGGGGCACCTCCTCCTAGGCAGCATGGGTTACTGCGGTACCATATTCTTTATAGACCGACCAGGTCCTACTACCCAGTACCCACGCTCGTCTCGAGCAGGGCAGCTGTAACATCTACGTCATTGGCAGGCCTCGCTTACATTAGCCAATCTGATGAGTCCATGGTAAGCGAGGCTGGGACGAAACGTAGCCCCTCCCGATTCACAATTAAAAGCAACACGCTTCAAATTGGTGACCCCGACGTGATCGGGCATGGGGAAATAACAGCTCAACTTTCGTCCCCACATACGATGTCTGGATCAACCTTCGAGACAATTCTGGCTGCAAGCGCAACAAGGTGTGCAACCGTCCCTCGCTGGCGATGGCACACGTCCATCCCAGTGTCGGACAACACAAAGCACCGGCTGCAGCCCTCTCAGGTCTCCAGGCATCGTCCACTGTATACTGTATGACCAGTTGTCCTGTTCACTGGGGGAGAGTCATGTGGCGACTTGCTACCGGCGTGCAGAAGTCTGCGACCGCGCTTCGCACGCCGCCCGCACAGGGGGCACCTCCTCCTAGGCAGCGTGGGTTACTGCGGTACCATATTCTTTATAGACCGACCAGGTCCTCTACCCAGTACCCACGCTCGTCTCGAGCAGGGCAGCTGTAACATCTACGTCATTGGCAGGCCTCGCTTACATTAGCCAATCTGATGAGTCCATGGTAAGCGAGGCTGGGACGAAACGTAGCCCCATCCCGATTCACAATTAAAAGCAACACGCTTCAATATAATCACTCCGGTTGTAAAAACCTACGAGTATAAATATCTAGTATCTATACTCCTAAGTGACAACATCAAACAGTCGCCATTCAAAAGAACAAAAGTAATAAATATAATAATAATTATAATAATAAGTTCCGATGTCTGCACACCAATTCATCGGTGAAAAGGCTTTATCTACCCAGAAGAGATGGCGGACGAGGTCTGTTGAACATCTATAAACTCTGCAGAACCCAGGAGAAAAACTTGAGGCGGCGACTGCTCGAGTCTGAAGACAGCCTGATGAAATTGATGACAACAGAGGATAAGGGATACACACCTCTGAACCTACAACACAGAGAACTGACATTCGATATCACCACCAGAAGCGAAGATAAAAGTATATGGCGGGAACAAGCTCTGCACGGTAGATTCCCCAAACACCTTGAAGGGGAAAATGTCGATAAGTTAGCTTCCTTGTCGTGGTTGAATGCGGGACAGTTGTACCCTGAAACTGAGGGATTTCTGACGGCTATTCAAGACCGAGTTATAAGAACTCGCAACTACGAGAAGCACTGTTTGAAGCTGAACGTGGAGGACAAATGCAGGAAGTGCGGCGCAGTTGGCGAGTCTATTGAACATATAATCGCCGGTTGTCGGGTTCTTGCCGACAACGCATATCTGGGCCGACACAACCAAGTGGCAAAAATTGTTCACCAGCAGTTAGCTCTTAGACATGGTTTTATGGATACTTGTCCGCCATATTATAAGTATCAACCTGCAGCAGTGTTGGAAACGGACGCAGCGGTTCTCTATTGGGACAGGCCCATAACAACGGATAGAACAGTGGACTACAATAGACCGGACCTTGTATTCATCGAGAAGGATCAGAAGTATGGGGTGATAATTGATGTGGCAGTACCATTGACTCATAACATCGGAAGAACGGAGTCCGAAAAAATAACGAAGTACGAGAACTTGGCGATAGAGCTGAAGAATATGTGGCAATTGTCGAAGGTCACTATTGTGCCATTGGTGATTTCGGCTGAGGGAGTTATGTCAAAATCATTCAAGAGAAATCTTCAAAAGATCGAAATATCCCAGAGGATCGCGGGATATGCACAGCAGGCTGTAGCTTTGCAAACCTGTCACATCGTGCGGAAATTCCTGAACTAGTGGGAGGAACTGAAATGTTTTTTCACTGGTTCATAGAAGTATTACCAGCTCATGCTGAGAACGGGAGACCGATGTTGAAGAATTATAATAAGAATAAATGTATCAATAACAATGAGAGCCACATGATATTCTTTGCAACTGTAGCGCCACAGAACAAGATATGTGATGTTTAGCAGTATTAACGATCACAGCGCTCCTCTAGCGGGCGTCACACGAAACTCTAACCTCCGCCGTCATTGGAAGTCGAAAATGTTCTGTCGAGCGTATGAAGCTTTCTCTCCATTTATTCTATGCTCCTAAGTAGTATACTATAACACTTCGATCAGAGCGTTTTATACTTCTGGCACAATTCTTGATATAGATATACCGAAACATTGAATAAATACTAACGTATTCATTCGAAGTTATTCTCATCTTTGCAGTGTAGTACCCTGGGTAATAGAAATTATTTAATCTTAAAAAGGAAAAATATTCAGTTTTACCATAATTCTAGAGGAAAGTTATTCAAACATGTGGGATCAATACAAGACACATAAATTAAAATTTCGACAGGCATAAGCAGTTAAAAACTCTGATAAACAGTTCAAGGGGTCGCGTAACCCAAGGGGAGCGTAGTCAACGGTTTTTTTCTGCTTATCGTCAGATTTAATGGTTTCTTAACCAATAGTGTAAGACCACGTCGTCTCGAACAAATTCCTTCTAGAATATTCCGAGGGGTCAAAGAGGCAGGGGGGAATTTGATTTAAATAGGCAAATTTTCAGGAACTAAAGAGAGATCCGACAGAGATTCGACGGGGAGTGCCGACAGTGGCGTGAAGTAGAGAGGCACAGCGTGTGCATCGCGGGGAGGGAACATGCGGATACAAAATTCGTGGGAAGTACCTATATTGATTGGAAGTAAAGTTCGGTCGGTTCTTGACAATTTTAAAAGTAAATTAACTGTAATTTGGAAGTTAATCAATTTGTTTGATTTTTGTGACTATCGGCAAGTGTTTTCGTGAGAGTTTGGTCTGGTAAGAGAGACATTTTCTTTAATAAATGATTATTTGATATAGGTATACATATACCAGAAGGTACTACGTCGCTCTCTATGGTTTTCTGTTCTATTGTTTTTTCTTTATGCTTACTGTTGGGTCATTGAAAAGGTGGAAACATAGCAATATTGTGTTTTTTTTTGCTCAGTAAATGTAGAAGAGATATTTTGTTCAAATTATTATATTGCCGATTTTAATGATAGTTTCTTTTTATTTCATCCCCTCTCAGAAAACGATTGAATTGTTCATAAGACCTTACGTTTGCTCAAGGCACGAATCCAGGTTCCATTTCGGCTGGAAAAGTGTGTAAGCTTGAAAAGGTAAGGTTTTCTTTTGAAATTTCTTATTTGCGGGTACAGGTGTGTTTAGAAACACCCCGCAGGTACTACAGCAGCAATTGATCTTTGAGTACATCAGATACCTGCAAGGCCAATGATGTGACCTCATGGTATGTCAGAGTGAACGTAACATGGATAAACAGCTCATCAGGGTGCACTTGCATTACATTGTTCTGACCAACATCAGCATCAGCTCATAGTTGGAGGAACAACATCCCACTCATCTCTATATCAGACATGCCTGTTATTAGCTCCCTTGCAATCTTAACATTTGACAACTTGTCGTCTTAAGCGTCCATCTGCTGCTCGATTTAAGATTTCTTTATTGATAGTGGTTGATGATGTAACAGTACCACTGCTGTAGCTACTAGTCTTTTTCCCTTCTTCTGTGAATGTGTTTGATAGTCACAGAAGGGGTGTTGGGGTGATAGTCGATGCAAACCTGTTGTGGATGAGGTCACCGATCAATTGTACAAACTTAGCTAATGGTACGAATCTCCTGTTGTTAGGAACCTGGCAAAACGTTCCTGTGCTTCCTGTCCTCTGCAGTTGTTCTTGTTCTTGCTAATAATAGGGCCAATCAAACATAACAGATTTCTAAAATCTGTGCTTTACATTCTTGAAAAGGTCTCAAAACTTGATCAAAGTTCACCTGCTATACTTCTATAATCTCCGCTGAGATATTGCAATAGTTAAGAATTAATAATAATAATAATAATAATAAATTTCTTTATTGCAGTAAAAGTATACAATAGCATCTCCTCATGGAGAATGCGTATTCATTCATTATAATACTTTAACTGTAAAGTACTGCAAAAGGACTCACGTCAGTAAAACTGATATTATTGTGAGCCCTCTATTTCATAATACAAAAGTAAAAAATTAAAATAGTAACATTATTCTTTCCGCGCTCCACACCGAAGCATAGGGAGAACGCGCACAATCAGAGAAGAATGGGCACATACTACAAAAAAACAGAACTACCAGCATCACTCGGACTCCAATCCTATCCTCAAAAACCGAGCAAGAGATTCCGATATCTGAGCCTGAAACCCGACGGACGGCACAGTTTCAGTGTGACAGGAATGCGATTATATAAAGAGTAAATACAATAGGAAAATGATCGACGGAATAAAGCTGTTCTATGTGAGGGTGGTGAAAGCAAGCCCCTGAACCTAACATTAATGCTGTGAACATCCGATCTGAAACGTATCTTATTATAAAGATATGGGGGCGATCTGAACCATATCACCGAGTGAAATAGAACCGCGGAGTGAAGCTCCCTTCGCTGCTCCATGTTTAGCCATCGACAGCACTTCAATTTATGTATCACTGGCTCATACTTTCTTATGCCATAGATGTAACGCAAGCATGAACGCTGCACTCTCTGAATGCGGGTTTTATCAATAACACGCAGACATGGGCCATAAACAGCATCACAATAATTGAAATGACTTAGGACAAGAGAATCTGTCAATAATATTTTTGTTTTTTGTGATAACTGGTGCCTACAAGGGTATAATTTCTTCAACCCAGCGAACGCCTTCTGAACACAAGATGACACATGTTCAGCGAATCTGAGATCAGTATCCACAATAACTCCCAAGTTCCGAGCAGATGCAACGGTGGTCACCCGCTTCCCATCAATTCCCACATTCAATTGATCAGCTATGTTTCCTCCCTTCCTATCAAAAACCAAGATCTTTGTTTTATCCGGATTGAGCAGTAGATGGTGTTTGGCCGAGTTGTCCGCTAAATTCGCAAGATCAGAATTAATTTCTGTATTCGCCCGATGAACATGCGATGGAAAGAATGAATGAAGAAGCTGAGTGTCATCCGCATAACGAAAATCAACGCAGAATTCCAGTCCACTCGTGATACAAAATGTATAGATGCAGAACAAAATGGGAGCCAGAACCGAGCCCTGCGGCACACCACACTCTATGGTGCCCATTTCAGACCTTCCTGACATCGTCTCAACGTATTGGCGTCTCTCCTGCAAATAACTTTCCATCAATTTGATAGCCGAAATAGAAAATCCTATATGGCGCAAAATTTCGACTAAAATTCTATGATTTACTCTATCAAAAGCCTTAGAATAATCTAAAAGCGTCAAAACACAAACTTTTCCGGAGTCCATACTCGTAATGATAGAGTCGATTACATCTAAAAGAGCCGTACAGCAACCGTATCCCTTTCTGAAGCCAGACTGACGAGAAGGTAAAATTTTATATTTTTCCAGATGCGTTTTAATCCTAACAGCTAAAATTTTTTCAAATACTTTTGCGCAAGGTGATAAGATCGATATTGGACGTATGTCACTGAAACTAGCCGGGTCACTCACTTTAGGAAGTGGAAAGACCTTTGAAATCTTCCATGGATCAGGAAATTTTGAAACTAAAATACTGCTGTTGCATATATTAACCATAAATTGCAGTATATGCGGACAACACTCAAGTAGCATCTCAATATTCAATCCGTCAGGGCCAGTCGCATTAGATCTTATTGCTTTCATTGTTCTAAACATTTCATCTTCATCTGTCAACCCAAAGACAAGCCTTTCTTCAAAAGAAGTGAAGTCCGCAGCACGATAGTAATTTATTAAGGAAGTATCATCAAAATCCTGAGTACGTGACGTCTGTAAAAAGAAATCATTCATATTCCCAGGCATATCAAGATTCTCTGGAATTGTTCTACTTGATGGTCTATTATGAATATTGAGTTCCGACAATTTCCTCCACAATACTTTAGGATTTCCCTTATTCATATCTACTGAAAACTGTATATAAGCCTTTTTTTCCCTATCAGCAGCCATATTTGTCTCATTTCGAATTTGCTTATAATATTCCCAATTTGCAGGAGTTCTATCCCGTTTGAATACATTGAATGCCTTTTGTTTCAACTGCGTCATTATTTTGATTGTAGGTGTAAACCAGGGCTTATAGTTTCTTCTGAATTTAATATTTTTAATCGGTGCTATTTCATTGAAAAGATTTAACAATAACTCAGTAAAATAAGAAACCTTATGATTTATATTGTGTATATATAATATATTTTCGAATGGAGTTAAAGATAAACAATTGCTGAGAACACCATGATCCAGCCTCCGCAAGCATCTAGACTTGAAAACCCTATCATCCGTGTTCACCCTTATCAGGTCAGTAGCTTCACCATATATCAGAAAATGATCCGAAATGAAGTCCATATTTATTGATCTGAACCTATAATCCTGTCTACTTTCACTTGTGACCAAAATAACATCTAAAAGAGTAGAAGAATTACTTACTATGCGCGTAGGGCCCTCTATCACTTGTACTAAATTGAACAATGTCATTGATCTCTCGAAACCTAATGTTTTATAGTCATCTGACCTAAGAAAGTCAACATTCACATCCCCACCGCAAATCAATTCGTCGCAATCCCCCACAACCGATGCAACACACTCCTCAAATGATTCCAAAAACTCAGGAAAACTACCACTAGGTGGTCTATATAGCATACCCACGATAATTACTTTTTTATTCATCTTAAATTTGATCCAAGTCTGTTCAAGATTCGCCGCACAGTTACTTATGATCACCTCATAACGTATTTTATTTGATACAAACAAAACAATTCCGCCACCCCTGGAGCCACGATCTAATCTGACACAAGTATATCCATCAATTTCTATCAAATGAGCTGAAATAGAACTATTCAACCATGTCTCGCAAAGTCCCACATAATCAAATTTTCTCTCCAATAAAAAAGACTTGAAGTCCGAGAAATGTGGCATTATAGACCTAATATTAAAAAACGCGAAAGAAAACTTACCCATTCTCACTGATGTGCGGTAATCCCCAGAAAAAAAATTCTCCCCAAAAGGATACCCTAAATAAATGAATTGACAGTCTATAAAACAAATACCAGTAGTAATAAAATTTATGTGAAAATAACAGTATGTACCCAATTAACAACAAATTATATAATTCAATAAATTCACATTTCCTACTTTTTTGCTTGAAGATGGCCGAATGCAAAGCCGACGTTTACTTTTGTTTTTTCTTATCATGAAAAATCCAACTGCTATTTAAAACTGAATGAAACTGAAACACAACATTAACAGTTATTCTGTTCTTGACTGGTGTAAACATAAAGTCCGTTGGGAACCCAACAGTCTTCGAACACTTTCAAAACAAAACTGTTCGAAATTTCTGTTCAAATGAACAGTTTGTGTTGTTTGACCTGTCCGCTTGGTGTGAAAAATGTTTCATTGAATAGCTTTGAGAAGTGGTCCGATTTTTTTCAAAGAATACCACCAACCTTATATTCTAGAGGGGTTTCTGCTGATTCTGATAATATTATATCACTTTGAAAGGCTTTTATTATCTCCAATATAGCGTAGAAAGCCATTTACTGCACCCTGTGTAGCCCGGCCAAAGCCTGGTAAACCTGAAAAAAATTATCGAGATGAGTTTCCAAACGATTTCCACATGATTCACTAATATTGATAACATTATTGTTGGTTTTAGTACTTGCAAAATATATTTGAGCTCAGAGTCTAGTATGATCCCAATATTTCCCATCAATATCAAAAAATCTCAAGTAAGCTTCAAAAATTTGACGTCATACCAAATTTTAATTTCTGAAGTGTCAGTTCCAAATTCCAGTGAATCTTCAAGTAATTCGAAACTAAGAATTTCATCATCAATTCAAAATTTCCAGTGTTTATCTACGTATTTTGAACACAAAGATACTAAATGGCTTGTTGTGGACGTGCGATAGCAGGTTGCTGCAGGGGATTATACAGCCCCCGCGCTATTCCTCCCCTTTCGTCAGCTCCCTGCTGTTTCAACCCGAGTGCCCGCTGTTATCCATGTAAATCTGTAGAGATTATCGGAGGAGAATTTCTCAGGGGATGTGATTGTTTGAAACACAACGGATTGCAGGATAACTGTAGAAGAAGCGAGTGTAGAGGCAGTCCTTGGTGTAGATCTAGACCTTGGGCCTGCTGCAGGCCCAGCCAGTTTTCAGGAGGCAAACATCTCACCTTCAAGGCCATGGGAATGCAGATGTATTTGTCTTAAGTCCTGACTGTGAAGTGCTATTTTGAAATATTGTGACATGTGAAACTTAACAAAAATGCGTCTGAAACAGAATAAAATCTTTTGAATCAAGCTTTGGTCAAGTTAGGGTAATAATACAGAGAGGAGGGATTTTTTACATAAGTCTGAATGAATATTGCTGTACATAGATTGTTGGGAATATATCATCACCATGTATGAGAAAAAACAGTAGATTTAAAAACAATTGTCAGAATATATTAAAAAAAGTCATAAAGCACGTCAGAAGTTCCCTCGTATTTATTATTTTCCATCCCAAATACAACATTTGTGGCGACCGTGACAGGACAGATAAACGATGGAAAACCTAAAGAAAGAAAGGGAGCAGCTCCGAAGACTCTTCAACAAAACAAGTAATGAATTGAATCTAGCCCTTACAGTAGACAAGTCAGTAAGCGAAGAGCAAGTGCTAGCTTTGATAAGACAGTTGGAGGATAAGAGTGAGCGACTGTTTTCACTGGATGAACATATCCGAGAAAATTTATTTTCAACCGATCCATGTGATGCAGATTTGGAAAAAGAATTTGATGAAGTCGAAATTTACAGAGAAAAACTTATCAAATTCAAATCAAAATGCGATGTATTCACGAACTGGAAAAAACAAGATCAGATGACCCATTCGCAGAGTACTGCCGAAGACAAGAACAAGAAGAGGAATTTCAGACTACCGAAACTAGAAGTGAAGAAATTCGATGGCGACGTGAGAAATTGGATAGGGTTCTGGGGCCAGTTCAAAAAGATCCACGAAGATGAAGAAATTGAATTGGAGGACAAGTTTCAATATTTAATCCAAGCAACTAAAGAAGGTACTGCAGCCAGGGATTTGATTGAGAGCTTTCCACCCTCCGGATCCAACTATTTGAAAGCCATTGACCAAATGAAGTTACGTTTCGCTAGGGATGAATTCCTAATTGAAGTTTATGTGCGGGAATTACTGGATCTCGTACTGAAGCAGGCAACCAAAACAAAGATGAGTATGACTATAAGTAGTTTATATGATAAAATCGAAACTCAACTGAGAGCCTTAGAATCGCTGGGCGTTACCAGTGATAAATACGCAGCAATGCTTTTTCCTCTAGTTGAGTCTACTTTACCAGACGAACTACTAAGAATTTGGGAAAGGTACCGTAGTACGTATCTTGCTAATGCGAGTATTCCAGATGAGAAGGACAAATCAAATACAGGTAGTATCAAAAATACTAATCTTCTATCAATGTTGTTAGATTTTATGAGAAGAGAAGTGGAATCGGAAGAAAGAATCAATCTCGCCCAGAGCACCTTTGCCGCAGAAAAGGGACAAAATCGGAACACAAATATTGTCAAAGGAAAACAGCAGAAGCAAGGAGAACCTGAATTGTATACGGCATCTGCACTTTATTCAGCCAGTGGAAAAGGTTATCATTCAAATGCATTCAGTGGAGGTAAGACTACTCCAATTTGTTTATTTTGTGAAAAACCACATCCCAGCCAAGATTGTCTGAAGGCACAGGCTCTCACCTTGGAAGAAAGGAGAGCAAAAGTAATGAGTAAAAGGGCTTGTTTCTCTTGCTTGAAAATTAATCACACTAGTAGAAATTGTAAAGCTGTGATAAAGTGTTTGATTTGCAAAAGAAAACATTATCCTATAATATGCGCAGACTTACCAAATGAAAAGAAAGAGAATAATTCAAATGTGATTGACGAGAACAGAATCGATAATGTGTTGACAACCAATCTTTATAATGATACTCTGTTACAAACCATCTTGGTTAGACTTGTGAACGGTGGTAAAGAGAAGATTGTGAGAGCATTATTAGATTCTGCTTCACAAAAGTCATATATAGTGACAAAATGTGTCAAAGATTTAGAATTTGTCAAGAAGGGTGAACAAACTATTATACAGGGTGTTTTTGGTGGCATGCAAACAGCTCCACAAAAACACGGAATCTACGATGTTTTTGTTCAAAATATAAATAAGAATTTTGAAATTGAATTACAAGTACTAGAACAGAATAAAATTTGTAATGATATTCCTCGATTGCAGAATACGGCGTACATACAAAGTTTGAAAATGAAAAATATAATTTTTAATGAAATCAGTGTGAAGAATTCACCTTACGAAATCGAACTATTGTTAGGAGCTGATATTTTTGGAAGACTGCTTACAGGAAATATCGAAAATTTGGAAGGCAAATTAATTGCTATAGAAACGCACTTTGGGTGGACGGTAATGGGGCAATTGGACAATAATTCGAACGAAGCAATTTTTTCTGGTGTTACGAATTGTAATTTGGCAGATTTATGGAATTTGGATATTTTAGGAATCAAAGATCCAGCAGAAGTTAGATCGAAAGACGCCGAAGAAGCGGATACCATTAGACACTTCAATGATACTATCAGAATTAATGAAGATGGAAGATACGAAATTCGACTCCCATGGATTGAAGGACACCCAAAACTCTCTAGCAATGAAAACTTGGCTCAAGCACGACTACAGAGTACTACGAAGAAATTACTTGCTATGAATAAATTCGAGGAATACGAGAAGGTACTGGTTGAGTGGAAAAAACTAGGCATAATAGAACAGGTCGGAGAAGAACGATACATTGATAAGAGTGTTCCACATTATTTACCACATCATGCTGTTCTGAAAGAATCAAGTAAGACTACGAAGGTTAGACCTGTTTTCGATGCGTCAGCTAAAGATGAATATGGTAATTTTTTGAATAGTTGCTTGCAAACAGGGCCTAACTTAATAGAACTGATTCCATTATTATTATTGAGGTTCAGACTGGGAATCGTTGGTATAACAGCTGATATCGAGAAAGCTTTTCTACAAATAAGTATTTCACCAAGTGATAGGAACTTTCTGCGATTTTTCTGGTGGTCTGATTATACGCAAAGAGAAGTGATGATTTATAGACATTGCAGAGTGGTTTTCGGAGTAAAACCAAGTCCTTTTTTGCTAGCTGCAACTATAAATTATCATTTAATACACGCTCCAGAAAAATTACGAAAGACAGCTGAGAAACTAAGAGATTCATTTTATGTAGACAATTGTGTTACAAGTGTGAATACCCAAGAAGAATTGGATATATTTATTGAAGAATCCAAAGAATTGATAGCTTTGGGAAAATTTAATCTCAGAGAATGGGTTTTCAGTTCGGCCAATGGTTTTGAAAGAAATAACACTTCTGTATTAGGTATGATCTGGAATTTCAAAGAGGATGTAATTTTTTGCGATTCAAATGCATTAAGTGAGTTACAGAAACCTCCAAATACAAGACGTGGTTTACTTTCTGCAGCTCAAAGAATTTTTGATCCAATAGGTTTCACTTGCCCATTTACTCTCATTCCGAAATTATTACTTCAAGATACGTGGACACTGAGAGTTGGGTGGGATAGTGCTACCTGAAACAATGGTTAAGAAATTCGAAAGTTGGCTGAAAGAAACTCATTTTCTTCATTTTTGTTCAATTCCTAGGTCAATGAGTAAGAGAAAAATCTTCAATATCAAGGATTCATCTCTCCATATTTTTTGCGATGCGAGCAAATCAGCTTTTGCAGCATGCGTGTTTTTGAGAATGGAAATCGACAGGATTGTTTCAGCACAATTGATTCAAGCAAAGTCGAGAATTGCTCCAAAAAATATAACAATTCCTAGGTTGGAATTATTGGCTTGTCTCATAGGTGTAAGATTATGTGAAGCTGTCAAGAAAGTCCAAGAATTTGCTAAATTACGCTCATATTTTTGGAGCGATTCTACGGTGGCATTGACATGGATCAAAACAAAAGGCACCTGGAAAACTTTTGTTGAAAATAGAGTAAAAGAAGTCAACAACTTCACTACCACCCAACAATGGAATCATGTACCAGGCAACCTGAACCCAGCTGATATTGCATCGAGAGGTTGCACTGGTAAAGCATTGATGGAAAGCAAATGGTGGGAAGGCCCAGACTGGTTAAAACAGGACGAGATAAATTGGCCACACTCTACATTTGACATACCCCATGAAGTGGAGAATGAGAGAAGGCAGGTATCGGTTTGTAACATAGCATGTGAAAACGATCAATTTGCCATAAATTTCAATTATTTCTCCAAGTACACAAAAATAGTTAGGATGGTTGCTTGGATGTTGAGATTTCACAATAATTCGTTGAAAAAGGATGCGACAAGAAATCTTGAACTAACCTACGACGAAATAAAGGAAGCGGAAATAAGAATTTTCAGAATAATTCAAAAAGAACAGTTACAGAACCTAGAAAAATCGAAGAATTTACAGGTATTTCAAGATGATAATGGAATTTTGAGGGTTAAAACAAGACTGGTTTATGGAGAAGACCATTATGATTTCAAATTTCCAATACTTTTGCCTTCCAAACACAAATTAGTTGAAAAACTCATTCTTCAACAACACCATTTGAACTGTCATGCAGGTGTTCAAACATTACTGTGCATTTTGAGAGAAAAGTACTGGATTCTGCGAGGTAGAAGAACTGTAAAAGGAGTTATAGGTCAATGTATTGTTTGCAAGCGATTTACAAGCAAATCAGTCGAAATGCCTTATGCACCACTTCCGAAAGAGAGAATTAACACAGCGTCTGCTTTTGAAATTACTGGTGTTGATCTTGCCGGACCGTTATTTCTGAAAAATGGTGAAAAGGTTTGGATAGTGCTGTATACATGTGCAGTGTACCGAGCGATACATTTAGAACTTGTCAACTCCCTATCAACTGAAAGTTTTATTTCAGCTTTAGGAAGATTCATTGCTAGAAGAGGAAGAGTGTCCATCATTTTTTCAGATAATGGTACAAATATGGTTGGAACAAATAATCTCTTGAAAAGACTCAACTGGAATGAAATTCAAGAATATTCTTCTGTTAAGCAGATCAAATGGATTTTCAATCCTCCCACAGCTGCTTGGTGGGGAGGATGGTGGGAAAGATTGGTCAGAGTAGTCAAGGAGCTCCTTCGTAGAAATTTAGGGAAAGCAACAATCAATTATGAAGAAATGATTACCATTTTATGCGATTGTGAAGCTACCATAAACAATCGACCGTTGACGTACGTTTCTGATGATCAAAATGATCTCAGGCCACTAAGTCCTTCCTTATTTATTCAAGATTTGCCTAATAATGAGACACCTGATCTAGACAGAATTGACAGGCATCATCTTGTTAGTCGACGGCGGTACCTGCAAAGAACTAGAGATAATATGCGATCTAGGTTTAGGAAGGAATACCTAGCGGAACTTGTTAATACTGGTCCCAAAAGGTCAAGTACTTTGAAAGTAGGCGATATAGTGTATGTTTCTTCAGACAATACCAAACGCTTGAACTGGCCCCTGGGAAGGATTTTAGAAGTTATTCCTGGAAGAGACGGAATAGCACGAGTAGCTCGGGTGAAGATACAGCAGGGGATTATTCTTCGTCCATTTCAGAGACTGCACCCCTTGGAGATTTCAGCGGTAGAAGATGGAAAGCGGTTGATGGCTTCTAAAGACTCCAGAGAAGATGTACACAGTGAAATGAAAGAGAGAGATGGAGGCAACAAAAATGATCAGAAGAAGGAAGAAGAGAATCGAGAACCGAAGACAGAAGTGGTCACGAGAAGTGGACGCACTGTTAAAACACCAAAGCGATTTGGTTTTTCTAGTTAATTTTCTTGCTTTGGTGTTGCATTTATTTTACAATTTCAAATTTTTATTTTTCATTTGCAAAAAGGGGGAGGATGTTGGGAATATATCATCACCATGTATGAGAAAAAACAGTAGATTTAAAAACAATTGTCAGAATATATTAAAAAAAGTCATAAAGCACGTCAGAAGTTCCCTCGTATTTATTATTTTCCATCCCAAATACAACATAGATTTCAGGTCGTTTAAACAACTGAAAAAAAAAACAAGACCTATACTTATTCAATATAATTTTTCTTCATTGAATCTGAGAAAAGAGAATTCAATCATTCCAAAGACCTGGCGAATGTTGAAGAAACTTTTTTTTCTGTTAATACTGAAAATATTTCACAGTAAGGGTCTACATCCTTGAAAAAAAGGGAGTCAGAAACGATTTATTTTTCTGACTGATCAAGGGATCTATGTGTGTATAAAGGTAAAAATAATAAAAAAAATATTTTATGAGTATTGAATGAATAAAAAGGTTATTCAACATCATTTTTGGTTATTTTTCAACATTTCCACCATCAAAACGAACTAATATTTTTGTGTTTTTTCATTGCAGTATTGAAGTCTATCATTTAGTTAATGACATGTCTATCTCATTTTTCTTTTATAATTAGCCGCTTTTTTTGTAAATGATATTACAAAAATGTGTTGTTTTCACGAAATTTATTTCCTCGAATTTTTCTATTCGGAATGATAAATATCCATTTTTCTCAAAGACAAGTCATTAAGGTTTGTTTTAGCCGTCGATTAATGAAAATCAATTGTTAATAACAATTATGGATTTCAAGATGGAATTGAATTTCTTTTAAATGACACGCCCCGCAGGAAGCTCCTCCCAGTTGACTGGTGAATGAAAGAGAGAGCATTTATACAGCTAGTGTGAGATATATAGTTCAGGGTCGGATTTCTTCATTTCTTGTTATATTCCCTGAGCCCCAACATTTGTTCGATGAAGCTGAATAATCCAATATATGTATAAAAATTAATGTTTTAAGGTTTGTTTCTATTTCTTTGTATTTTTATCTTCATCATCCTCATTATCATCATTAGGATGACGGAATAAGGTTTTTTGGCAACGGAAACAACGGGAGTAACAGGAATAACGGGAATAATAGGAACATCGGATTATCGGAAATAACGAGAACAATGGGAATAACAGGAATTATAGAAATTACGGGAACAACGGGAATAACTCAACTGTGTACAAGAAAATCTCAACAATACAGGATGGCATAGTTCACATTATCTACAGATAATGGAAACAGCCCAAATAATCTTTCAACAAATATTCCATTGATGACATCTGATCTTGTTTCGAGCATTTCGGCCGACGTGGTTTATTAGATTTCGTTTGTAATTTGGGAGAACAAGCACCGATTCGGTCCTGTACAGTGGGCTGACAGCAGTGTGATGGTCAAGCTATAAAACGGGCGGAGTTAGGATCGGGTACAGTGACTCTAACAAGACAGTGGCGACAATTGGGCCTCTAAGCCCCGCCCATTCTGATTTAGCAATTTAATGGCGGACTAAATCAGTATCAGCTGATTAGTTTGACGTTTGACTTTCTATTTTATTTGAAATATATTTTGATTATATTCATTATTTGCGTGCGGAAAAATGATATTCTATTCTTTTTCTACACGTATATGCATGGGAATTTGGAAAAAGACGACTTTCGAAACGTGAATGCTCGTGGAAAGTAATAGTTTCGAAAGTTTGAAACGATAATAGAAAAAATGAAATAATCATTTTTTATTCAGAGGTATAAGAAATATAACATCCCTTAAAATTCAGGTTTTATTATTTGAAATTTCTATATAAACAACAGATTTGCAGGACTGCCCCATCAACGAAGGTTTCATTTGAAGGAAAAATCAGAAGTGTGAAAACTGGAGAATATCCTAGCAATATTTAAGCACAGTTTTCAATATGACAAATTTATTTCATTATTTTAATGATTCACCAAGTCCATCACTATAGATATGTACATACATTATGAATTAGATGTTTCACGGTTGTGATATTTGAAGTAGATACTTCACAGGCTTTCGACCAGGGGCAAGATATTCAAATCAAAGTCAAACTGTTATTGGATCTATATAATTCGTTACAAATTGTGCTCCTGAAGAAGTTACAATTCGTAACAAAATATATACAGCCAATAACAACTTGACTTTGTTTTGAATATTTTGCCCCTGGTCGAAAACCTGTGAACTAACTTAACTACTTCATACATTATCATATACCTATCCAAGATATATGATGATATGATATCGATTCATTGTAAAATAAAGAGAGTACACCAAAATTTCAAACTTATATTGTAATATTCACATATAGAATACATATATCTATATATATATATACAAAATTAGACAATATAAATGTTGTTTGAGTAGTAAGGTACATACATTGATTAAAATTCAGTCCACTTCAAAGTAAATTACCAGCTACTGACTTGCTGCTATATTTTTTCGATTGTGATTTTTTCCTCTTCCAATTTATTTTCAATCGAAAGGAAATAAATCATTTAATGATTTTATCTTTTAAATTGTGGCAATGTGGAATATCAAATTTCAAATTCGCCATCTCATAAATTATATTTTTTTGTGCAATTTCTGAGAAGTATTTTGTACTTCCTAGCCCTGAGCTTTTCTCGTAAGTACATTCTCTCTAATTTCTTTAATTTTTCGGAGGAATCCAATGTTATGTTTGGTATTGGAGTATCATCGCTAGTAGTCTGAGGCGAAGAACTTTTGTTCAAATCCACCGGAGAAGTAGATGGATTATTTTCATCCTCATTGGATCGTATCAGGGATTTCTGATGACATATCATCTGGGGATAAAATGAAATCTCTTAATATCATGATTATACATGTAACTTTTTATGACCTGATTTACCTTCGTAAGTTTCAGTACTCACCTGAATGTAAAATATCTGGTTCTTCTGGAGATATTGGTTTTCTTATTTTTGATGATTTTCTAACTTTCGCAGGTTGTGTAAATAAAAAGAGAGTAGGTACAGCATTGGATTTTAAAGCCTGTTGTCTATCTACTCTAGTTTTCTCCCACATTTCTGGAGCAAAATGAACCTAAAATGTATGTTTTGTAACTTAAGAACAGACAGAGAATAAAATTAAGATCTTACCTCACACAAACAAGAATAATCCGTAGGCTTCCAATTTTCCCTCTTCATTTTTATCAACCACTGTTGCCTCCTCAATGGATCTTTGGGGAAATCTTTCATCAAAAAGCCTTTCTTCGCACGAGGAACGACTATGAGGGACGAGAAATACGATAATGCAGCGTGCTCGATCCTCGAGAATGCTAGGTTATATTTATCCACGATGTAAACAAAGAAATTTAGCAATTTAATGGCGGATTTCGTCACGTGAACCAATCAAAAACGAGACACTCCATTGTCGCCACTGTCTTGTTAGAGTCACTGTAGGATCGGGGAACTCGCACTGCCACAGTATAAGGTAGAGACAGTAGTTTCACTCGGCCGATTTCTTGTAACCAAGTTTTTATGCGCCGAATCGAATCCTGGCGGTGACGATTTTGATGCGCCCAGCGCATCCAATGACAAATGTAAACACAACGTCCATTTTAAATTGTCAAATTAACCTATATCAATTCGTTCGCATTGCGTTCTCAATTTATCGATCGAATTTTGTTTTAAATGATTGAAATGAAAGGCAAAAGAATTGTTGTGTAGTTGGTTCCAACAATAACATGATCAATCTAGGTCCTAGGATACACCGGCCTATCTTGAAGCCGGTCTAGGATACAGCTATTTCAGACGATGACAGGTGAGTTCAATAGGCCTTCATTGATATTGAATATGAATGATTTTATATAAGATCAACATTTTAAGAAGGATGAATACAATATTATCCTCTTTTTAGGTGCAACGTGTGGAAAATGATTCACAACACATAGCGACATGATTCCCATTCTTCAGAGCAATGTTAGAAAAGGTTCAGAGTCTGTAATGCACATTTTGAGTTTTCAAGATTCAAACAAATAGTCTGAACTAGGATGCTGTTCCAATATTAGACTAAGCAAAAGGTTGGAGAGGAGAAATTGAGATTGAGAGATTTCAAGGCTGCATTTTTCAAGAAGTAGGTATTTTGGTTTCTGGAGAATCATAAGAAAAATACAAAGTCCTTTTTGGTTTATATGAACTGCAAACATCGATCTCCAAAAAGAAAACCACCAGGGTCTCTATTCTTGAAAACCAGGCAGTAGAACGATCGAGAGAACGGTGACGTGGTTCTACTGATAATCTATAGAACCATGTCACCGTTCTCTCGATTGTTCTACTCCCTGGTTTTCAAGAATAGAGGCCCAGGGGTTCTCTTCAAATAATTAGGTTAATTCAGTTTATTAATGGTAGATTTAAAATTTCAGATGTGCATGGGTACTCTGACATCGACATGGCTAAGCAAGAACTCGTCATGTATTATTACCTTGAGAAAGCAAAATTTCAGGAGGAGAAGTGGTTGAATTCTTCAGTCATCCAGAAGATATTTCATTTGCATGTAAACATTTCAAATTCAGACTAATATTTCATCGGCTTATGTCAAAATATATGTCACTTATATTTTTGTATTTTAAAAACCAGGTAAATAAAGAATATGTTTTATCCATTGAAATATTTTTTCCCTGATTATTTCTTAACATCGACTTGACTGAATTGTTAGAAATTCGGAATATAAGATAAAAACAAATTATTTAAGTCCATATTGATGTAATATTGTCTATCCCCAATGTTACCTTGTGTCCATGGCCATAGTTGTCAAGACACGTTAATTTAATTAAATAAATTATGATTGTTAACTAGAGAGAAAATGGAAAAATATTCTCAGCTTTAAGTTTGGGAAAAAATGCTAATAGAGATCCACTCATAGATAACAGAGAAAGTGAAGTTAAAATCTCAAATTTCTAGAAAATTATTTCATGCGAGTTCTACTCACTTGGTCGTACTTTTTTTTAAGCAATTTTATTTCGTAATATAGCAATGGAGAAAAGAAATTAAGAACAAGTTACTTCCATAATTCTCATTTTAGTTTGAACATGGTTTTCAAAAAGCTTACGTACTGATCATTCTGTCATGTTAATCCATTTTTTAATTCAAAAAATTCATTTTAACATGAAATGTGCCATTTTCATCCAATGATTTTCAAAATAATTGACCAAAAATTCAATATCTTTGACTTCATAAACCTAAATACGATTTTTTTTTAATAGAACGGTATCGTAACCCCTCAACGTCCTCAATCTAGACATATGACAAAAAAAACATAATCCACGACCTCTAAATCCCCTGCATTATTCAAATTTCAATGTTATTGAATATAAATCTCATCCAACACAATAATTCAATGAATTTCAACACAAAATCCATCATCATCATTCACAAAAACACACCCGCACCAATTCTAAAAATAATTGGGCCATAAATATATGCTTTTTTTGATTTGATATCAAAATAATCATTCCTTAGTTTCCGCTGAAGTTCTCGATATTGTCGGGCAGTGTACGTATATTCGGTATATTTTTCATTCGTTGAGCAGTGTATAATATGTCAGAATGCGCGTGGCGTGGAGGAATATATGCGCAAAGGGAAAATCCGGCGACATCAAGATCAAAGGTGCCGACAGGGAGTGAAACTACTGTCTCTACCTTATACTGTGGCACTGCCATCTGGCGGTAAATGTTTCTTATTTGAAGGCGAAAGACTCTTAATGTCGCATGATCTTGTTATCTAATGTTATCGCCAGATCTTTCTTTCAATAAATCAATTGGTACTTTATAGCACCATGGGGTGTATGTCACTTGTTCGTTTATTTCAATATTTAAAATTTCATATGAACGAGTTGATCAGGGGTAAACAATTGGGTCTATATAGTAAAGAAAGACAACAAAATAGAAGTTTCAGATAATGAATAATGTTCAAACTTATTGTGCGACAGATACTAAATGTCCTTGATGATATCAGGATATGACTTTAAGAATCTACTGGAAAATTTAAATAAGCTTTATATGCATTAATTTTTGTCCAATTTGGAAAATGGAAATGGATTAATTCTCGAAATCGATATTATTATTTTACTTTGTTTTCATTCTAATACCAAATTTCTATATCTTTACGAATATTGTTTATAGACTGGGAATGGGAAGAAATAAAATTGGATTTCTATTTCAATAAAAAAAAATTTACCAATATATCAGAGAAAAACGCCTGAAAATTTCGGAAAAGATTCATATAGGCTGATGGAAATTTGAGAAAAACATGTACATATAGAAAAAATATGAATATTTATTCACGAAAAATGTGAACAAAAAGGAGAATATGCAAACACAATGCAGAATTCAAACTGAGATCCAGTGAATTTAAAAAATATATTTTTCTACAAACGTCAAAAAATGACAAGGTTCGCGCATAGACAACAATACGCGAAGTGACCCTTTTTTTTCATTTTCCTTCGTTACCATGACACCGTGCGCGAAGTAGTGTGCGAAATACTTACTTTGCACACTGCATGTAAACTATATGGGATTTTTGTATTTTAACCTTTATGTTCCTCAATCAAGCAAAAATCCAAGATATCATTTATTTATTAATGTATAACAATAATTAAGGCTTTCAAATTGTGAGAAAATTGAACACTACTTAATTCTATTTATTATTTACAATGTTAACATTTATGGTGCAGCCAATGCTCGAACGTTTGTAGAAATGGCTAGGATGACGTACTTATTGAAAATTGGGGATGGAAGTATTCTGTGATAAGCGAGATAATTTGGAAGTAATAAAATGAATATCCTTTCGACAATTGGGACTTGAACATTTTTTTTCCATAATAATTCGCCGGTATTTTCAACACCGTTTATTTTATTCGGAATGTAGACTTCGGAAATTCGATATCCCTGTGCCAGAAAATTAGTGAATCAGTTATCAGACCACCTAAGAGGTTTGGCGAGACGTTAACGATCGAAATTGTCGATTTTCGGTTCAAGTTTCTGCTGCATCTGTGACGATAAGAAGATTATGGTTCCTCGAACTCAGCACCGATATATGCTTGCGTTCGCTGGGAACCATGAGATTTTCTCGACGTTGCATTTCCCAAACCGGTGCTTGGGAACCTAGATTTTTCAAGAAAGCCCCACCTACGAGGGGGTAGGAAGTGGAAAAGTCTTCAATTTGATTGGTTCGTAAAAAGGAAGATGGAAGAAGTTTTGATTTGATTGGTTTTGAAAGATTGACGATTGGTTTTTGGAGGAGACTAAGAGGGGAAAACTTCGACTTGCTCGGGAGACGAAAAAGGCAGTGACTGGTGGAACCTTAAACGGGAAGGTTGCCAGTGCTCGCGTTCGGTAATAGGGTGTAACTGGAGGAACCTAAAGGGAAGGTCCTCAGTTGACTCAGGTTTGGAATCGGAAACTAAGGGTAGTACGGTTTTAGGATAGGTACTTCAATGTTTGGAAGTACGGTCTCAAAGCGGAGACGAAAACAGTTAAGGTTGAATCGGAAACTAAGGATAGTACGGTTTTAGGGTAGGTACTTCAGTGTTTGGAAGTACGGTCTCAAAGCGGAGACGAAAACAGTTAAAGTTATTCGGAAGACGGTGTTAGGGTAACTCATATAAGTCTTGGTTTTATTTCGGACGGTCAGTCTCAAACAGGGACATAAAAAGGTGTTGAGTCGAAATTAATAAAATTTCTAAATTATTTGGAATTATTTTAGATTGCGTATCGTCGGTATATTCGGGAGTGAGGTCAATTTGCGAAACGCGTGTGGGTGTCGTGTTTGGTGTTTAATCTGTCTGTTTCAGGAAAGAAGCACCGTCAAAGAGTCATCATCCTAGATTCATCATTCTTGGGATTATTGGTACAGGAAAAAAGGTCAGATATTTTGTTTATGCTTAGCTTATTTTGAGTATTGGTAGAAAGCTGCATGCCCATATATCTCTTATGGTCCAGAGTCCTGAAATCTCCCACAAGTCGTAATTGTCGTTTATAGTGTATGGTTTATGTAATCACCCTCAAGAAATTGAAAGTGTATGTGGAAATTATTGTTGAGTTTCCCCTTGTGAATACGAAAGTTTAAGAAGAATCATCATCTCTCTTGAGTATTAGAAAGTTTACCTTATATTGTAAATTCTTTTGAGATCATCCCATGTTTATGATTTTGGGGGGTTATTTTGACAAGCCCTTTTTATTTTTGTTGATAACATGAATTCATTTTTTTATAATTGGAATTCACACTGATGTTTGATTTGATTTCAATGATTGGATTCTGTTTTACAATCTAAAGTTGATGTAATAATTTGATTTGATGTGATTAATTACATTTGATTTAAGAAATATTCGAGTACTTTCGATAATTTATATCGTTGAAATATACGTAACGAATGTAAAGTTGTTTAGTTTCATTTGGTCTTAATATACGTCTTAAATTTAATCCAAAAAGTTTCATTTATCATCCCTCTCCCTAGAGAATATTTTCAAACACTAAGTCCCGACCCAAGTGCGTTGGGCCGATCCCACACTTTCTCCCTTCTGGAGAAAGAACTTCAAAATTAAAATAACATCTTTCTTTTCTTTAAGTAATAACACCCTTGATTGGTGGAAAGCCGCTCTTCCGTCAAATCACAAAGAGGGTGTTTTTAACAAATGGTGACAGCGGTGGGCTGTGTTTAATTTTCTGGGGGAGAGTTTTTTTTTAATACGTTAAAATTTCCGGTAGATAAAAAGTTTTTTTTTATTTTGTGTATGTTTCGTCAGTGTGAGTGTAAAGATTACTAGAGTCAAATGTGTTAAATTTTCCAAGGGAGATTTTTTAAAGAAATTTTGAGAAATTCAGAGAAATTTCGAGGTATAAGGAATTTTATCCTGTTGTTTTATGGGTGATTGAAATAGTGTGTATTGACTTGTTGGAAGAGTTCCGGATGAAGGTTTTCAGGTTTTTATGCTGAATTGGATTATATTTGCTGTATGAACGTATATGCCTATGAATTTGAAATTAAGTTTTAAAAATTGCCATTGGTAGGAACAGAGTTTAGGATTGAATTAAAGTAAAGTAAAAAATTATTGATCTAAAGATTTTTTTTGTGAGATATTGAAGAATTGAGTGAAGATAGTTGGTTTTTCTTTGAATAAGTTCAAGTTTTCTTTGTTTTGAAATTATTATATAACAGTGCATATTTCTGTGATGTTCTATCATTTTATGTAAAGGATTTTTGATAGAGTCAAGTTGATGTCGAGATTTTAAGACTTTAGAGAGGTTTTAGATTCATTACGGCTTTATAGGGAAAAAGGCATACGTTTGTTCTCACAAGACATTTATTTTTCTTTCAGGACATTGTTTTTCTCTTTCAGGACGTTGAATTTTCTGATTGTTGAATGTGTGTAATAAAATTTTGTTTCAGGAAGGTTATTTTTGTTTTTTTTTTTAATTATTGTGCTTTTATCGATTGATTGAAATTTTGATTGAATTTTTTTTTCAGGGCGTATTGCACGAAAAATTTTCTTTTGGTTACTCTATCCATTTACTTGATTTTGGTTGAAGGTGTTGGTTTTTCTGTTGGTGATATAGCGGATAAAATTTTGTTTCAGGAGGGTTATTTTTGTTTTTCTGAAAATTATTGTGCTTTTATCGATTGATTGAAATTTTGATTGATTTTCTTTCAGGGCGTATTGCGTGAAAATTTTGTTTTGTTTTCGGTTATCCTATTATTCGGGATTTCGTTTGAATCTCGAAAAATTTTATTTTCATAAAGTAACATCATTCGGTTTTGTTTTGAGTTTGATTTGGAGAATAATTGAATTTGGCTTTCCTCGTTTTAACTTGAGTTCGAAATTTTGGAAAACACTTTGATAGAAGGGAAATTTTTATTTTTTCGAGTTGGGTTCATTTTGAAAGTTCAGAAGTCGGGAAAAGTATAAATTTGGTTGAAATTTTAGTAGCTGAGCCGCTGATCGTGATCTTTCGAATCTTAGAATGAAAATTAGAATTATTTTCATTTCAGGTGATTTTGTGTACTTTTATTTTTCAGGAATTCGACACTTGGTAATTTTCTTGTTTTTTTTTTTATTATATCATTTTGCCAGATTTTTTTGAACTCTTTTTGGTGTTGGTCTTTTTGAACTCGTTTCCAGGTGGTTTGTTTTATTTTGGTGTTTTGGGTAAGACTGTTTAAATTGGAATCATTAGGGTATCATTTTGCTATTTTTTTTTAATTCGTGAAATTTTAAGGAATCATTAGAGTATCATTTTGCTATTTTTTTTTTTTAATTCGTGAAATTTGAAGTCGTAATCTTGAGCGTATTTTAGTTCTGTTGGAATTTGAGGGTGAGAATTTAAAATTATTCATTGATTTGGAAAGTAAATAATTCATTGAATACATTAAAAAAAAACATATTTTGGCTAAGATAATTGGGTTTTGGTTAAATTTTTGAAAAATGGCTCAACCAGCTGGTGCATCCAACATGAATGTTCCCTCGGGTCAAGTAACACCTATGTACTCGCTAGGTATGCTCTCGACTACTTTGGAGAGTTTTTCCGGGAAGGATGCGATGAGGTACTTTGAGAAATTGGAGTTGCGGTCAAAATTGGATGGATGGAATGAGAAGGACACCCTTACTCTCCTCAAGCTTAAGCTTGTAGGAGATGCTTACAGCTTCTTCAAGTCCGATGTCGCGCTTGATGCCCTGTATTATAATGATCTAAAGAAGAGACTTGTTAAGAAATTTACGACGGTAAGGTTGCCGGGAGAAAATCAGTGGAATCTGAGTCGATGTTATCAGCGACAGGACGAGGATGTGTCCTCGTTCTGCACTAGATTACGCACGGTGGGAGCAAATCTATTAAGCGAAGATCTGGCCGGAGCGTTAAGGGATGAAGAACCTGGAATAAGGAAGAAGAACCGGGAATTAATGTTGAATCAATTCAAGATAAGATTAAGGAAGGACGTAATGAAGGAAACTGGCATTTTGTTGTTGAAAGAGGAAAACCTGGATCTGGAAAAGGCAGAGGAACTAATTAGGCTGCAGGAGACCACTGGGAGAATGTTGCAGGGAAGGTTGGCGAGTATGAGGGTATCTACAGTTGACACCGAAAAAGTGTGTCAATTGTGCGATAAAGAAGGTCACACCGCGAAGGGGTGTAGGAGCATTAGGCAGAACCGAGGGAATGGGGAAAGAGACATTAGGAGGACATGTCATTCTTGTGGTCCAACGGGCCATCTCGCAAGGGATTGCCGGAATAATAGGCAAAACGGAACAATGACACCGGGAGCGTGTCATAACTGCAACCAGCAGGGATATTGGGCAAGGAAAAGTTGTTACAGAGGTAGGCGAGAGGGTCCGAGGAGAATTAGACCGAAAAACTGTTTTTCTTGTGGTCACGCGAGAAACTTTGCCCGGGATTGTCGAAATTCGGGAATAACAGGTAGTACTGCACAAAGTATTATGGTTATTCCGGACGTAAATATCGAGGAGATGGAAGATATCCCGCATATAATCGAAGCAAGGGTGAACGGAACACTTACCCGATGCTTGGTTGATACGGGAGCGGCTGTCACACTTTTTCAGCGGGGTTTGGTTTCGAGGGGCGAAATCAATCTGCACGAAGCAGACAAATATCGGCTTTCGAGTGTGTCAGAACACTCTAAGAAATTTTGGGGTACGGCCCACATTTCAATGGGACCCGAAAACGAAGAATGGAGTTCTACCTGGACGGCCGTTGTGTGTGACGACATGATTTTAGGGAATGTCCAAGTTATTTTGGGAAGAGATTTCTTGTATGCGAATCAAACACATATAGATTATGTACATGATCCATCTGTGACCATAAGAGGGACCGTTTTCAAACTTCTGGGCAAAGAAATTCTCGATGAACGTACGTTCCAGGACGTTAGAGAGATCGGACAGATCGCCAGACGAGAGGAACAAAAACAGAGAATTGGGGGTAGAAACACTTACAGGGATACATTTACCCAAAGTGAAAATAAGGGAGCCAATACTGACGTGGAGATTTTGAAGAAACCAGGGGAGATTGTGGAATCAAAAGTTGGAATAATTTGTGTGAATGCATACACACAAACGGAAAAACATTTTGGAAGACTAGAAACTGACTCGGAAATTTTGGAAAGTGGTAAACCAAAAGTCGAAAAAATTTGTGTGGATGCAGAAGTTCAAAGCGAACAATATATCGAAGAAACCGTGGAAAAGCCAAGAAAGAAGAAGAAAAAATGTAAGGTGATGGAGCGCGAAAAATGCGAGTCACCGAGGGGTTTTGGGAGCGAGTACCTTGTGTCGGATCACCAATTCAAGTTGGGGGATAAGGTTCTCTTGAAAGAAATGCGTGGGTCATTCAAGGAAATAGGGGAAAGCTGGATTGGGCCCTATCAAATAACGGGATTTCGAAGTTATGGGACATGCCAGATAAGGGAATTTAGGGGTACAGAGGAAAAGGTTGTCCATGTCGATAGACTGACAATTTACTTTGAATCAGATGAGGAGCTCGATAGCGATGGGGAAGACTGGATGGAAGAACCAGTCCTAGCTTTGGGAAGGTCCAGAAAAATTGCACGTCCACCAGACCGATGGACCAGGTATTGAGGAAACACATTTCCGCACGGAGTGGTCTGAGTACCATTGGGCAGTGACGACCCCACGTTCCGAGTTAATAAGTACCTAATCATGTGAAGGCCATTTAAGTCATTTTTGAATTTTTTTTTTATTTTCCGGTTGAAAGCCGTGGAAAACATCATCGACGAGTACCAGAAATGGAGGCTTTTGACAAATGGTTTAATGGTTCAAAACGATCAACATGGTCAACACCGAAGAGATGGAAAGCTGGCACACAACCCAGAAGACAGATATGAGGATGGTTTACCGATGTCGGCCTGTTTATGAGTGGACTCATGGGATTCTATGCGATATTCCGAATCATAAAGTATGGAATAGGAGTTATACAGGGTCTTTCACGAGGAACCTCACCCATATTTATACGGGAAACTACTGAACGTATTTTCATGAAATTCAGCACTTATGAGTATTTCACGATGCTGATGAAATCTAAAATATTTTCAAGGCATGAGCACCTCCATTTTTTCCGGAAATGACGTCAACTTCCGTTTTTCAAATTAGAACACCATTTTTTTATTGCAGAAATAGATTCCTTACAAAATTTCAAGTTATTTTGATGTAACATTTTTCAGTTTTGGTTGGAAAATTCTCTCTGAGCGGGAAAATTCGAAAAAAAAAATCGAAAATAGAGCTCCGCTGAAACAAGAATAACTTCGAGGTTTTTGGATGGAAAATTTCCATTTTTGGGATTTTTCAAGATGTAAGATTGATGTATCCACTTTAAAAATCGAAATCGCGATTCATGATACAGGGGGTGAAAAAATCGCTTTCAAAGTTAGGGATGACAAAATCGTGAAAAATCAATTTTTTCAAATTAGAACCCCATTTTTTTATGGCAGATATTGAATCTACGTTAAAAAATAATGTGAGTGTATGCATCACACCCTTGCCCTAAAGTGGAAATTTTCTGAGTTATTCACAAAAAACTGTTTTTCGTCTTGAATTTTCAGCTATTTCTTTTCCCTTCACGCCAAAAAGATGAAATTTTCAGGAACTGTTACTTAAACCATGTTTTAGATTTTACTACCCTAATATGCAAGAGAAAAAAGTTACAGGTTGTTCCTAAATAGATGGCGAATTTGGATTCGAATTTGTATCGGAAACCTCTTTATTTCAACAAATCGGCCATAGGTTTTATCTCCAGTGATAAATAAATAATTCCTTATGAACCATATGCAAAAACTTACCATGTTTTACATTCTTTTTTTTTAATGATAGATATCATTAATTACATCTGCCAAATTCCTCTTTATTCAGTAGCATTTTGTGTTTAGTATTAATTTGGTGATAATTCGTATTAAGTTATAAAATCGATCACTATGCCTAATTTTACCAATGAAGATTATTTAAATCTCATTCTACTTCATGGAGAATGTAATAAAGTTGTAGATAGAACGATTCGACTGTTCATTGAGAGGTTTCCTGACCGACCCAGACCAACGAGAGATACCATTAACAGAACCATGACAAACTTGAGAAATGTCGGATCTTTCGTTAAGAAAACTATACACAGAGAAAAAAGTGTAGTAGAAGATGAGAACAACGAAATTACAGTTCTTGCATATTTTCGTGTGAATCCTCAAAATTCTCTCGAAGATGCCGAGATTGATCTGGGATTATCTCAATCGAGTGTTTGGAGAATATTGAAAAAACATTAAATGCACCCATATAAATTCAATAGGGTACAGCATTTGAAGGAAACTGATTTCGTCAGGAGAACAGAGTTTTGCGAAGCTATGATGATTCGATTTCAAGAGAATGAAAACTTTTTGGACTGTATAATTTGGACAGATTAATCTAAATTCACAAAGAATGGTTCTTTCAATAGGCATAACAGTCATTATTGGGATGAAGAGAACAACCACCACTTCAGACAATGGAACTTTCAAGAGACCTGGAGTTTCAATGTTTTTTGCGCCATCAAAAATAATGCAATTCTCGATGTTCACATTTATGATGGGACTTTAACTGGTAAGATAGAAAACTACACATGTTTGCATTATTTAAAGAATGTTCTCCCTTAGGAGATAGATATTCTGACATATTGACTCAAATAATTGAGCCGCTAGTACAGAACCATAATGACTTATGGTATCAACAAGATGGCGCGCCTCCACACAATTCACTCAATGTGTCAAATATCCTCTACAGGCTATTTGAAGATCGATGGTTGGCGAACAATGTTCCACATCTTTGGCCACCACGTTCTCCCGATTTAACTCCTTTAGACTATTATGTTTGGGGTAGGATAAAAAATATTGCCTACTCAACTCCCCTGACTGATGAAGAGGACTGCATAGAACGAGTCAGAAATGCGTTCAGGTTTGTTTAGATTTTTAGATTCATAGTTTTGAAACTCAATTTGGTTTTTAAACACTTTTGCAGATCTCTTCCTCCCGAAGAAATAAGAAGAGCAACGCACGAAGCATTCCTGAGACGTATAAATAAATGTCTAGAAATTAACGGTCAAAACTTTGAGCATCTCCTCTAGTTATAACTGCGAGAGTTTGCCATGGTTCTCCTAATAGTGACTTGAAGTCGGTTTCAAAAAGGGGTGAAAAATCTACAGCATGGTTCAAATAACAGTTCCTGAAAATTTCATCTTTTTGGCGTGAAGGGAAAAGAAATAGCTGAAAATTCAAGACGAAAAACAGTTTTTTGTGAATAACTCAGCCCATTTTAGGGCAAGGGTATGATGCATACACTCACATTATTTTTTAACGTAGATTCAATATCTGCCATAAAAAAATGGGGTTCTAATTCGAAAAAATTGATTTTTCACGATTTTGTCATCCCTAACTTTGAAAGCGATTTTTTCACCCCCTGTATCATGAATCGCGATTTCGATTTTTAAAGTGGATACATCAATCTTACATCTTGAAAAATCCCAAAAGTGAAAATTATCCATCCAAAAACCTCGAAGTTATTCTTGTTTCAGCGGAGCTCTATTTTCGATTTTTTTTTCGAATTTTCCCGCTCAGAGAGAATTTTCCAACCAAAACTGAAAAATGTTACATCAAAATAACTTGAAATTTTCTAAGGAATCTATTTCTGCAATAAAAAAATGGTGTTCTAATTTGAAAAACGGAAGTTGACGTCATTTCCGGAAAAACCGGAGGTGCTCATGCCTTGAAAATATTTTAGATTTCATCAGCATCGTGAAATACTTATAAGTGCTGAATCTCATGAAAATACGATCACTAGTTTCCCGTATAAATATGGGTGAGGTTCCTCGTGAAAGACCCTGTATTGAATGGACTACACCTATATGAGATTTTTGGATGCGGGATAACCCTGTTGGCTAGCCTATGGAACACATTGACTATGTGGATTATGAATCGATACAGAACCAGACAAGAGAACCTGAGAAGAGATAAGGATGCAGAGGCGGACGTAGCTGTAGCAGCAAAGACATGACCGTCGGGATTTTACCCAACAGTAAACCCGAACGTGCCACACTGGACTTAAAAAGGAGGTGCAAATGTTGTCATCGGTCGCGAGCCCGGAAATGGTGCCGTGTAAGGGACATCTCTCGCGATAACGATGATTGTTGGTGACGAACGTAAACATTGAATTCAAGTAAAATATTTCTTAGCGTCCTCCAAGATCAAATAAAGGAAAATTTGTTGTGGGAATAGGACAGTTTAGAATATGTCAGATTCTTCAATACATATATTTGGCGACGTTTCGCAAATTCACATTTGCTTCCTCAGGCCTACAAAAATGAAAAACAATAACACTCCCTTCCTACACAGATACACAAAATGACAGAAAATTACATACCTCAATACGTTAAAGGTGACAATTTCCGACCATATAAAATAAAAATATAAAAATATAAATATACGAGTTAAAACATAAAATCTGGCAGGAATGAATAATGTACATCAGATCTCAATACGTTGAGAACAACAAACCATAGCCTATAAATGTGACGTCACAAAACAAGTCGTCTTTTAGTTGTGGAATATTGAAATATTTTACACCTGGACCAACCAATTTATCTTCTTGTGAACTTCTTATAGTTAGACAATATTGAGTTATATAAACAACTAAGGTGACTAGTATCAGATCTAAAATTAACAGATTTGTTTAGATTAATGTGAATCATCTCTAAGATATTTCTTTTCCTATATTGTTTTTCTTTTTCAAGAATTTTCACATTAGGAAAATCGAACCTGTGATTCTCCGAAAAGAAGTGGGAGCATAGTGCCGTCTTTTCTCTGTTTTTTGTGTCTTTTAAGTCGTATTTGTGTTGTTTCATCCTGTTGTTCAAATATTGCCTTGTTTGTCCAATATATACCTTATCACAGTCCAAGCATGGAATTTCATATATCACACCCGATTTTTGTTCTTTTTTAATAGGATCTTTGATATGGCTGTATAACAAGCCCACGGTTTTTATATTGTAAAATACTAATTCTCTGTTATCTGTTTTTAGAGTTCTTTTTAGTTTTTGTGATAGTTCTGGTATATATGGTATCTTGTAGTATTTCTTAGTTGTTTCAATTATGTTGTTATTTTTCCTTTCATTTTTAACTTTTGGTAAAAGTTCTGAAATAATTCTGTTGACGAAATGTTTTGGATAATTGTTATTGTATAGTATACTCTTTACTTTTTCTATGTTCTGGTTGTGGTATATAGGTGTACTCAAATTGATGGCTCTATTCAGTATGTAAGCCTGGTTTGTGTGTTTTTCTAAGGCAATACAGTCTACTCTGTTCCTCCTAGACTGTATTGCCTTAGAAAAACACACAAACCAGGCTTACATTTGAGACCAATAGTAAGTGGAATTGATTCACCCTCATCTAGCATAGCTAGACTTGTACACGATGTATTGAGCGGTGTAACAACTATTTTCCAACACCAAATAAATAACTCTTTTGAGTTTGTGGAATTCTCCAAAACTGTGGTCCTACCTGAAGACTACATCCTAGTTTCACTGGATGTTGTATCGTTGTTTACCAACGTCACACACAGTCACACAAAAAATGTCATACTCAAGAATTGGCACACAATATCAGCGTATACATCATTGGATAAAACGATCTTCTTAAAACTAATTGATTTCCTTTTCCAATCCAGTTATTTTGTATTTGATGATGACACTTACCAACAGGTCGAAGGTACAACGATGGGAGGGATTGCTAGTCCTGCATTAGCTGCCCTCGTGATGAATGACCTTGTCACAACAATAATTGGTCAATTACCATTCACGGTACCATTCTTCAGGTTTTATGTCGACGACTCTATCACAGCCATACCAAAGGATAAAGTGAACGAGACACTATTATTATTCAACAGTTACCATGATAGAATCCAGTTCACCGTAGAAGTAGAGAATGGGGGATCACTACCATTCCTTGACGTATGTGTACAACGAACTGAACAACAAAAACTTACAACTAACTGGTATACAAAACCCACGAGTTCAGGTGTTATATTGAATTATTTATCTACACATTCCCTTGGCTATAAAATCAGTGCCATTCACAACATACTGAATAGAGCCATCAATTTGAGTACACCTATATACCACAACCAGAACATAGAAAAAGTAAAGAGTATACTATACAATAACAATTATCCAAAACATTTCGTCAACAGAATTATTTCAGAACTTTTACCAAAAGTTAAAAATGAAAGGAAAAATAACAACATAATTGAAACAACTAAGAAATACTACAAGATACCATATATACCAGAACTATCACAAAAACTAAAAAGAACTCTAAAAACAGATAACAGAGAATTAGTATTTTACAATATAAAAACCGTGGGCTTGTTATACAGCCATATCAAAGATCCTATTAAAAAAGAACAAAAATCGGGTGTGATATATGAAATTCCATGCTTGGACTGTGATAAGGTATATATTGGACAAACAAGGCAATATTTGAACAACAGGATGAAACAACACAAATACGACTTAAAAGACACAAAAAACAGAGAAAAGACGGCACTATGCTCCCACTTCTTTTCGGAGAATCACAGGTTCGATTTTCCTAATGTGAAAATTCTTGAAAAAGAAAAACAATATACGAAAAGAAATATCTTAGAGATGATTCACATTAATCTAAACAAATCTGTTAATTTTAGATCTGATACTAGTCACCTTAGTTGTTTATATAACTCAATATTGTCTAACTATAAGAAGTTCACAAGAAGATAAATTGGTTGGTCCAGGTGTAAAATATTTCAATATTCCACAACTAAAAGACGACTTGTTTTGTGACGTCACATTTATAGGCTATGGTTTGTTGTTTTCAACGTATTGAGATCTGATGTACATTATTCATTCCTGCCAGATTTTATGTTTTAACTCGTATATTTATATTTTTATATTTTTATTTTATATGGTCGGAAATTGTCACCTTTAACGTATTGAGGTATGTAATTTTCTGTCATTTTGTGTATCTGTGTAGGAAGGGAGTGTTATTGTTTTTCATTTTTGTAGGCCTGAGGAAGCAAATGTGAATTTGCGAAACGTCGCCAAATATATGTATTGAAGAATCTGACATATTCTAAACTGTCCTATTCCCACAACAAATTTTCCTTTATTTATTGAATTCAAGTGCTTAGAACCCAAATTTATCGGACACAAAGTGCGGTACTCTGATTACGATGGACTAGATCGTCGCGTATCTTCGAAGGTCGTTCCCGAGGAAAGGTCAATATCCAAGGAGAGTAAAACATATGGAGATGGAGGTAGTCAGAACCGGATTAAGAAGATTTTGTTGTGATCGCGAGTGAAGTTTGAAAATCCGAAAAATAAGACATGATGGACTCCATGTAGGAGAAGTGAAGTGAAAGACAGGATTTGCTTAATTTTTTTTAGAGCTTGATTTATGAGCATTATGTTTTGCTGCCTTGAACCTTTCATTTATTTTTTTTTATATTGTTTGTCTTGAACTTGGGCTAATTCGTTGAGCAAGAATGATATTTAGTTTTAAGGCATGCTGCATGAGAGTTAAGAGTTCTAAGTTTGGTATATTCGAGTTGTATACCTGTTATAATGTCTTGAATGGAAGACGAGGGACTATTGGACTATTGAGGAATGAGGGTAAGGGAAAAGTTATGGCAACCGATGCCATGAACTTTTTCAAAGGGGAGGATATTTGTAATAAGCGAGATAATTTGGAAGTAATAAAATGAATATCCTTTCGACAATTGGGACTTGAACATTTTTCTTCCATAATAATTCGCCGGTATTTTCAACACCGTTTATTTTATTCGGAATGTAGACTTCGGAAATACGATATCCCTGTGCCAGAAAATTAGTGTATCAGTTATCAGACCACCTAAGAGGTTTGGCGAGACGTTAACGATCGAAATTGTCGATTTTCGGTTCAAGTTTCTGCTGCATCTGTGACGATAAGAAGATTATGGTTCCTCGAACTCAGCACCGATATATGCTTGCGTTCGCTGGGAACCATGAGATTTTCTCGACGTTGCATTTCCCAAACCGGTGCTTGGGAACCTAGATTCTTCAAGAAAGCCATATCTACGAGGGGGTAGGCAGTGGAAAAGTCTTCAATTTGATTGGTTCGTTAAAAGGAAGATGAAAGAAGTTTTGATTTGATTGGTTTTGAAAGATTGACGATTGGTTTTTGGAGGAGACGAAGAGGGGAAAAACTTCGACTTGCTCGGGAGACGAAAAAGGCAGTGACTGGTGGAACCTTAAACGGGAAGGTTGCCAGTGCTCGCGTTCGGTAATAGGGAGTAACTGGAGGAACCTAAAGGGAAGGTCCTCAGTTGACTCAGGTTTGGAATCGGAAACTAAGGGTAGTACGGTTTTAGGATAGGTACTCCAGTGTTTGGAAGTACGGTCTCAAAGCGGAGACGAAAACAGTTAAGGTTGAATCGGAAACTAAGGGTAGTACGGTTTTAGGGTAGGTACTTCAGTGTTTGGAAGTACGGTCTCAAAGCGGAGACGAAAACAGTTAAAGTTATTCGGAAGACGGTGTTAGGGTAACTCATAAGTCTTGGTTTTATTTCGGACGGTCAGTCTCAAACAGGGACATAAAAAGGTGTTAAGTCGAAATTAATAAAATTTCTAAATTACTTGGAATTATTTTAGATTGCGTATCGTCGGTATATTCGGGAGTGAGGTCAATTTGCGAAACGCGTGTGGGTGTCGTGTTTGGTGTTTAATCTGTCTGTTTCAGGAAAGAAGCACTGTCAAAGAGTCATCATCCTAGATTCATCATTCTTGGGATTATTGGTACAGGAAAAAGGTCAGATATTTTGTTTATGCTTAGCTTATTTTGAGTATTGGTAGAAAGCTGCATGAAAGCCCATATATCTCTTATGGTCCAGAGTCCTGAAATCTCCCACAAGTCGTAATTGTCGTTTAAAGTGTATGGTTTATGTAATCACCCTCAAGAAATTGAAAGTGTATGTAGAAATTATTGTTGAGTTTCCCCTTGTGAATACGAAAGTTTAAGAAGAATCATCATCTCTCTTGAGTATTAGAAAGTTTACCTTATATTGTAAATTCTTATGAGATCATCCCATGTTTATGATTTTGGGGGGTTATTTTGACAAGCCCTTTTTATTTTTGTTAATAACTTGAATTCATTTTTTTATAATTGTAATTCACACTGATGTTTGATTTGATTTCAATGATAGGATTCTGTTTTACAATCTAAAGTTGATGTAATAATTTGATTTGATGTGATTAATTACTTTTGATTTAAGAAATATTCGAGTACTTTCGATAATTTATATCGTTGAAATATACGTAACGAATGTAAAGTTGTTTAGTTTGATTTGGTCTTAATATACGTCTTAAATTAGAGAATATTTTTAAACACTAAGTCCCGACCCAAGTGCGTTGGGCCGATCCCACACTTTCTCCCTTCTGGAGAAAGAACTTCAAAATTAAAATAACATCTTTCTTTTCTTTAAGTAATAACACCCTTGATTGGTGGAAAGCCGCTCTTCCGTCAAATCACAAAGAGGGTGTTTTTTACAATTCCAATAACATGTACATCCCAATAACTATGAATCAATTACCTGCTCCGGATAATTTATTACAAATGTTATTTTGTAATTGCAAAAAGGGATGTGGAGCTGCGTGTGGATGCAAAAAAAGTGGTTTACACTGCAGTGTAGCATGTCTACAGTGCAGTGAAAATAGTTGTTCCAATACTTCACCCATTATACAGATAGATGAAGTAGAAGAAAATATTTGATGTTGACAACAATGTGATATATTTAAATAAACGGATTTTGTACCAATAATTTTTTTTTCATGGTCGTAATTAATTACATTATTTCTTTAAATGTACAGAATAGAGTACGTGCCCTTGGCTCAGTGGTAGAGCGTTGGAATTCGGACCCAAAAGTCCGGAGTTCAATCCCGAGCTAGGAAAGAAATTTTCTAGTCTCGGTAGGGGCCACCATTCTCACTGTTGGGTCAAAAATTAACAGTGCTGTGCCTAAGGTGGCGTAAGGACACAGTAACAAAGCCCACACAGAACACAACTGCTTACTCCGAACTCGGCACAAGTTACAAGCTTCGAAGCTTGTAGTTTCAGAGGGGTCTCCACAGGAGACCTAGGAGTAGTCAGGATAAACAATATATCATTTATAATTGAACTGGCCGAGAAATTCCATTGTACATAGCAGCTGTCGCTCCGCTCTCCCTTCCACGTTCGAGATGTCTACTGGTATTTTTATTCACAGATATCTTTGAAAAATGTTCCTATATGTCTACTCAGGTGAGATTCAACATATAAATACAAAAAAATTACTGTTTAAAGTGAAAATATATGGTCAAACATTAATTTTTTATAATAATTTGTTTAAACAATGAAAAAATGGACTGCACAAAAAAAATTGGTAAAAATTGCAATTTATATTTTGAAAAACAATATTCCACATCGATCATATTATTTCATTCACTATAACTCTAATCCGAGGTTTTACGGTTTTGAATGCTCCAGGCACTCCACTACATGGAAGAAAATTGCATTGCTATCACATAATTTTCATATGCATGCTTGTGAAGATTTAATGTTTATTATCCTCTTGAACTGAAAGATCAAGACTTGACGACATCAATTGTTGAATCAAGAATAATGGAACATTATATCCCTCTATTGGAATCCAAATAGTTAAAGCGTGTTCTAATGCAACAGGAACTTTTTCTTGGAACATAACCTTAATAGCTAACTTCATAAAAATAAGAGTAGAAGATATACATTTCATTTATTTGATCTTATGAACAAGGAGTTTAATATTCTGACTGTATAGTAATTTATTAGTTTAAAAAATATTCATACATTACAACCACAGTAGGTTTGTACAAATAAAATGGAATAGGTCAAACATATGCTTCACATTTATCATTCACCTGTTCTAAAATAAGACACAAACTCCACATTATAGGGCACTCACAGCATTAAAAGCTTGTGTTTCTTTTGAAAGAAGTAGCACCAGATATAATATATTCTTTCGATTAAGAGCAAATACCTACCGTTGAATGTTACATACACAAATTTCTTCAAAATGGGCTTATACGAAGTGGTTTTTTTTCTGAAACGTGAAAACGATCAACAATAATCTTTTAAACACCGATTATGGCCATCCAAAACACGTTTACTTACGAAAATCGTGGAATGTCATTCTGCAAGTTCTTTCCTCATAATTCCTCGAAAATCCTACCTGAACCAAATTTTCCGGTCGCTTTCGTGAGAAGATCGTATAAGGAACCTTTTTTGTCCATTTACACATTCCAAATAAATTTTGAGCACCAAAAACGATACCGAAACTAACCAAACTTCTGGGGGACCGGAATTTCGTTTGAAATCTTTCCAAACGGCCAGATACCTAAAACTAACTTCGTTATCAAGTGTAAAAAAGGCGATTAGTACTTACTTTTGCTTTTTTATGCTTATAAATCGATTTTTGGTCCAATTCAAATTTGCCGTTTGTGCCCATGCAAAAATATCTTGGATACTTTTACTTTGATGTAAACAAAGAAACTGGCAACGTCGTTTTGTCATTAACGATATTCTATGTACGCGCACAGATTTTTTTATCAGGGGCACCAACTCCTGAAAACGAAACCATGACCTCCTATGTGATTAAATAAAAGTGAATGGAGTATACGTATATAAGATCCCATGCAATGATTGTTCAGAATGTTATATCGGAATGACCAAACAATACATACAAAATCGAGTTCGCCAACATATATACGACTATAAACATATTAATGAAAATAAAAATGAAAAAACTGCCCTAGCCCTCCATCATTTTGTAGATAAACATGACTTCAGTTTTGCGGATTTCGAAATTCTTGACTGTGAGAGCAACTACCAAAAAAGATGTTTGAGTGAGATGATTCAAATTTCAATTAATGATACCGTCAATTTGAGAACCGACGGGTCCAATCTGAGCGCGATATACAGGGTCTTTCACGAGGAACCTCACCCATATTTATACGGGAAACTACTGAACGTATTTTCAGCACTTATAAGTATTTCACGATGCTGATGAAATCTAAAATATTTTCAAGGCATGAGCACCTCCGGTTTTTCCGGAAATGACGTCAACTTCCGTTTTTCAAATTAGAACACCATTTTTTTATTGCAGAAATAGATTCCTTAGAAAATTTCAAGTTATTTTGATGTAACATTTTTCAGTTTTGGTTGGAAAATTAAAGTAGATACATCAATCTTACATCTTGAAAAATCCCAAAAATGAAAATTTTCCATCCAAAAACCTCGAAGTTATTCTTGTTTCAGCGGAGCTCTATTTTCGATTTTTTTTTCGACTTTTCCCGCTCAGAGAGAATTTTCCAACCAAAACTGAAAAATGTTACATCAAAATAACTTGAAATTTTCTAAGGAATCTATTTCTGCAATAAAAAAATGGTGTTCTTATTTGAAAAACGGAAGTTGACGTCATTTCCGGAAAAACCGGAGGTGCTCATGCCTTGAAAATATTTTAGATTTCATCAGCATCGTGAAATATTTATAAGTGCTGAATTTCATGAAAATACGTTCAGTAGTTTCCCGTATAAATATGGGTGAGGTTCCTCGTGAAAGACCCTGTATAGCAGCATTTTAAATAAATATAAACATCCAGATTTATTTTCCCCACCCGAACATGCCAACAATCCTCATCTTTGTCAGGGCACCTGTCAGCATGTTGACAGATTTCATTCGGTAGTTTGACTGGGAATTAGTTTACAGATTTTAGGATATTCCATCGAATTTTCAATCATAAAAGAACAGGTTGTTAATTTTTATGATTTCTTGACCCATGTCTAATTCAGACAATAACAAGATTAAGACGAATCTGCCCAACAAAAATTCGCAAGTATTCATGAAGAGGTGAAAATATTCATGTAAAAAGGTATGCTCGTAGTGTTTTTTACTGCCTTTTCACCTTGGTCTTACAATTGGTGCATTATTTGTTTTTACACTTGATGATTTCTCTCTGAGCGGAGTTTCATTCCGTTTTAGATATGTTTAAGTGTGTGAATGGGTGTTATTTTTGATGTCTGACGATTGATAAGTTCTCATACCGTTGCTTTAATTTGTGTGTGATGTTGAAAGAGTTTGTGTCGCTGTTCTGACATTTCCTCGATATTATATTTTAGCCCTGAAAAAGATCATAATAAAGTGATCTAAACTTTGGCAATTTACTAAGGGCCGCTTGCACCGTATGACAAAACTGTAGATTAAATCCAAAACCTCGATTAGTGTCTATGATTCTCTTGCACCGTGTCGTAATCCTAGTTTAACAACCTTAACTAACGCTTAAAGATAATCCTCCAAATTGAGAGGATTAAATGGAAGTTTAACGATAAACTTTGAATTGTAGGTTACATTCATGGATGACAAATGTCAGGCTTGTTTCAAAAATGATGTTTAATTATAAATCAAATTGAAAAGAATAATGGTAGAAGTAGAAATTATGGATTTTGGTTTTCCTTAGGCGCAGATATGAAAGATCAAATTGGTGTGGAAGGAAAAGCACACACAAGAATGAATAATTGAACTGAATATTAACGGTCGAGGTAAAATATGAACTGAACAAATTCATACATGTCTAATAAAATTGGAGGTTCAGTTCTTCTGATACCTATGCAGAATTATTCTTCAATTTACAGTGACAAATGATATCATTCAATCGGCACCAATGTCATCACCTATGTATTGAAATAAAAGTGAATAAATATTAACAAAATTCCAAGATTCATGTTTATTGAAAAAAAAAATAATCACATATTTTCTTGTAGATGTTTCCCTATTATCGAAAATCAGGTTTGTTCATGCTTTTCGATCATTCTATACTATACTAAACTGGTTTCTTCTCTATTTGCCTGAGTTATTTCCATACAAGAATCCGTTAGTTTATCATATTTTACATCCAAATCTGAAGTGGTTTCTAACCATCAGGTATATTTTCATTTGAAGTAGAATATTCCAAAGAAAGATGTCAACTTGTGCAATGAATGTTGCATCGGTTTTTACCAAAGAAATTATTACAAACTCTTTCAATTTGCGAAATGATCGATATCAAAAAATGTCTCAACAAAGAAACTGTCAAAGCATAAAAAGGGATAAAATAAACAACGTGAAGTTAGGCACAAGTACCAATTTACGTAAAAATAACTAGATTTGTGGATTAACTTTAATCTAGTGACATTCAGCCTTGGTGCAAGCCAAATATTTAATCCTGGATTAAATAAATTAATCGACGCTTAACTAACTAACGATTAGAACCAATACGGTGCAAGTGGCCCTTAGAATAGTTTTTTTACCTGTCCTTCCACTGCATAAATCAGTAACCTGAAATCTTTCAATTAAACAATCATCTCTTACTTTACGTGATCTATTATTCCTCAGAAACTCATTTAAGGCATCTATTTGTTCTCGAAGTTCATCGACGTCCTGCATAAATCGGCTTTTCCAGGCAGGAATTTAATTTTTGGTGTTTTCTTTGCTGGTTCCGGGCATGTAGCTTTTTGCCCATTTTGTTCGATGACTGTGATGGCAGCACAGTACAAAGATAAGTGGACTTGTTCTAACGTCCATTGGGTGCTAAGGTGTTCTGCCAATATTTCGTTGAGCATTCAATGTTATTTTTGAGCGTAGAGTTGAAGGTCAATTTTGGAAGGATGGGGCGGTTGAGTGGAGCAGTAAATTCGTATCGGGCAAGGTTTCTATAAAAGGTATCATGCATTTGGCGATATTGTGGGCAATCTTATTGAGCAGTTCGTGTGACAGGCAGTTCTCTCGCCGTTTCTGCTGGTTAGGTTCTTCATTCTTATTTCTTTCTGTTCTTGATTGATTGTATAGTTCTTTTTTCTTTTGATCTCATCTAGTTCTTGTATTGTCAATAGCTTTTTCGTATTTTAACATTTTTTCGATCCGCACTGTTCCCCTCTGTCAGCTGAAGTTCTGGATGCCTCATGGTGAACTCGGTATAGAGGGAGTATCTCTGTCCAGGAAGTGGTTTTTCATCGGAATTGTTCGGGCAGTAAGAAGCTCGTATTTCTTCAATATTCATTTCGCGGCTCCAGTTGATACGTGTATTGCGAGCTCCCCACCGGGAAGTCCTCCTCACGGTGGTCGAGCCAGCAGGTGGAGTGGCATTTCTATCTTCTGCCGTGATATCGGTTTCCACTTCTCGTTGCTGTAGTGGTGCTGTATTTTGTTGAATGACAGGAGTCCGTTTCCTCAGCACCCTGCCACCGACGGATCGCATGCTGTCATGCCCAGCGACGGCTCCGCTGGCCAAGCAGCGACTCTCTTCCGAGGCTTTGTATATGCTCCATTTTCATGGGTTTGTCACCATTTACACAGCATGTGGCATGGCAGAAACTACACCACACTAGTGCGTGAATTATTATCATTAAATAACCGTAATGAAATTATTATTATTAACAAAAATTTCAATGTCAAAATATTTTATTACTCAACATATTCTCAGTAGTAATATCACAAGAACTTAAAGCAAAAGATAGACTTATGAGGTAAATTCAATCTCGAGTGAAATTTTATAAGACTATTCCACGAACAAAATAAAAGGTCAGAAACTTCATATTCGAGAAAAGCGAAGAAAACTCATGTTGACGTCTTCAATTTATATTTATCAGTTGTCAAACCGTTGGTATCCATAGTTCAATCACAGATTATTCTGTATTTCAATCGTTGAAAATACCGAAGTTGTCAGACCAATCATAATTCAGAGACAGTTGGTATTATTGCGATAATACGAGCTGTCTCTGGACTGTGATTGGTCAGATTTTGAAATGAGTGGAATAGTCATCCTAATTGGATACATTTATTACAGCGATCCTGCAACATCTCTAGACCCTTGAAAGTTTCTTCTTGCTCTGCAAACCAGTCCTCCACAGCTTTCATTACCTCCTCGTTGGAATTTACGACCTTTGAAACTTTTTTTTCAGTTGAGGAAAGATATGATAGTCGGACGGAGCCAAATCTGGTGAATAAGGGGGGTGTTCTAGTAAGTCTAACCCTAAATCACGAATGTTTTGCATGGCAACATGAGATTTCTACTGGGGCGTTGTCCTGTAAAAACAAAACACCTTTAGATAGCTTTCCGGGTCTTTTCTCTTTATTTTTTTCCGTAGAGTGGTCAAAAATATCGAATAGTAATCTCCAGTTATTGTTCTACCCTTATCCAAAAAATCAATCATGATGGCGATCCCAAAAAACTGAAGCAAGAACTTCTCCAGCAGATTTTTGGACACGAAACTTCTTAGGTCTTGGAGAACCAGAGTGTCGCCATTCCAACGATCGTTGCTTTGTTTCTGGATCGTAGAAATGTACCCAAGTCTCATCCATAGTAACAATTCGGTTTAAGAAGTCTACATCGTTTTCAAATGGAGCACAGATCGAACGCGATGCTTCTACCCTTGCACGCTTTTGGTCAACATTCTAACATTTGCGGATCCATTTTGCAGAAATTTTTCTCATGTCCAAATTGACGGGAACTATATGATGAAATCTTCAGTGCTTCAGATGTCAGATAAAATCATGTCATGAACTGCCTCGATATTTTCGGGGACTGACACAGAAACTGGCCTTCCCGATCGGTCATCATCTTCAATGGAAAATTTGCCTCTTTTGAAGCTTGCAGTCCAATTTTTCACGGTCGCATACGAAGGACATAATATCATATCTTCGTAAATCTGATTACCTCTTAACCATTTTAAATAAAGGTACTTGATGATGGCTCGATACTCCAATTTTTCGATTTTTACAATTTCGGTGGACATCTTTATTTTAATTTATTGCGTAACTCTAGTTTACATTTTTGACGTCAAACTTCACACTGACACTTCTAATAAGCTATTGTTCGTTGATATGGTACCGCAATATTTTGTTTATGCATGGAACTGGTCTAGGCTAACTAGATATCAATACATCCTCGTAAGTCTAAGTTATTTTAAGGTGAGTTAACTCAATATATTTATTGCAAATATTAAAAATATACTGCAAGAATAGCACAACCTGAAAATATTTCCGAATATATCGGGTGTCCCACAAAAGGGGAATACAAGGTGACTTTGATTTTTCAAATGGGGCACCCTATATTCTGTAGGGTTTTTCAATTCTCTGAAACTTTCTGCATGAATTCTCCTACTTTTCAGATATTTTTACCCATCAGTTTTCGAAATATTTTTTACTTTGACAATAAAATGATAGGTACTTGTAGTGGCTATGTTATCCAATTATATTTCACGAACCCTTGCACATACCAATAACAGCTTTTTATGGATTGAAAGACAAGACTTCGAAATATCCTAGCCAGCTTTAATAATGCATATCCAGCATATGGAGTGTCTAAGATCATATCGCATTTTCTTTTATTTATTCGTGTTGTCTTGTATGTTGTTTGTGGCAATTCATTTTCTGGTGATTCCACTTCGAAACTTTCTTCTGCCTGAGTATCATCAATTGGTATAGCATCGTTAGTGTATGAGGCATTGGTGCTTCTTTGCCGATTTGTCATATGTGGAACTAGTAGTTTTTTTTTTAAAGCTTGTCGATGTCCATCTCGCAGCTTCTTCCGCATGGATTTGGCTTCTTTCACTAAAATGAAATAAGATTATTTTTCACAGGTTCCTATCCTCGGGCGACTTATTCAGATCCATTGCTTATAGTTATAGGATGGGTGAAAGAACCATTTCGGAAATTGTAGAAGTGGTTTGTGATGTATTGTGGAACAACCTTCAACCCCTCGTACCACCAGAGCCTACCACTAGCGAATGGAAAAGAATTGCAAATTATTTTAAGGACAATTGTCAGTTTGTTCATTGTTCGGAGCAATTGACGGCAAACAAGTCACAATAAGAGCACCTCCAAACTCTAGGTCCGACTTTTTCAATTACAAAAAACTTTTTCGGTTGTTTTGTTGGCAGTGGCTGATTCAAACCGAAAATTTGTATACTTATAGCTATGTATGGGAAGATTCAGCGACAGTGAAATTTCAAACGATAGTTTATTTGGAAACAAATTAAAGAACGGACAATTGAAATTTCAAACTGAGAAGCCCCTATATTCGGGAGGAGTAGATATGCCATACGTTTTTGTCGAAGATGAGGCATTTCCATTGATGACCAATTTAATGCGCGCTTATCCGCAATTGAGGTTTTCAGAATCAAGAAGAGTGTTCAACTATCGCTTGAGCAGGGCCCTCCGAGCAGTGGAAAATGCATTTGCTGTATTAGCCGTTAGATTCAGAGTATTTAGAAGACCCTTCGAGTGCCGAGTCGAACTGGTTGACAAAATAGGTAAAGAAGCATGTGTTTCACACAATTATTTAATGAAAAACAATTTTTATAACATGAGAACAGAAGAAATGGAGGATTTGGATGCAAGTCAACTGATACTAATAGCTAATTCTGGGTTCAGATACTCCAATGAAAGTTTTTTCATCAGAGAAGAATTCTGCAGATATTTTAACACAATTGGGGCCGTCCCTAGGCAGAGAATATGGGAGAGCGGGGCAAAGCGGGATACCTAACACTTAAGTGTACCTAGAAGAAAAATATTTATGATGAAAATTTTTAGTCAAAATCAATGTTCAACTCATTACGAATGACTATATATATTTTTCTCTCACTTTTCATGAGGAATAAACGAAATATGAGGCAAAAATGTCTGATGGCATTCTGACCCGCTTTTCCCCGTATAGAGGGGTGAAGCGGGGTACCTTATGGGGCATTGTGGGATAGTTACAATAAATGAATTAAGAATATAAATTTCGAACTCAATAGTCTTCATTACCACAAAAAAATAAACTACAAATCTTTTGCTCATATATTATTATTATAAACTTATAAAAAAACATATTTTATATTTATATGTATATAAACAGAAGAACAAAAACACCAACGTAAACAAATGAAAATACTGCATCTGTGAAATATTTATTCATCAGCACACATCACACATAGGTAAATGAGTGCTTTCGTCATCGATATCATCTTTCCTCGCACAAGAGAGCTGTGCCTAACGGAAACATTTCAAGCAACGGATCCATGCCACAGTATAAACATTCAGCATCGTCATCTTCTCCTACTGAACGTTTATCGTGTTTCTTCATTTCAAGCTTTTTTTTATCTGATTTAAAATTCAATTTTCTTTTTTTTTTCTCTGTGGAATTTTTCAAGGTCTCCAACTCGTTTTTATATTGGGACTCCGTAATGATTGCAGTTTCCCCTCTTCGCTTCGTTACTCTTCTATTAACTCTGGTATCTTTTGGTAGTGGCATTATTTGTTCTGGAGTTGTTTTAAAAGAAGAAGATGGTCTATCAGTCAACCAGGTTGTGGTGAAAGTTGCCTTTTTGGGGTCATTTGTGTAGGTGGCGTATTTTCATCAAGTTCAAAGCATTCTTTTCTACTCGGTGTGTTGCCATCTTGCAAAATAGTTTTATCAATTAAAGGCATCTGAGTGGGTTCAAGATTGTCTGTTGTGTCTGCTGGTGCAAAGTCTGCATCATATTTACTGAAAAGAAGTTACTTTAGTTAATGACGAAATTAATATTTGAATTGTTTTGAAAAGGGGCAAAGTGGGGTACCGTTCAAGCAATACCCCACTTTGCCTCTATGTGACTTCAAGTACTAATAATGAACTGAAAACCTTTTTCGTAGTCTCTCTTGAATTTTCAATAATTAATTCTATATGGAACCTCTATAAAAAGAAATATAAAACACAATTATTCGAGCTCAGGATCTCGTAAAAACTGCCGTACTGAAAATTTTATTAACGAACTCACTCGTTTCAGTCTTTCAGTCACACTGGATGAATGACTTTAGAAGTGGCGTGTTTAGCATATGAAGACCAAATCGTTGCCGATCGTTGACCAATCAAATCGAGCTATTCGAAACTCTGCTGGGAATTTCATTTGGCTGTAATAGGGAAAACCCGCTTTGTCCCGCTACCCCACTTTGCCCCGATCCAGGAAATCGTTTTTAGAAGAATGAATTATTCATTACTTTCAATTTTTTCAGTTATATGTATCAGACAGAAATAATGAAATAAATTAGATTATTCAATGTGTTACCTAGGAGAATACAATCGTTGGTGGATTCCAAATTGTTTAGAGGAGCAATCCTGGACTGCATTCTGCGAAGTGAGCCCTACAGCATTCAAGAGTTCCTGAACTTCATCAAAAATGAAGAATGATTATAGTGTATACAAATTAAACTAATCTGACCTGTTTTCCTATTCTCTAACATACCAAATGTAGCTGATGTGGAAAATAAATTTTATTTTGATTTGATTTGATTTGAATAGTTTTACTCTGTTTGATATTTTTATTTCTAGTCAAATTTTATTCTGTCCTTCCAGAAATGAACACGATGAATGCCGAAATAAAGGATATTGAGGTTTGAAACTTGCAGGATACTTTTTACATGCAAATACCGTAAGGCGCAATAGGTCCAATGGTTTCGAAGTTATTGATTTTTGAAATTTAATTTTTCCAATAATCGAAAACTCACACCGAATGAATCGAAACTGGATAATGACCTGTATAATAATGATTTCTAAGTTCATGCAAAATTTCGTGAATATCATGTGTTTCCAAGATAAAAGAAACAGGGCCGTATCTAGGTACTACTGCGCCTGTGGCAAGATTTTCTTCATCGCCCCTAAATTGGCGTAGATTTTTTTCATCACGTTTCAAATTTTTTTTTTTCAGTATTGAATAAACTAAATATATATATACATATATATATTATAATATTTTTTCATGATATTATTCAGATATTTTCGTCGCAAATTCGAAATAATACACAATAATATGGATATTTATCTATTTTTATAGGAAACATTAAAATAATCATCTCAAATGAAATATTTAAATATAAAAATAATATGAATTCTGAAAACAAAACAGACAAACAAAATATTTTCAACTGAAAATTCATTAACACTGCAAACGCAAAGTGAAATGTTTTTTTGGTTAGTTGACTAGAAAAACTAATCGTTAATCACAACTATATTATTAGGAATATGTTCAAAACCTCGCCTTTCTTGATTTTGCTTCGGCGAATATATCAATTAATTCAGAGTAATCTAAGGTACATGTCACTTCTTTCTCGATGGCGAGGATTGACATATTTGATAATCGCTCTTGTCCCAAGGAGGAACGAAGATACGACTTTATAAGTTTCAGTTTGCTAAAAGAACGTTCACATGTTGCAGTTGTCACTGGCAAACTCAGAAATATTCTCAACGCCGTTTCCAGATTGGGATAAATATTTTCAAGAGTCAGATCATATATACCTCTCAATATTTGTAATGGTCCCATTTCATTCAAGTTTTCTAAAATTAGGCTACTTTGAAATTTGAAACTTTCGATTTCCACTGGAAACTCATGTGCATTTAAATCCAAAGGATACTTCATTGCAAGATCTGCAACACTTTCTGTAAATCGTCAACAATCATAGTTTGAATAGCATTCCCATTCAAAAAACTGAAGTCGTCTGCCACTTCGTTCAGAGCAACGAATCTATTTTCAATCTGCATTATTACTTCATCAAGCACTTGTATCAGTCCAATTCTTAGTTTTGCATTTGCATCAAAAAGATGAGCTTCATCACTGGCTAGTTCTCCTGACATTCTGGTTTTTTCGTTTTCTTGGCTCATTTAGTTTTGCTTCAATTCCAATTTTGTCTGCTTCAGTTTTAGAAAGTTCCATTAATGGTGTAAAAAAGTTTTCTCTATAAGCTTTTAATTCTTTCAATAATCCAAGTATCATTCGTGAGCCTTTAGAAATATCTAGTTGCTTTTCTTGCAAAGATTGATTGATTCTATTTATTTTACCCAACAGAATATTCCAGAAGTTAAGATATACATAATTTGAAATCGAATTCACTAGGGACGTTTCTTTCAGCTCGCGAAGAATTTTAATGATTTTATCTAATTGTGACTTCAAGGAATGTACAGCGTTTGCTTTTGAGGACCAGCGAGTATCGCAAGAACCCTTTAGAGTGTGGCGGACTTCTGTTTTGAGTAATTCCCACCTCGAAGAAGATCCAACAAAAAAGTTATATATTTGCTGAACAGTTGCAAAGAATGTTTCCATTTGTGGGATTACTGCAGCAGCATGAACGCCCACTAAATTAAGGCTGTGAGCAGTGCAAGGAATAAATTTTGCATTATGATTCAACATTAATATTCGAGCTTGGACACCTTTGTATTTTCCAGCCATATTAGCCCCATTATCATAAGACTGCCCTCTTACATTATTGATATTCAAACCATCGGCAACCAATTTGTCTACTATTTCTCTTGAAAGCCCTTCCCCAGTTTTTTCGCTAGTGTTAATGAAGTCGATGAAACTTTCCTTAACACTGCATATTCTATTGTTATCAATATGTACGTATCGTATTATTTCAACCATCTGCTCTCGATGAGCTATATCTGTGGTACAGTCAAACAATAGTGAGTAATATTTCGCGTTCTTTATATCTTCAATAATATGGCTTCGTACTTTAGTAGCTGCTAAAGCAATCAGCTCATTTTGTATTCCAGAAGAAAAGTAGGACAGTTTGCCTTTGTTGTGAGTTTCAATGTGTGCCTTAATATTGTCATCGTAGTGACTTATCAGTTCAATTGTGTTGAGAAATCTACCACAATTTGGATGCCCGATTATTTCAGTTGTTCCTCTCAGGGCATCATTATTTTTTATACAGTGTAAAATAGCATCAATGATCACTTTCAATATATGTCTTCATCTATTTTTCTCGTTTCTCATTGTTTTCATCAGCTCATCATCAATAAAACCACCAATTTTCAATCTTTTTTCAAAAGCTTTTAACTTTATATAATTCTCTCTATGACTGGTGGAATTTTCGTGACGAGGTAACAAAGGATTCAAATGTTTCCAATCATTGAAACCAGTAGTCCAAATGTTATTCGTATCATTGAAAAGTTTACATGGAAAACAGAAAAGCGAGTCTAAATCTTTGCAATAGACGAGCCAATTTCGGAAAATTTTTTCTCCATTTTTTTTGGTGTTTGTGAACCAATGTTTTTCAAATCGCCTGTTGTTCGTCAAAGGGTAATAGTCAATGTCATCGCAACAAATTGGACCATGCTCGACATACATCGCAATCGTATTTTCATTTACTGTCCACTTTGTTGGATTGTTAAAATCAATCTCAAAAAGTGTTTGCAGTTCATGATTTTGTTGAACATTTTCTTCATTTTCTAGGTTTTGACTAGATGTAAGTTCTATATCTTTTCTTTGTTCGTCTTCACTATCTGAAGAACTAGATACAGAATGAGAAGGACTGCCAGTTGTGGATACTTTGTTAGTACACGGTTTTTGTGGTAGCAAAAACTTTGATATGTCACTAGTATTGGCTTTTAAGGCAGCAGTCTTTTGAGCACGCAGTGCTTTATTCTGTGCCCCTGATAACTTTTTTGGTGGCATGTCTGCAAAGAAACAATCGTAAACTGAGCATACAAATATTAAGTATTTTTTAACCCTTTGAAGCATTTTCTATTTTTATCTTCATTATGAAACCAACCGGCGCGAAGAATTTAAAAAAATTCATGGTTTCTGTCGGAGACCACAATGCTTCAAAGGTAAGCCTAGGATTCTGTAAACATTGGAGAGATGATATCTAGTGAAATTGTTTTTTTTGAGAAATTTGTTAGTAAAACTACAATTTCTGAATGCATAAATAATTTAATACTCAATCAACAACCAACTCTTGATATCAACTTTTTGTTTTAAATAAATTGTTTTCTCATTTCTAACTACTCCTCAGAAAGACTCATAAAACAAAAAACTGAAATCAATTTTTCCGAAAAATTTTGAATTTTCGACTATGCTATCACTCCTCCTCACTTCCGCAGAAACCTAAACTTGATACTTCAATGAAGTAATAAATAAGTTTTGATAAATGCTTCGATTTCGTTTAACTCTGCAGTTACACTTGTTCTCTTCACCCTATTCTTTGTTATTTTATTCACCGTTTCCAGTCACCGATCGGAGCACCTCAGAGGCGCCCCCGAAGTGCGCCCATCCACTGTTCCAGTCAAGTCCTCGCTCTACCTTCCCCTTTCCTTTGTAGGAACAGTAGCACCCACCGAGTTTATTTACAAGATCTATTAGTGGGGATTTTTTTCCTTCTCTTTATTTGGGTTTTGCTCTTATTGACAATGTACCCAGATTCAATCTTTAAGTAAATCAATGTATCTAATATTATATATTCTTTATCAAAAACTACCAGACACACACAAACACCCAGACCTCTACAGGAATCGAACCCGCAACCTTCAGCCACAATAAGCTACAAATTCGTAAATAATGCAATTCTGGAATTCTTCCTGTAAATATCTCATTTGCCATTTGAAGTGTTACAGGAGGAATTCCAGAATTGCATTGTTTACATCTGTTAGTTCGGCCACTTACAGATCGATCGTACGCTACGATATCGTAACTTATAGATGAAAAGCAGAATACGGGCATAAATAATTATGGAGCGAGTTAAAACAAGAACATCTGTTTAATCCTTTACCTGGTGACTAAAATTCTACGTTTCTCTATTCCACACCGTGATACATTTATCGAAATAACAAATATAATAGCTACCTTTAGTATTTACTTCATTCAAAATCTTACCTCAATATTGACTATAATTATGTTTTTCGACGATTTTCCTAATATTATTGCACTTGTTCACAAAAATCTATTCGTACAGGCAACACAACTACCTGATCATCTATCTAATCTACAGTAACTAACTCTTCTTTTCCCTGCTTTCAACTGGAATGGCCTCATGATGCACGGTGCACACGGCCCGATTCAATCGGTCCAATACGGTAGACGGTAGGGAATCTAGACGAGCCCTTTTCGGCTTGTCAGCGGACACATCTGTGTACACGCGGTACTGGCGGAGTCGCTCCTTACGCAAAAAAAAAATATTTTTGGCGTATACATGAAAACCGTGACATGTAGGTAAGGCAATCTGAACATGAAAATGTTTCCAATTATCACATATGGTTGCCATTTTGTGAATCTGCTTACTAGCAGTATGTTATTTTCATCTTGTATTGATACATTTTCGATCAATTATATATGAGCTTACATCCTGAAAATTCTGGTTCAATAAAGAAAAATATCGTGGGTGATTAAAAAGCATATACCTTTCCAAAGTTCAATATGAATCCAGCAAAATCTAATTGATAATTCGAAGCGTCTTGCTGCAAAGGGAATGTTTTGGAAAAATTGGTATAGATATCAAGACAGAAACAAAACCAATGAATATATTTAATATATGAAAAATTTTGTAATGACATTGTAACTTTCAATATTTGTGATTAACATGAAGGTGTAAAATATGTAATATAAAAATGTGAATATTCCTATTATTCTGTTTCAAAAACCACAAATGTTATTTCCTCATCTGGGCAGACCTCGTCTTGTTCATAATGAGAGATTTTATGTCAGGAACATCCCATATATTTCGACTAATCTTCTCTTATTTAGTTTTTTTATATGTGCTATGAAGAGCCTTTCCATTTATAGGCTGTACACTCTTCAAGAACCTCATTCCAAAGATATTTATTTCACTTGCTCAATTATTTGCCGAATTTATTCCAATCAAATCCAAACATTAATGACAGAACAAAATGTCAGCAGTGGCGGCGCGTGGATTTATATTTTGGGAGTGCACATGTAGGCAGATACCAGGGGGTCTAGAGGGTACCGACTACATAGGGAAGGGGGGTTCTGGGGAGGAAAAAAAAGTGAAATAAAACTTCGAATCTCGCAGTTTAGAGCAGTTTGTGATGTTCTTTGGCCTTATCTTGGAATAACATTCAGAAAACCCCAAATTCTCACAATAGGGGTACCGTCTGCTGAAGCATAACGGCAAACTATAACCATTTGGAAAATGTTTGAAATGTCAATTGTTTCATCACTTATCACGGACACGAATTTTGAGGCAGCAAGTTCTTTCTTAATGTGTGCATGACACACAGAAAGCAATGAAAGCATACAGTCCAACTATTCATTTTGAATGTCTTTGGATGTTCCGCTGAATACAGGGGGGGATTGATCCAAATGATCCCTGAGTGCTAAATCTAATTCAGACGAAATATTGAATAGACCAGGACAAGCAATTTTGATTTCTGTTTTTTTTCTAATGTCACCGAATTTGTTTTTGAATATTGTACGCTAATGCTAATCGGATTCCCCAAATTTGCGGCCATAATTGCGCGAAATACAACCAATTAAATATTTTTGTGTGTTCTCTTGAGTGAAATATTATTATTTGCCTTGACATTAATTCATGTAGATAAACAAACATGTATAAATGAATAATATTTAACTCCTATATAAGACTTTGATTTTAAGCACTGGTGTTCTACATTTTATGCTTTTTATAAGATTTAGTGATTGCTCTGGAATACAAATAATCATCGTATCTAATGAACTCGAAATTTGAAATTTTTTTATACAAATGGTACATAAAACGATGTCTGTTTTTTACGCCGATATCAGCTGTTAGTACCAACGACCGAGTATACATAGCGCAGACACAATAAACAGAATTTGAATTAAGAGTTGCCTATCTATAGCTTGTCTATGCAACAGACGACCGTGCACATGCTGGATGTGTACCTATGCCAGCTAAATACTATGGACTGTTACGGGGAGTGCGGGACGCGGAGGGTAGCTGCTGCTCCAATGAGGGATCAGTTCGACAGTGCAGTGTACGGGCTACGCGTATTTGCATTGACCGTTGGCGTTCGAAGTTTTGACTGTTGTGAGTTCGCCCGCCGTCTGTTTCTTGTTTCTATAGTAGTCTACACTCTACAGTAATACAGAACCGTGTACCGGAACATCGGAAATTAAAAATAAAATTAAATACCCAATGGAAAACGTTACATTTACGTCAAACACAAAAATAAATTCCTTTAGATGAAGATATTACTTGGGGGTACACGTGCACATGTGCACAAATGGAGGAGCCGCCACTGAATGTCAGTGTTATTTCCAACACCAACCTGAATTCTGCAACTCAAAATATCACTGAACGGGCAATAGCCCGTTCAGTTGGTTGGTAATAACCAACCTAATTTCGATTTTCCAAAGCCGCCCGAGATGTCAATAATTCTTGGATGGACTATACAGGGTGTCCCAAGTTCGAGTGCCTATTAGACGTTTCTAGAGAACTGGACATATTTGAAATCTGAAAATTGGAATTATGATATTGTTCGTAATTCTCTACAGACCTAAAATATTTTCAGAGCCAGAGCACTTCCGGTTATAGAGGGAGTGAAAATAAATTTGCTCAAAATTTTTTTTCAATCTTTCCGTTTCTGATATGATTGAGTATCAAATTCTGACTACATTTCTGTTAAAACCATTGAATTCATTCGACTAGTTTTCAAGATATCGAAAAAAACCTGAAAAAATATTCATAGTCAGTATTATGTTCATTTTTCTTATTCTGAACATCCTGAGTGTACACCGTTCTCACAACGTCAAAGTAGAAGAATGTGGAAGGTCTTGCATCAAATGAATTTCATGAATATCATCACAGGGTGTTTCAAATTTTGTGTCAAAAACTGGGATCGTAAATCGGCCATAACTTCTGTTTTTCAAATTAGAACCCTATTTTTTTTATTATTGCGTTGGATTCTCTCAGATGCTCTTGCTCCTTAACTCAGTAATTCCCGAGTTATTGGAGCTTTTCTGGATTCATGTTGTACGTAGAATCAAATTCATCTAATCTTTTACTTGAGAATATTCTGTGACCATAGAACATGAATTTTCCCATTAATAATTCACAAGTGACAGGTCTAATTTTAGGTTTTATTTTTACTTTTCCATTTTATTCAATGGTTTTATAAAAATATTCATCGAATATGTTGCATGAGAATATTCTGTGACCATAGAAGATAAATGATCCCATTGATAATACACAAGTGACAGATCTAATTATTAATTGTTACTACGGTTTCATGAGAATATTCATCGAATCTGTTTAGATTCGATGAATTTGACTCTACGTACACCATGAATCGAGAAAAGCTCAAATAACTCGGCAATTACTGAATTTAGAAGCAACAGTATCCTAGAGTGCTATCACTATTTTTCTTCGCAGAATCCAACGCAATCATAAAAAAATAGGGTTCTAATTTGAAAAACAGAAGTTATGGCTAATTTTCGATCACAGTTTTCGACACAAAATTTTAAACCCCCTGTGATGATATTTATGAAATTCAAAAGATGCATGACCTTTTCACATTTTCTTCTACTTTGACGTTGTGAGAACGTTTTACACTCAGGATGTTCAGAATAAGAAAAATTAACATGATACTGACTATGAATTTTTGACCTTTTTCAGTTTTTTTTTTCGATATTTTGAAAAAATTCCAATGAATACAATGTTTTCAACAGAAATATATTCAGTATTGGATACTCAATCAAATCAGCAACGAAAAGATAAAAAAAAAATTTTTGAGCAAATTTATTTTCACTCCCTGTATAACCGGAAGTGCTCTGGCTCTGAAAATATTTTAGGTCTGTAGAGAATTTCCAACAATATCATAATCCCAATTTTCAGATTTCAATTGAGTCCAGTTCTCCAGAAACGTCTAATAGGCACTCGAACTTGAGACACTCTGTATATATTATATCATCGTCCGCAGTGCTTGGTTCATTATCATCAGGAGCGATATTTCGGTTATAACCTCACAATTTCCTGTGAAATATTTCAATCGCCTTATTTCGTTTTCTTCAAGTCCTGAAAATCTTTTTTAACTCCTAATCATATTTTAGAATGAAAACATTTAAGTGACATATTTTCATCCTCGACATCTATTTTCTTGTTGTCTTCCAGAATATACATAATTTCTACATTTCTCGCAATTTTTGAATTTCCAGTTGACGCAAGCGTATAACTCAATCCTACGAAAGATTTGGCTTCACTTTGTTACTGTGAAAAGCAGGGGTATAAGCCATATTGATGTTATTAGCTATATGGTGCCAACCATAGGATTATAAATATAGAATTTGAGCGTAGTGGCTAATAAGTATACAAAAGTGTGGCAATCGTTCCCCTTAAATCCAGGGTCAGTCATTGCTATACGCATGCCTAGGGAGAAGAGAAGGGACATGTAAATTATGTAGCCATGGATACCATACGTGGCTCAATACAAACACATTCTTAGTCTAGAACTGAAACGTTGAGGTTGTAGCGATGAACCCTCAGCTAGGTGATTTACTCTGCGGAAGTTGCAATCGCAATATTTCAAATTCCTCTAACGGTCATAAGTGCATTTCGTGCCCTAAAGTTTTTCACTCGAGCTGTGCTAGGAAAGCAAAAAAGTGTTGCGAAGGTGAACTCATTCCGATTCCCAGTGGTGATTCTCCCGAAACCACCATACCGGAAGATGTATCAATGGGTAATTCGTCAATTTCAACCAAATCAGGTCAACTGGATTTACTGGTTAAAATAATTAATGAATTGGAAACTAAGAATCTGATTCTTATCGAAAACGCCGAACTCTTAAAATACAAGAATTTGGTGTAAGAAAAAGAATGTGTAAACAAAGATTCGAAGATAGGATATCTCCAAGACAGAATCAATGTGTTGGAAACTCGGGGAATTCCTGATAATAAACATGTGAGTGAAATTGTATCATCTGTAAATTCAAACGAATTAGTCACTGCCGTGGATTGTGATACTGTCGGCCGGATGTTGACCCCAGATGCGCCGTCACCAAACCCTCCCGTGCCAAAGAAAAATAAGAAAATTAAACCTGACAATAAACCCTCTTTACCCGCTGCGGATCAGGCTGCCCCTTTGTCAGACAGACAAAGTTTGGAAACTAAACATGAGAACACACACAACACCACTGCATGGAGGAAGGTTACGAACAAACGGAAAAAAAGGCCTCCATTGGTCTTGGGATCTTATGAGGGTGTTTCTGATGTCGAAGGTATTGAGAAGTGCAAGACTCTGCACGTCTCTAATTTGAAACCGAATACTACCCCGGAAGATTTACATAAATTTTTACTAAAAACGTTTACTGATGTGAAATGTGAGCCAATCAAATCAAGGTATCCTGAAAGTTACGCCTCTTTTAAAGTACTAATACCTAGCAGCCAATACAATGATGCACTAAAAGGATCATCATGGCCAAATAATGCCAGTGTGCACCATTTTTTTCACCGGAAAAGTCAAAATCAAATGAAGTAACTGAAATTGAAAGTTCGAAATGTCCTCCAGAAACGAATGAGCTTAAGATCTTCCATTTAAATATTCAATCTATCACTAACAAATTAAATAATCTGGAGGTGCTGTTGGCCGAAGAATTACCAGATATTGTGTCCGTGTCTGAACATTGGTGTGATGCCTCTACCTTGGATGTGATGAGTTTACCTGGATATATACAAGCCGCTTCTTTCTGCCGTCCCACAAGAAGACATGGTGGACCCTTAGTGTATGTAAGATCTGCTCTTCCTGTCAAGAGTTTCAATGTTTCCAGATTTTCGGAGGAAATGCATTGTGAGGTCTGTGGTATTATGGTGCTTAATGATTGTAAGTTGGGTATAATAAGTGCTTACAGACCGCCAAATGGTGATTTTGAACTTTTTCTGAATATTATGTCTCAAGTGTTGCAATATAGCTTTAGTATAGTGAAAAGTCTCTTCGTTTGTGGAGATTTTAATGTTGACTTCCTCACTGATAGTAGGAGTAAGAATTTGTTTTGTGATTTAATGATTTGTTTCGATTTAAAAGTAACTTCTATGCTTCCAACAAGAGTTTTCACTAACATCAAAGGTAAAACAACAAGTACGAAGATTGATTATGTACTAACAAATGTCGATTTGGATTCTTGCGAGACTTGTTTGTTGGATGCTTCTCTCAGTGATCACAGGGTGATCTCCTTAGTATATTCTTATTGTTCTGTGATCGATGGTCATGAAGTTAAACCATCTTCCAAAAGTGTACAAATTGTTTCTGACCATAACCTGAATATCTTTACATCAAATTTGAACGATCTGAGTTTTGGTGATTTATATAATTGCAGTGATGTGAATGTTTGTTATCAGATATTTATAGAAAAAATTCAATCTCTAATGAAAGAATGTTTTCCTGTAAAAAAAGTTAGATGTCAAAACAACTTAAAAAAAGGGTGGATAACTAATGAAGTTAGACAGGCTAGTTCTGAATTAAAGAACCTTTATTGGCTTCATTCAAATATCAAATCGGTTCATTCTCTTGCTCCGGAGCACTAAGTGTTTTTATTATGAAAGATATCTCTGTGAATCTGCCAATAAAAATAAAGCTATTTGGAATGTTGTCAATCATGAGACTGGTCGTAAATGTAAGGGAAATATTGATATTGCCTTAAACATTGATAATACTGTATGTTCTGAGACTGCGATGGTGGCGGAGGCTTTTGGAGATCATTTTTCTAATCTTGCAGGTTCTCGGCTGCAACTCCATTATGGAAGTGAACTCTCGAGGAGCTGTACTGCTAGTTCTATGTCCTCTCGGACCTTTTATTTCTATCCGGTTAATGAATGCGAAGTTTTTGACGTAATTAAAAATTTGAAAAATAAAAAAAGTACGGGAATTGATTATGTATCAAACCGAATTCTGAAAGCTTCAGGAGAGTTTTTATCCGAGCACCTTGCCTATCTCATCAACCTGTCTGTCTCTAATGGCGTTTTTCCGAGTCTTCTGAAGACTGCGATAATTGTCCCTGTGTTAAAGAACAAGGATGACGTTCATAATATTTCTAACTACCGGCCTATATCTGTGCTGAGCGTAATATCCAAGGTGATTGAAAATATCGTTCTCAAAAGAATTACACAGTTTTTGGATAAGTTTGGTGTTGTTTCTGATTCTCAGCATGGGTTCAGGTCTGGTCGTTCCACAGAGACAGCAGCATTCAAATTTACTGAATTTGTTCATAGAAGTTTGGATGAGGGACGACATGTCGCAGGGTTATTCTTCGACCTTTCCTGTGCATTCGACGTTCTTTCCTTCGAATTCATGAAAGAAAAATTTTATAGCCTGGGATTTAGAGGCGTATTTCTCGACTGGCTGTACAGTTTTATTTCTGGTAGGTCTATGACAGTTAAGGTCAAAGATACTTTCAGTGAAAGGTATAACATATCTTCAGGTGTACCCCAGGGTTCTGTCTTGGGTCCACTATTATTCATTCTCTTCATCAACGATTTACCTGAGTACCTGAAATCGGTGCTGGTGCTTATTTTTGCGGATGATTTTTCTGTTGCCATCACTGCCTCGAATGTCCCTGAACTTCTTAATGGCTGCAAAAGCCTTATTGAAAATTTTAATGACTGGTGTCAGAAAAATGCGCTGTTGTTGAATGTTGACAAGACCAAATGTATTCATTTCCGAAACAAAAACATCGGTGGTGAACCTCTGACTATCACCTGTTCGAAGTCATCATTAAAATCTGAGGAGTGTATCAGGTTTTTGGGTATATATATTGATGAATATCTTAGGTGGAGTTACCATATTGATGTATTGAGTAAAAAATTAAACTCTTCTTATTATGCGATATCCCGGGTTAAAAACTGTTTTTCTACTGAATATTTGCTTAATTTATACTACTGTTTGGTTTATAGTCATATATCGTACAATATTTTACTGTGGGGTACTTCTACAGACGTGAATAGAATTTTTGTTGCTCAGAAGAGGGTCCTTCGCTTGATCTTCGGTATAGACATGAGATCCTCCTGCAGGCCTCTTTTTGTTGCAAATAACATCCTAACTGTTCCATGTATTTATATTTATAAGTCACTGCTCCTAATCAGGCAAAGTTTAGGGTCACTGGAGAAACTATCTGGCCATCACTCATATAGTACGCGAAATACGGGAATTCTGTTGCTGCCTAAGCATCGAACAACGAGATTTGAACATTCGCCTACTTACCAGGGTATTAAAATATACAATAAGTTACCAGAGTGTTTTAAAGGACTGAATTTTGCCTGTTTTAAGAGGACAACAAAGTCTATGTTGAGTGGTAAGGGCTATTATAGTCTTAGAGAGTACTTTGATGATCCTCTGTTATAATGATTTTGTTCTCTATGCTGTTATTTTTTTTTCTGATATGTTTTCATGGTGTATACTTGATTTGACTTGTCTCATGCATTGAATGTCTTAAGGGATGAATAAAGCTTATTATTATTATTATTAACACAGACTGCATCATCTGATCGCCACGATGTCCCTATTTTCCCACTCTCCGCTATAGCACATGCTCAATAGTCCCACTGACCCTAGGCAGAGCCTTCTTGATGCTTCACTTTTAATTTCAAGGATCAAATCATAGGTACAGAATTATGTGGTGCCAACACCAGGTATTCTATGCATCTATGTTTCACTCTAATAAGTCTAATAGAATTTCTATGCGACATAAAAATTCTGACTTGTCCAAATAATAATGTCATTCAAAAAAATCCTAGTGTAATAATATCCCTTTCGTCTTCAGATCCGAATGTTATAAAAATTTCCAGTGTCTTTGAAATTTCAAGATGAAAAATCCTTCATCATCTATACGCAATAAATGGTCGCGTTTCTAGCTTGTCCCGGTCCAGATTCCATCATTCCTGATTCAAACTCTACGCCGGATTGGAGTAAATGCAATGGTTCCAACCTCAATCCCTGTCCTTATTGTGGTACACTTTGCTTAAAGCCTGCAGCAGTTGAAAAGACAATCGTAAAATGCAATAACCCTTCTTGTAACTGCTGCTTGAAATCGTCTGTTTCTGAACCTGTTGTGGAGACTAAATCGTGGGAGTATTGCGAAAAACAACACTCAAGTCGAAACAACCAGTCATACCCAAGAGAATACTTTTGCCCTTGGTGTTCAGGCGGCATAAGAATTTATAGAAGTGGGAAGAAAGAGGAGGAACAAGAAATTCATCAACAAAATTTCGGAACAGATAAGCCAGTGCAGAATCAAATAAACCGCTGTAATTGCCAATACTGTACAAAGCTTCCTCCAGCAGTTTTTTTCCAACCTGACGCAAATATCTACTACAGCAATATGAATTCAAAATGCCCGAGATGCACGTGCTGCCATTGCAATGGAAACGAACATCATCAAGCAGAACGTCCACAAATACATGTTACCAATCCAAGTCAAAATATTCGAGAAAATATTGTTCACTGTAAACCGAAAAGATCGGCCCTTATTATTGGAAGTAAAATGGTCAGTTGCGGTTGCGCAAAAAGGAACGGTTTACAGGACGAATGCAGATTATAATTGAAACGGGCTAATTAAGAGTCAATATACAAAGAAAATGAATCTCAATATGGAATGCTTTCAATGAACTTATTATCACTTCTATTTCAGTTGGGCATTTATTATCTTCTATTTTGTTCCGCATTATACACTTTAACGAAAGGGGATATGAAGGCAACAGTTTCAATTTAGCTCTAGCCTAAAGGTGCATACAAATTGTTGTCACGTCATGTGAGCTCACGCTAGGAAATAGGAAGAAGATATGGAAAATATAGCTGCTTTTACAGTTGCTGGTAATTCTCATAGAAGGGATTCGATTTACCAAATGAATCAACGAACAGAGGAAGTGGGGGAATTCCAACAATTAATTCAAGAATTATTGAATGAGCACTCAGATCGGTTTCAAATGTATGTCAGAATGACACTTCACAAAATATCAGACGTGAAATTACGTGCATTCAGAAAATGTAAATTTGCGGAATATAGATCTTGCGTGCTTTCAGTGCTATAACGTGACAGCAGTTACAATGTTGCAAAAATTTTTACTACATTTTGATTCCGTAGTAGTACAATCACTCAAATTAGTTCTGCTGATTTGGCTTCACTATTTATTATTGAAAGGCGTGTCTCTCTTCCTATGCTCTAAGTTCCATGCAATATCGTGGTTGCACATTTTGGGAAGATGACGTGATGTGACGTGACGTGATAACAATGTGTCTGCACCTTCAGATTCTTCTCTAAAGGTGAATACAGACTATTCTGACGTGACGTGATTCCACGTCACGTCAGACGTGTACCAGTGCTCCCATTGGCCTAATATGACCGTGAACGTCAAAATGTGAGTGATATAAAAATTCAACACATCGTTCTGTGCGTTCACGTTCATATCAGGCCAATGGGAGCACTGACGGTGCCTGACGTGACGTCAAATCACGTCACGTCTGAATAGTCTGTATTTACCTTAAGCCATGTACACATCCAAGGTGAGGCTTTTCTTCGGACAGGTGATAGAACTCATCAAAATAAATCATTATACCGAAAATTTCTCATATGAAATCTTCAATTTAAAAAATTTATGAAACATTTTGGGCGTCAATACCTTAATACTACTCTGGCCTGCATCTCTCTGTTCCCGGTTTATGAACATCCGCAAACATTAGCGGAAATTAAAATATTGCTTAGTGTCCTCCAAGATTAAATAAAGGAAAATTTGTTGTGGGAATAGGACAATTTAGAATATGTCAGATTATTCAATGAGATATATGATCCGCGACAGGCCCGATCAGCGGGAGCGATCCTATCCGCAGTCCAGATCTGTTACAGATCTGGACTGCCGATCAGATCTTACAGATTTCCCTTTCGTGTGTGCCTAGCTAATACGTTAAAGGTGACAATTTCTGACTATACGGGTCTTTCACGAGGAAACTCACCCATATTTATACGGGAAACTACTGAACGTATTTTCATGAAATTCAGCACTTATAAGTATTTCACGATGCTGATGAAATCTAAAATATTTTCAAGGCATGAGCACCTCCGGTTTTTCCGGAAATGACGTCAACTTCCGTTTTTCAAATTAGAACACCATTTTTTTATTGCAGAAATAGATTCCTTAGAAAATTTCAAGTTAGTTTGATGTAACATTTTTCAGTTTTGGTTGGAAATTTCTCTCTGAGCGGGAAAATTCGAAAAAAAATCGAAAATAGAGCTCCGCTGAAACAAGAATAACTTCGAGGTTTTTGGATGGAAAATTTTCATTTTTGGTATTTTTCAAGATGTAAGATTGATGTATCCACTTTAAAAATCGAAATCCGAATTCATGATACAGGGGGTGAAAAAATCGCTTTCAAAGTTAGGGATGACAAAATCGTGAAAAATCAATTTTTTCAAATTAGAACCCCATTTTTTTATGGCAGATATTGAATCTACGTTAAAAAATTATGTGAGTGTATGCATCACACCCTTGCCCTAAAGTGGATATTTTCTGAGTTATTCACAAAAAACTGTTTTTCGTCTTGAATTTTCAGCTATTTCTTTTCCCTTCACGCCAAAAAGATGAAATTTTCAGGAACTGCTACTTAAACCATGTTTTAGATTTTACTACCCTAATATGCAAGAGAAAAAAGTTACAGGTTGTTCCTAAATAGATGGCGAATTTGGATTCGAATTTGTATTGGAAACCTCTTTATTTCAACTAATCGGCCATCGGTTTTCTCTCCAGTGATAAATAAATAATTCCTTATGAACCATATGCAAAAACTTACCATGTTTTACATTTTTTTTTAATGATAGATATCATTAATTACATCTGCCAAATTCCTCTTTATTCAGTAGCATGTAATTAATGATATCTATCATTAAAGAAAAAGAATGTAAAACATGGTAAGTTTTGTGCATATGGTTCATAAGGAATTATTCATTTATCACTGGAGAGAAAACCGATGGCCGATTGGTTGAATTAAAAAGAGGTTTCCGATACAAATTCGAATCCAAATTCGCCATCTATTTAGGAACAACCTGTAACTTTTTTCTCTTGCATATTAGGGTAGTAAAATCTAAAACATGGTTTAAGTAACAGTTCCTGAAAATTTCATCTTTTTGGCGTGAAGGGAAAAGAAATAGCTGAAAATTCAAGACGAAAAACGGTTTTTTGTGAATAACTAGGAAAATATCCACTTTAGGGCAAGGGTGTGATGCATACACTCACATTATTTTTTAACGTAGATTCAATATCTGCCATACAAAAATGGGGTTCTAATTTGAAAAAAATGATTTTTCACGATTTTGTCATCCCTAACTTTGAAAGCGCTTTTTTCACCCCCTGTATCATGAATTCGGATTTCGATTTTCAAAGTGGATACATCAATCTTACATCTTGAAAAATCCCAAAAATGAAAATTTTCCATCCAAAAACCTCGAAGTTATTCTTGTTTCAGCGGAGCTCTATTTTCGATTTTTTTTTCGAATTTTCCCGCTCAGAGAGAATTTTCCAACCAAAACTGAAAAATTATACATCAAAATAACTTGAAATTTTCTAAGGAATCTATTTCTGCAATAAAAAAATTGTGTTCTGATTTGAAAAACGGAAGTTGACGTCATTTCCGGAAAAACCGGAGGTGCTCATGCCTTGAAAATATTTTAGATTTCATCAGCATCGTGAAATACTTATAAGTGCTGAATTTCATGAAAATACGTTCAGTAGTTTCCCGTATAAATATGGGTGAGGTTCCTCGTGAAAGACCCTGTATAAAATAAACATATAAATATACGAGTTAAAACATAAAATCTGGCAGGAATGAATAATGTACATCAGATCTCAATACGTTGAAAACAACAAACCATAGCCTATAAATGTGACGTCACAAAACAAGTCGTATTTTAGTTGTGGAATATTGAAATATTTTACACCTGGACTAACCAATTTATCTTCTTGTGAACTTCTTATAGTTAGACAATATTGAGTTATATAAACAACTAAGGTGACTAGTTTCAGATCTAAAATTAACAGATTTGTTTAAATTAATGTGAATCATCTCTAAGATATTTCTTTTTCTATATTGTTTTTCTTTTTCAAGAATTTTCACATTAGGAAAATCGAACCTGTGATTCTCCGAAAAGAAGTGGGAGCATAGTGCCGTCTTTTCTCTGTTTTTTGTGTCTTTCAAGTCGAATTTGTGTTGTTTCATCCTGTTGTTCAAATATTGCCTTGTTTGTCCAATATACTCGTATACCTTATCACAGTCCAAGCATGGAATTTCATATATCACACCCGATTTTTGTTCTTTTTTAATAGGATCTTTGATATGGCTGTATAACAAGCCCACGGTTTTTATATTGTAAAATACTAATTCTCTGTTATCTGTTTTTAGAGTTCTTTTTAGTTTTTGTGATAGTTCTGGTATATATGGTATCTTGTAGTATTTCTTAGTTGTTTCAATTATGTTGTTATTTTTACTTTCATTTTTAATTTTTGGTAAAAGTTCTGAAATAATTCTGTTGACGAAATGTTTTGGATAATTGTTATTGTATAGTATACTCTTTACTTTTTCTATGTTCTGGTTGTGGTATATAGGTGAACTCAAATTGATTGCTCTATTCAGTATGTTGTGAATGGCACTGATTTTATAGCCAAGGGAATGTGTAGATAAATAATTCAATATAACACCTGAACTCGTGGGTTTTGTATACCAGTTAGTTGTAAGTTTTTGTTGTTCAGTTCGGTGCACACATACGTCAAGGAATGGTAGTGATCCCTCATTCTCTACTTCTACGGTGAATTGGATTATATCATGGTAACTGTTGAATAATAATAGTGTCTCGTTCACTTTATCTTTTGGTATGGCTGTGATAGAGTCGTCGACATAAAACCTGAAGAATGGTACCGTGAATGGTAATTGGCCAATTATTGTTGTGACAAGGTCATTCATCACGAGGGCAGCTAATGCAGGACTAGCAATCCCTCCCATCGTTGTACCTTCGACCTGTTGGTAAGTGTCATCATCAAATACAAAATAACTGGATTGGAAAAGGAAATCAATTAGTTTTAAGAAGGTCGTTTTATCCAATGATGTATACGCTGATATTGTGTGCCAATTCTTGAGTATGACATTTTTTGTGTGACTGTGTGTGACGTTGGTAAACAACGATACAACATCCAGTGAAACTAGGATGTAGTCTTCAGGTAGGACCACAGTTTTGGAGAATTCCACAAACTCAAAAGAGTTATTTATTTGGTGTTGGAAAATAGTTGTTACACCGCTCAATACATCGTGTACAAGTCTAGCTATGCTAGATGAGGGTGAATCAATTCCACTTACTATTGGTCTCAAATGTAAGCCTGGTTTGTGTGTTTTTCTAAGGCAATACATTCTAGGAGGAACAGAGTTATGTATTTTCATGTTTTTTTTTTGAAAATCAGAAATAAAAGAGCTATTAAATAAATAGTCTATCAAAGTATTAGCTTTTGTCTGGAATACTAATGTTGGATCTTTTTTTAACCGTTTGTATGTTGTAGTGTCACTAAGTATGTTCTTGACTTCATTGATGTATTCTTCACGGTACATTATGACTGTTGATCCTCCCTTATCTGATCTACTAACAATTATGTCATTGTTGGATTTCAAGAATTTTTTGGTTATATAGAACTTCTTTTGGATTTCATCATGGATAGTGGTTCTTCCTTTAATATAGTGTAAATGATTCGTCAGTATGTTTACGAAGTCAGATCTTAAAATATCCCTATTAGCGTCATCAACCTCCAGAGAGGAAATATAGAATTCAATATCGGTTATGATTCTAGGTATTGGTAATTCACCATTTGAAAAGAGGACACTGAACTTTGGTCCACAGCGAAGAATTTCTTCTACTTCTTGGGGGAGTTGAGTGTTGGTATAATTATAGATTCTTTTTGTATTATTGTCAGTTGTTTGGACAATAGGACCATGTCTCAAGGACAATATTTCCAACTTGGAAATATTTGTCAATTTGATTTTCTCAAATGAAGTGTGGAATAATTTCCCAAGAATACCGTTAAGTTTTCCAAAATGTTCATGTGATAATTCACGTTTTAAAATTCAATCACCTGTGTTCTATCCTTTTCTAATGTTCTAATCTTCCATATTGTCATCTCTATCTCCAAATTTAAAATTGACCTCCTGAATTTACGTATCATAATATCTGTTTTTCTTCTGAACGGACTGTCTTCGACTAGCAAAGAGTATACTGATCTGAGACTATTGATGATGTGGTTCGGATAAACATTCTTAATCCTGCATTGTAACAAGAAAATTCTTCGGTTGTAAAACGATGCCAGCTTCCTGTTCAAATTCTTCCAATGTTTCACTTGGTGGTATGTGATCGTATCGTATGTTCGGTGTAGTGTGTCGTAGAAACCAATATCTCCCATTGTATAGAATTAAAATATTGCTTAGTGTCCTCCAAGATTTTACAATATAAAAACCGTGGGCTTGTTATACAGCCATATCAAAGATCCTATTAAAAAAGAACAAAAATCGGGTGTGATATATGAAATTCCATGCTTGGACTGTGATAAGGTATATATTGGACAAACAAGGCAATATTTGAACAACAGGATGAAACAACACAAATACGACTTAAAAGACACAAAAAACAGAGAAAAGACGGCACTATGCTCCCACTTCTTTTCGGAGAATCACAGGTTCGATTTTCCTAATGTGAAAATTCTTGAAAAAGAAAAACAATATAGAAAAAGAAATATCTTAGAGATGATTCACATTAATTTAAACAAATCTGTTAATTTTAGATCTGATACTAGTCACCTTAGTTGTTTATATAACTCAATATTGTCTAACTATAAGAAGTTCACAAGAAGATAAATTGGTTAGTCCAGGTGTAAAATATTTCAATATTCCACAACTAAAATACGACTTGCTTTGTGACGTCACATTTATAGGCTATGGTTTGTTGTTTTCAACGTATTGAGATCTGATGTACATTATTCATTCCTGCCTGATTTTATATTTTAACTCGTATATTTATATGTTTATTTTATATAGTCAGAAATTGTCACCTTTAACGTATTGAGGTATGTAATTTTCTGTCATTTTGTGTATCTGTGTAAGAGAAAATGTTATTGATGTTTTTCATTTTTGTAGGCCTGAGGAAGCAAATGTGAATTTGCGAAACGTCGCCAAATATATGTATTGAATAATCTGACATATTCTAAATTGTCCTATTCCCACAACAAATTTTCCTTTATTAGCGGAAATCTTGATCTGTACAACTTGTACGCTGAACAGGCATTCTGTTTTTATTCACCATAAATTAAAAGTATATCAACAAGTTCATTATTTGAATAAACGTAAACACTCGTAAAATCAACACCGAATCCTCGCCGTCACTGAGTCATGTCAGTCATGTATGATAGGAGATAGATGCATAGAATACCTGGTGTAACGACTCCTTTCTAATAATCGTTGGTATTTCCACAGACCGTATTTCTATGTAATCGTGACCAAAATTTTTAGATCAAAACGACATTCTAGATTTCAGATTTTGTTCTAGTTCTGGAATAATCCGCAATATTTTGCGGTCGTGGCCGTATTGCGGCAGTCGAAAACAGCGCGACCCCTTTTAGCCTTTTAGGAGAAATGAAAAGTAGGACAAATTCTCAGATTTTCGATCGACAAGAAAGTCTTGAACAAAATCTAATCAGTGCCAACCAACACCAGGTATTCTATACAGGTTGAGTCTTTTACTTGTACATATATTTTAACTGAAGATTCTTGAGGCCAAAGGAAACCTTTTTTTTTTCATTTTCCATTTTTCCGAATTTGGCTCTGTTGAAGAGATATAGCCGTTTGAAAAAAAAATCGGGCTAAATACGTGCCTGAAAAAATTCTCTGCAAACACTTCAAAGTTCATATTTTTCGATTGAAATTGAGGTGATTAGATGTTCTGGGTGATACAATTAGAAAATACTCAAGCACTACCCTTATTTGAATAATTAAGAATGTAACAAACACGTTATTTCGTAACGAAAACACTCAGCTCTGCCCGAATATTTCTGCAATTGAAAAGCCATATTTCTCCCACCAAAATAAATTCCTTCTTCGGTTTTCATGAAAATTAGTTTATAAACATATTCATATTTTCCTCGATATTCTAAAACGATCTCATAAAACTTGGTTTCTCACTAACCTATCCTAACTCCAGTAACCAAAGTCATATGATTCGGGGTCAATGACCTAACCTTACCCATCCTCTGTGATATTTCACTCACAGAACTCCAGAGAAGACGATGCCAGATTGCCGATTTTCTCTTCAAACAATGGTAAAGGCGAACTCAAGAAAGCAGTACGTCCCCTATCCTTAGCGGATGAACTATCACAAGGACACTAGTTTTGTTCACTTTTCGCTAAAGGCGTCTAGGCGTTTCTCTTTGGAAATACCAAACGAGTATTTCTGATTCTCGCCGATTTAGCGCTACGCGGCTACGATCTTAATTTCAGCGCGGTGCGCTGCGATGTAGTCGTCACGCAAGACAAGCCGTTGTTCTGTGTCTCCAGAGTCCTATCAAAGGCCAGTCTCAAGTCTGTGATACAATGAACGACGCTTACACGATAACCTCCTCCACGGACTTCGATTTATTTATTTATTAACTTACAGAGAATAAAGCAAACAGGTGATGATTGTGATGTGAGGTGTAGTGTCGATTAAGAATTCCAAGAGGATATTGCTCAGATAGATATTTTCCTGAAGGACCGGTAACAATAAATTTTCAATAGAAACTGTGTAATTTCATGCTTCTCAAAATTCAATGTTATCTCTCACATTTGTGGGATTTTTTTTTACTTCGAACATTTTTCCATCATAGAGATTTTTATTATTATTTAGTCTTGACGAAGTTGATCAACATCCTGACAACATTGTCAATTTATCAGGAGACCAGAGAAGATATATAATATTTGATGATATTTAATTCAGGGATTCAGATTTTTTATGAAATTCATGATTTTTTCCTCAAATTTGTTCGTATACAATTAGGAATAACTCGAAAACGACGCGTTTCATTGAAAAAATATAATAATACTTTCATTTTCTAAAATGGTTGATTCTTTCGAAAATATGAACCGTTTATCTTTCTCGAGTGATTAAATAGTATTTTTGCATGAATTTATGAGTCGACTACGCTGTAACTTCTATACCAGAAGAAATATGGAATAAGTTTCAATTGAAGAATATGCACCATGAATAGAGTAAACAATCAACCAAAATTCAGTTCATTCCAAGTATCGGTTCCGAATATATGGAAGGAAAAGTGTTTTTTATGGATTTTTGACACCCTGTATCTTTCAAACGAAACCGAATTTTGAAAAGTGGTGTGGGAAAAAAGTGTTTCGTTTGATGAGAGGAATCTACAGTTTAAATATATGTACAAGTCAAAGACTCACCATGTATATGCATCTATGATATAGGAGGCAAAAAACAAGAGATGTTGATATCTACACAGATAAGCAGGCCAGGGAGCAAGTTCGGACTGAGGAATTTTCAGATTCACCTAGAAACTAGAAAACATTCTAGTTTCATTTTCTCGACACAAGGGCATAATTCATATAAAAAAAAATTTTTGGTAAAATGACTTATTTTGATGAGTTCTACCATCTGTCAAAAGAAAAGACGCACCTTTAAATACACCCATACAGGGTGTGTTCAAAGGTGAGGCTAGAATATTTTCCACTGATTGAAGCTGAGCGCGACTTTCAAAATTTGTCAGTTTCGATTTTTTCTTAACGCTATTGACTCGTCAGGATATCTACGGAAAAATCTCGTAACAGTTGCTTTCCACGGTCAGGAAATTCCACTCACGGTTGATTCATTCAATCCAGTCAGCGATGGTTAATGGTATGAAAATTTCACTCCACGTGGGAAACTGCCGTGAAATGATAAGTATATACTGCCCTGCTAAGACAGGAAGTCGTATCTGCAAAAATAGCGGTTTTTAGGTTTAACTGGTTTCTGGTAGTTTAAGGCATGCTCCAACAAGTAGGCAAGGTCTGAAAGTCGTATCTGCAATAGAAATAGCGTATTTTGGTCAAATTTATTTGTCCTATCTACGAAACTGCAGCCTTTACTAGGACATAAAGTCGTATCGATCAATACTAGGTCACTTTGTCGTATCTGAATTAAGGCATGTTAGATACGACATTCAGACTTGGTATTTCGTAGTGGACGCTGCAGACGAAACAATTATTCACACTTAGGACAAAATTGCAGTATAAAAGTGAGGTTATAATTCCTTTATTTAACTGCTATTTAGCGTTAATTGCTCCTACTGTTCAAGGCCGTAGCTAGAAAAAAATTTCGGGGGGGGGTCCGTCCGAGGCCGTAGCTAGAAAAAAATTTATTCGAAGAATTTTCGATGAAATGATTATCTGGCATTTCTGAAAAAATAAATTTCGGGGGGGGGGGGGGGGTCCGGACCCCATCGGACCCCCCCATGGCTACGGCCTTGCTACTGTTAGTGAGTTTTCTTTTGTTTCTACATTTTGAATATACATGAGAGTGGTGTTTGAGTGTTTTGGAAGTTGTTCATCATCTTTTTTATATAGAGACAAGGCAAGGTGAGCTGTTATTGAGAAATTATCAAGCTTTTCCTTCCGTACCGCCGAATTCGTAGGTTATGTCTGAATATTTTTATGTTTCTGTTTGTAGATGTCGGATAGGAGTAGAAAATTAGTTACCCTAGCATTGAATAAACAGCTTGCCGAAAAGATGTGCTCATATAGAGCTAAAAAAAAAGATGTAGTTCGTAATAAAGATGTCGATCCAGAGTTCACGCTTGAAACGATGACTCTCAACCCTAAAAAAAAATCCGAAAAAAGAAACATGACTGAAAATGCTGATAAATTTGTGACTGAAAATGCTGATAAATTTGTTACTGAAATTTTGAAAGATATTGTAGAAGCAACTTTGAATAGTATTGAAAAATATTATTTATCAGAGTTCACAAAAGAAGGTAAAGCTCGAAAAAGAAAAAGGTATGATACATCGGTAGAACAAAGAAAAAAACAGAAACGGGAAGAGACAATAGCAAAACACGTCGTTCAAGAAACATGCGGGGATACTTGTAAAAAAAAATGTTCTTCTTTAATTGAAACAAACAGACAAAATGCTGTGAATAATGAGTTCTGGGAATTAAGCTATGAACAACAACGACAGTTTATTATTAGTTCTGTGAAGAAAATTGGAAAAAAAAGGAAAACTAAAGATGGAGATTCCAGGCGTTCTAATACGTTTCTTTATTATGTAAAATCTGATTCAGGGGTGGACATCAATGTGTGCAAGAAATTTTTTTGGCCATTTTGGGGTATCCACTTCATAATGATAGGATCATTAGAGAGGTTCTCAATAAAACAGATCCGAAAGATTTGATTGTTAAACCTTTGAAGAGGGGACATCCGTCTGAGAAAAAAATTGATAGACAACTCATAATTGATCATATTAATTCTTTTGGACCGAGAATTTCTCATTATAGAAGAGAGCATGCGCCAAACTGCAAATACCTTCCGAGTGATATTAACATTAAATTAATGCATACTGATTTCTTGAGGAAGCACCCTCAAATGAATGTTTCATATGAACTGTATCGGCAACAAGTAGCTGGAATGAATATTTCATTTGCCGTATTAGGTCACGAAGAATGTTGGCAATGCGAAAAATTTGACCTTCACTCAAAAATTTCAAAACATGAAAAAAAAATACTAATCCTGATTGCGAGGACTGTCAAATATGGAAACGCCATTATGAAGATGCCATTGAAGCCAGAAATGAATATAAAAATGACGTTTCTTCATCTGGAGGGAATGAATGCCTATATTTTTCAGCTGACTTGCAAAAGGTAAGGTATTAAATCTTTTTATGTTTCACTATTTGAATATTGATCAAACTCTGTTTTTTTTCAAGGTTATAATGTTACCCCGATGTGAAATGTACAAAGAAATAATTTTTACACCTAGGATCATTTGCTTCAATGAAAGTTTCGTACCTCTGGGCAAGCAGTCCCCGTCAAATAAGCCTGTAGCTGCCGTTTGGCATGAAGGGGTGGCTGGAAGAAGTAAATCGGACATAATTTCTACATTTTATAATTTTTTCTTGCTCCACCGTGACGCCAGAGAAATAACAATTTGGCTAGATAATTGCGCTGCTCAAAACAAAAATTGGGCACTCTATTGCTTTTTTGTTTATTTAATAAATTCTTCAGAAGTGAACCTAAACTTCTTAAAAGTGAAGTATTTGCAAACGGGACACACCTTTATGTCAGCTGACTCTTTCCACCACCAGGTGGAAAAATCATTGAAACAAGCTGGAAAAGTTCTAGATTTTGATGATTTCAAATTATGTGTGAAGAAATCTAATAATTCCAGGCTGGAAGTGATTGAAATGAATCTTCACAATTTCTACGATTTCAAAGATTATTCTTCACGATTTAAAATGAATAAAATCAACCCCAAACCTTATCTGGCCAATTTTGTTGGAGTTGATTTCAGAAGAGGATCGAAAAACCTTTCGTATAGAACTAAATTCACTGGCGAATTAATAGAACTGAACTTTATGGTGGCAAAACACCTGAAAGAAACCTTACCGAAACCCACTGTGCGATTAGTTCCTAAAGGAATTGATAAGGATAGAAAATCAAAACTTTTGCAAAAGTTACCAGATATTGTTCCTCCAAACAGGTTACAATTTTGGCAAAACCTACCTGAAGCAGAAGGAGCAGCCGTCGATAGTGACTAGTTTTTTTAATACTAATATTTCTTGATATAATGACCACAGAATGTTATTTTTTGTATTAATATTTGTCAAATATAAAACTTACGACTTCATGTGTTAATTCATATATGAATATAAAATACTAAGACAAAATGTCGTATCTGACAAAAATCAAATTCTAAATCAAGATTGGCTTTTAATATTATGTAGTATATCTTGGATCTAATTCGAATTATGAATTCAAAATAAATATACCAAAAAAAGCATTAATGAAGAAGATACGCAGATGGCATAGCATATTTCACAAATTGCTTAATTTCTCGAAACTTCATTTTTGTAGATACGACTTGCTGTCTTAGCAGGGCAGTATAGTAGGCAACCAGTAAATCGCCGATATCCAAGAATGCGTATTGTGAATTGGCAACTACATCTAGGAGCATAGACTACATTGCGAAAGCAACCAGATATTACAGAAATCTGTTTTGTTGAATGGGTGTTTCAATTCTTTGACCATTCGACAATAGTTCTAATTCTTACTTCCCAGTAGTTCAATGGGCACTGGCCACTGACAGTTTCGGCTCAATAACAAATAATTTTCTTCGTCAATAATTTGAATTTTACTATTAATATTAGTAAAGCAAGTCGAGAGTATAATTCTTTAATCTATGGTCGAGTTATCCTATTATCATGGACATGATCAAGAGTAGTTTCGACCTTTATCCGGGTAAATGAATTAAATCCTCCACTTTTAAAATGAGTGTTTACCTTTATATGTCAGTGTCAAATTTTAGGAAGTTGATAATTCACATGATACCTTCCCTTGTAATGAATTCACAATAATGGATAAACAAACATCCATTTGAAATTTTCGGAGCCGACGAAACGATAATATTCACTTCTTGAATCTCCATAATATGGATTTAGTGACTAGAACAAGTCTCGAAGCACTTCTTTGTAAGGGTTTGTTTTAACATTAAAATCCATCAGTATGTAATGAAACATTTTCAGTGAAGGCAACGAGTTCTTCTAATCATAATATAGACACAGCTGCAGTTGAAGCCTTTTGTACACTTATAAACAAGGAAAAAGATGGAGCATACATTGGTTCAGTAGTTATTGCTAATAGATTGCACTGTGGTGTGGAAAAAGAAGTTTTGCAAACCCTGAATGTTCTTGACAACTGCATGAGCAGATGTGGAACTCATTTTCAGTCGGAAATAGGAAAATTCAGGTTTCTTAATGAAATGATAAAATTAGTTTCACCAAAATACCTAGGCTCTCAAACTCCCAATGTCGTAAAACAGAAGGTATTGCAGTTACTTTATGTCTGGACACTGGACTTTCCTAAAGAAACTAAAATTAAAGAGGCCTATGATATGTTAAGGAAACAGGGTGTTATCAAAGAGATTCCTAATCCTAATTTAGCTACAGGAACAGAGAATTTATCGAAAAAAAGGGTTAATTCTGTATTTAATGATGCAGAGAAATCGAAATTACTTCAGAAGCTTTTGCAAAGTAAGGATCCAGAAGATGTTCAAGCTGCTAATTGGCTCATAAAGAGTATGGTGAAAGAGGTATTTTATAAAGATCTTTATTGTTGATGTGACTGCATTTCTTAATCTTCTTAAAATTGATGGATATTTGAGCAATGTAGAGGGAAAAAATTAAATATTTATTTAGAGTTATACTTCAGGAAAAATTAACTTTGGCTATTTAGAATTATATTTTATATTAGAAACGATAAATATATATATTCATAGTGTTCATTCCTGAGACTAGGTGAGAAATTTTCTAATCAGATGGTAGGGGCAATTATTCACTGTCCTGGGCCTGAAGTATGTAAGGTCACAATTACAAAGCCTACCTAGAAGGCAACTGTTTCTCCTCACTCGCTAAAGCTGCAAGCTTATGATGGGTCTACTTAGAAGAGCCAGGATTGTCAGTATAATTTGAATCAATCATCTCCTTCTGCCCTTTATTTCAGACTCAAAACCTGAAGTATCATGGTTCTGTACATTAACTTGTTCAGTAGAATAATATGTATATTGAAATTTGGAGTTGGTGGTTTTGAAGAAATTTCAACTTGTTTATAGTATTCAATTTTTATCACTTCTGAATCGTGAATAACTGTTTCCTTATAATCTGAAAAAATAAACAATATTATTACGAATGTAAGAAAGCGATTATGAGTGATTATACTTACTCATAGGAAAAGGGTAGAGAGGTAATCCTTTGACGGATGATAGCGAATGAGTTTCCCCCCACCTATTAATCTTCTCACCCACGCAGACATCTTGGTCTGCGTGGCATCATTATCATCGAATTTTGAAAAGATGAGTAACTTCGGTAGTGTGATTGGTTAGCACGTTGGACCGGAAATTCAAAGATAAGTGGTTCGACTCCCGTTCGAAGTGAAAACTTTTTCCGAAATAAAAAATACGTCTGAATACCGATTAATAATTATCACTTATAATACAGATGGTTCTAAAACCGCTACAGGAGCTGGCGCTGGGATTTACGGGACAAGTACCAAGTGTGCACTATCGCTAGGCTCCTGTACAAGCGTCCTTCAAACGGAAATACTTGCAATCGGAAGATGTCTAGATATACATCTAGAAAGAAACTATCAGAAGTGCGATATAGCCATTCATACAGATAGTCAAGCTACTATTAAAGCACTGAGCTCCTACGTCATTGACTCAAAGCTGATTTGGGAGTGCCGAAACAAACTCAATGAGGTAGGCAAGAAGAATAAGGTCTTTTTAATCTGGGTTCCCGGTCATTCGGGAATCGAAGGAAACGAAGAGGCCAATAAACTGGCCAGAAAGGACGCACAGACGCCACTCACTGGCCCAGAACCCTTCTGTGGTATAGGAAAATGCACCTATAAGAAGGAATTTATGCTGAAGGAGAAAACCGAAAGAGAAAAACTCTGGCGGAATCTCCCAGGAATGGATCACTCCAAAAAGTTCCTCCGGAACTTTGAAACTGCTAGATCCAAAAAATATCTGGATCTCAGTAAAAACCAACTTCACCTACTCACTGGCTTTCTCACAGGACATTGTCGCCTAAAGAAGCATCTGTTGAGAATGGGTTTATCGGACACTGATGAGTGTAGATTCTGTGGGGAGGAGGAAGAAACTCCTATTCACCTGGTTACGGAATGCTATGCCATTGTAAGCCAAAGGAAAGATAGCTTTGGACAAGAAACTTGTAGAAGTGGGGAGTTATCCTCCTTGAAGCCGTCCCAGATACTGGATTTCATCAAATCTCTGGAACTGGAGGGCGAGCTGTAGGAGGCGCGATGATGACAGCTCTGTCAGGGGGCACAATAGACCTTAAGGTCGCAGTGGACTGTAACCCCTTTTTACTATATAACTATATATACATTTCACAGACGTTAATTTCCAATTCAAATAATAACAACAACAGAAAAAATATCTAGGGTGGTATGAAAAAAACTAAAGGCAACATATAGAGTTATTCATTAAAATTTCATTCAGAAGTTCCCAAAATAAATGTGATAGATTAACATATGCATATACATATATTCAAGATCAGCAGGAAAAAGTTCCACTCAGGAAGTTGCAAGTTATGTCTTGTCCTCACTGATTTTTTTTGTGTATATTGAGATTAAGATTCTGAAAATAGGAAAAAAATATTCGGAGATTTTTACTGAAAACTTACAGTAGAAGACCTTCTCCATGTGCATTCAACTTGAACCGTAAACCAATGTTCAATTTTTTTAGGATGAAAAGAGAGTTGAGCTCAAAAGTCGTAGAGCTGTGGAATTAGAATCTGCACAAAACAATATAAGGCTATTGAGTGAAATGCTTGATTCCTACATACCTGATACAACATCTAAAGATGAGATGGAACTTATCAGGGAACTTTATCAGAGTTGCGAAAGATTTCAACCCAATCTGGCAAAGTTGGCCACAGAAACTTCTCAGAATGATGACATTCTAGGTACTGTAGTGATACTGTGAACCATTGTGAGACTGTTATTATAATTTTGACTTCAGGTGATATCTTAGAAGTGAATGATGAATTAACTCAGGTATTCTCAAAATATAAATCAACAGTAATAGGGAGACAGTCATTAGACAATGCATCGAATGGGATTACTACAGAAAATGATTCGTCTTTATTAAACCTTGATTTAATGACGAATGAAAATAGTTCTCTTTTGGAAACTTGCACAAAATATGAATCTGTGGATGAGACAAAGTCCAATGTAGATGTACTTTCTGATTTATTGGATAGCCCCAATATACCTGATGCCAATGTACTTAAACCCATTCAACTCAAAACAGGTGAGTGATTTGTCTTCACACCGACAGCATAAAATTCTACTTAAATTCTGTTTCAGAGAATAAAGAACTAGTAGTAGATAATAAGTTCAATGCTTTAGATGATTTAGATATTTTGAGGGAACATCTCAAAAAAGAAAATTTATCATCTGAAAGTTGGGATTCCATCAGTAATAGGTAAGTAAGATGTACAAAAAACAAAAATACTTCTTTCATGATGTCATGATACAATCATTGATATTTAGTGAATAAACAGAGCGATCCAGAAGTTCATGCTTTTTTTTAAACATAGACTAGCTGGCCCGGCGAACTTTGTTTCGCCTAAATGATACTTACGGTGGATTTCACAAATCGTAATCACCGGTGATCGGAGATCAACGGCTTGGTTATCTGATTTTTGAACTCTCAAATCGAGTTAATTCTAGATCAAGTTCCGATCACCGGTGATTACGCTTTGTGAAATTTTTCAGCAGGAGATAAATTAGGCAAAATTAAAGTCCAAAATATATCTGCTGGGAGGGGTTTACCAATAAGGGTGAATGGAAAATTCCATTCCATGATCACATAAAATGCTTACCTAAAAGGTTGACCAAATTAGGTGAATTGCTTAATGTCAAGCAATACGGCAAATAACCAAAAACTTTAGGGTTCAATCTCGGTTCAATTTAGTTGATGATATCAAGCTCGTTAGAAGGCAAATCGAGATGTTCAAATGAAGTAAAAATGCAGGAAAAAAATTATCAACACTGTCGGTTGTGTTGAACTTAAACACATACATTTATTGATGGTCATTGGTCATTCGACCAGATCAGATTAGGCAACCCTTGAAACATTATTGTATATCATTAGTGAAAGCCCGTTTAGCAAACGTTTCAAAATCATCGACGCTTATAATACTGTCTCTGTGCAAACAGAGACACAACCATAAAATGTCAATTACTAATTATGGGCGATTTTGGTTATTTCCGCGAATATATTTATTATATTACCCAAACAGAAATTCAGAAATGAAAGATGAAGATGGGCAACTCAGGATTGATTTATGATTTACTTGATATATCGGTAAAAATTCACTGTTCCACCAACTTGAGATGTTTACCCGCTTTTTGATCTGGTAATAGCCCTCCATGTTAGGTACTATGAGTTCTAAGCGAATCACACATCGCCATCTAATAGCGGTTATATCAAATGAACTATCTACGACTACGCATCCACGGTAGCCTTATTCAAAAGAAAGAAGAGCATTTCCTGAATAAGTAAAATTTTCATAGGTTTTTTCAAAGTTTTAGCGCATTTTATAATAACCAGACCGTAGACGAATCCATAAATGAAGTTTCATAACAAACAGTCCATCCGATCTCGAGTTATAAATGGTGTAACCAACATCTTTCTTTTATACAGGGTGTCCGGTAAACCTTGTACAATATTGAAACTGGTGATAGACCAGGTCATGACTGTTCAGAATTTCACCTCAGTAAAAATATCACCATTTTCGAGATAATGGACATTTTCTAAATATCTAGAAAATCACTACCTCACCTCCGTTTTTTGAGTGCTATGTCTACAAATTGAGACTAATTCAAATATCTTTGTTGCTGAAGATTAATGATGAGTGATGCTTTCAGACGTACAAAACAGTTTTTCAGAACTTGATAAATTTTTCAAGAAATAGAGGTAAAATGAGGTGAGGTAGTGATTTTCTAGATATTTAGAAAATGCCCATTATCTCGAAAATGGTGATATTTTTACAGAGGTGAAATTCTGATATCCTGAACAGTCATGACCTGGTTTATCACCAGTTTCAATATTTACAAGGTTTACCGGACATCCTGTATATATAGATTTGCCAAGTCTGAATAATAAATGATTACTTCTAAAGAACTAATCCACTTGAGTTGAACAGAAATACTGACAAGAGCAGTATCAGAGTCATTTCTGATGGGAATGATACTTGCTGGAAAAATGTTTTTTATTGGTGAATGATTTGCAAAATAGAGCCTTTTCTGAAAATGTAGCCACATACCCAATCGGTTTCTTTTCTTGCTCGAGATTAATAGTTGAAGCTTATAATTTTATTTCTGCAATTTTCATTTTCAGTAAATCTCAAGACAAAATACCTATGAATCTCCTAGTGAAAAAAAGCGATTTGAAACAAAACTCGCCAGATCATTCACTTAAAGATGCTTGTTCCCTGAATTTTGATCTCAGCCTACTTATGAATCCTCACAGTTTTCCAAGAAATCAAAAAACAAAAATATCATTGGAAGAAAAACTACCACCAAATGAAAATTCCGATAAGTGTCTTGTAGATGTGTCATACAATAAAAATTTGCATGGTATAAATATTTCTTCACCAGAAGTTACTAAATTGAAAGAATCTACCATGAAGATTGAAAGTCATGTAGATAAACCTAAAATGGATATCAAACTCAAGGATATTCATATCGAATTGAAAGACATAAGACCTAGTTCTGTAGCACCTGTAACTATTTTGGAGAAGAATCAAGTTCTGGTTACATTACACCATGCAAAGGATCAGCCAATGGAAGATGTCAGAGTATTTGTAGTGACTACTGTAAACAAGAATGACCAGCCACTCAATAATTATTTACTACAAGTTGTGGTACCTAAGGTAGGTTCTCATTTCATACACAAAGTTACTCGAAACTCTGTATGCATTACGTTATACTGTACTGTGGTGAAAAATTTGACAAATCGAACCCCTATATTTCACCCGACATTTATAGAAACCTTATAGGTGATATTTACTTGTACGTTGATCTATTCCAAACCTAATTTTCTCCATATTTTTTCCAGAATTGCAAATTGAAGTTACAAAATCCTTCAGGAACTGATCTTCCATCATTGAACCCTTTTCTACCTCCTTCAGCCATAACACAAATAATGCTTATTGCCAATCCTGAAAGAAAGGAATTGAATGTTAAATTTGTTCTTAGTTATTTGATGGATGATGAAACTGTGACTGAAATGGGGGAAATACCAAATTTGTGGATTGATTGAGAGGAATGATTTTTCAACATTCACTTAGTTTTAAGTGCTAATAGATAAGAATTTCAAACTTTCATATATTTCATGAATATTGTGATCAGGTTGTGTTTTTTACTGTTATTTTTTGAACTGGAACTGGATCTCTTTGGAAAAAAATATTCCTATTGTATAATTATTATTATGTATATTATCATTGTACCAGAAGTATCTTACCTTAAGTTTTATTGATGGTTTCTTATACCTTACCTATGTTTGAGAGACTGGATTTATTGCTTTTCTATCACTAGTCAAGTGTTAAAATGAAATTGAAATTAGATACTATATGAAATTTTATTCCAATTTGTTGCCAATAGTAGTTATCTTCTATTCAAATGTGATACTTAATATCGAATTGTAGTGAAAAAGAAATCATTTATTGAGTCATTAATACTTGTTAGAAGATCTCGGTACGAAGTCTAGTCGTTGAGCTTTTTTGTTTTTGTTATTATTTATTATTTTATGGCATTCCAGAATGTAATTGCAATTATGAAAAATAAATTATAATTACAAAAAGAATTATTAATTCCCAGATATTGCAACTGTCTTTGCTTCCAAAACACTTTTCACAATCTTTTGAGGGCAGTCCAATATTTTTTGAGGTTAGCGCTGGTGGTCAAACAGTGGAAATTTTGCTTTGTTCATCTCCATATTGAAAACGTTCATTTGTATCCAAAATTGTGGCACACTAGATCTCGATTTGATTTGAACAATATTTATAATAGGAAGCAGTGAAGAAGTTATATAGTTATTATATATGCTCTTATGAATATTCCTTCTTTCCTTCTCCAATACTTCCTCTACATTCTTCATCCCACATAGAGCTACCCGCCGGCAATGGGCAGAGTACCACCAAGACTGGCTTTTACCATAATGGCGCAACGTACCCCTTTTTTCGGACGAATCACTATAAGGTTTACAAAGTGATAGTCGACGAGAAAAGGGTTTGGAGAGGTTCAGGCAGACTAGAGCTACTCGATTTCGCCCGGAAAGATGTGCACTTTCAAGGCGGATCCATAATGTGTGGGGGGGGTAATGTTCCAATCATTGTTCCTCTGCGCCACGAATTTTGAGATAATTTCATTTATCAGGATAACACCACGGTCGCCACCACACCCCACACGAAGGGTTCAAAACATTCTTCAAGAGAACAATATCCAGGGAATGAACTGACTGGCCAGCAAACTCACCAGACATTAATTAAATTGAGCAAGTATGGAATTATGTAGGGGAAACAATTTCCAATCGCCAAGTTGAAGGTGGGTTCACCTTCAACTTTTCAGGAATTCAATTAAATTAAACCCTTCAGGAAGAATGGAACGATATGCCTGAAAATTTCATTAAGAACTTGATTCGTGGGATACCTTAAACAATGCCTATAGGCGGGCAGTTGTTTGAAAGAAGAGGTGGTTATACGAACTTTTGTTGAATTTGAATTCAGTTGTGAAAAACGCTAATTAATAACAAATAAATAATCGATAATTTAGATTTTTTCTCATGTTTCCTATGTTATCTCATCCTGCATAAAGCAAAAATTTTCCCGGAATTCACCGAATCGGTTCAGGTTATGGTAACAAATAGATAGTATTCTACTCTAAGAAATCAAGTTCGTTGGCAGGATCATAGGGGTCACTAGCAGTACTGTTATAATATTTTTGTGGCGCCCGTGTAGGACGCAATTCTTATTTATGCATGGGCGCCCGCAGAAACCCGTAAAAATTTTTCTCAGGGGGGGCCAAAATAGAAATTAGAAGGTAATATTGATGTGACGTGCTGGAAAACGTTAGGGCCATCAAAATCTCAGGGGGGGCACATTTTTTTATACGGTGAACCGTTTTCGAGATAGAGGGCGGAGAGCGCGCGGTCACAGCATCACTTCAGGGCAACCGGTGCCTCCGGTCGAAAACGGCGCGTATATAGTTGATGTTCGATAAATCAATGATTATAAATATTTGTCAATTTTTATTAACTATTATATCATGTTTCATCATTTTTTCCCTAACCCATCCACTTATATTTTTATTCAGTAATAATTTATTCAACAACACTTACCTGCCATGTAATTGCAGAATTGTTGATGAAAATATAGGGATTATATTTGAATTTTAATCTAATTAATATTAATAACTTCTCACATGATGAAAAAAAAAAAACAAATGAATTATGAATAATTTTTTTCATTGAAAAATATCATTCAATAGGTACCTACATTTATTTTTTATTAAAAGTAAATAAATGGAATAAAGGGTACAAAAACTACAATTTATAATTTTAATCATCTTCTTCCTCTTTATCGTCGTCTTCCTGCTGTTGGTAAATTTTAAACTGGTCTTCATTATCGTCTTCAATGACATTTGTCTCAAGTTCTTGAATTTGAGGTGTTCATAATCGGATTATTTAGATAATCGATTTCTAGCGATTCGATTATGGACAAAATCTTATTATCATTCGCATTAAATATCACTCGTATTGTTGTCACTTGAGAGTTGTCACTAACAGTTGTGATGTGTCACTTTATCCGTCAGATGTCCATTTTCCACATAACAGGATTGACAGCTGAAGCACCATCAAAACCAGGATATTTTTCATTCGAATACTCCCAAAAGGAGAATCGGATTATACCGATTATTTCAATAATCGGATTATTGATCACTACAGTTGAAATTGTAACCGGAGGCACCGGTTGACCTGATGTGATGGTGTGACCAGTGTGACCGCGCGCTGTCCGCCCTCTATCTCGAAAACGGTTCACCGTATGAAAAATTGTTTCAGACAAAATTTGTAGAGAATTTTGTATTCTACAATATTGACGATGAATTCAAATAGCAAAAACCCCATAGAAAATGAGATATTCACAAAAAAACGCAAAAAACCGATTTTTTTTTACCTTTGACCTCGAAATTTAATAGTTGCGTACACCCAACCATATGTAGGTTTTGAGACAACTTTAAGGGTGTCAATATACAAGTATTCACACACTGGGTATCTCGAATTTCGAGATTCTTACCTAATTTAAGCTTAAATGAAAATTTCGGATATTTTTGTATAATATCACATTGTATGTCTAGTAGTAAGAAATATTATCCTGCAGAATTTTTATTCGAAATTATGAACTATTCATTTTTTCATCTATCCTATTTGATAGAAGAGCTGTCCACTTCTATCGCAACAACAGAACGATTGTTTTTCTGTTAATGTAGAATAGAAAGACCCGTTTGGAAATAATGAATTGTCGCATCTTAAAGTGAAACAATATATAGGATTCAGACTCATTTATTTATACCTTCATATTTCGACATCAATATTTTCTTTTTTCCACAATACGTTAATTTAGTGTTGAGAAATTATCTACCTTGATGTAAACCAAATTTTTGTTATGAAAACATTGTTGATTCAATTGTGAAATGAGAATGGATTTGTAAAATTTAGGGATTATTTAAAATAAGTATATTCTGTGTTTTCTCCAAAAAGGTCCAATAGGAATTTCAACTGACGTTTCTCGGTCGGAGATTCTATACTCCGACGAATGACCGCTCCGAACTTAAAATGAATCTAGGGGTGAAGTCTTCATCAATATATTTAGTAATAAGTGCACTTGAAAAATAAATATCCTTATTTAGAAAATATATTTGATTTTTATAAATATGGATAAAGAAGAAACTCAATACTCAGCAAAGAATAAAATTGAAGAGTTCATAATAAATGGAACCAAATGGATAGAAACAATCATTGGTATAAGTGGAGATCAACAAAATCACTGTGCATTATTAACTGTCTTTTTCTTCAAAAAACCAACACCGTTTGGTTTGTTCAAGTCCTGAGGTTCAAGTATTATAAAGAAGAATTTCTTTTTTTAACTTCAGCACTCGGGATCTTGGAATTGAAGCGTTTATGGTTATTTATACAGGGTGAGTCTTTGACTTGTACATATATATTAACTGTATATTCCTCTCATCAAACGAAATACTTTTTCCCCATACCATTTTTCAAAATTCGGTTTGGTTTGGGAGATACAGGGTGTCGAAAATCCATGAAAAAACACTTTTCTGTTTATATCTTCGGAACCGTTATTTCGAATGAACTGAATTTTGGTTGAGTTCTTACCCTATTCATGGTGCATATTCCTCAATCGAAATATTCAATATCTTCACTAGTATAAAAGTTACAGGATAGTCGGCTCATCAATACACGCTAAAACATCATAAAACCACATTAAAAAGATAAACGGTTCGCATTTTCGAAAGAATCAATCATTTAAGAAACTAAAAGTATTCCTTTTTTTTAATACAACCCGTCGTTTTCGAGTTATTTCCAATTTTACCCAGAGAAATTTGACGAAAAAATCATTAACAAACTACTAATTAAATTGAAATTAATGAAAAATAATACGATACCTGATAATCTGTGGCGATGTTTCTATCTAAACAACATCCTCTTGGAATTTTATAAACTCGACACGGTTGAAATTATATTCATTCACTTCACATAAGATTCACATTAGAACAATAAGTCACTTAATGTATTCAGATTATTCAGAACTTCACATAAGGTTTACAGTTTGTTCAGAGACTCTGGTTTGTTATTGTTTAACGTTGGCCAGTGGCCTCCAGATAACCACGTGGTAAAATTTGGCGGCAAAGTCGATTTATGATGGAAACGGCAGAATTCATAGATGTTTATACCAAATGAATCGAGATTTATACTATGTTTCGTAAAAAATCCTTAACCTCAATGAAAATATCAGCAAGCTGACAACATCTTCTTGAAATTTCTGTGCAAAAATTCACAGAATCGATACAAATTAGATTAGGTTAGGTTGTTTAATATTAAATCTGAATGAAAAGTCTTCTTCATGATATTGTTTGAGAATTTCGAGGAAAATATGAACAAGTTATTAGTGTTAACAAACTAATCTGCAGAAAAATCGAAGAAGGAACTTATTTTGGTGGAATAAATGTGGCTTTTTAGTTGCAGATATAATCCGATGAAACTAACTGTTTTTGTTGAAATTATCGTGTTTGCAACATTTTTAATCCAATAAGGTTAGTACTTGACTACTTGAGTATTCCCTAAATTGGGCCTAAATGTATAAACTCAATTTCTATCGAGAAATATGAACTTTGAATCAATTCCACAGTATCATTTCAGGGACTTATTCAGCCCAATGTTTTTTTTCAAATGGCTATATCTTTTTAACATAGCCGAATTCGGAAAAATGGAAAATGAAAAAAAGGTTTCTTTTGGCCTCAAAAATCTTCAGTTGAAATATATGTACAAGTCAAAGACTCACCCTGTATATTGATGTGAAATTTTCATCTTAAAATAAGTTTTTCTATCGATTGGTATAGTCCTGCTAATACAAAGTTGACTATTCTGTAGAAATGTATCATGTATCTCATTCTATCAAAATGCATACAATTTTTGAGAGCTTATCCTTCTCAACGATAGCTACATCATTTCGTCGCGATTTATGTGTTTCCGAGCGCTCGACTTAAACGACGGCTACAGAATGTCTGCAATTCTCGAATTTTGAGCCAGAAATGGTCAAATTCAATTTTGTCCGTCCGCCCGGTTGTAAACACGATGCCTCTTGATCGGATGACTAGGGACTTGAAATTTGCAGGCTAGGTCACATTCACCAATGTCGCAGATAAAATTGAATTCTAAGGAGCATGAAATGATACATTTTAAACGCACAGTTTCTATTAAAAATTTATTGTTACCGGTCCATATTGAAAATAAATTTCAATGAACTACGAAATTCGGATATTAAAGATGAATGTGGATGCAAACCACGTATTAAATTGAAATTTATGAAAAATAAAATGATACCTACTTCGCTTTAAATAATCTGTGGCGATGTTTTTATCTATATCTAAACAATGTCCTCGTGGAATTTTGTAAACTCGACACTACACGGTTATTATCACATTAGTTCACGAAAGCCTTCACATAATCATCACGAGATCGACGAGAAATTCCTGAAATAATTACTTTCCCATTCTATAACAATATAGCTCTAGCCATTTACATCACGCCGGTTATCGCTATATACGCATGCGTCGTTCATGGGACTGACATTTGAGACCATATATCTAATAATTCCTATACCCTGGCGGATCCAGCCAGTTTTTCAGGGGGGGGCATGAAGTCTTTCGGGGGGGCCATCAATAGAAAGAATTTGTTTGCCAAGGTAATAGGACTACTCATAAAGGAATTATCGTCAATTTCGTGTTCCAAGGGGGGGCATAGACCCCATGCTCCCCCCCCCTGTATCCGCCAGTGTTCTCATATGGGGAATGAGCCAATCAAAACTTCAATAATTCATTAACCATTCAATAATTCATTAACCAATGTTTCACAGAACTGGGTACCCATCTTCTGCAACATGTTGGTGATTTAGTTCAAGCAGAAAATATTCCCAAAATCGATAATTATATAGAGAAAATTGTTCCTCAATATTCAGATGACCAATTCACCAAGCATTTTCGAATACAGAAGGGAATGTTTCGAGATCTTGTTTCAGGGTTTCAAAATTCGGACATATTTCAGACACTATTGAGACATGGTGGAATGGGTGCTATCAGTCCAGAAAAACACATATTGGTGTTTTTGTGGTTCGCTGGCCATCAAACGGCATCTTATAGAGATGTGGCAGATCGTTTCGACCTCAGTTTAGCTAGTCTTTACGATATCTATAGGTCCATTAGTGATTCGCTCCCCAAATGTTGAAAGGAAGCAGCAAACAAAAGAATATTATTTGAGAGCAAAAATATTTCCAGGTGTAATTGCTTCTATAGATGGAACCGATATAAGAATCGATAGGCCAAAAAATGATCCAAATGCTTACATCAATAGAAAGAGATTTTTCTCACTCAAACTTCAAGGGCTTGTTGATGAAAGAAGAAAGTTTGTAGATGTTGTGGTTGGCTGTCCAAGGTCAGTACATGATGCAAGAGTTTTAGCTAACTCTCCTACAAAGGACTTTATAGAGAATTTATGTCAACCAGGAGAATATGTGTTACGGGATAGCTTATCCTTGTTTACCATGTCTCATAACACCTTATCGAGACAATGGACATTTGACTCGTACACAAAAAAATTCAACAAAACTCTAAGCTCCTGTAGAGTTCCTGTGGAACATTGTTTTGGTATTCTGAAGCAAAGATTCAGGCTGTTACGGAACGTAGTCACATAATTATATATCTGTGTATATCTGAATTGTCTATGGCTCTTTTTATGGTACTAGGCGCATTGCGCATTCCTCATAAGAAATAAATAAAGAAGTCGCATGAGAATAAACGAACGTAACAAGAAAGGTGTCTTATTTCAACATAAGAATATTACATGGTGTCAGGTGTGGGGTATTAGTGCCAAATCCTAACTAATCAAAAAACTGTGAATGCAGTGAAATTTAATTCGTGGAAAATTTTCACGAATACTTCGTGATGAAACCGGCTATTGAAAAAGTCCCGGCTACTGAAAAAGTCGAGGTTATCTCAAAACCACGAGGGAACAATATGTCGTCAACACTAGTCCAATTAGTCGTCGAAGATGGAAAAAATATGAAGAAAACATGGGAATCCTGGCTACAAAGATATAATATTTATATGATGGCGACGAACTACTTTGTTCCTAAGAGAAATTTGACAATTAATCGTTACAAATTTTTCACAAGGAAGCAAGGATCTACAGAAAACATAGATAGCTTCGTCACAGATCTAACAAACTTAAGTATGGAATGTGAATTAGGAAACATCCAAAAATCCTTATTAAAGGATATTTTTATAACAAATCTGCATACTCGCTACTCTGTAGTACGTGAAAGACTCCTTCAAGAAGATGTAGACCTAGAGAAATCCCTGTCAATAGCCAAGTCAATGGTATTATCCCATGAGAATGCTGTGCTGATAAACCCAAATGAACACGAAATTCTAAGAAGTTCCTCAAGATTTTCAAGACCGCCAAAGAAGCAACAAGCAAGAAATGAAGTCAGTCGATACCGAAGCTCCTCACTGTCTAGTCATGGAAGAAAAAGAAGCAAGTCCCCGCAAAACTGTGGAAGATGTGGACAAATTCACCGCCACAAATGTCCAGCAATGGGAGTAAAATGCAGGTCATGTAATTTATATAATCATTTTGAAAAGTTTTGTCATAGTAAAAGTCAATCTAGTCATTCAAAGTTTAAATCTGTTAATTCTATTTCAATGTCAAAAGACCAGATGCATTTTATAGGTATGTTGACTAAAGAAAAATCTATGAATGAACACTGGTTTGTTAAATTCAAAATTAACAATAAATTAATAAATTTTCTTATTGATACTGGAGCAGATTTAGATATCATGTCAGTCAATACAATAAAAGAATTGAATATGGAAAATGAAATTTCTCAAGTAACAGGTATCAATTTGAGTGGATTAGGAAAACATAATATTCCAATATTAGGGAAATCTGATTTAATCTGTCAATATAATGGTACTGATATACCTTTACAATTTATTATTGTAGACATTGAATGCTCTCCAATTATTGGTTTGCAAACATGTAAAAATTTGAATTTGATCAAAAGAATTAATTTAGCAGAAAGTTCCTCCAATGTTGGTATAAATGATTTAGTAACCATATACAAACATTTATTCGAAGGTCTTGGATGTCTTCCACAATCATACAAAATTACGTTGAATCCAAATGTACCACCAAAAGTGGACGCACCAAGAAAAATTCCTTTCAACCTAAGACAAAAGTTGAAGGAAGAGTTGGATCGAATGGAAGAGTTGGGTGTGATACAGAAGGTAACAAAACCCACACAATGGGTGAATTCAATTGTTTTGGTAAGAAAACCTAATAATAAGCTTAGAATTTGTCTGGATCCAAGAAACCTGAATACTGCAATTATGAGATCACATTATCCATTACCTAACATAGATGAAATTAGATTCAAATTGAAAAATGCAGCAATTTTTTCACATTTAGACGCATATTCTGGTTTCTGGATGCTGAAGTTGGATGAACCGAGTACAGACTTGACATGCTTTCAAACATGCTTTGGTCGTTATAAATTCTTAAGATTGCCTTATGGACTGTCATGTGCCTCTGAAATATTTTATAGAGTAATGGTGGAAATATTTGGTCATATGCCAGGGGTATTGTTGTTTATCGATGATATTCTTGTCTTTGGAGCAAATGAAAAAGAACGTAATTGTAATTTAAAAAGAGTACTTGAAAAGATGAAGGAAGTAAATTTAAAATTAAATCCTGAAAAATGTAAGTTTGGTCTTAAAAAACTTATATTTTTAGGCCATGAATTTTCATCAGAAGGTGTCAAGGCTGATTACAATAAAATAAAAGCTGTTAAAGAAATGCCTACTCCTCAAAATGTCAAAGATCTCCAACGTTTTTTGGGAATTTTAAATTATTTGGCTCCATTCGTTAATAATTTGCCTGAAAAAACTAGCATTTTAAGAACATTACTAAAAAAGAATTATCATTGGACATGGGACAACAATCACAATGAAGCATTCAAATACTTAAAAGAATGCATTAGTTCTACTCCTGTTCTTGCAAATTTTGATATTAATAAAAAGATTACTTTAGCGGTTGATGCTTCTCAGTCGGCAGTAGGTGCGGTAATACTTCATGATAAAAAACCTATTGCATACGGTTCGAAAAGTTTAACAGAGTCTCAGAAAAGGTATGCTCAGATAGAAAAAGAGTTATATGCAATTTTATACGGTTGTCAAAAATTTCATCAGTATATTTACGGTCGTCAAACATTGGTCCATACAGATCATCGTCCATTGGTTTTTCTTTTCAAAAAACCTTTAAACGAAGTCCCCCCAAGATTACAACGTATAATGATGTCTCTTCAAATGTATGATCTTGATGTCGAATATGTCCCAGGTAAATTAATGTTTATCCCAGATGCATTGTCAAGAGCACCTTTACCTGATACAGAAATTATAAAATATGAAAATGAAGTAAATATGCATGTCAATATGATTGTCTCGAATTTATCAGTGAATCCAAGTCAATTGGAAAAAATTAAGATGGCTAGTCAAGGTGATATTGAGTTGTCTTTATTAAGAAAATATTATACAGAAGGTTGGCCGAGTCATAAAAATAAAGTTGAAGATATTGTGAAACCCTATTTCAATTTACAATCTCAAATTTATTCAGTTCAAAATTTGGTATTTTTTACTGATAGATTAATTATTCCAAAATCTCTAAGATCCGAAATGTTGGACAAAGCACACATGGGTCATATGGGCATAAACAAATAAATGTAGAAATCTGTTGAAATCAGTTGCATATTGGCCAAACATGAATAATGACGTGAAAAATGTCGTGGAAAATTGTCAAATTTGTGCAAAATTCCGACCTAATAATGAAAGAGAGCCGCTTCAGCCATATTCTATTTGTCGGTTACCATGGCAAAGGGTAGGGATTGATTTCCTCTACTTTAATAAAACGAATTATTTGATAGTGACTGACTATTTTTCCAAATTCATAGAAATGTCCCATTTAAAATCAAGTTATAGTGCAGACAATGTCATTTTACACCTCAAATCTATTTTTGCTAGGCATGGCATACCACAACAGTTGGTGAGTGATAATGGTCCTCCTTTCAATTCGGTGCAATTTAAAAATTTTGTCTATCAGTGGGAAATAGAACACATTACTTCCGGCCCTAACTATCCTCAATCCAATGGCCAAGCTGAGAGTTCAGTAAAGATCGTGAAAAATATTCTTAGAAAATGTTCAGAAACTAACACCGATCCCTATCTTGCTCTTTTGCAATATAGAAATACATCTAAAGATAATCTACCGTCTCCTGCTCAGCTGTTAATGTCGCGACAGCTTCGCTGCATATTGCCTGCCACTGAAAAGACATTGAAACCTCAAGTAATAAAATTTGAACATTATAGAAAAGGCATGTCAGAAAATATAAATAGGATGAAAAAATATTATAAGTGTCGGAAAAATAAGTTACAAAAAATCTACGTGGGAAATAAAATATATTTTAAAAAGAAAGTTTCCGGTCAATGGTTGCCAGGAACAGTGGAAAAATATTTGGGTAACAGGTCTTATTTAATAAAAGATGCAAATGGATGTACATATCGTAGAAATAGAAAGCATGTTATGTCAAACTCAAGTTCTTTCAATAACTCACGGGCAAGTCCTTCTATAGCACTTGATAATGATAGCAATGCCTCGCAATCACCAACATTCTATCCAACGTTTCCTGATGATATTGAACCTTCATATATGAGTCAAAATAATGAAGAAAAAGTACATATTTCAAGATCTGGTAGAAAAGTTAAAAAACCAGATAGATTTGGTGAACTGATTGATAGCTCAAATATAAATGTATAATTTATGGTTGATGTTGATTGTAGATTTTGAATTATTAAACTTACTATAGAACACGCATGAAATAGTATCAGAATATTGCTAGAATTGTAAATAACCTAGGTATAAGTTTGAGATGTTTTTATTATTTCTAATTGTTGGAAAAAAGGGAGATGTTACGGAACGTAGTCACATAATTATATATCTGTGTATATCTGAATTGTCTATGACTCTTTTTATGGTACTAGGCGCATTGCGCATTCCTCATAAGAAATAAATAAAGAAGTCGCATGAGAATAAACGAACGTAACAAGAAAGGTGTCTTATTTCAACATAAGAATATTACACAGGCAACTTTATTTTTTAAGGTTACGCAACAAACGAAGAATGGTGAGGTTCATTTATGCATGTTGCGTAGGTATTAAACAACCTGGCAGACGAAAACGACTTGAAAAATTTTGAGCCTCCTCAGGAAGATGACTTACCAGACCCAGATGCACCTGTGAATATATCAGATAATTTGGAGAATGTCGATTTAACTGACAATCTAGCAGGAAGAGACATAAGGGATGAGCTTTGGCGTCAATTGGCTCATATCAATAATGTGACCTGGATGATTGGAATTTATAACGTGAAAATCAATAGGTTATAACGAAACCGTTTATTCAAAAAATACAAAAAATATCATTCTCATTGGTATCTTTATTATAACATCCTAAAACTAGTATCACATCGCACATCCTAAAACTAGCATCACAACATAGGAACTCTAATCAATGATTATTATGTAGATTCAACAATTGTTTCATCAACTGCACATGTTGCTCAAGTAGGTCATTCCTCCTACTTCTCTCCAAATTAGCCTATTCTCTGACTCTTATGTTTTCTTTTGCCCAATCCTCATTTATTTTGACAATTTTTTCATACTGTTCAGAGCGCTGCTTCATGAATTCATTTTAAATGTCGATGGACTCCTTCATGGCTTGTAGGGATTACGCAGTTTTGCCTTCCCGTTTCTCGACATCAATAGATCTTTTAGGTGAATATTGATTTGAAGTTGAAGGCACAGCAGCCATTTCAAGAGATCTTGTGCCTTTTCCGTCTTCTGACTCTGCTTAATTCCTGTAACTCATTTTCATTATTGAGCAGTTTTCTATAACTGTCACTTTAAATTCTAATTAAACAGTATATTCAACTTCCTTAACTAATACTCACTCTTTTTCAACAGTCGCTCTGTTGAACAAATCCTCTTGGGTGCTATCTCCTTCTCTACTTAATACGTAGTCTGGTGTTATATGGTGTTGCTTCCCGTAAACCTCCAGAACCTTCCTGTTGATTGAAACTAATTCAATAATAATTAATGAATTGAAATATCTTACTTTTCATTGAGAATTGATTTTCTCTGGTTGCCAGTAGATTTTGGCCCTGTATTATGAAAATATTTTTTCATTCTGCGCTGAATTGTTTTGTCATTATTTCTGACCTGCTCGTCATTGATTTTATAATGGTAAAGAGCTGATCTCATATCAGAACAAATTTGGGAAAACATTTTGTTTTTCGTTCTGAATCTTTTTCCTCTAAGAGGTTTATATTTTTCATAAAGGTCTGTAGTTGCATTCCAACAAAACTCATTGTTTTCCCCTTCTATTGTTGATTCATTTGGTGGTTGTAAGTTCAATATATATTCAACAACATCAACATTCAATATACCATATACATTCATCGGCAAAATCTATTGTAGATAAACCAAAGATATTCTACAATATCTTTGATATAAACTGATTGTACATAAGGGTACACCATCAACATCAATTTGGAATGTTAGTTGCTAGTCATTATGGACCTATTTTGCTAATAAAGGTAACATGCTTATTCATGAAATTAGAAATGAATGCTAAAAAGTTTATATTTCTAGTATTCAGACTGAAACTTCATTCACGAAATATCAAAAATGAAATTAACTTTCATCAATAACAGACAGTGCCATTATTTTCCTCATCTATAATTATAGACCCTTCATCACGCTGCAAATAACGTTTCGCAATCGAAGACATGTTTGTTTATCTAGAATCAACGAATTTTAAGTGATTTTGAGGTTAATGTAGAGTACCTGTTCCTACTGTAGGCTGTAGGTACCATATACGGATCAGGAACACTCAGAATAGCTAGGAACAGTTCCGAACTCGAGCATTCCGACGTCGCGAACGTCAAGGGATTACCTGTTCCGTGCGAAACGAATGGGTAGGATTAAAAATTACCAAAAAGTACAGTTCCGAACTGCGACGCGAACAAACCTACAGAACTACAGATTTCAGGTCGCTACCTCGCATTCAGGTAGCGCACCGTTATACCATTATTTAAAGAGAAAATCAACAATCTGGCATCGTCTTCCCAAAAGCTCTGTGAAATATCATAGAAGATGGGTTAGGTTAGGTCATTGATCTATAATCCTATGACCTAGGTTGATGGAGCTAGGTTAGGTTAGTGAAAAAACAGTTTTTTATTTTTTGGATATCTAGCAAAATATGAAGAAGTTAATAGTGTTTACAATTAATCTTCAGGAAAATAGGAGAAGGAGCATCTTTCGGTGGGAGAAATATGGCTCCTCAATTACAGAAACAATCGTACTAAGTGTTTTTGTTGAGAAATATCGTGTTTGTAACATTCTTATTCAAATAATGTTTGTTACTTTAGTATTTCCTAAATGTATCAACTCAATTTCGATCGGGAAGTACAAACTTTCCATCAATTCCAGAGAATCTTATCAGGCACGTATTTGGCCCCATTTTTTTTCTTCGATTGGCTATATCTTTCGAACAGAGCCGAATTCAGAAAAATGGAAAATACCCAAGAATCTACTTTATGTACAAGTCAAAGACTCACCCTGTATAACCGAAAAAGTAGGAATTTTTGAAATATTCCAGAAAACAAGTGCTATCAAATTATGGAGGTTCTCAAGGGTTTTTATTCACTCAGCCTTGTGAGAAGATATATAAAGGATATCGACATATTCACTTTGTTTGCAATAACCGAACGTGAATCAGAGATGACGGAGAGGGTGGATGGAATTATCGAACGCTAACGGATCAAGTGGAGAGAATGAAGTTGACGTAACCTATAGGTACATTTATCGAACGCAATTGTTAATTTATCGAATACATATCTGTATCGGAAATGTTGAAGTTTTTCAATTTTTCGCTTCAGATAGATTTATTATTTCTTAAAAATCACTGTCTAGCTGAATCATTCACATCGAAAATGCTGTAGCGTCAAATCCTATTCCTGTTTTATCCTTGAGGCACCAAAATCAGTTAAATCTTGCATCCAGTTCTTCACATTCAAAAGTGTCCAATTTGGCCCATGCTGTACCATTCTCAAGAATATTAGGTTCTATTTGATCTTCATGATGAACAGAACGACATATCATCATCATAACATTCAGTTCCGGGTTAGAATTCACCGAGATTGATTCAGTCGGGCTTCACGGCAGGACGTCCGCAAACCTACATTTTCCCCTAACCTGTCGATCACGTGACCGAATGTGTAAATTTGACAAGTGTTTGTTCGTGAGAAAGAACTGTCCTATCAATCAAGGGTAGCCATGGAGACGGCACTAGACGCCTGCGACGCCAGTCCGCCGAACTGCATCCACACGACGCTCCTAAGACCAACCAACGCCCAGTTTTTTCAGAGTGAAGAGAGTCCACCCAAAAATCAATAGTTCCATAAATACGAACTTATATGTTCAACCCTTACAACCTTTCGAACGATGAGAATTTTATCTTTCACTTCCGCACCTGTTCCTAAATTATGAGGTTATGTCAATAATGTTAACTGGCACTATTTCACTTTTATGCTGTGGGTCAGTGGAGCATCTCTATGGATAAACTTCGATGAATTAAGCTTCCTCACATTACTGAGCAAAAATTGGGATGCATAAATATACGAACTGACAAAGAAACTGAAACACCCAGAAGGAGCTGTTTAAATTTAAATTTTTTTGGTAAAACATAGATACATTGAGTTTAAATATACATAGAGACACATCCCAGTTCAACGATTTGAAGCTAAATTTTGTGTAGTTCCTTCACCGGTTCATAGATGTGTTTCAGAGAAGCGAAAATTTTTGCTCCCGCCTCTGGCGGTAAGTAGCTGAACTATAAGGCACTATTTCCGAAACCGAATGCGATGACGATCAGGACCGGCATATGGAAATGTTCAGTATTTCATCACATGATTTTTTTGATGCAATAAAACGACAATTATTTTTGATCTTTCATTAATATGTATAACATACTGATGTATAAATGCATGGAATTTTTCTTCATTCACAAGTATTTATAAATAGATCTTCTATGAATTTTTGAAAATATTTCATTTGTCGAGATTCCTTTGGTTTTTTCTGTCCCCTGTACAGCTTCACTATAATCAGTTGTCTCAACAAATGAATCCTGTGCTTTTCAAATTCTGGAGTTAACGGAGAGTTCCAATCTTCTATAAATTAATTTTTTTAAATTTTCCTAAAAGATATCTTTGAGGTCATATCTTTTCTGATTTTGTGACCATAATTTTCTTTATGACCAACAGCGCTTTCCTCATCAAATGTTTGAAATCGGTTGAGGGAATTCTCAAATGTATCCGATTTCGATTTGCAATATATATCCAATCATTACCAAGCTTATTCAAATCATCAATGAGGAGTGCTTTTTCGCACTTACCGCATTTGTTTTTTTTTTGCGATGTTCCTCATCAAATACCCCGAGAAACTTGCGATTGAGTTGGATTCTAGGGTATTCAGGGGTTCAATTAACTCTTTATCCCTTATATACCCTCACTAGGCTCACCGTTGCCCGAATCCACAGAAGAAATGGTCGAATATGTCCAATCAACCACATCAATGGGCCTACTTTCAGATTCCCCCATTGTACACAGGTCGAAATCATTGTCGTCTTGGCAGTTAGAATTATCGGAACATTTTTCAAGACAACCAGTCATGACCGACTGCAACCCAAATCTGAAGCATCGAGCTGAGGGGTTTGGATCATAACCTCTACGCTGTCTTATTTTGGAGAATGAATTCTCGATTGGGTCCTGGTTGAGCCTACTTCTTATCAAATATGGAAATGTTTCCTTCGTCTCCTCCCACAATTGAAGGATGCTACTGATGGTTTGTATCAAACCGTTGAAACAATAGGGAATATTTTTCCCAACTGTCCAAGACTTAATGAATTCAATTGATTCCGTCAGAGTTTGTATGATAATGGCTGATAATTTCCCTCAAATTTTCCATTCGAATTGAGGCATTCGAAAAGATCATTCATTTTCAGAATGAACTGAGCAGTTGAATTGGCACTTCTCGACCTCAGCTCACCAGTTGCAATGACTGTTCTCGTAGCCGAATATAAAGTTCTGATGAAAATCTGCGTGGCCAATTTAACCTTCATTTTCTGGAAGGCGTTTGGATTTATGTGGTTTTATGTTCAAGAGAGTACGAGAAAGACAAATTCTTTTCATCGATTAAGTACGTTTCTTTTATGTCCCTCCAAGAAACATTTTCACCCCTCATTTCCTACCTGAGAACACTCCTTTGGAGAAATTCATGGCTAATAGTTCATCATTATTGAATCACACCGTTTGTAACGAATTTGGACGAATCCGACCCTGCCTACGATTCATAGAACTAGAGGAAAATAAATCTCCTACCAATTTCGATAAATAGTAGTGACAAAATGGATCGGACGAATATGGTTCCATTGGTTCCTTCCTACTATGTGCCGCCACTTAAGTTGGCAAATTGGCAAGTAAACTGCCAAAAATGTGTGCATCAAATCAATGAACTGGGTTGTTTCTCTATGTATATTTAAACTCAATGATAGATAGCAAGGACTGAATGATTAAAATTTGCAGAAAAAACGAAGGGTTTATTTTTTTAAATAAATTTGTTAATAATGTGTTTGTCCCCCGCGATTATCTATACACTCCCCAACACGTCTTGGCATTTCTGCAATAAGATGGTCTATTTCTTTTTGAGGGATACTATCCCAAGCTTCCTGTGCTTCATGTCTCAGAGCCGCCAAAGTCTGTGGGAGCTGGAGTAAATTTCCAAGCCTTCTACCATGATGTCCCAAACATGCTCTATGGGCGAAAGATCGGGGGATCTGGGTGGCCAAGGGTTACTTTAAAAAAGTTTAAACTAACTCTGGCAATATGCGTGGCCACAATCGTTCAAGCTGAAGAAGGAGAAGTTCGCCACATAAGGTAAAGCAGCGCTGTCATGTCACCTCGAATAAAGACTAAGGGTGTCCTACTTGCATACCTATACCTTAACGCCCACTGTCCTGTGTACATGACGCTCAACATCAAACTGAGGTTCACGGCTTTCTCTCGACGTCGTCTTCCCCTTCTTCGGCCATCATGTGCACCCAAGAAGAATCGAGATTCATCAGAAAAGTCTACCTTATGCCATTTCACATTCCAAAGTTGACGTTCCCTGCACCACTGTAATCGTCGCCGGCGATGCTCAACCTTTAAAGGTTACACAAGATGGGGTCGACAATGCTGCAGTCCAAAAGACCTTATCCGGTGGTAAAAGGTTCGGACAGTTACAGGATGGTATTGTTGTCCTAACCACTCATCAGCAAAAGATCGAGTTGTCGCACGGTATTGGAACAGGAATCACCTTATCGTCAGAAGCTGTGCGTCTGACTCGGCCGTCAGACTAAGTATAGGAACTGTGAGCTGCGAAGTTTGATGGGCTTGTTATAAAATAAATTTCGAATATTCTTTTCATTTCCTTTGAAAACTCATATAAGCTGTTCTTCATACCCCTGGTAAACATTATTCTGAAAAAAAAAATCAGACTGTTGCTAGGGGAGCATGTAGATGACCCGTTGAAAAAGAGGTTCTTACGGCAGGGAGTAAGGATAAGGAAATATACATAGAATAAAATATCTGTTCTCTTGATATTCGAACAGAAATTACGTGTCATGCCTGGGTGATCTTAATAGCTTAAAATTTCCTGGATAAAGCCTCGTAAGCCGGATGCGTACGAATTCTTTGTATTTTTTTTCGTTATCGCGAATCCAGAAACGAACATAAAGTTATTCGTTCACAGGTCATTACACTGTCCCTGTCCCACCATAATTTGCCATATATACAATTACTACAGTCTTGTATCATTACGGTTTATTTATGCTAGATTCAAAATGCTCTTGTTTGAAATCTTTTATTCAGGTGTGCAATACAGGGCGAACCTTCGTTGGCTTTCAGTGCTGAAATTTGTACTATCCAAATCAATCCGATTTAGTGCCTAGTTCAGTAGATATAATTATTTGAATGATTTTTCTTAATAGTGTTCGTCACCGGTTTTGATTTTTTCTATGATCATGGTCGTTTGTATTGAAACATTTTCAACGTTCATTGATTTCGAGAATTCTGAAAAAGTTACAGTACACGTATAGGTATTATCTTTTAACAATTAAGTCAATATTTGGAATAAACAATCAGAAACTAAATTTTCGTCGAAAAATAATTTCAGCCAATCAACCAGAGGTTAGCACCTCTGAGAAATTCAGCTGCTCCTCTGATCTGTGTGGTCCAGGGCGACTATTTTTTCTAGAGGTATCCAGCAAGTTTGCTGCATAGATTGTATTAAGCTTCTATAAATCCCTCTTAGAATTTATATAATCAAGCTGGTGCCGTTGGTGGTAAGTTGTTCACAGTAGGGTAATACTTAAATTCTATTTCTGTACTCTTTGTGGATTACTTCGTTCTTCATCTCTGTTAAGGGATTGGACAGCCACTTTTTAACAGTTTCTTTGGATATCCGTTTTCCAGCATTATATAAAAATAAGTTAAGTTCCCATGTATCATCTATTTTTCATGTTCAATATTGTATTTATTTTCATTTTTGTAGAATGGAAGGATTTCTTGTAATGAAAGCATGTACATACACTGCGCAAAAAAATTAACGCTTATTATGGAAATCTCAAATTTATTCTACAACTGAAGGTGTTTTCAATGATAATTATTTTTATCAGAATTATGCATGCCTATGTTATCCACTCCCAACGTTTTTCTTCAATACAGATGTTTTTTCCCAGCAGGAATAAAAAAAGATTATATTATCAGATTTTGAATGTATTGCTCCATTCTAAAATCAGTTGTTCTCGATCAATTCTAGTGATCAATAGTTTTTCTTTCGTTTGATTTTCTACACTCGATCACTATGCAACGCGAAACACGCAATTTGACCCAAGAGGAATGTGCCCAAGCGGTAGATTTGCGAGAAGAAGGGTGGACATACAGAAGAATTGCAGAAAGGTTTGGAGTTTCCCATACAAGTGTGTCCAGAATGTTGCAGCGATTCAGGGAGACAGGTATGAATGTCCGAAGACCAGGACAGGGTAGACCACGGGTAACAACTGCCATTCAAGAACGTTACTTGAGAGTTTCTTCGTTGAGACAACGGTTTGCAACCGCTCGCCCCCTTCAAAATCAGCTTGAGCAAACTCATGAGGTGCAAATTAGCTCTCAGACAATAAGAAATCGCCTCAGAGAATATGATTTAAGGCCTCGTGTCGCGGCAAGAGGCCCAGCTCTTACCCCAGCCCATCGAAGGGCGCGTTTGGATTTTGCGAGAGAGCAAATCCATTGGGAAGAGGCCGATTGGGAAAGAGTTCTCTTCACAGATGAGTCTAGATTCTGCCTCTACCATTGTGATCGACGTTCCCTTGTATACAGACGTCCACATGAAAGATATGCTCAGTGCAATTTCCTGAATACTACTGGTTTCGGGGGAGGATCGATTATGGTATGGGGTGGAATATCTTTGACTGCTCGCACAGACCTAGTGGTCGTTGATAATGGAGCTATGAATGCTGATAAGTATATAAGGAACATTCTTGAAGAGCATGTAGTGCCATTTGCCCCATACATTGGTGAAAATTTCATTTTTATGGACGATAATGCCAGACCCCATCGTGCGCGCATCGTTCAGGAGTACCTTGAAGAGGTTGAAGTCTCTCGAATGGAATCGCCAGCGAGAAGTCCAGATCTCAATCCGATTGAGCAGGTTTGGGACAACCTCAATAAAAGGCGGAGAAGTTCAGAAAATCATCCAGCTACTCTTGATGACTTATTAGAAATCCAACTCGGAGAAATCTGGGAAGGATTAGATCAGAACATTTTAAGATCACTCATTTTGAGTATGAATCGTCGTTGCCGAGCTGTAATTAACGCAAGGGGTGGAAATACCAAGTATTAAATCACTTATCAGCATTTCAGTATTTTGAAAATTGTTCATTTCTCTTCTTTCACATAAGATTCGGTGGAATCCTGAATTTTTCTTCCATGTGTCTTGTTTCGTTCAAAACCTTCCCGGGAGAACATAAAAAATAAGTTATAGAGTCAATGTAGAGTTAATACTTTTGCGCAGTGTATATTGATGGTTAAATTTCTATTTTTCATCGAAATTCAGAAGGAAAAGAACTTCTTAACCTTTCAACAAAAATGCTATTTTCTCCCTCAATTACATAGATTCAACTCAACAGTAACTGTTGAGTAGAGTTCCAGTTTCCCAATTGAAATTTGGTTCAATTTGATTTGAATGTCAGTGGTAAATTAAACTTCTAAATAGAAAAAAAAAATAGAGTCAATGAACGTTAAATACATAATTTAATTTCAGTTAAACCCCAACACAAATGAAAGGATAGATGTACTCAAAATAACAATGGAAATAATTTTACACTCATATCAGCTAAACGAATTGTGAAATGGACCTTGCTGTTTTCTCCAATATCCATGAACAGAGCTCGACTGGAGGATTCTTGTAGTTCCACTGCTAATAATGTTGAATAATACACACTCATACCTGTGATTTTGTGAAAAAAACCGTGCCACTGGTACCTACTAGTGAAGATTTACTCGCCTAAGTATGGTCCGAAAGTTTTGGGAAAAATTTCAAAAGCATATAACTCTGACTTAAATAATCTTATATTTTGATCGAATTATTCAACAATTTAATTTAACTATCCTCATTATAAATCAAAATTCAAGTAACAGACAAGGGACCATTATTTTCGATTTGCCTAATTTTCCCCTGACACGATGCTTCTCAATCAGACCAGGTGAAATTTTTCCCAAAACTTTCGGACCATGCGTTATACCAAAATGAACTGGATGTTCAATCTTAATTAAAAGTTCAGGAAGAACAAAGTACATAATTCGATCTGCCGATAAAATCGAATCAATAAAATTTCAAACAGGAAGAAAAATCAATAAGCTTTAGCCAATGTATTCACGATCAATATAATCATTAAACTGAATATGAATTTAAAAGATTATAGCCGGGTTTCACAAAAGTTGATCGGGTGATCAAATGCTTAATCGAGCGATTCTGTGATAAAAAATCCGTAAATTTGAAATTCTATTGGTCGATTTGACAAAAACGTCAAGGTATTCTGTGAATCACTCAATCAACGATCTTTGTGAAACCCACCAATAGACTATGTGACATAGACGATCCACAACTGTATTGAAAATTACATGAATATTCGAAAACCTTCATGATATTGAATATAAGTCTAGGACGTCGATCTTGAACTTCATTTGTGCCCTTTCGAGGTCCGGTGCCTACTCTTTTTCGATTTTGGGCATTATCAAACCACGCTTGACAACAACTCATAACAGCAGTTTGATTTCTGTTCGTAAGGTTAGCGATATCTCGAAATGACAACCCTGCCTTCCGTAGACCATTAATTCGACCTCTTTCAAATTCACTTAGCTGGCGATAAATTCCGCGTACACGTGCTCTAGGAATTTTAACAACAACTTAACATTGACTTTGGATCTCCTCGAAAAGCTGGTTTGTAGTGAAAACGACTATATTTAAGTAACAAAAAAGGTTAATATGAAAAAAACTTCACGATTTTTTTCCAAATTCAAGCATTTACTCCTTACTATACTATCTATGTTTTACCGGAAAAACCAGTTTCTTGTAGGCGTTTGCAGTTTCTTTGTCAGTTGGTATAATTGAAATTTCCAATATTCGAAAGAAATTAACTTGAAAATGTTCAATTGGTGTGATCAGTAACTTGGAGTAAGAATTTTTTATATTTCGTCTACCAATATACTTGATCCGTCTCAGTTTTCCAAACTGAAGGAAGAATTATTGAAGTAGACCTTCTTGTAGATTCAGAGTTCCCTTCATTGATTAATTTGCTGTGCCCTTCGTATTGCAAATCAGTGGCGCACCGAGGGGGGGGGGGGGCTGTCGGGCTGCAGCCCCCCCCGAGCTGTGACAAAAAAAGTAATTCAAATATTTTCATCTCATTATTTTTCTAAAAGTAATAATAATTATATTAGAACAGAATGTAAACTTAAACATTTCCTTTAGAGATAGAAATAGGGATTAATATTTTCACGCGCATCCTATTCCATATGCAAAACTGTGTGTTTTGGCCTTAAACATCGTGTCACTGCTTGTCGCTGCGTTGCGGCCATTGCGAAGGCTGTTCTTGAAAGTCGAAGACAAATGTTAAGAATATGAAGTTCGTGTCCGTGAAGTTAGCACCCACATTTTCGAAAATGAGGAAAATATTTTTTGCATTCGTTAGTAACTCGTTAGTAACTATTTGTAACCTCAAAATTTTCGTTTGTACCTCAAGGGAACTCATAGAAAAACGCCGCATTCCGCTGGGTGCTAACTTCACGGGCATCCACTTCTCATTTTTTTGCGAAAAAAAAAAATACGATCGGAAAGTCCTTCGTTAGTAACTATTTGTAACATGAAAATTTTCGTTTGTAACCTAACCCTTACTGAAAAAATGACACCCCTTGAATGCGAAGTTAGCACCCACATTTTCGAAAATTCACAAATTTTCTATTTCATTCGTTAGTAACTCGTTAGTAACTATTTGTAACATAAAAATTTCCGTTTGTAACCTAACCCTTACTGAAAAAATGACACATCTGACATGCGAAGTTAGCACCCGCTTTTTCGAAAATGAAGAAATTTTTTTTTGCATTCGTTAGTAACTCGTTAGTAACTATTTGTAACCTCAAAATTTTCGTTTGTACCTCAAGGATACCCATAGAAAAACGCCGCATTCCGCTGGGTGCTAACTTCACGGGCCTTACCAATTTTTTGCGGAAAACAAATACAATCGGAAAGTCCTTCGTTAGTAACTATTTGTAACATAAAAATTTTCGTTTGTAACCTAACCCTTAGTGAAAAAATGACACCCCTAAAATGCGAAGTTAGCACCCACATTTTCGAAAATTTACAAATTTCCTCTTTCATTCGTTAGTAACTCGTTAGTAACTATTTGTAACATAAAAATTTCCGTTTGTAACCTAACCCTTACTGAAAAAAAGACATACCTTACATGCGAAGTTAGCACCCGCATTTTCGAAAATGAAGAAAATTTTTTTTGCATTCGTTAGTAACTCGTTAGTAACTATTTGTAACCTTAAAATTTTCGTTTGTACCTCAAGGATACTCATAGAAAAACGCCGCATTCCGCTGGGTGCTAACTTCACGGGCTTCCCAATTTTTTGCGAAAAAAAATACGATCTGAAAGTCCTTCGTTAGTAACTATGTATTTGTAACAAAAAAATTTTTGTTTGTATCTCAAGGGTACCGCAATCCGATGGGTGCTACCTTCACGGGCATCCACATTTTCGAAAATGAAGAAATTTTCCGTTCATTCGTTGGTAACTCGATAGTTACTATGCAACATAAAAATTTTTGTTTGTCCTATTCTTTAATGAAAAGGCGACACTTCTAACATGCGAAGTCAGAACCCTCATTTTCGAAAATGAAGAAAATGTTTTTTACATTCTTTAGCAACTCATTTGTTACTGTTACATATAAATTTTCGTATGTAACCTAATCTTCAGTGAGCAAAAGACACCTCTGATATCTGAACATTTTCAAATAAATACTATAGTTTTTTGCTCTCGATAACTTTTATTTATGAACTATTTTTGACTATCAATTTTTCACTCACCAGGAATAGCTTAGGTCACTATACTGCCATTTGTCGCAGAAATGTCCGGAGCTTTGGAGGTGTATGATGATATGACGAAAAAAATTAAATTAATACCGAAAACAATGGTAGGTACTTGACGTCCACCTACTATTGTATAGTATTTAAAATTTTATTTTGAAAATATATTTTTTATTGAAAATTTGTTGAATTTATTTGCACGAATGTATGTATATTCCCACTGAAAGCTAGGTTACAAACGATGATTTTTATGTTACAAATAGTTACCAACCAGTTGCTAACGAATGCGAAAAATATTTTCTTCATTGTCGAACATGTTGGTGCTGACTTCTCATGTAAGGAGTGTTACTTTTTTCATTAAAGAATAGGTTACAAACGAAAATCTTTTTGTTACAAATAGTTACTAATGAGTTACTAACGAATGGAAAAAAAATTTCTTCATTTTCGAAAATGCGGGTGCTAACTACGCATGTAGGATGTGACTTTTTTCAGTAAGGGTTAGGTTAAAAACGGAAATTTTTATGTTACAAATAGTTACTAACGAATGAAATAGAAAATTTGTTCGAAAATGTGGGTGCTAACTTCGCATTTAAGGGGTGTCATTTTTTCAGTAAGGGTTAGTTTACAAACGAAAATTTTAATGTTACAAATAGTTACTAACGAAGGACTTTCCGATCGTATTTTTTTTTCGCGAAAAATTGAAAAGTGGATGCCCGTGAAGTTAGCACACAGCGGAATGCGGCGTTTTCCATTAGTATCCTTGAGGTACAAACGAAAATTTTGAGGTTACAAATAGTTACTAACGAGTTACTAACGAATCCAAAAGAAATTTTCTTCATTTTCGAAAAAGCGGGTGCTAACTTCGTATGTCAGATGTGTCATTTTTTCAGTAAGGGTTAGGTAACAAACGGAAATTTTTATGTTACAAATAGTTACTAACGAGTTACTAACGAATGAAAGAGAAAATTTGTACATTTTCGAAAATGTGGGTGCTAACTTCGCATTTTAGGGCTGTCATTTTTTCATTAAGGGTTAGGTTACAAACGAAAATTTTTATGTTACAAATAGTTACTAACGAAGGACTTTCCGATCGTATTTTTTTTTTCGCAAAAAATTGGTAAGGCCCGTGAAGTTAGCACCCAGCGGAATGCGGCGTTTTTCTATGAGTATCCTTGAGGTACAAACGAAAATTTTGAGGTTACAAATAGTTACTAACGAGTTACTAACGAATGCAAAAGAAATTTTCTTCATTTTCGAAAAAGCGGGTGCTAACTTCGTATGTCAGATGTGTCATTTTTTCAGTAAGGGTTAGGTTACAAACGGAAATTTTTATGTTACAAATAGTTACTAACGAGTTACTAACGAATGAAACAGAAAATTTGTAAATTTTCGAAAATGTGGGTGCTAACTTCGCATTCAAGGGGTGTCATTTTTTCAGTAAGGGTTAGGTTACAAACGAAAATTTTCATGTTACAAATAGTTACTAACGAAGGTCTTCCCAATCGTATTTTTTTTTTTCGCAAAAAATTGAGAAGTGGATGCCCGTGAAGTTAGCACCCAGCGGAATGCGGCGTTTTTCTATGAGTTCCCTTGAGGTACAAACGAAAATTTTGAGGTTACAAATAGTTACTAACGAGTTACTAACGAATGCAAAAAAAATTTTCCTCATTTTCGAAAATGTGGGTGCTAACTTCACGGACACATGAAGTTCCACTGATAAAGCCTCGAATTGCAAAAAGACAAACAAAACGAATGCGAAAATGCAGACTTACTTTCGAATTTCAATATTTATCCCATTTCTTGACAATTTTATAGCACAAATTCACAATCGATTCTTAAAACACAAAGATGTTTTGTCGTCATTTATGTGCAGCTTATTGCCAACGAACACTATTGATGAGTCTTACACTGATGATCTAAAAAATTTTTTCTTATTTTACGAACAGGACCTTTCTTCCGAAAACGATGCGTTTTTGAATGACTATTTCACTCTTTCCGTTTTTAGTGAGAAAATTTCTGTAGCAACGATCTTTTCATCTCGATAAAAATTTCAAGACGGCAAAACCAACAAGTTGGTTTTCCAGCGATAAAATTTTTGACGTTTCTACAATTCATAAATAGTTTCGGAAATGAATATCATTGAGAAAACATACAACGTTTAGTTAATCTATGAATTCTAATTAGCCAAATAGCGCAATCCGTGTCAAATGTGACTATATTACTTAATTTTAGACATTTTCTCGAGAAATAGTCATGACAATACACTCGAGATGAAATTTTACCCGCTTAAATTTCATCTCGAGTGGTGTTACATATGACTATTCCACTCATTCCATTTTTAGTGAGGAAGTTTCCGTAGCAACGATCGTTTCATCTCGATAAAAGTTTCAAACCGGCAAAACCAACAAGTTGGTTTTCCAGCGATAAAATTGTTGACGTTTCTCCAATTCATAGACAGCTTCGGAAATGAATATAATAGAGAAAACAAACAACGTTTAGTTAATCTATGAATTGTAATTTGCCAAATAGCGCAATCCGTGTCAAATGTGACCATATTACTTATAATGTTAGACATTTTCTCGTGGAATAGTCATGCCGAATACCACTCGAGATGAAATTTAAGCAGGTAAAATTTCTCTCTTGTAATATTCAAGTTTGTTGCTTTTCGGAAATTTCGCTCATGACATTTTTTATTTCTGTAGAATGATTAATCAAGTTTTAGGCGCCTCTTCTTACACCCTTCACTTAGTATTTGTGAAAACAATAAAATATGCATTTTTTAAAGCAAGCTTTTTTATAATTCCCAAAATAACGAATGCGATATATCCATTACTTAAGAAGGTTTTCGCTTGCGGCGCATGTTTTAAATTATATAACTTACAAAAACCTGATTACTCTTGAGCAGCCCCCCCCCGAATAAAATTTCTGGGTGCGCCACTGTTGCAAATTGACTAATTTATAAAATTTAACGTTCCCAAAAATGAAATGTTCAACACGAGGGAGTGTAAAACAAAGCTTATCAATTGGATCTTGTGAAGAAGCCAGAACTTATGTGAATAAATTCAGCCGAGTTTACAGTAGAGCATCGAAACGATGGAGCCAAATCCTCGTTTCGTCTGAACCACCTGTTGCGTGATCCTCAAAATGAAATCATAATCAGCTCTTTACCACTCAACGAAATAATCAGAATGTGAAATGGTGCAACATGCCATGGAATAGCAACCAATTTCACATTATCCGCGTTCCAAATTGCCTGTTTTATTTAATTCTCTATGGTTTGGTGAGATACAAAAAACAGTTATTTACTTCACTAACAATTAGGCGTCACTGTTATGAGCATGAAGGTGTAAAAATTAGTGCATTAAGAACAAACTAGAAATAATTCGTTTGATAGAACTTCGAAGCAGAGGCTGCACTGAAATTTTCCCGATGAATCCATAACCAATATATTGAATTAGCGAAGTGAAAAACTATATTGGAAACGAACATGGTGCACTTTGTATCGGGTGTTTTTCTTTAGAGTGATAGAATTTTCCATAGGGATAACTGTGATTTGACAGAAGGTAGAAGCCATGTGGTTTTGACATTTCTGTTCAGTAAGCATTGAAAAATTATCAGTAGTTATATCACAAGATATTGAACTTCCGTGATAAGTCTATCGATTTATTTTCAAACAAAAATGAGTTGCTTGGAAACATCACGAGTCCGGAGGACGAGTGGTGTTTCCTTAAAGCAACTCATTTGAGTATGAAATGAAAGATAGACTTATGAGGTGAATTCAATCTCGAGTGAAATTTTATAAGAATTAAGACTATTTCGCGAACAGAATGAAAGGTCAGAAACTCCATTTAGGAGAAAAGCAAGGAAAAACTCATGTTGACGTCTACAATTTATATTTATCAGTGGTCAAACCGTTCGTATCCATAGTTCAATCACAGATTATTCTGTAGTTCAATCGTTGAAAATACCGAAGTTGTCAGACCAATCATAATTCAGAGACAGTTGGTATTATCGCGATAATACGAGCTGTCTTTGGATTGTGATTGGTCAGTTTTTGAAATGAATGGAATAGTCATGGAGAGACTCACGCCGCAACAACGCTCACAAATTGTTCTATTCGCCAAACTTATAGAGCACTTATTTATGGTTTACATAATCGTCCATCAGAGTAGCGTATTCGTCGCAGGCGCGTATTCAGGGGGGTGGGGGCTATTGGGGCTCTAGCCCTCTCCAAGGCCTTCGCCTTATTCTCATTCCCCACAAAGAACTTTCAAGTATTGGTTAAGTTATATAAGAAAAACCCACTGACATACAGCCATGATGAAAGAATACATGGTGTGTTCTTTACGATGCTTATTTGTCGCATGACTTCACTCAGAGTAACTTGGGGATGTAATTTGAATAGACGAGTCCCTTCATGCTGGCCAACTGTTTAAAAATACCTAAAAATCACTTCCCTTTTTTTCGCAATGATTCAACTCTTACCTGAAAGCTTTGATCCTAATGATTGTATCATGAAAATATTAGATGTCACGAAGGTCTCCATCGAAAGCTATAAATTTTTGTTTTCTTAGGGTTTCATCAATGGAAAATAAATATCCCCACCAAAATGTTTGAATGGAGAATTTGAAAATTTCGGATCAAATAAGGATTTCGCAAGAGTTTGTTTTTTATAATAACTTTTCTGATGAATGAGACGTTTCTATTAACAGTATAAAAATGATTCAAGATACTGCAGAAATACCAAATTCAAATTTCATTAATTTCCGAAGAAGGAGCACTCGTATGAAGACCTGTTGCAAGATGTAAAACTGATTATTTTAGGTGTTTTCTTTGAATTCGTAGAGATTATGGGAATACTTTCAGTGAATTGATGTATTATTAACCCTGTATTGTGGAGTTTATTAAATATAGGTGTATAATTGGGTTTTCGCTTCTAATTGGATAGAAATTCTACAAGGAATTCAAAGGTAATTAGGGAAATAAATTATTGTTTTGAATGTTCTTTATTTGCATGGAAACTTACTACAGAATAACAACCCAAAAGAAATTAAGATAATTGTAATGGAAAATCATTATAATGAAGTATCACTTTGGAATTATAGTATATTCTTAAAATGTAAAGTGGTAAATTCATCAATTCAACATCAGAACTTGGCCAGTGAATACCACATCTCAAAATATCAGCTAAATACACACAATATATTCACTAAAAATATTGTTCACAGTTGATTGAGAAACTCCCTTAAAAATGGCTACTTCACAAACAGTTTCAGTTTTATTAATACTAAAACTAATCTCTCTGGAGCAATTTATTTATGGATTTTTCAATCTGGATATAAATCTGAAATTAACTTGACATAATCGTCCACGTGAAGGGAACAAACACATATATTCTTTGCAGCAAGGTTCCCATCCATAGTTTGTCTATCCATGCTTTTCTCCAGTCCAATTTATGCAATATGCCAAAGGCATTAGTGATATTCGGTGTTGAGGCATCTTTCTCAGGAAATTTATCAAAACGAACAGCCGTGTTTTTACTTTTCCTTGAAGAGCAATTGAAAACAGTTTTTTCCAGCACTAGTACTTTGCTTACATTGTTATATAATCATCTACTGGCCTAAAATTCAAATATATCATGACGATTGAAACATAAAAATCTTTTCGTGCAGATACTTCACCTTTTCTAATTTCCATCTTACAGAAAGATGAAGTCACAGCTCAGTACCTCGAATTACGAGGATCATAATATCCTCAAGAATACCTGAAACAGCCATTGATTTAGAATAGATATTCTAATTTCTAAGTCAATGAAAACAGCTTAGGAGTAAATAAAAATATAAACAAGTCGTTTTCTAGGTTGGAAACAAAGATTAATCTTCGGTTGGAAAGTCATAGATTTCCATTAATGAAAACATAAGAAAACAAAAATTTATAGCTTTCGATGAAGACCTTCGTGACATCTAATATTTTCAGGATACACTCATTGGGATTAAAGCTTTCAGGTAAGAGTTGAATCATTGCGAAAAAAAGGGAAGTGATTTTCAGGTATTTTTAAACAGTTGGCCAGCATGAAGGGACTCGTCTATTGGCTTAGGTGTGCATCAACTTGAAATATCCATTGCGCACGATTCAAATATTTGATCTGACTGACGTCAGAGTGCGCAAGAACACACCATGTATTCTTGCATCATGCGTACAGCCATCTCTTGAATGTCAAGGTTATACGCAAACGCAAGATTTCTGTTTGTGCTGCCATCTAGTGCTTCTTTCGGCCATTGGGGTCCAGACATAACCTTCAATACCGAAAAGACTAAACGTAACCTTTAAATTTTGTATTGAATAGGCTCTAAAAGTCCGAACGTGTTTTCGGTTTTAGTGTTTTCACCAACGAGTCTAGTCTTCTGATTTATAGTGATAAAGCAAAGTGAGTAAGGTAGTGTTTCTTTGTCCAAAATGATACAATTGAAATTTTCCCACGTTTCTCTGTCTACAGTTCGTATTGCTGTCATGGATAGATATTTAATTAAAATAAAACGAAAAGACACCCAAAATGAACAATTGCCACCAAAAAAACAGAAGACAAATGAGATCGAACCTACTCAGGAAAATTCTGCCACCGGTTCCACATTCCACGTGTCCCAAGACAATAGTTTGGGTTTTGGAAAGTGGTATAAGAATAGAGCGTTGAAAGATAACGAGAAATGCAGCTTGCTAACCCAGTGTTGGAGTCCAACCAAAGATTTTGTTTTTCCGAAATTGTTGGTAGGAAAAATTAATAGAAGCTTCCAGTATAAATGGCTGGAAAATTATAATTGGTTAGTATATTCTAAGGAATGTAATGGTGCTCTGCAAAATGTGTGTCTTATTTTCTCGTGCTACAGCACATAATTCTTCATTTGGTGTTCTTGTGAGAGAACCTTTAACAAAATGGAAAAAGGCTATAGAATACTTTGAAGCACTCGGTAAAACTCAATACCATAAGAACTCATTAGAAGCAACAGATTGTTTTACTGAAATTTACAAAAACCGCTCTCAAAGCGTAGCTGTTCGATTATCTTCGGCATTAATAGAAAAAATTAAAAAAAATTGTCAAAGTATTATCGAAACCATAATATTTTGTGGGAGGCAAAACATTGCCTTGAGGGGACATTCCGAAAATCGATTTTCATTAGAAAATAGAGACGATATCAACGATGGCAATTTCATAGAGCTGTTGAGATTCAGAGTCAAAGCTGGCGACATTGTACTGAAGCAGCACTTTGAATCGCAGCTTTGAATGCTAAGTATGTTAGCCCAAAGGTGCAAAATGAATTGATTGAGATCATTAGCCAGATAATCTTGGAAGGAATTGTCGAGGAAATAAAGAAGTCACCATATTTTCCCATATTGGCCGATGAAAAGACAGATATTAGCGGAGTCGAACAAATGACATTTTGCACAAGATATCTCAGAAATAATGAATTCGTAGAAACATTTTTGAAATTTATCCCTCTTAACACAACTACAGGAGAGAATATTGCGAATGTCATTTTAGATACTATGCAGAAGTTGGGACTAAACGCTCAAAAACTGAGAGCTCTGGGTTTTGATGGAGCGGCGAATATGTCCGGATGTATTAAGGGTGTTAAAGCTCGTATACAAGAGATGTATCCTTTAGCGCATTATACACATTGTTCTAGCCATGCTTTAAATTTGGTCTTAATGTCAAGTTGTCAAAAACAAGAAATAAAAAACACGATTGGCACTATAAAAACTGTTACAACATATATTAGAGACAGTAATGTAAGGCTTATCAAATTTGGAAATAATTTGCCACAGAATTCTTAAAAAGGATGCTGACAAAAATGTGCGAGACACGATGGGTTGGAAGGCATGCTGTTATACAGGATTTCGTTGAAATATACGCAGCTATATGTAGAACATTAGAAGAACTCATTCCAGCAGACAGAGAAGGCAAAGCCTCTATGTACTTGCAGGCAATAAAAAGCTCTGAATTTATAGTTTGCTTAAAAATGTTGCAGGTAATCTCTGATCATTTATCACCAATAAGTAAAAATCTGCAGAGTGCAAGTTGCGATTTGATAGAAGCCTTCAAAGAGATTAAGACTTTGGAAAGAATTTTCCAAGAATATAGAAGCAATTGTGACACCGAATTCACTAGTTAATTTAATGAAATTAAAGGATTTGCTAGTAAGGTGAATGTAGAAATAGCTTCCAAAAGAATTTGTTCGAGGCAAACACAGCGGAGCAATGTTTCTGCTTCTTCTTCTGAAGAATACTTCTGAATATCTATTTATATTTCCGTCTTGGACCATTTTTTGAATGAATTGGCATCCAAATTTTCCTCACTTTTCAAAAAAGTTTCTTCGCTGCAGTGCATTTTTCCAGGAACGTTGATAAAACTTTCTGACAGTGAAAAAGAGCAAGAAATATCTGGCATTGATGAACAAGACATTGACAAGGTTCTTCTTTCCAGTGAATTAAAAAAATGAAAAAAAAAGTGGGCTACTTCAACACCGGATGATTCCAAATCATGTGCTTCATCTGCACTTCCAGCTCTAGAGAAATGTAACGGAGATTTCTATCCAAATTTGAACAGATTGCTTCAGATATTTTGTGTACTTCCCGTAACAACGGCTGAAGCAGAGCGCAGTTTTTCTTCACTAAGGAGACTCAAGACCTGGCTCAGAAGCACTATGGCAGAAAACCGCTTGAACGGATTGGCTCTAATGCACATAAATTACGAGAGAAACATAGATTCAGAAATGGTTGTGACCAGATTTGCTAATGCTAATATTTAATACTAGCTGGCCCGGCGAACTTTGTTTCGCCTAAATGATACTCACGGTGAATTTCACAAATCGTAATCACCGGTGATCGGAGATCAACGGCTTGGTTCTCTGATTTTTTAAATCAATTCGAGTTGATGCTAGATCAAGCTCCAATCACCCGTGATTATACGCTTTGTGAAACTTACCGTTAAAGTTGTATAAACTAATCATCGTTATTTTTTCAAGCAGGAGATAAATTAGGCAAAATATACAAAATTTCAGTACCGTTGTTATTCGCACGAAAACAATTCTCTTTATTTAAGTGGTATCTAATTGTTGAACAAATAACTTTTTGTTTTGAATGCTCTACATTTCTCTCATTGCAGTACCTATTTTGTAATGAACGACACCACGAATGCAAATATAAATCACGATCGAATTATGTGGATGAGAAATTATTCCAATGATGAATTACCTCTGATCACTCGATCACTGTATAAACCACTTTAGTTCTGCCAATACAACGCTGAAAATTCGAATTGAAGTACTTTGTCTATGGTACTTCAACTTTACGTCACATAATATACGTAGATACTAAGACGTTTTCTTATTTTTTTCTTGACTAAGACATTTTAGTTTTGGTCCACAGCACAGAGTTGCAGGCAACTCAATTTTGAATTTACTATAGAATTTACATTATAATGCAATGATATGAACCTTGCTTGAGATGTCTTGAAACATGGTGTATGCACTTGCCAATTTTTGAATGCATTGACATCGACCAAATCGACAACATTAAAATTGTTTCGTGGCGGCGCCTCAATGTCATACGTGTCATTTCATGATTCCAATATGAACAATGAACCAATGAAAATTGAAGCTGGGCTTTGGTGGGAATCCAGATCTGCGCTTGTGCAGCAATATTGAGATTAAAAATATTTTACTAATTCAGTCTCTCTCTGACACATCGTTATATGTCGTGAATCATATGTCATTCCTAACTTCATTTGAATACTCTCCATCATAACCTTATAATTTCATGTGAAATGTTTAAATCACTTCATTTCGTTTACTTCAAGCCCTGAATCCCGACTATCATTTCTAACTCCTTCTGATATTTAAGAATTGAACTCAGAATATTTAAGGAACATATTTTCATCCTCGATATCTATTATCTTGTCTATTGTCTTTCGGAATATACATACCCTCTACTTTTCTGGCAATTTTTGAATTTACGGTTGACGCAATTCTCACCAAAAATTTGACTTTGTCTTGTGACTGTTAATAGCAGGAGTAAAAGCCATATACCTTTCCACAATGAATCAAAATGTCAAGAATATGAACACAAATTATTGCTTGAAGGAACTATCGACTATTAACACAACCCGTTCACCAGAATGCATTCAAATATTTGAAATAACTGATAAAAATTAGAACTTATTATGTGAATAGCGCTTTATTCTCAATGTTGGCTAATCAAAATCTAATTAGTGCTCACACCAGTATTTCAAACATCTTAGCCTCTTGGCGATCAGCTAAAAATAATTGGTAAATATCTCAGTTGGTGGAGCAGCGAGATTTCCTTGTTTCCATGGATATGAACTGTCACACTGAACAGAAACACAAAAATAATATCAATTACTAATTATGGCAATTTCGGATTCAGTTATTTCCGCAAATATATTTATTTTCCAAACAGAAATTCAAAGACATTTGAAAAATTATGAGGAAAGATGAGAATGGACAACTAACGATTGAAACTATTCGCCAAAATCCGATTTACTTGAAATTTCGATAAAAATTCACTGTGATATTAACCCGCTTCTAGTTCTGGTAATAGCCTTTTATGGTACTATAAGTACCACTGTACGCAGTAATTGTATTATACATCGCCATCTCATGTTGATAATATCAAATATAGTACCTTCACGATTACTTTATTTTGTTTTGAATAAACGAAACTGTAAAAATAACTAATAATTATCAGTCGTAATGTCTGAATAGCTCCACCTGAAGTGGTAAGAACGAAACTTCTCTCATATCTCAACGAAATCTAATTATTTTAGACATCTGTACTCCTACGCTAAGTCATTTTGGTTTTGGTCAACAGTGCAGAGTTGGAGGCAACCCAAATTACACACTATATGTTTACATCGCCATGTAACGGGTAGAATAGCAAATAAAGTACCTACGAATAAGCTGTAGCGTAATTGTAACTTTAGCGGCACCTAGTGGCCTAACTCAGAAGAAGGAAAAGCATTTCCTGTATAAGTGAAATTTTCATCGATTTTTTCAAAGTTTTATTGTATTTTATAATAACCAGACCGTAGACGAATCCACATATGAAGTTTTATAACAAAACAGTCTATCCCATCTCGAGTTATAAATGGTGTAACCAACATCTTTCTTTTATATATACAGGATATTTGGTAATTCGACGTGAACCTTGGAATGGGAAATACTAGACGTCATTTGCAGTGAATTGCATCGAGTAAAGCATGGTCCGAAAATCTATGGTTACGAAGATATGGCGATTTTTCAACTTTTTTGAAATTTTCTGCTTCGTCATCGAAAAGAAATGATTTTGTAAAAACTACTCGACTCTTAATAGTCAATGAATATTTTTTTCAAAGCCGAGGAGATGGTCCTTATTTCTTGCGAAAAAGTATTCACTGAAAATTCAGATAACCCCAGATATACAGGGTCATAAATGGCTGCACCCGTTTTCCTCTTAAAATCTTGATAAAACAATTGAGAATTACTCGAGAAAAGTATTATGAACTTGGTGTACAAATGTAAGGAAAAACTTCCTTGTTTCATCAGCTTTCCAAAAAGGTACATATGTCAATAATTCCTTCATGCAATCAAAAAATATGGCCGGAAAACCAAGCAGACAACAGACTTTTTCGAGTCATTTAGTGATCGAACCATGGCCCGCTTACGGCTTACGAATCACGCCGAGTGAAATAAAGGATAATAGGATATATGAATGACTCGAAAAAGTCTGTGGTCTGCTTGGTTTTCCGGCCAAATTTTTTGATTGCATGAAGGAATTATTGACATATGTACCTTTTAGGAAAGCTGATGAAACAGGGAGGTTTTTCCTTACATTTGTACATCAAGTTCATCATACTTTTTTCGAGTAATTCTCAATTGTTTTATCAAGATTTTATGAGGGAAAAAGGTGCAGCCATTTATGACCCTCTATATCTGGGGTTATCTGAATTTTTAGTGAATACTTTTTCGCAAGAAATAAGGACCATCTCCTCAGCTTTTCAAAAAAAATATTCATTGAATATTTAAAGTCGAATAGTTTTCACAAAATTAATTATTTTCGATAACGAAGCAGAAAATTTCAAAAAAGTTAAAAAATCGCCATATCTTCGTAACCATAGATTTTCGTACCATGCTTCACTCGACGCAATTCACTGCAAATGACGACTAGTATATCCCTTTTCAAGGTTCACGTCGAATTACCAAACACCCTGTATATAGATTTAAAAACTCTTGAATATTTGTTTTTTTTTGTTTTTTAAAGATTTATATTCACAAGAAATAAATATTTTTTGTTTCATTCAGTAACTGAAAACTAGTCAACTCTTGCAACTATCGATAGATTTCGGACAACATTTACACTACTCGATGCAACAACAACAAGACTAAAAACTGTACGTACAGAAGAAAATATTGCTGATGTGAGTGATAGTGTTAATGAAGATCCAGATTTGTCTATTCGTAGACGTTCACAACAAGTTGGACTCTGTGCATAACCCACATGGAATTTTTTGCGTAAAAATCTTGGTCTACAGTCTACACCCATACAAGGTCCAACTGGTTCAAAAACTAAAGCCACTTGACTATAATAAGCGTCGTTTGCTTGCGGATTGGGCCTTAGAACAGCTTGAAGTTGATCCACTTTTTTATCGAAAAATTGTGTTTAGTCATGAAGCTCATTTCTGGTTGAAAGGCTACGTAATTAAGCACAATTGCCGTATATGGAGTGAAAACAATCCTCAAGTCATATTTCTTTTAAAACGATGCCATATTTCTTTTAAAACGATGCTTGAGCTAATGTTACAGTGAATGGTGCTCGTTACAGATCGATGATCAATGATTATTAGTTTCAAAATATGAATGGTATCGACCCAGAAGTGTTCTGATGGTTTTGGTGCTACACCTTATGTTGATACCGTAACAATTGATCTATTGAAAGAAAGATTTGGCGATAACATTATTTCGACAAATAATGGTCCGTTTAATTGGGCTCCAAGATCATGCGACATAACTGCAATGGATTATTTTCTTTGGGGTTATGTCAAGTCATTGGTTAATGCTGATAAACCAGGAACAATAGACGCTTTGGAAACCACGAAAAAGTGGTCCAAAATTAGTCTGGTCGAATGCGGTTCCTCAGAGCTAATCGTGGTGACATATGCCGGAAATTATTTTCAAAACATAACTCAAACATAAACATAAACTCAAACTTAATTTAAATGTGTTCTATTTCGATTGAAAGTTCTATCACTCTTAAAAAACACCCAATATTAGGAGGACTTTGAAGAAAGAGCTACATCTGACTGCATGTTCACAACCCAACTGACATCGAGTAAAGCTCAATAATCAGACATTGATACCAATCGAAAAAAAAACTCGGTAGAACTAGCATAAATCGGTAAGAACCAATTGGAGTACTTCGATTGCATTCCAGAAGAGAACTAACCAAATTTCAAGTCGGCCTTCATTAGTTCTTCTGCAAAAGGAAATATCCATCACGTATAAGGACATCTCCGCTACCATCGGCCGGGCCGGCCAAATGAAATGAAGAATAACATCAGCTCCCTCTGTGAGTAGACGTTGACTCAGGTCAGTAACCGAAAGGGGACGGGAAACGCAAATAAAAAAGCAAAATCCGACTAGTGCAGCCTGCAAAAATAACGGAGTATTTTTATCGGGAATTGCAAAGAACCGGCCCGGGCAGAGAATTAGATACATTCTCGGCACACACAGACAGGTTTTCTTTTATTCTCCCATATGAACGTCATTTTTGCTCTCTGAAATTTTAAATTATGCGGTCGGACGAAATTGCCAGCGTAAACATTTGTTATTGGTTGTTCATACATGAATCATTTTTCGAGTTTACTGCTTGCTTTGCATAGCTGAGGAGTTTAAGGATTAATCTTCGCTCCCCAGGACCTTCTAGATAGGAATCTCGGAAGAAAAACGACTACGAGGTTTATGATATGGCAGTACTTAGCTCACATATATAAAAATGTATCGGGGATTTTTTAGAGTGAAATAAAACACATTTAAATTGAGATTAAAGCCAATATTTTTTATTTGTAAGACACGTAATGACATCTATGTTTTGAAAATAATTTCCGCATTCGACCAGACCAATTAAGGACCACTTTTTCGAGTAATTTAGGCCTTATTTCAGTAATAGCACGAATTCTGTTACCTTCCAAAACGTCTATTGTTTCTGGTTTATCAGCATAAACCAAGGACATGACATAACTCCAAAGAAAACAATCCAATGAAGTTATGTCGCATGATGTTGGAGGCCAATTAATTGGACTATTTCTCGAAATAATGTTATCGCCAAACCTTTCTCTCAATAAATCAAATGTTACGGTAGCAGCATGAGGTGTAGCACCTTTTTGTTGGAACCAAAACACTTCTGGCTCGATACCATTCAAATTTTGAACCAAATAATTATTGATCATCGATCTGTAACGAGCCCCATTCACTGCAACATTAGGTCCATCTAGCCGTGATGTACATATGCCGGAAATTATTTTTAAAACATAAAGGTTATCTTTCAAATAAAAAAATGGCTTCAATCTTGATTTAAATGTGTTTTATTTCAATTTAAAGTTCTATCACTCTAAAAAAACACCCGATACATGAGTTTCGTCACTCACTGATCATAAAAACCTCTAGTGTATTCAGAAATCTGAAAGTTGCTTTTTAAGCAATCATCACTGTATAGAGTAAGGCCTTCTAGGGTTAAGGACTTATCTTTACATGAGATCTGATAGTGTGAATGTTGAGCTTATAACTCCGGGTAATCTGAGTTAAATGAAATGTTTTTGGTTGGATATACCCTCGGATATACCCATACTAGTCTCGTGCGTATATTCCAAGTTGAAATACAATCCGAAATGAATAGTTTGATGGAGTTTTGTGTTTATATCCATGTATCAAGTTCGATCAGTTGGACTTGATAAATAATTCGTAAATTGCCTTTTCTCTTTCAATTGAGTTTCTTCTTCAGACATTATCTAATTAAGGAATAAAAAACGAAAATCGATAACGAACGGCTTATATCCCTTTTGTAGCTACGCCGTTGAATGTTGAATCGAATGAAACGAGAGGGTTAAAGCGTAAGGAAAGTCTTAATTTTAGGTCTTTGACCCCGACATCAACCCTCCGACCAATTAGATATTGACTAATGATGCTAAAGTTCACTACATTGTGTTTGTTTTGCACCAAAGGATTTCTTAAAATCACATCGGAACTTTCGAATTCGATCAAATAATACCATTACTACTAAGCTTTAAAAATTTGAAACCGAATAATGAATGAATGCTTTGAAAAGTTTTCAGATACCAAAACATTTTCACGATGAACTTTCAGTTACAGTGTAATTGATGAAACAATGATATTAGCTTGATTGAAAATCATGCGCATGAAAGGTTTCCCTGAAATAAATCATTACGAATCACCTAAATATATTGAATTAGAAAATGATTCAAAGGTATTTTATAATTAGTTGATTCAAGCTGAACGGGATCTTCAGTTATGATATCACAAGAGCATAGACAATATTCGGCGAACACTCGACCTGCGCTCTCGTGATGTTTCGCGAAATAAGTCTCGTGAATCGGTGAGAATCGGTGAATAATCGCAAAATATTGTCTATGCTCGAGTTGGTATTCGTTACGATTATATATTCATTTCTCTGTTGCATTCTTCATGAAACTTTTTCTGTAAGAGTTTAGCAGAAATATTCCACATGGTTTTCACTGTACCTTCTTTATATTCTTCTCCTTCTGCACGTTTCATATTAAATGCTCAATTTTTTATAATGTCTGCTCCTTCTTCACTCGAAATATCAGCACGACGTTTGTTATTTTTGTTTCACAAAATACCTTAAACTGCTTTCAAACATAATTGTGTTTTTGTGGTATTTTCTGATGTTGGATTTTCAATTTCTTGATCAATTTCACCGCTTGAACTCAAACCCACGCGCTGCTTTTTGAAAAATTCACTGACATTTCATTGAGCTTGATAGTTACCTCGGAAGACCTAAGACTGTCATTATAATCTGAATCAAATTCAACCTAGTACAGTTCTCGAGTTCCTTCAGTAGAAGGGTTTGAAAAGGCATTGGTACCGAAATCCTGCCAGAAACATGTATTGAGTCTTTTGGAGGGACTTCAGGTGTGTTACTCCACAGGTCTTCTTGAAGTCTCAATTCAAACAATAGATAGGTTCACAAGGATGTAGATGGGAATCTGTGGAGCTTAATGATATGGTTCCCGGTCGAAAAGAGATCTTTTATATAGATAAGGAGAGCGGGCGTCCCGAAATTGAGCCCAGAAGAACACCCACGTTCTCTCTGAAATGGCCAAAACTGGCACTAACCACGACCTAGTGAAATCACCTACCGAAAATGCTCCGACCACGTCTAAAGCACCAGGTAATCCATAAGTAGTCAGCTTATTTAGCAGTGTTTGATGCCACACACGATGAAAAGCCTTCGATATGTCCAAAACAACGGCTCTTAATTTTCTATAACGCTGGATATTACTTGTCCAAGCTCGTTACAGTATGAACATGAAGTATAGGGTGGAGCACGAATCGTGCTACAAAAATAAAACGAATTCACTTTTTTTCTGTTCGAGTAATCGGTTTATTTTTTTTCTATTTTGAAGATTACTATTTAGATTTACAAAAAATAAATGCTTGGGATACTGAAAAAGTATTCTTGATCAGTCAAATTAAGTTTATTCAATTCCCTGTAAAACCTGTGATCTTAAATACATTGGAACGACAAAACAAAAATTGAAAAACAGAATTTCCGCACATAAGAGTACGATTAGGACGAATAAGGCAGAAAGTATGGCTTTAGCCGAACATGTTTTAAAACTAGGCCACGATATGGATTTTGGGGAAACAAGCATTCTATATAAAGAAAAAATAAAAAACAAAAGAGAAATAGCAGACAAAATTTTTATAAAACGAGAAACAGATTCAATGAATAGAATAACAGATTGTGCGAATTTCAGTTCAATTTATTCCAATTTGATCAAGGATAAAAATAGACGAAGTAGACAACCTAACATACAAGACCGAGTTATGATTGTTGATTAAAAACTGAAGGAGGATGGATGATGGATTGTTGTTTATCTGACGTTTGCATCGAGAACACACGTTTTTCCATCAGATATATTACCGAAAATTTTGAAGAAATTTGTTTGACGTGGAAATTTTCTGAAAATATAACTGCATATAATGTCTTCGTGCCTCAGAGATCATGGATACATATAAAAATAACGATGGTGCTTGCTCTGTTGTGGAAAAGCTTATTTCATAGTGGTGAGAGAGTTCTCTAGATTACTGTCTTGTGTTCTGTTGTTTGTGATATTGTTCCAAAGTCTTTTTTTGTGTTCCTAAAGAGTATATAAAACTGTATAATATTATTGTGACTATTGTTGTAAGATCTGAAGTAGAGTAATTTCTTTTTAGACTTGAGAATGGCTACAACCAATAGCCGAAACGTGGTCATTGTTGAATGAAAATAAAGAGTATTTCACTGGAATAATTTTGGTCACCTATACCCTATAACCAAACATATATTAGAAAAAAGTATTCGGCTAGTGCAACGGTACCATGCTTTGCAGTCCGTTATTTCCGTCCAAAGGGAATTAAGAACGTAGTTTGGCGGTGAAAATTGCCGTATATGAAGTGAATCTAATCCAGAAATGCTCCATGAGAAGGAGCTACACCCAGAACGAGTCACTGTGTGGTGCGGTGCGCAAATTCATCAAGGTGTTTTCTGGGGCCATACTTCTTTGAAGAAAACGGAGAATACAGTAACTGTCAAAGGGAATCGTTATTTAAAGATGTTGAAGGAGTTTTTTCACCTAGAACTGCGCCGAAGACGTATCCCATTCAACATTTGGTTTCAGCAAGATGGAGCAACTCCTAATACAGGGTCTTTCACGAGGAACCTCACCCATATTTATACGGGAAACTACTGAACGTATTTTCATGAAATTCAGCACTTATAAGTATTTCACGATGCTGATGAAATCTAAAATATTTTCAAGGCATGAGCACCTCCGGTTTTTCCGGAAATGACGTCAACTTCCGTTTTTCAAATTAGAACACCATTTTTTTATTGCAGAAATAGATTCCCTAGAAAATTTCAAGTTATTTTGATGTAACATTTTTCAGTTTTGGTTGGAAAATTCTCTCTGAGCGGGAAAATTCGAAAAAAAAATCGAAAATAGAGCTCCGCTGAAACAAGAATAACTTCGAGGTTTTTGGATGGAAAATTTTCATTTTTGGGTTTTTTCAAAATGTAAGATCGATGTATCCACTTTTGAAATCGAAATCGCGATTCATGATACAGGGGGTGAAAAAATCGCTTTCAAAGTTAGGGAGGACAAAATCGTGAAAAATCAATTTTTTCAAATTAGAACCCCATTTTTTTATGGCAGATATTGAATCTACGTTAAAAAATAATGTGAGTGTATGCATCATACCCTTGCCCTAAAGTGGATATTTTCTGAGTTATTCACAAAAAACTCTTTTTCGTCTTGAATTTTCAGCTATTTCTTTTCCCTTCACGCCAAAAAGATGAAATTTTCAGGAACTGTTACTTAAACCATGTTTTAGATTTTACTACCCTAATATGCAAGAGAAAAAAGTTACAGGTTGTTCCTAAATAGATGGCGAATTTGGATTCGAATTTGTATCGGAAACCTCTTTATTTCGACTAATCGGCCATCGGTTTTCTCTCCAGTGATAAATAAATAATTCCTTATGAACCATATGCAAAAACTTACCATGTTTTAAATTCTTTTTTTTTAATGATAGATATCATTAATTACATCTGCCAAATTCCTCTTTATTCAGTAGCATGTAATTAATGATATCTATCATTAAAAAAAAGAATGTAAAACAAGTTTTTTCATATGGTTCATAAGGAATTATTTATTTATCACATGGAGAGAAATCCGATGGCCGATTAGTTGAAATAAAGAGGTTTCCGATACAAATTCGAATCCAAATTCGCCATTTATTTAGGAACAACCTGTAACTTTTTTCTCTTGCATATTAGGGTAGTAAAATCTAAAACATGGTTTAAGTAACAGTTCCTGAAAATTTCATCTTTTTGGCGTGAAGGGAAAAGAAATAGCTGAAAATTCAAGACGAAAAACAGTTTTTTGTGAATAACTCAGAAAATATCCACTTTAGGGCAAGGGTGTGATGCATACACTCACATTATTTTTTAACGTAGATTCAATATCTGCCATAAAAAAATGGGGTTCTAATTTGAAAAAATTGATTTTTCACGATTTTGTCATCCCTAACTTTAAAAGTGATTTTTTCACCCCCTGTATCATGAATCGCGATTTCGATTTTTAGAGTGGATACATCGATCTTACATCTTGAAAAATCCCAAAAATGAAAACTTTCCATCCAAAAACCTCGAAGTTATTCTGGTTTCAGCGGAGCTCTATTTTCGATTTTTTTTTCGAATTTTCCCGCTCAGAGAGAATTTTCCAACCAAAACTGAAAAATGTTACATCAAAATAACTTGAAATTTTCTAAGGAATCTATTTCTGCAATAAAAAAATGGTGTTCTAATTTGAAAAACGGAAGTTGACGTCATTTCCGGAAAAACCGGATGTGCTCATGCCTTGAAAATATTTTAGATTTCATCAGCATCGTGAAATACTTATAAGTGCTGAATTTCATGAAAATACGTTCAGTAGTTTCCCGTATAAATATGGGTGAGGTTCCCCGTGAAAGACCCTGTATAGCCAGACCAGTTACTGCAATTCGCAAACAACTTAATTTCCAGGAACTCCACTTTTCGCTGGTCCCCAAGGTCACCTGACCTGCAATAAGCTATTTCAAAAAAAATTTAATTTTCTATCTAATGAAAAATAAATAGGTGAAATACTTCGATTGAAAAAAAAAGTTAATTTCTCATTGTAGCACAATAAGTGCGCCACGTTTTACTTCATCATAATTCTACACTCGAGACTATAGTATAAGAACATCCCGTATGGTTAATATTCGTTGTTCTCCGTAAAATTCGACAATCAGTCCAATCTTTCACAACATAATACTGGTTTACCACGGAGGACGATAAAGTTAGTTTAATTACAGACAAATGGAATGATGCGTTCATCACTCCGATGCAGTAATGTCATGATTACTGTTTTATGTTATTATTAAAACATTCAAAACTATTACTTGTCAGGTATTTAAATAAATCTGAGCCACGCGCAAAATGAAGCCGTTTGGCGTTTATATCTTTCACACAGATGCAGATGGCTCGTGTTGTCACATATCAGCATCGTACATCAGATTTATTTCATTTCAGCTCCTATTTATTTCTATTCAGTGATCTAGTGACCCCAATTCCAGCAGCTGATGAAGTTAATCCTTTCGTGAGGGTCGAAGTCTAAAAGACGATGGACAAGAAAGATTGATTTTCAATTTTTAGATTTTGTGGTTTACTCAATTTTCTGCTAATTCTTTGCTTTACTCGCATCAGCTTTATTTTTTACTAATACAGTGAAACCTCTCTTGGGCGGACACCATTGGGACCGTGTCCGCCTAACGGAGGGGTCCGTAAAAGGCAGGGCTTGACCTCAAATATTTGACAGGTGAATTGAATGAGGGAGATGGGTTGTGTGATACTTCATTTGGAAGGTCTTGGAAGCCCCTTTACAACGGTGTATGAAAGAAGGAATTTTGAGAAACCTATAGGTCATTTTATGTAATTTAATTTTTTGTCAAAAAAAATTACATGAAATGACCTATAGGTTTCGTGGCCACATTGTGCTTCCTCTTACATCCATTTGAAAAGTCTTGAAAAAGATCCAAACCAAGGATCAAAACGTCGACACTTCAAAAAAGAATTTGTTTGGTTTGTCCAGTCCTTAAGCAGCAAACTTCTTATTTCTATTTAATTGAAGGACACGAAGGAGAGAATTATGTCATATGGCAATTATGTACGAAACAAAATGTCTTGTAACGGATATGTGTACCCTTTTGACGAAATTTTCAGTAACGTTTTTGAATACACGTGGTGGTATTTCATCGATGCAGCATCTAATTTCGCCTTTATTGGCATAAACCTTTGACTTCAGATAAACCCACAGCCAGAAGTCTAAAGGCGTTAAATTGCGAGAGCGTGGAGACCAATTTGGTCACCAAATCGTCAATGTTTCACGAGCTGTATGATATGTGGCACCGTCCTGCTGAAACCACATGTCGACAAGATCAATAGCTTCCAAAAGAGGCACAAGAACAGTGTTGGCATAGAACGATATCGTTCGCCGTTCACCGTGACTGCATTTTTCGACAATTAGGACGCGTTCTTCTTACGTTATAATCATCTGACATTATGACTGTCAAACATAGTGCGCAATTCAAAAATTTTGCTCTCTTATTGGAACATCCTTCATAAAAAAATATGTCAGCTTTGTTTACCTACCCACCTGGTTCAATGTATATATATTGGAACAAAAATAAAACAACTTCCATAACTGTGTTCCGAAGCGTCGGACCGACAAAATTTTTTGAAGACAACTTTTCATAAAAACCGATCGCCTTTCACAACTTATTGCACCTACGATTTACCAATCCTGAGACGTCTCATGGCTCCTTTTGTCCCATGCCGTGCTTTCTTGTCAAATCAACCTGATCGAATGGAAACTGATACATATTTTTTCCTATGGTATCATCTTACATCTCTGATGGCGCCATAGAGGTGTGAAGACGTGTAATATACGGAGTGACCCGACGAATTCATAAGTGGAAGAACGCTCCCAAGCTGTGGGGTCTTCAATAAGGATAATATTATTTTGGTGGTTTATTTGTTGTAACGGCTGAAATGGCAAAAAGTTTACTTACTTATTAATTTCGCAAATAAGTTGTGTCGCGATTTCCAATATTTGCCATTAATAATTTGTATGAAAAAGTCTTAACAACTGTTTCTTGATTTTCTGGCCCGCTTATTAGGTATAAGTATACTCCATTCACTTTTATAAAGTATCCCGGTTGGCCATGCAATTCTGACACATTTTACCGCGTATAATTTGAAAATGTAAGGTTATAGTAATTCTCCTGTCAGATACAAACGCAACGATGCCGTTTCTACAAATAAATCGTAGAAATTACGTATTTATCGAAATGTTTATTTACTTTGGGGAAACAATGAATTTGAGGAAATATTATGTGAATTCAATAATTCCAAAGACTCGTCAAATGTTGAATAAACTTTTTTCTCTGCTAATACTGGAAATATTTCACGTTTGGGAACATGGTTGGAATTTTCAGTTATTGTACGGAAATCAAAAACCGAGTGTTGAAATTTTACTGAAAATAATGGCCAGAATAGTCCGTTACTTTGTGATAGTTCATTTGAAAAAACAATAAGAGTAGTCGAAAAACCCGACAGAAAAATTTCAACGAACAGAACAGGAATAGGTCCTATGGAATTCCCCATTTATCAAAATTCACGAGAACTAAGCCTACAGACGACAATTAAATATCTCTTTGTACAACTCGAAATACTCCAGTATGAAAATGTAGTAGTACTACGAAACCTGTGTCACAGTCAAACCTCAAAAGAAATAACTCCATTTCCAATGTTTAAAGAGAGTAAATAGAAAGTAGCCTTGGCAACGTCGCCCAGAATTATTTGTCTTTCACGATTGCCAACCTCCGTTAGTTTCAAGTAAAAGAACTTGATAAACCTAAACGGTGGCCAACCGGGATACTTTATAAGAGTGAATGGAGTATACCTACTATACCTTGTTATAATTTACAGCTTTATACACGGTGTCAAACGAATTCTGTTCAGTAAATTGCAATTGGGAAGGATTTGACATGTGCGATTTCGAAATAAGGTTTGAATAGAGTGATGACTTTGCAAATTTTTTTAGATCTGTGGGACTTTCGGTTTTACCGGAAATGACGCCAATTTTCGTTTTCCAAACTTTTAGTTGGGAATAAATGTGGAAAGGTACTATGTTAGAAAGAACTGGTAACCAAGCTGAATGCGTAGATCTAATGGTTCCACAAATAATCCTCTTGGAAATATCAAGCTGCTCATCTTATGGACAGGAGCACTGTTAAACCAAATAGAACAGCAGTATTCAGCAGTAGAAAAACCCAAGGTTGAAGCATCCGTACGAAGAGTGGTAGCATCAGTGGCGCCGCACCCAAGGGGGGGCTTTGGGGCTGCAGCCCCCCCCCAAAGACCCGAAGATACCAACATTTTCAATTTTTCTCAGTTCATTTTCAAACATCAAACATTATCAAACAGTCTTCTTTTGGTTGAATTTTAACTCTGTCATTTTTGGAGTATTCCATATTCACTTTCCCAATACATAATACACAAAAGACGGTTGTCTGAGTCTGGCCATTACTCTGAAATAGAGTGGAGCTCCATCTTGCCGAAAATGCATTCTTGCATGTCCCTACCTTCGAGTAATACAGGAAGATGATATTGGGGGAAATCTGAGTAAAGATCAGTGATCTTCCCTAAGCCGTCTTGGCAGGACGTGTGGTACAATCAATCGATTTTTATAAACAACGCCACACCATACGTACGGACATTGCAGGAATGCATTCTCAGCATGATGGAGCTCCACCCCATTTCAGAGTAATGATCAGGCAATTTTTAGATCAGAACAATTTGTGGACTACTGGGGAGTAAAATTTTATAATAAGCTTCCAGAAAACGTAAAACAACTGGCGCCAAATGAATTCAACAGAAAAATAAAAATCATGCTAATTGAAAAGAGCTTTTACTCGGTAGAGGAATTCATGAGCTCAAAGTGGAATGTCTTATAGATCGTACGTTTGTTATTATACTTTTTTTGTTATTTACAACTACATGTTATTAATTAAATTGCTTATATTTTAATGTATATTTTGACGTGTCAAGTAATTTCTTGATGACAATAAATACTTACTTACTTACTTACTTACTTAACTTTCGAAATATGTGGATTGGCAGAGGTATACCGCATGCCTGGCCCTCTGGATCACCAGATTTCAATCCTGTTGATCATTTCATTTGGGGTTATTTGAAATGTTCAGTATATTCATCTGAAATAGAAAGTGAGGAGATCCTCAAGCAACGTATCGAAGTCGCTTGCAATAAAATACGTAATAATCCAGACATGATAAAAAAAAGTATCAGACATATTTTGAAGAGGGCAAGAATGTGTATTGAGCAAAATGGTGGTACTTTCGAGCACCTTCTGTAATTCATGTTAAGTTTTTATGTTTATCTATTTATTCATCTTTGTTGACTTCAAATAAATTTTTGTCAATGAATAATGTTTTTCGGGAAATAACTTGAAATGATTCTCAGAATACTATGAAATTCGAATGTGCAATTAGTGGGAAAAAATCAATTTGATCACGATCCTTCTGAGAATTAGCGAAATTCCAATATTCAATTGGATCTATTCCTGAAGCTTTCTTTGAGCAAAATGACGTGCGAGACAATGAAATCGACTGAATCTCATTGAAAATTGTCTGCTCTCTTCAAATATCTCAATCAAATCCCAAAATTTTGACATACAGGGTGTTGAATCTCAGCTTGGAAGAAGTCCCATATTTTTCAAATACGGATCTGGAATTTTTGGAAAATTCAAAAGTAAATCGATCGATATGTGAAAGTTGATCATACGTTCCAAATATCAACCGACTATACTGGTTGGTTCGAAAGTTATGAGAAATTTGAATTTTTTGTGAAAACCGAGGTGAAAACATATATAAACCATCCTCTATCTCGGTTACGGATTTGATTGGACCTATCATATATCGGTTTTTTGGGCTCGTCTAGGGTAGCTCTAGCTCAGGTTACCGTATGTTGATTTGATGGATTTGATTATTCTGTTTTATTACATATAAACTCAAGGTTTTGTAGCAGGAATCATGACCATGAGATTTTGTGTCGAATTTTTTCAGAGCTCTTCTATACATTGTTTCAGGATTATCCATTCATTCAGGGATAACCTGTATATCATTTGATTTATATGATCATTCTTTGAAAACCTGTATGTGATCTATCTACGCGTCATGTGTTCAACTTGGTCAATCGAAAGTTCATGGGACTGCCATCTGTTCCTGTCAGCACATTATACGTATTTTTCAAACTTCATTTTTATCTTCTACTCAAAGGGGCTGATTGTGTTGGAGAATTTCTAAGGTTGAGTTTACCGCGCCGAAGAACGTAATTCGATATCATCTAGAGTGAATGAATATCGAATCAGCTATGCTCATAGTGAGTGAACTGCTATTTCAGAATTTTTAGCGGCTTCACAAAGGAGATCTGCAACAGAGCGGAATTAAAAAAGCTGCCCAACTTGTTGGATATTTTGTTAAACATATACCTTGTACGTAATACAAGATAGGTGAAACTCGTTTAATGATCGAAGCGCGCTCTTCCATTTTATTGGAAAATGAATCTGCCTAGTTAACTTTTAACATCAGCGTAGGCATTGGCGTTCATAGGATGTCATTGTGAGGTCAAAAAGATCCAATCTTTGAGAACAACCTTTGAAAATAATCAGTTTCATAACTAGAGGATGAAACGTACTTTCATCAAAATACTATACTAATAAAATTAAACAATTGTGGGGTAAAACCATTGACATATTGAAAGTACGAATGAACTACAAGGAATTGATTTATTATCATCATTCCTGTTTCAGTCACCGAAGATTCTATAAGCAAGACGCTTAGTTGTTTTAAAATTTTATGGCATCAGCTTGTAATCGTGGCCCTTGATATGGTTGCTATGTGGAACATGTTGCGAACATTTCATATTAATCATGGATAGATACTTTCAAATACACGTATCGTCAAAAGTCTTGGCACTTCTAGATTTTTCAATAAATAAACAATCAATGTTCTGTAAATGGGATTAATCATTTTCTCTAACTCATCTGCAATATATTTGCTAGAAATTATTTCTTTGTTACACATAAGGGTTGATTATTGTTCCTTCTGGTCAAATGCTTTGTAATTCTTCCATATCTTTTTTGGGTTACACTTATTTTAAAAGAAGAGGACCCTTCTGGTTTGCGAGATATGATTCATTCGCACACCACATCCTCAAAATCTTTTTCTTGTATATGCAATGTTGATTCTACAGCCCCTTGTTTTAGATTCAATTTTCATACATGTACGTGTCCTAGCTGTTTAATTCCTTTTATTATTATTGTTTTTCCTTGAGCATCTCCTATAATACCTCTTGTTCTCTTTGGAGTCACAACAATTTTTAGGTTGCTGTTTTTTCATCAATGTGCTGTTACCATTTTGTCTTTTATTCTGTTTGTTTATTGTTGGGCTATCTGTATTCCCCGAATCTATTATATCTTCCATGAATCTTCATTGGTCTTCAAGAAGTGTTCCAATATGATCCCTTTATCAAGAGTGTGTTGGTTGACCTTCTACTTTTTCATAGACCCTTTTTTCGTTATATCACTAAATAGTGGTTTATTTATGTTTCTATCATATTTATTTGTGATTGGTTATTTGATTTCCATGGTTTTCATGAAATCTTGTAAATTGACATCAATCACATTGTCTACAGTTTCTTTTACCAGTTTATCCAATTGACATTGTTCTGCTGTTGATGTTTGCTTTTCTTTCGAATGTTTACTGTTTGCATTTTGTGATAATTTATTGTTTTTTATATTTTGTTGGGTAAGATCCACAAACTGCTCTTCCAACTCATTTTATTTATTAATCAAATCTCTATTTTTCTGATTGAGTGCAGTGGTTTCATTTTTCAGTAACAAATTCTATTGAATTAATTCTACATTTTCTTGTTGCTCACTATGCACAATGAGACAAAATAAGAAAAATGAGAAAAAATCCAAATCTGTCGATTATTTATTTTTGATTGAGTATAGTTATTCAAAATTCGAATCCAAACTCAATAGTCGGTATTTCCACCTCTTCTTTCAATCAACGGCCCAATACACCTAGGCATCCCACGAAACGAATCATAAATGAAATTTTCAAGCATTCCGTTCTATTCTTCCTGAAAGGCTTAACTTAATTTCTGAAAAGTTGAAGGTGAGTTGAGTTTTACGATTGGATGTATTCCTATATGGGCTCAATTATATTATGTGCCGGTACCCTTCATTCTCTGGATATTGTTCTCTTGAAGAATGTTCTGAACCCTTCGTGTGCGGTGTGAGGCGTTATCATCCTGATAAATGAAATTATTCCCAAATTCGTTGCGCAGAGGAACAATGATTGGTTTAATGATTTTTTCTACGTAGATGGCACCAGTCATTGTTCGTTCAACGATAATAAGAGTGGTACGGCGACCGAACATTATTCCCCCCAGCACATGATTCATCCGCCTTGGAAGGGCACAACTTCCCGGGTTGAATTTATTCACTCTAGTCTGCCTGGACCTCTTCAAACCCTTTCTCGTCGACTACCACTTTGTGAACAGAATCGTGACTCGTCCGAATATTTTCAATATTACAACTCTCGTTTCTCGCTGATAACGGATTAACTTTGATACACCTGTATTATCCAGACAGGAAACATTTTTCACTGGTTTATTGTTTTCATTTGAGTGGTTAGATAGTGAAGATTCCACACACAAAAATTGTCATGTTACATTCAACAAGTAAACTGCTCCACATGAGTAAGGGATATTGACTTGAATTGCAAAAAATATAGTTAAAATAAGATTTTTGTGATGAAAATTCATATTTAAATGATTTCAAGTTGCAAATTAATTTTAGTCTGTAGGTCTGCAACATATACAGGGTGGACGGTGGTTAAGAAAAATCGAGTAAAATAACGAAATTTTATTCCCAGAGAAATCAAAAGCATTTTGAGTCTATCAATACAATGTATGGCCTCCACGGGCATCAATAACAACTTGACATCTTCTTTGCATACTACACACGAGGTTGTTGAACATTTCTTGTGGAATTTGGTTCCATAAACGGGGCAGAAACTCTCTCAGATCCTTTAAGGATTTTGGGGTAGGTTGATGATTTTCTAATCTTCTTCGGAGCATATCCCATGCATGTTCTATGCAATTCAAATCTGGTCAGTGCGGAGGTATTGGTAAATGTGGAATACCAAGCTCCTCGCGCGCATTCTCAACTATGGCTGCACGGTGCGGTCTAGCGTTATCGTCTAGAAATTGAGAAGTTTCACCAATAGCAGCGTGAAAATTTGGCACAACATTGTCAATGACATGCTCCCTGTAGTGTAAGGCGGTCATATTCCCAGAACAAATGTGGAGATATGTGCGCCCGTTGAAACATATCCCGGCCCATACCATAACACTACCCTCTCGGAATGGATGGACTTCTTGGACATAGCGACGATTACGGGGTATGCGTGGGATTGTCCATATCTGGATTCATCAGTGAAAAGGACACTACGCCATTGATATCGTTCCAATTGATATGTTGCCTTGCCCATTCCAGTCTTTGACGCGTGTTAATGGAACTCCTCTTAATAGACGTCTAGAACATAGATTCACCTCTCTCAAACGTCGTCTGATGGTTTCGATGAAAACTTGGACCCCATCTGCATTTTGAAGAGTATTCCGTAGCATTCTACTCGTAGATGTAGGGTTTCTTCTTGCCGAAACGGTGATGAAACGATCCTGAGCAGGTGTTGTTTTTCGTCGCCCACCAAGCCTTGGTCTTTCCAACACGGAACCTGTCTCCTTGAACCTATTCCAAAGTCGAGATATCACTCTGGCTGAAATGGAGCCTTTTCGCTACAACAACCTGAGTTAGGCCACCTTGTAGCATGCCGATAGCCCTATTAGCCTCAGCGTTTGTTAATTTACGTCTTGGCATTTTCAGAAAAATCGTTCCAAATCGAAGCCGTTGATAAACTGACTTCATTTCAAAATAAGAACATTCATGAAGCATGTGCAAAGAACCAAACTTCAGAAAAAACGCGAAATATCTCATACTGGTTTTAATTGGATCGCTTCAAGTTGTTATTGAGTTCTAAATGGTTTTACAGCGATTCTCTCGAAGATTATATGCTTTGAAAAACGATTGAATACGATATTCCTTACTCTTGTGGAGCAGTATATTTTGACGATGTGTGTAATTCATCTTAGAGCTTATAATCGGTGACAAAACTCAAAAATATGTACACCAATAGAGACAGCTTATTCACTCTGTCCTATGCTAACTATCTGGAATGGAGTGAATAGAGACGACGTTATGACGGATATGTATTTTCCGAGCGCTCTAAATGATGAGTGGCGGAACTGATAATGGCACGCGAAAATGTGGAAAAAGAATCGGTAGGTACCTAGGAGTAAATTTCACGTTCTCACGGCATATTCGCCATGACTTTTCTAATCGTAAATTTCGTGATTTTACGATTTCGATATCCAATAACGAAACAGCTTATATTTCAGTTTTATTGCGGGTGCTACTGCAACGATATTGCTGCTATAAAGCTGGCCGGCAGTTCGATCCATTGTTTCAACATGGCTGGTCAAAGGCAGACTGTCCAATCTTGATTGACGACTATAGTTGAATTTTTAATTTCTACCATTGTCCCAGCGAGCTGCATCTGCGAAAGCGACATGCTTCTGATATCGACATCCACTGTTTCAGGCAAGGTTTTGTCTCCCCGTTGCCGTACAGACGTTCGCATTATTCTCTTTTCCGACTCTGCTGGAATTTCAGATGTATTTTAAATTTGATATCCAATTGTTCTTCGGGCGACACTGTTATTCGCGATTTGATGAGAGAAGTTTTAATCTTTCCGACATGACGCACGAAAGGGTTTGACAACGGGATCCTGAAACAAATATTTATTACTTTTCGTCCAGAGATAGTCGCTGGAATATTATTTCCTGCTTTTGATGAATGGCACAATCGACAGATTGATTAAAATTGTCTGATGGGAAACAGGGTCTTTTCTTTTTTGCTTTCGTTCTTTCCTTGTGGAAATTTCTATAGATGACACGGACTCATCGGTCTTGCTGAGTCTATCATCGACTTATTTGATATGAAAACGCACAAAGTGAAAACTGCCATTGTTTGCAGATAAATGATTCGAGTTTTTTTTTTAATCGGATCAACCCAACAACATAAAAGCAATATTCGATTGTGTAGACATTCCCTTTTCAGATTGGACGAATTTTTCCCCTCCATTCTTCTATAATCTACATTAGATCCAAAAGTTTAGCATCGCCCCATTATCATATGTTGGAATTTTTAAATATTCATAATTCCTTATAGGGTTGTTCAACCTTATTTTTGAAATCACATTTTAGTGCGATTATTTCGTTAGTGAAAACGTTTGAATTTCTTCGACTTCACGACATGAGTCGTAAAGTAATAAGTGAGATTGACCGTGCAAGAATTGTGGTTCCAATTTGAGAAGGCCTTACTCGAATGTGCTTCCTTATGGAATTAGACTTTTCATTTGGTTATACAGATAGATGGTTCTAAAACCACGATGAAGGCCGGTGCTGGAGTATACGGGGCAAGAACCAAGTTTAAACTATCGTTAGGCTCCCATTTGAGTGTTTTTCAGGCATAAATACGTACAATTGGAAGAGGTCTAGACATACATCTACACTGCGTAAAAAATTAACGCACATTATGGAAATCTCAAATTTATTCTACAACTGAAGGTGTTCTCAATGATAATTATTTTTATCAGAATTTGGCATGCATATGTTATCCACTTTCAACGTTTTTCTTCAATACAGATGTTTTCTCCCAGCAGGAATAAAAAAAGATGATATTATCAGATTTTGAATGTATTGGCCCCATTCTAAAATCAGTTGTTCTCGATCAATTCTAGTGATCAATAGTTTTTCTTTCGTTTGATTTTCTACACTCGATCGCTATGCAACGCGAAACACGCAATTTGACCCAAGAGGAATATGCCCAAGCGGTAGTTTTGCGAGAAGAAGGGCGGACATACACAAGAATTGCAGAAAGGTTTGGAGTTTCCCATACAAGTGTGTCCAGAATGTTGCAGCGATTCAGGGAGACAGGTATGAATGTCCGAAGACCAGGACAGGTTAGACCACGGGTAGCAACTGCCATTCAAGAACGTTACTTGAGAGTTTCTTTGACAACGGTTTGCAACCGCTCGCCTCCTTCAAAATCAGCTTGAGCAAACTCATGAGGTGAAAATTAGCACTCAGACAATAAGAAATCGCCTCAGAGAATATGATTTAAGGCCTCGTGTCGCGGCAAGAGGCCCAGCTCTTACCCCAGCCCATCGAAGGGCGCGTTTGGATTTTGCGAGAGAGCATGACCATTGGGAAGAGGACGATTGGGAAAGAGTTCTCTTCACAGATGAGTCTAGATTCTGCCTCTACCATTGTGATCGACGTTCCCTTGTATACAGACGTCCACATGAAAGATATTCTCAGTGCAATTTCCTGAATACTACTGGTTTCGGGGGAGGATCGATTATGATATGGGGTGGAATATCTTTGACTGCTCGCACAGACCTAGTGTGATCGTTGATAATAGAGATATGAATGCTGATAAGTATATAAGGAACATTATTGAAGAGCATGTAGTGCCATTTGCCCCATACATTGGTGAACATTTCATTTTTATGGACGATAATGCCAGACCCCATCGTGCGCGCATCGTTCAGGAGTACCTTGAAGAGGTTGAAGTCTCTCAAATGGAATGGCCAGCAAGAAGTCCAGATCTCAATCCGATTGAGCAGGTTTGGGATAACCTCAATAGAAGGCTGAGAAGTTCAGAAATTCATCCAGCTACTCTTACGGCCGTTTTCAATAACCTAACCAAGATAAGGGATAGATCGCTATCTCCGGTTTGTCGGCTTATCTATCCTTGTAGTTATCTGTCTGTGGTTTGCATTTCACAATCATGGTTTAACCTTATCTATCTCAAGACAAGGATAGATAGGAACCTCTTCAGATCCACTGAACTCTATACTACCTGGAACGGATCCGACCGTATACTTTTGAACGTAAAGTGAGGCAGGGGCAGCTGAAACAGAGATAGCCTTATTTAGGGTAACCTGTCTTTGTCTTACTCAGTCAAATGAATTACGGTTGTATGCATAAATTATCTTTTAAGTGAAAATTAATTAGTTTGGGGATTCTTTTTGTTAAATACGTACAATATTAGTGAAGATATACATTTTTTGTGTTCTACTGTGCTATTAGTTTCGTGTGTGGTTTAAAAAAGCAGCATATTGCGTTGGTGTAATTTGTTGATTGCTTCGGCAATAGTTTTGATTTGAACTATATTTGAAATTTGAATATAAAAAAACAATGTTTGTGTCTTGTGTAGCGTTTGGATGCAAAAACGAGTACGATTATCGGAAAATATCTTTTCACGGGTGAATTGATAATATCAGATTTTGCTATCAAATGAATAATTAGCGACTTGGCTAGCAAGAGTGAATTCATTTGGTACAGTTTTCCATTCAAACGACCAGATATCCTGAAGCTATGGATAAAGGCTGTTCACTGGAAGAATTGGACTCCATCCAGAAGTAGCAAACTTTGTGGGGATCATTTTATTCTTGTTCCACTTGTTTTATTTAATAATTGTTAGATTCATAGTATTAGCAATGAATTGTGAAATCAAATAAAAATTTCGTTTCTAATTTTCTATTCATTTTATTTATCAACATGAACGTTGTACTGTTTGCATTATTACTTTTTTCCTGAAAAACAATTGAGAAAAAATAATCACATTTGTTCAAAAAGAAATTTTAAAAAATAAAATGCTTCCTCTTCACTTTATTCATCGAACTCATCAATCATCTCTAATAATTCCATGTCACTGTCGTCGCTACTCAAATAATACATTTTTTAAAGTTAATTTATAATTAAATAGTCAAGAAACCAACGCTGAATTGCACTAACAACAATTTCCAACGCTTATCTCTACTCACAGATAACTCCTTACTGCTCGAACTCCACAGATAAACAAACAGAGCTACTAGAGATATTTTCTGGCTATCTGTGGTTAACTTGAAAGTTCTTTGAAACGCAGGTAGGCGCATAAACAATGAAAGTTCCTATCCATCTGACCTCTCTTCGGAACAAGGGATGGATCGCAAGGACCAGTAAGAATCCTTATCTACAGATACAATATTGAAACGGAAACAGGTACAAAACGGGAGATTGCTCGATCCCTAGTACCTATATATCGGCCGTTTCGAGGGATAGATCGGTTATTGAAAACGGCCGTTAATGACTTAGGAATCCAACTCGGAGATATCTGGGAAGGATTAGATCAGAACATTTTAAGATCACTCATTTGGAGTATGAACCGTCGTTGCCGAGCTGTAATTAACGCAAGGGGTGGAATCCTGAATTTTTCTTCCATTTAATGTGTCTTGTTTCGTTCAAAACCTTCCCGAGAGAACATAAAAAATAAGTTATAAAGTCAATGTACAGTTAACTTTCATTAAAATTGAGATTTTCGGAATGTGCGTTAATTTTTTTGCGCAGTGTATCGTTAGGCTCCCACTCGAGTGTTTTTCAGGCATAAATACGTACAATTGGAAGAGGTCTAGACATACATCCAGAAAGAAACTATCACAATTACGATATAGCCATTCACTCGGATAGTCAAGCCGCTATTGAAGCACTGAGCTCCTATGTCATTGACTCAAAATAGATTTGGGTGTGCCGGAGAAAACTCAACGAGGTAGGCAAAAAAACCGAAAGGGAAGCACTCTGGCGGAATTTCCCTGGAATCGATAACTCCAAAAAACTTCATTCGGAACATTGAAATTGCAAGATCCAAAAGGTATCTGGATATCAGTAAGAACCAGCTGCACGACCTCAGCGGCTTTCTTTTCTGTAGAGTATGTGGGGAGGAAGAAGAAACTCCTATTCACCTAGTCACGGAATGCCTTGTCATTGCAACCCAAAGGAAAGATTTCTTTGGGAAAGAAATTTGTAGGAGTGAGGATCTAGGATCAGATATTGGACTTCATCTATATACAGGGTGTTTGGAGGGTGAGTAGCCATAGGTAAATGGTGGATAGGTGATGCTCTTGGCTACTTGTTGCGCCTAATAAAATATCATTTTGCCCAAAGTTCAAGGTGTTATAATTTTTTTACCATTTTTCTAGAAATTTCCCATTTTTCTCATTAAAACCTTGAATTTTTTCAAATTTAATGCTCGAGGTGCCTATAAAATGATTTATTTCCTTAGTCCCCCCCCCCTACCCCAAGCAGAATAGAAAAAATGAACTGATTTTCGTATATTATGCTATTATTTCAAAAGTTTGTAAGGGATTTTTGAGCTCTAGGGGGGGGGGGCAGCTGCCCCCCGTGTCCTCCTCCCCAGCTCAAAATATGCTACAGAATATGTTGATGATCCACCGAAATGTTGAGTGAACTCAAACTGCATTACTGCACCTTTACTGCAGGCCTATGAAATGACTTGCAAATGTAGTAATTACCCCCCAGCTTTTGAGCTGGGGGGGGCACGGGGGGCAGTCCCTCCCCCCCTAGAGCTCAAAAATCCCTTAAAAACTTATGAAATAATAGCACAATATACGAAAATCAGTTCATTTTTTCTATTCTGATTGGGGGGGACGGGGGGCAGCTGCCCCCTCCCTGGCGACGGCCTTGGGAGTATTGTTAGCCGATGATAGAGAGGGCACGCTATTTTTAGCTGTGGTAGAATGAGAGAAAAGATTTTGCCTGCTCAATGGAATAGTTTTGTCGTCATCCTTTCAAGGCATCCTTGAAGACAAAACGGTTTTTTTGTTGATTTATCTGATTATTAATGGTACATGTTACATACCATTGCAAAGAGTATTAACTTGAGAAGTTTTTAAAGCCATTTTAAAACCCAACACCATGTAAATTTTTTTTTATTTCACTTTGTAAAGTGGACACAACATTATTTTTTTTTTCATTTTGATGTTTGATACGACGCTGTCAGGTTTTTCGAAGACGTTTGTATGAAATTATGATTCGATCTGAATAAGACAAGACTAGACTAAGGAAATAAATCATTTTATAGGCACCTCGAGCATTAAATTTGGAAAAATTCAAGGTTTTAATGAGAAAAATGGGAAATTTCTAGAAAAATGGTAAAAAAATTATAACACCTTGAACTTTGGGCAAAATGATATTTTATTAGGCGCAACAAGTAGCCAAGAGCATCACCTATCCACCATTTACCTATGGCTACTCACCCTCCAAACACCCTGTATATATATATATATATATATATATAAAAGAAAGATGTTGGTTACACCATTTATAACTCGAGATCGGATGGACTGATTGTTATGAAACTTCATATATGGATTCGTCTACGGTCTGGTTATCATAAAATACAATAAAACTCTGAAAAAATCGATGAAAATTTTACTTATACAGGAAATGCTTTTCCTCCTTTTGAGTAAGGCCACTAGATGTCGCTACAGTTACATTCACGCTACCGCTTATTCGTTTGTACTTCATTTGATGTTCTCCGCGTTAGATGGCGATATAAACACATAGTGTGTACAGTGACTATATTCCCTCTTAGTCACTGTAATAGTGTGTAATTTGAGTTGCCTACAACTCTGCGCTGTTAGGCAAAACCAAAATGTCTTAGCGTAGGAGTACAGATGTCTAAAATGATTAGATTTCGTTGAGATGTGAGAAAAGTTTCGTTCTTACCACTTCAGATGGCGCTATTCACACATTATGACTGATACATGTATTTTAGTTGTTCCAACTTAGGGACATGATCCTCCTTTTCATGATTATGACTGATGATTATTAGTTATTTTTATAGTTTCATTTATTCCAAATAACGTAATCGTGAAGGTACTACATTTGACATTATCACAATTAAATGGCGATGAATTTGTTGAGGCTTTCGCGGCCATCGATTGATGTCATCTGTTCTTTTTTCGAGCATTTCGGTCGTCGTGGTTTGAAATGGTCAAAAAAAGAACATACTTTGTAATTCACATAGAGCTTATAGTACCATGAAAGGCTATTTACAGATCCAGAAGCGGGTGAATATCAAAGTGAATTTTTATCGAAATGTCAAGTAAATCGGATTTTGGCGATGAGTTCCAATCGTGAGATGTCCATTCTCATCTTTTCTCATAATTTTTAAAATGTTTTTGAATTTCTGTTTGGGTAATAAATATATTTGCGGAAATAACTTAATCCAAAATTGCCATTATTAGTGATTGACATATTATGACATATTATTATTTTTGTGTATCTGTTCTGTGTGATAGCTCATATCCATGGAAACATTTGACAGTTCGAAAATCAGAGAACCAAGCCGTTGATCTCCGATCACCGGTGATTACGATTTGTGAAATCCACCGTGAGTATCATTTAGGCGGAACAAAGTTCGCCGGGCCAGCTAGTTAATAATAATAATAATAATGAGGCTGGAGGAGCTAAGGTCCATGGCCATTTGCGTGTATATGTATATATATGGCAATAAATGACGGTTAGTACTACTAATAATAATGATAAATCAGTATCTTGAAACTGAAGGCATCAATAGTTTAGACTGGCCCGCTCCTGGATCCTATATTGTAGTATGTGTATAACATACTGTAATGTGTAATGCTTTGCAGGTCAGTAGCAGCACGCAGGAATACACCTAGAATGTTACAGGACCTGGTTGAAGCCGATCCGCAGGAATGAGTATTATATACGGACATACGGAGAAAAAAAAGGTCACATTTTCAAGTCAGAGCTGCAAGACTCACAAAGGATAATGAATCGATGCATAAACTTACACTAACACTTATACATGCAAGCTACAATGGTCAAGTGATTAAAAACCAATCTTGCGTCATATAATCAAGTGTCGAAATCCCCAAACCTAAAGGCCCTAAAGCCACTAGGCAGATAAAACAATATGAATTAAAAGATAGATGAACAATATGTTATTGTATTCAAAATAACGTTCTCAGATTTCAACAATAATTGAGAAACAAAACAACAAGGCAAACCACCCACTGACTTTTCAGCAGTTTCAACCATATGAAGACATCAAAAAATGCCTTGATTCGGGGATAGCCTCGAAAGATGAACACTAGTGTCAGTACTCAGTAGTGTCCAGATTCCTTGACCCCCTTTTTTTAAAAACGATCCTAATTTAGTCACAAAATTCTTCAGCGCATTTTCGCATTTCTGTTCATCAAACTCATCATGGCGAACATAAAACAGAAAATTCAACCAAGCTGCGTTCCTACCTGGTAGAACTTTTATCCATTCTCTGAATTATGCATTCCTCATGGACCTTATCGGATTAAATGCAATGAGTATGTCAGCGAAACGGATGAATTGCATCACAAGATGCTCCCAAGAGTACAATTTTTTCCGTTACACTGTTTTGTCTAATTTTAATTTTCTTGATAAACGAATTTTCTCCTACGGAGCATGATTTATTTTGACAACCGTTAGTTGCATAGATTATTCTTCGTGGGATAATAAATTGTTGAAAAATATTCAGTTAAGTTAAAGACACGAACGTGTAGCGAACAATGAAGAGTTGTATTTCAGCTCTCGTGAAAAATGACTAATTATCAATGGGGAACTCTGTATCTTAATCATATTGTATTTGAAATCTTCATGACTTATTACGGCAGGAAGTAGGCAAGAAAATTGTGCTTGTTGTTGGAAGGAGTTCACAATGGATTATGGAATTTGTTAATTGGCTGTAACTGCGGGCACTTCAGTAGATCCTAATTCCTGCATTGATAACAGACTTGGAATTCTTGTTTCCTGAATAGGAACTGACCAGTCATCATCATTACAGACCCTGAATTGCTGTGGATTCTCCCGTGAACGAATCGAATGAACCGTGCAGTTCTCTTTGGTTTCAGTGGTAATGAAATACAGTGTCGAAAAGCCAAATAAAATAAATTCATTATCTCGGTTACTGTGAATATTTATGAAATATCCTGAAACTCGTCGAACGTAAATTTAAAAAAAGGAGTATTACCCCCAATTATGTAGGTATATCATTTTCATGTTTATTGCGAAAATCAAAATAGAAAAAAAATCATGTAATCACCAAAATTCATTATAATATTCCTTCGAATATTGCCAAATCTCATTACATATTACAATAATACTGAACTGATGTTTGATGTTACGACATTATCAACATCGATTACAGTAATATTCACTAATTCGCTAATCAATTTATTTTTTCCATTTTGATTTTTGCAATAATATAGAAATGATAACATTTCTGAATAGAGAATGTCGCCACCCTCCAAACGATGTGCCACAAGCACATACTTCCTATTTCAAAAATAGTAGTTTGGTCCTGTCCTGCGAAGGGGGTTGAACGTAGAGTTCGGATTTTTCGAAGAAGAATGACAATTTGAAATAAATGTTTGACATGCTTCGGGATTTTCCATGAAAATGTACAGTAACCAAGATAATTAATTCATTCAGTTTGGGTTTTCCATGATGTATACCTACTTAATATTGAGCTATGTGGGAAATAGAATTTGGCTTGTAAATAATTGATTCTGGATGTTCAAGACACAAATCATCAAGATAGCTAAGAATTCACTCCACCACTGAAGGAAAAACGACTTTTCCATAATTTACCAGTCGAATTCAATACGCTACTTGCTAGTTTTTCAGTATTCTCGACTGAGGTGAAACTTCAAGATGCAATCATTGTATATTTACAACTTCAGGTTCAAAATCGGCTATCTCGAATGGGATCGTACCGTTGGACGCCTCTAACTAAACATCAGAAATTCAGAGTACCTATTGAGATTATCACGAAAGCTTGTGGCGGTACCTGCAGTAGATGATCTTTCTCCTCCCAACATTTAAAAGGTGATAGATGTTCGACAGCATCCGCCAACCTGATTGTAATAAGTACAAAATTACTCAAATTACCCACAGGTATGGAGGTGGCCTGCAGTGGCGTATGATCAGAGTGCATTGAGATAAAGCCAATTAAATAATAGGATGGTAAAAGGATTTAAAGCTTCTGGGGACCACATGCAGGACTAGGAACTTGAACGTTAGTACACAAAGTGAGGTGTCATCAATGGATAATGCGGATCGAGGGCATCTCGACTGAACAGAAACTTATAAATCATATTCAGTAAAATTTAAACTCTGTAACTAATCGTCATCTCAAATTAAGGTAAGTGATGTTCTTTTGTACCTAATACTTTGAAAAACCCACCCAACTTTCATTTACATTATTTTTCTATGTTGTGTAGGTGCCCTATGGGTTACAATAATTTTACTAGAACCTCAGCGTTTTTAAATGACACTGGGTCAAATAACATTTGGAATGTTGTCTACCCATAGATCACAGAAAAACTACACACTTCGCTAAAAGTCCTAGCCCCCCTATTCAACGTAAGAATTTTTTTTTGTTTGGAATCTTCACTATCTTATCACTTGAATGAAAACAATGAACCAGCAAAAAATGGTTCTTGTTCGGGGTAATACAGGTGTATTCGAAGTTAAGGTGGGGTTTTCATGTAGTGTGTTTTTATTTGAATCAATCGTTGCTCTCTGCGCAACAAATTTGGGGATAATTTCATTTATCAGGATGATAAGGCCGCGAGGGGAATTTCACCCCCAAAATTTTGTACACTAAAATTCCAAATCAGTCCAATAATTCCAAAAAACACCAAATAATTCCAAAACTCGCAAAAAATTCCAAAAACTCTGAATAACTTCAAATAAAATTGCAATAGTTCCAAATAATTCCAGAAAATTTCAATGATTCCAAATAATTCCAGTAATTCCAGTAATTCAATAAAAATTATGTTGTTCTTTTGAGCTAAGAATTCATCAAAAAGCAGCCATTATTCACTTCAATGATTTATATTTTCGTGACCAAAGGGATTATGAGAAGAAATATAGGAAGCTTTTATTTTACACAGTTTTTAGACATGACAACACTTTCCGAATTTTTTATTTTTTTGAGTAATGTTCAAATGAAAGATCTAGTTGGTTGTATATTTGACTGCCAATATTTATTGAAACTATTAATCCAATCATACCCTATTAATATATGTAGAGATAATCTCTTGTTTGTGGTATCTTAAATTCCTGTGTTCTACTTGAAAATAAATAATAATAATAATAACGGTTCTTTATTGGAATAAAAATACAAATTCCAAAAGGCCATCGACCGAAGTCCTTCAGCCTGTCTATACATAAGAAAAATATTTGGATTATTGTTCAAGTGGTGTGAATGAAAAATGAGTTAATAATTTTGTGCAAAAAAAAAATTAGAAAGCAAAAACTGTGATGACAATAATGATTTGATAGCTTAAAAATAATATAAGTCGAAAATATTAGATTATGATAAAAATTTCATAAGTTTTGACAAGGTATGTCACTGTTCCAAAAAGGTGTTCAAATTCTTTATTATATTCATTGTGTATTGCATATTGCATGATTGGGTCCCCTAGATCCCATAAATAAAACGAGGTTATATAAACCAGTCTAATGGGTAGCATTTTTTTTTGACAATTTAAACAAGGGGTAAAAGCTCGTAGGCAGATGTTTTGGTGGTAATTGGGCTAAAACGTTATGAAATTAGGTGTTATACAATTACAATTTTGTAGATATTCGAATGCAAAATTAATATACGGTTCGGCAACGAAGTTCTATGTACCTATAGGAAATACATAAGTGCAACAAAGATGCATGAACCAAACCAGGCGAGAGACAAAGAGGAGAGAAATTTCAACTTTGCACCGACTCATACCCTTGGCTAATATAGGTACTTGTGATTGTTGCTAATTACTTATTTCTGCTATATAGTATTTAATGCAATGCTGTGTTTTTAAAGGAGGAATTTATTTTCTGTTCTTTGTTTGTTGAATGTTATCTTTGTGTTTTTTGAACTTTAAAATACATATTTATTTTGTTCTCTCACAGCAATAAAATTGAATTTTGTTTTTTTTATAATTTTCAATTAAACAATAAATGGAACTTTTTCTCAATAGACTGACTTTTGCCCCCCCACCTTTAGGACTTTTACCCCAGTCCTTTTTCTCAACATACCATCTAACATTTGATACAACCATCAAATATATTAAACTAATCATCTTTCCAAATGGTCAGGTGGGTGTGTTTTGAGTGCAGGTACGCACAGATAGAAAAAATTTGTTTAAATTGTTCACAAAAGTGAAGTTATCACATGTTTTTTTTAGGTTCGGACTTTTGCCCACATTCACTTTAATAATATGTTGAGCATATTTATTTTTCAGTATGCCTACCATATGAAAAAAAACTACATAATCGAGAAATAAAATATATATTCAAGAAAACAACATAAATATTAAAAACAACTAAAACAAATCTATTATTCTTCAGAAAAAACATAAAATGATCTCCTGATAAACAAAATGATATGAAAATAAATTCTCATCCTGTGTCCTTCATTTCTTTGTATGTTTGAACAATATTTATTCTATCACTTCTTTTGATGGTATGAGGATGAGCCCTCATCATTTCTATGGGGCCATAAAAAATAAATTGTTTGTCGATAGTTTGAATATCCTCTCGTTTAGGCCAGTAAAATTCATTCCTAACTTCGTTCAACAATTTCACTGTTATTTTATCATTATGTTGAGATAAGACGCATCCAATGAAATAATTTTCATCATAGAAGACAGCGTAATATCTTTCGTTCATTATGGATATGATCATTATTGCTTTCATTCTCTTCAGTACCGAGATGGCCACTGAAAGAATTGTCACTTGAATCGTCATCAAGACGTTCACTAGATATTTCATCTACATTTCACTAGATTCTTCGGTCGCAGTATTCTCTAAATTATCAATCTTCTTTTTCTTAAGTCTTTTAGAAGCAGTTCCTTTTTTCTTTTTTTGTGACTTATCAGATAAATTCCTTTTTTTGGTATTTCCATAAAATCTCCTTAATCTATCGGTACTGACTCGACCTTTTCCTTCTTCTAATAACCAGCACCAAGACGATTTTTTTATTACAATTTTTCTATCTCCTGGAAGAGTAATTTTCAAAAAGGGTCCACTCTCGGAGAAATCGACATTGATCAGGCTGTAGTCTTTGAGGTCGAAGTCTCTGTCCAAAACATTACCTGAGCAATTACCTTCATCTTCAGTCACTTCCGAGATTTCTTCTAAAATTTGGTCTTGCTGAAGAAATTACAAATGTATACAGAAACACTTACCATTTATCAGCTCACTTGATAGCATCAGTGATGAAATAGAAATTTTACTTCGCACAAATGAATAAAGCACGTGGTTTACGATCTACGATCTACGATCTACTTGCGACTGACAAAGAACTTTGTGATATATGATAATGTTAGGTTAGGACTATGGCGCAAGCGCAGAAGTGACGTTATATTTGAAACAATTCCAAATAATTCCAAATAATTCCGAATAATTCCAAATAATTCCAAATAATTCCAAAAAATTCCAATCATTCAAAATAATTCAAAAAAATTCCAATAATTCCAAATAATTCCAACAATTCCAAATGATTCCTTTGTATACTAAAATTCCAGGGTGAAATCCCCCTCGTAAATCCCCCACCACACCGCACACTAAGGGTTCAAAACATTCTTCAAGGGAATAATATCTAGGGAATGAACTGCCCAGCAATCTCAACGGACATGATTTCCATTGAGCACGTATGGGATTATTTAGGGAGAGCAATATCCGATTACAGAAACCAACTTTCAACTTTTCAAGAATTGAGTTTAGCCCTTCAGTAAGATTATAACGATATGGTGCTGTAAATAATTGTTTAAAAAGACATGACAGAATAGATAAATTCAGGTTTCCATACAAGAAATACCTTGCATTTAAAGGTGACTATACGAAACAATCCAGAGGTCATAAAAACACAATCTGACAAGGGCAATTGTACAGTGGTTATGTACAGGGAGGAATACATCAGGGGTGTCACAGAACTTCCCAAAGATACAAAAACATATAAATACCTAAAAACAGACCCCACAAAGAAGATCTAGGACAAAATAAATATCAAGTTAAAACACATGAGGACAGCTGGGATGATAGATGAGATCGAATACAAAAAGTTAATCAGGCAAAACAGGTAATCCTAAATTATACTGCCTGAGAAAGACTCACAAGCACACATTGAGTATGAGACCAATAGTAAGCAACATAAATGCACCCACTCACGAGTACAACTTGGGAGGATTTATGCATGACATTCTATCCAGAGTTTTATTGAAATCACCATATAATGTTAAAAATTATTATCAATCAGAGAGAACATCAAAAATATTGTGGTGCCGAAAGGTTACATACTTATTTCGCTAGATGTAGTTTCCTTGTTTACAAATGTTTCCAATGAACTGGTAATCAGGGTGACCACACAAGAGATGGAACTACATGAAAAACTTTACTACTCTAGATAAGCCTACTTTCATATCACTAGTTGAGTTATGTTTTGAAGGTGGATACTTCAGTTTCAACAATGAAATTTACCAACAATTAACTGGCACCGCGATGGGAGCCCCTGCTAGTACCAGCTTTGCTAATTTGGTGATGAACGACCTGTTCGACTTTGTCTGCGATGGATTGGATTTCCATGTCCTTCTTATGTTGCTATATGTGGATGACACTCTGATGTTGGTCCCCTCAGAGATGAGACAAACTATTTTCGACCTATTCAACTCCTGCCACCCCAGTATAAGGTTCACCATAGAAGACGAAACTGCAAACAAGATTTCCTTCTTAGATCTTTCAATAACCAGAGAAGAGGACAATTTAACGACCAGTTGGTACACAAAAACTATAAGTTCCAACAGAATAATAAATTATTACAGCAACCATAGCAACACCCAAAAAGTCAGCACTGCGATTGGCCTGGTATATAGAGCATTGTCCTTAAGCGACCACAAATTTAGAGATGAATGTACACAGAAGGTTTGTAGAATTTTGAGCGAAAACAACTATCCGGTATATGTTATTCGACGTGTATTAAATAAGGCCAAAGAAAGAGTAATATGTACACAAAACAACATCCGACCAGAAAAAAGAGAACCTACACAATACTGCAGGTTCCCTTACATCCCTGGACTCTCGCAGAAGATTTCCCGGGTCTTCAAGAGGATTAATTGTACCTGTACTTTCGACAATAAAATCACAACTAAGAAATATTTCACGCAGTTAAAAGATTGTGTTCCAAAAGGTTCACAATCATCAGTGATTAATATCATCCCATGCTCTAATTGTGACAGGTCCTATATCGGACAAACGAGTCAATTACTGAAAGAGAGAGTTAGACAACATAAAACGGACTCCAAAAACATCATACATATGGAGAAGACTGCTCTCACATCACATACACACGGGGAGGGGCACAAATTCGATTTCGAAGGAACAACAATACTGGACCACGAAAACAACAACTATCGTAGGAATATAAGTGAAATGATTCACATATCACTCAATAAAACATTGAATTTTAGAGAGGATGTTAGTGGACTCAGCGCCATCTATAATAGTCTATTGAATTCCGATTGTTGACTTCGGTGATTTCTAAATAAACTCTGTGATCCTGATCTAGGTTATGTTTTTGAAGTTTCTCCACATTATTTGTTGTTTGCGAATTGTTTTCCTTTTCTTGAATTTTTACCTTGTTTTCAATTATAATCAGTCTAAGTATACAGAAGGGAGAGAACCTTTTTTTTTAATTCATGATCAGCCTGCGGTGGAGCAGATAGATGTGTTTTATTGTTGAATCCATTCCTGTGAATCAATAATGTAGGTCCATTTAAACTTGTCATGTTTTGAGATTTTTAATGTTTTCAATATTTTTAATGTTTAAAAATTTTTAGCCTTTAAAAAGGTCCGATTGGAGACCGAAACGTCGGTGAATTGATGTGAAAAGGAATTTCAAATAAAAGTTGTCCAAATACCTGAAAGAAACATTTTATTTTATTATAACGATATGTTTCCAAATTTCATCAATGACTTCATTCGTGGGATGCCTAGGCGTATTGGGCAGATGATTGAAAGAAGAGGAGTTGTGCAATGAATATAGATTTTTTCTCATTTTTCTTATTCTGTCTCACCCTGCATGAAGCAAAGGGTAACAAACAAAGATTTTCTATCAACTATATGTATTGCAGTTGAAATAGAGGAAATATTCATACCATTTCCAGAACATAGATTGTTTGACGGTGTGTGAATATCGAAAATTGCTAAAAATTCTTGCCATGAACTTGGCCACAAAACGGATTCACTCTGATAATAATCAAGAAATTCATATTCAAATTCATTGCTGCATTAACCATGAATCGTATATAGGTATTCCGTATGCCGTGAAACCTTTGTCGCGGCACGAAATACCGACTCGGAACAGGGATGGCTTCACAGCGCGAACGTGACGCCAAGAAACCATCCACACTCACATTCGCGGAAGTTCGCTCCATGAGTATAGAACCAGCAACAAAGCTAAAGCTATCGGATCTGCAAATTGTAAATACGCAGATATGGGTCGATATTAGATTCTGATACTGCTTGACATGATGGATCCAGGCTCAACAGGTGATGTAATACCTGAGGAATATTTTTGGGGAACATTGCAAATACTCATAAAACAAATAATTTTTGTAGAGAAGGCTTCGAAAAATATTTTTTCCAAATAATCCAAGTCATTAGAAATATTCTGTCATTTCACACTCTTTCCAGTTTTAGTGAGGAAGTTTCCGTAGCAACGATCGTTTCATCTCGATAAAACTTTCAACCCGGCAAAACCAACAAGTTGGTTTTCCAGCGATAAAATTTTTGACGTTTCTTCAATTCATAGATAGCTTCGGAAATGAATATCATAGAGAAAACAAACAACGTTTAGTTAATCTATGAATTCTAATTTGCCAAATAGCGCAATCCGTGTCAAATGTGGCCATATTACTTAATCTTGAACATTTTCTCGTGTAATAGTCATGCCGAATACCACTCGAGATGAAATTTAAGCAGGTAAAATTTCTCTCTTGTAATATTCAAGTTTGTTGCTTTTCGGAAATTTTGCTCATGACATTCGTGAAATTTCCGAGCAACAAACTTTCATATTACAATCGAGAAATTTTGCCGGTAAAATTACATCTCTAGTAGTATTACATATAACAATGAAACTGGCCAATGTTTCATTAGATGGTCAGTTGAGATGAAAATGGATCACTTCAAACATTGACTTGGAGCCGCTTTTTGAGCGCTTGTTCGTCATCCCTTTAAGTAGATTCACCTAGTAGGTAGATTCAGATTTCAGAAGATTCAGTTGAAGAAACCCATTCAAAAAAATGTTGACTGCTTTAATAAATTGGCAGTCACAGGACATGTATGATCCCGGATATGTTGAGGAATTTCAGAACTTTCTTTAGATAATATAAAATATTCATTACCTATGTATTCGGAGCTTGATGAGTCTATTTGACGAGGCCATAGTAGAGAAAAGATACACCTTTATGGTGGTATTATACGCCTAATGATAGAACAACATAAGATGGATATCATGAACTCGAAGTACTGATTGATCATCCCCACCTCGACAGAATTAGAGGTCAAGCGTCCTCAAGAAGTCATTCGATAACCAAATGGCATTACTCTTGTTACCTCAACTGGTACTTTGGACTAATGAGTCTCGAGGTCTGCGATCTGCATAATCTCGGCTATGTAAATCAGCCGATGACGACTTCATGGATTGTGATTCCGTGTTGTCTTGCCGGGCTGTCGATTTCTAATGGGGTAATTCGAGTTCGACAACGGCGTTTGGGAAAATATAAGAAGACCGAAGATCTTGAAGAAGTTCTGCGAGCCGTGGAAGAGTTAAGACGTTCGGTGTTCATCGACATGTGGGACATAGGGTACTATGTTGCCAATACACCAGATGCGTCGCCAAAATAAAGATATTTGGAGGAATTGTTATTGATCGCTCATCATTTTTTTTTTTGAGATATTCGAAGATCAGTATTTTATGTGAAGTGGCGACAGGTCAAATTTTCTGAAAGTTTGGTATGTTGTACCCAACTCAGTGACCAAAAGTGTCAATTTGGCCCAACCCAATCCAATGAATAGTTTTCTAAATATGTAGTTGAAATTGAAAATTGCTCACATTTTCGGAATTATTTTTTATTAATTAAAAGTTAAATTGGATTTCTGTTGCATACAGACGTTTACCACATAATCTAGTAATGAAATTAGTGGATACGTATGATTAGAAGTAATTATATTTACAAGGTGAGTCACGAATTTATGTCGGTAGTTTTTTGCCAATATTCATATTTTTGAAATGTTCTCTTCGATATAGTATTTGGATGAGAAAATATTGCACAGTACACATTTTTAATACAGGGTGTTTCACTGAGAGAACCACTAGACATAATTATTTTTTTTTAGGATTTATTCGCAACCCTGTATTTATGGATTGATTTTTTGGAAAAGTTATACTACAAATATTAGAGTGTCTCTAATCTCCAAAATATTCAAGGTGGTTTATTCGCAGGAAGGTATTCTATTTTGGGGAAAGTACGAAAAACATGAAACATTCAAAAGTTTCCTCGGTCAAATGCAACTATTTTCTCACTATACATATATTGACTTCCCCAAAATCTTCAGGGGTATGAATTCTAAATCCGATACTATGACTAGTTTTCGGGATAAATCGCGTTAAAATGGAGAATTACCGATTTTATCAGTTTCAATTAATTCAAAGCATGATTACTTTCGGTATGGTTGGCTGTATGGCTTACCCTGTATGAAAGTAATCATGATGAAGTATTTCAAACTCAAAATTGTAAACGACTAGGAATTAAATTAATGGAATAATTTCTCTGTGACGGAACTGTAGTATTATTGAGTGTTTGCAAAAGCTATGGTTATTTATTCGTGGATAACCCTGTAAAGATTTTCAGCTGAACCTTTCCATTTACATCTGACCGAAACTCATATTAAACTCATAGGCGCAACATAAAATCAATCCGACATTTCAATTTGATGAAAAAACTGATAAAATCAGTAACTTTCCACTTGAACGCCCGGTATCTCGAAAACTGGTCATACCTCATACCTCTGAAGATGTTGGAAAAATAAAAATATAATGAGAAAATAGTTTCATTTGGCCCAGGAAATTTTTGTTCATGTTTTTCGTACTTTTCCCAACATAGAATATATTCCTATGAATGAACCACCAAGAACATTTTGGAGATTAGAGACACACACATATGTAGACTGCGCAAAAAAATTAACGCACATTATGGAAATCTAAATTTTATTCTTCAACTGAAGGTGTTCTCAATGATAATTATTTTTATCAGAATTATGCATGCATATGTTATCCACTTTCAACGTTTTTCTTCAATACAGATGTTTTCTCCCAGCAGGAATAAAAAAAGATGATATTATCAGATTTTGAATGTATTGGCTCCATTCTAAAATCAGTTGTTTTCGATCAATTCTAGTGATCAATAGTTCTTCTTTCGTTTGATTTTCTACACTCGATCGCTATGCAACGCGAAACACGCAATTTGACCCAAGAGGAATCTGCCCAAGCGGTAGTTTTGCGAGAAGAAGGGTGGACATACACAAGAATTGCAGAAAGGTTTGGAGTTTCCCATACAAGTGTGTCCAGAATGTTGCAGCGGTTCAGGGAGACAGGTATGAATGTCCGAAGACCAGGACAGGGTAGACCACGGGTAACAACTGCCATTCAAGAACGTTACTTGAGAGTTTCTTCGTGGAGATAACGTTTGCAACCGCTCGCCTCTTTCAAAATCAGCTTGAGCAAACTCATGAGGTGCAAATTAGCACTCAGACAATAGACAATCGTCTCAGAGAATATGATTTAAGGCCTCGTGTCGCGGCAAGAGGCCCAGCTCTTACCCCAGCCCGTCGAAGGGCGCGTTTGGATTTTGCGAGAGAGCATATCCATTGGGAAGAGGCCGATTGGGAAAGAGTTCTCCTCACAGATGAGTCTAGATTCTGCCTCTACCATTGTGATCGACGTTCCCTTGTATACAGACGTCCACATGAAAGATATGCTTAGTGCAATTTCCTGAATACTACTGGTTTCGGGGGAGGATCGATTATGGTATGGGGTGGAATATCTTTGACTGCTCGCACAGACCTAGTGGTCGTTGATAATGGAGCTATGAATGCTGATAAGTATATAAGGAACATTCTTGAAGAGCATGTAGTGCCATTTGCACCATACATTGGTGAAAATTTCATTTTTATGGACGATAATGCCAGACGCCATCGTGCGCGCATCGTTCAGGAGTACCTTGAAGAGGTTGAAGTCTCTCGAATGGAATGGCCAGCAAGAAGTCCAGATCTCAATCCGATTGAGCAGGTTTGAGACAACCTCAATAGAAGGCTGAGAAGTTTAGAAAATTATCCAGCTACTCTTAATGACTTAGGAATCCAACTCGGAGAAATCTGGGAAGGATTAGATCAGAACATTTTAAGATCACTCATTTTGAGTATGAACCGTCGTTGCCGAGCTGTAATTAACGCAAGGGGTGGAAAAGTATTAAATCACTCATCAGCATTTCAGTATTTTGAAAATTGTTCATTTCTCTTCTTTCACATAAGATTCGGTGAAATCCTGAATTTTTCTTTCATTTGATGTGTCTTGTTTCGTTCAAAACCTTCCCGAGAGAACATCAAAATAAGTTATAAAGTCAATATAGAGCTAACTTTCATTAAAATTGAGATTTTCAGAATGTGCGTTAATTTTTTTGCGCAGTGTATATATGTGGTATAACCTTTCTAAAACATCAATCCATAAATACAGGGTTTCGAATAAATCTTAAAAAAAATAATTATGTCTAGCGGTTCTCTGTGTGGAACACCCTGTATGAAAAATGTGTACTGTGCAATATTGTCTCATCTGAATACATACTATGTCGAAGAGAACGTTTCAAAAATATGCCTTCCTGACGTCACAGTAGGAAAAGTGAATTATGGTAAAAAACTACCGCCATAAATTCGTCACTCACCTTGTAAATATAAATATTTTTAATCATACGTATCCACTAATTTCATTAAGGACATTTGATAAACGTCCGCATGCAACAGAAATCCAATCTAACTTTTAATAAAAAAAAACTTTTCGAAAATCTGGGCATTTTTCAATTTCCACACCTCGTAAGTCGAAGATTGTAATTATTGAATTCACATAATATTTTCTCGAATTCATTATTTTTCCAAAGTAAAAAAACATTTTGAAGAATACGCAATTACTTTTTGTAGAGAGGACAACGTTCCGTATTCATCTGACAGGAGAATGACTATAACCTAACATTTTCAAAATATACACGGTGGAATGTGTCAGAATGTCATGGCCAACCAAGATACTTTATCTATAAAAATGAATGGACTATATACGATTATAGCTTAGCTCACAGTCACATAACGTATTATATTCTGCTGTTGTCTTCTAGAAGAGGAATAATGAAAATGTAATATAAATTTGATACAACAATCGCGAAACCACTACTCCTTCTGATTCGCTGGAAAATGGTCGAAAATGTGGCAACGCTGCTCGAATCGGCAGTCATCAGACAGCTGAAACAATTTCGGTAAGACGAAAGAAGAAGCGGATCCTCCTCTTCGATCGCTCTGCTCACAAGAAAGAAGGCTGGCAGCTCGATGCTGTCACTGACCTGGGTGAACAACGATTACGTGTTGTTCGACTGTTTTTATTTTGAGTGAGCCCGTTGATTTCCGACCTGCCTCAAGCGGCACTCGAAAGTAGCACATGCGTGAAAATTCAATGCATATGCGAATGTTCATAATTGCAGTTTTATTTTAATATAGCTACTTCGTTATATTGAGATACGGTCTGATGATCCTTTCATACGAAATGCTATTAAAATTCAGGCAGTGGCGTGCATTTTTCTTGATATGAAAATATATTTGTCGCATAGAACTTGCAGTAAATGAAATGGAACAAAGGTTCAAGTTCTAGGTCAAGAAGGCTGTGCATTCATTAGAGATGATTTTCTGTGTATGGAATAACTGCTTAGCTTTTACTACACCATTACCTAATTATTTGTCCATATCAACTGGAAACCTTTAAATTCAGGATCGATATTGGGAAAAGAGCGTTATGATGAGAGGGAATAACTTCCAAAACTTGATTTTTCGGCAGCAAAAACGCTTTAGTTGAAGCTATAAAAACTTAATCAGTGTCAAATTTGATAGTTTTCTCAAAAACAAAGACTTATCTTTATTTTTTGTTGTTGGGAAGAACCGTTTTATGAAAGGGATTTGTAAAGATATCATCAATTGATGCACATCTTCTTCAACTTGTGTTACACCTGTATAATGCCTCGATTTCGAAGACATCAACATTATCTCCATGTTAAGGTCTCCGTTTAGAGCGAGTAGGAAAACTCCTCCGATAAAGGCGCCACCGAGCATTTTGTGGAATATCTCCATAGGACTTACATTGTCACTATAAGTTCTATGAATATCTTTCTAATAATTATGAATAAAATATACTAAGGCGTCCTCTATCCGAAAATCGCTGAACTATGAAATTAGGGAATATGTGGGGTAAGTTTTTCCCGCCATATATTTGAATTTGGCCATTCTCTGCCAATTCCCTATTTCAAGTTGTTTTTCTGAACGAAATTATCTGTAGATTCACTTTTAATCGTTAGTTGAACTATTTTCATGGGTCTTTCGTTTGAAATAAAACAGAAGCATGAGCTTATTTTCTTATATTTTTTAAAGAAAAAAAATTTCGAAATGAAATCCATTTAGAACTCCAATCCTTCCTGAGATTACCCACAAAATTTCAGTTCTCAAAGTGAAACCAATTTCAAATGTAACTTGAAAGTAAAACACACTACATTGAACGCCCACCTTAACGATTTCGACAAATGGATTAAAATTTCTACCCATTAAGATGGCCGCCATTAATCGAATTACGATTCCAAAATCCTTTGAATATTCTAACAACGAACCAAAAACAAAACACCTCTATACCTGTCGAAATGAAATTGTCATCTTGGTCTCAAAACCAGGGCTTCAGAGAAGAACATTTGAATTGAGATTCTTTTCTTTTTGGTGAAAGAAAAGTAAGTCGGTCAGAATTGTTTTTGTGTGCAGGGGCACTATCCTATAAAAAAACACCGTTGGACAACTTTCTGCTTCTTCCCAGTATAATTATTTCTTCTAGTACCTAAGGTTAGTAATTTTACACATTGATTCCCAGTTATTGTTCTGCCCTCGTAGGGAACAATTGTCAGAAATTACAATGAAGTGGCAGAAGTTCTTTTTATATGCTCTTGCCTTTTTGCAAATTTCTCGTTCAAAAAATATCCACTTCAAATCTATGGAAGATGATTACCCCCCCCACAAAAAAGGGAGACTGTAGCGTTCCTCGAACTACTGGCGGCTCCAGCGAGAGCGATGAATTGATAGAAATTTTTTACCAACATTATAGGAGTTATAGATTTAAAATGAATTTTTTATTGAAAATGTTAGGGATCGTTTGAACTACTATAAAGGGATTATTGTCAATTTCGAAGACCAAGGGCAGGTCATGGCCCTCATGCCCCCCCTCCAAATCCGCCAATGCCTCGAACACTAAAGAACATGTTCGTTATGATCTTTCAAGTATTCAAGTGATGATTCTTATCTCGATCCAAATAAGGGTTAGTTCTTTGTAAAACGGTTTTTTAGCTTTTTTACTACTTTCTCATTTTTCTCTTTGTTCTTGTTACATATATTATTTCGAGATACTTGCGTCCAGATCGATGAACAAGCTTGTTTTCAAAAACAAAAAGCTCTGTAACATGAATATATCACCATATTTTTTCAACCAATTCAGTATCACTACACATGTACGGGGAGACGAAGTTTTTCATAGGATTCTATCTATATGAACAAAAGGAGCATACGCCACTTGCTGACCTAAAACCTTGCTGTAGAATAGGACAACACACCTACAAGAAAGAGCTTTCGGGGAGAAAGGAAACCGAAAGAGAGCCACTCTGGCAGAATCCTCTAGGGATGGACCACACCAAAAAGTTCTTTTGAAACTTTAAAACTGCAAAATTCAACTAGTATCTGGACCTCAGTGAGAACAATATACTCCTCCTCATTGGCTTTCTTACAAGACACTGTCGTCTCAGGAAGCATCTGATGAGAATGATATTATCAGAAACTGATGAGTGTAGGTTCTCTGAAGAAGAGGAGAAAACTTCCGCACATATAGTTGTAATTTATTGTAATTTGACGCAAATAATGCTTTGGACGAGAAGATTATATAGAAGGAATAAGGACTTGACTTTTTTGGAGCCCTCCCAGATACTGGATTTCATAGGAGCTCTGGAGCTGTAGACTGGACAGTGGTGAGAAGAGGGGCATGGGGACACCATGGACCTTAAGGTCGCAGTGCGCTATAACCCCCTTTCAAATTATAACTACGTATAATTACATAATTAATGGTGGTATTCTGCTTTCATCTGTAAGCCAATCTGTAACTTTTTACGAGCTTACAGGAAGAGTGCGATTCTGGACTTTCTTTCGGTGATCTGTAGCTTACAGAAACCGTAAATAGTTACGAGTACTCAAGAGGTGGTCGGAAGCCTATCGGATGATATATTGTGAGGTTATGTCGAATGCTTTGTTTATTTTCTAGTGAACAATTTTCTGAAATAAGAATCATAATGAATGATAATAATAATATGGCTTTGTTTATTGGGTTGTTATTAGAAGAAAACCATAACAGGTGAGTATTATTGCACAATAATATATAGTATGATCTGAAAATCATTGTTATTTTTAATAGGAACTTTATGAGAATTGAAAGGAGAAGGTTGCGTGATCAAATGAATCCTTTCGAAATGCCGGATGCTCAGTTTATAAAAATGTTTAGATTGAAGAAGCAGTGCACCATAAACTTAATAAATGCTTTACATCAATTTTTACCCACAAGAAATGCAAATGCTATTGCATTACCCAAGAAAGTAATTCAGCCTTTTCAAGTAATTGTTTGAATGGAATTGATCTGAGGTTTATACATTTTAGGTGTTGATTACCCTCAACTTTTTGGCCACAGGGTCTTTCCAGAATTCTGTAGGCTCCAATACCTGGTTATCAGCAAGTCAACCTTCAGTAAGTAGAGCTGTAAATGAAATTTGTTCTATAATTGCTGAGCATTTATTACCCACTTGGGTTCAGTTTCCTACTACCGAGGAGTCAATTAGACTGGTCAAACAGGGGTAAGAAAATATGTTCACACTATAGTAATTCACAAATATTTTATATTGGCAAACTAGCATTATAATAATGTTATTTGTCTCTTTGTAGATTCTTCTTAAAATATGGGTTCAGAGGGGTTTTAGGAGCAGTAGATGGAACTCATGTGGAAATCCTTGCACCTCCTGAAAATGACATTAATCATCCCCCATACGTTTATATTAACCGGAAAGGAAAACATTCCATCAATGTTATGCTGGTAACTTTCCTAACATTTTTTAATTATGCTACATCATCCTTGTAATTACTATATTCATAACAGATTTTTCAGATTTCAGATGCTGATTGCAGAATATTAGCTGTTAATGCCCGTTTTCCTGGCTCCGTCCATGATTCTGCTGTTTGGCAAATGAGCTCAATAAGGAACCACTTACAGCTACAGCATGAGGCAGGTCATACAAATATGCATTTAATTGGTAGGTGCAATATCATATTATGTAGTGTAGAGCAATAGGCGATACCTATTTTTGAATTTTTTTAAGGTGATAGTGGCTACCCTCTTGAGCCATGGCTCTTCACTCCGATTGCTATTCCAAGAACCAATCAGGAGGAAATTTTCAATAGAAATTTGAGTTCCCTGCGGAACACTATTGAGAGAACAAACGGAATTTTAAAAGGAAGATTTAGATGCATTTCTAGATTAAGAACTCTAATGTATCATCCAACTCAGGCTGCAAAAATTATATACTCATGTTGTGTTTTACACAACATTTGTAAAGCAGGCAATGTGATGGATGAGGATATTGAAATGAGAGATGAGGAGAATGATGGTATGCATCAAAAACTGAGGGGAGGATATGAATTTTAATAGTCCTTAGTTTCAGATCTTGTTGGTGGTGGCAATGTTGATGTTAACGTACACCAGAGGGGGATCGAAGCCAGAAACCATTACATAAGGAATATGTAAAATATAATTAAAATCAATCTGAAAACATCATTTGAACTTTATTTAGCACTTTTTAACTTCAGTCATAAGTTATAACAAAACTAAAATCTCTTCTAAATATTCATCTAATAGATATCACAAAACTCATTTATCACTTCTTAACTTCAGTCATAAGTTATAACAAAAATAATAATCTCTTCTAAATATTCAACTAACAGATATCACAAAATTCATAAATATTAAAGGTAAAAAAAAGCAGAATACCACCATTAAATTCATTCTTCCATTTTAAAATCTGGATGTACCTATATACTGAAATTTTTTTATCTTGAATTCCAATTTTTTTTCCTGCAGATCACAATATTCCTTAAAGAAGTTCTGTATAGCTTCGACCAGATCTTTTTGGTTTTTTGTGTTCTCCTCAGTCACACTTACTAATTTTTCAGCTAACAACGATAGTGGTTTCTCTTTGGTTTTTTTAATTACTTTGTTTTTTTTTCTCTCTTCCACCTACTCTTTTTCCTGCACATCTACTGCTACTGTGTCCTCATTTAAAACTTCAATTAAAATTGGCTGTTCTTGATTATCATTTAGATTTATGCCCTCGTACCTTGTAACATCAGCACCTTCGACTGTTACCCGACCCCAAACATCCAAAGCTCTCTCCTCGATTTCAGATAATATGGTCTGCATCATTGGACCACCACCAGTTTTTGTCCGGTGGGCTTCTATTTTTCTTTTCTTTGCTTTGAGTGAATATTTCCAATCAGTAAATCTCTGAAATATAATCCAAATTGTTTTTCTCTTCACTTCATTTAAGAAAAAATTACCTTTTCCCATTCATCTACAGTCAAAACTGGACCATCACCTGCAGAATTCAGCTCTACAGGCAGCTGATCCCATTTATCTTGTAGATAAGTTGGTCCCAAGGTAGGATTAATGGTATTGCTTCGGAGAACATAATCGTTCTCCATCACCTGCAAATAAATTTCCATCTGTTCGCGACTCGTATTTTTGGTGCGTTTTCTTTTAGAGCCTGTTGGAATATCAACGCTGAAATGTTAAAATAGCAATAAGTATTACATAATGACTAATCACGAGTAAACTTACCATGGATCAGACATTTTTCTCTAAGCTATTTTTTATTTAGAACGAAACGAAAAAACGTTTACCAGGTACTCATAACAATAACATTCAAATATTCGAATTCAAATTAAAATAGACTTAAAACATATGGGTTCTATGATCAAAACTTACGATTGCAGGTTATGTTTATCGATAAGTAGTTCAAAAGTAACACTGTAACTGAGATAGTTACAGGAACAATTCCAGAATAGCAATATTTACGAATCTGTAAGTCGGCCAGTTACAGATCGATCGTACGCTACAGAATCGTAGCTTACAGATGAAAAGCAGAATACCACCATAACATAGGACGTTCCATAAATACGCAATGCTCAATTCAGGAACCCTTGGAAAACAAAACCGAAACCTTTAAAACATGGACAGGACCGAAATCTTGAAGAGGTGATGAATTGGATATCGAAAGATAGTTCATGCTACGAAAATATATCATTACCGTGCTCAGGCTATTTTTTAGTCATGAAGGTGTCACACAGCTAAGGTTGATCCAAAATTGAATACACGTCGCTAATTTTAACGCCTCGTATTTGCGTTCAGTTCAAGGTATGTCAGCCATGAAACTTAAGAAATGGCAATGCCTAGCTGCTGTTCCCATCAGGTATCCCCAATATTTACGCATCTGACATGAGGATCTAATAAGACGGATTTAGTTCGTGTTTTCTTCCTATTCGACCACAATGATTGACTTCATTCCTGGAAAACATTGGTCACCGTGAAATACTAGCTGCACGAAATGATAACATATAGAACCCCAGAGAAATTCTGTGATTTTCGATGTGGGTGAAAAGTCCGAAACCGAAACTAGGAATAAATCAATCCGGCTTCCCTGTAAAAATCCGAGAACTGACAGGAAACCACGTCCATTCACCTGAAAATGTGCATGATTATTATTGAAATTTATACCTCACGAACCGCAAAGTATTCTCGGCTTAATGGCACATGAAAAATGACAGAATCTAGACTATAAATCTTCGAGATTTTTGTTCCGATTTTAATAAAACTGATAATATCTCAATCTGTGTTTTCATAACTAAGGACGAAGAGATTTAGTATAAGATGAAACTCGTTTATTGATTATAAATTGGATAAGCGAGACATAAATTATCGTTAGTGCATTTCTAATTATTGAATCAAATCAGAACGTAAATCATCATCGTGGAAACTCGTACTGCTGTATAATCTTTTTGACTTGTAAGAAAAAACCAAATATACATACGTAACTATTTTCAAGAATTATACTGACTGTAGTACAAATCCGTTTCCTGAATTAATTTTCGGATCTAAGTTGTTTCTGGTTTAGTTTACAGCAATGAGGGGTAATTTTCGATATATCAGGTGAAAATGGACATGAAATTGGCATAAAAACGATAGAAAAGGTCACCGAACGAATAAAAATCTTGCGCAGTTCAATAACAGGAAAAGTAGAGCTTCACTTGAGTAGGGAAGTTAGGGTTATTTTTTTAAGCAGGGGGCATCCATTTTCAGAAGACTCTCTTCCCGAGGAACAGTGTGGGATCCTCGCTCTCCTGAGCTCGAACCCTCACTTAACCTAACCACCTTCTTTTCAGTTCCGGGCATTTGCCTTCAAACCTTGTTATCTCTTGATTGTTATTTCTCGCACTTTATTTTGATTGGTTTCTGATATTGAATTTTTCGGTTATCTCTTGTGTTAATTGTTCTAGTAAGTATCCTTAGTCCTATTAATCACTTTTAAATTGATCTCTTGGTCTCCTCGTAGGTATATGTACGCATTCTTCTTTTATCTTCCTTCGGGTCATAGTCCACCAATCTCCTGAGTTCTTGAGGTGTGTCCATAGCACAACGTAGTAATTTGTGCTCTGTTGCTTGTATTCTTTTTATATCTCTTAGTCAGTTGAGGCCTAGCAAAGGCAATTCTGTATCTCTGACTGCATTTGACTGGTTTCTACATGCCAGTGGGTAGAGTCTGTTCATCGCTGACTTGGTTTTGTCTGGAGTGATACCTATACCTAGATACTTTGCTTTTCCTTTCCACTCGGATTCAACTCCATCAACCTCGAGATTGGTTGTTCTTCTCAACTTTCTCTTCTGCAGTAATATCGCTTGGCTCTTTCGTCCATTGAGCTTGATCTTCCGATTGATATATCAGTCATTGTTCTCCTCGATCTAAATGAGAGAGATGTTATTTTGACATTCAGAGAAAAATGCCATTTTTCTAGATGAATGATAGGATGTTTATTTCATTATGAAGAGGGAAGGATGTCGTTAATAATGGAAAATAACACCAGCCAAATGACCACCACGACAACGACTACAGGACCATATCATCTTCATGGAATTATCCATAACCGAATAGCCCCACGAATTCCATCTTTGAGATCTTGAATCGACACTGGGTTCTTGACGTAGACCTTCTCTTTCACATGACTCCAAAGGAAAAAGCCGCAAGGTTTTAAAAATCAAAAGATCTCGGTGGCCAATTGTGATCATCTCATTGAAAAATAACACTTACCTTAACTTTTCCCGAAAAAGATCGATGATTTCGTTGATTGTGTGGCACGTAGGGCTGTCTTGTCGAAAGTTTAGGTAGTGAAGATCAATTCTGACCATAAAGAATCATTAATCATCTCTCGATAACGCAATCCAATCACCGTAACTATTGCTCCAGCATCATTATCGAAAAAGTAAGGTCCAATGAACCTGCCGTACCATTAACTGTACCATACGGTCACACGTTGTAGAAATGCTCTTCAACAATAACTCTGGGGTTTTCCGAGCCCCAGATGCGACAATTTTCATTGTTGACGTGTTGACGAGATGAAAATGGGCCTCATCACTTAAGATCATTTTTCGATGAAATTCCGGATCATTTTTATGCATTTCAAGAGCCCAAACAGCAGAGACACCCGTTGTTGATGTTTATTCAAAATACGATGTAATGACGTTTGTGGAACGCATAATTCGAAAGAACAACGAGGAATGGACAAACCTGGGTTTTCTTCGAAACTTTCGGCCGCAGCAGCAATATTCTCGCCTGTTCTTGAGCGACGTGCACGGGTTTTATTCTTCACATCACTACCTTGTCCACGATTTCAGAAACTTTTGTGCATGCATTAGTTTTCTGTGTTACCATTTTTATTCATTGTTGGTGGTAACTTCCACGCCTATGGATTCCGAATGAACATATAAGGAATGCATTTCGAAGGAAATAGGGTTCTGAAATATTCTAATAATGTTGCAATGTATAAATTATGTTTTTCACTGCCCCAGAAAGAAGATTGAAACCATCCAATTATGATAATGTAATGTGAGTTTGTTCGACATTGTTTCAAGCAGGATGGATAATTTTTCATTCCTTCCAAAAAAGAGAATGAATTATGTTATTCACTCATGTTCATCCTAGGCTATGATGTCTACCAGAACAAATTACGGATTAAATAGAAACTCATTTCTTCGTCTGTAGTCGGACAGTTTAATAAATCTACCGCACCATCGATCCCAGTTGGGTCCGAATCTGGAAACATCAGAGAGCTGGAGACGAAACGCCTGCGATGAAGTGAATAATCTCGTGACAGCTTTTTTCTTCCCAGATTCGAAACCTAGATTCAGGGTGAAGTTGGACCTTGTGTCAAATACTTAGATGACCCATTTTGCTCACGTCTTGATTTTCTTTTTGAGTGCCTGTCATAACAACTGTTTCCTATTTCCTAATTTAGAATGTTTCTTGTCTTTGGAATGTTTTCTCTTTTCCGTGTATGATTCCTTTTTTTATATTGTTATACGTTCTCCATACTTTGGGAAAAATCACCGAAAGTGTATTTTCCTCCTTGTTTTAGTCACGTTTTTTATGATAGATTTAGGATATATCAATTGGTTCTCAAATGGGTACATTGTGGGTGTTTTTTTCAACGTTCTGTAGGATGTTCTCATTGGATTTATTCTTCAATCTCTATATTTTCTCCATTCATGAGTGTCTCAAATTTTAATTAGTCTTGATTATTTTCTTCCGATTCTAGTGCCTTTTCATGAAAATCTGGTTCAGCTTCTTTTGAGACTTGAGGAGATTTATAAATGCTTTTTAATCTCTATAGATTGAATATCACTTCAGCGGCTTCTTTCATTGTGTTTTCATATTTCTATTGTTCCGTTTTCTCCAAGAATTTTTAGCCATTTGTACTTCGTCCTATATTAGCTAGCTCCTTCTCAAATTCCATTCGTTATTATCCAGGAAAATTTGATATGATTTTTCTCTAGTTGTTTCCAATTATGTTATAGTTTCTCCCGACTACCGGTAGTGTCCGGCTTACTCAGAGATTTGCAATTTTTTGTGCGTGGAATCCTCACTATCTTATCAATTGAATGACAACATTTAACCAGAATAAATTGTTTCTTGTTCGGGAGAATACAAGTGTATTAGAAGTTAATCAGTTTTCAGCGAATAACGAGAGTTGAGAATATTCCGTTGAAAAGGCCGGGACATCCAATTTCTCAGTTTGATCGGTCAAGAATAGTAACCCTACATCAAGAAGCTTTGTCAAACTACCAGATTGCGCAATGTTTGAATATTCCACGAACTTCAGTAAGGCGCATAGTGGCCTTTTTCCTGAAAACCGGTAGCATTGCCCGGAGACCGGTTCCTGGTCGACCCAGAGTAACATCTGCATGGAAGACAATATCGAAAATTTTACTCGAAGGAATCAAACGGGATTCGAAGTTATACTTTGAGGACCTGAAGACGGGTAGTCTCAACTAGTACCATAAGGAGCGGTTGCATTCCTCAAATCAATTTAAGGGCAAGAAGACCTTCAAGGGGGGCAATGGGCAGTTCTCTATCAAGATTGGCTGGGCTTTTACCACAATAGCGCAACGTACTTTTTTCGGACGAGATACGATTCGATTTACACAGTGATGGTTGAAGAGAATGCGTTTGGAGAGGTCCAGGTAAACTAGAGTGACTCAATTTCGTCCGAGAAGTTGTGCCCTTTCAAGGCGGATCAACAATGTTCTGTTGGTATAATTTTCGGTCGCCGTACCCCTCTTATTGGTGCCATCTACGTAGAGAACAAACAATGATTTGTTCTCAGTGTTCTTCTGCGCTACGAATTTGGAGATGATTTCATTTATTAGGATGATAACGCTCTACCACACTGCATGTGAAGGGTTCGAAACATTCTCAGAGAGAACAATATCCAGAGAATGAACTGGCCAGCAAAGTCACCTGGCATGAATCCAATTGAGCATGTATGGGGTTACTTAGGGAGAGCAATATCCAATCGCCAAAACCCACCGTCAATTTTTCATTAGTTGATTTTAGCCCCTCAGGAAGAATGGAGCGATATGTCTGAAAATTTCATTCATGATTTGAGTCGTGGGATGCTAAGGCGTATTGGGCAGTTGATTGAAAAGTGTTGATACAGAACTATTGAATTTGGATTCATTTGTAAAATAGCTATAACTAGCTGGCCCGGCGAACTTTGTTCCGCCCTAATGATACTTACGGGGGATTTCACAAATCCACTCTTATTTTTGAACTGACAAATGTTTCCATGGATATGAGCTATCACACAGAACAGATACACAAAAATAATATGTCATAATATGTCAATCACTAATAATGGCAATTTTGGATTCAGTTATTTCCGCAAATATATTTATTAACCAACAGAAATTCAAAAACGTTTCAGAAATTATGAAGAGATGAGAATGGACATATCACGATTGAAACTGATCGCCAAAATCCGATTTACTTGAAATTTCGATACAAATTCACTGTGACATTCAACCGCTTTTTGATCTGTTAATAGCCTTTCATGGTACTATAAGCCCTATGTAAATTACACGGTAATTGATGTCATATGTTCTTTTTTCGACCATTTCAAACCAAGACGACCGAAATGCTCGAAAAAAGAACAGATGACATCAATCGATGGCCGCGACAGCCTCAACAAATTCATCGTCATTTAATTGTGATTGTGATGTCAAATATAGTACCTTCACGATTACGTTATTTGGAATAAATAAAACTATAAAATAACTAATAATCATCAGTTATAATGTGTGAATAGCGCCATCTGAGGTGGTAAGAACGAAACTTTTCTCATATCTCAACGAAATATAATCATTTTAGACATCTGTACTCCTACGCTAAGACATTTTGGTTTTGCCCAACAGCGCACGCAGAGTTGTAGGCAACTCAAATTACACACTATTACAGTGACTATAGAGGGAATATAGTCACTGTACACACTATTTGTTTATATCGCCATCTAATGCGGAGAATATCAAATGAAGTACCAACGAATAAGCCGTAGCGTAACTGTAACTGTAGCGACATCTAGTGGCTAAATCAAAAGGAGGAAAATCATTTCCTGTATACGTAAAATTTTCATCGATTTTTTCAATGTTTTATTGTATTTTATAAGAACCAGACCGTAGACGAATCCATATATGAAGTTTCATAACAAACAGTCCATCCGATCTCGAGTTATAAATGGTGTAACCAACATCTTTCTTCTATATAATATATATATAGATTTATCAGAAATAAATCTTCTTCTTCTTCCTTTAGCTAGGACAATGTCCTGTTTCCTCCAACTTTTTATTCGATGTCCTGTGACGACGAAGTCCAGGAATCAGCCCATCTTTTTGGTGGTCTTCCTAAGGGTCTAGTCGTGTTCGGCTTTTCCTTGTATGCGGCCTTGGCGAGTCTGTCGTTTTCCATCCTGTCTACATGCTCTTTCCATTCTCTTCTTCTCCCTCGTGACCATCTCACGACATCTTGCATCTTATCGCATCGCTCCCGTATCTCACTGCTCCGCTGCCTGTCCCACAGTGTGACGCCTGCGATGGCTCGCAGAGAGAAATAAATAATCGATGAATTTTGTTTTTTTCTGATTTTTCTTATTTTGTCTCATACTTCATGAAGCAAAGAGTAACAAACAAAGATTTTCCTTTGAATAGAAATAGAGGAAAATGTTCATCTCATTACCCTATCATAGATTGTTTATTTCTTGAGAAACCTAGTAGCCCGGGAGCCAGTGATAGTTTTTGGTGACCAATTTTAACCTGGCCATAATTTGTATATAGCTTAATTTGAATTTGTCTCATAGCATAGTGACCGTCAGCTGGCGCACCAGTGGTGGGTTTGCCAACGGGAGCAACGAGAACACGTAAAAAAAATTTGAGTTTCAGTCATTTTAACCCTGCTGAAATTTACAGAGATGGTACTTTATATAATTATTCGAATAAAAAAAATTGTCCGCTGGCTGTACGTTGGTGGAAAACCCGTCCGCTGGACATGAAAACTTGTTTTCCACCAAAGTACAGCCAGCGGACGATTTTTCTTATTCGAATAATTATATAAACTACCATCTATGAAAATTTCAGCAGGTTTAAAATGACTGAAACTCAAATTTTTTTACAAGTTTCCACCAACGTACAGCCAGCGGACGATTTTTTTTATTCGAATAATTATATAAACTACCATTTCTGTAAATTTCAGCAGGGTTAAAATGACTGAAACTCAAATTTTTTTTTACAAGTTTTCATGTCCAGCGGACGGGTTTTCCACCAGCGTACAGCCAGCGGACGATTTTTTTTAATCGAATAATTATATAAACAACCATATCTGTAAATTTCAGCAGGGTTAAAATGACTTAAACTCAAAATTTTTTCACAAGTTTTTATGTCCAGCGGACGTTTTCATGTTCAGCGGACGGGTTGTCCACCAACGTACAGCCAGCGAAAGATTTTTTTATTCGAATAATTATATAAACCACCAACTCTGTAAATTTCAGCAGGGTTAGAATGACTGAAACTCAAATTTTTTTTACAAGTTTCTCATGTGTTTCTTCATTATTCAACATTCTTTAAAATATAAGCTCTGGGGCCAAACCCGGAAATACTCGTGGGGCACAACCAGGCTGTTCCCGTTTACAAGTTTCCATGTCCAGCGGTCGGGGTTTTCACCAACGTACAGCCAGCGGATGATTTTTTTTATTCGAATAATTATACAAACTACCATCTCTGTAAATTTCAGCAGGGTTAAAATGACTGAAACTCAATATTTTTTTTACATGTTTTCGTTGCTCCCGTTGGCGAACCCACCACTGTTGAGCCAGCTGACGGTCACTTTGGCTAAGAAAACAACCAAATCAAGCTATACCTTCTGTATAAAAAGTACCCGGAATTGTAAAAAAAAACACATAAATTTAAATTTAATCATCAATATTTATTTTGTCTCCTTCAAAATAGTCCCCATTGCTTACAATACAACTATGATATCGGCGAACCCACTTTTCCATGCACCGTTCATACGCCGCCAAAGGTATGGCCTTCAGTTCTCGTTGCGAATTTGTTTTGATGGCTTCAATGGACTCAAAACGCGTTCCACGTAGGGGCAATTTGAGTCTTGGGAATAGAAAAAAGTCGCACGGAGCTAAGTCAGGTGAATACGGCGGTTGTTCGATGGTATTTATTGAGTTTTTGGTCTTGTATTCCTTAATAATTATGGCTCGGTGCGACGGCGCGTTATCATCATGCAAAATCCACGAATTGTCTTTCCATAAATCTGGCCGTTTACGACGAACATTCTCACGCAAACGCCTCAATACACCCAAGTAATACTCCTTATTCACTGTCTGTCCTTCAGGAAGAAATTCTGAGTGCACAACACCACGATAATCGAAGAAAACAGTGAGCAAAACTTTAATTTTCGATCGACTTTGACGTGGTTTTTTCGGATTCGGCTCGTTTGGTAGGCGCCATTCGGTCGATTGTTGAGCTGTTAACGTGTCATACTCATAGACCCATGTCTCATCGCCAGTTATGATTCGTTTCATGAAATTTGGATCACTAGCAGCTCGAGAAACCATGTCTTCAGAGACCTGATTTCGATGCTCTTTTTGCAAAAAATTCAGCTCTTTTGGAACGAGTTTTGCTGCGACGCGTTTCATACACAAAACATTAGTCAAAATGTTATGAACGGTCATTTTATCAATGCTCAACTCTCGAGCCAACTCTCTAACACTTGAATGACGATTTTCGAGCACTAAATTCTTGATTTGGATGATGTTATCGTCGGTTGTTGACGTTGAAGGCCGTCCAGAACGGGGCAAATTTTCGACCACCTCACGACCGTCTTTGAATGATTTGTACCAATCGTATGCTTGTGTTTTTGACATACAATTATCACCAAAGGCTTTTTTTAACATTTTCAATGAATCGGCACAAGAAAATTCGTTTGCAAGACAAAATTTGAGGCAAACTCTTTGATCAACTATTTTTTCCATTGTAAAATTCGCAGAGCACTTTTGAGGTCGACTGATACTGACAGCTGTTGTAAACACACTAGTTGACAGATCGCGCTCAAATTTGGCTTGGTAATAAAGGAAGGTCCTACCAACTTTAAGAAAAAAAAAATTACCGATTCCTTTTTGGCGGTTCATTTAAATAACATTTTCCGGGTACTTTTTATACAGAGAGTATATACAAATTATGGCCAGTGACTAAAAACTATCACTGGCTCCCGGGATATAGGGGGCCAAGGCTTTTGACGATTTGTGTATGTTTCGGCAAGGGTAATTTTAAAAACAGTAACTAAGATTGTCCGAAATCTATGGGTATTCGAAGACCATCTTTATTTGGAAATGGTTAACACACAATTTGTTTAATATCATTGCAGAGTCCAAGAAATCCTGCACCGTATGCCCCATACAGTTTTAAGCACGGTATAGCTACTTTCTTCATCTGGTAGATCGCCGACAATTACCGTACTAAAACGTCGTTTTCTTCCTTTTGCAACGCATTCCTATATGAATGATGATGCAAACAATCCGACTTAATAGGTGGAATAGATATGTACTGAGGAAAAAGTTTTATCGTTCTACTCATGCCGTTAACACTTCAATAAAATTAGATATATCAATAAATGGTTTACGGTCAAGTTTATGATGACTACGGAAGCACTTGATATCAATACAGATTGCCGTTTTACTCCGATATCGTAAAAGATCATAGTTGTAGCAGCTCCTCAATAGGTCAAGCGCGAAGTGTTGGAAGAATCTTGCTAACTATGGTTATAGTAATAAGTGTGTAATATTGAATTGTGAATTTTATAAGAACAATTTGCGTTAAAACAAATAATGACGAATGACAGTGAAAAACTTGTTGCTTTTGAATTTTCATTCAGAATATTCATAAAATGTAACCCAAGAATTATCCGAATGGCCCTTTTCAGTATCAATAATATTTTATCTAGATTTTCATTATTTTCCCAAAACTATGAACATAAATGAGATTCCAAGAGAATTACAGTGTTTACGACCAGAAGAAATGGTCGGACGAACAGACAGAATTTGACGGGATCAGTGACTACAACCTAGTTAATTGAGACCATTCTCGGCTCAAAATTCGAAAAATAAAGACATCGTGACCAAATGATATGAGTCCACATTTAAGTCGAACAAGCAGTCAAAAACCATCAATGATATTTTGTTGTCGATGAAAATAATATTCCTAAAATAAAACCCAACAGTTCAGTATTGCGGCATCGATAACTCTACTCATTTTTGAAAGTCAGTTCTATTTTAATGCAATCTATTTTAATTTATAAAAATATTAACCTCCTTGGAAGATTGCTGGAAGAGAAAGATGTGCATTACTTGGCTAAAACACAAGATACAATGATATTCTAAACTCCAACACCAACATCGCAGTATCAAATAAGTCCACCAATTCCAATTACTCGTTAATAGTAGGGGAGAGGGGGGCAAAACCGGGTATAGGGGCATAATCGGGTACCCCCAATCTACCCCCTTTGCGTCGGGTAAATTTTGTTCTCTTAGCATACGTTGACATCTCTTATATACGCCAGTATTTCCACAAGTTCTGACAGGTGCGTGTGTTTATTTATCAGTGTTGTGTAGAACTACGTGAATCTTTGGTATGTAATCTTATTCTACCTAAATTTATTACCATCTACAGTAGATTGATCTAACTATATTCTACGATAATTGACAATACATAATGTGATATGTAGGTTGTTCGGCTGTATGAAAGTCTGTAGATAAGCTTAATTTTTCTCATGTGTTTTTTCATTATTCAACATTATTTAAAATATAAGCTCTGGGGCAAAACCCGGAAATACTAGTGGGGCACAACCGGGCTGTTCCCGTTTATGCCCCAAATGGATAATAATAATAATAATAACCGCACGGGTGTGGTTTGGTTTCCGCCACGCCACATGGGGGGTGACGTCCCCACGGACCGAGTTACCTGGGCCACCAAGGGTAAATGGTGGCAAACCCATGAACGAGAAGTGGAAACCGATATCATGGCAGAAGAACGAGATGCCACTCCACCTGCTGGCTCGACCACCGTGAGGAGGACTGCCCGCAGGGGAGCTCGCAACGCACGTATCCAGTGGAGCCGCGAAATGAATATTGAAGTAATGCGAGCTTTGCATTACGTGAACAATTGCGAGGACAAACCACTTCCTGGATGGAGAAGAGAAATCTTCAAGGGATCGAATTATCCCAGAAGATCGCGGGATGTGCACAGCAGGCTGTGGATTTCATCGTGCGGAAATTTCTGAACTAGTGGGAGGAACTGAAATGTTTTCTCACTGGTTCAGAGAAGAATTACCAGCTCAAGCTGAGAACGGGAGACCGATGAAGAATAATAATAATTCTATAACCGCACGGGTTTGGTTTGGTTTCTGCCACGCCACATGGGGGGTAACGTCCCCACGGCCTGAGTTACCTGGGCCACCAAGGGTAAATGGTGGCATACCCATGAAAATGGAGAAAATATTAAGCCAGCAACGAGAAGTGGAAACCAATATCATGGCAGAAGATCGAAATGCCACTCCACCTGCTGACTCGACCACCGTGAGGAGGACTGCCCCCAGGGGAGCTCGCAACGCACGGATCCAGTGGAGCCGCGAAATGAATATTGAAGTAATGCGAGCTTTTTATTACGTGAACAATTGCGAGGACAAACCACTTCGTGGATGGAGATACTCCCACTAAACCGAGTTCACCGGGAGGTATCCGGAACTTCAGTTGGCGGAAGAAAATCATTCAAGAGAAATCTTCAAAGGATCGAATTATCCCAGACGATCGCGGGAGGTGCACAGCTGGCTGTGGATTTGCAAAATTCTTTATTTGCTTAAATAACGATTACACGTTTTAGCATCGTCAATAAAGTATGAACATCATATTCTACATGAAAGAAAAAATATTGAAAAAATTAATTAAATCCGATTCACCATAAAAAAAAACAAAAATAAAGATTGAAAATCGAAAGAAAAAAAAGATGTGAAGTTCCAATTCCAATACATTGAAAAGGCGAAATTAAGTTAGAGAACACTTCAAAAATTCCTCAAGATCATACGGGCACATTGAGATAAGGATATTCTTCATTTCTTTTTGAAATCTAAGATAAGACATCTGTTTAATTCTGTCAGGAACAGAATTATATAACTTGATTGCTACTGTGTAATTCCGGTGTGTAAGTGTGAGCCTGTGTTGGGGAGTAATCAGCCAATATTTGTTTCGTGTATTGTATGAATGCGTTTCGTGATGGGTTCTGTACTCCGCAGAGTGAGCTTTTATCATTAATAAGCAGCGAAGAATGTACAATGCTGGAAATGTTAAAATATTTAGTTTTTTGAAGTATTCTCTACAAGAATCACGACTTTGTAAGTGGGAAATTATCCTGATTGCTGTTTTCTGCTGCCTGAATATTACAAGCCAATCTGTAGAGTTACCCCAAAGCACATTTCCATAAAGAAGCTGACACTGGAACAAACCCATATAAGCCAGTTTTGTAACCTCCTCTGACGCTCTATACTATATGATATGTTTCGGAGTAAATAATTGATGCTAGCTAGTTTTCTGCTTAATAGTTCAATGTGGTCCCTGAATGAAGGGCATGAGTCAAATGTGACTCCCAAAAATTTTACTGATTGTGATTCACAATTTTTTAAAGAAAATTTGATGAATGAGGTGTTTTGTATGTTCAGTGAGAGATGATTATGATTGAACCAAAGAGTGGCCTTATTGACTTCTAGTTTCATATCTGTTCTGGGATTAACCGAATAAATCACTGTGTCATCAGCGTACTTGATGGTCTTTACTGATTCCGACATGTTGTGAGAAAAGTCATTCATATAAATAATAAAAAGAATAGACCCCAGGATAGAACCCTGTGCAACCCCAATTTCTACTGGTGCTACCGACGATCTCCTACCCACATATTCGACTATTTGGTGTCTCCCAGTCAAATAGGATCTCACGAACTCAAGCGGTGGTCCCCTTACTCCATAGCAACTCAACTTGCTCATATTGACCAATGCATCAAATTTTAAGAAATTTATAAGTATAGCTTCCTTATAGTTTCACAGTTATATGGTGCGCACCTATAATCGGAAGGCTAGTCGTCAACATTGGTCTACGGATGACATGGAAAAAGCAATTATGGAAGTTGTTTCCAAAGCGATGGCATCAAAAAAAGCAGCCAATAATTATATGTAATGTTTTTAATCAACTCTTGAAGATAGGGTAAAAAAAGGGCTGCTTCAAAAGGTGAATGAAATCTCGAATTGGTACCCAAAATAAATTAATACAGCAGGTGAAGAAAAAGATTGTGATACAAAAAGACAATACAAATAACTAAAGAGTCTAACTCAGAAAAAGAAGACAATAAATCACAAGGTGACAACGACATCCTCTGCAAAGAGCAGTGCACCCATACTACCAAAAATTATGGGTGGACAAAATGGACTGAAACGGCTGAGCACGCGAAGGATGTACAGGATGATTAGAAGATTTCGTGTGTGCTAACTCTGAATAATACGCAGTACCCGGTTTTGTCCCTTTTGTTTTAGAATATGATTCTTTTGTTGGTTTTTTCATCTTGTACTGGTTTTTCATAAGTTCAACTTATTTCAATGTTTACCTCATATGCTACGGCATCAACACGTCAAGTGTCAACCAATAAAATAAATAAATAAAAAATTATTGCAGATTTTTCTTAGCTACCCGGATTTTGCCCCCCTTTCCCATATATAATATCCAACGAATGGTAATGTTGGTTATAACTCACGCAGATGAATTTTCCACCACGAGCCAGCAGGCACTGTTTTATGACATTACCGCGAATTGAATACTATACTTTATCTACGATTTCTTCAGTTAAATTCGAATTAATCTGTATTTTTAAATTGGGAACAGTTGCCTAAAGCGATCTCTGTGGTCGAGAATCGAGTCACGTTGAAAACGTCAAAAATTCACGTTTTCCAAATGCAATTTCTGGATATTCAGACCAAAGGAAAGGTAGAAATGAATTGCGAGAACGTTAAACTGATTTCTGAAAAAGAGGTCCCGATCGATCCTACTTTTTTTATTAATTTCGTAAGCAATTTCATTTTTATTATTTGTAATAGAGTGAGTTATAGGCGTGAGTTATTAAAACTCACGCTATTGGTTTATAGATACGATCACAGCTCGAAATCAGTTGAATAAAGGATTTATTATTCTAGATGTAGAAGTAGATAAACTTATTGTGGTATATATTCTCCATAATCAGAAACTTTTGCGTCAAACTTCTCTATTTGGAGAATGAAAACTTCAACATTTGAAATCACACGATTCTATTCTTATGAAGAGGTAAGCAACGCTACTTTTCAGAAATGAATGCCTCAACAATAAGTGAAAAAACTATGTTTCAAATTCAATGATATCGCTAAATATCCAGGATGATAACCTGAGAGAGGTGAACAAAAGAATTGTGCCATAATCTTTCAGTGAATTCATCATTATACCTTCTCAAGGTTTTGAAGAATGAATATTACTCCGACTTATCCTATTAGGAGTAAAACGCCTGAAGTGACTGGCAGATTTTGTTAAAAGCAAGCAACATGGAATTTCACTTAGGAAGTCTGTTCCCAATCCGAAGAATTAACTTCACGTGAAACAGATGACAAAAGTCGAAAGCCCCCATAATTATGTCTAAATAGAGTAGAATTCGTTATTCGCGAATGAAAATACAGCAACATGTGTCCCGCAGTCCTGCGGAAATAAGAGCAAAAGGAAGCCAGCAGGTGTTCACGAAACGGCAAAGGCTCGAGTCATTCCAAGCCACACTCTGCTATCGGGTTCGAAATGGAATTCGAGTTTTCTTCTTCTTGTGCCGTGGATTTATTGGAAAAGTTTGCGAGGAGCGAAAGGAACGGGAGATTGAGTTTTCATTCGCGTATTCATGGCCTTTTGATGCCATGTAAATTGGATCAGGCAGGGGAAATATTTTAGTTGGCGGTTCACGAAATATTTTTCGATCGATTAACTATCACAAAATATGATTTTCATTGTGTGAAATATTCAAAACGCGCATGGTGAGTCCGGTGAATAGACCTATATATCCTGAAATTCTCAGCTTAAATTCGGATAATTAATTAAAAATCCTCGCAGTAGCCCCAGCAAAGTCATTGTTCTGGAAATAAATTTTCAACATTTCCTTTCTCTCCTCAAACGTGTAAACCATTTTGTAATTTTTACTAAGAACTGATGAAACTCTTTGTTTATGGCCTGGCAGTGATTCTGATAAGCATGAAGAGAAAAAAGGCATTTAACACTTTTTAATCACCTCAATGTTTGTTTTGTTTTCTTTTTCTTTCAATAGAAATTATAAGATGAATTAACACCCTGTAACTTTGTTAATATTGACTTATATGAACTCAACATGCAGGTTCATACAAATTTGAATCCATGCCTACATTTGTGCTACAAAACTGCCCACCTTCCCAATTCAAATTACTGATGGGGTTACAATCCTCTCCAGGGAGTTGCTAGCAGAAACAAGCTTTGTATCCCAGATCATGACCCCCTGTCATCAAAAATCGACACAATGTTTTCACATATTCTGATTCGTTTTTGAGTTATTGAAGATTGACACTTATGAGAAAAAATACGGGATCAAATTCAAAGAGGCAACGGTGAAGACAATGTGAAAACTCTTGCAAGAATAATAATATACAACAACTGGCGACCCGCCCTGGCTTCGCACGGATGCAATGCTGATACTAAATACCTACTACAGAATGTCCTTATAAACAACTTTCACAGCTTTTTTGTCATTAGACAATAATAACATATTTTGTTTTGAAGTAATTCTTGAAAGAGCGACATATACACTGCGCAAAAAAATTAACGCACATTATGGAAATCTCAAATTCATTATACAATTGAAGGTGTTCTCAATGATAATTATTTTTATCAGAATTATGCATGCATATGTTATCCACTTTCAACGTTTTTCTTCAATACAGATGTTTTCTCCCAGCAGGAATAAAAAAAGATGATATTATCAGATTTTGAATGTATTGGATCCATTCTAAAATCAGTTGTTCTCGATCGATTCTAGTGATCAATAGTTTTTCTTTCGTTTGATTTTCTACACTCGATCGCTATGCAACGCGAAACACGCAATTTGACCCAAGAGGAATGTGCCCAAGTGGTAGTTTTGCGAGAAGAAGGGTGGACATACACAAGAATTGCCTAAAGGTTTGGAGTTTCCCATACAAGTGAGTCCAGAATGTTGCAGCGATTCAGGGAGACAGGTATGAATGTCCGAAGACCAGGACAGGGTAGACCACGGGTAACAACTGCCATTCAAGAACGTTACTTGAGAGTTTCTTTCTTGAGTCAACGGTTTGCAACCGCTCGCCTCCTTCAAAATCAGCTTGAGCATACTCATGAGGTGCAAATTAGCACTCAGACAATTAGAAATCGCCTCAAAGAATATGATTTAAGGCCTCGTGTCGCGGCAAGAGGCCCAGCTCTTACCCCAGCCCATCGAGGGGCTCGTTTGGATTTTGCGAGAGAGCATATCCATTGGGAAGAGGCCGATTGGGAAAGAGTTCTCTTCACAGATGAGTCTAGATTCTGCCTCTACCATTGTGATCGACGTTCCCTTGTATAAAGACGTCCACATGAAAGATATGCAGTATTTTGAAAACTGTTCATTTCTCTTCTTTCACATAAGATTCGGTGAAATCCTGAATTTTTCATCCATTTAATGTGTCTTGTTTCGTTCAAAACCTTCCCGAGAGAACATAAAAATCAATGTAGACTTAACTTTCATTAAAATTGAGATTTTCAGAATGTGCGTTAATTTTTCTGCGCAGTGTAATTGACCATGAGAAAAACACTCAACGCTCAAATCTAAGCCTTCAACGTTGAAAGTTTGACCTTGCGATTCATTAATGGTCATTGCAAAAGATGTCTTTACCGGAAATTGTAGGTGTTCAAATTGGAATCTGATGGTATCAGCGGAATTCGGGGAATTAATACGCCTTCTCCGGTACCACATCTCCTGATCGGTATTGCCGGCGCCGCACCGCTATGTCCCTGCATTTCAAATCTGTAATATCTTCGGAAATATTCATTTAAATAACATGCTGTAAGGGGCCATATTGATCTATATTAAATGGACAATGTATTAAAGGTACCTAATTTGATACGGATTAATGCTGTATTGCTTAATATAACTTCCTTATCAAGCCATTTTATCCTCAAGAGATAGACATATACCATCGCGGACTTTTCTGGTTGACCTTTTTTAGTTGTACAATAGGTACCGAGTACATTATTTTGATTTATCTCGTGGGGTTTGGTCAGCGTTTACAATGTAAGCGCAAAAAATGTGTTTATATACAAGATTTCCGCCAAAAAAATCACGGATGTTGATAAACCTGGTGCAGAGATGTAGAGATATGATGGACAGAGAGATGCAGGTCATAGTCGTATTGAGGCATCGATGCCCAAAATTTTGTATAAATTCTTTAAATAGAACATTTCAGGTAAGAAATTTTCGGTAAATGACTTATTCTGATGAGTTCTATCACCTGTCAAAAGAAGAGCCTCACCTTAAAATACACCCTATATAGATACAAGAGAAGAATTTCATTATTATTTCCACTAAAATCAAATCACTACATTGTGTCAATTCGGTGGTCTTCCTCTTGAACCATTAACTTCATCTCTTGTTTTCAGTCTTCATTTTCTTCCTTTTTTAACGTTTGCAAATTCGAGAAGAACAAAATTATTATTCACATTCAAGTTCTCCAGATTGGAAGAAACTGTGGAAATGCAGAATCAGAATACAGTGTATAATTCTTTCAATGCTTGCGAAATTTTCCGTATCTTATATACGAGCATAATGGGCAGTTATACTCCTTTAATTCGCTTAATGGCAATGAATACTGGAAGAAAGAGTAAGATAGAAGCTCTTCTTCCCATCGTTATAAAAACTGGATCCTTGGCTCCCATACCTAACTGTTTTTTCGATAGTTTACATAGAATTACGTTAATAAAAAGGCATATTGAACAATTCCGCCGGACTTATAAACTTGTTATGAAAAAAACGACCAACGAACAGAAACTTGTATGCTGGTTTCCAATTAGTTTGAAATTTAATTAAAAGACCTTAATATATTTCGAGCTCAGACCAATTAAAATGCATATTGAAATCGAAGTTCATCGTGTTTATATGCCATAATAATCTTATTGGACCATGCGCTCAACAATCTAGTAGTGATTTTCTATAGAGGACTACAACTTTGTATAAAAGACTCACGACGTTGCCTCTTGAATAGAAATGGCTCTCCCATACGTCATCGAAAAAATTGGTCGATTATTGTATAATTAGTGCAAAATACTTCTGCGGTGAGTATGTTGTTAGGGAAAATTGATAATGACTTTCATGTGGACGTTTCTATGAAATCATATCCATACGGTATAATTCTAAATCAGAATGATTTTTTGTCCTTAAATTTTAATGAGGTTATGACTGTTCTTTATTCTTAAAATATCTGAAGTTTAGGTTGTAATGGGTGAATTTCCCGTTTACACTCAAAATCATTTAGTTTTACATTATTGATTATTTGGTAACTCATTTCGTCTCAAACTGTTTGTACTGAATTCATTTTGGCAACGACAAGGGTGGGATAGTAATCTAGATCTCCTAGATTGTGTTATTCCATGCTCTTGATAAACGAAGTGAGGTGAATTAATTATTTTGTAGAATTATATGACGATATGGTTGAGCATTCTAGAATTCTTTTGCTTTCGAATTGTGTGATTCTCGATTCAATCTATTTGTGGATGCTCTTTCAGAGTGGGTATTTTTTTATTTCATTTTATTTACTCGAAATATGAGCAAAAATATGGGAAAACAAGAACCCAAAGAATTCAATGCACAGAAGTTGATATACAGGGTTATCATAATAATCCGTGCATTAGACGTTTCTCCACTTCTATGAGGAAAAGATTTCTGAAATTTGGCACACAGCCGTTTTTCAAAGGAGAAAATCGTGCTAAAATATTTTCATCGAAATCGCACTTCCGGTTATACCGGAAGTGACCATCAGCTTTGGTATTTCAAATGGAACTACCTATTTTTCTAACGAGAAATGGATTCCTTTCTGAATTCTACACATTTTTTATCGAAAACACTTTTACGTTGTTGTCATGGTTACGAAGGTATAAGGACTTCTATGAGAAATTGGCCAGTTTCAGAGGTCCGCGAAACGAATCATAGCATGCATGCTATCCATAATAAAGAAACAAATGAAGGATTTGTCGAAAATTCAATAACTTTGCCTTGTATTGCATGGCTATCGAATCATGTTGGAACTGCCACAATAAATTTATATTTCTGAGAAATCTCAAACTGCAATAACTTCATTTTTTCAAATGGCATGCCTATACTTTTTGTACAGAAAACGATTGAAGATGGACATAAGAAACCTTTGGAAAAATTTTTGAAATTAAATTTTCTGTACAAAAAATATGGGCATGCCATTTGGAAAAATGAAGTTATTGCAGTTTGGAATTTCTCAGAAATATGAATTTATTGTGACAGTTCCAATAGAACAACATGATTCGATAGCCATGCAATACGAGGCAAAATTATTGAATTTTCGAAATATCCTTCATTTGTTTTTTTATTATGGATAGCATGCATGCTATGATACGTTTCGCGGACCTCTGAAACTGGTCATTTTCTCATAGAAGTCCTTATATCTTCGTAACAACTACAAGCTTCGAAGCTTGTAACTTGTGCCGAGTTCGGAGTAAGCAGTTGTGTTCTGTGTAGGCTATGTTACTGTGTCCTTACGCCACCTTGGGCACAGCGCTGTTAATTTTTGACTCAACAGTGAAATGGTGGCCCCTACCGAGACTAGAATTTTTTTTTCCAAGCTCGGGATTGAACTTAGGACTGCCGGGTCCTAATCCAATGCTCTAACCACCGAAGTGCTTAAATAAAATAAAATTACCAACAAAAAAGATAAAAATATTCTTGTTTTCATAAAAATAAATAATTGCTTGTAGATATTAGGACATAAAACAAAATGACGAGATATAAAAATATATACTGAAGCAGAAATATCCCTAAAATTACTCTCTAGCTATTTTTGATGGTTTTCTTAATCTGGCCGATGACATCTACCAAATCATTAAAATGGTTTACACATACATTCTGACTATAGAGTATCCTTGGAGCTGTTGATATGTCTCGTGGGCAAGACGAAGTGTAATGTATTCCATTTTCCAACATTTGTCCTACTTTAACCATAGGGGTATTTGATTTGGGCATGTGTTTTTCGAATTTTGAGCCAAGAGTTATGTCCATCGACTAGATTCTACTCACTTATCACGAATCCAATTATGTCCATCCATCCATAATGACGATAACTCTTGAACAGATGAACTTACTTCGACTTGAAATTTTCAGTTTTTCAACCAGATTTTAATGAAAGGGTTTCAAGGGGTTTCCAATAAGAGATGATATTTTGACATTCAAAGAAAATTGCCATCTTTTCAGATGAATGGTAGGATTTTCATTTCATTATAGCGTGAAAGGAATGCCGTTAATAATGGAAAATAACATCAGTCAAATGACCACCACAACTACAGTACCATATTCTTTTCATGAAATTTTTCATTACCAAATCGCAAAATTGTTACCCTACGTCCTCGATCTTTGAGGTATTGAATGGACGACGCTGGGCTCTTCCCTTTCATGTGGCCCAAAAGAAGTCGCAAGGTGTTGAATCACGAGATCTCGGTGGTCGATTGTGATCACCTCTTCGAGAGATAGCACGGTCCGGAAACTTTTCCCGTAAAAGATCAATGGTTTTGTTGGCGCTTCGTACCACAGAAGTGGTACGTAGCGCCGTTTTGTCGAAAGTAAACGTTCTCCAGATTAATACCATCCAATTCCGGCCATAACAAATCATTAATCATCTCTCGATAGCGCAATCCATTCACCTTAACTGTTGTTGGGTTTTCTTCAACATTTTCAGCATGCACGGGTTTTATTCTTCACATTACTAACTTGTCCCAACAGCTCAAATTTTTCCACCAATTTCTGTATTGCGGTTCGACGACCCAAAAATTTTCGAGTTTACAAACTGTCCCTGCCAAATTTTCACCATTTTTATGGTGAACTAGCGACCCAGTTTCGCACGGATGCAATGCTGATACTTAATACCTACTACAGAATGTCCTTATAAACAACGTTCAAGATTTTTTTGGTTTAGAAGGTACTCTCGAAAGAGCGACATATGATTGACCATGAGAAAAACACTCAACGCTCAAATCTAAGCCTTCAATTTATAGGCTCACGTGGCCATCCGGATCGGTATTGCCGGCGCCGCACCGCTATGTCCCTTCATTTTAAATCTGTATAATATCTTCGAAAATATTCATTCAAATTACATGCTGTAAAGGGCCATATTGATCTATATTGAATGGACAATGTATTTAAGTTACTCAATTGGATAAGGATTAATGCTGTATTGCCTAAAATAACTTCCTTAATAAGCCATTTTTTCCCGTAAAATGTGAAGGATAAAAAATTGTTATTGTATGGGTTATCCTCATAGAAATCATAATATATATACTTACTCTAGAATGCTAAATCAATTGGACCGAAGTGTTGTAAAAATTTCAGTGTGGTCCACAATGCGCATACGTGCCGTCAGGTTGTTTCTGAACAGGATCGGCTTCAATAAAATTTTATGCTGCTATTGTTGCAGTTGGATTTAATCAATTCATAATTAGTATTCGACACTCACTAGTTGTTTTGAACATATTGATAATTTTCAACAGCTATTTGAATGGTAAATTTGGAATCATCAGCGACTGGAAGATAAGCTGAAAATCTTTCATGATTCCAAAACCTCTTCAGGCGTTGAAAAAACCCGGTTTCGGTATAAAAATTAATTCAAGGATCAAGGGAGACAAATTCTGGTTAACAAACAACGAATCTTTTGGTAAAGTACAGAAAAAAAAATCAAATGAGCAAAATATACTAATATATCCCTTAAGGACAGTTCTATTCTTCGGTGTTCCTGAAAATAGTGGAAACATGAAAATGTATTGTACATTTGTACATCTGCCAATGCGTTACTCTGCATCCTTTCATGAGTGAATTCTGATACCTACATTCATTCTTCAAGTCATTTGTCTTTTTGAGTTCCGAGTATATTCCAAAATCAATCTGTTATCTGAATGAAACTGCAAAGTTTTACTTCAACATATTTTATTTTCGAGTTCGAATTATCCATTAAAAGATGGTTTACTCACAAGAATTCATGATTTTTCATAATGAATTGCGTTCTTTTGCTATATAAAGAACCAATCTCATGGTGCGAGTGGATAGATATGTGTCAATCGAATGAAAAGCAAAGCGTAAATCATAAATTTTTAACAGTTTATATGAATGAAAAGGTGCACATAGTTTACATACTCAAGTGGGAAATGGACAGGTCAAGACAAGGACACCACAACACTATACAGTGCATTGTTTATCGGATACGAAAAAATCCAAATCGAACACAACCCACAACAAAAGCAAAATGCACACGAAGAATATCAAACACGAAAATAATAGTTAAGCACCAGTGAACTAGTTTGTCTATGCAGTAAACTAAACTGTGGCTGCAGACTGACACTGGATCCGTTCCTGCCTATACTTTCACTAAGGTCATTTCAAAGTCATTTGCCATGAGACAGAAAAAGCGGTGTTGCGCGGTCTATATATATTTAGTGAAACCTACTACATCACTGCTCTAATTTTCTCACCAATTCCACAAATATTGCAATTCACTTATGATATTAATGTGTCTAATAGTCGTAGGAAGTCGCGCATGAGCTATAAAATAAGTTTGTTACTCAATGGAATATTTTTATTGTTTAATTATATTGAACTTTAAATAGAACCGACAAAACATTTAGGGACTTGGCATCGTTCTACGTGAAATTTCCTAATGGTGAGCATGCGCACATTGTGAATCAGTTGCCTATGCGGCACGTTTTTCGCTGAGGAACTAGAAGGAATTAGCATTCTAGAGTAAGTATATATATTATGAATTCTATGGTTATCCTTAAGAGATTGAAGCATACGTAGGGACAGACAGCGATAACGACTTTGTTTTATACTATGTATTGCTTGATTTAAATCATTTCACTGCGTTGTTGAAGCGTGCATCGTTCCACTTTTATTTATGCCGCAGTTTCTCCATTTGTCAAATATCAAAAAATGACAGCTTTAAAAGTGATATCTACCAAAATAGCGGGCTTTTCAAAATAACACCTCTTATTGGAAAACCCTTTAGTAATTATTGAGTATTTCTTCCACAAGCAATATCTGACCCCCTAAATTAGGTCCATGAATTCCACAATTTAGTATGTAACAATTTAATGAAAAGTTTGAAGTAAGCCTATAGTTGAATTTCATTCGCAGAACACAAAATTTGCGCAAACAAATAGTTCTCTTTTCCGGTTTTTCATTGAATAAGATCTTTCTAAAGGCCTCTTGCAACGACATAGAATTCGCGCGAGAATCTGTCAAATTTACTGATCGAAAATTATCGCGAGAATTCTCTGTCGAGAATTCTCTGTCGTCTCTGTGGAATTCCACAGAGAATTCCACCGAAAGTATACTCCATTCACTTTTATTTAATCACATAGGAGGTCATGGTTTCGTTTTCAGGCGTTGGTGCACCTGATGAAAAGCACAGAACATATGATGAAAAGTCAGTGCGCGCACAGAAAATATCGTTAATGACAAAACGACGTTGCCAGTTTCTTTGTTCACATCAAAGTAAAAGTATCAAAGATATTCCACATTTTGTTTACAGGTTACAGGTTTACAAATTGTTCGCAGATTTTTGGTATTTAATCGATATTTGCAGGTGAGTTTTTCGTCGAATATCCAAGATTAACGTATGTTTATTGTTTTTAGCGCCAGTTTGGAGCGTGAGGACGATTTTCAAGACCAGGACGAATGTTTACATTTCGTTGAAAAATCTGTTATTTGGACAGATATCGCGGTAGATGGATTGGATGGAGCCTCGAGAGGTCGATTAGGATGATATTTTTCAGGTTTTCCAAGAAATTTGGCGATATCTGAGCAGATTTGCAAAAGTTAGTTACCTCACTAAGGAGGTGGAACTTAGACCTAATTCTCCTATAAAAAGCGCCTTCCAAAGGTCGAGATGGTGAAAAATGTCTTCTTTAGATGTCGCTTGAACAAACGCAGCCGAGTTTTATACCCCAACATTGATTTTAAGAAAGTTATTAACAAAATGAAATTGACATTATTCTTGATTCTTGTAATTACCCATCAATTCATCTTATATCTTTGGGTTGATTTCTTTCAATGAATTCTTGATTAGAATCAACAATTGATGTCGTCAAGCCTTGCAAGAGGATAATACATTAAATCTTCACAAGCATGCATATGAAAATTATGTGAAAGCAATGCAATTTTCTTCCACGGCGAAAAATAATATATTTCAACTGCACAATCCCCCCATATGAACTATTATACCAGATAACCAAGATCCAACCTATTGATGACAGAATCAAGAATCTGAACATTAAATTCAAACAGCGACTTGACGAACTGGAAGATATAAAGATTCTCCTGCACAACCACGAAGAAAATTCCCATCTGTTACCTCACTACAGAAACTGAATAATTATTAAATTTGATGAATTGTGGAGTTTAAATAATGATGAATATGACTTTTTTTTTGTAAGTAGTATTTTCAATATACAATGTTAAAACAATGTGGGCTGAAGGACCTCGGTCGATTGCCTGTTGATACTAGTTGTCAATCAGTTATTATTATTATTATTAATATATTTCAACAGTGATCTTGTACTTTTCATGCAAATAACTAGAAAATGAATCCTTTCTATCAATGCATATAAACGTTAATTTTCGTCCATCACATCTTTTCCAATTCATTAATTTTCGAATAAATTCACATTCTGAGAAATACGCTAAGAATGTAGAAAGGGCAACATACTGTTGACTTTGAACATAAAAATATTTTGAAAAACGTCACAACTTCCCCAGGCAACACAAAGATATCCCAGAGAAATCCCTGCTACTTCTTTTTAGGAAGTTGTGACGCCTTTTGTGACTTCTTTGGGAGGTCGCTGGGAGCTCTATATCTCCTCCAAATGTCCGCCACAAAAGAGTTCCCAGAGAGATCTTGACGATATCCTACGTGGATATTCTCAAACAAGCCACACTTAGAGTTCGCATATACCTCCCGCGGCGAGGACTTTGAGAACTTCTTATTAACCTCCGCATTGCGAGATGTATAAGATATTCTCGAACTGTTCACATTGCGAGATGTATAAGAAGTTCCTATACAGGTCGTATTGTGAGATGTATAAGAAGTTTCTACACATGCCGCTTTGCACAGGTAAATACAAGTCGCATTGCGAAATGTGAATGAAACATCAAAAACTAAGTCAGATTAGTCCGATTCCTATGATGAGAATCTGTATATCCGCTATATTATTGAATTGAATTACACAACAAACAGTGTTAAAAGTTATTTATTATTTTCGGCTGTAACAGAAGGTAAACTAAAACAAGCGAATAAGTTCGTCAATCTTTATTATCAACAAAAAAATTTTCAAGATATTATATTTCTTTCTTCCTCTGGGTACAATGTCCAGCCAATCTTGAGAAAAGACTCCTCTGTTGTCCTCCACGTATGTAGTTCTGTCACCCTCCGTACCTACAAGTTCGAAAAAATCGGTAGATTTCGGTAGATTTTTGGAAAAAAATACTTTTTCACATATTTCTTGTGTTATTCAAGTTGAAATACCATTTATCCGAGAATTGGGCAAGAAGGTTATTTTACGGATGAAGCAAAATTGAAAATGGATGTTTATTTACAAAATCAATGTTCGAAAACGGGAAAACCAATCTCTCGAACAAAAAATGAGTATTCTGTCAAAATAAATAGGTATTCAAAAAATTAACACCTATTGAAAACAGCTGATATGCTGAAAATAAACGTATGTACATCAAATTGCTTGAAAAAAATATAGATTTGTCAACGTATAGCTCAACTAATGTATCAAATTATGGTATGCTTAGAAAATCTTCAAAATGATATCGTAAGAGTCATGATTTCCTAGAATATCAGAACATACATTCACCCCATCAAATTTTGGTAGATTTATGTGCTTTTTTGTTAGATCGGTAGATTGAGAAGAAAATCGGTAACACTTTTGTAAGGTCAGTGGTTTATACATTAATCAAAACGTGAATAAACAGTGTGTCAAGTTCTTTTGGAGCACAAATTGAACAAAGAGGATTTCAACAACATTTCAATGTCCATTCTGCATTCATATATCAGCTTGAAACAAAATGAGATATAATTCCAAACTGTTCCCGTGAAAGTTTCGAATGATCACAATTCTCATTGAAGTGTTTTCTTTTATTAATATTGGAATTGCAATAATGGTTTCCACAGGAACTTGTAAACCGTGCCTATTAAGAATTATCAATAATATATCAGCTTGAATTTTGGGAATATTCGACTCATCATTCTTGTAAAATCTGTTGTGAAGTTATTACACTCATCCATATTCCTAATAGAAATAATTATCCTGATCACCAATATACCAAGTAGAAAATCGTTTAATGTGAATGTGAATTAATCAATTCCTTTATTGGTGGTTGAATTACTCGGATAACATAAGTGGCGGTAAAAATGGTTATGGTATATGTCCTAATAGGTGAAAAAACTCCAGAATTTAATGAAAATAACACTTACTTGGAGCACAAATATCCTCATCGAAATTTCACACAATAACGAAAACGAACCTCGCACAGCACAGTAACACCGATAAACACAACACATCTAACTAATCTATCCACAAAACCCATCTCGATGTCTGAGTGTCTGACCGTCTTGGTAAACTCGCTGTTTATACAAGTTCGACTTGATAGAGAAATAGCGCCTGCGTGAACAGATTGACCTTGTCAATCGCATGGTGCGCTCTCCTCTCCAAGTTATCGCATTGAGTAGTCCCGAGGATATCGCATGGCGAGGTCTCCAAGATATCGCATGGGCACATCAGTGGGAAATTCGCTTAGTTACATCACATAGAGATCTCTGGGACCTCGCGGTAGGAGCTCCTATAAAAGCCGCATTGTAACCTCTCAGAGATATCGCGGAGAAGTCTGTGTTGCCTGGGTCGATACAGAGTGGAATGTGTCAAATTTCCATGGCCAGAGTTGTGATTTTATAATTGTGAATGGAGTATAGTATGCAACGGCGGAGAATTTTCGGTCAGTAAATTTGACAGAAAATTCTCGTGAGAATTCTCTGTCTGTCTGTAGCCAAAACTACGTTGAAAGAATATGGGTGTCCTCTTTAGAAAACATTAACTTTCTATCAAAGTTTTTTTTATTGTAACTAGTTTCTCTGATCGGACAGACGAACTATTCCATATGACTCTTCGAAAATCGTCCAAAACACGTTTTAAATTTTTTGAGATATCTCAGAAACCGAAATCTAGAGAAAACGATCTGGTTTCTGAAATCTTGTTTTTTGAAAAAAAAAATAGGGAGTCCCTGAAAAACAATTTTCATTTCAAATCGTTACGAGTCCCCAATAAGAAAATTATAAAAAATATACACCTCTTCTATGCAGAACAGATCTCAAAAATTTATCAATCGCCAAACCCTGGCGCATTCGCCAATCTGCATCCCATTCTTTTCCTCGTTACTATTTATGTAATCTGAAAATCGAATGTCTGATAAGATTCGAATTGACAAGGAAACAATTGCCAGTTTGAAATGTGTTTGTCGATTTTGGTAGAAAATAGAAAATGTGTTATATTTATGGGAAACCTATACTCGAGAATATTTCAATTTATTATTTCTGTACCTACATTGTTCAAATTACAACTTAATTTGATGCAATGTAATGGAGAATCCTCTCATCAAACTGATGTATGAAATATCACAGAAATGATGCGAAAATTAATATATAATTACATATTTGCATTTCCACATTCATGTTTAGGTACATTCAACTGGAAGTACATCCCAATTCACGGCTTTATTCAGCCCGCATTATTATGAACATGCCACATTTCTACAACGCTGATACTTTACAACTGATGCATGATTGATTTCTGATCAAAACACGCTAAGAAATTGATTTCTTAGCACATTGAAAATCTAGGAGAAAGTGTTAGGGGGATATCAAAAAAGCAGAGAATTAAGGCTTACGTCAAAAAGACTATCATGAATCTTGAAAGTGAAAGTTGTGATTCGGAAATGATCAAATTATATTCAGAAACCATCACTTGCATTCTAGATTCATCAAGGTAATTTCAGAAAACATTCAGAATGGTCAATTCAATTTCAGCAATGGTTATTTGAAATCCAGATTGATCACATTTATTTTAGAAATCTTCAATTGCATTTCAGTAAATATCGATTGCTATTCAGAAGGAAATCAATTGTAATTCATAAACTTAATGGTCCTGTAAAACATTCAACAAGTTTTCTGGATTACAAATTATGATTAAATAACTATTAATTTCTGGGGTCCAGGTGATAGCCGAGGTACTCTTAAGGGTCTTTTGCCCTGTCATTTGAGGAATGTGAGCGTCTCTTCATGGCACTGGTGGAGACTACTTGTGTATAGATCCTCAAAAAATGACTTCTGGGTCGGCCAGGCACCGGTCTCGAGAAATGCTGCATCTTTCCATGAAATTGGACCACTATGCTCCTCACTGACGTCCATGGAATATTCGAACAAACAACAAAGCTTTTTTATGTAGGGCTAGCTGGCTATAGGGCTATAATTTTTATCGAAATTCTTGCAGATTATGCATCAAAAATCGTATCACTGGTGGATACAAGGGGGGGGGGCATGGGGGCCATGGGTCCCCCTTGGCGCCGAAATTGACGATAATTCCTTCATTAGTAGTCCTATAACGTTGGCCAAAAAAAGTTTCTATTGATGGCCCCCCCTGAAAGACTTCATGACCCCCCCTGAAAAACTGGCTGGATCCGTATTCTTGGTCGAAAGCTCTAAGCATTAGCGTTTTCGAGAATATCGGTCCCAATCATTCCAAATTGTATTTTTCATGAAAAAAGAATAGGTACTTGGAAATTGCCAGGTTTTTTATTGATTAATTAAGGACGATGAAACAGAAAGTAAATCAAAGTAGTTGCCTCGAATCTTCTCCTGAAACTCTGAATTATTTAACACCCTGTATCGTGAAAATGAAAAGAGTGAGGACCAATGCTGGCAGGTTGTTTATTCTTTATTTTCCCTCTCATTAGTACTATTTACCCTTATGTTACCATAACTACTCTGGGACACTCTATAGGTTTTCATCATTATTTGTGAAGCTCTGGTGAATTGTGATTTATGAAATCTTGAATGATTTCCATGATCTAATCTCATTATGAAAAAAGTAAGCTGAAGTGAGAAACCCATTTTCTTATTGATCTGAAGTGCCAAGACTTACCAGTGAAATATCCGCAGATAAAAACTACCGAACCTCGTTTGTTTCAGGATGTTTGCTCCCCCAGTTCCCGACCAATAAACTAATCTAGACAAAATTATATTTTCAACTTGGGCGAAACTTCCACAATCGTTAGAACTTAATATCCGGCAACTTTCCGAAAATAATAAATATAAGGCGCGACTCTAGCTAACTTTTCCGCTTTCGCGAGATAAAAAGTTTCGTGAGGACGATTCGAAAACATCGAAATGAACGGAGAGAACGAAAAGAAACAGAAAAATGGCCGCGTGAAGTTGGCGAAAAAATGTCTGCACAAATTCTGAAATAATCCCCAATATTTAGTGCCCAATTTATGCCCATTTGTGCCGTATGAATCAATTTCAGCACCATTATGGTTTTCGAGATATTCGAGTTTGAAGTTTTTGGTGCTAGCTTCACACTTGGCACCAACATTTTTCGATTTCGAAAAACTTTTAATGCCAATATTTAGTGCCCAATTTGTGCCCATTTGTGCCGTTTAATTCACCTCATTATCACTTGTAGTTTTTAAGTTATTTCAGTTTGAATATCTTGGTGCCAGCTTCACACTTAGCACCAACATAATCCAACTTTGAAAAAAAATTTATGCCAATATTTTGTGCCCAATTTGTGCCCATTTGTGCCGTATAAATGACATTTCTACCATTTGTAGTTTTTGAGATATTGACTGTTGTTTTTTAGCCGGCGTGAAGTTGGCACCAACATATTCCAACTTTAAACAAATTTTGATGCCAATATTTTGTGCCCAATTTGTGCCCATTTGTGCCGTATAAATGACATTTCTACCATTCGTAGTTTTTGAGATATTGACAGTTGTTTTTCAGCCGGCGTGAAGTTGGCACCAACATATTCCAACTTTGAAAAAAAATTTCCGCCACTATTTAGTGCTGCATTTGTGTCAATTTGTGCCGTTGAAATGGATTCGATATCTTGGATAGTTTTCGAGTTATGAACAATATTGTGTTTTATTAACGGCGCCATCTATGGGAAAAAGCAAGTATTGTTTCGCTTCATAATAGGTCAAATATGTCGGCCACACATATGTGAATTCTGTTACATAATAATTTCCCATGAACTTATAAATAGACCTCTGATTATTAAGCAAACAATTCCTTGCGTTAATCGAACAACCTATCCTTTTCGATGGTAAAAATATGTTGAATCGGGAAAATTGTTGAGTAATATTATTTCTAAATAATATTATATTTCGATATGGAATTTAAAATTCAATAAATACAATTAGAAATATATTCCTTATTACAATTACTTGTATGGATTCACTTTCCTGCATAAAAGCAGATAGCGTGTGGCGGCAAACATCAAACGGGGCGATCTAACACGTGCTTGCCTAGTTGAAACGGCTGTTTCGTGAGCGTAAATTTTTTATTAAAAGGACGTTCCGATATGGCATCTACGGCATATTCGGCGATTTCTCTGATCTGACATTTACTGGTGAATTTAATTCACTTCGGTAATTTACGGACCTTCTGAATTAATTGAAATCGAATTTAGCTTGGTCCCAGACTCCCAGATAAACTTACCCAGGTTAAAGATGGAATATTGAACCGGGTTGAAAATCAGTTTTTTTTTTAACTGTGACACAAATTTTAGTTTAAAGTCCCGAAGCACCCCAGGAATTATTGCATAACTAAGGTTATTCTTCGTGATACTCGTATACTTGAACTAATACAAAGTTCGTAACAGTAGGTAATAGAAAGAATAGAAAAAAAAAATGAAATTTTTATTACACTTCATATCTTTACATCATCACTATGTACAATTAATAAATAAATACTTATAACAAACAAATATCATCAACAATTTTTGACAAAAAGGCTTTATGCTATATTCAAATTGTATATAGAAGCAGATGAGGGTTCACGGAAACATCATTCCTAACAACTCTATATTCCTTCAATAAGTACTCAACAATTTTCGCGATTCAACATATTTTTACCATCGAAAAGGATAGATTGTTCGATTAACGCAAGGAATTGTTTGCTTAATAATCAGAGGTCTATTTATAAGTTCATGGGAAGTTATTATGTAACAGAATTCACATATGTGAGGCCGACATATTTGACCTATTATGAAGCGAAACAATACTTGCTTTTTCCCATAGATGGCGCCGTTAATAAAACACAATATTGTTCATAAATCGAAAACTATCCAAGATATCGAAGCCATTTCGACGACACAAATTGATATAAATTCAGCACTAAATAGTGGCGGAAAATTTTTTTCAAAGTTGGAATATGTTGGTGCCAACTTCACGCCGGCTGAAAAACAACAGTCAATATCTCAAAAACTACGAATGGTAGAAATGTCATTTATACGGCACAAATGGGCACAAATTGGGCACAAAATATTGGCATCAAAATTTGTTTGAAGTTGGAATATGTTGGTGCCAACTTCACGCCGGCTAAAAAACAACAGTCAATATCTCAAAAACTACAAATGGTAGAAATGTCAGTTATACGGCACAAATGGGCACAAATTGAGCACAAAATATTGGCATAAAATTTTTTTCAAAGTTGGATTATGTTGGTGCTAAGTGTGAAGCTGGCACCAAGATATTCAAACTGAAATAACTTAAAAACTACAAGTGATAATGAGGTCAATTAAACGGCACAAATGGGCACAAATTGGGCACTAAATATTGGCATTAAAAGTTTTTCGAAATCGAAAAATGTTGGTGCCAAGTGTGAAGCTAGCACCAAAAACTTCAAACTCGAATATCTCGAAAACCATAATGGTGCTGAAATTGATTCATACGGCACAAATGGGCACAAATTGGGCACTAAATATTGGGGATTATTTCAGAATTTGTGCCGACATTTTTTCGCCAACTTCACGCGGCCCAGAAAAATACGCTCAGTGAACACGAACTCCGTTCAACAAAAATTATAATCATAATTTTAGCTGCAGATACATATCAAATGTTATAAATTAGCAATTCTGCAGGCTGTAGCGAACTTCTGGAGTTTGAAATTTAGATATTCATTTCAGCGTTGCGTGTTTTTTCTAACTTATTATTATTCGTTTTCCCATGGCCTTCTGGGATCATATTATTAAAATGCATTTCGATTCTTCGGACGATAACTTTGGTAATATTCTCATCAGGGGAAGACGAGAATGATTCAATTGTTTTTCAGTATTTTGTTTCCATGCTTACTTGATTATCGTGACGCTTCTTGATTTTTTGTCGTGCGTTCTTGTTTTTGTACCGAAGAGGTTCACGTGTTGAAAAGGCGTTAATTAGATGGTTACAATCCTGACTAGGAAGTAGATATGGGTTTCTTAGTGAAGGTGGAACTACTCATTCTTTTCGATAATTACTAACGTATGTTGTGGTACCAGTTCCAGTTTGATTGGGTAAAAATTATGTTTTAAATACACATTCTCATGGTTCAAGCTCCCGGTTTCATTCCACACAGTTCGTATCACTCATTTAAAATACAGCGTTGAGATATATTCTCATCCATTTACATTCTTCCAATTCAATTTATACAAGGTGCGGCACGGAGGGCGGACGTTTTTCAGATGGACATAACTTTCCCCCACTGAGGACGAGAGAAGTGGGGAAGGTGCCGTTAGACTCGTGTGTTCCTAGCATTTATTTACCAGTTGGATCTTCGCTTTCACCCCTACAAATTGGCCATTGTGCAACAGTTACACCCCGGAGATTATGCACAACGAATGAACTTCGCACGTGAGATGGAAGCACTGATCGATCAAAATGAGAACCTCATTTTGTTCATGAGTGACGAAGCCCACTTTCACCTCAACGGCATGGTTAACCGGCAGAATTGCCGTTATTGGGCTAATGAAAATCCGCAACACTTACACGAAAGACCGCTGCACAGCCCAAAAGTTACGGTTTGGTGCGCTGTATCGCAAACTCGCATCATTGGCCCTTACTTCTTCGAAAACGTTAATGGTCAAGGCTAGAGTATACGAGACCAAGCCCCGAACTCTGGACGAATTGAAAAGGGCTATTCGCGTGGAAGTTGCCCAAGTTGAGAGAGCGATGTTGGAGAGAGTCTACGCGAACTTCCAAGAGCGCCTCCAGCACTGCATCACCGATTTCGGCCACCACATGCCTGATGTGATTTTCCACACTTGACTGTCTCAAATGCTATTTCCTTGAGAATCTGATTCCGTCAATAAATGTGTTTTTGAGTAAAAATTAACGCTTTTATTATTTTTTTAAAACCATCCATCCTCCGTGCCGCACCCTGTATTATGGCTACAGTCCACTGGTCTATTTGCCCCCTTACAAAGCTGCTATACAGGGTGTACTTAAAGGTGCGGCTTTTCTTTTGACAGAGTAGAACTCATCAAAATTTCATTTTACCAAAAATTTTTTATATGAATTTTACCCCTGTTTCGAGAAAATGAACTAGAATATTTTCTAGTTTCTAGGTGAATCTGAAAATACCTCAGTCCGAACCAACTACCTCGCCTGCTCGTCCGTAGATATCAACATCTTTTTGTCTTCTTATTATCCATGACTCACCAAAATTTTAAATTACCTCGCAATGTAATATGTAGTAGAAGGATCGATACTTAGGCAAAGTACCTAAGTACTTCTGCTGCATATCCATGACTCAGAATATCGATTGTGTTTCGAAAATGTCGCACGTTTATTCAAATGATGAACTTGTTGATATGCTTTTTATTTATGGCGAATCAAAACAAAATGCCAGTTCAGCGTATAAGTTGTACAGGAGAAGATTTTAGCTTAGGAATCACCCAACTTCGCGGATGTTCATAAACCTGGTGCAGAGATGTAGAGATATGATGAACAGAGAGATGCAGGCCAGAGTAGTATTAAGGTATTAATGCCCAAATTTTTTATGAATTTTTCGAATTGAACATTTCATATAAGAAATTTTCGTTAAAATTACTTATTTTGATGAGTTCTATCACCTTTCAATATAAGAGCTTCACCTTAAAAAACACCCTGTATATTATGCTCAGGTAGCAAAGCCTCTACGAACTTTACTACCCTTCTCGTTGCTACGCGCATAACCTGTTCCGTTTTTAAGGAAAGAGAGGCAAGATGCCGCCGCAGCCTTCTCGTTAAGACAGCTTCACAATTGCGAAGCAGGTGTTCAGCAGTTTCGGTGGTTTCTTGTCAGAAGCGACTGGTACTGGTATCATCAGGAACCTTCCACATGTTCCCAAGATGATAATTCACAGGACAGTGTCTGGTGAGGGTGCCCCTCATTTTCCTCAGTTCTAAGATGGCTATTGAGGGAACTTTTTTGGTCCAGCGCGTTGAGTACGAGAGTAAAGACTCAGCCGGTCTCTGTCCTTGTCTTCCTCTTTTTTTTCATTCTTCAACAGCCATCGCTTGGTGGCTTGCTGGAAAGTCGCAGAATAGCTCTGTTCCAATGAAAGGGGTTAGTCCCCCACCCTTGCTAACTGATCAGCCATTTCAGTACCATGCATACCAGAGTGACCAGGCACCCTAACAGGTTGACCTGATTGTTTAGCCCGAATGAGTAACATTTTGCATTCCCAGAGATACTTTCCCTTCTGGCAAAGGTTTCCTCTCGAAATACCAATGGACTAGAGCTCATCGATGGGGGTAGGTACTTGTATCGAGGGGTCGTATTACAAGGCTCCGTTTCGTCCATCTTTGATCTTTGAGCCATCGGTGTCAAACACCAGAGACCCTGCAGGGAAAACCATGTCGCCGTTCGTACATTATTCGCGGTTTTGACACTTATGTTTTGTTTTTCTAGGAAGCTTTGGATCTTCTCGACGGTGTATTCAAGTCTATTTGGAAAATAGGCCGTGGCTACCACCGTTCCTGAGATGACTTTCTCTTCCTTGACCAGCACTTCAATTATAGGAAGCTGCAGCTCCCCTTCCTTTAATTCACGCAGTCGGCTGTTGCCTGATAATCACAATTGATGACCATGAAGCCTTGGCGAAATACGACTTTTCTAAAGGTAGGAACGTCGTTGTCCTCGCCCTTCTGAATTGTTCGGCCAGTTTCTTGTCTAGCTCCGTGTGTTGTTCGACCTCTGGACTATTTTTGGGGTGTCCGGCTGGTACAAGTCCAACTTTCACTCCTCCAACAATGTGGATTTGGGCGGTCTTGTTAAAGGTTGAGCTGCCAAAGCTTCTCTGAATCACCTCGCTCGTTCGACGAACTCTTCACATTTCCGCTTACTTTGTCTCCTTTAATCTTTTTTAAGAGAGTCTTGTTTGGAGTGGAGTTTTCTCTCAGGAGCAGGTTTTTGTGATTTCCTCTCAGCAATGGTCAGCTTACTTACATAGCGTTGTACGCCTCTTCAGGTGTATGTTCATGACTCTCCAACCCTTTTACCGCTTCCTTACAGTTTTCTTTAGTTGGCATGACCTGTTGGACTGCGTTTCAAGCTGAACCTCCCCGAAGAGCTTTCAAGAAGCAGGTCTTCGTTCATTGTCCCTCTTGTTGCGGTAATAGTGGGTGACAATCTGGACCTTAGTTGTCTCAAGACTATGGGCCTTCGAAAGCCTGAGCCTCGTTCTTCTCCATTGGAACCAAGGACATAGGTGTGACGAGTGGCTCCCCGGTTGACTCCTTTGTTTTTGTATTATCTTCATCCCCATGTGGTTAAGTTGTGTGAGGAAGTGAAGGTCAACTTCATTATGAGCCACTTAATGCAGTAAGGGTTTTTAAACCTGAGGTCCCTCGGTACCAGAAGTCCGCATACTAACGACCAACCTTCCCGTTTGCCACGAAACCCTCCGAGTATGCTGTTCTACCTTGGCACTAAATCTGACTGTTGGTGCCTTCAGATATTGGTCTGCTGAATTTTCTGCTTGCGGCAAGTCCTCCAACAGCTTTTTGCCAATCTCCAAGAAGTATTCACTAATTTCACCTTTAATCGACCTCTAGAGTCCTGACCCCTTTTTATCCTCCATATAACCTTCGTTTCATTTTCTGTCTCAGCTACCATGTTTTCCATCCTTTTTAATTTATAATTACCGAGATCTTCGAAATACAACGTTTTCCTTTTTTGTTTAGAGTTCTCATCAAATAACATCATCTTTTCTTAGCATAACTTGTAGAGCTAGAACATCAATTTCATTTTTGGCATTTTTCAGTTACGAAGGTATTGATTTTCTAGCATTTGACTTCTCTACTCTTGGTTTCTTTGATTAGGATTAGAAGAGATTTTTCTGACAATAAAGGTTTCCATGTAAATACCCTTACTTCTTTTTACAACTTCTGGATACATTTCTCTCATGTTTCGTATGTAAATATGTTCTTGTAGGTTTTGATTCTCATTTTCACATTTGAAAGTGAATATCTCAGTCAAAGAGATGTAGCTCCCCTGTAAGTTGTGGTATCATTTTCAGTCAAATTTGTCATAACACTGTCTATACATGTCGATGTCGTTTGAGTCGTCCTCGATAGTTCAGTGGTTGCAACTCAAAATGTTTCTATGAGGTCAAGTTATTTGTTTTTATCCGTATTATCTCTTCCAAAATCCACATTGAAGTCTCCTGCCACAATCTCAACTGGCACAATTGTTGGAGAGCGTCAGACAGTATATCTAAACAAAAGCTGGAACCTGAGATTAAGTCGAACTACTCAGAATAAAAAGTGTAGCACACACATTTTCAGAGTTTATATCGAGGGAACGAAGGAAAAATTATTCCAGTCTGAATAAAATGGAGAAATATGTTGATTATAAAATATGACAGTGTGTTACAATTTGAGTCTTATTATTGCATGAATTGGCTAAATTATATCACGAATCAATTCAGTTTTCTTCATACAGAACAAAAAATAAATGCCACAATGTAAACAAATAATAAATCATTCAATACTATACTTAAACCAGAAAAAATTCAAACTACTAGGATGGATATCATTCTTACTGGAACCTGAGTTCAAGTCGAACACCTGGAATGAGAAGAGTAGCACACACACTTCCAGAGTTTGAGTCGAACTAATGAGAAAGAAAAGAGCAGCACATACAATTTCATAGTTTATATTGTGAAAACAAAGTACAAATTATTCCTGCCAGAATAAAATATGAAAGTGCGTAACTCTTTCAGTATAGGTATTGCCTGAATTGGCTGAATTATATTAAAAATCAATTCAGTTTTCTTTATACAAAACAAAAACAAATGCCGCAATGCAAACATTCAATACTATACCTAAACCTGAAAAAATTCATGACAAATTATAAGGATGAAGATGTTCGGGCTACTCGCATTGTTACTGGAACTTGAGTTTAGGTCGAACCACTGAACATGAAAGGAGTAGCACACACAATTTCAGAGTTTATATCGTGGAAATAAAGGAGAAATTATTTCTACCTGAATAAAATGGAGCAATACGTTGATTTTAAAATATAGAAGTGTGTAACAGTTTAAGTCTAATTATTGACTGAATAGGCTGAATTATATTAAAAATGAAGTTTGAGTCGAACTACTGAGAATGAAAATCGTACCACAAATATTTTCATAGATTATATGAATAAAGGACAAATTACTCCTATATGAATAAAATGAAGGAATATGTTGATTATAAAATATAAAAGTGTGTAACAATTTCAGTATAAGTATTGCCTGAATTGGCTAAATTTTATCACAAATCAATTCAGTTTTTTATACAAAACAAAAAACAAATGCCACAAGGCAAACAAATAATAAATAATTTAATACTATACTTAAACCAGAAAAAATTCATAACAAATTATTAGGATGAAGATGTTTGGGCTATTCCCATTCTTACTGGAACCTGAGAATGAAAAGAGTAGCACAAACATTTTCAATAAATTCAGATTTCTTTTTTCAAAACAAAAATCAAATGACACAATGCAAACAAATAGTAAATCATTCAATAATACACTTAAACCAGAAAAAAATCATGACAAATTATTAGGATGAAGATGTTTGGGCTACTTGTTCATTCTTACTGAAACCTGAGTTTTAGTCGAACTACTGAGAATGAAAAGAGTGGCACAAACATTTTCAATCAACTCAGTTTTCTTTGAAGAAAACAAAAAACAAATACAACAATTCAAACAAATAATAAATCATTCAATACTATACTAAAACCGGAAAAAATCATGACAAATTATCAGGATGAAGATGTTTTGGCTACTCCCATTCTTGCTGGAACCTGAGTTCAAGTCGAACTACTGAGAATGAAAAGAGTTGCACAAACTTTTCAATCAATTCAGTTTTCTTCACACAAAACAAAAATCAAATGCCACAATGCAAACAAATAATAAATCATTCAATACTATACCTAAACCAGAAAAAAATCATGGCAAATTATCAGTATGAAGATGTTTTCGCTACTCCCATTCTTACTGGAACCTGAGTTCAAGTCTGAGAATGAAAAGAGTTGTATTAAGTTTTCAATCAATTCAGTTTTCTTTAGACAAAACAAAAGACAAATGCCACAATGCAAACAAATAAAAAATCATTAAATACTATACCTAAACCAGAAAAAAATTATTAGGATGAAGATAATTGGGCTACACCCATTCTTACTGGCACCTGAGTGCAAGTCGAACTACTGAGAAAGAAAAGAGTAGCACAAACATTTTTAATCAATTCAGTTTTCTTTAAACAAAACAAAAAACAAATGCCACAATGCAAACAAATAATAAATCATTCAATACTACCTACCTAAACTAAAAAATAATTATTAGGATGAAGTTGTTTGGGCTACTCCCATTCTTACTGGAACCTGAGTTCAAGTCGAACTACTGAGAATGGAAAGAGTAGCATGAACATTTTCAATCAATTCAGTTTTCTTTATACAAGAAACAAATGCCACAATGCAAACAAATAATAAATCATTTAATATACGTAAACCAGAAAAAATCCTTACACAAATAGAGCCACTCGAAAAACGAAAAAAACTTAGATGTTATTCTTGTGGTTCTCATCAACTGTATTGCAAGAATTGAAATTTTAATCAAATAAAATATTCAACATATGGATTGCAATAAAAAGAGGATAACCAATAGGTATAAAATTATACTGCAAACAAGTACATAAGATCTCTTGATTGCACTTCAACTTCCACAGAGGATTATTTGAAATTATATAAGGGTTATTAGTTCAGATTAAAATTGAAAAAGCGCTTTTGGTACGTTTCAGAAATACTCGTTAAATTATTTGAAGGTTTCGGTAGCCAGATAACGTTTTAATTGTGTCTTCTTGTATTCAATTTTATATTGTTTTTAATGATATTTGACTGCAGTGATTGAAATGAGGACAATTCTCCATTTGAAATAAGTATTATTTAATGTAATTTTTTTGTATCATGTTTTGAATTGGAATAAAATATTATTATCATTATTTGGATAAGTTTGCTCTGTTGTTCCAATTTCAATTGGTTTATATTTTTGGTTGTATCTGTTATGATTAATTTTTTTAATCGTTGTTAATGTTCTCGACTGTTCAGATGTAATTAAGGAAGAGGTTATCGGGACAACAGTCAATTCAGATCTTTAGTTAACCCACTTTATTGGAAAAACACTTGTAGTGCTCTGAGGAAGGACAAGTTTCATTATCATGTTCAGTTTAAAAAGACCTTATTTTTCTTGCCTACCTCATTTGGTTTGTTGCGGCATTCCCAAATCAGCTTTGAATCAATGACATAGGAGCTCAGTGCTACAACGGCAGCTTGACTATCTGTATGAATAGCTATACAGGGTGTATTCAAAGCTGAGGCTTTTATTTTGACCGATTGTAGAACTCATCAAAAAAGTCATTTCATCAAACATTTTTTTCATGAATTATGCTCCTGTTTCGAGAAAATGAAACTAGAATATTTTCTAGTTTCTAGGTGAATCTGAAAATTACTCAGTCCGAACCTGCTCACTCGCCTGCTCCTCCGTAGATATCAACATCTCTTGTTTTTTGTCTTTTTATCATACATGACTCAGAATATCGATTGTGATCAGTAATCTTTGATCGTCTGACGGCGAGGGTGAGGTGTAGATTGTACGGGTGTTATGTTTCGAAAAAGCCGCACGTTTATTCAAATTATGAACTTGCTAATATGCTTTCAATTTATGGTGAATCAAAACAAACTGCCACTTCATCGTATGAGTTGTACAGAACAAGAGAGATGCAGGCCAGGGTAGTATTAAGGTATATTGATGCCCAAAAGTGTGTATGAATTTTTTTCATTTGAACATTTCATATAAGAAATTGTCTGTAAAATGACTTAGTTCGATGAGTTCTATCACCTGTCAAAAGAAAAGCATCACCTTAAAATACACCCTGTTTAGAACTACTGATTATTTCTTTCTAGATTTATGTCTAGACATCTTTCAAGGGCTAGTATTTTCTTTCGAAGGACGCTTGTATTTGCCGCATAAATTCCAGAGCCAGCTCCCGTAGTGGTTTTAGAACTATCTGTATGCCATTGTATTGTATTTTCTTCGAGATTATTCGAGTTATTCCAGTTTCCAATCCTCTTGTTTGCTTAGCATTGTGCTGAAAATTTTCTCAATACTTACATTCTTGATCATTACATCACTAGGAAAGTTTGCAGATGGGAGATTCAGAAAGGACCAACCACTTTGACTGCTGATTCTCTCATTGCCTCTTCCTTCTCCAGATATTCTGAGGATGGCCTCATGGGCTACCCTATCAATCACTAGGTAGAGTTGTGAGGTCAAGCGCCTTAAGCCGGACTCCCACTACTCGTGTATTTGGCAAATATTTTAGTCCAGTCATATTAGTCAAAATAAGGTAAGAATCTCGGAATGAGAGATACCCAGCTGAATATTTGTATAAACCCTTATTTTGACACCCTGAAACTTGTCTCAAAACCTACATATTGTAAGGTGTCCGCGTCTGTCAAAAAATAAGGTCAAAGGTCACAAAAACCGATTTTTTTTGACTTTTTTGAAAATATCTCGTTTCATATGGGGTTTACGGGATTTATATTTATTATCAATATTATAGAAGATAAAATTCTCTACAACTTTTGGGTGAAATTTTTTTTATACGTTGAATCGTTTTTGAGATAGAGGGCTGTGAGCGCGCAATGTTTAACTATATAGAGGATCTTTAAAGGTCAACCGGTAGGTCCGATCAAAAATATGTCTCAAATAGTTTATAAAATGTTTAGAAATATATAATTATAAATTATCATAATTTTTTCCGAAAAGTACATTATAGTTAATGTTTTGTTATGGCTTATCTATTGTTAATTAAGTATCAATGTATTTAATCACACTTACCTGGTTGTGTACTTAGAAGTAACGAAGGCAAATACCTAAATTATTTTTAATGTTAATCAAAGCTATACTAATTACTGAAATAAGTAAAAATGAAGAAATGAAATAAATTTCTAATTAACGTTTTTTTTGAAAAATTTTTAATCGATACATTTATCAATATAAACTAAATAAAAAGAATAATTATTCAAACAACGACAAACTCTGATTTTAATGTTTTTCTTCTTCCTCATTATCATCGTCTTCTGGTTGAATTTGCGCTTCTTCTTCATTTTCTTCTTCAACGACATTTGTCTCCAGGTCTTCCATGATGTCAGGGTCAAAGGTCCCATCTTCACTGGCATCAATCTGGTATGGCAGAGCATTGAGACAAGCTTGGCCATTACACTGGCCACAAGCTAAAGAGCACTGCAACGATTTTCTGCAACCACATCGCGAACCACAACCATTTTTGCAGTTGCAGAATATAGTGCTAAGCAATTCCTCTGGAGCAGGTGGTAAAATTGTTGTGATTGGTTCCAGGAATTCGTTACGCATTGCCCAACCCCACTCCTGGGGTTCCAAATCATCCCCCTTACCAAGTTTGGACTTGATAATAAACAACGATTAAGATGTTGATGAGCTGCAGCACTTGTTGGTGGAATATTTGACAACTGCACAGGTTTATTTGATTTTGTAAATTTAATATATTGGGTATAACGCAGATGGTCGATCCTGCTCACAGACTTTGGAGCATTATAGACTACCAATAAAATCTTAATTCCACTTTCGAATAATCTTTGTACCGGACAGTTTTTTTCTTCAAATGCTGCAGCAGTTTCATCCAAATTCGAAAATTTCTCAAAAACTTTTGAAAAAGTTTTTTTACCTTTTTTAAGAATTGCCGTGTCACAGCCACTCAATGCGTGCAAAATATGTTTTTTAGAACTGGGATATTTGTCAAAGCTTTTGGAGGAGTAAATTTCAGTTTTAACATTCTCTTTACCAACTTTTTTAAAGAAAATTTCTTTTTAAAGAGATAGAGTACGCCCAATTAAAATAACAAGTAAATCTATATCTTCACCTATTATAACTGTTGTTTTTCCATGTTTCGATTCTTCAATAGCACTTTCAACAATAAGAACATCTGCATCATCTCTGGCCTGTTTTGTAATGATATTAGCAGCTTGTAATTTTTCCATTAGCACATTAATTAACTTCTCCTTATTACTTCGATATTTCTAAACATTTTATAAACTATTTGAGACATATTTTTGATCGGACCTACCGGTTGACCTTTAAAGATCCTCTATATAGTTAAACATTGCGCGCTCACAGCCCTCTATCTCAAAAACGATTCAACGTATAAAAAAAAATTTCAGACAAAAGTTGTAGAGAATTTTATCTTCTATAATATTGATAATAAATATAAATCCCGTAAACCCCATATGAAACGAGATATTTGCAAAAAAGTCAAAAAAAATCGGTTTTTATGACCTTTGACCTTATTTTTTGACAGACGCGGACACCTTACAATATGTAGGTTTTGAGACATGTTTTAGGGTGTCAAAATTAAGGTTTATACAAATATACAGCTGGGTATCTCACATTCCGAGGTGAAACTACTAAGATGACTGGACTATTGCCACTTGTCTATATTTGGCACTTAAGTAGTGGGAGTGATTCACTCGGCCAATACTTGTACAATTATTTGCCACTGGTGAAGTCCAGCCGGTTGTCGTTAAAAATGCAACGAGTCAAAGGGATCACAATTATTTGCGTATTTGACAAGTATATACTTGTCGATGCTCTCCCATTACTTGCCGCAATTATTTTGGCAGTGCTGTTGTCAGCTTCTGTCGAGTGTTTGTGGTGCTTGCGTTTATATGAAGTTTTTCCGAAATGGGGTGGACTCAAGAAGTCGTTTTCGAATTTCTGGATTTGTACGAAAATGAGCCAGATATATGGCAACCTAGGCATCCACCACATAAGAACAGGAACTCAATTAACGATTCCTGGGTTCGAATCCAAAATAAAATATCAATCCACTACTTTGAACAGAAGTCGAGACAGGTGAGTGAATACCTCTATTTGACCTGACCGAACAGAAACCATCCTTTACAGGGTGTTTCCTCACTGTAAACCTCAAGTTTAATGTATGCAATAAGAAAACACCCTGTAAAGGATGGTTTCTGTTCGGTCAGGTCAGATAGAGGTATTCACTCACCTGCCTCGACTTCTGTTAAAAGTAGTCATCCACCATCTTCTTTTTATTTTTGCCTTCTGAGCTTGATGAGCTTTAATTCTTCTATAGCAGCCATTTACTACCACAAAAGCAGCTGCAGCGACAACGCGACTATCCATGGTCGAAACAAAATGAAAACTTATCGAGAATTCGAGACTCGAGAGAAGAGAAAAAAGGGGGAGAGACGACGAAACTGCTGTACTTGCCAAGTACACAACTATTGGCATATTTGTCAAATACGGGAGTAGTGGGAGCGCCGTACTTGTCATTCAAGTTCGAAACTTGGTCTACTTGCCAAGTACGCAAATAATTGCGTACTTGCCAAATATATGAGTAGTGGGAGTCCGCCTTAATAAGAGCAATAAAATTTCTGGAGAAAGAGAGAGAGAGATCGATAGATAGAGATCATAATTGAAATTTCCTGATATTTATGAGCTACTTCATTTATAATTAGATTTTTCCTGCAGTTTTCACAATCACTTTTCGCCGTTCAATTCGCCATCCTGTTTCCTTCCTCCCAATCTCAATGTCGTTATAATATGCAGGATGCCATCAATAAATTCGATCCGATTTAATATCTACTGGAATAATTAACGTTTGCTGTCGACCAACTGTTATGCTAAATTCTAGCTTGGAGCGAACCGTCGAAAAAATAGTTTGAGGCCAAATTGTTAAATCCGTTTCAACGAGCAACAAACAAGTGTTCTCCGTTATAGCCGCAGACTTCCTAATAACACCGTTGACCCAATTTTTGATTAGACATTCGTCGGATCTGACCTTATCAAGTTTTAACAATTGCAGTCGTATAATTTTGCGACTTGGATGTGCATTTCGGATACATTCATTCGGATGATGACAATTTTGTCCCGATTAGATAAACTTTCGGTGAATGCAGTAGCGTAGGTTATCCCGAAAAATTTTGTTTAGGGCAAAACGTCAGTATGTAGATTGAGATGTCTGAAAACTAGGTGTGTGCGCCAGTCTATTTTTGAATGCATTGACATTCGACCAAATCGAAAATATTAGAAATGTTTCGTTGCGGCGCCGCATTGTCATACAAGGTCATTTCGGTCTTTTTTCCGTTGATCGACTTGATTGATGTATCAACAGCTGATCTGCTAAGGTCAATGATGACATGACGACACAATGACATTTTTATGTGATGAAAGTCTTATACTTTATACCCTTTTGGGAGAAATAGGCAGTAGGACCCTCGCTCAGATTTTCGATCGACAAGAAAGTCTCAAACAAAATCTAATCAGGTACTCTATGCAACTATTATCACAAGAAGTTATGGATGACATACGTTTCACGACATAATACAATTTGTCGGATAGAGACAGAATTAGTAAGTTTTTTTTTTCTTGATATCACTGCACATGCGCTTATCGGGATTTAATTTTCATTGGCTCATTACCCATATTGGAAATATTAAGACATATAATGTAGATATTTGGAATTACAATTTTACTATGGGACTTAAGCCAGAAAATGGAAGCGACTGCCATTTATTATCAGGATAATTTGATCATAAACAATTTCATATTTTTGTTAACAATCTATTTTTCCTCTTATTGCAGGGAAGAGCAGTAAAAATGACACTCCTGAGGAAAAATCGATATGAAATATACATCGAAAACTAACTCTGAAAAATCGGTAGTTTTTCTGTACAGTCATTGAGTTTAAATATACATAGAGCCACAACCCAGTTCAACGATTTGAAGCTGAATTTAGTGTAGTTCCTTCACCGGTTCATAGATGGATAAGTGTGTTTCAGAGAAGCGATAATTTTTACTCCCGCATCTTGCGGTAAGTAGCTGAACTATAAAGCATTATTTCCGAAGCCGCATGCGATGACGATGTTCAGTATTTCATCACACCTGATTTTTTGGATGCAATAAAACGATAATTAATTCTGCCTATGATTCATAGAACTAGAGGAAAATGAATATTCTACAGATTTCTGTAAAAAAAATGGATCAGCAGATTATAGTTCCTTTAGTAACTACTATGCGCCGCCACTAAAGTTGTCAAATTGGCAAGTAAACTGCCAAAAATTTGTGCATCAAATCGTTGAACTGGGTTGTGCCTCTATGTACATATATTCAAACGCAATGGTACAGTTATAATATTAGATGCGCAACTAGGTTCTCGTTGTTTGTCAAACTATTTTTTCAAATGAACTGAATTTTGTTTAGTGTTTATTTTATTCATGGTGTACATTCCAATATTTCGCCTGGTATAAAAGTTACATCGAAGTCGACTCATAAATCAACACAAAAATATCATAAAACCATTTGAAAAAAAAAAAACGGTTCATATTTCCGAAAGAACTAATCATTTTAGAAAATAAAAGTATTTCTATGTCTTTTCAATAGAACGCGTCGTTTTCGAAATATTCTCAGTTTAATTCGATGAAATTTGAGGAAATGATAATAAATCTCAGGAATGATCTGGATGCTTCCATGGATTTCAAATATCACCGAATCGCGTTTATCAACTTTGTCCAGACTGAAATACTGAATGCTCAGAAGTGGTGTCCGACAAATTTTGAGTATATTGCGTTGTTTGAATGCCTAAATAGCGCCTGCTACCACAGAAGGCATCGTGTTCTCGAAAGCTCTGTGAAATATTCATAGAAGATTATTGTTTTCATTTCTTTCAATACGAAATGAGTTAGGTTAGGTTGATTAATCATAAATTGAGTGAAAAACCATTCTTTATGGGATATTTTTGGGATATCGGGGAAAATATGAACAAAGTATTAGTGTTCACAAACTGATCTTCAGGGAAATCGAAGAAGGCACACATTTTGCTGGGAGAAATATGGTTTTTTAATTGCAGATATGATCGGACAAAACTGAGTGTTTTTGTTGAAGAATATCGTGTTTTAAACGTTCCTATTCACATAAGGTTAATACTTGAATATTGCCTAGATGAATGAACTCAATTCCAATCGAGAAATATAAACTTTTTTCTCTGCAGAGAAGCGTATCAGGCACGTATTGTTTTTCAAATGGCCTAATCATTTTAGGAGAGTTAGATTCGGAAAAATGAAAAATAGAAAAAAGGTTTATTTCGACCTCAAGAATCTACAGTTAAGATATGAACGATGTACAAGTCTCTCCCCGCATATAGGATCTGCCCCTACTTTTATTCTTATTGAATAACAAAGGTAACCAACCGCGCCTGCTGTTCATATATTGCATTACTTCAATAAACGAGAATTTCTGAGATACTATTCAGGATTAGTATAAGAAAACGCCGCCACTGCATATAACAAACTGAAACCAGCACGAGTGATGTAATACGAAGATAAAATTACATTAAACGAAGTCGACCTCCAATTTCGAAAGCACCATTTTCTCTAATTCTATTACAAAAATATCTACGGGACTGGTTTTATTAACGAAATTTCAACGGATGGATGGTTACGCCTCTGGCGAATTCCTTTGGCAAACTCAAAATGAATGCATTTCGGACACCGCTTCGTGATTTCGTTCTATGACACAACAAATGCAGCAAACCACTAAATTTTGAATGTTAATCGATCCGTAAATTCGTAAGTAGACAGTCACATCACGCGATCGCTTAAATATCCACACATTTAATTATTTCAATAGCTTCAAACAATGCAGTTAAAATAATATAGCGCTCCGAGAAACAATTAACGTATATATCGCAAGGTAATTTTGTGTCAGGCAGGATCATAATGTAATTTATACGACAAATTGCAGGGGTTATAGAGATGGGCGGAACAATTATGTGTCGATTTATTGGGCTACACGGAAACAACAAATATTCATTACTGTTACAGCTTGCTTTTGGAGCATCACATGTGCCTGCTTTCATCAACGTATTTTGTGAATCATTTTTTCAAGTAACCTTGTAGCAATCCCTCTGAACGTTCTAAGAAATATTTTTGAAATATAGAAAGAGCTGAAAGTCTGGATGACCTATGCCTGAAAAGCACAAAGCCCGGCTTGGTGTTTAAGCATAGCTTCAGACTAGATTAGATTTGAGGAGGGGCGATAAGTCTAAGCAAACCCTCGCGAACACCTTGACCTTAAGATTTATTGTGCAACCATACGCTGTTTACCAGTCAGGTAGCAAAGCCTCTATGAACTTCTCAGTGCCCATTACTCGTTTCGATTTAAAAAAAAAACAGGAGGCAAGATGCCGCAGTCTTTTCCTGAAGACAGCTTCACAATTGCAAAACAGGTATTCTGCTGTTTCGGTGGCTTCTTGACAGAAGCGACAGGTATCATCATATGCCCGTCATTTACCTCAGTTGAAATTTGCTTAGTGAAAAAACTGTTTTGGTCCATCTAGTCAAGAACGAGTGAAAATACTCAGCCTGTCTCTGTTTTTGGATCAGTGGCCAGGACCTACTCCTCCTTTTTTGTTCCGCTAGAAATCCTCAGAATGGCTCTGGCTCAATGAAGTGGATAAGTCCCCCTACCTTCCTAGCTGATCAGCCATTTCATTACCATGCACTCCAGAGTGACCAGGTACCTAAACAAGGTTAACCTGATTATTGAGCCTGACTGCGTTGAGTGATATTTTGCATTCCAGACAAAAATCGATTTCAAGAGGATAACCGCTAATAATATATAATTGCTAGGGCATACATCAAGAAAATCTCGAAAAAAAATATAAGACCTCAAGTACCAATTATCAATTTCATTGTGGTATTTGGCTACTGGTGATAAATTGTTATCAGTAGGAAACAGATTCAATTTTTCACCTACGACAGGGAAGAATGTAGAAACCAGAATGATATACTTTTTATTGCAATTAAACAAAATATATATAATTTTCCTAGTCATCAAGAGCTACACACTGTAGCACAAGGCTTTCGTCACTATCCAGGTGAGGAAGTTGAAAATATATCACAGTTTAACAACAATGCTTACAGAATTACAACTAAAACTTGTTTTTATACTTTACAATTGGAGCAATAGATGGTACCCATATATTCGTGAAAATGGAAAAGGCTCAGCAAGATACCTATATTGATAGATATAGAAGGCATTCAATAAATCTGATGGCTATTTACGATAGAAATTGTTTTTTCACCTATATATTTGTTGGATTTTCAGGATCAGCACATGACTCCCGGGTATGAACTCATATATCATACACATAATATATTATTCATCCTGAGCAAGCAATTTATTTAATTTTTTATTATTTCTAGGTTTTCCAGAATTCGATATTCTATCGACAAATTGAGACACATGGATCGAGAAAGTTTTTTGATGATATTTTTCATCTCATAGGGGACAGTGCCTCTGGTCTGAAAACTTGGCTTATGACGCCTCACAAAGGGAGTAACATCACAAGAATCCAAAAAAGCGTAGTTATATGTTGAGCTCAGACAGGGTGGTGAATTTGGAACATGCATATATCTAATAACATCAATATGGATTATACTCCTGCTTTTCACAGTCTCAAACTGAAGCCAAATCTTTGGTAACGATGGAGTTGTACGCTTGCGTCAACTGGATATTCAAAAATTGCGAGAAATTTAGAGGTTATGTTTATTCTGAAAGACAACAAGAAAATAGATATCGAGAATTAAAATATGTCACTTAAATACTATCAGTTCAATTTGAGAATATGAATAAGAGTTAACAATGATATTTAGGACTTGAAGAAAACGGAATAAAGCGATTGAAACATTTCACATGAAATTGTGAGGTTACGATCGAAACTATTCACATGAAGTTAAGAATGACATACGTTTCACGACATAATGCGATGTGTCGGAGAGAGACAGAATCAAAAAAATATTTTTATTCTCAATATTGCCACACAAGCGCAGATCTGGATTGTTACCAAAGCCCAGCTTCAGTTTTGATTGGCTCATGGCCCATATAGGAATTATTAGATATATGGGAACATGCCTTCGGCTTATTGAAGGGAAGGTGGGGAGGTGGCTCCAATATACCAATTAATGTGTCCAGGGTGGGCAAAATTGGTGCTACATGTATACGTATGACATATGATACATTTCTGAAATGGAAAAAAAATGGCGATTCTTTCTGAGTCATTTCAAACTACTGTTTCCATTAGAAAAAACACAACTTTATGTTATAACTCAGCAAATAAACCTCTTAGAAAAAATCAGAGTACGCCACTGGATTGCTATCAGAAAAGTGCCTGTATAATGTTCTTATTTCAACATCCTAGTATAAACAGAAACGGAGATAATGACGAAAGTTGAAATCGCCCAAATTTCAATTTTGCCTTATAACTCGGAAACGAAAGAAGATAGAGGAATGCAGTTGATGGCATTATCAGTTTCTCGAGAAAAGGAGACTATAAGGTGCCATTCATTTTTCTCTATCTCCTCGGGTTAAAAAGTTTTAGTTCATGTAGCACCAATTTTGCCCACCCTGTACAATATATGTGCACCGTCGAAATAATCACTGCATGCTGTGTTCTTCATAATTTCTGCTTAGTCAATAAAGACTTATGGGATGAAGAGGATCCTATTGATCATGCTGATAGACAAGAAAACCATCAAGAAGAACTAGAAGAAGATCAGCAAGAGGACATCTGGGTGAAGCGTGATCTGATAGCAGCTCATTTTTTATAAATGACTATTTAATTATTATACTGCTTCTTTTCTCAACTTCTTGGTAGAATTTCCAATTTTTATGAGTTCTAATACCAGTCGAAAGGAAAGCCTGACCCTGTATAAGTATTTTTCTGAATAATGTCAATGCTTCATAAAATTTATGTATGTATTTTTCGAACCCCTCATATAGAATTGGGAAAAAAAATTGAGTAAATCCAAAATATAAATATATTTATCTGATCAAGAAATACAGGGTGATTCACGGTGGATGGAACATTAGACGTTTCTGGTGAACCAGATATCGGATCGGTTTGAAAATTTGCATGGGTGCATTATCGGACATTCTCTACCCAACTAAAATATTTTCGTCAATGCGGTGTTGCCACTTCCATTAGAAAGTAGTAGCAACTTGCTTTTTCAAATAGAACACCGGTAATATTATATTATTTTCGGAATCTCCAACAACTTCTCGACAACTTTTTTCCGCATTTCCATAGAACCTATTTGTTGCCATTTTCGAAATATAAATTAATTTAAATTTTTTTCACCGGAAATCATGTCCTCTAAAAACGCTGATAACTTCGGGTTGGGAGACACTATGGCATTGAAATGAATGCTTCCAACACATCAGCCTGATTTACGTTACTTCAATACAGGATGGTAAAAAATACAGTCTTTTCGGTTGCTTGAAAAAGTTGTTTATTTCAAATTAAACGCCCTGTATATTATCAGAAATTCAGAAAGCTAATGAAATTTGCTTTCATTCATCATGCCTCTACCTAACTAGTCAAATTTCGGACTTATGAGCCTTTATTTGTCGAAATGTCCCCTCAGAATGGTATTTCCATTCGGTATTTGTTAGGCAGGCCATGATTACTGTTTGATTTTGATAGTACCTTGTGGCATTCTCCTAATAATAGAGGCACCCAGAAACTTGAAAGTAAAACTATTTATTTGAATTATTATTAAAAAGTAGAACAATCATTTCGAGAAACTGATTGTAGGAGGGAATATCGAACTTCGTTTGACACCAAGAGATAGGTAAGTTATCGGGTATTAAGTTCCAACGGCTCTTATTACGTGTACTTTTTATTGATTAAAATTCCAAGCTTGCGGCTGCATGCCAGCCTTCTTCAGGGACTACAAAATTCAAAAAATTGATCATTCATTTGGTTGAAGATATTAACGAAAATAGTACATACAGTTCTCTGCCTACTACTTACTATCAATGCACGATTTTAAAGTGGATCTGTCCCTATTTTTATCCCTATCTTTATCCTTTATTTTATTTATGGTCCGATGAAGATCCACTTTAAAATCTTGCATTGATGGTAAGTAATAGGCAGAGAACTTTATGTACTATTTTCGTTAATATCTTCAACCAAATTAATGGCCAATTTTTTGAATTTTGTAGTCCCTGAAGAAAACTGGCATGCAGCCGAAAGCTTGGAATTTTAATCAATAAAAAGTACACGTAATAAGAGACCTTGGAACTTAATACCCGATAACTTACCTATCTCTTGGAATAATTTCGAGTATTTCAAAGTATGTTCGAATCGCTGACCGTTCACCTCCAAGCACTTCAAAATGCGGGTGTTGACTGCTTTCGTCTTTCTCGAAATCCAAATCTTCAAATGCTTGAGTAATCCGTTACAACAATTCATCTCTCGAATGCACGGGTGATTTGTAAACTTTTTCTTCCAACATTCCCAAAAAAATCTAATGGACTTAAGATCGGGTAAACTTGCTGGCCAATTCCATGGTCCCAAGCGCCTTATCCACCGATCGCCACAAAGTCTCTCCAGTTAATAATAATAATCAAATTCATGAGCACTCCGTTTGAATAGTTTTCTTCCATCGTTTCGAGGTTATTTGAAACTTCTGAAATGACGAAAATGTCGAGCTTCAAGTTTCTTGGTGCCTTTATTATTAGGAGAAAGCCACAGGGTACAATCAAATAGAAAATCGTGGCCTGCCTCAAGGGCATAGCCAGGATTTAAAACAGGGGGGGGGGGCAAAATTTATAATAGGGGGGGGGCAAAATTTATAACAGGGGGGGGGGCAAACCATGGTCTTTCAAAATGTAAAATTTTAGGATTAAAAGAATAGGCAAATTTAATTAATTTTTTCCTTCAGGGGGGGCAGCTGCCCCCCCCTGCCCATATCTGGCTATGCCCATGGCCTGCCTACCAAATAGCGAATGTGAATACCAATCCGAAGGGACATTTCGACAAATAAATGCTCATAAGTCCGAAATTCAACTAGTTAGGTATGGGCGTTAAATGAATAGAATGAAAGCCAATTTCATCAGCTTTCTGAATTTCTAATAATATACAGGGCGTTCCATTTGAAATAAACAACTTTCAGTCACTTTTTCAAGCAACCGAAAAGACAGTATTTTTCACCACCCTGTATTGAAGTAACGTAAATCAGTGTTGGGAGCATTCATGTATCGCCTAACTCAGTAACTCCAAAACCAAATTTCAGTGCCACAGTGTTTCTCAAGCCGAAGTTATCAGCAGTTTTAGAGGTCATGATTTTCGTTGAAAAAATAATATAATATATCAGGTGTTCCATTTGAAAAAGCAAAGTTGCTACGACTTTCTTAAGGAAGTGGTAATACCGCATTGACGAAAGTATCTTAGTTGGGTAGAGAATGTCCGATAATGCACTCGTGCAAATTTTTCAAACCAATCCGATATCTGGTTCACCAGAAAAATCTAATGTGCCATCCACCGTGAATCACCCTGTAATACATAAAAACCAAAATAATGGTGAATAGAAAAAATAAATAAATATTTAAGTAATAAGAAAATGAATAAAAACTTCTGAAAAATGAATAGTCAAAAATACATACACATAAAGGAAGAGATGAACATTATTCTCTCTTCATCATCTCACTGATATCAATCGGTCCCTCTGTTGTTCTGTTCATGACATGTGAGCCTCTAAGACCCCAAACTGCCTCTGATGCTGCTCTCTATTCTGCAGTTGAATTTCTTGGAGTACTCTATCTCCTTTGCCAGTTCTGGGGAATGCATCTCTTAGGCTTCTGAACATATCTTGAGGTTGACTGAAGCTGCAAGAGGGGCTCTGCTGTGTCGCATCCCCTTCTTGCAGTCTTTGTTGTGGCACGGCCCCTTCAGTTAGGCTGTTCTCATTGCAAATGAGTTACTTTAATGGTTCCAAGCAACTCATTTTCGTTTGAAAATAAATCGATAGACTTATCACGGAAATTCAATCTCTTGTGATATTACTACTGATAATTCTATCAATCTATTTTCAAATGAAAATCAGTTGCTTGGAAACATCACGAGTCCGTAGGACGAGTGCTGTTTCCTTAAAGCAACTTATTTGAGTTTGGAAATAATAGATATACTTATGAGTTAAATTCAATCTCGTGTGATATTTTATAAGCCTATTTCACGAACAAAATAAAAAGTCAGAAACTGCATATTCGAAAAAAGCAAAGAAAAACTCATGTTGACGTCTACAATTTATATTTATCAGTTGTCAAACCATTCGTATCCATAGTTCAATCCAATCCCAGATTATTGTGTAGTTCAATGGTTGAAAATACCGAAGTTGTCAGAACAATCATAATTCAGAGGCAGTTGGTATTATCGCGATAATACGAGCTGTCTTTGGAGTGTGATTGATCAGTTTTTAAAAATGAGTGAAATAGTCAATAAAATATTTACCATTCAATAATAATTGGGCCGTCACCAAATCTTTTACCAATATCTGCCGGTCTTCTCCTTCAACATTTATTACGAGCCGATATTCTATTTTATTATATTCTAATCTCGCGCGAGAATAAGTCTAGTTAACCCCACTTTTCATAACCCAGTTCTCAAGTACGGTTATCTGCGGTCCAAACGATGACGTTGAAGGGCTAATTCATGACATCACATAATTATAACCAACAAGGACCAAAAGCGCTTGAATGGAGTTGGTTATATTTGGTAATTACCAATGATAACCAGGTTATCCGCTTGAAATCGATTAAACTTTGACCGAACTAATGGTGAGTCAAGCGCTAGTAGGGCTGTTCTGCTGTCAGATAGTATATAAATCCTTTTTTTCGATAGTTACATCTCGCATTATGTGGGACGTAATCCCTTTTGGCAAAGACAAAGGTTTCCGCTTAACCATTTCATAAAGATAACTTATAGCTAAACTCAAACACTATGCTTGTCTCGCTTCCGTTTGACATTGGGCCAAGGCTTATGATTGTCTAGTCAAGTTGGTTTATTGGCTATCTTCGGTTGTGAGTGAGTCGAACCTTGTTTTTTGATACCATACACTGGCGGATCCGGACAGTTTTTCAGAGGGGGCCATGAATTTTTTCACATGGTCCAAATTTTTTTATTGAAAATATTAGGGATCGATTGAAGGGATTATTGTCAATTTCGAGGTCAAGGGGGGCCATGTTGTTGTGAAAGCTTGTTTATGAAAAGACAGTTTTCCGCGCGAAAGTGTGGGGCATGATCGTATTTTTATCCGATTGTTTTCCAGATTGCCCCGAATGCAGAAGAATCGTTTCAAGTTCTATACTCATGCATGGTCCTGGAATGAACTCCCCAGATATATTAAATGACCCTAAACAAATCTATTTGGATCCCTTCATAGATTGTTGGAAATATTATCGGGAATTGAGGGGGTTCTCATTTTTTTACTACCCTATATTCCAGTAATTCCTTCATCATAAGAAAATCTCCACAATAACTCGTCACAAATAAAGTAGACAGATGTTGAAAGGACAACAACAAATCGTTAAAGCATCGTTGAAAAGAATATGTACGTTGCGAAGAGTGTACTAACCAGCTGCTAGATAATTAAATGATTTGGGTTATTTTGTATTTGCAAGAAATAATTGCGGCTTTGAATGGAACGAATAATAAATTGGTGCATTCTAAGTAGATATCAAGTGATGTGGGTCGAAGGAAGTTTCGATGTATTCATGTCAAGATATCAATAGATGGCGCAATGACAATTATTTTGGGAGGGAATTTCAGTGTAATGGTTCCGAAGGAGATATAATTTTGTCCATCGGAATGATAATAATTTATGGATACTCAGATATAATAATAACAGCAATAAATCATAAGGATATCCTGAACTGTTTTGGACGGAACGAAGCCTTTGAATTTGTTCAATATTTTATAAGCTATGTATAAACAAAACACAAATACACCTTTTTTTTAGTGGGACATTTCGCTTTCGTTTCTCAGAGGTGAAACGAAGGTGATAAAATTGTTCTTTTGGTTTCAAGCAGGAATGAGGTGTTTATTCAATCAATTAAATAAGTTATTCAACTCGTCCAAATTAGACTTGAACTTTGGACGACGTGTTAGTATGACTTTTTGCTGTCGTTTGAGCCATATTTATCGATAACCAAAAAAAAACAGTTTACGAGATATTTGCGGTATTTTTGAATGATTTCTCACGTTACTTCAATTTTCGTCAATTTTTTTTACGCTGACCAAGTGTAATTATAATTTATGATTATTTTCATCGAAAAAGGATATGATACGTATAAAAAACAATACGTACCTGTATTAGATGTTGAAAAAGAAATATAACTGTCGGAGAGCAGCGAGAAGATTGGGAGTAAATTTCAGGGGGAAAATAAAAACTGAAGACATTAGAAAGAGGGCATGTGCTTGTTATCAGGCAGGAATGGTGGAGATCATTTCAAACATAGTTTATAAATTCATTTTGATTTTGAGTTCATTTGCAATAAAAAAAATTTTCAATTCGGTGCTTTTCTTTCTTTGTTTCTATCCCTTCAAATCAAAATCTGCTGAAACGGAAATAGCGTCTGCATTTTAACGATAACTTTTCGGGAACTGAAGAAGGAATTTGGAAAGTTTTTAAAATAATTATTTTGTCATACATTTGCAGGCGAATTGATACTAAAAATTGACTCTCATTTTCCTCATATGCCAACTTTAAAACCATACTAATTCTGGTTGTAGATTTTCATTCATGTTATTAATAAATAAAATTCAGTTTTCGGGAATGTGGACTTTTATTGCTGCGAAAACTACAAAAAAGTTGCAGGTGCACGTGCGATTCGCGATAATTTACCTACTCGTTTTATGATATAGATGTTCTATTGTTTTGTGAATTTAGACTGCGTCTAGGAATACAGAATATTGCCTTGAAAAAGAGGATAACAAAAGTCCTCGAAACGTCAGCAACTTTTTTGTAGTTTTGGCAGCAATAAAAGTCCACATTCCCGAAAACTGAATTTTACATACTAATTCTTTTTCAACGTCTATTACAGCATAGTTTTGCTTTTTTCATGCATATCATATTCTTTTCTGATAAAAATAATACAGAATTATAATCAAACTTGGTCAACGTAGAAAAAATTGACGAAAAATCAAGTGGGGTGAGAAAATTTCTGAAACCACTCAAATATGTCAAACACAGCCTGACAATGCCTTTGCATACTTTCGACCAAATTGTCGAAGTAGCCTTGATAAATTTCTCCCCAGAGTTGCGGAAAATAATGAATGTGGGAAAATATTATACAGTGCGGGGGAATAAGTTTTACCCCCCTATCACCTACTCTATTTTTATATCTTAAGGAAAAAGCTCAAACAGGTCAATTTTTATATTAAACGTAGTATGTTATGACATAAAAGTTTCGAGCCTGACATAATCCCTCTTCATGGGGGTGTCACCCCTTCGATTTTTTTTAAATGGGAAAGTGCATCATGCAACACCTCATTTGAAACCTATTGAAACACTGATTTCAAAAATGTATAACGCTTTGGTTCAAAAATTAACGGAGTCTGAGTTATTGGAGAGTTTTAATATTTTTTTTTTTTATTTAAAGTTTATTGTGCTTCGATTTCGCAGATCATTAGCACTACGGAACGATTACATATCATTTACAGTTTATAAATCAAAAATTTATATCAAACTAAATAAATTTAAATTGTGTTGATCAAATTGATGAGTCGCAGAAATTTTATGGTATTTTCCAGTTTTTCGGCTTCTTGTCCTAGGGCCTGTTGTAAGGAGTCCACCATACCAGTTTGTTCTCTTTGAGGTCTGAAGTTGGGGCAGTCAACAAGAATATGTTTGGCAGTCATAGTTCGATCACAAGTGCTGCATACTGGAGCATTTTCTCTGTTCAAGACATGGGCGTGCGTGAGCCTGGTATGACCTAGTCGTAATCGAGAAATTTTGACTTGGTGTAGCCGATTATTGGGAAGGGTCATCATTCTAAGCGGGTCAGGTTTTATTTGTTTTAGAAATGTTCTATTTTGACTCCAATCCGATTTCCACAAACATCCAACATTATATGTTGCAGTGATTTTTATATCTTCCCTCATATGGGCGTGAATTAGTCTTTCTACATTCTTTGATGACCATTTAGCCGCTGAGTCTGCTTGCGTGTTTCCATCAATTCCAGTGTGCGAGGGGGTATAAATAAATATAATATTTATACATAAATTATCTATTTGTCGAAGTTTATAGTTAATTTCATTAACCAAGGCGTTGTTGGTATACATTTTCTGAAGAGATCGTATTGAGGATAGTGAATCAGTGCAGAGACAATAGTTCCTAGACGGAGTTTTTTCGTTCAGAATGTGGAGGAGTGCTTGATAAATGGCCATCAGTTCACCAGTGAATATCGAAGAATCCCTAATGCAAAACATTTTTACAACAGTTGGGGTAACCACTGATAGTCCAACTTTGTTATCATATGGATTTACACCAGCGTCAGTATATAAAAAAGTATTATTCTTATATTTGTCCAGGTATCCTGCAAATGTCTTCAGTATTATAGAAGAGTGAACTGCTTTCTTATTGTACTTGGAAAGTTTTAGTTCTACTTTAGGGCCTCTTGTCGTCCAAGGTGTTGAGTAAGGAATCAACTTCATTATGTCCGGGATTTCATAATCTAAATTTATTAAATTTCTTTTGAGTCTTTCGTAGAATGGCGGAATTATGTTTGGGTTGGTAGCATATATGGATGAAAAACGAGTTGACTTTACCATGGATCTGTTGCAATGTTTTGGGATAGATAATATCTTCGCCGCATATACAATTGAGGCTATTTGTATTCTGTATTGAAGAGGCATTTCACCAAGAAGGGCTCGAAGAGAGATGGTGGGGGTAGTAGGAAATGCACCCGCAGCGATCCTCAGAGCTTTGTTTTGTATTATCTCAAGAGTTTTGAAGTAACTTTTTCTTGCAGTTGAGTGAACCAATATTCCGTATTCGATTTTACTTCGGATTAAGCATCTGTATATTCTCAAAAGGCAGACGAGATCCGCTCCCCATTGATGTTTTCCTAGGATTTTCAGTAAATTCAAGTCTTTGTTGCAACTAATCTTGAGATTTTCAATATGATTTTTCCAATTCAGCTTACTATCAAAATGAATACCTAGATATTTAATGTTGTTGGTAAATTGTAGTTCATTTTCACCCAGAGTGAGAATTGGATAAGGCATGATCTTCCGAGTGAATATGATACATTTCGTTTTTTCCGGTGAAAACTGGAATCCGCTTGTGTCAGTCCAGGTGAGTAGAGAGTCTAAAGACTCTTGCAGAAATTTAGCAAGTAATTTTATGTCAGGTCCTTTTGAAAAGAATACCAGATCATCTGCAAATATTAATGCTTTTACAGGTAAACTAAAGCACGTCATTATGTCATTGACTGCTATCAAAAAAAGGGTCGTGCTGAGTACGCTTCCTTGGGGGACGCCATTCGCTTGTATCCTCGGAGAAGACTTATAGCCTCCTAAACAGACTCTGAATAAGCGGTTTTTCAAGAAGTTTTCAATGAAACTCAGAATATTTCCTTCAATTTTCCATCGGCGAAGTGACGTTATTATTTTGTGCTTCCAAACCATTTCGAATGCTCTATGAAGATCCATAAAGACAGCAACTAGAATATGTTTGTTCGCAAAAGCTTCATGTATCTCAGATTCTAAATAAACTATATTATCCAATGTTGATCTTTGTTTTCTGAATCCGTTCTGAAATGGTGATAACAAATCATGTTTTTCTAAATACCACTGCAAGCGTTTGTTTATGATTCTTTCCAGAATTTTACACATAGTACAGGTTAGTGAAATGGGTCTGTATGACTTGGGATCAGTTTTCTTCTTATTCGGTTTCAGAATTGGAATTATTGTAGCTTCCCTCCAAGTTTCTGGGAACTTTTTTCCACCTAAGATTTTATTATATATATCAAGTAATAATAGCTGTCCTATTTTCGGTAAATTTCTTATAAACGCATATGGTAAATTATCATGACCAGGGCTGGAATTAGATGTTTGTCCTAGTGTATCTTCAAGCTCTTCGTATGTGATTTGGTGGTTCAACTGATTCTCCTCATAGTTTTCGGAAATAGATGGCTGTAGTTCCTCTCGAAGTTTATGTTCAAGGAATCTGTCATTATAATTGATATCACTGGAGTTGCTCTCATATATGTCTGCAAACTTCTCTACAATTTCACCTTTGTTGGATATAATTTTATCATCAGATATTATATAGGATACATCATTGGATATATTGTTGCCCTTCAATTGCCTGACTTTCCTCCAGACCTCAGATGCATTGGTACTAATGGTGATTGAGGATACATAGTTTTTCCAGGATTGTTTTTTACTTTCTTTTATTGTGTAACGGGCTTTGGCTCGTAATTTTTTATATTCAATCAGTTTCTCCACTGTGAAATATCTCTTCAATTTGTTGAAAGCATGCTTACTGTTTTTAGTTGCTGATTCACACTTATCATTCCACCAAGGAACCGTGCGTTTTCTGCTCCCTGACCAAAAGAATTTCTGAACTGACTCGCTTCCTGCTTGATTCAGGAGCATCGTGAATTGTGTAATGACATCTTCAATGTTCGCATTTGAATCGACAGAAGTTATGTGGGCCTCAATATAGTTAGCATATTTAGTCCAATCTGCTGATTTGAGGTTCCACTTGTTAGAGCTCTGAGGTGGTGCGGCAGGAGTATTTTTCTGGATGCTGATTTTCAGAGGGATATGATCGCTACCGTGTAAGTCATCAAAGGGTTCCCAACTCAGCATATGTTCGATAGCAGGATCACACATTGTTAAATCGATGGCAGAGAATTCGGAGGTGATAGAGTTGAACCTAGTACCTATTCCAGTATTTAGTAAAATCAAGTTATTGTTATCCATGAAAGACTCCAGCTGATAACCTCTTGTGTCTGTTGTATTGGAGCCCCAAATGATGTTATGTGCGTTAAAGTCTCCAAGAATTATATTAGGCTTCTTATTGTTACTCATAAGATTCTGTAGGTCTGCTGACGAGCATTCTTTGCTATTTGGTATATATAGATTCAAAATTCTGAGTTTCGTTTCATAATATTGTATTTCCACATAAACAGCCTCCAGCCCAGTTGTGAGAGGGATATTCGTTGATAAGAAAGACTCTTTGACATATATGGCCACCCCACCGCTAGCGCGAGTTGATAATCTATTCTTGTAAAAGCATTGATATCCTTTGAGAGTAAAGTGGAAGTCATTTTTGAAATTTGTTTCTTGGAGGCAAATTACATCTGGGGACGACTCACTTATAATAATTTGTAGTTCTTCGTATTGGGTTTTAAACCCATTAAGGTTCCATTGGAGGATGAATTATATTTATAAGGTGGTGTTAAAATCTGATAGGTAGCTATCACTGTCCGAGCTCGTGTTTGACGGTAGTTGAGGTATGTTCAGCTGTGATCTGATTTTCTTTTGTAATCTTGTTATTCGGTTTTTGAGACTTCTATGGGTACAATGAGGGTATATTGACGATAACATATTGAGTAATCCTGGTAAGTCATCTGTATACTCTTGAGCTATACTCACTGGATCACTGGATCCAAAGGAGTTCTGCAGGAAACTGGAAATTTGATTGAAATTCAGGGTAAACTGTGAATCGCTGTCATCAAATAATTTCTGAATGGGTTCCATTTGGTCTTCAAAGCTCGCTTTTTCATTAGATACTTTATTTTTCTTACGCTTGGGTACCGTCCTAAACTCTACTTGTTGGATATTCAGGTCAGGTGCGATTGGCGTGGTTGGGGGAGGAGGTCTCTTGTGGCCTTTGGAGTTTTGGGAGGGCTGTTCATGTTTCGATATATCGAGGTTCAATTCGTTATAATCGTCGTTTGTGGAGTATAGTGAATTAACTGTTCCTGTCAGGTCCATTATTTCCTCCCTCACCTGTTGTCTTGGTATCTCGATAGGATCAACATTTGCTGTATATGTATTTGGTTGGCTAACAATGGTGCAGTTTTTAGCTATATGGCCAGGCTGTTTGCAATTAAAGCATGTAACGGCATCAAAACTTAGAAAGATACGTTGAGATATGTCGTCGTGATTTAAATCTATGAAATTTGGAAGTTCGATATCTTCATTAGGGAATACATACAGTTGACGTCTAAAACTCAATATATGGGAAAATTCGTCTCCTGGTATGCCTGCTCTCAAAAAGTTCATATGTGAGGCTAGTTTAAATCCAATTCTCTGTATTTCTGCTTCTAGCATCTCATGTGGAATACTCAAATTGACATTTGAGAGTATTATACGTTTTGCTGGTGTAACTAGTCTTCTAACTCCTACCTCATTGCCTTGGATTAGTAGAGTATCGTTGACTGTTATTTTATCAACAAGTTCTTTGTTGCTTAGATAAACGCATATTCTGTTATTAGAGATCTTAGAAATGGCTATAATATTTTTCGCTTCTACTATATTTGCTACGGCTCTTGCATAATCAATCTTATTTAACTCGTTTACATGATTCAGTATAATTGCTTGATCTTTTTTGGGAAACTGGGAATCTTTCAAGACTTGAGAAAATTTTTTACTCGTTCCTGCATTAGATGCACCCCTGTACTCAGAAGTGGACATCCTGTTATTCATCTTTGGAAACTAGTTCCCCTGTTGGGAACGCGGTGCTAATTGATCTCTATGCAATCTAAAGGATTCAGTTTTCACACTTGAAACTTCGTAGAAATGATTGCTCTTATCGTTCAACACTTCAACACAAGTGTGCATCCGATGCACGCTTGGGATAAACTAAATAACTTTTCTTGTAAGGAAAATATGACTGACTTTATTTTTTTGGCAGCTGTCATAGTTTTAATATTACCTTGAAAGAATTCAATGAATTCTGTCGGCTTGACGGTAGGTTTTTTCAGTGGAGAGTGAAGTGTTTTGTCTTTAAATAAATCTTTTCCACATTGTAAATGTTGGTAACTGAATCTAATCATTTAATGTAATAAATTACAAGTAATAACTAAGGGTGTACTGAAAACTAAATAAATTTTAAACTTTAACAGTAACCAAAGTGTTATACATTTTTGAAGTCAGTGTTCCAATAGGTTTCAAATGAGGTGTCGCACGATGCACTTCCTCATTTGAAAAAAATCGAAGGGGTGACACCCCCATGAAGAAGGATTATGTCAGGTTCGTAACTTTCATGTCATAACATACTACGTTTAATATAAAAATTGACCTGTTTGAGCTTTTTTCTTTAGATATAAAAATAGAGTAGTTAATAGGGGGGGGGGGGGTCACACTCATTCCACCGCACCGTATGAATTCAATAATTTCAAAGACCTGGTGAATGTTGAGGAAAATTTTTTCTCGGTCAGTGCTGGAAATGTTTCATTTATATAACAATGGTGGAAAGGTTCAGTTATACCATTTTCTTGTACGGAAAAATAATGGACAGAATAATTCGTTATTTTGTGATAGTTCATTCGGAAGAAGAATAAAGTACTCGAATAACTCAACAGAAATACTTCTAAACGAACTGAACTATGGAATTCCCTACCTTTCCAAATTCTCAAGAAATAAGCCCAGAGAAGACATTCAAATATCTTTTTGCACAACTTGAAATACTCCAGTTTGAAAATTTAGTAGTAGGTTCTAGGAAACCTGTGTCGTTGAACATTAAAATAACTAACTTCGTTCACAAAGCAAAAAAGATTAAATAGAATTGGCAACGTCTCTGAGAATTATTTGACATTTCACGAGTGCCCACCTGCGTCAGTTTTGAGTAAAAAAACTGATAAACCTAAATCATGGCCAACCGGGATACTTCATAAAAGTGAATGGCATTCTATTTCTCATAAATGAACATTTGGTTGACAAGAATCTGCAACTTTTGAAACAGTTACAAAATTTGTGAACTTCCTTAACTTAAGTGGAGCAGTTTATTTTCCAGGTTCAGTGGTTCAGATTTACTAGATCTTTTGAAAAAGAGGTGGCGATGAAAATATAAATATGTAGCGTGAAAAGGTGTTGCTTTTGTTCATTTTTTCCCGATTAGTTCGAATACTATAGTTTTTTGTAAACTATGAGGCACAGGATCTTCGAAGATGAAGGGGAGGTTAATTTTTGTATGTGAAGAGTTTTCATATACATATATGTAAAAAAAATATTCTCCAATTTTCTCCAGTGGAATAACAAAACATTTGTGTAGATTTCATAATTTCGTGAATATCAGAACACTATACCAACCTCGTCGCTAAAAATTCAATCTTTGGTCGTGGATCGTGCAGTATCTTAGAAATCCGGATCAGGCCATCTTCAACCTTGGCTAACGAAACTGCAGGGTGCATGGCCGAAGTCATTTACCCATTCGTTCTGTTTTTTTTTGCAATTTACACCGCCGAAGAGTTGAAGGAACCAGTTTGCGGATGAAAATAATCGCCAAAATATGTTGACGTGGAATCGGACAGACAGGGTCGGATTTCGGAACATACCTCCTCGAATATCACGGAAATGTTACAAGATATCACGTCAAGTGAAATCAACTCATAATCGTTTGGTATGTGTTTTTTTTTAATCATTCTTCTACACCTTTTCCAATTGTAATTCAGAAAAAGGAAAATGTAATTCAGGAAAGCAAAGTGCATTTCAGAAAATGGAATTGTAATTCAGAATAGTAGGTTGATATTCAGAAACGGTAATTTGAATTTCAGAATAGTGATTTATGTAATTCTGAAAGGGTAATTTGAATTTCAGAATAGTGATATGTAATTCAGAAACGGTAATTTGAATTTCAGAAAATATAAATTGTAATTCAGAATTGGTGAATTGAAATTCAGAAATGGGAAATTTCAATTCAGAAAAACGAAATTGTGATTCAGAAGATAGAAATTGTAATTCAATTGCTTGGTACCCAAACCACCTTCTCTTATATTATGTATGTAATTCAAATGGACACATGATTTCATTTAAAATGGGTGGCGAAAAATATCAATACTGATTCTTGAGGTCATTATCGACTCTCAAAGTACGTAGATACTTTCATAGAAGGAAGAAATATAATAATAATGACTTTGTTTCCAAGAATAACATAGAGGTATATACCTACGGTCAAAAACAAAAACAGGAAAAAAACAAATTTGAAAATACCAAATACTTAAGACAAGTTCGATGCCACATTGTCATAGATTCCTATGTCGAATACCTTGATGCCGAGCACGATACTATTCTGAATTACATATTACATTTTCTGAAATTGAATTGATAACTTCTGAAATACAATTTTCTCTTTTTGAAATTGAATTTGCCATTCCTGAATTTCAATTCACTATTCTGAATTACACCTTTGTTTTTCTGAATTACAACTTCCTAATCTGAATTTCAATTTCGTTTTTCTGAAATTGAATTAACTATTCTGAAATTCAATTTCTGTTTTTTGAATAACATATTGCTATTCTGAAATACATGTTCCCCTTTCTGAAATTCAACTTTGAATGTCTGAATTACAACTGTGAAAGGTGTAGTTGGAAAGAGTTTTATCATATTTATCATCTTTTTCGAATGCATATACAAGCAGTTTACTTATGAATTTACTCAGAATGTGGAAAGGGCTACCAACAAAGCTGTAACAAAAGGCCGTAGGGGTCAATCTTATTTGTGAATTTTAGGCAAAAAATTGAACTTTGGGTTCATGACATTATTGCTTTTTAGACATCTAAACTTTGTTTCATCAATAAGTTTGTTCCTATGAAGTTTTGTGAGCAACTTATTCAATTTGTTTTGAAAATGTTATATTGATATCACTAGGTAGTTTTTTAAAAGTATTTTCATCATTTAGTATTAAATCAGCTTTGGGGATATGATCCGTTCTTGACAATGCAAGTTTCTCAATTATCTGAGTAATGGTCTCAGAAACATAAAATCCTAGATGGGCGCCCGCAGAAACCCGTAGAAATTTTTCTCAGGGGGGGCCAAAATAGAGATTAGAAGGTAATATTGAGGTGCTGAAAAACGTTAGGGCCATCAAAATCTAATTTTTACCCAGAATTTCCCACTCGTTTGAACCCACCTAAGCTTGTTATGTTGTACAAACAAAAATACTGAGAAATAAATATGTCAGCAAGAGAACCAATCTTGAGTTAGTAAAAGATCTGGGATTCGTCTCTGGTCCCACAGATTTTTTACTTATAATATATAATTATAATCTTCTACAATTATATTCACCATCAAAAATTTTCAAAGTAATATTGTAACATTTCCCGGGAAAATTACATGAATCATGGAACCGAATAAGTTGAAATTTCAATATCTCAATTTGTGCGTCTATATTTGGTTATTTCAAAATGTTTAGTAAAAACCTTTGGCATCCATAGAGGTAGATGGATTCGATTCTCTTCATATCCTGATTAAGGGGGAAGTCAGAATAGCTACCATAATATTGAATTAGTAGGCGCTGATCAATCCAGAGGAGTTTTGTTGCATATAAGTTTATGGTTGAACTGTGGAGGTTAGCGAAATTATGTAGATTAAATTAGCTTTTTTTTCGCACACTCATACATAGAGAATGTACTATACTGCTCTAAAAGTAGTGGTAGTTGACAGAAGCAATGCTGTCATAGTGAACTAGTGCAGAGCTTTCCTCTTCTTATCAGGGTGAAAGAACAAAACGCTGTTGATGAACAGTGCTAGGCGCTAGGCTTTTTTGGCATGACAAAATACTAAACAGCGTATTCCCCTCCGAGAAGTTGCGCAATTAGTTCTCCTCTGGCACCAGAACCAGTGGTTTCAATAGCCTGATCACTGGCTAATGAAGAAAATCCAATAAACTTGAAAGATTCTGAAGAATTCGTCCAATACATCTCGATCACAGGATTATGTAGTGTCCATCAAACAATAGAACCAATTTTTCTAACCTTCGAACGCTAATCTAAAGTCGCTAGCTATATTGTCATCACGAGGCACAGCAGACTCAGTGGACACCTACAAAGCTACATGTTACAAGAATAACGAGATGATAAAGTATGTAAATGCCCTGCAAGAAACATCAGATTAAAACTCTGTGCGTACACACATAGAACAAAACTTCGTATCGTAACTCCGTCGCGTAACAAGTCTGGACAGAACTGCGTAACAGCGTAACACCGTAACATCAGGGCGTTCCGTATGTTGTCGGTTTTCAAGCGCCACATCGAAGAAATGATGCGCTCTGATGTTGCACCACTTGTAACCATGTGTAGACGAGTGCAGTTCATAGCCGCGATCTATTTCCCATTTATTCAGTTGAAGACATCGCTATTATAGAGTGAACGGAATAATCTACTATTAATTTCATTAATAGTTATCGTATTAAAGAAATTTTATGGGATTCAAATCATCCCAAATATTATAATAAAATAAAGAAGCATGATGCTCGGGAAGAACTTGCTGTTTCTGAGAAGAACAGTAGATGAATTGAAAAAAAAATTAATAGTCTTTTCTCAGCACTTCGAGAGCAGCAATCTCCATTGCACACAAGTAAACGCACAGCAGATAATTGTTTTATTTAGAGACGGAACGGCAAAATGCTACGTATATAAGATACGCGACGATGTATTGATACACTATACTTGTTGATAGGGCGTATCTTCGATGCGTAACAAACACTTTTTACGCGATGGCGTGAAAATACGAAGTTTTGTTCTATCTCTGTACGCACCTTCAACGGCATGCAGACATTTTTTTTTGCTCGGTGAGTAACTTTTTCCGGAATTCCGAAAAATTGTCTCTTGCAATATTTATGCGCGCCCCTTGATATGTTTATACCTTCTCATGTGCTTATATTCTCTACGACGCATTGGAACTACCTAGGTTTTTGTGATATCCTTCAGAAACTCAGGAATTGGTTGAGCCTTGTTTAGGTTACTGTTTATCCTTTTTTTTTTAACTTTTAATGTGAACTGAATTTATGGTAGTCCACGAGAAGGCTTAAAGCCTCTTTCTTGATCGGTATCTATAAATGATTCTCAACTAGAATGCCTATCTGAAAACAACCCCCTGAGAACCTCTTCGTAGGTCAATAAAGTCAAACTGAAGAACTATATGCATCAAGGTATTATTGGGAGTATTCTCTACAAAACCTCACAGAGAATGGTTGTGGATGAAAATCCTGAAATTTTTATTTGACTTACAACTTTTTTTCAATAATCTCTAAGAAAACAACATTAAAGCGAAAACTTTTCTAGCCAAAATATTGTAAATCGTACTTTGAGCGAGTACTGATTACCTCCATTGTGCGATTCTTGTCGCCGGGTCAGTTCGTTAACCCAGATCCGGACCTTTCCCAATCCCCAGTGGGCGCTTGAGGTCGTATCCGAATAACAATTCATTTTGTTTTGTTTTGGCTGTGAAGGAACCAGTTGGCGTGCTAAAATAACTTTCATACTCGTTATAGTTGTTCGGTACGAGCACGACCGACTGATACGCATCACCGAAAATATGTTGGCGTAGGTTGGGATCGGTTTTTAACAGGGCCGAATTCATTTTGTGCTCGGTACCTACCTGATTTTCCAAACGACAAGACCTACAATTCGACATAATATGCTGAAAATATTTCTCTCATAATGCAGGTGCACCAAAATAAGATGCACGTAATTGTTTTTTTGTAATGGCAAACCTCCATTTGTTGGTTTCGCACGTGCATCTACAAATGCCAGGACTTTTAAATTCATACATCGAAATTGCGACGTGAATTGATCCACAGAAACTGGAGAACTATTCATACGTTCAAGTTAGCAGGTTGTTTTTAGTCAATTTCTTTTGATTTTTCTCATCTTTCGGAAAGTAGTTAAGTCAAAGTCGAAATTTCTTTGCATACAAAGATATCGAATGAGAAATATTAATGGCAATATCACGACTTTTCGAATGAGGCATCCTATATATTCTTAGATATTGCCAGATTCAATGGCCTTCCCCGAAGTTATTCTAAATATTCCAAAAATGGGTTTAAAAGTATCATGGTCAATTACTCAATTCGTAACTCGATCCAGGTAATAAATCTCAACTCATTCATATTCGAGTATGCAAAGTAAATTATATTCTACGGTGCGCAATTTCAAAATTAAAACCGCTAGAAAATTCAATACTGGCCAGTTGAAAATCTACATCGACAACCCATATTATTTACACAATGTTCTAATGCTCTAGTAAGCACCTTAACCTATTTAATTTGAACGAAGACGGACTCATAGTTAATCTAGAAGATTGTGATCATTTTCCTATTTTTCGTAGAATTGAAGTGTGTATGTCATCATCATCATTAGAGACCGGATTATATGCAACATAAAAAGGTTGTTATATGCATGCAAATATGCATGAAAAATGCTTGAAATATGCACAAATATAGGCAGAATATGCACGAAAATATGCAGAATATGCAAAACTGAATAATGAATTTCAGGAACTAAAAAAAGGAGAAAAGTTATTTTTATTTCAAAATCAGTGTATCAGTAACTCTTAATAATATAGTATTGAAATTTTGTAATGTATTTATGTAAACGTTTACAATCAAGTATTGCTCCAGATGTTCAATTTTGAGATTGTCTCTTCGATCATTTAGGATATTTTTATATGTGGAAAAGGTTCGCTACACATCCACGGACGTAACTGGGCAAAATTTGAACTTCGGTGCTACGTTCTCCATTATGATTTCTGGTAAAATTTCTGCCGTCCGATTAATAAAACTATCGATTAGACACAAATCTTCAAAACCTGGATTTCCTTTCAATATGTTCTCAAACTTTTCTTTAGGTTTATTTCGCAATTCCATAGGCAACGAGGAGTTCATTTGGCGTATTTAACTAATTTTTTGGATATGTTCAGTTAAGGCCATACCTTGAGTTTCAAGCTTCCTAATGCTTTCAGGTACATGAGAAAAATGAGTGCAAATCATTGCTATATTTTTCTCTATTGAAAAATCGTCAAATGCTAGAATGACAAACTGCTAGTGAGTCGGCACTGTCAAAGTCATTTACTACACCCTACACCGTTGATAGCCTCGAAATGTTCATTATAGAACAAGGTTGCTTCGATCCATGTTCCCCATCGAGTTATGATTGGTTCGGGAGGGACTGGCAAATTTGGTAATTATTCTTTGAAGGCTTTATTTTGGGAATATTTTGTGGAATTTGGTCGGGTAGAATTTGGTCGGATTCGAGATATCATCACTTTTATCGCATTTCGGAACGCAGGGAAGAAAATATGTACCGATAATATGCATCATACGTGGATTTTAGCTAAAATATGGAAATACCGCTGAAATTGTTCTAAATATGCAAATGCATATGCAAATATGCAAATGCATATAATCCGGTCTCTAATCATCATCATTTAGCCCTGAAACGTCAACTGCTGAACATAGGCCTCACCAAGACTTCCATCTCTATTCTGTGCGGTTACCATCCAATTGGTGTGGATTCATTTAAGATCATCGGTGCAGAAATGAAGATTTGGGACAAGATAATTGTTCAGGGTGAAGTCAAATTCAAAATACCGAAATCTTCCTCAGCACCCGATATTTCTGTAATAGCATTTCCGAGATCATGGACGATGTCATTTCTGGTCATTTTCATTCTTGAATTCGAATCTACCTACAAGGTAGATGAACGAGTCAGAAGCTCCTGAAGTCATGTCAGTGCTTTGAGTGCTTTTTCCATCAGCACATGTAAAAATGTATGGTACTCATTCTGTGGTTGGAAAAACACGTTGACGAACAAATACTGCTTTAGTTCGAATCATGTCGATGGTATCCGAAGTAATCTGCAACATGGTGTATGTAGAAGAAAAACGGTACAACTTGGCATTGACAATTGGTTGAATTAAAAGACGATGCATCGAAGATTTGAAGGCTGAGTTAGAACATAAGGACAGGAGTTTATGCTACAGTCTCGACAAAACATGTGTCAAAGCCAGACCAAGGTTGAGATAAAAATATTCTATGAATAAGAAAGCTCGAAAATGAGTGCAATAGAGTGGAAATAGCTGACGAACAGGCAAAAAGGCTCAACTAAGACTGTTTACCTTTCTTCAAACCCAAGAAGTATCTTGATTTAAGTAAAACAACATTCTACATCTCCTGTTTAACTCCTGACACTTGGTTACAGAATGCCTCGCAAATGCAAACCAACCCAAAAATTCTTTGGCCAAGAAAGCTGTAGAAGCACTGATGTGAATTACTCGCAGACATACCAGATACTGGATTTTATCAGGATTCTGGATCTGGGGGACGAGACCAGCTCTGATAGCTCTTGCACTATAACCCCTATATACCTACCTTTCTTTGAAGGTTACTAGGGGTTACAATTCGTTATCATTATTATTCTTCATCATCGGTCTCCCAGTCTCAGCTTGAGCTGGTACTACTTCTATGAACCAGGGAAAAAACATTTCAGTTCCTCCCACTAGTTCAGGAATTTCGGCAAGATGTGACAGGTTTGCAATGCTACAGGCTGTTGTGCATATCCCGCGATCTTCTGGGATAATGCGATCTTTTGAAGATTTCTCTTGAATGATTTTCACATGACTCCCTCAGCCGAAATCACCAATGGTAGAATAGTGACTTTCGACAATTACCCGATATTCTTCGGTTCTATTTCCAAGTTCCGGTACTTCGTTATTTTTTCCGACTCCGTTCTTCCGTTGTGAGTCAATGATACTGCCACATCAATTAGATATCACCCTATTATTCTGATCCTTATCAATGAACACAAGGTCCGGCCTTTTGTAGTACACAGTTCTATATGCTGTTATGGGTCTGTCCTAAGACAGAGATCTGCTGCGTCCGTTTCCAACACTGCTGCAGGCTTCTACTTATAATATGACGGACAAGGGGACAAGTATCCAAAAAACCATGCCTAAGAGCTAACTACTGGTGAACAATTTTTGCCACTTGGTTGTGTCCACCCAGATATGCGTTGCCGGCAAGAATTCGACAACCGGCGATTGAATGTTCAATAGACTCCCCAACTGCGCCGCATTTCTTGCATTTGTCCTCCACGTTCAGCTTCCAACAGTGCTTCTCGTAGTTGCGAGTTCTTATAACTCGATCTTGGATAGCCGTCAGGAATCCCCTCGGGAATCCCTCAGTTCAAGATACAATTGTCCCGCATTCAACCACGACAAAGAAGCTGACTTATCGACATTTACTCCCTCAATGTGTTTGGGAAATCTGCCGTGCAAAGCTTTTTCCCGCCATTTCCTTCTATCTTCGCTTCTGATAGTGATATCGAACGTCAGTTCTCTGTGTTGTAGGTTCAGAGGTGTGTATCCCTTATCCTTTGTTGTCACCAATTTGATCAGGCTATCTTCAGACTCGAGCAGTCGCTGCCTCAAGTTTTTCTCTTGGGTCCTGCAGAGTCTCTAGCCTATTGGCCTTTTCGTTTCCTCCGATTCCCGAATGACTGGGAACCTTGATGTTGATTAGTTGCTTATGTTATTTCAAATTGTAGTGACAGATTAATAATTCAGTGATCTTATCATATTATTGTCTATCCTTAAATTCTCTTCTTTCAGCTGATACTTCAGATATCCCGACCATATACTATAAAACTTTGCTTAGCAAGAGCATGGTCCCTGACGTCCAAGTGGTTTCCCTACCATATTCAAGCAATTTTTGGTTAAGTTTCAGGGTTTTTCTGCCTCTACGGGGTGTTCCTAAATTGAAGTCACAAACGAAAAGGGGACATTCCTTGAACAATTTTAAGGGGAAAAGTTCCTTGAACCGCAAACGTTTCGTTTTCGAAATAGAGGTAGTCAAAGTTTGAATTCGTTTCAAGTTATTTTCTCATAGTATCTGCATTTCAGAAAATATTCAACTGAAATTTGGCGTAGTCAGTACATTTGATATATTGATGTATTGTTTATTGTTTATCCTGATAACTCCTAGGTCTCCTGAGGAGACCCTTCTGAAACTACAAGCTTCGAAGCTTGTGCCGAGTTCGGAGTAAGCAGTTGTGTTCTGTGTAGGTTTTGTTACTGTGTCCACCTTAGGCACAGCACTGTTAATTTTTGACCCAACAGTGAGGATGGTGGCCCCTACCGAGACTAGAAAATTTCTTTCCTAGCTCGGGATTGAACTTGCAGGGTCCTAATCCAATGCTCTACCACTGAGCTAAGGGCACTCATTTGAGAGTTTACACCATGTGTCAAATTTACAGGGTGATATTTTCTCTTTTTTCTCCAGATTTCTTTTTCGTTTGAAAAATTGTGAAAAGAAAGTCTCCTGTAGTTTTGTCGTATACGGTACCGATTTCGGGAAAACAATTTTGAAGTATTCTCTCAAAATCCTGAGAAAAACCAGAATTGTCATAAAAATCCAGTTATGAAAATAAATCTAAACTATTTAGGTCTAGCGATCTGGCGGGTCATGACTTATGTTGATTCCGTCCAATTCACCTCCTGTTTTCATTATTTTCGTTCTGATTTTTCCTGGTACACGTAGTACACATGTATCTAGAAAACGAATTTGACTTTTTTTCTTAAAATTATGCAAGGAATCTCCCTTCTTCGTTTGTACCTCCAATTTAGTAACACTCTATACAGTGTGTTTCTGAATTGATGTGACAGTTTTCATAGGGTGATTCATGTTCAAAATTAAGGGTAGTTTGTTATATAAATGATGGGCTAACAGTAGAACGTGATATTGTGCTTCAAAGATGGCGGAAAAATTAAATTTAAAGAAAAACCTACGCAACGACTTGGATAGAATTGAATCCGATTAGCCTGATTTGGTTAGAAACTTTTTTATCTCTTGTATTTTCTTGAAAAATGTACCGTTTTGAAATGAAAAAATAAAATGTAAATCATTACGTGTCGAGAAAATGCGATATACAGGGTGAGTCTTTGACTTGTACATACATTCTAACTGTAGGTTCATCTCATCAAACGAAACACTTTTTCCCATACCATTTTTCAAAATTCGGTTTCGTTTGAAAGATACATGGTGTCGAAAATTCATGAAATTAACACTTTTGTGTTCATATCTTCGGAACCATTATTTCGAATGAACTGAATTTTGGTTGATTGTTTACTCTATTCACGGTGCATATTCCTCAGTCAAAGCTTATTAAATATTTCTCCTGGTATAAAAGTTACAGCGTAACCGACTCATAAATTCACGCAAAAATACTATAAAACCACTTGAAAAAGATAAACGGTTCACGTTTTCGAAAGAATCAATTTTTTCAAAAAATAAAAGTTTTTATGTTTTTTCAATAAAACGCGTCGTCTTCGAGTTATTCCTAATTTTAGGTATATAAGATGAAATTTGAAGAAAAAATTGAAGGAAAAGGAATTAATTTGAAGAATAATCTGAATGCTGTTATTTCTTTTCTGGTCTCTTAACAAGTTAACAATGTTGTCAGAATTTTTATCAACTTTGTCCAGACTAAAATGTCTATGATGACAAAACGTTTGATGTATAGATATGTAATAATAAAATGGTACAAATGTGGGAGATAAAATTGAATTCTAAGAAGAATGAAAATATTTTATACGCAGTTTCTTTTAAAAATTCATTGTTACCGGTCCTTCAGGAAAATATCTATCGAAACAATATAACTCGACACTACTATTACATCCATTCACTAAGTCATTTACATAATTATCACCTGTTTGCTTTATTCCCTGTAAATAAATAAAGAAATCGAAGTCAATGGCGCAGGTTATCGCGAAAGCGTCGTTTATGGGATCACTGACTAACGTTGGAGATACAGAACAACGGTTTGTCTTGCGTGGCGGCTACATTCACGGCCTTCTGAAGGGTAAAGTAGGCCGTGCAGCGTACTACATCGCAGCGCACCGTTATAGGAGACTGGAATCAAGATCGTAGCGCTATATCGGCGAGAATCAGAACAACTCGTTTGACGTTTTCGAAGAGCAACGCCTAGTTCATACCCACGGATACTCAAACACCGGTCAGCGCCCTTTCATCCCCTCCATTCTCGCAAGCATGTGATGACGTCAAATTAGCCAACGATTTGAACTTTTGAATGCTTTTATCGCTAATAATCGCGTATGAATGATTTTTCTAGTATAATTTTGTTTGTAAAATAAACCTTATTGTCCTAAAAAACGAATTAAAATGAAAATATAATTGCTGCAGCTATATTTTTATTAAATTCTACCTTATTTTGCTCCGTTCTCGCCTTATACTACACGGAAAAAATATAAGATTCTTCGGTCGTAGAAAGTGTTCTCCAATTCCAATATTGTGAATCTAAATTCATTGATTCAAGAACAAAATATTGGTAAAAGTATTTATTAAGAAAATTAGGTCCATGAATGAGCTAGGTAGGTACTAAGGTACTCTAATCCAATCAAATAGAATAACAGAAAATTCCAAACCTAATACTGTAAATCTAAATTCATTGATTCAAGAACGAAATTCTGCTAAAAGTAGTTTGCATTTATTAAGAAAATCGGTTCTTCGGAAGGGCAATAGGTAGTCTTATACGAGCAAATAAATACCAGCAATATTTTTTTATGTTGAAAGATGGTACATTTTATGTCTCACCACTAGAAAGAATTTCTTCAAGTTCATATAAAATCTGCTTCAACATTGTAATTTTATTGATTGATTTGAGGATTTTCTGTACGTTTCGTACAAACATAGAAACTCAAAAAAAGGTATATTCGTATTGAAAATATGACAACTTGGTTATTGAGTTCTGATTTGGTAAATTTTATCTTAAATAAAAAACAAATCTGTAAAAATGTTTTATTTTAAATGAGCATTAAATTTTTAACATCGATCATAAATATATAGCATGTGTATGAGATATTGTTTGATATTTTGTTCGAGCTGTCTGCTTGTCTCAAGTTTTACTAATTGAAATAGCTGCCTTAGAATCTCAATCTCATTCTAGCAGCTGTTCGTATTTTATTTTCCAATCAATTTCTCCTGCAGATGGAAGATTATCTGTAAACGAGAAGATTTAGAATGAGAATATAAGAATAATAATAATCGATTTATTTAGAACTTAAGTAACCGTGTTGGAGACGTGAAAAAATTTGTACTCACCAAGTTTGGGTCCCAGATTATGAAAATGAAAACGATAAGTCAGCAGTCCTTTTAGTTTTTAAAAAAAAAAATCCCAAAGTTACGTTTGGAAGGTAAGGTTATACATAGTTCTAGCCAGTTTTCTTGTATTTTCTCAATCATGACTCATTGGAAATGTTTTATTTCTGAGTCCTACTCTAATTAATGAACTGAAATAATATCAAAAAGTACCATTTTCCACCCACAAAACTTCAAAAACAGTACACACTACAATGTAAACACCGTATCTGTTGGCTAATTCTACGTCACAACATGGATGCCAAAAAGTGGTGGGGTGAAAGGGCGCTGACCGGTGTTTGAGTATCCGTGGTTCATACCATTGTTTGAAGAGAAAATCAACACAATCTGGCATCGTCTTCTCAAAAGTTCTGTGAAATATCACCGAAGATGGGTTAGGTTAGGCCATTGACCTCGAATTCTATGAGCTAGGTTGATGGAGTTAGGAAAGATTAGTGAGAAACCAATTTTATACGAGATCGTTTTATAATATCGAGGAAAATATGATCGAATTAATTTCCAGGAAAATCCAAGAAGGAACTTATTTTGGTGTGGAAAATATGGCTTTTTCAATTGCGGAAATAATGGGACTAAGTGGAATTATCGTGTTTGTAACATTCTTATTCAAATAGGGTTAGTGCTTGAGTATTCGCTAAACGTATCACCCGACACCCAGAACAACTAATAATCACCTCAATTCCAATCGAAAAATAAACTTTGAGGTGTTTGCAGAGAATGGTATCAAGCACGTATTTAGCCCATTTTTTTTCAAATGGCTATATCTCTTTAACAGAGCCGAATTCCGAAAAATGGAAAATGAAAAAAGGTTTCTTTCGGCCTCAAGAATCTACAGTTGAAATATATGTACAAGTCAAAGACTCACCCTGTATTTTAGATCTGAATTATATTTTAGTTTTTATTTCAAAACGGTACATTTCACACAAAAATACAGGAAATGAAAAAGTTTCGAACCAAAACAGGCTATCCGAATTTGGTTCTATTAAAGTCGTTGTATTCTTTCAACATAATACGGTCTAGCTGATTAGTTCGGTATTCTTTCGATGACAGATATAATTTGTCAACTCGGCGTAAAACTGTTCAGTTTTCAACACCCGGTACTGCACGCATAACATGATAGTTATAACTAAACGGCAGTTATTATTACGCAAACAAAATAGCTAAAACGAAACCATGTCCTCGCGTGCATCTGATTCACAGCTCCAGCATCTACGCAGTCGGAACCATAAATTCCGAATCCAAGCAATTGCGTTGATTATTGTTCATCTACCGAAATGGTCTTAGCAATATAGTGGAGCTGGATAATTTTAGAACCTGACCTCGATTTGTGATTACACGTATTCGGATAGAGAGCCAAACATGACTGCATTCTGTTTTATTGTCGAGAGTAATCCTAAAATAGCCACACTCTACGTAAATTGCGAAAGCGATTAGAATTGCCAATTCCGATATTAACATTGCAAAGCAGAAATCTGCGTGAAGGTGAGAGATTTTTGATATTCCGTTTGAGAATGTCCGCTGATGTTGAGTTGTCTAACGGCTTCAGAAAATCTGTCCCAGGTATTGGTACTCATTCACCCGCCCTGATATTCGATTACTGCTGTTGCATAGATAATGAATTAAGTTTTTAGTATTGTCATCTTTCATTCCTTATCCCAAAGTATTTTTTCAACATGTTCTTGTCATGAAATCAAAAAATCATCTCGGAGAATCATGACAACTGTGCAGATCAATCAGTGCTGGCCGTGTGAAAAAAATGTCGGCACAAATTCTGAAATAATCTCCAATATTTAGTGCCCATTTGTGCAGTATGAATCAATTCCAGCACCATTATAGTTTTCAAGTTTGAAGATTTTGGTGCTAGCTTCACACTCGGCACCAACATATTCCAACTTCGAAAAAATTTTGATGCCAATATTTTGTGCCCAATTTGTGCACATTTGTGACGTTTTAATTATATCCCTATCTTTTTTAGTTTTTGAGATATTCCCTTTTGTTTTTTAGCCAGCGTGATGTTGGCACCAACTTTGGAATTTTTTTTCGCCACTATTTAGTGCTCAATCTGTGCAGTTTAAATGGCTTCCATATTTTCGATAGTTTTCGAGTTATGAACAAAAATATAGGCACATAATGTTTCGCTTCATAATAGGTCAAAGATGTCGTCGATTTCGACCTCACATTGTGATTTCTGTTACATATCGACTCCTCATAGAAATACCTCTGACTTTTTAGCGAACAATTCTCTGCGTTATTGAAATAATCTATTGATGCTTTTCGAGGAGATTGTTGAATTAGGAAAATTATGAAGGGATTACATACATATTTCCAAACTGAGTATATCCATATGGAATTCAGCATGTTTCCAAATTGGGCGTTCAATGAAGTGTGTTTTAATTTTAAGTTGCATTTGAAAATGGTTTCACTTTGAGAACTGCAATTTTGTGGGTGAACCCATATTTCATAATGAAATAATTTGAATCGATTTCATTTCGAAAGTTGATTTTTTTTTCTTTCAAAAGTAGAAGAAAATAAGCCAACTCATGCTTCTGTTTCATTTAAACGAAAGACCCATGAAAATAGTTCAACTTCCGATTAGAAGTGAATCTACAGATAATTTCGTTCAGAAAAACAACTTGAAATACGGAATTGGCAGATAATGGCCTAATTCAAATATATGGCGGCAAAAAGTTCCCGCTTTACCCACATATTCACTAATTTCATAGTTCAGCAATTTCGGATAGAGAGCGCCATTGTACATTTCATTATAATAAGAGAGATATTCATAGAACTTATAGTAATAATGTAAGTTCTATCGGATAAGTTTTCCTACTCTCTCTGAACGGCGACCTTAAATACAATTGAAAATGAATTTATTATTACCTATTATTAATTCCGTGGATCCACTTTCCTGCGTGGCATATTGGCGTTATGGCGGCAAATATCAAACAGGGTAAACAAACAGATGCTTGCCTAATCGTAATGGTAGCATCGAATTTTTATTAGAATGGAATTTCAGATACCGCAATTTCGGCGTTTTATTCGATTTTACTTCACGAAAATTTACTGGTGAATTCATTCCACTTCGGTAAATTATGGACCTTCTTAATCAATTGAAAACATTTTCCCCAGTTGAAAGTTGTGGGCCACGAGTGGGTGTGGCATGTCCAGGCTGAAATCGACATCAAAGAAGAACGTAAATTGACATTTTGTAAGCTTTAAAAGGATTTTCCTCCCCCGAGAACAACATCATGGGAATTCCGCGAAAGTGAGCGGATATGCATCAACTAGTACCAATAGAGTTTGCATAATGCACATCAATGAAACCCGTTGCATCATACTAAGATCTTCAAGAGAAGAAGAAGAAGATGGTGTCTTCCATCGAATTTTCTCGAAATGCGATCGATCTGCCCATCAGGCCGGCCCTGCCAGATCGCCACAGATCCCTGAGGTTATGCGAGTTTAGATTATGATAGGTTAGTATCGTTTCGTCCGGCAATGTGGCAACCTTGGCCGTTTTGGGGCCGATGACCGCCAGTTGCCAAACGTCGGCGTCCGAAAAACAAAAAGGAGCTGCTCAACTCTCAAAGCAATGCACTCGTTCAAGGCCAACTATTCGGCGCTGCTAAGGGGGAATGCACGCGAACGGGGCTGGAGGGTCGCGGGGGGCAGTACTGTGTGCTCCGTGAAACAATTGAACCGCGACCGGCCGCCTGTGACTGGAATCCAGAATTGACGTTTGGCTTTTTTAGGCATTAATTGAAACGGATTATATCGTTTTGATGGAAATGTTAGAATTGTTCAGCGTCACAGGAAAGATTAAGATTGCTGGCTACGAGAACGAAGAAGTGGAACTGCTCTCAGAGTGTTGTCTTGCCTGGAGTCCAATAAATCAACGAATGAGAACATCTATGTCTCCACTCTCCACTCTATGCATCTTCGAGGTTTAACCATTAGGTTTTCTAGTATAGAACGAAATTTGTATTGTTATCCTGGGTATCTCAGATAAGAAGTAAAAAACTTAGGGTAGATCGAACAACAACAACTTTCCGAAAAAATTGGGTTACAACTTCCGAGACAGGTGTTTGAAGTTGGATATGCTGTATATGCAGGGCGTTTCTAATGATAACTATTGATAGTTAATGTTCCCGAAAAATGGTCTAAAATGTACCGTCAAGACAATACTGCGTGGGAAAAAAAAGAACAGTTGCATTTCTTAATTATCAAACCCCTTGGATGAACCAACGAATTTCGACACATAGTATAGGCATGCGTACAGCAGATGGCTAGTATGTGAATCAAAAATTAAATAGTACCCCTCTGTATTTTTCTTGAAAAAAAGTTGTTTGAACTCACCGTCCAATTTCAAAAATGATTTCACGGGACTTTGCTCTGATACTCGTCGTTTGGAAATAAAAAAATAAAACATGTTTCAATATCTGTGTTGATGTTATTACAGACTCCTGCAATAGTGTTTCCCAGGACAGCCTTTTCTTCGATAAACGGCTACTTTTTTTGAGAGGGAGCTCCATTTGAATCGACTGAACAAATAAACAAAGTATATATTTTTTCAATGATATACAGGTCATTTTTCCCATTTCATCGCCATAATCTCGATGAATGAATTTGAAGTGAATGTCCTAATATCTGGGCGATCCATAATAGGTAAAAGAGAACACTCTACCAGATAAATAACTCAGGTGATTTTCAATCTCTCAACATGTTTCGAGCTTAATAAAGCTCATCTTCAGGAGTAATCATGTAAGTGAAGCTGAAAACATTGGGAAAACATAAAAAAAGCTCAAAAAACAAAATAAAGCACAAAAACAACCGAAAAATGAAAAAACAATGTAACTTAACGAGCAAAATGACATGACGGAATAATAAAATGAAACAAAATGAACAAAAACTTGTTTAAAAATAAAATTGAATGAAAATGGTCAATACAAAATGGTAAAAGTACAGTAACATAAAATCTCTTGAAGGTCATTAGCATTAAAAAGGTGAACAGAATAGTTATGTAAAAAGGCAGAATGTCATGAAAAACTCAAATTCTGCCATTCTGCCTTTTTACATAACTATTCTGTTCACCTTTTCAATGCTAATGACCTTTTAGAGATTTTATATTACTGTACTTTTACCATTTTGTATTGACCATTTTCATTCAATTTTATTCTTAAACCAGTTTTTGTTCATTTTGTTTTATTTTATTATTCCGTCATGTCATTTTGCTCGTTAAGTTGTTTTTTGAGCTTTCTTTATGTTTTCCCAATGTTTTCAGCTTCACTTACGTGATTAGCCCGAAACATGTTGAGAGATTAAAAATCAACTGAGTTATTATTTATCTGGTAGAGTGTTTTTTTTACCTATTATCGATGAATAATTTTTTAACAGTGAAATCCATAATCGACCGATGTTATAGAGACATGTTCTGTTTGTAATACATTTGATTTTGTTTTGATGCATAGTTTTGGTACAACACAATGAAGGTGTAGGAAATGATTTCCTATTATACTGTGTTTAAGCGGCAGCGTTGAATGAAAGAATGGTTACTCAAGATATTAATTTTTGTTCTTTGTTATTTTCATACTTTTTTATCCTAAGGTGGTCGTTCAATGTAGTGTGTTTTCATTTGCATTTGAAAATGGTTTCACTTTGAGAACTGAAATTTTGTTGGTAAACTCAGAAAAGATTGGAGTTCTTAATGAAATAATTTGAATCAAATTCATTTCGAAAGTTCATTCTTTTTCTTTCGAAAATAGAAGAAAATGGGCCTACCCATTTCTTCTGTTTTATTTCAAACGAAAGACCCATGAAATTAGTTCAACTTCCGACTAAAAGTGAATCTACAGATAATTTCGTTCAGAAAAACAACTTGAAATACGGAATTGGCAGAGAATGGCCAAATTCAAATATATGGCGGAAAAAGTTCCTGCTTAACCCACATATTCACTTATTTCATAATTCAGCGATTTTCGGATAGAGAGCGCCATTGTGCATTTCATTCATAAGGATAGAGATATTCGTAGAACTTATAGTGATAATATAAGTTCTATGGAGATATTCCATAAAATGCACGGTGGCGCCTCTATCGTATTAGTTTTCCGACTCGCTCTGAACGGCGACCTTAATTTCGACCAATTTCAATGTGTAATGGAAAGTGGAATATCTCCTCTGGCCCACCAATTAAGGAAAGAGCTGAGAGATGATAACTGCTTCAATTCATAAAATTTGAAAACAGTTAGAGCTTTTTCCGATTAGTTGCCTAATTTAACCAATGAAGAAAAAACGAAATGTTTGCAGTACCATGTTTGTGGGACTTTGTCTGCCATTAGGCCCTCTTCGTTTATTTCTCAAATTCAGGAACAACCCATGTACTTCAATATGGCCACATATGACGTGAATGCTATGATGTATTGCAGGCGGGGAAAAACTGATATCTGCCTATTTTAATTTTTATTTCATGTTTCGTTATTTTTCCCTGCCTGCAATACATTAAAGCATTAACCTAATATGTATTTAGGTATATTGAAGGTTCATTATCACATCTCAGGTAGGTATATATTACATTTATTTTACTGCCACAATATTATGATGATTAGATATAGGTCTTTTTTTCGTTGAATGTTTTTGCTTTTTGCAGTCGAGTTTTTGTAGTTTTTTCAACAATTTGTCTATTTCAATCATTTGACTTTCCTTGATAAAAGAATTCATTAGTAGTGGTAAATAAAAAATGAGTTCTGTTTAGTCCTATACACGTAAGTGTCTTAAGGGACCAATAAAAATTATTATCAAAGGGAAGTGAAGTGAACACAGTAAGAGTACTTTGCACGCATTCGATTTTGAGAAAACTGAAGTCCTGGGAAAACAACAAATCTTGAAAAAAAGGCTTTTACAAGAGATGATTGAAATAAAAGGAGATGTTAATACAGTTAACAAGAGAACCGATATTGAAAAGTTGAACACCGCTTATTATTATTTGATATCAAAGATGTAACATACGATTTCCATTCAAATTACATATTTGTATTAAACTCATTAGTTGATGCCTGTCTCTTACCTAGGAAATATGTTCTTGATTTCAATGCAGTGTTTTTGTCTGAATTTGTACCTTCTGACAATGAAAACTACATAGTACCGTGAGTAAATTTTCCATTTTCCCACGACATCGTTGTAATTTGTCATGATTTTTAACAACCAGGAAAAAGAAAAAAGTTTTGGAAGATTATAATTTTTGTTTCACACGGCAATTTTTGATGAATCATTATTTTGTAGTTCACTTTCATTGAGTAGAGGATATTGATTATAGGTACCTTCCTACTGACTATTGTTTGTTTGTTGTGATTTCTTGTTTGTTTTCGTGAAGAAAAGTTATAACATAAATTTTTTTTTTATATCTACAAAAGAAAATTACTTCTCTTTAATTATGTAATTTGTTTGGTGATTTCGTTTTATCCACACTGTTCTCTTCTAGTGCCCTGAAGAAGTTTATATATTAAACGAAACGTCGGCTTAGTACACAAGTGGTTTTCTTGTTCGAGACCTTCAAACCTATCATACTTCCCTTTGATGATTATTGAGGTCGTTAGCACTACTTCTCAAAAATTATTATTATTATATTATTATAGAAAGGCAGCAAAACAGGAGTTTCAGTTAATATAAGGAATGTTTGAGAATGATTCAGTCAATTCTATAAATAAAAAAAAGTCCTGAATCGTACCTCCAAACTGTATTGGGCAAAAGACATTATTGATCTTAGATGCTCAAGTTCACTGTCTTAATAATTTCAAGAAGAATTTTCCAAAATGTAACTTATTATCAATTAACTTTGCAGAAAGAAGATTTGATATTGTGAGCTGAAATTACGAGATGAAGATATGCTGTCGCGTTCTTTTTCTAGATCTTTTGGAGATATACAAAATTCAAGTGAATATCATGAGCGGTTTTCAGACGGATTTTTCGAATTCCGGAAAAAGTTTTCACTTCAGGCGGGAGTCGAACCTGTGTCCTCGAATTTCCGGTCCAAGATGCTAACCATCTACACCGAAGTTACTTTTTTTCCGAAATTCGATGTTTGTTATATATATATTCTTATGAAATGGAGCTGTACAGATTTATTTCCAAATATGGCATGTGTCTCGAAAAAGCAACAAGGAACAGATCATTCAAACAAACATATTGATCCATTCCCCGCTCCTAATCTCAGTATTAGCAGAGGAATGTCAAACGGGGCACCATACAGTTCTGCGTATGATGCAAGAGCACAGATAAAAACCTCAGCAAAAACTCTGTTAATGATGCTACACAGAGCAAGAAGACATCTCGCTTGTTTGAGGAACGCCTTATTTGACAATGGTACACAATGGTATCTATTTGAATCCCCTTTTTTCCAGTTGAAACATGAATTGGTGTATCTTTGAAAGATAATGCTTATTCTTGAAAGAATTTGTATGATTTGGTTATGCCAAATGTGATTGCAAGATGTAAAATTTGTATATTATGATCAATTGTCGATGATGCGGTCCTGCGGTTACTAACCTTGCACAATATTTCGGCAAGACCGACATCCGCATAGTATTTTTGCACGCGAACTGGTTCCTTCGCCCGGTCCGAAATCGAAACAATGGGCCACGGAACCACGTACGGGTGCCGTTGCCCAAAGAAGGTTGAGGAAGGTCTGTACGTTCATTATTTAAATGAGCCCAGAAACGTTGCGTGCGGAGTTTTTAAAGTCGCCACTTTTCCGTCCGCTTTTTGTTTATACACGGGGCGAATTTACATTTATGTTTTCGACTCATGAAATGTGGATAAAAAGCATGGCTACCTACCAGATATCGTGAAATATTTTCCCTGAAGACCTGTAATAATAAATTATTTAATCAGCTAAATGAAATGCATTCGAAATTTCAGGCGAGCTACGTAGTTCCGTGGAAAAAAGTTGGTGGAAATTCAAGCCCGAAACGCAAGCGAGGACATTTCCATAAACACGCTTCGCCGTGACGAATTTAAATGAAACGATATATTTCAGATACGAACTCGGATATGAATGAGGTACAGCTTGTGCGTAATACTGAATTGTCCTGTGGAAACTGTTACGACTTGCATGAAACCTAAGATCATTATTTCTTGCCAATTTCGATGTCTTATACTAAAATTACACATGTACAGAGTGTCTACTGGAGGGATCTCGAGAACTTAAGCAGCTAAAAGAAAACTGATAACACATTCTCGAGCTCTTTGTCATTTTCAAAAATACTGCATAACTAGCTTGTTCGAACTCGTATTCGAAATCTGTTGTTACTTATATTCTGCAGACACTGGTATGTTTGAATTTTTTAATCCAGTTATTTTCGAGAGATGAGAAGGCTTCATGATTTATCAAATGTGTACTATAGTCAAAAATTCTCTTATTTTGCTACAACATTTTTTCGGTTTCCAAAAATATATCATATTCACATAAATATTACATGAGAAAAGAATTTATTTTTTTTTGTCTCTATAACTATAATGCATATTCAATGCTATAGAAACGCCAGCTTACTTATGATTCAACAGTGAATCGAAAAGCAAGACCAAAGAATGAAATTTTTTTCTGACGTAATATTGATGAATAGCGAAATATGATCCATATTTGAAATCACCAAAAATTTTGTAGCAAGATGAGAGAATTTTCGACTATATTTTATATTTGAGAAATCATAAATCCTTATCATTTCTCGAAAATAGAGTTCGAACAATCGCTTCAATGTACAATGTCCCCAAATAAAATAACTGAATGATAGACATTTAGTTTTCAGATGTGTTATTCATCTTATTTATTGGAGGTTCTTTTATATAAAAAGGAAACTTTCGTGTCTGCTACATATGTTTCGACCCTCTCAAAAATAGGATCATCTTCAGGCATCTGCAGACAAAATACAAATATGTACGAAAACAACAAAAGACAACAGCAGAAAAATATACGAAAGAGAGAATACAAGTATGAAGATCAAATGCCAATCAACATACAATAACAGTCAATTTGTCAAAATAACTTACATGTTGAAAACCTTTAAAACAAAATTATTCGCCGATAGTAAAATATAAACATAAATATGTCACATTATCAAGAAGGCAGACAGATCGAGCAGAAAGTACAGAAACAACAACATTTGATCTTCATACTTGAGTTCTCTCTTTCGTTTATTTTTCTGTTGTTGTCTTTTGTTTTTTTCGTACATATTTGTATTTTGTCTGCAGATACCTGAAGATGACCACATTTTTGAGAGGGTCGAAACATATGAAGCAATTCTATTAAAACTTTTTGGAGCAGACACGAAAGTTTCCTTTTTATATTAAGTTTTCAGTTTGTTTGATTGATTGTATTGAATCATAAACGGCAGTATGACCTCAAAACGACGTGATATTACCACAGTACTCACAGTAGAGATGCAGCTAGCCATCCTTCGCTGAGATGAAACGTTCCGTGAAGATAAAGATATTTGTGGGCACCTCTTTTTCTCTGTACAATATGGAAATACCAATTCAACCGCATTTAGGTTATGTCTTTCTGAAGCAATATGTCTAGGTTAAATGTGGCTCTCTGTTTTGCACGAACAAAAAAAGTGAATTAATTCATTCATCCAAAATCTTTGAAGATGGATATAGAGATGCATAATTTCAAAAAAGCACTAACATGCAGTCAGTTCTCGTTCATTAACCTTGTAGGTAAATTCACCTTGTAGCAAGGCCGTAGCTAGAAAAAAATTTCGGGGGGGGTCCGTCCGAGGCCGTAGCTAGAAACAAATTTATTCGAAGAATTTTCGGTGAATTGATTATCTGGCATTTCTGAAAAAATAAATTTCGGGGGGGGTCCGGACCCCATCGGACCCCCCCCCTGGCTACGGCCTTGCCTTGTAGATAGATTCAACCTGTAGCTAAATTCACCTTGCGAATGGTTTTTCACTAAGAGCGCAAGATTTGAAATGCGCGCCATGTTTGACACAGATCGATAGTTGACAGATGGGAGTAAATAATAGGTATAATTGGACCGTTTTTCTTCGACAACGAAGAAGGTGAATGGTGAACGTTATCGTGCTATGATATCACAGTTTCTTGTGCCATGATGTGGTTTCAGTAGGATGGTGCCATATGTCATAGCGCCCGTGAAACATTGACGATCTCATACGAGTTTGCTCCTGATTCGACTCCACGCCATAAGACTTCTGGCTGCCGAGTTACCTGAAGTCACAAGTTTATGCCAACAAGCCTACAACCATCGAAGAATTGAAATACCACCAAACGTTATTGAAAATTTCGTCTAAAGGGTAGGCATATGCCAGCAAAGCCATGGCGGCCAAGATTTTGTGTTTCAAAGATAATTCCCAAATTGATATTCTCTGAATCAATAAATATTTCAATAGTGAATAGTATATTTCATTACCAGTCCTGAAAGTAAGCTTTTTCCGTGCGCGCGCGAAGAGTTCCCGTGTGAGGCGGAGCCGAACACGGGAATTCGTGCAAGCACGGAAAAAGCCTGTCTGGACGTGTAATAAACGATATTTTTCATTGCACCTCTCTGAAAACAATCCAACGATATTTGTTCTTCGACAGAAAGCATTTCGATATTGTAAAACAATAATTATTCGAAACACTGACGTCTACTGTCATCACGCAATCGTTCAAATCGTTGCTTTGTGTCTCAGCATAGATGCATAGATGCATAGATGCGCACAGAAAAGGGTCACTTTCGGTGCGGCCGCACGGAAAAGGGTCACTTTCGGTGCCCTGAATCGACATGTTTTGATAGGGTTTTCAGAGCGGTGTAATGAAAAATGTTTTACTGAACACCGAAATCTTGCGCTGTTTTTGAAACACCATTTTTAAGGTCGCGTCACCCTTTAGGGAGATTCTCATTGGTCAGTACGAGGAAATGGTTGTGCACCTTTTACTTTGGCAGTAATTATATCACATCACTTCAGATTAATCAGATTACAAGCGATTACTAAGAACGGTTATCAATTTTACGAGTATAAAAATCTTATTTTTACTTCAATTTGTTGACCCTATTCGCTACTATTATTCATTATTATTGTAACAAATCAGTCTGGAATGAATAGGGCGAGTTCAATCCTTCTTTATATGGTTGGACTTTAATCAGGACTGACCCTTTTGTCCTCGCTTTTGTCAGACTAGCTGATGTTGTAAATTTACATAATGCTCCTTTGAATTATTGAAGAATAATCATTTTTTATCGATCGAAAAAATTCATGTCGTCATCAAAACCTATTCTGATCACACTAGACACTTTTTCAGATTTGATCCGACGAAATATTGATTATCTTGGTTATATTTAGCTTTTTATCGTTGTGGTTTCAAAGTCATAATATATTTATGACCAAAATCGGTTTGACACAAATTGTCTCTACCAAATATAGTAAATATTATATTTATAAGTGGGTCATTAGACACCTGAATATACCTAACGTGTTCCTATCATAAAAAAATAATCGAATTAACTTTTCACCTATTTCCATGGTCAGGAGTACAGCCTGTATTTTCAAAATCAAATAGGTGAGTACGAAATTCTATCAACATGCAAAACCTCGAACATCAAACATCAATGAAAGGAAAGACAAATATCCACACAGAATTTTTAATGCGTGATACCCAGAAATGAAGAGTTCTATTTAAAGAGCTTGGAATTAAATATTTAACGCTCACTATCGCATATGGGTAGTGGAAGGAATTTCATGTTGATATTAGCATTTTCAATTAGTTTTCAAAGTTTGCTCGTGAATCATTTCGAATCGAGATATTTCAATGCAATATCTTCTTATGATTCCCACTTCCCAGAACGACGGAAACATTTTGCTGAGCCAATAAAATGCGCTAATTCATAACAATCTCAATAATTGTTCGATTAATACAAGTTATAATGGTTCACATTATTGATTTTTTTTACTTTTTCGACAACCTACTGAACATGAAGTTTGGAACCTTGCCCAGAATTGGATGAAAATGAAGGATTAACCCATCGCTAGCACCTATAATAAGAATGAAATTTGGTGATCTACAAGAACATTTCAATCCAATTCTGTCCATTAAGGGGAAGTATTACCTTTTGAATCGTGGTAAATCTCCATTCAAAAAGTGGTCTCTTTATTTCACGAGTAACTACCCTAATTTACGACGTAGAGACTTGTTTTTTTTAATTGAAGTTGAAGAACGTCCCGAGGGCAAATATTTTTCTTTTTTTCGATTTAATTAGTTATTCAATTAAAAAAAACAGAGTAATCGTTAGATCTCTGCAATATTTGGGTTATTGAATATGTTTTTCGTTTTTCATGAGTACAAGCTATATTTTTGAACTAATCATCATGAACATTTTCGTAGTTTATAGAAGATTAAATTGCCGAGGGCAAATAGTTGCGATTTTTTTCCGAAAGTTATGAATAACCGTCGAAAAAAATCATTAATTGTAGTTTCCAAAACGCTGAAGTTCAACCTGTTTTTTTGGATGAAAAAATAATTAAATCGAAAAAAATAAAGGAACTATTTGCCCTCGGGACGTCCTTCAGCTTCAATTTAAAAAAAAATCAAGTCTCTACGTCGTAAATTAGGGTAGTTACTCGTGAAATAAAGAGACCACTTTTTGAATGGAGATTTACCACGATTCAAAAGGTATACTTCCCCTTAATATCGCTTTCGTTTCCTACGATTAGGTTCAATGAATGAATAGAGAACCATTAGCTGGTAGCTTTCATATCAAACTTCAGAGTAATTTTCGGCATATGTCCACCACGACCAGACCAATTTTGGCCCACTTTTCGAATAATTCAGGCCTCTACTCTAAAAAATTAATGAAGAATCGCGGTGCACGATGAGACCCTTGTGGGATACCCTTTGTATTTAATTATCCATGCATCTGACGAAGACCTCGAATTGTTTTTGGTTTTGTATCGTAGTGATATTGACTTCATTGATAACGGGGAACTGAGGTTTTTGTCATTTGAAAGAGCAGTGAGTGCAACATAGGGGTGCCAACAGGAAAAATGAATTTAAAGAATTTCTGAAAGTCTTTGGGTCCTCAAATGTGGAAAAGTCAAGGAAGAATTATCGGGTGCACCTTGTATAGGCGCGAAACAACTCCGATGCACCATAATAAGCGTTTTTATAACGAAGAAAAATGCAAAGGGGTCCCCACCGCCAATCGAGTTTGGGCCGCGTCCTGTCCTATCCCAACCAGCTCGTCGCTGAGTAGGTCGTTAACCTGTCCGTCCGTCCGTGTGTGTGTCTATGTACGTTCACGCACATCACGCAAGCTGAACTGGCGGGAAAAGACTGTGCCTTCTTGTCTTTGGCAGTCGCAGGAAGGAAGTTTATGTTTATTATTTTAATTATTGCAGAGGTTCTTCGAGATCGTGCAGAATTATTTCGAACAGTGCATCGACTCATCCGGAGCAGGTTTAATTCTATATGGAATGATTTGATCGTAACGCCTGATAAATACACGTAGAGCAGCTCTAGATTGGCCGAGCTACACTTTGGTATGTGTAGTTCGCTGTTCTTCACGACGAATTCTATTTTGCCCTGGGAATTTTTGCTAGTAATGGAAGACAACTACTGCAAGTTTTTCTTGCTTTATCTATTCCATTGCTTGATGATTGGCAATTCGTTGTTGCTCGCATAAAAATCTTCGTCTGATCCAATTGAAATATGCTTGGAACTAAGATTTTCTTTTGGTATTCGATTTAATATTCATACATGAAAGCTGGTTATAACCTGAATCTCATACCTTTCCCCAAATGAATAGCAAGACCTTCAAATTGCTCGAGTACTTGACAAATGGCTCATTATCATATTTTTGGCTTCATGGAACTCTGCTCGGGCACCTGAGTTATTGGCCAAAGCCGATTCCAGGCCGAACTAGTTCGTCCTAGAGTGGAGAACATTCCATATTGTTGGAGATTTTTTTACTGAGTTATACAGAAACCAACAAAAAATTAAATTGGAAACAGAAGAAACAAGGCAAGATAATGTAGTAATGAATCAAAAATCGGAAGAGCTCCCTGAAAAACAATGGGCGAATGTAAGCAATCGAAAAAAGAGATAAAAAAATAATTAAACTCCAGGCGCCGATCAAGTTAAGTTTGTTACATTCCAGAAAATGTTATTTCTGGACATATTATGAATATACTGAAAGAGCGAAACCTACCTTGGTCATCTTAAACACCAGGCCCGGATCTACGATTTTTTCTGACCGGGGCAAAAATTCATGATGGCGCCCCCCATTTGTGTAATATATGAAATCATAGAAAATAACGGAAAAATAATAGAAACGAATACTGATAATAAGGAAAATATCACAAGGAAAGAAACTACATTTTTTTCTTCACGCGGCGTGATTTTCTTTCCACAAACGCATCTATCAGCTCCTCGAAATCTGTTTCGGAAGCTCTTTTGTTTTCTATAGCTAAGATTGAGAGACAAAAGAGACGTTCCTGACTCATTGAGGAACGCAAATAATTTTTTATTATTTTCAATTGGCTGAAACCACGTGGTAGGTAATGTATATTCTTAAAGCTATACTGATATAAGGAAAAGCTTCTTGCAGATCTTGACTGTGGAATTTGTAGGAGGTCTAATGAAGCTATCTTCCACTAATTTCGGGAACCAGCTCTATGAAAACCGCTAGTTCCTAACAAAAATCAACTGCATTAAATTCTCTTCATTATTTTTGCCTTAAAAGGGTGCCATTCTTCTGCAGATCCTCTTTTTGCATGTTTAAGAGGGCATGGCCGTTGAGGAATGCGAAATTCGTATGCAGACTTTCTGCGCTTTCTAAGTTTTTTCTGATTTCTGACAATAATCTATCGAAAACAACCTTAATTTCCTTCGAGAATAAACCAAACTAGATCTAGCGTTCTTGACTCATCCTCGCACATTTTGTCGACCTGCTTTTTCTTCTTGGAAACACGTTTATTTCTAAGAATTGAATCCACATCCAATTCTTCTGAAAGAAGTGTAGCTTCCGAAATCCAGTTTTCAATAGGGTTTTCCCTCATTCCTTGCAAGATCTTCACAAGACCTTGCATGATCTTCACAAGACCTTGCATCAACGATGATGAACGTGAAATAATTATATCCCCGTTCTGAATTTCCACGTTGACCCTATTGATCTCTGGCAGAATATTATCCCAAATTGTTATGTTCAGTATGAATCTAAAATCCATCACACCATATGAAGCAAATGACCAGCTTCATACTTGGATTCTGCGATTAGTGATGATTCTTTAATTTCTTCCACAGCCTTCATAACTCCCGGTAAATTATTGAACAAGGCATTAACAGCTTGATGTATAGCCCATCTTGTTTTGCTACTTCCTTTCAAATTTGTTTTTGTGCACTTTTTCATAATTGTCCATCGCGTGGTTGAACTAACAAAAAACGAATACAGTTTTTGTACAACACCAAGTAAATTTACTGGTTCTGAACACGATGAAGCCAAATGGACACCCACAAGATTCAGAGAGTGTGCTAGGCATGAAGCTATAATACTGCCAGCTCGTTGATGTGTATAATTCTGGATTGGACTCCTTTATATATGCCAGCCATATTGCCCATATTAGATCCGTTGTCGTAGGATTGCCCAAGACATTTTTGACATCTAAATCACCAGCTTGCAGTTTATCTAGAATTCGCTATGATATTATTCCCCAGTTTTTCCGTCAACTTCTAAGAAGTCAATAAAACTTTCTTTTTATCTCATACCCAGATCCCGTTCTCTTTAAATATCGTATAACCTGGTTCATTTGTTCTGTGTGAGATACATCTGGGGTGCAGTCGAACATAATGGTGGAATAGTTGGCCTCCTTGATCTCATTAATAATGTTATTCCGAACTTTGGTGGCCATTAGATCGATAATTTCATTTTGTATAGTTTTGGACATATAGGAGGTTTGTCCTTTTTTTAGTGGTCAAGATGGCACTTGAGAGTCGGGTCATAATTAATAATACTTTTTTTCGAAAAAAAAAATTAACCCCTGGTTGTTTATGGCGCCCCCTTAAATTTTTCAACATCTTTTGGTAACAATCAATATCCAGCTATCTGGCGTAACAGTTATTAATCATTAACACACCTTTCCGTTGAAAACCAACTGAATGTTGACGGTATACGAGAAGTTGAACAAGACGGATTCGAATATTCTCTAATTTCGCGTAATTACGCCAACGCCTATAAATAATCTGCATGGGTAATGTATACTGTCTCCTATGTGGAAATATATCAAATCCAAACTTGTATAGGAAGGAGTATGAACAATGCGAATATTTTAGGCAACACCTTTCTGAATTTGAACGTAATGAAGGATAATCACGCCTACTCACTGTGGAAACAATAATTAAAATTAGCTATCATTGAGTAACTTGAAAGTATGAATCGCAATATTTCTTCATGAAAAGGAATATCCTTCAAAAGTCGCACCTGAATGTTTTCAATTGAATATTCATTACCAAAAACCTAGAAGACATCTTCTAGAGGGTGATATTTTTCTGGAGCAATGTCCCCTTTTCTATTTCGAACTTTTTTATGGTACGCAATTGGTTCTTTGAAAAATATGAAGTTGAATCTCTGTTTTGTTTAAAAACTTTAGAATGCTCACCAATTGTTCTAAATCAACTACTAGGGAAAATCAAAATTCTCAATAATAATATTGATTCATCAAAATTTACGTATCTTTATTTCAGAGAACCCATTCCATTTTTTCGCCTTCTTGTCCTAGAGACTGTTTGTTGTAAGGAGTCCACCAAATTTCTGCTACTCATCAATTTGATTAACACAATTTGAATTATATATTTAGTTTGATATAAATTTTCGACATATAAACTGTAAATGTAAATGAGATGTAACCGTTCCGTAGTGCTAATGATCTGCGAAATCGAAGCACAATAAACTTTAAATAAAAGAAAGAACCCATTCCACAACTACAGGAAAGGCGTTGGACCTGATGTTCATCGATGACCTCCTATTTCTTTCTGGATTTGTTTCAATTCGTAATGTATTTGTTTATTTTTGGGCCGATCTTTTGATACATTCCATTGTCAATATGCTCTAATAATATGTTTCTTTTCAGAAATAATCATTCAGTTAGTGTTTGTTTGGACAGAATGAACCATCTTTACAATTCTATATTTAGATGTGTTATCCATCTTATTCATTGGAGGTTCTTTGATATAGAAAGGAAATTTTCATGTCTGCTCCAAAAGGTTTCAATAGAACTGCTACATATGTTTCGACCCTCTCAAAAATAGGGTCATCTGCAGGCATCTGCAGACAAAATACAAATATGTACGAAAAAAACAAAAGACAACAACAGAAAAATATACGAAAGAGAGAACACAAGTGTGAAGATCAAATGCCAATCAACATACAATAACAGTTAATTGTAAATAGAATTTGAAAAAATAACTTACATGTTGAAAACTTTCAAAACAAAATTATTCGCCGATAGTAAAATATAAACATAAATATGTCACATTATCAACAAGGCAGACAGATCGAGGAGAAAGTACAGAAACAACAACAGAAACCGCAGAAATGGCTGAGTTCCTGCTGAGTGTCAATAAAAGGGTTAAATGTTAAGTTAAATGTCAAAACTGGGAAAAGGGGGAGGAATGGAGTCAACATGATGGGAGGAGGTCGAGCAAATGTGGACAAATTAGAAGTTCCGGGAATTCCTGTTGTGTGTTCAGAAGTTTACTTGGGGTGTTGTGTTTCGCCTTTGTAATATGTATTTTTTTTAATTTACAATTAACTGTTATTGTATGTTGATTGGTATTTGATCTTCATACTTGTTTTCTCTCTTTCGTATATTTTTCTGTTGTTGTGTTTTTTTGTTTTCGTACATATTTTTATTTTGTCTGCAGATGCCTGAAGATGACCCTATTTTTGAGAGGGTCGAAACATATGTAGCAGTTCTATTAAAACTTTTTGGAGCAGACACGAAAGTTTTCTTTTTATTCCTATATTTGTTTGTGATGTGTTGATTGTTTTAGATATCTATAAATTTCTTCATGACTATCATGTTTTCATCACACTCCAGTTAAAAACAAATTTTCCGATTTTTCGTCATAAATAATTTAAATTTCTTATTTTCTCTGTCAATTAACCTTTCCTTTCTCATTGAGATTTCTATTTGAATATCTGAGTCAATCCACCTAGATATTCTATGAATAATCACAAAGTTTTTCGTAGGGTTTGGTAAAATACAAGAGAAAATTGAAATTCACATAAGTTATTTGGGAAATTTCACAACATGATTCTGTCAAAATCAAAGAAAAATCTTGCGAAGAATGTCAGGTTATCTCTACAGTTTTGAAGTTTCACAAGACATTCCACAGAAAAAAACCCTATGAAACCCACACTCAAATTGTGAAAATTCGGAGAATTGTTTGTATTATGAACGTTAATTTAGAAAGAATTACAATACTGCACTATGAAAGATTCTTTTTTTGCTCGGGCTTTTTATTCTTAATTTCTACAAAAGTATGCGTGGTAAAAAAATGAATGAAAAATCAAAAATTCTATGTAGACTTCTCCAACATCATAATGTTCTTTCTAATTTTTTTTAAGACCTAGAGGAATACGAACAGGTAAACCCCAATGCAGCATTTGCAGATTAACAATTATCATACAAGAATTGAAATAATGAAAACAAAATTTGAGGTATGCTATTGCTATGAACTAAAAATTAAACATAACATGATCTAAAAACTAACAACAGACCGAAAAACATAGGGCGAATTCAATTTTAAAAATCTTTTCAATTTATGGAGTTGATCATTGTTAATATCAACGCCACAAGAAAATGAATTTTATTATATCAATCAATCAAAACGTAATTTATTGGTAATAACCAAATGGCCACCGACCGAGGTCCTTCAGCCTCAAATTTTATCATATATTTTAGCTTTCAAGTATTTAGAGTATTTCACTGGGAAAAAGCTTTGGTCCGTTACACTTATGATATTGAAATAATGTGAAATTAACTGAAGTGAACTTCAGCAAAGCTCCCCTTGAGAACTTCCATGGAAGTAAGGATACTACTTTGAAAAATAAACTCTTACATAAACCAATGAAGTGATAACAAATTTCTTATGAAATATTATTTCGATTTTCACATATTTTGTTACCTACCAGCCTATGTCTTTGCTTGAAGAACTAATCGGTATGGACCTCCATAGTATGGGGGTATGTTTACCGTTATACTGGGTGACCCATTATAAAAAAAACACTCCTTGGGATAAGCCTGTCAAAATGTTTCAAATGAAAGTTTCTTAGTTTTCAGCGGTAAATCGAATACAGACACTCAATTTGACCTTGGAGTTTGATTTCAGGCGCATTTCAAGGTCAAGTGAAATTTTCTAATAAGGAATATGCATTTTTCGTTGCAGAATATTAACCTTCTTGGGAAACTAAGAATATTCTGCCATAATAAGAATTGTTGTGGAAATATGAAGTGTTTGAGGCACAGAATGGTTATTATAAAAATCTTTCACTCACAAACCACTGAGCAAATTTTTTCTCTTCTGAATATGTTCAAACGTAATATGAGAAATATCTTTGACGTACTTTTCCATGACTATCTTAAGCATGAAACACTCCATATCTCCAGGGAAATGTTTTTATGGAGAAACAGAAGGGACAGAATTTTTTGTTTATCACGAAGATTAATAGTCTGCAGTGAAAAAAGTACATTCCCTATTCGACACACATACTTGACCCTGAAATGACCTTGAAATCAAACTCCAAGGTCAGATTAAACGCCTTCATTCGATGTCCCCCTAAAAACTAAGAAACTCTCCCCAGGGAGTTCTTTGGGTGGATCTTTTGAAATGGGTCACCCTGTTTCTTTCTTATACTTTCGATATTTTTTTGATCACTTCTCTAATATCACCCCAATGGTCTCCTGAAATTCCCTATCTATTCAGCTTTGGCGCATGCGTACTGAATTCCTACCATAAGTTCAACTTTTCATTTTATTATATTTGCTTATAATTGTTCCTTATAATTCATGTTGGGATTTGGTCCTAAGTGTCCTCTCAGTTCCATGAGAGGCGTGTAGCCTCGATTCACATCTGATACATAGTGAGTAGCAAGTGCAGTGGAATCAGCAATTTAACATTAATTTGTTTGAGGTAATGATGCCAAAAATGAGCCGCCACTGACACAAATACTGAACGATTCGTTTGCGACAGCTTTGAAAATGTTACAGGCGCAAGCCTGATGTGAAAGCATTTGTTCAAAAACACTCGGCTATCACACAAGGCTATCATTGTGAACGAATTTCGGACCAAGAAGTTAACAAATCGTGCAGAATAATCAGCGTATTTCCCTGATACGAGGATGTATTGACTATTGATATCTAGTTAGCCTAGACCAGTTCCATGCATAAACAAAATATTGCGATATACCATATCAACGAACAATAACTTATTAGAATTGTTAGTGTGAAGTTCGACGTCAAAAAAGTAAACCAGAGTTACGCAATAAATTAAAAAAAAGAAGTCCACCGAAATTGTAAAAATCGAAAAATTGGAGTATCGAGTCATCATCAAGTACCTGTATTTAAAAGGGTTAAGAGATAAGCAGATTCACGAAGATATGCTTAATACCCTTGGTGATCAATGTCCTTCGTATGCGACCGTGAAAAATTGGACTACAAGCTTCAAAAGAGAACAATTTTCCATTGAAGATGATGACCGATCGGGAAGGCCAGTTTCTGTGTCAGTCCCCGAAAATATCGACGCAGTTCATGACATGATCTTATCAGACCATCGATTTGGGCTAAAACGGATATCTGAAGCACTGAAGATTTCATACGAATGCGTTCATCATATAGTTCAAGTCAATTTGGACATGGGAAAAATTTCTGCAAAATGGATCCCCAAATGTTTGAATGTTGACCAAAAGCGTGCAAGGGTAGAAGCATCGCGTTCGATCTCTGCTCGATTTGAAAACGATGTAGACTTCTTAAACCGAATTGTTACTATGGATGAGACTAGGGTACATTTCTACCATCCAGAAACAAAGCAACAATCGATGGAATGGCGGTACATTGGTTTTCCAAAAATTCGTGATTTAGGGTTAGAATTACTAGAACACCCCCCTTATTCACCAGATTTGGTCCCGTCCGACTATCATCTCTTTCCTCAACTGAAAAAAAGTTTAAAAGGTCGTAAACTTTTTCCAACGAGGAGGTAATAAAAGCTCTGGAGGACTGGTTTGCAGAGCAAGAAGAAACTTTTTTTTTAAGTTGCAGGTTCGCTGTAATAAATTTATTCAATTAAGAGGAGAATATATTGAGTAATAAGATATTTTGACATTGAAATTTTGTTTGGTTCTATAGTAGGCTAAGAATTTCTCAATATATCCTCGTATGTCTCTGACCGACTCAAATTACCACTTCGAAGCACCAATTTACACCCGCTGGATGAGATGAAAGATAATTTTCGCTGGCGTACATGTTTAATTTCGGAAGGGTCCTAGTTTGAAGAAGATATAATAAATTGAATGAATAGGACACATTTTGTGTTTCATTGACCTATTCCTGGTTCTTTTTGAAACAATAGTATGTAATGCAGGAAGGAAGTTCTTCGAACGTATCTGTCATGAGCTTCTATATTTATACGATTGGTGAACGCATTGTGTATAGCTCAGACTAAATAACATTTTTAGAGTACCAGTATTCTTCGGAGCACTTCAATTTAAAACGTATTGTGTTTTAGACATAATTCTAACATTTTTGTGACCTTTTACCGAGTCAACTGCACATTGTAGTAGGCAACTATCATCCGTCTTCTTGCATGAATCTCCTTGGGACCGGTACCTCTCTCTTTCGACTTTGACTATTGCATTTTGCATTTACATTTCGCAATATGTATATTATATGTTCTTCGCCGTTATTTATTTTGTCTGTGTGCAATAACTTCCAAATAAGCAAATACGGAGCCGTGACTTTCAAAATAATAGCACGTAGGGATTTTTCCATAGGCGGGCGTAGATTTGCATGTTCCCACGTATGGGTACAAACAAGAACCGTTTGCTCAATCCGGCGATTGTTTGTGGACGATTCCTGATTTGATGGAACGGACGACGAAATATTCTAGAACTGCGGATAATTTCCATCGAGGCAAAGAGATAAAATCAATAATAGCTTGACAAAAGTGACACAGCGACCAGTTTTATGGAAATAACAATAAGAGTTTGAGGTCATCAATTGACTTCTTCATGAAAATAGGTTTCATTGTTTCCATGTCCAATGTGCCACGGGTGCAGAACGCACTATTGAATCGTATAACTGCCAGATCTTCTCAAACAATGAGATGTAAGAAATTCTCAGAGAAAAATATGTGGGGTGGGTGGAAAAACCATTTCAATCCAAACGAAATGCAGTTGAGAAACAGGCCTTACAGAATAAAGACAAGAACATGTATATTGACCGAAGGCCGTAGCTAGAAAATAATTTTTGGGGGGGGGGGGGGTCCGTTCAAGGCCGTAGCTAGAAAAAAATTTATTCGAAGAATTTTCGGTGAAATGATTATCTGGCATTTATGAAAAAATAAATTTCGGGGGGGTCCGGACCCCATTGGACCCCCCCCCTGGCTACGGCCTTGTATTGACCTCTGCACCAATAACAAGGAAAAGTATTTTGATTTAGTGTTGCCACCTGAAGTTAGGCTCTGGCGAGGATTTCGGAAATTATTTTGAATTTATACAACATAATACACACATAAGAATGTTCACTCAATCCAAGAAAAAATATTAATTCGCTGTAGATTACACAAACAAAATACATAAATGTTTCTTCATTTGAAAATAATCTTTTCTAAACGAGAAGATATTATTTTTCGAATGAATAATCTGATTTCTCATTATCTTCGTTGAGAATATACTATTGGCATGATAAAATTATAATAGTTATTCACGTGAAAATATATTCTCACTTGAATCAAGCATATTAAAAGTATTCTCGACTCAAGTGAATCTTTTAATGATTTACTTGGAAATCTCCACCAAAGCCACAGCAAACTTGCTCGGTTTAACCTCGAATTTGCTCGAAATTCTATTTAGTGAAATTCTTTCGTCTTCACGTCAGGTGGTGATGTTCATAATGACTGGAAAACTTCGTGCATGAGGTATATTCGAATACATTATAACCAAGTTCACAAGTAGATTTATATTGTTTGTGATATACTATACCGACTAGTTTACTCAACCTCGAAACATACAAAAAATAAATGTTGATTGATATTTATCAAGAATGCATATACATACAGGGTGAGTCTTTGACTTGTACATATATTTTAACTGAAGATTCTTGAGGTCAAAAGAAACCTTTTTTTCGTTTTCCATTTTTCCGAATTCGGCTCTGTTAAAAAGATATAGCCATTTGAAAAAAAACATGGGGCTGATTACGTGCCTGAAAACATTCTCTGGAACCAATGCAAAGTTCATATTTCTCGATTAAAATTAAGTTGGTATATTTGGGGAAACTCAAGTAGGTACTAACCTTATTTGAATAAGAATGTTAAAAACACGATATTTCTTAAAAAAAACACTCAGTTTGATCCGATTATATCGGCAATTGAAAAGCCATATTTCTCCTATATAATTGAGTTCCTTACTCGATTTTCCTAAAGATTAGTTTGTAAACACTAAAAACTTGTCCATATCCTCCTCGATATCCCAGAAATATTTTGTGAATGATGGTTTTAAATTCAATTTATAATTTTGATCAAGCTATAACCTATTCAAATCGATGTTAATGAAATCTTCTGTGGAAAATTCACAGAACTTGAATGTGTATGTTGCCAGTTTCAGCAATATTCTTGAAACTAGGGGAATTGATTTTTCTGATTGCATTACTAGATAAATATCTATAAATTCGACCATAGATCACCTTCCTTAACATTAGGAATCGACCTATCTCAAACGACTCAAATTACTACCACTATTCCGTTCTTATACTTCACATGTCTGAGGTAGTTCAGACGGTTCAGCGTAGTTCGGCGTATGACGTGAGATTTCTATGGTTTGGAGGTTAGAAATTAAAATTCTTCCAACGCAGTTTATAAGTCTTTGTTCCAACGAGAGAATAGGTTATGTTGATGTTTGTGACGAATTATTATTTAAATTTGAATAATGAAATGAGTAGCTAGAAATTATGATGTATTTCTGCCGGAGCCCGAAACTGATGGAATAAACTAGGTGCATATTTTAGAGGACGAGATATCTCTATAGTCAATTTATTCACAGAGTTGTATTGATTCATTGAATGAAATAAAATAAGTGTCCAACTATCAATATTCAATATCGAACAAAAAATGAGTTGAACTGTTGAACACATGAGTCAGAAGATCTCTCTTTGAAGCAAATCACTGCTGATAGACGGTAAAGTAAAAAAATATCGAAATTTTATATGACATAATAAACGTTTTCCCATCATAGTGATTTAGATACTTAATAGGTCAGTGATTTCCAAAAGAAAATTCGACAAACATTATGACAACGTTGTTAACTTTTAATTCGATTACAGAATATTGACACATCTTCGATTCGGTGATATTTACAAGGCAGGACAGCATTCAGATTATTCTTGAAATTCATGATTTTTTCCTCTATTTCAATCTTATACAATTAGGAATTACTCGAGAACTACGCGTTTTATTGAAAAAACTAAAGAATGATTTTATTTTCCAAACCGATTGTTTCTTTCGAAAATAGGAACCATTCTTCTTTTTCACGTGGTTTTATAGTATTTTTGCGCGAATTTATGAGTTGGCTATCTGTAACTTTCATACCGGGGCGAATATTGAAGAAGTTTTGATTTGGCAATATGCATCATGATAGGAATGAATACTTCACCAAAATTCAGTTCATTTGAAATAACGGTTCCGAAGATATGAACAGGAAAGTGTTTTTTTCGTGGATTTTTGACACCCTGTATATTCCAAACGAAACCGAATTTTGAAACATGGTATAGGAAAAAAGTGTTCGGTTTGATGAGAGGAATCTACAGTTAAAATATATGTACAAGTCCAGGCGCGTACCCAGAAAGGTATGTTGGGGGGGGGGGCTCAGCTTTTATCCAGTGAAAGATGTAACAAAAACAGTTATGTCTTTCAACCATGAGAAATCATAAAAACCAAATAAGAAAATATTAAAGCATGCAGTTGACTAGTTTTCAGTTACTGAATAAAAATTATTTCTTGTAAATATAAATCTTTGAAAAAAAAAATTGAATCATCCAAAGGTTTATTAGTTTTTAGATATTAAATAAAATTTCCAAGCGCCAGCATTAGCAAATCTGGTCACAACCATTTCTGTATCTATGACTCTCGTAATTTATGTGCATTAGAGCTAATCCGTTCAAGCGGTTTTCTGCCATAGTGGTGCTGAGCCAGGTCTTGAGAAAAACTGCGCTCTGATTCAGCCGTTGTTACGGGAACACGGGAAGTACAGTGTGTACCATTTTGGTTGAAACTGCTCTGTATCTCAGCTATTATTGAAGATAGAGACATGCGGTTATCGCGACCCTGCATCACTTTTTTGTAAAACTTTCAAAGCCAAAAACAGAAATATTCAAACTACTCTTGTTCCTGAAATACAGGGCGAAAACGAAAATATTCACTTTTGGAGATGTAATTATTTCTTAGGCCCTATATAAGATAGAAAAAAAAATGAAAACGCTTTATAAGAGATATTGAGAGCCCTGTTTTTAAAATTGGGCACAAACTTGGTATTTTTTAAATGGAATACCCCGTATATTTAAACGTCAAATTTTTGCAATTTTGGTTTAATACCTTGATGTATCACAACCTTATCTTCAATAAATTATAGCTTCAAAAATCAGAAAAATCCATATTTATGTTTGTTTTTTAATAGTGTTGCGGCGAAATCCCGCAACGATCAGATAAATGATATTCAAAAATTCCATTATCTGAGATCATGCGTTGCGGGTGAAGCGTCACGGGTCATAAGTGCACTGGAAACTTCAGCTGCTAATTTCGAAATTGCTTGGGATCTTTTGTGTGATAGATACAATAATAAAAGATTACTTATTCATAACCACATTAAAGCTTTATTCAATTTGCCAACAGTCACGAAAGAATCATCTGTTCAGTTGAGAAATCTCATAGATAACCTCACAAAAAATTTACGTTCACTTGAACAGCTTGAGCAGTCAGTTGACGAGTGGGATGCTTTATTGATATATATGATCACAGAAAAACTAGATTCAGCCACTCTACGGGAATGGGAAGAACAAGCTCACAAAGCTGAAGATAGCCCTACATTGGAAACACTTTGTAAATTTTTGAAAAATAAAGCCAACTTATTAGAGACTATCGAATCTGACAAAGGCAATGCAAGTACATCAAATCACAATAAAAATCACCTGCGCAATAGGGGTGAAACAAAACAAAGAACTCTTTTCACTTCAAAATATGCGTGTTCATTTTGCAAACAAGCACACAGGATTTTTAAATGTCCAGATTTTCAGAAATTGACTATAGGTTCACGAATTGATCATGTCCAAAAGGCAAAACTTTGCATGAATTGTCTTAATTCAGGGCATACTGTAGATAGTTGCAGATTCGGGGCATGTAAAAGGTGTTCTGTCAAACATAACAGCCTATTACATTCGGACGAGAATGGTCCTACACGGGGTGTTGAAAATAATTCTAATAGCACAGCGAATACATCTACCACTCTCACTAGTTATGCTAGTGTGATTAGTCGTACATTATTGTCCACTGCCATAGTCCATGTGCAGGATAAGCAGGGTAAACCACATCCGTGCAGGGTTCTTTTGGACAATGCCTCTGAATCAAGTTTCATTACAGAAAAATTGTGCAATCAATTGGGATTGCAAACAACTAGTGTTACCATTTCAATTATTGGGATAGGTCAGGTTTCATCAGCAATCAAGCATAAATGTGAAGTCAACATTCAGGCCATGCATACAGGTTTTCTAACCTCACTTTCTTGTTTGGTTATTTCGGAAATATGTGATCATATGCCCTCTCATTATATTGATTCGTCTACCTTGAATATTCCTTCGAATATCCGTCTTGCAGATCCCAATTTTAATACTCCTTCTTCCATTGACATGTTGATAGGTGCCGATTTATTCTGGTCTCTTATGTGTGTAGGGCAAATCAGGCTTGGGCAAGGTTTGCCAATCCTTCAAAAAACTCGTTTGGGATGGATCATTTCAGGTCCTATTGATACAATTCACAATTCTCGAACAGCCTATTGTAATTTCACCAGAAACGCTCATGTTCAAGATCAACTTGAAAAATTTTGGGAAGTTCAAGAAATGGATTTTTCACCGCATCCATTATCAAAAGAAGAAACCGACTTCGAGAACCATTTCGTCTCAACGTTCAAGAGACATGATGATGGTAAATTCATGGTATCAATTCCATTCAAGGACAACATCGACCTACTGGGTAATTCCGAAGAGTATGCTAAAAGGCGATTTCTCAGTCTTGAGCGCAAGCTTCAAGCAAACTCAGATATGCGTGATAAATATGTAGCTTTCATAAATGAATACATAAAGCTTGGGCACATGTCGAAGGTACCAGAAGATTCTTCATCACGAATCGTGAATTTCTTTCCACATCATGGGGTTGTCAAGGAAGACAGTCTGACCACCAAATTGCGCGTTGTTTTCGACGGGAGTTGTCCTACAAGTAGTGGGATATCCCTCAATCAAATCCAGATGGCAGGTGCGACTATTCAGGATGACATTTTTTCTATTTTACTGCGTTTCAGACAATTTTCATTTGTAGTATCTTCAGATATTGAAAAAATGTACCGCTGTGTATGGGTAGTCCCGGAACAAAGAGCTTTGCAGCAAATATTTTGGAGAGAGAATCCGTCAAAACCACTGCAAGCCTTTCAGCTTAATACGGTTACTTATGGAACGACTAGTGCTTCCTTTCTTGCAATAAGATGTTTGTACCAATTAGCCATGGATGCAGCGGATGCATATCCTCTAGCTTCCAGGGCCATAGAACATTCATTCTATGTTGATGATTTTTTACATGGCGCAGATTCGGAAGATGAACTGTCAATGGTCTGTATAGACGTGTCAAACATATTGCAGAAAGCAGGGTTCATATTGCGAAAATGGACTGCAAATAATCCGAACATTATCAGAGGCATAAATGACTCTGAAATGTCTACCGAATTAATGAAGCTCGGACCAACAGATAATTCAAAAACTCTTGGTATATTGTGGGCTGCCAATTCGGATTACCTGTGTTATAAGATAGCGTCAACAGATATCAATAAATTCAGCACAAAAAGATCAATTCTTTCAGGAATTTCTCAAATTTATGATCCACTTGGATTGTTGAGCCCATGCATTGTCAGCATAAAAATTCTACTTCAGAGGCTATGGTCTGAAAGGTTGAAATGGGACGAATCAGTTCCTTCGGAAATACATTCTCAATGGGTTAAATTCAGGGAAGAAATATCTCAATTGAATTCTCTTCAGATACCTCGTCATGTTAGGTTCAAAAATAGTATTCGTACTGAATTGCACTGTTTTTGTGATGCATCCAAGGATGCCTATGCGGCAAGTATTTATATAAGGAGTGTGAACGAGCATGGCGAAATTATGTCACAGCTCCTCTGTGCCAAATCTAAGGTGGCCCCGCTTAAGGTCCTCACAATTCCCAGGCTTGAGCTCCAAGGAGCCTTGATATTGGCAAGATTAGCGGACAAGGTTATCACTTCTTTGTATATTGATTTCGATGAAATTGCATATTGGTGTGATTCTACTATTGTCCTTGGTTGGATAAGGACAGCTCCAAACCTTCTCAAAACGTTTGTTGCCAACCGAGTTTGCGAAATTCAGTCAAAAACCGATATTACCAAATGGCGACATATTAGTTCAGGGGATAACCCAGCCGATTTGGCAAGTCGTGGTGTTAGCCCTTCTACATTACTGACATGTAAACTCTGGTGGCATGGACCGGCATGGATATCGGAAGGCATGGAAAATTGGCCAATTCCGGTTGTCACCCTCTCTGAAGAACTTCCAGAATTGAAAATTTCAACCACCACATTGGTGTCCCAAAATGAAGGATTCAAATTTCCCTTCGAGAGGTACTCCAACTATAATAGGCTAATTCGAAGTGTAGCTTATTGCTTTCGCTTTATCAATAATTGCAGGAAAAGGAGCTCGCGAAAAATTGATACATTGACTGTTGAAGAAATTGACCAAGGAACCTTAGCCATTGTAAGAATAATTCAACGCGAACATTTCCCTATGGAATATTCCGCCTTATCTCAGGGAAAATCTTTACATGTCAAAAGTCCGTTGTTAAGTTTAGCGCCATTTTTATCTGAAGGAATCATGAGAGTCGGTGGAAGACTCAGGAATTCAAAATTTGGATATGACAGACAGCATCCGATTTTGCTTCCGAAAAATCATGTCTTTGTAAAGTTGCTCTTTCGCTATGAACATAAAAAATTGGGCCATGCAGGTCCTACTCAATTGTTGTCTCTAGTCAGGAATAAATTTTGGCCTATTTCAGGGAAAAATTCAGCAAAGCAAGCTGTTCATGCATGCATCAGGTGCTTCCGCCTGAAGCCTTCTAGTATAGCACCCATAATGGGTGATCTACCCTCTTCAAGGGTGACACCATCTGCTCCATTTTCTATAACAGGTGTTGATTACGCAGGACCCTTCACCTTAAAGGACAGAAAGGGTAGAGGTTGTAAACATATAAAGGGATACGTTTCATTATTTATATGCTTCAGTACCAAGGCCATACATCTTGAGTTGGTCACCGAATTGTCAGCTGAGTGTTTCATTGCCGCTTTACGCCGATTTATATCGCGAAGAGGTAAACCGCTGCGCATGATGTCGGATAACGGCACTAATTTTGTCGGCGCAAAAAATGAACTTAATGACTTAGGCCATTTCATGATCAGTCAGAAGAACAGAATCATGGAGGCCAGTGCCTTGGAAGGTATTAATTGGTCTTTTATTCCTCCTTATTCTCCACACTTTGGTGGCCTTTGGGAATCGGGTGTAAAATCCATGAAGTTTCACTTGAAGAGAATCATGGGAAACGCAAATCTTACTTACGAAGACTTTTCCACGATTTTAGTTCAGGTAGAGGGTATTTTGAACTCTAGACCCTTATCACCTTTATCCACAAGTCCAAATGACCTTGCTCCCTTGACTCCAGCACACTTTTTAATTGGGAGACCTATTGCCAGTATTCCTGATCCAGATCTCAGAGAAATCCAACAGAATCGCTTATCCAACTTCCAATCCATGCAGCAACTACTGCAGCATTTTTGGTCGAGGTGGTCCACAGAATACATTAATGAGCTCCAATGTCGGAAGAAGTGGAAGTCCGGGCAAGGCTGCCTACATATTGGTGCCCTAGTGCTGATCAAGGAACTCAACCAACCACCTTTGTGCTGGGATCTTGGACGAGTTCAAGAAATCTTTACTGGGAAGGATGGCATTGCGCGCGTAGCCTCAGTACGCACTGTGAAAGGGACTATACGCCGTGCAGTTACCAATCTATGTCCCTTGCCATTGGAAGATGTCGACAGTGATGACGTCAAGAACAATCACTGTTAGCTCTATTTGAAAGCAGATACTTTCAACGTGGGGGAGTATGTTGCGGCGAAATCCCGCTGAAAGTTACTCTCACAGGAGTGGGGACGCGGCGACTACGACGACCCCAGGCGAGCCACTTCACTTCGTCTCGAGACATCGCAAGAGAACATTGTATTGTAAAGTTATTCATTTCATTTCATTTGTTTCGTGTACAGTTAATACAGTCCACTGTTTCACACTAAGTGTTTTAATACCACCCATCAATATTCATACAATTTCGCTACAAATAGTAGGCCATGAATTCTTTCACACCTGCATTCGATTATTACTTTTTCGAAACGCCATGTGATTCAAACCTTTTTATTCAATTATATTTCGAACACAACCTGAAGTATCACTCTTCAACATAAACTTAAAAATGTTGTAAACAAAAAAAATTATCGGTACAGATTTAACATTAACTGATGTAATTACAAGATTCAAATTAGGCAATTTATTATATAAACCAAAAATAAACATATAAATCTAATGAAGTTGTTCAAACTGTCATCCATTTTGTCTTATACATAAACCACACAGTTTCAATTCGACATTTAAAATTATTAAGGATTTCCTTTGTGAGTTTCTAAATGCTTCTTTGGTTGGGGCTCGGAGCTCATCTAGATGATGAGCTCCGATATGCTTACATTTTATATTTTCGTATAATATTTTTCAAATTTTGAAATTCCATGTTTTCACCGTCAGCCATCATCATTGATTTGTTTTGACTCTGTTTGTGAATCAGTTTTATTGAATTCAATAAACAAAACATCATTTTATGCATATTCAACTTTTATGCATGTGTGGGATTCATGGCCTAGTACCAAAAACATCAATTTGGATTTTTCTGATTTTTAAAGTTAAAACTTATTGAAGATTGGGTTGTGATACATCAATGTATTCAGAAAAAAAATTGACGTTGAAATATATAGGAACAGGGTGATATATTTGAAAAATACCAAGTTTGTGTCCAATCTTAAAAACAGTGCTCTCAAGAAAAATTTTAAATACGGCACTGACTTCTATGTAAAAATATCTATTATAAGCAGTATTCATTTTTGTCCTATCTTATACAGGGCTTTAGAAATAATAACATTTCCAAAAGTGAACATTTTCGTTTTCGCCATGTATTTCAGGAACAAGGAGTAGTTGGAATATTTCTGTTTGTGGCTTTGAAAGTTCTACAAAAATGTGATACAGGGTCGCGATAACCGCATGTCTCTTTCTTCAATAATAGCTGAGATACACTGCAGTCTCAACCAAAATGGGACACAGTGCACACAAACACTTGAAGCAATATGCACAAATTTGGTTAGAAATCTCCGCTACATTTCTCTAGAGCTGAAAGTGCAGATGAAGCACATGATTTGGAATCATCCGGTGTTGAAGTAGCCCACTTTTTTTCCCATCTTTTCAATTCACTGGAAAGAATGAGGCTTTCGCCTGAGGCGAAAGCCTTGGGGGGGGCTAGAGCCCCAATAGCCCCCCCCCCCTGGATACGCGCCTGTACAAGTCAAAGACTCACCCTGTATATCACAAACAACACTATAATCTTAATTTCTCCGTAATATTCATTAGATCCTGATGGACACAAATAATATTCATATAATTAATAATAATGAGTATTTTTGATAATATTGTTAATTTACCTAATAAAGAATGTTACGCGTTACTTTATGAGCACACACAAAACTATTGTATTTTTGTCCACCCTGTACTAATTGGAATCAACATGTGATACATTTTTGGAATCAGCTCAGCTAGAGTAATCCGAAAATTGAGATAGAATGGGGGTGTTCCATTTGAAAAAAATGACGGTGACGTCATTACTCGAACCTAATTGATATATTGTTTATCCTGATTACTCCTAGGTCTCCTGTGGAGACCCCTCTGAAATTACAAGCTTCGAAACTTGTAACTTGTGCCGAGTTCGGAGTTAGCAGCTGTGTTCTGTGTAGGCTTTGTTACTGTGTCCTTACGCCACCTTAGGCACAGCACTGTTAATTTTTGACCCAACAGTGAGAATGGTGGCCCCTACCGAGACTAGAAAATTTCTTTCCTAGCTCGGGATTGAACTTCGGACCTTTGGGTCTTAATACCAACGCTCTACCACTGAGCCAGGGGCACCCTGTATATTAGATCATTATTCTGAAATACGGTAAATTAACATCAAAAATCGACGTGTTTCAGGATTATGACCTGTTTAGCTAAAAATGAATTTGTTCCATACTTTACGGACACACTGTATACATATATCACAAACAACACTATAATCTTAATTTTTCCGTAATATTCATTAGATCTTGATGGAGACAAATAATATTCACATGTCTTCAGCCCACCCCTTTCCGAGATATCACCCCTAAAAGGTGGTGACTAAATTTATTTTTTTTCTAAATATTAGTGAAGCTATAAACTCGAAATTCCGTAATTTCCGTGCACTTGCAAAGGACTAACCACGGGTATTATTTTAATGTTCCTTTTACATCATACGGGGTTGAAATCAGCAACCCTCGCTTTATTTCATATCAATACCTTTTTTTCGAGATGAAGTTCCATGAAATGAAAGTATATACTAAAATCCTTGTTTTATGTGAAACAATTTTCTATTCTTGAATTTTTTCCCAAAACCAATAGCTGAAGAGAAAAAAAAATAAAAAACTCAATTTTAGTCTCCACCTTTTAAGGGTGAAATCTCGGAAAGGGGTGGTCTAGGAGTTTTTTTAGAAATGACCCATCTTTTCCGCAGGAATTTAGAAATACCCTGGGTACCACCAACGCTTCAATTCAACCCAGTTGTTTATTGAAGATAGTTTGATATTTGAATTCGATTCATACATTATTCCCAAATGTCAAATCGATAAATTTTATCTACTTTGCCAGAAAACCATGTTTCATTAAACACCGAGATCTATACCACAAAGTTTCCTACTGCAAATGGACTTCGTCGATCACAAAGAACAACCAGCTCTTTGACTTCAACCATTTTCTCTGTGGTCTGAAGAAATAACCCAGAATCCCAAACTAATTTCCTACCGGTTCAGTTCGAAATAATATACCTCTGCCACTATTCGCCACGGTCATAACGCCTTCAGTTCGCCACACTAACACAGATATATACCCCCGTATTCTTTCCCACGTCGGAACCCGTTTTATTCGAACCTAAAATTGAATTCGTTTCGTGAGATAATGACTTCACCTCGTGCAACATTACAGGAAACCAGAACACCAGCAGATACATTTCTCCAAGTCAGACCAACCTTAAGTATCATTACTTCAGTGTTTATGTTGTGGTATCTGTTCCGATTTCATAAATACATTTTCTTATTTAATGCTCGCGGTGATAAGAATTGGTGCAACCATCCATTCTTCTCTCCAAGAGAGCTCTTATAGTTTTATCATTGGTCCTTCGAGCCGGATTGGTATCCATTAATTGTTGAAGAAATCAAAATTAATAATTTTCATGTTCAACACTGCCCATTCAAACCGAAATACAAGTTTACGTATCAGCATATCATATTTCTCTTTTGGCGCCTGCAAAAATTCCTAATCCTTCAAAGTACCTTCCAGAAAGAAAATTCCAATCCATTGTATTCTTCGGAGTATTAAAACCTACTGTCGGTATCAAAGAACAACCAGTTCTATGACCTTACGTACTTCATTTGTGGACACAGAATCCCAAACAAATTTTCCACCTGTTCTGTTTGAAATAATATAACTCTGTCACTAGTCGCAACGGTCATACAGCCTTCAGTTCGCTACCCTTACGTGGATATATACCCTAGTATTTTTCCCAACGTCGGAACCCGCTATATACGTACATAAAAGAGAATTCGTTCCGTGAGATGAGGATTTTACCTGGTACAACATTACACGAAACCAGAAAACCAGCGGATACATTTCTACAAGTCAGACGAACCGTTACTCGTTAGTTCCATTCCTCCAATGTTTACTTTGTGGTATTTGTTTCGATTTCATACATACATTTTGTTCTTTAATTCTCGTGGTGATAAGAATTGGTATAACAGTCCATTCTTCTCTCCAAGAGAGCTCTTGTATTTTTATCGATACCCTTCATTTCTGGTTCTTCACTCTGGCCTTGCTTGTCCTATCAAAGAGGATAACAACTGTGTGGAAAAAAGTTAACATCCAATGGTTCAGCAGAGAGGACAGGCAAAAAAAAACGATCTTCAGGTAATTTATTTCAAAATGCTCTATCATGTCGCAGATATACAAGTACCTAGTGAGACAAACCGGAAGCTGGCAAGCCGAGATGCAATTAATATCATCAAAATGCTGTGCTATATCCATTTTCCCTTCTTCAGATTCCGATACGTTCTGTGGTTATTACGACAATTTAATTCAGATAAGCGAGCTGTTCAGCGCACCGAGCGACATATGGCAGAAAGGCCGTAAGTGTGTTAACCCCGGTTTTAACGCGTCGCCGCTTTTTTGCTCTACCTAAAGTGTTTTATCATAACCAAACGTCATTATAAAATTGTTAAATGGACTCGAATCGGCAAAGATATCGACAGGTTTTACTATTTCATCAATAATTATCGAACGATATGTCGTTCGCAGTTAAACGGCTGCAGAGACCAGATGGTTTTTCTCGAATACAGCCGCAAAAAATACTTTAATGGATCAATCATTCAATGAGGCGTGCTATAAAGTGCTATTCACAATGATCACTCAGCGACTGAAACGGACTTTGTTGTCACCGGTGTCCGTTATGATCATAATAAAACGGTCGAATTTATTCACGCTTCCTCACCTTTATATTCCTATACATATATTTTCATCGGATTATCTCAGAAATTTCTCTTCGTAATCAAATAACAGCAGAACGCCGATTATCAGCAGTCCCGGCTCTTAATTGCTCTTCGCGGCCGATATCATTGAAGCGATATTAGTGGCGAAATATAGTGAAGACCCTGGAGAGACTGGTAGAAATTCATCAGGGATACATCCCTAGAGGCTTGTCCGTTGCATCCCCTCAGCATGCTTGGTAAATATGTAGAGACCGATCTTCACTCTGTTGTAAAATACATTGAGCACGGGTTGTACTTACTACAAAAAATATACTCTAGCTATCTATATTTTCAGATAGGTATAGAAGTAACATTCAACAACATTGCATTCAAAGCAATGTACAATGCTGTGGTCGAACATGGAATCTCGCCTACACTCTATCGCTGGACGAGGTCGCTGCTCAGCGCTCGCAGTATCGTGGCTAAGCTGGGCTCCTCGACCATAGTGGGAACACCATGGAGGGGTTGTTCGCAGGGCGGTGTTCTTTCACCACTACCGTGGGATGTCATCCTGGATGGGCTCCTGGTTGAAATGGCGGATGCGGGCAACGTCGCAGTGGCCTATGCGGACGTTCTTGTCCTGCTGATAAGAGGTAGATACTCAGCGTTATCGTTGATTTGATGCAAAATGCTTTGCGGACAATAATGCATAACATACGACCTTACAGTAAACCCTAAGAAAACCGAAATGGTTCTATTTACGGGGAAAAGAGTGCTTTACGACATATATCCAATATCTCGATGTTATATTGGACCGCAAATTTCTGTGGAACCAAAGCATCGAAGCTCGAGCGAATAAGACCAATGTAATATTTTGGTCTACACGGAAGATGCTCGGCAAGGGCTGGGGCTTCAGTCCCCATATTATACACTGGCTGTATACTGTGGTCGTCAAGATCAATAGCTTCCAAATGTGGCACAAGTGTTATCGCAGTACGATATAACGTTCGTCATCACCGTTAATGCATTAACTTCATCGTTTTTTGACAATCAGGACGCGTCATGTTCTACCGTGTTATGCCCCATCATGTTTACTAACCTCATCTGTTAACTTTCGATCTGTCACGTCATAATCATGTGATATTATGACTTCCAAACATGGCGCGCAATTGAAATCCTACGCTCTTATTAAAACACGCTTTTACCACAAACATTCCATGAGTACCTGGAGCACAAATATACTAACAACTAAGAGAAATAGACTAGCAGAGATGTCATCTCCGAATTAAATCGTTGGATAGCGCTGCCATCATAGGAGGATAGTGACAGGCCGGTTTCTGGCTTGTTGAGCCGTCATCAGTGCCACATAACCCAACCAACGATAGCAACCAATTGAAACGGCAGAACTTATATTACGCCATAGCGGAAACACTGGGGTATAGTGTAATCTACAGTTACAGTTTTTTGGCATTAATGAGGTTTTTCTCAGTTTGTTGTAAGTATAAAAGTTGTATATGTTGTGGTTTTTTCTCTCTAGTTTTCTTCTTGGTTACATATTGCTTTGTATTTTGTAGCACCCTGAAGATGGAAACGATGTTTTCCGAAAACTCGGTTATGATACAATAAAGAGATTAATAACTGATAATTGAGACTATTTTTCCCGAAACAAATTTTTTACAATTCATCTTACAAAGTATAGTCGCTACTTCCACCTATTTGTAATTTACAGTGTCGAACATAGCGGGAAAATGTAAATTAATAACATCAACGCTGAAAACATATAGATGATATGATATGATATGATGATATATATTGTTTATCCTGATTACTCTAGGTCTCCTGAGGAGACCCCTCTGAAACTACAAGCTTCGAAGCTTGTAACTTGTGCCGAGTTCGGAGTAAGCAGTTGCGTTCTGTGTAGGCTTTGTTACTGTGTCCTTACGCCACCTTAGGCACAGCACTGTTGATTTTTGACCCAACAGTGAGAATGGTGGCCCCTACCGAGTCTAAAAAATTTCCTTCCTAGCTCGGGATTGAACTTCGGACCTTTGGGTCCTAATTCCAATGATTTACCACTGAGCCAAGGGCACTCAAATATCGATGTGAACGTCAAGTAGAAGCGTTTTCACCAATATGGTTCTCTATGGCCATCTATACTTCTGAAGAACACGAACATAGATACAGAACTCACCTTCAGCAGTGACGTAGACATTTTTTGGAGCGGAGGCTGAATAAATGCGACATAATAAAGATCAAGAAGGGCAAAGGAATACTTCAGAATATCTCCAATATGTTACCAGAGAATACTCACCAATATCTTGGCACACCACAATATCAAACAACTGATAGCACACGTTTGAAAACTGAATTTATTGCGAAATGTAACAACAGGGTTACAAAAGTGCACAACACCAAGCTAGCTGTCTGCAAAAGTCCAGATCCAAGCATTCAACTCATGAACTACGACAGTTTTGAACTTCAGTCTTGAAGTGGCCAGATACTGTTCTGAATGAGTTATATCGACACACCTTTTCGATGTTTGGACACTGTTGAACGTCTATGGGCTCTGCAAAAACCAGGAAACAACCCAAGGCAGCGACTGCCCTAGTCCAAAAGTGTCCTAATGAAATTGGTCACAGAGAATGCGGGATGCACACCCCTCAACCTGAAACACCGCCAAAAGGCGTTCGAAATGACTACCAAAAGTGATGACAGAACATCATGGGGGAGGAATTTTTGCCAAAATAGCTTCGTAGTCGTGACTTAATTTGCGCTAACCGTATCCTAAAACCGTGAAATTTCTGTCTGAATTTCATGATAGAATCCTTCTAAGGCCTTGGAAAGAACTACTATGGGACAGCGTTACATCAATGAGAGATGCAAAACATAACACACCTCTGGAGAAGATCTCCAGTACTGAAACAAGCGAAAAGATTTGTAGAGTTCCCGCCGACTTACTCAAGGAAGCTTGTCCAGCTAACGCGGATGGAGCTTCGGTGTTCTGTGGGACTTCCGACAGGGCACTATCTGTATAACTATCTCTTGTATCGAATGGGAGAGTCGGCAGACTAAATTTGCAGGTTATGTGGATCGAAGGAAGAGACCACCAAACACATGAGATGCAAGTGCTTGGGTCTTGCCTGCCTCAGGAACTCACACCAAGGTAAGACGATTTTTGATCCTCACCATGTGACTGCGAAAGCTCTTAGGGAGATCATACTATTTATGAGGATGGTAGATGCACTCTTTGGAAATTGATTCAGTAGGGTATAAGAACGAGAGATCAATTTGGTCTCAGTTCTGAAAGGTTTTTCTATAGCCAATCGACCCCATCATATTATAATAAAAATATCCTAGAAGATTGCTAGATATGCCCAGCTGGATGTTGCTAGACAAACATGGCACATAGGTGGAGGAATCGAATTTACCTTCAGGCTACAGCTTAGAAGTATTCGGTATTTTTCGTTCTCTGCTGATATATGATTTTTTCAAATTTTGCATAGGTAGCGTGGCCGAGCGGTCTAAGGCGCTGGTTTAAGGCACCAGTCTCTTCGGAGGCGTGGGTTCGAATCCCACCGCTGCCAGCTTTTTGTGCCAGGTCTCTGACTACTTCAATGTAATTTCATTTCTTCAATAACTGATATCAATAGAATGTTTCAATTCAATGGTTACAACTTCTAGTTATTGAAATGCCATACTCATGAAAATCAGTTTGATGAGCTCTATGGGCAAAGCTTGGACGAAACGTCAACTCCTTCCTGATACACAATCTGTAGCAAGACACTATAATAATGCAATTCACCAACCTGAAATTGAAAAATATATATGTAAAAGTGAAACTCAGATTTCCCTACTGAAGGAATCTTAATGAACATGTTTCACTTTTATGACTTTTCGTTGACTTTTTTATTTTCCGTTTTTCCATATTGTCATATTTAGAATAGAAGATTATTAGCTTCAAATTTCCGATTCCTGTTTTAAGGTAAGTTAATTATTGGTCATGTTTGTTAAATCTTATAAAAATAAGCCTGTTTTTAGAGGCAGACATCGGTTTACTGCTATTGAGTTCAATTTAAAAAGCCAGAGAAAAACAATCTTATAAATCGTAAAATATATGTAAAAGTGAAACTCACATTTCCTTATTGAAGGAAATGTGAGTTTCACTTTTATGACTTTTCGTTGACTTAATTATTTTCCGTTTTTTCATATTTTCATATTCAGAATAGAAGACTAATAGCTTTAAATTTGCGAATCCTGTTCTTAGGTAAGATAATTATTTGTCATGTTTGTTAAATCTTATAAAATAAACCTGGTTTTAGAGACAGACATCGCTATTGCTATTGACTTCAATTTATAAAGCCAGAGAAAAAAAATCTCTTTTTTAAAGAAATATGTCTATGAAGTTAGCAGTGTCACTTGGGAGAAAATCAATGAAACCTATTGCATTAATTGTCGAATAATTGTCGAGAATTTGTCGTGAAAGAAAAAAATTTGTCGATTGCACTAATTGTCGAATTCCTACCTTGAATTTGTCGGGAAAGAAAAAAATTTGTCGCGATCTTCGTTTTTTTTTTCTACTAGGTGGCTTTGCTTACTTTATATTAATTTAGCAAATAGTGGTCGAATCTCATAAATGACTATCGAGTAATTGTTGATGTTCAAATAAAGTAAACACATACAAAAATTTAATCTTTCTAGCACTCCATTTTTTTGCGATTTCCCTATATTTCGACCACTATTTGCTAAATTAATATAAAGTAAGCAAAGCCACCTAGTAAAAAAACGAAGGTCGCGACAATTTTCTTCTTTCACGACAAATTCGACAATTAATGCAATAGAAAGAAATTCAATAACGAATGCGCTGTTGCCAAAAATGGGATAATTCCAGAAATATCTCGAACTCGTGAGAAAAAGACGTAAAATAAACTAAAAGGAATGGATTTTTTGTGTTTTTTTTACTTCATATGGACTTCGACAATTATTCATAAACATTTTCATGATGTTTGGTAGATATTGAGAAAGTGGTTCTGCTAACTTAACGTTAAGTGAGCAAAGCCACCTCGTAGAAAAAAAACTAAGGACTCGACAAATTTTTTTCGTTCACGACAAATTCTCGACAATTATTCGACAATTAATACAATAGGTTACATTTGTTTTCTCGCAATTGGCACTGCTAACTTTATAGACATTGAAGAAATTAGAATTATTTTTTGTTTCGAGTTGAGTTGAGCAGAATATGCATATGCATATGCATAACTGGACTCGGCCTTTTTTCGGATAAATTATTGTATGTAAAAAAAAATTTCTTGTCTTGTGTCATTATTATTATTATTAATATTATCTGTGGATTGCGTTGGGCAGTCTCCAGTTCACGTTTTTTGTTTGCCACAAACCTGGCAAAACTCACTCTGGTCTAACCCGAACATTTGCCGATATAATCCATCCCTCCATTTCCATTTCTGTTTAGGAACAATCGATTTTTCTGTCTAATAAATCATTTCAGGCAATTATCGATATATTGAAAGAAATGGACTTGTAGGGATCTAATTTCCAAAGTATTCCACCGGATGGCACCACCGCAGCAGGACAATGACGTACCGGTTTCTGGCTTGCTAGCCGTCATCAGTGCCATATAATCCAATAGGTACTACGGCTGCAACCAACTGAAACGGCAGAACTTATATTAAGTACTCCCTAGCAGACGATGCCACCCGGTGGTCTACTTTGGTCCATTCCTTCAAATGATTATTCCATTCCAGTGAATTCAGTTATGACATCTTCAAAAAAAATTCTCAAAATACATTCACTGTCATGTATTTTCAGAACGAAAATTCAGCTCTTTTTACAAGGTGTTCCCAAATTAGACGTGGATCTTGGAGTTGGGTTTATTATCATTAATTTGCTTTCGAAGATATTGTGAAACTAGATACAACAATTAACTCCATTGCATCATATTAATGACAAAGTGAGAAATGATCAATATTCAAATAGAATTTGTTAGATTTTAGCCAAACCATGGAACACAGATAACTCTTTCCAGAAAATTCCAATGCAACCAATCGAAACAATTAGTTTGATATATAGATGGCAGTGTTACTCTCCTCATTGCCTGTTGAAGTCTCCACATAACTTCCAGGTGCACGAGATCGAGGCGAAACGTTTTTTTATTACTGACAAGGCCGACGAAAGCAGTTGATGTGAAAAGAGATATTGGGTACTTGAAGGTCGTGAAGTGTTTATTTCCTTGTTTTGTGATGATGAAGTAAAAGTTTCTAATCAGAATACTAAACTTAACCTTGGCCAAGGAGTAAAATGTTACCATTGTTACGAATTTGATTAACGTTATAAATTATTACCTTCTGCAAAAAATACGCTAAGGTGAATAGTAAATAGCTCGAGCTGGGATCGGCAAGACGTATGAAATAGTTCAGTAATGACTTTCGCCTTAAAACTTATAATTCGAACGAACTCGGACAGTGGCGCACTCCCGAATGTGTTCAGAAACCCATCCTCCAAGTATTTGTAGGAAATTTCAGATATTAATGCAATCACATAGAACAAGTAAATACTTTGTTCGAGTTTTCTTCCGAATTTAGGAAAAGTCTTGCGGAGTGGATACTCACAGAAGTGATTTCAAGAAGATTTTTAAATTCCCAGAAAAAAATATGAATTAAAATTACAATTTTATTAGTTCACGGAATAATATCATATGAGATTGTGAGTCATATTTTGTAAATATTCAATGATCAGTCAATTTACGAGGATGTATTGATATTTAGTTAGTCTAGACCAGTTCCATGCATGAACAAAAGATTGCGATACCATATCAACGAACAATAACTTATTCGAAGTGTCAGTGTCGAGTTCGACGTCAAAAAAGTAAACCAGAGTTACGCAATTAAAAAAAAAAGATGTCCACCGAAATTGTGAAAATCGAAAAATTGGAGTATCGAGCCATCATCTAGTATACCTGTATTTAAAAGGGTTGAGAGGTGAGCAGATTCACGAAGATATGCTTAATACCCTTGGTGATCAATGTCCTTCGTATGAGACCGTGAAATTTGAACTGCAAGCTCCAAAAGAGGTAAGTTTTCCATTGAAGGTGATGAGAGATGACCGATCGGGAATGCCACTTTCTGTGTCAGTCCCCTAAAATATCGATGCAGTTATCATGATTTTATCAGACCGTCGAATTGGGCCAAAACGGATATCTGAAACACTGAAGATTTCATACGAATGAGTTCATCAAATAGATCACGTCAATTTGGACATGAGAAAAATTTCTGCAAAATGGATCCCCAAATGTTTGAATGTTGACCAAAAGCGTGCAAGGGTAGAAGCATCGCGTCCGATCTGTGCTCGATTTGAAAACGATGTAGACTTCTTGAACCGAATTGTTACTATGGATGAGACTTGGGTACATTTCTACGATCCAGAAACAAAGCAACAATCGATGGAATGACGACACTCTGGTTCCCCAAGACCTAAGAAGATTCTTGCTCAAAAATCTGCTGGAAAAGTTCTTGCTTCAGTTTTTTGGGATTGCCATGCAGTAATTATGATTGTTTTTTTGGATAAGGGTAGAACAATAACTGGAGATTACTATTCGACATAACTGATCACTCTACAGGAAAAAATTGAAGAGAAAAGACGCGGAAAGCTATCCAAAGGGATTTTGTTTTCACAAGACAACGCCCCAGTACACAAATCCCATGTTGCCAAATTCGTGATTTAGGGTTAGAATTACTAGAACACCCCCCTCATCCACCAGATTTTGCTCCGTCCGACTATCATCTCTTTCCTCAACTGAAAAAAAGTTTAAAAGATCATAAATTTTCTTCCAACGAGGAGGTAATAAAAGCTGTGGAGGACTGGTTTGCAGAGCAAGAAGAAACTTTTTTTTTTGAAAGGTCTAGAGACGTTGCAGGTTCGCTGTAATGAATGTATTCAATTGAGAGGAGAACATGTTGAGTAATAAAATATTTTGACATTGAAATTTTGTTTGGTTCTATAGTAGGCTGAGAATTATTCAATATATCCTCGTAATCGTGTGCAATTTCAAGCAAGAATTATACTGGGTTTTCCAAGTTCAAAAGCCTATCAGACATTTCAAGAGAACTGGGCTCTACTGAAATGAGAAAATTTGGATTATGGAGTTTTTCGAAATTCTCTGACCAGCTAAGGTATTTCTCTAGCTTCACCTCTTTTGTAAACAAATTCTCCCAAAGTTTTCTTCTCTATTTTGATAGGGTTTTCAATTTTCAATGACTCTTAGTTCGAACTGTTGCGTTAGTCCTAAATCTTCAGAATATTGAGAAAAACCGACGAGGGTGGTCGGTTCATCCGACCGCTTCGGATAGGCATTGCAGATTGCAGGAAACCACGTACTATGAACAATGATAGTCTCCTATCTCCTGTTCATGTTGTTTTTGTGCTCAAAGGTTTCGATGGCATCCATACATTTTTGAGATGCGTTCTCATAGAGAACGGTCATTGAAAATTTATGAAAATATGGAAACCTCTCTTCTTTGGAGAATAATTTCTTGAGATGCAGAGATACAGGTAACCTGTTTTCGAACAGAATTTATAAGATGTATGTTTTGGCAGCTATGAAAAAAGAAAGCACTTTTGCTGTAGCCTGTATGGAATCATAGATTTTTGTCAAACTACATTATTAAGCATACCTCTCAAAACAAATACATTCTCTGAATATTCACTGAATTCGTCTAAAATGAACGAAATGAACATATCCGAGCTATTGATTTCTCTTTTGAATAGATGATTCTTATAAGTATGTAATAGGTGATTTTTTGAGAGCCATCAGAAATTAAAAAAAACACAGAGAAATGAATTCAATCTTTATTTGAATCGATAGTACGGTCCATATAATTTAATGTTCGAAGATTATTTCATACGAATGTTGAGCGGCTGCGCCTCAAATGGTCCATGGGCTTAGTCCAATTTTAACATACCCTTTCCAACATTTCGGCCGGTATCTCACGAATAAATGCTTCGATGTTGTCTTTTAATACGTCAATCGAAGCATGCTTGTCAGTATAGACATGAGCCTTAATATAGCCCCACAAAAATGGTCTAAAAGCGTTGCATTGCACGATCTAGGCGGCCAAATGACCGGTCCTGAACGAGAAATAAACCGCATCAAACAGTAACTTTTTCTGGATGCATTGCAATGCTTCTAGCTGATCTTCACTCCAAAATCGACTATTCTGCTTATTTACGGAGCCATTCAGCCAAAAATGAGCTTGATCGCTAAACACAATTTTACGATAGAAAAGGAGATCTTCCCAGTGGTGCACCCAAACGGCGGGCTTTGGGGACCCCCAAAAACCCAAACATACCAACATTTTCAATTTTTTTCAGTTCTTTTTCAAACGTCAAACATTATCAAACAGTCTTCTTTTGGTTGATTTTGAACTCTGTCATTTTTGAAGTATTCCATACCTATTCACTTCCCGGGATACATTATAACGTGATTATTTCGCTCCCTGAATTAAATTCAGCATTTTTGCTGTTGGATAGTTGACACCCTTTGCGGCGTTGCCGGTTGGTTCATGGCTTGTGGTGGAGATGGCTGTGGTATTGTGTGCGGTCATAGAAGTAGGAAGGAATTGTTTGACAATTGGCTGCTCTGTGAAAGCGAGGTAACCTCTTTTTGGAGAATTTTGAAAAATTGTGGAAGATTTAAAGCTGTAAATTATTTGTCTGGAAGTTTTATCTGGAATCATCCTCGTTGTAGGCGATTATAATTTCAATTTGGTTAATTCCCTGGATAATATAGAGAATATTGGTTTTAATCCAAGGGTACGTTTGTTATAACGGATTATTATATTCTTCCATGAGACCCGGAATCTTTATAGAGGTATGATGTGAGCTTATATATGAAACCATTGTCTAACAGTCTTTTTATTAGGAGTTGCATACGAATATTTGTTGTTGGAAAATTGTTGGAGATATAGAATTTGGAAAGGAGATCGTTTTTACCCTCGACCAATATCATAAGAGGTATGAACTTTCTTTGAATTTTGTGAACAATGCCTTATGGTGTTTTATTAGGGTCCAAGTGTCGGGCATCCAGGCCTCCAGGTGTCGAGTGTCCAGGTATCCAAGTGTCGGGCATCCAGGCATCCAGGCATCCAGGCATCCTAGTATCGGATATACAAGTATCTGGCATCCTACTATCGAATACACAAGTATCTGGCATCCACGTACCACCCATCCAAGTATCAGTCATCCAAGTATCTGGCATCCAAGTGCCTGGCATATGAGTGCTTAGCATCCACGTTATAAGTACTATCGACGTCTCTACTTCAGGCCATTCAGTGGTTGAGGTAACCGGTGCTTTGCACTGGCTTTAGGTTTATAATATATTATTGTACAAAGTGAATAACTGCAGGGGAGACCTTTCAATCATCGCTGGCTCCTTTCATTTATGTTTGACTTTTATCAGACTCATAATTGAGTTCATTATAGTGGCAGATTGCCCAATTTACATTTTTACCTTTGTACCAGTTTCATTTGATACTGGATTGCGATTTTTCGATACTGTTCATAATTACTATAGGCGTAAGTGCAAACATTTGTGAACTGAGGTGGATACTAACTGGCCAGTTATTACAACCACGGTACTTGAACTCCTTTTCCAATTTATAACTTGATTTAGTGAGATTTAATCGAGTTCAGCAATTTTGTGGAGTTTTGTTTCGCTGAATATACCTATCAACTACTGCAAATCTAATTTTACTTTTTCATTAATATTGTTCAATTAGTTTAATTTTAAATAACGGGTTGACATTGAGTATCAGTTGTCTTATTGCTATTCTGGTAGGGGAGTACGCAATTTTGTGGATTTTAAGACAGGCAAATTCTCTACCTGGCGCCCATTCATAAACTTCAATTTTTTTTTAACTCACTCCCATCTTCACTGAGTTTAGCCGCGAGCCTGATTTGCCAAGTGACCAGGCTTACTCAAGTCGACACGTCACAACATAATACACAAAAGACTGTTGTCTGAGTATGGCCATAGCTCTGAAATGGGATGGAGATCCATTTTATTGAAAATGTATTCCTGCAATGTCCGTACCTTCGAGTAATACAGGAAGATGATTTTGGAGGAAATCTAAGTGAAAATCAGTGATCACCCGTAAGCCGCCTTGGCAGGAACTGTGGTCCAATCAATCGATTTTTATGAACGCCACACCATACGTACGGACATTGCAGGAATGCATTCTCAGCATGATGGAGCTCCACCCCATTTCAAAGTTATGATCAGGCAATTTTCAGATCAGAACTTTCAAAATATGTGGATTGGCAGAGGTGGACCGCATACCTGGCCCGCTGGATCACCAGTTTTCAATCCTGTTGATTCTTTCATTTGGGGTTATTTGAAATGTGAGGAGATCCTCAAGCTACGTATCGAAGTCGCTTGCAAAAAATACGTAATAATTCAGACATGATAAAAAAAAAACAGACATATTTTGAAGAGGGCAAGAATGTGTATTGAGTTAAATGGTTGTACTTTCGAGCACCTTCGGTAATTCACGATGAGTTTTTATGTTTCTTTAATTATTCATTCATCTTTGTTGACTTCAAATAAATTTTTCTCAATCAATAGTGGTTTTTCGGAAATAACATGAAATGATTCCTCAAAATACTATGGAATTCGAAAGTGCAATTAGTGGGACAAAAAAATTCAATTTCAATTGGAATTCCAATATTCAATTGGATCTTTCCCTGAAGCTTTCTTTGAGCAAAATGACGTGCGGGACAATGAAATCTACTGAACCTCATCGAAAATTTTCGGCTCTCTTCAAATATCTCATTCAAATCCGAAAATTTTAATATACAGGGTGTTGAGTCTCAGCTTGGAAGAAGTCCCATATTTTTCAAATAGGGATCTGGAATTTTTAGGAAATTCAAAAGTTAATCGATCGATACGTTCCAAATATCAGCCGACTATACTGGTCGGTTCAAAAGTTATGAGAAATTTGAATTTTTGGAGAATACATAAACCATCCTCTATCTCGGTTATGGATTCGATTAGACCTATCATATCAAGCGTATTTACCGATGAAACTCCCTGTATATACAGGGAAGAGCAAGAACAATTCTTCAGTTCAGTTCAGCCTGGGGGGGGCATCATATGTAAATCCTGGGTGCACCACTGGATCTTCCGCCACCTTTGTGGTAGGTCTTCCAGCTTCAATTCATGCCCCAGTTGTATTTTAAAAGACTTCACCTAAATACTTTTCCACGTTGTTAAGTAACATAGGTCCCATTTCTGGGTAAGGCACCGAATTGATAATTGATGGTTTTTCTTAGTTCTCGTTATGATTTTGTGGATAATTTCAGTGAATTAATGTATTATTCACAGTACAGTGCCGAGTGAAAATTTTGTTTTACAAATTGGCTTTTTTCCCTTCTAATTGGATCGACAATTCACGAGGTATACGATGGAAATTATGTAAATAAATTATTGTTTTGAATGTTCTTTATTTTCATGGAAATATACTACAAAATAGCAACACAAAAAGATTCACATCTGCCTAAACTATGATTAGAATGTGAATAAGTTCTGATGCGACAAGACAAACTTGAAGATCTATGTATGGTATATCCTTATCACTTGAATATTCCCAAAATGTTAAGCGGTAAATTCATCAATTCAACCTCAGAACTTGGCCACTGAATACAACCTTCCAAAATATTTGCTAAATACTTAATATATTCACTAAAAATATTGTTCGCAGTTGTTCGAGAAACAACGAAATTCTTTTCAGCATTTCTCCATCTATAGTTTCTCCATGCTTTTCTTTAGTCCAATTTTTCCAATATAGCGAAGGCATTAGTGATAAATAGTATTAGGGCATCTTTCTCAGGAAATTTATGAAAACGTATCTACTGGTGTTTCCGATCTTCAGTCGGTTGGTGTCAAAAGCCTTATGCTGTTCATTAACAGCAGCTACTGGTTCTCACGGTAGTGGTGGGGGTGGTAACCACCCTAATACGGCATCACAACGGGTCCCTGGCCTATGTGGGTTCCATCCCGAACCACCGTGCTAATCTAACCTAACCTACTGGTGTTTATTTTTCTTTGAACAGCAATTGAAACCACAACAGTTGAATACAGTTTTTTTTTCAGCACTAGAACTAAGCTTACTCATTGTTCTACATCTATAATCAATGCACTGGCCTGAAATTAAACATAACATTAGCATTAAAACATGAACCCCTTCGCTCAGATACTTCACCTTATATTTAATTCCTATCTTACAGAATAATAAAGGCACTGCTCAGTACCGTGAATTACGATGATCAATTTCGTAACACTCTTATTGATAATTGTGGTATCAACCTTTCTCATCAGTTAAAACTGCACCAGAAAATCAAACTCAAACAAGACGTCTGGTAACCTAAAACATGATAACTTTGTGAATAATATTCTAAATGAATATCACTGATATAAATACCTTCTCAACAATTTTTATTTAAACACTAATTAATCTGTTCAGAACACTATAAAAACTTCGAAATATCACTCAAGAATACCTGGATATGAAACAAAATGTTGTTGCTCAAAAGCACGCGGAACATAGAAGATCTCAAAGCATTACTGGTTTCGAAGTTTGGAATTTTTGCCGAAAGAGGGCGCTTTGATCTTTGGATTCGCCAATAGATCAAACTGAGGATGTTTGACAGTGACACAAAGTACGGCGTGAGCAAAAACGAGAATTGTTAGAGAATGGTATTTCGTAATTCGATCAGGGCTCCTCCCATCCTGTCATCATGAACCTTCAGTTGTAATTTTCAAAATGTCATAGTTGTCGAACTACAAAACATCTATTTTCAATCATTTAAGCGATGTTAGCGACATCAAACCAGTTATCCTATCGGTTTGGATCCTTTCTGAACTGATTCGTACAATGTTCATTCATGATTCAATTCGTATTTTCGGCGACATAATTCGCGTGGAATTGCCAGATTTCAACGTCCTCGTTTATTCAGCCAAAACGCCAAGACGAAATCGCTGAATCGGCAATTTCTGGATGCGCCTTAATGATTCCAATCATGAAAGTCATCGGATCACAGATCACCTTGTAGCCGAAGATAATAAATTCTCTCTTCCTCTTCAGGCCCATAATCTGCCATACGGAGGCCATATTTTTTGCTGACCATCACAGATCGTCACAAAACTAGGTTTCCAATAAGCATGAAATGAAAAAACCTGTTCTATAATATTTTACTGCGGTAATTATAAGGCAGTCTCAAATAATAATTTGATTGGCCGCTCCGAACTAACAACTTTATATTCAAGGTGATCTAACATACCTATTTGTTCGTGAGGATCGGATTAGCGTTAGCCAGCGTGCTCGACCTTAATATCCATTCTTTCGGTCGAAATCGAATTCGTCTTTGTTTGGTTGGCAACAGGATTTCTAATGCTCTCGCTGCGGCCAACCGGTTTCTTGAATTTTAAATCAGCCGAAAACTCTATCCGCATCTTTCGTCAAGATGGCCTCCTTTACGGCTGGCTATCTATAACTCCTAATGGCGACCATCTGGGCGAGCAAGAGACTATTCTTCGCTGTGAGCAGTGAGTCGGAAAAAATTTACGGTAAAAGTGGAAAATCTAGATCAGCAATTTTTTCTATCGAGAAGAATTATGAATCAATAGTTTATCATAATAATTATAATTTCTCTCAATCCAAAAAAATATTTATTCATTCTAGATTACTAAAACAAAAGAAATGTTTCTTCATTTGGAAGTAATCTTTTCGAAACGAATTTTCGAATGAACAATATGATGTGATCGGCTCATTTTCTTCGTTCAAGAATATACTATCTACTAGCTAAAATCAAAATACTCATGTGGAAATATATTCATAGTTGAAACAGAAAAATGCATCATGATTGAGATTTATGTAGAATAAATACCGAAATCACAAAGAATTGTATGCATGTTTGGTGAGACGAGATACATTTCTACAGCATGGTCAACTTAGTACAAGCAAGAATTTACCAATCGATAGAAAAGCTCATTTTTAATATTGATAATTCGACATCCATACATAGGGTGAGTCTCTGACTTGTACATATATTTCCAGTGTAAATTCTTGAGGCCAAAAGAAACCTTCTCTTCACTTTCCATTTTTTCGAATTCGGCTCTGTTGAAAAGATATATAGCCATCTGAATACAAAGTTGGTCCAAAAACGTGCCTGATACGATTCTATAGTGTGAATGGCTATTCCTCAACGTTCAAATTTTTCGAGTGAAATTGAATTAACACATTTGGGGAATACTCAAGTAGGTACTAACTTATTGGAGTAAAAATGTGAAAACACGGAATTTCTCGACAAAAACACGTAGTTTGGTCCGAATATATCTGAAGCAATTAAAAAGCCATATTCCCCCCTCCTATTTTCGTTCATCGATGTTCCTGGAGATGGGTATCAAATGAAAGGGCTTGCCCAGAATCACTCAGAAACCCAGCCAACGATAACTAAAAAGTGCAAATAAATTAAAAGCAAAAAAATCCTTTTTTGAAAAAGATTTCATTTAAATGCTCTGAAAAGAAAAAAACTTATAACCCCATTAATCAGGAATAGACCCATCCCAAACGTCAGTCTTTATTCTGTGATTACTGTTTCCACCATATATCTAATAATTCCTATATGGGCAATGAGCCAATCAAAACTGAAGCTGGGCTTTGGTATAACAATTCAGATCGGCGCTTGTGCGGCAATATTGAAAATAAAATTTTTTTTTAATTCCGTCTCTCTCTGACACATCGTATTATGTCGTGAAACGTATATGTAAATGTCATGTGAATAGTTTCAATCATAACCTCACAATTTCATGTGAAATGTTTCAATCGCTTTATTTCGTTTTCTTCAAGTCCTAAATATCATTGTTAACTCCTATTTATATTCTAAAATTGAACTGAAAGTATACTCCATTCACTTTTATTTAATCACATTCCTGGTCATGGTTTCGTTTTCAGGAGTTGGTGCCCCTGATGAAAAGCACAGAACATATGATGAAAAGTCAGTGCGCGCACAGAAAATATCGTTAATGACAAAACGACGTTGCCAGTTTCTTTGTTTACATCAAAGTAAAAGTATCAAAGATATTCCACATTTTGTTAGGTTTACAAATTGTTCGCAAATTTTTGGTATTTAATCGATATTTGCAGGTGAGTTTTTCGTCGAATATCCAAGATTAACGTATGTTTATTGTTTTTAGCACCACTTTGGAGCGTGAGGACGATTTTGAAGACCAGGACGAATGTTTACATTTCGAGGTTGAAGGGGTACACGGGAATTTTGTCGAAAAAGCTGTTATTTGGACAGATATCGCAGTAGATGGATCGGATGGAGCCTCGAGAGGTCAATTAGGATGATCTTTTTCAGGTTTTCCAAGAAATTTGGCGATATCTGAGCAGATTTGCAAAAGTTAGGTACCTCACTAATGAGGTGGAACTTAGACCTAATTCTCCTATAAGAAACGCCTTTCAAAGGTCGAGATGGTGAAAAATATATTCTTTAGATGTTGTTTGAATAAACGCAGCCGAGTTTTATATCCCAACATTGATTTTAAGAAAGTTATCAACAAAATGATTTTGGCATTATTCTTGATTCTTGTAATTACTCCTCAATTCATCTTATATCTTTGGGTTGATTTTTTTTTATGAATTCTTGATTAGAATCAACAATTGATGTCGTCAAGTCTTGAACGTTCAGTTCAATAGGATAATAAACATTAAATCTTCACAAGCATGCATATGAAAATTATGTGAAAGCAATGCAATTTTATTCCATGGCGAAAAATAATATATTTCAACAGTGATCTCTTGTACTTTTCATACAAATAACTAGAAAAGGAATCCTTTCTATCAATTCATATAAACGTTAATTATTTTCGTCCATCACATCTTTTCCCATTCATTCATATTCCGAATAAATTCACATTCTGAGAAATACGCTAAGAATGTAGAAAGGGCAACAAAGTGTTGACTTGGAACATAAAAATATTTTGAAAAACGTCATAACTTCGATTCAGAGCGGAATGTGTCAAATTTCCAAGGCCAGAGTTGTGATTTTATAATTGTGAATGGAGTATATTCAAGTGACATATTTTCATTCTCGATATCTATTTTCTCGTTGTCTTTCAGAATAAATATAAGCTCTGAATTTCTCGCTGTTTTTGAATTTCCAGTGGACGCAAGCGTACAACACAATCTTCGGTCAAATCTATTTGGCAGCCATTTTTTCGCGTGCCATAATTTGCCGCTTGAAAATTGAATAAGATAGGTATTGCTTTCTAAAAAAATAAATACATTATGCTAAAGGATAAACTCCTTAGTATAATCGGTTAAAGTTACAATAACTAGTTTACTTGCGGAATCAAGCAAATAGATACATGCATTTGTGAAAGACAGTAGTATTGTTGGATGGTGCTAAATAACCACGGACGGTCATAATATACAGTATATATCTCAATAATTGCCCAAGCCGTGAACTGTAACTCAAAGGTAACAACATAGTTACGTACATGAGCGAGAGCAATTCTTGCATACATCAGTTTAATGGACTGATGCATTCAGCGCTGAAATTCGATTTATTATTCTGTCATTCTTATCAACGTTCAGCACGAGAGGGATGATTAAAAATGATTAAGATGGATTAATGAGCATGAAGTATTATGTGGTAATCAGTGATAAATTCCTTGAGAATCTGTTCTAACACCTAGAAAAAATTATACGGCAGAATATTATTCATTTTATGAATTTTTCCTGTGGACTTTTTTCCAAGGTATTTTTTTGTATAATTTTGTCAATCTTCTCTTTCTCAGAAATGTTTTCCCCGTTATTTCCTTTGCGAAATGATTTTTCTGTCCTTTGGAAATTGTTCCCCATCAAAATTTGATTTCTTCAATAGTACCTACATACACCGAATACACACACCGTCAAAAGTCTTGCCTCCTCTGCTCCCTAGTTTTCTCAAGAAATAAACAATCCATGTTCTGGAAATGAGATGCATATTTTCCTCTATTTCAACTGCGGAAATGGGGCAAAAATTTTAATTTATTGATTTTTTTAGTTTTTATTAATTATATTCCTCTTCTTTTAATCAACAGCCCAGTACGCCTCGGAATCCCACGAATCAAGTCATGAAATTTTCAGTCATATCGTTCCATTCTTCGTAAAGGCTAAACTCAATTCCTGAAAAGTTGAAGGTGGGTTTTTGCGATTGGATATTGCTCTCCCTAAATAATCACAAACCCCCAATTGGATTCATGTCCGGTGAGTTTGCTGGCCAGTTCATTCTCTGGATATTGTTCTTTCGAAGAATGTTTTGAACAGGTGGGGTGTCATCCTGATGATGAAATTATGCCCAAATTCGTTTCGCAGAGGAACAATGATGTTATCTACGTAGATGGCACCAATCATTATTCGTTCAACGATGATGAGAGGGGTATACGGCCACCGGGAGGATTTTAATCGCTCTTGTGAAGATTCCACACACAAAAAATTTTCATGCTATATTCAACGAGTTGAGAGTTGATGGGGACCAAGACTTTCGACGATGTGTGTTTGTGAGACAATCTTACAAATTCATCCGCAACAACACAAAATTACAATGACATGGGTACTTTTTCCTTTGAATTTCACAATCAAAATCTACTTGGTTTTACTTAATGATCAAAAATTTTTCCTAGGATGTAAAGCCATTCCGTCAAATATTTTAATTCACATTCTCCATTTTACATGGTCAGGCACCAGGGCACCATGAAGAATCTAATATCCACCCACTACATTCTACACGCCTGTTTTCGAGCAGGTAATATTAGATAAATGGTCGACCAATTCTTGTCCCCACTCGCCAGGGACCAAGTTAAATTTCGGCAGGCCCCCATTATAAGGCCATTAACATTAGAATATTTTTAGAACAACCAATAGGATTAAAAGTGAGTGGCCATGGAATAGATTAGGTAGAGGCTAGGAACTCACTCCTCTTGACTGTATTACAGGCGGACAATGCTCTACACAGTACACATGTCATCCATTTTAATGGGTGCATCGATTTTAAATTCACTTCGATAATAATTTTCACAATTACAATAATCGCGAAATTATTACGTTCAACGAATTTTGGTTTTTCATAATTAGATCGTGAGAAAATAATGAACGATTGTGTAACTATTTGCAGTGTTTTTCGTATCGTTTATGAAACCGATTTCATAATTGCTGCATAATCATGAATTAGGATACCGATCAGACCCACTTATTGTTCCGCGAAAAAAAATCCCAACATTCAACGTTATCCACCTTTAAAAGGAAATTTGTCAATAATAACAAAACAAATCTAAATCAACAAATCATGGTCGATTGATGGCATCACCAGCTTAATTTGCAATTTTACCCAATTTCCTAAACAAATTTGTTCATTAGGTAATGAATATTGAAATGAAAACCATAACATAACACCGTGAAATGATAATATACGGAAGTTGATAGAGAACGATTGATCTATTTGTATTCTTAATTTGCATCAGTGTCGAAAAAAAGGAAATTTAACAATCATGATGATTTTAATAAGAAATATTGAAATAATTCCATATATCCTTAGCTTTTAGCACTTCAGAATGATTCGTTGAATCGTTCAGAAAAAAAAAGGAAAATGGTTAATTACGGCATCACTTGGGTTTCTCATAGATTTGAGGACGCTTCGTTGACATTTTTTTTTGAGTTGCTCGGCGAAGCTCAGTTATGATGGATTTTATTTATTTTCTCCATAACTAGAGCAGATAAAATCCTGCAATTTGGTATTGTTCTTGTGACTCATAAGCTCAAACTACTGCTGTACACAAACTATCTTTCAATCAGGTGCGTTTCAAATGGGAAAGGCGAGGGTAGATTTCACGAAAACTTTTCGCGCCCCAATGGTCTCTTATTTTCGGACACTATATCGAAAACGAATTTCGGGAAACAGTACCAGGCAATGAGCCTGAGAAATTTGTCATAAAATTATTACGCATTTGTCAATATCCGATGGATATTCGGCGGAAAATTTCGTGACAAAAAAAAACTTATAACTCAACACAACAAATTATTTATTTATTGATTCGTTGCTGTAGTCTATTAGGGTAGATTTATTTCCATGCATTATATTTATGATCTTGATGTGATGTTCTTGATCAAGATTTTGAGTATGGTTTCAGAGTATTTCGGTTGCTATGACCAATAATTTTCAGCAAATGTTGTTCTTCTACATCACTTTTTGCCAATTGGCTAACAACAGTTGATTTTTTCGAGTGATTTGTTACCTTCTTGTCCATACAAGCCTCAGCAGCTTATTCAGTCCATCCATTCATAGTATTCCATCCAACAGGTACATTATCGTACCATTTGTAAGTTTCATTTTTCCGGTTTCGAACATTAGTTTTGATATCAGTTTATGAAAAAGCCGTACATGGCAGCTTTATCTTTCATTATTGGAAACCAACTATTCGCTACTTGTACAGCTTTTAGAACCACCTTGGAAAGTTTTACTGTACACCCGTATTGTTATTTTTCTCGATTTGGCACGGATCGTTTAAAATTGTTTTCACCCTTGCTGTCTTTTTTTCACATATTGACCGCCCAGTTTATCAACGCCACTTCTTCTCAACGTCTATGTTAACTCAATTCATATTCTCGTCCGCAGCAAATGTCCATAGCTACTCCCTAATTATACACTGCGCATAAAAATTAACGCACATTCTGAAAATCTCAATTTTAATGAAAGTTAACTCTACATTGACTTTATAACTTATTTTTTATGTTCTCTCGGGAAGGTTTTGAACGAAACAAGACACATTAAATGGAAGAAAAATTCAGGATTTCACCGAATCTTATGTGAAAGAAAAGAAATGAACAATTTTCAAAATACTGAAATGCTGATAAGTGATTTAATACTGGTATTTCCACCCCTTGCGTTAATTACAGCTCGGAAACGACGGTTCATACTCAAAATGAGTGATCTTAAAATGTTCTGATCTAATCCTTCCCAGATTTCTCCGAGTTGGATTCCTAAGTCATTAAGAGTAGCTGGATGATTTTCTGAACTTCTCAGCCTTCTATTGAGGTTGTCCCAAACCTGCTCAATCGAATAGAGATCTGGACTTCTTGCTGGCCATTCCATTCGAGAGACTTCAACCTCTTCAAGGTACTCCTGAACGATGCGCGCACGATGGGGTCTGGCATTATCGTCCATAAAAATGAAATTTTCACCAATGTATGGGGCAAATGGCACTACATGCTCTTCAAGAATGTTCCTTATATACTTATCAGCATTCATAGCTCCATTATCAACGACCACTAGGTCTGTGCGAGCAGTCAAATATATTCCACCCCATACCATAATCGATCCTCCCCCGAAACCAGTAGTATTCAGGAAATTGCACTGAGCATATCTTTCATGTGGATGTCTGTATACAAGGGAACGTCGATCACAATGGTAGAGGCAGAATCTAGACCCATCTGTGAAGAGAACTCTTTCCCAATCGGTCGTTTCCCAATGGATATGATCTCTCGCAAAATCCAAACGCGCCCTTCGATGAGCTGGTGTAAGAGCTGGGCCTCTTGCCGCGACACGAGGCCTTGAATCATATTCTCTGAGGCGATTTCTTATTGTCTGAGTGCTAATTTGCACCTCATGAGTTTGCTCAAGCTGATTTTGAAGGAGGCGAGCGGTTGCAAGCGGTTGTCTCAACGAAGAAACTCTCAAGTAACGTTCTTGAATGGCAGTTGTTACCCGTGGTCTACCCTGTCCTGGTCTTCGGACATTCATACCTGTCTCCCTGAATCACTGCAACATTCTGGACACACTTGTATGGGAAACTCCAAACCTTTCTGCAATTCTTGTGTATGTCCACCCTTCTACGCGCAAAACTACCACTTGGGCACATTCCTCTTGGGTCAAATTGCGTGTTTCGCGTTGCATAGCGATCGAGTGTAGAAAATCAAACGAAAGAAAAACTATTGATCACTAGAATTGATCGAGAACAACTGATTTTAGAATGGAGCCAATACATTCAAAATCTGATAATATCATCTTTTTTTATTCCTGCTGGGAGAAAACATCTGTATTGAAGAAAAACGTGGATAACATATGAAAGCATAATTCTGATAAAAATAATTATCATTGAGAACACCTTCAGTTGTAAAATAAATCTGAGATTTTCATAATGTGCGTTAATTTTTTTGCGCAGTGTATTTCTGACTGTAGTTATCAGTGTACCTTATTATGTTGATAAGATTGGGCGAAATTGTTTCATATGACACAAAATGACATAATTCAAATAATTGTTAGAACTGTCGAAAAATATTCGTTCGAGAAACAAGAATCCATCGCGAATAAATGGTGACAGCTATCAAATACAATTTGACAGAAGCTTTCAAAGTAATTGTCTATGCTCCTGGATATGATATTAAAGTAGCCGAGCTTGATAGAATTTCACTACAATATTCAACCCCTATACTCATTCGAAAAACCATCCAAAACACAGTTCGACTGGAACAGATGGGACTCGAGTATAGAATCGCAATCATCTGCAGAAAAAGTCTGGTACACAGACGGTTCTAAGACAGATGAAGGAACAGGAGCGGGAATACACGGATTGAGGCCAAGAAGAGACTACATAATACCTCTCGGCAAACACGTCACGATATTTCAATCTGAAACACATGTCAATAGGGCATGCATACAGAAGATCCTGGAAAGTGGCTACCAAAAAAAAACACATCCACATTCCCTCTGACAGCCAGAGCGCTATCAAAGCCCTCAACTCGACACGGATAGAGTCTGGACTCGTCTGGGAATGCCTCCAGGACCTTCTGGATCTTGCAAAACACAACAAGGTCACTTTGATGTGGGTGCCTGGTCACAAGGAAATAGCGGGAAATGAAAAAGCAGACCAGTTAGCAAGACAAGCATCTGGAACGCCATTCACAGGGCCAGAACCTTAGCTTGAAATCTGCAAAAACCGATTCAGGACCCTGATTGAGGTGTGGATAAAACAAACACACCAACAACACTGGGAACAGAGCGACCGGCAAACACACAGCAAAGTCATGGTGGATGGTGAGACACACAAGCCAAACCTTGACGGCTGACTTTCTGAATCTGAACAGAACAAAGGCACGTGTATATAGGTAGGTCTGCTGACGGGGCACTGCGGCATTAGGAAACATATGAACACCATGAGAACCCGTGGATTGCAGACTTTGCGGTGAAGAGGAAGAAATAGCCTCTCACATCATCTTTGAATGCAACGCCCTAGGAAGATTGCGTCACAGAACCTTCGGAGAGACCAGCCCGGAAACGGACATGAATCCGAAAAATCTCATAAATAGGCTACTGATCCTGATAAAGCACACAAACCTTTTCTCGTGAGGAACCACTGACGAAAGAGTGATACAATAGACCCAAGTTGGTCGCAGTGTCATAGGGAGGTCAAGTGCTAACCCGGTCTCTTGTTCTTCAGCCAATCAATCAATCAATGATATTAATGAAATATTGGGATTTTTTTGCCATAATTCGCAAGAATTTCATATGGTACTGGTTGGGCGATCTGAACAAAATTTCGCACTTCGTAGCTTGAAAACCCCAAGGGTGTTCATCCCAGTATATTTCGTACGGTTTGTACCCTACGAAAACCTCCAATTAGAACGTAATTTCAGTAGGCCATGTTATTCTCCGCTGCGCGAGTTCAACGTTGACGATCTTTTTCATCGTTCCGCCACTGGCACGCTCCAATTTTTCGCGGAGCGGTTGGCTAAAAGTGCAGAAAAATGTATGCCGTTTTGCGAAGTTGCAGATGCTTTCATTTCGTCTAGTCGGCTACGAGATACAGGTTCGTTGACCCGCAAATCTGGGCAACCTGGATAACGAACGAGAATCGGTCTTACAAAATTGGCCCACAGCGTTTGATTAAATCGAAGAACGGTGATAATGAGATTCCTCTCTCATTGAAATTCGAATTCGCAGCAATTCAATGAATCTGTTCGCGGAATTCACTCTGTATCGCAGAACCGTTTCGATTGTGTTCTGTTCGGCGTCAAGAGTCACTTGAAACAATTTTGGGTATAGATTAGATCTTTACGAATGGTTCGTTCCATTCAATCGTATGCATTTTTGTTCACAGGTATTTCTTTCATATGTTCAGTGTAAAACAATCCACCTGAAAATCCCGTTTTTGAAAACCACTTCAAATTTCAGCTTCGATGGTTGCAGGCTTATTTGCATAAACCTGTGATTTCAGATAACCCCACAGCCAGAAGTTTGAAGGCGTTGAATCGCATGAGTGTGGAGGCCAATTCTGGTCACCAAATGGGAAAATGACACGATCAGGACCAAACTTGTGCAAGATCGGGATCGAAGTTTCCACTGGCGGTATGACATGTGGCACCGTTCTGCTGAAACGTTTAGAGCAAAGATGTTCCCAATGCGATTTTTCTACTCTGCATCCCAGTTTGGTGATATGTTCTTTCCAATAACATAAACAATATATCATATCAATAAACAATATATCAATTCAGTGTATCATTCACATTGATTCCCAAGAACTTTGTAAATGGAGTTAGTTCTTTTAAGAACTGTGACACAGGTTTCGTATTACTACTACATTTTCATACTGGAGTATTTCAAGTTGTGTAAAAAAGTATTTGAATGTCTTCTGTATGCTTATTTCTTGAGAATTTTGAGAAGTCGGAAATTCCATGGGTCCGTCTTCGTTTAGAAGTTTTTCTGTCGGGTTATTCGAGTACTTTTATTCTTGTTTCGAATGAACTATCACAAAGTAACGAAATATTCTGTCCATCATTTTTCAGTAAAATTTCAACACTCCATTCTTGATTTCCGTACAAGAAAATAGCACACTTGAATCTTCCAACCATGTTTGTATACATGAAATAAACTGCTCCACATGAGTTAGGGATATTGACTTAAATTGCAAAAAAAATTAGTTAAAATAAGATTTTTGTGATAAAAATTCATATTAATATGATTTCAAGTTGCAAATTAATTTTAGCCTGTAGGTCTGCAGTGTATAGAGGGTGGTTGAGAAAAATCGAGTAAAATAACGAAATTTCATTCCCAGAGAATTCAAGCATTTTAAGACTATCAATACAATGTATGGCCTCCACGGGCATCAATAACAGCTTGACATCTTCTTTGCATACTACACACGTGGTTGTTTCTTGAGGAATTTGGTTCCATAAACGGGACAGAAGCTCTCTCAGATCATTTAAGGATTCTGGGGTAGGTTGATGATTATCTAATCTTCTTTGGAGCATATCCCATGCATTTTCTATGCAATTCAAATCTGGTGAGTGCGGAGGTATTGGTAAATGTGCTCCTCGCGCATTCTCAACTATGGCTGCACGGTGCGGTCTAGCGTCATCGTCTAGAAATTGATAAGTTTCACCAATAGCAGCGTGAAAATTTGGCACAATATTGTCAATGACATGCTCCCTATAGTGTGAGGCGGTCATATTCCCAGGACAAATGTGTAGATCTGTGCGCCCGTTGAAACATATTCCGGCCCATACCATAACACTACCCCCTCGGAATGGATGGACATAGTGACGATTACGGGGTATGCGTGGGATTGTCCATACCCATATTCCTCGAGAATCTGAAAATCGTCCATATCTGGATTCATCAGTGAAAAGGACACTATGCCATTGATCGTTCCAATTGATATGTTGCCTTGCCCATTCCAATCTTTGACGATTATGATCACGTGTTTGGAACTCGTAATGGACGTCTAGAACTTAGATTCACCTCATCTCTCAAACGTCGTCTGATGGTTTCGATGGAAACTTGGACCCCCATCTGCATTTTGAAGAATATTCCGTAGCATTCTACACGTAGACGTAGGGTTTCTTCTCGCCGAAACGGTAATGAAACGATCCTGAGCAGGTGTTGTTTTTCGTCGCCCACCAAGCCTTGGTCTTTCCAACACGGAACCTGTCTCTCTGAACCTTTTCCAAAGTCGAGATATCATACTTTGGCTGTCTTAGAGCCTTTCCGCTGCAACAACCTGAGTTAGGCCACCCTGTAGCATTCCGATAGCCCTATTAGCCTCAGCGTTTGTTAATTTACGTCTTGGCATTTTCAGAAAACTCGTTTCAAATCGAAGCCGTTGATAAACTGACTTCATTTCAGAATAAGAACATCAATGAATATGCAAAGAACCAAACTTCAGAAAAAAGGCGACCAGATTGACGAAATGTCTCATACTTATTTTTATTGGATCGATTCAAGTTGTTATTGAGTTTTAAATGATTTTACAGCTATTTTCTCGAAGATTACATACTTTAAAAAAGGATTGAATACGATATCCCTAACTCTTGTGGAGCAGTATATTTCCAGTATTAACAGCGGAAAAAGTCCCTTCAACATTGCCCAGGTCTTTGAAATTATTGAATTCACATAATATTTTCTCGAATTCATTATTTGCCCAAAGTAAATGAACGTTTTGATAAATACGTAACCACTACGACCTCTATGTAGAGAGGACGTTGCGTAGTTATCTGACAGGAAAATGACTACAATCTAACATTTTCAAAATATGCACGCTGAAATATGTCAGAATGTCCAACCGGGATACTTTTCAAAAGTAAATGGAGTATAGCTCTCGTTGACAATGCGTTAAAAAAGGATGTATATGTTCAAACCCCATCTTGTATACTGAATATGAAGCGATTATATCTCCAACAACTCCAAAAGTTAACTATTCTATTACACTTTCAATAACTATAAAAACTCAATAAACAAGTTTTTTGAACAATAAATGGATAACCACCTATTGAAAAAATTCAGCAATTCTCAGAAGGAATATAACGTTGAGCAGATGAAGGATTAGCCTATTTCCAATTTATTTTACGTCCACCTCTAATCCATTATCGCCAACGCCGATAGTCAAGTGGGTGGTTTCAATTCCATTCATTTATCTGAACATAGAATCAGATAAATTACTCGTCGATAATGGGTCGAAAATTCGATTTTTCAGCCCACTGATTGGGATTTGAAAGGAAGTACGAATGGTTAACTGTTTTCACCAACAATGTTTCATCACAATTCTCGATGAAAACCTGTTGGAATGGGCGATTGCCTGTCCATTCTGAACGAATTGAGAGTTTTGTGACAGAAACAGGTGTTGAATTTGAATGAAAAACTTGTCAAGAACGAGTATTCTATCTATATTCGAATAGATAGGTATCATTCTGATTGAATCTTCTGCTTCACCTATCGGCGAACGCAGAATATTTGTGTTTATTGTTTTTTGCATTGAAATAATTTTGTTCCAATAGTTTTGTAATAATAGCTTTGTTACAAGCTGGAAAAATATCTAAAATCAAAAGTCAGTTATCAGGCAACAGGATAGGTATATTTAGAATCAATTTTTAATTTGCCGACGTTTCGGAGGAATCTTCCTCCTTTATCAAGGCTACAAAAAAACACACATTGAAAATCACAATGACAGCGTTACAACAATCAATAACATACCTTATTAAATAACTAAATGGTTGAACAATGGTCGTGATATCTAAGAGAAACAGACTTTACATCAACAAAAATCATGGTGTAGCGGTGTGCAATTCATAAAAATTTCCTTGAATCTCGCACATGAATTGCACACCGCTACACCATGATTTTTGTTGATGTAAAGTCTGTTTCTCTTAGATATCACGACCATTGTTCAACCATTTAGTTATTTAATAAGGTATGTTATTGATTGTTGTAACGCTGTCATTGTGATTTTCAATGTGTGTTTTTTTGTAGCCTTGATAAAGGAGGAAGATTCCTCCGAAACGTCGGCAAATTAAAAATTGATTCTAAATATACCTATCCTGTTGCCTGATAACTGACTTTTGATTTCAAACATGGATGATACTGAACAAACATCAATATCTAAAATATTATCCCGCATTTTGGGATCCGTTCCTCAGATGAATATCTATCGTTGTCGATTTGCTCTGAATCTGCCCAATTTGAATATACAGGGTATCCCAAACTCAACGTCAAGCCGGAAACGTGTAAGTAATAGGCTAAATATTGATAGTTACAATGAAATGAAGAAATACGTGAGGAATGAACTTTTGAAATTATGGCCATTCAGAGACAATCTAGTAGAAATTTGGCAGTTCTGCATTTTTTTCCCTCGACCATTGAAAGAATAACTTACCTCAAAACAAATCAAAACCTTCTATATGTTTGGAGCTCGACAGAAAAACGAATCTAGACTGGAGAAATTAAGTCAGGCGAACAGGTTGGCCAGGAAATTGTGACTAACCATTTTATAAACTGGTATTCTCAATCAATGAAGAAAATTTTGAAATGGTGAAACATAATCCAAGAAGATACTGACCTGCTAAAAGGGTTGTATAATGCGAGAATCCTTTGCAGCTGATGGATTGAAGCAAGGCCTTCACTATTCTCCATTAATTTTGAAGGTTACAGATAAAAAGATGCCACTGAAAGGGAAATAAATTACCTTGATTAATGAAAAAGTTATATGGACAACACTCAAAAAACTGAAGATATAAAGCATTAGATGCCTTCGTTAGTGTAGCTAGAGGAAAAAGGATTGAGCTCATGAATCTCACGAAAAAGAATACAGTATGGAAATATATATCATAAAACAAGAGAATTAAGACTACCCAAAAAGCTCAAAGAATAAGAACAAAGCATTATGGAATATAATCTGAAATGATAATTTTTCATGAGGAGACAAAGATAATACGACAACAGAACTTCATGCAGATGAACTTCTTCTCTATCACCTCTCAAGTTTTGGCAGAGAATTTTTCGAGGAATTGAGAATACCAGCTCAAGAACCACCTGAAATTTCAAGAAACCTGAATTAGAATGAAAATATTGTTATTTATTCGAATATCATAGGGCGATGTGGAAATCTTCAAAAAATGTTTGTTGTCGAATTCTTAAATGAGAATCTACCTACAAGGTGAAGAATGTATCTACAAGGTGAAAAATCTACCAACAAGGGGGATTAACGAGCGCTCAGAAGCTCTTGAATTCACATCGGTGCTTCAGGTGACCCATTTTTACCATAAAGTTTATTTGCATTCATATACGAAAGCTGAATGACCTTTATTATCTGAAAGAGTTCTTTTGTTTCATCCGTCCATTCAGAGGTATATAAATGGACCGTTTTTCCTTCCATCTCGTCTATAGATGCTCATCTCATCGAGTTTAATTGAAAAAATCTGGATTGAAATACATACACTCGATCACATGGTTGATCTGTGTCACTTTGATTAGAAATCCAACAAAGTCTATTAACCTATACGCTTATTCAATACTTTTGTGGAGCGTACCTTTAGAAAACATTATATTCAGTTCTTTTTCTAAAGCTAAATGCAGGCCCGATAGTGATTACATGAAACAAAACGATGAGATACCTGACTTTTCAATGAAATTCGAATGAATGTCAGAAAAAGAGAGCTTATTAGCTTCTGAAAGACATTATAAACATTATTGCTTTCACATCAGTGATTAAAAACATTGTTTTCAGAACAGATCTTCATAAGTAGAATACCACAGTAATGCAACTAAAAGATCTGATTTTCATTGCTCAGATGAGAATTGAAAATTGTCATATATAATAGCATAAATTTTGCCGGCAGAATTTCTCGATTGTAAAATGAAAGTTTGTTGCTTGGGAAAAATGTCATGAGCGAAATTGCCAAAAAGCAACAAACTTGAAAATTACAAGAGATAAATTTTACCTGCTTAAATTTTTCTCGAGTGTTATTCGATATGACTATTTCACGAGAAAATATGTCTAACAGTTATATGGTCACATTTGGCACGTATTGCGCAATTTGACGAATAAGTATTCATCACAGATTAACTGAAACCATGCTATCTATGAATTGGAGAAATGTCAAAATTTGATCGCTGAAAAACTGACTTTCCAAGTTTTGCCGGCTGGCATGTTTTATGTGAAACGTCAAGGAAACTTCCTCATCAAAAATGGAATGAGTGGAATGGTCAGTTAAATAAAGAATTCATGCAAAATACTACCGATATTCAGGAGATTCTTGTTTCTGGTAGTTCTATTTTTACTGTAGAAGTCAATAGTTGGTATAAAAATTCATTCGGTGAAGTGGAAATACAAATAAACTTCCACCAGTAAACAAAATTGTTTTTCACTTCTAGAAAATGTGAAATGTATTATGTAAAATTTTTTCATTAGGTCGCCTATCCTTTATGGCCACATCAATAAAACAGATATTATTAATGTCTATTTTGAATTATTGAATAGAGTAAAAATATTCCATTCGGCTCTCAACAGAAGTTTTTATGAAGTACAATTCGATATGTTTACCCATTTGATAAGTTTTTCATGGGAAATCATTAGTCAACCACTTTTATATTCACTAAATTTTTTCGATTATGAGCCTGAGTAAATAAATAATCAGCGGAATAGGTCGCTCCATCGAAAATTATTTTTTCACTTTGTTATATCTACTTCTGGAATAGGTAATCGAATGAGTTTAATGCGATAATCATCTTTTAAAACGTATAAATATTAAGTGGAAGTAAACACCATTTACAAGCGACTATGCAGTGGAAAAGCCAAATGGAATGAATTCATTATCTTGGTTATTGTACATATTTATGGAAAATCCCGAAACTCATCGAATTTAAATTTCAGATTGTCATTTTTCTTGGAAAAAATGCGAAACCTACCTTCAACACCTTTCGAAAGATACAACCCCCAATTTTTGCAAATAAAGGCTTGAGATACATCGTTGGGAAATTATCGTCATTCTCTATTAAAAATGTTGTCTATTTCATATTGCGAGAGTCAAGAGGGAAAAAAATAAATTCAAGTGATTCGTGAAATTCGGTACAATAGCCATAACTAAAAGGTGCTACAAAATGTAGCGAAAGAATTATGAAAGTTGATGAAGTTCAAATTGTTGACCGCAAACACATTGGCAACGTCCTAACCTCAAATAAAAATTTCTTTCAGCATTATTCAATTTTTCACAATGACATCGGTTTCGTAGTGCTAATACATTTTCATAGTGAAGTATTTCAAGCTGCGCAAAAAGGTATATTTAATTTTTTTTTTTTAAATAAATTTATATATTATATACAGGGTCTTTCACGAGGAACCTCACCCATATTTATACGGGAAACTACTGAACGTATTTTCATGAAATTCGGCACTTATAAGTATTTCACGATGCTGATGAAATCTAAAATATTTTCAAGGCATGAGCACCTCCGGTTTTTCCGGAAATGACGTCAACTTCCGTTTTTCAAATTAGAACACCATTTTTTTATTGCAGAAATAGATTCCTTAGAAAATTTCAAGTTATTTTGATGTAACATTTTTCAGTTTTGGTTGGAAAATTCTCTCTGAGCGGGAAAATTCGAAAAAAAAAATCGAAAATAGAGCTCCGCTGAAACAAGAATAACTTCGAGGTTTTTGGATAGAAATTTTTCATTTTTCGGATTTTTCAAAATGTAAGATTGATGTATCCACTTTGAAAATCGAAATCGCGATTCATGATACAGGGGGTGAAAAAATCGCTTTCAAAGTTAGGGATGACAAAATCGTGAAAAATCAATTTTTTCAAATTAGAACCCCATTTTTTATGGCAGATATTGAATCTACGTTCCTGAAAATTTCATCTTTTTGGCGTGAATGGAAAAGAAATAGCTGAAAATTCAAGACGAAAAACAGTTTTTTGTGAATAACTCAGAAAATATCCATTTTAGGGCAAGGGTGTGATGCATACACTCACATTATTTTTTAACGTAGATTCAATATCTGCCATAAAAAAATGGGGTTCTAATTTGAAAAAAATGATTTTTCACGATTTTGTCATCCCTAACTTTGAAAGCGATTTTTTCACCCCCTGTATCATGAATCGCGATTTCGATTTTTAAAGTGGATACATCAATCTTACATCTTGAAAAATCCCAAAAATGAAAATTTTCCATCCAAAAACCTCGAAGTTATTCTGTTTTCAGCGAAGCTCTATTTTCGATTTTTTTTTCGAATTTTCCCGCTCAGAGAGAATTTTTCAACCAAAACTGAAAAATGTTACATCAAAATAACTTGAAATTTTCTAAGGAATCTATTTCTGCAATAAAAAATGGTGTTATAATTTGAAAAACGGAAGTTGACGTCATTTCCGGAAAAACCGGAGGTGCTCATGCCTTGAAAATATTTTAGATTTCATCAGCATCGTGAAATACTTATAAGTGCTGAATTTCATGAAAATACGTTCAGTAGTTTCCCGTATAAATATGGGTGAGGTTCCTCGTGAAAGACCCTGTATATTTAAATGTCTTCTGCAGGATTATTTCTTGAGAATTTTGAAAGGTGGGGAATTGCATAGGTCCGTCTGTTCTGTTAGTTTAGACTTTTTTCAGTCGGGTTATTCGAGTACTTTTATTCTTCTTTCGAATGAACAATTACAAAGTAATTGTTCATTATTTTTCAGTAAAATTTCAACACGCGATTCTTGATTTCCGTAAAAGAAAATAGCATAACTGAATCTTCCGACCATGTTTATATACGTGAAATATTTCCAGTATTAAAGAGAAATAAGTTTCTGTGATATTTGCCAGGTCTTTGGAATTATTGAATTCATATAATATTTCGTCAAACTCATTATTTTCCCGAAGTAAATAAACATTTTGATAAATTCGTTATTACTACAATACCTATGTAAAGGACAACGTTGCGTATGTATCTGACAGAAACATGACTAAAACCCAACATTTTCAAAATATACACAGTGAAATGTGTTAGAATTTCATGGCCAACCTGGATACATTTTAAAAGTTAATAGAATTTAGAAACTACAACTTATCAATCAGCACCCAACAATTTGAGAAGGCTCACTGAAGAAACAAACATTGCCACGGAAAGTGTTTTATCTAGTTTGAATGGTGCCGTCTGGAAAACACAATGTTATGTTTTTTTTGTCACATCTTGAAGGTAGATAAGTTTAGTATTATTGAAAACAGATTTGGAAATATTCGAGGGAATTTCACAACAAATTTCGGTAATGACATGATTCAATTTTTTTCTGTTTTGATTTTTGCAATAAACATAAAAACGATAACATTTCTGAATATAGAATGACGCAACCTTTCAAACGATGTATTACAAGCCCATACTTCCTTCCTATTTGAAAAATCGGGGGTTAAACCTGCGTATTTCGAAGGGGGTTGAAGGTTCTCGTGTTCACGAAGAGGAATGACACATTTCAATTCAGGATATTTCTTGAATATTCGCAGTTACCGAGATATGTTTTTTGAATTATTCCATTTGGATTTTCCACACTGTATATCAGCTTGGAAAAATAATCGATTCTCATGCAATTTCGATATTGCGAACAGAGTTTCAAAATCGTTAAACGATCTCTATTAATACTATAGAGAGATAATCTGCAAATAAGTGAATCTGATAAACTTATCCGTTACAAACTCCATAAACTCTTCAGAATGGCATTGACAATCCCTTTCGGAGGACAAGTCCATTGAATGCATCAAAGTGTCGCAAGTGAGAACGTTGCCATTTCCGATTGGAAAAATTGTATAGTGACAGTTATCCAGAGATATCATCTGAAGAGAATGGTATGCTCAAAGTTAACATTTTTCGTTCCACTTTTGCTCCATTTTATGTTATTCAGTACGAGATTACCTAATATCTGAATATTTCCACATTCATTAGATTTGATAAAGGCAGATAACACTTTCGGATTCTCGGGACGGGAATGAATATTTGAGCTCCCATTTCTAGTAATGACAAACAACTGGTAATTATCAAAATGAACGCCTATATTTCATGATATCCAAACTTTTTTCTACAAAGTCCATGACGACGGGATGAATTGATATGTATACGACAATCTTTTGATACCTACAAGTTTTCTGAAAATCTGTATCATTTTTTATATTAGGGTACTGTTTTATTATGTTTTGAATTACCTCAAATAATGCTGGGAAATATACAGGTGTCCAGTAAACCTTGTACAATATTGAAACTGGTGATAGACCAGGTCATGACTGTTCAGAATATCAGAATTTCACCTCAGTAAAAAAATCACCATTTTCGAGATAATGGGCATTTTCTAAATATATAGAAAATCACTACCTCACCTCCGTTTTTTGAGTGCTATGTCTACAAATTGAGACTAATTCAAATATCTTTATTGCTGAAGATTAATGATGAGTGATGCTTTCAGACGTACAAAACAGTTTTTCAGAACTCGATACATTAGACATAGCACTCAAAAAACGGAGGTGAGGTAGTTATTTTCTAGATATTTAGAAAATGCCCATTATCTCGAAAATGGTGATATTTTTTCTGAAGTGAAATTCTGATATTCTGAACAGTCATGACCTGGTCTATCACCAGTTTCAATATTGTACAAGGTTTACCGGACACCCTGTAGTATTGGTATAAACCTATGTCACTGGTTCTTTTGTTGTGCTATGGTAACTTAATGAGTTTATGTGTGCGTTATGTCATTAATTTTTTTATAATTTCTTGTGGTTATTAAAGATGTTATTTCATGCAATATCCGTGGTCTGTATGTTGGTGAAGTAATTTTGATTGCTCGATTTATAATGTTTGTTTCGGTATTACATAGCGATAATTTGAGGACATCAAATATACCTCATTTCATCGACAAAAACATCCACATTGGGAAGTTTACCTCCTATTTTCGGAAAAACCGCCATTTTAAATTAAATTTCTTCATTTTAGTTGACTCTTTCAAATGATATCGATTTCTCTGGACATTAAGGTCCTACAGATGTGAAAAAAATGTTTTTTGGAAGATTACTACCCCTTTCATTAAAAAGAAACAATATAAAAACATTCAACTCAAAAATGTCATAAAAAAATTCCTAAAAAAAACTTCAGTCAAGAAAGGACCCCGCACTTTTTCTATGGCAAATGGCATGCCGTCAAATTTTCTAATATTTCGGTATAATGTAGTACTCGACCTACTGATCAGAAGTGTCCATGGCCCAAACTCAATCCTATGACTAGTTTTTGGGATACAGGTTGAAGTTGAGAATTGCCCACTTTTACTACGCTCGTATCTCAAGAAAGAATCGAATGAACTTCCATTTTTCTCGAGAAACATTTCATAACATCCCCAGGGAGCAACCATATAGAGGAATATGACCGAAAATCGTTACGAATACAGGGTTATCCATAATTGAATGCATGCCCGATTTTGAAAGTATAAAATATGTTAGTTTCAGATTGAGAACGTTCACAAAATGAACTATTACACTAGATGTGTTGTTGTTACATCGAAAAAACCTGAAATACCCAGAATTCATACTGGGTGATCCATCATTATAGAAACTATTCTCAAGGAAGGTTAAATGGACACCCTGTATTTATGGGTTGATTCAAGGTGTTTGTTTAATTTTTTTAGAACATATCATCATGGACTTCAAAGAATACAGGGTGATTCAGTCCTGAAATGAACTTTGAACTTCATGAAAATACCAAAAAACCACCTTTTTTTTCATCACCCTCTATTTCAAGATTAACTCCGATGAGGTGGGAGTTTTCTGTCACCACTGTACTTGATATAAAAACATCAATACGGCTGAGAGTTTTCATCCACTTTCTATGACCAAATTTTTTTTATGCAGGAATAAGAATAGAATAACATAAATAAATAATTTTCATATCACATAAAAAAAAAATCTGGTCATAGGAAGTGGATGAAAACTCTCAGCCGTATTGATGTTTTTATATCAAGTACAGTGGTGAAAGAAAACTCCCACCTCATCGGAGTTTATCTTGAAATAGAGGGTGATGAAGTAAGAAGGTGGTTTTTGGGTACTTTCGTGAGGTTCAAAGTTCATTTCATGACTGAATCACCCTGTATTCTTTGAAATCCATGATGATATGTTCTAAAAAAATTAAACAAACACCTTGAATCAACCTATAAATACAGGGTGTCCATTTAACCTTCCTTGAGAATAGTTTCTATAAAAATGGATCACCCAGGCGGCCATTTTGAGCAATTTTTATGATAAATTTGATAGTTTGATCATAAAAAATGATCATAAGTACAATACTGTGTTTTCATTTTATTTAATCAATTTTCATAAGGATCATGTTCAAACAGCAATAACTCTCAAATCTATGTATAATACAGAAATGATGGGGGTGTCGTATTGTAGCTGATATCCTTGCGTGTTAGTTCATAGGAAAAAAATTATACTTCAATTTGCTAGTTTTTGAACTAATGAGGATTTACTAAAAAATTCAGTAAATTTTTTGACTGAACTTTTTTTAAGAATTTTTTATGACATTTTTTAGTTGAATGTTTTCATATTGTTCTACTTTAATAAAAGGTGGTAGTATTATATTTCAAAAAAATTTTTTTTCACATCTGTAGGACCTTTATGTCCAGAGAAATCGATATCATTTGAAAGAGTCAACTAAAATAAAAAAAAATTATGTAAACTGTCGAAGGAGAATTTTAAATCGTCGCAGAGGCAAAGTTTCATCTCCAATCGGGTTTTTGGTGCCTGGAATAGTTTGCCGTCAGCAGTTGTGAACTCGGTGTCTGTCAATGCCTTCAAAAACAATTATGACAGTTTGTGCCGTCGCGTACGTCGATGACACTCGTGATAGTGGAATTTTTTTCTATTTTATTATTTTGTTTCACTTCGGTACACACTATTTTTTCTCATTTTCATACATGTGTATTCTTGATTTTATGTAGTATGTATATGTTGGTTTATTTTTGAGTTTTATAGGCTTTGCCTCAACTCTGTATCTATCCTAAATAAATAAATAAAATGGCGGCTATTCCAAAAATAGGGAGGTAAACTCACCAATGTGAGTGTTTTTGTCGATAAAATTAGGTATTTTTGATGCCTTTAAATTGTCGCTAAGTCATACCGAAACACTCTGTATAATCAGTTGGTTTTGCCTTTTTCTGTTAATGTTGTGGTCTGAATTTATGGATTTCCTCAACATTTCAGTGTTAACTTTGTTATTTTCTCTGATAATTGTGATATCTGAAAAGTTTATTTGATTATTTGTTTCCGTTATACATATTTGTTTCGAGGTTGGCTATAATTCGATATGCTGGGATCTTGGCTCAGTGAGGATTGAATTTTGCCTGGTAATATGGTGTCTGACAAGTTTTTTACTGTGTTTTGTGCTTGAAGTCATGTAGCATTTGATGTAATTTTTGTTAATTAGTTACTATGGTTCTCATTCGTAATTAGACAATTAAAAAATTTATCCCAATAAACATACACACTTAGAAAAATCTGTTTGATTTTCCACATATGGATCGATAGATTACCCTTCAGGTTCCTTCAGATGTATATATATATATATATATATATATATATATATATTGAGCCAGAAAAAATACAATAAATATTTTATCTTATACAGCTAGTTGCCGTCTGCTCAATCCCTTCCTCCAAGCGTTTCTGTCCTGTGTGATTCCCTCATCTAGGCCTCGTTCCTCCATAGCTTTCCTGACGCCCTCATTCCATGATCTTCTCGGCCTTCCTCGTTTTTTCTTTCCTGGTGGTTTCCATTTAAAAAGTGTCTTAGGCCATCTCTCTTCAGGCATTCTCCTTCAGATGTACCAATCAGATATTTTGCCCAATTTGGTGTCGTTTTTTCAGAACTGTTAATTTTTTCAATTGCTGTGTTTTTGGATGCTATACCGAATTCAGCAACTCCTATTAACCACCAATTCCGGTTTTTTTCGAATGACCACAAGTTCCAGAACGAAGAGATCCCATGGTATAACTCCCGTGAAATAGTACTCGAAATGCACAATATAAATGTTTCATCAGGCCAAACCAGTTCCGAGAAAAATATCAATTCAGTCAGCTTTTTCGTTGTGACAAGAAATAGAAACTCTATATCCAATGCGTTCAAATAACGATGCATTATAATAAAAGAATAATACGCTTCACGATTCATCTGGATTATTTACAGGAGCACGTCCATTCTATAATTCAGGGTCGGTATCTCTTCTCCTATATTTTCTATGTGAAACTAAAAATGTCATTGCAGACCTCGGCACATCAGTGTGCATCTCTCGTTATCGAATGGTTGGGAGGTTGAAGAACTTTTAAATGGCCGGCTTTTTTGAGCCTGAGGCGCCAGGTGTATGAAGCATAATGGAAGCTCGGTATCTTCTATCTTAGATTCTTGCATAAATCAGAAGGTGCAATCAATTCAAGTTTATAATTTCATATTTCGAATTATCTGAATCAGAGATTCGAAGAACACTTTGATAAGGAATCGTTCGAGGAAATCTATTTTTCCTGGAGCAAGGTATCCTTTTTTCCCCACCAGAACTATTTCGTGGTTCGCCAAACTCTTATTGAAAATGAGGAAAGTACTCCTTTCATTTAGGAGCATTTCGGTATTTTGACGAATCTGCTACCGTTTTCGAGAAAAAATGTTGAATGATATAGAAAATCAGTGGGTTTGAGCATATTCGCATAAACTCTTGGTTTGATTATTAGTTTCGGCAGATCAAATCAAGCTCACATCGAGCACTCTTGGAGAGAAGAATGGACTGATTAAGGAAATAAATGTATGAGATTACCACCAAGTAAACAGCATGATACTCTTCTTAATCCTAATTCATTCGGATAGCCTGGTTCAGTAAGAAACTTTTCTTTTTTTTATTTTTCCAATAAAATGTACCGTTTAGAGATAAAAAATAAAATGTATATCATTACGTGTTGGGAAAGGGTGATTCAGTGTAAATCTGATTTAAATTTAATTTTTTATTTCGAAACGGTACATTTTACGAGAAAACCGCGAGAGATGAAAAAGTTTGTAGCCAAATCAGACTATCCGAATTTGATTCTATCCAAGTCGTTGTGTAAGTTTTTCTTTAAATTCAGTAACCAAAAATGATAGGGGTAGTTTACTTCAACCCCCTCCACTCGTTCTGAAAATATGAAAAAATATCATTTCACAAACGCCCTGCCTTGTAATAATCATAAACGGTTCAGTTCAAAGATCCAGAGCGCTGAAGTTAAAAAAAGAGACAACGGGCAGTTTATTGGCCATCGACCTGGCGTCCTTCAGCCCAAAAAAAAATGATTTTTCCTCATGATTCCTGAACCTCTGGATGTAAACAAACCCAACCATGTTGATTTTCTAAGGAAAATATCCAGCTAATAGGATTTTTTCTTATTCCCAGCAGTTGCATTCTATTCCATTTTATGTATAAATTTATTACATATATTTTAATTGTAGATTCCTCTTGTCGAACGAAACACTATTTTCCAATACCATTTTTTGAATTTCGGTTCAGTATGAAAAATACTGGCTGTCGTCAATCCATGAAAAACCACTTTTCAGTTCATATCAGAACCGTTATTTCAAATGAACTGAGTTTTGGTTGATTGGTTACTCTATTCAGTCTATTCTATTAATGGTGCATATTCCCCAATCAATACTTTTTTTCTGCTAGTTTAAAACTTACAGCGTAGTCGGCTGAAAAATCCACGCAAAAATACCATCAACTCACTTGAATAAGATGAACGGTTTTCGAAAGAATCAATCATTTCAGAAAATAGAAGTAATCCTATGCTTTTTCAATGAAGCGCGTCGTTTTCGAGTAAGTTATTCCTTGTTGTATACGATGAAATTTGAGGAAAATATCATGAGTTTCAAGAATAATCTGGATGCTTCCCTTGATTTCTTATCACCGAATATTATTTTTCCTCCCATCTCTAAACAGGTTAACACTAATGCCAGAATGTTCATCAACTTTGTCGAGACTAAAATCGAAAATATGGAAAAACGTTTGTTGTAGAGATAAGAAACAATTAAATCCCACAAATGTGGAAATTAAATTCAACATCAAGGATTATGCATTCTACATTCAATACGCCCAGTTCCTATTGAACATTTATTGATACCGGTTCATATTGGGAATAAATGTCAATGAAAATCCAAATTTCACGTATTAAATTGAAATCAATGAAAAATAAAATGATACTTAACACTAAATAATCTGTGGCGATGTTTCTATGCAACAACCAGCGAGTTATAAACTTCTGCACAGAAAGATATCCCAATTTATACAGTATACAATCGACACTACACGGTTAATACTTTATTAATTCACTAAATGTCTTCACATAATCATCTTGAGATCGAAGAAAAACGCATAGCTCTGAAAACGATTTCCTCCATAGATTATTTACTGTTTTACAGCGCCTCTAAAAGTTATTGAGATTACCAATGTCCTCCGCCGGTTTTCGCTATACGCATGCGTCGCGAAATTTTGCGGCGTTGTTGATTTTCTATGTAAACAGCAGAATTCGTAGATATTTATACTAGGTGACCTAAAATAGAAAAAATCAACAAGCTGGCAATATCTTCTCAAAAGTTCTGTAGAATATTCACAGAAGATCATTGATCGTTGTTTTTAATGAGAAACATTTTGATATACGATCTTGATCATTCACAATTTGACGAAATCCCTTTTTTCATATGATATTTTTCGGATATCGATAAAAATATGAGCACGTTATTAGTATTCACAAACTAATCTTAAGGAAAATTGAAGAAGGAACTTGTTTTGGTGAAAGAAATATGGCTTTTCAGTTGCAGATATAACCGGACAAAACTAATTGTTTTTGTTAAGATATATCGTGTTTGTAACATTCTTATAAGGTACTACTTGAGTATCCCCCAAATGTATTAACTCATTTTCAATAGAGAAATATGAACTTTGCATTGAATCCAGAGAATCGGAACAGGCACGTATTTGGTCCAATTTTTTTTTTAAATGGCTGTATTTTTTCAACTAAGCCGAATTCGGAAAAATGGAAAATGAAAAACAGTTCCTTTTGACCTCAAGAATCTACAGTTGAAATATATGTACAAGTCAAAGACTCATCCTGTAAAGTGGTTTTCTTTTCCAGATAAGTTAGTTCAAGAACATTAGCAGTCTGAACACAGTGAAAATCTTTTGAAGGAACTGATTCGTGCTTACAGGGAGCGTTTGAAATTGATTTTGTTGATCTAAAGATATTTAAATGTCCATTTTATTCGAATCAATTATGAATTATCCAAGTTCATTTTTATTGAGAATCGTTAAATTTCTCTTTATTTTTCGATATTAATATTTATTATCATTGAATATATTTTCGAACTGAAGTAATCTTTTTTCAAGTGAACTAATTACTAAGAGGAAATATGTACATATTTAGTTCATATCAATTTCTCAACCCGAAATTATCGTATTGTAGAAATGTGATTTCGAAATGACCACAGTAAAGTGAAGATCACGAAAAACTTCTTCTCATGGAAGTATCATGACTTTGATTCAAATATTTATTTCGATTTTTTGGATGAAATAATCCTTGCATGGAAATACCTTCCTTTAGTCAGTTCAAGAATATCAATGCCTCAGTTTAAGAGAATTTTTCACAATAAAGTATTCTCGTGATCAGAGAATATTAATTTCAGTATACATAAAAGAAGCGTTTTCTAGAAGTCAAGATTTTTTTTATCGAGACATTTTTTGTGCCTGTTTTTATTGGGTAATCTATACCGATATTTCTCTCAAAATCAAATGAGCGAAGCCGTGGGTAGAAGCTAGTGATCTATAAATGGAATAAGTCTCATGGCTCGTTCTCTCAGTTATTCAGTTTGAAATAATTGTTTTGCATTCTCGTGAGCTGAAAATATTACCAATGGTTCAATGGCAGAAAATCTGTGGAGAATTTCCGTAGATAAATCATTTTCAATTCGCACAATGGAACGGATCACTCATCGGGTTCCCACTCCGTGTTTGAACTACACAGTGTATAATTTGTGAAAGGTGAAACAAAAAAATAATTATGTATTATTCAAAAGAAGAACCAAGGACTTCAGCTAATCAAATCTTTCTAATTGGCTTCGGATTTCGCAATTTGCATGCCAAATTGCGTTTTATAATTGATAATTTATACAAAAATTTTATGCCTCCACTAATTTTTCAAGTGAGTTTAATTACTATCATCGTTTCTGTTCTTCCTGTTATTAGAAATAGACGGAAAATTGAGTAAGTACGTTCGTAGAAAACGGCGTTCTGGTATTTCAGCGTGGTTCCGAAATTTCCACTGCAAGGATCAATTTACGAGGATTGGAATATGCTGAGTCTTTGAACTATCGGCCCTGCAAAACTACAATTTGATTAGAATCTAGTGAACATATTTGACCAAATTCGTATAAAATTCAGGGACATTCTTTTCAATTTGTTTTGTCGAAATGTTACTGAGCTTCTACACTATGCCCATTCAGCTATTTAATCTGGTCTCGGCACTTTTGTTTCAAGTATGTAGTTGATACGAAAATACGTCCATATTAGTTTTGCAGTAGGTATGGACGATTCGTCATTCGTATCAGCTTCGAAGAGCTGATTTTTTTGCATAAACTACGATAAAAAAAATCCATTCGTATTTGAAATAAGGAAGTTGTTTTTTTTTCACTCTTTATACAGAAGATAAAAAAAACTGAATACGGTGTCGTATTGCTAATGAAAAAGTGCCTGTAGAAAGTGTTTGCCATTTTTAGATATTTCAGAAAATGAAGAAGTTATGGTAGGCTTTCGAAAACGCCAAAATATCAAAATTTCGTTATATCTTCAAAACAAATGAGGATATCGTGAAACGACTTTCAGTTATGGAGTTTTCACGAAAATCGAGCCCATGACTCCCTTCAACATTTCCACCGATCTAGCCTACAAGTACCAGAAACAGCCAAAATCAAGCAATTTGGGTGACCCTGTACAGCAGCGATATTTTATTTTGGTACGTACAGTTCCTGTTCTTGTTTTTGTTGCATCGAGTAGAGAAAATGTTGTCCGAAATCTATCGATAGTTCGACGAACAAGGTGCTCTGATGGACGATTTTGTAAACCATGAACTTTACGAAGTGCTCCATAAGTTTGGCGAATGGTACACTGATTTTGAAAATAAATTTCAACAATTTATAAGCGTTGTTGCGGCGTGTGTATTTCCATGATAATTCGTCAATGCCTACTGAACAGAAATGTCGAAACAACATGGCTTTTACCTTCTCTCAAATCACAGTAATCCCTATCGAAAATTCTATCACTCTAAAAAATAACACCCGATATCTTGAATTTAGGACGAAAACAAAGATTCGTCAAATTGATCCTCTTCACAAAGGACCAACATAATCAACTATGATTAGACAGCTCCTAGCGGGTGTTCCGTTTACTTGATATACCTCAGCTGAGCACTACTTCCAAGAGTCAAAAGCCTCCATCATTGATAACAAATTTTCGTTCGTTATATTTGAAAGAATAATACAAGGCACTTTCAGGCATATCCGCCTGCCTGTCAATGGACAAAGCATGAATGAAATTATAACGGAAAATTTAAGTCAAGATCATATGAATGACATTAACATCCTATCTTTAAATTGGAATTACGATATTAGCTAAGCATACTCGTATCGTATGCACCTCAACCTTTCAAGCGAATTTTGCTACAGGCAACCAATTCGAACCAGGGTCGCACCAATTACCATTATTGGGATCATGCCGTTAGCACTTCGAAATAATTGCGCAAAAAATCTAATTGCTTCCACGCAACAGGTGCTGCAGTTCGAATTCCAGTTTCTTCCTATAAAGTTAATTTTCTTGGTGGAGCATCCGAAATGATTCGGTGCACCTTCAAACTTATTCAATTGGCTGCGTATCACTAGAAACAATGAAGTGTTATACAGGGTGTCGAAAATCCATGGAAAAGGCACATTTCGGTCTTCAGAACCATTTTTCGAAATTATTTCTGGTGAAGAGTTTTATTCGCTTTTACAGCATATTATTTCTTATCGCACTTCATTGAAAATTGTTATGCTTTCTATTGTAATCTCCGAAAACATAAGACTGCTTGCAGACCCACCTTCAGCTTTTCAGGAAATGAGTGTAGCCCGTCAAGAAGAATGGACCGATATGCCTGAAAATTTCATTGATGACTTGATTCGCGGGAAGCCTATAGACGTATTGGGCGGATGACTGATGAAAGAAGAGGTGGTAATAAGCACTATTATTGAATTTGGATTCAGTTGTGGAATAATTATAATTCTTCAAAAATAAATAATCGATAAATTTAGATTTGTACCATTTTTCCTATTTTGTCTCATCCTGCATAAAGCAAAGAGTGAGAAAGAAAGATTTTCTGTCGAATATATTACAGTTTAGATAGAGGAAAATATTCATCTCATTTCCAGAACATACCTTGATTGTTAATTTCTTGGGAAACCTAGGGAGGCCAAGACTTCTGACGATGTGTTTATCTCTTTAAACAGCATCCACCTTCAGTACCATTCTTTCAGTGTGTTCTTCGTGGTAGATTTTTCCATCTCCCACTTTTCTGTAATCTTTGTTCTAATATGGATTGGTTTATCAGAGAGCTCTATGTACCTATACAGCAATACTGCAATAATGCGAAAATCTTCCATAGTGGCCGAACCAGATATCTCAGAGATTTCGTTGCGAAGTAGACCACTTGTACCTTCATTTCTGCATCTCAGGAAACTATTTTGTGATAAACGGGGTGTCTCCGATAAATGTTATTCAACAAATGGATTATTTTTTCAATGGATCACCCCAGATATTTTCAATGACTTCATTACTTCTTTTATAACGCAAAATATACTGCTCCACAAGAGTTGGGGATATCGTATTCAATCGTTTTTTAGAAGTATGTAATCTTCCAGAAAATCTCTGTAAAATCATTTAAAACTCAATAACAACTTGAATCGATCCAATAAAAATCAGAATGAGACATTTCGTCAATCAGGGGCCCGATTCTCAAATGTCTATCAGAAATGGAGAACGCGACAATATGTCGAGTGCAAATGGCTACTGACTTTCGAATTAGGTATTCTCGTGAACTACTCGACAGTGGGAAGTCACTCGACATTTTATGTCGAGTAGGGATATCTGGCAACTCTGCATTGAGAATCAAAGAAGAATATAAAGTTCGTTGAAGCATTCAAATATATTAACTCAATGGTTAAAGTCTAAATAATTTAAAGAAAATTTCATTGCAATCGAGGTTCGAGGTGGAAACTGCTAAGAAAACATATTGCTCGGCAAAACAAAAATCAAAATTAATTCAGATACTGCAAAATGAAAAAGATACGTGTTTCGATGTTACCATTTCTTCTAGATTTAGTGCAGACTCATAAGTCCTAGGTTCCACATAGGGAGACAGGGTATCTGTTAAATTTCTTACTAAATCTTTAAATATTCGAAATCTCTCAACGAACATGTTATCATTTAATGTCCTGAAATAGTCATAATAACAATGGGTATGCCTAACAAATTCTGTAGATGCTTTATTATCCCCCAGGTTTTGAATAGCTTGTAGGATTTCTACTTCTTCGTTCATCATTTTCAAAAGGATCCGCAAACGTACAAAGCTTATTTCATTCGCAGAAAATGACAATGTCGAAAGTGAAAAAGTAAACAAACACACTGGTCCGATCTTCCATGTGATGATTCTTCTGTTCTTCAGGTGTTCGAAGAACGCTAGAGACCTCTTATGTTGGGGGATCATCTCCCATAGATTACAGTGGTTGTTTTTAGCGAAAAATCAGCAAAAAAGCAAGAGCCAATTGAAAACAATTCTGACACTTCATATTCATTTTTGACAATAAGGTTGATAAAAGCAATGTCGAGTGGCTCCTACCCACTCGTCTTCTTGTCTATCGAAATTTGTCTAATGCGACATTTGAGAATACCAATTTTTGATTTCATTCGACAATCTGGTGATGTCGCATGCGACATTGACCCAATAGACATTTGAGAATCAGGCCCCTGGTCGCCTTTTTTCTGAAGTTTTGTTCTTTGCATGCTTCATTAATGTTCTTATTTTGAAATGAAGTCAGTTTACCAACGGCTTCGATTTGAAACGAGTTTTCTGATAATGCCAAGACGGAAATTAGCAAACGCTGAGGCTAATAGGGCTATCGTAATGCTACAGGGTGGCCTAATTCAGGTTTTTGTAGCGAAAACGTTCCAAGTCAGCCAAAGTGTGATATCTCGACTTTGGAATAGGTTCAGGGAGACAGGTTCCGTGTTGGAAAGACCAAGGCTTGGTGGGCGACGAAAAACAACACCTGCTCAGGATCGTTTCATCACCGTTTCGTCGAGAAGAAACCCTACATCTACGAGTAGAATGCTACGGAATACCTACTCTTCAAAATGCAGATGGGGTCCAAGTTTCCATCGAAACCATCAGACGGCGTTCGAGAGAGGTGAATCTAGGTTCTAGACGTCCACTAAGAGGAGTTCCATTAACACCTGACCATAAGCGTCGAAGACTGGAATGGGCAAGGCAATATATCAATTAGAACGATCAATGGCGTAGTGTCCTTTTCACATATGAATCCAGATATGGACGATTTTCAGATTCTCGAAGAATAAGGGGGACAATCCCACGCATACCCCGTAATCGTCGCTATGTCCAAGAAGTCCATCCATTCCGAGGGGGTAGTGTTATGGTATGGGCCGGGATATGTTTCAACGAGCGCACAGATCTACACATTTGTCCTGGGAATATGACCGCCTCACACTTTAGGGAGCATGTCCTTGACAATGTTGCGCCAAATTTTCACGCTGCTATTGGTGAAACTTTTCAATTTCACCGTGCTGCCATAGTTGGGAATGCGCTCGAGGAGCTTGGTATTCCACATTTACCAATACCTCCGCACTCAACAGGTTTGAATTGCATAGAACGTGCATGGGATATGCTCCAAAGAAGATTAGATAATCATCAACCTTCCCAAGAATCCTTAAATGATCTGAGAGAGCTTCTGCCCCGTTTATGGAACCAAATTCCTCAAGAAATGTTCAACAACCTCGCGTGTAGTATGCAGAGAAGATGTCAAGCTGATATTGATGCCCGTGGAGGCCATACATCGTATTGATAGTCTTAAAATACTTGAATTCTCTGGGAATTAAATTTCGTTATTTTACTCGATTTTTCTCAACCACCCTGTATACGCTGCAGACCTACAGGCTAAAATTAATTTGCAACTTGAAATCATATTTATATGAATTTTTATCACAAAACTCTTATTTTGACTATATTTTTTTGCAATTTAAGTCAATATCCCTAACTCATGTGGAGCAGTTTACTTGAGGCATTTTTCCCACGGTACAGATCTTCTTCAAAGAAAACTGTAAAAAGGTGGGAGAAAAGTCTTCTGACGATTTCCAGAAGCGGTAAACATGAATTGAATCTAAAAGTTCATTAATTGAAGGATTTGCTTTGTCACCGTTCCTAAATGATCAACCTGTCAAATACAGGGTGTCCGTTATTAGGGTCCATACATGAAGAACTTCGAATTATTATTTCCCGAGTTTTTCAAATGTAACACCTTGTATTTTTACCACAATCATGTGGACAATTGCATATCTTACATCTTCTCAGGAGTAACCTTGGGATTATTTTCACTCCCAAATCCAGCAGACACGAAAAATGATATCGCAACTGAAAATAATATCATATTAATTAAGTAATATCATAAAAACTAACGGACATTCAAAAGAGGTCAAACAATGAAATAAAACTAAATGAACAATTATTTAAACTCTGAAGCCTTCCCAGAATCATACTTTCAGCGCATCAACATAAAAATGATATTTTTTTCGTAAAGGCAATACATATTGATCACGTATCCAACCAATTATGTACCAGTTTTTATCGGCTTTCCAAAAAAAAATTATCAAGTTATTGCTACTTAGATATTTATTCTCCAGGTTCATCAACAACTTCGTCTTATCCATTTGGACACAGTATTTTGTTTGTTTTGAAAATTTTTGTTACATCTCAACAGGCGAATTCAAAAAAATGGAAACTGAAAAATTTCTATTTTGATCTCAATGATTTTCAGTAGAAATAAATAATGTTCAATTTTTTGGTTCAGAAGGTTCTGAATTTTGTCATAACCAATAAGATAATCTATCAACAAGTTGGATGATAGAGCGCTCAAAAGCTACTGACTTCACGTCAGCCAGTGACTCAATTTTAAATACTTACCATCTCGAGGACAACGAAAGTCTCCTCAGAAAGAATTACTTGACCCGGACCCCAACGTTCATGTCTAAAATGCAGGATAAGCAGGAAGTACATGATATATTTTCTATATTTGCTATAAGAACCCAACAATAAATGAACTGAATACTACCCTGGGAACCTTTACGTAAGTTATTCATTTTCACCGATTTCATGGGACCCTGCGCCCTTCTAAGGCTACATTTTAGACTTCCACCTCCCCCGCATTGATTAAAAAATTTAAGCTTTTCGCTGGCACATTTCTTTATTGGATTACGGACTAAACTAATCGAATTATTCGCTTATTCAGGACATGGGGATTAACTCAATTTTAAGTCTAATTCTTCAATAGTCCAAGCGACTGACTCGCCCCAGCTCGAAACTTTCGAAATGCATATTCTTGATTCCAGAAGGAGATACTTCATAATTGGACTCGATTAAATGATGACTTGGATCTTAGGTAATGTCATTTGAGTTTGATATAGGCATCAGGTTCCTGGAGGAATGAATTATTATCCTTGAAAGATGAAAATACTCAAAAGGAAGTCACATTTTCAATTCCGATTGAGTGAAATATTTCAAACAAAACTGGCAGCAACTTTTGACGTTGTACTGAAAGCTAGCAATTTCTTTGAATGTAAAAATGAAACCAAACACTTTAGTACCACAAGGTTTATTTCTATACATAATAACAGCTGTTCTACGATGAGGATTTCTCAACCAAGTTAATAATGATTATAAACCCCTGAGTAAGTAATGAAAAATTCTTCTAAAGTTTGAATGGAAGCAAAATTGTCAGTTTGACAAATTTATACTAAGTCAAAGTTCTTCGATCGGAGGATAAAATGAATATGATTATAATCTAATGAAACAAAATATGGGAGTCAATACACAGGGTGTCCCAGAAGTCCCGCACTTCCTTGAGGGGATCGGAAGTGAAAAATATTCTAAGCCCAAATATCCATGTTTGAAATTTTTTGATAGCGTAGTTAATTAGTTATTAATTAATTGAAGTGACCAATCAGGAGCGCGCTACAGAAGAATAACTAGGCAGTGGGGGCGCGAGAGTGGGACGCCAGAGCTGCTGCCGGCTTTTCACGCAGTAAACCGAGACTGGCGTCTCACTCTCGCGTACCCACTGCCTAGTTTTTCTTCTGTAGCGCGCTCCTGATTGGTCACTTTCATAATTAATAACTAATTACCTACGTTATCAAAAAATTTCAAACATGGATATTTGGGCTTAGAATGCCCCCCTGTGATTTTGATGGCCTTATTGTTCTTCAGCACGACACTTTTATATTACTTTTCAATTTCAATTTGGCCCCCCCTGAGAAATACTTCTGCGGGTTTCTTCGGGCGCCCATGAACTCCTTACAAGATGATACATAATAAGAATTCGAAAACAAAACTGCCAACATTATGTGTATGAATTCTTTTGTATTCAAAATTATTCTAAAATTTACGACCTTTTCGACTGATCTTATTAGATAAAATTAGGAATAACTTGAAAACGGCAACCTCATGCACAAAACATGAGAATAGTTTCATTCTCCAAACATTTTTTATTTTTGAACAATAGAAGACTTTTATCGTTTCCAAGTAGTCTTGAGTATTTTTCTGTGGGTTGTAGAGTCGGTCAAGTGACAAGATACTAGAAAATATGTTAAATTCATTTTGAATATCTGCGATGGCGAAACGAGCAGAAATGTGTTTTTTCATATGTTTTCGACACCCTGTATTTTTCAAATTGAGACGAACGATAGAAATTGTACAAATAAATGGATTTCTCGAAGTTTCATCCAGGGCTATTTGCTTCATTATCAAAAATCACTTCTTCGACATCGTCTGCATCAAATCGAAATGTGAATAATGGTTGAAAAATCGTTGAAAAATCAACCAAGAGATGAGAGCGACCCAATTGTGGTTCTGTAACTTGGTTTTAAAAATATGATATCGTGTTGCTATTTATTGTGAATCGGCATGGGACTACGTTTCGTCCCAGCCTCGCTTACGATGGACCCATCAGATTGGCTAATGTAAGCGAGGCCTGTCAATGACGTAGATGTTACAGCTGCGCTGCTCGAGGCGAGCGAGGGTACTGGGTATTACGTTTTTACAACATCTTTCTCTATTTCTTCAATTGCCTGAGTGTCTTTAGGTTTAGAGCATACAGTTGGGTGGTCTGAATATCCGAAACCCCTGTTTCATTTTATTCATTTCCATTTGGCTCACGCAATTATTGATTCATATTTATAATTTTTCAATACGCATCATACTGTGGATGGACTTGGTCGGTAACGAAGAAGACCTAGAATTCAGTAGTTCGATTCCATGGTCGTGAATCACCCAGAATTCCACAAACATTCTGCTTTTTCAAAGCACTTCTGCTACTTGTCTAACAACGACCACATACGGCCTTCAGTTCACCACATATTCTTCGCCATACGTTAGTTCCGTATTTCAGAAAAGGATTTGTTCCGTGACAATGAAGACTATTCAATCCACGAGGCAGCAAACCATCAGAAACATCTCTTCAAGTCAGACTAACCATGAGTACCATTCCTTCAGCTTTTACTTTGTGGTATTGTTTCTTAATCCTATATACATTCGTTCTTCAATTCTGGTGGTGATAAGAATGAGTATAGCAGTATAGCAGTCAAAGCAACTAAGTAAAAAATACTCAAAACTATGAGGTTCATTTGATATTTAAAGAAATCACTTTATAGTGATAGATTATTGTTCTTCCTAAGGGAGGTGTGTGTCTCTCTCAACTCGAAAACATCGGATTGAAAAGTAGATCGAAGCAGTCTCTTATGAGTTCCATTTAACTCTTCCCTTCCCTTTTTACGAAAAAATTCCTTACACATGAATTAATTCAGAAATAGGTCTACCGTCTCTCCAGTTCCATAAACATTGTAGACTATGGATTTCGTCATCGAATTGAATGAACGCTCCTGTATTTTTGTTTTTCTTTCCGATTCATTGTATTCGTGTAGCAAGACGTTGTATAAATCGATACAAGCCTTTTACGAATGCCCTTCAGTTAATTGGGAAGAGGACCACAAACATCCATCTACTTTCGAGCGATTTCAGTAATATCTAATTAGCCGAAAGAGTCTCGTTCATAAGATAAACACATAAAATAAAAGGGATTGCGTCAAACATATATAACAACCAGAAATAAATAAATGTAGGATTTCGTGATCAAGATACTTTACGACATTGATTTCAATCTACAAGCATCACTGGATACCTTGGTTTGTCTTACACTATCCAATTCAATTATGGAAAGAGATATGTAGCTGTTTTCACCTCGAGTTCATGTGAAGGAACAACATTTATCGTTTATACACATACAATTTCGTTATTTGCGTTTTGTACCTAATCATTTTCAATTTGATGCTGTTGCTACCAGGTTTACTGGAGCTTAAAGACTGCGAAATCGATTTTCTGGGATTCTTAGAATTGTTCAGGTCGCTTTTCTGAAGCAATTATTGCTCATGACGATTTCCTATAATAGCTATAGTGTTTAAGTGACGAATACCACGTAGTTTTTCGAGCACTTGTTCCAAATGGAGATTGAGTTTATGCATCATTAATGATATTAGTATGTGAGAAATTCACGGTGTGAATTTCCTGACAGTATGAGTTATGCTGTTGAATGCCCATTTATTTCTTTGCATTTATCTCGAATTATTTGAATTCTTCTGATTCAAATTTAGTACTATTGGTTAGAAATGAGGGTAACTGTTATATTCTCCGTTATTTAAAAATAAGTTTATTTCGAATTCATGCGTATATTACGGTCACATTTTTCCAACGGAATTGTACGGGTCGTTCAAATTAACAGCTCAGTCAATATACCGCAACTAAGAATGAACATGTAATTTCGTTCATATAATGAACGTTTAAAAAGATCTAACAGGCTGTGAACATTTACTGAGCTCGAATCATCAAAGCAATCCTTCATTTCAATGGGAGTAACCATTTGCGATATAACAGTTTTATAATTAAAATTAATTCGATAAACTGCGTACTAATTTTTCGTCCTGTGGTCAGCAAGCGGAAGCCATAAATAGTAGAATTGAAATGAAACCCTTATTTGATATCCCCGAACGATTTCCTTTTTCAAGAGCCTGAAGTTAAAATCTATCATTTATAACATAAAATAAGTTATTTCCAGTTATTTAACTCTTCAAACAGTTAAGTGCCACATGGATACATAACGTGGCGATTAACATCAGTATTTGGGCAAATACGATATTTTGTAACAATAACACTGTCTGTTTCAATTATGTTCGACCATTAGAAATTACAAACTGGTTAAACTCGGGTATAAGGAGTCTCAAAAAGGCCTGAATTGGTTTTAACTCTTTATTGAATAATACCTAGGCTTCCGCTACTATTGTGTAGCTTTATCAGAGGTTTCAATGTGAGATTTCCTTATTAAGTTTTTAAGCCTTTTCTCCATCTAATTTCTTCATTCGATACAAAATATTTGGATGAAATTCAAACAATTTATTACGCTTATAGTTTCTAGACGTGCATACATTTAGACACTTGCAATAAAGAGTTAAAACCAATTTAGGCCTTCAACAATCCAAGAAAGTTTAACCAGTATGTTAACAAATGTTCTCATTCCAAAATTATAACTCTCGTTATTCTCCTGGTATTCTCCCGAACAAGAAGCTTTTTTTGCTGGTTTACTATTTTCATTTAAGTGATAGTAAAGATTTCACTCACAGAAAATTGTCAATTTACATTCAACTAGTTTACAGTTGATAGGGGGCCAAGACTTTTGACGATGTGTGTACACCTCTTATTTGCTATCACAATCATAAAACATTCGAATATCTAATGGAAAGAAAATATGAACAAACTTTATTTTAAAGTTGTTTTTCTTCGATCACAGGCCATCCTCGTGTCAGCTATGTGCTATGAATAAAAAACGAATACCTAAAAATACAAAACGAAAGGAAAATTGAAAACGCCAAGGTTCGCCCTTCGACAGATCTTATCGAGGAAAATTTGCAATAACTCTGAAAAATTGCTTTCGTTCAAAAAAACTCAAAAATACGTTCATTTTCCAAAAAGTAAAATTCTCGTTATAGTATTTTTCGTGAGGCTTAGGAACAAAGAAAATGTTCACAAGTGTTGATTGAAAGATATGCACTGCCAGTAGAATTCGCATCAGTTCATAAGATATGGACGGAATAATGTTTTTTCGTGTATTTTCGACACCCTTCATCTTTCAACACAAAATAGATACAGGAAAAAGTATTCCTATTGATGACAGGAATTTACAGCTGTACAGGGTGGCCAGATTTCAATGGTTTAGTACTACAATTCCTAAACTATAAAAGATAGAGAAAAAATACGATCCATGTCAAATGTCATGTTATCCTATTTCGAGATAACAGTAATAAATGCTTCGATGAGGGGCAAAAAAAGCTTCTTCAAGAAAAAATATTGGTTTATTTGAAAAAATAAATTCACAACAAATGTTCAAATCGTCCATTCGAGGAAATCATATATTACATCTTTCAATTTCAATAAGGAATTTCGAAGCGCGAGATGATACAAGAAGGATGAAACTGAATTGAATTCGACAAGTGAAAATAAAAAAGACATGAAATACTGTGACCGCCTCAGTTTTGGAGGAAGTGAATCAAAGCCTGCTCGGATTTTGTTGAACGAAAAGTGTTTTTTCGAAATTTTCGATATATAGTGAACTCGGAAGTATATCATGATATATTTTTGAAATCTCTGAAGAAAGATCAATTTGAAAATATCATTTTCCACTAAGGTTTCCATTGGAATAATTTTTTTTGTTATAGCTCCAAAATTTGTGTTGATACAGAAAATCCAATAGCACCGATGAAAAGTAGTAAAAAAAAGTGCCCCAAAGATGTGTTCATTTCGAGAGCGTAGATTCGGAAGTTAAAGTCAATTATAATAATGGACCAAATAACAAAATCACCCTGTAGGTCGGAAACTAGACAAGAAAACATGACATGTACTTATATACCTTTTTTCCTATAGCGTAGGAGTTGTAGTACTCAATCATCAAAATCTGGCCACCCTGTACAAGTCGTAGACTCTCCATGCATTGACATAAAGGACAGTGTTGCTGACTCAGCGACAAAAAGAATTTCGTCAATGCTTTCGAGCGGACTTTTTATGTGACCAATTCCCGGTAATTCAATAACGATAAAAGTGAAATCAATAAAAAAAGGTACTGATTTACATGTCGATGTAAATCGTCGGTAGGAGGAAATAGAATACGGAATAAGCATCACCAACTAACATTAATAAACAACTCAATTCAGCAATTTTATAAGTCCTCAGCATGTCTTGTTTCCTACAATTCAGTATCTGTAATCGAATCATGATATCATTTTCGTTAAAATTCCCTCTACATTTTTATTCCAGCCTCACCCATATAATTGCAAACTGCTTACGCCATACCTAGAAGTACTAAGAGCAAGTTTGTCTAGCATCTATTATTTATGCAACAATTTAGGTGACTGCCAAGTGCAGCAACAGGCTCAGATTAACCTTTCAATGACAAAATCAAGGTGGATACTGATTTGCATTTTCCGAATAGATCGAAAGGATTAGACATTCACAAATATGTGGTATTAATTTTCACGACAGAGATATTTTTCGATTGGTCAATCTATCGAACGGTAATAATAATTTTATCTGTATAATTTATTGACTTACGTGAACATATTAGGAGATTGGAATATATGTTTCTTCGAAATGTTTCAGTGAGTTACCTACACCTTCCTTTTTATTTCTTCCAATTTTTCAAGGGAATATTCCATTTTTCATACCAGGAGCAATTAATAAAATATAATAAATCACTCTTTCATTAGTTTTGTGAATTTGAATGATGAATGGAGAATTATAGTTCGCTGCATGCGTCATGTAATTTGCAGTTCAGATAACCGGAACAAGAGTCGCCAGAATAGTGTTGCGAATGACAAAAATGCGTAACTTGTAAAATCAAATTCGAAAACTTCGATAATAATGGAGGAAAATATCTTTTTAACAAAGCCGAATTCGGAAAAATGGAAAATGAAAATCAACAGTTGAAATACAGGGTGAGTCTTTGACTTGTACGTATATTTCAACTGTAGATTCCACTTTTTTCCCAAACCATTTTTCAAAATTCGGTTTCGTTTTCATAAAAAAAATTTTTTGTTCATAACTTCGGAACTATTATTCCAAATAAACTGAATTTTGGTTGATTGTTTACTCTATCCCTGGTGCATATTCCCCAATCAGAACTTTTTTCATATTTCTCCTGGTATAAAAGTTACTGCATAGCCAACTCATAAATACACGCAAAAATACCATAAAACTACTTGAGAAAGATAGGCGGTTCATATTTCGAGTTACATATTTCCAATTTTACCCGATAGAATTCGACAAAAAAATCAAACATTATGAGAATATAATCTGGATGCTTCCCTGTATTTTTAATATCACAGAACGGCTGGAAAATTATAACCTCTCTGATTTCTATACAAGTTAACAAATTTGTCAGAATGTTTATCAACTTTGTCAACACTAAAATCCGTGGGGTAAACCGCTGATCAAAATCTGTACACCGGACATCCCCGGGACATCACCGGTACATCCCCTGGACATCCTCTGGACATCCCCGGACATACCCTGGACAACCCCGAGCTTGTACATCGGATATCCCCAGTTTATATCTAAAGAATATAATTCACATAGTCATCACGAGATCAAAGAATAACACCTGTAATGATCACTTTCCCCTTCTATAAGAACTTAGCTCTAGAGAAGATTTGACCATTTTACGCCATTCACATCACGCCAGTTACCGCTTTGCGCATTAGTCGTTCATGGGACTGACGTTTTAGACGCACAGTAACAATAAAGGGTTTGAGATGGGTCGATTCATAGATCTTATGGTTTGTCGTGCGCGCCCGCTACCTCGCATTGCGAGGTAGCGCACCGTTATACGATTGTTTGAAGAGAAAATCAACAATCTGGCATCTTCTTCTCAAATTCTCTGTGAAATAGCATAGAAGATGGGTAAGGTTAGGTCAGTGACCCAGAATCCTGTGAGTAAGGCATTGAACTAGGTTGATGGAGGTAGGTTAGGTTAGTGAAAAAAACAATTTTTTATGAAATATTTTTGGGATATGGAGGAAAATATGAAAAAGTTATTAATGTTACAAACTTATCTTCACGAAAATCGAAGAAGGAACTCATCAATTGCAGAAATAATCGAACATGTTTTTGTTAAGAAATATCTTGTTTGTAACATTTTCATTCGAATAAGGTTAGAACTTGAGTATTTCCTAACTTCCTGAATGTTTCCACTCAATTTCAATCGAGAAATATGAACTTGGAGGTCCCAGCAGAAAATCGTATCAGGCAGCTTTTTCTATGCCGTTCATTTCGAAATTTTCCATACTAATAAAACAGACTAAACCTACACAAAATCTGGGGGATCCTAAAAGACCTAAAAGATCCTAAAAGAACTGATCAACTCTCTCATACTGGTGTTCATAGAATACCTGGCGACTGCGGAAAAGTTCACATCGGAAGTAACGAAAAGAGCATTCATACAATGATCAAATAACGAACGGTATTGTCTGCACTCGCGGAGTATGCATGGACATAACATTATATTCGCCAAATGAGAGGTCAAATCCAACATAAACAGTTATCATCCTGGTATGAATATGCAGGCCATATAAATATATTTGCCCAAAAACAACATTAGCAGAAAATAGGAGGCTCCGATTGTTCATTATGCTTGGTTGCCAGCGATCTGCAAACTAAACCTGTCCGAAGCGGAGAGGATGAACTGACCGGTCACGCCAGCGGTGGGATGCAGCTTTAGATACAATGATGGAACCAGTAGTACCATCCGTTCGGAGCAGTCATTCGTCGGATTACAACCTCCGGCCGAGAAACATCTGAAGACGAAATAATGTAGGTCTCGTTGAAGTGAAACGAGCACTCAAAAAAGGAGAAATTGGTATTCTGAGAACAACTTCTTGTAAATCAAAGTCGGAAGTCAGCGTCAATTCAATTTGATGGTGAAAATTTCAAAGAGCTAGAGTTCTTCATTAATGTCGATAATAACTTCAAACATTATCAAATTGGTTTAATGCATGGAGATTCAATCACATTTATGAACATCGAAATAATACTGACGTTAGGTCTATTATAATCGTGATTACTACAACAAAGTAGGTACCGCTTCATTTCCACTCAAATGAATGTCATTTGCGAATTCATTCAATTAACAAGTTGAGTTTAAATTAATTATCGAATAACATTATCCCTAGGATGATGTTTCGAATGTATCTGTAACTTCGAATGTAAAAATAACGTGACATTAGCTTCACAGTGCCGGACTCTGTACTGTACATTCTGTGTGATTAAGTTGACATTAATACGAGCATATGAACATTGGATTTATCTCAATATTGATTTTGAAGCCTACTTACATCCACTGCCGCTCTTCTTGGTGCCAAGACTCCGAAAGAAAGAATTCTTTCAATCTGTTTTTTGAATAGTAGGTAATTCTGGATACATGCGCTATCGACTAAGATTTTTGGGGCCAGTGCTATGTTCATGTGTCAATCAAAGACCTTGTTCAAATTTCATATTCTTCTTATATCCTTTAGGGGTCACCTGAGTGTCAAATTAAGAAAAAGCAAGCCTGTTTCATTGAAATTCCGAAATGGCAATAATCACTCTATTCCCAGCATTTGAAACAAAATAATTTCCTATTGCATCTAGTCAAGATTCTTTCCTTGATATTAATTTGAGAATATTGATTTTATAACAGCGAGATTGAGTGATGAAAGAAAACGAGAGAGAATAATAATTTCAAAATATCGTTTTATCAAATTCAATTTTTCACAAGGTTTTCAAATTGTTTTACCAGAATAATCGGTCTGTGAAGCAAGATTTCAGTAACTGGGCTCTAATTCAGTTCGATGAAGATCCGATGAAGAATTTTTTTAATTTCTGACTCAATGAAAATAAACAAAATCGCCAGCTTCATGGAGGCTCAGGAGACGAACATTGCTCTTGTTAGTGGCTAGATTTCTGTCATAATCTCGTACAAGTGATAAAAAATTGAAGATTATGTGAATATATCCTTTAAGACCTAGCAGAGGGCGAAGTGAAAGAAAATGGATTGTAGCTATTTTGTTCAGTCCATCATGAAGCTTTTTTGTGTGAAGTTTTGGTGAGGGGGTTACATTCAACTGAGACCTCAAGGTCTATTGTGCCTCCCATCAGATTTGTAATAAAGCTTCAACCATTACATCAAATTAAATCTGTTTTATTCCAGAATATTTCCCAGAACCTCAACCTTTTCGAAAAAGTCATCAGTAAAAAAGGATTTCACCAATTCAGTAAAAGAGTAGCCAAATAGGCGACTGAAATTAGGATCGTAGCGCTATATGGGCGAGAAGCAGAACTATTCTATGGGCATTTTCGAAGAGAATCGCCTCAACGCCATTTGCGAAAGTTGAACAACTAGTAGCCATAGGTTAGTTCATTCGTTAACGATAGGGAGCGTACTGATTCATTGGTTTCGCCTATACTAACCTTCGGTATTATTTTCCTAGGATACATGGTTGCGCCAATTACAGTTATCTGTGTATTTCAGAATTTTTGCAATACAGCTACTTGGTGTCATCGGAAGAACATCCTATATGCGAATACTGCCGAGAAACTCGATCGCCTGTGGAACACGTCCTAAATCGTTGTCGACATTATGATGAAATCAGACATCGAATGGGCCTTAAAGAAAAAAACATTTAGGAGACATCCCCAGCTCAGCAACAGCACAGCAATAGGAATCCTGAAAAAAGCCAACCATACAATCATATATGGTCAATACATCTGTAGTATATTTCCTTTCTGTTAATTTTCATATTCTGTGAACGTTATTGTCTTCATCTGTAACTCATAAAGGTAAAATATTGTACTATGCGTATGCGTCAATGGCCTAGTTGCCGAGACTCGATAATTTAAATAAAAAACTCTTGGCCCATTGCAATGGGAATTTATTTCGTTTTTTTTTTGTTTAAAATGAAACTATGGAAGCTCTCCAAAAATCATATTCAGAATTCATATTGAAAAAATTTCTCCATTTGAAAACTTGCCACCAAAAATAGTGGCAGTGGGTGTAATTTTTTTGAACTTCCGAAAATGTCAAATATATCGAAAACCGAAGGACTTTTACTTGACATAAGACGTATTTTGCTGAAACCTCACAGCCATCTCCCAGTACGTGCCATTCATGTATATGGATATACTAACTGACAAAGAAACTGCAACACCCAGAAGGAGCTGTTTAACTTTTAAATTTTTTCTTGGTGAAACATAGATGTTTGGAGATAAAAATCGTGCAATGAAGGTTTTTTCATGTAAACATGTAAATATTGTACTCGTTTTTGCAAATTTTCTAAATTTTACAACAAACCAGCTGGTCGAGGAGATACAAAGTCGATGTTTAGTTGTTAAAATGCGTAGAGCACGTGTACGCGGAATTCATCGCCAGCAAAGTGAATTTGAAAGTGGTCGAATTATTGGTCTACGGGTGGCGGGGTTGTTATTTCGAGAAATTGCTTACCGTGCGAACAGAAATCCAAATACAGTTATGAGATGTTGTCAAGCGTGATTCGATAATGCCCAAAATCGAAAAAGAATAGACACCGGACGTCGAACGGTCACAAATGAAGTTCAAGATCGACGCCTAAGACTTATCGCCATTAAAGACCCATATGCGATAACTCGATCTTTGGCTGATGAGTGATTAGGAAAACCAGGCAATTTTGTAACTATCCAAACGGTTTACCGCCGGATAAGGTCTTTTGGGCATCAGCATTATCGACCCCATCTTGTGTTACGTCTGACGGTTGAGCATCGCCGGCAACGATTACAATTGTGCAGAGAACGTCAACATTGGAATGTGGAATGGCATCAAGTCTTCTTTTCTGATGAATATCGATTCTCCTTGGGTGCAGATGATGGCCCAAAAAGGTTTGGACGACCTGGTGGAGAAAGACGTGAACCTCAGTTTGATGTTGAGCGTCATGTACAACGGACAGTAGGTGTTATGGTATGGAGTGCTATTGCACATGCAAGTTACCTTCAGTCCCTGTTCGAGGTAACATGACAGCGCTGCGTTTTCTTCAAGAAATAGTGGAGCCATATAAATAATATAGTATAGTTTATTCTGAAACCACGGTATAAACGTTCCTCACGGAGGCGTGAGCCTGTACGTGATTTACAATTTGACCTGATTCATTACAGTGTCCAAGTGTTACAACATTCCAAAAAAGAAATCTATATATATATAAAAGAAAGTTGTTGGTTACACCATTTATAACTCGAGATCGGATGGACTATTTGTTATGAAACTTCAAATATGGATTCGTCTACCTACGGTCTGGTTATTATAAAAGACAATGAAACTTCAAAGAAACGATGAAAATTTTACTTATACAGGAAATGCTTTTCCTTCTTTTGAGTAAGGCCACTAGGTGTCACTACAATTACAGTTACGCTGCAGCTTATTCGTAGATACTTTATTTGATATTCTCCCTGTTAGATGACGATGTAAACATAAAGTGTGTACAGTGACAATATTACCAATATAGTCACTGTAATAGTGTGTAATAAGGGTTGCCTTCAACTCTGCGCTGTTGACCAAAACCAAAATGAGTACAGATCTCTAAGATGATCAGATTTCGTTGAGATATGAAAGAAGTTTCGTTCTTACCACTTCAGGTTGCGCTATTCACACATTATGACTGCTTATTATTAGTTATTTTTACAGTTTGATTTAGTCAAAATAACGTAATTGTGAAGGTGCTATATTTGATATTATCACCATTAGATGGCCATGTATATAAAATTACTGTGTAATTTGCATAGAACATACTATGAAAGGCTATTACCAGATCAAGAAGCTGGTGATCAAAGTGAATTTTTATCGAAATTTCAGGTAAATCGGATTTTGGCGATCAGTTTCAATCGTGAGTTGTCCATTCTCATCTTTTCTCATAATTTTTGAAATGTTTTTGAATTTCTGTTTGGATAATAATTATATTTGCGGAATATGAATCCAAAATTGCCATAATTAGTAATTGTCATTTTATTTTTGTTTTGTTTCTGTTCTGTGTTACAGCTCAAATCCATGGAAACATGGAAATATCCCTGCTCCACCAACTGAGATGTTCACCAATTATTTTAAGCTGAACACCAAAAGGCTTAGATGTTTAAATAATGGTATGAGCACTAATTAGATTTTGATTAGCCAAATTTGAGAATATTACAAAAGTTTCGTTTTTTTTTCCACTTCCGAAAGCGATACTGACAAAAAAAGTTATAATTTTTATAACTGGATTTCTGGAGAACGGGTTATGTTAATAGTTCTTTCCAGCAATAATTTGTGTTCATATTCTTGACATTTTGATTTATATTAGTTCTGAGGAAAGGTATAATATGGCTTATACTCCTGCTATTAACAGTCACAAAGCAGAGTCAAATTTTTGGTAAGAATTGCGTCAACTGGAAATTCAAATATTGCGAGAAATGCAGAGGGTAGAGGTAGAGGGGATGTATATTCCGAAAGACAATAGACGAGAAAACAGATATCGAGGATGAAAATATGTTCCTTAATTATTTTAAGTTCAATTCTTGAATATGAGTAGGAGTTAGAAATGATATTCAGGGCAACGAAATGAAGCGACTCAAGCATTTCACATGAAATTATAAGGTTGTGATCGAGAGTATTCAAATGAAGTTTTGAATGACATATTATGATTCACGACATATTACGGTGTGTCAGAGACTGAATTAGTTAATTATTTTTGTTCTTAATATTGCAATAATTTGTCCATTCTGCCTAATTTATCACCTGCTTGAATTAATAGCAATGATTAGTTTATAGGTACAACTTCAACGGTAGGTTTCCCAAAGCGTACAATCACTGGTGATCGGAGCTTGATTTAGCATCAACTCGATTTGACAGTTCAAAAATCAGAGAACCAAGCCATTGATCTCCGATCACAGGTGATTACGTGCTTTGGGAAATTCACCGTAAGTATCATTCAGGCGGAACAAAGTTCGCCGGGCCAGCTAGTTAATACATAAACATAAAATGAACTAAACTACATATAATTCTCTGAGCTACAGTATTTGATGTTATGTTATGGGAGATATTCTTGATGCGCATGGGCCGCATACAGACAAAAGTGAAATTGAGTAATTCACCAGGGATTTCTGGGATTTATATGCATTTTAAAATATTCTCTTCTCTTTTTCATTATCCAACTCTTCGATTCCTTTCTATATGTATGAAAGTTTTTGATTTCCTTTATTTTTGTAGGAATTGTGGAATATAAGCGGGGTGCTAGGTAGGTGTAACACCGCTAGCCTATAAGTTTTTCGGCTCTGAGAACAAGAAACTGGTTGATTTTATTCTTGTTTCGTGTTTATATTCAGTTTTCAAGACACAAATCTCCTTAGAATTTACGGCAAGTAGCATATTCAGCGCGTACAGTTGATAAGGGTTCATGATTTTGGAGATATTATATAAGGTGTCACATGGCATCAAAAGAGGTTTGTCGTAGATAATCCGCAACAATGTTCTCCCTCACCTTATCTGGCTCCAGAATCCAATATTTCAGCAAGATAATGCTCGACCTCATGATGCCAGAGTTAATTTAAACTTTTTTGAAGCGACCCATGTGAATCTTTTACCATGGCCGCCCAGATCCCCCGATCTTACGCCCATGGAACATGATTGGGACATCATGGGTAGAAGGCTTGGAAAATCACCCCAGTCCCCAAGGACTTTGGCGGCTCTGAGACATGAAGTACAGGTAGCTTGAGATAGTTTACCTCAAGAATAAATATACCATCTTATTGCATCAATGCCAAGACATGTTGGGGAGTGTATACATAGAAAATCGCGGTGGACAAACAAATTATTAACAAATGTATTAAAAAAATTGTAAACCCTTCGTTTTTTCCTCCAAATTTTAATCATTTACTCCTTGCACTCTCTATGTTTTACCAAAAAAACTTAAATTTAAGAGCTCCTTCTGGGCGTTGTCAGTTAGTATATTTTCTATTAACCTCATATGATTGTGGCAAAGGCACATAAAGGGAGAGATTTGCAATTTTCTCTCACTAAACTGCAATAATATAGTCATGAAGATTATGAATTCGGATGTTCGTGAACTTTTTCAATTAATGGTATTTCCAATTATTAGTCTTACCATGAAATGGTTTTTTTATTTTATCCTTGTTGAGTCAAGATTTGAATAGGCAGTCTGCTTTTTTACCTGGCGTTCAAACTTCAACATCTTTGAGCAACTCCTATTTCCGCGGTTAACTCTATTGGTTTAGGTGGTACACTAAATGTACCACCAATTTCGACCCACTTCCGCGGCGGTGGTACAATTAGTGTACCACCTATTTCAATTGGGAATACATTTTTTTTTCCACTTGGGTTTTATTTCTGATGATATGTATATTTGCCGCTCAAAGAGTTAATAGCTGGCAAAAGGGGTCTAGTGGGACAACAGTACGCCTTTTTGTCATAGTGGCAGTTCATTAAGGAAACAAGTTTCGATTTTCACGTCTATCAACAACGACATTTAAAGGAAGGATCGTTAGAGTATACGGAAAGATCGCAACTGTTTCTTCACATCTTAAGCTTTTTATGAATGAGACCTCTCTCAAATGGGCGTGATGCAAGTACTAGTCGGCTGCAATTAATAATCAACTTCTCCAACAATTTTCGATAATAAATGAGCTCATCGAGTTCGAACCAACACGCTCGAATAACGGTTCAGCCAGCTATTTCGCGTGGAATTAGAAAATATGAAATGTTATGAATTCGTACTAAATGGGTCATGTTTAATAAATTCCATGCGGGCAGAAGATCAGAGAACTCTCCAACTCCAAGTCAGCCGAGCCAACTGTGATACGAACCGATAGGAATACATGGGGCAAAGCCAACCTTGATCCAAATGCACTACGGATTTATTCACGATTTAGCTAATTTTCAAATTAATTCGTACCAAAGGTTTGAAGGTTGACAACCAATCCGTGTCGAGAGAACTGAAGGCGAGTTTTCAGAAGTTTCAGCTCATAATGAGGAAATGCACATTTATGTGGAAATAAAATGGAAATTTTGATTCTTGTGCGGAAAATAATACGGAAAGTCTGCCCATTTCAACAGTTGCCGATGGAATATATCATCTCTGAAGTATCTCTTATATGCGAACTCCTATTGCGATTTCCTAGAGCATCTATACTCCATTCACTTTCATAAAGTATCCCGGTTGGCCATGACATTCTGACATATTTCACCGTGTATATTTCGAAAATGTTAGGCTATAGAGATTTTCCTGTCAGGTAACTAAGCAACGTTGTTCTCCCTACATAGGAATCGTAGTAATTACGTAGTTATTCATCGAAATGTTTATTTAATTTGGGAAAATAATGATTTTGAGACAATATTATGTGAATTCGATTATTCCAAAGACATGGCGAATGTTGAAGAAACTTTTTTCTCTGTTAATACTGGAAATATTTAACGTATATAAACATGGTTGGAAGATTCAGTTATGCCATTTTTTTGTACGGAAATCAAGAAGTGTTGAAATTTTACTGCAAAATATTGGACAGAATAGTCCGTTGAGTTGTGATAGTTCATCCGAAAAAAGAATAAACGTAGTCGAATAACCCCACGGAAAAACTTTTAAACGAATAGACTGACCTATGGAATTCCCCACTATTGAGAGTTGGAATTAGCATTGGCAACATCTCTGAGAATTATTTTGACATTGCCGGTATTCCACGAGTGCCAACCAGCGTCAGTTTTGAGTAAAGAAACTTGATAAACCTAAATCTTGGCCAACCGGGATACTTTATAAAAGTGAATGGAGTATATGTGATGTTCCTGAGCGAAATTCTCAATGTATTTTTTTGTGGGCTATCAAAGCATGCCACCAAAATGTAAACTTCCTATTGCGAGCCCGCAGGGATATCCTGAGTGCACTCAGAATAAGAAATTCACATTGCGAGTTCCCAGAGATCGCTATGTGATTTACCCAAGCGAAATTCTCAATTTATTCTTTTTGCGAGCTGCCAAAGATGTCACGAATGCAATCAGAATACTGAATAAGAACTCCACATTGTGAGCTCGCAGGGACATCCCAAAGTTATCTTGAAAATAACAAGATCAAAAAATTGTTTGATCAGGTATATACCAGAAGTAAAACATACTGCTTCACTTTCTGAGGTAAATTCATTCCATTCCATTATTGATTTGTTCAATTATTAAGGTCGGTGTTTAAAGCGAGTTGGAAAGGTCAGCCGATAGAGGCGCCACCGTCCATTTTAAGAAATATCTCCATAGAACTTACATTATCACAATAAGTTCTATGAGTATCTCTCTAATCATGAATGAAATGTACAATGGCGCTCTCTATCCGAAAATCGCCGAACTATGAAATAAGCTAATTTGTGGGTAAAGCAGGAATTTTTTCCCGCGAAAATTTGAATTTGGCCATTCTCTGCCAATTCCGTATTTCAAGTTGATCTTCTGAACGAAATTATTAGTAGATTCCCTTCTAATCGGAAGTTGAACTATTTTCATGGATCTTTCTGTTGAAATGTAACAGAAGCATGGGTTGGCTCATTCTCTTCTATTTTTGAAAGAAAAAAAATTAACTGCCGGAATGAAATCGATTAAAATTATTTCAACAAGAACCCTAATCCTTTCTGAGTTCACCCACAAAATTTCAGTTCTCAAAGTGAAACCGTTTTCGAAATCAACTTGAAATAAAAACACACTACATTGAACGCCCACCTTAAATACATACCATGCAATTTCCAGAGAAAAAGTTGATATTTCAAATTTTTGGTTCAAATATAAACTTCTGTGTGGCACGGAGATATTTCAATGAGGACTTGTGCTGCTTTACAATTTCAGCATATATTTTCTTGGGAATATTCAATTTCTTCGTTTTTCTATTCTTTCAATTTGTAGTCTAAGATAATTCGAATGGTTATAGAAAAATCTGGTATTAGGCAAGTTTTTTCTAACTTGTCATTTTCATTTTTGTAGATGTACCCAAGCAGATGAGAAAGATAATGGACCAAGAATTTGAAGTGCTTGATGAGATATCAACATCAGAGAACAAAGAGATAGGATAGGAACTATAACATGAATATGGAATAATATAAATTTAATAGAGGCCATTATATTGAATTGAATTCTCAATAAAGTTCATATGTGTTTTTTGGATTGTTTCGATTTACCAAGTCTTCTGTTACAACACGGAATAATGAATGATTTTTATTGTACAAGGTGCGGCAACTCCTACATTTGAAGGAGCTGTTGAAAAAAGACGAAAAAAGATATTGGAAAAATTCTTTTTCATTTTGAGAGCCTACATGATCATGTTTCTTTATTTATGTCTTGAAAATAATACCATCCAAATGACAACCTCGGCGAGCGATCCTGTGATTTCTTCCTCTGAATGAAAAAAACTTGATTATGTAGGCTTTCAAAATAAAGAAGAATTTTTCAAATATATCTCTTCGTATTTTTCAACAGCTCTTTCAAATTAGGGAGAACTAGTTTCCGCACCCTGAATTAATTCTTGTATGTATTCTATAACTATTGTATATCACAAAAACATTTGTTCTTCCTACTCCCTGTAAATATTCTAATCTGATCTCAATTCGAGCTCTCAAAGTAATGGCCTAGACCCTAGAGGGATGTATGCGAATTTCCCACAGAACTCCCAGTGTGACTTTTTTTAGAATATCCACGTAGGACATCGCCAAGACTTCTCAGGGATTTCTCTGGTGGTGGACATTTGAAGGGAGATGTTGAGCTTGAGAGTTGCTGAGACAACCTGTCCAAGAAGTAATAAAAGGGCGTCACAATTCCCTAAAAAGAAGTCGCAGGGCTATTTATGAGATCTCTTTGTGTTGCCTGGGAATGCATTCTATTTTCAGACAAATCTCAAGTGGCACCTGGTCCTTATAGAGACTCGATCGAATACAGTCTTCAAAATCTGATTACTACGTTATCTATGATGATTACCGACGTTCAAATTTTGATCCACGATAAATACCATCTGGCAGCTTGCTATTTTCATCACTCTGACAACTGGTGATTCGCTAATCACGATTCTAATCTATAACCTTCCAGCCCGTTCAATAAAGAATCGCTGAAGAAATGCACGCCTCGCCCAACGGTCCACGGAATATAATGGTTACACCTACTCACTATCCGACATCAAATAGGAGAAGCCGATCGATAAGAGCGGAGAAAAAGGCGATCAATATTCAAATTCCGAATTATAAAAAGAAGCTGACGAATAAACCGGACTCTGCCATTAGAAGTGTAACAACTACGTAGTTTCTGATGCAGCAATCTATCGCAAATTGCAGCCTGCCACCAGGAAACAGTGTTTGGGAGACCAGTTTAGGATAACCTTGAGGCTCTAATTTATTTATGAGTGAACCTAGCCCATTATTATGCATTCTGACAAGCAGTGGCCTTTCTGTAGATATACTCCAGTGTGTTAGTTGCGAGTTGCGTAACTCCTATGCTGCATTCGCTGCTCATTTTATACTATTTATTATTTCTATTCAACTCGGTTCGCCTTGAGGTAGGTAGGTACAAGGCATAGGAATTACTTTATTGTTCCGCATTAGTAGATTTTGCATAAATTGATATCGCTCGTTCACTGTTCATCGCACACAAAATATTGGTCTGTTCAGTTCTTCCGATTGCTGAAGGATTTTGAATATCAGATTGCTGGAATATCTACCTACTGAGTACTGCGTATATAAAAGATAAAGGAGATTAAACAATGATTTTCATCCGAGCATAAAAGACTCAAAACTTACGATGCCTTTGTTTGGTTAATTACAACCTAAACCAATTCATATCACAGAAACTAATGGCAAAAAGTGGAAATAAAAGCATTCACATTATTTATCTGCACTGTAATAAAATTTTGACCAAATTCTAATAAATAATTGATTTTTATCATCGCTTCGAATCATTATCAGTTGTTCAGAATGAATTTGATTTGAATGCAATACATCGTTATATTTGAAATAGTCCAGTGGCGGTCCGTGACAGTTTTAAGGTGGTGAGGCACATTAAAAAAAGATTTCTTGCCGTGGCGTTGCCGAGACAAAGGATATAAAACATGAGGAATTTCATTGGGGAATAATGTCATACTTTCAAATGGTTCGCCTCATATATACGTAATTTGCTCATTCGATATTGTTCTTTCATCCCTCCAAAATTCGTTTTAATACATAGCTACTTATCCTCAAAAATTTATAGTGCTCGATTAATAATTCTTTGTCGCTAGCATACTTGAGGTCATTTATTTCGATGAACTTTTTGCTTCGTAAAATATTTACTTGGGCGTATATAAAAACTGATTTTTGCGGGTTGAAATGAGCGATTGTAATTACCTATATGGTCAGACATTTTGGAAAAAATAATCTTATTTGCTGAAATTCTTCAATTTTCAGACCTTCTCAAGAACATCCTCTTCAAGGGAATCGCTTTCCAGCATATCACCAAACTTGAAACACCCATTAATCAGAAAATTGTAGTTTACTTTACTCTGATAATGAAGTGAAAACTTCCCCTTGTCCATACATTTTTCGTAATATGCACTAAAGAATAAAAGAATATAAAGGGGTTGCCATTATAGAACAAATCGACTCAATTTTAGTACCGCAACAAACATTTTTGGTACAAGAGCAACAACTTTTGCAGTGAAATTATCTCTTATTTCGAACTGACGTTAGTACATAATGAGATTTTCTATTTCATCGCACTGTACTATGAGTTTTCTAGTGAACTCTCTTCTTCGTCAGTTGGGTAATAATCTGAAATCATCAAATTCCAAAAAAGACACTGCTCGTGATATAATCATTATGGCTGCATTGTTCAATTTGTTTCTATCTTTCGTTTGAAAAAATATGCCCTTGCTAGTTACACCCCATCAGATAGAAGTCTGTATCAAAAATATTTTGAGTAGTTGAGCTTATTTCACGATCTCCATTTTATCAATATACTGATTGCTCTAAATTTGGAAATCGGGTTGTATTTGAAGATGATATAGAAACGAAAACGCTTATTTCAGAAGAAATCACAGATCACACGATACGGAGTATTCCAAAAGTACAGACATATGTAAAAATAATTCAATAAACGTCCTGATTAAGTGCAATTTTCCCTCTACCAATCGAAATTTCAATACCGTCTCTACGAGCCGACTTCTGAACGTATATCATCCAGACGAAAGGGCGAGAGGCTAGCCTCACATCCATCTATAAACGCGCCAAGTTTTCTCCTACCAAAGCGGACCGACGCAGCGGTCGATGCTCGAAGCGTACGTGCTAGACGAAGAAGCACGTGAGGCCAGCCTCCAACAGTTTACTTTTTAAAGAGCAAGTGAGATGGAACATAGGAATGGAGAGATATAAAACTCGGAACCTTTTAGCGCGTTCGGCAAGTATACAGGGTGGCCATTTGAAAACGAAACAGACGAGATTACAGACGAATTAAATTTTTTCGATAGAAATGCTCGGACAGGTCGATTTCTGTTTCGAGGGGGACAACTTCCCAAATAGCACAATTATGACCCATGGACGTCCTCCGGACGTCCTGTTGGGACATTCAGAACGTCCATAGGACGTTCCAATTTGGTACCGTGTACGTCCATAGGACGTCTGTGGGACGCACAAATGTCCCACTTGTGGACTTACTAGGGACGTCCTTTCAGGATGTCCCTAGGACGACATTCAAGGACCTAAATCCTGAAGTACCACTTTTCGAGCAGCAAGGATATCCATTAGACGTCCTTAAATATATGCCTCGAACGTCCTTATGAACGTCCCGACGGACGCCCATCGAACGTCCCGACGGACGTCCATGAAACGTCCCGAAGGACGTCCATTTGACATACTATACTGCACCGAGTTGGATATCGTACGGTTCCAGATGATTCACAATAAATGACCTTATTGTGAATCATCTGGAACCGTACGATATCCAACTCGGTGCAGTATGGTATGTCAAATGGACGTCCTTGCTATTTCTAAACCGATTCTGCGATTTTAGTTTACCCATTAAAATAATGGCACTCATATAGTGAAGAGTCGGAGAATATTCGTAGGCTCAGCTAGTTTTACAAAAATTTCTATAAAGAAATGGGTCAACATATTTGAACTTGATTAATAATTCCGAACAACTTTTCATAATAACAATTTTCGATATTGTCACAAATAAAGAGTACTTTGCACTGTTGTACTAAATTCATATTTTTTGACACTTCTCGTACAAGACTGCCAAGTTTTAAGATTTGATTATTCAATATTAGGTTCCAGAACATGCAGAATAACTTTATTCCTAAAAAGAAAATAAAAGTTTTCATATGTCGACAACTTATTTTAGGTGGATATACACTGTATATATCAATCGCGAAACGCTCTCTGGTCGAAGAGTGGCTGCTAGATATTAAAAAAATATTAGAAATGTCGTTGAAATGAAATTAATTTATTCTAAAAAAAATCAACATTATACCTATTAGATCTCTAAAATAAGAACATGTTAACTTAAAACTCAAACGTAAACTTTCTGAAATCATTGAAAAAAAAATCATTCACTGTCTAATAGCCAGTCTCTTCTCTTCGGCAATCGCCCTATCAGCTGCTCTTCTTAAAAATTTTCTGATACCATCTTCCATTTCTTTTATGGTTGATGCAGAAGTTTTTCCATTTTGTTGACCTGATCCTGCAACACATAGTTTTTTATAGTTTTACAGTTGGATGCCAACAAAACAAATCAATATATTCATATTTGCTAATTTACTATATAGAGTTGCTTTTTATTGAAACTATTCATGAAATTGAACAACTGACAGAGAGTGGCTTACACTTACGTATTAGAAGGTTAGATATGTGCAGTCTCGAAAATATATTTTTCTTTTTCAGCCCAACCCAGCTTACCCAGCTGAATTCCGCTGCCAATTTGTGGGTAATCAATTTTGACATAGCTCTCTTCATAAATTCATTGGCATTATCGCCCCCAATTCTGGATAATTCAGTTACCTATCTGCAATGCAAAATTGAACACATATTACTCATCATTATTATTATTTAAATCCATCCAGATTGCTATGAGAACTTTTGCAACTATAATGACTTTATTTTTACCATTTTTTGATATCCACGATTTTTATTTGGATGACTTAGATATTCTGATCTAATAACCATATCTTACCGATTTTTTCATGTTTTCCTCATTGTTGAGATATTCTTCAAAGGAAGTCAAGCCTTCTAAAGTGGTGAATGGACTTCGAATTCCCCCCAAACATTTTCTGTTTCTGGGATAGTAACAGGGGTTCTATCTAAAATTTTCCTAATATCACATATATCCAATTCAACGACCGAGATGGAGATGCAGTTTCTTAGAAAATACCAAACTGTCCAAAATGGCAGCGAAGCCGTGCGTGATTGTTGAATTTCATACGAACCTTCGGATCAACAAAAGAGGGTTGGTAATCACTAAACACTGCACTGCTCTATTTTTAGGAATATACTCCAATGGTTTTTAGAGCATTCATCAAAATCCAAACGTGATAAATGCAATATCTTGTTAGAATAATAAATAATAACTAGTTAACCTCGAGTACACTTGTCGATAAACCTGTTGTTTAATCAAGTGAGATTTGGAAGCCGATTTGCGCATGCCCGAACAGTGTCATAAGCGGATTTTTTTATATGTACTATTCGGGACATGCCATGAACGTCCTCACAGGGACATCATATGAGATATATCAATTGGGACGTCCATTGGATGTTATTATTAGGACTTTTAAAAATATATACTATCGTAGACATCCCATGGACGTCCTCGCAGGGACATTATATGAGATGTACCGATTGGAAGGTCCTATGTACACCTCTAACGCGACATTTTCTTATAAATCTTCCTCGGGACATCCATGGGAATGACATTCGTGAAGATGATGAAAAGTGTACTGGATGGGACGTCCCATGGACAAAGATTCCAGGTCCGGGACGTTCGGACATGAATTGTACCAAATAGGGACGTCCCTAGGACAATGTGTGCTATTAGGGTTAAGATGTAGTTTACGGACGCATAGCGCTTCAACCCTTGCTGCTACAACCCCCACTCCCAATTTTTGAATAGGGAAGATGGGGTGAGTGATACCTCAATTCAAAGGTATTTTTATACTGATTTCAGCACAGTAATTGTTTTTTCATTTTATGCATTAGTTCTCGAAATATTCTTAACTAAGTATTTGAAAATGAAGTGGTGTTTTCATGGCACTTGTAGTGTTTTTTTGTGAAAAATCGACATCTTGATTAAAGATTTCTATGTCTGTGGATTGGAGGAAGGAAGCCACAGTCATGGTTGTTTTGAAGCTCAAAATGTCGATTTTTCACAAAAAAACACTTCAAGTGCCATGAAAACACCACTTCATTAGTTGAATGTGTAGTTTAAAACTACACATGCCGGCTTTCAAACACCACCCAATATTGACCTATCGACATCCACTCTCTGTTTTCATAAATGTGCACGCTTCCTGGGGCTCACTGTGAATGGAACTCGAAATTGGGGCGACCACATTAACAACCTGTGCACCAAACTTGGCTCCATCTGCTATTCTCTGGGAGTCCTTGGAAAGTACCTTTAGACACAACTTCATTGAAAACAATATACCAGGCAGTTTTCGAGGCGAAACTAAGATACGGGATTATGTTTTATGGGACATCAACTGACATGGACAGAGTACTGAAGATGCAAAATACACAAAATGAGGAAAACAGATTCATGCAGAGGACTATTTCGAAAGAATGGCTAACTGACAGCACCGGCAATCCATATTCAGGAATGCCTGATCTTCGTTTTCAAAAATAGGAACTTTTTCGAAGAGAAAACCGAAAGTACATACAATACAAGGACCAACACATTAAAGTACCCCAAGCACAGACTGACTCTTACAGAGAAAGGACCAGAATACAGCTGTGCTCGTTACTACAATAAAATTGCAAGCCACTTGAGAGGAGAAATCACATTCTATAGCTTCAAAAGATACATTACAAGCTCCTGCTGAAGATCGAACCCTACTAGATAGATGAATTCATGAACTATAGAATTTGACAACCTATGCTATTAAAGCTTTCACCTATGACACCATTTCAATTCAAGTGACTATTGTAAACCGCAAAATGAACACAGCTCATTATTATTATTATTATTCTCTATCGGTCTCCCGTTCTCAGCTTGAGCTGGTATTACTTCTATGAACCAGTGAAAAAATATTTCAGTTCCTCCCACTAGTTCCAGAATTTCCGCACGATGTGACAGGTTTGCAAATCCACAGCCTGCTGTGCATATCCCGCGATCCTCTGGGATAATTCGATCCTTTGAAGATTTCTCTTGAATGATTCCCTTCCGTCAGCTGAAGTTCCGGATACCTCCCGGTGAACTCGGAATAGTGGGAGTATCTCCATCCACGAAGTGGTTTGTCCTCGCAATTGTTCACGTAATAAAAAGCTCGCATTAGTTCAATATTCATTTCGCGGCTCCACTTGATACGTGCGTTGCGAGCTCCCCTGCGGGCAGTCCTCCTCATGGTGGTCGAGCCAGCAGGTGGAGTGGCATTTCGATCTTCTGCCATGATATCGGTTTCCACTTCTCGTTGCTGGCTTAATATTTTCTCCATTTTCATGGGTATGCCACCATTTACCCTTGGTGGCCCAGGTAACTCGGGCCGTGGGGACGTCACCCCCCATGTGGTATGGCAGAAACCACACCACACCCGTGCGGTTATTATTATTCTTCATCGGTCTCCCGTTCTCAGCTTGAGCTGGTAATTCTTCTATGAACCAGTAAAAAAACATTTCAGTTCCTCCCACTAGTTCAGAAATTTCAGCACGATGTGATAGGTTTGCAAATCCACAGCCTGCTGTGCACATCCCGCGATCTTCTGGGATAATTCGATCCCTTGAAGATTTCTCTTGAATGTTGATTCCCTTCCGTCTTCTGAAGTTCCGGATGCCTCCTGGTGAACTCGGTATAGAGGGAGTATCTCCATCCAGGAAGTGGTTTGTCCTCGCAATTGTTCACGTAATGAAAAGCTCGCATTACTTCAATATTCATTTCGCGGCTCCACTAGATACGTGCGTTGCGAGCTCCCCTGTGGGCAGTCCTCCTCACGGTGGTCGAGCCAGCAGGTGGAGTGACATCTCGATCTTCTGCCATGATATCGGTTTCCACTTCTCGTTCATGGGTTTGCCACCATTTACCCTTGGTGGCCCAGGTAACTCGGGCCGTGGGGACGTCACCCCCCAGGTGGCGTGGCATAAACCACACCACACCCGTGCGGTGTTATGACTAATGTCTCCCACCCCACGCCTATCTGTTTGTTGTTTAATTTCGAAAAAAATATATGCGACATTCATAAAAGCTTTATCCTGTTGGTGCTAGTAGGATACATACACTTACCATTTGCATCAGTTATTTGGTTGAATTTATAGATACAAGAAAACAGCAATGAAATGTTTAAAGTCGAGAAAATCCACTTACTAGACTCAAAATCACGTTATCACTTCGCACTCCTAAATCTAACGCTATGGTGTCGCGGGAGAATGAAGGGATGGCGAAAGGGCATCCAAGAAGTGGGGACCTCGTTTTATACATAGTGACACAAAGTATTAATGAGCTGTGGTTATAGTCTCCCCCCTGGTTAACTCTCCCGGACTCTATGCTATAAATTAGACAAAATATTTTGTCGATTAATAAATTGTTAGAATAAAATGAATGTTTGAATCTTCAGAGCAAATATTTATTCACATAAGATCGTATAGAAACAGAACAACCTATACGTCAACTGCCTGACAGAAGTGGTAGGCCAAATGCACCAACAACAATAAACACAACTACTGAAAAGAGGGAACACAGACTCTGGAGAGAACATCTTGAAACAACAGAACAACCTATACGTCAACTGCCTGACAGAAGTGGTAGACCAAATGCACCAATAACAGTAAACACAACTACTGAAAAGAGAGAACACAGTCTTTGGAGAGAAAATCTTGAAACAAATAGGAACACTAATGAAAACAAAACTCAACCGGGGTTTAAATATAACCAAAGAAATTATAGAACAAATTTAGCATTACCAGGCGCACCAGAACATAGGGAAGTGCAACAAACGTACCAATTAAAACGTAAAACTGCAACAAGCTTCCAAAAAAATATTGGAGTTGGAACAAGAACGGATACAAACTTCACAGGGGTCAGCAAGAAATTATGGATATACCTCTACAGAGTAAAAAGAACAGCCACAGAAGACAGTATTAAGAATTACATTAAAACATCCACAGGTTTCGAAAATTCAGAGATAACAGTCAAAGAAATAGCAGGCAACGAAGAAAGATTAAAAAGATACCTAGTAACCGCACCATTTGATAAAAAAGAAGAAATATATAAACCAGAATTTTGGCCAAACGGTGTAGGAATAAAACGTTTTGACTTCTCGAAACATAGAGAATTTTTGAATGATCAGGGAAAAAATTTTCAATAAACAAACCAGAACAGATAAACTATAACCACAACAAACAAGTCCCAATTGGTCTCATACATCAAAACGTTCAATCCATTGGAAATTGTGTTGATGAACTAAACATAATTATGCAACAGAACTCACAATGCCAGTTTTTAGTTGTTACAGAACATTGGAAGACAGAACAACAGCTGAAATGTTTTCAAATACCAAACTTCAAGTTGGCTACCTACTTCTGCAGAGAGAAAGGCTATGGTGGTGCAGCGGTATATGTTAAAGAAGATATTACTTTCGAGGTGGCACACAACATCAACAAAATGTCAAAAAGTGGAATATTAGAATGTGCAGGAATGAAATGTAAACTAAATGGACAAAAATTCAATATTATAAGTGTCTACAGGCCACCATACAAGAAAGACCTAGAAGAGTTTTACTCAAAGTTTGAAGGATTATTGGAAACGGTATTTGAAGATCAAAGAACTACTGTCATAGCAGGAGACTTGAACTTGGACCTAAAAGCCACTACTACAGGAACTAATAGAATGACCTGCTTGTTAAATTCTTACTCATTTGTACATACCATCAAAGAATATACCAGAATAACAGCGACAACCAAATCCTGCATAGATAACATTATCACTAACTGCAAACTGCCATATGTAACAGAAATATTAGACACAAACATATCAGACCACAAAGGACAGAAAGTTATTATTGATTTGACAGAGATTGAGACACCTCGACAAAAAGTAAGTAGAATTTATTCTACTGAAAATAAAGAGATTTTCCTAGGAAAACTGAAAGAACAAGATTGGTCACAAGTTTATGAAATCAGAGAGGGGGACGTAGATACCCAGTGGAATCGATTTATGGAAATATTCCTCAGATTATTTGAAGAATGCTTCATACCCAGACCCACCCATCCAAGAAAGAAAGAACCATATGCAAATGATCGAGAAATACTGGAATATAAAAATAGGCTAAGCGCTTGGGAGATCATCAAGCAATATCACACAGAGGCAAAACCAATATATAATAATATGAAGAAAGAATACCACAATCTACTCATCCATAAAAGGGCCGAAAATTATGAACAAAGAATAATAAAATCAGACAACAAGATGAAAAGCATGTGGAGTATATACAACGAAGTAACAGGAAGAAGGAAGAACACGGATAGTCAAATGGAAGGAGATTCCCCCGTAGACATAGCAAATCAGTATGTTGAATTCTTATCGAGTGTGGTACCTAATTTACTAAAAGATCAGACTGCCACTACATGTGCATATAATGTACCAAATAATACAAAATCTTTTTTTATACTACCGGTTACATTCACAGAAGTAGTGAATCTAGCGAAGAGGTTGAAAAATAAACATACATGTGGCGACGACAACATCCCAATTAGTCTACTGAAATATTGTGCACAAGAGATAGCGGAGGTTTTAAGCTATATGATAAACAACTCCTTCGAAACTGGCATATTTCCAACACAATTGAAATTAGCACTAGTCACTCCTGTACACAAGAAGGGGGATACTAAAGAATTTGCAAATTACAGACCTATTAGCGTCCTACCAGCTTTCTCAAAATTGTTTGAAATGGCCATGTCCGACAGATTAATGCAATTCATGAAAAAATGTAACCAACTGAATGACAACCAACATGGTTATATAAAGGAAAGATCTGTTATAACAGCAATTATACAACTGACAGAAAAAATTGTGAAAGCTTTCGAAGGAAATGAGTTGTTACTGGCAATAATTTTGGATTTATCGAAAGCTTTTGACTGTCTTACACACAGATACATATTGGAAAAACTCGAGAGATATGGTATTAGAGGAAGAGCATTGCAGTGGTTCAAATCTTACCTGAGCAATAGAACACAACGAGTGAAAATATCGAGGAAACACCAAACACACAAATCTGACACCAGGGAAAGCAACATTGGAGTACCACAAGGAAGCATACTTGGCCCACTTCTCTTCATCATATTCATGAATGATATCGTGTGGATATTGAATGAATACAAAGACTGCCAAATTACAACCTATGCTGATGATACGAACATACTTGTGAACAAGACAAACTACCCAGATCTCATAACTGAAGCATCAGACATTTTTAATAAAATAAAGGAATGGTTTACCAGGAATAATCTTATAATAAACGCTGATAAGACAAAGCTACTATTAATCCGTACAAAACAACAAAGGATTGATACACCAAGAACTATAAAAATATCAGATCAAGAAATAACACCATCAGAATCAACAAAACTCCTGGGCATAACGGTAGACGAAAACTTAGTTTGGAATGAACATATAGAAGTCCTGACCAACAAACTCACCTCAACAGCTTATTCGATACGTACGATCAGGAAATACATGAACGAGAGTACAATCAGAGTAATTTACTTCGCAACTTTTGAAAGTCTTATGAGATTTGGAATAATAATTTGGGGAGGAAATCACAGCATAATAGAGCTTTTTCGCGTTCAAAAGAGAACTATTAGAGCAATGTTCAACTTAAAATACACACAAAGCTGCAGAGGCATATTCAAGGCGAACCGAATAATGACTATATATGCTGTGTATATATATGAAATATTAATGTATATATATAAAAACAAAAAGAATTTCCCACAACTTAACTCTTACCATCACTATAACACCAGAAATACAGACATCACCTACCCAATGCATAAGTTAACCATCACAGAAAAACATCCAAATTACGCAGGCATAAGATATTTCAATAAACTACCGGAAAATATTAAAGACTGTCGAAATATTAATGGATTCAAAAGAAAGGTTAAAAACCTACTAATAAATATGGAACCATACACCTTAGAGGACTACAATAGATTTGAAGAGACGCTGTCTTGAATTTATTATGCTGCAATCAGAACTTTAATTCTTTTAAATTTTATTATGTAGTATATACTTTCGAGAATAAATAAACTTATTATTATTATTATTATTATTCATTACTTTACATTCAGGTACATATATAGATAGAAGATACATCAAATATACATTGTTTCTATTGCAGAAAAATATTGAATAATGCTTATAAACCGATTGATGGATTCAATCAAATCAACGGAACAGGATGAAATTTAATTCTTCTGCTTTGTTCTTGACCAACCAAGGTATAAGAATGATGGATGATGAACTTATGTTGAACCAATGGCTTCTAAGATATATGGTGACTAGGATGAGATGAAGAAAACCACATAATTCCATACCTATAATTTCAACCTTGAAATTAAATCTGAAACATATGGTGGGTTCTGCCAAGCTCCCTCTAGAACTTTTGCGCATGTGCGATGAAGGGGAAGTGGCTAGGAGTGGGATATCATTGAAATATATTGTGATTGGGTAATCGACAACGCGAAGAAAAATTCCACCAAAGGTAGCCATGGATACATAATGAAATGTCCCTTCTCTACTCTGCGAAAGTTCACGACGCATGCGTCTAGTGAGAACGGGTGTTGGATTAAGGAGGAACGAGGCCTTCTCATCTTCTTACTTTTTCGCCACTACGCTCACATTCTATAATTAAAATTCTTAGAGGAAAACCACATTGTCTCAAAAGAATCGATGGTCGTGGTCGGTCTCTTCCTTTATTTCGGTGATTTTTAACAGGTTTCTAGGTCCAAAAATAATTCACAAAACCATCTGTTTGGAAAAAAGGCCAACTAGTTTCGATTTTATTCTAAAATCTTCATCAGGGCTCTGAAATGGAATAACATACACTACAATAATCTAAGATGTTCGAAATTACAATTAAAAGATTAAAATCATATTTTTTTCAACACTTATTTTAGACATATACAAACAAACAAGTATATAAATGAGGAAATAGGTTCGGAATATAGTGTGAATTTTCGACTTACATTTTCACTTTGTGTGGTTTCGTTGTCAACAGTTATGATGTCAAAAATTAATAATTTGGAGAGGACAACAACTGCTCGCATGGAGGACATTAAAAGATTGATGTCATCAATTAGTATTAGATGATTCTGGAGTATGCGCGGACCATTATAACAACTTACACACCTGGGTTGGAAAACAAACTTCTATACATCCCCGATTTTTCAATTAAATAATAATATGCGGTATTCAAATTTTCAATGTCGTTCCTTTTATTAATGGAATTTTTTTCTTGTTTTATTGATATCATCTCATCTAATAACCGTCTTTTCAAATTCGTTTGCCTACCTAATATTCCCACCGAGCCAGGATCGAAATTAAAGGAGTGGAGAAAACTTTTTACATGCTCAGCTAGTGCAGTATTATTTTCCTTTGTGTTTTTTAAAGGATTGAGGATATTAAGGGAGTCTCTTTTATGTTCAGAAATTCGATCCTTGAGGTATCGACCAGTTTGACCAATAAATGTGGCTGGACAGTCGTTACAAGATATTTTATATATGATGTTACTGAGTAATTCTTTTGGAGTTGCAGTCTTAGTTTTTGTAAAAAGTTTCTTTATAGTATTGTTAGATTTGAATGCAATTTTTATGTTTAATTTGGTAAATATATTCTTGATTTGCTCTCCTAGATTTTCAACATAAGTTACCCTGTAATATTTTTGGTTTTCTTTTTCCTCTTGTGATGTGTGGTGCTCAGGTTCTCTCTTGTACAGAATTTTTCTTATGAATTTGGTCGGATAGTTATTTTTTTCCAGAATTGACTGTATTTTAAGAATGTTTTTTGCGTGAAATTCATTGTCAGAAAAAATTACACGAAATCACACAAAGTGAAAATGTAAGTCGAAAATTCACACTATATTCCGAACCTATTTCCTCATTTATATACTTGTTTGTTTGTATATGTCTAAAATAAGTGTTGAAAAAAATATGATTTTAATCTTTTAATTGTAATTTCGAACATCTTAGATTATTGTAGTGTATGTTATTCCATTTCAGAGCCCTGATGAAGATTTTAGAAGAAAATCGAAACTAGTTGGCCTTTTTTCCAAACAGATGGTTTTGTGAATTATTTTTGGACCTAGAAACCTGTTAAAAATCACCGAATTAATATTCATAGGTCTCTTTATCATTCATCTCTTCCTTTATATTGCAACGTAGCCATCATAGAAGCTGTAAAATAACGTGGCCCCATCGTAATGCCTTGTCGAGAAAAAAATTATTTTCTCTTTAAACCCTCCAAAAGTGTTTGAAACTAATTCTTACCAAAATTAGACCGAATCCTACCATCCCTAAGAGAATCTGAAATTGGAATAGCCAAATATTCATTCCGAAACACAACATAGACCATAAACGCGTAAACACAAAGGACATCAATCATTCACCTATCCTGTACAAACATCAACTACGACAACTAATGGTTCCACCCAAATTATGATACACCTCTTTAATATCGATGGACACAGGTTCTGATTTGATGCACGCCCATAACGGCGATGATAATGTCCAAATAACGTGGATCAATCAAGCTAATATTAGCATAGACAATATAGCATTTGGACAATCCAATAAAATTGATGTCCAAAAGTCGGATATTACAACCGTTCCGTATATTTTGAGAGGATGCATTATGAGTGAATTGTTTTCGATATTGGATTGTACATATAACCGCCCACCTATCGACTTCCGAATTATGGTTTTTCATGTCCGTTCCGAACTCGATTTGGACCACCACAAATTGAACGGAACACGATACAGTAATTTGTCCACTTTTCATCAATTCGACACAAATATGAATTGCTGGTTTGGAGCCATTCATTTTCTGTGTCATGACGAAATTGATCTCTTTTCGGTACTCCACAATCATCATTCTATTATTTCGAGTACTTATCTGATTCGATGTTTCCACGTTATGAATAGAATTTTAGATGAAGCTTACCAGGTTGTTGATATGTATTTCTACTGCCTGGGAAATGATTTATTATGGAGCAGGAACATACAGGGTGTATTTAAAGGTGATACTTTCCTTTTGACAGATGGTAGTCATCAATATAAGTAATTTTACCAACAACTTTTCATATGAATTATGCCTATGTTTCGAGAAAATGAAACTAGAATATTTTCTAGTTTCTAGGTGAATCTGAAAATTCCCCAGTCCGAACCTGCTCCCTCGCTTGCTCGTCCGTAGATATCAACATGTTTTTTGTCTTCTCATCAAACATGACTCAGAATATCGATTGTGATCAGTAATCTTCGATCGTGTTACGCCGACAGTACAACTGTTATATGGTTCGACAATGTCCCACGTTTATTCAAATAATGAACTTGTTAATATGTTTTTAATTTAAGGTGAATCAAAACGAAATGCCAGTTCAGCGTATAAGTTGTACTGAACAAGATTTCAGCTAAGAAATCACCCAACTGTTCATAAACCTGGTGCAGAGATGTATAGATATTATGAACAGAGACATGCAGGCCAGAGTAGTATTAAGGTATTGATGCCCAAATTTTTTTTAAATTGAACATTTTATGTAAGGAATTTGCGGTGAAATGTCTCATTTCGATGGGTTCTATCGCCTGTCAAAAGAGAGGCCTCACCTTAAAATACAGCCTGTATAGTCAAGAACGTCTCAGAAGTATCGTACTAATCATTACTTGTACGTAGTAATGTAATAGTCTATATACTACGTTTTATTCACTCAAGATTCCGAATGAAGAGTAACCATTCAAAAAACGGGAGTAACCTAGAAAATATACGAAATCTAATCTTTTTCTCATGATCATACTTGCAAAACTATCTGAATTATAATAATAATATTTATTCGTTCTCAATACATTTCTTTTCAGCAAGCATTAACAATTTATCATGGAAAGACTCATGGCTGAACAACGTTCAAAAATTGTTGATATTTATTTTCAGCATCAGTGTTCTATTCGCCAAACTTATAGAGGGTTTCGTGAAATTTATGGTTTACATTATCGTCCATCAGAGTAGCTCATTCGTCGAACTATCGATAGATTTCGGACAACATTCTCTCTACTCGATGCAATAACAACAAGGCGAAGAACTTCACGTACAGAAGAAAATTTCGCTGCTGCAAGACATAGTGTCAATAAAGATCCAGATTTGTCTATTCGTCGACGTTCACAACAGGTTGGACTCTGTGCAGTGTGCATCCACCACATGGAAAATTTTGCGTGAAGGTCTTGGTATACACACATATAAGATCCAACTGGTTCAAGAACTAAAGCCACTCGACCATAATAGTCGTTTGTTTGCTGATTGGGCCTTAGGACAGCTTGAAGTTGATCCACTTTTTTACCGAAAAATTGTACCTATTAGTGATGATGCTCATTTCTGGTGAAACGGCTTCGTAAACAATTGCCGTATATGGAGTGAAAGCAATACTCAAAGTTCTGTAGGTTCCATTCTGAAAAATGCACTCTATGGTGTGCTTTACACGCTGGGGGCATCATAGAACCATATTTCTTTAAAAACGATGCTGGAGCTAATGTTACAGTGAATGGTGCTCGTTAGAGCTCGATGATCAATGATTATTTGTTTCTAAATTTGAATGGTATGGACCCAGAAGTGTTCCAACAATATAGTGCTACACCTCACGCTGCTACCCTTTCGAGAAATGGTCCAATTGATAGGCCTCGAAGGTCGCATTAGACATAACTCCAAAGGATTATTTAATTTGGGGTTTTTGCTGATGAACCAGAAACTAAAGACGCTTTAGAAGCCAACATAAGTCGTGTTATCGCTGAAATAAGGCCGGCATTACTCTAAAAAGTCGTCCAAAATTGGTCTGGTCGAATGCGGTTACTCAGAGATAGTCGTGGTGGACATATGCCGGAAATTATTCTCAAAACATAAATGTCATAAAATTATCGCTCAAATAAAAAATGTTGGCTTCAATCTCAATTCAACTGTGTTTTATTTCAATTTTGAGTTATCACTCTAAAAAAAACAGCTGATACTTGCAACCGCTATATCGTGACGATATCTCCTCACCATAAAGGGCTACAAAATCTTTTATGGTGCTTCGACGTCACTGACATCAAATACTTGCAATTGACTGAAACAAGTGGAAAAATTTTCATTCCATCGATTGCAGTGGCCATTTTTAATCAATTCCAATCGAAAAACCTGATATTGTGTGCTGGTATCACGAAAGAAACGTGGAAAATATAACACGAATAACAGACGTTGCTCTAGCTAACAATATATCATTATGAGTCTGGAAATCATATTTAAATATAATATAAAATCGCATGAAGATCGCATTGTGCAATTATGACTTAGGAGCGTGGGATGCGCTCACATCCAGTTGTCCCGCTTTAAAATTCAAATATCTACGTTCTTGCAAGAACAATTAATAATGAGTTGTTTTGCGAGCGAACTGCATGGCGGGAAAAATGTTCATTTCGAGCGATAAATCGCAATCAAACGTGGACCCACAATCGGATTATTAATCAGTTTTACTTCTACAATTGAATATCATGACAGGGCATAGTGCAATGTAGGTAACTGAGGAATATTGCAAAATTTCAGATTTATTGGTTTTCGGTCATGCTTTTAGTATTCTGGCATTCGTTAACGAAATACCCTGTTGAGTAATCACAAATCTTAATTCTAATCTGGTCTGTTACAACAGGCAGTTTCCATTATCGAATTGCTCGGACAGCTCCATCTTTTGTTAACCTGTCCCCATGTTATGGAATAATCTGCACTAACGTAATACATGTTGGTTGTATGTCAGTATTGTTTCGCATAAAAGACCCTAGCCGTCGCAGTGCAGAAATTATCACTCATGACCAAACGGCCGTCATACTAATTTGATCTTAATATGGCGGGATTAATAAAGATTCCAAACTCTTCAGTGTGAACTGAAGTTGCCATCGAATCTATTTTTTCAATATTAGGCCTCCGTTATAGTTATATTGAAAAGGGGTCATAGTCCACTGCGACCTTAAGGTCTATTCTGTCCCCTAACAGAGCTGTTATCATCGCTCCTCCTACAGCTCGCTCTCCAGTTCCAGAGATTTGATGAAATCCAGTATCTGGGACGGCTTCAAGGAGGATAACTCCCCACTTCTACAAGTTTCTTGTCCAAAGCACTCTTTTCTTTGGCTTGCAATTGCATAGCATTCCGTAACCAGGTAAATAGGAGTTTCTTCCTCCTCCCCACAGAATCTACACTCATTAGTGACCGATGAACCTATTCTCAGCAGATGCTTCTTTAGGCGACAATGTCCTGTGAGAAAGCCAGTCAATAAGTGAAGTTGATTTTTACTGAGATCCAGATATTTTTTAGATCTAGCAGTTTCAAAGTTCCGAAGGAACTTTTTGGAGTGATCCATCCCTGGGAGATTCCGCCAGAGTTTTCTCCTTCAGCATAAACTCCTTCTTATAGGTGCATTTTCCTATACCACAGAAGGGTTCTGGGCCAGTGAGTGGCGTTTGTGCGCTCTTTCTGGCCATTGTATTGGCCTCTTCGTTTCCTACGGTTCCCGAATGAGCGCGAACCCAGATTAAAAAGACCTTATTTTTCTTTTGCCTACCTCATTGAGTTTGTTTCGGCACTCCCAAATCAGGTTTGAGTCAATGGCGTAGGAGCTCAGTGCTTTAATAGCAGCTTGACTATCTGTATGAATAGCTATATCGCACTTCTGATAGTTTCTTTCTAGATTTATATCTAGACATCTTCCGATGGCAAGTATTTCCGTTTGAAGGACGCTTGTACAGGAGCCCAACGATAGTGCACACTTGGTATTTGTCCCGTAAATGCCAGTGCCAGCTCCTGTAGCGGTTTTAGAACCATCTGTATACTATTTTATTATATTTTCTTTGAGATTATAGTTGGTGTATTCCCTTTCCCTCCATTAACGAAGCGAAGTAGTTCTCGCTAGATTTTTGACCACTCACAACTTATTTCCCTTAGTTCGATTATTGATCGGAACCCAATATACAATGAACGAATTTCACGATTTCCTCACCAATACTGGATCCATGCAACCCAAACATCAAGGGGTGATAGCCTCCCATTGCGGGTTGCCTGTATGGTTATTTCTCCGGACGTGTCGCCTGTTGTGATAGGGGGTAGATTATGAAAATGATGTGTGATTGTTTGAAGAACTTTAACAATGGATGTATACTCTAACTAACAAAGAAACCGCAACACCAGGAAGGAGCTGTTTAAATTTTATTTTTTTGCAATACGTAGATATTATAGCAAGGAGTAAATGATTAAAATGGAGATTTTACAATTTTTTTTAAGTTGCTAAAAATGTGTTGGTCCACGATTATCTATGCACTCCCCAACACGTCTTGCAATAATTTGGTCTATTTCTACTTCAGGAATACTATCCCAAGCTACCTGTACTTCATATCTCAGAGCCGCCAAAGTCCGTGGGGGCTGGGGTAAATCTCCAAGCATTCTAAACCCATGACGTCCAAAACATGCCCTATGGGCGAAAAATCGGGGGATCTGGGCGGCCAAGGCAAAAGATTCACATGGGTCGCTTCAAAAAAGTTCCAACTAACTCTGAGATCGAGCATTATCTTGCTGAAATATTGGATTATCGAGCCGGTTAAGGTAAGGGAGAACATATGGCTTCACTTTTTCTTGAAGTTAACTGACGCTGTCATGTTACCTCCAATAAAGACTAAATGTGATCTACTGGCATGTGCAATGGCACCCCATACCATAACGCCTACTGTTCAGTGTAGGTACATGACGCTCCAACATCAAATTGAGGTTCACGTCTTTCTCCCTGACGTCGTCTAACCCTTCTTCGGCCATCATGTACACCCAAGGAGAATCGAGATTCATAAGAAAAGACGACCGGATGCCAGTCCACATTCCAATGTTGAGGTTCTCTGCACCACTGTAATCGTGGCCGGCGATTCTGAACCGTCAGAGGTAACACAAGATGAGGACGAAAATGCTGCAGTCCAGAAGGGCAGAAGACCTTATCCGGCGTTAAGCCGTTCGGACAGCTACAGGATGGTCTTGATCTTATTACTACTCATCAGCCAAAGATCGAGTTGTCGCAAATCGGTCTTTAATGGCCATAAGTCTAGGTCGTCGATCTTGAACTTCATTCATGCCCCTTCGACGTCCACTGCCTGCTCTTCATCGATTTTAGGCATTATCAAACCACGCTTGACAGCATCTCTTAACAGCGATTTCTAGAAATGACAACCCCGTCTCGGCTAGACCAATAATTCGACCTCTTTCAAATTCACTTAGCTCGCGATAGATTCCGCGTACACGTGCGCTAGGCATTTTAAGAACAACTAAACATCGACAGTCTCGAACGGCTGAATTGTTGTAATATTCAAAAAATTTGCAAAAAACGACTACAATATTGAAGTAACAAAAAATGTTTATATATGAAAAAACCTCTACGATTTTTTCCTCAAATTTAAAAATTTACGCCTTACTATACTATCTATGTTTTATCAAAATAATTCAACGTCAACCCGTTTTTTTGTCAGTTAGTATATTAAGATGCGGATGAACGCGAAGCGGTTTTAGTTAGTATATGATTAGATTCAATGTTTTCATGAGTTCGAATCATCTCAGGAGAAACAGCCAGATTCAACTTCAAGAGTATTCCAGGCTTTCTAACCGTAGCCCAATCGGAATTTCACCTTACGTTTCGCCTAAAACCATGGTAGGCATCTTCAGAGGTTTCTCGTTCGAAGGTTATAATCCGACGAGTGACTGCTTCGAACTTAACTAAATCCGCAGCTCCACCCCACTGACAAGTTTGATTCAGCATTGCAGATTACTAGCAACCAAGCACTATGAACAATGGAAGTCTCCTCTTTCCTGTTCATGCTGTTTTCGTGTGATGAAGGAAATTTTTCGAAAAAACACATAGAATTCAGAAAAATGCATAAAATCTTTATTTGAATTGATAGTGCGGTCCATACCTATACTTTAATGTTCGAAGATAATTTCATGCAAATGTTGACCGCGGCTGTGCCTCAATTGGTCCATCCGCTTAGTCCAATTTTGGCATACTCTTTCCAACATTTCGGCCGGTATCTCACGAATAAATTCTTCAACATTGTCTTTCATTGTGAATAGTGTGCGCTGATCGGTAAATAAAAAGTTAGATGTTGTCTAAGGTGCCTCAATGGAACATTAATTGATTTCAGGGTGTCAAGACAATCAATTCGGGTAGACAGTACCTATGTATTTTGAAAATGAATAATATATCATTTATTCGGGCTGAAGGACTTAGGTCAATTGCCTTAAACTGTATATATTTATGTTATTCGTAATACCTTCACTCCCATTTATAGTGTTCAATTTCTTCTGAATGTTACACATCCGGCATTGGAATACAAATTGGGAACTCAAACCTTTCTTAATTTCCTGTATCAAGTCCATATCAGAAAATGAGCAGCCAAAGGGAGTATGCTTGCACAAATAAGCAATTTGTTTGAACAAAAAACGGACATCCACCAATCTCCACAAAGTGAAAATAATAAGTAATATGTATAAGATATTTGGTAATTCGACTTGGACATCTATTCAGGTGCTGTTCCATTGCGCGAAACAGTTGCGCGAGTCAGGTTCGCGCAATGGAGCACCTTTCCAGTTATAACAAAATTTCTCACCCGCAAGTTACTGAAGTTGAAACCGTTTCTTGTTCTAAATTACAAGACAATCCTTTCTGATGAAGTATCATCCTTTACATCCTGCTGAACGCTTTCTTCTTTGTCTATTATACTGAAATTGAAACTTTCCATGTAAACTGAAACTGAAGTCGAATAATTACCCACTTACTTTTGGAATCTCTTCCGTTGAGCTAATTTTCTACTAAGTCGATGTGCGCAAAGATTTTTGCGTTTATCATCAAATTTCCTACTCATCTTCAAAGTAATTAAAAAAATAACACAACACTTCCAATCACAAGAAAAAAGAAATCAAGTAAAAATTCACGACTCCAGTCTCTCGTCACAAGATCTAAAAACGTAAAAACCGAACCAATTTGCTTTCGGCTTGCTGGTCCAACAGAAATAATAAAGCACATGTTTTCAGACTTTTACTTTTCACTGATAACAGACGCCTTACAATAAAACAATGAATATTTGCCGCTGGGATTTACCGAAAGCCCCAAAGTGCATTCTAAAATGTGCAGTATAGCCAGATAGATGGAACGATCAGTAGAAGGTGGAAATATCCAAGTTCGTCGATTAGGTGGCAGCACGTTATGTTCGTTTAATTTTAATTTTACTGAAATCGTTCTTTGAGCGATTGAAAAAAAACTATTTGTGTTAAATTTTTCGTGAGAATTCATAAAAAAAATAATCTAGGTCGGAAAGTTAGAATTATGCATATAGAGTCACTAAGAAAGGAAAAAAAATATTTTCTTTTTCACTCGACGAAAAAAAAATTATGAACTTTCCGACTTGAAGAACTCTTCGAATTGAATAATAGTGAAAACCCCATATAAATTGGTGGTCTGTATCGTGAGAAATCCCGAATCGCGTTTTGAACTGAACGTCAGAACGGTATAGGCCCCTCTTAAATGTATACACGAACTATTGCTTGACAAAATTATCAACAATCAACACAACACTTTCACCAGAATAAATTCAAACATTTGAAATAACCACTAAAAATCAGTCATAATTTGTGAAGAGCGCCATCTGATGTGGACAGAAAAAATCTTTTCTAATATTCTAAATTTTGGCGAAACAAAATCTAAAATCTTATGAGTGCACACATTATTTCAGACATCATAGCTCATACATATCATCTCGAAGTGCCTCAGACGGATAGAGTATTTAATAATAATAAAATAATAACAATAATAATACTCGTATATATTTCCATTCATATCCTGACATATACATATACATATACATATTTAATCGGATCGCCATGAGTTTGTCGAAAACCAGTATTGAAGCTTAGAAATTTAAGAAACCTTCCCTAAATCCTCTCTTATCTGTCGATGTAGATCCCATAATGGGGAGACCAAAACAGCTCTGTTAGGGGGCACAATAGAACTTGTGGTCGCAGTGTACTCTAACTCCTTCTCACTAGATAAAACATCATTAATGATGACCTAATAATTAATGGTCATCACTACCACTGGCCAATACAGCTGCGATTTTTTCTTCAGTTCGCTCTTTACGTGAGCGTGTTGGTGGTTTGATGTTCAACAATAGTCACAATAGCCCGAATAGCCGCTTCAAAGGATAATACTGGCCATAAAATGGAAGAAGCCCGCGATGAACTTTCTTAACAGAGCACGCATTTTGATATTAAAATTCAATGATTTTGCAAGCGTTGTTCGTTTGTAAGACGATTCATAGTTGAATTATAGACGAAACCGAAGATGTTTGACAGTGACAAAAAACACGAAACTTGCGTGAGCTGTCAAAATCAGTGTTGCCAAAAATAAAATAGTTGAAAAATTACCCGTCATTTCGATAGCTGCCATATTCATTCATGTTGGAAATGACCTCTTTTTTAGCGAACATAATCGCCTTTTTCAGAAAACCCTGACGCACCAATTCTTAATGTAATTCACCTATAATATTCAAAGGAATCACCCCATCGATTTCCGATAAAATTCTCGTTATTGCTGGGCAGTTAGAGTATTCTTTGCATTTGTTGAGCAGTGTATATATAACATGAACAAATTTCTACGAGTGGTTGAGATATTTGTATGCGTAAATGGACTAAAAAATGAAGTGGTCGGAAATGAACATGAAAGGTGACACTACTGTCTACCTTATAATGTGGTATGGCCGACTGTAAGAGTCATACTGAATGGTATTACTCAGGAAAATGAACACACATCGCATCACCGATGTTCAAACACACTATAACAATCAAATTAATAAACAATTTGTAAGGTCGAGACAAACATTAAAAGCAAGAGTGATGGTAAAATATAAAACATATTGTAGTATGTAGTTCAACGACTTTCGGAACAAACATTGGACTAAAACTGATAAGCAAGGTTATTGGCGTCATCTCCAAATGTAAGATAAGAGGTAAATTAAACAGACTGCACTGATATCAGTGCATTTTTATTGATAATAACCCATTTCGCGAGATCTGAATGCCATCAGACGGTGTTACGAACTAAAAAAATATTTATTTAGGAGGTGTTATCGGGAAGATGCGACTCGTTTGCAAAAGAATATTTCATCCGCAATCGGCGTAACTGTGATATGGGAAAATTACGAAATATTACAATTCGGTTTATTCCCGGAATAATGTCAGGTGGATTTGAGAGCTGCAGATAAAATAGGATATTATCAGAGACGCATAATTCTCTCCCTTTGTTACGATTGCACAGATGGCACTCAAATTCAACGACCATTTTCATAGTGCTTCCACTTCGTCACCACATGACAATTTGGAATTTTGGGGAACCTGCATCGAACACGTCTTAGTTATACAGGCTGATTCACCTAAATCATCTATAGAGGTTCACAGAGAACAGAAATACGTCATTATCATCCTGGTATTTAGACAGTGTCTATTATTGGACGTGTTCTATTTTTCTAAAATATTCCCAAAACGCTTTCACTTTCATCAGTTTCAAATTTCACGTACAATTTGAAACTTATTGCATTTTATTCTATGATTTTTATATGAAATAATGAATGGAAACTTGCAACAGCATATTTCATCTAAACATAGATGCATAGAATATCTGGTGTAACGACTCCAAAATTTGTAGATCAAAACGCCACATTTCAGTACTGGTGCTACTTCCGGAATAATCCGCAATATTTATCGGTCGTGGCGCTAATGCGGCAATGGAAAATAGCGCGACCCCTTTCGGGAGAAATGAAAAGCACGACAAATACTCAAATTTCCGATCGACAAAAGTCTTAAACAAAATCTAATAAGTGCCAACACCCGGTATTCTATGCATCTATATCTAAACCATTGGGGAAATCTCCAATATAGGAGAAAAAATGCTACTGAAACATGATTGTTATATGCGTAGAACATTGATCGTTATTTCGAGTAGTTAACAAAGTGGCAGTTATTGAGTATTTTGTGATTGCCGTCTTGAAGATTACCCTTCAGTTATTTATTCCGTTTAACTCTAAAATGCAGAAAAATTTATATGACATAGGTAGGTTGATCTCAATTACAATGTTCTCTTTTTGTTCCTGTTTTCCATTTATTTTTTGTGATGAATAAAGGCGATTTTTTATTTCGATTATTATTCTCATGAGTATTTGTATCAAATAAAAATAAGTATGCTATTAACACTTCATATACAAGCAAGCAGTATAAACTCATATTTTTCTGCTTAAGGTGGGCGTTCAATGTAGTATGTTTTTATTTCAAGTTGCATTTGAAAATGGTTTCACTTTGAGAACTGAAATTTTGCGGGTAAACTCAGGAGGGATTGGAGTTTTCCAACTCGCTCTGAACATTCATGATGATTCAAAAAGGTCTTCTTACAAGTTTTCCTTGCCATTCACTTCTGAAATGAAGGTATTCTAGTTTTGTCTTCATTCTGTTTTTTGTTCTTGGAATTATACTGCAACGAAAAAAAGTTTTCTATTTTTTCAACTTTTTTTGAATGTGGGAAATCTGAATGTTTACTCACTCATCTTACTCATTCTTTTGCACATTTTTCATGAGTTTCACAATTTCAGGTTCACTGAAGAAATAAAAATTAGTAAAGATTATGGTTATCTCAAGCATAGCCTGACAACCATAGCCTGAGTTCTTGAAGTGTGAATTATTTATAAAACCCGTTAAAATCCAAATGTCTGCCATTATATATCTGATTACGCAGGGACAGATATTCCTGAAAAAGTGCTTCATGTCTTTAGGGTAGATTGACATTTTTCAACGTAAATACAAAATTATAGAAATGGCCGGTAGAATATCTTCCGAGGAATAACATATTCAATAATTCCCAATTCATCAAGATTTTCCCAGAGAATATCATGAATGCATTCAATAAATAAACTAACTGACAAAGAAACTGCAACAACCAGAAGGAGCTGTTTAAATTTTCAGTTTTTTTGGTGAAACATAGATACACTCAGAAAATTATTCTAGTAAATACAACGAAAAATGTATGTTACGATTACAAAATGAAGATTCCTATTTCGTCAATCTAAAATTCTATTATATTAACATAAACACTTTTGTTAGCTGCCTCATTGAATGCAAACGTGTTGTGGATAAATAATATTCTGTTACCATTATAATAAAATAGTTCTTCCGCTGATATTGCAGTTGTCAGGTTTAACGAATATACAGGGTGGCCATTTGAAAACGAAACAGACGAGATTACAGACGAAATAAATTTTTTCGATAGAAATGCTCGGACAGGTCGATTTCTGTTTTGAGGGGGACAACTTAAGATGTAGGTTACGGACGCATAGCGCTTCAACCCTTGCTACTACAACCCTCACCCCCAATTTTTGAATAGGGAAGATGGGGTGAGTGATACCTCATTTGAAAGGTATTTTCATACTGATTTCAGCACAGTAATTGTTTTTTCATTTTATGCATTAGTTCTCGAAATATTCTCAACTAAGTATTTGAAAATGAAGTGGTGTTTTCATGGCAGTTGTAGTGTTTATTTGTGAAAAATCGACATTTTGAGCTTCAAAACAACCAATTTGAATATTTAATTAATTGATGTGAGTTTTTGATAAATTATTTACTTTACTTTGAAAAGTCTTATTTCTTAGATCAATACTTCATTCAAATCGTTCTGATACCGTACAGTTGGAGAATGATTTCAGTGAACAAAACAGCTAGTCTAACATCTGACCCTAGTAGCATAAACACGTACGGTATGACTTCATTTGCCCAGTGGTAGATGTTTTGCAATTACAAATACAAGTACGGAAATTTTGGTGTTTCGGAAGCACGAAATGTCAATTATTCGCAAAAAATTAATTTAAGTGATAAAATTAACTAACGCATGAATATTTCGAGAACTAATGCATAAAATGAAAAAACAATTACTGTGCTGAAATCAGTATAAAAATACCTTTGAATTGAGATATCACTCACCCCATCTTCCCTATTCAAAAATTGGGGGTGGGGGTTGTAGCAGCAAGGGTTGAAGCGCTATGCGCCAGGCGTAAATCTTAAGTTGTCCCCCTCAAAACAGAAATCGACCTGTCCGAGCATTTTTATCGAAAAAATTTATTTCGTCTGTAATCTCGTCTGTTTCGTTTTCAAATGGCCACCCTGTATAGAGACTCATAACAGCATCTTCTATATCATAAATAATATATTCCGTCACGTTAATAAAAATATTATGTTAGGGAGATCGAAATGGTATAATATAATGATTTCAATAACACTGCTCTCTATACAATGGAAAGTGAGATTGTTAAATATACAGATTCATACTTTTTCTCCAATAGTATTATTTTTGTGCTGATAGAGGGTTTTATTATATTTTCAGAATGTAATATTCATACTGTATCTTTTTACTATTATCTAAATAATATTCTAGATAGAATATATTTTGCTCCATTCAGAATATCAGTGAAATTGTTAAAAATACAACAACCGACATATGGAAGAACTGCATCCAGTAAATGTTGCTGAACTTACGATACTGCTGCGATGCCAGCTTCCTGAAAATATTATTATTCAGTATCTAGTTATTATATGTATATTCGATGTCTAGGTATAGGTCAGTTTAAACAAACTAATTTAAAATGATGAGTTTATTGGAACAGAAAAATAAAATATAATTCATGAAAATAACCAAATTACAAGTATGAAAAATTTGGGAACAACTGTTTATTGCCGAAATTGGAAAAAATAACGTTTATTTTATTTGGTCACAGCACACTGAAAATTGTTTTGGATACATTGTCGTCATAAATGATGACTATATGTGGTTGAATGGGCCTTGTTTTTGTTTTTCAATGCTGAAAGTTTAGTCTTCTCTTCCACAGCACTGGAACCTTTGATTATAAAATATAAATACATTTTGAGAGTCAGTAATTGTGTATTTTATAAACACTTGTTTGGAGCCGAATTTTTGAGGTTTTCTAGATGTTGGTGCTAGGGCTGCATGCAGAAGCAGCAATATACCTTCATTTCGTCCATCTGAAAGAAATATCACAATTTAGTATCGAGAAGTTAAAAATGCTTGTTGTTGATTCAACAGTTTTAAATAAACATGCGATGAAACTTAGAGAATCAGTTTGAGATGCCTTAACAAAATATAAAGGTCGTGAAAATTATTTTTGCAACGGAAACAAATCATTGCATTGGTCTAATGTACCTTCTTCAATTTTGGCAAGTTCTGCGTAATTCGGACAAGCTCTTCGAAAATTATCCTATCCCTCCAAGAAATATGTGGCTCCTCAGAACAAAATTCCTTGATATGACGAGTAGTTATCAATATGAACATCTCAAAGGTAAATCTATTATCTGAAAAAAAATTAAAGAATTACAATATTTCAAAAGAAATAAAAAGATTTATTTCGAAAAAATGACCGACGGGCGAATAATTTCAAGTACAGGTAGCTTGGGATAGTATCCCTCAAGAAGAAGCAGACCATCTTATTGCATCAATGCCAAGACTTGTTGGGAAGTGTATAGTTAATCGCGGTGGACAAACAATTTATTGGAAAATATTGTTAACCCTCCGTTTTTTTCACCGAATTTTCAACATTTACTCTTTGCTATACTATCTATGTTTCACCAAAAAAATTTAAAATTTTAACAGCTCCTTCAGGCTGTTGTAGTTTCTTTGACAGTAGATTTAGAAACGCGAGCGACAAGAACTTGACTGGCATTAAAAAGAGGAACAAAAAAACATCACAAAATTTCTGATTTTTCTCACTTTTGTGGAGCAGTATATCGTTCATTTCGAATAGCTTGAGTTCAGTATTTGTGTAACATGAAGGAAGATTATTTTTTGGTGTACGATTGGGGACCCATTATAAGAAAGGAATATCTACTTCTGAATAGCACTAGAACGCTCCAAATCTGATTGCCAACCGGTGAATTTCCGCTTCCCGTTACTCGCAGTCTCACGCCGTAAATTGTATCCTAAAATTACAGGTGGCCCAGTTATGCGAACGGTATCGATATTAGGCACCATCACGCAGATTCGACATGCAAGAAGGATCGCGGATTGAATTAGTGCAATACAGCTCGAATGGAAAAGATATCATATTTATCATTCAAAGTGGAGCGGTGCAATTCTTCCAATTTATTCAGAGACGCATTGCGAAAGGTCAGTAACCTTGTGTAGTGGTCCAAATCGATACAAGGACCGATGGCGACGATGTCAAGCAGAAAATCAGTGAGCGTGTGGAATGAATTTTCGATGTCTCCAGATTGGCGACAAGAGAGACCTAAATGTTTTCTGATGAAATTCATTCGGAGACAAAACAAGAATTTGTTGAAAGTGAGAAGGAATTTGGTGACTGGAGGTGATGATGATGCTATAACTACCACCTATACTGAGATGAGTAGATGCAGTTTCGCGAAAAATATATCACAAAATCGTGCTAGAGGGGAGATCTTTGTTTTCAATTTCTTTGAAACTTTGAAGAATTTAAGTTCAAATTGTGTTCAAATTATAGCTATAAATATTGTTATTTCTATTAGGGATCAATAAAATCGCATTATTATTATGCAAGGTGAATAAATGACATCATGTGGGGGAATTTGGACTTCAGATGAATGAAAAATTTATTCACGTTTCATTAACACGAAATAATTGAAGAGACTCATGATACTGTGTAATAAATAGGGTATTTGGGTGTATTAAGCCGGCCATAGACATCGTTATTTTTCATCCGTTTATAACGCCGCGATACGAACCGTCGAGTCATATCGCAGAACTGTTTTGCCCACACACTTCGGTAAATTCTACCAGTTATTTTGCTGTCGATCGCGAATTAGCACGTCATGAAGAGGAAACATCTCTTAGCAGTGGCGGCCGCGGTTTCGGTGCTGAATAAAAAAGAAATAAAGAAACGGTCAAAATGGGATTTGTACTACGCCAATGGAAAATAACCGCCGATTCTGGACGAAATCCCCATACACAGTCGGTATGGCACGACAACCGATGAACCGTCGTGACAAAAATCAAGCCGCGGCAGATATTTCTACCGACGATTCGTACCGACGGTTCTTCGCCACACACATCGGTTTTTGGCGCTTTTGCCGTGACGGTTCGTATCGCGGCGTTATAAACGGATGAAAAATAACGATGTCTATGGCCGGCTTTACTCTTCTGTCACCACAATTGAAATCAATTTCAAACCTTCTGAAGTCTGTACACTTTTCCAGCCGAAAGGGAATCTAGACTCGTGCCTTGAGGAAACGCAAGGTCCATGAAAAATTATTGAATCCCTTTCTGAGAGTTCAGGTGGATTGAAATGAAACCAATTTCTTTAAAATTACCTATATATTAAATTCAAGAAAATTGTCTCATCTACAGTAATTGAACAAAACAAAATTGTTATTTCTCAACCTTTTCACATATCCAACATCAAATAAAAAAAATAGAACAGAAAAACAAATGAAGTTGAGAGCGATGTAGTACCTTTGGTATGTTCCTAAATCAAACAAACAAAAATTTCTGCCTTACCAAACCAAACATTGACAAAAACACTTGCCATATGAAAGGATGATCTTTAAGTTACATTTAGATTTGCGAGAACCGATCGAACTCTACTTCCAATAGACCCAGGTACTTCCTACCATTTCCGCATTTTCCCTTTGCACATGTCGTGCTTCTTTCCTTCAGGCAACTGTCGTAACTTCCGTTATTCCCGAAAATTTACTCTATTTAAAGCAATACCCCCTGCCTCTTTGTCCCCCTCGGATGTTCTAGAAGAAATTGGACTGGGATGGCGTAGTTTTCAACTGTTGGTTAAAAAACTCTGAAATTAGGCGATTGAGAAAAAAATTGTTGATTACGCGTTCCCACTTGGCTTGTTCATCACGGGACTGCGTCCGTCGAAGTTTTTATTTATGTGTCTCCCCTTCGAAAATATTCTCAAGATCGAAAGTTTGAAATATTACAACATCTCCTAATTTTTTTCCGATTTTGATGAAATGTTCATGAAAAGCGTGCTACCCAGTTTTTAAAATACTCTTGTATTCATGGTGTTCAGCTTTCCCTAAATGATGAAATATTTTTTTTTTAATGTGGACTGTTTAAATTCATCTATTTCTTCAAGTTGGGCCTGGACTGAATTTGAGCACTTGAAAAAAATTTTCATACCCCGGGAACTCAGATATGAATGCAGACTCTGACATTTTTGTATTCAAAAACAATAGCATTATCATCAAATACCCAAACGATAAGCAAACCTCTCTTCTCTCCATTCCTTCTGCAACTACTCCATCTCAACACGAAAATGTTTTCGTTATCAAATCACAGATCTTTGCCAACAACTTTGAGCACTCGTCTTTTTAAAGGTTTACGTAGTTAGTGATGAGGCTCATATTCCATCCTTACTCTGACTTTTCGTGACGAATTGTACAATTTCCTAATGACAAAAATCGATATTCCTCTTCCAACAGTATGAGCCGTAACAAGATTTGCTTGAAAATAATATGGTAGTGGTTTTTCTTGCACTGTTCTGCTCGAATGTTTTCAGAGCGGATTTAAAATTGTTCGCTGAAACCTCGCGTCGGTGACTGACCCTAAAATCGCGGTAAATAGTTCCGATAATTGCAACGTTTTTGTCTCGAAAACGCAGAATGCACTTCGGCAAATTAGGTTCGGCAGAGCTCTGAAAGTACGTAATTAGATATCTCTGCGATAGCCAGTTGGTTGCGGATCCTGCATTAGCAGCGGCAAATATGTGGGCAAATTGCCTTTGGTGCCTCGTTATGGGGTTTGGAAGAACTACAAAGGACGGTTCGACTTTTGTCTTGATAAGAAACCGAGAACGAGTTTTCACGCAAAATCATGAATCCCCTTATTCGCAAATCAATTGGAGAATTGGGAAATGTTGTTATGTACGAGGATGTATTGATATCTAGTTAGCCTAGACCAGTTCCATGCATAAACCAAATACTGCGATACCATATCAACGAACACTAACTTATTAGAAGTGTCAGTGTAGAGTTCGACGTCAAAAAAGTAAACAAGAGAAACGCAATAAATGAAAAAAAAGATGTCCACCGTAAAAATCGAAAAATTGGAGTATCGAGCCCCCAATGTTAGAATGTCGACGTTGACCAAAAGCGTGCAAGGGTAGAAGCATCGCGTTCGATCTGTGCTCGATTTGAAAATGATGTAGACTTCTTAAACCGAATTGTTACTATGTATGAGACTTTGGTACATTTCTACGATCTAGAAACAAAGCAACAATCGATGGAATGGCGCCAATTGGGTTCTCCAAGACCTAAGATGTTTCGTTTCCAAAAATCTGCTGGAAAAGTTCTTGCTTCAGTTTTTTGGGATTGCCATGGAGTAATCATGATTGATTTTTTGGAAAAGGGTAGAACAATAACTGGAGATTACTATTCGACATTACTGACCACTCTACGGGAAAAAAATGAAGAGAAAAGACCCGGAAAGCTATCCAAAGGTATTTTGTTTTTACAGGATAACGCCCCAGTACACAAATCTCATGTTGCCATGCAAAAAACTCGTGTTAGAATTACTAGAACACCCCCCTTATTCACCAGATTTGGCTCCGTCCGATTATCATCTCTTTCCTTAACTGAAGACGTCGTAAATTTTCTTCCAACGAGGAGGAAATAAAAGCTGTGGAGGACTGGTTTGCAGAGCAAGAAGAAACATTTTTTTGAAAGGTCTAGAGACGTTGCAGGTACGCTGTTATTGTATTCCATTAGGAGGAGAATATATTGACTAATAACATATTTTGACATTAAAATTTTGTAGGCTAAGAATTTTTCAATATATCCTCGTATTACCATTCAGCTAGAATGAAAAAATCTGTTATTCTGAAAATATAGGGAGAAAGTATTCCGGGTTTTCTAGTCGTGGTGCAATAGAAATTTCTCCTAAAGTTTCGCCTACAACTAGGGTAGGCATCTTCAGAGTTTTCTCGGTGGGAGGTTGTACACCGACGAATGACCGCTCCGAACTGGAGATGTTACTGCTGGCAACCAAGCACTATGAACAATGGGAGTCCACCCTTTCCTGTTCATGTTGTTTTTGAGCTTATAGATTTCGATGGGGAGTCGAACGAAAAGAAACAGGCGACACTGAAGAAGAAATTTGAAAACATAATATTAAAGGTTGTAAAATTCCCTTCTTGTCATGATAGATGACGAAATCGTTAAGGATAATGTCACAAGGCCATTTTGAACAAGAATTTCAAATGGAACCCAATGGCAAGCAACACATTTTTTGAAATATATCTAAAAACCTATTCATTTGTAATAATTTTGTTTGTGTTTGAGAAATGGGCACCTCGATCACCGGATATCACACGTTTGGATTTTTTCTGAGGGGGTACCTTAAATCGAAGGTTTACGCCACTGACAATTACACGTTTTAAAACAACTTATTGTCGCGGAATGTGAGGCTGTTTCCGCAGACACATTTGAAAGAGTACGGGAAGAGTTTGAAAATAGGATATATCACTGTCAAGAAGTAAATGAAGGTCTCTTCGAGCAATTTATTCAAGTAGATACTGATTAACTGATTCTTAAATCAGTAATCAATATTGTACTGAATTTTAATGTTTACCAATGAGCCATTAAAACTGCCATGAACACAAACAAAATTAGTATCATTGAATAAGTTTTGTCGATACTTTTTAGAAGAGGTGTCGCTTCCCTGCCAAAAATGTCTCATAGAAACTGATAGAAAAATTATGTATGAGAACTTATGAGATCCAAATTGGATAGTGAAACCGCAAACATGTATAAAACCATATACGATATTCAACAGTATTTAATGGTGATTACAGATACATTGCTTGAGTTTCAAATAGCATTCCCTAACGTAAATCATATCCATTTGAATTAGCTTAGCGATTCCTATGTTGGGCGCTGTTTGTTTCTACGAGTTTCCAAAAGAATTTTTACTTTCCAAATGTGGTTTTCACACATAATACCTAGCTATTTCTAATGTGTTTTCACGCATAACTCATATCCGGTTCTTTAAGCGATTCCTTTGTTGAATGATGTCTGTTCCTTCGAGTTTTTATAAGAATCTTCACTTTTCAAATGTGGTTTTCACACATAATACCTACCTATTTCTAATGTGTTTCCACGCATAACTCATATTCGTTTCTTTAAGCGATTCCTTTATTGAATGATGTCTGTTTCTTCGAGTTTTTATGAGAATCTTTACTTTTCAAATGTGGTTTTCACACATAATACCTACCTATTTCTAATGTGTTTTCACGCATAACTCATATCCGTTTCTTTAAGCGATTCCTTTGTTGAATGATGTCTGTTTCTTCGAGTTTTTATAAGAATCTTTACTTTTCAAATGTGGTTTTCACACATAATACCTACCTATTTCTAATGTGTTTTCACGCATAACTCATATCCGTTTCTTTAAGCGATTCCTTTGTTGAATGATGTCTGTTTCTTCGAGTTTTTATAAGTATCTTTATATTTCAAATGTGGTTTTCACACATAATACCTACCTATTTCTAAAGTGTTTTCACGCATAACTCATTTCCTATGTTGAATGATGTCTGTTCCTACGAATTTTTATAAGAATCCAAATTCTTCAAATGTGATTTTCACACATAATACCTACCTGTTCCTAAAATGCTTTCACATATAACTCAAATCCGTTTCTATAAGCGATTCCTTTGTTGAATGATGTCTATTTCTCTGAGTTTTTATAAGAATCTATAGTTTTCAAATGTGATTTTCACACATAATACCTACCTGTTCCTAAATTTTTTTTTACATATAATTCATATCCGTTTCTGTATGCGATTCTCATGTTGAAAGCTGTCTGTTTCTACGAGTTTTTATGGGAATCTATAGTTTTCAAATGTGATTTTCACACATAAAACCTACCTGTTTCTAATGTTTTGTTACATGTAACTCATATATCCGTTTCTATAAGCGATTCCTATGTTGAATGCAGTCTATTTCTATGAGTCTTCATAAGAATCTGTAGTTTCCAAATGTGATTTTCACATATAATACCTACCTGTTCCTAATGTGTTTTTACATATAACTCATATCCGTTTCTATAAACGACTCCTATGTTGACTGCTGTCTGTTTCTACGAGTTTTTATAAGAATCTATAGTTTTAAAATGTGAAATTGGAATACCTTATCGAATCTCATAGCCGCCTAAAGCCAACACTGCCTGATACAGACTTTCATACTTCACATTTGAAGTTTACAACCTTTAATACTCTATTTTCAAATTTCACTTGTTTAAGTATTATCGTTCCAAAGATAAGAGAGGGGAGGGGACTCTTGAGAAGCACTGAGTACGTCGAATTCTCTCCACAAGTGTTTAGATCAAATTCCGCCTTGTTTGGGGATGCTGATTGGACACCTTGTCCAGATATCTGTCTGTGTGGGTAGGTTTTCTTCAAACCTTGTATCATAGTTTGTCATTAGTCTTCCTAGTAACCAATACATCCCGGAATGGTAGTGCACCATCTTTCTCTACTTCCATGGTGAACATAATGTGGGTGACTGCTATTGAGGTGTTGACGGAAGACATTCAGTTGTTCTTCACTGTGACCCCAAATACGAAGGTGTAATCCACATATCGCAGCCATTTGGATGGTTTCTTCGGAGCTGTTTCAAATGCGTTCTTTCCGAATTTTCCTCTTAAGAAATTGCCAGGACAACAGATGCTTCTTTAGGCAACAATCTCCTGTGAGAAAGCAGGTGAGTAGGTGTATGTAGTTGGTTCTTACCTCGGTTCTTACTGAGATCTAGATATGTTTTGGATCTAGCAGTTTCAAAGTTCCGGAGGAACTCTTTGGAGTGATCCATCCTTAGGAGATTCCGCCAAAGTTTTTCCCTTACGATATTTTTCTTCACCATAAACTCCTCCTTGTAGGTGCATTTTCCAATACCACAGAAGGGTTCTGGGCCAGTTATTGGCATTTGTGCGCTCTTTCTGGCAAGTGCATTGGCCTCTTCGTTTCCTGCAATTCCCGAATGACCGGGAAGCCAGATTAAAAACACCTTATTCTTCTTGCCTACCTCATTGAGTTTGTTCCGGCACTCCCAAATCAGCTTTGATCGATGACAAGGAGCTCAGTGCTCTAACGGCAGCTTGACTATCTGTATGAATAGCTATATCGCATTTATGATAAATAACAGGTAAATAAAATTCAATTTCCACAAACAATATTTAATTTTGAACAACGATCGTTTCGCCTCACTGAGGCTTCGTCAGGTTCTACATTTGAACTAATTGGGTGGTATAATAACAGGCCATTATATAGGATATACAGGTATACATGGGGTTGTTTAGATGGTATTCACAAGTTACAAGAAGAAGTACCGACAGGGGCAATAAAAGTTATTGAGTTTTGCCGCTGGTTTTTCCAATCTACGTGAAGATATTCAACAACGGCGATCTATTAACATCCGTTTGGTCATTTAACAAAATTTTTTGAGAATTATATCTGTTAATTTCAAGTGATTCTAATAGTGTTAATCTTGATCCTTTACTCTCGATATGGATAATTTCGTAATTGTGGTTGAAATTATGACCAAATTCTCTTAAATGGTCGGCGTATGTTGAATGTGGACTATTTGATGTATAACTCTTCTGGTGTTCATGGATCCGTTTTTTAAATGATCTGCCGGTTTGACCAATGTAGACCAATGGGCAATCATCACAAGTAAGCTTGTAGACACCCGATTTATCATCTTTGTTTGATTTATCTTTGTTATTTTTAATGTATTTATCTAAGTTGTTAGAGGTTCTGAAAGCTGAAGTATAATTGAAATTGTCTCTAAAATAATTGGCAATATTTTCAGATAATCTATTAATATATATGATTCGGATATATTTTTGTGGGTTGGGGTCTTTTATGATTGGATAAACATAGGTTAATGCTATTTTGTTCTGTTTGTTTGTTATCATATTATCTATGATGTTTGGGTTGAAACCATTATGAATAGCTATTTGTTTAATTATATTTAATTCTTTTGTAAAATTCTGGGAGTTCAAAGGAACATTTAATAATCTATGAATAAAACTATTATAAGCTGCCATTTTTTGTTTATAAGGATGGTTGGAAGTTTTGTGAATAGTGATATCAGTGTGGGTAGGTTTGTGATATATGCTGAATTCGTGTAAACAATTTGATCTTGTAATGGTAATATCAAGAAAGTTAATACTTCGATTCTTCTCTTCTTCAAAAGTGAATTTAATTGAAGTGTGTAGATTATTGATAAAATTTGTAAAAATATTCAGTTGTCTACTGGTTCCTTTAAAGCAACAAATGATATCGTCGACGTATCTATACCAATAGAGGAAATATTTGCTTAATGGGTTCGAATGTATTTTGGATTCTAAATCATCCATAAACATTTCGGCTAAAATCTAGCTGAGTGGGTTTCCCATGATAAGTCCTTCATTGGAAATATAAATACTACCTTCAAACTGAAAGTAGTTTTGTTTGAGACATGTTTCAAGACAATTTAGAATATCATTTGTTTTGATGGGGTTGGCATTATTTTTTATTAATAATTTTTCAACGATTTGAATTGTTTCTGTTGGGGGGATACTAGGAAATAAATTTTGTACATCAAAAGAAATTAATTTGGAGTTTTCAGGTATTTGAATGGATCTAATGTTGTCTATGAGTTGGAAGCTATTTTTTATCGCGTATTTGGCTTGGAATTTAGTTTCGGTTTGGATAATTTAAATTAAAATTTTTGATAGTTTTATACTTGGGGAAGTAATGAACGAAACAACTGGTCTAATTGGGTTATTCTCTTTATGGAGTTTTATTAATGAATAGAGTTTCGGGATTTGTGAGTTCATAAGAGTAAGCGAATATTTTGGGGCATTATGAAAAAGAGTGACGGATTGATTTATCACGTTCTTGATTTGTTTCTGGAACTGTTCAGTAGGGTCTTTTTTAATTTTTCTAAATTTATCTGGTGTTAAGAAAGTAATAGTTTTATTTACGTATTCACTTTTTGGAATGGCCACTATGCTATTTCCTTTATCAGCTCGTGTGAAGATAAGATTATTTATGTTACTTTTTTCTCTGATTGATTTAATTGACTTAAGTTGTTTTGAGGGATTGAATACAATTTTATTATCATTTTTGATCATGTCAGCAATGATATGTTTCGTTAAATTTGGGTTAATATGGTTTTCAGAAGCTGTGATAGACTTGATGGCGATTTCTGAATCTATTGCCAAGTATTCTAGAGGTTTCTGTGAAGTATAATCAAGGTTAAATTTGAATCCTTTTTCTAGAAGGTTGATTTCATTATCGTTAAATTTCGTGTCGGATAAATTAATAAATCTTGGATAAAATTTATGTGAAGAACATGATTGTGATTCAGTTATTTTTGTATTTTTATGAATTTTGTTTTGATGAATTAGATTCCTTAATTTTTTACTTTGAGATAAATACTTTTTATGAATGATCTTGTTGATGCTTTCTCTGGTATTTTTATCTATCAAATCAAACTCAATAATATGTAGTCTACAAGCTAACTCGGAATGGATTACCTTTATGTATACATTGTGAATGTCTCTTTGGTGGTATTGTTGCTTCATGTCGTTCTTCAACCATGTTTTCATTCCTTGTATACGTCCGTTGGTGGCTGCAGAGCTCTTGTTCTGTGTTCTCAGGTTGATGTACTTCGGGAACAAGTTCAGGTGTATGCATTTGGTGTAAAACCAAATATTTTGGGTATTTATTCTGCTCTTTAATAAGAGTTTGAAATACCATACAACAACGATCGTTTCGCCTCACTGAGGCTTCGTCAGGTTCTACATTTGAACTAATTGGGTGGTATAATAACAGGCCATTATATAGGATATACAGGTATACATGGGGTTGTTTAGATGGTATTCACAAGTTACAAGAAGAAGTACCGACAGGGGCAATAAAAGTTATTGAGTTTTGCCGCTGGTTTTTCCAATCTACGTGAAGATATTCAACAACGGCGATCTATTAACATCCGTTTGGTCATTTAACAAAATTTTTTGAGAATTATATCTGTTAATTTCAAGTGATTCTAATAGTGTTAATCTTGATCCTTTACTCTCGATATGGATAATTTCGTAATTGTGGTTGAAATTATGAGCAAATTCTCTTAAATGGTCGGCGTATGTTGAATGTGGACTATTTGATGTATAACTCTTCTGGTGTTCATGGATCCGTTTTTCGCATTTATGATAGTTTCTTTCTAGATTTATATCTAGACATCTTCCGGTTGCAAGTATTTTGGAGGAGGCTTGTAGGTACAGGAGCCTAGCGATAGTGCACCCTTGGTATCTGTCCCATAAATCCCAGCGCCAGCTCCTATAGGCCTCATGGGCTACCCTATCAATCACTAGATATAGAGGTGTGAGGTCTGTGATGATCTCAAGCGCCATAGTTGGGCACCTTCTCATAGCTCCCGTGATGCACACACAGGCAAGCATTTGTACTTTGTCGAGCATTTTTTTCGTACTTAGCTGACGCTGACTTGCTTTAACAAACTAGGGTACTGCCCCATATGTGATTATAGGTCTTACAATCATATCGCAATATTTTTGAAAGGGGGGGGGGGGGATAATGCAGCACTGCAATTTACTTGTTAAAAAGCATCTCACTATTTTTTTAGCTTCGGACAATAATTGCGAGAAATGTTACAAAAATAATGCAATTCGCCATACCGCTGGGACAGATTTCCATGGCTGATTTTTGAAAATATGAACTGTTATTGATCTATTCTAGTTGGAGCACATCCTACAGACAGATGGATAAAATATTCAATCGAATCGTATTTGCAAATCAAATTATTCCCTGTTCAAAAATAACGACTGGAATATGCCGACGGCGTAGCCATTCAACGGCTATTTAGTGATTAATATCCGAGACCGAATACGTAGGTCTAAAGTTTTGTTTCTGTAATTATTATTATAATCGCGCTAGTGCGTTGTCGATCGGCCATGTTGGAGCCACTGCGTGCTACTTATGAATTATTCAGATAATATGCCTCCTTCCTGTTGGTTACCCCTATGTTCTTTACGCCAAACTGTAATTTATCTCCCATTTTAATCGCAAGGTGAAATATAGTGGAGGCATGTTTTTGTTTTTCCTAATGATTGTTGAAAGTTCGATTCACATGCAACTGACGAAAAATAATTCGAATGATCAAATTATTACTACATATGTACCTATTTATTCTCAATTTTTGGCGATGACTGATGCTCTGTAAAAACGAAGCCATTGCACACTTTCAGTCTATATCTACCTCACTCCAATGAGTTTCGGTACCTAGTGAAAAATATAATATGTACAATTTTAGTTTGGAATTATTTGTCGTATGTCTAGTATGGGAAAGGGGGGCAAAACCGGGTAGCTGAGAAAAATCTGCAATAATTTTTTATTTATTTATGTTTATTGGTTCACACTTGCCTTGCTTATGCCGTAGCATATGAGTCAAACAGTGAAATGAGTTAAACTTATGAAAAAACAATACAAGATGAAAAACCTACAAAAAGAATTGCATTCTATTTTACGGTTATGCCCCAAGCCTCGGGGCAGAACCGCAGGGTAAAAGGGGCAAAATCGGGTACTGCGTATTATTCACAGTGAGCACACACGAAATCATCTAAATTATCTTCTGAACATCCTTTACATCTTTCGTGTGCCCAGCTATTAATTACACGTTTAAGTGCATTTTTTCCACCCATAATTTTTGGTAGTATGAGAGTACTGCCGTTGTGTCGTTGTCACCTTGTGATTTATCGTCGTCTTTTTCTAAGCTAGACTCTTTAGCTATTTGTTTCGTCATTTTTTTGTTTTTGTTCTCTTTTTGTATCATAATCTTTTTCTTCACCTGATGTATTAATTTACTTTGGGTACCAATTCGCGATTTTATTCGCCTTTTGAAGCAGCCATCTACAAAGACATTCAATTCATTCTTTTTTTAACATTATCCTCAATAGTTGATTGTGAAACATTAGGTATAATTATTATATCGATTAATCAGGTACACCGCGTTCATTGATATAAATATCAACAACCGCCATGAATCTGACCCAAACTTGCCACAAATCATCAACCAGGGAACCAGCGAAAGTTCCAATTTCATCGGAGCAGGTAATGTCGACCTAGGTTTCGATCTTGTTCTGTTCTCTTCAGGACAACATAACCCTACTATGATGAAAATTGGAGTGGAACGAAGGTCCTCTTAAACCATGATACTAAAACCCAGTGGGTTTTAGTATCTCTTGAACGACTGAAGGGGCAAATGAGAGGTATGCCATCTATCGTCCGTCCTGGACTACGAGAGGAAATTGTTGGTCTGATTTTCAACTAGATGTCGCTTTGTTGTATACTGTACCTCAAGACGTTGTTTAGTTTTGTTTGAGAGGACCTTCGTTCCACTCCAATTTTCATCATAGTAGGGTTATGTTGTCCTTTCAAATTTGGGAGAACTATAGTTGCCGCCCCTGTATATCGAATTTAACATTGCAGAAAAGGGTAAAATTGACATAAGATAAAAGAGAATAAAATCAACGTTATAAAATTCAAATTCATTATTTTTGTTGTCTTCATATCCGACCAGTCAGTGCTCCTAACTTACAAACTACAGAGCAATTTTTTTTTTTTTAATATTCTGGTGCGACTCATTAAAACTCCTATACAGCTACTTCCATTCTTCCTCAACGAATTCGACGAATCCAAATTCAAATAAATAGCATAGTGGTAAGCCATTACGAAATTCATATAACCGAAACGGATACGAAGCCATTCCTACATTTCACACTGATCGATTGCTAGCGAAATTTCAATATAACATACGCCATGCTTCACAATAATAGAACTATCGTTATAATGGTCTATCCGCTATAGGGTACCCTCATAATTCGAAAATAAAAAGCAGTTGGTCACTTCAAGTACATGCACAACGAAAACGTATGCTGTAATTAGACTACTAAAAGGAACACCTTTCGATGTATATCAGCTTTATAACACAACACCTGAATCAAATTAATCCCCAACTAGGATGATCGGTTCGCAACAACAAAACAGTTGAATAAAATATATACATATAATAGGCTGGTTCAATGAGAGTTTGAAATGATTCTGCTTTTATTTCTATTCTATATAAAAACAAGCTGGCCCGGCGAACTTTGTTTCGCCTAAATGATACTTACGGTGGATTTCACAAATCGTGAGCACCGATGATCGGAGATCAACGGCTTGGTTCTCTGATTTTTGAACTCTCAAATCGAGTGAATTCCTTATTGTCGAGCAATACGGCAAATAACCAAAAACTTTAGGGTTCAATATCTATTCAATTTGTTAATTCGACCAGATCAGATTAGATTAGGCAACCCATGAAACATTATTGTATATCATTAGTGAAAGCCCGTTGAGCAAACGTTTCAAAATTATTGACGCTTGCCATACTGTCTCTGTGCGAACAGAAACACAAAAATAAAATGTCAATTACTAATTATGGGCGATTTTGGATTCAGTTATTTCCACAAATATATTTATTAGGTACCCAAACAGAAATTCGAAAATGAAGAAGAAAGATGAAGATGATGGGCAACTCACGATTGAAATTGATTTATGATTTACTTGATATTTTCACTGTTCCACCAACTTGAGATGTTTACCCGATTTTCGATCTGGTAATAGCCTTCCATGTTACTATGAGTTCTAAGCGAAGCACACATCGCCATCTAATAGCGGTAATATCAAATAAACTACCTATGACTTACGCATCAACGGTAGCGACACCTAGTGGCCTCATTCAAAAGAAGGAAAAGCATTTTCTGCATAAGTGAAATTTCCATCGATTTTTTCAAAGTTTTATTGCATTTTATAATAACCAGACCGTAGACGAATCCATAAATGAAGTTTCACAACAAATAGTCCATCCGATCTCGAGTTATAAATGGTGTAACCAACATCTTTCTTTCATATATATAGATGAACAGAATGATTGTTTTGAAATTTGATATTCAGATATTTACTGAAAAGAAAAAACAAATATCACGATTATTCCACAAATTAACACTCCTGATGAATTAGATGAATCAGTTATAGCATTAGAAAGTGCAATTATGAAATCCTACGAAGAGAGCATGAACAGAAAAACTGAACCTACTCCCAAACATCTATATGGCGATACTTCTACTCCAAAAGAGGTGAAAGAACTAATAAAAGTTAACAGAAGACTAAGAAAGAATTACAGGATGAATAAAACAGAAAGTGACAAAATATGACTGAATAGACATAGTCAAATACTTAAAAACGCACTAAAATTTACGCAATGAAAAAACGCAAATTCCACCACTGCATGGAATGCATGGGATGGCATATTCAAAAAGCGATCAATCTAACGCTCTTGGCGATACTATAGAAAGGGAGTCAAGAATGAATTATTATTGCGAAGAAGACGATGAGGACCTAGAAGAATTAATTGAAGACAATGAAGAAGAAATGAAAGAAGCACCACCGGATGGAAAAATCCCTCACCCAACGGCCGAAATCAAAGATATAATCAACAATTTGAAAACAAGAAAGGCTCCTGGAAAAGATGAAATTACAAACCTCATGCTGAAGAAAATGTCAAAAAAAGGAACAGCAGCCCTCACAAGAATAGCAAATGGTGTGATGAGAACAGAGTACTTTCCAAAAAGATGGAAAACTGCCGAAAAGATTGTTTTCAATAACCCAGGTAAAGACAAAAAGTTTTCACAGAACTATAGACCCATAAGCCTGCTCCCAGCCCTAGGAATAATTGTGGAGAGAGTATTAGCCAGACGACTTAATGAAGAAACCGAAGCCCTGGCGACGATACCGAGTGAACAATTTAGATTCCGAAAACAACATTCAACTGAACAACAGCTCCTAAGAATGACCGAGTATACAGAAGGATTTCAGAATAAAGAAGCCACAGGACTACTTCTTCTAGATGTAACGAGAGCTTTTGATAGAGTATGGCATGAAGGACCAGCATATAAAAGGATAACCGCAGGTTATTCAACCAAGATATGCAGAATAATAAGAAATTATTTGAGGGATAGGAACTTTTGTGTGAGGAAAGATGATGTTCATTCCACACTCAGATATTTAGAAGCAGGAGTTCCTCAAGGATCCATACTAGGACCGCTACATACATACATGATATACCAAGGAATCCATGATGCCTGCTTGCTCTATACCCAGACGATACGGGCATAGCAATTAGGCTCAGAAATGCCAAAATAATTCACAAAAGACTTCAAGAAGCTGCAGATGATATCAGTCAATGGTGTAACAGATGGAAAATAAAAATCAATGGAAAAAAGAGTCAAGCAATACTTCTTCAGAAGAGAAGACTTAAGATGGAATCGAAAATATCCATAGACGATAATGAAATTGACTGGCAGGATGAAGCTAAATACCTAGGAGTAATACTAGACAGAGGACTCACGTGGAAACAGCACATTAAGTATGCAGTGGATAAAAATAATGTAGCAATGAAAAGGTTATATATACCCGTTTATGGGCAGAATAGTTAAATAAAATGAACTTTCGAAATTAAATCGATTTCAATTATTTCATTAAGAACTCCAATCTTTTCTGAGTTTACCCACAACATTTCAGTTCTCAAAGTGAAACCATTTTCAAATGCAACTTGAAATAAAAACATACGTACTATACATTGAACGCCCACCTTAATGAAACTGGGTATATTGCAGACAAAAAAAGTGACAGAGCCCGTAAAGCTAGGACACCATAAAATGTATCTTTCTTCGAAGTGAAATGCAAGCGTCTACCAGACATGCAGTCTGGTCTATCAGGCCAATCAGGTGGACAGTTGCAGCACATCCTTGATGAATACCATCCATTCAAAATGGCTTAGGTCCAGGAATTGCTATCCAAGTACCAAAAACTCGAGTATGGAGCTGTCGAACAATTTTGAACACAGTGCAAGCAAACAAGCGAAGCATGCGACAATGGGTAGTAGCTGAACACCTCCACGAGATTCTTCTTCTTTTTCTTGTGCGGCGCCTTCGGTCAGCCGAACGTAGGCCTTATGGCCCATTGCTCATACCGCATCTGTATAATACTAGAGAGACTCAGGCCCGAAGGCACGCTGACAAGAATGCCGCGTGCCGACAAGGAGGAGTCCCTCTCACCATAGAGATGGAAGGTGAGGGTTCCCTAGGTGTATTAACCTCAGTATAGATAAGTTGCCACATGTGAACAGTATATGTTCCGCCGTTTCATCCGCGTTCTTGCACCAACGGCAAAGGGAACACTCATTAGACCCATTCTTTTTAGATGTTTGTTAAACAGATGGCCAGTTAGAGCACTAGTCACCGGAGACAGTTGCTTCCTCTCGAGAATCAAGAGCTTTTCGACCTCCGGCTTAGAAGAAGGCCAGTTGATCAGGAGTCTCGACTGCCTGAGATCCGTTCTCGTGTTCCACTCAGAGGAGAATTTCTCATCAGTCCATCTCGTGAAGAGGTTTTGGATATGTGTAAACGTCGAGCGAGCCCCTTTTTTGGCTAAGTTATCTGCTTTTATGTTACCAGAGATAGACGCATGCGCCAGGCACCAGACAACATTGAGACTGTTGTCTGAGCCAAGCGTGCGCAGGGCCCATAGAAATCATAATATATATATACTTACTCTAGAATGCTAATTCCTTCTAGTTCCGCAGCGAAAAACGTGCCGCATAGGCAACTGATTCACAATGTGCGCATGTTCACCATTAGCACATTTCACGTAGAACGATGCCAAGTCCCTAAATGTTTTGTCGGTTCTATTTTAAGTTCAATATAATTAAACAATAAAAATACTCCATTGAGTAACAAACTTATTTTATAGCTCATGCGCCACTGCCTACGACTATTAGACACATTAATATCATAAGTGAATTGCAATATTTGTAGAATTGGTGAGAAAATCAGAGCAGTTTCTTTTGAATTCTTCTTCATTATAGCGTGTATTTCACCGTTCTTTTCCTCTGTGATTTCGTGCCAAGCAGTAATGTAGTAGGTTTCCCTAAATAGATATAGACCGCGCAACACCGCTTTTTCTGTCTCATGGCAAATGACTTTGAAATGACCTTAGTGAAAGTTTAGGCAGGACCGTGTTCAGTGTCAGTCTGCAGCCACAGTTCAGTTTACTGCATAGACAAACTAGTTTACTGGTACGCGTAACTGTTATTTTCGTGTTTGATATTATTCGTGTGCATTTTGCTTTTGTTGTGTGTTGTGTTCGATTTGGATTTTTTCGTATCCGATAAACAATGAACTGTATAGTGTTGTGGTGTCCTTGTCTTGACCCGTTCATTTCCCACTTGAGTATGTAAACTATGTGCACCTTTTCATTCATATAAACTGTTAGAAATTTATGATTTACGCTTTGCTTTTCATTCGATTGACACATATCTATCCACTCGCACCATGAGATTGGTTCTTTATATAGCAAAAGAACGCAATTTATTATGAAAAATCATGAAATCTTGTGAGTAAACCATCTTTTAATGCATAATTCGAACTCGAAAATAAAATATATTGAAGTAAAACTTTGCAGTTTCATTCAGATAAGATAACAGATTGATTTTGGAATATACCGGAACTCAAAAAGACAAATGACTTGGAGAACAAGGGCGTATTTACGGGGGTGGTTACTGGGGGTAACTTCCCCCCCCATGAGTATCGAAGACCTAAGAAAAAGGTGGTGCACATACAATATTTCATACATATTTCACCTGATTTTATGGTTTTCAATCGTAATTACCCCCCCTCCATGATCGTTATTACCCCTCCCTTGAAATAGAGCTATATCCGCCCTTGTTGGAGAATGAATGTAAGTATCAGAATTCACTCATGAAACGATGCAGTGTAACGCATTGGCAGATGTACAATACATTTTCATGTTTCCACTATTTTCAGGAACACCGAAGAATAGAACTGTCCTGAAGGGATATATTAGTATATTTTGCTCATTTGATTTTTTTTTCTGTACTTCACCAAGAGATTCGTTGTTTGTTAACCAGAATTTGTCTTCCTTGATCCTTGAATTAATTTTTATACCGAAACCGGGTTTTGTCAACGCCTGAAGAGATTTTCAGCTTATCTTGCAGTCGCTGATGATTCCAAATTTACCATTCAAATAGCTGTTGAAAATTATCAATATGTTCAAAACAACTAGTAAGTGTCGAATACTAATTATGAATTGATTAAATCCAACTGCAACAATAACAGCATGAAATTTTATTGAAGCCGACCCTGTTCAGAAACAACCTGATGGCACATATGCGCATTGTGGACCACACTGAAATTTTTACAACACTTCGATCCAATTGATTTAGCATTCTAGAGTAAGTATATATATTATGATTTCTATGGCAGGGCCCATATGCATTCGTACACCAAGTTCGAGGTTACTTTTATATCGGACAGGGGATTCAATGTACCCTGACTGTCGCAACATATTATGTATAAGTGTTTCCCCGAGTATCCTCTGTTGATACTCTCCATCGCACATACGAGGACAGACCTCGAGATTCGTGAAAATCCCAGTTTGGAGGTCACTGTATGGCATACAGTTTCCTGTTTCATTGGGCCTAAATTTTTCGAATAGAGTGGATACACAGCTGCAGATAAATGTTTTTGAAATCCGGTTTTTTCCTAAATGATCATCAAAGGGGCTAAGGTTGCCTTCCTTGAGACTCTTATAACATGTGGTTGGAAGTAATTTACATAAATAGAAAAGCTCCCCAAAATCTAATTATGGGATGCAGCATCAAACCTCTATTTCTCCTCTTAGACGTACTTCGAGGATATCTAATGGAAGTTCCTTCCCACAACATGTGTACCACCCAAAACATCAATGTTCAGCCATTATATTCTCGAAATAATCGGTGAAGAAGCTATCCACACAGTTTTTTTAATGGCAACTGAATTCAGAAAATGCATTCTCAGAAGCGTTATGTATCAAACTATTCCCCTCAATCGCGTGTCGTTCGATGAATCTGTACCGAGAAATATTTTTATTGAAACTGCTCTTCGTGAAACTCATAATTAAATCGAAATTTCGAAATGATGAATTGATTCCAATTCTGAAGCATTAATTGATCTGGGATTCCAATTATTATTATTATATATTTAAACAATTCCAGTTTTTGCGAGAAGAACTGCCATGCACTAGAAATTACGATGTTGAATATAAATTGTCGGTTGAATCTTTCCACATTTATTGAATACAATTTCATTAAATTGCTACATACTAATTGCTACCAGTCTAAATGTAATTCATATGTATAATCCGTCAATTGTTTCAGTTCTGGTTGTTCTGCGAATTAAACTGACTATTAGAACATGAGTTCGAAAGCTTTAGAATAGAGAAGAGAGAACGAATGACTTTTTCACCATCATCTCTATGCATGAATAGGAAAATTTTCTCGGCAGTATAATAACCGCCAAATTACTATCATACGATCAACGACATGGAATAATTACACTGTTATTTTGTTAATTTTTGTCTGTTTCTACTCAAAATGAATGTTTTAGTAAGAGAAATCCATTTGTTTTTGCTCGAAACTGGAAAGGACAATTCTTTTTCATCCGGCTGCGCCAGAGACAGGGTAATATTTTTTGAGTTTATGTATGTCAGTAGGAATATATACAGATTTGTCAAAAAAGGTGATCCTGCTCTAGGATAGATAAGAAATTAAAGAATAGTTGGGGTTTGCTCTGTGAACAATTTTGCGTATTCAAGTTAAAGGGCGTTGAAGAAAAAATATTCACATTCTTTACGATTTCGCCGAAACTACTGGCAACATTGAAATTAAATTTTATACGAATATGTTTTGGAAGCTGATTAATGAATTAGTTTTTATATCTGACCTGACTATCATAGAGGGCGCTAGCTACACGGTTTGTACCAAGTAGTATGAATATAACTTTTTCACTATAAGATTTATCAATGAAAAATCCAAGAGAATTCGAACATAATTTAATTTTTCACGAAAAAGGTACTGAAGTAATAACCGATGCTGGTATAAAGTATTGTTGATAGTATATTAGTCAACGAGCGGTAATGTAAGTCATAACACACGCAGATGAATTTTGCAATTCATCAGGCGTGTTAGGACCATAACCGCGAATCGAATATCATACTTTATATACGACTTCTTTTGTAAAATTCGAATTAATCTGCATTTCAAGATTGCGAACAGTTGTCAAAAGCGATCTCCGTGGTCGAGAATGGAATCGCGTAGAAAATGTCAAAAATTCACGTTTTCCAAATGCAATTTCTGGATATTCAGACCATAGGAAATGTTGAAATGAATGACGAGAACGTTACCTTGATGCAGTGGCGTAGCTAGATAGTCAGGAACCCTTGTGCAAAAATCGAATAGGGGCCCCTTAATGAATTGTTTGGTTTTGATCAAGTCGAAATATGAATAGATACTTGGCAGAAGCAAAGCTACTTAGGTACTAAAGGTACCTAGAGTTGAGGAGTGTACTGGAATGAATGATGTTGCTATTAGGTAATGAAAAGAAATAGGTAATTCGATTCGAAAGGTTTATTTATGTATTTGAGTAGGTATATTAAATTTATTATATTTATCTGAATAAAAAAAAAGAAAACAATTTTCATAGATACTTCATATATGTACAAATATCTTCAAAAAAATGAGCAGGCATTATCGCAATCTTCTTCTAGACTTATTTTTTGATTGATATATGATGCATTATTTGCCAAAATAACAATAAGAATAAATATAGAGAGAATTATTAATCGGTATTCAGACGAATTTTTGAATTCCGGAAAAAGTTTCAACTTCGAACGGGAGTCGAACCACGTATCTTTGAATTTCCGGTCCAACGTGCTAACCAATTACACAAACGAAGTTAATCATCTTTCCAAAATTCGATGTTAATGATGCCACGCAGACCAAGATGTCTGCGCGGGTCAGAAGGTTAATAGGTGGTGAAAAACTCATTCGCTATCATCGGTCAAAGGATTCCCTCTCGACTCCCGTTCGAAGTGAAAACTTTTTCCGAAATTCAAAAGTCCGTCTGAATACCGAATAATGATTTTCACTTTATACATTTCACAGACGATAATTTCCAATTTAAAATAAGAATAAATTTTTTATGGAATGAATTTAAATTAATTATTAAGGAATCGAACCTAGAGTTCCATCAGCAGCTGCTAGTTTTCAAGTCATTGACTTCTTCGGGAAAAATATGTTTACAACCTCTTTCTATACTCACTTTTTGCAAACGATTCAATGACTTCACTCAAATCTAGACTTGATGTAGCTTCATTTTCAATTGATATACGCGATAAATGTCGCAGTCGAGTTTATTTTGGCCCATAGTGTTCTTCAAATAATTTTTTAATATTCTTCATTTGCTGAAAGATCTTTCAGCTTCTAGGGGTGACAGCAATTGTATGGAAAAATATTGCTATAAATACTTCTGTTAGATCGCATTCCGTATTTTCTTATCATTTGCATACAGAATTTGTGAATCGTCCATGTCTAATTCAATTCAGGGAAAAATAGGTGATAAATATTAAGAAATTGTCCCTATCATATAGCAATATTCACATTGAAATTGGTCGCAGCTTTGAATGACAGTTTTTACATCTAGTAGAAATGATGGTGAAAATTAGAAATGCAGTCATGCCCTCGAAACGTGCATTTTACTGTGAAGTCATTGTATCGAGCACTCTATAGAAAATAGTTATGTATTATGAAAAAAAAATTTCCTACTTCGAAATCGGTGATCGGAAGCTTATTCATGGAAACGTTTTTCAATATTTTTTGTCTCTTTTCTTCGAAATGGGGATATATACAATATGCTATGGCAATTTCTCTAGCCTCGCACTTGAAGGACTCGAAGTCACTCCTATAAATTTATATCTTTGTATTCGTCTCTTCTAAAGCTATGCATGCATCGTCCAAATCGTCATCGCAGTTTTGTAATACTTGAGATGCACAATTGATATCATTAAGAAAGCGGTGCATAAAATCGCAGAGTAAATTAAATTCAAAATTCAACATTTTTTTTATTATTTCGTCTTGAAGAAGAATTTTTCAAAACTTTTTCTGATAATAATGAATGATACAAAAAAAATCAAGTATAATAACTGAAATTGTGTTGACCCTACTGTACCATCTAGTCGGGTATGGTTTTTTCAGAGAGGTGCGATTCACCAGTGAATTTTGACAATAAATCAATACGTTTGATGCTATTTCCAAAAAAAACATTTTTCAACAACTGCATACAATAATAACAATATTATTCATATACTCGTAATAGATCACAGATGAAAAATCAGAGTATGTATGTAAGATGAATTTTTTCACCAAGTTTAAACGCGATTTGATGGTCAGCGCTTGGGGGCCCTGGAGCACTAAACACTCTTGCACCTACGTAGCTACGTCGCTGTCCTTTAGTATCTCATTTGGATCATCGTTTGATACCCATCATTCGATCCAACCTTTCCAAACCCACACATTCCATGAAAGTTGTGCTTCCAGTTAGCAAACCGAAAATCTCGCTTGCATCCAATTGTCAACGTCGTTCGTTCAAGAAAAGTTATAATTTCTGAATCCAGGTCGATTAAGGTCCCGCATGAATTCTCTGCATAGTTAGCGTTCGTTTTGATAACGGATCTACCTCTATATTCAATATTAATGCATTAGAATTTGAGTAGCTGCAAGGAAACATGATACAGAACTCAATAAAAATCGAAATAACTGCGCTCAACTTTCCGGCTTCCCAACTGAATGTCAACGGTTTTCGTATAATGTACTGCGAATTGACGTGTCTATGTCTATTCAAATTATTTCGAAGGCTTATCAGGAAGAGTAAATTACCGGAAGGATATTCATTCTCTCCTAATCAGAACAATTGAGTGACGGAATCCTGACGAAGAATCTCCAAACTAATTAGAATTGTACACATGTTCTTTACATATCAAATAGATTCTCATTTCGGAATATTAGCAGTGAAGATTTTATTGATTCTACTTGGGAATTCATAAAAAAAATAAGAACTATCTTACTTTTCCAGAAAATTCAATATGGCTACAACAATTTTTCCTCCACAATGTGGCTTCATCAGGTTTACATACTGGTTGAAATGGAGGTACATCGTCATCAATATAAAGGGTGTTTCAATAAGAGCACAAAACTTCAGTGTTCAATAAAAAATGTTTTTTTTTTGTAGCAAAGTATTGAAATATTTATTGATTCATGAAATACACGTTTGGGAATTACGTATGAAACAAAATATCTTGGAAATGATCGCCACGGCGTTGCTGGTATATGCGTTCCTTTTTGACGAAATTTTCAATTACGTTATTGAATACATGTGGTGGTATTTCATTGATACAGCGTTTAATCTCAGCTTTACGTACTTCCATGGTTGCAGGCCTATCGGAATAAACCTGTGACCTCAGATAACCCCATAGCCAGAAGTCCAAATCTAAAGGCGTTAAATTTGGTCACCAAATCGGGAATTGACACGACCAGGAGAGCAAACGCGTGCAAGATCGTCAAGGTTTTAAGGGCGGTATGACATGTGGCACCGTACTGCTGAAACCACAAGTTGTCAAGATCAATAGCTTCCAAATAAGACACAAGAAATTGTGAAGAAATATAAAAGATAAGTTCTAGGAAGAAATCACTATGTTACCAAAACTTCGCGCATCGTGAGTAAAATTTCAAAACATATAATAATTAAAAGCTGAAATTCAAAATAATTTTGATATTGATCTTTCTATATTCAAGCAGTGCGATCATTGCGCTCGATGCTTACTGCACAGAGATCTTACATTACTTAGCTTCAATCTCGAGTCCCCACGTTGCGCTACGAGGATATATTGAAAATTTCTTAGCCTACTGTAGAACCAAACAAAATTTCAATGTCAAAATATTTTTTTTCTCAACATATATTCTCCTCTAAATACATTTATCACAGCGAAACAGCCATGTCTCTAGACCTTTCAAAAAAAAATTTTCTTCTTGCTCTGCAAACCAGTCCTCCACAGCTTTTATAACCTCCCCGTTGGAAGGAAATTTACGACGTTTTAAACTTTTTTTCAGTTGAGGAAAGAGATGATAGTCGGACGGAGCCAAATCTGGTGAATAAGAGGGGTGTTCTAGTAATTCTAACCCTAAATTACGAATTTTTTGCATGGCAACAAGAGATTTGTGTACCTAGTGGGGAGTTGTCCTATAAAAACAAAATACCTTTGGATAGCTTTCCGCGTCTTCTCTCTTCAATTTTTTTCCCACAGAGTGGTCAGTGATGTCGAATAGTAATCTCCAGTTATTGTTCCATCCTTATCCAAAAAATCAATCATGATTACTCCATGGCAATCCCAAAAAACTGAAGCAAGAACTTTTCCAGCAGATTTTTGGACACGAAACTTCTCAGGTCATGGAGAACCAGAGTGTCGCCATTTCATCGATTGTTGCTTTTTGTTTCTGGATCGTTGAAATGTACCCAAGTCTCTACATCGTTTTCAAATCGAGCACAGATCGAACGCGATGCTTCTACCCTTGCACGCTTTTGGTCAACATTCAAACATTTGGGTATCCATTTTGCAGAAAATTTTCTCATGTCCAAATTGACGTGAACTATGTGATGAACGCGTTCGTATGAAATCTTCAGTGCTTCAGATATCCGTTTTAGCCTCATTCGACGGTCTGATAAAATCATGTCATGAACTGCATCGATATTTTCGGGGACTGACACAGAAACTGGCCTTCCCGATCAGTCATCATCTTCAACGGAAAATTTACCTCTTTTGAAGCTTGCAGTCCAATTTTTCACGGTCGCATACGAAAGACATTGATCACCAAAGGTATTGAGCATATCTTCGTGAATCTGCTTACTTCTTAACCCTTCTAAATATAGGTACGTACCTACTTGATGATGGCTCGATACTCCAATTTTTCGATTTCTACAATTCCGGTGGACATCTTTTTTTTTAATTCATTGCGTAACTCTGGTTAACTTTTTGACGTCGAACTCTACGCTGACACTTCCTATAAGTTATTGTTCGTTGATATGGTATCCCAATATTTTGTTTATGCGTGGAACTGGTCTAGGCTAACTATATATCAATACATCCTCGTATATCAAGTCGATTTTTCTTTATAAGTAAATCATTCACACCACTAAATCAACATTCAGCTAAACGAGGAAAATGGATCTAATTTCCGAAGTACACCACCGGTGTCACCACCACAGCAGGATAATGACAAACCGGTTTCTAGCTTATTGGCTTTCATCAGTGCCACAAAACCCTTGCTGTTGGTCGCTACCGCAGCAAGGGTCATGTAGCACTGATGAAGGCTAACAAGCGAGAAACCAGCTTATCTTTATCCATGGATATCGATGGACGAGCCGGAAGATTACGCTTCCACCAACTCGAAAGAAATTTGAAACATTCCTGATTACGTACGTCGACGCCTCGATCATATCAATAGCCCTATTGGCTTCCGCACTAAGTTTACGTCTAGGCATTTTAATAAAACAAATTTTCAAAGTTGAAACTATAACAAGAACATTCGAAAACTGAAAAAGTTATCAAACATGGAGCAAAACGGGGCATATGTCCACCATTACTATCTCTAGAGCTTATGTTACAGAGAATGGTGCTCGTTAGAGATCGATGATCAATGATTATTTGTTTCAAAGTTTGAATGGTATCGACCCAGAAGTGTTCTGGTTCCAACAAGATGGTGCTACACCTCATGCTGCTACCGTAAAAATAGATCTATTGAAAAAAAGATTTAGCGATAACATTATTTCGAGAAATGGTCAAATTAATTGGCCTCCAATAGAATGCAATGTCAAGTCATTGGTTAGGCTGACCAGAAACAATAGACGCCATGAAAGCCAATGTAACTCGTGTTATTGTGACATAAGGCCTGAATGAAGGGATATACCCAAGTTGGAAGGCATTCGCACCGCCAACTTCTACCAGCTTAGGAATTTGGATCGACTCATTCCATCCTCAAATAATTAATTGTTTATATTGCCTAAACTGTTCAGAACCCAGAACGTTAACATTCACGTTTTCCTTCAATTAGTTTTCTATTGCTAAAATGGATTACATAAGCATTAACAAGTATTAAGAAATCAGACTTCAATCCCGGACATTGTAATAAAATTGAATAATTCACAATTTCTGATTATAATTTCAGCAGCCGATATCGAATACACGATCTGAATCTTAATTTCACATCAAAAACCTTGATATTTACTGAATCAAAAAGCAACTAGTTATATGGAAACAACAACCTTCAATCACTAAACATGCGAGTAGACAAATATGATAGAATTCTTAGTTCAGCGGTTGGAACGCACGACATCATGAGTTAAAAAACGACAAGTCGTTTGGTACCTATTCAGGATTTGCAGTTTTTGAGCGCTCGTTCTATGAGAGCTATATCATTTCGTCACATCAAGCGTTAATTTTCGACACACTGATGAGTACAGGGTCAAATTCAATTCTGTCCTACCGAAAAAATTTACCTCGTACTTAAAATTATTCGTTGGCCAATAAAAACATGAATAGAAAATTTCAGGATTTCTTGATATAATCTCAGACAATCGTAAAAATATCATGGAAACCTCTACTTTCCATTTTTTACGATTGCCTAGGATTATATCGAGAAATCCTGAAATTCTCTATTCATGTTTTTATTGGCCAACGAATAATTTTAAGTACGAGGTAAATTTTTTGTGTTCGTTAATTGATTTCTTGACTTTGATGTTTTGACTGTTTTCTAGCCCTGAAGATGCCCCTACACATTAAAGGCAAAACGTCGGCGTAGTACTTAATTGGCCTTTGTTTTACTGTCCTTATCCGACCATTTTTCCTCAATATATTACTTTATTGAGGAAACAAACATCTCTATATTGTAGTATCTCTTAGATTATTTATACCGAAGATCTGATTTCCAGTGTCGTACCCAGAATAATCAATTTTGACTGATAAAAAACGACCACCCTATGGTCACTCTTCGAAATTGTTTTCACATATACATGTATTTTGAAATTCATAAACACAGGAATAAAATTTACTCATTCATTTTGGTCTCACGTCTGAACGTGTTATAATGATCAAACAAATTTGAAGAAACACAAGCATTATAAGAATTATTTATTTTCATACCTACCTGCTCGAATCCAAGAAATTCCTTCACCCAAAAAAAAACACATAGATCAATAATTGTTTGAAAAAGGTGAGTAAAGCACAAGCAGGTAACAACAGGTTTGTGATTGTGGCTCACTAAAAAAAGTATCAAGATTGTTGAGAATTTTCTCATATGTAATACCACTAGAGATGAAATTTGGCCGGCAAAATTTCCGAAAAGCAACAAACTTGAATATTACAAGTGAGAAATTTTACCTGCTTAAATTTCATCTCCAGTGGTACCTATTCGGCATGACTATTCCACGAGAAAATGTCTAACATTAAGTAATATGATCACATTTGACACGTATTGCGCTATTTGACAAATTAGAATTCATAGATTAACTAAACGTTGTTTGTTTTCCCTATGATATTCATTTCCGAAGCTATCTATGAATTGGAGAAACGTCAAAAATGTTATCGCTGGAAAACCAACTTGTTGGTTTTGCTGGTTTGAAAATTTTATCGAGATGAAACGATCGTTGCTAAGGAAACTTCCTCACTAAAAATGGAAAGAGTGATAGCACAGAATACCTAACTACACAGAAGCGTCATTCCGCCTTCCCGCCAAAACTTTATTTGATGACGCTTGTGCCATGTTAGGTAGTACAAATGTCAACGTGAAATTCAAAATTCCTGCTGGACCCATAGAATTATAAATAAAGTATAGAATTATGTCACAGAATACCCTAAATTAGTTAGGTATTCTGTGATTATCCGCTCAAAAATGACATATGTACTACCCAACAGGGAATGAAGGTCACGAAAATTTGCCCCTTGAAGATCAAAGTGCCGACGCTTAGTGACGCTTCTGTGTAGTTAGGTATTCTGTGGTGATAGTCATTAAAAAACTCACGTTGAGTGCGGAGCTCTGAAAATACGCAGATTAGTGACAAATTGTTTTTCTCAGTAGGTATCACAAATTCAAAATTCTGTAATTTCATGAGAACATTCAATGAATGTGATCTTCAAAACTGAAAGGAATTTTGATAAATTCGCTCCTTTCTTAGATTTGTTAGATCATTATGAAACGTTCAGAGGTGTGACAAAAATGTGGTTATGCATTTCGAGTCAATGTAAAAGGAATTCCAGAGAATAGCCATTTTCATGATGCCGGTATAATAGATCCTATATACGGTAGGAATATTTAAAGTTGGGACACCCTGTATTGTTGTGCATAATGTTATGTCCATACAACTCAATTTTGGAAAAGAAAAATTATATGTCCGAAAACATTCGCTTGCAGAAGGGCAAGGCACAAAACGAGCTTTGTTGTTTAATTGTAATCAGAGTATTTAACATTCTCAAAAATGAACTGCTTTTTCCAGACTGAGAATCAGCAATTAAAAAACAATTTGATTATTTATTCACACCTTCGAAAGCACCAATGGAGTTTCTTAAATGGGGACTAGTATTATGAAAAAATAACTTCCTCAAGATATCCACAATAACGTTCAACACGATCTGCATATTTAATCGAAGCCATTATCTTAATTCTATTTGCATGTCATACAAAGCAGGAACTACTGCACATTTCAAAACTGATCTTCATTGTGGGAAGTAAAATAACAGACATTTGACGGAATTCCCGAGTTTGAACTTTCAAACAAACATCAAGTCACGTGTGTTTTTCGGAATAAATGTAACAAAGAGTTAATGGAAATTGAATTGAATGTGTTAAGTATTTAATACCCGGTCCATTTACGGGACTGCATATAAATTTAATTTCGTAATGTCCACAGAAGAGTTCGACCTGGAAAAATCACTTACGGAGAATCCACTCAAATAATAGAATTTAGACCATTATTCCTATGGTTCATAAGTAGATGTTTCCAAATAAAGTGTAGGTTATTTGACGTTTTTGATATGTTCACTGTGCTATTGAGTTTAATGAAATAACCGTAAATCGGAAAACATTCGAGCACTCATAATGAACGTGTTGGTGTGGAATATAAATGACCCATTTTATGATTCGTGCCATCGAAATCATCGGGTATGAATGAATATTATACTAGCATTTTCACTATTATTTTCCTGCGAGAACTACAGGGTGGCAAAAACCTTAGCCGTATCTCGAATCGGGATGAAATGAAATTATTGGATGAAAGAATGTTCTATTCATATTATCAATAATTAATGGAATCGATTGAATTCAGAAGAACATTTCAGAACTGCGACCAGCCCTACATCGAGCTATTTCCGGTAAAAGGCGAAATTTACGAACAACTGGATGTCGCTTTGGTAACCCTTCAAGTCCTTCCATTGCCAATTTCTTCATAAAAAATTACAAAAAAACCTCATCGAAATTGCCCCAACAAAACTATTCAAATGGCGGCGATATATAAAGGTGAAAAACAACTGAGTGTCTTTCTTCAAAAACTCAATAGACCTTTCCAGAATTACCTGTGCAGGTAACAGTTGCGCGCGTCACTTGTGGGCTAAGAATGAATATCATTGGTCGTCAAAATTTCCCTCCATCGTTGACAATTTATATTATTATTTTACGCAGTCGATGTTTTGGATGTGGATGATATTTGTTGTATTGTTTATCGAAAATCAAAATTTTAGTATACCTCAACAATGTTGTGTTACTAAGTGACGGTCACGGTACGATAAAACCAGTAGGATCTCATTTCATTGCTTCCCTCTCTGTCTTTCTTTTCTCTCTCGCACTAAGGTTTGCGCATCTTTTAATGCTGCCCACAAGTTGCGCATGAAATATACCTGTTTCTCTCTCATTCTGGTTTAGTTCACATCTTTCATCTTTGTTCTACGTAAAGGTCTATAGCAGGCACCCAAATATTAAGTATACCATGGAAGTAGAGAAAGATGGTGGATGTATCGGTTACTAGAAATCCTAATGGCAAACTTGAACACAAGGTCTATAGATAAACGATCCACACAGACAGATATCTACACTATTCACTAACCTCAACTGTTCGAAATTCATATTTTTGTTTTCTAATACCACAAAGTTTCATACTGCGAATGGATTTCCTCGTCGGTTTACAAAGAAAAACAGGTCTATGACTATACCCACTTTCTCTGTCGTTCAGTTAAGATCCCAGAAAGGTCCTACCTATTCTCTAAATATTTCATATTATACCTCTGCCACTAGTCGCAATGGTCAAACGGCTCAGCTCTCCACGCCAACACAGTGAATTCGTTCCGTGACAAGAAAGACTAAAACCCAAGTGTTCACACAGTGAACTAATTCCGTGAAAGACAAAAACTATTTATCTTCAAGAGGCTACAGACCACCAGCATAAGCGAAACTTTAGGTGAAATTCCAGTCGGACTACAGCTACAAAACCCGGAATACCCTACATTTGAAAACTAATGTTTTTCTGGCTTTAGGCTGGTCAGCCATGCAGCTTGTCTCAGTTTCAGTTAATAGAAGGAAAAATACCAATATTTCAAGAAGAAAAAATTGCAACATAATGTGCGTTCACTTTGTGGTACGGGGGGGGGGGAATCTATGTCTATAAAGTTAGCAGTGACACTTGCGAGAAAAATCAATAAAACCTATTGCATTAATTGTCGAGAATTTGTCGTGAAAGAAAAAAATTTGTCGCGTGCTTAGTTTTTTTTCTACGGGGTGGCTTTGCTAACTTAACGTTGAGTTTGCAGAACCACTTTCTCATTATCGACCAAATATCATGAAAATGGTTATAAATAATTGTATTTTTCACTTCATATGGACTTCGACAATTACTCGACAAATATTTATAACCATTTTCATGATATTTGGTCGATATTGAGAGAGTGGTTCTGCTAACTTAACGTTAAGTTAGCAAAGCCACCCCGTAGAAAAAAAATTAAGGGCGCGACAATTTTTTTTCTTTCACGACAGATTCGGGACAGGTATTCGACAATTAATGCAACCGAAAAAAGTCAATAACGAATGCGCTGTTGCCAAAATTGCGATATTCTCAGAAATATAGGGAAATCGCAAGAAAATGGAGTGGAAATTGCCAGAAAGATTATATTTTGTGTGTGTTTTACTTTATCTCGACAATCTTTCATGATCATCGTGATGATATTCTACTACTAATTACTAATTAATATAAAGTAGGCGAAGCCACCCCGTAGAAAAAAAAATTAAGGACGCGACAATTTTTTTTCTTTCACGACAAATTCGGGACAGGTATTCGACAATTAATGCAGTCGAAAAAAAGGCAATAACGAATGCGTTGTTGCCAAAAATGCGATAATTACAGAAATATCTCGAACTCTCGGAAAAAAGACGTAAAATAAACAAGAAGGAATGGATTTTTTGTGTTTTTTTTTACTTCTTATGGACTTCGACAATTATTCAAAACCATTTTCATATTTGGTAGATATTGAGAAAGTGATTCTGCTAACTTAACGTTAAGTTAGCAAAGCCACCCCGTAGAAAAAACTAAGAACGGGACAAATTTTTTTCTTTCACGACAAATTCTCGACAATTATTCGACAATTAATGCAATAGGTTTCATTGATTTTCTCGCAAGTGGCACTGCTAACTTTATAGACATGAGGAATCTTCAACTCAAGTTCTCCACGACAACGAGAGTGATAATTTTGGGTGTGAAAATTTGTTCATTTCGATTTCCACAGTACGTGAGATGAAGACCTAACATTGATCGTTGAATGGTTGCCAAGATTAATAAAATCAACTGTCGCCGTAAAATGGGCGATATCAGAGAGAAACTTCAAGAATTTGCTGTGGTAACTTTTCTCGAAAATATCTTTTCGTTCTCAAACTCGTCGCTAAGGGATTAATTTGAAAATTATATACGACATCTGAAACTTGAGTTCAACTATCTTGCTATTGTGAAATTCCCAACTTCTTGAAAAGGACTAGGGACTTGATTAAGCCGATTGTGTTTCCCTAATCTCAACTGAAAGTCCGGAATTAGTTTCATGAAATTCCGGAATTGGAAGCCATTCTTTTCCGAGCTCGGCTACTCGGTTATTTTCTTCGCGGAAATATGGTAGATAAGGGTAGTTTTACGGGAAATGATATTTGTCGGGGCTAATATACATAAATATCTGAATTTCTACTATATGTGAGCAAACCGTCACGTATTCCGCATAACTCGGGGAGATTCGACGATAAACACGGTCTCTAAAGTAACCCCTGAGGTATTCCTCCCGTAATATTCGTATATCCTTGTTTGAGAACAACTACAGTTTATCTTTTTGCATTTATACTCGCCATAATTCACCTGGGTCATTTCGAATGATTTTTAAATTTTGAAACCTTGAATCTTTCGAGTTTGTTCCTAGGAACAAGCGCACAAAGAAACTTACCTATAGTATACCGAGTCTCATTCAAAAAGTGTTCTGAAGAAGTATGCACTTCTCCGATCCAACTATGTATATACATATTTCGTCTCGTTTTCGGTCGAAGGGTCTTGACGCTGTTGATTCACTTTTACGTCCGCATTGGTTTTACAGGGTGGACGTTCGAAATTGCGGTGCACAGAAGTTTTATGATAGGCAAAATCTCATAGTTCTATCTATTATGCTAATGGACCTCCTTAGGACATTTCTTACTTGTCTTTGGAATCTCTAAGCACTAACTGCGTATTCGATTGAAAATCTATTTTTAGGATCGAAATTCAGGGGGCTGAAACTCCGAAAGAGCAGGACTCCTGGCCAAAATATGGATATCCTGCTTCTGTCCCGAATCTGTGACCAAATTTCGTTGTATTGAGAGAGTTGTATTGAGAGAAAATCGAAACAACACAGGAATAGAATTTTTGCCCGCTCGTTCCTAAGGACAAGAGCATTACCATTTTGTCGAATGTTTGAAATCATTGAATTTCGAACCATAAATGGTCTTGACAGATTTTGTTGAACTGTGATGATTAATTCGTGATCAAAGTTAATCATGTCCTGTCGTAAATACGATAATTTTCGAAAGAAAAGACTGTTATGAACAAAATCGCTCTTATGATTTCTGAGTTATTATTAATTAAAATTTTATTCTCCTAATATGTATCTCAAAAACAACCCATCAGGTCGAGTACAAATTTGGTAACAGGCTGTATAATGACGATTGTAATACATGAAATAAAGAGATTACTCACTCCACAAAATTTCGTGGAGCTCTTGTGCTACAAGAATTACCAAAAATAATTGAGAACGAATTCAATATGTCTGAAACTAATACCCAGGTTCGCCAGAAATTTCTTGAGTAAGATTGGGAATCGTTTTTCATCTGGTAGCCAATCAGCAATCAACAATATCCATGTATGAAAGACTACCCCTTAGACTTGAGAACCTGCCCAAATTCAAATTTCAGAATGAATTGAAGGACATATTAGTCAGAAACGCCTTCTATAAGATAGATGAGTTCTTTTTTTTTTGAGAATAGGATTTTGTGTAAGTATGTTTACATAAACATACAGTGTAGAGATGACAAGGTGCAAAAGACATATTTACACAAAATCATAACCCATGTGGATATTTATTTATATTATGCATTTTTTACATTTTATTCATACAGGCTTTTATCTACACAAGCTTTACGTATTTATATTTTATGATTTTTCATATTTTAACTCTATTGTATATACATTTCAACTTGTAAATATTATTTTATCTATAAAACAATCAATGTATCATTTATCAAGCTGCTCTTGCAACAAGACTGTCCTAATTTTTGTATTTTTCATTGACCTACGAGAGCAATTCATGAAATTGTAAAAAACACCAATAAACTCTCTCTCTCTCTCTCTGCCTTTATTCTAGTTTTGGCGTGGAATGTTGACGAAGCTGTGGTCGAATTCAATTCCGTCCATCTGGCTATGAATAGGATAATTCGCGAACAGGAAAACCTTAAGGCTTCACAGGGTTCTTTATAAATGGTATTTAAATGAGAGTGAAAGATTTCAGTGTTCAATAAAACATGATTTTCTGTGAAAACGTATTTTAATATTTATTGGTTTAGAAAATACAAATTTGGAAATTATGTATAAAACCGAGCATAAAACAAAAGATCTTGTAAATGGCCGCCTCGGCTTTGCTGATATGCGTACCCTTTCGACGAAATTTTCAATAACGTTATTGAATACATATAGTGGTATTTCATTGATAGAGCGTCTAACTTTGACTAAGAAAAATTGACCATATAGTCAATTTTGGGTTTTTGTAGACCCTGAAGAAGGCTTGCATGCAGCCGAAAGCTTGGAATTGTAATCAATAAAAATTACACGTAATAACAGCCCTTTGGACTTAATACCCGATAACTTACTTATCTCTTGATGTCCTCGAGCCAAAGGCCGCGGGTTTGCAAGCCGTTGCCCTCGGAACATAAACATCTACTTTATATCCTTGGTACATAAATAACTATTTAGATTTGAACTTATTGTCCATTGCGATTCAGTTTTCGTGATGCAGAATTGTCCTCATATTCCATCTGTAACATCTATTTTATTATTTGAAAATCTGCTAATGGGTAGGCGACCTATATTGTTTGTTGTTACAATGCACAGTTGTGTTCAAGGGAGTTTATTTTGTTACGGTGAAAGTTGAAAAAAATTCAACGAACCTTGTTCTGTAAGTTGTCAGAAAAACGTAACTACCGAAACTGTCAGGTAGATATCCCATGCCTCGACATCTCCACAGTCCACTTGCGGTTAACCTTCATCGTAGCGATAGATGGTACCCTGATGGCTCTAGCTTCATTAATATATTATTCAAAACTGGCCATTAGCAACTCTTGTCTAAAACCTCATTTGATTTTCAGTAATTCAGCATTTAATTGACCGAACAGCCGGAATATTCAGACAGGAAATATAAATATTCATAGAGGTTACCATTTAATCCGTCGTTTTCTATTGACGGTTGTTCATTTCGTCAACGCGCGGTCCCCATGAAATTCGCATTAGGATATTTTTATACTTCGCATTTGTGCAGGGATCGCTTGGTGTAATTACATGGAGGCCGTAGAGGTAACGCCCCCCTATGCAGAAGACTGAGGGGATGATCATAGAAGTCATTAGAATGGTTGTCGGCATTGTTGGACTCTATTTTATTCTAATAGTCTATGAGGCGCCATTTTGAATAGTTTTGTGGTGAGGGGCGACTAGCTATTCGTCATGGGACTGGGCGTGACCTTGGAAAATTCAGACAACTTAGACCCGGGGCCAGGACGGAATAGGAGGACAGAGCTAGAACCATTTTATGGCAATTGATATAACAATTATTGAAAGTTGGATAGGTACTGTTATGGTTCTAAAAATATCTTGTCAAAATTCAAAGTTAATTTCGATTTATTGAGGCCAAATTAGAACTGAAAGATTTGGATAAATTTATTTTGAAGTTTGTATGTACATAGATTAAAGCCGGGTTTCATAAACGTTGATCGGGTGATAAAATGCTTGATCGAGCGATTCAGTGATAAAATATCCGTAAATTTGAAATTCTATTGGTCGATTTGACAAAAACGTCAAGGTATTCTGTGAATCACTCAATCAACGATCTTTATGAAACCCACCGTAGGGATAGATGCATCTATGATTAAGGATTCTGTGAATAGTTATAATTAGATTAGGAAAATCAAGGAAGTTTGAAGGATGTAAACCAGGGAGATGAAAAAGTGAGAATAGAATGAATTGAAATCAAGGAAAGTCAGAAATATATTGGGGGGAAATGAAGGGGAAATGTAATGAAATAATCGAAAATATAAGAAATAATTGGAATTGACGTGATCCTGAATGACAAATATACTAAATGAAGACAGAAGAAATATAAAGAGAATGTTAGTTTGGTGAAAAAAGAAAATATTGTACGGACAATTATAATAGATATAAGTGACTTTATTCTTATCGTATAGGATCAAAATAGGTTGTTCATTTTTATCTGAAATAGAATATTTTAGAAAGTTGATATTAGAATTAAAGTTTATATAATATATAAATCTAAATTTTTCATTATGATTTGGACCCTCAATTGAGAAAGAGTGTACCGGGAATAACAAAATTGAAATTTTTCAATTAATTTGTTGAATTCCAAATTTATTTTTATTCGAAACATAAAGATCCAGAAGGAATTCATAACAGTACCTACCTATTATACCACGTTGAATTCGATTTTTGCTTAAGGGAGAAGCTCACTCTACATTTTCTTTATATGTTTTTCGCATCGCGATTAAATACTGGGTAATGAATAAATTAACAACAATTAAGAGCTCATAGACGATGAAACAGATAAATATTTTGCGGTGATTTTTAAAGTATTTTAGAAAAATATGAAAGATGTATTCTGGGAATTCCTCATCTGAATCTATTCCGCATCATGCTCTTTATCGAATTTTTTTATATAGCATCCAGCAGAAGCTTGGAGCCTTTTTGGAAGTTTTCGCAAAATGAATCTTTATTGCCGCATAAAGATTTGTCAAAATGTCGTGGTTGATGTGGCTTGATCAATCGCCGTTTGAACTTGCACGCCTGCGGAAGAAATTTCAAGAACTTTCAAAAAGTTAATGTTATATTTTCTTCATACAGGTTGATTTTTTCCAACTATAGATTTCACCCAATTGGAATAATCACAGAATGAATACTTTACTCTCTGATCAAAATAAATATTTACAATTTTGTCAGTATTTTTCTGCAAATCGAGTGAATAACTGTTGATCTGTTAATTCATCAATTTTCATTTGGGAACCACAGACCTTATTATTATCAATTATAGCATGGGTTATTTTGTTAAGCCACTAATTCAGTAGAAGTTTTACCGTCTATCACATCATCATTTGATGATATTTAGAATAATCTTCAACTATTTTATTCATTTGTCGTTTTCGTTGTTTCACCCCCTCGTTTGAATATTGTCGAGTCTGTCCGATATAACTCTTGTCACAATCCAAGCATGGTATCTCATACAGATGAAAGTAGTTTTTTCTTGGTGGCTTCTTTCAATCTTGAGAAGAATCTGTTGGTGGTAGAAATGTTATAGAACGCGCATGTGCAGTTCAGTTCCTCGAGAATCTTTTGAATCTCATAAGATAGGTCTTCGATGAGGGGAAACCTGTGAAATGACCTTTTATTGGTATTGAACAAAAATATTTCATTGACTATTCCACTCTTCTCATTTTTAGTGAGGAAGTTTCCGTAGCAACGATCGTTTCATCTCGAAAAAATTTTCAAGCCGGCAAAACCAACATGTTGGTTTTCCATTTATTATGTGATAAACATCTATTTCACTCGTAGAATTGGCCACAGTACGATTCATAATTCATTTCCCAGACCCACAAACGAAAATCGCATCGTCCTGACTAATAGAGTTCAACATCCAATGGATGTACAAAAGGTGCCAAATGTACAGCGACCTTGACACTCTTTCATACCCCGTAAATGCATTGTGAGTTCCATGCAACCGCCGAGGCATCACAAACTTTACGTCTGGCCGTCCTGCTGCTCCAACATGATTTTGCGTTTCGCTTCGTTGCCTGCTGTTAAGCAAGACGGGGTTTTTTGGTCATGCACTCCTTATGAAATTGCTACATGCGACTGTATGATTGCCGACGCAGACAATACTACCCAGGAGACAATATTCTGTGCTGGAAGGTAAACTGTCTGGATTATTTGGAAGAGCTTTTATACATTTATACGTTTTTCATTTTTATTCGGGCGGCAGAAAAACGAAATCTATGGCCAGGTCGTTTATCCTTAGACGGGAAATGCGAGATCCGATGATAATATTCTTAGTATTATCATCAAATAGATGCTCTTATTAATGCCATGCTTTTGCTGATGATTGCCATCAATTTCTTAAATTTTCTCTTTCATTACAGATGGTCATGTGGCACAAAAGCATGTGATTAGGGTCCAAATGGGTGTGCCTCGGACAACATCGTGTCGTGAGCTTTTTGGGAAGATGAGTATTCCTACACTTGCAGGTTTATTTATATATCATAGAAACCAGTTTATACATATACAGGGTGTTTGGTAATTCGACGTGAACCTTGGAAAGGGATATACTAGACATCATTTGCAGTGAATTGCGTCGAGTAACGCAAGGTCCGAAAATCTATGGTTACGATGATATGGCGATTTTTCAACTTTTTTGAAATTTTCTGCATCGTTATCGAAAATAATTGATTTTGTAAAAACTACTCGACTCTAAATAGTCAATGAATATTTTTTTCGAAGCTGATGAAATGGTCCTTATTTCTTGCGAAAAAGTATTCACAACCAATCCAGATAACCCGAGATATACAGGGTTATAAATGGCTGCACCTGTTTTCCTCATAAAATCTTGATAAAACAATTGAGAATTACTCGAAGAAAGTATTATGAACTTGGTGTACAAATGGAAGGAAAAACTTCCCTGTTTCATTAGCTTTCCAAAAAGGTACATATGTCAATAATTCCTTCATGCAATCAAAAAATATGGCCGGAAAACCAAGCAGACAACAGACTTTTTCGAGTCATTTTGTGATCGAACCATGGCCCGCTTACGGCTTACGAATCACGCCGAGTGAAATGAAGGATAATAGAATATCTGAATGACTCGAAAAAGTCTGTTGTCTGCTTGGTTTTCCGGCCATATTTTTAGATTGCGTGAAGGAATTATTGACATAGGTACCTTTTTGGAAAGCTGATGAAACAGGGAAGTTTTTCTTCACCTTTGTACACCAAGTTCATAATACTTTTTTCAAGTAATTCTCAATTGTTTTATCAAGATTCTATGAGGAAAACAGTTGCAGCCGTTTATGACCCTGTATATCTCGGGTTATCTGAATTTTTAGTGAATACTTTTTCACAAGAGATGAAGACCATCTCCTCAGCTTTGAAAAAATATTCATTGAATATTAAGAGTAGAGTAGTTTTCACAAAATTAATTATATTCGATAACGAAGCAGAAAATTTCAAAAAAGTTGAAAAATCGCGATATCTTCGTAACCATAGATTTTCGGACCATGCTTCACTCGACGCAATTCACTGCAAATGACGTCTAGTATATCTCCTTTCAAGGTTCACGTCGAATTACCAAACACCCTGTATAAAAATCAGTCCAAGTTTCCTATCATCGGAGTTCATTCATTCAACAGTCAACACAAGATACAGAAATGACTTTCGAATTCCGTCGCACAGACTAACAAAAACGCATAAAACCATTTTTATAACAGGCCTGAAGATTTTCAATAAATTGCGTGAGCTGAACATTCTTGTAATACCTAAGGCCTTCTACACAATAGAAGGGTTTTTTTCCTGTGATCTATGAATGAGTCATAATTTTATGTCTGTTTTGTATTTATGTCTTTGTTCATTTTTCTCTTTTTGTGTATATCATGTGATTTACTTTCGTAAAAGATTGTTTTGATGGTGGACCATTGTTGTAGTTTGTTTGATACTAAAACCTGTATATTGTATTTTAGTATTTTGAGGTTGTATCTTGACGTTTTCTATACCAGTTGGTCAAGTGAAAATAAAGTGAAGTTATTTATTTATTTATATATGTAATTTATTTAATTCAACTGGTTTCGGCTGATCAAAAATTCACTTCATTTCAATAACAAAAAATATTTCTCAACAACAAATTTCTAACTGGCTGCTAGGCGGTAGGTTTGAAAATTTGTAATGTAATTGCGCACAAGACAAGTTTCGTGCTATATACAGGATGAGTTTTTGACTGCTACATATTGTACACAGTAGATTCCCTCTCATCGAATAAAAAACGTTTTTTCTATACCATTTTTCCAAACTTGGCTTTGTTTGTCAAAGTTGGAAAGTCTCGCGAGAAAAACTTTTCTTTCTATTCTAAACTATTATTTCGAATGAACTGAATTTTGGTGAATATATTACTCTGATTATGGTGCATTTTCCTCAATCATCAGCATGACAGACTCTTAAACTTACCAAAAAATAATATCAGACTACTCGAAAACGTTAAAGATTCTATATTTTTTAAAGAAACGATCCTTTTGGAAACTGAAACTATTCTCATAAAACAATTCGTGTTTGAGTTATTTCTCATTTTATCGAATGAAATCAGTTGAAAATTCTAAAATTTTATTATTATTTTCATCATATATATTATTTATTGAATTTACAACGTTTTCATTTTCACTTTACAATTGTAAAAAAAGCGGATGAATTTATTTTATGATCCTCATTAACTTCAATAAATTGTGAATTCCATCTCTATTAATTTGACAATCGGATAAACTTGGATTATTGGCAGCTGAATCAACGGTGAGAAAACTGGTTACGTGCATGATTGACAAGTCTATGACATCGCAGGTAAAATAGTATCCCTCATCAAGGAGAAAGAGACCATCTTATTGCATCAATGCCAACACGTGTTGAGAAGTGTACAGATAACCGCGATGGAACATTATTGACAAATTTATTAAAAAAATGCATTTTTCTCCAAATTTTAATCATTCACTTGCTGATGCACTTTTTATGTTTTACCAAAAAAAAAATTTCAACAGCTCCTTCTGGGTGTTGCAGTTTCTTTGTCAGTTAGTATATCTTTTATAGGCGAATTCTTCCTCTAGCCTCCTAGATTTTTACAGTATATAGCAAATCTACTGAGCACATCAATATTAGTACGAGTACGATCAAGCTTCAAAGGAAAGAGAGTATAATATTGTTTAAAAGTCATTCTTGATGGAGGAATAGAATGCTTTCTTGATCCTTTTTTTTATTGTTTTGGTTCATTTTTTCATTTGAATGCTCAAACGGCAAATTGTATTAAGAAATACTGGAAGTTACTGACAAGTTGGTTGTCTATTTTGAAAAAACAGTAACATTGTTGGAGTGAACTCCCAAGAGGAAAGGGTATCAAATTGTCCATTGCTGAGCAAGAAAGAGACAATAGGTTCGCTGCCAAAACCCATTAATGGTGTTATATTATTTCATAAAATTCACCTTTCTGAACTTGGATAGATTTTTTCGATGGATATATTTGCTGATTTGAACAAGAACAAGAACAGAGGATCTAAATTCATTGATCTGAACAGATCGACGAGTGCAAATTTCAAAAAAATTTTGATGAATCGGTTCTTTTTCATTCTATGTAGAATTTCCTGCGTCGAGAAACGCAAAAACTAAATGCGTTCCAACTGATTCCATTTCAGGGTTTGCACTATGCGCCTATTCCAAAGGCGCCTATCAGATGCATGTTTTTCTCGAATAAAGGAAGGCCTACAATTTTCGCGAAGCAATAACCCCCTCAGATACGCTAAACTTTGCACGAACACGCATAAGATCCCGATAAAAAAATCGATGCTACATGCATTCTTCCGAAGTAGGCTACGCAAACAAAATTCACGAGTGCACAGCCGACCTTGGATCCAACAAAGAGACTCCGGTTTAAAATCGAAAGCCGAAAATCGTAAACGCAGACTGCCAAAATTGAATCGAGTTCGACCTCATGAAGTCACGTCTGGCCATGACAGTATCATGGCCAACTGCCAGACTTCTCGCTTTTCAATGTCGGCCAATAACGCCGAAACGAAGACGACTTTTGATTTCACTTGCTGTTTCGGTACCGAAGAATGTGACGCCATCTTGAGAGCGTTTATATTATGGCGGGAACTCGACCTCAACACGTGTATCTTATTCGATACGAAAATTGCTGCTTTCCGGAATTCTTTTTTTATGGGTGTACAATAATTGATTCAACATCTGTCACATTAATGAATTTTGATAGTTTTCAATTCAAAATATCAAAATAATGTAGGTAAGTCTTTTTATCACAGTTTTTTTTTTCATAAATATAGGCAAAATGGACTGCAGCCTCAGGACGCTTACCTTTGGGTAAGCAATTAGGTTTCCCCGTCAATTTGAAAAATTTAGATAAAAACAAGATAAAAGGGACGATGCATATATGTCTAATGAAGAAAATAATTTCATTAGAGAAGGTCAGGAGCTTTTGAGCTCTCGTACATCCACCTTGTACGTAGATTAGCATTTTACATGTTATGAAACCAACTGGACTAATTCTTAACGGCTGTTAAAAAGCGTCAGTTATACCGTGTTTTTGATAATTCGCTACAATTTTATTTCAAGGTAACTTTTAAGTGAAGGAATATGTCTTTTTCTAGAAAAATCACCTTCCACAGCCTGAAAATTTTTTTAAGACATCACCGAGTAAGCCACATTGGACACTTTTGAATGAAAAGTCCTATTTATAATCTAGATAAAGAAAAACTTTTGTCGGTGTCTCAGTGTCTTTGAAAAGTGGCTGTCGAAAATTCTGTGCTTCTGTGACATTTCTGTGACTCTTCACAATGGTGTCGGTATATGTATTTTCCTAAGATATTGCTTATCGATATTTATTTATAGAATAATATTTCTGACACTAGAGATATATGTAGGGGAAAGGGGGGCAAAACCGGGTATAGGGGCATAATCGGGTACTCCTAATCTACCCCCTTTGCGTTGGTTAAATTTTGTCCTCTTAGCATACGTTGATATCTTTTATCTACGCAAGTATTTCCACAAGTTCTGACAGGTGCGTGTGTTTATTTATCGGTGTTGTGTAGAACCACGTGAATCTTCGGGATATGTAATCTTATTTTACCTATATTTATCCCTACCTACAGATTGATCTTACTATATTCTACGATAATTGAAAATACATAATGTGATATGTAGGTTGTTTGTATGAAACTCTGTAGGTAGAGGTAGGCCTAATTTTTCTCATGTGTTTTTTATTATTCAACATTGATTAAAATATAAGCTCTGGGGCAAAACCGAAAAACCCCACGTGGGGCACAACCGGGCGGAACATATTTATGCCCCAGATGGATATTGACCAATGCATTAGATTTTTAGAAATTTGTTAGAGTGTTTCTTCATGACAGTTTCACAGTTAATATGGTGCGCACCTGTAATCGGAAGACTAGTCGTCAACATTGGTCTACGCATGACATGGAAAAAGCAATTGTGAAAGTTGTTTCTAAAACGATGGACTAGAAAAAAGCAGACAATAATTATAATGTTTCTCAATCAACTCTTGAAGATAGGGTTGAAAAAAGAATGGATGGAATGTCTTTGGAAAGGGCTAACTGTGAATAATACGCAGTACCCGGTTTTGTCGCAACCTGCCCCAACCCTCGGGGTAGAACCGTAAAATAGAATATGATTTTTTTTTCATCTTGTACTGGTTTTTTATAAGTTTAACTCATTTCACTGTTTGGCTCATATGCTACGACATAAACAAGTCAAATGTCAATCAATAAACATGAATAAATAAAAAATTATTGCAGTTTTTTCTTAGCTACCCGGTTTTGCCCCCCTTTTCCATACCTATACTTCCGTAGAGCTTGAGGTTATCATTCCAAAAATATACATTAGTTTCAAAAAACAGTCCAATTCTGTTCTTCACCACTTGGAATCTCTAATTTTCGAAGATGATTTCATTTTGATACCAATTATGGCATATTTTCGACATCGGAATTTCAACCACTACTGAAATATTAAGGATGTCCCCTTCGGAATGAGAAAAGAGGTACAAATTTTTTTTTCAGAGTGATACAATTTTCGATAGAGATAACTGTGATTTGACAGAAGGAAGAAACCATGTTGTTTTGACATTTCTGTTCAGTAAGCATTGACAAATTATCATGAAAGACTCATGCCGCAACAACGTTCACAAATTGTTGAAATTCGTTTTCAAAATCAGTGTTCTCTTCGCCAAACTTGAAGAGCACTTTGTGAAATTTATGGTTTACATCATCGTCCATCGGAGCAGCTTATTCGTCGAACTATCGATAGATTTCGGACAACATTTTCTCTACTCGATGCAACAACAACCACAAGACAAAGAAGTGTACGTAAAGAAGAAATTATATCGCTGCTGTAAGTGATAGTGTTAATGAAGAATCATATTTGTCTCTTGGTCGACGTTCACAACAAGTTGGAATCTGTGCATCCACTGGAAAATTTTGCGATAAGATCTTGGTCTACTCCTTTACAAGATCCAACTGGTTCAAGAACAAAAGCCACTTGAACATAATAAGCGTCGTTTGATTGTGATTGGCCCTAGAACAGCTTGAAGTTGATCTCATTTCTGGTTGAACGCTACATAAACAAGCAAAATTGCAGCATATGGAGTGAAAACAATCCTCATCAACAGGCATCATCGGCCCATATTTCTTTAAAAACGATGCTGGAGCTAATGTGATTGGTGCTCGTTACAGATCGATGATCAATGATTATTTGTTTCACAATTTGGATGGTATCGACCTAGGAGCGTTTTGGTGCCAACAAGATGGTACATCTCATGCTGCTACCGCAACTTTTGATTTATTGAAAGAAAGACTTGTCGATAGCATTATTCCGAGGAATGGTTCAATTAATTGGCCTCCAAGATCATGCCACATAACTCCAATGGATTAATTTCTTCGGGGTTATGTCTCGTCATTGGTTTATGCTGATCAACCAGAAACAATACACGCTTTGGAAGCCAACATAACTCGTGTTATTGCTTAAATAAAGCCTGACTTACTCGAAAAAATGGCCCAAAATTGTTCTTGTCGAATGCGGTTCCTTAGAGTTAGTCGTGGTGGACATACGAGGATATATTGAAAAATTCTTAGCCTACTATAGAACCAAACAAAATTTCAATGTCAAAATATTTTATTATTCAACATATTCTCCTCTTAATTGAATACATTTATTACAGCGAACCTGCAACTTCTCTAGACCTTTCAAAAAAAATGTTTCTTCTTGGTCTGCAAACCAGTCCTCCACAGCTTTTGCTACCTTCTAGTTGGAAGAAAATTTACGACCTTTTAAACTTTTTTCAGTTGACGAAAGAGATGATAGTTGGACGGAGCCAAATCTGGTGAATAAGGGGGGTTTTCTAGTACTTCTAACCCCAAATCACGAATTTTATGCATGACAACATGAGATTTTTGTACTGGGGCGTTGTCCTGTGAAAAAAAAAAAACTTTAGATAGTTTTCCGATTCTTTTGTTTTTGACTTTTTCCCGTAGAGTGATCAGTAATGTCGAATAGTAATCTCCAGTTATAGTTCTACCCTTATCCAAAATATCAATCATGATTACTCCATGGCAATCCCAAAAAACTGAAGCAAGAAATTTTCCAGCAGATTTTTGGACACGAAACTTCTTAGGTCTTGGAGAACCAGAGTGTCGTCATTGCATCGATTGTTGCTTTGTTTCTGGATCGAAGAAATGTACCCAAGTCTCATCTATAGTAACAATTCGGTCTAAATCGTTTTCGAATCGAGCACAGATCGAACGCGATGCTTCTACCCTTGCACGCTTTTGGTCAACATTCAAACATTCGGGGATCCATTTTGCAGGAAGTTTTCTCATGTCCAAATTGACGTGAACTTTATGATGAAAGAGTTCGTATGAAATCTTCAGTGCTTCAGATATCCGTTTTAGCTCAATTCGACAGTCTGATAAAATCATGTCATGAACTGCATCGATATTTTCGGGGACTGACACAGAAACTGGCCTTCCCGATCGGTCATCATCTTCAATGGAAAATTTACCTCTTTTGAAGCTTGCAGTCCAATTTTTCACGGTCGCATACGAAGGACATTGATTACCAAGGGTATTTAGCATATCTTTTCAAGTCTCATTACCTCTAAACCCTTTTAAATACAGGTACTTGATGATGGCTCGATTTACAATTTCGGTGGACATCTTTTTTTTTTAATTTATTGCATAACTCTGGTTTACTTTTTTGACACTGATACTTCCAATAAGTTATTGTTCGTTGATATGGTATCGCAATATTTTGTTTATGCATGAAACTGTTTTAGGCTAACTATATATCAATACATCCTCGTATGGCGGAAATTAGTTTTGAAACATGAATATCATAAAATTATCTCTCAATTGAGATTCAATCTTTTTTATCTCAATTTGAAGTTCTATCACCCTAAAAAATCCACCCGATATGTGTTTCCAGTATGAATGATGCCATTCCGCTCCAAATATTTCACACACCATTAGTCATTTGCTCGCCAGCGAAATATTATTTTATAAATATCTGATTATGTGTAAGTTTTTTGGGAAAAATACTGATACCATTGGAAAATACGTAAAAAAAAAGGTTCAGGAAAATTGGTTTGACAAGGAAAAAGTTATAGCAACTTTTCCAAAATGCACATTTGCGAAAAACACCTGAACAGTTTTCACCATGAAAATTAACTCCAGATACCAGTTATCTAACGGATTTCGGGTTTATGTTGTGTAAGTATCTGTCGAAAACATAAAGGAATTGACCAAGAACTGATTATAAAATAAACATGTGAGATTTGACAATCGCCTGTGGTAATTTGGGAGAAATAACAGTACTTTTGATGTCACCAGTTCCTGAATTATATGATACATATATAGTGCCCTACCTACGATTTATCGAAATATGATGATAATATGAAATAAATCTATCCAAAATGATTCGATAGGTCGCTTAGACAATTCGATTCGTTTCAGACATTTCACGAACTTTTATATCCATTCAACATTTCCTACAACACCGGAAACGCCCGTAGGGGAAATCACCGGCCATAATTTCATATATTAACGATTGGCAGGTATGTTTACCTGGATTTTCCAAACACATTTACTTGCCATCAATATTTACTCGAAAATAAACATGTCTCATTATACATGAAATGTGGATGATTGATCAGCGCGAGCCCAAAGGTCCAATTTTTTGCAGCCTCAAAACAATCCTCGTATTTCAGTCAGAGAACGCGGTAATGGAAATAACTCAATCCTGGCATGAAATACCGTTAAATGATATAGCACTTTTGCTTTGACGGCTGAGTACAGATAACAAAACACATAATCACTCGCTTATGTGAGCCCCACGGGTTTTCAGTCGTTTTTATCATCTGAAAATGTGTAATTTGTTGGGTGGCCTTTGTTTTCAGTCCAACCAACGTTTATATACCACTATATGGTATGAATTGATATGTCTATGATTATTCTACCTTTGTGGTATCTACACGAATTAAACTCGTTCGCTGGATGTAACTGTAAAGTTTGTTCTAACAGAACTAATGGATTTTACTTTTGGATGGGGGTATAATATGTTCGATATAATTCTCTCTGCGTTATATATAGGTATCCATTTTATTTTTTAGAGGGCATTATCGGAAGCAGCAGAAGTGAATCAAACACAAACAAAAGTAATGCAGTAATAATCATTGGACAGTAAATTACATTCAGATTGTAGGTAATTTTGCTTCCTAATCTGTAAATTTGATTCTTCGTGAAAATATGTGAATCTCTATAAATTATTGTGTAAATTCACAACGAATATCTCCAAATATTCAATAACATGCTATAGCTTGAGAAATTACTATAATCATTATCATGATTCAATGTCATACAAATTAATACAAAGACTCTGAATCATCCACGTACAGGGTGGCCAGATAACGATGGTTTAGTACTACAACTTCTAAACTATAAAAGATAGAGAAAAAGTGAGATACATGCCATATAATCTTGTTCCGAGAAACAGAAATTGCTGAAAACCCCAAGTTGCTACGGCGCACAGTGGGGCAGAATACCTTGAAACCTGGCATAAAATTTTTAGGTGTTTGTTTAGTTTGAAAATACAATATATTATCATTTTAATATGTTAATTGGTAAAGGTAAAAGGCATTTTGTATCCTACAATTATTTATTAACATCGGAATTATTGTAATCACACATCATAACACAATTAAAGACCTTTTGGATGATGATTTCGATTCATTATTCGGATAAATCGAAAACACTGGTATATTCTGATAACTCCAAGTCTTCTTCTCAAATCCTGTAGTGGGACGCTAGCCAAGGGCGGATATAGCTGTTTTTCATGGGAGGGTTAATAACGATCTTAAGTGAGGGTAATAACGATTGAAAACCATTGAATCAGGTACACAATGTATGAAATATTGTATGTGCACCACATTACCCCCCGTACACCCACCCTCGTAAATCGGCCCTTGACGCAGGCAACAGTTTCTGTAATTCGTATATATTATTTGGATAGCAGAGCTTCTTTGCTGCTTGGACAGTCTTGTACGAAGGAGCACTATCCCTCACAGCTCCATATTGATGTTGAGATAACTTTGCTGTTATCAAAACAGCTAGACTCTAGAGTCTAGAGCATCTTAGCCAGGCATAGATTTTGGTTGTGAGTCCAACGAAGATATAAAGACATTTCTATATTTAGTGGCCCGTTTTGGAGACGTAGAAGTTATTTCATGAAGAATTTTTGATGCATGTACTTACCCTTCTGACCTTAGACTCATTTTTGTTGTTATGTCAATACAGATACGTGAGTCGTATCCTAAAGTTCTTCAGTTTTAAACCATTTTGTTTTCTCATCTCTCTTAGCCATCATCAAAGGTAACTTCAGGACGATCAAGCCTTTTCTCAGTTATACTAGGAAATGAATTCGACCTCTCCTGTCATTCTTTTTTGTAATTTTGGAAACGTACAACCATTCTTCGTGCTTTTGTGTAACGAGACTCATACTCTGCCTTCAAATATAAATTTTTTTTCAGAAGCTCCTTCTCCTGCTCTGCATTACATTTCGTATTTTTTCATTTCTTCGTTCGAATAATCAATTTTTTTTTCAATTTAACTGTTTCCGCAACTCCTCATTATATCTATGCGCTCTTTTCCTTCAAAAGTCATTGCGCTCGAAGTCGTTACTAAAGGAGAAATAAATTTTGAAGAAATAATCGATTATCGATGAGTTCCCACCTCGCTGTCTAAAATTGATTTTTCTGAAAACAGGCAGAATATGGGCAACAAATTTTCATGATTCTAGAATGAACATGGATCAAGCTTCGCAGAAATGTAAATATCAAACTTTGGACGGCCTTGGAACATAAATGAAAACCTTCATGATTCTGAGAATACGATAAAAATTTAAAGATTCAATCATAGACAACATCAACAAGAATTAATTATTATTCTATGTAAGTTTTGATTCATCCAAAGTTCTTAAATTATCTACACATACCTGAACTTGAAGCTGCCATCAAAAAAACTCGTAACAATAGTGATTTGTTAACAGAGTGACGTTGTAAAACTACAGCCATTACGGAAAAATTTTGCAGGCGTATCGACTTGGCCAAAAAATGGCTACAAAGAAGAGATGTCGGGAGCGCAGTGGGGATCAGGAAGGGTTAGTATTGTGCTTTTTTGTCGCTCACGGTAGTGATCTGTCGCTTCGACAAATGGCGGTATGGAAATATGCATTTTTAATTTTTGATTTAATGCCAGGTTTCAAGGCATTCTGCCCCACTGTGCGGCGTCTAGTTTCCGAGCTACAGGGCGATTTTGTTATTCGGTCCATTATTATAATTGACTATAACTATAATTTTTTTTTCAAATGGAAACCATAATGGAAAATGATTTTTCCAAATTGATACTCCTTCAAAGATTTCAAAAATATACATATATCATGATATACTTTCGAGTTCATTACACATCGAAAATTTCGAAAAAACACTTTTCGTCCAACAAAATCCAAGCAGGCCTTGATTCACTTCCTTCAAAACTGAGGCGGTCATAGAATTTCATGTCTTATTTCTTTTCACTTGTCAATTCTGTTTCATGATTGTTGTATCATATACGCGATTCTAAAGTTCTTATTTATATCACATCATTAAAGGATGCAATTTATGTATTTCCTCGAATGGACGACGATTTGAACATTTGTTGTGAATATTATATTTTTCAGGTAAACCTATATTTCTCGAAGAAGCTTTTTTTACCTCTCCTGGAAACATTCATTACTGTTTTCAACGGGTTACATGAAACTTTGTGTTATTGTCATCATCAAATCAGCAGTATTTGAATGCTTTTCATTTTTCAATTTAGTAGAGAAATCATGCTAAAACCAACAAGTTTCGCGAAGCCCCTCTATTGGTTCGAGTAATAATAAAGCTAATATTTCCTGAATCAATTTGGCAGCTTACGATAATTGTGAGATATCGAATTATTTGACCTCATAAGAACTTAAGAAGCGCCAGACGATACAACAATGATGAGACTGAATTGAATTTGACAAGTGAAAATAAATAAGACATGAAATTCTATGACCGTCTCAGATTTGAAGGAAGTGAATCGAGGCCTGCTTGGATTTTGTAGGACGAAAAGTGCTTTTTCGAAATTTTCGATGTGAAAATTGTGAAAATTGTGAAAATTCATATTGAATGTCTAAATTTTAAACCTTATAGTTTACACATCTCAATCTTTTTCAGTGGTCCTTAGGCATTGGTAACATCACTTTCATCTGTAGTTGGACGTGACATACTTCTCACTATTCGAAGACGAGGAAATTCGACACCAATCGGAATACGAGGTCTGGCTATTAAATAACGATACTGCGCGCGCAGAAGGCGTCCTAGAGGGGTAGGGTGGGAAACGAATGCAGCATTGGATAGCTGGAAGTGTCTACTATTCCAGTACGAAAACACGTATTCGTCGCTGTAGTAGTATTTTTTGTGTAGAGGTTAGAAACGAACGTGTTTTTTTCTCGTGCCGATAACGATGTGTGACGAAAAACACGAGCAACGGATCAATGTGAAATTTCTCGTCAAATTAAAAAAAACTCCGACTGAGTGCTATAAGTTGTTGAAAGAGGCCTATGGTGAGAATTCTCTATCTCGTGCGCGTGTTTTCGAATGGTATAAAAGGTTTTCTGAAGGCCGAGAGAGCACCGAAGATGACCAACGTCCAGGTCGACCTGTCTCTGTTTCAACTCCGCAAACAGTGACCAAAATAAATGAAATTGTGCTGAATGGGTTCCAGAGGGACACACTGTAAACCAAACTTACTATTTGAATGTTTCGGAAACGCTGCGAGAGCGAGTTCGTAAGAAACGGCCGGAGTTGTGGAAAAGCAAATCGTGGATCTTGCACCAGGACAACGCACCTGCCCATAACGCGCTGTCTGTGAAGCGTTATTTAGCCGCTAGAGGCACTCCAGTGCTCGAACACGCGCCGTACTCGCCTGATTTAGCACCCTGTGACTTTTTCCTATTTCCGAAGATCAAGTCTGCCTTAAAAGGAACCCGGTTCGAGTCGATGGAAGAGGTAAAGCGAAAATCGGCGGAGCTCCAAAATGCTTTTACAAAAGAAGACTTCCAGCATTGCTTTGACCAATGGAAAAAACGAATGGAACGGTGTGTGGCGAGGGAAGGGGAGTATATTGAAGGGGAGCATTCGATTGTAGAATAATTTTTAAAATAAAACTCTTTTTCATGAGCAGTCTCGTTATTTAATAGCCAGACCTCGTATCAGTGCCATCGAAGTATTCTTTTTCAGTTGATAGTTGGATGAATTTAATGGCTTTATCATACATTCTTGAAAGCTGGTCGAACATTTTCTCAATTCTTCTTTGGCATTCCCACAGTTTGTAACTAATTCGATGCTGGTGTAAGGTGTCACAAAATGAAAACACAATAAAAAAATTGAGAAATGTTGCGACAGATCTGAATATTCCCTAATTTGAAAAACTGCTGCTCTAGGAGCTTTTCTCAAAGCTGTATATTAAAATTGTTCTGAATCAATTTCGTATACCATTTCAGACAATTTCGTCATACTCTGTGTAATCTTCCTCTAACTCGCTCGTCATTGCAAAAATCAAAAACCGAAGAAATTATTACCCTCCTGATATTTCCAACCCATGCGGAAACGTTACGTTCCATTTTCCTGTCGTAAAATTTCCCGAATTATTCCTCCTAATAGCTTTTCATTGTTCCAACAAAACAATCGTCAAATTTATGGGTTTTCGCCAATTAAGGGAAACAACTGACTCATTATTCCTGCGGCGAGTGAAAAAACCCCTGAAATATTCGACCCCAGTCAGGTCGGCTGGCCCCTAAAATGAGGGGGTCTTTCAGGGACCTCACGCCACTTGTGCCAACACCATAAAGAATATTGGGAAGGAAAGCGGGTGTGGAGACTAAATATTGACTTTATCAGTTAAAATATTGTTCGTGGGACGTAGGATCCATTTAGAAATTAATATTAATTTCACTTTTTGTGTTTTCAGTATCTGGGCCCGAAGTTTCGTAAAACATACACTATTCGGCTAACGGGAATTTTGGATATACAAAGGTCGCAAAAAATGCGAGAAGGTACATTCAGTCATCGGAGAATTTCAAGTTCCTTCATTATATAGTCCAGAACAGGTTGTCCAACCCTTAATGAATTTTACAGAATCCCAGACCAAGTAATAAAAAAACCGAATGGAGAAAATTTTTAATAATAATATACATACAATCATGCCATTCAATAACTATAGCAATATTTTAATAAACAAGATATTAATAAAAATATAATCTAAATTCAATATAACAAAAATATACAAAATAATTTTATATCATATTTTCACAATTAGGTTTCATTTCAGGTTTCATAAGTACAGTGGCGCACCCCAAGACACCAATTTTTCTCAGTCCATTTTTGAATGTCAAACATTATCAAAAAATAAATCAAATAATATCAGGAATTGGACAATTTAATTCTCCTTAGCGAATTTCTTGAAGCCAACGTTTCGGAACAAGGCTGTTCCTTTTTCAAGGCTCTCGGATACTCGTGATGCGGAAATTTCGAGAGCCTTGAAAAAGGAACAGCCTTGTTCCGAAACGTTGGCTTGAAGAAACTCGCTAAGGAGAATTAAATTGTCCAATTCCTGATATTGTTTGTTTTATTTTAATTACGTAATGGACGAGGAAAACCTTAATGATTATCAATCAATCTTTTTTTGGTTGATTTTAAACTGTAATTTTTGAAGCATTCCATATTCACATCCCCAATACATAATACACAAAAGACGGTTGTCTGAGTCTGGCCATTACTCTGAAATGGGGTGGAGCTCCATCTTGATGAAAATGCATTCTTGCAATTCCGTACCTTCGAGTAATACAGGAAGATGATTTTGGAGGGTATCTAAGTAGGATCAGTGATCACCCGCAAGCCTTCTGGCAGGCCGTTTGGTCCAATCAATCGATTATATAAACGCCACACCATACGTACGAACATTGCAGGAAAGTATTCTCAGCCTGATGGAGCTCCACCCCATTTCAAAGTCATGATCAGGCAATTTTTAGATCAGAACTTGGCAGAGGTGGACCGCATGCCTGGCCCGCTGGATCACCAGATTTCAATCCTGTTGATTATTTCATTTGGGGTTATTTAAAATGTTCAGTATATTCATCTGAAATAGGAAGTGAGGAGATCCTCAAGCAACGTATCGAAGTCGCTTGCAATAAAATACGTAATAATCCAGACATGATAAAAAAAAGGTATAGACATTTGAAGAGGGCAAGAATGTGTATTGAGCAAAATAGTGCTACTGTCGAGCACCTTCTCAATCAATAATGTTTTTCCGGAAATAACTTGAAATGATTCCTCAGAATACTATGAAATTCGAATGTGCAATTAGTGGGACAAAAAAAAAATCAATTTGATCACAATGTACGATTCTTCTGAGAATTGAAAATTGGATCTTTCCCTGAAGCTTTCCTTGAGCAAAATGACTAGGTACTGAACCTCATTGAAAATTTTCTGCTCTCTTCAAATATCTCAATCAAATCCCGAAATTTTAAAATACAGGGTATTGAATCTCAGCTTGGAAGAAGTCCCATATTTTTCAAATAACGATCTGAAGTTTTTGGGAAATTCAAAAGTAAATTGATCGATATGTGGAAGTGGATCATACGTACCAAATATCACCCGACCATACTGGTTTGTTCAAAAGTTATCAGAAATTAAAATTTTTGGTGAATACATAAACCATAGGTACCTACTCTATCTCGGTTATGGATTCGATTAGACCTATCATATATCGATTTTTTGGACGCGTCTAGGGTAGCTCTAGCTCAGGTTACCGTATGTTCATTTACCAATGAAACTCTCTGTATATGGCAAGAAAAATTCTTCAGTTCAGTTCAGCCCCCCCGCCTCCCAGAACTAAATCCTGGGTGCGCCACTGCATAGTATTCTGACGAAGAAATACTAATTCGAATTTATATCAAATTGGCAGTTCTTAAAGGATCCCGTGATAGTCAGATTGCCTGCAGGAAAATCATCAACTTTATCTGAAGAAAAACAAGATTCTTTGTGACAACCATTCTTGAAACTTCAGTTTTTTGTAGGCATACTTTCATCTATACAGCATGTCCCAGAAGTCTACGTCAAGCAGGAATCGGATAACGGGCTGAGTCAATCAATGATATTCAAAAATATACATAAAGAAATCCACTAAAACCGAAGCTGCATGTGGAGGAGTCATAATAGTAAAAAAATATAAAAAATCAAATCCCTGCATCTTTCAAATTATATTGCATAAGTTTTTATTCGGGAAAATGCACACCCAGGTGTCCGGTTTACTTTTCCCCATTTTATTTCTAACTGTTATCCTGAACAGTCCTTTTGTAACCTGTGACCTTCAATTTTAAGTTACTTTCATTTATTAGGAATAATTGAAACGTTTCGAAAAAATATTGCACTGTTTAATTTCAAAATACCGGCTTTGACCTAAATCCTAAATGGATGAAACAAAAAAAAATTATCGATCACGCGTTTACTATACTTACATATTGATAATTTTAATGATACCTCTCAAAGTTACAAAATCAGCATGAGACGATTAGACATAACCCTGAGCAGTTTTCGTACCGAGTTCTCAGCAATATCTTTTCATCAGTGTCAATTACAATATGCGATTAAATTCCAACTTGAAATGTCTCAAATTGATTACTCACAAACAGCTTAATACAATAATTTAGTAATGATTGGAAAATGACACCACATGAACCATTTTTTTGAAATTATTGCAAAAACCACTATTATCATTACTGATTAGTAACATTGCTAATCATGCGAAATTAATCATTTAAGATGATTAAATTGGATCCCTCCTTCGGATGAATGTATCGATTTGCACCAAATAAAACCGTTCCATTTACAATTCTGTCTGAAGATATAATGTCCCATTAACGTGCTTCTAGTGGATACTTACCTAAACCTATAGAAAATCGACCTTGACTGGAGCAGAACAAAAAGAAAAACTAGAAACCATAAAATTCTGAAATGCTAAACAATCTATGATTCACCTGTACACGAATCTTGACGCAATTCAGCAATTAAAATCAAGGCTGTGAATTTTCGATGACCGCAATTTTTTCCTGACCATAATTTCATGGTGCAGCAATAGGCAGCGTTAGATCCTTGATTACCAATGGAAAGACGAGATTTCTTTCTCCGGTACCTACGTAAAAAACCAAATCGCGTTGGAAATCTTGGAATGCATGGGATTCGCTTGCAATGACATTTATTGAAGATTACTCAGATCTTTATTTATTATCTAATACTGATAGATTTAAAGATTTCGGCTGGAGCCAATCCTGAAACTCCTCGTTATTTGGACCGATTAAAGGAATTGAAATTAATTACTTCCCTTGTCTAGATCTAACCGAATTCTTGCATGCCCAAATCTATATCTATACTATCTATACTAATATTTTAAAGAGGAAAGATTTGTATTTTTGTGTGTTTGATACGAATAGGCTCAAAAAGTACTGAAACGATTTCAGAAATTCTTTCACCCTTAGAAAGCTATATTATCCCTGAGTGACATAGGCTATACTTTTCACCCGAAAAAAATATGGATACCTACTATAACTTCAATAATTACAAAAAAATCAGCCATAATCAGCTATTTTCACGTGCGCTGCAAAAACCGTAAGACTGACGTGGATACAATGTGTGACGGAAATGTACCTCTTAAATAGTTCTACAAAAAAGTCCGCGATAGGATATATCTACCTCTCAAGATTGACTTGCTATTACCTGTTCATGGTAATCAGATGTTTTTTAAAATTATGCACTATTTGGGAGTGTGTTTTCATGAATTGGGTATTGGTCCTCATCCAACCTAATACGTTATTTATCCTCAGTATTTAATTTAGAACGAAATTGCCCTTCACATCTTACAATTACAACGTGTACATCAAAAGATATGGCAGGTTGAAGTGTTGAAGATGAAACCGCCGCGTCTTCAATATACGGAGTGTGGCTTAATGAATGGATGATAATATGGTACCAGCGTGAGAGAACATTGTAGCGGTTCAGAAAAATGTGTTTTATGTTCAGTAATAGTTATCCGGTTCTCGGGATATTCGACATTTTCGAAAATTCAAAAAATTGTATCCCTTGCCACCATTTTTAGGGGCAAGACTCCAAATGAATACATTTTTTCAATCTGTTTTTTGAATAGTACATATATTTTATTATAGATGGGCCATCGAATGTAGACTATGATTTTTGGGCGCATGCAGGGTCCCCTGAGTGAAAAATTTAGAAACAACATGCCTGGTTCGTTGAGATTCCGAAATGGTAAAACTCACTGCATTTCCAGCATTTCATTCAAAATTTATTACCCTTCAAAAAAGAATGTCATACACACACCGTCACACGTCTTGGCCCCCCTATCAACTCTCAACTTGTTGACTGTAAAAAGACAGTCTCTTCACTATCTTATCACTTAAATGAAATAATGAAAATCAAAAACCAGCACTCTTCAAATTTATGGGCAAGAAGAGCTTTGAAAGTACCTCGGCTATCACCTGAACGTAGAGCTACCCGTCGACAATGAGTAGAACACCACCAAGACTGGGTTTTACCACAATGGCGCAAAGTTTTTTTTTTCGGACGAGTCACGATTCGGTTTACAAAAAGATAGCTCACGAAAAAGGGTTTGGAGAGGTCCAGGTAGACTAGAGCGAATCGATTTCTCCCAGGAAGTTGTGCCCTTTCCTGGCTGATCAATAATGTGCTGGGGAGTATTATGTTCGGTCGCCGTACCCTTCTTTTCATCCCTGAAAAATGACTGGTACCATCTACAATCTACATCATTGTTCCTTTGCGCAACAAATTTGGGAAAAATTTCATTTATCAGGATGATAACGCCCCACGACACCGCACAAAAGGGTTCAAAACATTCTTCAAGAGAACAATATCCAGAGAATGAACTGGCCAGCTAAAGCTACGGTTTCTTCGGACATGCTGTCGACCGCCGCGTCCAGGCCGTCGACCGTCGAGGACAGCGATTTCCGCTCGAAGTGGTTTGCTAGGAATGACTCTTTCGACGGGCCGACGGCTAGGTTCGCGAGTGGAAATAAAACAATAGAAGATATCGTGTATGAAAATGGACTCAGAAAAATTAATTGTGCAGTTATTTCTGGAAGAAGAAGAGGAGGAACTGTTAATGGCAACCCCAAAAGATTAAAAGAAGCCAGTTGATGAATTATTTTTGGGACGCCTTCAATGTTACTGTCCACAGGAGGCTTTTTGGAAATGGAATTAAATTTAGGTATTTCAGACTTTCCACTGATCTTTTCGTACTCGTTTTGTTAAGGATGCCTTAAGGGACACCTTTAAAACCTATTTTGTTGGTCCACATGGATCTGAGCCATGGCAAAATGAAGAGGTGCAGGGAATGCAATGATCATGTTCTTATTCCATATAATTGTTAATCATATTTCAGATCATTGAATAATAATAAAATATATAATTTCCATTTTTTTTCCATTGTCGCGCCTATTTCTTTCCGAATATTATTTTTTACATCCAAATCTTTATGGCTTCTGCGTCCTACATTAAATAGGAGAGGATGATGTGTCAAAAAGTCTATCAACACAACACTTCATCCTCCTCCGGTGAGAATCTTTCATTCATTTTCCTTACATTATTCGATTAAAATACTGGACGTTCCGACGTTCCACTACGCGGCGCCGCTCTAACCAAACCTCGACAGATTAGAACGTCCAGGACGCGATACTCAGAGGAGCCGTCCAGTTACGCGATTTCTAGAAAACCGCTTTCACTAGAATACATTGGTTAGATAAAATCGCCGAAATGCGACGGTTCGTCGCCTGGACGCAGCGGTCGACGGCATGTCCGAAGAAACCGTAGCTTTACTCACCGGACATGAATCCAATTGAGCACTATAGGATTGCTTAGGGAGAGTAATATCCAATCGCCAAAATCCACCTTCAACTTTTCAACAATTGAGTTTAGCCCTTCAGTAAGATTAGAACGATATGCCATATGCCTGCTAATTCCATAAATGACTTGATTTGTGGGATGCCTAGGCCTATTGGAGAGTTGATTGAGAGTGGAGATGGTAATACGGACTATTATTGAATTTGGATTCCGTTGTGGAATAACCCAAATAACTATAATGAATCAAAAATCAATAATCGATTAATTCAAATATTTTTTCATTTTTCCTATTTTGTCTCATCCTGCATAAAGCAAAGAGCAGTTGAAATAGAAGAAAATATTCATCTCATTTCCAGAACATAGATTGATTAAGTATTTCTAGAGAAACCTAGGGGGGAAGACTTTTGGCGATGTGTGTATATGTTACGGGTTGAGTTAGATTGACGTGAGTGAAGTCCGAACTATAACCTAAATTGGTGTTGTTTCGCGCTTTACCCGGTCAAACCGCGTTCCACCCATTTTGACATGGTTAAAGTTGGATCTGACTAAAAACAAGACCAGAAATGTAAAAAGTATAATTCTGAAGAGTCAATCTACGAATATATGTGAAAACATATAAACTGTGTTCCATCAAAGTAGAGAATTTTATAATTAATTTGTTCCAAAAGCTACCGTGACCTTTAGACGAAGAAAAAATTCCACTAGCTCCACACTAACATTTGTTGGTGATGCATTTTGCTTTACAGTTACAACGCATAACCTTGACCTCCTGAAAGTGACTGTTCATTTGCAAACTGTCGTAAACTTTTTTTCCGATGAAACACTTCCAGGTCTATAAATTTCTCACTACACGCAGAAAATTCATTCCTGGAGAACATTAACCTGATAGTTCCTGTCTTGTTTCGTAGTTTACAAAAAAGGTCGCCAGTTTTCTCGATGACTGCCAAGAAAATGTTTCTGAAATCTGAACTTTAACCAGGTGAAGATGGGTGGAACGCGGTTTAACCGGGTAAAGTCCGAAATAATGTCGGTTATATTTCGGATTCTAGGCTTCTAGGTATTGGACAGTTTACCCAGTTGAACCTATGTTTTCTCCTCAATCTAACTTCACCCTAACATCTATAATTCCTATCACAATGAGTTTTTTAAACCGAAAATAGACGATGGTGGATTAAAAGCAATGAAATTAATTAGTTCTCGTATGAAGTATCAAGACAATATTGAGTAGTTCTTCGGAATCTGTTCAAACGTCAAATGATCTGAAGACTGAAGAATACCTTTCAAAATTCCTGGCTAAGATCAGATATCAATGTTTTGAGAACACCGAAATCATCATTCTTTTTTGAACTGAACGTATATTCGTAGTCTTGGTGAATTGTCGTACGGTTGCACTATCAAAGTGGGCCATTAAATGCAGTTTCAATCTTTTCAAACGAATAAAATACGGCTGGTTATCAAACGAAACGAATGCAGCATATCAGTTCGGCAAATACCCAAATCAGCATCCGTCTTCGAAAACAAACGTTTCCTGTTCAAAAATTCGTCCATTGAACGGAAATTTACACAAAACTTCCTGATAAGTGAATTCGATATTTGAACGGAATACATTATTTCATTATTAAAACTGGGTCATTGAAAGCACAACGTCAGTTACTTTAAATTCCTATGTTCATTCAACCATTTGAAAAAAAAATTTGACAGTTGTCAAAAAATTTACAGCAGTTTTCGAAGAAATCCTCCATGTTTCCGGATCTGTTGTTGCAGAAATAATGTGAATTTTTGTTCGATAATTCGCCAGATTTCCAGAAGATTCTTGTAAAGCGATCTGCATGTAGCTTTATTGCGGATCAGTTGAAATTATCAGGGAAAACAATATTTTGAGCGGCCATAAATTGAAGCATTGAAGTACAGGAATGTACTTTCACTACAAGTTACACATACTATTTTTTCAGAAATCGCAATCAAAATTTTGATGAATAAGGAAATTTTCATAAATGCATATCCATTCGTTTTTGAAATCGTTTCTTCGAAAATAATCTTTCTGGCCCGAATACCAGATCAGCGTATTTTGAGTCGGAAGCTACTTCGATAAAGCAATCATTTTTGAACGATTTCATAAAAAATCCTCGATGAATAATTATTTTCGAGAAGTCACAATGGATTGCATATACTTATCACAACCATTATGCTGATAGAGGTCTCATCAGTATCACTGTTCTCAATTTTCTTTTTTTCAGGGAAATTTTGCAGGATAAAAAGTTGATCTGAGGAAAACTGAAACAACGAAAAAATAATGGATAGCAGATATTTTCCTTGCTCATAAAGGGGAATAAAAATTATGAACTTCCTATTTTTACGATTATGCACTTCTAATGATAATGATAAAATTCAGACCAAATCAGTTTTCCTTTTTATTTATTTATAATATCACATAACGCTCTACTCAGGGAAATATCGATAAATTGATTAGTCCAAATATCGTGGAAATTATGCGTTTTTTTCCCATGTTGTTTCTGATTCCTCAGGTCATGGCAACTACATATTTATTCATTAATAGTGGGCCAATGGTTTCACTGATTCCCACTGATGAGTATTATAGTTGAAACATAAAAAAAATTTTTATTTATCTATCCCGTGAAAAAAACATGAGAGAGGCTCCCTTCGAGGCATGCGTTTTATGATCCCCCCACATCTTCGAAATGGTTTTCCTTGTTCCCCCTCCATGTTCTTTGGTTTTCGTAATATAGAGTGAATACTAAACTTATTCAAGTTTGGTGCGTGAATTACCCTAGAAACTGAAACTCTTCTCGATGCCCTATGAAATGGTTACCCAGAAGAGAGAATAAATATGGGGCATGCTCATAAATAAGAGAAGAATACTGGTGGCAATCGCCCTCATCCTTTTGGTCTGGTTGAATATAGGAATCCTTGATTTTACTTCCTCATTCAAGACATGAAAAAGTATGGTGGTACATTTTTAGTATAATGGAAATAATAACATGTGAAATTCTTCAAACTTTCCTATTAGTGTATTTGGCTACTCGCGATAATGGTGCCGTTATGTCATAGTTTTTTATGTCAATGATAACATTAACGAATTTAACCTTTGGAAAAATGTACTCTCTTCTATATGAAAAAGAATTATCAAGAATTTTTGCATCATTCAATTAAATTATTCTTTGTTCCATTTCTCCACTGAACCAATCGACTTACTACTACAAGCTCTTCATTATATTCGAATGCCTTTTCAACCAAATCAAATCTGTTAAAAACGAAAACTTAAAAAGGTTCTTTTTAACCACAATAACCTACAGTTGTAAAAGTGAAAGACTATGGTTCTCTTAAGACATAGAGTGTTTTGCTTTATTTGCATGACTCAAGGGTGTTTCAATGTTAAACACTCATAATATCACATGATTATGACGTGACAGATCGAAAGTTGACAGATGAGAGTTAGTAAACATGGAGCATAACCACGATCCACCAACGCGTCCAGGTTGCCAAAAAACGCAGTAACATCAGTGAATGGCGAACGTTGACAACACAGTGTCTCATTTGGAAAATATTGCGATTTTGACGACATGTGCTTTCAGCAGAACGTTGCCACATGTCATGGCAATCATGAAAGTTTGACGATCTTGCACCAGTTTGCTTCTGGTCATGTCATTTTCCAATTTGGTGACCATAATTGGCCTCCACGCTTGCGATTTATCGCCTTCACACTTCTGATTATAGAAATATCAGAATTCATAGGTTTATGTCAATAAGCCTGGAACCATCGAAGCATCGAAATTAGACGATGTTTCAATGAAATATGAAATACCACCACATGTATTCAATAACGATATTGAAAATGTCGTCAAAAGGGTATGTACACATGGCAGCCATTGCAAGATTCATAAATAATTCCCAAATGTCTTTTTTTTATTCAATAAATATTTCAATACTTTGCTACAGAAAACCATGTCTCAACAATGAACACTGTAATCTTGAGGGAGCTCTTATAGAAACACCTTTTATCAGTGAAAGCTACATAACTTTGACTTGTCTCTTCTTGTATTCCTGAAAAATAATGGGAAAATGAATGTTTTATTGAATTAAAAATGGAGATGGGGCCGACTACTTTTTTCAAGCAAATGAAATCCAATCAAAAAGTATTCAGGTACCTTCAAATCTGATCAATATGATTTTCCAGTTTGGATAATGGTGAATTTCACAATGGATTAAACAGGGTTTTTCTGAATTAGACTCGAACTTTGGAGGATATGACCCATTTGCTGTCGTTTGAGCCATATTTATTGATATCCAAAAATCGACCGTTCACAGAGAGATTTGAGTTCTTGTGATTTTTAATAAATTTTTTGTACGTTGACTAAATTTTATTATAATTTTGCATTGAAATGATTTTGTCATTCATAAATTGTGGAATTCGAAAGTTGCAGGAAAATAGACATAACAAATTGACCATTCTTCTCTTCATACACTAACTTCCAAATCATACTAAATATTTTTCAACATCTATTACAGCATAGTTTGGCTTTTTTCATACATACGAGGAATATATTGATGTTTAGTTAGACTAGACCAGTTCCACGCATAAACGAAATATTGCGATACCATATATCAACAAACAATAACTTATTAGAAGTGTCAGTGTAGAGTTCGATGTCAAAAAAATAAACCAGAGTTATGCAATAAATTGAAATAAAAGTGTAAGAATCGAAAAATTGGAGTATCGAGCCATCATCAATTACCTGTATTCAAACGGGTTAAGAGGTCAGTAGATTTACGAAGATATGCTTAATACCCTTGGTGATCAATGTCGGTATGCGACCGTGAAAAATGGGACTGCAAGCTTCAAAAGAGGTAGATTTTCCATTGAAGATGATGACCGATCGGGAAGGCCAGTTTCTGTGTCAGTCCCCGAAAATATCGATGCAGTTCATGACATGATTTTATCAGACCGTCGAATTGAGCTAAAACGGATATCTGAAGCACTGAGGATCTCATACGAACGCGTTCATCATATAGTTTACGTCAAATTGGACATGAGAAAAATTTCTGCAAAATGGATCCCCAAACGTTTGAATGTTGACCAAGAGCGTGCAAGGGTAGAAGCATCGCGTTCGATCTGTGCTCGATTTGAAAACGGTGTAGACTTCTCAAACCGAATTAATACTATGGATGAGACTTGGGTACATTTCTACGATCCAGAAACAGAGCAACAGTCGATGGAATGGCGACACTCTGGTTCTCCAAGACCTTAGAAGTTTCGTGTCCAAAAATCGGCTGGAAAAGTCCTTGCTGAATTTTTTTGGGATTGCCATGGAGTAATCCTGATTGATTTTTTGGATAAGGGTAGAACAATAACTGGAGATTACTATTCGACATTACTGACCACCCTACGGGAAAAAAATAGAGAGAAAAGGCGCGGAAAGCTATTCAAAGGTATTTTGTTTTTACAGGACAACGCCCCAGTACACAAATTTCATGTTGCCATGCAAAAAATTCGTGATTAAGGGTTAAAATTACTAGAACACCCCCCTTATTCACCAGATTTGGCTCCGTCCGACTATCATTTCTTTCTTCAGCTGAAAATAAGTTTAAGAGGTCGTACATTTTCTTCCAACGAGGAGTTAATAAAAGCTGTGGAGGACTGGTTTGCAGAGCAAGAAGAAACATTTTTATAGGTCCAGAGACGTTACAGGTTCGCTGTAATAAATGTATTCAATTAAGAGGAGAAAATGTTGAGTAATAAAATAATTTGACATTGAAATTTTGTTTGGTTCTATAGTAGGCTAAGATATAGGCAGTATATCCTCGTATCATATCCATTTCTGATGAAAATAGTTCAAAAGTTATATTAAAACTTAGTCAACGTAAACAAAAGTTGACGATAAAGGAAGTAAGGTGAGAAAATATTCAGAAAACACGAGAACTCAAATATCTCGGAAACTGTTGATTTTTGGTTTTCACTAAATATAATGACTCCTCCAAGATCCATCATATAACATTTCAGCGAATAATTGGAAAAATCCCAAAAGTTCTTTAGAAAGAGATTCGAAATCATGGATGATCTATTCGAAAGTGGTTGCAAAAAAAAGGCACTGTCAAAAAAAATTCTTCGAATTCTGGCATGCTACAACGTTGATTAACGACTGCTAAAAAGTGCTTCACATCAGTGCTTTTAGCTTTAGGGTAGTATCTTTTTGTCATACGAATAAAATAGATAAACTTATTGAATTCAAATTGGTTCGTTCTTTATGTGTGATTTGAGGTCAATTAGATACACTTTAGGGGTGATTGATGTTCTTCAATTTTTATCGTAAACATGCCCTTTCCATAGAGTAGTAATCGATGAATTTTTTGAAATAAAAATCACAACAAATGTAGATCAGATTGCATTCAAGAGGTGGGCAACAACATGTGTGTGATTTAAAAAAAGTGAAAATTCGAATTGAATGGGTTTACCAATTTCATCCCTGTAATAATTCTTATTCAATTCCTATTGGAGCATACCTATCAATATATCATATCCTTGGCCCATTGCATAGGCAATAAGGGACAGTTATTATTATTAATCCATTTCTGATGAAAATAGTCCAAAAATTGTATTCAAACATGGCCAACTTAGGAAAAGTTGGCGATAAATGAAGTAAGGTGAGAAAATTTGTGAAAAACACTAAACATGGCTCAAACGACAGCAAATGAGTGATACTAACGCCTCCCCCAAAATTCTCGCCTAATTTGGAAACACCCTGTATATCTTCGTCACTCTGAATTATTCTCCTCACTCAATCCATCCGAATTCAAGGACCGTCTCCTGTTGGGGGTCAATTACACCGAAACTCCTGGATAGAGGATATCCATATGTGGCGCAGAGAGACGTGAGGGGCGCGCTGAGGGTGCACGAGAAAGATTTGACAGCGCTTCGTAACAATTGTGGGGAGTTTAAGAAGTACACACACACAGTGGAAAGAGCCACTATTGATCGCATTTTTTGATCCCTTTCCGGCGAGCACACTCCACCCCTGCGCGCCCCTCTCAACCCCTTGAGCCGCTACTTACCAAATGCATCCCGAACCGTGGTGGTGCAGCCTGCAGCAATAATATCTCAGCCAGAGAATGGGGTGAAAATTACGGACGCACATCGGAATCCGTTCCATCTGCGTGTGCATGCTTGGAGGGTTGATTACTAGTGGGAGCTCTCTATGTGGGTCATACGCATTGCGTGAAATACTTTGATGTTCTCCTCCTCCTCCTCCTCTCTTTTTCGCAGTTATTGCAGAAACTTTTGTGAGAATGCCGATTGAAATGGATGAATGCTGTACGGTCGTTTCAGTCAAGTGGGCGCGTATTCGTGAATACGAAAAAATATTCTTTCGAATTCGAAAAATATATCCTCAAAACTCATCTGGCTGAAAAATATGGAAAAAAAGGTCTTCCTCACTATTTTTTCTATTGAACGAAGTATTCTCCAATAAAATGAATTTCGTGTTTTCGAAACTGAAAACAAAAGTAAAAAACAATAAAGCAGGCTCTTATATTCAAATGCACTAAGGTGCAAAAATATTCGTTGAAATTCGCTATCGAACTGTGAACATGACAATTTTTGTGTGGAGTTTTATTTTCTCACTTGAACGAAATTAAATAACCAGCAAAAAATGTTTCTTGAATACAGGTGTCTACGAAGTTAATCAGTTTTCAGTGAATAATGAGAGTTGTAATATTGAGAATATTCCGTGGAAAATGCCAGGACATCCGATTTCTCAGGCAAGAATAGTAGTAGCCCTACGTCGAGAAGCTTTGTCAAACCACCAGACTGCGCAACATTTGGCTCCAGTAAGGCGCATAGTGGCACTTTTCCTGGAAACCGACAGAGTTGCCCTTATACCGGTGCCTGGTCGACCCAGAGTAGGTAACTTCTGCAAATACAAATTTTACTCGAAGGAATCGAACGGTATCTGTAACAGTCATTCGAAGTCATTTTTTGATGACCCATTGACGGGAAGTCCCAACCAGTTCCATAAGGAGACCTTTAGGAGTACCTCGGCCATTACCTGGACATAGAGCTACCCGTCGGCAATGGGCAGAACATCATCAAAACTTGCTTTCACTTCAGTAGCGCAACATACTTTTTTCAGACGAGTCACGGTTCGGTTTACAAGTGATAGTCGACGAGAAAGGGTTAGGAGAGGTCCAGGCAGACCTGTGGGACTCAATTTCGCCCGAGAAGTTGTGCCCTTTCAAGGCGGATCAATAATTTTCTGAGGGGTCGCCGTACCCCTCTTATTATCGTTGAAAAAACAATGAACGTAGAAAAAATTATCGAACCAATCATTCTTCCCCTTCCCAACGAATTCGGGAATAATTTCATTCATCAGGATGATAACGCCTCTCATGAAAGGTTCGAAACTTTCTTCAGAATAGACAGATTTGTCCTATTTCTGGTGTAGATAGAATGAGAAGTAATAAATTGGAAATTTACTCAAGTTGTTGTGAATTTAGTTCACACACTCCAATATATAAATTGCAGTTTTTTTAAATGCTCTAAAAGCTATCAGTTTGCTTGAGATTGAGGATTTGCCTAATTGCTTTCTTCTGGTAATCCAGTAGATCCTGCATCTGTACTGATGTTCCCCATAGAAAAGTTCCATAAAAAGCGATTGAATGAAAGTTGGCGAAATAAGTTGTCAATGCTGCTTCTGTAGTTGATACTTTACTCACAGTAATTATTGTATAAATGGCTACTGCCAGTTTACTCTTCATGATCTCTTTGTAAGGTTTCCATGATAGAGCTTCCTCCAAAGTCCCAGTAGTTTGATAGTATCCCCTTTCTTACTCTTCGAAAGTGGTTGTTGTGCCTTGAATTCACTCACAGAAAGAGAAATGTATATGAACCAATTTTTAGCTTCCATCAATACTTCTTCTTTCAACTGCTGTAGAAATCTCAAATTTGACGGCCTGAGGAAAAACGTGGTGTCATCAGCAAAAATCAGTGAAATCAAAAACATATAGCGATCATCCGCAGTCACTTCTAAGTCTTTCATGAAAATTATAAACCATAGGGACCCCAAGATTGACCCCTGAGGAACCCCAAAGTTCAATTTCTGCATCTGTTATTTTTTATTCTACAATTGAACTTGCTGATGCCTATGGACAAGGCATTATCATGAATAATGGTGGTCCATCAAGGCCATATAGACGGAGTTTCTCAATCAGTAATTCATGACTGGCAAATGCTTTTGTCAGATCGCCAGACACAACCTACCCATTCGTGATCCATTGCTGAAATTATGCTCCAAAAGCATTGTTGTTGTCGATTTAGAGTTTTTGTAGCCATGTTGCTGTTCGCCGAAGATTCTATGCCCTTCAAAATAATCTAAGAGTCTTTTTTTCACAATCTCTTCAAAAATTTTTGAAATGGCTGGCAGTATATAAATTGGAGGGTAATTTGCCGGGTAACCTCAATCTCCTTTTTGTAGATACGCACCACTTTTGCCATTTTGAGTGTTTCTGGAAAGATGTCAACACTAAGACATTTATTCAATATGATTGTAAAAGGCTTTGCGATTTCAAGACACACATCTTTTAAAAGTATGGTTGTCATGTCATACATGTCAGTTTTTTCCTTGCGTTTGATCTTCTTGATGATACTTATAACCTCAGACTCGGTTGTTTCAGACAAACTTGTTAGTCTACTTTTCACATTATGCTTATGCTGAAACAATATTTGACAGCCTCTTCCCTGTAATTGGTTGGAATATTTGTACATTTGTTGATCATTTCCCAACTGTCGAAAAATGGTCATTCAAGGTGTGAGGGTCCAAATTGCAGATTATGTGTGTTACCACTTTTCTTCGCGTTGCATTTTTAATAATTTCCCAAATAGTTTTGGTTTTATTTCCCGAAGTGCTTATAAGTTCTTCGTTCTTCTGCTTTTTGTTTTTTCAATGGTATGTCTCAGTTGTTCTTTGCAATTGAGTACGAATGGAATTACTTAGGGAGAGCAATATCCAATCGCCAAAATCCACTTTTCACTACTTGAGCTTAGCCCTTCAGGAAGAATGGGATGATATGCTTGAAAAATTCATTAATGACTTGATTCGTGGGATGCCTAGGCATATTGGTCAGTTGATTGAAAGAAGAGGTGGTAATACGGACCATGGAATTTGGATTCAGTTGTGGAATAATATTATTATCAAAAAAAATATAAATAATCGATCAATTTTGATTTTTTTCTCATTTTTTTCTATTTTGTCCCATTTCCAGAACATAGATTGTCTATTTCTTGAGAAACCTACGGGGACCAATACTTTTGACTATGTGTGTACGTAGCTCTTTCTAGCAGCAATAGAAAAAAATGACATAAAATCTGGAACCTTCAAAACGAAAAAGTACACCTATAAAGCAATGACGTTAATTCAGGATCTTTCGAGGGCTCGTTCATCCATCTTGTAAGTAGTTTCATCTTGTAGGTTGATAAATCATGTAAATTCGCATACAAGAATTCAACTGTATATTTTATTACAGAAATATTGGGAAATTATATCATGACAATTAATTGGAGGTGCAAATGAGTGGGAAGATGCCTTAGTAATTTTCAGAAAAGTCCCATAAACATGGAACCGCAAATTTTTCGTTTTCGACATACTGGTTGTACTACCCAGGCAACACAGAGATATCCCAGACAAATCCCTGCGACTTCTTTTCAGGAAGTTGTGACGCCTTTTGTGACTTCTTTGGGAGGTCGCTGGGAGCTCTATATCTCCTCCAAATGTCCGCCACAAAAGAGTTCCCAGAGAGCTCTTGACGATATCCTACGTGGATATTCTCAAACAAGCCACACTGAGAGTTCGCATACACCTCCCGCGGCGAGGACTTTGAGAACTTCTCATTAACCTCCGCATTGCGAGATGTATAAGATATTCTCGAACAGTTCACATTGCGAGATGTATAAGAAGTTCCTATACAGGTCGCATTGTGAGATGTATAAGAAGTTTCTACACATGCCGCTTTGCACAGGTAAATACAAGTCGCATTGCGAAATGTGAATGAAACATCAAAAACTAAGTCAGATTAGTCCGATTCCTATGGTGAGAATCAGTATATCAGCTACATCATTGAAATTGAATTACACAACAAACAGTGTTAAAAGTTATTTATTATTTTCGGCTGAAACAGAAGGTAAACTAAAAGAAGCGAATAACTCCTTCATTCTTTATTATCAACAAAAAAATTTAAAACAAAAATTTTCAAAACATTATATTTCTTTCTTCCTCTGGGAACAATGTCTCAGCCAATCTTGAAAAAAGACTCCACTGTTGTCCTCCACGTATGCAGTGTTGCCACCCTCCGTAACTACAAGTTCGGAAAAAATCGGTAGATTTTTGGAAAAAAATACGTTTTCACATATTTCTTGTATTATTCAAGTTGAAATACCATTTATCCGAGAATTGGGCAAGAAGGTTATTTTACGAATGAAGCAAAATGGAAAATGTTTATTTACTAACTTAATGTTCGAAAAACTAATCTTTCGAACAAAAAATGAGATTCTAACAAAATAAATAGGTATTCAAAAAATTAACACCTATTGAGAACAGCAAATATGCTGAAATCTTCAAAATAATATCGTAAGAGTCATGATTTCCTAGAATATCAGAACATACATCCACTCCATCAAATTTCGGTAGATTTATGTGCTTTTTCGTTAGATCGGTAGATTGAGAAGAAAATCGGTATAAGTTTTGTAAGGTCAGTGGTTCATACATTAATCAAAACGTGAATAAACATTGTGTCAAGTTCTTTTGGAGCACAAATTGAACAAAGAGGAATTCAACAACAACATTTCAATGCCCATTCATATATCAGCTTGAAACAAAATAAGATTTTCACAGGAACTTGTAAACCATGCCTATTAAGAATTGTCAATCATTTATTAGCTTGAATTTTGGGAATATTCGACTCTACCAACCATTCTTGTACAATCTGTTGTGAAGTTATTACACTCATCCATATTCTTGATAGAAATAATTATCCTGATCACCAATATACCAAGTAAAAAATTGTTTAATGTAAATTAATCAGTTCCGCTATTGGTGGTTGAATTACTCGGATAACATAAATGGCGGTAAAAACGGTTACGGGATATGTCCTAATAGGTGAGAAAATACCAGAATACAATGAAAATAACACTTACTTGGAGCACAAATATCCTCATCGAAATTTCACACAATAACGAACCTCGCACAGCACAGTAACACCAATAAACACAACTAACTAATCTATTCACAAACCCCCTCTCAATGTCTTGCCGTCTTGGTAAACTCGCTGTTTATAGTGTTTGTTGGTACAAGTTCGATTTGAAAGACAAATAGCGCCTGCATGAACAGTTTGACCTTGTCTAGCGCATAGTGCGCTCTCCTCTCCAAGTTATCGCATGGAGTGGTCCCAAGGATATCGCATGGCGAGGTCAACAAGATATCGCATGGGCACATCAGTTGAAAATTCGCTTAGTAACATCACATAGAGATCTCTGGGATCTCGCGGTAGGAGCTCCTATAAAAGTCGCATTGTAACCTCTCAGAGATATCGCGGAGAAGTCTGTGTTGCCTGGGTAGGGAGTATTCGAGCGAAAATTATTGAAAAAGATGAATAGGTCGAAAAGGACATCAGTCATGGCCCGCCAGATCCCCAGACTTGAATAGATTAGATTCCTCTGAGATTTTCGAGGAAATCGTATAAAACTGTTTTCTCGAAATCGGTTGCAGATACGGCAAAAATACAAGAAACCATAAAGTAAAGCACAACAACAAAGGTTTTTTTTACAATTTTTCAAGGTAACAGTGGCTCACCGAAAAAAGTTATGGTGGAATACAAAGGACAGTGTTCTACATGGTGTAAACTCTAAATTGTAATACCTCTGCCAATTGTCAGTTCAATATCTTTTGAGGTGCAGATACTGAAAATAATGCAAGAAATATTCCCCCCAATTTCGTAACACCCTAGATCCGCATTAGAAGATCCAACTAAAAAATCTTGACAGCTGTCAGAAAAAAAATTAACAACAATTTTCGACAATTCTTGAACTAATTGTATCTTATTCGGATGATATTTTTTAAATATAAATTTTTCCCTACATTCCGTTAAATTTTACAGTTTTCCAAAGTTTCAAGTTCCTAGTTTTATCCGCGGAACTTGTTCCTAAATAAGCTAATTTGATGCTTTATTCGCTATCGTTGATGTAATTCAATAAGTCTCTGATGTCCGTACTGATTCTGATTCTATCTGTTTGTCAGCATTTTCTCATTTCATTCCGACCATCTAATGGCACAAATATTTTTTGGGAAACTCATAACGCGTTTGTTTCGGTTGTAAATAAAATACATAAAACCTAAAACGTCGAGGTTTCGAAAATGACTGTTGAATTGATGTCCTTCATTTTATATTCTTCCAATGGACATATTATTAGATATGATATCAGTGACATACGTATAAAATGAAGCACCATAGAGATTCCAATCTTCCTCACATTTAGTAAATTAAATTTGTTCTACTCCTCCAGGCTATGTTTCAATAGCAATAGGTTCTTTGAGCGTTTAGAATGAAACGTCGTCATAATTGTAAAGAACGATAAGGTCGAAGTAGTAAATAAACTATCTGGTAGTAGGAAACTCAATGATCGGCTTGCCGTGAACAAGGAGTGTAGTGAGTGGCACTTGGTCATGACGCGGTACGAGTTGAATTGGATTGTCTCTTCGTTTACGTTTCTTGATGTTCAGGATCGATCGGAATATACAGGCTGTCCCAGAATTATTCACTACTGTATTCTACAATCAAAATATTGGAAAAGTCCAAATGTTTTTTCAAAAAATATTTCACATCGAAATGCTTCTCAGACCGGAGGCTTCAAGGATAAATTCCACAACATTTATTTCGTGCCCCAATATTTCACCAATTTTCAGACAACATGGTGAAAACCAAATATTTTGTACCAAAAAATCATAATCTGTTTTCCAACGTATGCACTGTTAAAAAAACCGATTTGAAAATTTGTCGTCGAGGAATTATATTGAAACTATTGATTAGGTAATTAATAAGTAGAATTATATTGGCAAATAATTTGTGTTTTATTCGTGTTATTTCACGAGGGTGCCGTCTTTATAATAGCATTGACATTTTTAAATCTTATTTATATTCATGAAATTATTTACTGAGTGAATTTGAGTGCCCTATGAATGACAATGCATTAGACATGTTACATTACTTTTGTGTCTGATTTTCTTCGTAGTTTTATTGTATTTCCTGTGCTGGAAAACATATTATTTCTCTACGATTTGTTGTTCAGACTCTATCGAAATTTTCAATGATGATGGGATGGACGAATGCCAGTTGAGTATAATTCATTGCGGATGTTTCACAAGATGATTCTACCAAAATAACGTCAACTCTCTAGGTTTTTTTTCGGTTGAAAAGGCATAAAAACATTATATTTATCAAGAACATTTATTGATATAATGTATATACAAACCTCAACTCATCATGAATGAATATAACATATAACGTAAATGAACAAATATTCGGCCGAAATTAAACTATTGGCAAGAGCAAATGATGAAGGCATAGATCGATGCATATAGGTCGATAGGTACTGGTAAAACGACGTCTCCCTGTAAGTAAATGTGAAATGGATTATCTGAAATAAAGATATATTCTAATGAATCCATAATATTATTCAGAATTTTGTAGCACTCCGGTTGGGTCGTAATTTTTGTATACATATATGGATTGTTCAAAATGATTATGCAGTATGGATATTTTTTTAAGGGTAACCACCAATAATTTTATCGACATAGACAATTTATACGAGTGTAAAAGGGTTAACTAAATCCACAGAATGAGTAAAAAGTAACGCACAAAATTCATAGGTATCTTCGGTATTCACTATTCTGTAAAAAAATGTTCGAATAAGTCAATTTTTAATTTAAATTTATTTCATTACTGAGTATGATTTCGTCACCGATGAGTTTTTTTAACGCTCGTTCTACTTAAACGAAAGCTATATCATTTAGTCATTATGTCAGTATATTTTGAATTTTCAGGTTTTGTTATTAGTACCTACTTAATTGAAGAATTTTTTGACATAAAAATCACAAAAAATTTTGATCATATTGCAAAAAAAGTTTGCAAAATGTGGGAATTTGATAGATTGAAACGGTTAGGGAAAATGAAAACATTGAAAATGTTTGTGATTTACCTCAGATTGATTGAAAAAAGTGAAAATTCGAATTCAATGATTTAACCAATTTCATAACTGTAATAACTAATAAGTAATATAAATAAAATAAGGAGGGATAAAGAAAAAACATCAATGATCATATCTTACCTAAAAAAGGTCTGTCCATTTTTGGAACCGAATTTCAAAAATCCTCCACATATCGAATTTATGCATGAATAACTGCGTGATTTTAAATAAAATTGGACCGTTCGAGCATTTTCTGCATGAATATACGAATTTTGTGCATTATTTTTCACTCAATCTGAATAGTTCAATACTTTGATAAGTAACTTTTTTTTTCGGGATAAGCCATTTTAAAAAGATGCGACAATTTATTGACAAACTGAATCAATTCTCCTTCACGAAAAAAAGAAATTCTTTTAAACTGAGTTGAATAGATTTACTGAATTCATATGAATTGATTTGTTTCTGTTTATATTATTGTAGGAATATAATTCAAAAGACCAATAGGAAAGGCATACTTTTTTCTCCTCGAAAAATTATCGTCAAGCTAAAATTAGTTAGACTCATTTAAAAAAATTTTTCTTAATATAGATTCCCTTTTTAATTTGAAAGAAGAATTGCATGGATAATAATGAAGTCAATTTTTTTCCGTTTTCATATTATAATGTCCCTTTTATGAAAAACCGTGAATTCAAAGTGTCCCTAGATCACTAACATAGCTAGACTTCAGGAATCGATTTGACCAACGAATTTAAATTTCAGGTGGCAATCGAACCAAGTTCAGCTCAAACATATTTTTTTTGGGAATTCCAGTGAATTGAAAAATTTCATTGTAGCTGTTTGGGGATGATAGCTTCTCTTAGAAATATTTGTCATCCATTTAATGTGAAAAATAACAAGTTTTTACGAAAGCGTCCAAAATAATATATTATGTATTACCCTATTAAAAATTATTCAGAATTTTGTTGGTCTTCTTCTGTGTCACTTTCATCCAGATTCACCAGCACTCGCTCTATTGTTGACTCCATGATATTATCGAGCTGACACATTTTTTCTTCGACATCAGTTACAACATGATGTATGCATTTCTTCCATTTCCCAGCACCAATCGAGCCTATAGCTCCCAGAAACAAATTACGAACCTCAGCAATTTTAAATGAGGAGTTCTGAGCAGCTACTTTTCCTTTTACTTGAGCCCAAATGAGCTCGATTGGATTCAGCTCGCAATGATATGGTGGGAGTCTCAATACTGTTCTTCCCGTCTCATTGGCCATTTCATCTATAATTAATTTTTCATACCTCCCTCTATTTGCCTTGACCAGAGCAAGAAGTTCCGCCTTCAAAAGATCATTTTCGAAGGAAATATTTTTACTGAGCAACCAATTTTTGACATCTTCCTTGCGGGTTGAAGACGGAATCGATTCCATTTTTCTCGAATGATAACTGGCGTTGTCCATTACGATGACAGCGTTATGATCCAGAGTTGGCAAAATTGTTGAGAACCACTTTTCGAACGATTCCCCGTTCATTTCCTGATGGTAATCTCCGGATTTTTTCGATTCGAAAAACCATAGGCCGTTCTCTACAAATCCGTCTTCTCCCCCTATATGACATATAATCAGTCCTTTTCCTTTTCCACTTGGGTTTTTGAGACCAGTTGACAGACCTTCTCGAAAAGCCTGTCTGTTGGACCCAATCGATTCATCGACCCATATTGAATTTTTTGTACATCCCGCATTTATCCATGTCTCGTCAAGGTAATAAATTTTTCGGCCTTGCTCCCTAAATTCTCGAATTTTCTTCAAATAATTTCTCCTCCAAACAACTATTTCGTCTCTATCAATCAATAAACTATTACGACCACGTTTTTTGAATTTGAATTTCATTTTTTTCAATAATTTATAAAATGTTGTTTTTTTAAAATTCGGCAGGCTGTCATCGTTATTAACAACTTCCAAAACCTTCGAAATTGTAGGAATTTCATCAAGAAAAAAAACCGTGAACTATTCTCCTAATTAAGTTCATGTCGAAATCGTCTATTGAATCGATGCTTTTTAGCGACTGGGATTTCTGCTTAGGTGGAATCAATAGATGATTTCGTTTATATTATTTTTCAGAAATCTCGTCGGAAACCGACAAAGGGTTAAGTACAATTCAAACAAATATTTATAACCGGGACAAATTGAGGTACCTACTTCAGATATATATGTACCTACTATCGACATTCCGTTCTAAGCTTTAAGTACGATCCTGGCAGTCTTTTGGGGGCGTGACAAGAATTGTAGAAAAGATCCTTTGACCAATAAGCTGTTAGTATGCGCAAAACAAACCGATTTGGTTTGTTTGTTTACATTCTCTTATATTTGAACAGACTATAGTTATCCTCTTCGAGGAAATAAGTATTATTTCAAGCATTCATGGGGATTCGAAATTTGAGCAGTAATCAGAAAAAACTTATTCATACATACAAACGAAAATCGTCTTGAAAATAGAAAAAAGAGAGATGGAATGACCAAAGCACAGCAGTTTCTTTCAACCACTGAATATGTAGAGTTCATCTGGGATCATCCTGCAGAATGAAAATTCATTTCACCTAAAAATGTTGCCACATAGTTCCCACAGGCAATGAATGGCATTATCGAGTACGACCAGCATTATCGATTTAACGAAAGCAACGCACCTCAACCTTTTCCCCGTTTCAACTCAGCAGAAACATCATTCGACATTACCTCGTACATGCATTATGCACTCAATTCAGCCTTGAATTGTTGGGTAGTGTAACAGCTGTAAGAATGCAGATGAATGCATTCTTACTGTTGGAAGTGAAGACCAATATTTTGAGACGTAGGTAATGAAATCTCGACATAAAGGAACAAGCAAGATGATTCTCATCAGGTTTTGGAGGTTGAATTGCGCCACTATCCCAATGTGGAGATCAGATACCTACTCATTTAACGAACTTTCAAGGAATTATGACACATGTTTTTCGATTTGGGCGCGTTTTTGTTTTCACGAACACGGTAACCGCAGCCTGGTGGAAATGAAGATTTGATAAGGAAATCATTGACCTTTGCGTGAATTTGAGGTTGATGTAGACGGCAGGACAATTTGAAAACATATTTCCTATCAAAAATCATCAATAACTGTTTTTTTTTCATTACCCTTAAATTATAGAAGAATTGAAAATTCTTCTGATCGAATTTTAGATGACTCACCAATGAAGTTTTTAAGAATTTATTTTCAGCTATTGTACAAAAAATATTTTTCCAAACCATAACTATTATGAAACTATCGTAGTAACGGTTTGCTTCTGGTGAGATTATCTACTATGATCAATTGAATCGTATTATTCGTAAAATGAAAATTTTCCTGTCGAAATACTTATGTAAAACTAGAAAAAAGCTCCACATTCAATATTATTTCATTCACGCAAAGTTAAGATGTAGTTAAGGAACTTCTGATCTAATAGATAGTCAGTTGGAGAGTAATACAAAAAAATTGTCCATTTACCTACTGGTTTTTTCTCGTCTGCAAATTCTCACAACATTAAATTTTTGCTTGAGTCATTGTATAATTTATTTATACTTCACTAGGTGAGATTATTGAAGGAACAAACCGAAAATATAGTGAAAACTTTGGAAGTAACGGTTTGCGTATCGATTAATCACTATACAGGATGGCTCCTTTTAAAAGATCCACTGAAACAACTCCTTGGAAAGAATCTGTATCAATAAATGTTTCAAATGAAAGTTTCTTAGTTTTCATGGGAACATCGAATGCAAATACTCAATCTGACTTTGGAGTTAGATTTCAAAATCATTTCAAGGTCAAGTAAATTTTTTTAGTTTGGAATATGCGTTCGCATCTTCGTTGCAGAATATTCTTCGTGAAAAACTGAAATTATTCTTCCTTCTTTTATTCCTGCCATAAAATGAATAATCGTTGTGGAAATATGAAGTGTTTTATGCTCAGAATGGTTATGATGAAAATCTTGTAAGGTGTCAACTCATGTGTTTGAGAAAATTGGAAAAATGGAAAAACAAAAACTGAATATTTTAGTTTCCCGCGAAGATCAATATTCCACAACGAAGAAGTACCATTCCTATTCAAAAAATTTACTAGACCTCGAAATCAAACTCTAAGATCAGATCAAACGCCCGCAAGAAATTTTCATTTGGAATATTTTTTGAACCAGGCTGTTCCCAGGAAGCTATTTCGGGGGTTCTTTCAAAATGGGTCACCCTGTATAATCAAATAAATCGTATTACTCGAAACAGGAAAATTTTCCTGAAGAAATACATATGTACTTATCTAGAATGACAAAAAAAGCTCCATATTTTATCTTTTTTTATTCGAGCAAAGTTGAAATGAGTGAGAAAATAGATTTGCAGTTCTGAAGTTAGGAAAAAACCAATATAAAATTCCGCAATGATTTGATAGAAAATATTAAATCTTGTTAGTGTACCTAAGAGTATAAATAATAAGATAAATGAATTTTCTCACTATTGAAGTTGGAATAGAAACCTCTCTTCATTTTTTGACAGTTACTGTCAATTGTTTTGACTGATGTCAAAAAGTTTTCCGTTGGAGTTTTGAATGCAAACTAAGATGAATCTACTTGCAAGGCACATAAAGGAGAGCTCAAAAGCTTCTGCCTCAACATCAGAGCTTTTTTCGATATACTAGGTATATTAGAAAAGTGTTGAAAACTCGGAGTGTAATATTCACAGTTTACTTAACGTCATAGATAAATATTAAACTTTCTAATACAGGGTCTTTCACGAGGAACCTCACCCATATTTATACGGGAAACTATTGAACGTATTTTCATGAAATTCAGCACTTATAAGTATTTCACGATGCTGATGAAATCTAAAATATTTTCAAGGCATGAGCACCCCCGGTTTTTCCGGAAATGACGTCAACTTCCGTTTTTCAAATTAGAACACCATTTTTTTATTGCAGAAATAGATTCCTTAATAATTTCAAGTTATTTTGATGTAACATTTTTCAGTTTTGGTTGGAAAATTCTCTCTGAGCGGGAAAATTCGAACAAAAAATCGAAAATAGAGCTCCGCTGAAACAAGAATAACTTCGAGGTTTTTGGATGGAAAATTTTCATTTTTGGGATTTTTCAAGATGTAAGATTGATGTATCCACTTTAAAAATCGAAATCGCGATGCATGATACAGGGGGTGAAAAAATCGCTTTCAAAGTTAGGGATGACAAAATCGTGAAAAATCAATTTTTTCAAATTAGAACCCCATTTTTTTATGGCAGATATTGAATCTACATTAAAAAATAATGAGAGTGTATGCATCACACCCTTGCCCTAAATTGGATATTTTCTGAGTTATTCACAAAAAACTGTTTTTCGTCTTGAATTTTCAGCTATTTCTTTTCCCTTCACGCCAAAAAGATGAAATTTTCAGGAACTGTTACTTAAACCATGTTTTAGATTTTACTACCCTAATATGCAAGAGAAAAAAGTTACAGGCTTTTCCTAAATAGATGGCGAATTTGGATTCGAATTTGTATCGGAAACCTCTTTATTTCAACTAATCGGCCATCGGTTTTCTCTCCAGTGATAAATGAATAATTCCTTATGAACCATATGCAAAAACTTACCATGTTTTACATTCTTTTTTCTTAATGATAGATATCATTAATTACATCTACTGAATAAAGAGGAATTTGGCAGATGTAATCAATGATATCTATCATTAAAAAAAAAAGAATTTAAAACATGGTAAGTTTTTGCATATGGTTCATAAGGAATTATTTATTTATCACTGGAGAGAAAAGCGATGGCCGATTAGTTGAAATAAAGAGGTTTCCGATACAAATTCGAATCCAAATTCGCCGTCTATTTAGGAACAACCTGTAACTTTTTTCTCTTGCATATTAGGGTAGTAAAATCTAAAACATGGTTTAAGTAACAGTTCCTGAAAATTTCATCTTTTTGGCGTGAAGGGAAAAGAAATAGCTGAAAATTCAAGACGAAAAACAGTTTTTTGTGAATAACTCAGAAAATATCCACTTTAGGGCAAGGGTGTGATGCATACACTCACATTATTTTTTAACGTAGATTCAATATCTGCCATAAAAAAATGGGGTTCTAATTTGAAAAAATTGATTTTTCACGATTTTGTCATCCCTAACTTTGAAAGCAATTTTTTCACCCCCTGTATCATGAATCGCGATTTCGATTTTTAAAGTGGATACATCGATCTTACATCTTGAAAAATCCCAAAAATGAAAATTTTCCATCCAAAAACCTCGAAGTTATTCTTGTTTCAGCGGAGCTCTATTTTCGATTTTTTGTTCGAATTTTCCCGCTCAGAGAGAATTTTTCAACCAAAACTGAAAAATGTTACATCAAAATAACTTGAAATTTTCTAAGGAATCTATTTCTGCAATAAAAAAATGGTGTTCTAATTTGAAAAACGGAAGTTGACGTCATTTCCGGAAAAACCGGAGGTGCTCATGCCTTGAAAATATTTTAGATTTCATCAGCATCGTGAAATACTTATAAGTGCTGAATTTCATGAAAATACGTTCAGTAGTTTCCCGTATAAATATGGGTGAGGTTCCTCGTGAAAGACCCTGTATATTTAAAACTCAGTAGGAGAATTTTTTGAATATCAAATTCCATAATAAATCTCAGATGTAGTCCAAAGTTTGTTTTATTGATAGATACTACATATACGCCTATCATCATTTCAAACCCAAGGAGAAAACATGTTTCCAAAAAAACAATTTAATTTATATCATCAAGAACGACTCAAATGATGTTTATACATAATGAACGAATGATATAATATAACGTAAGTACCTAATTAACTAACTGTTTCATTACTGACCTACCTCCCGCCATAAAACGGGAGCCTATGTCGCTTCTACATATAGTAACTACTTTCGGAACGGCTGTACATGAACTAGACTGCGAAGAGAAGAAATGAATGCGAGGAGAGATATCCAATTCAAGTCCCTTCAAACCGGGAAATTTCAAAGACAAAGAGGAAAAATTCGCATCTGAAAAAAGACAACGAAAATAATTGACGAATCGGCTAGAGCAAGATGCATAGACTGAAAACAGGCTTCAGGTCACTAGACAAAGACTTTCGGAGAGCGAGAAGGAAGTTATCCGAACCTATGAAATTAATACGTTAGAAAAGAATACAAAGAGAATTCGAACAGAGACGACACAACCTTCGGAGTATTTGGGAAACGAGTTGAATTGCCATGCTTGTAGAGAACGAGAGAGAGGAAAGATGTAGGGATGCACGCTGATCTAGTAAGCCGAGAGAAGGGAAAATGCAAGTGCATACAAGCGCCGATAGGCGTCGTACTTGTTGCATCGAATATTATGACGTTACTACAGTTGTGATACAGACCACCATTCATACAGCACATTCATACTGCAAAATTTTAAAACAACTCAACGTGCTACCCGGTCTGGACAATGTAACAAATCAAGGCAAGTAGGTTAAAACTGTTGATTCCTTGTGCATTTTAACCTTATTTACCATTTCCTTTCGCAGATATCACAAGAAAATGGCAAAGCGACACCGAAATCTACTTTGAAATGAAGAAACCTCACGAAAGTTCGCCGGAAACAAACTTTTTTCCCCGTCAAGTGATATAAATCAGTTCAGTGACTTTGTTCTCAATTAACTCAGTTTTAAGTTAAATTCAGTGATTTTTTCGTGACATTCAAGGATTTTATGTGACCGAACTGTATTGTGTTTTGACTTTAAGTGCGCCTCTCGAACGACACACGGATTTTTTTTATGTAAAATTTGGTGTAATGAATTTTAAGCGATGGGTAATCGGGATTTCGGTAGACAAAAAGGTGTAATTACTAACATACTGCCAGTAAAAAATGGCGGAATGCTCCTATTCGCGATGTGTACAACAGAAACGAAATATTAGAAGAGAACTGCAAAGATGGACAAAAACCATGGTTCACATCGTGGGTAAGTCGGAAAATCAATATTCCTAATAACGGCGAGCTTTCAGCCTCAAGTCTCCCCCCGTTTTCGGCACAAATTCGTTAGCGAGTGCGTCCAAACACTGACCTGTTGCCTGCCGAATTTTCAAATTTTCCCATCAAATCAAACCGATCGCATCCCCCCTCTTTCATGTTTTATTCATTCGTAACGACGATTCGGCATTTTCAACAGCTGTGCGTCTGACGGAAAATCGGGCTTTTCTTTCCCGTTATCCTTGCTGCATTTAATGATTTTTAAGATGCACTTTTTTTGATGCGTCGTGGACCCAATTTTTCCGCATCGCGCCGAATTATATTATTTCTGCAGCCTTTATTTTTCTGGAACTTTCCGGCTTCCTCTGCTTCCTCTACGTTATGGATTTTCAATCAAAAACATCTCGCGAAAACGACGTGAGAGCCGATACCGTTATAGTCTGGGGCCAGCTTGGAGCTTTTCCTCTGGGCTTGAAAATATCTCGATACCTTCGAAGAATAATATTCTGATATTTAAATGTGAAGAGAAACTCCTTAATTAGAGCCCAAATAGTTACTCGAAGATCCCAATTCGTAAGCATTTCTCCGATATGATCCAATGGTCGCATTCAGGGTCGCCTGTAGACATCATAGGGATTCTCACAATAAAATTAAATTAGGCCTTGTGCTTTCAATTCCCATTGTTCGTCTGTTCCCAACTTATCGATTCTGTTTCTGAATTTGTGCAACATAATTGTCATCCCCTTCCCAAAATTGATTTACCAGAACCGCAATAGTTTTGAAAGACATATTGAGAAAAAAAACAATTTCGTATTTGTATTTATTGATCTTAATTGCTTCATCCTCATATTGGTAATAGTATTTTTTTCATTCGATCTTGATTAGTGGAAATGAAGAAATGGCCTTTTCTGGATCATATAGCTTCGAATCATCATCAATTTCAGATAGTTATAGGGCCTTGTCGAATTAAATTATTGAAGTGATAGGTATTATTTGAAAGTAACAAGTGTTTGTTGCAACTCAGAATTGAAACCTATGGTAGGGTAGAATTATATTAGAAAAATTCAATATTCTCACCAACATTAATGAGGAACTTATTTAATTTATATTTTCCTGGAATATTATCCCTTGATATATCTAAAATGCCCGATTTCAAAAACTCAAAAAGAACAAAATTACATATTACTTGGTACATCCTTCTGGTTATAAAGCCAATAATTACATCCTAGATGATCTAATGAACTAAAAATTTCATACTAGTTTTAAATACCGAAAAAATCTTGTTGGAAAAGCTGCTAAAAGAAATTCAAAATCAATGTGGAAAATTATAGATACTAGGGATCTTTGTTGAGTCCGAAATATTCCCTCGCCATGAAATAGATTCAGATTTTGAAAGAAGTAATTTACTTGTTTCAAATGGTTCTCAACACTTGAAATAATTCAACGAATATTAGGTACGCATTATAAACTTAAACGAAATTTCGGACCCAATGAATTTCCTGTGAAAATAACTGATTGATTCATAAAATGCTCATTTCCAACGACACTTATTACCTTTTTCTTTCAATTCATTTTTGGTAATGGATAAACATTTGATGTGAGAAACTCTGAAATGAAAATATAATTCAGCTTGCGTGATTCCAAAACTCCTCATTCGGAATAACTTAGGTGGTGTTCAATTCAGAAAAAATCATGATTCTTGAAAATTCACAATAAATTCAGCTTTTGTGCGCTTGTCCAAAATCGTAGCCAAAGCGGTAAACCTCACGAAATTTCGGATGAGCTTTCGATATCTTGGATACCTTTGGATGGATTCTTTCCATTTACTGACGCTATTGGCCCGTTTACACCACAAACGTATACACTGAAAATTTCAGGACACTGGGTCTCGTCTATCGTATTTATGGCCGGACGGACGGAATAAAATTTGAACACGAATTCTTTATCATTGAGTCGAATCAGTGACTTATTCGTTGGAGGCAGTTTCTGGTTGAAATTTGATAATTACACACATTTTGACAAAATGATAACTCACTATTTCCTGTCTAGTATAAAAAGTAAAACAGGAATGAGTTAAAATGAAGGAGAACTTGCTGCAAAACTTCATGTCCGAATCAAAAACTTGTACTTATTACATGTAATTATTCTCGTGAATTTAAGACTTTCAAATTAGTTTCCACCATCACACATTTCTGAATAAAAATGCTCATAATAATTGCTTTGAAAATTCAAATATTATATCACGAACATCCTGCGTAGTATATTGAGATTTCCCCATCAACAATAATTTTTTACCGGCAAAGGATCAATCAAACTATTTATGCGGTTAATTTCCATGAGAACGATTTTATGTTATGTTATTTCATTTTAAGTTACCTAATTCATGATTCCGTTGAAAACTACCAATAATTATTGGTTATGGTATGGTACCGATGCCCATTTGAGTAATTTAGACCTAGGTCGGTGTAATATTTCATTTAATAATTGTCGTTTATATGCGAAGGTCGTGTCGACTAGAATACCGTTTCAAATTCGTATCTCAAATTGTTGCTAATGCGATTGATTAGTTTTCGCCACCATGTTTATTTTATTTGTTCATCATCTCAAATACAATACAAAGTTCGGAAATTTATACCTACCTTGATTCAAATTCAGTTCAATCATACCTATAGGTAGGTAATATAAGTAAATCTTCAATATGGACCTATTTATTTATATAATTAAAAGTATCCTCTTTCATTTATATTCCTCTCCATTTATTACAATATGAATAATCTTGAATTCAGTTTTATTCACCCGAGTAAAATGAGCAAAAATCAGGTTTTGTTCCAAGGTTTCCAGACATTTTAAAATTGTGAAATCTTTATTAATTTTCAAGTCACTTGAGAGGAAAATTTTTCATCACATCTCATTAATGCAATCGAATTATATGTTCGATGACGTTTAATTTTTCAAGCTATTAATTTCTGTTATTTATTGTTATAGTAGGGTTACGTATATTTCAATACAAAATTGTAATTTGAATGATATAATTCTGTTGAAATATTCTTTAAATAAAGGTTTTTTGATATATGAAGTATTGCATTTGTTTTATTCCAAATTGGCGGAGGTGACGGATCTAGGATCCACAGATTTCCTTTATCTATGAATGAATCAAAAAGTCTTTATACTTTGAAGTAGCTGCTATAAATTCAGGTGAATGAGATTCATTTAATTATTTGTTGTTTCTGTATTTTTCTGACACGGCAGTTTTCAATTACTTCAGTTCGAATTATTATTTAGGAAAGATTTTATTTCGATGATATATCCCAACATAAATTTTCCATTACTTCCCGAACTTATTAGATTCTGAGGTGAGTAATTCATTACTAAATTATGAATGCGAAAAACTAGAAAACACGTTCTATAATTAGATGCTGGCGCACCCAAATAGTAAACTTATCAAGGATATATCTACTTGAACACAAAAACATCGAAAGAATGAAGTTTCAAACTGAAATAGTCGTATCTCATGGTCACAGAATTAAATCTTTGTTGTTTATTTACTGCAACGTTGCATTAACTCGATATTTATAAATTAAATGTAAATGAAAAATATGATTTATATAAGTAATACCTCTTTTGATTTTGTTCAAATTAGTAGAGCTGTCGCTCATACAAGTTCTGAATCTGCCCAACGCTGCGTGATGAAATTAATTTCCCGATAATCTAATCCTAATGGCACGATGATGACTATTTTTTGGGTAACTCTTTTTTGGGTATCTCTTTGTGGATTTAATTGATTCAGTCGAATTGGGCGATTGGTTTTGAAGATAATGAATGTTAAGTTTAATTGGTTAATTGAATAATTTCTGACGCTGTATACCTATTATTGGAAAGCAGAGCGTTTTGAAAAATATTCATTTTAGGCAGAACATGTATTCAGAAGGAAGTGTCCCTCGAAAAAAAAGGTTGACGACATGCAATTTGAATAAATGGACTTCCTGACACTTTTAGACGTCTTTTCGGAAAATGCAGTGTCTTTCTGATCTCTTGTAGTTTTATCCGTAAAACTGCATAACACTTAAATATACTGTCCGGGAATTCGATAAAAAATTAAACATCTCAAGGTGGGCGTTCAATGTAGTGTGTTTTTGTTTCAAGTTGCATTGGAAGATGGTTTCACTTCGAGAACTGAAATTTTGTGCGAAAACTTATAAAGGATTGGAGTTCTTAATGAAATAATTGAAATCGATTTCATTTCGAAAGTTCATTTTTTCTTTCAAAAATAGAAGAAAATAAGCCAACTCATGCTTCTGCTTTATTTCAAACGAAAGACCCATGAAAATAGTTCAACTTCCGATTAAAAGTGAATCTACAGATAATTGCGTTCAGAAAAACAACTTGAAATACGGAATTGGCAGAGAATGGCCAAATTCAAATATATGGCGGGAAAAAGTTCCTGCTTTACCAACATATTCACTATTTTCATAGAACTTATAGTGATAATGTAAGTTCTATGGAGATATTCCATAAAATTCACGGTGGCGCCTCAATCGGATTAGTTTGTCTACTCGCTCTAAACGGCGACCATCATTACCATGAAATTGTGGCCTACGTCAAAATGTAACATTATGACTGTCAAACATGCCGCGCAATTCAAATCTTTATTTTTCCCTTAAAATGAAAACGAAGAGTGATTTCAGGGTCGAAGATGAATAAGATTATCGTAAGACGGCAAATAGAAGCAACACATCGAAAAGTTCCGCCGTGTACCGCAAACCTGAATGAAAAATTGAAGTTGAATGAAGAAAACCGAAAGTGTCGATTTAATTCTGCACACAGCGAATATACGATGCAAAAGGAGGCTCTTGTAATATCAAAATATGTGTCAATAGAGACGTAATGGAGGTCTCTCCACTCCGTCTGTGATCTAGATTGAATCCGTCGCGATTACCTTATGTGCAATCCGTGTATCATAATGTGAATACATAAAATGGGTAGTGTAAATAACGGCCGTATTATCATGTAAATGTCAATGTAACTGCGAGCTATATTTGTGTTACGACGGCTGGCACTGGCACTGGAGACGACGGAGCAGCAAGGTTTGCAAAGTTCATCCATAGAGTGTATAAAACATTATTTATTTCTCTTGCTCTTCGATAGTGTGGCGGCCATGCGCGATAATGAACTTGTACCAGAGCAAAGCACATCATATGGTTGTGCCTTGGAATACAATTCAGATCATTGTCAAACTAGGCAAACAACATCAAAGATAATTTCTAAGGAATCGATTGTAACGTTAGAATCGAATCGTATAACGAGATAGTTTGGATTCTTTGGCGATTTCTCCGTAAATGTAGTCTTGTCGAGTCTTAGGAATGTTTTTGCACCTGTTTTCATGAGTTAACATTTTTTCACTGCCATCATTCAATTTCGATTCAATTGTTTGAGAGTCGCCTGCAGATGAATTGAACAAAGAATATTAAAAACTGGCAGTTTTTTGTCCAATGTCCAATGAATTGAAATTCGAAATTTGAAGTTACGCGACGTTTTACGCCTAACTTGATCATCCATTAACAAAACCTGATGAAAATAAAAAATTATATGAGATATGGATAGGTTCTAAATTATCATAGGTGACTTTGGATGTTATACGCTTGTTTATACGATTTTTGGGTGGATATGAAGAAATTATTAATATTCTCTAATTGCGCTCGATAAAAATCGAAGACAGAATATATTTCGGAGGGAGAAATATTGAATTACAACTGCAAACAGATTCAAATCAACGATTTGGTTACGAAATATGTTTTTTTTCAACATTTTTTCGAGTGCGGTAGGTATTACTCGTTGTTATTCCTGCACGTGTCAACTTATTTTAAATGAAGAAAAAACAGCTTTCAATTATTTAAATTCATACCAAAAAATTATATCCAGGCAAGTTTTCGCCCAAATATTTTTGAAAAATGGCTGAATCTCAACACAGCCGAATTCAGGAAAATGGAAATTGAAAAACTGTTTTCTTTTGAAAGAATTCACAAGTGAAAAGCTCACCATCACCAAGTTTAATTCGAAACACCTCAATCAGGATTTCTTTGACATCTGATTTGAAGCGAAGCTTTCAAAAATACGTTTCGGAATGAATGAAATATGGCGAATTTAACTGTTAAATTCACAAATGGGTTCAGAAAATTGAATCCTGGAAATATGTGAATTTTTTAGGTTTACTGGGGAAAATGTTCCTGTAAAATGTCAGATTGTGAAAAATCTGTGTAGATCTATTATAACTACAGATGTTGAATCAGTTCTGAACCTTTCAGGTTATTATTGGCGAAATTATGTTATTTTCAATTTTCAGCGTCATTCGCCAAAATATTATAATAGAAAAATAGAAGTTCGTAGATTTTATGAATTCACAAAGAATGAGGATACGAATGGAAATTGGTATTCTATATGTATATAAATGCATACTTCCGGAAATATGTATTTCGCTGGAATGATTTATTTGGGTCAACCTGTTCATTGGAAATCAACAAAATTTAATTATTTATTCGTACTCAAATTTAGAGTTATTAGATTTCTGATCATTGCATATTAACAAAATAAAAATCACAATCTCAGTATCTTTGTATCTTAAACAAAAATTATCTTGGCAATTTTCCAAGATCTCCATGATTTTTGTGGATAATTTACATGGACATTTGCAATTTTCGTAAAAACCACGTTATAATCATTAAATTCACCTGGGAATTTCACAATCTACGTGATATCACATTGCGGTTATACTTTTTACGGTATATGATTTCACAATACGAAAAAAATTACAATCGTTCATCTGTAATCAGCCAAGTGATTATCGTGGTAAATTCATACTCGATATTTCTTTCAGTCTGGCGGTGGATAGGTACTCGTCAACCTGCAAAAGTGTTTCAGAACTATCCACTCCACAAAGGTCCATCTTTTTTTTTTTCATTTTGGACATCGCTGTATAATTGTCTTTTTCATGTTTTCTGCAATGATCGCATTGTCGAGCTTCTTATAAGTACTTCGATGGGAATATTCATTTCGCGGACTTGTGAAAACCAGTTTCCTTTGAAAAATACGATTTGCAAGTACATATCTGATTTCCAATTCTTAATTTCGCCCGGTCATAATTTTTTCTTTTTTTTTAAATAGATAAATTCTTTGTTCATGAGCGTGCGCAACATAGTATGTAATTTTCTTACATATGTAGCGCAATATCTTCTGTACATCCGGTTGCACCGAAAATACTCTCAAATTTTTCAATCCAAATGGGTCACGCTGATTTGTATTTTTGGTGATTTTAAAAACCTTGTTATTCAGATTTTGTTCATACTAAGTATAGTGTCTACAGTGATAACTAAACACACCTCGCTTCGTTATTCTGAATGAATTTGCGTACAGAAAAGTATCACTTTGCTCAGTTGTTGAAAATATCAATATTGCGCAGGCGAAACCATTTCCTATTCAATCAAAAAAGTTTCCTTGAGATTGGGACATTCTCGTCGGTCGCACAAACACTGGAACGCAACCTCGAGCTTGAAGTTTCTAAACCGATTCCAATCAATAAAAGAAATGGTTGAATAGATCGCGAATATAATTCACAGGGAAGGCGTCCCTGAATAGAATACAAAGCGGGGAATTTAAATTCGAATTCGGAGTCATTTTGTTCTATACATTCACCAACTCGGACAAGTTCTTGGTTTGCTTCTAATTCAAGGTCTTCTAAGTCAGGCTATTTGAAATGTTGAGCCAATGACGAAGAGCGATGGCGTGCATTCCTAAGCAGGCCATGACTAATCTACCGAATTTTATTATGGTGGGATAAGCATCAGGTTACCATTGGCCCACATGAAAAACCAGTTTAGGATAGTTGAATAGTTTCGTTTAGACCCTATGATATTCCGTGACGCCGTTTCGGAGTCAGTGGCACGACAAAAAAGATGGCGATATGGTGCTGTCTCCGTCTAATGCGCTATGATGAAGGCAGTGCAGCTGGATAACTAACGAAGAGAGACAGAACTTTGGTTTCAATTATCAAATTTTATTCTATCATCGTCGTCGGTGGCCTTGGATTATTTTAGGATACGGGTTTGTGTCGTTCAATTTGATACCCAAATTGATAATGTGCTTAGTGGAATGTCTTTCGTTATTCAACACCAAAATCCGTTTGACCTTCTGCCATTCCCATGTAATGAGAGCGATGATACACAGTGTGATTCGCCCAGGCTGGTACATATCAGTTCATGTCATACCTATTCTGAAAATTCGATGACTGGTTCAGTCAAGCAATTTCGATAAGTTTTTAAACGAATCAGCTTTAAAAAATCTATTTTCACAAAAGTACAAAATGATTCTTTGACTTGTACATTCTTGAGGTCAAAATAATTTTTTTTATTTTCCCTTTTTCGAAATAAGGCCTTTTTAAAAAAACATAGTAATTTCCAAACAAAAAAACTGGGCGAGTACGTTCCTGACTTGATTCTTTGGTATGGATATGAACATGTCTTCAACTGAAACAGAATATTTTGGAAACGTCCTAATGCTACCTCATTGTAGCGAGATTTAGAGAAAATGATTTTTCGTAACGAATAAAATAACTGAATAGGGTGTCTTAGGGAATCGGACTAAATTAAGTATTCTCTTATAACTTCGTCGACGTTACGGGACTTTGGTGGTTCCTTTCTCAAGACTAAAAACATGTATTTAAAGAAACATGCAATACATTTAATGGTTTCCGATTATTACCTCGTTATGGTCACGTCGACGAAGTTATAAGAGAATACTTAATTTAGTCCAATTCCCTAAGACACCCTATTCAATTGAATAACATGGACGAGAACACAACACAATCGAATAAAATAACATTTTTTCGATTGTGTGCAATTAAACAGCAATAGTTTTTCCTGCAGAACCGCATGTCTTCTTTGATTTTTCTCAAGCTGATATTGTAGTAACATTGATAATTCAAAAATATCGAATATTTTTCATCAATCTGTCTTGGATAATTTATATTTTGAACAAAAAGAATACAAATAATATTAGTATCACGAATCTAGGTCGCAACTGATGAAAAGATATTTTCACAATTCTTGCGACCTTTCTCGAAACTGACCTTTTGTGCTTTATTTTCTACATAAGATACAAAAAACATAGTTTCTCATAAATGAACCGACATACTGAGTCTTCGTTAAAATTACCACAAATATCACAATTGGTCAGTACATTCAAAAAAAACATAAAATAAGAACTCCAAATTGAAACACCAAAAGTACAATGAGTTTCAAATATAAACAATCGAGAACTAACATCTGAATGAGTACCTATCTCACTCAGCGACTGCGCACATGACAAATAAACATTCAACAATATGAACCTCAGCAACCATACCCTCTTCAAAAAGTATGAACCTAAATAGACAATACAAAACAATTATTTTCATTGATGAATCACATTTCATCTTCATATTTCGAAAAACTGGAACATTAATGAATAATGTTTAGACGAGGTTTAGATGTTCTCCATCAGTTCGATAATTCGTTTACTCAAAAAACTAAGAAATATGTACATACAAACTTTCTCCAGAATATTTCTTTTTTAATATTCGTTCTCTCACACAAATTCTGACGAAATCAAAATTAATCATATCACTCTTATTGAATTATGTGGAACAAAAAGCGGTTCTTTTATTTGGTTGTTTTATTTGACTATTGTCTTATTTTAACAATATATTCTTTCTTTCAATGTGAACAAGGAATTTTACATATGCATGCATGAGACCATAAAGCTGCCCCTTTCGAAGTTTATCATTCAAAGTGTAGAAGATTTTTAGAAAAAATTCGTTGAGCAATAACAACCAAAATTTCAGGATGATTTCTTCTTAAGTTCTCTGTAATCCCCTTATTCGTGATTTAACAGTTAACTGAATCTTTCACTTATGAATTTTTTTACCGTAGATTCTTCAGATTAGAAGAAACCTTTCTTTTATTTTCCATTTATTAAAAAAATATAGCTATTTTTCAAAAAAAACCGGCGAATAGGTATATTCCTGACGAAATGTTTTGTTGTGGATGTGAACACCTCAAATTTGATATTTCTTGATTGAAACTGACTGAATAAATACTCCAATACTTACCTTATTGGAGCAAAAATTTCGAAAAAAACCAATGTTTCCTAACAATGCCTTCAATTAAAAAGCAATTTTTCTTGCTCCAGACATTTCTTTTTCTTGCAAAGCCTAATATGTAAATCATTTATATTTTTCTTCATATAGCACAAAAGTATCTTTGAAACGAACGTTTTTCATTCATTTATCTTCAATAATTTCTGAAGATGCACCATAGAATTAAGATGAGGTAATATTATTCGACGACGTTGTCAGTTATTCCATTTTATCCTCGTAACAACGTGGCCACAACCGTCTTAAAGACGGCTCTATCGTGGCCGTTTCAAACTAACTGAGTTAACAACGTTGTAATGCAAGTAATTTCAGTTTATGTATTTGTCGGTGTTAGTTTTATTTGTTCGTTTTCCAACCGTATCAACGTAAATATCGACAATTATTCAAAAACAAGCCTAATTCTCAAGAAACCTTTTTGAAGGCAAGCTTTATATTAACAACACTCATCCTCCATTTTGAATTCCTCTATTTTGAAGAATCGTAATTTCCTACCCAGAAGACCCCCAGATACCAATTTTTTTGAATAGAATCGGATTATAATTACAAAACTCGTCCGCCATATTGTTGCCGCCATCTTGAATTTCCCAATTCTGACAAAAGTATCATAATTTTTGAACCCAAATACCCCCAGGTACTAATTTTGAATGGAATCGGATAATAATTACAAAACTCATCCACCATTTTGGAGCCGCCATTTTGTTTTTTTCTATAAAAAATATTTTATGATGCATTGTCACCAGAATTATGTACACCTGCCAAATTTCAAATCAATCCGACGATTAGAACATTAGAAGTATGTCATATTTGACTTGCAAGATTTGATTAGAGACAGACAGACACCGAGACAGGTGAAACTAAAAAATAAAAGCTTGTAATAAAACTGATAACATTGGTGCATTGATTGCGATGGTATTTTAAACGATCTAAATTCAAGTGCTGCATCCAGAATTATTTTTGAATCATTGACGTTTCGGACAAATCTTATGGGATAAAATGCCTTGGAAATTTTATGCAATTTTTAGTTTCCAAAGTGCTGGATGGGAATACCTAAAAGCGAAGTGAATTTTACCAAAACTATCCATCCGATGCTCGAACTGTTTCTCCTTATCTGTAAATCCTATCTAAACAATATTTGGCTAATTTACCACCACTATATTTTACGTAACGCATAGACCTTTGTTCCTATAATTTTCCACGTTCCTCAATTTCGGCCGAATCGATTTTTTTCTTATTGAGCACCTATCTGAAAATCCTCCCAAATATTATCGCAGCCACTTATGATAAATTCGCATGGCAACTGCATTTTTTAATCTTCAACCGTAGACAAAGATAAAAAATCGGACGCATTATAAATTGTCGATAATGCTAATTTTATACCAGCTGGTGATGCAGTGCGTCTTTTTTCATTTTCGATTCAGAGCTTTTTTGCAGATAATGTGGTCAAAATCTGTTATTCAAAATTGTGGGAAATAAACATATTCAAATTTTCATTCAATGCGGTCTGCATTTACTTATAACTTATTCGATGAATAAAATTAGAATCAGTTCAAACAGAAACGACTCTTTCATAAGAGTCGTGTTCTACTCAATTTTTCATTGTATAGATAGAATCTGATCCTTCGAAAAATATAGGAATTTGATTTTCATTCTTCATAAGAAAAATAGGAAAGAATTGCTGAAATTATCCTTTCCTTTTGGGTGAAAGATATGCTTGGTATGGATAATTTCGAACTTGTTTGAATATATTCAAATGAGAAAGTGTAACATTCATATCAGTAGATTGTTTTGTGAAAATTTGTTATTGACAAGGCAAGAAACATTCGAAATTATATTATCCACAGGGTGTGTTGGTTTGTGACACAGACATAATAAATAATAAACTGTTTCTCATTTCTGGGCCTGAGAAACATCTGGCACTCCCCACCATCAATACTATCCCCTTACTTCTGTTTCCTCACCCTACTCCCTTTTCTATACCTACATGCCTACTTTTCCAAGGACGATTGCCGTCATTTTTATTTTCATTTCTATAGCTACGGGTACATTTATTTGAAGGTTATCTGTAAGGATTAATTTCGTTCATTTGTATTAGTTTGTTTTATACTTGACCTTGTTTTTCTGAAGCTCGTTGATGAAATTAAATAGTGTTCAAAAGAATTATAACGATATATGCAGAGGAATGAATAAATCAATTAGCAGAAACAGTAGCAATTCTAGATGAACAAGATAGTGTTAATAGGCTGTGAACGAATCGCCGGCAATGAAATTAAAAATCTGTTGTTTTTTCACTGCATCAACCTGAGTTTTGGAAATAGGTTGCCCCTATATTCTACCAGGAAAATTGATTCCGCAAAAAAAAATTTGGAGATTTTATATGTGAAATTTCGGGTTTTCACCTGACAATTTATTTTCAACGTGAAATTACGAAAGCAAATCTGAAATTGAAGCTCCTTCGAAACATGGATAAAGTTTTCCATTGAATACTTATCGTTTTTTAGGCTTTCAAAAGCACAAATCAGATACAGAAGGTAACAAAATATTTTTCAATGTTCGCAATTTCGAAAATCTAAAAACTCATTTTTTTTCGAATATGAACCTCATTCTTTTATAACCCTGAAGAATTAACGTTGAAAAATAATGTTAGTGTGGAAATAAATCCATCCTTTTAGAAGATAATTTTAAGTCAGGGGGAGACTTGTAGTTTTTCCCCAGAAAACGTATTTTCTGGGATAAATATTCAGAAAATTCAATCTTCTCGATAACATTTCGAATTCTTCTCAAAAATACGAACACAATGTTTCCATGAGTCTGATTCACAATAAATGTTCATTATCCTCCATTCTATTCATACTAGCGGATCCAAGGAGGTTTTCAGGGGAGGGAGTTGGCATGAAAAATTTCAATCAAGAGCACCGAGTGAGCCAAATTGGACACATTCGAATGTAAAGTCCTATTTCTAGAATAGATAAACAAAAACGGATGTCGCTGTCGCATCGTCCTAGATTTAGGGGGCTTTTTGTGAATATTCATTTCTAAAAAGTGCCTGAACCTTTTTTTCTGTGAAAATTTCTGCTATTCTTGGAAAACATTTCTGTATCACTTCTTTGTGTGCATTCACTGGTATTGTTAACTAATGCTCATCATTCATCAATATTTCTTTATAGCACAATATTCAATTCAAATGAGATTCTGACACTGACAAAGATTTTACCCCCCAACTTTCACACCACTGGACAAATTTGCATTTGCACAGCAAATTCTGATGCGCCAATGTGTTTTACATAAAAAAGTACCCCTCGTTCTTTACTCTTCAGTGAACCGTTTTCGAGAAAACTGGCATTTTATGATCAAAAACAATTTGCTAACGCATTGTTAATTTCTTGTAATTGGAAAAATACTTGTAATCTTGTTAACTACGGACGCTAAAAATAATGAAAAATAACTTTGCCATTCAAACTTAAAAACCTAGTTGTCAAATTTTGTTGAAATTAATAAACTTGTTGATTATCACGACTCATTTTTCCAATTACAAAAATTTACAATGCGTTAGCAAATTGTTTTTGATCATAAAACGCCACTTTTCTTGAAAATTCTTCACTTTAGAGCAATGAACCAAGAGTGCTGTTTTATGTATAATACATTGGCGCATCAGAATTGTGCAAATGCAAATTTGTTCAGTAGTGTAAAATTTGGGGGGTGAAACCTTTTTGCAAATTCTATATCTCCGCCACTGTCACGCCTAACAAACCGAGTACAGTACAAAAAAGAAGTTATTATTAGTGAAAATGTGTACCGCAAATCAATTCTGTAATCCAAACGATTCCTGAGATATAAATTTTTGACACCATAGTAAGAACGAAGACCCGGAGGAAAAAAACCGAAAAGATAGAAAAATATTATTTTTTCATGAGAAATCTACAGTTGACCGTTGGTACAATTATTTTGGAATATCCTGTATGTAAGAGTTTCCAAAATGCACATTTGCGAAAAACACCCTATATAACTCGAACATGCTGTTCTTCCCATGAAAATTTACTTTCACATACCGAAGTTATCGGGCACATGGGCGTAGCCAGCGTGGGGCAGGGGGGGGGGGGGGGCAGCTGCCCCCCCCTTTAAGAAAAAATGAATTCAATTTGCCTTTTATTTTTATCCCAAAATTTCACATTTTGAACGACCTTGGACCATGACCATGGTTTGCCCCCCCCTGTTATAAATCCTGGCTACGCCCGTGATCGGGCAGCTTATTTTTTATTGATATATTTATTATTCATTCTCTTTTCAATGAGCAGGGAGTATACATTAGATGAATTCGGTGTATTCCGTCTGCTTCTATGATTTTGTTGAGTCTTGCTGTTTGAAAAAGTCGGATCTATATTGAATTACTTCGTTTCATTCGAGATGGTGATATGCAGGGAATGAAAAGTATGTATTTGAATGCTAGAAACTGTTTGAACAAGCATCAGGGTTCATTGTCGACCTCGATAGGAGGTCGTGGTCCCCATTCCCATCCTCCTCTAATACGCCAATGATTCTGTTATGGACATTCCAAATTTGATCATTTGGTCAGAGTGTATTGCCATTCGTACTTTTGATTCGCAGCTGTTCCCTGCGTTCTATCACGTTCGCGTGAACTTCCTTAATTCTACCACACAAATATAGAGTTCACGTGGTGAAAGATCTGGAGATCAGAGAGGCTAAAGAAATGTACCCCAAATCTCCCACCTACTGTCAAATAATTCAGTGAAATTGCTTATGAATCCTTCTTGAAGAATGATGGTCTGGGACATCATCCTTTTGAAACTGTCGATTGAATAACATTGCAAGGGGCAATTCAGCATTCGACTCTTGTCGAGGAACTTCTTTCCAAATTAAAAGAAACATCGACCCTCCTGTTATGAGAAAAGCCACGTTAAAAGAAATATCGTACACAGTCTGTCCCCAAAAAGTGCGTATGTTTCTCGTCGACAGAATGCTCTAACCTTCAAGGTAGTTCTTCTGGTTCTCTCAGAGGTTCTGAATAAACTCTGGTGAAATTACCCTTATACTATTGCAAAACCAAGTAGCTGTTTCCAGACCATCGTTTCCGGAGTAATAGCTGAAAATTGGCCAGAAACGATTCGGATAGCCGGAAGTCTCAATTCATGGCCTCACAGCTCCGTAATTTCAAGCAAACGGAATAGAGTTCGGTAGAGCGGCTCGGAACGCTGATTCATCGACTTGTAAACAATGAAAATCGCGAATTCTCAACGTCCCCCAGCAGAAAACAACAAAATTGCCATCACCGTCAGATATATCTCTACAGGAAAGCTCGTTGCACGTGTAAGTGCCGCTATCTATAGACGGTGTACGGGTTTATTTCGCGCATATGCAGTAACTGACCTAGCCAACAGTCGACCAAACGCACGTTGACGAGAAGGTCCCCCTTTTCGCCCTAATTCGGGCCAAAAGGGCACGGAACACTTCAAGTAGGTCTTATCATTTCCATCGTGTTCAGCATAATCTTTGAATGCGTTTCATCGATTATTTTAAAAGTGTTCCTTATCAGTTCGTTAGATGCACTTGTGCTTCACTTTTTGGCTGAACCAGTTCCTTTTGGACGGTTTTATGCAATTCGACTGTTTGTGATGAATTTTTGTGCATTGATTTTATCGTTCACTTCAGTTCCGTTGCCGTTGATTTGACCAAAGTGCCCAATGTAAGTCTTCTTTTCAAGTAATGTTCTGCACTAGAGTTCCTAATCTACACAATCATTCACGCACATCTCAACATCACATCCAGTCTATCTACATACAATCGAAATACCCAAAAAAAACATTTCGATCATATAATTTTCTCTATTCGCAATGTTACTTCAAAATACCTGCATTTGTATTACCTGCATTCGTATCACCTGAAAATCAGACGGAAAACTATTTTTTGCTTTTATTATCGATTTTCCTCATTGATAATTAATTGCATAAATGATGACAATAAGGAATACGCTTCAAGCTCGACATTGGTTTCCGTTCAACTACTTCTCTATAAATCAAAAATATTCTTTGTGACCTTCTAATTCGAACTGATAATAGCAAATCCTTATCAATCGATTGGTGGCCATAAGACCGCTCAAATTCGATGCAAATTCATAATCATGTGACCCTAGCAAGATTCTCCGTATTGCGTACTTCTTGTATTTGAAAAGTTTGAAAAGTTCAAAGGTGGCCCATTTTTCTTATCGTTCGAAAAAATTAAGAAACAACACGAATGAATACTCAACTCCAAAAAGGTTTTCGTAGGTTAGGTATATTCGAAAGATTAGATAACGTATACTCCATAGTCTATAGTAACTGTAATGATTTGGCGGAACTACGTTGTTGACTGGCTGTTTTTTCGAAGGTACCTACGAATAACAAGTTCAATGTCAATTCGCCGCGGAGAACATTTCCTCCAACGCTTTAACTTAATGATGAAGTCAACTAAATCACCGTGTTTATAAATTTCATTAACTGAGTAAGTTTACGCTGGCGGAATTAAGGCATGGCATATCCAGATTTTGCCATTTCTATTGGACGAATGGGGAAGTTAAAAACGGTTGATTCCATAAGTTGCTATCCAGCCGAATTATGTCGCCGACGACACGAATTTAAAAGAAGGCGTCCATATTATCCGAATCAGGTCGATCGGCATATCTGGTTCATCGGTTTATTGGGGTTTATCGACATTGAAATCTTGAAAAAATGGACCCAGACAGGTTGGATAACTGGATTGATGTCGCTGTCGTCCATGAAGTAATTGGAAACAGATATTTCGTATTCCCCTAACAATGATAGGTAATCACATTTTGTAGTGTGTACATATAGAGGTACTCATCTTTCTTGTATTCAATTATATGATATCTACGGAAAAACTTTGAAAATATTCAATTACGATTTGCAATGGAAATTTTACGTCGAAAATTGAACAATATCGTCCTATTATCCATGAACATCTCTTTAAAATAGAAAGCAATAGTTCCGTAATGTTAATTTCGTCGATTTTGAACGAATTCAAGCCAGTGTACGAGTGAATATTTTAGTTGAGGAAGGTATCAAATCGAACGTTCGGAAAAATAACTCCTTTCTGATATCTTGAATGGCCTATGAAAGACTTCCATATTATATTTTTACAAGCAATTGCGCCAGTTTAATTACCTGTTTGTATGTAAACAAAATCATTTGCTGCCGCACAAACAAATGTATGTGTCTAACACCGAAATGTTCAACGTAGTTTCAACTCCATAAAAAACGAAAAGTACATTGTGCAGGTCATTGATCTATGAGTAGTCTCATCCATCAGTAATTAAAACAATTGAAACCTTGCTCAATTCGCACAGTGACAATGAGATGATCATTATTGATATTGTATTATCGAGTTTATGAAACGAATTTGTGTGATTTCGATTAGTGCAACCAGATACCCAATTATTTGTGTATTTGATGGGAACATGAATAAAAAGTTTGAGGAAAGCTGTTCGATGAATCCCAGGCCTCATTCACATTGTAGCCATCTTCCTTTGCCATTTTAATCTCTGCTTCCTCACTGAGTTTGCATATTGTCAAGCATAGTGTCAAGCAAATGAATTAAGCTACTTCCATAGAATAATATATACATTATCCAACTGATTTTGATCTGTAGTAGTACCTATAAACCAATAGCGAGAGTTATAATAACTCACGCCCATAACGAATCCTAATACAAATAGGAAACAATAAATGTTTACGAAATTAATAAAAAAGTCGGACAGATCGGAAACTCTATATTTCAGTCATCAAGGTAACGTTCTCGCCATTAATTTCTACATTTCCTTTGGTCTGAATATCCAAAAATTGCATTTAGAAAACGTTAATTTTTGACGTTTTCTAAGCAATTCGATTCTCGACCACAGAGATCGCTTTTTACAACTGTTGTTAATTGTGAAAATGCAGATTAATTCAACTTCTACTGAAGAAGTCGAAGATAAAGTATATTATTCAATTCGCGGTAATGGTCATAACACACTTGATGGATTACACAACTCGCCTGACGGCTCGTGCTGCAAAATTCATCTGCGTATATTATGACTTACATTACTGCTCGTTGAATAATATACTATTACCTATTCTCCAAGTGTAAAGTGATTCATTTCTCGATATCACAAATTATTTCTTTGGAATGTAAAGGATTCCCAAATAACGAGGTCATTGAAGATTCTTCAAAATATACAGGATGCACCAATTAAATTAGAAATGTTGAGTGTGTTTCCAGTTAATCCTGAAGTACAGTATTTACAAGAAGTATGATGCGATTAATGATGATTTTGGCGTCATATAGTTTTAGTTGTCTCAATATACATATTTAATTTTGTGTCCAATAATCTTCTTTGGAAAAAGTGTTCATTCGAAGAAAACGGCGACTGAAGCACATCGAAAGCTCTAAGAAACTCACGTAGATGTTTGATTGGTTCTGTCGCATCCGTGTGAAGGAAAGCCAAAAACCCTCGAAGACACTGAATTGGAGGTATTTCCCGGTGAGGATATTTAAAAAAAAAGATGTCCACCGAAATTGTAAAATTCGAAAAATTGGAGTATCGAGCCATCATCAAGTACCTGTATTTAAAAGGGTTAAGAGATAAGTAGATTTACGAAGATATGCTCAATACCCTTGGTGATCAATGTCCTTCGTATGCGACCGTGAAAAATTGGACTGCAAGCTTCAAAAGAGGAAAATTTTCCATTGAAGATGATGACCGATCGGAAAGGCAAGTTTCTGTGTCAGTCCCCGAAAATATCGATGCAGTTCATGACATGATTTTATCAGACGTCGAATTGGGCTAAGACAGATATCTGAAGCACTGAAGAGTTCATACGAACGCGTTCATCATATAGTTCACGTCAATTTGGAAATGAGAAAATTTCTGTAAAATGGATCCCCAAATGTTTGAATGTTGACCAAAAACGTGCAAGGGTAGAAGCATCGCGCTCGATTTGAAAACGGTGTAGACTTCTTAAACCGAGTTGTTACTGTGGATGAGACTTGGGTACATTTCTACGATCCAGAAACAAAGCAACAATCGATGGAATGGCGACACTCAGGTTCTCCAAGACCTAAGAAGTTTCGTGTCCAAAAATCAGCTGGAAAAGTTCTTCTTCAGTTTTTTGGGATTGCCATGGAGTAATCATGATTGATTTTTTGGATAAGGGTAGAACAATAACTGGAGATTACTATTCGACATTTTTGACCCCTCTACGGGAAAAAATTGAAGAGAAAAGACGCGGAAAGCTATCCAAAGTTATTTTGTTTTTACAGGACAACGCCCCAGTATACAAATCTCATGTTGCCATGCAAATAATTCGTGATTTAGGGTTAGAATTACTAGAACACCTCCCTTATTCACCAGGTTTGGCTCCGTCCGACTATCATCTCTTCCCTCAACTGAAAAAAAGTTTAAAAGGTCATAAATTTTCTTCCAATGAGGAGGTAATAAAAGCTGTGGAGTACTGGTTTGCAGAGCAAGAAGAAACATTTTTTTTGAAAGGTCTAGAGACGTTGCAGGTTCGCTGTAATAAATGTATTCAATTAAGAGGAGAAAATGTTGAGTAATAAAATATTTTGATATTGAAATTTTCTTTGGTTCTATAGAAGGCTAAGAATTTTTCAATATATCCTCGTACATAATGAGATATTTACTTGATTCCATATTTAATTCTCTGTTCTCACTATCGGACAAACGTTGACCAATCTTCCCGATATTATTTTTTCGGAAACTCAGTTTCACCCATTTTGGTCAGCCATCATAGACAACCAGTGTGTAAACTCGTATCTGGCGTTAAGGTGTACCTATATGTACAATATGTCGTATATGACGCTTTTAAGGCGTCCGCCGTTTGGTTGCCTTTGTGTGTGGGATGAATTTATAACCGTCCAAAAAACACCAATGCACCGACCACATGCTGTCATGATTATCGGTCACCAGATCACCGGGTGACTGGGTACCGAGCAAATCCATTAGGAATTTCGACTCTTGCCGCAAGTGACATTTGTGGACTTTCACCAAGATTAGATGTATCACAACTGTCGTTGACGGATCCGAGTTTCCTTGCGAATTTTCGATTAATTTCTCTTTCGTTATGCTGCCCAATCGCGTGATGCTACACGAGTATGTACTTAATTTTGGAAAGCATGTCGTTGCAACAAACGATTGGTAAATTATTGTCATTGACATTGATTCACGCGGAAGGAATTTCACGAAGTTGTTCATAATAATACTTATGGGTGGAGGAGTGCAAGAAGGTAGGTAGATACTCGACTGGAGAGTTTAGTTAACCCCAATGTAATAATATAATGGATGGTAGAGTTAGAGGGAATGACTCAAGCATTGAGCTTTCATAGATAATGATTAGTCTACATTTCAACTACTATCATACATAATGAGGCACCTTACCTACATACTTCTACCACATATGCCACATTGCCACGTCAAAGGATATCTGAAAGAACAAGTAGAGTGAAAATTATAGGTTATATGTTGCCTAGGATAATCACTGTTATATTGTTTACTTTACATACACCCCGAAATTATAAAAAACACAAAAAATTACAACTTTGTGGAATGCAAGAAATCATTCTGAATCAACGAGTTTTGAGTTAAAATTGGTCAAAATATTCCTCCAATGAATTTACATATTTATTTCGTTCCTTGGATATGAGTAGGTACATACTATTTTATGACGGAAAAGTTATATGGTGAATACTAACATTTCAAAACTGAGACCAACATAAACTGAAATTACGAACATTTTAACTTTGTATCAGTTTGTTTAAACACGTCTAAGAGGACCTTGATTGATGATACGTCGTTGTAGATCTCTTACCTATGGCAACGCTAGAGCTATCTTTAAGACGACTGTGTTCACCGTATTGGAGGGTTAAAATATGAATTACAAGCAACGTCATAGAAATTACACATTGTATAATTGTTATATTTCTGAATTATAAATTATTCAATTAAAGTTTGCTTCTTATAAGCTATTTTTAGGTGATCCTCCTTTTTCATAAATCATTAATGTTTACTACATAGTTTGCGGAGAATCAGTGAATCTTTCTGGAGGAAGAATTACGGCTTTTTGATTGAGGACGTCGAACAAAATTTAGTGCTAGTGTTAGGAAATATCGTTTTTTCAATTTGGCTTCAATAAGATTAGTATTGGAGTTTGTCCTGAATCTATTTAGTCATCCTCAATAAATGAATAACAAATTTGAGGTATTTACATTCATACGGAAGAATCATGCATGGCATGCAGTCGTCCAGTGTTTTTATTTTGAAAAATGGCTATAAATTCCACAGTGGAACAAAGTGGAAAATACTTACTCTGTATATTTTGCCTGAACTTTTATTGTGGTGCGAAGAAAAAATTGTGTACTTTTTTTTTAAATGTTTCGAAAAATGCGAAAAGTTTGTCTTGACTCGCTTGGATCTTGAAATATGCAACTTTTGCAATGGAGTGCGCCGTAGAACTTATAGTAACATGGAATGCTATTATCAGATCAAAAAGTGGATAAAAATCTCAAGTTGGAGGAACCGCGAGACACACAGAACAGAAACGCAGAAATTTTTGCTAAAATGCCTAGTGAATCGGATTTTGACGATGAGTTACAATCTTGAGTTACCAATTCTTATATTTTCTCTTCATTTTTGATTTTTTTTTAATTGCTGTTCGTATTATAAATATATTTGAGGAAATTATTGATGCCAAAATTGCATATAAATATTTATTGACATATACAGGGTGTCCGGTAAACCTTGTACAATATTGAAAATGATGATAGACCAGGTCATGACTGTTCAGAATATCCGAATTTCACCTCAGTAAAAATATCACCATTTTCGAGATAATGGGCATTTCCTAAATATCTGGAAACTCACTGCCTCACCTCCGTTTTTTGAGTTATAATTCAAATATCTTTGTTGCTGAAGATTAATGATGAGTGACGCTTTCAGACGTACAAAACAGTTTTTCAGAAGTTGATACATTTTTCAAGAAATAGAGGTAAAATGCCAGATTGGAATCCCACCAATTTCTATTAACAAAAGTTTGACATTATTGTCTGGACCACGTGGAGGTGAACATTCATAACAAAAGAATGCCCATCTTGTCCAGACTCTAAAATGGTATGAAAGTTGGTATAATTATTTTTGGAAGGAGTGGTATTTCGATTATAAGTGATTTTCTAGATATTTAGAAAATGCCCATTATCTCGAAAATGGTGATATTTTTACTGAGGTGAAATTCTGATATTCTGAACAGTCATGACCTGGTCTATCACCAGTTTCAATATTGTACAAGGTTTACCGGACACCCTGTATGTTTCTGTTCTGTGTGACAGCTCATATCTATGGAAACATGAAAATCTCACGGATCCTTCAACTTGAGATGTTTATCTATTATTTTAAGCTGTGCAGCAAGGCAAATATCATTCCATGATAATGTATAAGTTCACTGGAAATACCTCATTCGGAAACGGTAGTGCACACATTTTCAGAATACTAGTATGTACCAGTATTTATACCGACCATTATATTTCGATTTCCGTCGTCCTGAAAACGTTTTACTGGCCACCTGAAAATACTTGAACAGCCCTATCACCTAAAGTGGTATTTTGAATCAATTGAATAAATGAAGAATCAACCAAAATGAAACGAGTCGGGTCAAATTCGTTAGTCAAACCAGTAAAGTCATGAAATCCAATGGTAATCTTGAATTCGTAATCGTTAGGGTAAAACTACAGAAATAGAGACATCAAATAAATGGTGATTGACGATAATATTCATGGTAAAGTCAATTATTCATTTCCCCCATCAGAAAACAATTTTTTTGAACTGATCAATACGAAGTATATGATTAGGTTGTAAATTTCATTTTTTTGTACTTGTCAATATGCTCATGTGAATCATTATCGAGATTGATAAAAATTGACAAATAAAAAAAGTAATCATTGCATTTATTTAGGGTTGTGAGCTGCATAGACCTGAAATTCTCTATACTGATGAAGCAATTATGTCCCTTCATTGGCTTCGACCATTGTTATCTTTTTCATCTAATTTGTGTGAACCGTAATGAAAGGAAATCAAAATTTCCTTTATGACCACTACGTAAACATACAGTTTTGCATATAACATAGAATTGTGAGCGAGTCCTATTATCTTTATGATATAGTTATTGGATCTGAACTAGATAAATTATAGATTCTATGAAAATTTCGCTCAATGGCAAGAAAGATCTGTTATCAAATAATCACCATCTTCTGATTATATCGAATATTTTCTATGAAAGTGCGAAAAACTGTCATTCAGCTAGACTTGATTAATTCATATTCAAGGAAACTGCAGATACAAACTTGAAATCATTAAAAATAATATCAGCCAAATAAATAATAAAAAGCAGGTTTTCATCATTTCTGAATTTTTCCGAGTATTTCACATCATATTTGAATATATATATTGCAATATATTTGATAGAAAATCTTTTTTTGTTACTCTTTGCTTTATGCAGGATGTTACAAAATAGGAAAAATGAGAAAAATCTGAATTTATCGATTATTTACTTTGATTTATAGTTATTCCAAAACTGACTCCAAATTCAATAGTCCGTTTAACCACCTCTATTTCCATCAACTGCCCAATACGCTAAGCATCCCACGAATCAAGTCATTGATGAAAATTTCAGGCATGTCGTTCCCATAGACATATTATCCCATTGATGGTCGTTCCATTCTTCCTGAAGGGCTAAACTCAATTCCTGAACAGTTGGGTTTTGGCGATTGGATATTGCTCTCCCTGAGTGGTCAATTGGATTCATGACCGAAGACTTTGTTGACCAGTTCATTATCTGGATATTCTTCTCTTGACGGATGTTTTTTGAACCCTTCGTGTGTGGTGTGGTGGGCGCTATCATTCTGATAAATGAAATTATCCCTAAATTAGTTTCGCAGAAACGATATTATGTTCTGGCCAGACATTCCGTACAGGCACTATGCAAGAGAAACTCAAGATTGGCTAGCCGACCAAAACGTACCATCTGTTCCGCGAAACGGAAATCTCCTAACCTTCCACAGGCTCAATCCATAGAAAATTTTTCGGCTCTTTCATCGCGAAAACTTTACGTTGGAGGATGGGAAGCCCAAAATGAAGAGGAACTTCGACGCCGAATATACAGGAAGATCCGAGAAATCGATCTTTAGTCCATTCAAATATAAGAAGTAAACAAACAAAATCGTCTGGTTTGCGCACAATAAAGCTCCTTTTGGTTAAACGGTCATAAATACGCTCATTAAGAGTTTGCCAGGATCGTACTCGGAACGGACTGTAGATGGTACTGGATAGAAATGATTCAATAATTTGAGTCAGCAATTCCCACATTAGAACTTTTTTCCTCAGAAACTCTGTTATGATTTGCAACTGTCATAAACATTTTATATCCGACGTACCCTATTTTTTTATTTTGTTTTGTTTTCATATTATTATCTACTAAATAATTTCTTTTTCGGATGCTCGAGATTCCGACAAAGTAATTACGGGAAACACCAGATTTGGGTCCTTTTCCCTAATGAGTGGAAGCCATCTTATATTTGCACAAATATCGAAGTTTCCAATTGACAATTAAGACTCGTAAAAGATCTCTGTTCAAATTTATAATGGCCATTTACTTGTAATATCCGAAATATATTTAAATCGATTTATCAGATACACCGCGTTCATTGATATAAATATCAACAACCGCAATGAATCTGACTCGGAACTTGCCACAAATCATCATACAGGGAACCAACGAAAGTTCCAACCTCATCGAAAGCGGGTAGAAGTCGACCTAGGTTTCGATCATTGTTTTGATCATCTTCAGGACAACATAACCCTACCTCCGTTCCACTCCAATTTTCATCGAAATAGGGTTATGTTGTTAATGATCGGAACCTAGGTCGACTTAGTTTCGGTCCAGAATTTTATATTATTTTGTACGAAACTCTTTGTCGGCTGCTCAAGATTTCGACAAGGTAATTCCGGGAAACACCAGATTTGGGTCCTTTTCCCTAATGGGTGAAAGCCATCTTGATTTGCATAAATATCGAAGTTTTCAATTGACAAGACTAGTTAAAATAACTAGAGCTACTGTGAAGGTTTAGCTGTTCGAAGTGTTTATATATTTTGTTGTGAAAAGTGTATTGTTTTGAAAATTCTTTTGACAAAGTGTATATAGTGTTTATAGAACAATGTCGAATTCGGAAACGGATACTGAATCTGAGGGTGATATGTGCGGACCACCACGAAAAAGGTCCAAAAGGTAGCCTTCTCTGCTGAAGAGAAAGAGATAATTTTGAACATTTCTCGAAAAGAATTGGAGAACATCCTGATTTATCGAAAAGAGACTTAGTAGGAATTTTTTTCAAAATCCTCAGGGATGAATGATTCAGCTGTATTCAGAATTCTCAGAGAATATAAAGAGAATAAAACATTGACGCCACCTAAGAGGAGAGCCCAGCAGTTAAAAATAATCGATTCGGTTGACGATTTCGATAAGAACCCTATCAGAAGAATTGTCCACGGTTTTTTTTTCGGGAATGAAATCCCAACGATTTCTAAAGTACTAGAATTCGTGAATGATGACGACAGTTTGTCAAATTTCAAAAGTACAACGTTCTATAAATTATTGCAAAAAATGGAATTCAAGTTCAAAAAACGTGGTCGTGATGGTCTGCTGATAGATAGGGATGAAATAATTGTGTGGAGAAGAGATTATTTGAAGAAAATCCGCTCATTAAGGGAACAAGGCAGAAAAATGTATTAGTGTGAAATCTCCTCGATTAGACTCTGGACGGAAAATACTTTTACGAAGGCCTACCTACCGGTGAGCCAAACATGTTGTTATTGCTCCTTCTAACATTTGAACAGAGTATAGATACCGTCCAAAACCTGATGCTTTAGGTGTTCGCAGAAAGGTGCGCTCTGTGGAAGATAATGGCCCTCTTCATTCAATTTGAATTGATAGTTTTGTTGCTCCTGAAACGTTCATTTGTGTGTATTACAATACGGAAGCAAATATATATTTTTTGTCACTTTTTTGGTCTCTGAAATTTGTGCCAAAACTCATGGGATATCTACGTTATAATGAATGGAATTGAATGCTTCGCATTTATCCAGGGTTATTTTCAGCAAAATGATCAAGCCCATGGAACGTTGTGTGAAAATAATTCAGATTATATTCGCTACAGAATCACTCGATCATGGGCATCTCCAATGTACAGGGTCTCCCAAATATTGCTTGATTTCACGATATCTTCAATTGTTTTCAAGATATAACGAAATTTGATATTTTGGCGATTTCGAAAATGTGCCATAACTTCTTCATTTTCTAAAATATCTAAAAACAGCGAAAACTTTCTACAGGCACTTTTTCATAATCAATACGGCACCTTATTCAGTTATTTTTTATCTCTTGTATGAAGGGTGAAAAAAAACAACCTTCTTATTTTAAATACGAATGGTATCTTTTTTGACCCAATATTATGCAAAAAAGAATCAGCTCTTCGAAAATATTTATATGTCGATATTTTTTTCCGACCCTCACTTCCATAAAATAATGTATAACAGACTCAACTTTGGGTGAAAATTCCACTTTTTTGCTATTTCTGTCTCAAATATGAAAATAATATATCGACACATATATTTTCGAAGAGCTGTTTTTTTTTTAGCATAATCAAAAAAAGATATCATTCGTATTTGAAATAAGAAAGTTGTTTTTTTTTTCACCCTTCATACAAGAGGTAAAAAATAACTGAATACGGTGTCGTATTGCTAATGAAATAGTGCCTGCAGAAAGTTTTCTCCGTTTTTAGATATTTTAGGAAATGAAGAAGTTAAAAATATCAAAATTTCGTTATATCTTGAAAACAAATAGAGATATCGTGAAACGGCTTTCAGTTATGGAGTTTTCACGAAAATCGAGCCTAGGACTGCTCTCAACATTTTCACCTACCTAGCCTAGAAGTAACAGAAACAGCCATAATCAAGCAATTTGGGTGACCCTGTACATGTTATCCGAAGTAAATTGATAACTGGGTAGCATTCAGCTCGGATATTTCTCGGGATTCCTTGATGTAACATCTCGAAGTTCTCTTGATTATCGAAATAGTCTAAAAAAGATTTTTGCACCCCTGATCCTACTTGTCATAAATCCTATCCAAATTAAGTTCAAGTTGATAGGATTTTCAAACGGGCTTTTCGTTTCGTTTGGATCTGCCCTAAAATTTCTATATTTAAAACAATATTTCAAACCAATGGCTCACTGCCTATACATTACAATACATACAAGAAGACACTTTCAGCGCGAAGGAGCGCGTCGATTAGACAGATCCAACGATATAATTACCGTGATTTTCGTTCTTGTCAAAGTAATATGTTTGTTTTGAACTCGGATCACGAAAAAACTCCTCAAAGTCGGTACGATCGCTTCCGTGCTACACACACGAAAGCGAAGAGGACTCGTTTCAAATGGCCAAATGCCGTTTTAAGTGCTTTTCCCTTCTTACTAACTCATTGTTTCCTATTTCCCGCAGTTACGCTTACTCGACGTTTCGCTTTTTCTGCTGTAATCTTCCTTTTTTTGTGCATTTAAAATTGCATTAATGGCATTACAATGTTCGTGATGGAGGAAATTTTGAGCAATTATTTTTCGCCTTCTGCGATCGCGGCACTGAATGCTGCTCTGGTTGGGATATTCAGATGGCGGTATTCTTTTCTAATGGCGTTCCCATGATACGGGGGCGTTGACACTACCACAACGAATTTGTGCCCGCTTCTAGCTCATGCTGGTTTTCTGGTTCTAGACATGGCCGTCGATGGTAAGGGACGAGAAGGGACAGTTGCCTGTTCTGAAAAGTACACAATCGACAAGAGAGACAAAAATATTCATGACAACGAATCAAAGGTCCGTAACGACTCCCATTCTTGTTGAACAATTTTAATATTATCTCATAAATTGATAGATGTTTATTAATAGGATGTATGAGATTTGAAGAAAATCCCAAGACCTGCGGTATATCTTCATAAGACTTAATTCGCTAAATCTCCAAGCAGGTTATACCTAATATCGTAAAACACTTGTCTTGAATGTCTGAGGGTTTTTCATACCGCCCCTCTTCTTAAAAAAAAAACATCCAACGAAAAAATTTATAGAACATCGCATTAAGGGTCTACGTCCCTGAAAAAAAGGGAGTTCGAAACGATTTATTTTTTTCTGATTGATGAAGGGATGCATGAGTGTATAAAGATAAAAATAATAAAAAAAAATTTTATAAGTATTGAATGAATATTTTTATTCATATTCATATTCCCATCATTTTTGGTAATTTTTCTACATTTCCACCATCAAAACGGACAAATATTTTTGTGTTTTTTCATTTCAGTATTGAAGTCTTTCATTTAGTTAATTGAACGTCTATCTCCTTTTTCTTTCAGAATTTACCGTTTTTTTGTAAATAGAATTGAAACAATGTGTTGTTTTCGCGAAATTTATTTTCTTGAATTTTTCTATTCGAAATGATAAAATCCATTTTTACCAAAGACATTTCATTAAGGATTTTATTAGCCGTTGATTGGTGAAAATTTATTGTTTCTTACAATTATGGATTTTAACATGGAATTTAATTTCTTTTAAATGACACGCCCCGCAGGTATCTACTTCCAGATGACAGGTGATGGAAAGAGAGTGTATTATACAGTCAGTGTGAGATCTAGTTCAGGGTAGGATTTCTTTTCAATCTTTCCTGCGCCCCAACATTTGTTCTATTGAGCTGAATAATCCAATAAATAAAAATTAATGCACTGCAGCGCCATCTGGCGGTATACGTTTCCTATTTTGAAGGCTGAAGACTCTTAAGGTGGGCGTTCAATGTAGTGTGTTTTATTTCAAGTTGCATTTGAAAATGGTTTCACTTTGGGAACTGAAATTTTGTGGGTAAACTCAGAAAGAGCTTTCATTTCGAAAGTTATTTTTCTTTCCTTCAAAATAGGAGAAAATAAGCCGACTCATGCTTTTTTATTTCAAACGAACGACCCATGGAAATAGTTCAACTTTCGATAAAAAGCGAATCTTCAGATAATTTCGTTCAGAAAAACATCTTGAAATATACGGAATTGTCAGAGAATTGCCAAATTCAAATAAATGACGGGAAAAAGTTCCTGCTTTACCCACATATTCACCAATTTCAAGGTTCAGCGATTTTCAGATAGAGAGCGCCTTGTACATTTCATTCATAAGGATAGAGATATTTATAGAATTCATAGTGATAATGTATGTTCTTATATATGGAGATATTCCATAAAATGCACGATGGCGGCTCTATCTTATCATTTCCTCTAATCCAAATGACTCGAGTAAAATTAGAAGAGTGCAAAATCTGAGTTTCTAGGAAATTTGTCTTAGCCCGAGGATAAACCTACAGACTAAATGCAGCTGTAGTAAGTCCTAACTTCAATAGTTGTAAGAAAAGAATATTTCTCAATAAAAAAGATCTTCCTGAAATAATTCTCCGTATTTCAACATTTGGTGACCTTGACAGGACTTGACGGGGAATTTGACCCAATTGAAAAAAGAAAGATTAGGTTATCTATCTCCCTATACGACTTTTCGAGAATAACCTTATTAATTGAGATCATGCCTTCTTCAAAGTTTTTTCACGGTCGATGTTGAAATTCGGAGAATTTTTGGTTGAATATTTATGTACAGAAACATCAGAATTGCAGAGATTGGGGGGTGTGCGATTAATTAATGCTGGCGGAGCGAATGATCCAGTTTTCTTTGAAATGGTCTGAGAGTAAAAGTTAATGGAGAACGATACACAAAAATGTTGAATGAATTTTTTTCCAAATGTTTAGAATACTCTGAAGCATATGTATTATATGTTGAGTCGCAAGTTCATGCTGGTAATTCAACAGCAAATGATCAATTAAAAATCAACATTGAACGTGCGAGTGATGAAATATAACCAAATTTATGTGAAAAATTGGGTTGCCGAGATGCAGTAAATACGTGGGGATCAACTAATGATATTTTCCATTCAAATTGACCATAAAGTTTTCAAATGAAAAAAATTGTGTCTTGCTAAAAATGTCGCATATCAAAAATCTCCTGTGTACCCAATTCAGTGATTTTCGTATGACCGGATCACATTTGTATGTCGTGTACGATATCAGAAAGACTTATTGCCTTCTAGATCTTCGGACAACTTGAACAGAGAATATTCCGTTCTTATACTAATGAACATTTTTTCTGAAATCGTTCACGAAGATAATGATTTTATAGATCATCATGGGAATTAACCTGTGAATGTTTGAAAACATTTTTGAGATGAAGTTTACCCCTTCGCAATAGCAATCATCCTTCCGTGAAAAATTAGCCAGTCTAGAAGGTTATGCTCTGCTGGTTTTGAGCGAATAATTCGGTATTATATCTTCACATTACCATTTTCACTATGATGAGGGAATAATGAATTTTCGTTAATTCCTCCTATCGATTCGCTTCGTAGGGTAAGAACAAAGCTGGATAGAAACGATTTTGTTTTCTATTGTAGCGCTATTATGAATATAGGTAGTCATTAATTCAGCAATTTCTTCATCTTTATGATCTTTTCCCAAATTTTTGGTTTATCAGTATTTTCCAATTTTGAAGCAGCCTTTCTAAAACTCATTTCAATTAATTCTCGGATATTATTGAATGAATTTGAGGAGTCTGGCGATAACAACATTAAGACTCGTTTTGAGTCATTTTCCATAACAGTTGTGATTTTCATCATACATTCTTTATCACTTGAAAAAAATGAAACGATTTGTCAAATTAACATTTTGCAATGCACTGACCACAGTAAGAGAGTATGATAGACGATTTCCGCATCGAAGACCACCTGATGGCAGATAATTTTCGAGGATGCATAGGAACTTGGTAGACCATGGAAATTTCCTCGCGATCCAGGTCAAGGTAGACCAAGAAGAGGCAGCAATTTGGACTGCAGGTGCACAGGTGTATCACATTGCATGGTCTTAACCCTTTCTATTACCAGAGAGTTCAATATCTGACGTGAGAGTATTCACAATCCGGACAGGAATTTCCCCAATGGGTTGTCCTAAATTAAGTCCCAATATACTCTGGACTGTTGTATATTCACTAGGAAGGGAATATTTAATATTCATAACAGCCATTTTCGGCGGAAACAATTAAGGTGGCTTTCTAGAAAATATTCAGTTGGGACCTCACATAAAAAAAAATTCACTTGGCTTGATGTCTATTGAAAAATCTATTTCGCTTGGTGCATCTTAATGTGGTAATGCGTGAAATTCGAGGTGAAATTTATGTTTTTTTTTGGATTCTTCGAACTGAAAGTTTACTATTACTGCAGACTTCACTAACCTTCCTCTGGCTTGCGTGTGAATCTTCTGATACGGTCAGAAATAGCTCAAGCTTTTTGTCTTGGCTTGTGGCTGGTTGGAACTTTTCTTGTTTTTTGTACTCCTCGTTTCCTGTCTTCACAAATACGTTTAAAATCCTCCAAAAACTCGATTCTTTTGGATGTTTTCTCTCAGGACATTCTGCAGCTTGAGTTCTACTTGCTGATAAACAGTTTCTGTGCCACTGCCCTATCCATGAAAATTATATGCATCATTATCATTGCGCTTTAATAGATATGGTGAAGGACATTGAAAATACATGAAACTATACGGGTCAATACATTCACAAAAATCACTTTTTTCTTTGATATTTTTTGGATACACCCTGTATATTGGAAAATAATTTTTGGAGATGCAGAAACGGCAGCTATGGATGAAGAACGCCGATTGGGTGACGCAATAGGCGTTCTTCATCTGTATACTTTTATTGAAATTTACAATCTACTTTTGTGAAGTATTGAGTAAAATTTATGTATGTACAGTTACAGACTATGAGAAGATGATATTAAACATATTAATACTGCATAATATTACTTCAAATCAAGTCGTTTGGGCAGATCCGTTGTAATCTTCGGAAGTTGAATGGATTTTCTGTCATTTGATCAATCAATTGTTTGGCATGCCCTTCTAGTTTCTGGTGGTATTTCCTTTAGTAATTTTCTATGGTGACGTACCTATGGGATTCTCAAATCTTTATGTATATAATGAGGTTGGAGATGTACCAGGGTTCGTTTACTAATGAACGTAAGATTTTCGATTGAAGTCCCTGGATTATTTGAACATTTGATGATTTAGCCTAACCCCAGAATTGGATGCCATATTGGTTTGATAATTGCTTTGTATATACTCCATTCACTTGCAGGTTGATACTCGTGAAATGCCAAATAATTCTCAAAAGCGTTGCCAATGCTGATATCTATTTACTCTTTTCTTACTTTGTAAATGGATTTCTTTCAAGGTTTAGGTAACTGTGACACAGGTTTCGTAGTACCTACTACTACATTTTCCTATTGGAGTGTTTTAAGTTGTGCAAAAAAGTATTTTAAATGTTGTTTCTTGAGAGTTTTGAAAAGTGGGGAATTCCATAGGTCCGTCGGTTCGTTTAGAAGTTTTTCTGCTGGGTTATTCTTTTTTCGCATGAACTATCACAAAGTAACGGACTATTCTGTCCATTATTTTCCAGTGAAATTTCAACACTCGATTCTTGATTTCCGTACAAGAAAATAGCATATCTGATTCTTTCAACCATGTTTATATACGTGAAATATTTCCAGTATTAACAGCGAAAAATGTTTCTTCAACATTTCGCCAGGTCTTTGGAATTATTGGATTCACATAATATTTCCTCAAATTCATTATTTTCCCAAAGTAAATAATAGTTTATTCTAAAACTAGTTGCAGAATGGGCTCCCATTCCAATACGAATGGGAAATTCGAAAAAGAGCGACGAAGGAGCGAGTTTTCGAACGCATGAGTATTGGAATTGCCTTTCACTCGAATTTTGTGAAATTCAATGAAAAAATTCAAATTATAGGTCCTAGTGACTTTCATATTTTATCTTGGCAGTTGGTGTGAACGTTAGGAAATACGAAAATTGACGTTTCCAAATTGACGTCTGCTGAAATTTCAAAGGATCGGAAGTCATTGCTGACAACAACAAAACGAAAAATGTAACTGAAAACGATGCTGTAATGAATTCATTACAGCACTGTTTTTAGAACTGTAATGAGCTCATTACGATACTGAAATAGAGAAATATTTTTATAAATTCGTATTTACTGCGACCTTTATATAAATAGGACCATGTTGCTTAGTTATCTGACAGGAAAATGACTATAACCTAACATTTTCACCGTGAAATGTGTTCCGGGATACATTATAAGTAATTTGTTTTGAAGGGATACTTTGAATTTCTTGGCTATTAGCCAATACATACGTGATTATTTAGTTTTTCTCACCTTGAATTTCCTGTGTCCTTGAAATTTTTATTTTAGCAATATTTATTAAAAATATTTAGCATTACACTCCATACTTAAAACATCAAGGAAGAGACTTTCCATGTCATAATAAACAGTTCAGGAGCAATCAATTGTGGAAATCGAATCGAAGAAAGGACCCCGCACTTTTTGTATGTAAAGTGGCGACCGGTCAAATTTTCTGAAAGTATGGTATGTTGTTGTACCCGACTCAGTGGCCAAAAGTGTTGGTAGGCCCAACCCAATCCAACGACTTGTTTTCTAAATACGGGTTGTTAAAGTTGAAAATTGTCCAGATTTTCGGATTAATTTTTTATTTATTAAAAGTTAGATTGAGTTTATGTTGCATGCAGACGTTTACCACATGTTCTAGTAATGAAATTAGTGGATACGTATGATTAAAAATATTTTTATTTGCAAGGTGAGTAACGAATTTATGGCGGTAGTTTTTTTGCCAAAATTCACTTTTTCTACTGTGACGTCAGGAAGGCATATTTTTGAAACGTTCTCTTCGATATAGTATTTGGACGAGAAAATATTGCACAGTACACATTTTTTATACAGGGTGTTTCACAGAGAGAACCACTAGACATATTTTTTTTCAGGATTTATTCGATACCCTGTATTCATGGAAATATTCATGGTGGTTTATTCATAGGAAATATGAACATCCTGTATTTAAAAATTTCCTCGGTCAAACGCAACTACTTTCTCAATAGATTTTGATTTCCACAACATGTTCAGAGGTATGAATTATAAATCCGATACTATGACCAGTTTTCGAGATACCTACAGGGCGTTAAATTGGAAAACTGTTGATTTTATCAGTTTCAATTATTTCAAAGCATAATTATTTTTGGTATGGTTGGCTGTATGGCTCACCCTGTATGAACAGTAATCATTATGAAGTATTTCAGACTCAAAATTGTAAATGACTAGGTATTAAATTGATGGAATAATTTCTCTGTGACGGAACTGTAGAGTTATTGGGTGTTTGCAAAAGCTACGGTTATTTATTCATGGATAACCCTGTAAATATTCTTAGCTGAACCTTTTTATGTACATCTGACCGAAATTCATATTAAACTCATAGGCGCAACATAAAATCAATCCGACATTTCAATTTGATGAAATAACTGATAAAATCATTAATTTTCCAATTCCCTGTATCTCGAAAACTGGTCATAGTATCGGATTTAGAATTCATACCTTCGAAGATGTTATGAAAATCAATATACAATAGTGAGAAAATAGTTGCATTTGACCGAGGAAATTTTTGAATACATGGTGTTCATGTTTTTCGTACTTTTTCCTAAATGGAATACCTTCCTTTGAATAAATCACCATGAATATTTTGGAGACTAGAGACTCACATATATTTGTGGTATAACTTTTCCAACAAATCAATCCATAAATACAGGGTTTCAAATAAATCCTGAAAAAAATAAATATGTCTAGTCGTTTTTTCTGTGAAACACCCTGTATAAAGAATGTGCATCTCACCTTGTGAATAAAAATATTTTAAATCATACGTATCCACTAATTTAATAACTAGAACATGTGGTAAACGTCTGCATGCAACAGCACTCCATTCTAACTTTCAATAAATATAAAATAAATCCGAAAAACTGGCAATTTTCAACTTCATCAATTTGTAAAACTAGTCATAGGATTGGGTTGGGCCCACTGACACTTTTGGTCACTGAGTCGGGTACAACAACATACCAAACTCTCAGAAAATTTGACCGGTCGCCACTTTACATACAAAAAGTGTTCGTTCTGCAATGAACACCCTTTGATCGACCAAATCCGATACCAAATCACTTATTTACTGATATTTAATGAAACTTGTCTGACTATCTTTATTGGTACCTCTGTGGGCGAAGAAAAAACCACATTGTTTCGAAGTATTTCGCAGCGATGCCTGTCCATTCGGGTATTTCATAGCGTATTAACAAAATGATTGATTTTAAATCTCCATACATCACGAAGGCGATATCACGAAACCGCTTGCAACAGTCGCATACATCAAGAAATCAAAAGCAGGATCTATTGTTACGTTCAGAAATACCAATATTTCGTTGCGAAACTGGCCATGATTAATGTTTCGGTGCCTTCATTGAAACGTAAATTGATGAATTTAACAATAACAATATGAAGAACGCCTATCTATCTAGAGACACGGTAGAGGCGAGAAGTACCATTCAATTCGACGGGGCGCAATCTATGAAGTACATTCTATTAGTTGAATTTTTACGGCATGGCCGTCGGGTTTCTCGATTGCGAAACGCGATTTGCACGGCCTTGAACGGCTTGGCCACGTCGCCATAAACGCGAAATTCAATTGTTAAACCCACACCGGCCACTTTTGTGCTTTCGGAGAATGGTGATGATGATGAAGAGTCGAAGAGAATTAGCCGGTCCGAAAAGGCCGGTCTAGGTGTCGTAAATCATCGTCAGCCACTTACAGCTTGGAATCCGAGAAATATGCGAAATATCAAACAATCAAACATCACTATTATACTCCCATTCACTTTTATAAAGTAGGATCCCGGTTGGCCATGACATTCTGAGACATTTCACCGTGTATATTTGGTTTGTATGTTAGGTTATAGTCCTTTTCCTGTCAGATAACGAACCCTGTGTCACAGTTTAACCTCAAAAGAACTAAGTATGTAACTCCTTCTACAAAGTTGAAAAAGTGTAAACAGAAATTAGCATTGGGAACGTCTCTGAGAATTATTTTACATGTCAGAGTACCAACCTGCGTCAGTTTTAAGTAAAAAAATATAATATATTATTATCCAGTGAAACCTCTACTAACGGACACCTCTATTGAACGGACGCATTTTTATAGTCCGGAATTGGTTAAATGGAAATTCTACAGATAGTATACCCTCTCTTGGGCGGACGCTCCCTTGGGCGGACGCGGACACCTATTTTTCGTATACTAGGTTTCGAAACTCTCCCTTGAGCGGACAACGTAAATATTTCATAATACTTCACAGCGTACTGTTGCATTTGGTCTAGTTCAGTATAGTTTGATCTTCCAGATAGGACGTATGAGATTTCGCCAAGAAAGCAGTAATGTCTGCAAAACGTCGAGTATTTTGACTTTCGAAGAGAAAATTAATGTGGTGAATATACAGAAAAATTACATGGACAAATTTCCCGAAACACATCGAATAGTTTTGTTTGGAGGACATCTTTTGACGCATTTTTGGGATTGAACGAGTAACTTCCTAAGAGGGGCGCTTAACCCCTCAGAATTGAATAGGGGAGAGGGGTTGAGTGATGCTTCACTTGGAGGGTCTAGGAAACCGGTGTATGAAAAACTTAATTTTGATGAACTGTTTTCGCCAAAAACCCTCTAGACTTCTTCTTGTGGGGGCATCTCAAGATTTTTGGACGAACTACGCCAAAGAATTGTAAATGAGTGTCGTCAAATAACTCCAATTATGCTGAACCATGTTAGAGACGGGTTTCAGTCCAGATTGTATCATTGTATGGAAGTCGATGGTGGACAACTTGAGCATTTGATGTTGAAACGCAGATTTAATTTTTTTATTGTAAGCATAATAAAACAATTCAATTTTTTCAAGAATGTGATTTTATCGAATTTTTTTAAGGTTTTTGAAAGGACTTGATAAAAATGGGCTTAATATACATTGTGAAAATAACAAAATATTCAAGGCTCATTTGAGCTAAAAAATTGCTTCTTGGCGACAACGGTTCATCAGAATTACGTTTTTCATTCACCGTTGTGAAGAGGATCCCAAGACCTTTCGAATGAAGTATCACTCAATCCCTCGCCCCTATTGAATTTTGAGGGGTTGCAGCGCCCCCTCTTAGTGGGTTGCTCGTTCAAGCCTTAAATGTAGATGTCCCCCAAACTAAATCATTTGATCATTTTTCAAATCACTATGGGATGAGCAAAAACTTAGAGTGAGAGTGTTTATTTTTAATTCTCCTTTCAAAAACTTGTGGTCAAGCCTTCCCTTGTACGGACACTTCCGTTAGGCGGACACTTTTTCACAGTTCCAATGGTGTCCGCCCAAGAAAGGTTTCACTGGAATATACATACATACATGTATATGTATAATAAAAAATAATTGGCTTCAATCTTAATTAAATGTGTTTTTCTGAATTTAATAATTTGGGAGTTATTGGAGAATTTGTTATTTTATATTTCGTGTTAAACATAGAATCAATTCCATTCTATTTCAAATTAACGTTAAACAGAATCGTTGTAGAACTTACCGGGTTTTTGGTGAGAAATACCTCCATTCACCCCTTAGAATGGAATATAATTTGGAACTGTTTCAAATTTTCCGAGTTTTGGTACTGTAGAAGCATCTAGAGACTACCAAAAAGGCTAGTTCATGATGGGGACAATGGAATTAGTGTATTGACCTAGTGCGAAGCGGATAGGAATTAATATGATCGCACAATATAGTTCTGAAGAGAGCTGTGCAAAAGCATTGTGCTTAGTGCTCGTGAAAGTACTCTGAGCACTTTTGTGCTCCCGAGCACTGTGCTTCCGAACACTTTTCAAATGCAGTGCTTAGTGCTTAGTAATTGAAGTCTTTCAACAGATGGCTTAGTGCTTACTAATCCCAAAAGTGCTCCCGATCACACCTGCGGATTACTAAGCATTAAGCCCTGAACCAATATTATTATTTAGATCAAGTTGGTAATTTGTGCGTTGACAACTAAATTTCAATAGAATAAGCAAAAACCACGATTGTATTTTTTTTTACTTTTTCATCTGACCAAAGAGACAACATAAAAACGTTACACAGTTCATTGAGTTCTAATTTTCATACTCAAATCGATCTTTGTCACGCAACAATGTTTTGCAACTATTTTTCTATTGACAAATAGAGCAAGAATGGACACAGAAGTATTCCCATTTTCCTTGAATTTTTTACTCAATTTTGTTTCAGGAACCGGGAGTGAAAACCCATAAAAAGTTTTGGAAAAAAAAACTCGAAAAAATTGATATATTTATGAGTATTATCGAACAAAGAGATCTAGGAGCGAATAGCAGTTTTCTCTTTCATCGCCAATCAATTATATATTATGTATATTGAATCAAATTCAAGTTTTTATCTGGAAGTATTGTATTGTATTGGTCGAAACTTGGAAGGTGATAAAACAAGAATCTTCTCGTTGTCAATCATATGGAACAATTCGATTCTATCGGTATTCCCGGAGTCCTTGAAAATTTTGTCTCCAACACTTATTATATATAGTTCTGGACCAGCTCATAGTGAGCATCGAATATGGGACAGCCTGTGCATCTCTTCTCACCCGCCAATAATTTCACATATGCCAGCTTACAATTTCTCTCCGATTAAAGTAACCTCACTTTGAACAATCCCTATAAAAGTGCTTAGGGCTTAGTGCTCGAAATGTCGAATTACTTTCACAAAGTGCTTTGTATTCGCGAGCCTTTTGTGAAAATAAGTGCTTAGTACTCGAGACTTAGGAGCCTTTTTTTTCCAAGTGCTTAGTGCTCGTCACAGCTCTGGTTCTGAAGTTCATTATGGCAACAGTTTGAATGAAATGGACTCTTACATATTAGGAGTATATTCCAATTAAGTTCGTGGGGTTTCATAAAAGATACCGCTTCTCATGGGCGCACGATTTCGATGGCCTTACTGTTTTTCAGCTCAACAACCTCAATATTACTTTCTTGGTCCAAAGGGCAAGCACGGTGTGGCTCTGAATAACAAGCCTTTCATTGGATAAGTAGGTATATGGTTTGAATAGTTCGCTCCAAGTCAGTCGCAGGTTATATTTGTACTCGGTTTGGCTACAGTCATCTTTCATTCAAAGAATATTGGGAAAGGGGCCTAATATCTATGTGTGAGGTAGCGTGGCCGAGCGGTCTAAGGCGCTGGTTTAAGGCACCAGTCTCTTCGGAGGCGTGGGTTCGAATCCCACCGCTGCCAGTATTTTTGCGTCCATCTATATTAACTGATTTTCTCAAAAGATACCTGGAATGCGCCATCCATTCATAATTGCGAATTGTACCAAATGTTGTCTCTTCTGGAATTCTCATTAGCTAGACGTGACGAAAAGTGATATTAAGCGCGTTCGGCAATGACATCTGACTGGTCGGATTGATCTGAACCGTTCGTTTATTACATCCAGATTGAGGGGAGTACACATCTGGACCGTTCGGCAAGAAAATCTGATCAATCGGATGTAGATCTTTCTGCTCGGTGTATTTCGACGGAGGAAACGGATTTTTTTCCACAGAACAGAAACAGAAATTACTTTTCGGCCTTTGTGAATGGATTTTTTATCCCGCTTCGAATATTCTTGAACAGTCTGTTGAATTTTCGTGTCTTATGTTATTTGTTGTGTAGTAATAAATAAAAAAATGTTGTTTGATAAAAAAATAATGATTCAAAATATTGAATCATCTCAACCAAGGGGTAGAAATGTTGAGAACTATAACAAAAGAATTAAAATAGTACCCAGACTACCTCTACGGACGAATAGACCTTCAAGCTCTAATTTAATATCTGGCTCGGGTAAGGCGTTACATACGTCAAACAGAAAAATCGATCAAAATGCTCCGTAGCGTTCGTTTATTACAGAAAAATCTGACAAATCTGTACAATCTGTTATCACGTGACTAAAAAATCCGTCCGCTCTCGGATGCTATTGCCGAACGCGCTAATTGTTAGACCAACCACTGCCTCGTTCCTTCTCTTGAGAGCCTATGGCGCAGCACAGGATCCTATGGTCTCAGCAGCACTCCACTAGTCGAATGGCATGAGAAAGATCGAGGAAAGGAGGCACAGACCTAGTGTGGCAACATTATTCGCCATGACCATGACCCTGTTTCGTCGGCAACATCGCACCTGCGCGATGTTGACCTCTCTGGCCACCGTGATACAATAACAAGAAGTAGTCGCTATTCTCAACAGTGTGTCCTTTGAATCGCGGTGGGCATTACTTCTGAAAGGACGAGTAATGTTGCCACTCTACCTCTCTGCCTTCTTTCCACGCTACTTACCATGCCACTCGACGAGTGTGTGGCGCAGGCATTTGAACCGCGCCCAAAAATCGACAAAACAGGAAACGCCGGGCATGAATGTAATGTTGCCTCCTACGACCCTCTTTCTACGCTACTTAATTCTCATGCCATTCGACGAGTGTGTAGCGGAGGCACTCGACTCGCGCCTAATAACCGAGAAAAAATGAGCGGTGGGGATGACAAGAAGCATGACGAGTAATGTTGCCACCCTACTTCTCTGCTTTCTTTCCACACTACTTTCCATGCCACACGACGAGTGTGTGGCAGAGGCACTTGACTCGCGCCCAATACCCGAGAAAATAGGAAACGGTGTCGATGACAAAGGGCATTACTTGCGGCAGGGCGAGTACTGTCAACACCTTACGACTCTGCCATCTTTCCACGCTACTTCCCATGCTATTCGACGAGTGTGTAGCGGGGGCACTCGACTCGCGCTCAATATCCGAGAAAAATTGGAGCGGTGGGGATTAAAAGAAGCATGACTTGCGTCAAGACGAGTAATGTTGCCACTCTACTTCTCTGCTTTCTTTCCCCGCTACTTCTCATGCAACTCGACGAGTGTGTAGCGGAGGCACTTGACTCGCGCCCAATAGCCGAGAAAATAGGGACCGGTTAGGCTGACAAGAAGCATGACCTGCGGCAGGACGAGTAATGTTGCCACCCTACGTCTCTTCCGAGGAGTATCCCGTGCGGACGTACGTCAATACGAGTAATGCTGGCACAAAACGACTCCTTCCTTTTTCCCTCGCTACTTCCCATGCCACTCGATGAGTATGTGGCAGAGGCCTGAGCCCTGAGGAAAATGTGGTGCCATTCTACTATCGCTGGACACTCTTTGAACTCTTTGCATGGTGGCTGAATCGTTAACTTCAGGAAAAATATTATATTTTTTCCAGAAACCTTTGGGCAGGCATGCCACGTGCCTATAATGAAATCAGTCGAATTTATTACCCTGACCGGATGGAAAATATAGCATTTTTCATGGTGTTGGTGATTATTTCACATCTGAGGCTGCGAGCCAAATTGGATTTTCGCCTCTGCCGCCTTTTTTATTCACGTGTCGATCCCACACCGCGTCTGGCATGACAAATAAACTGCTCCACATGAGTTAGGGATATTGACTTAAATTGCAAAAAAAATATGGTAAAAATAAGATTTTTGTGATGAAAATTCATTTAATATGATTTCAAGTTGCAAATTAATTTCAGCCTGCAGCGTATACAGGGTGGTTAAGAAAAATCGAATAAAATAACGAAATTTTATTTCCAGAGATTTCAAGCATTTTAAGACTATCAATACAATGTATGGCCTCCACGGGCATCAATAACAGCTTGACATGTTCTTTGCATACTACACACGAGGTTGTTGAACATTTCTTGAGGAATTTGGTTCCATAAACGGGACAGAAGCTCTCTCAGATAATTTAAGGATTCTGGGGTAGGTTGATGATTATCTTATCTTCTTTGGAGCATATCCCATGCATATTTTATGCAATTCAAATCTGGTGAGTGCGGAGGTATTGGTAAATGTGGAATACCAAGCTCCTCGCGCGCATTCTCAACTATGGCTGCACGGTGCGGTCTAGCGCTATCGTCTAGAAATTGAATAGCAATTATCAATAGCAGCGTGTAAATTTGGCACAACATTGTCAATGACATGCTCCCTATAGTGTCAGGCGGTCATATTCCCAGGACAAATGTGTAGATCTGTGCGCCCGTTGAAACGTATCCCGGCCTATACCATAACACTACCCCCTCGGAATGGATGGACTTCTTGGACATAGCGACGATTACGGGGTATGCGTGGGATTTTCCATACCCTTATTCTTCGAGAATCTGAAAATCGTCCATATCTGGATTCATCAGTGAAAAGGACACTACGCCATTGATCGTTCCAATTGATATATGTTGCCTTGCCCATTCCAGTCTTTGACGCTTATGGTCACGTGTTGATGGAACTCCTCTTAATGGTCGTCTAGAACCTAGATTCACCTCTCTCAAACATCGTCTGATAGTTTCGATGGAAGCTTGGACCCCATCTGCATTTTGAAGAGTATTCCGTAGCATTCTATACGTAGATGTAGATGTAGGGTTTCATCTCGCCGAAACGGTGATGAAACGATCCTGAGCAGGTGTTGTTTTTCGTCGCTTACCAAGCCTTGGTCTTTCCAACACGGAACCTGTCTCACTGAACCTATTCCAAAGTCGAGATATCACACTTTGGCTGACTTGGAGCCTTTCCGCTACAACAGCCTGAGTTAGGCCACCCTGTAGCATTCCGATAGCCCTATTAGCCTCAGCGTTTGTTAATTTACGTCTTGGCTTTTTCAGAAAACTCGTTTCAAATCGAAGCCGTTGATAAACTTAATTTCAGAATAAGAATAATGAAGCATATGCAAAGGACCAATCTTCAGAAAAAAGGCGACCAGATTGACGAAATGTCTCATACTGATTTTTATTGGATCGATTCAAGTTGGTATTGAGTTTCAAATGATTTTACAGCGATTTTCTCGAAAATTACATACTTTTGAAGACGATTAAATACGATATCCCTAACTCTTGTGGAGCAGTATATTTCCAGTATTAACAGAGAAAACAGTTTCTTCATCATTCACCAAGTAAAAACTATCGTCTTCTATAACAATACAATGATGAATGCAGAAAATCAATCAACACTCATTCAATATTTCTTTTGGTATCAAAGTTAGAACTTAGCCAACTCTTAAATACACGCAAAAATACTATAAGACCACTTGAAATCCAAAAATTATAAATTTAAAAAAAAATCTGGATGCTTCCCTGATTTTGAATTACCACCGAATAACGGATTAAGTTCTTAGTCACTGATCGAACTAAATTTTGACAATGCTGTGAATATTATCATGCAATTCCAAAGAACCAAACTTCAGAAAAAAGGGAGACCAGATTGACGAAATGTCTCATAATGATTTTTTTTTGGATCAATTCAAGTTGTTATTGAGTTTTAAATGATTTCACAGCGATTTTCTCGAAGATTACATACTTTTAAAAACGATTGAATACGATATCCCTAACTCTTGTGGAGCAGTATATTTCAGCAGCGCCACCAGCGACGTGGGGTTTAAATGAAAAATACGACTCAAACGAAAATCCGATAATTTGCAAAAAGCAATTCTTCCATGATTTTCATTTTCAACCTAGAAAGTTTTTTGTATGAAATTTTTTCAACGGTGTGAGTTTGTGTACAAATCGAATAACTAATAAATGAAACACTGCATCTGTTTACTATACTATATAAAAATAAATTTGTCAGTATTTTTCTTCACGATCAACTTTTCTGATTTTGTATTCGTACACAGTAAAGCTCACAATCTCAATATGCTTACATAAAAAAATTTCACAAAAATTTGTTGCTACATTGTAATTTTACTGGGTGAACGAATGAGAAGCGCTAATGGGATATTGTTTAGGTGGAGGAAAATATGAACAAATTATTTATCAGGATTTTTCATCGGTATGACGAATTTGAATAATTCCGGTAAAAGTTTCCACATACTATTTGTATTCACAAAGTTAGGTTGAGGAAATCAAATATAGAAGATGTAGGTATCTAGGTATTGTGAGATCAACTGAGTTATTGTAATCTCGGTATTTATTTCTCAGTGGTCGCTCGAACCCAAAACATAATTAAAGCGTTCCATCCAATGTAGAATATGTCAATAAAATCAATGTTTATTACCCACGACCTGAAATAATAGATTCCAATCGTTTCACGAGGTGTCAACTCCTTCAATTTCCAATTTTTCACCGAATATTATAACGTCCACACCATTTCAGTTCGGAAAACCCCGTAATATTGGGGCGACTGAAAATGAGGAAAATGGTGTGGAGGTGAATTCAGGTGAAATTATATACCATTATAAATATTGGCCCGTAAAGCCATTTCGGTCAGGCCATTGATACATTATCCACGATCATACGAATTTACAAATTGAATAATGATAATTCTTCATTGAGATTCGTTTTATTTGGCGTTGTGAATCAAATCATTTTATTAGTGCATTTACATCATTCGTCATTTTCGGGCAATTATACCGATATACGGTTTTGATGGAGTGGCACAATAACGTACTGTTTGAATACCGACCGAACATCATTAAGGGCTCATTGAGGCTTCGCGGCATGTCATTAATTCCTTCTCATGTTTTCAATCGGAAGTGAGATCTCGATTAATTGTGGAAATACATTGAAAAGTGCGCTAATTGATTAATTTCCATGGATTGATTAGTAGTCGTTTAAAATATGTTCAGTGAGGTCTGAAGTGTTGTGCCCAGAAGAAATGATTTCCTGAACTTGATTCCGACTGCCCCAGAGAAGGGTAATGTTTTTTGAGTGCGTGATTGTGTATCTCTATTTCTTTTTCACGCTCTACTGCCCGAACGGCTTGAGGTATTCCAACGCATGAGGAGTCATTAGATGCATATGAATTGTGGGAGAATGTGTTTCATTTCTAAAGAAACATTATGAAAATATTGTTTACGTGGTTTGAGTGTAAGAATTTTCCGTCTTTCTGCGTGCGCTGGGCTGACAGTTCGGTATAATTGGAAATGATGGACTACAATTCTGTTTGACTTCGGACGACAGCATATATTTATTTTCAGAGGGTAACTTTATGGAAAATTTATCGAAAATTTTTTCCATTTTCGAAGGAAGATATTCGGACTAACACGTTCGAAAATGATCGAATTAGTTTCTACAGTGTGGCCAGATTTCGATGGTTTGATTCTACATCCCTTAAATTCAGTGGCGGATCCAGCTCTCGAAAAAGGGGGGGGGTCACGGTCAGGTGGATTACATACCCGCCAATTTTTTTGGAGACAAATCAGCATCCCCGAAATAAAATTCTGATGAGGTCTAACACAAACAAGAAGTTTATTTGATTTATTACAAAAACAAAAACTTAATGAGAATAATAACAAAGGTATAACTAAATAGCAAAGGAAATTTTTCTATTTCTCCTTCTTGCGAAACGAGTGAGGACTTCCTCTACATCAACACATATGTCATTATGGATATGAATAAGTGATAGTCCAATAAGTCGTTCTTCTGCCATTGAAGCTCTCAACCATGTTTTGAGCCTTCTCAGAGTGGAAAATGATCTCTCTGCCGTTGCCACACTAACAGGTAGTGTTGCAAGTATACTGAGAAATTTTCTCACATTTGGATACATGTCAGAATCACAGTTTTCTAAGAGATTATATATCGTCTGTGGAATCTTCTTCTCTCGTTGCCATTTCATCTTCCATAAGCGATATTCATTCGTTACGATTGAAACAGGAGGATTTTTTAATAGCAGTTTGTTATTTACCAACTCATTAACTATTTCAATATCTTCATTTTTATTATTTGAATAAACGACTTTAGGTATAATAAAAACTCCTAATTTGAATAAATTCATTACATACTTCAGATGACAGTCGATCCTCTAGGTCGTTCATTATTGAATCCAGAAGAGGAAGTACACAGACCTGCGGAAATACTCTTCTGCAGACTGGGTAGGCTGATTATTGGCTCTGTGTATTTGCATTTTGACTATTCTAGGGCAATTATTCTCCCAAAATTCAGATTTCTTTCATTATTGAAACTTATTACCCTCCAATATTCACTTAAATATGATTCAATTCTATTTGTTCAATCGAAACATATTTTTATCAAACACAAGATTTGAGGGTTCGTCCAGTCCAGGGGGGGGGTCATGACCCCCATGACCCCCCCCTGGATCCGCGCTTGCTTAAATTATAAGAGATAACATTGTGTTGCGTATCCTGTACATTACTCACAAACCTATAAATATAAAACAAACTATCAGGAATCGGACAATATTTTTTTTCTATTTCATAAATTCTCCAGCCAACGTTTCGGTTGCACCATTGCTCCTTTATCAAGGCTACAAAAAAATAGAATACCCTTCAACATAAAAACAGTTGGTATATCATAACCCCAAAAATGGAAAAATTGAAAAAGTAAAAAGTTACAAAGACTGACACATATTAAAAGTGAAAACTAATCAACGAAAATCACCTTTGAATATTCATTCACGGAGAAATCGTATATAATTTAAAGTACGTCGTAATATAATAATATCCACCATATATTTCCAAATCATCAAAAATTTCTAGAAAGGAACAAGTCAAAAGACAAGAAATGACATCAAGAAGTGAAGAAAGACTGCGAGGGTGTAGCAACGGTACTAACAACTTAACTATCAAAAACTTTCCTGGAACAACAGTCATACCACCTAACAAATTTTCTGGCTGAACAAATTACAACGGAAAATATGAAAAGTCAAATTACTTTGAAACTACACGGCGCAAAAAAATTAACGCACATTCTGAAAATCTCAATTTTAATGAAAGTTAACTCTACATTGACTATATAACTTATTTTTTATGTTCTCTCGGGAAGGTTTTGAACGAAACAAGACACATTAAATGGAAGAAAAATTCAGGATTTCACCGAATCTTATGTGAAAGAAGAGAAATGAACAATTTTCAAAATACTGAAATGCTGCGATAAGTGATTTAATACTTGGTATTTCCACCCCTTGCGTTAATCACAGCTCGGCAACGACGGTTCATACTCAAAATGAGTGATCTTAAAATGTTCTGATCTAATCCTTCCCAGATTTCTCCGAGTTGGATTCCTAAGTCATTAAGAGTAGCTGGATGATTTTCTGAACTTCTCAGCCTTCTATTGAGGTTATCCCAAACCTGCTCAATCGGATTGAGATCTGGACTTCTTGCTGGCCATTCCATTCGAGAGACTTCAACCTCTTCAAGGTACTCCTGAACTCTCGATGGGGTCTGGCATTATCGTCCATTAAAATGAAATTTTCACCAATGTATGGGGCAAATGGCACTACATGCTCTTCAAGAATGTTCCTTATATACTTATCAGCATTCATAGCTCCATTATCAACGACCACTAGGTCTGTGCGAGCAGTCAAAGATATTCCACCCCATACCATAATCGATCCTCCCCCGAAACCAGTAGTATTCAGGAAATTGCACTGAGCATGTCTTTCATGTGGACGTCTGTATACAAGGAAACGTCGATCACAATGGTGGAGGCAGAATCTAGACTCATCTGTGAAGAGAACCCTTTCCAAATCGGCCTCTTCCCAATGGATATGCTCTCTCGCAAAATCCAAACGCGCCCTTCGATGAGCTGGGGTAAGATCTGGGCTTCTTGCCGCGACACGAGGTCTTAAATCATATTCTCTGGGGCGATTTCTTATTGTCTGAGTGCTAATTTGCACATCATGAGTTTGCTGAAGCTGATTTTGAAGGAGACGAGCGGTTGCAAACCGTTGTCTCAACGAAGAAACTCACAAGTAACGTTCTTGAATGGCAGTTGTTACCCGTGGTCTACCCTGTCCTGGTCTTCGGACATTCATACCTGTCTCCCTGAATCGCTGCAACATTCTGAACACACTTGTATGGGAAACTCCAAACCTTTCTGCAATTCTTGTGTATGTCCACCCTTCTTCTCGCAAAACTACCGCTTGGGCACATTCGTCTTGGGTCAAATTGCGTGTTTCGCGTTGCATAGCGATCGAGTGTAGAAAATCAAACGAAAGAAAAACTATTGATCACTAGAATTGATCGAGAACAACTGATTTTAGAACGGAGCCAATACATTCAAAATCTGATAATATCATTTTTTTTATTCCTGCTGGGAGAAAACATCTGTATTGAAGAAAAACGTTGACGTGGATAACATTTGCATGCATAATTCTGATAAAATAATTATCATTGAGAAACCTTCAGTTGTAGAATAAATTTGAGATTTCCATAATGTGCGTTAATGTTTTCGCGCAGTGTATATCATCGAACATTACAATCCACAAGAAAAATTAATTGTTTTATTGATTAAATCAGATGAATGATAACTACAGTCACGAGTACTACTCACAAAATTAGATGGATTATGAAAGGTCTTCACTTTTCTTCTTTTGCTGTCAGGTTTCTTGTTTGTTTCTCTAATAAATTCATATTTAGCGAGTATTAGGATAGCAATGTCATTGTTTTATCTTAGATGTTTTTTGCAAAGAACAAATTTCGGTTTGAATTCGGTTTACTGGAAATTGGTTATCGAAAAACGTGAATGAGATACTCAGAACTAAGACGATTTTAATGGTAACATGGGGGAAATTATTTACTGCTACGTTGGCCACTGAATTCAAAAGTCAATTTTTTACAGTGAACAATCTTCATATCGGATTTTAAGTAATCCGAACTGATCAGCTTGGCAACAGAGGATTCGTACAGATGAGTATAAACCAGCCGAATGAGAAACAGATTCTTATTGATATTTTATTTCCGAAATTTTCATAAATCTTGTCACGAATATTTCCAGCTAGTGCATTCGCAAAAAAAAAGAGTAGGCAGTGCTTTTGACATTTCAAATAAAAATTTGCTTTGCAAAATACTCTAGCACTAATGAGTGATTTTACGTTTGGAAAACTAGATTTTAGAAGGCATCGCATTATGAAAAAAAGTTCTTCTGAATATCGACTCTTCTCTTCGTGAGATAAAAGCAACGAGTATTTTCCCGTAATAAATATGTTACAATAATAATATTATGACGGAATAAATCAAAACAACTAACCACCAACAATCGCAAACCTTATTTCGTAGACCAACTAGCATAAAATTCACATTCTGATATTGGCTTTGATATGCAACATCCTGTGAATAATTCGTGAACCGTATGCTTCTAAATAAATGCATCGTCAGATTATGCATTCAGATCGTCCGCCGTCTGATCTTGAATTATGTCGAAATGTGACGTCCCACTTAAAAATCGATACGAACCGTAGTTGAGTATTTTGTCTACTCGAAATAGGCTATTTTCTATCGACCGCCGAAGGATGCGGGTCAAAGTTGAAGAAAATGCAGATGTGACGCATTTTTCTCCTCCGTTGTATCCGATGATTGGAGTTGAAACAGTGGCGTATCCAGATCCAGTGGGTACAATATGACCATGACGTACAATGTCTTATTATTTCAACGGTCACCATTTGACTATTTGTTTCTGTCCATATGTCAACGTCGTGTTGAAACTATTCCTGTGGACATTGCTACCCGGTTATGTAACTCGTTTTGGATCGTTTGACCAATCAAACAAAATCTTCTGTGATAACCACCAGAACCTTTTTCACCGATTAACAATGAATTGAATGCCGTAATCTAGTGTTACGCGAATAAACAAACTCGCATCATTTCGTTGTTGTAGGTCGAGCCAATTATTATCAATCCAAGAAAATATCTTTCCGAACAATTCGCGGTTTGTTTGAAGTATGATTCACCACATTTTCATGGTGCAAAATTAATGAAAACTCCGAAGTTTCGACGTGGGTTCCATTCACATTAATTATTTCTGATTGGCTACGATTGTTGGAAATTATTTCATGAATTTTGAGGTTATGATGTCATCGGCAATTTTGCACGCTAATTTCTGTGCATTTTGGAGTTCATCGTGATAGAGCAGTTCCCACCGAGTAAACCTAATTGATTCGTGCAATTCGGCATAATTTCTGACTATGTACTCGGATAATTGACACATAATACCTGATAGATTTTCGTTATGGATTGGAAAAACGAAAAATGTTTACTTTCTAACGTCTCTGAATTGATGACTTGAAGTTTTCTAGTTTTCTTGTACAGATGGGCTCAAAATGATGATGCAATCGAAAAATTTTGTTCGAAACACATAGGGTTCGAATGAAATGAAGTGAATATACCGCTCCAAAAAATTCCAAGTGAACACCCATTTTATTTTACTACGAGATAACTGAATACGTTCTGTGTGGGAATATATTCTGTAGTCTTTGGGATTTGAGTTAATTATCAATCAAATAGGCGCCTGTCACGAATAAGTTTTAAAATAGATACATAAAAACCCTGGTATACCGACTCATAACTAAAAATCGTGACCAAAAATTGTAAATCAAAATGGTACCCTAGATTGTAGATCGGGTCCACAGATATTCAAACACCGGTCAGCGCCCCCCTTTCATCCCCTCCATTCTCGCAAGCATGTGATGACGTCAAATCAGCCAACGATTTATACTTTTGAATGAGATGAATTGCTTTCATCGCTAATAATCGCGTATGAATGATTTTTCTAGTATAATTTTGTTTGTAAAATAAACCTTATTGACCTGAAAAACGAAATTAATATGAAAATATAATTGCTGCAGCTATATTTTCATTAAATTCTACCTTATTTTGCCCCCTTCTCGCCTTATACAACACGGAAAAAATATAAGATTTTTCGGTCGTAAAAGGGTGCTCCAATTCTAATATTGTAAATCTAAATTCATTGGTTCAAGAACAAAATATTGGTAAAATTAGTTTGCATTTATTAAGAAAATTAGGTCCATGAATGAGCTAGGTAGGTACTAAGGTACTCTAATCCAAGCAAATAGAATGACAGAAAATTCCAAACCTGATATTGTAAATCTAAATTCATTGATTCAAGAACGAAATTCTGCTAAAAGTAGTTTGCATTCATTAAGAAAATCAGTTCTTCGGAAGGGCTTTAGGTAGTCTTAATGAGCAAATAAATACCAGCAATATTTTATGTTGAAAGATGGTACATTTTATGTCTCACCACTAGAAATGTCTTCAAGTTCATATAAAATCTGCTTCAACATAGAAACTTAAAAAAAGGTATATTCGAATTGAAAATATGACAACTTGGTTATTAAGTGCTGATTTGGTCAATTTTATCTTAAATAAAAAACAAATCTGTAAAAATGTTTTTTTAAATGAGCATTAAATTTTCAACATCGATCATAAATATAGCATGTGTATGAGATATTGTTTGATATTTGTTCGAGCTGTCTGTTCGTCTCAAGTTTTACTAATTGAAATAGCTGCCTTGGCATCTCAATTTCTTTCTGTTGCTGACTATTTTTTTCTAGCAGCTGTTCGTATTTAATTTTCCAATCAATTTCTCCTACAGATGGAAGATTATCTGTAAACGAGAAGATTTAGAATGAGAATATAAGAATAATAATAATCGATTTATTCAGAACTAAAGTAACCGTGTTGGAGACGTGAAAAAATTCACCAAGTTTGGGTCCCAGATTACGAAAATGAAAACAATAAGTCAGCAATCCTTTTAGTTTTTCCAAGTATAAATCCCAAAGTTACGTTTGGAAGGTAAGGTTATACATAGTTCTAGCCAGTTTTCTTGTATTTTCTCAATCAAGACTCATTGGAAATGTTTTATTTCTGAGTCCTACTCTAATAAATGAACTGAAATAATATCGAAAAGTACCGTTTTTCACCCACAAAAACAAGAAAACTTCAAAAACAGTATACACTACAATGTAAACACCGGATCTGTTGGCAAATTCTACGTCACAACATGGATGCCAAAAAGTGGTGGGGTGAAGGGGCGCTGACCGGTGTTTGAGTATCCGTGGATCGGGTCCTAGTTCAGGAATTATCCTCAATATTTCGCGGTCATGGCGGCAGTGCGGCGATGGAAAACAGCGCGGCCCCTTTCGGGAGAAATGAAAATCACAGATTTTCGATCGACAGGAAAGTCAGTGCCAACACTAGGCATTCTATGCAGAGGTCTAATTGGTGTCGCCACCACAGCAGGATAATGACAAACCGGTTTCTGGCTTGTTAGTCGTCATCGGTTCCACATAACCCTTACTGCGGTAGCAACCAACTGAAACGGCAGAACTTATATCGCTAGGTGTGACACTGCACATTACAAGCGTATCCAAATGTCCCTGCTACGGCGTAATATAAGTTCTGCCGTTTCAGTTGGTTGCTACCGCAGTAAGGGTTATGTGCCACTGATGACGGCTAACAAGCCAGAAACCGGTTGCTCATTATCCTGCTGTGGTGGCGACACCAGTGTTGTACTTCGGAAATTAGATCTCTGCTAGTCCATTTTCCTTGAATATACGAAGGTTTGCTTCGGCGTGTAATGAACCACAGAGTTACCAGTTTAGTATAGTATAGAACTAGTATGGGCCAGCAGATCTACCCTTTAAGTAGTTATCCTCATCGTAGAACTCGTGTGACCTTATTGGCGAAATGCCAAAGTTTGATCCATTTGACTGAGAAAATGAGAAAATTATTATAAATATGAATAACAAGCTATTTTGCATTGACTTTTCCTCCTTCGATCCGTATATTTACACCACGGCCAGGATATCTGTGAAAAAGTCTTATTAAGGTTAAAATGGCCCTTTTTGTCGCATTTTTTGGCTTTTTTCGCGATTTTTTTGAAAATACTTCTACTTCGCTTAGAGAATCGAAATTTCACCCACATATGAATCGATTATTCCTCTTTTCGAACGTATAAAAATTTCCTCACCGTACCGCAGCTTTCGCTGCGATTTTGAAATTCTTCTGGACTCACTTTTCGACAGATTCCCTCGGGCCGGTCCACCAAGTTACCATTTTATTATAGTAATAGAATAAGTTTGTTTTGTTGACTAAAAAAATTTTAATTCAAATATTGAAATGTAGCCTATTTTGGGGACTCCTGTATGTATATGATACATGTTTCCTCAATGCAAGCAAACAAACTGATATAAATTCCGTGTTTCCCTCGAGTTTGGGGATTTTATTAAATTCATGCGTAGATCCACTGAAAACGAGGTCAAATTAGTATTTCGTCCTTAACAATTTGCTGAAGCAAAATAAAATATTTTGTGTAAATTAAATCGTAACACGATTCCGAATATTTCACGAGTCAAATTTAACAATGTAGACATAACCGTGTCGCAATCGTTTCCAGAAAACCAATTTCTGCCGATGAGATTTCCTGGAAGAACTCAATTCAGATCGGTTGGCCGGTCGTTCCAGTTAAATTCCGTTTCAGGTTTGAGGATATTAACTTGAGGAGATAGTTCACGGTCCCAGATTTTGAGTTCAATCAGAGGTTTAGTTGAATGAAGATGCTGGAATCTTATTTCATGAGGATATCTAGAAGAGAGTAACAAGTTTGAGGATCACGTTGCATATATCATTTTACATTCTTCTATTGTTCCTTAAAAGTTATCAATTTCATTCAAAACTGATTAAAGAGATTGAAGCAACTATGAATTATTCTTTTCATTGATTTCACTCAATCAAAAAAAAAATGGACCACTGACGTGAAGTCAAAAGCTTTTGGTGGCCTACGCAGCGAGGTAACACGCCACGCATTCTTTCTTGGACCCATTTGTTGTCCATAACGAATATTTCAAGTTGTACAAGAATGTATTTAAATGTCTTCTGGAGGCTTATTTCTTGTGAATTTCGAAAAGTGGGGAATTCCATAGGTCCGTCTGTTCTGTTCGTTTTTAAGTTTCTCTGGGTTATTCGAGTACTCCTATTCTTTTTCTGAGTGAACTAACACAAAGTAACGGACTAATGTGTCCATTATTTTTCAGTAAAATTTCAACACTCGATTCTTGAATTCCGTACAAGAAAATAGCATAACTGAATCTTCCAACCATTATACAGTGCTAGTCAAAAGTCCCCTCCCCCCCGCGTATCTTTTGAACGGGTATACTCATAATAATGAAATTTGGAGGGTGGAAATAAACGCATGTTGTTCGGGACATAATGGGTAGAAGTTTTGGAAATTTACCTCGGCCCCCACGGACTTTGGCGGCTCTTATAATTTTCGTATTTCTTAAATTTATCAATCAAAATCAGCCGAAACCTAAACAAAATTGGTATAACTGAATAGGTATTTTCAATACCTTTCAAACGAGCTGTCACTTGCCGTAGGGTCCAATTTAAAATTATTGGTCACAGTGGCCTTGTGACGTCATTTATGACTATTGCGTCACCTGTTATGACCAGTTGAGAAGCCTACATCCGTTTATTTCCATCCTCCAAATTTCATTATTATAAGTATACCCGTTCAAAAGATACGAGGGGGAGAGGGGACTTTTGACTAGCACTGTATACGTGAAATAAACTGCTCCACATGATTTAGGGATATGGACTTAAATTGCAAAAAAAAAAGGTTAAAATAAGATTTTTGTGATGAAAATTTATATTAATATGATTTCAAGTTGCAAATTAATTTCAGCCTGCAGCGTATACAAGGTGGTTAAGAAAAATGGAGTAAAATAACGAAATGTTATTTCCAGCGATTTCAAGCATCAATATCAATACAATGTATGGCCTCCACGGGCATCAATAACAGCTTGACATCTTCTTTGCATACTACACACGAGGTTGTTGAACATTTCTTGAGGAATTTGGCTCCATAAACGGGGCAGAAGCTCTCTCAGATAATTTAAGGATTCTGGGGTAGGTTGATGATTATCTAATCTTCTTTGGACTATATCCCATGCATGTTTTATGGATTTCAAATCCGGCGAGTGCGGAGGTATTGGTAAATGCGGAATACCAAGCTCCTCGCGCGCATTCTCAACTATGGCTGCACGGTGCGGTCTAGCGTTATCGTCTAGAAATTGAAAAGATTCACCAATAGCAGTGTGAAAATTTGGCACATTGTCAATGACATGCTCCCTATAGTGTAGGGCGGTCATATTACCAGGACAAATGTGTAGATCTGTGCGCCCGTTGAAACATATCCTGGCCCATACCATAACACTACCCCCTCGGAACGGATGGACTTCTTGGACATAGCGACGATTACGGTTTATGCGTGGGATTGTCCATACCCTTATTCTTCGAAAATCTGAAAATGGTCCATATCTGGATTCATCAGTGAAAAGGACACTACGCCATTGATGGTTCCAATTGATTATGTTGCCTTGCCCATTCCAGTCTTTGACGCTTATGGTCACGTGTTGATGGAACTCCTCTTAATGGACGTCTAGAACCTAGATTCACCTCTCCCAAACGTCGTCTGATGTAGGATTTCTTCTCGCCGAAACGCTGATGAAACGATCCTGAGCAGGTGTTGTTTTTCGTCGCTCACCAAGCCTTGGTCTTTCCAACACGGAACCTGTCTCACTGAACCTATTCCAAAGTCGAGATATCACACTCTGGCTGATTTGGAGCCTTTTCGCTACAACAACCTGAGTTAGGCCACCCTGTAGCATTCCGATAGCCCTATTAGCCTCAGCGTTTGTTAATTTACATGTTGGCATTTTCAGAAAACTCGTTTCAAATCGAAGCCGTTGATAAACTGACTTCATTTCAGAATAAGAATAATGGAGCATATTATGCAAAGGACCAATCTTCAGAAAAAAGGCGACCAGATTGACGAAATGTCTCATACTGATTTTTATTGGATCGATTCAAGTTGTTATTGAGTTTCAAAAGATTTTACAGCGATTTTCTCGAAGATTACATACTTTTGAAAGCGATGAAATACGATATCCCTAACTCTTGTGGAGCAGTATATTTCCAATATTAACAGAGAAAAAAGTTTCTTCAACATTCACCAGGTAAAAACTAACGTCCTCTATAACAATACAATAATGAATGCAGAAAATCCATCAACACTCATTCGATATTTCTTTTGGTATCAAAGTTAGAACTTAGCCAACTCTTAAATACACGCAAAAATACTATAAGACCACTAGAAATCCAAAAATTATAAATTTAAAAAAAAAATCTGGATGCTTCCCTAATTTTGAATTATCACCGAATAACGGATTAAGTTCTTAGTCACTGATCGAACTAAATTTTGACAATGCTGTGAATATTATCATGCAATTCTGATGAATTACAGTTGATTTAAGAGAATATCAATAAATAAATTGAAACTTGGAGGTATTTGCATTCATACCAGAGAATTATTATTATTATTACGGAAATATTGGGCATTCGCTATCAGAAATTCGGTTTAATGTCATTTTATATGGTTTTGGTTAGGCAATTTGGAACAAGTTTTGCATTCTTTTTTCTCATTTCTTTATATTAATTTTATTTTTCATTTATTTATTTATACATGCTGACAACAATAAAATCAACAATCAAATCTTCAATCTCCATCAAAGTGCCAAATTTCATCTCTTTCAAATCCATTGGTTCGAAATCATCAAAGAAAATCTTTGGTGACAGCAGCTCAATAGAGTATCTTCTCTTTTCCTGTACCACAGCATCCTCCAATCAAGCGAACTAATGTGGCAATCAGTACATTCTTTAAATCTGAAATCATCGAAAGAAATTCACCTACTGCATTCAAGGTTGATTCGAATGTGTTCTTTGTTTGTCATAAAATACTGAACAATCTTTTGTTTGGGAGATCGTAAGACACTGGTGGTTTCATTATAAGTTGGATCTGAAATGAAGAATCAGAGCGTTCTTGAATCGACTTTACGAGGAAGAGAAAATACCCTCAGGTTATCAGATTTTTTTATTTATTCATAAATGGCAGATGTGCTTTGTCATGATGATTAATCGTTTCGTTAATATTGATATTAAATTGCGTCTGCTCGAAAGAGTTTTCCAAGTGATTGCGCCATGTATCAAATTCCTTCTGCGTTAACATTTTCTCGACCATGTTGAATAGGAAGTACACTTCCAGCTCGAGGCTACCAAGACCGTTCACAATAATCGTATTCGCCCTCTAAAAAGTTCTTACAACTTACAGTTCCTTTCAGTTAAATTGACGAGAAATAATTATTCAATTTCATTTCATCTGAATTCTTTCAAGATGTATAACTAGATAATCAATTAGGTTACTAGTCCATGATGCAGAACAATCATTTGTGATTATCAAACCCCACTACTCTTCTTCTAATTCGTTAGTCGAGTCGATTCAGTAATAAGAATTTCAACTCGGCATGCTCGAATCCATTATAAATTTCGTTGTAATACAAGAGAGGCGTGTTCTTTCGTTCAGGTCTTGTTGTATGCGGTACACCTGATCGTTTTCTATGAGTAATCGGTAATTGCATGCACCTTTTATTCATGGGGAATGTTTATTACAACTTTTGACACCTTCGGAAATATTCGTGTAGGTATCTTTTGCCGGGATCGTATCGAGTACCTTCGATCCACCGAAACGTTATTATCGTTCATCTTAAAACGTCGGTGAAAGTTTTCGGCTTTCGGCTAAATTTCTAAACGTCAGCCGTCACGATTTTTGTCTAGTTGATTTCATGTGTTCTCTTCACAATGAGAAATTGGCGATTGCGAAATGAAGTGAAGATAACAAATAGCACTTACTGTTCAGCATCGCCGTGTGAACTATTTCGCAATTGCAGTCATTAGGTGTATTTATTTCAGTGAAATAAAATTGAATCCCGTTTCGAGTCAGAAATTGTGAACATTCATATATTATCCCTGTATTCGAACTAATAGATGCGTAACGGAATTCCCGATATTTTTCGATGAAGATGCAACTTCATTGTGAAAAAAGGTAACAAATGAATAATTCAAAATATCGCCCATTGTTCGCTACAACTTTATCCTATCTTTCTTGTAGAACTCGAATGCCTTACGGTGAAATTGTCCATCTTTTGAGGCCCGCCAAATACATTCAATAATCCTTAGGAGTAGTCCTCCCCATGACTTCGTTGCTTTGGGTTGCTGTAGCTACTAGATCATTTTCTATCGTCCGTCACGATGCGATGAAGAAAACCGTTCCTTTTTTGCTTGAGTATTCTTCGATAATCAGATGATTCAATAAAACTTGAATATATGCAATGATATTGCTGGAGAATCAATTCAAACGATACCTCGCATGCCTATTATAGTTATCTTTCAAACAATTCGGGGTGGAAACTGTCACTACGAGGGGGTTTAAGGAAGGGCTCATTTTTTCAATATTTTTCCAATAAACTTGAACACATTATCATGTTAATCTAAAAAATGAAGAGACCTTTTGAACGCGAGCAAATGCTTCGCATTTTTCAAAATTGGGGGTTGTAACCTCGAAGTGGGTTGAATGAAGGTAGATATCACATTTTCTCGTGGATAATAGCTATTTATGTAACAAGTACATAAATTAGGTCTTTATGGACGAGTCCAAAATTTATGGCAGAGCGAGCAAAGCGAGCGAGGCCAATAATTTGGGCAAGTCCATAAGCCTAATTATGTACGAGTTTGCATACAAAGCTTTATGTTTGACTGCAATGCAGACATTTTATTTTCTGAAATGGCAATTAATATATTCGTCGCTTTATTTCAAGAAATACTTTGAGTGTGCTTTTGCTTATCTTACCTTAGTAACCATCAGCGACCTTAGCAACCTCATTGAACAAAGTTGTTTACTTTCGTTAATTCTGTGACAAACGTCATAATAATCCCAAAAATGGATAGTTCGGAAGAGGAAAGCGTGAATAATTTAGCCGCAAGTGCCCAAGAATCTCTTCTACCCACTAAAAGTGCTTATGAAAATTTGTATGCGGCCTATTATAACAAGTGGTGTGAAACGAAGAAAATTGCAAATTCGAGAGAAGACTGTGACAGTTGAGTCCAATAAAGTGGTGTCCAATAAAGTGGTGTCCAATAAAGTAGTCAATTCTGGACGCTAAACGAATTCATGAATCAAGTGTTTATGAAGCAGTCGAACATAAAAGTCAATTTGAAGTCCCCACATGTTTTGAGATTTTCTATGAACATGTGGAGTAACCGAAATAATTAATTATTTCCATTTTGCTTTTCCACTGTGATGTATATGAGAGAGCTCTTCTACCGTACGCTTGACTGACCGCAGTATGAGTATTTACACAACTACTTTATCTAACCGGCAAAAGCTCCAGTGAATTCAAAGCATTCTTTGCCCGGGCTCTTGCAGAAACGCTTCATCAATAAATTAGGGGCTTATCGCAAAATACGTCGAATTCTATGGAAATCAATTTATATTTCAGATTTTCACCTGAGAGGTGGCAAATATGTTGAAAATGTCACTGAAAGTTGGTGTAGTCACTTGAAATTGCGCTCGAGAATGAGTCCAGTTATTGGAGAAACAAGCAAACGGTTCGCTATTTTTTGTCTCAAATGAACAAGAAGGGATTGTGGAAAAATCTACAGAATGTAGGTACAATTAATCCAGGGCATCACTCTAACGGTGGTTTCACAAAGCGTAATCAGCGGTGATCGGAGATCAACGGCTTGATTCTATGATTTTTCAACTGTCAAATCGAGTGGATTCTAGATCAACCCCCGATCACCGGTGATTATGCTTTGTAAAACCCAGCGTGAATCTATTATACAATTATACTGAAATCATCATGTAACCGACGCATGCACCATTTTGCACATTCCATTTTCTAACGGAGAATACTCAAATATAATAATAGTGATGAAAGTTGAAAGGTTGGCCTTTGCAATTACTAGGAAAGAAAATATATATAAACCTTAAACATGGAGGTTATGAGCCAACCCCCTTGACTTCTGTGGAGCAGTATATGGGGCGACCCATTTTCAAAGATCCACTGAAATAACTCCTTGGGAAGATCCTGTATCAAAAAATGAAATTTTCTTTGTTTTCAGAGGGACATCGAATGCAGATACTCAATCTGACCTTAGAGTTTGATTTCAAGTCAAGTAGATTTTTTTAATAGGAAATATGCATTTCTTTTCAGAATTCTGCCCTTTTTTGTTTCCACCACAATATGAATCGTTGTGGCAATATGAAGAGATTTATGCTCAGAATCGTTATGATGAAAACTCTCTACACCCAAGCGACTGAGCAAATTTGAAAAGAATTCAGAAAACCAACCAGTTTTTTTTTCTGAATATGTTCAATAGCAATACAAAATCAAATGATTCTATGAGAAGAACCTCGAGAAGAACATAATGTTTCTGTTTCTCACAAAGATTTATATTCTGCAACGAAAAAAGGACATTGCCTTTTTAACCAATCTACTTGACCTTGAAATCAAACTCCAAGGTCAGATTAAACGCGCATTCGATTTCCCCCTCAAAACTAAGAATGTAATACAGGACCTTGAAATCAAACTCCAAAGTCAGATCAAACGCCTGCATTCGATGTCCCCCCCAAGACTAAGAATGTAGTTTTATACAGGGTGAGTATTTGACTTGTACATATATTTGAACTGTAGATTCTTGAGGCCAAAATAAACCGTTTTTTCATTTTCCATTTTTCCGAATTCGGCTCTGTTAAAGAGATGTAGCCAAATACGTGCCTGATACGATTCTCTGGAATTGATGCAGAGTTCGTATTTCTCGATTGAAATTGAGGTGATTATTAGATGTTCTGTGGTGATACATTTAGGAAATACTCAAGCACTAACCTTTTTTGAATAAGAATATTACAAACACGATATTTTCTAACAAAAACACCTAGATTCGAGGTCAATGATCTAACCTAACCCATGTTGTGTGATATTTCACTGAACTTTTGAGAAGACGATGCCAGATTGTTGATTTTCTCTTCAAACAATGGTATAGGGGAAACCAAGGAAGCAGTAGGTACGTCCCCCATCGTTAACGGATGAAACATCGCAAGGGCACTAGTCTTGTTTACCTACTTTTCGCTAAAGGTGTCTAGGCGTTGCTCTTTGTAAATTACCAACGAGTAGTTCTGATTCTCGCCGATATAGCGCTACGATCTTAATTTCAGTCGCCTATAACGGTGCGCTACCTCGCAATGCGAGGTAGGCGGCACGCAAGACAAACCGTTTTTCTGCGGTCCCATGAACCACTCTTGCGTATAGCGATAACCTGCGCTATTTACTTCGATTTATTCATTTACAGAGAATAATGCAAACAGGTGATGATTACAAGAAGACTTTCCACTGGATTGATGTAATAATAACCGTGCAGGGTCGGGTTGAAATTCCAAGAGGATATTGTTTAGATAAATATTTTCCTGAAGGACTGGTCACAAAATTTTTAATAGAAACTGTGCGTATAAAATGTATAATTTCATGCTTCTTAAAACTCGATTTTATATCCTACATGTATGAGATTTTATTTTTTTCTTTCTTATTTTATTCTCTTTTCCATCATAGAGATTTTAGTCTTGGCCAAGTTGGTGATCATTCTGACAACATTATTAACTTGTTAAGAGACCAGTGAAGGAATAATATTCGATGATATTTCATCCAGGGAAGCATCCAGATTATTCTTGGAATTCATGATTTTTTTCCTCAAATATCATCGTATACAATTAGGAATAACTCGAAAACGACGCGTTTTATTGAAAAACATAGGAATACTTTAATTTTCCAAAATGATTGATTCTTTCGGAAATATGAACCGTTTATTCATTTCAAGTGGTTTTATAGTATTTTAGCGTGAATTTATCAGTTGGCTACGCTGTAACTTCACCACCAGGAGAAATATTGAATACGTTCTGATTGAAGAATATGCATCATAAATAGAGTAAACAATCAACCAAAATTCAGTTAATTCGAAATATCGGTTCCGAATATATGGAAATAACAGTTTTAATTTCATGGATTTTCGACGGCTGTATCTTTCGAACGAAACTGAATTTTGAGAAATGGTGTGAAAAAAAAGTTTCGTTTGATGAGAGGAATCTACAATCGAAACATATAAGTCAAAAACTCAACCTGTATACCACAATGTCCGTCATTTCTTCAGATTTTATCCATCACCCTACTGATTCATTGTTGTCTAGGTGTTCACGAATGACCATTAAGAGGAGTGATCCGAAATCAAATATAGTTGGAATAACATCTGAGAGTTCATCCAAAAGAGTTGATAATGATAGATAGGAATAATAAGTTGGTGGTTTGATGATTGGGCAAATCAAAGAAATACTTTTTGAACTGTCGAGGTTTCGATCCCTGATGTGGATCTTTCTCAAGACTTTTCAAATGGATTTCCTTTGCATGGCGTAGGCTGCAATAAACTATTTTTGAAGAAGACGATGAACAAATAGATTTTCTGCCACGTTTTTTTTGCATACCTAACATTATTTTGCTACGCAATCTATTCCCTCTATTCCTCCCTGAAACTCTTCACAGATTCAGATATCCATAGATTGGTGCGGAAAAACATTGAAATAATAATTTCGTTCAAAGCGTTTGCTCAAACCATTCTATCGCGTCGCCGTCATCTTGTGAATTATACCCCGTATTTTTCTTTTCAGGATTGGAACGAATAGCTGAGGAATTGATGGGTAGAAGGAAATGGAAACTGTATCAAGAGTCTATGTCCAGAAATTATTTACAACCTCTGAACAACAACGTAAAATCAAGAACAACGCCCGAACATCAGGAGTACCACAGAGACTGTTCTGGCTCCGATTCGGAACAGACCGAGAACCGAGTGATATCGAAAGAAGGTTTCATACCGGAAGAAAGCGAAAAGGTCCGTGTAAAAAACGGCCTTACTTCGCTCGAACCAGAAGTTCAAGACTGGAAGCCGCAGGACAAGTGCAATTTTTGCGTGGACGGCAAGCTGGATAGTGAACCGAACTCGCAAGGGGTCTTGGTGAGTGATCATAGAAACGCATATTGATTGGTCCTTTTGCTATATAGACTACAGGCCTGTGTCGAAAATTGATGGGTCATTTGAACCAGAAGGTGACCTATCTAGAACGATAGAAGGACATAAAATAATAAGATTCAGCACTATGCCGTCACTTGTAAGCTGTCCAACTGAGTACAGGTGGCAATTCAAAAGGACAGGTAGACTGGGTACATTTGGGTCATATGACTTTTGACGGCATTCTTACCATCGATAGCTCCATGGAAAATAATAGGAAAACGGGCAGTGCCGTACAAAAATGATGCGCCATATATTCGGAAATTTTTTTTGATTTTCCGAAAATTTCCATGGTAAAATAGGTCATTTGACTTTGTACGGCATCAGTTTTATACGTTTGCCATACATCTTCTAATCCATTATTCAGCAACGCCGTACAAAAATCATGCGTCAAAGGGAAAAAATCGAGGGTTGCAACCCCCTCTCTTGCCGTGCTCCAGGGGGTCATTTGAAAAAGTACGGCTTCGGTTCCAAAACATTATCCAGCACTCAAAATTACTATTGAAAATAAGGCCGTCAAAAAAAAATTGTTCATTTTGATGTTATATCAATAATTATCTTAATTTCATCTTATGCTTGACCCATAAAGCTCTAAAGTCATTTGACCCAGTACGGCAACTTCTTTTTTTACATGATACTTTAATGAGTTCCAAACTTTTACAATAATATGAAAAATTTCACTTTTTTTATTTCTCTATAATTTTTTTTAGAACAGTTTCTTTTGAACGGCAATATAATATAAGAATTGTATCTTAAAGTATCATGTAAAAAAAGAAGTTGCCGTAGTGGGTCAAATGACTTTAGAGCTTTATGGGTCAAGCATAAGATGAAATTAAGATAATTATTGATATAACATCAAAATGAACAATTTGATAGTAATTTTGAGTGCTGGATAATGTTTTGGAACCGAAGCCGTACTTTTTCAAATGACCCCCTGGAGCACGGCAAGAGAGGGAGTTGCAACCCTCGATTTTTTCCCTTTGTCGCATGATTTTTGTACGGCGTTGCTGAATAATGGATTAGAAAATGTATGGCAATCGTATAAAACTGATGCCGTACAAAGTCAAATGACCTATTTTACCATGGAAATTTTCGGAAAATCAAAAACATTTTCCGAATATATGGCGCATCATTTTTGTACGGCACTGCCCGTTTTCCTATTATTTTCCATGGAGCTATCGATGGTAAGAATGCCGTCAAAAGTCATATGACCCAAATGTACCCAGTCTATCTGTCATTTTGAATTGCCACCTGTACTCAGTTGGACAGCTTACAAGTGACGGCATAGTGCTGAATCTTATTATTTTATGTCCTTCTATCGTTCTAGATAGGTCATCTTCTGGTTCAAATGACCCATCAATTTTCGACACGGGCCTTTAGTCTAATAGTGATTTAGAATTGGACCTTTTCTTATGAAACGCCCTATGTGCTTCCAAAACCTCATATTCCATCGAAACTTGTTCGAAATCGAAGTCTACTAACTGAATATACTTCATGAGATATCCTTCTACCGGAAGAAACGTCTATTCTGATTCTATTATCCATTTTCGATCTTCATCATAAAAGATTTTCAACCGACCTCTATACCAAGATCTTCCACTGCATATTCAATAATGAATATTGAAAACGTCTGTATTGATAATCTACATGATAGTGGGATATATAGCTGGATGCTCTAACTGACATACAGCTCTGGCAAAGTTACTTCTTGATATAGGAAATATCGACGTCCCATCAAATAAAGATAGAATGAGGCGGCATTATATCAAGGAGATGGAAGAATTCCATTCCACCAAGCACGCATATTCACAATCAGCCAGGATGAGGGGGAAGCATTGTCATTCTCATTTCGACTCTTGTCTTTCTCTGTGAATTTCTCTGCAAGTCTTTTATTGGTACATATATATAGATCTTCCTTAGTCGGATCTGAATGATATTGTCATGAAAATTCTATGAAAATCCTTCACAGACAATTCAGGCTGAGTTCAACACTAAAGAAGAGATAAAATTAACTTAATTATATTATACCTATGGAGCGATACATATCATTTAACACAAAAAGAGCCCAAAGATAGCCCGACGACTTCTTTTAAAGAAATTGTGACACATTTTGTAACTTCTTTGAAAGGTAGTTCAGAGCTCTATACCTGCTCCAAATGTCCGCCATAGCTATACCCACTTGCACCGTTTTATGCTTAGGGCAGACTTTGTTAAGTACCTTAACTTTAAGTTTGTCTTATCCTCGTCTTAGCGCTTCTAAGCTTGCACCTCCATAGCCTCATCTAACCATGTACAGGAAATACACTTTGAATTTTTGGTCCGTTATCTTTCTTGTGCCTGAGTAAATCTACAAAAAGGAAAATGACCATTGAGAAAAACTTTCATTATGTCAGTATTTTTTATATCCATCCACAATCATTTGGTCGGGTGATTATGTTAAAATAAGAAATTTTACGAAGAGAAATTGTGAACAACAAATAATTTGAATTTCCTCAAGAAAATAATGATAACTTATCTAAGATATCTAGGCGATTCAAATTCATCAACACCAATGATCCACGAAATAATCGAAGTAATGATTTTTAACTGATTATTCCACTCTTTTCATTCTTAGTGAGGAAGTTTCCGTAGCAACGATCGTTTCATCCCGAAAAAATTTTGAAGTCGGCAAAACCAACATGTTGGTTTTTCAGCGACAAAATTTTTGACGTTTCTCGAATTCATAGATAGCTTCGGAAATGAATATCATAGAGAGAACAAACAACGTTTAGTGGTTTAGTTAATCTATGATGAACTCTAATTTGCCAAATAGCGCAATACACGTCAAATGTGAACATATTACCCTATTTTCTCGTGGAATACTCAAGCCGAATTCCACTCGAGATGAAATTTAAGCAGGTAAAATTTCTCTCTTGTAATATTCAAGTTTGTTGCTTTTCGGAAATTTCGCTCATGACATTTTTTCCAAAATCACTCGCCTGACGGCTCGTGATTTTGATACAAGTGTCATTCGCGAAATTTCCGAGCAACAAACTTTCATATCACAATCGAGAAATTTTGCCGGCAAAATTCCATCTCTAGTGGTATAACGTATGACTATTTCACTCATTCCATTTTTAATGAGGAAGTTTCCGTAGCGACGATCGTCTCATCTCGAAAAAACTTTCAAACCGGCAAAACCAGCATGTTGGTTTTTCAGCGACAAAATTTTTGACGTTTCTCGAATTCATAGATAGCTTCTGAAATGAATATCATAGAGAAAACAAACAACGTTCAGTTAATCTATGAATTCTAATTTGCCAAATAGCGAAATTCGTGTAAAATGTGACCATATTACTTATAATATTAGACATTTTCTCGTGGAATAGTCATGCCGAACACCACTCGAGATGAAATTTAAGCAGGTACAATTTCTCTCTTGTAATATTCAAGTTTGTTGCTATTCGGAAATTTCGCTCATGACATTTTTTACCAAAATCATTCGCCTGACTTGATTTTGATACAAATGTCATTCGCGAAATTTCCGAGCAACAAACTTTCATATTACAATCGAGAAATTTTGCCGGCAAAATTCCATCTCTAGTGGTATTACATATGACTATTTCACTCATTCCATTTTTAGTGAGGAAGTTTCCCTAGCAACTCCCGTTTCACATCGATAAAACATGCAAGACGGCAAAACTAACAAGTTGGTTTTCCAGCGATGAAACTTTGACATTTCTCGAATTCAAGGATAGCGTGGGCAATGGATACTATTGAGAAAACAAACAACGTTTAGTTAATCTAAGTCGAATTACTTATTCGTCAAATAGCGCGATATGTGTCAAATGTGAAAATATTACTGTTAGACATATTTTATCGTGAAATAGTCATGTGGAATACCCCTCGAGAGGAACTTTAAGCAGGTAAAATTTTTTTCTTCTGTAATATTCAAGTGTGTTGCTTTTCGGCAATTTCGCCCATGACGTATTACAAATGTAATTCGTGAAAAACTGACATTTAAAAAAATCACTCGACCTCGGTCTCGCAATTTTGTCATGTCAGTTTTTCTCGTCAAATTACTGATTCGCAAAATTATTTCGTTACAAAAAGTTATTTATCCGAGAAAAATAACTCTTCTGTTTTTACTGTTGACGAATATCGCTTTCGTTGAATTGTTAAATTTCACTTCATATATTGATCTTTCATCATTATCAAGAATTTGTGTCCGCTGCAAAAGTTGTCTCAATTTCTACTGTTTAGCCTCAGACATAAATATAAACCTGTCAGATATAATGGATGGAGAGTAATTCCAACGGAACTTTAGGAATTCACATAAAAGTACAAAAATGTAGTATAGTCAACTTATATCAATATTATTTATGCCATGTTCTGTGAAACTTGTGTAATAACATGCATAACGAAGAACCAGTGATAATCATTGAAAATTAAGTCTCCAAACGCCATAACTGTAGCGGAGTTCTATTCACACTGCACTATAAAACATTAGGAATATAAGTTTGTGTTTTCTAAATGATTGAAAATCGATATAACTATAGGAAATTAGGAAATTGAAATATATATGAGGAAATGACATCGATAATGCATTCGGGTAGTTTTTTATGAATAAAAGTTTATGACAAAAAATGAAAAATTGCTCCGACGTAATATCGGATGGGTGTTATTGTTTTTCTCGAAAAAATATGGTTTTGAACGACTGCAATCTATAACGATCAATTGGTAATTCTCTAAATGATCGATTTTCCTAATGTCGTATTTAGAAAGGACCACTTGAACGCTGGCCGATATTGAATTGATGCAGTTTTTCGTAGTTTTTGGTTTTCTTTTCTTAACAGATAGCCAGAAGTGGATTTAAGTGTTTGCAATTCTCATACAGTATTTCGCTACAATAGCCCGAAGATTTGTTCGATAATGTTTCATATTGAAATATATTATTTCAACAAAATACCGCCCTTCCATTTTTCTCAAGGGTATCTTGCGAACATTGTTAATGTTAATATTCACTCAAAATAATCTGATATACGAGGATATATTGGAAAGTTCTTAGCCTGCTATAGAACCAAACAAAATTTCAATGTCAATATATTTTATTTCTCACCATATTCTCCTCTCAATTGAATACATTTATCACAGCGAACCTGCAACGTCTCTAGAACTTTCAAAAAAAATGTTTCTTCTTGCTCTGCAAACCAGTCCTCCACAGCTTTTATAACCTCCTCGTTGGAAGAAAATTTACGACTTTTCAAACTTTTTTTTCAGTTGAGGAAAGAGGTGATAGTCGGACGGAGCCAAATCTGGTGAATAAGAGGGGTGTTCTAGTAATTCTAACCCTAAATCACGATTTTTTTTACATGGCAACATGAGATTTGTGTATTGGGCCGTTGTCCTGTGAAAACATAATATCTTTGGATAGCTTTCCGCGTCTTTTCTCCTCAATTTTTTTCCGTAGAGTGGTCAGTAATGTCGAATAGTAATCTCCAGTTATTGTTCTACTTTTATCCAAAAAATCAATAATGATTATTCCATGGCAATCCCAAAAAACTGTAGCAGATTTTTGGACACGAAACTTCTTAGGTCTTGGAGAACCATAGTATCGCCATTCCATCGTTGTTGCTTTGTTTCTGAATCGTAGGAATGTACCCAAGTCTCATCCATAGTAACAATTCGGTTTAAGAAGTCTACATCGTTCTCAAATCGAGCACAAATCGAATGCGATCCTTCTACCCTTGCACGCTTTTGGTCAACATCCAAACATTTGGGGATCCATTTTGCAGAAATTTTTCTCATGTCCAAATTGACGTGAACTATATGATGAACGCGTTCGGATGAAATCTTCAGTGCTTCAGATATCCGTTTTAGTCCAATTCGACGGTCTGATAAAATCATGTCATGAACTGCATCGATATTTTCGGGGACTGACACAGAAACTGGCCTTCCCGATCGGTCATCACCTTCAATGGAAAATTTACCCCTTTTGAAGCTTGCAGTCCAATTTTTCACAGTCGCATACAAAGGACATTGATCACCAAGGGTATTAAGAATATCTTCGCAAATCTGCTTACCTCTTAAACCTTTAAAATACAGGTACTTTATGATGGCTCGATACTCCAATTTTTCGATTTTTACAATTTCGGTGGACATCTTTTTCTTAATTCATTGCGTAACTTTGGTTTACTTTTTTGACGTCGAACTCTTCACTGACACTTCTAATAAGTTATTGTTCGTTGATATGGTATCGCAATATTTTATTTATGCATGGAACTGGTCTAGGCTAACTAGATATCAATACATCCTCGTATAAACGTATTTCACTTAAATTCATCAATGATGTTATTGGATCTATACATTATTTACATGAACTTTGAAATTCCATGAATGTTTTACGTCATTTGGTCGACCATAGATATGGAATATTTTCTCGCCTGCCATGCAGTTACCAATAATCCAACTTCATCCGATTGTCAGATGTCAAGCCGTTAACGTATTCACTACTTTTCTAGCCAAGAGGGTTATTATTCTGTATTATATCTATTAGTTGATTATATCAACTTAGAGTTTGCGTCCGGTGATGATCCGAAATATATTGAAATAATTCTTGTGCAATAATAGGGTATATGGAATAAATATCTCCACATTTCAGACAGTTGTAGTTATTAATTCATTGAAGATGCAGAAATCAATCTAATGTAGAGTGATTCCTTCAACATCGATGTAAATGGAGTAATATTATAATATGAAAATTTACTGATAATTAGATATATCAGCAGCACTATTCCTTTACAATTAAAAACGATCGAAAAGTGATGCATTTTTTTACAAAATGGTAAATATGAAATAAATGAATTTTGTGCGTTATTTTCAACTCGATTAATTAATAATTGAAAACCAAGGCGACTTCATTCAAAATATTTCTTCAGAAGTATTCATTATAAATTGTTCAATATTTTTTCGGTTCAGAATAGTTGTCTGGCTATTATTAAAGGCTAATTGCTATTTATACAGACTGACCCACATAAAGCAGTCCAGCCGGTAAGAAGTGCTACAAAATATTGTTGGAAACAATGAATGAGAATTTTGAGTCCAACTCCAAATAAAAATTGACTTGTCTTGGTGTTTTCTGGAAAAACTCATGCTCACGGAAATATTCGACTGGATTGTTTCATGCAGGCCACCCTGTATAATGCATGTAAATAATCGGTTTGTCAATTTTTTGCTGTGAAGTTCTCCTCGTTCAACGATTTGGCTTGAAGATATCCGCTGAAAATTTTCCCCCACTTTGAATAAACGGATAATTTCACGCAAGTTAGAAATGAGACCTCTCTAGCAATGGTTCCGGAGAAAGAACATCAAGGTGCACATTGTAGCTGGATACATTCAACAAATTCACTATTTTCACCTAATTGAGAGAAAGCTCCGAACAATAGATATCCGAAAGAAATAACAGTCGCTATAATCATTGAAAATATTAGGTAATTAAGAAAATATGATGAAAACCATCTGTTTCATAGCTACTAACAGCGTGTATGTCTAATTGGCTTGCTTCCATTCACGAAAGTAGCAGTTCTGAATCCATTCAGGGAAAGCTAACAGATAATGTCGAATTTTCGCATGAAATGTGGATATATTCGATAAATACTAATAGATTTTAGGTTTCAATTCGGAATGCAAAAACAAACATTGTTGGCATACATTCCATCAAGAGAGTCTCTTGATATATTGATGAAGGGTTTCACGATCGGGTTCAACTTCAAAATTATAATATTCCGGGCTTTCTAGCCAATACGTTGAGGGAAATTCCTATTGGACCTAGGCTAAAAAGCCCGGACTATCCACATTTTGAACAGTCTCTTGAATTGATCATTTAAAAAGCCTGATCTGAGCACAAGCGGATCTAGGGAGTTTTCCAGGGAGAGGCCATCAAACTTTTCAATCAAGAGCACCGAGTAGGCCAAATTGGACACATATGAATGTAGAGTACTATGTATTTATCAACTGGATAAACAACAACTTTTGTCGGTATCTTTAGAGGGTGTGTTTTGTGAATGTATATATTTGAACAGTGGCTCTAACTTCTGGAGCACTCTTGTATGTACCATTGATTGTATATCTCACTAAAATATTGCTTATTCAGTATTCATTTATAGAACAATAAATGTCTTTTTTTGTATATTTCAGTACAGCTTAAGGTTTTCATTCGAAAAATATACAAAACTCTATATTTTGCGTGAAATCTTTTACATTTACTTCAAAAACATTTCAACATTGTTCTTACCAATTTCATGATAAAATACAAGGTTTTTGGAAAAAATACTGACCCCATTGGATTTTACGTGAAAAGAGTGCTTTAGGAAAATTGGTTTTACTAGGAAATAGTTATAGCAACACTCCCAAAATGCAAATTCGTGAAAAACACTCTATAATTCGAACATAGGTATAGATATGCTGTTTTCGCCATGAAATTTGATTTCTAACCTGAATACAGCGCAAGATGCTCATTTTTATGGATAACTATATTATTTTTTGCCTTTTCAATGATCTCTCATAAAATATTCTACCTACTTTGAGTGAAGACAACTTAATTAAATTATTATGGTATTTGCATCTCTGCCTTAATGATAAATGAGTCCAGAGAATTCTCATAATAGGTTAATAAAATTCTGGTGAAAAGAACCTTCTCATCGTGGAAAGATTACGTTCCTAACAATACCAGTCTTGACAGCAATATAAAGTTAGGCGCCCACTTATCCGTATCGATCGTAGGTATTTTCATAATTCTTTTTATAGACAGCCGCATCATACGCCCCGGATTTTCAGAACATTATATAAATGGAATTTAAATCACATTTGGAAAACATTTAACTATACTTTTATACGTAACTCCATATTTTGTTGACGAATGATTTTGTTGTTGTAATCTGACCACTTCCAATGCTTTAAGAAATACTAGACAAAGTATCATATGGCTTCTCGTCTAAGATATCGGAAGAAATTTTTCACATGTCCAGATGAAATACCTATGATCCGAACTCCAATAACTATGCTGATGCCAGCAAAAAATGGATGAAATCAACATAGCTTTCGAGAACATCTGCGTATATTATTTATGGTAAAGGGGGAAGACACGCAATTGGGAAATGGGGGTACATGGCGTATTACACAACGGAAAGCTTAAAGGTCAGCAACGTATTTTAGCTAACTGCCTTAACTAAACGACGCGAATGGCATGTCGTAGACACTTTTCACGAAAGAATTCTTAGGAGGAAGTTGGTACATGTATGGTATTTCCTTCCAAGGGATAATGTATGCATAAACTGGCGAGTACTTGGCTTAGATCAAAGGCTATCGAGTTGTTTCTCCACATACAGGCTGCTTCAAGTAGCGTGGCCTGTTAGCCCTCCAAAAAGAAGATATTTCGAATTTAAATCGAATCTTCACATAACCTATAAGCTTTGAAGTGAGAAGAATAAGAATCACGCCACGGATTCTTGCAGTGAACTTGGCCATGACTTCGCGCCAAAATTTACACAAAAATATTCGCACTTTGGTTCGAGGTATCCACGCTGTCTACGAAGACTTTCGACTTGTTTAGCCAGCTATAAAATTCGTTCAATCTGATAATCATCAGGAAACTTCAATTCCACTTCATAAATTCATGAATCATTCATTTCAAAAGCTGATACTGAACTGGAATTTAGTCGTTACTGCGCTGATACTACGAAGGGCCATGAATGTGAATCTCACTCATTCCGCATACCGCGAACCCTATGTCACAGCACAAAATACCGACTCGAAGAAGGCCGTGAAGCGCCGACGCGAAACCATCCACACTCACGTTCGCGGCCTTCGCGAATGTTCGCGCCATGTAGAGCCTGCAATGGATTGACATTCATAGAAATGGTGATATCACATAAGCAGAGAACTGGAATGCGCCATCCCTTCATAAATGAGAACCAAATGTTGTCTAGAAAGTGAATGTGGCGAATAAATACTTGCACCAGTTGTCTCTTTTTGAAATTCTGATCAGCTAACGTTGCAGGTTGACATCAGCCACACACATGCAGCTAAGGGATAATATATTAGCATAAATATTTGAAACTTCTCTGATAACACTATACGGGAACTGAAAGTGAGAGCTGATACGAGTACCTGACAATGAGAAAATAATAATCAAAAATTTTATATCCAAAAACTATTTCCTAACGCATTGTAGATTTCTTGTAATTGGAAAAATCAGTAGTGATAAGTGCAAAGTTATTTTATATTATTTTTAGCGACCATAGTCAACAAGATTACAAGAATTTTTCCAATTTCAAGAAATTCACAATGCGTTAGCAAATTGTTTTCGATTATAAAATGCCAGTTTTCTCGGAAACGGTTCACTTTAGACTCTTTGGAGTTTAGAGTAATGAACCAGGAGTACCATATTTATGTTGAACACATTGGCCCATAATTTCCTGTGCAAATGCAAATATGTCCATTGGTGTGAAAGTTGGTAGGTGGAACCTTTGTGCAAATTCAATATCTCCGCCACTGGCACGTCTAATAAAAGCGAGTAGAGTGCAAAAAAGTAGCTATTATTAGTGACAATGTGTGTACAAGAACTCAATTCTGTAATTCAAACGATTCCTGAGCTATAAGCAGAAAACTAAAAAAAATATAAATTTTTGATTCCCTGTAGCTCTGAAACGAAGATTCGGGGGGGAAAAGGCAAGAAAAAAGTGTTATTTTTATGAGAAATCTACAGTTGACCGTTGAAACACTTATTTAGGAACACCCTGTATACAGAGCCCAAATACAAATACAGCATCAAAATGTGTTGAAATTATGACGAAATCTCATATCCTGCAAGCTAAGGGTTTTGACATCTTGTTCTCCACTTTCATTTTTTCATTATGCAGCCTAAAATTATTTCTTTGAGTTTCTGGATGGTCGTTGGCAAAAATAAGTCAAATCGCAAGAAATTGTGCGCACAGGAAACTTGCCATTTTGGCACGGGCCGTTTGGTATGTGGTGACATCCTGTTGAAACCACATAATAATATCGATATCATAATCCTACGAATCGGCACTTACCTGGAAATGCCACTATACAATAAAACAACCTGATGAAATTATATAAGTTCGCGTGGGGAAAAAGGCTATAATAGATAGATGGTAATTAATTTGGCTATGATATGGTCAGGCAGGCCATTTAGGTAGAAAGAAAATGAGTGGTCCGGGAATGTATCCCTGGGGGACCCCCAAATGGAATAACTCAGACCATCCCTCAGTTATCATAACAATGTCACTTCTGTCAGTCAGAAAAGAATCTAACACAGGAAAGTGTTTCTGAAGCCTAAGCTGAGTTGATTCATAATGAACTTGAGAATAAGAGCATCAAACGCGCGTGGTGAATGGAAGAATAACCCGGCGACGCACAATCCATTATCCAGATATCAGATTGGAATCCATTATGGACACTTTCCATGAAGGAGATAATAGAATTTTGCGTTGGATGCCCCCTCGTAGAACCATGTTGATTGTATTTCAGTAATTTATGCTTGTCGAGGAAATTAACAATACGATCGTAAACAATTTTCTGAATCACCTTAGAAATTGACTTTAATGTTAAGTGTTTTTGAAAAATTGCAATTTTCATAGAATTCATTGTAGCTTCTTCTTCCATCAAATGGTGGTTCTAGGTCTATCGCACTTCCTGGTTGTGCTTACTACTTCTGATTCCACTCGATATGACAGGTGTTTTTACTGGGAAACGACGTGTCGTCCGAAAAGATTTCAGGATATCTTCGTTACCATTCATTAGGACAATTCAAAAAAAAAATAAGAGTAACTTCTCGCATTGGCTTAAACCCGAAAATTACAGAAACATAACGTTGAACACATTCTGCAAAAGATATTCGAACCCGCGTTTTATAAGCGTCGCAAATTAACAGCTACAGGGAGTATTAGATTAATGGTCGAGTGTGCAAACGGTCATAAAATAACAAATTTCATAGTTTTAGAGTACGAACCAATTATAGGAGCAATTAGAGCCGAACGCTGGTTGCGAAATCGGAATGGTGGACAAGGTCTCTTGTTTCTTGGCTGCCATGCCCGCTATCGAGTAATTAGAACAGAAACAGATACTTATCAATTTACAATTTACAGTAATACACAGTGTTTGAAATCCTATTGGTGCGACTGGCAACATTATTAACTATTTAATGCAAATTGGGTGAACTTGAGATGGCTGCCGTGTGAAAAACAGCGGTTTGGATTATTTTCCTGGTTTTAATCATGCTTCGGTTCAATTAAGTCCTTCTAATTAGGGATATCGAGATTGTGCGAATCGATGAAACCGTACTGAAATGAAGCAGCAACAGGCGGCCTGGTAAAAACTTGATTCATTGAAAATGGAGTAATGGAGACGAGAAAACTTTTTGTCTCACAACGGGCGACGACAGAAATTCGATATTCTGGTTCTGACCAGAATTTCGAATTTCCTTCCTATCCTATAACGAATTGCTCGGTATCATCGACATAGATCGATCTGAACCTGGAGATTCAATGCCTTTCGATCTGTCAAAAGGCATTGAATCTCCAAACCAATATCAAAAAGCAATCATTTCTCAGGTTCAGATCGATCTATGTCTATGATACCGAGCAATTCGTAATAGGCTAGGAAGGAAATTTTCTAGTCAACGGTAGTGGGCCCCAATTTTCACTGTAGGAGTTCGGTATAATCAATATCAATACCTAATGATATCAAAGTAAGTGGTTCGTCGCCATAATTTAAACTTCTCATACTTTCAAAGATAACCCTGTATATCTTTGTCAGAAGTCCCGCACTTCTTTGAGGGGATGGAAAGTGAAAAATATTCTAAGCCCAAATATCCATGTTTGAATTTTTTTTAAAAGTAGTTAATCAGTAATTAATTAATGAAAGTGACCAATCAGGAGCGTGCCTCAGAAGAATGAGTAAGCAGTTGGGGACGCGAGAGTGAGACGCCAGAGCTGCTGCCGGCTTTTCACGCAGTAAACCGAGACTGGCGTCTCACTTTCGCGTCCCAACTGCTTACTCATTCTTCTGTAGCGCGCTTCTGATTGGTCACTTTCATTAATTAATTACTGATTAACTACTTTATCAAAAAATTTCAAACATGGATATTTGGATCAACTGATCTATCTATGTCACGGAAATCTTCACATAACTTCAAGAGGTCCACTCCCAACGGGTGTAAGAGTCTACAACCAATTACCCACGAACATCAAGAACCAACCTACACATCTTTCGAAACTCTGTAAAAAAGTTTCTGCGAGAGAATTTATTTTATGACTTCGAGGAATTTTTAAGGCAACCCTCTAATCAAGTATTTTAATGATGTTTCTATTGTGCTGTCTAGTACCTAGGTACGCAATTTCATTGTATTTTTAAATGTATGTACACACATGTACTTTTGACTTTGACATGTTCTATACCCAAATGAGTCTCCTGAATGAATAAACTGATTTGATTTATTTTGATTTCATTTAATGCAAAATGATACATAGATGATAAAAATCTGTATCACATGCAATGATAAGATTTTTGCAAAAAGAAATAAGGTTCGACATAACAGTTACAGTTACAATCATTGAATAATAATAATAGTCATCAAAACAGATCTGCAAATGGACTTCATGGAACATAGTAGAGTCTTACCTATTTGAGATTTTTGGTGTTTGGTTGAAAACGTCAGAAATTCACATTTTCCAAATGCAACTTTTGGATATTCAGACCCAAGGATGGCGAGAACGTTTCTTTGATGTCTGAAATAGAATTCCCGATCGATTTTACTTTTTTATTCATTCTGTGAGCAATTTAATTTTTCCCAATTGTATTCGAGTGAGTTATTATAACTCAATATTGGAGTAGATAAAGTTACAGCATGACAACGCTTGGCCTCACGTTGCTGGAAACTGAATCGAACTTTGAACAGTTAGGCAGAGGACCACCCAAACCAATGTGATAAACCTGTTTCATGGTTGAATTTACAAAAATTAAAAAAATCCAATTGGCAATTCTTTCCAATGATTCGTTGATGTGTTCTGTTCCTTCGTACTTCTAGGACAAAATTCCTTATGATTTCGAGATTTTCAGTAACAAGTCTCGAAACGATAAGGATTTCAATCTATATTTCCTCTTTCGATAATCGCGGTTGAGTTTCACCAAGAGTGTTCCAAACATTTCATGTCTTTAAAAACAGTAGTTTTGCCGTTATTAAATAAAATTCGAATTTCACTACTAAAGCCAGGTTTCTTTGTCTAATCATCAGGTTTATTTTTAGATAATTTTCAAGTAGGCTATGTCAATAGTAAAAATATGTCAGTTCTAAACTAAGATTTTTTTATTTAGTCTTCATTCATTATCTGCTTTGTAACATTCGCCGCAAATAAAGATCATACTTTTGATATATCATTCTAGTGTACCTAATTAGTATTGCATGTTTTGCATAGTGCTTGCTCAATAAAAATTAGTAAGAATGACGTTTCCTAACATAGCCTACTTTGAAAAAGACGAGCATTCCACTGAGTTTGACAGGCCAAACAGTGTAAAACTTGGCTTTTAGTCGTGAAATTCGAATTTTATTTAATAACGGCAAAACTACTGATTTTAAAGAGATGAAATGTTTGGAACACTCTAACTAGTTTTTGACGAGCAATCGATCGGAATTACAAAATTATATGATTTTCATTTGAAAAAAATGCGATTTCATAGTTTTGTTGAGGCTCACTTTGAAGCCCTGTTTCAGACACCCTGTATGAAATTTCCTCATAATTTATACAAGAAGCAGTATCAGCGTACTTTCTTTTATTCCACTGTTGGAAAAAAAAATTCTTACAATGAGGTATTTTGGGGATATAAACAATAAATTGTGACAATCATTTTGTCAAAAATTTGAGAATCAGGCTATAACTCAACAATCGCTTGATGTGGTTGCGCATTTCATCCATCAAATCATTCCAGAATTAAATGAAGAATTCAAATATGTATACCCATATACAGGGTGTTGCATTTAAAATAACGAAGTGCACATTCGTTTCCGGTAGATCCTGTAAATTATGGAACAGGCACTCACTTGTATTGCAATGCAAATGAGTGCCTGTTCCTTATAATATCTGATGAATTCGGAACAAACATTCCTGAAAAAGTGCTTCATGTTGCCGATATTTGGCCAACATAGCAAACTATGCATCTGGTAGAAATGTCGTCCTATTGATTGGTCGCATATAGTCGTTTGAATATACTTGAAGTTATTCATAATAATGAAACATTATCTCATGTATAATTTTCATGTGTTAGTTACCTATAAACACATCGGTAGTTGCTGTAACAACGCCAATGAAAATTGCCCATAACCTCATCTGACTCGATGAAATAAGTATAATTTAAGCACCGCTATACGCAAAACCAAGTAGACTACGTACGTATAGGTATAGTTATTGTTAGAACTCCATTCATTCAAGACAGTTTCTCAATAAACCCAAGACCCACACGTTTATCTTGCATTCTGTATAGAAACCGCTAACTGATGTTGAGCGTTAGTTTGTTCCACTGAACTTCATTGCCAAACGTGGTGACTGACACGGATTCGCAGGATCTCGGCTTCGTCTCAATAGTGAAGCTGAAAATATTGCGCTTGATGTTGATTCATATCATTTTAGATTCGGTTATAATTACAATAACCATTTTCGATGATTGTTCATTCTTTACCGTTAGTGTGTTGGTTCTGCTCGAACAATAATAAGAATTTGGCACATCGGATAATTCATGTTTCCCAAGTCTTCAATTTTGCATGCCACACTGATGACTAGAACATTATAATTGAAACCTGAAAGACCATTGAAAAGGAGCCAAATGATAGTGAGCATTCGGTTCCAGGACAAAATACCTCCTTCATGTATTTTCATGTTTGTGCCATTTGATGGTATTGCTTTCTATGAATGTGTACAGTAAACAGTAACCGAAATAATGAGAACACAACTGATTCCCCTATCTTTTCAGAAATTAAACTGCTCCACATGGGTTAGGGATATTGATTTAAATTGCAAAAAAATATAGTTAAAATAAGATTTTTGTGATGAAAATTCATATAAATATGATTTCAAGTTGCAAATTAATTTTAGCCTGTAGGTATGCAGCGCAAACAAGGTGATTAAAAAAAATCGAGTAAAATCGAGAAATTTTATTCCTAAAGAATTCAAGCATTTTAAGACTATCAATACAATGTATGGCCTCCACGGTCATCGATAACAGCTTGACATCTTCTTTGCATACTACCCACGAGGTTGTTGAACATTTCTTGAGGAATTTGGTTCCATAAACGGGGCAGAAGCTCTCATAAATCATTTAAGGATTCTGGGGTAGGTTGATGATTATCTAATCTTCTTTGGAGTATATCCCATGCATGTTCTTTGCAATTCAAATCTGGTGAGTGCGGAGGTATTGGTAAATGTGTCAAGCTCCTCGCGCGCATTCTCAACTATGGCGGCACGGTGCGGTCTAGCGTTATCGTCTAGAAATTGAGAAGTTTCACCAATAGCAGCGTGAAAATATGGCACAACATTGTCAATGACATGCTCCCTATTGTGTAAGGAGGTCATATTCCCAGGACAAATGTGTATATCTGTGCGCCCGTTGAAACATATCCCGGCCCATACCATAACACCACCCCCTCGGCATGGATGGACTTCTTGGACATAGCGACGATTACGGAGTATGCGTGGGATTGTCCATACCCTTATTCCTCGAGAATCTGAAAATCGTCCATATCTGGATACATCAGTGAAAAGGGTACTACGCCATTGATCGTTCCAATTGATATGTTGCCTTGCCCATTCCAGTCTTTGACGCTTATGGTCACGTGTTAATGGAACTCCTCTAAATGGACATCTAGAACCTAGATTCACCTCTCTCAAACGTCGTCTGATGGTTTCGATGGAAACTAGGACCCCATCTGCATTTTGAAGAGTATTCCGTAGCATTCTACACGGAGATGTAGGGTTTATTCTCGCCGAAACGGTGATGAAACGACCCTGAGCAGGTGTTGTTTTTCGTCGCCCACCAAGCCTTGGTCTTTCCAACACGGAACCACCTCCCTGAACCTATTCGAAAGTCGAGATATCAAACTTTGGCTGAGTTGGAGCCTTTCCGCTACAACAACCTGAGTTAGGCCACCCTGCAGCATTCCGATAGCCCTATTAGCCTCAGCGTTTGTTAATTTACGTCTTGGCATTTTCAGAAAACTAGTTTCAAATCGAAGCCGTTGATGAACTGACTTCATTTCAAAATAAGAACATTCATGAAGCATATGCAAAGAACCAAACTTGACGAAATGTCTCACACTGAATTTTATTGGATCGATTCAAGTTGTTATTAATGAGTTTCAAATGATTTTACAGCGATTTTCTCGAAGATTACATACTTTTAAAAACGATTGAATACCATATCCCTAACTCTTGTCGAGCAGTTCAATAGACGTTTATGTCTTCAACCAGTTGAATTTTGTAAGGATGTAAACCCAAATTGAAGATTTCTCAAAATCCCTCATGTGATTGCTTGAGAAAGATGTAATGATGGAACCGATAAATTTGGATTTCTTCTTGTTGCTACCAAATCGATAATCTCTGTACGTGCATTTCTTTAGCGTACTGGTACTCTTGAATAGTGTGTCGACTGTCGATTTACTGAATGATGTGGTCCATGAATTATTCTTAAATTTCTCTCAAAATTTACAAGCGAGCACTGATTTTTACAAAACAATTTAACGGTTTTATTGAATTTTATTATTGAAGCGTGTATGTTTCCATGAGTAAATGGCATAATCTACTGAAAACAATAGGCATAAGTAAAACGAGCGCTAGAAAATTATTTGAAAATCTGCCAGTCTGTTATGGAAAAATCAAATGAAGCCACTGTGTTGATAAAATTCACAATTTGATTGAACTTTCCCCATTGAAGAATACTATTCTTGAGTAATCTCCATTCGTGATGTATACAAAAAATTGCTCAATTTGAATGGAATCATTCATTCTCTTCATCAGTGCACATCGCATAAATACGCATTTCAGTCGAATACGGAAAAAATAGTATTCATGTCTTGGGTCATTGGGCTGATAATGTGGCGAATAATTACGTTCAAAAGTTCGAAAATAATGCACTGTTTTCTGTATTTTTCGGTTTTGAAATGTTTACTAGCGCAAAGGCAGGAAACGTCTGTTTACATAAACTCTTTTATCGATTAATTGCCTATATTATCCGGAATAAAAATATGATAGAATCACATGCTGGCATTGATTGGATGTTCCACAAATAATTGATACTATGAATTAAACAAAGGATCATTGATTGGGTTAGTGAGGGGGGGAGGTTCGTCTTTTTATTCGGTACTCAAACTTGATACCCATATCATCTTTCAAATGCTGGCTCAGCTAAAAACGAATTTCGTCAGCATTTAATGAGAACGCAACTTTTATTTTCTGGCTAAGTTCAAAACTATAAATTTAGATCAAGATGAAGGTGAACGTATCCAAGCTAATTTTTCAAGATCATGTGACCGCTACCATAGAAAATTTTAGCGAATATCCAACGTGGAAATATTGTGGAACAAGGACAATCTTGGCGAATTATGGAAAAAAAATTTCAATGTTTCTGTAACAGATCCGGATCGAAGACGATTTTCTTGACAGCAATTGGTTTCTTGAACTGGCAAATTCGAATCTACGTACAAGAATAATTTCTCACAAGCTGCTGACTACCACCCGCCAGTGCGTTTAGTGGACCACTTTCATCAGTAGAGGCATTATTTTCCTATTCAATCAAGACTCGCCCCAAAATAATGAAATGGTATTGGAGTTAGAGTTTGATTTCATTTAAAAACGTTCTTCGAAAGTAGAGAGAGCACCAGCTTTCCTGGATGTATGGGTTACTAGGAACCCTAATGGCAAACTAGGACACAAGGTGTATAGAGGACTGATTGACACCGACAAATATCTACACAAGCTATCCACCATCCCCAACAAAGGCGGGGTGTGATCGAAACACTCGTAAAGTGAGCCCGAATATCTGACATAAAGTTGCGTTCGGCATGAAAAAGATCGAATGAGCCTTAAGACCGAAAAGAACAACAAAGGAAAATATAGACTATCCGAACTTATTTCTAAGGAAAAGCTATACATACTTACCTTTCATTCTATGGGTGACGGACAAAACTGGCAAATTTCTAAAAATCCCTAACTATATAAGTCTAGAAACCAAAGCCAAAGATCAAACGGATCCACTCTCTCAAGCTGGTATAAATAGAATATCTTGCGGCTGCAAGAAAGTTCACATGGAGACTACTAAAAGAAGAACACGGTTATGTGGAATGTATACCACAGAGAATTTTGCACTCTTTGAACAAGCTTTGATGACATAACATTCTGTTCTACAAATCAAATGCCATTTCCAACATCAAAAGTTATTATGGTAGGAGGCCAGCGAAATAAACAAGCACAAAAGCAACATGAACGGGATAGAGGAGACTCCCATTGTTCGTAGAGCTTGGTTGCCGGCCATCTGCAAGCGGAGGGGATAAACTAACGCGCCTGCGGTGGGGCAACGGCTATAAATATAGCGATAGCAACATCCCCAACTCGGAACAGTCAATCGTCGGGTTACAACCTCATTGTGAAGATGCCTACCGCATAGTTGTAGGCGAAATGGTTGGTGAAATTCCTATATTGGGCTACGGTTAGAAAGTTCGTCACTCTTTCCAAATTTTATTTCACATTCATCGATAGTTCTTTGTCTCAACTCCTGCAAGCATGTTGTTCGTATGTATAACATAAACATGTGATTTCAGAAAACCCCAAAAAAATCTAACAGCTAAAAGTCCGAAGAACTAGCAGGCCACTCTATCCATCTAGTTGGAAAATTCGCATCCAACAAATTCCAGACGCATCGATCGTAGTGAGGAGGCAATTTGTCATTTTCCCTATGGTCAATGATAATCTTAGTTGAATTACCGGGGCAAATCCGACATACGTTCATTTAATTGACAGCCGGCTATAAATCAACGATATTAACTAAGTATACGCTTTTTTCAATGAAGTGACATAAATAGAATTCACTGATTCTCAGACTACATCATTCACCAGGAATTGGCCAACTGAATGTTCTGAGAACCATCGTCATCACAGTTTTTCGCAACATTGTAAAAAAAACGTGACTGAAACCGCATAAACATTTCACTGTTGTGAATTGTCATGAAATTTATCGAACGGAATTAAATAATCGTAAGTGACGTACAAACCACGGAACCAAAAGAATAAATCTGCCTCATTTTCTGAATAAATCCATGTCCTATTCAGCCTTCTTCATTATAACCTGTTCGTATTTTCAACAGCGCTCCTCAAATAAATCGCTGAATCAAGTCGAATGATTGTGATCTTTCATTACCATATAAATGACCTGTGAATGTGATTAGAACTGGCCTTGGATGGATTTTTCTAAATGCCTCAAATTATTGAGGTTCGGATGTTTATCAAGCTGAAATCGTCGTCGGTATCAATTACTAGTACTGAAATTAGATTCGAAGTAATTAGAAAAGTGTTTATCTCCTAATTGTCAAGTTCATTCAATGGCGGACCTTGATTCAGATTTATCTCGGTGTTAGGAAATATGTGTGTAATGACTTATAGGCTGAGACGAATTCAGATGGATCTGAAATTGGTCGTGGAGTAAAGTCTGATATTTGGTCGATTCGTTTGAATTAAACTGTCTGTTTTGAAAATACTGTAGGGAACGAAGACGATCCTCGGGAACAATTTTAGATTACGCAGAAAAAAAATCAAAAACTTTTTGTTATAGATGTACTTGCTTCCTGGAATATCACGAAAGGCCATCTAGATAAGGCAGTTGAATAATTCATAGGACGTTATCAGCAACTAGCAGAGAGCTGTCATATTGTCTCGAATAAACAAATGAAGTGATGGAATACTTATAGACAGCAGTCATCATGCATCCCTAGACAGAAGCGTGATAAGTAGCTGATTACAGCATCATGCCATTTCTTCCGAAATGCTGTCGTTCACTGCACCAGTTCCAATGCTGATGACAGTGGTTCACACTCAAATGAAAATATGACACAAATCGAAAGGCTCGAATGCGGCGTTATACATACAGAGTGTAACAGCCAAATGGAATAAATTCGATAACGAATAAATGATTGCGTGTTGGGAAAAACGCTCGGACACGTCGATTTGTAATTTCAAATGCGCATATTTTTCAAGAAAATAAAATTATATAGGGTGTTCCATGCGACCGTGGCCAATACCAACTTTCTTATTTCAAATGCAAACCCCTGTATATTATTTATTTTTTGGATTCTTCAGAGAATTCTAGACACAATCAACTATTTCGGAAGTATTAAGTGTTTTGAGATTTATTGCAAAAATCAACGTTTCAAATAAAAATTATTTTATTTCACATTCGGTACATTACACTTAAAACCTAATAAGTTATACTGATTATTTCCTAATTATTAATAAAAAAAACAAAAAAAAACATTAATGTCAATGTAGGAAATGTTCAAAATGCTCGCCGCGGACGTCTTGGCAACATGCCACAGACAACGTGTTACTAAGGCTATGAGAATAAACAAATCTGTTTTGTTTTTTTTTAATTTCTTCTCAGTAATGGTTTTGCTTACTTTCTTCATATCAAGAGGTAAATGGGAAATAAGTATTGAGTGTAATGTATCGAATTTGTGAAACAAAATAATTTTCACTTATAATACCACAAGAGCTTCAAAATTATCGGGTATTTCCCGATAGGTTCGTTGCAAACAAATGAAGGAGTCAAGTTTTTCAGGTTAAAAAATCACGAGCGCGAAGCGCGAGTGATTTTTCCTGAAAAACTTGACGACTTTATTTGTTTGCAGGGAACCTTGAGGGAAATGCTAGATAATTTTGAAGCTCGTGTGGTATTCGGGGGATTATTTTTCCGTCCCAAATGTCGGCCAATAGAGCACCATGAGACGAAATATACAGTTAACAAATAAGAATTTCATAATGAATAAAACAACATTTAATTAAGATAAAGACTAGTGCAATTAAAAATACAATTGTTGTAAACATTGGTGCATGTTTTCTTCAAGTCAGAGTTATCGGTAATGGTCCCAGAAGAGGTAGATGGCATGAGGTTTATGCTGTTGATGGCATTTTCTGCAGTAGGCTCACTCCTTCGCAGTTTCTTGACAATTAATTCGTGGTGTTCCTGGTCGAGTTGGAGATACGGCTTGATGGAGTTACTGTTGGCATGTCCAGTTATTTTGATTATCTGCTGCTCTCCCAGGCCCGATTTCGCTAGATTGGAGACGGCTGTTGCACGACTGGAGTGATTGGTGATTTTTTTGTTACCAAGGTCAAGCCCAGCTTTTTGTGCTGACTCCTTAACCCACTTTGAAATCGTGTTTTGGCCTACTGGGGAATCCTTGTACCACCTAGCGCCTGGAACTTTATTCCAGAATGGATTTTGGGTCAGGAATAGTCTGTCGCTCTTGATATTGGCATCTCTCTTCTCTCTCAATTTCTGGAACAGTCTCACTGGGCACTTGTCAGGGATTTCCCGATTCTCCACCAGCCACTTGCTGTCTGATAATTTTTTATCACCACCTTGTGTGGTCTTGCTGAAAATTGGATTGTATTCAATTCTCCCAGTTGTTTCCCCGTCATTTCGCTGTTCTGCCTTGAAGTGATGTATTGACGCCATGCTGCCCTCACCACCTCTCCAAGCCAATTCCACTGATATTATCATGAATAATTTTTTCTGGAGGCCATCAGGAGTTTCCTCGTCCCAAACAGTGGTCATTGCATCCCAATCTTTTTCCTCCAACGCTGCTGCACTTGCCCTCCGTTTTTCCGGAATAGATTGTAAAGCCTTACGCTTGGCATCACGAGCTCCTCGAGCGGTCTTGAATGCAGCATCCGAAAATGGGTTGATTGTGATGTCGAAATCGTTCAAATACTTTTCTTGAAGTAATTTTGCAGTCTGATTCCACATTGTTTTTATTGTACCTTCCTTATAGTCTTCTCCATCCATTTTCTTCATATTGTAAGCGTAATCTTTCATAATGTTTGCCAATTGCGCTTCACTCGTTTCAGCACTCAATGTGTATTCCCTCTCAGTACAAAAAGTAGTAAATTGGTTCCAAACTGTTTTTTTTTGACTTCTCCGTATTAATGGGAACATTTCCTTTGACTTTTTTATCGATGGTGGACAGAGAACAAACTCCAAATTTTCATGCAAAATCTCCAATTTTCACAATTGAATTCAACCTGTCAGTTTGACGTGTGATTAATTTGACTGGATCATGTTTTGTTTTTTATATATAGCAACTACCAGAGAAAATTTTCAAAAAATTATCAGTATAATACCATGTAGGTTGTACCATGTGACGTCGAATGGTGCAATTCTATTGGTCGATATTTGGGTCGCAAAAATAATCATTCAAAATGTTAATTTTTGTAAAAAATCTGAAAACACTTAATATTTCCGAAAAAGTTTAAGATGAGTATAGGACATTGTACATGAATTTCGTCTAGAATTTTCTGAAGAATCCAAAAAATAAATAATATACAGGGAGTTGGATTTGAAATAAGAAAGTCGGTATTGGCCACGGTCGCATGGAACACCCTATATAATTTTATTTTCTTGAAGAATATGCGCATTTAAAATTACAAATCGACGTGTCTGAGCTTTTTTTCTAAGACCCCCCCATTTATTCGTTATCGAATTTATTCCATTTGGCTGTATACTGTATGCGTCGTACCAGTTGACTGCTCTCAAACACACAATAATATGGACTCAATTTCAATTTCGAAGGAACTGAAATACTTGACCAAGAAAGTAATAACTATCGGAGAAATATCCATGGACTCAACACGATATACAATAATTTGTCAGTAGGTCAAAAATTCAAAATCAGTTTGTAAAAATAAAATAATTGAATTATAAGAATGAAACTGAAAGATAGGATATGTTCGACCATTCTATAAATTTTGGCTTTTAGTTTAAACACCTAATTTTGATGAACTTTGTTATCAACTGAAAATTGTGGAAAATCAATTTTAAGATCTTATGGTCATCAAATAAGTGTATTCATATGTTTTGTAAGAGATTTTATTTCGGAATGTACATTAACAACGTCATTTTTCGACTGACGGATCATCGAAAAGTTCTATTTCTCTGCCTAGGAGGAAATAGTTGTTCTGACTTATTTTTACGTCCGGCAGCAAGAAAAGTGAGTTTGCAAAGAAATGAATTTTGCAAGACAACCGTAACTAGGCAAATGTTCCATTCTTCACTCAAGTATAAGAATCGTAAATGTCAATCCAAATGTGGAAATTCATATTTCCCCGAATTTCAAAATGTTTGAAATAAAATAACATATTTCATTCGAAGGGGAAGTGACTTTCCAATGAAAAGTGGCACTTCTTCTTGTGAAATAATATACTATTAACCATTAATTGTCCATTATGTAAATTCAATTTTAGTCATGATGAAGGACCGACATATTAGTAACAAAAATAAATGGATCCAAATATCTGAGAGTAGTTTTATTAATTATCCATACCGATTTCACTTAGTTTTAGCATTGAGTTCAAATATACATAGAGGTACATCGCCTTCGAACGATTTGATGCAAAATTTTTTGGCAGTTTACTGCCAACTTTAATGATGGCACATAGTAGCTACTAAAGGAACTATAATCTACCGATCAATTTTGTTCCTATTCATTTACAGAAATCTGTAGGATATTTGTTTTCCTCTAGTTCTATGGATCATAGGCAGAATCAATTGTCGTTTTATTGCATCCAAAAAATAAGGTGTGATGAAGGACTGAACATCCCACATTTGCATATGCCGGTCCTGATCGTCATCGCCTTCGGATTAGGAAATAGTGCTTTATAGTTCAGCTAGTCACCGCTAGATGCGTGGGGTCAAAATTTTCGCTTCTCTGGAACTCACTACTCCCCCTATGAACCGGTGAAGGAACTACACTAAATTCAGCTTCAAATCGTTCAACTGGAATGTTCCTCTATGTATATTTAAACTCAATGGTATTAGTGAGCAACTGAGCTCCTGCTGTTTTTTTATGAAAATGAAAAAATGGTTGAAAGTGAATTATTCGGAGTAATGCCCATTGTTAGCTACAACTTTTCCCCTCTTTTCGTTAGTGCTCCAATACCGTTACGGTAAAAGTGTTCATCTTTTGAGGTTTTCCACGAATCAAGCCATTCTTTTATGTCTTTATATAACAGGAACTGCAGATAAGCAAGACCGTGTGCTATCGACAAGAACAGGTAATAATCTGGGGAATACGGCGGGTAGGGTAGAATATCCCATTTGAGCGTTTCCAGAATGGTTTCATGGTGAAGAATCACTTTATCTTGCTTCAGCTCCTAATTGGCAGTTTTTCGCGAAGGGCTCGGCTCAGTAATGATTTCACTCGGTTTCCATAGCCTATAATAAATAACACCGAAAGAAATCTCTTATTGTGTTTGGCACGGATCCTCACAGAGCTAAATACCTCTCCAATTCAGAGTCTTCAAAGGTTTTTGTCTTCCTTCACGCGGACTATCGTCAACATCGAAATCATCGTCTTTGAAGCGACGGAACCAATCACGGCTCGTTGTTTCACTTAGAGCAGAATCTCCTATACTATTTGCAGCTCTCAATGCGCTTCTGCCGCCTCCCTCTTCGGATGAAAGAAGAATAACAACACCTCCCGCAAATGACGATTAATTCGTACCAAATCAGACATATTGACACAACCAAAAGTATAAGACGCCATTTAAAACAAAATCACTAATGTGTCGAAACAGTTTTTTTTTGTCCAAGCTTGGTACTTGACGTTCTGGATATGTCAAAATCCACCAGCACTTACTGTTGGAGCCATCTATTGAGAAACAGCGAAAACTACAGTATCTTCGAAGAAAAACTTCCCTCCGGATCCAATCGATTTTAGTGAATAAGTGGAAAACTATATGTAAGAATGTCATTAATTTTCTCGGTATAAAATATCCAGTTTGTGTGAAAGCATTAATTAGGATTGCAAAATTAACTTCAACTGGACATTTTTTCCATATTTTTGGTTTATGTATGGGAAAGGGGGGCAAAACCGGGTAGCCAAGAAAAAACTGCAATAATTTTTTATTTATTCATGTTTATTGATTGACATTTGACTTGTTTATGCCGTAGCGTATGAGCCAAACAGTGAAATGAGTTAAACTTATAAAAACCCAGTACAAGATGAAAAAACCAACAAAAAGAATCATATTATATTTTACGGTTCTGTCCCGAGGGTTGGGGCAAAACCGGGTACTGCGTATTATTCACAGTTAGCCCTTTCCAAAGATATTCCATTCATTCTTTTTTCAACCCTATCTTCAAGAGTTGATTGAGAAACATTATAATTATTGTCTGCTTTTTCCTAGTCCATCGTTTTAGAAACAACTTCCATCATTGCTTTTTCCATGTCATCCGTAGACCCAATGTTGACGACTAGTCTTCCGATTATAGGTGCGCACCATATAACTGTGAAACTGTTATGAAGAAACACTCTAACAAATTTATAGAAATTTAATGCATTGGTCAACATCCATCTTGGGCATAAATGGTACCGCCCGGTTGTGCCCCACGTGGGTTTTCCGGTTTTGCCCCAGAGCTTATATTTTAATCAATGTTGAATAATAAAGAACACATGAGAAAAATAAGGCTTATCTACAGAGTTTCATACAGCTAAACAACCTACATATCACATTGTGTATTGTCAATTATCGTAGAATATAGTTAGATCAATCTGTAGGTAGGGATAAATTTAGGTAAAATAAGATAACATACCAAAGATTCACGTGATTCTACATAACACTGAGAAATAAACACACACAACTGGCAGAACTTGTGGAAATAGTGGCGTACATAAGAGATACCAACGTATGCTACGTGAACGAAATTTAACCGACGCAAAGGGGGTAAATTGGTGGTAGCCGATTATGCCCCTCTACCCGGTTTTGCCCCCCTTTCTCCTATTCATAAAACCACCAAGCCAACATATGCATTTGAGTACTCAAAACTCGGTGAAAAATTCCAAAAATTAATTGATAAATTGACCTATAGAATGCAATACTCTCTTTTTTACTCTTCTATGCCAACTATGGCAAAATAGAAAAGTCCTCTGTATTTTTCTAATGGAATTTTCATATTCTAATAAGTAACATAGTCTCGAATATCCGGTAAAAAACTTAATAACTGAAAAAAAAATTAACTGAAAAAATTTAATCAAACAAAATTATTCACAAAATTTTGCGAATGATTCAATACTGAAGTTTGTATTTTCTTTCCAGAGTCCCCGATATTCCGAATCGGACTCATCAGACAGCCATAGCGACAACGAGGCCCCTGCATCTCTGACACCACCCTTCAGATTGAACAACAACCATCAACCACAAAACTTCTCATTGCCACCGAACATGACTACCATAGAAAGCATGGCGCTGGCAGTTGCAGCTTTCTCAGGTCAACTGAAAAATGGTGAGAACCAAACAGCCGTGAAACACGACATTCCACACTATTTACGAAATGTGATAGGAAAAGTTTCATATCATAACTTCAGACGATTTTCTATAACTTTGCATCACAAACAGAAAACTCCAAACTCCACCGGTCTAATTTAGAGAGATAATAATTGCTGTAGTTCTTCTCCCAATGTATTGAAAAAAATTAAATAATTTATCACAATGTTTTATATTTCGTATTTCAAAATTATTTCGTATTCTCTAACAACGCCTCTACTATGAATTCATATTCATTGCTACCAGTTCCACAACCGCACTACCTCAATATATTTTCTGATTATGCATTAAAAGAACAAATATAATAATAAAATTATTTCTCCTGAATCTTGTACATAAAACGAGGATAAGGTATATTGAGTTTTTCCCTACAGGTGGAAATTCCCCAGGAGCAACCAATACACATCTTCCTTTTTACCCCAGTGTGCTCAACCAAAGCTGGTATTTGGCTAATGTTGCAAGGTCGTTTCAAAACGAAAGGCTAGCCCCCGAAGTGGACAAGAGTAGTGGTGAACAGCCCTTAGACTTGAGCAAAGGGAGCAGCAATAGCGGGGATAGAGTTTCGAACAGCGTTAGGATACCAACGTTAGATACAAAACAGATTTTCAAGTAAGTTAAATTAAATATCACTTTGGGATGTTGATTTATCTCTTTTTTTTTAGTCATTCATTATCATTTATAATTGAACTCAATACAACAAAATATGAAACTTCGTCGGACCATAGAGATAGTTTATCTAGAATAGTCAAAGTGCACAAAAATCAGAGTATGTGACGAGAGAGGAACAAATTGAATATCTCTTTTTCCTTCAGACACTTTCTCTGATTTTCTGTTGCATTTCGAGAAATGAAATTGAACTGCCTTGTTTCAGGGTCTCTTATTAAGAAAACTCAGTGGCTTGTCTTCCCTATACTAAATTACTAATCCTTTCATTTGGATATTTCAACGTCTTCATTGTCACTTCAAGAATTAACAAATTTCAGAATTTAATAACTGGTTTAATTGTTCATCATGGTCGAATTATGTTGCAGTTTTCTAATTCGTCTCATATTCAAGCTTTGCAAGAGCTGACATTCATATTACGATTTTTGGTCTACTAGTATTTTGAAGTTTTCATCCCTTGGCAGTTGTTATATGTCTACCGAAGCACTCAAATAGCTGCTACTGGTCGGCCTTCTTCGAATACCATATACCATTTGTATACTGGAACTAGCAGGCCAATCGGCAGGCTGTAGAATCTTCGATAAAAAATAATGCCACTTCAAAACGGAATTTTTCAAACGTAAATTACGGAAAGCACAAGAAGTCTTATGTGTTATATCAAATTAATTATGTTTTATTGGCATTCAAACATATATAGAAAACAGAGACATTCATATAAAAAAAAAATCTTCAATGAGCAAACAACTTCAAAAAAAAATGAAAAACAGGAAAATGAATGCTAAAGTATTCATTAAGAGACTGAAGACAGCATTTTTGATGTTTTTGATATCTGTTGAAACTTTTTCGGGAATTTCATTGAGGAAACTAAGACTCATTCAATCGACATGACAGAATAGGTCTAGTTCCTTTGAAATAATTTTCCAAATTTTTCAAAAATACACATCCGATCTTGTAGTGGTACTATTTTAACGATTTCTTTTAGAAATCATTTTATTTCTGATAGATTTACATAGTGCCACTCGAATTCCTTTCATTTGAAATAATTTTGGAAAGGAATCCAAATTCACATTTGCTATTTCCGAGTTAAGTTTCGACCAGAAAGTCAACTTCGTTTTTCAATTGGGTGGCCCTATATTTTATTATGAAAATTGATTCGTCATGAAACATTGAGTTGTTTTAAATTTTAGCCAGAAAATCGTTTTCAACGTGAAATAATGTTTGTGTGGAAATGTGGACAGGACACCATTGCTCTATAATGTATATTTTCTTATTCAGAAATGTATTTCTTTCAAGAAATACAATTAATGGCACTGTAAAAAATAATGTTGAATAAAAATCATCGATACCCCGGATATGAATTTCCATTTCTCCGGCATAAACCCACGAAAGATCTTTTGCTGATGTATTCTCCAGATAACAGACTATCATTTTGTGGAACTTGTTGAGAAATCGGTATTTTGATGTAAGAGCAACCTGATTTGAAACAATTCAATATTAATGTCTGATAGTTAAAAGCCTAAGAATTTTTATTGGAAATTCACAGACCAACTTCAAATAACAATTGAATTGAAGTAGGCATTGTGTGAACAATTCCATAGACCGTCTCTTGTAATTGTGAAAAATAAAACAAATAACAAATTAATATCCGATATCTTCAGTCGATGGCAAAGTACGCTGAAATGAACTATTGTTTTAAAATTAGATATATTCTTTAAAAGTTACAAAAAATAACGGGTTAAATGAACTTCCTTTAATCTTAAAGGGGTCAATAGCAGCCTCGCCTGGATTCGATAAATTCATGGCTGACATTTCTATAGTCAGTGGCGCGCTTGATTTGTACGAAGATATTCGTTTTTGGCTCGGAATAAATGGAAATAAATCAGAAGTTTTATTGGTTTTTTATTCTCATTGTTTAGAGCTCATTCTTTTCCTTCTGCTCAAATAATAAATTGTCATTTTATCATTTTGAAGCAATACTATTAGGCTTCTTCGGTCAAATTGCATGTCAAAATTACAAAGTTCTGACCTAACCATTGCTACAGAACCCAGAATTATCAGATATTGTCATTTGGTTTCTTATACTTCTTCATTTAGATCCTTGGCTTGTTTCATTCAAAAAACTTCGAACTGTCTGCTGGTTCATAAGTGGTTCAATTCGAAAAAAAGATTCTATTTCATTGAAAGAAGTTTAATATATTTGACAAGAATTTTTTTTTAATATGGTTTCATTTGAACCCTATTTTCCTGTGGAATTTTCAATGTGGAATGAGTTGCTCTTTCTGTTCAAAAGCATGTATTTCTATAAGACTCATATTATCAAATATATTTGATATTTAAAAGTAACATAAGGCTTGAGGTTAATCAATTTCAACAACTAGTCGATGTATGAATGTAACAGAGATGTTATGAGTTTTGCAGATTTCGATTATGACATTTTCACATCTCACGAAAATATCAATTAATACAACGAAGAGGATATCGTCCTGAGACAATTATAATAATGAAGAAATTGAACTAGCAGAGATCTAATTTCCAAAGTACACCACTGGTGGAACCACCACAACAGGATAATGACGACCGGTTTCTGGCTTATTAGCCTTCTATAATTCAACAAATGAGTGAAGCCTATGATACCTTTTTCCGTTAATTTCTCAATGAACTCATCGAGGAATCTGAAAACGAAAGTCAGAAATTAACTTGTCCAAAAATATCTCTCGCAGATTCGAAGAAAAATTTCATCGCCCATGAAGCAACTAGCAATTCGCGGATACGTCCCTGGTAATGCTAAACATTTTTTCAATGGAGCAAATAAATTTATCGGTCAGAACTCTCCCGTTATCGTTATGCAGCCTTTTAATCATTCTGTAAATTTTGTTTTTCATTAAACTCAATGCATTTTTTGTTATCTCGATCGCGTTGTACAAATACAGTTGCAAAATAGCATCGCAATGTCCCACTTTTTATAATTAAACAATTTTTCGAAAACAAAAGGCGACCTCCGAAAGCAGGAAAACATTAATCTTGGCCGCAGGATTATCTCCCCAACTCTATTCAAATATTTGCTCCCTTTCTGGTTGAACGGAAAGGAATTTGAACAAACCGGAAAAATTCTGTCCCAATGTCGGGTTCAAGGAACCGTTGCCAGACTTGAAAGGAAGGCTTGTCCGGAAAAAACACCTGTGGTATCACAATAACTGATAATAATTGAGAATACTTATGTGATCATTTGTGGACTTCAAAATTGGATACTAACGGGTTTTCCAATAGGTATGATTCATTTTAAAATGGTTATAAGGGCAAACTATGTGTTATTTTTTGGATTTTTTAATGTCGTTTGTAAGCAATGGGAAGATACATGCTTGAACAACATTTAGAAATTGTTGAATTGTTCTATCAAAATCGGTGCTCATTTGTGAATACAGAGAGAATTCATGTACGACATTTCTCTGTTAATCCGCTTTTCGTCGTATTGTAGACATATTTCAAAGGAAATTTCTTTGCACTATACCAGTACCAGTGCGACAAAGAAAGGCACGCACAGAGATAATCGATTTGGTAACAGTAAGTGTAAGAGAAAATACCAGTTTATCGGTTCCACGTTCCACAGCAACATTTTTCTCAAAAACAACAATTTTGAGAAAACATTTGGGTTCACATTGTTATAAAATTCAACGGGTTCGAGAACTGAAGCTATAAGGCCTCCATAAACGTTCTCTGATTTTGTTTTTGATAAGAAAGTTTTCATGTTGGTGTTGCAGGAGCCTGTTGTAGCTGGATTTCATGAAGTGACTTTGAGCCATTTAGTTGACGAAGCAATGTCATGGTATACGTCAGTAGGTGTAAACCGAAGTTGAAAAGTGAATAACGAGATTATGGTTTAGTTTCTAGTTGGGAATTCAAGAAATCTCTACTGAATAACAAATTAAATATTAATTATTTAATTGGCGAAAAAATCCTATCATGTAACAATTCTATTCCCATCCGGTAAAGGACCTGAATAAACGACCACATGAACAGAACGTTATATTAAGGAATGTGGATTTTCCACTTGAGTCATCATTCTGATATTTCTAAAAATAACCAATAATATTTCTGCTGTCATTAAAAAAATCAAAATATCACTCAACTGGAACTATTCAAGTCAACATATATGGTTTGAACGCGGACCTATATTTTTACTTTGGGGCGAATTATAAGTGAAATGAATTTTTATTCAGGGGGAGCTACAGGTAACAAGACTAAACGCTACACAAAAGATAGTTTGCGTTTTTTTTTTCAACATCTTGTTGTTTACTTGTAGTCATGATTAACCTTTATTTTTATGTAGGTACACAGGAATAATGTGTAGTTATTCCGAGAGTTATTCCTATGAGGTTTTTTTTCAATGGGGTACTATATTTTAATTTCATCTCCGACTTCTGCGGAGAATTATAGAGGCTTTGTCAAACCAGCAGATAGCACAACGTTTGAATATTCCTCTGGCTTCAATAAGGCACAAAATGGCCCGGAGAACGGCTAGGTTGCCCGGAGAACGGTGGCATGTTGACCCAGAGTAACATCTGCAAGGGAATTATATCGCATATTTTACTCGAAGAAATCGAATAGTATCTGTAACAGTCCAACAGTCCTTTGAAATAGTTTTTCACAGATCTATAGACTAATTTAAAAAAAAAAATTTCTTGAAAATTTCAGCACGTCTCTAAAGAATATACAAAGACCTTGCCAAAAAAGTACCACATGACCCACTTTCCCTATTCGAAAAATTTAGAGGGTTGATGGGGATGGCGCAGGGTGCAATAAAAATCCTTCAAAAATGCATGAAAATTAGGTAAAAGTGAAACAAAAATTGAACTGTTTCAGGATTTTGTTGCCAAATATTTTTTTAAATCCCCCGAAGTATAAAAAAATTACAATATTTCTGTAACAACAGATCCAACTGATTTGAAATTCAGTTTATTTATCGTATCTTCGATTGCATTTGCGAAATTTTTTTGGTTATCTGTCAATAATTTTCATAGCGTTCAAGAGCTAGAAAGTGTTAAGAAAATAAACAATTTATGACGAGCTGAATCACATCATGTGAAAAATTGGTTTGTCGTTACTGGAGACTTCAAAGTCAATCAACTCTGTACAGTATATTCTTTTGTTTATCGGATATTTTGAATCAGATTTTAAAGGTCAAATCAAATTCTTGAACGATGATTTAAAGTCGTGTTTGGTCCCAGTTTTCTCCTGATATCTGAAAAATCGACGCGAAAATCGAAATGTATCCTATGATTATGCCGCTGAAGGTCATGTATGCATTTTGTGGTTCAAATCCTCGGGTCGTAAGCCGACATACGGAACACATCGGCCAATTTGACATAGAATTATTGTTATCAAGGCATAAATAACCAAATGATCTGATAAGCTAAATTTATTTTGGTGTTTCCAGGAAGCAGTTGTTATTTATTCGTGAAATACGTATTCGCTATCTGGAAATTCTGAAAAAATTCATAAACAATGCGATAGTGCTAATGCAAAACCTTCTTTTGTTTTTCGGGTTTCATATCGTTCTGGTGGTTTCTCATAAACCGAAATTCGATACGAAATAGGAAGTCAGTTTTTCTACGAATATCGTGTAATTGATACTAACTTGTTAACCTTGAAACACCAAATATGTTATGGATATGTTACCTTCTCACCAATTGCAAACCCTTCATCCAGATGTAAATGTATTCGGTCTCGCTATAATAATTACACAATTATACGCATATGCCATGTTTTCTTTCTGACAGGAAATCAATAATAATAATTCCTTACATTCAAGTTTGACTTCTTGTGTTTGAATTCTTCATCTCGGGTGTTTTTTTCGAGTGATAGAATTTTCGATAGGGATAACTGTGATTTGAAAGAAGATAGAAGCCATGTTGTAACGAAATTTCTGTTCAGTGAGCATTGACAAATTATCATGGACAGACTCACGTCCCAACAACGTTTACAAATTGTTTAAACTTATTTTTAAAATCAGTGTTTTATTCGCCAAACCGGCCAAACTTACCTATAGAGCACTTCGTGAAATTTATGGTTTACATAATCGTCCATCATTGCAGCTTATTCGTCGAACTATCGATAGATTTTGGAAAACATTTTCTCTACTCGATGCAATAACAACAAAGAACTGTACGTACAGAAGAAAATATCGATGCTATAAGTGATAGTGTCAATGAAGATCCAGATTTGTCTATTCGTCGACGTTCACAACAAGTTCGACTGAGTGCATCCACCACATGGAAAATTTTGCGTGAAGATCTTGGTCTACATCCATACAAGATCCATCTGGTTCAAGAACAGAAACCACTTGACCATAATAAGCGTCGTTTATTTGCCGACTGGGCCCCAGAACAGATTGGAGTTGATCCACTTTTTTATCAAAAAATTGTGTTTAGCGATTAAGCTCATTTTTGGTTCAACGGCTACGTGAACAAGCAAAATTGCTGTATATGGAGTGGAAACAATCGTCAAGAAGGTCTGCAGGTTCCATTGCGTCCTGAAGAATGCACTGTACGGTCCTTTACATGCTGGAGGCATCATCGGTTCATATTTCTTTGAAAATTGCTGGAGCTAATGTTACAGTGGATGGTGCTCGTTAAAGATGAATGATCAATGATTAATTGTTTCAATATTTGAATGGTATCGACCCAGAAGTGTCTTGGTTTCAACAAGATGGTGCTACCCCCATGCTGCTCGTAACAATTGATTTATTGAAGGCAAGATTTGGCGGTAACATAATTTCAAGAAATCCAATTAATTGATCTCCAAGATGATGCGACATAACTCCAATGGATTATTTTCTTTGTGGTTATGTCAAGTCATTGGTTTATGCGGATAAACCAGAAACAGTAGACGCTTTTGAAGCCAGCATAACTCGTGGTATAGCTCAAATGAGGCATGGAATGCCAGAAATCATTATCAAAACATAAATGTCATAATAGTATATTCTAAAACTAGTTGCAGAATGGGCTCCTATTCCAATACGAATGCGAAATTCGAAAACGAGCGACGAAGGGGCGAGTTTTCGAACGCATGAGTATTGGAATTGCATTCTGCAACGAGTATTAGACGATACTACTGTTATCTATCAATTAGACGATATTTTCTCTATTTCGCTCAAATTTGGTGGAATTCAATGAAAAAATTTAAATTATAGGTCCTAGTGACTTTCATATTGTATCTTAGCAGTTGGTGTGAATGTTAGGAAATACGAAAATTGACATTTCCAAATTGACGTCTGCTGAAATTTAAAAGGATCGGAAGTCATTGCTGGCAACCACAAAACGAAAAATGTAACTGAAAACGATGCTGTAATGAACTCATTACAGCACTGTTTTTAGTACTGTAATGAACTCATTACGATACTGAAATAGAGAAAATTATCTTTCAAGTAAAAAAATGGCTTCAATCTCAATTCAAATGTGTTTTATTTCAATTCAGAGTTCTATCACCCTAAAAAAAATACCCGATATTTCATTGAAAAATTTTGTTACGAAGGAAGCATCTGAGGTTGATGAGATCTTGGAAAATCAATTTCGTTAAACTTTAGCCCGACAACGTACGGTTTTCCTAATACGTAAGGTTTCCTATCATTTCAAGATACCAGAGATTTAAGGCAATTCAGAGTTGGGACAAACTTTATAGATATCCGGAAATTAAAGATGCAGTTTTTTCAGCGCCTTTTATACTTCATTATTTGTTGGTATAGCCAGAACCATATTCAACAATGTTAATTACGCCTTTTTTTCCCGAAATGAGTGCGCTCACTATTTCCATTTTTCGCATTCGAAAAAAAACCATTGGGCTCAAATGAATAAACACGGCCACCCTGTTACACAATAAATTCCACTCTCCTATCGCGCCATATTTCCTACAGATATCAAGAACATTTGCATTTGTATCTGAGTTTCATTCGACGCCAACAACATTGAAGTGGGCAGTAACTGTTGCCATCAATTTTCTAACGAACGAAAATATAGATTGAAGCACTAACCTATTGAAATCATTGGACCCATTGGATTTTCATTTTTTGTTGTTGTCCCTATTGTACCGAAATTAAATTGGAATCTCTTCAGGTTTGACGTTGTGGAGATAATTTCGGTATTTAGCATCCCTGGTGTAATTGAAGTTGTGAAAATACTACACTGATATGAGTGAAGAGTCTGACTGGCGCTACGAACAAATAACAATTATAAAAATTCATCCATTTGTGATGGTGAAAGAACAATAATGGAATTGAAGCTCTGGGTTGGCTGGTCTGATCAATGGAAAGCTTGCATGAACTTACAATTCGTTCGCAGAATTGTTATGTCGTTAGGATACTTTTGATTGATTTGAACGTAAAAAATGGTCATACAGGGTGTTCCTAAATCAGTGGTTCTTAACCGGTGATCCGGGTTCTTAACCGGTGGTCCGCGGACCACTGGTGGTCCCTTGAAGCGCCTGAAGTGGTCCGGCGAAGTAATCCATTTATTATCTTTCATTGGTAGTAATATGAAAATAAAACAGTATTTGCAAAAAACGATTGCATATACGAGGATATATTGAAAAATTCTTAGCCTACTATAGAACCAAACAAAATTTCAATGTCAAAATATTTTATTACTTAACATATTCTCCTCTTAATTTAATACATTTATTACAGCGAACCTGCAACGTCTCTTGATCTTTCAAAGAAAATGTTTCTTCTTGCTCTCAAACCAGTCCTCCACAGCTTTTATAACCTCCACGTTGCAAGAAAATTTACGACCTTTCAAACTTTTTTTTTCAGTTGAGGAAAGAGATGATAGTCGGACGGAGCCAAATCTGGTGAATGAGGGGGGTGTTCTAGTAATTCTAACCCTGAATCACGAATTTTTTGCATGGCAACATGAGATTTGTGTATTGGGGCGTTGTCCTGTATAAACAAAATACCTTTGGATAGCTTTCCGCGTCTTTTCTCTTTAATTTTTTCCTGTAGAGTGGTCAGTACTGTCGAATAGTAATCTCCAGTTATTGTTCTACCCTTATCCAAAAAAACCAATCATGATTACTCCATGGCAATCCCAAAAAACTGAAGCAAGAACTTTTCCAGCAGATTTTTGGACACAAAACTTCTTAGGTCTTGGAGAACCAGAGTGTCGCCATTCCATCGATTGTTTCTTTGTTTCTGGATCTTAGAAATGTACCCAAGTCTCATCCATAGTAACAATTCGGTTTAAAAAGTCTACATCGTTTTCAAACCGAGCACAGATCGAACGCGAAGCTTCTACACTTGCACGCTTTTGGTCAACATGCATTCACACATTTGGGGATCCATTTTGCAGAAATTTTTCTCATGTCCAAATTGACGTGAACTATATGATGAACGCGTTCGTATGAAATCTTCAGTGCTTCAGATACCCGTTTAAGCCCAATTCGACAATCTGATGAAATCATGTCATGACCTGCATCGATATTTTCGCGGACTGACACAGAAACTGGCCTTCTCGATCAGTCATCATCTTCCATGGAAAATTTACCTCTTTTGAAGCTTGCAGTCCAATTTTTCACGGTCGCATACGAAGGACATTGATCACCAAGGGTATTGAGCATATCTTCGTAAATCTGCTTACCTCTCAACCCTTTTAAATACAGGTACTTGATGATGGCTCGATACGATAATTTTTCGATTTTTACAATTTCGGTGGACATCTTTTTTTTTTAATTTATTGCGTAACTCCGGTTTACTTTTTTGACGTCGAACTCTACACTGACACTTCTAATAAGTTATTGTTCGTTGATATGGTATCGCAATATTTTGTTTATGCATGGAACTGGTCTAGGCTAACTAGATTTCAATACATCCTCGTATGTATTTCATGTGAACCTGATAGCTCCAAAAAACTTTTTTCGTTTACATTCACTATATCATCTTCGGTACGTCCCTAGTTGGTGGTCCACGGCAATAAAAGATTCTGTCAAATGGTCCCGCACCACTAAAAGGTTCAGAACCACTGTCCTAAATGAATGGATCAACGGTCAACTGTAGATTTCCCATGAAAAAATTCACATTTTTTCAGTTTTTTGCTAATATCTCAGTAACCGTTTGAATTACAGAAGTGAGTTCTTGCACCTTACTCGGTTTTATTATACGTGCCAGTGGTTTAATCACTAAACTTTTACATCACTGGACAAATTTGCATTCGCACAGCAAATTCTGATGTGCCAATGTGTCTCCCATAAAAAGGTACTCTTGGTTAATTACTCCAAAGTGAACCGCATCCGAGAAAACTGTCATGTTACGAGGATGTATTGGTATCTAGTTAGCCTAGACCAGTTCTATACATAAACAAAATATTGCGATACCATACCACCGAACAATAGCTTATTAGAAGTGTCAGTGTGGAATTCGACGTCAAAAAAGTAAACCAGAGTTACGCAATAAATTAAAAAAAAAAGATGTCCACCGAAATTGTAAAAATCGAAAAATTGGAGTATCGATCCATCATCAAGTACCTGTATTTAAAAGGGTTAAGAGGTTAGCAGATTTACGAAGATATGCTTAATACCCTTGGTGATCGATGTCCTTCCTATGCGACCGTGAGAAATTGGACTGCAAGCTTCAAAAGAGGTAAATTTTCCATTGAAGATGATGACCGATCGGGAAGGTCAGTTTCTGATGTGTCTGTCCCCGAAAATATCGATGCAGTTCATGACATGATTTTATCAGACCGTCGAATTGGGCTGAAACGGATATCTGAAGCACCGAAGATTGTATACGAACGCGTTCATCATATAGTTAGTTCACGTCAATTTGGACATGATAAAAATTTCTGCAAAATGGATCTCCAAATGTTTGAATGTTGACCAAAAGTGTGCAAGGGTAGAAGCATCGCGTTTGATCTGTGCTCGATTTGAAAACGATGTAGACTTCTCAAACCGATTTGTTACTATGGGTGAGACTTGGGTACATTTCTACGATCCAGAAACAAAGCGACAATCGATGGAATGGCGACACTCTGGTTCTCCAAGACCTAAAAAGTTTCGTGTCCAAAAATCTGCTGAAAAAGTTCTTGCTTCAGTTTTTTGGGATTGCCATGGAGTAATCATGATTTATTTTTTGGATAGGGGTATATCAATAACTGGAGATAACTATTCGACATTACTGACCACTCTACGGGAAAAAAATAAAGAGAAAAGGCGAGGAGGACAACGCCCCAGTACACAAATCTCATGTTGCCATGCAAAAAATTCGTGATTTAGTGTTAGAATTACTAGAACACCCCCCTTATTCGCCAGATTCAGCTCTGTCCGACTATCATCTCTTTCCTCAACTGAAAAAAAGTTTAAAAGGTCTTAAATTTTCTTTCAACGAGGAGGTAATAAGAGCTGTGGAGGACTTGTTTGCAGAGGAAGAAGAAACATTTTTTTTCAAAGGTCTAGAGACGTTGCAGGTTCGCTGTAATAAAGAGGAGAATATGTTGAGTAATAAAATATTTTGACATTGAAATTTTGTTTGGGTCTATAGTAGGATAAGAATTTTTCAATATATCCTCGTATGATTAAAAACAATTTGCTGACGCATTGTGGATTTCTTGTAATTGGAAAAATTAGTAGCAGTTCTTGTAATCTTGTTGAATGGTCGCTAAAAATAAAATAAAATTTTGTTGAAATTGAATAAACTTGTTAATCATCACAATTGTGTTATCATAGCACGATAACGTACGTTCACCGTTACAGCATTTCCTTCTTCGTTTTAGAAAAAAATTGGTCCAATTATTCCTCCAAACCATGATGCACACATTAATCCCATGTGTCAACTTTCGATCTGCCACGTCCCAATCATGTGATATTATATCTATCAAGCACGGCGCGCAATTCAAATCTTTGCGCCCTTGTTGAGACTCCCTTTATAGCAGGAGAATTCATCAGAAAATTGGTGAGTGGTGAGGATGGTATCTCACTAAGAAGAGCGTTCCTCCAGTTGAATCCGCCACGGGTTCAGTCCAAAAAATCGATCAGGAATCGATAATATGAGTGAAATAGAGAGAGGAAAAAGGAACGTTTTCCATTCCACCAATTCACATTTAGGAAATGGAACGATTCGCCATTCGACTAAAACGAAAGGAGATCGTAAAATGCTGCGTAGTGAGAACGCCGTCATAAACTCTATCGGATGAATTCTGCGAGCATCTGCCGAAAGAACGATCGCTATAAAATTTAGCATATGTCTACCAAGTTTATATCTCCAATTACAACGTTCTAACTGCTCTCTCTAGGTGTAATAGACGTCGGATCTAAATTGCCGTGAGAGTATTAATGTCAATGAGTTTCTGTCGAACACAAAAATTCTAAGCGGGACAAGGGCAGCTAACGTAGCTTCTTTCTATCTTATTTCAATAGATTTTCGTTGCTGACCTTTAGATTTGGAATCGGATTCCATTTTCAGTTTCGTCATTGACGATTCCGTAGCCTTTTGCGAAAATAATTTATCGAGTCGGTCAGTGATGACTAAGAGCTAGAATAAATGTCTACATTATATTTCAAAAAATAGCATAATTTTTTGCGCAAGCAGCCTTGATGAATGCATCAGACCTGCCACAATCTGCGATCTTCGGAAGTCGATCTAATTTGGTGGAAACGGAAGAACTATTTTCGAATTGCATCGAAAGCATTGGTGACATGTTTCTGTAGATGGCTTTTTCAATTTATACTTTATACGCACTTCAAAATTTGGAAATACAACTCGCCCTGAAGAACGAAAAATTTACATATCTGAAACGTTAGCGTTGTTGTAGTTTCATGAATTGTCCAATTGTCCGCTACTGACTACCTGAGCGTTTACGTGCTTTTTCCAATTCGTAACTACCGAATCCGGCAAACACTGCTGAGCTGCTATACTCCATTCACTTTCAAAAAGTATCGCGGTTTGCCATGGAATTCTGACACATTTCACCGCGTATATTTTGAAAATGTTAGTTTATGGTCAATTCTCTAGATACGCCCGCAACGTTGTCGTTTCTGCATTAAAATCGTAGTAATTACGTATTTATCAAAATTTTAATTTACTTTGAGAAAATAATGAATTTGAGAAAATATTATGTGAATTCAATAATTTCAAAGACCTGGCGAATGCTGAAGAAATTTTTTCTCTGTTAATACTGGAAATATTTCACGTATGTGGACATGGTAGGAAGTTCTTGTACGGAAATCAAGAATCGAGTGTTGGAAGTTCACTGAAAAATAATGAACAAAATACATAGTCTTTTACTTTGTGATAGTTCATTCGGAAAAAGAATAAAAGTACTCGAATAACACAGCAAAACGAACGGAACAGACGAACCTATGGAATTCTCCACTTTTCAATATTCTCAAGAAATACCTACAGAAGACATTTAAACACCTTTTTGCACAACTTGAAATGTAGTAGTACTACGAATCCTGTGTCACAGTCAAACCTTAAAAGAACTAACTCCATTTACAAAGTTGAAAAAGAGTGAATAGAAAGTAGACTTGGCAATGTCGCTTGATTTTCACGAGTGCCAACCTGTGTCAGTTTTAAGTGAAAGAACTTGATAAACCTAAATCAAGGCTAACCGCGATACTTTATAAAAGTGAATGGAGTATAGATAAATACATTTCCCCGATCTTCTAATGGCACGATGTTAACGATCTTTTGGGTTACTCATTACGCGCTTGTTTCTGAGGGCGAGAGCGTTATCATTTTGACTAAAATGTTTGTAACTGTCTAATTTCTAACCGAAAATGGTTTCGAACGATTAGGTTGGACTCTGGTGGTCCAATTCAATTTTACCCTTTTAGCGTTGAACACGATCACTTCAGAAACAAAATACCTAAGGCCTTTGAATTTTCAGGGTACATTCGTGGTCGAAATGCCTCAGCTAAATTGGATATAAACCAAATTGGCATGGCAAGTTTTCAAATTGTCACTTCCTGTAACTTCTCCAAGGAATCGATAAAAACTTGCAAACCATAGTATTCATGTAGAGGCACAAGTGATCTTTCAAGCCCCTACACCTATGGTTGAGGAGATGTCGGCTTAAATATGTCCCCCTCCGTATAAAAATTGACCTGTTCCGGCATGTTCTCTGAAAACATCCTTGTCGCGACATCATTGGCCTGGCATGTTTTTAAATTGTCACCCTGTATAGAAAATTATTGAAGAAGTTTCAATATGTTCTGAATCATATTGAAGATTGAATGAATTTTTCTTCAATATAATCTGATTTGTCTTCAAAAAGGCTCATTTAATTCTGATATAGATCATGGAACATTACCAACTCGAAATGTCCACCTATGACCAAAATGTTCAATATTGCGAATTTTTCAAACTATGTACATATTAATTCCCAAAGGGAAGACAAACTCGTTATTTCTTTTAGATTTAGAGCAATAGCATGGTTAAGTCACACTTTGAACCTAATATCGATAGTTCGTTTCGGGTGTCACCATCAACAAGAACTATAAACAATTAACTAGATAAACTATCACATTTCAATATGCGTTTCCGAACCAATATTTTTTTTGATCGAAACTCGAAATGACTCCAATATTCATGCGAGGGATGGACTAGCAGAGATCTAATTTAATGACATTATCTTGATGTGGTGATGACACCAATGGTGTTCTTCGGAAATTAGATCTCTGCTAGCCTATCTCTCACATTTATTTAGTTGGTCCTGACTTAAGGACGCAATCCTCATGTTTGATCTAATATTTATGTTTATACTTCTAACAATATTAACCACTTCCTGTTCAGAAGATGACAATCTCATTTTGCTTTAATTTCAGTTCTGATTTTAGAGCCAAGCCACGAATGCCAACAGTTTCCGGACGAAGAACTTACACGGAAGATGAATTGCAGGCTGCCCTCCGGGATATCCAATCTGGAAAATTGGGAACTCGCAGAGCCGCCGTGATATATGGAATCCCTAGATCTACTCTACGAAACAAAGTATACAAAATGGCTTTGGAGAGAGAACGGGAAAGCCATCTGAACAACTCAGCTGTGCTGAAAATAGACGAGGATGAAGTTATAGACGACGATAAAGAGCTCTCGGGGACAGAGGAGGAAAAAGAGGTCGAAAAGACACTGAAGAGTCCTATGCTCTCACTTGCGGATCTGATGAGGTTAAGGAATATGGAGCCTGAAGTACTCAAAACAATTTTATTGCAGAGGAGTTCGGAGGGAATGGAGCCTTGGCCTAACATTGAACAGAATGATTTCGGGGCTTATATTCAGAATTTAATTCTTAATTCTCAGAAACAACCAGAAGGTAATGTCCTTAGCCCTGTGGATTTTTTCAAGAGAATGATTCCCGAGCAAAAAGTGAACGGTGACAGTGAAAGACTTTTGAAACCAAACACAGACTCGGTTATTACGAAAACTGATCGGCCGAGATCAGAACCCGATATGGATACTGAATCTGAGTCATCATCAAATGTTATACTTAAGATTCCGTCCTTCAAGCCTAGTAAAAACGGTTCGGATCTGTTGTTCAGGGGTATAGAGAGTTCGATAGCTTCTCCGCCAGTAACCACCAGTGAATCGAGTTCACCGCCCATCATTCCAAATAAAGTGACTATAAAAGACGTAAAAGATGTTATCGCTCAAAGTATTAGCCAAAAATTCCAGCAACCAGTAGTAGAACCAGTGACAAGGCAAATGTTGGACATCAATTTCAAGAGTAGCAGTTTTACGCCCCCCTTAGGATCTAGTATATCTGTGATCAAAACGAACCCGCAGGAAGTAAACAGATTGTTTCCTCAGCAAGCCCCGCCAGTTAAACATCAGCAGCAAAATACATCTGGTCAGCCGACTAGTGGTAAAGGAACCAGACCTAAGCGTGGGAAATACAGAAACTATGATAGAGACAGTTTGGTCGAGGCAGTTCGGGCTGTCCAACGAGGAGAGATGTCAGTCCATAGAGCTGGTAGTTATTACGGTGTACCGCATTCTACATTAGAATACAAAGTGAAAGAACGTCATCTTATGAGACCTAGGAAGAGGGATCCCAAACCCAATCCAGTAGACGAAAAGATAGCCAGTTTGAAACAGAACGATATACGTAATGCTCAGGATAAAATGAAGCCGGTAGTTATGAAACCCCCTCAAAAGTTTCCCCCGACCTCCCCTAATGGCATGAAACTACCGTTGTTCGAATCTGGTATGTCCCCCTTGCCAGGTTACAACGCTCCTCCCTTTCCATTTTGGCCTCATCCAGGTTTCCATCACATTCCCATAGACTACGCTAGGAATCCTTCGCCGTCATTCCCCACGACTCACGAACTCTTCGCGTCTCAGATGATGCAGAAACTCCAAGAAGAAACTACGAGATCGCTGAGTAGCAATTCCCAAAACTCCACCCCTTCCAGTACGCCCACCCTGGCGAAGAGCGCAAGGCAAATGGCCGAGTCCCTGCTTGATGGTACTGGATCCAACGGTTCCTTCTTAGATGGAATCATTAGGTCTAGCCTTGAGTCTGGCGTTCCCTGCGGTGACGACAAAATGATCAAGGAGGAGAAGAATGTGTCTCCTGAGAATATGTCGAACAAAGCTCTTCTGGATCAACTCTGTAGAAACAGCAGGTTGACGCCCTTGTCCAAACTTCCCACTGGAGATGCCAGTTCCGGTGATGAATCTTACAAGAAGGACAGTTCGAGTCCCTTGAACTTTTCAGGTAAGATCATCCTTAATTTGCAACCATATTTAATTATAGATTATCATATTAGTTATTATTCATTAGTAAATTAGTGATTATGATATGCGATCATACTCATTATCAACAACTTCTGGGCATCTGCTGTGCAAATGTTCTATGCCGGATCGATCATAATCAATTGATTTCCAAGAAAAATAAAGATGGCATTTTGTATATCATCCAAATTTCTAAAGACTTTCGCCTCTTAGTAAGTGTTATTGTTTGGAATAAATGAAAATCCGATGGTGAGATGTGAGATGAATGAGGTTAATTTTTCCCAGGGTTCGCCTTGCACTGTGTGGTTTTGTATTAGCTTTGTTCTCTTCGACAGATTTTGCTAGGCCCAAACACCTTCTCTGCCTACTTCCTCAATCTCCTGCAAATGTTCTTAGATGATAGACCAAGATTTGATGAGATTGTTTGACTCAGATTTGTTTCCATTTCCAGGTCATAGTTTAAGTTATTGTTTTTTATGATCGATACGGATTGATCTTAAAAAATCACCTTCACATTTACGAACATCTAATGCATTGGAACAAACATTAGGAGTTTTCCTCCTTTTTCTGAAACTCTTTCTTGCAGGTGCACTTTTTCGGTCCCCCTATTATTCTATACCCTACTATAAACTGGTAACTCTGTGGACCGGCCCGAGGGAATCTGTCGAAAAAGTGGATCCAGAAGAATCTTAAAATCGCAGCGAAGCTGTGATACATTGAGGAAATTTTTATACGGTAGGAAAGAGGAATGATCGATTCAAACGTGGGTGAAATTTAGATTAAAAAATAATTCGCGAAAAAATTCGGCAAAAAGGGCTACCTATTTTATACTCGATAAACCTTCACAGATATCCTGGCCGTGATTTGAACAAACGGATGGGAAAGGTTAATGCATTTGATCTTGGTATTCAATATTTTCCATAATTTTCCCATTTCTTCAGGAAAATTGATCAACTTTCGACATTGCGCCTATGAAAACACCCGATTATGGATAACTAAGGGTCGATATTACAAAGTGCAACCGACGGCGACGGTTCAACCGTTGCGTCAACAGCCGAATTACTCACTAAAAATACGGAATCTGGTAGTTGACGCAAGGTTCAACCGTCGGTTCTCCTTTAATAATACCGGCCCTCAATAGTTAGATCTAGGGGCTCTACTAGTTATTATTATTATTATTATTTAGGCATTTCGTAAAGACAAATGTTCTCTTTATAGAATATATGAGGCAAATCTTTCTTAGCAATATGGTAGTCAAGATACTAATTTTGAAATATAGAGAGAGAGAGCGAATTTATCTTCACACTCCCAAATGATTTGTCATGCAGTTTGAGTTGGCAGCCAATTGAGGTAGTTCCTGAAACTACGGATGATATGAAGAGGTCAAACATGTCATTCAAAGATGTGTTTGCTGTTGCTCTGAGAGAGGACATATGGAAATAGAGGAAACCATATAAAAGAGGCAGAATGGGCAAAAGTAAAAGGGACGATTGGAAACTTCGTTGTTTATTTATTTCTAAAAATTAAGCGTCCTCATATCTTCTTCCCGATGTTATTAACAATAATTATGAATATAATGGGTTTGGAATGTTTTGAACATATTAAATGAATATTTGAGCATTGCAACCTGAAAAAAATTATATAAAAAAAGGATGGTACGATTTTAATTTTTTTTGGGGATATTACGTGTTCGTTCGTATGGACAAGAGCGTTGTCATTTTGCTCAGATATCGAATTTTTATCCAAAAATGATCTCAAACGATTATGTTGAAGTCACTAATGAAAAATAAATTGTCAAATGCAATTCTGTCCGGCCAGTTGTGAATACGATGATACGAAAAAACGTCTCAAAATTCACAGGATACATTTGGGTTAATAAATTGGCAAGATATGTCAAATGATTTCGGAGTTATTAATTTTCATCCAGTTGAAATTAGGTAATAAAATGTAACAAAAGGCTTTTGAAAGCACAAACAGTAGCTGCCCTCGATCAAATCTGTCTTTTTTTCAGGCACGACTGTAAAAGAAGAGAAAATGGACGATTCACCTCCACCATACGAAACAGAAAACTCAGATTTACATATGATAGAACTGTCAAATGACTCTCACGAGTCTGTCGAAAGAAAACCACAATTCAGTCAGTTGCAACCTGAAGCAACTCAAAGCCTACCAACAAAGCCTCCAGGAAGGATCTACTTGAAGCAGGATCTGGTGAACCCTGATAATTTAAAACCAGAGATGCTGGTCCGCTTCATGCCTGACATGGATAGAAATGGGATTTGCGAAAATCCCGACAGTGCCTCAGAAAACGAAGCACCACAAGACTGACGTTTAAATATTATGAATGGAAGATTTTTATACTGACACAGGAGTACTATAGAATATTGTTATGAAGCTTCGAACGTGAAAAAGCTTGAAGAATTCATATCTTTTAATGATTTCTGAAGATTCTGAAGAAAAACAGATCAACCACAAGAACCTCGAAAATCCAGGTTCTTGTGGATCCTAATCACACCTCGAATAATCGTGAATAAAATTTTCATCTATGAAATTGTCATACCACACTTTTGTCTTGCTATAAAAATTAACTAAAAAATCGTTTATAAATATTATGAACTAAAATTATTTATACCTTTCAAGCATTTTAACGTTCGAAAATCAAGGAGTTACTTCTTCAAGCGAAAAGACCTAACTCGGTGGTTGTAACATAAATTAACTTCGATGACGGTGTTTGTTGATTACTTTTTGGTTTATTTTGAATCATACATTTGAAATTATGTTCTAGACTAAGATTATCATGAGCATCAAAGCAGAATTATTCATCTAAGTGTTTTTCGACTTTGATATATGCCCTCATATCACCCAAAACAAAACATAATACAACGAAATCAAATATTCACAACAAAACTAAAAACCGAGAAAGAAAATCCTGAAGGATCCATATGGTTTCATGAAGATGTTGAAGCTCAAAAGAATTAACGAAAATATGATTGCAGAGATTGTGAAATTTGATTTTAATGTAATGCTGTTCGTGTTCGATGTGTAAATGGAATGTTCCAAATTGTATCATCAATGTAATATGTGTGTCTTTTTGTCGCATATGGTACCTCAGAAGTCATTCTGTTCATATTTTCGAAAAGCTGCTCTGATGGTTAATATTAATATATAATATATATTGTATCGAAAGGAAGAAGCATGGTGAGATCGGAAAATTGCAAATTATATCTATCTGTGATTTATTCAAAATTTTTGATGTATATTTTATCTAAAATATCTTAAAACTTAAAGAAAATTTAAAAACTAGAAATAGTAAATTGATATAAATTTCGTTGGTTAACTGAACGTCCCTTGATATTCGCGTACAGTTTTCTTGCGATGTTATCTTGTTTTCATATGAAATGAAGTGCAATTAGCTGGTATATATATATACATATATATATTTACATCAATATTACATAGAATAAGATATATTGAATATATTATATATTTGAAAAAATGGAAGCTATTTTGTTCGAGAGATAAAAGATTGACTCCTAGTAGAGTTTAAAATGCTTCAGATCCCTTCAACAACCGTCAAACAACACAATCAACCACAAACCAATCGATACCGACAGTTAAAATGACCGACCGTGAAAAATAACAAAACTGTTCTATTTATATCTCAACACATTTCAAGATTCCTACCAAAAAAACATGTTAATCATCAATATTTCTGTTAGTTGAATTTTTTGCAACATTCAATGCTTCGGAGTAGTTTTTCATGGTCGGTTTTCAAACCAAACCAGAATCAAACAGGACAAATTTAAGTTGGACCAATAATGCAGTTTAAAAATTGTATATAAATGGTATGCTTTTCATACATATCGTTTGACAATCTCCGCGATTTTTCATAGATCTCCGTGTCCTATTGCAGATAGTTGTAAATCTTTAGAAAATCAAAATGAGAGAATTCGGATAAATCGAAGAGACTGTCAAAATAAAACATTCCAACCATTCACGTGCCAGATTTTTTATTCGCAACATTTAAATGTTGAAATAAATTGATTAAATAGATGTGATCTCGGTCGAATGTGACCAATATAGGTCATTGGAATGCATTTTAAGAAATGTGATGTTATTTTGAAGCTGTGGCTTCCTGTTCTCTAGTGTATAAGATTCAAAACAACACTGTATTTTTAAATGTTTGTGTGTCACTTTTGCGCTTGATACAAGTCCACTGTAGTATATTTTTTTCATGACTCAAGTTGAAAACAAATTCCGTAATACCTTCAGTGAAAGTTGCGCTATATTTAGACAGAGCCTTGTTAGTTTTCAAGTTATGTGCATCTTCTCTGCTGTTCCAGTTCCCCAGTGATAAGTTCAAAGAGATTTTCACCAATAAGTGAGATTGGTCTCATAGAGGAATTTGTTTTCCACGAACATTTAGTGTAAACAATATTCTGTGAAGGATTCTTATACGCGTTATGAGTGAATCACTGAGATGTGCAATTCTTTTATAGTGTTAACTCATCGTTTTTAATTGTTTATTGAAGTGATATTTTTCTTAAAGACATGGTTATAAGTTATTGAACTCTTATTCTCCACAATCTCGCGGTCCAAATGCAACCCTCAACAGTGTATAAACGTAACTTTGAAACGTATACGCGTCGTAATTTTAAGTACGTAAATACATATATTTCTCTCTCTAAACTATAATTTCCTCATTCAAAACAGGACTGTGCACCAAATTATCCGACGGTCAAAGTAATTAAAGAAAGTTACAAAATTGATTTGATTACTTGAGTGCTGACGGTTCCCAAAAATTGAACTTCTCATTCCGGTGGTAGAACTTTTTAATATGGCCCACAACCATCTCCAAATTGTTTATAACTTTTCTTATACACATTTTTCATGATATTCCGACTCTTGGTTTTGTAGTTTCCAAATTGCACTGAGTCACAGATGTATACAAACCCCGGAGTTGGCTCTGATTAGATTCTTTTTCATATTTTCGTGTTCTACTTTCCCTTCTTCTCTAAATGGATATTCCCAAATTTGATTCAAATCAAATAATGAATAGGTTAAAGAACGAAAATGTGTATATGAAAAACTAATAATTATATGAAGGTGCTCCATGTTCTGAAGTTTGGCGGGATTAACATAAGTAATCGTCATTCACTGTTATAATTATTTCCGTGGATGAAAGTCCCTAAGTGAATGACGTTTTTTTAACATATAAAAATTCATGAGGATGTTTGAAGATGCGCAAGTCTCATATTCTCAAATCTTAATGCTTTCACATTATGAAAAGCTGAGTTTTCAAAAATGTATACGTTTAGGGAACAATCATACCTGAAAAATTATGAATGAACCGTTTCAATTCAATCCAACACAGAAGTAGAAAAGGAAAACTGCGTATATTTGAACAAAAGTTAATTACGTATTTTTGCACTGAAGTCAGTATTTTGTTCAAATCATAATTTGAAGGTCTTTCTGTTAGGTTTTAGAATATCATTCCACCAAGTTTTTCACATTGATAAGACTTCTTTCTATAGTTTATATTCTCTAATATTTTTTTACATGAATGAATAATTTTGATCAGTTTTATAAATAAACATATTTGTTAATTATTTTTTAATTTCAATTTAATCGTCGTAAACTTAAGTTGCTTAGAATTGTATATATAGTATTTTCTTCTGTGTACACAATATTTTTGGTGTGCCTGCTAAAGTTATAACTTCGAAGAATGGTTTATTTTTATTCGTTAACATTTTCTGCAAACATAATGAACAATAGCTACAATTTACCCACATTAAATCATACTGGTGAAGAGATCCAAATTTTACTTTTGCGTTTTATAGCTTATCCCAAAATGCCTCGTGAGATTGCTGGTGCAGGTGGTCCGATATATATATAATTTTTTTCTGACGAAATTTCTCCTCATAAAATTAAACCTATTTTGAAAAAAATACCTAATTATGGAATCAAATTTAATTCAGAATTTCTGCACCATATTTTACAGAAGCATTGAAAACAGAGCTTTACTATAAACGCAAGTAGATTTTCCACTGAGTACCTACCTACTCAAAATAGTTGATAGTTTTAAAGACGTCTGATGACACATGCAGTACAAGAGGTTAGATTTAAACACTATATTAGGATTTGTAAAGTTGACACTAATTCCTGGTGATGGCACTTAGGGTTTACTAACTAGTAACTAGCATATTGTAGTTTTTTGAATATAGGCCCCTGAGCAAAACTCTTCATCAGTATGATCGCAAAATACAGTTCAAACTCAAACAACCGGTATTAGTTCAATATTTATCACAAAACATATTCTTATTACTCAATATTTTTGATTTAATATGCAGGATTTTCGGAATATTGATTCAAATTACATATTAGGTTGAGTTAATTCTTATTGGAGCCTAATTGTTATATCTAAGAAATTTATATGAAATTTGACATTGCGATTTTTAAGCTTATTGTATGCACTGGCTGTTTAAGGGCACAACACCAGAAAGTGTCTTCTTATTTTTGGACTACGATTTGTGCTATTTTGTATTTATATGAAATTTTCGATGATTTCAATGAATCCTAAAATCCAAATTTTAAAAGAAATTATTCAAAAAACATAATGAAGCATGAAATTAAAAACTAGAAATATCTGTAAATTATACATGTATGCAAATGATATAAATATTTTTCAAAAAATAAACTTAATCCAGTAAGAAATAAATGAAAGAACCGATAAAATCTGGGACCAAAATGCCATATCGGATTATGTCAAACCAAAATATCAGAGAGCTCCAGGAATTTTCACATTTTTCTCAAATTTTCAAATTAGCTGAAATGCATGGTGCAACATTTTTTTTCAAAAATGTATTTTAAAAATATATTAGAGTAAATTATTTCATGAAAGTTCCATTGTTTGACAATATGTTAGAAATAAAATTTATTGTAAGTGTTGCTTAATTCTTGTGTTATTTCTGGTTGAAATGAGATGTAACTAGAAAAATGCCTTTTTTTAGTATGAGGAGACTATATCAAACTTGTTGTATTTGCAGCATGAAGAAAAAGTCTAGGTTCAAAACATTTCCTGAATCTAGTACCATCTTGTTTGAATACAAGGTACACTTGTTCGTAAATATCTACTTGTAAAACCTGTTTTATTATGAAGAGTTAGATGTTTGAACAATTATTGCTTTGTGGGAAATTGTTATTTTCAGAAAAATTTTAAATCCACAAAAATACAAAAAAAACCATACACATTGTATATTTATAATGTAATTCTGAAATATACCAGTATTTATTATACTGCAAAATTTAAAATGTTCTTTATAGTTTTATTTCTCAATATACATGCATACACCTACCTGCCATCCTTCCAGCTTCGACCAAGGACATTTTACAAAGTTGTCACCATGTTCTTAGTATGAAAAACTACCATCGGCGTGATTCTCAGTCGATACTGGGATACTTGGAGTCTTGGACCATTAGTTCTGTAAAACAAGATAGATTTATGGGAAAATAATAATGGTGATGTTTCATATGTTGAATTTTTATTTTTTTTTGTAATCGCCAATATTGTTCAACAAATCAACCAATAGTCCAGAAATTGACGGGAAATCATATTGGCAAGTGGATGCAGTTTTATTCTCATAAGCGCGTTCAGACTTTGCTGATTCAGCAATTGTTTCTCGGAGGTTTGCATAAATCGAATAAATTTAGACCTTAAAAGGATGAGTTGAAACTTGAAAACCCAGCTGAATTGTATTGAAGACGCGAATTGCAAAAGAGGCTTCACATCACCTGAATCGGTTCAATCGTCCAATCTAGTTCAGTAGTTTGATTGGGGTGTTTTGTTTACTATCGGCGTCTTCGAAATGAATCCACACCAAACGGATACCTGATTCCATGCTGCCAATGGCGGATTTAAGGGTAGGGGGGGTACTGGGGGTAACTACCCCCCATGAATATCGAAGACCTGAGAAAAAGGTGGTGCAAATAAAATATTTCATATATTGTGTACCTGATTCAATCGTTATTACCCCCCCCCCCCATGATCGTGATTACCCCTCCCATGAAAAAGAGCTATATCCGCCCTTGCATGCTGCTGGTGAGATTGGAAACACATGTTTCATTTTACGACAGCAAATATATAGGTATTCAAAATGAATAAATAAACCAGGTAAGTGCATGGGGAAGACTCTGATCTAATTCCCTAATATGTATTAAGATGATTTTCCACAAAATAAATTCAAAAACTATTAATTTTTCCCTAATATCGATTCGAGTTTAACGATAAAGATCTGTCATATAATAATAATAATATAGTTTATTCTGTTGAATTACAGGTATAAACATTAATCACAGAGGCGTGAGCCTGTACGCGATTTGTAGTAAACTTCAAAAACTATTATGGTAGCCATATAAGGTAAACTTAAAACTTAATTGGTATTTCCAGTGACAAAATAAATTATAATATTTCAAATTACATTTGAACAGTACCCCAAATGTTGTATAAACAAATACAATGCAAAATCATAGATTTCAAATAACAACAATAATAACAAATGCCAACGACGGAACATATCAATGAGATCATATGGGTTCTCATTCATCAGACGTATTACCCCATAGTTAGTTAATCTCTCGAGTTACACTCTCATTTGGTGGTATTTCGCGGTATTTCGTTGTGAGGTCGATCAGGTAGGTAAGTACCTAAACAGGTAAGCACACATATACAAAAGGGTTTGCTTACAATGGATTTATTATGGAATTGAAGTACGTTCTCCCCTTTTCAATCACACAATTTGTAAATTTGACTTTAAGTGCTTTAGGATTTTTTATATTTTTCAGGTCTTTGGGAACCATGGCATACAATCGTGGAGCTAGGTAGGTGAAACATCTCTGCCCTATACGTTTTTCTGCTCTTGGTGTAAGATACTGGTTTATCTTATTTCTTGTATCATACGTATATTCAGTTGATCGAAGTGGAATCCTTCCAGAGCTTGCTGTGAACAACATCTGTAGGACAAACAATTGACAGGGGTTCATTATTTTTGAGATGGCATACAACTCCTCCGATGGGAATAGAAGAGGTTTCCCATAGATGACACGAAGCAGCCACCTCTGTATAACTTATGACACTTATATAGGCTCCCCCCATCCTATTATACCATATGCTATCTGCGCGCTGCGGTCGACACAGTGCATTGTAAATCGTCCTTAATTTTGTTACATCCATATACTTTTTTGAATATTTGAACTTAGAGAGTAAACATCTAAGTTTTCTCACAAGAACATCCATATGCCTGTCCCATTTTAGATGTCTGTCAAGAGTGATTCCCAGATACTTTATGCTATCAGCTTCGGGAATAGATGTACAACTGTCGACTACTAGATTGCCCATATGTGGAAGTCCAGATTTGTAAGGAGCAAATGGTAAATACTTTGTTTTCTCAGTATTCATTGTGAGTTTATTTTCCTTAAACCATCGACTGGCATCCAAAAGATCTGTTTCAGTTTCTTTTTTGAGTTTTTCCCAAGTGCTATTTTCATACATGATGACGGTGTCATCCGCAAAACTGATGGCTTCTACCTTTTTTTTCATCAGTAGTAAACTGTTGACATATATGATAAACAATATTTTGATAGATAACTCTTCATTAATTCGTATGCCTTTCCTCTGAAGCCGCTCAAGTATAGTTTCCGAAGTAGTTTTTTATGTGACACCGTGTCGAAGGCTTTCGTGAGGTCCACGAAAACGCACAGGCCAACCTTGTCCCCATCTTACCAACTGTATATTTTTTCCACCAGCCTTCTTATTGCATCCTCCGTAGACCTGCCCTTCCTGAATCCGAACTGATTATCTGATAGAATTTTATTTTTTTCTAAAAAGTTAACAATACGTGTTTTCATCAACTTTTCTAATATCTTTGCCACATTAGAAGTTAAACAAATTGGTCTGTAATTTGATACATCAGTTCGGTCTCCCAACTTGAATATTGGAGTAATGACACCCACTTTGAGTAAATCCGGGAATTCAGCCGTTTCAAAACATCAGTTTGTCAGCAACATCAACGGTTCCGCAATTTCCTCACAAATATTTTTTAAAAGTTTTGTACTGATACCATCATTTCCTGGTGCTCCATTTGTTTTAAATTCCGATATAATTACTTTTATTTCATTTACACAAGTAGGAAATAGAAAAAGTGTTTTATCAACAAAACGATCGCCTTTTTCTTCCTCTGGAACTTGAAGTATATTATCCGCAAGTTGCCCACCTATGTCACTGAAATATCTACCGAGCTCATCCACCATTTGTTCTCTTGATCTAAGTTCTTGTCCTTCTGAATTTTTAATCATATTAATTTCTGTTTTAGGCCTGGATCTTCCACAGAGGTCATCGATGTAAGACCAGAGGAACTTCGTTTCAGAATTTTTTTCAGTGATAAAATTATTAATATGATCTCTTTTTGCATTTTTTATTAGTTTCTGTAATGTGTTCCGGTATCTGGCATATAGCTGCTTTAATCTCATATTGAATGGATCCTTCATCATTTCCTTGTATAGATTATTTTTATAGTTTAAAGCCTTCAAAAGACCAGGAGTAATCCAATCATTTTTCCCTGATTTTCTGTATGATAGCTTGATCTTTGTTGTGTTCTTCTGTATATTAAGAGCTATCAAATCCATGAAAGATTTTGTAAAAGCATGCACATCTTCATCTTCAATTAAATCATACCAATTTATTTCTTTCAAATCGTTTTTCAATTTACAATAATCTGTCAATACCAACCAAACCCTCGAAATTATAAGAAGAAAACTCGAGGAGGACACTGAATTGGCTGAGAAAACCACATTGAGTATAGACGCAATAATGGAAATGCTCGAAACATGTATCGGTTCCACTTACTTCAAGTAGACAACAACTTCTACCAACAGGAATTCGGTATGGCGATGGGTTCTCCAATATCCCCACCTCTGGTCGGCGTATACATGGAAGATTTCGAGAAGAGAGCATTGGAACAATATGTGTTCAAAGTTCAAACCGAAACTATGGCTTAGGATATGTAGACGACAATTTTGTCATATGGCAACATGGAAGAGAAAATCTAGATAAATTCCTAGAACACCTAAACAGCATAGAGGAATCAATTAAAGTCACGATGGAAATCGAGGAAAACAACCAACTACCATTGTACTGATTCAAAAGCAGAATGGAAAACCCAAGACCACAGTCTACAGGAAACCAACGAACACAGGCCAATATCTCCACTACGAATCTAACCATAACCTCAACACCAAAATAGGAGTAGCCAGATGCTTATACGACAGAGCAACCAACATATGCTCTCATCCATAAGATCGCAATGAGGAATTCAACAACATCACAGAAACCCTCAAGAAAAATGGCTACCCCAAGAAGATACTCGAGGTCGCCAGAGAACCAAGGGAAACAAAAAGGGAGCCTCAACAAACAGACAATGATGGTACCGAAACGATTACCTCTGTCATACCATATGTGAAGGGGCTATCTGAGAAGATAAGAAGGATTGGGAACGGATACAATGTCAGAACAGCATTCAAGACCAAGAATACGGTCAGGAGTAAACTCACGAAAGTGAAACCTGACAACAAAAAATTGCATCTATGAAATTCCAAGTGAAAGCGGTAGATCCTACATTGGTGAAACTAAACGCCTCCTTGCAGTTAGAATCAAAGAGCACCAAAGACCAGTTCGACTGGGAGAAACCGAAAGATCTAAGCTAGCCCAACATGCTTGGAACGACGATCATAACATCTGATGGGACGAAGCTTCCATAATATCAAAGGAAGAAGGATGGAACAGTAGAAAATTGAAAGAAGCAGCCTTCATACTTCATAGCCATAAGTCCCAACCCAATCAGTACACCCTCTCTGGAAATCAAGGACGTCTGGGCACCAATTTTAAGATCTGAATTGAGGAGTACGTACCTGGCTCAAAGCGGCAATTAACACTTCATATAAAACTTGAAGAGTGCAATAATTACCTGCTCTGGTAAGACTAGTGGTTAGAGTGAATGGAATTTCGAAGTTCCAACATAATAAGCCGCCCGTGTTCGAAACCCAACACAAGAATCAATAGTCGAAAAAAGTATGGTGTGTACAAGTACAGACAGGCAAAATCTGGTCCTTCTCAGGACCAACAACACCCTGAATGCGTGCCGAAACATCGCGTCGGTTACAACTGACCGTATTGCCCGCTCCACACTCATGGCGCGAATCACGCCAAATATTCTTGCCGTGAACATGGGCAAGAATTCGCGGCCAAATAAGTCATCCACGCTCACACAAATATTCGCACTATGGTTCGCGGCATCCTCGCTGTCTACGAAAACTTTTCGCCTGTTTAGCCAGCTATAAAAAGGGTTCATTCTGATGATAATCAAGAAATTTTCATTTCACTTATCTGAATCTATTCTAATTTCACTTCATTGCTACATGAACCATTCATTTCAAAAGCGAATAAAGTCAGTGAACAAGCATTAAATCATTACTGCGCAGGTACCGCGAACGCCCGTGAGTGTGGATGGAACATATTTGCTTAGGCGCTAAGCCTTTGTCGCGGGACTGGAGACAAATTCACGGGGAAGGCCGCGAACTGAGAAGCGCGAACGTTACACAAGAAAGTCATCTACACTCACGTTCGCGGTATTGGCTGAGATTCTTGCCATGAGTGTGGACCGGCTAGATAATGGAAATAGCCCAAATATTCTTTCAACATCTGTCATGTATTTATGATTTTAATAAAAAAGTAATTTTTTTAAGTAGAATATTGCGAAGTTCCCTGTTGAGAAACCCTTTTATTCAACTATAGAGTTTTAAGAATAAAACTCCTTCGTATGTACTAGATAGGGTCAGTCTTTAAACTTACCTTCCATATATTGGCTCAACGTGTTCATAAATCTGAAAATGCAGGTTCGCCTCTTCAGCTTTTGGTTGTTTTCGTCTTCCGCCGAACTTTCACCCTGTGTATGGTTTTTTGAATCTTTGAGACGAATAATCAAAACTTGATAACTAAGCAAGAAAACTGCCGAAAAGATTTCTCAACACTATCGTAGAATTTTTAATTGAATATTGAATTTCAAAATTATTTTCGCTTAACTTTAAATAACAAATTCTTCATTGAATTCGGTTCATAGAGTGTGGTCTTCACACATCATGCAGCATTTTCATAATTTCTTGGTGTTTTCAGAACCGGCTTTGAAATTTCCCAATTGAATTTGTTCTTAGTCTGGCAGTATATTGGAAAAAAAATCAAGACGTGCGAGTTTCTCGAAAATATTCACACGTTTCAAAAACTGATGTAACTGTATGATTTCATCTCTTTGTGCTAATCAACTTGACCAGAATGAAGAGAAATTATTATTTCAAACCATTCTCATAAGAACCGGTACCTTCGCCATTCTGTAACAATATTTGTTATAAAGCTCATATCCCCTCTTACTCATGAAGGAAAAAATGCAGAAAATGCTAAGGCATGTCTTAAGCCATTTTTTCGCGTGAATCACGGTTCAAAACTATTTCGAAGTAAACGTCACCAGTTCATGCATCGCTAAAATGCCACAATTTCAAAACGGTGACGTCATCATAGAAATGTCAATTCAATTTATGAATTTAAAAGTTAGAAACATGATACACGTACATTATAATAAAAATATTTATAATTTAAGGTGTGTTTATTTGTATATTATTATTGAATCTTGTATTTTCAAATTGGACTCCAATCAGTTTATGATGAATTTGAATGTTCTCGTCCTGATTAACTTGTTGAAAAAAATATATGCAATATTCATATTGATTGAATCAAGAGGAAGAAGCCGTAAAATCAATTTCAAAAATTTGAACATACATTTTCAAAACTAAATAATATCTCAGAATTCTAAAATAAAGGTGTGCTCTACTCGAAGTGATTTATTACTTCACAGTCACAGGTTACAATGCATTCTAAAAACAAAGCTATCATATTCAAATAATATTCAATGCAATGAAGAACAGTTATTATTATTTTTTATTCGAAATAAAAACAGTGAAAACAAAATAAATCCAACAAACATAACCTATATTCATCAATCAGCTGATTCCAAACTTCAAACTGCAGTTCGAACTATTCCGCTACCTGCTTTCAAACCGCTTCAAATCATTTTGAACCATTTGGCGTCACCAGTTCGACGCGAAAACACGAATATTTCGAAACCGACGAAATCAGAAGCAGTAAATTTATTTGGCGTTGTTCAAAAACTGTATTATTTTTCTGTTAGTTCAACCACACGATGGACAATTATGAAAAAGTGGACGAAAGCAAATTTTAAAGTCCTAATTAGCCAAACTAGATGGACTTAACATCAAACTGTTAATGCCTTGCTCAATAATTTACCAGTTGTTGTGAAGGCTGTGAAAGAAATCAAAGAATCCTCACTAGTCGCAGAATGCAAGTATGAAACTGGTCATTTGCTTCATGCTGTGATGGATTTTAGATTCATACTGAACAATTTGGGATAATATTCTGCAATTCTGCGGGAGATCAATAGGGTCAACGTGGAAATTCAGAAAGGAGATATAGTCATTTCACGTTCATTATCGTTCATGCAAGGTTTTATGAAGATCTTGCAAGTAATGACTTTCAGAAGAATTGGAGCCAATTCTTAGAAATAAACTTGTTTCCAAGAAGAAAAAGCAGGTTGACGAAATGATGCGATGATGAGTCAAGAACGGATCTAGTTGGTTTATTCTCGGAGGAAATTGTTTTCGACAGATTATTGTCAGAAATCAAAAAAAGATTAGAAAGCGCAGAGAGTCTGTATACGACTTTCTCATTCCTCAATGGCCAAGCAGGAACTAGCGGTTTTCAAAATGTTGTTTCCTGAAATGAGTGATAGATCGACTTCATTAGACCTGCTACCAATTCTTCACAGGCAAGATCTGAAAGATGCTTTCCCTGATGTCAGTATAGCTTTAAGAATATAGTGCACATTACCTACCACGTCTGCAAGTCTCTATGGCCTCTCGATCTTAGCTATAGAAAACAAAACTGCTTCCGAAACAGATTTCGAGGAGCTGATAGATGCGTCCGCAGAAAGAAAATCACGCCGCGTGATGCTATGTGAAGAAAAAAGTCCAATTTCTTTCCTTGTGATATTTTCCTTATTATTAGTTTTTATTTTCATTATTCATATGTTTTATTTATTTTTGTTTTTTTTATGAATTCATATATGTACATATTAAACAAATGGGGGGGGGCGCAATCATGAATTTTTGCGCCGGTCAGAACAAATCGTAGATCCGGGCCTGACTCCTTGTTCCTGAACTACAGGGCGAAAACAAAAATTTTCACTTTTGGAAATGTAATTATTTCTTAGGCCCTGTAGAAGATAGGAAAAAAATGAATGCTGCTTATAATAGATATTTTTACATAGAAGTCAGTGCCGTATTCAAAATTTTTCTTGAAAGCACTGTTTTTAAGATTGGACACAAACTTGGTATTTTTCAAATGGATCACCCTGTTCCTGTATATTTCAAAGTCAAATTTTTGTTGAATACATTATGATGTATCACAACCCAATCTTCAATGAGTTTTAACTTTAAAAATCAGAAAAATCCAAATTGGTGTTTTTGGTTTATGTTATAAATTGTCCAATTTGAATCTTATAATTACCTCAGTTAATGTTAAATCTGTACCCACATATTTTTTTGTTTACAACATTTTTAAGTTTATGTTGAAGAGTGATATTTTGAGTTGATGTTCGAAATATAATTGAATAAAAAGGTTTGAATCACATGGCGTTTCGAAAAAGTAATAATTGAATGCAGGTGTGAAAGAATTCATGACGAGTGTAAACATTTGTAAAATGTAGTTGGCACAATAAAGTATCTATCTATTTATCATGGCCTACTATTAAAAAACAAACATAAATATGGATTTTTCTGATTTTTGAAGCTATAATTTATTGAAGATAAGGTTGTGATACATCAAGGTATTAAAAAATTTGACGTTTAAATATACAGGGTATTCCATTTAAAAAATATCAAGTTTGTGCCCAATCTTAAAAACAGGACTCTCAATATTTCTTATAAACCGTTTTCTTTTTTTTTCTATCTTATACAGGACCTAAGAAATAATAACATCTCCAAAAGTGAACATTTTCGTTTTCGCCCTGTATTTCAGGAACAAGAGTAGTTGGAATATTTCTGTTTGTGGCTTTGAAAGTGATACAGGGTCGCGAAGATCGCATATCTCTATCTTTAATAATAGCTGAGATACAGAGCAGTCTCAACCAAAATGGTACACACTGTACTTTCCGTAACAACGGCTGAAGCAGAGCGCAGTTTTTCCCAAGACCTGGCTCAGAACCACTATGGCAGAAAACCGCTTGAACGGATTAGCTCTAATGTACATAAATTACGAGAGAGTCATAGATACAGAAATGGTTGTGACCAGATTTGCTAATGCTAGCGCTTGGAACTTTTATTTAATAACTAAAAACTAATTAACCCTTGGATGATTCAATATTTGTTTTTTTTTAAGATTCATTTTAATAAGAAATAATTTTTATTCAGTAACTGAAAACTAGTCAACTGCATGCTTTAATATTTCCTTATTTGTTTTTTATGATTTCTCATGGTTAAAAAACATAACTGTTTCTGTTACATCTTTTACTGGATAAAAGCTGAGCCCCCCCCCCCACACACCTTTCTGGGTACGCGCCTGGTACCATAAAGTAATGGAAATATGAAATATATTCTGAAGACGGGTTACAAAGTGGCGGAGGATCCGGTTACTATAATTTATACATAATACTCATAATAACCTAGACTGCCTAGAGCTTCACAAGTACAAGTACAGGGTCACCCAAATTGCTTGATTTTGGCTGTTTCTTGTACTTCTAGACTAGATAGGTGGAAACGTTGAAAGGAGTCCTGGGCTGGATTAACGTGAAAACTCCATAACTGAAAGCCGTTTCACGATATCTTCATTTGTTTTGAAGATATAACGAAATTTTGATATTTTGACGATTTCGAAAATGTGCCATAACATCTTCATTTTCTCAAGTATCTAAAAACGGCAAAAACTTTCTACATGCACTTTTTCATTAGCAATACGACACCGTTTTCAGCTTTTTTTATGTCTCGTAGGTATATAGGGTGGAAAAAAACAACTTTCGTATTTTAAATACTAATGGTATCTTTTTTTGGTCCTATGTTATACAGAAAAAATTAGCTCTTTGAAAATATATACACAGGGTGAGTCTTTGACTTGTACATATATTTTAACTGAAGATTCTTGAGACCAAAAGAAACCTTTTTTTTTCATTTTTCCGAATTCGGCTCTGTTAAAAAGATATAGTCATTTGACAAAAAACCTTGGGCTAAATACGTCCCTGAAATGATACTGTGGAATTGATTCCAAGTTCATATTTCTCGATAGAAATTGAGTTTATACATTTAGGCCCAATTTAGGGAATACTCAAGTAGTCAAGTACTAACCTTATTGGAATAAAAATGTTGCAAACACGATAATATCAACAAAAACAGTTAGTTTCATCGGATTATATCTGCCACTAAAAAGCCACATTTATTCCAACAAAATAAGTTCCTTCTTCGATTTTTCTGCAGATTAGTTTGTATACACTGTGCAGGGGCGGTTCTAGGGCGGTGCGAGCGGTGCGACCGCACCGGGCGCCATCATGCAGGGGCGCCAAAATCAAATATGGGGTAGAAAACGGGACGTCGCGACGAGCGGAATTAGGGGCAGTTGAATTTTGAAGTCTTGCTCCTCTTTCGGACTCGCGCGACTATACAATGCGACCGAAAAAATAGAGAAATATTTTCATATATTTTCAATAAACAGCTGGGATTTTCAGTCGGCATGCCATGTCTTTCCCTGCGATCAAATATTTAAGTTCATTACGCTTGTCGGTATTTTTTTCAAACGTCACCCGTCACCCAAATAGTTTATTGGGCGGCTCCTTTCATGTGTGATTCAGACGGCTTCTTTGATGAGCTGTTCTTAATGCGGCTTCTCTGTTATGATTGCCCATCCTCCAATCAGAGTTTTCTTTTAAATATAGGGGGAGAATCTCACGAAATATTTTCATTTCTTTTTTTCTAATTCCTGAGAACAAACATTCGAAACCACGTTGTGTTGAGATTCTGTTCAGTGTTAAAATTATAAAGTTTTTACCTCGGTTTTTACTAGGTAGGTATTCTAAATTTTTATGTCTAAGGAATTTAGGATTTCTTATTGTGTATTTAAGATAAACTCATAATTAATTGAGTAGCTTTTTAACATTCAATTTTCTTTCGATAAGAAACAACAAAACGAGTGTTTCAATAATATGATTATCACTTCTGTGATTGTCTTTTTTAGCCTTGAGAAAGAGGAAATCCATCCTCGAAACGTTGGCCTTGTGAATAACAAAAGGTTAATAAAACTTTTCCTGTTACCCAATATTGTTTTTATTTATTATCACTCCTTTTCTATTATGACATTCTTATCTAATACAAAACGGAAGATATTGCCGGTTATACAGGGTGTTCAAATTTTGCTGGGCTGACCCAATTTTGTTTTTTCGAATACAAGCCTATATTTTATATTCTTTTTCAGTTTCCACATGAAGAATATTGAACACTTTTTACACAGCTTCGTATTCACTTCGAAAATATTGAAGGTATCCGAGATTTTCAACATAATGGAATTCAGCCCAAGATTCTTCACTTAGAACGTTTCAAGTCATCATTAATAGTTTAATGAGAATGAGAAAAATTTGGAGTAGAGCTTTTTCAAGAGTGAATGACTCTTAGACTTCAAATTAAAAATCAAATATATTTCTTGTTTGTTTAGAAAGTAGTTTACTCAAATTCACTTTTTTTGGTTACTTGTCAGTTTTTGAAAAGAGGTTTTTTTAAGCACTTGTGAAGCTTACCATAGGTAATGCTCAATGAAACTTAAAGAGGCCTTTTTTCGCGCTTCTTATGAATCCGTAATATTCAAGGTGTTCCATTTGAAATAAGGAAGTTTTTTTGCCTGTGCTGATTTGAAAATCGCTTTGAGTGATGGTGAAAAATGTGATATCCCTGGATATGCTTTTGTTGAAGAACTTGTGAGCCTGAATCCAATATTGAAGAATCTTCAAGCAGCAGAGCCAATAACAGTTCTTCGACTTGCAAGATATTTTCCCAAATGGGACAGCGTTTCGTATCTTGCTAACTGTTCCTATAAACGTAGCCAAAGGAGAACGAAGTTTCAGTGAATTGAAGCTTATGAAAACTCTGCGATCTACAATGTGCCAATAAAGACTATCCGATCTTGGAATTTTGTTTATAGAAAAAGCTATTGCACAAAATATTGTGAATATTGTGAATTGATAAACAAAATTCGCGATAGCCAAAGCTAGAAAAGTGCATATTTGAGTTGTTTGAAATAAATAAAAGTTGTCAAATCTAATATCTATTATTATACTCGCACTATGAAAGATCCTACTCCCAAAAACTCGCACAAATTGGTGAAACGAACTTTTCAATAATTTGAATTCATGACAGCAATAATTCGGTTTTATCGTTGTAGGGGCGCCACTTTCTAATCTCGCACCTCCCAAAAATATTGATAGCACCGCCACTGTATACACTAATAACTTGTTCATATTTTCCTCTAAATTCCCAAACAATAACATGAAGAAAGACTTTCATTCAGATTTATTATTAAACAACCTAACCTAATCTAATTTGTATCGATTCTGTGAATTTTTGCACAGGAATGTCAAGAAGATGTTGCCAGCTTGTTGATATTTTCATTGAGGTTAAGGATTTTTTACGAAACATAGTATAAATCACGATACATTTGTGTACCGTGGTATGAATATCTATGAATTCTGCCGTTTCCATCATAAATCGACTTTGCCGCCAAATTTTACCACGCATGCGTAGAGCGAAAACCGCAATATTGGTTATGTGGAACCAACTATATACAATAACAACGCAGTCTCTGAACAGTCTGAACAAACTGTAAACATTATGTGAAGTTCTGAATACATTCATTACATTCAGTGGATTATTGTTCTGATGTGATTATTACGTGAAGTGAATTAATATAATTACAACCGTGTCGAGTTTATAAAATTCCAAGAGGATGTTGTTCAGATAGAAACATCGCCACAGATTATCAGGTATCGTTCCATTAATTTCAATTTAATAAGTAGTTTGAGTTGAGATTCATCATTCATATCCGAATTTTTTATTTCATCGACATTTAACTTCAATATGGACCGGTAACTATGAATTTTCAATAGAAACTGTGCGTGTTAAATCCTCCTTCGTGTTCAATTTCATCTCCCACATTTGGGGGATTTTATTATTAAAATATCTCGACAAAGTTGATAAATATTGTGACAACATTGTAAACTCCTTTAAAGACCAGAGAAGGAATAATTTTCGATGATATTTGATTCAGAGACGCATTCAGATTATTCTTGAAATTAATGATATTTTCGTCAAATTTCTGCGGGTAAAATTGGAAATAACTCGAAAACGACGCGTTTTATTGAAAAAAATAGGAATACTTTCAGTTTCTTCAATGATTGATTCTTTCGAAAATATGAACCGTTTATCTTTTTAAAGTGGTTTTATGGTATTTTAGCGTGTATTGATGAGTCCACTACCCTGTAACTTTTATACTAGTAAAGATATTAATAGGTTTCGATTGAGGAATAGAGTAAAAACTCAACCAAAATTCAGTTCATTCGAAATAACGGTTCCGAAGATATAAACAGAAAAGTGTTTTTTTCATGTGTTTTTTTCATGGATTTTCGACACCCTGTATCTCCCAAACCAAACCGAATTTTGAAAAATGGTATAGGAAACAAGCCTTATTATCAAACAACTTTTTTGAAGACAAGCTTTTATAACAACACTCATCCGCCATTTTGAAGCCGCCATCTTGAATTCCTCAATTTTGAAGAATCGTAATTTCCGACCCAGAAAACCCCCATATACCAATTTTGAATAGAATAGGATCATAATTACAAAACTCGTCCGCCATATTGTGGCCGCCATCTTGAATTTCCCAATTTTGACAATAGTATCATCATTTTCGAACCCAAATAACCCCAGATACTAATTTTGAATGGAATCGGATCATAATTACAAAACTCATCCGCCATTTTGGAGCCGCCATTTTGTTTTTTTCTACAAAAAATATTTCATGATGCATTGTCACCAGAATTAGGTACATCTGCAAAATTTCAAATCAATCGGACGATTAGAAGTGTGTCATATTTAACTTGCAAGATTTGATTAAGGACAGACAGACAGACAAAGACTGGTGACACTAAATAAAAGCTTATAAAAAGTTTTTCGTTTGATGAGAGGAATCTACAGTTGAAATATATGTACAAGTCAAAGACTCACCCTGTATATGTCGATATATTATTTCCATATTTGAGACAGAAATAGCAAAAAAGTCGAATAATCACTTTAAGTTGAGTCTGTCATACATAATTCTATGAAAGTGAAGGTCGAAAAATAATATATCGACATAAAGTGATGAGTGAAACCTCTACTAACGGACACCTCCTTTGAGCCGCCACCTCTATTGAACGGTCGCATTTTTATTCCGGTATTGGGTATATGCAAATCCTACAGATAGTACCCTCTCTTGGGCGGACGCTCCCTTGAGCGGACAACCGGAACATAGGCAACGTAAATATTTCATAATATTTCACTGCGTACTGTTGCATTTGGTCTAGTTCAGTATAGTTCAGGGGTCGGCAACCTGCGGCTCGCGAGCCACATGCGGCTCTTTGGATGTGAGCCTGCGGCTCTTTAGCTCCATACGACCATACGCAAATATTATCTATTTTATAAAAAAAAAATTAAATCATTCTGAATCGATTGAGGATTAGGCACTGGTACATGAATTTGCTGACAGATTTGAGCAATTCAAAACCAACAAATCCACTTTAGCATTTATAGTAAATCCTCTCAACACAAATAGTAACGAAATCCACATTAGGCCATTTGGAATTGATACTGGATCTCTAGAAATGTAATTGATCGATTTAAAAAATAAAACTTTGTGGAGTGGAAAATTTACAGAGTTGAAAAGTTGGAAGAGCTGGAGGTCCAGAAATGTATTTATGTAACACAAAAAAAGTGGACAGCTTTAAAAGAAATGCAGCGAGTTGAGACACTTATATTTGACGCATGTAATAGTCTTCCGGATTGCTACAGTGAGGTGAAGAAGTTGGCTTTTGGAGTGCTGACTATCTTGGGATCGACTTATTCGTGCGAGCAAGCGTTCTCTTGCATGAATGTTATAAAAAGTTAAGTAATGAGCCAACTTACAAATGAAAATTTGGAGTCATGTTTGGAACAACAACCAGTTATGAACCAAATCTATCCAAACTTTCTGAAGCAATGAAGAGCCATCGCTCCCATTGAACCATTGAATCTGTTTGTTTATTGTTTTTGAAGTGAAAGTTAAAGTTGCGATTGTTGTGAATAAATGTTTTATTATTCTTATTTTTCACACAAATAATCTAATAATTGTGAAAAAATTACTTAAATATAAATAAATTATATTTTTTTTATGAATGACTTGATCGTTTTTTTTAAACTTAATTTATGCGAGTACTATTTATTGATGGCAAAAAAATTTAGTGGCTCTTTAAAAACTTTGAAATTTTGTTAATTATAATTTTTGGCTCTTCCGACTCAAAAGGTTGCCGACCCCTGGTATAGTTTGATCTTCCGGATAGAACGTCTGAGATTTCGCCAAGAAAGCAGTTATGTCTGAAAGACGTCGAGTGTTGACTCTCGAATAGAAAATTAAAATGGTGAATATACAGGGTATTCCATCTCAGACGAGCCACCCCGTATATTTCTTATCCCATGGTTAGAAAAATTTCTCACACAAAGTTTGTGCTCATTGTATACAGGGTGTTCCATTTCAGTCGAGCCATCCCTATATTATTCATCTCATAGTGATTGGAAAAATTTCCCGAAGACATCGAATGGTTTTGTTTAGGGGTCATCTTTTGACGTATTTTTGAGGCTTGAACAAGCAACTTCCTAAGATGGGCGCTTTAACCTTTTAGAATTGGATAGGAGAGAGGGATTGGGTGATGCCTTATTTGGAAGGTCTTGGAAGCCGGTATATGAAAAACGTAATTTTGATAAACTGTTTTCGCCAAAAACCCTCTGGACTTCTTCTTGTGGGGACATCTCTGAAGGACAAGATTTTTGTGACTACGCCGTACGCCAAAGAATTGTAAATGAGACAAATGAGTGTCGTCAAATAACTCCAATTACTAAACCATGTCAGAAACGGGTTTCAGTCAAGATTGTGATATTGTATGGAAGTCAATGGGAACAATTTTAGTATTTGATTTAAAAACGTAGATTTGATTTTGTTTTATTGTCCCTACGCATGATAAAACAATTCAATTTTTTGAGTTTGTTGAAAGGGCTTAGTAAAAATGTGCTTATACATTGTAAAAATAACAAAATATGCAAGGTGGCTCGTTTGAGCTAAAAAAAATTGATTCTTGGCGACAACGGTTCATCAAAATTACGTATTTCATACTCCGTTGTGAAGCGGCTCCCATGCAAGAACATTCAAATGAAGTATCACTCAACCCCTATCCCCTATTCTATTTTAAGGTACTGTGGTGTAAAACCTTTGTGCAAATTCAATATCTCCGCCACTGGCACGTCTAATAAAACCGAGTAAAGTGCAAGAAAGTAGCTATCATTAGTGACAATGTGTGTACAAAAATTCAATTCTGTAATTCAAACGATTCCTCAGATATTAGCAAAAAAACTAAAGAACATATAAATTTTTTACACCTTGTATCCGGAGGAAAAAATATACCTAAGAGAAAAAAAATTTGACCGTTGATACAACCATTTAGGAATACCCTGTATAGTCCTGTAAGCTGATGAAACATAAAATAAATTTTATTTATTGCTACACGACCTCCATTTCATCATTTCTATTCTGTTCCCCCCCCCCCCCAAGCTCAAAGGTTGGGTACGCCCCACGGATACTCAAACACCGGTCAGCGCCCTTTCATCCCCTCCATTCTCGCAAGCATGTGATGACGTCAAATTAGCCAACGATTTAAACTTTTGAATGAGATGAATTGCTTTTATCGCTAATAATCGCGTATGAATGATTTTTCTAGTATAATTTTGTTTGTAAAATAAACCTTATTGACCTAAAAACGAATTAATATGAAAATATAATTGCTGCAGCTATATTTTCATTAAATTCTACCTTATTTTGCCCCCCCTTCTTGCCTTATACAACACGGAAAAATATAAGATTTTTCGGTCGTAGAAAGGGTGCTCCAATTCCAATATTGTAAATCTAAATTCATTGATTCAAGAACAAAATATTGGTAAAAGTAGTTTGCATTTATTAAGAAAATTAGGTCCATGAATGAGCTAGGTAGGTACTAAGGTACTAATCCAAGCAAATAGAATAACAGAAAATTCCAAACCTGATACTGTAAATCTAAATTCATTGATTCAAGAACGAAATTCTGCTAAAAGTAGTTTGCATTCATTAAGAAAATTAGTTCTTCGGAAGGGCTATAGGTACTCTTAACGAGCAAATAAATACCAGCAATATTTTATGTTGAAAGATGGTACATTTTATCTTAAATAAAAAACAAATCTGTAAAAATGTTTTTTTAAATGAGCATTAAATTTTCAACATCGATCATAAATATAGCATGTGTATGAGATATTGTTTGATATTTGTTCGAGCTGTCTGCTCGTCTCAAGTTTTACTAATTGAAATAGCTGCCTTAGCATCTCAATTTCTTTCTGTTGCTGACTATTTTTTTCTAGCAGCTGTTCGTATTTAATTTTCCAATCAATTTCTCCTGCAGATGGAAGATTATCTGTAAACGAGAAGATTTAGAATGAGAATATAACAATAATAATAATCGATTTATTTAGAACTAAAGTAACCCCGTTGGAGACGTGAAAAAATTTGTACTCACCAAGTTTGGGTCCCAGATTACGAAAATGAAAACGATAAGTCAGCAATCCTTTTAGTTTTTCCAAGAAAAAATCCCAAAGGTACGTTTGGAAGGTAAGGTTATACATAGTTCTAGGCAGTTTTCTTGTATTTTCTCAATCAAGACTCATTGGAAATGTTTTATTTCTTAGTCCTACTCTAATTAATGAACTGAAATAATATCAAAAAGTACCGTTTTTCACCCACAAAACCAAGAAAACTTCAAAAACAGTACACACTACAATGTAAACACCGTATCTGTTGGCTAATTCTACGTCACAACATGGATGCCAAGAAGTGGTGGGGTGAAAGGGCGCTGACCGGTGTTTGAGTATCCGTGGGTACGCCCCAGCCCATGTAACTCTTTTTATATAATATTGTTTTGTGCTTCATCTGCGATCTGTGGTCCTAACCTTACCCAAAGCACGTGACGTTTGAGCACCAGATAACCTCAAAACAATTTTTGACAGGTCGTTAGATGGCCGAATATTTATATAATATTATTAGTCATTAAATTAATCATTTCTTCCCCTCTGGTAATATCAGTGCATTAATTATTTGAGTTTTGCAATCCAACAGTCAATGATATTCCTCAATATCATAATAATGATATTAGACATTTAACAAAATGAATCCTGTGGGCAAACAACAAGTTCTAAAACTGTATAAAAATTTACTGAGATACGGCCAACAATTAAAATACACTGATAAAGAATATTTTGCAAAAAGAATAAAAAAGGAATTCAAGAACAACAAAAATCTCGACGAAAACGAGAAAATAAATTTCAATTTCGAAGTAGGTATTCATCCAGCCGAATTTTCACAAATATATTTCATTGTTTCTAGAGAAATAAATATGTATATGAACAAATATTCTCATTGAATACATTAACGTGATCAATTCTTCAGTGATGCCAACTATATCTTTTTCAGAGAGGTTTATCAGTGCTCCTTCGTCAATCGGTAGTATGATAACAATGATTAATCAGATAGTCTCAATATTGAAACCAAACACACTATCCATTATTTTTAAGAGACTTAGAGTGAATATTGATTTGTCCCGAGTACCTGTTCTCAAAGATAACGAATTAGAGGAGAAATTTGTTAGAGGTTCTGGACCTGGCGGTCAGAAAATCAATAAAACTGCAAGTGCAGTTTGCCTCAAGCATATACCAACAGGTAACTTCATTTAGAATATCAATCAATTCCTTGTACCATTTTAAGAGAAACCACTTGTTTTTTAAGACATTATTGATAGAGAGACTGAATCATTGACATAGAATATCAAGACAGGGCAACCTGAGATTTTACATTGAAAGAATCTGTCCCCCCACATATAGAAAGAGAGGGGCAAATTCAGAAACTTTGATGAAACAAAAGTTGGATTTAATTTGCCCACTGACTGGTGAGAACAGTGTCCCTTGTTAGAGGCATCTTTAAACTAATCAGTTATGCTGGGACCGATGATCTTTTTGTATGGCAGAACCATTTTATCTGAATCTGTGGATTGCAGAATAGTATATTCTAAAACTAGTTGCAGAATGGGCTCCTATTCCAATACGAATGCGATTGTTGGAATTGCATTCTGCATCGAGACGATATTTTCTCTATTTCAAGTCAAATTTAGTGAAATACTGTTGAAATTCAATGGAAAACTCATCCTAGTGACTTTTGTATTGTATCTTGGCAGTTGGTGACTGTTACGAAATTGACATTTCCAAATTGACGTGTGTTGAAAATTGATAGGAGCGGAAGCCAATGCTGACAACCAAAAAACGAAAAATATAACTGAAAACAATACTGTGATGAGTTCATTACAGCACTGTAATGAACTCATTACTATTCTGAAATAGAGAAAAGAATTTTTCAAAACTAATCTGACTGATTTGATGAAAATAGATTTGGAACAAATATTCATTGTCCATGGGTAAAAATTAGCCAATTAGTTACGTGCAGGTTGACATTCATGTTCACAACTTAGGTTTCCTAAATACCCATTGATTTGTCTGTAATAGCATTGAATGCAATCTAGTCAAATAAATATTGACGTTGACTAAAAACAATATTTTCATTTCTCGTATAATCTTCGCATGAAGTATTTGATTTTGTCATTAACAGAAACAAGCGGATAAAGTATTGATGTACCTGCCAAACAGAAAATTTGTGAATAAAGGATTCATAAACCCAAATTACTCAACCCTTCATCTTAGACACTTGATATCAATTTATAGCTGACCTTAAAACCTCTATTCACTAAAAAATCTCATTTTCAAATTAAATGTATTATAGTCTCTTCATCTACTTATGCCTGCAATTGTGTGTATTGCTTGTTAATTTTCAGGAATTGTTGTTAAATGCCATCAGAGTCGTTCACTCGTAGAAAATAGAAAAACTGCTAGAGCATTACTAACAAATAAACTAGATAAGTTAGTCAATGGTGAGAATAGTGTTGAAAACCAAAAGAAAGTAATAGAAGCAAAAAAGCATTTGGAACGTAATCGGAGAAGGAATAAATTGAGAGAAATCAAGGAAGTATGGAAGAAAGATCAGGAACCCTCATAAAACTCCTAAGTAATATGGATATATTCAAACTTTATTTATAAAAACATTTGTAAATAAAATAAAGTATTTTATAAATTTACACATCATTCTTAAGTAAAAAATCACAAATTTTTGGTTATACAATTATTATTATGAAACTAATATACAAAACGTAAATTATTTACATCATTTAGAAAACTTAACACTTACTCCTCTAGTTATCTCTCATTTTCAACAAAAAGATATTTCTGAAATAAATAGTGATAATCAATCCTTTCCACATACATTTGTGCCACAAAATTGACATGAAGATTTTTTTTTTTCAAATACTTTGTCAAACTTGCAATCATGTTGTCTACATTTTGAAGTGACCAAACATTCTGGAATACTGAAGAAAATGATAATTCATTGCAAATTGTCTGTTGGAAAATCACATATAGCATAGCCCAAAAAAAAATTTTTTTATACAGGTGAATAAAGTAATAATACTTATAGCTGTTTGATGATTACCTGGTTAAGAATTCAGAACCATGGATTTGATCATTGTGAAATTCAGTTGCATGGTACTTTTCTGCAATGTACTAACGGTATAATTAATGTGAAGAACAAAATATTTTTAGTCTCCAAACTTCGTGATAAGGCACCTGGGAGTATTTTAATATCACAACTGTAATAATCATGTTAAATATTGACCATTAAATTTAATTAAGACAAACAGGATGTACCCCAAAAGAATTAAATCGATTATTCTGAATTAAACATAAGATACATACTTTTAGTCAATTTAGGCACTTAACAAAATTACTGAAAAGGCAAGATTACAGGTTCAAGACACTAACGATTTCGTATACAATATTCACATCTTTGAGTTTTATTAGCTAAGACTGATTATTTCTTACTTCATTCGAATTTTTGATGACCAACTGTACATTCATATGTCAAATTCTTCCATAGTTTTCGAGAGTCTGTTGCTATCTATTCTTCGTCGTTGACTTCTCCTTACAGCATCAGCTCTTCTGTATGGCTCACTTTTTAATTCAAGTAAAATGTCTTCCAAGGCACCATTGTAAACTTCGTCCTGTTGGAGCAGTTTCTTTTCTTTGACTAAACGTGTTTTGTGCTTCAGTTCATTTATTAGGGCATCCTAAAATATGTATAACACAATCACCTGTTTATAATGTTATTGTATTGTTATGTGAAGGTGCACTGGCTCGAAATGAAGAAACTTGGGCCCAAGATTGGAATGAGATTCATCGAAGATCAATAACTCAATGTGTTATAAGCTGTGATAACAAACCATTATTATATTTCAAATTTCGAATATTCCGGGTTTTCTGGCGCCGTGGTCCAATAGGATTTTCACTAAACGTTTCTCCTACAACTGAGGTAGGCATCTTCAGAGGTTTCTGGGTTGGACGTTGTAACACGATGATTGACTGCTCTGAACTGCTAACCGCTGTTGTAGGCAAAACGTTGAGTGAGATTCCTATTGGACCACAGCTAGAAAACCCAGAATACTCCAAATATCCTTTCAGAATTTAACAAAAAAATCGAAATGAACAAGTTCCAGAACTAGACCTATTTAGAGTCACTATATACTTCTTATAGACGCTTTCAAACAAATCAAACACCCTATATACAATGCTGTTTTTGACATTCATTATGAACCAAGGAGAAGTGCCTATTTTGCATAACATTTTTAGAGCCTTTGCACAACGTTTGCAATGATTAATGATAAAAACCAACCTCAGCGCCAGTGAGCTGATTCACAAATTAAACTAAATTCAGTGATCCAACAATATCTAATGGTGCAATGATGGCTTTACCTTGCAAAGTTAGACCTTCTTTACATTTCAAGCCTTAGTAATGGGTGAATGATGGAGCAAGTAAGCTAACCTAACTGGGAAATGAGTGCATAGCCAATGTCCAAATACGCACCTGCTGTTTCTTCTGATTGATTTTATTCTTTTTGGCCACATCCTCATTTGTTTTGTTATTTGCATTCATTGCTGCTAATTCCAACCTTCTTCTCTGTTCATTTTCTTGATCAGTCACCTGTGTAGATCGAGAATAATAGTGATTCGAATACAACAACTTTATTTTCAATTCAATTCATAATGAATAGAACAAACCTTGAAAGCTTTGACAAATCGAACAAGAAGTGGGAAAAATGTGTTAGCATCTGTTGTTCTTGGCGATTCAGCAAAGAATTCAACACATTCACGAAAAGCTTCTTGAGCTGTTTTAGTCTCCGATTTCAATTTTTTCAATTTCTCTTCAGAATTTTGGAGGAAATCCTTAATGACTAGACTTTGAGCTCCTTTGCCCCTCAGATCGGCCTCTTTTCTCACAGAATCCATACCCTTCTCCAGCTCCTGTAGATCTGTCTGGATGTTCTCGAGAGAAACTGTGAAAACGAAATAATCATGCTCATATTCCTGATTCTATGAACATCAAAAACTCACCAAATGCAGCTTTCTCAATATAGTGAAGTTCAGAATCAAAATTGAGAAGTTCTGGGAATTTTTGTCGGATGGTATTGACAATATAATGTAAAAGGCACATTCTTTTATCCGTTGTTTTTGTATCCAATAGTGAATCTAGTGACTGAAGTTTGAACCCATATGCTGGACCCCTTTTACTACTGTTAAGATAATTACCAAATGCTAATACTATTTCTAAAACAGATCTTAACTTCCTGGAATGTTTTACTGAATTTGAGGCAGAGATTATTGCATGTATTTGCTGCAAAATAAAAATATTTTAGAAAAATCGAAGTATTCATTCAGAAAATTGGAGAAGGTTGTTAGTGGAACCAGGCCTATCGTTAGCAAATAATTGAAAAATGTTTAGATTTTTATACCATCACTGTTTTCGTGTCTTTGAAAACAATGGTTATGCTGTGAAGCCCAAGGAACTGGATCATTAGGTACTCATTTTTGATTTACCTTCTAAGAAGGCTTAGAGCTCACAAACATGCTCCATAGAAAGATTGCCGCATAGCTCAATGGGAGGGGAGTATATCTCCATCTTTGACCTGCAGAGTGAAGTCATAGATGTCTGGAAATCAGGCATCTAGCCAGAGATTGTAGGCTGATAACAGCGGATTGCAGAAGGTGTTTACGTTGTACAGGGTGGGGCAGAAGAACCTATCCGATTTCAAATCCCTTTTTCTCAGAAGAGAGAGCAGGTAGAGTAGTGGGGTAAAAACCGTTAGAAAGCTGGTTTTATGCCATTTGGCAGTAGTCAACATGCCTTGGTCTGGTGAACATCGTGCTTTTGTTATTGAGCGGTTTATCGAATGCGGCGGTTCGATAATTGCTACACAACGTGCTTTTCGAATTCATTTCGGACTCGGGCGTCATGATCCTGTTCCACATCACGCTACGATTAAAGTGTGGGTCCAAAAGTGACTGTGTGGTGTGCTCTTTCCCGCCTAGGCGTCTGGGGGCCCTACTTTTTTGAAGAAAATGGGCAAACCGTAACGGTCAACAGCGAGCGCTATTGTTTCATGCTGGAAAATTTTCTAAGACCCAAAATGGAAGAAAATGGCGTGGAAAATGTGTGGTTTCAACAGGATGGTGCAACCGCCCACACATCGCGACGATCAATGGACATTCTCAGGGAACTGTTTCCCGGTCGCCTCATTTCTCTGAGAGGTGATGTTGGCTGGCCGCCGCGCTCACCGGATCTCACTCCATGTGACTTCTTCCTTTGGGGTTACCTCAAATCGAAGGTTTACCAGCATCGACCAAGGACCCTTCTTGCTTTACGAAGGGAAATTGCTCGGGCAATTGAAGAAATTCCTGTGGAAATGACGGTGAAAGTCATGGAAAGCTACCGCGAGCGCCTAAATAAGTGTATCCGCTCCCAAGGACGACATTTGAGTGATGTGCTTTTCAAAACTTAAATTTAAAAATGGCATAAAATTTGCGATATGTTAATAAAAAAAATTTTTTGACAAGCTGAGTGGTTTTAATTTTATAACGTTTTGAAATCGGATAGGTTTTTCTGCCCCACCCTGTAAAAGGGGTGCAAAATGGTCGAATTTGTAGAAAAAAAGAGAAAACAGGAAAGAGGCAAAGTACTATTGGTGTGTGTCCTTTCTTCTGAAAGAAAGATAAATAGGCTAGGGTGGGCAAAGATGCTATGGAGTCATGAGCGAATTAGGCAACTTCATGGTGCGTAAAATATTGGGCGCATGTATTCTCTAGCAGCATTATGTCCAGGATGGGCTGGTACTGGGAAACCCATATACAATAGAATGGTCGGGTCTAGTGAGGAAACTATACCTTAGTTAACATATGTTATGTGTCTGATTTAGAAATGAATGTTTGGAGGGATATGTATGGGGCATCTGTCTATTGCCAGTTCTGTGAGGGGATAGAAGAATATGTACGATATATCCAACATCTCCCGTGTGGCATAGCAAGGGAATGAGTGTATGTACAGTGTGAACGCAAACCTGATCCCTGCTCCGCCAATTAAATATTTTAATGTGCTCCAGCGACGTTGTCTGAATGCAGCTTTATAAAGACGAATTTTGTGCCTGAAATAGTTCTATGGCCACTACTAACCTTTCATCCTTATTATGAAATATTTCATCAAACTATTATCATATATTCACTTACAGGTGTTATCAGATGTATATTGTCATAAAAGTTTCCTATATAACTCATAATGGATAGTTTCACTGATATTCTTTCAACTCTTGTGAGTTGTAAGAGGAATTTATCTTCTTCTGTTAGTAAATTAATATTTTTCTTTTCATTGACATAGTCTCTGTAGGCTTTGGTTTCTGGTTCTGTCGGAACCATTCTTTGAAGAAGTTCAACATTTTCTAATGAGAGTAATTTTAAATCTAGCATATTAACAGCATTGATAACTTTTTCTACAGGCATTTCCAGTTTTCTTCGAGATATTGCTGTAAATAATTATGATGAGTATTTCCGGAAAAAACAACAGAAGACTCAAAACAATCAAATTTCTTGAAGAATCTAATGCTCACCGATATTCCTCAGTCTTGTATGCTCCAGTAGAGAAACATTCTCTGGTTTTTTGAACTTTTTACTAGGGAAGGAAGTAAGACCATCAACCTCATTGTTACCATTGGCCATATGTCCGGAACTACCAATTTTAAATCTCTCTTCGAAATCATGGAAATCTATATAATTATGTAGTTTGTCATCATCTAGCTCATTAAAGATTGTGCCCCTAACCTAGAAAACATATAAGGTTACCAATGTACCAACTTTTCATTGAGGAAGGTTCATTAATTTTTTACCTGATTAGGCTTTAGAGCTACCCAATTGATCGTGGGTAGTTTATATTTAGTTTGTACTTTCCTCTTGATTGTCATTGCTCCATCAGGTGCTTGCATAAAGCCAGCAGGTGGAGGGGGAATAGGAGCTGAAGGCACTTTTAGAGGCGGTGGTGGAGGACATGGAGGTGGGGGCGGTGCAGCAACAGGTGCTGGAGGTGGAGGAGGAGGTACTATCACAGGCGAGTCAGGCATTGAGGTTTTCTCTCGTTGGTTATCCTTCAAGATATCGGAGATTCCTGGCACTGAAAAAGTTTATTGTCAAAAAAACAGTTATATTCGTCAGTACTGCAACTTAATGTCTCTGTTATAAGCCTGAGGAAGAGAAAAAACTCAACACTTACTTGAATTTCCTTTTGGAATCGTCTTTGAAACATTTTCTAATTCAGCTATTTTCGATTCAAACATAGATTGTCTGTTCTTTGATTCTTGTTCGTGATGTTGCACCACTCTTCTAAGAGTGGTTACTTCTTCGTCTGCTTTTCTCTTTATTTCCAGGAGGTCGTCTCTTTCTAACCGGACATGCGCCAGTTCAGTTTCTAAATGAGCCATCTTTTCTAAAGCTTGATGTTCAAATTCCTGCAGTCTCTCGTGAAGCTGTAAAGATGAAATATTCAAAAATATTCGATATCATCATAAAATGGAGCAATATTTCATTCACTCAAACTGAAGGAAGCCAGTTACCTGTGACACTTCATCTTCAAGCTCTGTTACTTTTTCCAAAGCAGCAGTCTTAGTTTCGCTGTCTTCCATCAAAGCAGCAACATCAAACACGTTATCAAGATAAGCAGATATCTGCACTTGCAGTTCTTCACTTTCAGTATGTTTTAATTTTTCCAAATAACTATCTAAATTTAAGGCAGTGAATTCATATTGTAAATGGACCCTGAAATTCATGTTTTCCACTGAATGCACTATGATATTAACAAATTGCATACAGGCAACCTAGAAAGCAAGAAAAACGATAATATTGTGGAATATGATTGTGTGAAAGTACTTACCATAAATTCTATATTGAAGACCTCATAGTTGAGAAATTGGTTCATGAGCGTTTCAAATCTGTGTTTCTCATGACAAACTTCTTTGAAATTATCAAATGCTGAAAGGATTATTTCGTGACCACCTTTTACTAGACAAATGGCAGCTAATAACTCCAAGACTAGTGCTTTTGTACGTAATCTCTTATGGATTAAACTGAGCGATATGCAGTTGATTGCTTCTCTGTGTTGGATGACCATATTGAAACCATACTGCAACGAATTGACCATATAGTGAAGATATAGGCGAAAACTTTTTTATGTTAAATTATTTTTGAACTAAAATTATTCACACGGTGGTTCATGCACTACTCAAGTGATAAATATTGGGATATAATCTGATATAGCTTATGAATTAACGAAAACAGCTCTCTTGAACAATGCTTATCTAATTCATAAATCCCGTTTGTTGAGATACAAAATGAAAATGTTATTTTTGTAACAGGGGATATGACCGTTTATCATAAACTATTCCCTTCAAATGAATATCCCATAGACGCCCAGAATAAATTTACGTCATAATTCTTGTCTAATTTGCATTATTAACCACCCTGAAATTTTTGAGTAGAGTATCGGAGGGAAAACCTTCCATGTGTTATTATTCGAAAACGAGTAGCATATTCTCATCTGAATATTTTCGGCTAAAAATACAAACTTAGGCAATTAGCAATGTAATAAATTCACGTTCGGCTGTAGTTTTTATGAAACATTACAAATTAGATTCCAACAGTTCCTAGATAATGAATCCTTTAAGGGGAAATGGTAGACTTCCGAGCTCGTGAGCTCCCTTCAAAAATTGGGCTTTTTATTTCCATGATATCTCAGTTCGTATGCGGCGTAGACCAACAATTTTTTTTTAATTAAAGCTTTATAATTTTTCTAGGATGTGTATCACTCGCTTTTCCGTTTTTCTTCGTATATCAGGAAAAAAACCTGGTGAGATGTAATTCCAAAAAAATCTGGACAAACGATTTTATTTCCATGATATCTCCGTCAATTTTCGGGATAAATGTATGAAATTTTCAGTATACATGCGGAATAATATTTTCCAGAATGTGTATTACTCGCTTTTCCGTTTTTCTTCGTATATTAGGAAAAAAACCTGGTTGGAAATATGAACAATAAAGTTCCTACATTATAATTCATTCAAAATTTCAAGGGAGCAATGAATAAAAAAACTGATTAATACACATTGTGGAAATTGTATTGTATTGTATGTATTATTCCGCATATATACTGAGAATTTCATACATTTATCCCGAAAATTGACGGAGGTATCATAAAAATAAAATCGTTTGTCCAGATTTTTATGGAATTACATCTCACCAGGTTTTTTTCCTAATATACGTAGAAAAACGGAAAAGCGAGTAATACAGATCCTAGAAAAATCATTAAGCTTTAATTTAAAAAAAAAATTTTTGGTTTACGCCGTATACGAACTGAGATATGGAAATAAAAAGCCCATTTTTTGAAGGGAGCTCACGAGCTCGGACGTCTACCATTTCCCCTTAAGGTCGGCGTTTAAAGCGAGTTGGAAAGCTCAGCCGATAGAGGCGCCACCGTCCATTTTATGGATATCTCCAAAGAACATACACTATCACTATCAAGTTCTATGAATATCTCTCTAATCATGAATGAAATGTACAATGGCGCTCTCTATCCGAAAATCGCCGAACTATGGAATAAGCGAATTTGTGGGTAAAGCAGGAACTTTTTCAGCCAAAATTTGAATTTGGCCATTCTCTGCCAATTCCGTATTTCAAGTTAATCTTCTGAACGAAATTATCAGTAGATTCCCTTTTAATCGGAAGTTGAACTATTTTCATGGGTCTTTCTGTTGAAATAAAGCAGAAGCATGGGTTGGCTCATTTTCTTCTATTTTTTAAAGAAAAAAAATTGACTGTCGGAATGAAATCTATTCAAGTTATTTCAACAAAAACCCTAATCCTTTCTGTGTTCACCCACAAAATTGGGTATCTTGATTTTCGAACTTAAGTGGGGAGTTTCTGTGTGTACTCCATCTTTTTGTGAGAGTTACTTTTATTGCATAGGTGTCAACCGTGATCTTCATACATATAATGTTTCATTCCTTCTTTTCGTGATTTTATCTTATTGAAGGTACCAATGGATTAAAGTTTTTTTGTGAAGGGTGTTCCGAAAGTCAACGTCAAGCCGAATATATCAATTTTTCGTGATTCAACCGTGCCTAACATGTCTGTAACTACGTGTTCAAATCAAATCACAGCTGCCTCAGTCACAAGGGCTATTAATTCATTATTACATGGCCCAACAACTTTAATTGATCATATTGATAAAATTTTAAGAAAGTATTTTGGCAAGTGACTTTAAAAGATGGCGTATGAAGTTTAGATCCCAAAATGGCACGGCAAACTGAATTTTCTTCAAAGTGGGTCAGCTATACTTCAATATAAGACTGATATTTACAGATTTTATTCTAATCCCTACAATTTAAAAAGCATTTTCATTTACCCATACCCATGTTTTCGAATTGACATTGAATGTCTTTTAGGTCCCTTCATAATATTCATATTATTTTGAATCAATTTCCGAAGTGCATTAAAAGAATGTATAACCAAAAGGAAGGCTTATTTTTGGTAAATATCGACATGACATTGTCATCGAGCACACAGAATCCTTACCTTATTGTTCATTATGGCCCGCATACACATGATGCAAACATGAATGTCATCTTTCGATTCTCCCATGTTCAATTTCGCCACATGCTTCGATCGTCTCTTCAGACTCGGACTGCCGCTAATGTCAAGGGAGGTCCTAAGATGTCCATTCGTTCTATCCAAGGTAGAATTTTGGTAGTTCAAAGTCGAGCTTGGAGATGCAGGGTTCAGCTTCTCTTCTGACTCTGAACGAGACTCCGCTATTCTTTGTTCATGCCGCATCATACCAAGTCGAAAGCTCAGATAGTCAATAAGGACGTCCAATCCATTGTTGTCTTCATTGAGGAACTCACGCACCCATCTGTAAGAAGCGAAAACATAATTAGAATTGTTAACTCATAGAATAGATAAAATTATCGATTCGACTTCGTTTGAAAGAAAGAGGGTGTCAATGAATAAACAAATTATAGAAGAAAAATGAAAACCCCAACTGCAAAAACATTCAACTGAAAAGAAAAAGTCCTATAAAGTATCAATCAAATTTTATATGAGTAGAGTATAGCTGCACAGTTAATAAGATTTACTGCAATGAAAAATGTATTGCAGGGGGGGACAAACTCATATCTACCTATTTTAATTCAAACAACATGTTTGGTACTTCTTATTTGTCACCGTCTGCAATACATTATAGCTTTCAGGACATAATTATATTGATGTATATACAGGGTGTTTCAGAATAAGGGACCGTAATTTCGGGAACTTAATCCTCAGATGATTTCATGACATAAAGTACCTATGGACTATAAGTCCCTGACGCACTGTTTCTGAGATACGGGGTGTTGAAATTTGAAAAAAAATTGGTTTTATGAAATTATTTTCTACACCGTACACGATTTTTTTTTGAGTTTTGGTAGGTTATGAGTACGCATTAAGACACATTTTTTCCTATGCAAAATGATGTTCAATTTTCACCAGTGGCGTCCGTACAGACTTCTGTCCGAATAAATTCGGTGAAAAAATTGGTACGCCAATGATTTTTCTCGAATTTTGAATTATTTTCGTAATTACCACATAATTTACAATAAGAATGGTTTCTTGAGTTTTTTTACTTGCGACGAATACTTTCTGAGAAAAAAAATAAAATGCAATTTCATCATGTGTTCAAATGCGTACTCATTTTCATAACAAGTTTCCGTGAATTCGGGGTGATTTCATGATATAAATTTCCTATGGACTATGGCTATGATTTTGTATAGGAAAAAATGTGTCTTAATGCGTACTCATAAACCAAAACTCAAAAAAAATCGTGTACGGTGTAGAAAATAATTTCATAAAACCAATTTTTTTTTAAATTACAAACCCCGTATCTCAGAAATAGTGAGTCAGAGACCTATAGTCCATAGGAACTTTATATCATAAAATCATCTGAGGATTAAGATCCCGAATTTACGGTCCCTTATTCTGAAACACCCTGTATACTATCAACTGTTGTTAGGTAGCAGGAAAAAAATTGCGTAGTGCACCTACCTATACTCCATTCACTTTTATGAAGTATCCCGGTTGGCCATGATTTCGGTTTAGTAAGTTCTTTCACTCAACGCTGACGCAGGTTGGCACTCGGGAAAGCCAAATAATTCTGAGTGACGTTGCCAATGCTAAATTCTATTTACTCTCTTTCAACTTTGTTAATGAATCCTTATTAAATTATCGACCAACCAATAGAATTCACTTCAAACTTTTATCGGGTGAACAGTCAAAGATTTTCGGTTAAAATTCCATTTATTGTTTCTTGACCAAGCTTTCGGAAATCTTGATCACCCTGAAGAAGGAAATAAAGATTTCCGAAAGCTTGGTCAAGAAACAATAAATGGAATTTTAACCGAAAATCTTTGACTTTTCACCAGATAAAAGTTTGAACTAAATTTGTAAATGGAGTTAGTTCTTTTAAGGTTTAACTGTGACACAGGATTCGTAATACTACTACATTTTCTTACTGGAGTATAATATTTCAAAGTTGTGCAAAATGGTATTTGAATGTCTTCTGTAGGCTTATTTCTTGAGAATTTTGAAAAGTGGGGAATTCCATAGGTCCGTCTGTTATTTTCGTTTAGAAGTTTTTCTGTCGGGTTATTCGGGTACTTTTATTTTTTTTCGAATGATCTACCACAAAGTCAAATTTCAACACCCGATTCTTGATTTCCGTACCAGAAAATAGTATAAATGAATATTCCAACCATGTTTATATACGTGAAATATTTCCAGTATTAACAAGTAACAAGGAAAATAGTTTCTTCAGCATTCGCCAGGTCTTTGGAATTATTGAATTCACATAGTATTTTCTCAAATTCATTTTTTCTCCAAAGTGAATACACATTTTTATAAATACGTAATCACTAGGATCTTTATGTAGAAAGGACAACGTTGCGTATAATCTGACAGGAACATGTCAATAACCTAACATGTACTAAATATATACGGTGAAATGTGTCAGAATTTTATGGCCAACCGGGATACATCATAAAAGTGAATGGTCTATAGAATAGATAACTCACATAAAATTTCATTGATCAAGTAGAGGTTTTTATTTTCAGTTAAATGTTTTTTGTTTTTTCTTTAATTATTTATTCATTTCTATTCTTTCAGTTCCTAATCGTTTGAGACCATTAAGAAATTACTGAAGTTTGGGCAAAATGTTAACAACTCTTTTGCATGTCCATGGGAACATACGTGCAATTAGTTATCCAGAAAATCGTTAGCATCGGAATAGTTATTTTCCTATCAAGGGCGGAAAGTTGTACTTTCCCGCACTAGATTGCCGTTGCCCGAACGACGCGGAGCGGAGTTCGGGCAAGCAATCGAGTGCGGGAAAGTACTTTCCGCTCAAGATAGGAACAATATTTTTTCTACAACCGTACCTATGATAAAATGAAAAAAAACTTTTACACAACTTTGTCGAATATTCGTTTTGACACATTGATTAACGAGTTTGGGATTCGATGGGAAGTCATAGACCATGACATAGAAATAAATACACAGATCTATAAATGCCAGTCATAATTTTTGAAGGATGTCAAGTTCTCTTTGAAAATGCAATAATTTTCAAACGGAAATCTGCATTAATAATCAGTTTGACATGGATGAAACTGCATGATTTGAAATATTTAACTAAATATATAAGTAAGTAGATTGAGAGATTTCATGTTAAAGGTATTATTATACCCAAACTCAACACATATTTACTTTCCCGCACTAGTGCGGGAAAGTAACTTTCCCGCACTAGGGCGGGAAAGTGACACTTTCCGAATCGAAAACAATGCGGGAAAGTAGTTAGTTAGGCCCGGTTGTAGAAAAAATGGATTTTCGATGCACTAGAGTGATTCCTAAAAGTATCCAGTCTTTACTCGGCGAGAAATGATAGTTTTGAGTTATTCAATTCCTCATCAGAACCGGATCAGGAATGTACTTGACCAATTTATTTTGTGAAATGACACAAAGGTATTATTTAAAACTCCACAATCTATGCATACAAAACCAAAGACTCACTCTGTATGTTCGGAATTTATATATCGTTTATGGTTTCTTTTTTCGCTACTTCTCTTCCTGGTGGTTATAAAATTCAAGTAATTAAAACTTATCATAGATAGTTCTAACAGATTGAACTTGTTCATTACGATATTTCATCATTTTTTGCAGCTTTTCCATTCTCAGTTAAAAATTTTGTAGAGATACAATTTCAAAACATTTTTCTGATGATAGAATAGATGGAATATTTTCGAAGTACACATTCATTATTTTCTCAAATCGAATAATTGTAGGCCTTCACCGATCTGATCAATAAACAATAATGAATGACCGGAGCCACAACAGTTGGGTTGGTTATTTTCGGCCCCTGCAGGCTCAATGAAATGCATACAGAAAGTTAATCATTCCAGACAATGCACTGGCAGTCGCCTCTCAATAAACAAAACGGAAATAAGTAGGGTTCGATATAGAAACGCAGATGTTGAACAGGAAATAAGCATTTTGAGTTGAACATCAGCACTTAATATCGTTGAAACTGAACGCAACAGATTATGCAGAGCATGAAGTTGGTCTATGCAATTGAATAGGTCACATCTCATGAAAACTGGCATTGTTATATTGCTGCCCTTTGCAACGATCGCGTTACCAATGGATAAAAATGAGGTTGTCACTTAATGCACGTTATCGAACTTTCATGATCTGGATATAAATAAAATATTTGAATTGTACATCATTCGTAGAGTTCAACAGATGCTTGTGTATACAGAGTGATCAGACAGTTGATTCTCAGCAGTTTAGAATGGTTAATTTTCGTTGTTTTCACTCAAGATCATGATATTTTCTCTTACTTTAGCCCTTTCTCAAAATTGATTTTCAGTTGTTATTATTTTGTAGTCAAATGTTTAAAAAAAAATTATAGGTCACCGAGGCCTTCTGGAACACACTGAAAATTGAACAAAAGTTCAACTACTCAGTGCTCAATGCTGAAACTAAAGCTTGCCTGATTTTTCATTTTTGTTTGGACGTGACAAGTTCATTGATTCATGAGGAAAAAACTGTTCTTGAACGAGAAAACAAACAACCCTAATTTCTTATGGCAACTTTGAAGATTCCATTACACACGGGGTATTGCAGGCGGGGACGAACTGATATCTGTCTATTTTAATCTTCATATATTTCGTACTTTCCATTTGTCCCAGCCTGCAATACATTGTAGCATTTTGCCCCCATCAATCTAATACTTATTCCGGAATCCCAAATACAGGGAAAGATAGATTTAGTAACCTTTCGAGGATTTTTTCTTGATTCAGAGGAACTTAGAACTGAGACAACTTCAGGAGAAACTGCTACGCTTAACGATTACTCCTGAAAAAACTCTAATTCACCTTCGGCAAGGGATATCTAAGAACAATGAGGTAAAAGAACAGTTACAAACAATTTTCCTGAGGCAACATATACCCGCCAACAATTTAACGCGATTTCCACCACGATTACATTGCAAGCAAGTTTCTCCCGACACGTTTTTCTTATTTGAAATTTGCCTAGGAAATGTTTATCTGATATGAGCGTATAACTTATTGGCTGTTCAAGAAGATACGGGTACACTCACGGTCGATAATTGCAGACTTCGGTTAATTCAATGTATTTCGAATTATTAAATGATGGGGAAAACAAATGAAGGGTTTCAGAAATGTAATAAGTCATTACGAGTGATTGATTCTCTTTCAAATTCTTGAATGCAAATCTACCTACAAGATGGATAGACGAGCGCCCAAAAGCTACTGACTCCACGTCAGTGCTTCAGGAGACTAATTTTGGTACTTATTATCTTTATTTTATCATTTTTGAGATGTCATTTAATGCCAACTTGCTAAGGCTTTCTATTGCACATCAGAGGGTGATATCGAATGAACTGTAAATATCTCACTGATTAGTAGATAATCATGGCTGCAGTCACCACATTTTTTCAAAAGGTTCTTGTAGGTATATTTATTCGTATGGGTTAAATCTTGCATGCGAATTTTTACCCATTAATAACATTGTGAGGTTATGATCTCGGTTATGATCGAAAGTATTCACATGAAGTTATGGATGACATACGTCTCACGACATAAGTGCGATAGACCTAGAACCACCATCATCAAAATATTGGCCATTTTGACAAAAAAAATATACTTGTAGAGGCTATGTTATCCAATTATATGTCACGAACCCTTGCACATTACAGTGTGACAAGAAAAACCTCGGACAAACTCTTTTTCATTTAACTTTATTGAACAGAAGAAATTGAACAAAACAACAACAAATAATAATAGCTTGAACATTTGTTGATAATATATTTAAGCCCTTTTCGAAGTGGCTTTCTTTGGCGACGATACACAGCTTCAGACGCTTCTTGAAATTTTCGGCAATGGGCCGCAGCTCCTCGGGCGTTAATCGGTTCCATTCCCGGCGCAGAGATTGCTTCAGCGACTCCAAATTTTTGTGTTTTCTAGCACAAGCCCTGTGCTCCAAAATCGAACACACGCTGTAGTCCATTGGGTTGAGATCCGGTGAGTAGGGCGGCCATTCTGCAGATGAGATGAAACAAGGAAAATGGGTCTTACACCATTCTTGCGTCATTTTCGCTCTGTGAGCCGGAGCGGAGTTCTTTTGAAAGGTCCAAAGCGCTGCTTGGCCCACGGAAGTACTACGGCCTCGAGGATGTCGCAGCGGTAGACTTCTTGATTGATATTGACCCCTTGATCCACGAAAACTAAGGGAGTTTTACCACTGCCGCAAATTCCACCCCAGACCATGACGGATTGCGGATTTTGACGGTGTTCGACGATGGCCGATGTACCGGGAGCCTCTACGGACCAGACTCTGTCGTTTTGGTGGTTGTGGGATTCTTCTACGGTGAAAAGAAGTCGCTCCCATTGCTGACCGGCGGCGAGACGAAGGAGTTGGCGGCATCTTTGGAGTCGTACGCGCTTGTTTTCCTCCGTGAGGAGTTGAACTTTTTGGAGCTTGTATGGCTTGAGGTTGAGCTCCTTTTTGGCAATTCGACGGACTGATTCGCGGTTGATACCGGTCTCACAGGCTATTTTCCTCATGGAAACCCTCGGATTTCGATTGACTCGCTTCTTGACGATGTTGCGATTGCTAGGTGCATTGACAGTGCGTTTTCTACCACTTCCTGGACGACGACCATCATGGCCAAGCTCCTTGAAACGACGAATTGCATCGGACACGGTTTGTCGAGGCACATTGAGCAAACGAATAATTTCGAAATGAAATTATATCAAATTGAAAATTCACATATTAGTACAGGAAAATGTAGAGAAACCAAGAGAATAAAAATTATTTGGCTGCGCTGAAATACTTTTGTTTCAGACCACAGCAAAATTTGTCCGAAGTTTTTCTTGTCATCCTGTATAATGTGTCAGAGAGAGCCAGTTATTTTTATTCTTGGTATTACTGTACCTACATATGTAGATCAGGATTCTTTCCAAAGCCCGGCTTCGAAATTGATTGGCTCATTACCCATATTGGAATTATTAGATACCTATATGGCTTTTAGTGACCCATTTTTTGTAGGCAGATGTTAAGCAAAGCACGGAACAAGGAAGAATGGCGAGTTCAGAAAATGAACCGATAACTTTTAGTCATTAAGGAGCCCGATTGAACATACTTGTTACATCGATTAGGGTGATTTTTCAAAAATTGAAATTCACAAATCGGTACACAAAGGCCGAAGAAGGAATGCATGAACTGAAGTCGCATTTCCTATGCTAGAACATACTATGCAGGCTGTAAATCTACATTCATAACATATTCAAGAGTCACGATGTACCATTCGGCCATCCAGAATGAGTTATGACAATTATCTTCGAAGTACTTGTACTTACTCTATATGGTTGGTCCGCAATGATATTTCTAGATCTCTGAGCACTTGAGTTGAAGTCGATTCGCCCACCATTTTTCGTTTCTGGAACAAACAATGGGAGGATTAAGTTTAAGAGCTTGCCTGCCATTTAGAATATGCGTTTCACCCGGTTTGGAATTCGCATACCAGAGACCAGATGTTACATATTTTGATCGAAGGGTTCTTCAATCATCTTTATTTTACGAGGATGTATTGATATCTAGTTAGCCTAGACCAGTTCCAAGCATAAACAAAATAAATATTGCGATACCATATCAACGAACAATAACTTATTAGAAGTGTCAGTATAGAGTTCGACGTCAAATAAGTAAACCAGGGTTACGCAATAAATTTAAAAAGAAGATATCCACCGAAATTGTAATAATCGAAAAATTGGAGTATCGAGCCATCATCAAGTACCTGTATTTAAAAGGTTTAAGAAGTAAGCAGATTTACGAAGATATGCTTAATACCCTTGGTGATCAATGTCCTTCGTATGCGACCGTGAAAAATTGGACTGCAAGCTTCAAAAGTGGTAAATTTTCCATTGAAGATGATGACCGATCGGTAAGGCCAGTTTCTGTGTCAGTCCCCAAAATATCGATGCAGTTCATGACATGATTTTATCAGACCGTGGAATTGGGCTAAAACGGATATCTGAAGCACTGAAGATTTCATACGAACGCGTTCATCATATAGTTCACGTCAATTTAGACATGAGAAAAATTTCTGCAAAATGGATCCCCAAATGTTTGAATGTTGACCAAAAGCATGCAAAGGTAGAAGCATCGCGTTCGATCTGTGCTCGATTTGAAAACGATGTTGACTTCTTAAACCAAATTGTTACTATGGATGAGACTTGGGTACATTTCTACGATCCAGAAACAAAGCAACAATCGATGGAATGGCAACACTCTGGTTCTCCAAGACCTAAGAAGTTTCGTGTCCAAAAATCTGCTGGGAAAGTCCTTGCTTCAGTTTTTTGGGATTGCATTGGAGTAATCATAAATGATTTTTTCGATAAGGGTAGAACAATAACTGGAGATTACTATTCGACATTACTGACCACACTATGGAAAAAAATTGAAGAGAAATAGAGAAAATACGCGGAAAGCTATCCAAAGGGATTTTGTTTTTACAGAGGGCAACGCCTCAGTACACAAATCTCATGTTGCCATGCAAAAAATTCGTGATTAAGGGTTAGAATTACTAGAACACCCCCCTTATTCACCAGATTTGGCTGCGTCCGACTATCATCTCTTTCCTCAACTGAAAAAAGTTTAAATGGTCGTAAATTTTCTTCCAACGAGATTGCCATGGAGTAATCATGATTGATTTTTTGGATAAGGGTAGAAAAATAACTGGAGATTACTATTCGATATTACTGACCACTCTATGGGAAAAAATTAAAGAGAAAAGACGCGGAAGCTATCCAAAGGTATTTTGTTTTTATAGGACAACGCCCCAGTACACAAATATCATGTTGCCATGCAAAAAATTCGTGATTTAGGGCCGATTGCAGCGTATACAAAACTGTAGATTAAATCTTAAACCTCGATTAGTGTCTATGATAATCAATAGACACTAATCGAGGTTTAAGATTTAATCTTAAACCTCGATTAGTGTCTATGATAATCAATAGACACTAATCGAGGTTTAAGATTTAATCTACAGTTTTGTCTACGGTGCAATCGGCCCTTAGGGTTAGAATATGTTTAGTAATAAAATATTTTGACATTGAAATTTGGTTTGGTGTTGTAGTAGGCTAAGAATTTTTCAATATATCCTCGTAAGTTATTTATTTTATAATTGCTTTTGCCCGCAACTTCGAAAAGCGCATCAAATTTCGTGCAGTGGTGCCTCCGCCATACACTCGTCAGTGGCATGGGAAGTTGCGTAGAAAGAAGGCAGAAATGTGGCGTGGCAACATTACTCGCTCTGCCACACCCACAAGTCATACCCAGCTCTCTCTGCTCTGTTTTGTCAGTTTTTGGGCGCGATTCAAATGCCTGCGCCACATACTCGTCTAGTGGCATGGGAAGTAGCGTGGCAAGAAGGCGGAGACGTAGAGTGGCAACATTAATCTTCCTGCTCCTTGTCATCCCCACTATTTTCTCGGTTGTGGCACGTTTGGTGGCAAAATTACTCGTCCTGTAGTAAGTAATGTTCCATATGATGCCCACCGCCCTCTGGGCGCGTGTCAAATGCCTCCGCCACACACTCGTCAATCCAAATACGCGTAGACCGTACGTACACTGCTCTCTCGAACTGATCCTAGATTGGAGCAGCAGCTACGCCTCACGCCCCACACTTCCCATATCCAGTATGTTAGCGAGCTGCTGTCTACCGTGTTTGTTGTATTTCGCGCAATTATGGCCGAAAATTGGAAGAATTCGATTTCAATTAGCGTACAATATTTAAAGACAATTCGTTTTTCTTCGCTGACATCAAATCAAATCGATCACGCATGTAACATAATGTAAAACACGCGATTATAAAAGAACCTTCCAGATAGACACTTATGAGAAGGCCGATTGGTTATGTGGTTATGCAATTAGTAACAGTCTTTATTGTTTTCCTTGTTTGTTATTTGCTGGAGATGTTCAAACAGAATGGAGCAGATCCGGTGTCAAGGATTTAATCCATTTAAAAGAGAAAATTAAAAAACATCCAAAGTTTCAAGATAGGATAACTCTCTGCCAAACTATAGGTTTTAATTCATTAGGTGAACAAGATGGTCGAAAACAATAAATTAAATACTGCGTACTGACTGAATATCGAGAAACATAATGAGCAAGTAAAAGAGAACAGACACATTTTATCGAAAATTATGATCTGTATTGAATTTGGTGGTGCTTTCGAATTGGCATTAATTGCCATTATGAAGGAAATGATTCGATAAATCCTGGTATTTATTTATTTAATCAATAACAAGGGTTGAGGACAACCTCTAAACCCATAAAAAAATGAAGATTACAATTCTGAGGAAGAAAAAAATCACAAGAAGACAACTTGGCTCAGACACCGAAATCATCCAGGAATAGAACGAGCTTTTATATTTAAAGGTGTTATCAATTTTTCGGTTGAATTAGATTTAGCACTCAGGGATCATTTGGATCAATCCACAGTATTCAAAGAAACATCCAAAGACATTAAAAATGAATAATTGGACTGTATGCCTTCTGTGTGTCATGCACACATTTAGAAAGAAATTGCTGCATCAAAAGTCATGCCCATGATAAGTGATGAAACAGTGTGACTTTTCAAACATTTTCCATATAATTAGTTTTCCCTAAAGCGGACCCTAAACGCGCAATATTGTTGTGCAAACCGGATTGCACAATATATTGATGGCAGCCCCTAGACGCTCAATATTATGGCACAACATTATCGTTTGTGCAATAAGTTGAACCGTGGGAAGGCGACATTGAAGGTTGTGCAATATATTGAGCAATGTCACACTCAGACGTGGAACAATATTGTGCAAACAGAGCCCATCAGGATTCCATCGGGTCAATATGTCGACATTAAGTGACAGTGAATTTTTTACAGTCGAAAAAAGGAATAATCGATTCATACGTGTGTGAAATTTCGATTCTCCAGGCGAAGTAGAAGTATTTTTTAGAAATTCGCGAAAACGGCGAAAAAATCCGACAAAAAGGGCCATTTTAAACTGGATTTTTATGCGGTCGAAAAGAGTAATAATCGATTCATACGTGTGTGAAATTTCAATTCTCTAGGCGAAGTAGAAGTATTTTTAAAAAATTCGCGAAAATGGCGAAAAAATCCGACAAAAAGGGCCATTTTAAACCCGATAAAACTTTTTTCACAGATCTCCTGGCCGTGATGTGAATATACGGATCGAAAGAGGAAATGTCAATGCAAAATAGCTTGGTATTCATATCTCCCATAATTTTTCCATTTCTTCAGGAAAATTGATCAAACGTTTTACCTGAGTGGATTCCCATTACCCTGAGCTATCCTAGTATAGGGTACGGTCGGAGGAATATTGCGCAATATCGCCCTCAGACGGCACGATCTTTTCCAGTTTGCGCAATATATTGACGAGTCTTCGTCAATCACGCAATATATTGCACAATCTTTCAATCTCACCCTCACACGATCAATTATATTGTACAATCCAGAAGATTGCACAATAATATTGTGCGTTTAGGGGCCGCTTAAGGGTTAGCTTAATACTTTAGCAGACGGTACCATAAACAATTTGAGAATTACTCTTGCAAAGCACTCCAATTTGGGGAAAATCGTCGTATTCAAAGTCTGCAAACGACATCTAAGTAGAGATCAACATTTTCTAATCGTAGGTTGTGGATGTCCTTATTTGTGGCGACTTTGTTGTGCAGAAACCGATGTTTTAATATACGAGCTATTATTCAGCATAAAAAGCTCTCTGCGTCTTTATTTGACTGTGAAAATGAGAAACTCTTATTTTCAACCATTGATGTCAAGCAATTGAAAATATGGAAACTTACCCTATGACTACGTGAAGCTTTTGGGTCCAAGTATGTTCTGAGCTTGTTCAAATAATAGGATGGTGGGTCCTTTGCTTGCACCATTTCCTGGAAAAAAGAATAAGAAATAGTTTAGATGAAATTTTGGAATAAATAACACATCTACTTTTTTATGCCGCGAAGTGTTAACAACGGCAACGATGGATGAAGGTTCAACACATCCAATTAATAGATGATAATAATAATAATAATAAACAGCAATAATAACATAACAGTACAGATAAAAATTGATATAATAATTCTCTGAAATAATAACAGCTCCGAGAGGATTCTATAAATATTAAAGAAATCACTCATGCCAAATATACTACTCAAAATCAATTATGTCATTGATTGCATCAACTTTGAAAAACTGTTGTGCGAATACGCAAAACAGTAATTTACTGAAGGTTGTTATGGCATGACTGATTTTCACAAGGTCCCTCCCAATTTTGATGGCCTGAAGTATGTTCAACTTAATTGCTTCTTCAATTTCATGGCGCTCGTTCATACCAGTAATTTAAATATTTATATTTGAATAATGTTCGGCTCATTCTCTCTCAACGAATGGAAACGAGTATGATGTTGTTAACTATAATCACTGGGAGCTGTATAAATAAATTAAAGGAGATATATTTCATTTCTGAAAGCGGTTTTCGATTTTTGAATAACGGATTATGCAACTTTTGTAATCTTTCAACTGCGATCATATCAAATATGACAAAATATAATCATCAGAAAAATATTCTTGTCAACTAGTTTTGTGGTAAGATATTATAATGAAGATGCAGCGTTTTTCACACTGAGGGTCGGTATATTCATGTATCTGCAAACTGTCAAATAGCGCTATACTGACAAGTGACAGTAAAGAGGTTCATAAACGTTTTTTCATCTCTCAGTAGGAGAGAGTGATCGGTAAATTTGTCTCAGCATGTGTATGAATCTAGAGACTTGCTGGAGCTGTAAGTAAGTCCTTATTTGGCAGAACCTATTTGAATCATAATCAATTTCAATGGTTATGAATTGTGTGTGGGCTGAACGAATTTTGTTACGTTTTATTGAGCAGTTATTAATAATGGACTTTGTTGGAAATTCTATTTGTTTATCATATAAAAATAAACAACAATAGATAATTCGTCAAGGTTGTCAGTTCCGATCGAATGAATGAAGTATTGTCAGAAAAATATTTCCAAAAAATACACGTTTTACCAAAAACAAAATCTTTCGAATATCCTGAATTGCTGCGAAAGATTTCAAACGGTGATTCCTTGTTCAACATAAAGGGTAGTTTGTAATATAAATGTTAAGTCAAAAGTTAGGCCTTAGGGAGATATCGCAGTTCAAAGATGGCGTAAAAATTATGTGCATCTTAAAAACGAAAAGCGATAGAATGATGATATTTGATGGAAGTACATACATATTACTTTCTTGATATTTTTTCAAATTTTTAAAATGAGATCATTTTTTTCAACTAAATTTGAAGAAAAACTAACGCAACGTCTTGGATATAATTAAATTCGAATAGCCTGGTTTGGTTCATCTCATGTATTTTGCTCGTAAAATGGACCGTTTCTGAATAAAAAATAAAATGTGTATCAGTTCTAAAATAAATAGCCCTTTCCCGACACGTTATGATTTACAATTTATTTTTTTGTTTCAAAACGATACATTTTACGAGAAAATTACAGGAGAGAAAGAGTTTCTAACCAAATCAGCGATATCCCCCTAACGTTCGACTGTTGACTCGACATTTATGTAACAAACTACCCTTTATTTTGAACAATAAGGAATCACCCTTTGAAATCTTTCGCATCAATTCAGAAACACCCTGTGCAGTAAAGAAAAACTTGCAGTCATGTTGAATTTTCCATTTCGCTATGTTCTTCTCAGTTATTTCCTCAAAAATGTATCTCAAATATGGCATTTTCATTCAAGATGAACTGCATATGCAGATACCGTATAGTTCCAAATAAATAAACTGCTCCACATGAGTTAGGGATATTGACTTAAATTGCAAAAAAATAGTTAAAATAAGATTTTTGTGATGAAAATTCATATTAATATGATTTCAAGTTGCAAATTAATTTAAGCCTGTAGGTCTGCAGCGTATACAGGCTGCGAAAAATCGAGTAAAATAACGAAATTTTATTCCCAGAGAATTCAAGCATTTTAAGACTATCAATACAATGTATGGCCTCCACAGGCGTCAATAAAAGCTTGACATCTTCTTTGCATACTACACACGAGGTTGTTTCTTGAGGAATTTGGTTCGATAACCGGGGCAGAAGCTCTCTCAGATCATTTAAGAATTCTGGGGTAGGTTGATTATTATCTAATCTTCTTTGGAGCATATCCCATGCATGTTCTATGCAATTCAAATCTGGTGAGTGCGAAGGTATTGGTAAATGTGGAATACCAAGCTTCTCGCGCGCATTCTCAACTATGACTGCACGGTGCGGTCTAGCGTTATCGTCTAAAAATTGAAAAGTTTCACCAATAGCAGCGTGAAAATTTGGCACAACATTGTCAATGACATGCTCCATATAGTGTAATGCGGTCATATTCCCAGGACAAATGTGTAGATCTGTGCGCCCGTTGAAACATATCCCGGCCCATACCATAACACTACCCCCTCGGAATGTATGGACTTCTTGGACATAGCGACGATTACGAGGTATGCGCGGGATTGACCATACCCTTATTCTTAGAGAATCTGAAAATCGGCCATATCTGGATTCATCAGTGAAAAGGACACTACGCCATTGATCTTTCCAATTGATATGTTGCCTTGCCCATTCCAGTCTTTGACGCTTATGGTCACGTGTTAATGGAACTCCTCTTAATGGACGTCTAGAACCTAGATTCACCTGTCTCAAGCGTCGTCTGATGGTTTCGTTGGAAACTTGGACCCCATCTGCATTTTGAAGAGTATTCCGTAGTATTCTACACGTGGATGTAGGGTTTCTTCTCGCCGAAACGGTGATGAAAGGATCCTGAGCAGGTGTTTTTCGTCGCCCACCAAGCTTTGGTCTTTCCAACACGGAACCTGTCTCCCTGAACCTTCCAAAGTCGAGATATCACACTTTGGCTGACTTGGAGCCTTTCCGCTACAACAACCTGAGTTAGACCACCCTGTAGCATTCCGATAGCCCTATTAGCCTCAGCGTTTGTTAATTTACGTCTTGGCATTTTCAGAAAACCCGTTTCAAATCGAAGCCGTTGATAAACTGACTTCATTTCAAAATAAGAACATTTATGAAGGATATGCAAAGAATCCAACTTCAGAAAAAAGGCGACCAGATTGACGAAATGTCTCATACTGATTTTTATTGGATCGATTCAAGTTGTTATTGAGTTTTGAATGACTTTACAGCGATTTTCTCGAAGATTACATGCTTTTAAAAACGATTGAATACGATATCCCTAACTCTTGTGGAGCAAAATATTTGCCAAAATTTATTCGAATAGTAGATTGAAAAATTGACGCTGAAACAAGTCTTAACAAGTTAATTCTATTCCTATTTCTGATTCACGTTCAAGTCCTCCAAAAACGACTCGAATTTCATACAAGGGTTCAACAAATATAGAACGCGCGTAAAATATACTGATGATAATTTAATTCGCGTCACCTTGAACAGAAAGTTGAATGTCTCTGTAATTGTCCTTCCGCCTAGTACATACACCATACAATAGAAATTAGGAATAATTATTTTTTGCATTTTATTCTATTGTATGACGGATACATTTCGATTGCACGGTGATGGTTCAATGTCATTTCTATGAAAAATGATCATGTACAGTGGCGGAAACTCAAAAATAAACGACTTAATGATCATATTCAGTTTATTAGTCAATGTGCCCAGCAAGTCCAGACCAACTTTTTTTTTTAATTGAAGCTTGAACATTTCTCTAGAATGTGTACTACTCGCTTTTCCGTTTTTCTTCGTATATCAGGAAAAAAACCCGGTGAGTTGTAATTCCATACAAATCTGGACAAACGATTTTATTCCCATGATTTCTCCGTCAATTTTCGGGATAAATGTATGAAATCTTCAGTATACATGCGAAATAATATTTTGCAGAATGTGTATTGATCAGTTTTTTTGTTTATTGCCCCCTAAATTTTTAAATAAATTATAAAGTAGGAACTATATTGGTCATATTTTCAACCAGGTTTTTTTTCCTAATATACGAAGAAAAACGGAAAAGCGAGTAATACTCGTACACATTCTGCAAAATATTATTCCGCATGTATACTGAAAATTTCATACATTCATCCCGAAAATTGACGGAGAAATCATGGGAATAAAATCGTTTGTCCAGATTTTCATGAAATTACAGCTCACCAGGTTTTTTTCCTAATATACGATGAAAAACAGAAAAGCGAGTAATACACATTTTAGAAAAATGATTAAGCATTAATTAAAAAAAATTGTTGGTCTACGCCGAATACGAACTGAGATATCATGGAAATAAAAAGCCCAATTTTTGAAGGAAGCTCACAAGCTCGGACCTATACCACCTCCCCTTTGAAACACTCTTGAGGCACTGAAAAGTTGTAAATTAACAGTTGAATACCAATTATTGACCCAACGGATATTTTGATTTCGATCATTTTAGGAAAAAATAGTGTTTGCCGTTTATCATCCATCAATTTCGACAATTTTTACATTCTATTTACACCGAGTCCCATAGATCATAAGGCAAAATTTTCGCAGATATTTAAGTGGTCGAACCATACATTATTCCCTAAGCTCACAATATTTCTTCGAAGCCGGAAACTTCATCAACTCAATTCAATTTACGAGATTTAACATATCACTTTTCAAGCACCAGTAATGAAGGGCTTGAAGATCTCGAGTAAATCATAATCCAATTTAGCTATCAATTCTTCATCGACAAAAGCCAACCCTTTTTTACCATTCATGATACGCATTCGAACACGGTTCAATTGACAATAGGCGTGGCTTGTTCCTTAGGTTACATTGTTTTTCACTTCAATTCAGCCTGGCCAGATATAATTCATTAGGGTCACGAGAGAAAGAGTCAGTCACCCAGACCTGAGGTATCGAAATGATCGAATCAATACTCAGTACATTCAGCGACAATTTCCGTATTGCACAATATTTATTTCATCGATATTTTGTGGAAAAATGCTCAAACGGATAGATTTTCATCACTACGCAACTTATCTTGTATAATTAGGAGTTTCCCAGGCACTTCAACTTTATGTTCCACAAATGGCTAGTACTATGATTGCTGAGGTGGATGTGGTCATTGATAGGGCTTTTTATCAACCGTTATATTATTATAGGGTTGAAATGCACTCATTGAAATTTAGGGTTTTATCACAAAAATTTTCAGAGTTCTATGTTTTAACCACCGGTCTTAGCCTACTATAGAACAAAACAAAATTTCAATGTCAAAATATTTTATTACTCAACATATTCTCATCTTAATTGAATACATTCATTACAGCGAACCTGCAACGTCTCCAGACTCTCCAAAAAGAATGTTTCTTCTTGCTCTGCAAACCAGTCCTCCACACGAATTTTTTTGCATGGCAACATGGGATTTGTGTACTGGGGAGTTGTCCTGTGAAAACAAAACACCTTTGGATAGCTTTCCGCGTCTTTTCTCTTTAATTTTTTCCCGTAGAGTGGTCAGTAATATCGAATAGTAATCTCCAGTTATTGTTTTACCCTTATCCAAAAAATCAATCATGATTTATCCATGGCAATCCCAAAAACTGAAGCAAGAACTTTTCCAGCAGACTTTTGGACACGAAACTTCTTAGGTCTTGTCGCCATTCCAACGATTTTTGCTTTGTTTCTGGATCGTACAAATGTACCCAAGTCTCATCCATAGTCACCAATTCGGTTCAAGAAATCTACATCGTTTTCAAATCGAGCACAGATCGAACGCGATGCTTCTACCCTTGCACGCTTTCGGTCAATATTCAAACATTTGGGGATCCATTATGCAGAAATTTTTCTCATGTCCAAATTGACGTGAACTATATGATGAACGCGTTCGTATGAAATCTTCTGTGCTTCAGATATCCGTTTTAGCCCAATTTGACGGTCTGATAAAATCATGTCATGAACTGCATCGATATTTTCGGGGACTGACACAGAAACTGGCCTTTCCGAATCTTCAATGGAAAATTTACCTCTTTTGAAGCTTGCAGTCCAATTTTTCACGGTTGCATACGAAGGACATTGATCACCAAGGGTATTGAGCATATCTTCGTAAATCTGCTTACCTCTTAACCCTTTTAAATACAGGTACTTGATGATGGCTCGATACTCCAATTTTTCAATTTTTACAAATTCAGTGGACATCTTTTTTTTATTTATTGCGTAACTCTGGTTTACTTTTTCGATTTCGAACTCTACACTGACACTTCTAATAAGTTATTGTTCGTTGATATGGTATCGCAATATTTGTTTGTGCATGGAACTGGTCTGGTTCTGTTAGCCACTATCTTTACTACATATTTGAAGAAAAGGACACGAATACTGAAGATGATGTTAATTTTCTGTGATTGATACCCTAAGAAAAAATCATATTTTCGATCATTCCACAAAAACATCAATCATTTCCAAAGTGGAAGGTGTTCTGATAAGAGCGCAAGATTTCAGTGTTCAATAAAGCATGGTTTTCTGGAGGAAAATATCTTTCCAATAATCTTATTGAATACATTTGGTGGTATTTCATTGATAGAGCGTCTAATTTCGGCTTCCAATGTTTCGATGGTTGCAGGCTTACTGGCATAAACCTGTGACTTCAGATAACCTCACAATGTCTAAAGGCGTTAAATCGCAAGACTGTGAAGGAAAATTCTGGTCACCAAATCAGGAAAAGACACGGCCAGGAGCAAACTGGTGCAAGATCGTCAATGTTTCACGGGCCTTATGGCATGTTACACCGTCCTGCTGAAACCACATTTCGTCAAGATCAATTGCTTCCTAATGAGGCACAAGAAACTGTGTTAACATAGCACGTTAAGGGGCAGTATCACCTTTTGAATCGTGGTAAATCTCCATTCAAAAAGTGTTCTCTTTATTTCACGAGTAAGTACCCTAATTTACGACGTAGACTTAATTTTTTTTTATTTAAGTTGAAGAACGTCCAGAGGCAAATAGTTTTCTTTTTTTCGATTTAATTAGTTTTTCAATTAAAAAAACCAGGTTAATCGTTAGATCTGGGGTTATTGAATATGTTTTTCGTTTTTCATGAGTACAACCTATATTTTTGAAATAAACCATCATGAAAATTTTTGTAGTTTACAGAAGATTAAATTGCCGAGGGCAAATAGTTGCGATTTTTTCGATTTAATTAGTTTTTCAATTGAAAAAAAAACAGGTTGAACTTCAGCGTTTTGGAAAATACACTTAATGATTTTTTTCCGATGGTTATTCATCATTTTTTGGAAAAAATCGCAACAATTTGCCCTCGGCAATTTAATCTTCTATGAACTACAAAAATTTTCATGATGATTATTTCAAAAGTATAGCTTGTACTCATGAAAAACGAAAAACATATTCAATAACCCCAGATCTAACGATAACCCTGGTTTTTTAATTGAAAAACTAATTAAATCGAAAAAAAGAAAACTATTTGCCCTCGGGACATTCTTCAACTTCAATTGAAAAAAAAAATCAAGTCTCTACGTCGAAAATTAGGGTACTTACCTACTCCACGATTCAAAAGGTGGTACTGCCCCTTAACGTTTGACATTCACCGTTATCGATGCAATGATTCTTTCAGTCCATATTGCACACAATACAGTGACCCGTTGTAGATGCATTGCTGTCTGATTAATCATCCTTGGATTTTCCAAGCCCCGAATGCCGAAAGCCATCTAGGTGAAAATGGGCCTCATCACTGAGAATGAATTTGTTTGCAAAATCAGCAGTTTGCTCAAGGATCCAATTGGTGCTCTTCGGTGTTCATGGTTTACTGATTGAGTCAGTTGGATTCTGTAGGCATGCAGCTGTAATTGAGAATTCACTGAAGGGTGCCTGTTGAAATTTCCAATTCTTGTGCCCGATGGCGAATTGACGTCTCTGGCTTTTATGTCACATACTCGAGTATTGCCGTGATGTTTTGTTCTGAATGAACTCTACGAGCTCGTATCGTGTGTTTCAAATCACCAACCGAACCAATACTTTCAAATTTTGTTTTACTTGATGAATTAGGCACATGATTTCGACCGAACATTGGACATTTTGACAATCAGGACGCGTTGTTCTACCCTGTAATGCTTCATCTGTCAACTTTCGATCTATCTCATCATAATCATGTGAGATTACGACACTCAAACATGGCGAGCAATTCAAATCTTGTGCTCTTAGGATATACCCTTTATTTGCCACTGACCTCAAATACGTAAGAAAGGAAAAATTCAATTCAAGTTCAACCATTTCATTCCTATCAAAAAAGGGTTGAAAAAACACATCGATGACCAAATCATGATCAGCAAGAAAAGATCTGTTCACTTCTGTCTCAAAATAACTTCTCCACCCTCCACCCCCGTAGAGGGGTTGCGCAATGTAAAATAGAAATTGACAAAAAACTTTATCTAAATTTTTTTCATTGCTATCTGTTGTTTGAAGAATCAGAAATCACATATTGGAGTACATTGTTTTGTTCTGAGAAAATAATCAGAATAATAATAGAAAAAACAAACTACAGTCAAACACCGACTCCGCAATGAATATCCACAAGGCTGCTGATGAATATGTACGTTCTAACAACCTTGGTAATTTGCAAAATAACGCCCAGTGATGCTCCAATTTGATAACCAGTTTCCGAATACTCACGGTTACCAACCAACGGATAACCTCAGAGCATGACTCAATTCAATCAAATAACCTACCGAGAAATCCACTTTTCTGTTTTTCCATTCATTTCGTATTATCTCTGTAATTCTCCAAGTTGCTTCATAAATGCAGGCAATAAGCAGAGGCCTGATTTATATTCTGGTACCAACCGTGGCGACCACAATGAGATTAAGTACTTATTACGATAACATCCATTTTTTATTCGCTCGTTATTAGTCATTAGACAAGAAGGAGTGATTGTTATTAAGAACAATTGTTTGGAATTCCATTTTATCAATTTGATGACAAATTCCATAGTGGAGTCTGCTTGAAATTTCAACTACTTATACATATTGCGAAAAATGATCGACATTAACGAAAAAATTCTTTTCACTTTATTCTGAATCTACCAACTTCCGATTCAAGAAATAATGAATAATGTGATAAATTCACACAGCGGAAATTGGCATAGCTGAGTCACAAAATATACCAATCTTATTCGCACCCATAGGCAATCAGCTTATAAACATATCAATCAAATAAAACACTCAAAAGTAATTTCGAGCATATTACTAAATTATCCCATTTAATTATGGAGTGTAGAAGCCAACAAGGCGAGGGGTTTGAACTTGATTCCGTTCTCATTACCAGCGTAATCTTCGCCTTGATGCCCAGAAGGTCGATGGAATACTACACATTTATAGCGTACAAATGAAGTGCAAGCTTATTGCAAATAATGAATGCTAGGTAGGCAATTAAACAGCATACTTAATTACCCGTGGATCGATCCTTCCAGCCATCCATTTTTTATTCAGTTATAAGTTCGCGAATGTTTATTACATTCTATGACGTAAGCTAAAAGACTGAATAATGTGGGAAGCGGTGAACATTGTGAATGGCATTTGTTTATAATAATAGTTTATTTCTCTCATATCGACAGAATTAAATGAAATCGAATCAATTAGCAACAAATCATAAATTTCTCCTAATTATCCACCGTAATAAACATAATTGAACAAGGTTAATATGAAAAATTGATTAGTTTTCCACGTGGCTTTGAATTGTTATAATATGTTATCGTATTTCATTGATGATTGAGGATGAGAAGTTTCATGACCTTCTAAAAAAGATTAATCTTCGGAATTCGAAAGAGTTGATTAAGCTTCAATACAGTATCTCACAGAAAATGAAATTAAACTTGATTTCAACTTACAGCATCCCATATCAAATTCTTAACCACCTCAATGAATCATTAAAACCTGTGATGGCTAGTCAATACTCAGATCACTTACACTTTAGATTCAGGTTATGCCAAGTCATCTGAATCTGGTAAAAAATAAAAAACATTCTAATCTTCTACAAAAATGACCTTGAAGCAATATATCAGAAAATATGCTTTTTAGGCATATATGTATCTAATAATTCCAATATGGATAAAGTGTCAATGAAAATTGAAGCCGAGCTTTGGTACGAATCCCGTTCTGCGCATGTGAAGTAATCTTCAGAATAAAGTAGAGGATAACGTCCCTAGGACTAGCATAATCACGAAGAAATTGGACTTATCAGAGATCTAATTTCCAAAGTACACCACTGGTGGAACCACCACAACAGGATAATGACAGACCGGTTTCTGGCTTATTAGCCTTCTTCAGTGCCACACAACCCTTATCGTGGTAGTATCCAACTGAAGCGGTAGAACTTATATCATATCCTAGTAGGAACATCTGAGTACAGTTTAAACTGTACAGTGTCGCAACTAGCGGATAAATGTCTACGCTTCATCCAGAGGTTTCTTTGAAAACTAGATCAGTTGGATACTACCACGATAAGGGTTGTGTGGCACTGAAGAAGGCTAATAAGCCAGAAACCGGTGCGTCATTATCCTGTTGTGGTGGTTCCACCAGTGGTGTACTTTGGAAATTAGATCTCTGCTAGTCCAATTTCTTCGTGATTATGCTAGTCCTAGGGATGTTATCCTCTACTTTGTTATGTTACTTGCGGGGTTCTGACCGTACAAGCGGGCGTGTTCAACCTCCCACGGTGGACTGCATGAGACTCCGAAGTGGAGAACTTGCGAAACACCGTAGGGAAAAATGAACGTACGTAGAGATCTAGTTTTCAAAGAAACCTCTGGATGGAGCGTAGACATTTATCCGCTAGTTGCGACACTGTACAGTTTAAACTGTACTCAGATGTTCCTACTAGGATATAATGTAAGTTTCTACCGCTTCAGTTGGATACTACCACGATAAGGGTTGTGTGGCACTGAAGAAGGCTAATAAGCCAGAAACCGGTCTGTAATTATCCTGTTGTGGTGGTTCCACCAGTGGTGTACTTCGGAAATTAGATCTCTGCTAGTCCAATTTCTTCTTTGGAATAAAAATAACTAACTATTTCTGTATCTCTCTCTCTGACACATTGTTTTATGTCGTGAAACGTATGCCATCCATATCTTCATAAGAATACTTCAGATCAGAACCTAACAATTTCGTATGATATCATTCAATCGCTTTAATCTGTTTTCTTCAAGCTCTGTACAAGGTGACAAGAAAAACTTCGGACAAATTTTGCTGTGGTCTGGAACAAAAGTATTTCAGCGCAGCCAAATAATTTTTATTCTCTTGGTTTCTCTACACTTTCCTGTACTAATATGTGAATTTTCAGTTTGATATAATTTCATTTCACAGTTTTAGAATGTCAAACAAACGTAGTGCGATTTTGGAGCTGTTTCGTCAAGGTAGGCGTCAATGCGAAATTGTTCGTTTCCTCAATGTGCCTCGACAAACCGTGTCCGATGCAATTCGTCGTTTCAAGGAGCTTGGCCATGATGGTCGTCGTCTAGGAAGTGGTAGAAAACGCACTGTCAATAAACCTAGCAATCGCAACATCGTCAAGAAGCGAGTCAATCGAAATCCGAGGGTTTCCATGAGGAAAATAGCCTGTGGGATCGATATCAACCGCGAATCAGTCCGTCAAATTTCCAAAAAAGAGCTCAACCTCAAGCCATACAAGCTCCAAAAAGTTCAACTCCTCACGGAGGAAAACAAGCGCGTACGACTCCAAAGGTGCCGCCAACTCCTTAGTCTCGCCGCCGGTCAGCAACGGGAGCGAATTCTCTTCACAGACGAGAAGCTTTTCACCGTAGAACAATGCCACAACCACCAAAACGACAGTCTGGTGGGGAGAGGCTCCCGGTACATGGTACATCGGCCATCGTCGAACACCGTCAGAATCCGCAATCCGTCATGGCCTGGGACGGAATTTGCGGCAGAGGTGAAACTCCCTTAGTTTTCGTGGATCAAGGAGTCAAAATCAATCAAGAAGTCTACCGCTGCGACATCCTCGAGGCCGAAGTACTTCCGTGAGCCAAGCAGCACTTCGGCGATACGCATTGGACCTTTCAACAGGACTCCGCTCCGGATCAAAGAGCGAAACTGACGCAAGAATGGTGTAAGACCCATTTTCCTTGTTTCATCACATCTACAGAATGGCCGCCCTACTCACCGGAACTCAACCCAATGGACTACAGCGTGTGATCGATTTTGGAGCACAGGGCTTGTGCTAAAAAACACAGAAATTTGGAGTCGCTGAAGCAATCTCTGCGCCAGGAATGGAACCGATCAACGCCCGAGGAGCTGCGGCTCATTGCCGAAAATTTCAAGAAGCGTCTGAAGCTGTGTATCGCCGCCAAGGAAGCCACTTCGAAACGGCTCGAATATATAATATTAATAAATGCTCAAGCTAATATTATTTGTTATTGTTTTGTTCAATTTCTTCTGTTTAATAAAGTTAAATGAAAAAGAGTTTGTCCGAGGTTTTTCTTGTCACACTGTACATCGTCGTTGACTCCTATTCATATTTCATTATTGAACAGAAAATATTCAAGTGACATATTTTCATCCTCGATAACTATTTTCTTTTCACCTCCCGAAATATACATAACCTCTACGTTTCCCGCGATTTTTTAATTTCCAGTTGACGCATGCGTACAATTCACTTCTTACCAACGGTCTGGCTCCACTCTGTGACTGTGAATAGCAGAGGTATAAGCCATATTGATATTATTATATGTATATGATTTTAGGACCATGGTGTTTTTCCCACACCATATTTCTGAACACTGACTCCTTTAGAGATATAAGAAGGGATTCTGATCTGCAAAAATTGAGTTTTCACCTTTTCGTCGACTTTGACAACGATGTCGTGACCTCCTGTTCCATGATTTGTAATTTTCACTATTGCGACGGAAACATTATTTTTATTCCTCACAGAAAAAAACAATGTTTCAATGGAAAACCTTGATGTAATCCATGTTTCAGCAGAACTCCATGTTCGTAATTTCACGTTGAAAATAAATTTTCTTAGGGAAATCAGACTTTCAAACAACTTAAAATTTTATGTGTAATCAATTTTCATAATACAATATAGGGGTATTTCAAAAACGGAAATCATTTCCGGTCTCACACGAATCTCGAAAAATTTACAAGGAGTAATTTCTCTAGTCAAAGCTCAACTACGAAATCTCAAAGGTGAATTTCGATTACTTCCCAAAATTCCTTCAAAGAACAGAATGGCTGGTAATGAAGTGTAACTTTATTGATATGTGATAAAACTGGTACAGACTATAATATCTTGAAGTTCCAAAATGAATCAAATACAACAGCGAAATTGGAAAAGGAAACATTTCGAAGAACATCTGCCACCAGATCGCTCTTTCCATGAAGGTTATGCTTTATATGGACGGTAATGAGAAACCGGAAACGCAGAAGCTATAAACAAATACTTATTTCAACAACGGATCCCCTCGAGATCTTCGTCTACGCGACAGCAGACCATAGGGGTAATATCATTAAAGGGGGAATTGGAAAGATTGGGGAAGCGGCTAATTTTAACCGAATTGTCGATGTTGCAGCAGGGGAAAATGAAAAGAAGGGAGTACCCAAATCAAGTAACAATAAAAGTTCCACAACGGAAAATGAATCTTAGGGAGTTTTTGAAAATTTCAAAATATCGCTCTATAAAAGAGGTTAAAAATAATATTCCCAATTTAAATATCGTAACTTATATTGGGTGTTTTTTTTAGAGTGATGGAACTTCAAATTCAAATAAATTACATTTTTTAAGATTGAAGCCATTTTTTTTATTTGAAAGATAATTTTATGACATTTATGTTTTAAAAACAATTTCCGGCATATGTCCACCACGATCAGCTCTGGAACTAATGTTACAGTGAATGGTGCTTGTTACAGATCGATGATCAATGAGTATTTGTTTTGAAATTTGAATGGTATCGATCCAGAAGTGTTTTGGTTCCAACAAGATGGTGCTAAACCTCATGCTGCTTCATACAAATTCAAATTAATTGGCCTCCATAATCATGTGACAATGGGTTATGTCAAGTCATTGGTTTATGCCGATAAACCAGAATTAACAGACGCTTTGGAATCCAACAAATCTCGACTTATTGCTGAAATAAAACTTGAATTACTCGAAAAGGTGTCCAAAATTGGTCTGGTCGAATGCGGTTCCTCAGAGCTGGTCGTGGTGGACATGAGCCGGAAATCAATTTTAAAACATGAATGACATAAAATTATCTTTCAAATAAAAAAATTTGGCTTCAATCTTAATTTAAAGTTCTATCACTCTAAAAAAAAAATACCCGATACATAATGTTCGCAACTCAACAAGTGTAAAAAATTAAGAAGCATTATGTGTGCCATGAAGTCGATTTTCAATTATAACTTCTGATTTGGATCGTTCCTAATTCAAATAATTCGTAATTGTTCATTCCATTATTGCTTTCAATTTCTACACATTCCATAAAATGAGTTGAAACTATCAATTCATTGAAGATGAAAGTATCAATGAAAATGTCAAAGTAAATCATAATAATATGAATTTACTGAATATTGAATATATCTGCATCGGTATTCCTTAACAATTTACAAATAGAAGTGACAACACTGTAAACTTGACGTCGACATTCAAAACAGGTGCGAACTCAAAATATACGACTTTTTCAACTAATCTTGTCGTAGAAAATGAGGAATAACGCGAACTACAAAAACTGATTTTCGAACAAAGAAACTAATGTGCTAAAATAGTGGCAAAAATCTCGAGAATCTGTGACCAAACTTTCTTGCATTAATTTCTTGACACCCTATACATCTACATCATTAGTGAATAAAGAGATCCATTTTCGCGTAACTTGTTTTGAAAATCTTATTAGTTTGCAAAATATTTCGAAATGGATTTGTAAAATGGAAATAATTTCGGCCACCCTATAAATCCACCTCATTAGTGAATAAATAGATCCATTTTCGCGTAACTTGTTTTAAAAATCTTATTAGTTTGCAAAATATTTCGAAATGGATATAAGAGGAATATTCATGAAGTCTAGTAGATTGCTGCGACTCAACCAAATAACAATATTGAAAAGTGAAATAAATCAATATAGAACTTCGCCAGTGGCATGTCAGTGATTTCATACTGATATAGTCTCTTAAATAAATTTCTTATATTTATATTTCTTGGAAATAAGATCACGCCGAAGTAATTATTTTTATTTACATAAACATGCCTGGATATCTCAGGACATTGACGCAAGGTACAGTCTATACTCCATTCACTTTTATAAAGTATCCCGGTTGGCTATGGTTTAGGTTTATCAAGTTCTTTTACTTGAAACAGGTTGGCAAAGAGGTATTTAATTGTCGTCTGCTTATTTCTTGAGAATTTTGCAAAGTGGGGATTTTGATATGTCCGTCTGTTCTGTTCGTCTAAAAGTTTTTCTATCGGGTTAATGAAATCACAAAGTAACGGACTATTCTGTCCATTATTTTTCAGTAAAATTTCAACACTCGGTTCTTGATTTCCGTACAAGAAAATAGCTTCATCACAAAACACAATTTTTCGATAAAAAAGTGGATCAACTTCAAGCTGTTCTAAGGTCCAATCAGCAGACAAACGACGCTTATTATGGTCAAGTGGCTTTAGTTCTTGAACCAGTTGGATATTGTATGGGTGTAAACCAAGATCTTTACGCAAAATTTTCCCTGTGGTGGATACACAGAGTTCAACTTGTTGTGAACGTCGACGAATAGACAAATCTGGATCTTCATTAACATTATCACTCACTTCAGCGATATTTTCTTCTATACGTAGAGTTTTTTTTTTCTTGATGTTGTTGTTGCATCGAATAGAGAAAATGTTGTCCGAAAACTATCAATAGTTCGACGAATAAGCTGCTCTGATAGACGATTATGTAAACCACGAAGTGCTTTATAGGTTTGGCTGATTTTGAAAATAAATTTCAACAATTGGTGAACGTTGTTGCGGCGTGAGTCTTTCCATGATGATTTGTCAATGCTTACTGAACAGAAATGTCAAAACAACATGGCTTCTAATTTCTGCCAAGTCACAGTTCTCCCTATCGAAAATTCTATCACTCTAAAAAAAGCATCCGTTACAATTGAGACTTCAATATAAAAGAGCACTTATGCAGCAACAATATTAGAGAGTAAACCGTACCTCGGTACGCCACTGCGAACGGTACGATGGACAAAGTTTCGACGGTGAGTCACCAACCGGTATCGCGGATGGCATAATCCCGCAACGTAAAAGCTCGTATAGACCGAGCTTTCCGTCAAATATGTATGAGTACCTGGAATTCCACCCAAACAATGGTTTGTAATTCGAGCGTAACAAAAAATACCGTCTGTCGGCAAGAATTGCAATCATCTGGGTTGGCATAACGCTAACGCCTCCGCAAAGAATTCTGTCGCAACATCCATTCATTAATATATTAGTAGATAAGATATGAAAGCCGTCGAATAAAAATTGTGACGCCTTGTGTCGGACGATACAAATCAATGCTGAAACAAAGCAGCTCATTATAATTTCCAGTGTGAACTTGCTACTTCGCAAGTATTGTCATCGTTCTATGGAATGATAAAAATAAATACTTCATTCAGCTTAGACTACAGACTTCGATAACGAAAATGATCGATTTGAGAATAAATGAAAAAAATTGTTTTGTTGTATTATTTTTTCTTGATCTCTATTCCCCCCATCAATCGATATGTAGAAATATTAAAAACTAAGAATCGGACTTGTTTCCAATCTAGATATTTCGGAAGTACGAGGATATGTATATTGAAAAATTCTCAGCCTTAGAACCAAACAAAATTTCAATGTCAAAATATTTTATTACTCAACATATTCTCCACTTAATTGAATACGTTTAGTACAGCGAACCTGCAACGTCTCTAGACCTTTCAAAAAAAATGTTTCTTGCTTTGCAAATCAGTCGTCCACAGCTTTTATTACCAACTCGTTGGAAGACAATATACGACCTTTTAAACTTTTTTTTCAGTTGAGGAAAGAGATGATAGTCGGACGGAGCCAAATCTGGTGAATAAGGAGGGTGTTCTGGTAATTCTAACCCTAAATCACGATTTTTTTGCATGGCAACATGAGATTTGTGTGCTGGAGCGTTGTCCTGTAGAAACAAAATACCTTTGGATAGCTTTCCGCGTCTTTTCACTTTAATTTTTTCCCGTAGAGTGGTCAGTAATGTCGAATAGTAATCTCCAGTTATTGTTCTACCCTTATCCAAAAAATCAATCATGATTACTCCATGGCAATCCCAAAAAACTGAAGCAAGAACTTTTCCAGCAGATATTTGGACACGAAACTTCATAGGTCTTGGAGAACCAGAGTGTCGCCATTCCATCGATTGTTGCTTTGTTTCTGGATCGTAGAAATGTACCCAAGTCTCATACAAAGTAACAATTCGGTTCAAGAAGTCTACCCTTGCACGCTTTTGGTCAACATTCAAACATTTGGGGATCCATTTTTCTCTTGTCCAAATTGACGTGAACTATATGATGAACGCGTTCGTATGAAGTCTTCAGTGCTTCAGATATCCTTTTTAGCCCAGTTCGATGGTCTGATAAAATCATGTCATGAACTGCATCGATATTTTCGGGGACTGACACAGAAACTGGCCTTCCCGATCGGTCATCATCTTCAATGGGAAATTTACCTCTTTTGAAGCTTGCAGTCCAATTTTTCACGGTCCCACTTGTGGTGCTACGTCATGTAATTGTTGGGTAAATACTCTTCGAGAGAGAGTATTTACAGGATTCACAGAAGAGCCATCAGGTTTATTACTGATTACGGGCCTAGGGTATAGTGAATGCTGTAAAAACAAATTTAGAGTCCTGACATTCCCAGCATTGTTCATCCTCGAATCTTTGACCTATGTCTATAGTAGTAGGCATGTATGTACATCATCTTCAGTGGACGCATTCAGCAGAGGGAACTGTTTCCCAATTGTCTTCGATATCTTGAAATTGAGGGTGATGAAAAAAAATGTGGTTTTTGGGTGTTTTCGTGATGTCTAAAGTTCATTTCACGAGTGAATCACAGTATATTCTTTGAAGTCCATGATGATATGTTCTGAAAAACTTAAACAAACACCTTGAATCAACCCATAAATTCAGGGTGTCCATTTAACCTTCCTTGAGAATAGTTTCTATAATAATGAATCACCCAGTATAAATTCAAGGTATTTCAGATTTTTTCGATGTATAACAACTACATATCTAGTGTAATAGTTCATTTTGTGAACGTTCTCGTTCTGAAACTTACATGTTTTATACTTTCAAAATCGGGCATGCATTCAATTATGGATAACCCTGTATTCGAAACGATTTTCGGTCATATTCCTCTATATGGTTGCTCCCTGGGGATGTAATGAAATGTTTCTTGAGAAAAATTGGAGTTCATTCGATGTTGTCCCGAGATACCAGCGTAGTAAAAGTGGATAATTCTCAACTTCAACGCCCTGTATCTCGAAAACTAGTCATAGGATTGAGTTGGGGCCATGAACACTTTTGATCAGTAGGTCGAGTACAACATTATACCAAAATTTTAGAAAATTTGACGGAACGCCATTTGCCATAGAAAAAGTGCGGGGTCCTTTGCACTTGCACAGCAAATTCTGATGCGCCAATGTGTTTTACATAAAAAAGGTACTCGTGGTTCATTGCTCTGAAGTGGGCCGTTTTCGAGAAAACTGGCATTTTACAATCAAAAACAATTTGCTTACTCATTGTGTACTTCTTGTAATTGGAAAAATGGGTAGTGATAATCAACTATGGTCGCTAAAAATAATGAAAAATAACTTTCAATCTGGACTTAAAAATCTAGTAGTCGAATTTAGTTGAAATTAATAAACATTTTGATTACCACTACTCATTTTAACAATAACAAGAAATTTACAATGCGTTAGCAAATTGTTTCTGATCATAATAAAATGATGCATAGAGTGCAAGAAAGTAGCTATCATTGGTGACAATGTGTGTACAAAAAGTCAATTCTGTAATTCAAACCGTTCCTGAGATATTATCAAGAAACATAAAAAATATAAATTCTTGACACCCTGTATCTCTGAAACGAAGACCCGGAGGAAAAAATGGAAGAGAACATTTTTTTTTATGAGAAATCTACAGTTGAGCTTTGATACACTTATTTAGGAACACCCTGTATAAAAAGATACCTTCTCATCTGAAGTCGCTGACGGATGATAGTTTAAAGCGTGTTGTGAAGGATAATCTCCTCTCCATACCTGTTTACTCTGTTGAACAATTTCAATCTTGTGTTCTCAGTATTTTTTGAGTTATTTTAATGTGTGAATTGTTTAACCCGATTATATATTGACGAATGCAAACATATTAATTGTAGTCATGAAATAAATCTATATATCTATGAAATACTGAGCCAGGAAATAGCCACCAACAGACGTAAATGTTACGAAAAATACGAAAAAATTGATATCTTCCTTTATAATAATCTAGATATGTACCCCAGATAACGATGATCCATCCAAACTCCCTGACGGCAGCAGGCCTCCAAACGATACTTTAAACCTCTTGTGTAACTCTACCATACAGACCTCTAAACTGCCCAACAATCTCAATCAAAAAAGTTAGGAAAATCTATAAGCCCCAGTCCCAAATTTGGGGTCCAAAGTTGGCACTAGTCCGAAAGATGTTGTCTAAAGTGAGCAATAGAACAAAAAACGATGTCCAGCAATAGAATAAATAACCAAAAAAAATACATTTTGTCAATGAAGATGAGATTATATCAAAACAAACGTCTAAAAGTGAGTCAATGAGAACAACTGTTTTCTCGGAATCTCAGATCATGAAGTATCAGTCCAGATGACGGTCTACCAATCGATATTCACCATGTTTGTGAGTGCGTGATTTCCTCGCACACTCTTTTTATTTCATCGTCATCCTGGTGATGACTCATAATTGTAATTTATAATGAACAATCGCCTGTGTGATATTTATAGAAATGTGTGATGATAACCCAGTAAGACTTGTTGATTCCTTTCAATGTCCGCGATATATCAGAGGAGTGGATGTGCATAAAGTTAGTAAAACAACTCAGGGGTTCAAACTCTATACAGTGTGTTTCGGTATGACCTAGCGATAATTTAAGGGCATCAAATGTACCTAATTTTATCGACAACAACACCCACATTGGGGAGTTTACCCCCCTATTTTTGGAATAGCCGACATTTTGAATTAATTTTTTTATTTTAGTCGACTCTTTCAAATGATATCGATTTCTCTGGACATAAAGGTCCTACAGATGTGAAAAAAATGTTTTTTGAAAGATAATACGACCACCTTTTATTAAAGTAGAACAATATGAAAACATTCAACTCAAAATCTCAACAAAGAGAACTTAAAATCAAATCATCGAAACAAACATCAAATAATTGATTTTAGCTATAAACGAGGAAGCCCATCTTTTGCAATTATTTATCATATAATTTTACGAGATGAAAAATACTTGTCGCTTCTAGAGGTCCATGGCTCATTGGCAAAAAAAGAATCCTCATTATTTCGATGTATTATACCTTCGGAAACTCAATAACAACTTTCTTGGAGACCATTTACATTATACAGGATGAGTCACGAAGGAAAGTATACAGGGTTGGGATAAAGTATGGGACCAAGTAAATATCTTTTAAACGAAAAAAACTATATTTATGAAAATTTGCAGGTGAGTGCAGTAGAACAAAATGCATCTGATGTACATTTTTTTGTTGATAATTTACTTCCGGTTTAACCGGAAATGGCCTCAACTTCAAATGGGACACCCTATATATTTTCACAGATTTTGAAAGAGTTTGTTATTTTGAATTCATACATACTGAGTTTAGTGTAAAACAAATTGTGAAAACGAGGTATTGGTCAAATGAGAATCCTCATTGGATTCATGAACCACATACCCAGCATCCACAGAAAATAAATGTTTGAATGGGAATTGTTGAAAATAGGCTTATAGGCCCATTTTTCATCGACGGAAACTTGAATGGTGACAAGTAACGAAATTATTCCTGCACTTCAACAGAATACAATTACCACAAAATGTTTGGTTTCAACAAGATGGAGCACCTCCCTACTATGATTTTTTTACACTAAACTCAGTATGTATGAATTCAAAATAACAAACTCATTCAAAATCTGTGAAAATATATAGGGTGTCCCATTTGAATTAAAGAAGTTGAGGCCATTTCCGGTTAAACCGGAAGTAAATTATCAACAAAAAAATGTACATCAGATGCATTTTGTTCTACTGCACTCACCTGCAAATTTTCATAAATATAGTTCTTTTCGTTTAAAAGATATTTACTTGGTCCCATACTTTATCCCAACCCTGTATATGTATTACTATCACTCAGGTGAATATCAAATGACCATTTACAAGTACCCTCCCCTTTTTAAAATTTTCATGAATTTTCGTTTTTCACCGAAAATTTTGACAAGTCATAACTTGTGAACGGTTATCTTGAACAAATTGAAATTTTCAGAAAATATTCTCTTGAAGTACCTTCAGGAACAAACTTGTTCGTTATTCCGAAAATCCAGGTCGCCAAAATCAATGTTTGATGAGGAAAATTCAACCCTTAGTAATTGAGGAGGAAAACGGCCAAAAGAATTTTTCCCTGCATTATTGTTGGATTTTCATTTCAATAATAAATTTCAGTAATTATTTTCGCTCAGCATTTCACAAACAATTTCTTGATTAAATTTAGTATAATGAGTTAAAATTGAGAAGAGAAGTTTATTTGGACATTTCAAAAAATTTTCTCCCCAACCTATTTCCTAATGTTGATGTCTACCAACATCCAAATGAAACATGCGGTTCCAGACTGATGGGAGGGGAGGCCCTATTTCTTGGCAACCATGCAAGGTCCCCTGATTTCAATCCTATTGATTATTTCGTTTGGGAAATGATAGAAAAAATCATAGCCATATATTATTAGAAACGATCAGGGTACTATCAGGAAGGCATTTAGATATTTAAATATGTATAAAACAACAGAAAATTCTGGAAGCTAGAGGAATTCATTTGCAAAATAATTATTATTTATTATCATCTTTTTGCTTCTTATTGTTTTCATAAGAAATGATGTATTTCTCGTTCAATTTTGTTTATGAAATACATAATGGGATTCGTGTTTCCTTCATTGATTTAAGCCCATTATGATCACAAAAAAGTAGGGTATATTCCGAGGTATATTCCGCAGAGCTAATAATAGAATACAAATTATAGTTTTAATATCTATTTTGGTGTCGTTTTTTGGTCTATATTGTTTCCAGAATTTTCTGTACTCATTTTTTTCTGTATTTATATTTCATTTAATAGTTTTAGGAGGTTAATTAGAATATAAGAGCTAAACTTAATTAGATCACTACTAGGCCAATTCTTTCATTGCCTAAAACAATTATTGAAAGTTCATAAAATTTTCAAAATTTTGGAACTGATTATTTCCCAAATGAAATTGGGAAATTTTAAAAATCCGTTCCTGCTAATGAATGTTTAGAGGCGAAACTTATTATTGGTCCTTACTGAATTCAATGAGAAAATTGTTATTCAATTCTAAGCAGAAATAATTACTAAAAATCATTATTCAATTAAAAATCTCAATCTTTTTGGCAGCCCTTCTCCTTGATTTCTAAGGTTTGAATATATATCACTTTACATTGAGAAACCAAACGCATGGTGAAATTTTTGCGAAAGACAAAAACAACAACGAATTTTAGAGCCGGAGCAGGATTATCCGTATTACAAACAAGTTGGTACTTCAAGACAACATCACCTGAAAATTTCAATTGATTCAAGATGAGGAGTTTAAAATTTATGACAGATCGAAATCACCCTGAATAAAACTCATAAAGAAGAGAAGGCACTAAAAGGTCATTTGATATTCGCCTGAGTAGCCTATATACGTGATAGTAGTATATGTAGTAAATTATGACTCAGCCTGTATGGATGTCGTTTGAAAGTTGATATCAAGTTAGCAAAACATCAAATATTTTTTCAAAATAAGTTTGATAAAGTTAATTTGCTGAATAAATGTAGGTACACAAATAGTGATTCGGCGCTCTTTAGGAATACTCAACGTTAGTACCATAGGAAGATGGCATGATATACCGACATGGGTAATTTCTCGCAAGTATTACATTTTATACCACCGAATTAATTGCTACTATTATTCTACGACGTTATTAAGGTTGATATTAACATTATCATTTTTTAATCTATAATTATTCTCAGAACGTATTTGTTTTCGAGTTGGTACTCAAGAAACCATGAATACTTAATGAGGTTACCCTAATCATTGAACGATAAAATATGAATGAAGTATAATGTAGATTATAGTGAAGATTTTGATTCGAACTCTTTATCTATCTCTGATAACTGATGGTGCATTTCAAATAACGGATCTTGTGTTTTTATTCATTCGAGCGAAAAAGATTCGGGGCTGATGTAGCCAGTTTTTTTAGTTTTATCAGGAAAAAAAGTTACGAGATGAAATGATACGATGATTGTTTGCTTACTCTTTGGCGAAATGTGCTCTCAAATTTTGTCAATCATTATTTTCGACTATTCGTTAGAATTTTAAATGGTATATTCACGAAACGAATTGGTCATCAGTGAGTCGAACATTATCGTTTTTCAAGAATCTACACTTGAAAAAATGTACAAGTCAAAGACTCAGTTAGTAATTGAGATCTTGGATCATCCTTCATCCTAAGATTCCAGAAAACAATTTTTGATATACAGGGTGTTCCACTAGTGCCGCAGCGCACGATATACGAGTAACGGTCTGAGTTTGGCAACATTTTTTGATGCAGACTTGATATACTCCAAGAAGAGCACAACCTGAAAATATTTTCGAATATATCGGGTGGCCCATAAAAGAGGAATAGAGGATGACTTTGTTTTTTCAAATGGGACACCCTATATTCAATAGTGTTTTTCAATTCTCTGAAAGTTCCTGTTTGCTTTCGTATACTTTTCACATATTTTTATTCGACAGTTTTCGAAATATTGGCCATTTTGACAAAAAAATGATACTTGTAGAGGCCATGTTATCCAATTATATTTCACGAACCCTAGCACCTACCAATAACAGCCTTATATGAATTGAACGACGAGAATTCAAAGTATGAAGCATCTTCAACATATGGAGTGTCCACAAAAACTATGAACATGACGAATTTCAAATCGATTTTTCTTCATTTTTTCAAATGCAATGCATATATTTTTTTTCATCATTGTTATCACCATCCATTTTACTTCATTTTTTGTCGAATGCATGATATGCATATTTTCAACAGAATAGTATATTTCATTACTAGTCCAGAAAGTAAGCTTTTTCCGTGCGCGCGCGTAGAGTTCCCATGTGAGGCGGAGCCGAACACGGGAATTCGTGCAAGCACGGAAAAAGCCTTTCTGGACGTGTAATGAACGATATTTTTCATTATACCTCTCTGAAAACAATCCAACGATATTTGTTCTTCGACAGAAATTTCGATATAGTAAAACAATAATTATTCGAAACACTGACGTCTACTGTCATCACGCAATCGTTGCTTTGTGTCTCAGCATAGATGCATCTATGTCTCAGCGCATGGAAAAGGGTCACTTTCGGTGCCCTGAATCGACATGTTTTGATAGGGTTTTCAGAGCGGTGTAATGAAAAAGGATTTTTAAGAGCTTTTTCGAAATGTTTCCCTAAAATTCACATATACCTTCGAATTCAAATAGCAGATTCGTCTTTTCTGTGGTTATTGAGAACTGTCAAATTATTCTATTCAGAATTAACCTCATTGCAGCTTCAATTCATATTACATATTATATTATAGCGAAATGAGGAACTAGAAAGTTTTGATGTAAGTATCTACTCAAAAATGTAATGAAATCAGTAACTGAAGACAGAAACTTGCTTTCTGTACCCATTTTTCAAAAAACATTTTTGATTATTTTCTATGTTTCTACTTGAAGAGTCGAATCTTGCAGAAATTTCAAACATGCTTCAAGCTTGGGAGCTTGAAGATTTGCGTGCGTGCCTGTGAAACTTATTAATATCATTTTTTCGAAGAAAGTTATATAAGGATAAGAGTGGGCTCTTTTTTGTATCCTTAAGGTGGGTGTTCAATGTAGTGTGTTTTTATTTCAAGTTGATTTCGAAAACGGTATCACTTTGAGAACTGAAATTTTGTGGGTAACTCAGAAAGGATTAGGGTTCTTGTTGAGATAATTTTAATCGATTTCATTCCGACAGTTAATTTTTTTCTTTCAAAAATAGAAGAAAATGAGCCAACCCATGTTCCTGTTTTATTTCAACAGAAATACCCATGAAAATAGTTCAACTTCCGATTAAAAGTGAATATACTGATAATTTCGTTCAGAAGATCAACTTGAAATACGGAATTGGCAGAGAATGGCCAAATTCAAATTTTGGCGGGAAAAAGTTCCTGCTTTACCCACAAATTCGCTCATTTCATAGTTCGGCGATTTTCGGATAGAGAGCGCCATTGTACATTTCATTCATGATTAGAGAGATATTCATAGAACTTGATAGTGATAGTGCATGTTCTATGGAGATATCCATAAAATGGACGGTGGCGCCTCTATCGGCTGAGCTTTCTTACTCGCTTTAAAGGCCGACCTTAAGTTTCGAAACTCATTTTTTTTGTAGCATTCATAACTTGTTTATTCGAACTTATTGGTTTTTTTAAATTTTTACATCATTGTATGAGTTTTCATTCAATCCGTAACAACTATGATGATGAAAATTGAAGCTGCAATGATGTTAATTCTGAATAGAATAATTTGACAGTTCTCAATAACCACAGAAAAGCCAAATCTGCTTTTTGAATTAGGATATAAATGTGAATTTAGAGGAAAAACTCTAAAAAATCTTCTTCTGTTGAAGATAATATGCATATCATGTATTTGACAAAAAATGACGTGAAATGTATGGTGATTACAATGATGAAAAAAAATTGTATGCATTGCATTGGAAAAATGAAGACAAATCGATTTGAAAATCGTCATGTTGATAGTCTTTTTGTGGACACTCCATATGCTGGAGATGCTTTATTATAGCTGGATAGGATACTTTGGAGTCTTGTCTTTCAATCCATATAAAGCTGTTATTGTTATGTGCAAGGGTTCGTGAAATATAATTGAATAACATAGCCTCTACAACTATTATTTTTTTGTCAAAATGGACAATATTTGGAAAACTGTCAAATAAAAATATGTGAAAAGTATACGAAAGCATGCAGGAATTTTCAGAGAATTGAAAAACACCATTGAATATAGGGTGTCCCATTTGAAAAAACAAAGTCACCCTCTATTCCTCTTTTGTGGGCCACCCGATATATTCGAAAGTATTTTTAGGTTGTGCTCTTCTTGGAGTATATCAAGTCTGCATCAAAAAATTTCGCCAAACTCAGACCGTTACGCGTATATCGTCCGCTGCGGCACTAGTGGGAGACCCTGTATAATGTATATGTACTCTAAACCCAAAATCGAGCCCAAAATCATGAATTGCAGAGTGGAAAAGCAAATATAACGATGTTTTTCATCTTTCCCTTGGCAATTCCAATCCGAGTATCGTTGAAAATATTGAAGTTTTAAATCACTGAAAATTATATAATTTATCCCAATTGACACAACGAATGTTATAAATTAACGGAATGCCAAATCGAAATACATATTTCATCAATGCATCATCGTTCAAGGCTGTTTGATTCAGTTAAAGGCCATAAATTGGCATGTCACGGTTCTGACGAGGTTCTAATGCCATGTCTACACTATGCCGATTCCTACTTGGATGCAGTACGTTATGGTCAGAATTGGTTCCTTTTCCGTCACACGGAAATGTCCTGTCGAGTATTGGCGATAATTGTATCAGTGTAAAAAACGCTTCTTAAATCGTTCAAGAAAAAATTATACATACTTGATCACAGATTATTTCCCATTTCTTTCCAGAGTCATAGTTCCGCAGTAATTTAGCTTTATCGGGTGGGAGGTCCATCGAAGCCTGAAACAAAAAATAGCAGGTCATTACAAAGTTCAATTAACGAGAACATGTATTTTATTTATACGTCGTAGCACGCATGCAATAAATATTGTTAGAGAATGTTGTTATCTCGGGTTTGGTAGACCTGCGGAACATTTCAACGATAAAAACTCATTGTAGAAATTCGAATACGGAAACAGCTTTGGAATGCGACAGTGATATTTCCGAATAAAAACAACTCGACACTTTTGGAGGCTATTTGAATCATACCATGAGTATTCTCAGAAGTTCGTATTCATGGTTATTGACTTTTTCGAAGGATCGTTAGGTATATTCTGGGCAGTGGCTCGCGACTTTGAAAGGTTCAACTGAGAATTCGTCGAACGTTCATAAAATATAAATTATTGAAGAAAAATGAAAAATCCGATTGCAAAAAAATCAATCGAATGGAAAAAATAGACCTACACTCAATCGATATAAACAATGGTTTTCTTCGACAAATTATTGAACTATGTATTTATTGATTCAGAAAATATGTATTTGGGAATTATGTATGAAACGAAATATCTTGTAAATTGCCGCCACGGCTTTGCTGGCATATGATGTACATGAAGTAAGCAAAACAACTCAAGAGATTCAAACTTGGAATAGCTCAAAATTTTGCGGTTTTCTATACGTAAGTTATCCGTGAAAAAATAAATTTTGCCGCTCTCATATTTCAAAAAATATGAGATGTGTCGCTAAGTTGATATCAACATTGCGAAACAAATATCCGAAAAATGTTTTCAGCAGAAATCAAACTAACTCATCTTTTTCAATAATTTATCCGTAAATTATCCGAGAAGAAAAAACATCGACACTCTTGTATTTAAAAAAATATTGGATGTTTCGCTAACTTGATAACAACTTGGGGGAACAACTATTCAAAAAATGTTTTCAGCAAGATACAAAGTACCTCATCTTTTTCGGTGATTTATCCGTACATTATCCATGAGGAAAGAAAATTTGTATCTTCACAGTTTTGTAGAAAAATGACAAAATCTGATTGATCGATCAGCGGCCGACGGAACATAAATTATGCATTTTTCTCGAAAAATATGAATGTAATATTGTTGAAATTTGGAAGAAAGATGATATCAAGTAAGCGAAGCATCTAATATTTTTTTGAATACAAGAGTGGCGATGTTTATTTCTTCACGGATAATATAAGGATAAATCATTGAAAAAGATAAGCTAATTTGATTTCTGCTGAAAACATTTTTCGGATAGTTGTTTCGCTAAGTTTATATCAACTTAGTGACACATCTCATATTTTTTTTAATATAAGAGCGGCAAAATTTATTTTTTCACGGATAAAAAACGGCAAAATTTTGAGATATTCTGAGTTCGATTCGCAAGAGTTCTTTTGCTGACTTTATGTACAGGGTGGCCAGATTTCGATGTTTTAGTACTACAACTTCTGAACTATAAGAGATAGAGAAAAAGTAAGATACATGACATGTTCTCTTTTTTCGAGAAACAGAAATTGCTGAAATCCCCAAGTTGCTACGGCGTCTAGTTTCCGAGCTACAGGACGATTTTGCTAATTGGTCCATTATTGTAATTGGCTATAACTTCCGTATTATAGGATATACTTTTTCGAAATGAACACATCTTTAGGGCACTTTTTTTACTGCTTTTCATCGGTGCTACTGGATTTTTTGTATCTGCCAGACGATACAACAATGATGAAACTGAATTGAATTTGACAAGAGGAAATAAATAAGACATGAAATTCTATGACCGCCTCAGTTTTAAAGGAAGTGAATCGAAGCCTGCTAGGATCTTGTTGAACGAAAAATGTTTTTTCGCAATTTTCGATATACAGGGTGACTGGTGACGTGAGGGACAAGGGCTAAGTGGAGATCGAGGACCTCAAACTGAATGAGAATTTGGATTTCAAATGTCCCATAAGGGTATTCGTTTCGGAGATATAGGGTGATTTATGAAAAAATGCTAAATCTATGAACTCCCATATCTTCGTTAATATGATATGTTTTTCGCTGATATTTTACATGTTTGTTCATACAGGCATTCTCTGTCAGCATAAGAAAAATTGAAAAAATTGCTGGCCTGTACTCAAAAATTTCAATTTACATGTCAAGTGAGAAATATCACACGGTATATGAGATAAAATAAAATCAAATAGAAATTTGGAAAGAGGGAAAAAAACTGATGAAATATCTGTTTTTTGTTTGAATGGCACAAATTTTCTTTCGTTTCTATGATATGTTGAAGTAAGAATATTACAATATTTTTATATTCAAATCATGAAAATTAGTACTACTGATAGAAAAAACCTTGAATTCGAGGCGCTAGAATGAGCCTGGCATCAAAATATTCCTTGAAATCTTGGAATCTATTTTTATCAATTAATATTTCGATGCCATATAAAATTTCAAAATGAAATTTGTTGTAGATGGGGTGATGAAAGAGTTGGATACTCAAACACAAAAATAGAAAAAGTCGCAAGATTTCAAGATTTGAAGGAATATTTTGATACCAGGCTCATTCTAGCGCCTCGAATTCAAGGTTTTTTCTATCAGTAGTACTAATTTTCTTGATTTGAATATAAAAATATTGTAATATTCTTACTTCAACATATCATAGAAACGAAAGAAAATTTGTGCCATTCAAACAAAAAACAGATATTTCATCAGTTGTTTTTCCCTCTTTCCAAATTTCTATTTGATTTTATTTTATCTCATATACCGTGTGATATTTCTCACTTGACATGTAAATTGAAATTTTTGAGTAGGCGCCAGCAATGTTTTCAATTTTTTTTTTCTTATGCTGACAGAGAATGCCTGTATGAACAAACATGTAAAATATCAGCGAAAAACATATCATATTAACGAAGATATGGAAGTTCATATATTTAGCATTTTTTCATAAATCACCCTATATCTCCGAAACGAATAGTACGAATACCATTATGGGACATTTGAAACCCAAATTCTCATTCAGTTTGAGGTCCTCTATCTCCACTTAGCCGTTGTCCCTTACTTCACCAGTCACCCTGTATAGTGAACTCGGTAGTATATCATGATATATATTTTTGAAATCGTTGAAGAAAGATCAATTTGGAAATATCATTTCCCACTATGGTTTCCATTTGAAAAAAAAATGTTTTTGTTATAGCTCCGAAATTTGAGCAGATACAAAAAATCCAATAGCACCGATGAAAAGCAGAAAAAAAATGCCCTAAAGATGTGTTTATTTCGAGAACGTAGATCCTATATAATACGGAAGTTATAGCCAATTATAATTATGGACCAAATAACAAAATCGCCCTGTAGCTCGAAACTAGACGCCGTAGCAACTGGGGGTTTTCAGCAATTTTTGTTTCTCGAAAAAAGAGAACATGACATGTACCTTGATTTTTCTCTATCTTTATAGTTTAGGAGTTGTAGTACTAAACCATCGAAATCTTGCCACCCTGTACAATGTACATGCATATGCGTACCATCTTGACATTATTGAATACATATGGTGGTACTTCATTGATATAGCTTCTGATTTCCGTGTTTCAATGTTTCGAAAGTTGCCGGCTTTTGAACATAAACCTGTGATAACCCCACAGCCAGGAGTCTAAAGCCGTTAAATCGCAAGAGCGTGGAGAATTCTGGTCACCAAATCGGGAAAGGACACAACAAGGAGCAAACTCGTGCAAAATCGTCAATATTTCACGGGCGGTATGACATGTGGCACCGTCCTGCTGTAACCACATGTCGTCAAGATCAATAGCTTCCAAATGGGACACAAGAAACTGTGTTATCATAGCACGATAATTATTGCCACTCACCGTTACCACAAGTTGTGACAATCAGGACGCTGCAGGTTAACCAACTTCCATTTGCCACGTCATGTGACATTAGGACTGTCATGCATGGCGCGCAATGAAAATATTGCGCTCTTATTGAAACAACCCATCAAAATGCTAACTTGCTATAATATTTGTGTTACAACAGATCGGGATCATGGACCATTTATTTGACAGCTGTAAAAAAATCCTTGTTTCTTCAAGCCGAAAATGGTATCAATCGACTACGTTCGAATCACTGATCGAGAATCCGTGGTCAAATTGAGTTATGTCCTTCCGTGCGATACGGACACGATAACTTTCGAAAGGATAAACCTAGAAAGTTTTCAGGGTAGGTTCGGATCTGGCAGGAAATCAGTGCGAAGAAAACACGTTGAACATGATTGAAAAAGAAAGTTTGAAAGAAGTAATAAATCGCAACAAATCAGCATTCTCGCATTGGCAAATGCGAATCTAACTGGAAGGTGAAACTACCCGATACAATGTGATAGAACGAGCGCTCAAATCTAACCCGTGTTTTAGGTGACCCATTTTCTTTTATTTACATACGTTCCGGATTGGATAACCGAATTCTTTCGTTACGTATTCTTGAATTTCCTGAGTTGCTTATAAGTCATGTAAGCAATTCTCCAAGGCTGGAATGAAAGTCTTTTTATGCAGGAATTTGTTAATTTCTTTATCATTCATGAGACTATCAATTATGGAATTCAAGATTCCTCGAATATTAAATCAGTTATCCCACGAAAAATGTCCTTTTCGGATCGCACTATTCACCTGTCAGCTTAAATTCAAATACACTTTCTACGTTTTCCTTTTCTTTCTACAAAATCTCCCTTTCACACCTCTTTTATCGATTCGTCCAATCGCTAAAAGCCACCTATAAAGACGGAATTCCCTTCGGGCTTTTATGTCTATTCATCACGCGAACTGGCACCGAGCGTATTCTAAAGGACACCGAGTGTGGTAGGATGAAGACACCCACGTATAACTCAAGAATACGAGTTGAAGAGGCACTTTTGAAGCCTCGGTACCTGATACTGCATTCAACTTGACAAGCTTGTTTTCCTACACGAGTACGTACAAGTTGTATCGCTCTGATTGCATACTGCAGAATTCATGATATCTATCATTCAGGGAAGTTTGTTGTTTGACGGTACATACCTGAGTAATTAAAAGCAGAAAATACCGTGAGATTCGATGTTTGGACGGTACTGCGAGTATGTAATGTAAAGCTCCTTCATTCTTCCTTCGCCCTCAAAAAGTAAGATGAGCCACTTGCAGAAAAATGCCATGAGAACTATACCCCATTCACTTTTATAAAGTTAGTTGGCCATGAAATTCTGACACATTTCACCGCGTATATTTTGAAAATGTTAGGTTATAGTCATTCGTCTGTCAGATACAAACGCAACGTTGTCGTTTGTACATAGAAATCGTGGTAATTACGTATTTACCAAAATGCAGGGTTGGCAAAAAACATGTTTTAAAAAAAAACATTGTGTTTTTTTTATTTTAAACTGTTTTATTTGATTTAAATCATGTTTTTTTAACATTCAAAAAACATGATTCAGTGGCGAATTCGGCGTTTTTAAGGCAAAAGTGTATGTTAAGAACAATACTATGTTTAGGCTATAGAGAGTCATGTAGAGGGAATTTCAGGAAGAATAGGATTCCTACCTTGTACGGCCTGTATGTATATAGAGTGTTAATGTTCATGTACCTCCATCCAATTTAAAAAACACTGTTTTAAAACAAATGTTTTAAAACATACCAACCCTGCCAAAATGTTTATTGACCTTGGGAAAATAATGAATTTGAGGAAATGTTATTTGAATTCAATCATTCCAAAGACTTGGCGAATGTTGAAGAAACTTTTTTCTCTGTTAATACTGGAAATATTTCACGTATATAAATATGGTTGTAAGATTCAGTTATGCTAATTTATTGTACGGAAATCAAGAACCGAGTGTTGAGATTCTACCGAGAAATAATGGACAGAAAAGTCCGTTGATTCGTGATAGTTCATTAGGAAAAAGAATAAAAGTACTCGAATTACCCACTTTTCAAAATTCTCAAGAAATAAGTCTACAGACGACAATTAAATGCCTCTTTGTGCAACTTGAAATACTCCAGTATAAAATCTTGTGTCACAGTTAAACCTTAAAAGAACTAACCCCATTCACAAAGTTAAAAAAGAGTAGAAAGAAAGTAGCCTTGGCAACTTCGCGCAGAATTATTTGACTTTCACGATTGCTAACCTGCCTCCGTTTTAAGTAGAAGAACTTGATAAACCTGAACTATGGCCAACCGGGATACTTTATAAAAGTGAATGGAGTTTGGTCATTAATGAATGCACGTTGCCAAAAATGTAAAATTTTCACAAATATCACGAATTCCCAAAAAAAAGGAGTAAAATCTGTTACAAGGAATGGATTTTTTGTGTGCCCTTTACTCAATTATTATTCATAACCTTTGTGATTATTTTCGATCTACACACATCGTCAAGAGTCATGCCCCCACCCCCCTTAGTTTTCTCAAGAAATGAACATTCTATGTTCTGGAAAGGAGATGAAAGTTTTCGCCTATTTCAACTGCAATATAATAAACTGCTCCACATGAGTTAGGGATATTGACTTAAATTGCAAAAAAATATAGTTTAAATAACATTTTTGTGATGAGAATTCATATTAATATGATTTCAAGTTGCAAATTAATTTTAGCCTGTAGTTTTGCAGCGTATACTGGGTGGTTAAGAAAAATCGAGGAAAAAACGAAATTTTATTCCCAGAGAATTCAAGCCTCCACGGGCATCAATAACAGCTTGACATCTTCTTTGCATACTACACACGAGATTGTTGAACATTTCTTGAGAAATTTGGTTCCATAAACGGGGCAGAAGCTCTCTCAGATCATTTAAGGATTCTGGGGTAGGTTGATGATTATCTAATCTTCTTTGGAGCATATCCCATGCATGTTCTATGCAATTCAAATCTGGTGAGTGCGGAGGTATTGGTAAATGTGGAATACCAAGCTCCTCACGGGCATTCTCAACTATGGCTGCACGGTGCGGTCTAACGTTATCGTCTAGAAATTGAAAAGTTTCACCAATAGCAGCGTTAAAATTTGGCACAACATTGTCAATGACATGCTCCCTATAGTGTAAGATGGTCATATTCCCAGGACAAATGTGTAGATCTGTGCGCCCGTTGAAACATATCCCAGTCCATACCATAACACTACCCCCTCGGAATGGATGGACTTCTTGGACATTGCGACGATTACGGGGTATGCGTGGGATTGTCCATACCCTTATTCTTCGAGAATCTGAAAATCGTCCATTATGGATTCATCAGTGTAAAGGACACTACGCCATTGATCGTTCCGATTGATATGTTTCCTAGCCCATTCCAGTCTTTGACGCTTATGGTCACGTGTTAAGAGGAGTTCTACCTTTTAATGGACGTCTAGAACCTAGATTCACCTCTCCCAAACATCGTCTGATGGGTTCGATGGAAACTTGGACCCCATCTGCATTCTGAAGAGTATTCCGTAGCATTCTACACGTAGATGTAGGGTTTCTTCTCGCCGAAACGGTGATGAAACGATCCTGAGCAGGTGTTGTTTTTCGTCGCCCACCAAGCCTTGGTCTTTCCAACACGGAACCTGTCTCCCTGAACCTATTCCAAAGTCGAGATATCACACTTTGGCTGACTTGGAGCCTTTCCGCTACAACAATCTGAGTTAGGCCACCCTGTTGCATTCCGATAGCCCTATTAGCCTCAGCGTTTGTTAATTTACGTCTTGGCATTTTCAGATCAAAGCCGTTGATAAACTGACTTCATTTCAAAATAAGAACATTCATGAAGCATATGCAAAGAACCAAACTTCAGAAAAAAGGCAACCAGATTGACGAAATGTCTCATACTGATTTTTTATTGGATCGATTCAAGTTGTTTTTGAGTTTTAAATGATTTTACAGCGATTTTCTCGAAGATTACATACTTTTTAAAAACGATTGAATACGATATCGCTAACTCTTGTGGAGCAGTATATTTGATAGAAAAAAATCAAAATGAACCAGAACACAAGATGGTGAAATTACTTTTTCCCAAAAAACCTATTTCAATTTTATGAAGTTTCATGTAATGCTCGCGAAAACTCGAAGAAAAAAAGGAAAGCAGGCTGATATGGTAGAAACTCCCCCCCCTAACGAACCATTTCCATAAAATTAATCTCTTGGAAATTTTCGAGTTTACCACAGCCCCATAATTCACCGACATACGGCCATAAAGGCCACGTCCTCAAGTCACGAAAACGATAAAGCCAAATAATACGGGGTGAACGAACGACGATTGTCGTTGAACTTCTTCATTATGCCCTCCAATTTAACACCACCCGACCGGCACAACCGGAGGAGCTGCTGCAGAACAGAAAAGGTCTAAGAATAACTCGGCAATGAAGTTACGAAAAATTGAAAATAAAAATAGAACGCGATGAGTCGAAATAGCGTATCCGAAGCACTCAACTTGACCTTCGTCCCACGCAATCTGATGCCGCTGCAAGAACCATTTATCTTGGTACAGGGAAATATGTTGAACGAGGTTCGAATCTTGCATTCGGAATATATTAACCGAGAAGCAGCAATCTATACAGGGTGTCACATTGAAAAGGAAGCGAAGGCCTTTTCACCCGACTACGCTAAAAAGTGGTCAAGGTTTTTTGAGTGTTTTTATGTCTTTTTTGGCACGCTCTACAGTTGGAACGACTTGATGGATTTCAACGAGTTAGGTGTCATTAGATTCGCATGAATTGTGGAAGTGACAGGTTATGCTTGCATGTGAGGGAACTTTATTCAGCGTGAAAATATTGTTTGTATGATTCCAGTCGAAGAATTTTCCGCTTTATCGGTGAAATTGAAAATGATGCTCTACAATTTTGTAGGTCTCCAAAAAAGATCTCCAAAAAGTCAGCGACAGCATATCTTTATCTCCTAAGGACAGCCCTCAATTTTAAATTTTCTTTCTGCAGATGTTTGGACTGACAGTAATAATATTCCTTGTAATTAGTATGAAAGTGACCATATAGGTCATCCAAGAATTATTGACATCAGAGCAAGCCTTGGAAGTCCAGTCGCAGCTTCATTTCTAGTAACAAAAAGGGAACTAAAAGTTTTCTGTGCTTTCATCATAGCAATAAAAAATATAGAAATAACCTGAAAAACCTGAAATAACATGAAAATGTTTCCAATTAGCACATTCGATTACCTGCAAACTGAATGGATTGGGAAAATTGTAATAGATATCAAGTCAGAAACAAAACTTATGCATGGATTTATTTGATATATGAAGAATTTTGTCTTGACATTGTAACTTTCAATATTTGTGAAAAATGAATTTGGTGTAAAATATGATATGTACATACAATTCCTACTATTGTTTCAACAACCACAACTGTTATTTTCTCATATAGGCAGACCACATCATGATCATGTTTATAATGAAAGACTTTATGTCAGCAACATCCCATATATTTCGACTAATCTTCTCTTATTTCTTTTTATATCTGTTATGGAAAGCCTTTCCATTTATTAGCTGTACACTCTTCAAGAATGAGGCTCTAATTATATTTATTTCACTTGCTCAATTATTTGCCAAATTTAATCGAAACATTAATGACAGAATAAAATGTCAGTGTTATTTCCAACACCAACCTGAATTCTTCAACTCAAAATATCACTCAACAGGCATTACCAACCTAATTTCGATTTTCTAAAGCCGCCCGAGATGTCAATAATTCTCGGATGGACTACAGGCATTCAATTCAGATCAAAATACTCTTCTATTTCGGAGTTATAGTTCCCGAGTTGTAATAGGTTTTCTCTATTTCGAATCGTAATGAGTTCATTACAGTACTAAAAACAGTGCTGTAATGAATTCATTACAGCATCGTTTTCAGTTACATTTTTCGTTTTGTGGTTGTCAATAATGACTTTCGATCCTATCAAATTCCAACAGACGTCAATTTTCGTATTTCCTAACATTCACACCAACTGCCAAGATACAATATGAAAGTCACTAGGACCTATAATTTCAATTTTTCATTGAATTTCACAAAATTTGTCTGAAATAGAGAAAATATCGTCTAATACTCGTTGCAGAATGCAATTCCAATACTCATGCATTCATACTTTCGCATTCGTATTGGAATAGGAGCCCATTCTGCAACTAGTTTTAGAATATACTATTATATGTATAATGAATTCCCACGATAGGTTTAATAAATTATCTGACAAAGGAACTGCAACACCCAGAAGGAGCTGTTTAAATTTCGATTTTTTTTTTTTTTTGGTAAAACATAGATAGTACTTATAGCAAGGAGTTAATGTTTAGAATTTAAGAAAAAACAAAGGGTTTACAATTTTTTTGATAGATTCGTGAATGATGTGTTGTCCACCGCGGTTATCTACACACCCCCCAACACATCTTGGCATTGATGCAATAAGATGGTCTATTTTTTTTCTTGGAGGATACTATCCCGAGCTACCTGTACTTCATGTCTCAGAGCCGCCAAAGTCCGTGGGGCTGCCGTAAATTTCCAAGCCTTCTACCCATGATGTCCCAAGTATGCTCTATGGGCGAAAGGTCGGGAGATCTGGGCGGCGTTGGCAAGATTCACATGGATCGCTTCAAAAAAGTATAAACTAACCCTGGCAACATGAGGTCGAGCATTATCTTGCTGAAATATTGGATTCTCGAGCCGATTAAGGTGAGGGAGAACAAATGGATCCACTATTTCTTGAAGGTAACGCAGCGCTGTCAGGTTACCTCTTATAAAGACCAAAGGCGACCTTCTTACATGTGCAATAGCACCCCATACCATAACGCCTATTGTCCGGTGTACATGACACTCAACATCAAACTGAGGTTCGCGTATTTCTCCCCGACGTCGTCTAACCCTTCTTCAGCTATCATGTGTACCAAAGGAGAATCGAGATTAAACAGAAAAGAGGACCTGATGCCATTCCACACTCCAATGTTGACGTTCTCTGCACCACTGTAATCGTTGCCGGCGATGCTCAACCGTCAGAGGTAACACAAGAGGGGGTCGATAATGCTGCAGTTCAAAAGACCTTATCTGGCAGTAAACCGTTCGGACTGTTACAGGGCGGCCTTGTTCAGGAAATCACTCATCAGCCAAAGATCGAGTTGTCGCAAAACGGTATCTCATGGCCATAAGTCTTAGACGTCGATCTTGTGCCCCTTCGACGTCCGGTACCTACTCTGCTTCGATTTTGGTCATTATCAAACCACCCTTGACAACTTTTCATAATAGTTGTTGGATAAAAGTTCGTACGGTTAGCGATTTCGCGAAATGACAACCCCATTTCCCGTAGACCAATAATTCGACCGCTTTCAAATTCACTTAGCTGGCGATAAATTCCGCGTACACGTCCACTAGGCATTTTAACAATCACTAAACATCGATTTTGGATCTCCTCGAGCAGCTGGGTTGATGTAAAATTAAAAAAAGTTGAAAAAAACGACTGCAATATTTAAGGAACAGAAAATATTTACATGACTAATCCACTCATTCCATTTTTAGTGACGAAGTTTCCGTAGCAACGATCGTTTCATCTCGAAAAAACATTCAAACCGGCAAACCCAACATGTTGGTTTTTCAGCGATAAAATTTTTGACGTTTCTCCGATTCATAGATAGCTTCTGAAATGAATATCATAGAGAAAACAAACAACGTTTTGTTAATCTATGAATTCTAATTCGCCAAATAGCGGAATCCGTGTCAAATGTGACCATACTACTTATAATGTTAGACATTTTCTCGTGAAATAGTCATGCCGAACACCACTCGAGACGAAATTTCTCTCTTGTAATATTCATGTTTGTTGCTTTTTCGGAAATTTCGCTCATGACATTTAATACGAATGTCATTCGCGGAATTTCCGAGCAACAAACTTTCATATTACAATCGAGAAATTTTGCCGGCAAAATTCCATCTCTAGTGGTATTACATATGATAAAATTTTTGACGTTTCTCGAATTCATAGATAGCTTCGGAAATAAATATCATAGAGAGAACAAACAACGTTTAGTGGTTTAGTTAATCTATGATGAATTCTAATTTGCCAAATAGCGCAATACGCGTCAAACGTGAACATATTACCCTATTTTCTCGTGGAATAGTCATGTCGAATACCACTCGAGATGAAATTTAAGCAGGTAAAATTTTTCTCTTGTAATATTCAAGTTTGTTGCTTTTCGGAAATTTAGCTCATGACATTCGAGAAATTTTGCCGGCAAAATTCCATCTCTAGTGGTATTACATATGAAAAAACCATCACAATTTTTTTCTCAAAATTTTAATCATTTACTCCTTGCTATACTATCTATTTTTCAGCGAAAAAATTTCAAATTCCTTCTGGGTGCTGCAGTTTCTTAGTCAGTTAGTATAATGTTTTAAACTAATGTAAGTGAGTTTTGTGTCCTCCACGGTTTAACAGGGGGTATTGTTTGTGGGAATAAGGACAAATACTTAAGAACTTTCAAAATATATTTGGCGACGTTTCGCAGATTTTCATCTGCTTCATCAGGCCTAAAAAACACCAGAGGTGGCAAAAACATACAAAACAATAAGATAAAATTTACCTCTATAAATTTAAGCTCTATTGGAACACTTTGAACAACATTAAATGTTAACATCAGTCATTAAAATCAATCATTAAAATATCATAACCTAGAATATCCCATAATATCATCTTTAGAAACGTCAGAAAAGTTCTAGAACAAGTCATAGAGTACCATTAACCTAAACAGTAACATTCAAAAACCCACCACAGATACACTGTCAAAACCTTGACCAACATTATTTCAAATTTTTGTACTTGGTTAATATGGAATTATATAATTTACTAAGATGTTCAGTGTCTGATCTAAAATTAACAGACTTATTAATATTTATATGTATCATTTCCAAGATGTTTCTTTTTTTAAAATGTTCTTCATTGTCTACGATCTTAACATTTGAAAAATCAAATTTATGGTCATCTCTGAAATAATGGGAACATAAAGCAGTCTTTTCACTATTTTTTACATCTCTTATATCACATCTATGTTGATTAACTCTACTTTTTAAATATTGCCTAGTTTGGCCCACATACAAACTATCACAGTCCAAACAAGGAATCCCGTATACAACGCCCGATCTAAGTTCATTGTCAATATAGGATCTTTAATTCTGCTATACAGGGTCTTTCACGAGGAACCTCACCCATATTTATACGGGAAACTACTGAACGTATTTTCATGAAATTCAGCGCTTATAAGTATTTCACGATGCTGATGAAATCTAAAATATTTTCAAGGCATGAGCACCTCCGGTTTTTCCGGAAATGACGTCAACTTCCGTTTTTCAAATTAGAACACCATTTTTTTATTGCAGAAATAGATTCCTTAGAAAATTTCGAGTTATTTTGATGTAACATTTTTCAGTTTTGGTTGGAAAATTCTCTCTGAGCGGGAAAATTCGAAAAAAAAATCGAAAATAGAGCTCCGCTGAAACAAGAATAACTTGGAGGTTTTTGGATGGAAAATTTTCATTTTTGAGATTTTTCAAGATGTAAGATTGGTGTATCCACTTTAAAAATCGAAATCGCGATTCATGATACAGGGGGTGAAAAAATCGCTTTCAAAGTTAGGGATGACAAAATCGTGAAAAATCAATTTTTTCAAATTAGAACCCCTTTTTTTATGGCAGATATTGAATCTACGTTAAAAAATAATGTGAGTGTATGCATCACACCCTTGCCCTAAAGTGGATATTTTCTGAGTTATTCACAAAAAACTGTTTTTCGTCTTGAATTTTCAGCTATTTCTTTTCCCTCCACGCCAAAAAGATGAAATTTTCAGGAACTGTTACTTAAACCATGTTTTAGATTTTACTACCCTAATATGCAAGAGAAAAAAGTTACAAATAATACAATAAATAATTCCTTATGAACCATATGCAAAAACTTACCATGTTTTACATCCTTTTTTTTAATGATAGATATCATTAATTACATGCTACTGAATAAAGAGGAATTTGGCAGATGTAATTAATGATATCTATCATTAAAAAAAAAGAATGTAAAACATTGTAAGTTTTTGCATATAGTTCATAAGGAATTATTTATTTATCACTGGAGAGAAAACCGATGGCCGATTAGTTGAAATAAAGAGGTTTCCGATACAAATTCGAATCCAAATTCGCCATCTATTTAGGAACAACCTGTAACTTTTTTCTCTTGCATATTACGGTAGTAAAATCTAAAACATGGTTTAAGTAACAGTTCCTGAAAATTTCATCTTTTTGGCGTGAAGGGAAAAGAAATAGCTGAAAATTCAAGACGAAAAACAGTTTTTTGTGAATAACTCAGAAAATATCCACTTTAGGGCAAGGGTGTGATGCATACACTCACATTATTTTTTAACGTAGATTCAATATCTGCCATAAAAAAATGGGGTTCTAATTTGAAAAAATTGATTTTTCACGATTTTGTCATCCCTAACTTTGAAAGCGATTTTTTCACCCCCTGTATCATGAATCGCGATTTCGATTTTCAAAGTGAATACATCAATCTTACATCTTGAAAAATTCCAAAAATGAAAATTTTCCATCCAAAAACCTCCAAGTTATTCTTGTTTCAGCGGAGCTCTATTTTCGATTTTTTTTTCGAATTTTCCCGCTCAGAGAGAATTTTCCAACCAAAACTGAAAAATGTTACATCAAAATACCTTGAAATTTTCTAAGAAATCTATTTCTGCAATAAAAAAATGGTGTTCTAATTTGAAAAACGGAAGTTGACGTCATTTCGGGAAAAACCGGAGTTGCTCATGCCTTGAAAATATTTTAGATTTCATCAGCATCGTGAAATACTTATAAGTGCTGAATTTCATGAAAATACGTTCAGTAGTTTCCCGTATAAATATGGGTGAGGTTCCTCGTGAAAGACCCTGTATAATGAGGCAACAGTTTTATTATTATAAAAAACTAATTCATTATTATCTATTTTAAGAGTTCTCTTAATCTTATGTGAGAGAACTGGTATATACGGAACTTTAAAATAAGATTTGGTTGCTTTTGGTGTCATATTCTTTCCATTAATGATCCTTTGCAGAAGTTTAGGGATAATGTTGTTGACAAAAGATTTGGAGTATCTATTCTCTTTCAATATGTTCTTTACTTTAACAATGTTTTGGTTGTGATATATGGGGTTGCTTAAGTTGATTGCTCTGTACAGCAAGTTATTGATTGCACTGATCTTATAACTAGTTGCATGATTAGATAAATAGTTTAAGATAATACCTGACCTTGTAGGCTTTGTATACCAATTTGTGGTAAGCCTCTGTTCTTCAGTACGGTACACACGAACGTCCAAAAACGGTAACGAACCTTCACTTTCAACCTCCACTGTGAATTGTATCCTCTCATGGTAGTTGTTAAATATCGTGAGGGCTTCCTCAATTTTGTTTTCAGGTAAAGCCATGATGGAGTCATCAACATAATACTTGATAAACGGAATAAAAAAGGGGAGCAGGGATATCACTACCGTGACTAAGTGGTTGATCACAAAAGATGCAAAGATGGGGCTTGCAATACCACCCATCGTTGTTCCTTCAATCTGTTGGTATGTTTTACCATCGAACACAAAATAACTTGTTTCAAACAAGAAGTCAACTAACCTTAAAAAAGTTTCTCTGTCCAAGCAAGTGTAAGCTGAGATTGTTCGCCAAGTCTTCTTTATAATCTGCACTACCAAATCATGGGTAACATTGGTGAACAACGAAATGACATCCAGCGACACCAAGACGCAGCCCTCAGGCAAACAACATCTTTCGAGAACTCAACAAACTCGAAGGAACTATTAAGTTGGTGTTGAAATGTGGTGAAAACACTGCTTAAAGTATTATGCATGAAGTATGCAATGTTAGACGAGGGTGAATTGATACCACTGGTCCCAAGTGTAAGCCCTGTTTATGGGTTTTTCGCAGGCAATATAATCTGGGGGGGACTGAATTATATTTTTTCATCCTTTTCTTTTCATGTTCAGAGATAAATGAGTTCTCAAATAAATAATCTATAAGAGCATTAGCCTTCTTCTGAAACAAGGATGTAGGATTTTTAGCCAGCAACTTATATGTGTTAACATCACTCAACATGCCATTTACATGGTTCAAGTAGTCTTCACGATACATGATCACTATTGATCCTCCTTTATCTGACCTATTCACTATGATTTCATTATTATTTTTTAAAAAACTTCTGGTGATGTTGAAGCCCTTCATAACACTATCACGGGTATTTGTTCTTCCATTGATTTTATGTAAGTGGTTGGTAAGTAAATTGACGAAGTTAGACCTCAGAAGGTCTTTACTAGATTCGTCAGTCTCCTGTGAGGATATGTAAAATTCGACATCACTCAGTCACGGTAGTGATATCCCTGCTCCCCTTTTTTATTCCGTTTATCAAGTATTATGTTGATGACTCCATCATGGCTTTACCTGAAAACAAAATTGAGGAAGCCCTCACGATATTTAACAACTACCATGAGAGGATACAATTCACAGTGGAGGTTGAAAGTGAAGCTTCGTTACCGTTTTTGGACGTTCGTGTGTACCGTACTGAAGAACAGAGGCTTACCACAAATTGGTATACAAAGCCTACAAGCTCAGGTATTATCTTAAACTATTTATCTAATCATGCAACTAGTTATAAGATCAGTGCAATCAATAACTTGCTGTACAGAGCAATCAACTTAAGCAACCCCATATATCACAACCAAAACATTGTTAAAGTAAAGAACATATTGAAAGAGAATAGATACCCCAAATCTTTTGTCAACAACATTATCCCTAAACTTCTGCAAAGGATCATTAATGGAAAGAATATGACACCAAAAGCAACCAAATCTTATTTTAAAGTTCCGTATATACCAGTTCTCTCACAGAAGATTAAGAGAACTCTTAAAATAGATAATAATAAATTAGTTTTTTATAATAATAAAACTGTTGCCTCATTATATAGCAGAATTAAAGATCCTATTGACAATGAACTTAGATCGGGCGTTGTATACGGGATTCCTTGTTTGGACTGTGATAGTTTGTATGTGGGCCAAACTAGGCAATATTTAAAAAGTAGAGTTAATCAACATAGATGTGATATAACTTGATATAAGAGATGTAAAAAATGAAAAGACTGCTTAATGTTCCCATTATTTCAGAGATGACCATAAATTTGATTTTTCAAATGTTGAGATCTTAGACAATGAAGAACATTTTAAAAAAAGAAACATCTTGGAAATGATACATATAAATATTAATAAGTCTGTTAATTTTAGACCAGACACTGAACATCTTAGTAAATTATATAATTCCATATTAACCAAGTACAAAAATTTGAAATAATGTTGGTCAAGGTTTTGACAGTGTATCTGTGGTGGGTTTTTGAATGTTCCTGTTTAGGTTAATGGTACTCTATGACTTGTTCTAGAACATTCCTTTTCTGACGTTTCTAAAGATGATATTATGTGGTATTCTAGGTTATGATATTTTAATGATTGATTTTAATGACTGATGTTAACATTTAATGTTGTTCAAAGTGTTCCAATAGAGCTTAAATTTAGAGAGGTAAATTTTATCTTATTGTTTTGTATGTTTTTGCCACCTCTGGTGTTTTTTAGGCCTGATGAAGCAGATGAAAATCTGCGAAACGTCGCCAAATATATTTTGAAAGTTCTTAAGTATTTGTCCTTATTCCCACAAACAATACCCACTGTTTTAAACTATTGTGATTTCAGTTTTGACGTAACAAACTGTCACTGAAATTGTGTACCTCTGGTGCATGCATCATCAGCACCCAGTTCATTTGAACTGAGCATTAGTTTTTCGACATATTTGACAAGAACTTGTAATTTGCATTTGAGTGAATTCAATAATTTTCCTTCACTGCCTGAAAATTAATAATTCAGAGGAAAAACTAACTAAGAAAAAAAGAATTTCGTCCAATGCTGATGTTGACATAATGATTTTATAAATGGTCTTCAGTTAAATTGTGCACCTGGCAACGAAAATCAAACTTCGTATGTCGTAGTTCGTATTCAAGTAAAGTGTTAGAAAGACATGTACCAAAGATTCGCGACGGGCTCAGATGTCACGAGATATTCGATTTATTGCATGCCAGGGTGAATTTTGGTAAACGCCGGACCTATGTCCGAAGTGCAGTTTGTCTGTATAGTAGAGCCTTTAGACGCGTAGATAGCGGACAATGGAAAATATGTCGAGGCATATCCAAAAATGATACCAGGGCGGTATCGTATCAGTTAAGGTGAAAGAGTTAACCCCGTATTATCGCACTCCACGGATGACTGACCGTAAATCTCGAAGTCCCATAAATTATCTTCTCACGATTACACAATTCGCTGTCTCGTGTTATTGTCAAGGTAATTTTTTACGTGGAATAGCCCCGTAATTATCTAATGCACAACGCTCAGGGCCGCTCCTGTACCATATTTTTAATTTGCTCCGCCAGTGGTCGACTGAGCAGACAAGGCTGGCTCGGATGATCATGGAAGCAGTTCCGAGGAACGTTTTTGGACTAATAATGGGGCACAACGAAGGATCTGGTGTCAGTTTATGATACTTCTGGACACTTATTCGAAATATTTTATTGGTTATCCCAGACGTCTGGGATTTTAATGATTATGGAAAATAGCGATCTTGAACAGTTGAACGAAGACGATTTCATTCCTCATAGCGTCTTGTCAACGAATCCAACCAGAAGAAACGAGGAACATTACCAGCTTCTTGATAGAGGTTTTCAACTGATTCAAGCCAGAATTTCCCAAAAAGTACGTACAGCGGAAGTCCAAAGGTATAACACCTCAGCAATCCGAATCACCCCATGTATAGGCACAGCAAAATCGATGAACTTTTTGACCCAGAGAGATACAGGAAAATAATAATAATAAGTTCTTTATTTCCAACGAAAACCTCAAGGGGAAGTTCATCAGAAGGTGCTCTGCCACTTAAACCTTGTTACAAAAAAAACATGTGCTGTAAAGCGGAGAAAACGTACAATCATACAACAGTGCATACAGAACGAAAGTAAATATACCATACGGAGAAAATCAGAGATTCAAGTTAGCAGCGGCTGAGAAGGAAATCCCTGTTTTTTTTCATTTTTCATTCTTGAGCGGCTTAAATTCATGGGAACAACGTTGTACAAATTACAGGGTTATCTCAATAATCCGTGCATTAGACATTTCACGGCTTCTATGAGGAAAAGATTTCTGAAATTTGGCACACGGCCGTTTTTCAAAGGGGGCAATCATTCCAAAATTTTTTCATCGAAATCGCACTTCCGGTTATACCGGAAGTGACCATCAGCTTTGGTATTTCAAACGGAACTACCTATTTCTCTAACCAGAAATGGATTCATTTTTGAATTTTAAACATTTTTTATCTGAAACATTTTTACCTAGTTGTCATGGTTACGAAGATATAAGGACTTCTATGAGGAAATGGCCAGTTGCAGAGGTCCGCGAAACGTATCATAGCATGCATGCTATCCATAATGAAGAAAAAAATGAAGGATCTTATGAAAATTTTATAATTTTGCTTCGTATTGCATGGCTATCGAATCATGTTGATCTATTGTCACAATAAATTCATATTTCTGAGAAATTTCAAACTGCAATAACTTCATTTTTTCAAATGGCATGCCCATATTTTTTGTACAGAAAATGATTGAAGACATAAGGAACCCTTGGAAAAAATGTTTGAAATTGAATTTTCTGTACAAAAAATATGGACATGCCATTTGAAAAAATGAAGTTATTGCAGTTTGATATTTCTCAGAAATATGAATTTATTGTGACAGTTCCAATAGAACAACATGATTCGATAGCCATGCAATACGAAGCAAAATTATTGAATTTTCATAAGATCCTTCATTTGTTTCTTTATTGTGGATAGCATGCATGATACGTTTCGCGGACCTCTGCAACTGGCCATTTTCTCATAGAAGTCCTTATATATCTTCGTAACCATGACAACGTAAAAATGTTCCAGATAAAAAATGTGTGAAATTCAAAAAGGAATCCATTTCTGATTAGAAAAATAGGTAGTTCTATTTGAAATACCAAAGCTGATGGTCACTTCCGGTATAACCGGAAGTGCGATTTCGATGAAAATATTTTAGCATGATTTCCCCCTTTGAAAAACGGCCGTGTGCCAAATTTCAGAAATCTTTTCCTCATAGAAGCCGAGAAATGTCTAATGCACGGATTATTATGATAACCCTGTATATCTATCTATATATATATATATATGTATATAAAAGAAAGATGTTGGTTACACCATTTATAACTCGAGATCGGATGGAGTGTTTGTTATGAAACTTCATACATGGATTCGTCTACGGTCTGGTTATTATAAAATGCAATAAAACTTCGAAAAAATCGATGAAAATTTCACTTATACAGGAAATGCTTTTCCTCCTTTTGAGCGAGGCCACTAGGTGTCGCTACAGTTACAGTTACGCTACCGCTTATTCGTAGGTACTTCTCTCCGTTAGATGGGGTGTACAGTGACTATATAACCACTATAGTCACTGTAATAGTGTGTAATTTGAGTTGCCTACAACTTTGCGCCGTTGGCCAACACCAAAAAATCTTAGCGTAGGAGTACAGATGTCTAAAATGATTAGATTTCGTACCCCTTCAGATGGCGCTATTCACACATTATGACTGATTATTAGTTATTTTTATAGTTTTATTTATTCAAAATAACGTTATCGTGAAGTAGGGTGTCTAGAATATTGGTGTAGGCACTGATTAGATTTTGTTGTGACCAAATTGATTATATTAGCAATGTTTCGTTCTTTCCACTTCAGGTGGCGCTATTCACAAATTATGACTGATTTTCATCAGTTATTTCAAATACTTGAATTTATTCTGGCGAACGTGGCGTGTTGATGGTAGATAATTTTGTCGAGCAATAATGTGTGTTTATATTCCTGACATTCTGAAGTATATTAGTTCTTAGGAAAAGTAGAAAACTTTCATTATAAAAAGATGCCATTCTGCTGTCATGTCATAATTGACTTTAGCAAATCAGCTGTTGATACATCCATCAAATTGACAACGGAAAATACACTGAAATGATATTGCGGCGCCGCCACGTTGCTAATATTTTCGATTTGGTCGAACGTCATTCCATTCGAAAATTGACGGGTGCCTACACCATTATTCTAGACATCTTATCGTGAAGGTACTATATTTGACATCAGCACCATTAGATGGCGATGAATTTGTTGGGGCTTTCGCGACCATCAATTTATGTCATCTGTTTTTTTTCGAGAATTTCGATCGTCGTTGTTTGAAATGGTCGAATAAAGAACATATGACATCAATTACTGTGTAATTTGCATAGGACTTATAGTACCATGAAGGTCTATTAACAGATCCAGAAGCGCGTGAATATCACAGTGAATTTTTATCGAAATGTCAAGTATATACGATTTTGGCGATCAGTTTCGATCGTGATGTGTCCATTCTCATCTTTTCTCATAATTTTTAAAATGTTTTTGAATTTCTGTTTGGGTAGTAAATATATTTGCGGAAATCACTAAATCTATAATTGCTATAATTGGTAATTGACATATTATTTTTATGTATCTGTTCTGTGTGACAACTCATATCCATCGAAACATTTGACAGTTCAAAAATCAGAGAACCAAGCTGTTGATCTCCGATCACCGGTGATTACGATTTGTGAAATCCACCGTAAGTATCATTTAGGCGGAACAAAGTTCGCCGGGCCAGCTAGTTATATCTAAAACTTCTCTCAAGTGTTGATGTTCTGTGATGAGGACATAACAATAAATTTCTATATCTTATGTTGGCGTTGCAAACATCAGATCTGTACCTCAGCTTGTTGAAGAGATATTGTGGACTTCTCTTTAAAATTATATTATGGTAAGTACAAAGGGCAAAATAATCAAAACGAAGCCTCTGGAAAATGAATGGAACATCGAGGTTATCTTTTTCATTTCATATTGACGTCAAGTGCATTCTTCATCTCCTTTTGTTTTCAAGTAAAGAGCCAAAATTTAGAAAATTTGAACTACGATCCTAACCTCCAAATTTACAAGGGGTAATCTATCTGGTCAAAGGCTTAACTCTGAAATCGCAAACGTGAATTTTGATTCCTTCCCTTAATTATTTCAACGAAGGAATTCGTCAATTTATAACCCATCAAGGAAACTCCTTGAAAAAAATTAGAGTGGGCCACTGAATTCTGAAAGTTCCCCAGAACTCAAACTAAGGGTTTTTATAGGAGGTGTTATTTTGACATTGAAAGAAGAATGCCATTTTTAAGATGAATGATCGGATGTTTATTTCATTATAAGGAGAAAGGTATGCCGTTAATAATAAGTTCAAAGAACGACGAGGAAAGGACAAACTTGGGTTTTCTTCAATACATTCGTATACAGCAGCAATATTCTCGGCAGTTTTTGAGCGACGTGCACGGGCTGTATTCTTCACATCACTAACTTGTCCCAACAGCTCAAATTTTTCCACCAATTTCAGCATTGCGGTTCGACAAGGTGCTTCACGACAACCCAAAAATGTTCGAGTTTTACGAACTTTCTCCACCAAATTTACATCATTTTACAATGAATATTCAATGCGTAGTTGTTCCATTTTTGTTAATGGCGTAGTTTCAACTAGTCGAATGCCAAAAAATTACATTTTCAAATGTCACATCTACCGAAATGGCGGGCTATTCAAAGTAACACCTTTTATTGGAAAACCCTCCACTACCCAATCTGTGTCCACCCTGTAAATTGAATCATCTGAAAGGCATCAATAAAATTTTTCATGGCGCAATGTTATCAGATCTGAGCAAAATTGTTTTAGTGTCCATAAAGAATACACTACTCAGCTATAATTCAAGAAAGAATCAATAGCTGGTTAAGGATCGTGAAAAAAATTAAGAAGAAAATGTATAACTACACCAAATGGTATAAGGTACATAGTTGATAGTTTAAAAGGGGGTTAATTATAGTGCACTGCGACCGTGAGATCTATTGTGGCCCCTATTTTATGGGACACAGAGAGCGCAGATTATTGATGGCAAAAAGATATTCAGATTTCCATGATGAACCGATTTGGGTACTGCAAGATTTTTCGCAAATATACTCGTATTGCTTGAGATTGCGATCCACAAGATAAGACCTTCCGTAACAGCTGCATAAGTAAACAATTATGACACATAATGGTGCAGGGGTTTCCACCTCCCTATTCAAACTGGAGTGGCCGATTATACGGAAGGGAGGTACAAAGCTTGATATTGCTTCGTAACTAGAACTCAACGATGAAGAAAACCGTCGCGAATATACGGAACACAGAAACATTCCAATTCAAAAGATGTAATGACTACCTATACAGGTTCACACGACCAAATAAACGTATTATATCTGCTCTTGAAAAATCACAATAGCTGGTGGGAATTGCAATATTCCATTTTTTATTCGGAACTTTCTCTTTGACGAAGAAAAAAATATGAATGACGACTAATGAACTACATCGAAGCAATAAACTATGAAAAGTTTTTTCTATTCAAAAAAACCCTTCACATCTTATTTCGCATGGAATATACGCCAATTAATAAGAAATTAATCAACAACGGCCAAGACGACGGCTTCCAAAGATTTTGATCTAAAAGCGTTCTCATTATTACCTATAGACATAAAGTTGACGGCAAATTCTTCCTTGTGTTTCTAATATATCTGCTATCAATTTCCAAAAGATTAAATAAAAATGGGCTTTTGGGCGCTTATTTACCTTCATTCACATTGCTTTTTGTAGGTACCAGTGCATGTTCCAGTTCAAGAAACAATTGAAAAAAACTTCTGACGATGTCAAAAAAAAATGAAAACAGCTTTCGAAGAGATCGTTGGTGATCTCGAACCATTTGTTAGAGAAACATTTGAATTTTTTTCATTCATTACATCGACTTAGCCAGATTTAAGATGGGCGTTCAATGTAGTGTGTTTTTATTTCAAGTTGCATTTGGAAATCGATTCACTTTGAGAACTGAAATTTTGTGGGTAAACTCAGAAAGGATTGCAGTTCCTAATGAAATAATTTAAATCGATTTCATTTCGAGAGTTCTGTTTTTTCAAAGATATAAAAAGATGAGCCAACTCATGCTTCTGTTTTATTTCAAACGAAAGACCCATGAAAATAGGTCAACTTCCGATTACAGTGAATCTACAGATTATTTCGTTCAGAAAAACAACTTGAAATACGGAATTGGCAGATAATAGCCAAATTCAAATTATGGCGGGAAAAAGTTTCTGCTTTACCCACAAATTCACTCATTTCATAGTTCGGCGATTTTCGGATAGAGAGCGCCATTGTTCATTTCATTCATGATTAGAGAGATATTCAAAAAACATATAGTGAAAATTTTTTGACAGTTCTAACAACAAATCTTTTGACAGTTTTAACAACAAATCCAATTTTATGATTTTGTATCATATGGAACCATTTCAGCCTTAGACCATGGTTCTAAGATTTCAGCCAATCATGTCAACATTACATCGAAAACCACATCCAATGCAATTTTCAATCCCAATGATAACACGATAGTCTTATAAAATTATATAATAGTTCCATGGCAACATCATTCCAAACAAATTTGAAAATGTCACGTTTTGGTAATGTTAAAAATATAAATGAGCTTATCAAAGAAAACATTCCCAGAAATATTTCCAATAGCCACAAATACATTTGGGGAATATTTATGGAATTTTGCTACGAACGATCATACGAATTGAATGAACGCAGAAGCTTGGAAGAATTGGCGTTTATACTCAAAGATTGGGCTGTCAATATGAGAAAAAAAGACGGAACAGAATTCAAAGAAGCAACGGTAAAGACAATGTGGAATGTTTCGAGCAAACTCTTACAAGAAAAATATTATAAGGACTACAACATTATGATTGACCCGTTTAATAATATAAGATTTAAACCAGCCCGAGATGCCCGCGACGCAATCAGAACAAAATTGCAAGCAGACCCAAGTAAACGTAAATCCAGTTCAGTTTCGTTAAATTTGTCTGAAGTTAACAGAATAATATTACTATGGGATGAAAACGAGGATGAAAATACTCCTGAAGGTCTTATGCGTAAATTTCATCATATTGCTGCAGTAGAACTAAAGTGGCGAGGAGGAGAGGTAGTTGCTTGTTTGGTGAATTTTTTTCAAATCTAGGAAAATAACGATGGTTCTCCAACAAATCGCATTGAATACAATCCGGTATTCAGTAAAACGTGCCAAGGTGGTTCTAAAAGCTGTACAAGTAGTAAATGGTTGGTTTCCAATAGTGAGAGACAAAGCTGTCCTGTACGTCTTTTTCATAAACTAATATCAAAACGAGGCGAGAATATTAGCTCACCACGACTATTCTTGAAACCAAATCGATATTGGAAAAATGAAACTGACAAATGGTACGATAATGTACCTGTTGGAAGGAATACCATAAATAAATGGACTAAATAAGCTGCCGAAGCAATTGGCTTGAATGTCAAAGACAAAAAGATAACGAATCATTCAAATAGATCAACAGCTGTCAGTCAATTAGCAAAAAGTGGTGTAGAGGAACAACAATTGCTGAAGATTACTGGTCATAGCAATCAAAATTCTATCAAACCATACCTAAACCTCGATCAAGAACACCACAACAATATAATAAATATTATGCGTGAAAATAGATCTGCTATACAAGAGAACAGCAACGAATCTAATGTTGAGTTGAATTTTACGAATTGCACTTTCACTAATTGTACTTTCAATAAATAACTAAATGTTTTGTTGTGTTGAGTTATACATTTTTTCTGTCAAAAAATTTTCTGCCGAATACCTATTCCTCGGACATTGATAAATGCCTCATAATTTTATAACCAATATCTCAAGCTCGTTGCTTGGTAACAGCCCTCAGCCTTCGGCTTCGAGCTTTCGATGGTCATAAAATTATCTCGTCTATTATCAAGGTCCTAGGGATATTACTACTGATAATGTAAGTTCTGTGGAGATATTCCATAAAATGCACGGTGGCGCCTCTATCGGATGAGCTTTCCTACTCGCTTTAAACGGCGACCTATGAAAAACCTATGAAATAAACTAAGTTACATTATTCACTCTATTAATATCAATATAATAATTTTTCTCAAACTTGAAAAATACACTTGGTGATATTCAAAAACCAACTTTTTCGACTAATCTTATCGGATAAAAAATTAAAGCACTCTAAAACTTCGAGGAATGCTGATATTTTCCAAGATAATTGGTTCTTTCATAAATATAAAATATTTATCGTTTGAAATAGATCTCCAAGCATTTTTTCGTGTCGGTAATGCTGTGAAATAGATAAGTACCTGAGAAAATATTCAATAAGGGTTGATCGAGGAATGTACTCCATAATTAGAAATTAAACTGCGCCAAAATTCAGTTCATTGGAAATAACGCTTCCGAAGATATGGATAGAAAAGTGTTATATTATGGATGTTCGGCACATTCAAACGAGGACGAATTTTGAAAAATGGTAAAGAAAAAAGTATTTTGTTCGATTGGAGGAATCCATAGGGTGCACGGAAAGAAATCTATCCTCAAATCAAGAAGCCCAATATTCTTGAAATATTAGAGTTGTTTCAAGTATATATAGAATCAAAACAAGTAAAAAGGGGAATTTTGTATACTTGGAATGAATTTATTTTACTCAAAAAACATATACTTGATTGAAGAATGAAATTCTCCATCGGAGTAAATTATTTATTCAATCCAAACTATTCACTTTTATCAATTCGAGAGTACTTCTATATTTCAGGTAACTATATGATATCTTGACTTCGAAAATATAATATTCTCAGTTCGAGAATTGGAATATACTCATTCCATGTGTTATATTCAAGAAATTAGTTTTCTTGAAATAATAATTTCGATTGACATAAAATAATGAATTGACATAAAATTATGAATTAAATAATTAATTAATCAATCAATAATGATATTTCGCCAAATGGAATAAAATCGAAAATAGAATATTGCTAGGATAACGTTCAGATTTTAGATTATATGTATACGATAAGTTAGAAATCTGAAAAAAGTTAGCATTGAGATAGATAGACTCTCCTTTCAAAATATATACATTGTATGGATTGAAATATGAAGTTGAAAACATAAAAAAATTGTGAAAATATAATTTGGAAGAAATTTTCAATTAGGTACTTTTCACAAATCGATTTATAATAAAATTATGTGATGAAACATTATAGAAAAAAAATCACCAAATCTATTACACTCTGTAAAACATTTCTCTTAGTGTAATTCCATAATTTTGAAAGGGAAAGAAAGAAGTTGTTGAAAAATTCATCGTATTTGTAAATTTAAGTGAAATGACATGCATTCACTCGATCCAAGTGTAATTTTCAGAATATACTAAGATGCCAATTCTTCTTCCGGTAGTTAGGAACCGTGATCCGTTTGCGAGCAGTTTCATCGTAATCCAAGTATATAAGTTTCTCCATCCACTAGATCCAAGTGAATTATTCGACAATATACGGTCTTTGGGTTAACAATGCTAAACCTCTTTACTTCTGTATTTATGCAAATAAAGTATTGGTATTGAATGTGGTGTCGAAATCGTTCGAGGATGTTACAACCCCAGAAAGGGCCTAGTATTAATAAGGGCACCCTTACTTGTTGATTTTGACTTCGATTTCATTATATAGGCATTAAACTTGAGACTGTGAATTATCTCAAAAACTATCAACTTTAGAAGAATATGTTTCAAGTGAAAAATGTTAGATATCACATCTTGTTTTCACCTTAACCTTTTCAAGGTTATTTCAGAGCTAACTTGATTCTTAATCTAATTTTTCCATATTCTGCTACATATAAGTATGTAGTTTCATACTACTATTTCGTTTTGAGTAAATTTTCATAAGGATAGATATCAAAGTATCCTAAAAATGTAAACAGAAATCATCAAATCTGGAACATTCAGAAATTCCAAAATTTCGAAAAAAAAAATGTAGAACAATTCTATATAACTAAAAATTCAAGTGAAACTATATATTACTAATCTTGACAAAATTTTCATTCACTTGGTCCGAGTAAGATATTCAGCGATAAACTATAATACGCCAATTCTCCTTCCGGTAGTTATCGTAATCCAAGTATATGAATTTCTCAATCCACTAGATCCAAGTAAATTATTCAACAATATACTAAAAAGCGCCCTCTATTCAGTGCGTAAAAGGGGATATCACTCTCGATCTTGAATCGACTTGTTCATATCGCGTCTTTCGTCCAAGTTCAGTGTGTCGAAGAAAGTTCAACCAATTTTTAGTGAAATGTGGAAAAATTATTGGGACAATAGGGATGCTCGGGCAGTGTTAGCAAGCTATTTCAAGGTAAGATATGTATTGATTCAAATTTATATTGAGATTTAAAAAAAAACTTAATTTCTACTTTTAATCTTATACGTTTTGAATCACCAAGCTGTTTTTTTTTTCGATAAATTTAATACTTGAAATACTCTAAGTGCGCATCTCTTACATTTCTAAGAACATTCATTTTCAAAAATCCTATTACATTGGGATTATCAATTTTTCAGAACAAGATATTTCCTTATAGCTCTTAAAAAATCTCAATGATCATGATCTCATACCTACCTTAGGAATGAAAACTGATTTCAAGGAAAATTAAAGAGATGAATTCTGAAGCAAGTGAAATATTTTTTATTTTTATGAAATGAATTCGCTTTTACTACTTCTAAAAATGATTTTTCGAATTACACAGTACTGTACGAGCAACGTTAAATAAAAAAAGAACGATAATCAACCAGTTATACCATATTTTCTTATGCAACTCACGAATTTTGAATTATTAGATTTAAATAGTCTCGTACACTGTTGTATCTTTTTTGGGGGGAATACCTCATCATATCACTCATTATAGAATGCGGATAATAATTCAGAGGATAAAGAATTTATGAGCATTTTTCTTGCAGAGGTTTGGAGATATGGAAAATATTATCCAAGAGCAGAGGCAGAAAACAATATACAATGGAAAGGAACGATGCCGCCCTAATTGTTGGTTTTGGGACAGTTTCTATTAGAACCGAAAAGCTTTTTGATTATCGTTGAAAACCTCTACCATCAGTTCTCCTCTGCACGTAAGGCATTCAAAATTATTTTCAAATCGTTTCACGTTTTGAATGTTAATTATCCCGTTCAGTGCCAGTACCTTTATGTGATTATACTGCGATGTGTACCTATATAATTTTTTTATTTGTGGTTCTTCTAATATTTCTTCTGTTGTTGATTGTATACTTATTTATATGTGATAATATTTTTAGGATTATGATTTTTCATATAGTTTTTATTTGTGGTATGTATACTTATTTTTTCACATCAGTTATTATTGTGTTCATTTGTACCTAGTCCAGTTGATTATATGTTGAATTTAGCATTTTCTCTATTTGTTTTCAGTGATCACTTTTATACTTTTGTTTGTTTATAATTATTTCAGAAGTATAATAAATTTGTTTTCAATTCTTATAAGCCTCGTTTTATGAATATAATCCTCATCCTGAAATCACAGCAATGTTAAACGATTATCTCATTCCAAATAATTTCACTATTTGTCAAAGCAAGCATAAAATAAATCCCATTATTCATCTTGAGAATATAATATACTGAAACTGAATATTCAGAATTCTCATTGGTTCAGAGTGAGAATATAAATGGTTTAGACCAAACAGGTATTTACTTCTTGTAAGTAGACCGAAAACTAAATCTGAAGTTAATATTTACTCAAAACCATTATTGAATGAAATTTGATTTGAAAATATGATATACTCAATTTAACAATTTTCTGATGTTGGATTGAGTGAAATTATTGAGTTCATTCAAGTATTTGGTATCTTTGCTTCGAACGCAGAAACTACTTAGATTAAGATGTACAATAATTCCATTTGAGATTATGTTTCCCTTAGACGAAATATTTCGAATACTCATTTCAAAATTCTCATTTTACTCACAAGGAATATATGAATATTCTTGAATCAATAATACGTGATTTATTAAATTCAAGTATATGATATACTTAGTCGAAATAATTATTTTATTTGAATTCGGAGGATAAGGTATACTTGAATCGACTAAATCTTATTCTTGCTCATATATGAATCTATCATTTACTTCAATCAAATATTATCCACTTGGTACGAGAATAGATTTCTTTCCGTGTGATTTTTTAGGATCTATAGGAAGTTTTAAGTAATCTAAAAGGTAATTTTTTAAGAGCTATAGGAAGTTTGAAAAAAATACAAAACAATCAGTTAAATGCAGGAAATCTTTATTTAAATCGATCGTACGGTCCAAATGATCTGAAGATTATTTCATGTAAATGTTGACCGCGGCTGCGCCTCAAATGGTCCATCCGCTGAGTCCAATTTTGGCATACTCTTTTCAACATTTCGGCCTGTATCTCAAGAATAAATGCTTCAATTTTGTCTTTCAATGCGTCAATGGAAGCGGACTTGTCAGTATAGACATGAGCCTTGACATAGCCCCGCAAAAAATAATCGAAAGGCGTTGAATCGCACAATCCAGGCGGCCAATGGACCAGTGCCAAGGGTGAAAAAAACTTGTCTCTCAATAGTTCCAATTGGTTCATTGTTTCGCGTGCTGTGTGGCATGTGGCGCCGTTTTGTTGAAACCACATGTCATGCAAGACAAGCTCTCTCGTTTTAGGCGAAAAAAGTTGGATATCATCTTACGGTAGCGCTGGCTGCGATATTTCCTTCAGTTCGCACTGTACGTAGAATAGCCGCTACAGTGGCTCGATTAAACTGACTATAAAATGGAAGGAGCGCGCTTTTTTATTATAAAATTCAATGATTTGCGAGCGATATTCGTTTGTAAGTAGATTCATGGTTGAAGTACAGATGTTTGACAGTGGAAATAGTTGAAAAATCACCCGTCAAGTGGAGAAAAATGAACGAATTAACTTGCATATTAAACAAAAATACAAATTGCCCATGAAACCGTTACAAATACGAGAACATTTCAATCTAATATTTTTGTCTGTATTCCTCAAATCTTATGGTAGTGAAGCAAAAAGAAAACAGTCTCAGTTCGAACATTCTTATCATCACAAGAAATACACTAAAATATGATATGAGACTTTCTCAAAAAGAATCCTCTGCATATGTGAAATATCTTATGCCGGCTACTCACACATATTTTGTTGCTGAGGATGATTTGGTCATTGAAGGGATTTACTTTAGACAACGAATTGAAAGATGAGCTATTGGTTTCTACCACATCGATGAGTTCAAAAATGGTGTATGTTTCTTCGGATACCTCAGACTGATTTAATGAAATTTCACCATCTTCGGCTTTTCAACAAAAAATTGTCAAAAATTGGCTAAAAATTTACTGAGAAGTGTGCTGACTCCGCATATAAATTAGACTTGATTTACACATAATTCTGAATCTACCTACAAGACGAATCTACCTACATGATTTCCTTGAAATCGAGTGATAAATGAATCCGTTATTGCAAATTGTGCGAGCGATGATTTCAGCCGAATTGGGCAATTAGTTTCGGACATATCCATTATTTAATAGTTTATTCTAAAACTAGTTGCAGAATGGGCTCCTATTCCAATACGAACGCGAAATTCGAAAACGAGCGACGAAGGAGCGAGTATTGGAATTGCATTCTGCAACGAGTATTAGACGATATTTTCTCTATTTCGCTCAAATTTGGTGGAATTCAATGAAAAAATTTAAATTATATTATTTCGAACGCATGAGTATTGGAATTGCAATCTGCAACGAGTATTAGACGATATTTCCTCTATTTCAGTCAAATTTTGTGAAATTCAATGAAAAATTGAAATTATAGGTCCTAGTGACTTTCATATTGTATCTTGGCAGTTGGTGTGAATGTTAGGAAATACAAAAATTGACATTTCTAAATTGACGTCTGCTGAAATTTAAAAGGATCGGAAGTCATTGCTGACAACTACAGAACGAAAAATGTTACTGAAAACGATGCTGTAATAGTGTAATGAATTCATTACAGCACTGTTTTTAGAACTGTAATGAACTCATTACTATACTGAAATAGAGAAAGTATTTTATTCATACGATACGATATTCTCGAAGTTTTGTTTCCTCTCTGAAGCTTATCACCAAATTTCAATCCGATCGGATTTGTATTTTTCGAATTATTGAATAGTTTTAAGTTTTAGCCTCATGATGAGTTCTTTCAGATCGTTTCGGTATTAAAATTTGTTTTTTCTGTGTGAGAGCTGATAGTTTTCGAAATACCGAGTTTTTATTTGAAAATTTTTTGGTAATTGTTGATCTTGAATACCAATAAATTATTTAAACTTATTTGTTATTTATATTATTTGTCACCTATCAAGTTATCATACAGCTATCTTCTGCAATCATGGCTTCCATCATAGAAGTATTTCATCTTATTGACCATCTAAACATCTGGTATCATTAAAAAAAAATGGCATCTCTTGGAAATGCTTGGAATTATATGGAGATGCTTGAATATTCTCCAATATTTGGAAATTTTGTACACATTTTTTGATCGTGATTACCCCCTCGCGATTCGATCTGTAATTCTTCATGAGTGCCACAAATTTTGACAAGTAAAACATTCGTTTGAGCAAAAGGATAGCCTCAAAACCGCCAAGTTTAGTTGGGTGGATTCTGTACCAGAATGAGTGATCGCGCCAGCTACGAATTTGAACCAGCTCTCAAAAGCTCAAAACCTCATGTTATTGCAATTATATTTTTGCTTTTCAATGTTCGAAACAAAGAGTAAGAAAATATACCTGCTAATTTCTTATCAATCAATTATTGAGATTTCTGATTTACAATCACATTCCTCAGAGTGATCAATTTTCGAATAACAAGTTAGATAAAGTGACTGACAAAGCAAATAGTAGGACAAATTGGAATACAATTCAACTACAGTTTGAATGAATGCGTTATCATAGAATTATTTAAGCAAATATTGAGAGTACTCTTTCAATAATGAGAATCGCCAAATAAAGATAAATAGAAAGCACCAGATTCACAATCGCTATGTCAATTCAGTATTGATACGCATTAGTCATTGAGATTGCTCATCAATATACGAATTTGCTCTCGTAGTCATGAAATCAAAACAGAATTCCATCCAAAAATGACTCCCACACATTTATTGTAATGTGACGCTTGTGGTTTTACCTGTGTGGGAATTATTTATGCACATATTTGAGTAATAAGGATTCGAAAAGGAATTATTTTACAGGAAATGGCCTGAAAAAAGAAGCATGTTGAAGTGGAAAATTCTAATGACCCTCTTCAAATATTCAAACAAAACTCCCTGTTTCATATTCGCGTTGACTTTTGTCTCAATACAGTGGATTTCGATTGATTCTCTTCAATCCTTGTATTCGTCTTTTTCTGATTTTACTAAAGGGTGATGTAGTAGCAGCAAATCTTTGTATTACTGAGAAATTAGAATCTTTATATTGTTCGCTCCTAAAGAATTTGAAGTTCCACGACAAATTTGTTCTGGTCATTGAACAATAATTTGACCGATTTACGAACCGAAAAAAAGGAGACTAAAAGTAATGGAGTGTTACCAATAAAATAACAGCAATTTTTCTGCTTCAGGAAATTCAAACACTTCACGACAAATTGAGTTTTGCCCATTTGAAGATTATAGAGTAAGTTATTAATTGGAAAGCATGAATCAACAAAATTAGGTAGGCGTATTTCTATAATTCATTAATGAAACAGATATTTCAAATTTAGAGTGTTCCGAGTTTTTTAAGCCGTGCTTCAATAGGAATTTGAAGTTACGTTTTCCTACAACTGCCAGTTCGGAGCGGTCATTCGTCGGGGTACAAACTCTGATGCTACCGCAGTTGTACACGAAACGTTAGGTGAAATTACACTCTAAACTTGAAATTATATCCGGGTGTGGGAGCCTTCATCAATAAAACAAAGATATTTCCATCTGGCAATCAAAAAGTCCATAAACAACTTTGTACGTTTTGAAAGTAATTTTTTAATAGGGAAGTATGAATTATAGTTTTTTATCCTTTCTCTGGGAAAATGTACTTCCTAAACCTAAATCCACAAATACAGGGTGTCACATTGGAAAGAGAATAATGGTCTTTTCTAGTAGAAAAATCAAAATTTTGGGATATCGCTCGGATCCTAGAAACACAATGTGACACCCGGTATATATCAATGAAGAAAATCTATGTGGAAGAGCAAACTAATAGTTTACCCCGGAAGATTACTTAGTTTACAGAATATAGTCTCAAATTCGTCAGTAACTTTTCGTATTTTGGAAAAAAATTACCCATCAAGCAATTAATAATAAATAATGACACTTCGGTCAGTTGACGTTGCCGTACTAAATTCCTCTCCGTCTTCAAACCTATAACAAAAACAATAATAATTAACTTATTTTCGACTCAAGAATGTAGCTTTTTTTTTTTCGTTTTTCCCACGTTATTATAGTCATAACATTTGATGTTTCAATGTGAGTAGCTCTGCTGACTCGACATAATATTACCGGAGCTACCCAATATAAAAAATACTGAGAGACAAAAATATTTTTCCTTCACTACAAGTTCTCGACAATTAATGCAAAGGTTTTCATCGATTTTCTAGAAAGTGGTTGTCAACTCTAAGGGGTTGAAAAAATGTTGTGTTTTAAAGGGTTTTCCAAAAAGAGGTTTTCAAAGAAAATGCCATGTTTTAGATAAATAATATTTATTTCATTATAAAGAAGAAGGTATGTATACCGTTTATAATGAAGAATAACACCAGCCAAATGACCACCACGACCACGACTATAATACCATATCCTTTTCATGAAATTTTCCATAACCAAATCGCAAAGTGGCTGCCCTATGTCCTCGTAAGCCTCACGAATTCCATCTTCGAGGTCTTGAATCGAAGATGGGCAATTGCCTTCTTCTTCACATGGCCGCCGAAGGAAGAAGTCGCAAGCTGTTAAATCTCAAGATCTCGGTGGCTAATTGTGATCACCTCTTCGAGAGATAACACATTCCAGAAACTTTTCACGTAGAAGACCAATGGTTTCGTTGGTTGTGTGGCACATAGCGCCGTTTTGTTGAAAGAAAACGTTGTCCAGATCAAAACCATTCAATTCCGGCCATAAAAAATCATGAACCATCTCTCGATAACGCTATCCATTCACGGTAACTGTTGCTCCAGCCTCATTCTCGAAAAAGTAAGGTCCAATGATCCCACCGGACCATAAACCACACCGAACAGACACACGTTGAGGATTGTCTTTCAACAATAACGCTTGGGTTTTCCAAGCCCCAGATGCGACAATCTCGCTTGTTGACGAAGCCCGAGACGAAGCCACCAAGGTGGAAATGGGCTTCATCACTCAAGATGGCATTCGTGACCATTTTCATGCATTTCAAAATTTTTGCACCAATTTCTTTATTGCGATTCGACAAGGTGCTTAACCCAAAAATGTTTTACGAGCCGTCACTGCCAAATTTTCACCATTTTGATGGTGAATTTTAATAATTTCAATCAGTTGTTGAATCGTGTATCGTTCCATTTTTTATAATGGCGTAGTTTCTACTTTTTCAAAAAATGACATATACCGAAATAGCGTGCTATTCATTGGAATATTATAACCCATATCAGTTCGTTGCACCACAAAAACATAAAAGGAAAATAATCTGATAATAATGTCTACGCTTTACTTTACACAATAATATTTGCATAATAAGGTGCAGAGAACTTTATATAATGCGAAGATTATTTGATCATGAATTTGTAAAGGAAGCGCCAACGTAATAAATATATTTAGAACTCATTTCCTCGAAACTGTATTTATATGATTCACTCCAATGCATGTTGTGGTACTTCAAGCAAATACGAAAAGTTGGGTCAACGTCACCAGCTTCACCTAAATCGAGCCCGCAATAAAAGAAACTATTCCATTTTTTAATGCATTGATGTTTTATAAAAAAATGGGATGCTATTTAAACTTAGCATTCGAAGACTCGTTCGAAGATCATAACTAGCAGATAAGAATTTTATGTTTTACCCGAGGTTTTACCTTGATGAAATTTTGCTATTTTAGATTTTAAAAGCACTGGCATTTTTGGAACTTTTGTTATCAATTGGAACATTTTTTCACGGCTATCCAAATTTTTTGACAGCAGGTATTTTTCTTTTCGAAAAATAGCACTAACAATTCAAAATTATGTTATCGATGGGAACATCTTCGGAAATAAGAACCATCATCATATACCTTCTGTATAAAAAGTACCCGGAATTGTAAAAAAAAACACATAAATTTAAATTTAATCATCAATATTTATTTTGTCTCCTTCAAAATAGTCCCCATTGCTTACAATACAACTATGATATCGGCGAACCCACTTTTCCATGCACCGCTCATACGCCGCCAAAGGTATGGCCTTCAGTTCTCGTTGCGAATTTGTTTTGATGGCTTCAATGGACTCAAAACGCGTTCCACGTAGGGGCAATTTGAGTCTTGGGAATAGAAAAAAGTCGCACGGAGCTAAGTCAGGTGAATACGGCGGTTGCTCGATGGTATTTATTGAGTTTTTGGTCTTGTATTCCTTAATAATTATGGCTCGGTGCGACGGCGCGTTATCATCATGCAAAATCCACGAATTGTCTTTCCATAAATCTGGCCGTTTACGACGAACATTCTCACGCAAACGCCTCAATACACCCAAGTAATACTCCTTATTCACTGTCTGTCCTTCAGGAAGAAATTCTGAGTGCACAACACCACGATAATCGAAGAAAACAGTGAGCAAAACTTTAATTTTCGATCGACTTTGACGTGGTTTTTTCGGACCTTCTTTGAATGATTTGTACCAATCGTATGCTTGTGTTTTTGACATACAATTATCACCAAAGGCTTTTTTTAACATTTTCAATGAATCGGCACAAGAAAATTCGTTTGCAAGACAAAATTTGAGGCAAACTCTTTGATCAACTATTTTTTCCATTGTAAAATTCGCAGAGCACTTTTGAGGTCGACTGATACTGACAGCTGTTGTAAACACACTAGTTGACAGATCGCGCTCAAATTTGGCTTGGTAATAAAGGAAGGTCCTACCAACTTTAAGAAAAAAAATTACCGATTCCTTTTTGGCGGTTCATTTAAATAACATTTTCCGGGTACTTTTTATACAGAGAGTATGTTCATTCGTTTTTCGAAATTGTCAACTTTGAAAATGTATTGACTTCGGTATTTACGATATTATTATTCCAGTGTTGATTTACGTTTTATACTTCTTTACAAATTTGCGGTTATACCTACTTTCGACCCTACTTTAAGCATAAAACATAAATTTACGAAGAATTTATTGCGATTATACAAAGCTAGTTCCAATCAAAAAAATCCGATCTAAATGGAATAATACGATTTTTTTGAAATCCTAGAAACTACACTCCCCAAAATCCTAGCTGGTTGTTAGTATTGAGCTTACATATTTCATGCGCTTTTCATTTCCGATTTCCCCTCGGATTTCCCAAACCACTTCCTGTGAATTTTCTTATCGATAATCTCCTTTTTGTTATCTTTCTTTTTTTTGCACGTTAGACTCCATCGGTTGATACGACGTGACGTTTTCTATTTAGTGTGTGGAATGTCCACAGAAACGTGCGGAAAAGATTACAGAAAGATTAATGATGAACGTGACCATCTTTCTACCGACATTGTTTATTCGAAATAGAACGTTGACATGGATCGGATATAGAATCACAAAATAATTCACCACAAAGTAACAAATCTATCCCCAAAAAATAATAATTATTTTCCTCTCTAGTGCGGAAAGAAGTTTTCCGCACGCTATTACTCTTGCCAGAACATCACAGCGTCAACTACACTTGGAAAAAGGAAAACCAATTTCAAAAACATAATTTATCCAAAATCTTTGGCGCCCACAATGTATTCTTTTCATTGATAATAAAATTCATAGGTGCCTATGTTAGTTACAACTTAATATTTTTTCGATCTTCTCAACTAGTCGAGAAGACATTCCTAAACGAAAATGTCTCCAAAACAAGAGAAAAATATAATTGGTCTTGTTTAACGATTCACTTGTACTAGTCTTTTCCATAACTTCATTTTATAAATTGATATGCATTTCTTATATATATATATATATAGGTACAACGCTTGAATCAGTGAATAAAAGATTGAATATTTCGGCTATCAGTATCATCTTCTGATTCATACATATAACCGTAAAAGATTAAAAAGAATTCAAGTGAATATCTGATCAAATGAAGAAGCTTTTAAAAAGAAATATGGGTTGAATATCGAGTTCTTAATTCTGTTAACTGATTTGTCGAGTGACGGAAGTATAAGAACATAACACCTTATTCTGTGAAATTCCAGTATTAAGATGATACTAGTTACCATAATACACTCAGTTTATGGTGCTAGTTAAGTTTTCCCATACAAATATTCCATACGCAGCAGTACTGACGTTTCTTGTTAAATAACAATAAGTTGTTGAACATAATAATGAAATTAAATCAATCTGATTCCACTGAAGATCGGGATAAAATAATCAGTTTCAACGCCAAGAATTTCTTTCCTAGTTGAATCTTGTATGTATCATAATACCTAAATGTTCGAGGACATTAGTAATTGAATGACAACAGCACCAGTCACCTATGTTTTGCTCTCAGTCCAAAGTTTCAAAAAGAGGGAGCTCAAGGAAATAGAGCGAGAAATATCACGAAAACAATGAAATATTCCTCTGAGAATATCTCAGTTGTTACTTGTTAGACCTCAAGTATTTAAAGAGCTCAAAAGAACAAAAACCCACTCACCAAAACTTTGGTAAATCTTTTTTCCAGTTCGTGAGGATCCGGCATCGGTTGTTTTTGTTTAGGTCTTATGGTACTCTGCCGCACACTAGCCTGCCTGCCATGTAATTTTGCTGAATTTACACTTTCAGGCCTATCCGTTTCTTCCGAAGAGGAATCTTTCAAATAAGACAAATTCAAACCCATGTTCGTAGCGGCTATAGCTCCTGTTATGGTAAACACTTTTTTACTCGTTATGCGAACAAGAAAACAAAACAAAATCACATACTGAACTAGTAAAATTTATTTACAAACATCAACAGGTTCTAAAAAATTGACCGAAGACCGTATCACATCACATAATAAACTTTGCTCGTCAAACTAACTTGAAGTTTCATAAAGTTGCCCAAGTCAGTTGTTGATAGTGAGGTTGGTCGGGTGCTGCGAAGGCGCAGATGCGGATTGCGGAGCAACAAGCGATAATCTGGTTTTTACGAGTTCAGCACCATCTACACGTACTACATTGTACCTATCAAAAGAGAAGTGGCAATCTGTATAATGCATTTGATGCTAATTTTGGCATATTAATTATGATTGACTTATAAATTGTAATTGTAATTCGAAAAAATGATAATGAACCATCTTGTAGGTAGATTGGCCACGAAAAAAGTTTTGAGAGCTGTCAAAAAAAATACAGCAGCTCCCAAAGCTGGTTAATTTGATACATATCTACCTATTCATTAATCAATGGCGATTTTTGTCAATAATTTGATCTGGACAAAATTTTGCACGTAGCTTGAATACTTCATTCTCCATCAAAATGCAAAATTTCTTAGAATCTGTAGTTTTGAAATTATCAGGATAACAAAATTCGGATAGGCCACATTTATGTAACCCATGGTAGAATTTTGCCCATTACCGCTACATTAGGCCCATTAAGGATCCAAACCTACCCCGAAAATATCAAAGCTCTAGGTTCATCCGGCTCCGTTAATTATCGTTTTTACGGACAGGCAGAATTGAATTTGACCACAGATTCGTGAGTCTAACGTTGTCGATGGAGACTCAAATTTCGAAAAGTAAGCCATATGGTGACGAAATCAGATACCTAGTGCTCAAAAAAATTGGATGCGTCTTGTAACTTGGAGTTCTCTGTAACTGTCCAATATCATACGCCTTGTCCTTTCTGGCATATTGTGGTCGTAGTTTTGACTAAGAAAAACGTTTTAACTAAACGCCGATAGGATAGAAACCCATTTTCTCAAAAGTTTACTAGACGAGAGTAAAAATATGTATGTAAATCTTAATTGCTTGTTGGAATCTGAGATTTTGCTGATAATTTTATTCTTTTAAAAAATACTATAAACATCACAATATATACTCCATTCACTTTTATAAAGTATCTTGGTGGGCCATGGTTTAGGTTTATCAAGTTCTTTTACTTAGAGCGGACGCAGGTTGGCACTCGTGAAAATCAAGCGACATTGCCAAGTCTACTTTCTAATTACTCTTTTTTAACTTTGTGAATGGAGTTAGTTCTTTTGAGCTTTAACTGTGAGTTGTGACACAAGATTCGTAGAATCAATACATTTTTATACTGGAGTATTTCAAGTTGCGCAAAGAGGTATTTAATTGTCCTCTGTAGGCTTATTTATTGAGAATTTTGAAAAGTGGGGATTTCCATACGTCCGTCTCTTCTGTTCATCTAAAAGTTTTTCTATCGGGTTAATGAACTATCACAAAGTAACGGACTATTCTATCCATTATTTTTCAGTAAAATTTCAACACTCGGTTCTTGATTTCCATACAAGAAAATAGCATAACTGAATCTTCCAATCATGTTTATACTCGTACACGTGAAATATTCCCAGTATTAACAGAAAAAAGTTTCCTCAATATTCGTCAGATCTTTGGAATTATTTATATGTAGAAACGGCAACGTTGCGTCCATATCTGACAGAAGAATGAGTATAACCTAACATTTTCAAAATATACGCGGTGAAATGTGTCAGAATTCCAGCGCCACCCGGGCTACTTTATAAAAGTGAATGGAGTATAGAGGTATTCGTATTATATCAATAAGATAAACTATGTGGGGTCTGAATGAAGCCCATGATACAGGATACTTGAGGGCCTTGAGGCATGTCATTTCCATATACCTACAGAGTGTAACAGCCAAATGGAATAAATTCGATAACGAATAAATGGGGGGGTGTTAGGAAAAACGCTCGGACACGTCGATTTGTAATTTTAAATGCGCATATTTTTCAAGAAAATGAAATTATATAGGGTGTTCCATGCGACCGTGGCCAATACCCAATACCAACTTTCTTATTTCAAATGCAACCCCCTGTATATTATTTATTTTTTGGATTCTTCAGAAAATTCTAGACAATATAATTCATGTACAATGTGTTATAGGTACCTATCTTCAACTTTTTCGGAAATATTAGGTACCTAAGTGTTTTCAGATTTTTTACAAAAATTTACATTTTGAATGAAAATTATTTTATTTCACAAATTCGATACATTACACTCGATACTTATTACGAAATATTCTCATATTCAGCATCAATAAATAGATTTGACATTTTTTGTTTCAATTTCAATTGTATATTTTTTGGTAATGTTCTGAATGATTCTTCCAAACTTGAAAAATATTTCCTAATATCTTTGCCTCTCTTTCTTGGGATGCTTTCAATTTTGTGTTGAGAATGTTGAGATATAATTTTAAGAGGTCACCTGCAGATGGTCTATTTTCAGATTCTTGTGCCTTTTCCTTTATACTTGACACTGAACTAGATGCAGAATCTAAACTGGATAAAGATATAGTAGGATGATCTATTTTAATTTCATCTGCAACTTGTCTATCCTCGGTTTGTAGGATCAAGGTTGGATCTTCATTATAATTATTCTTCTCAATATCCACATTATTACTCAAGTGCTCCTTGTTCTGAGAAAATATGAATGGTTTCATTTTTTTGGCCGCTAGTCCAGTTTTAGTTTTCCGGAAAAAGTTATATTTCTTCGTGGATCTTCGGTTTTATTTTATTCATAGAGGCTTTTATGAGTTTTATGGCATGGTTCCTCTCAATCTTTGGCTATATTAGAACTAAACTGCAGAAGAGGCCTAGAAGAAAGCGTTCATCCGGGGCTTACGAGGAATAGAGTTTTTTCAAGGTTTGCAAACGCACAATACATGATAAGTGATTCCATAGGTTGAGGACAGAGTCGAATTAACGATGTAAGGTTCTCCAGGCTACGCACATTTTGGGGCCCTTTACTTTTTCAATAATGCAATATTGCAAACATTTTATGTAATCAAAAAGTCACTTAAAAGTCTGACATGAAATCAAGAGCTTTCGAGTGCTTGTTCGTAACCTTTTAAATGAATCCACCTTCTAGGTAGACCAGGCCCGGATCTACGATTTTTTCTGGCCGGGGCAAAAATTCATGATGGCGCCCCCTCCGATTTGTGTAATATATGAATTCATAAAAAATAAAAATATCACAAGGAAAGAAATTAAATTTTTTTCTTTACAGCTTCACGAGGCGTGATTTTCTTTCCGCGAACGCATCTATCAGCTCCTCGAAATCTGTTTCGGAAGCAGCTGTGTTTTCTATAGCTAAGGTCGAGAAACCATAGACATAGAGACGTTCCTGACTCATCGAGGAACGCAAATAATTTTATATTATTTTCAATTTGCTGAAACTGCGTTCACAGGTAATGTGCAGTAGGTATATTCTTGAAGCTATACTGGCATTAGGGAAAGCTTCTTGCAGATCTTGCCTGTGAAGAATTGGTAGCAGGTCTAATGAAGTCGATCTTTCACTAATTTCAGGAAACAGCTCTCTGAATACTGCTAGTTCCTAACAAAAATCAACTAAATTTAAATCTCTTCAATATTTTTGCGCTAAAAGGGTCCCATTTTTCGGCTGATCCTCTTTTTGTTCGTATGCAAACTCTCTGCGCTTTCTGAGCTTTTTTCTGATTTCTGACAATCTGTCGAAAACAACCTTAATTTTCTTCGAGAATATACCAACTAGATCTAATGTTCTTGACTCATCCTCGCATATTTCGTCGACCTGCTTTTTCTCCTTGGAAACACGTTCATTTCTAAGAATTTGCTCCACATCCAATTCTTCTGAAAGAAGTGTAGCTTCCGAAATCCAGTTTTCAATAGGGTTTTCTCTCATTCCTTGCAAGAGTTTCACAAGACCTTGCATCAACGATAATGAACTTGAAATAATTATATCCCCTGTTTGAATTTCCACGTTGACCACATTGATCGGTCGCAGAATATTATCCCAACTTGTTAGGTTCGGGATGAATCTAAAATCCATCACAGCGTGAAACAAATGACCAGCTTCATACTTGGATTCTGCGACTAGCGAAGATTCTTTGATTTCTTCCACATCCTTTACAACTCCCGGTAAATAAATTATTGAGCAATGCATTAACAGCTTGATGTTTAGTCCATCTTGTTTGGCTATTTCCTTTCAAATTTGTTTTCGTACACTTTTTCATAATTGTCCATCGTGTGGTTGAACTAACAAAAAAAGAATACAGTTTTTATGCAACACCAAATGAATTTACTGCTTCTGAACATGATGAAGCCAAATGGACACCCACAAGATTCAAGGAGTGTGCTAGGCATGGAATAAATACTGCCAGCTCGTTCATCTGTAGAACTCTGGATTGTATTTATATAATATGCCAGCCATATTAGATCCGTTGTCGTAGGAATGCCCACGAAATTTTTTTACATCTAAATCATCAGCTTGTAGAATTCGCTATGATATTATTCTCCTGTTTTTCCGTCAACTTCTAAGAAGTCAATAAAACTTTCCTTTATCTCATATCCAGACTCTCTTCAAATATCGTATAACCTGGTTCATTTGTTCTGTGTGTGGTACATCTGGGGTGCAGTCGAACAAAATAGTGAAAAAGTTGACCTCCTTGATCTCATTAATAATGTAATTCCGAACTTTGGTAACAATTAAATCGATAATCTCATTTTGTATAGTTTTGCACAAATAGGACGTTTGTCCTCTTTTGAGTGGTCAAGATGCCACTTCCAGAGTCGGATGATATTTAATAATAATACTTTCTTAGGAGAAAATCCAAAATAAAAAAAATTAACCTCTGGTTGTTTTTGGCGCCCCGCTTGCCCCCCCACCCCTAGATCCGGGCCTGAGGTAGACCCACATTTGCACGTTGAAAAACCAATTGAAGATATTTTCAGACAGCTGTCAAAGAAATTGACTGCAGCTGACGAAAAATTGTCCATTATCCTTGGTCTGTTGTTACAGAACGTTTTGAACGTCCATATCTTTGGAACCCCTAGTCGATTTTCGTCCACTATCCGCGGCATTTGATTGCAAGTATCTAACTATCTATAAGTTTAACCGCTCGAGAGATATCTTGTTTACGGCCGTCCTCATGAACAGTATTTCATTTGTCCACGGATTTGCGATGAGTGAGTAGTTTGATAGCATTCCTGTCTCAAAATTCGAAAAATTTAGACATCGTGACGTGCGTCTTTTGTATTTGATCATTCTATATCAAGTTTTTCATCATGAATTGCCCCTTCCCCCTCCCCCCCCCCTTCCACTGCGTTTTTCATATGGGACACCTGTAGATTGTTCTATTCTCATTTTAACTTCGAAGGCTCGTCAAAATCATAAATATTGGTGAAGGTGTTTGAATCAAATTATCTATAGGTCCTTACGCAATCTTTTAAAGGGCAATGAAACATGAGCCGATAAACATTTCGCTACAGATATGATGTCTTGGATGGAGGTGAATTTTCATGACATTATTAATTTTCACTTTCGAAAAAACATTTTTTTAGGAAGAAGTGCCTCTAATCTACTCGGTTCCATAAGGCTGTTGCCTATATACATTTTGCCAAACTCAGGCCGTTATGGTGCCCACTCACGGAGCGTTTTTACAGGACTTTCGAGCTACCAGCTTCGCCCGAAAGCTTGTAAACATTCTTAGTTTACAAGCTTTCGGGCGAAGCTGGTAGCTCGAAAGTCCTGTAAAAACGCTCCGTGAGTGGGCACCATAACGGCCTGAGTTTGGCAAAATGTTTTGATGCAGACTTGATATACTCCAAGCAGAGCACAACCTGAAAATATTTTCGAATATATCGGGTGGCCCACAAAAGAGGAATAGGACTGTTTTTTCAAATGGGACACCCTATATTCAATAGTGTTTTTCAATTCTCACATATTTTTATTCGACAGTTTTCGAAATATTGGCCATTTTGACAAAAAAATGATACTTGTAGAGGCTATGTTATCCAATTATATTTCACGAACCCTTGCACATACCAATAACAGCTTTATATGGATTGAAAGTCAAGACTTCAAAGTATCCCAGCCAGCTAAAATAAAGCCTCTCCAGCATTATGTAGTGTCCACAAAGAGACTATGGACATGACGAATTTAAAATCGATTTTTCTTCATTTTTTCAAATGCAATGCATATAATTTTTTTTCATCACTGTAATCACCATTCATTTTACCTAATTTTTTGTCAAATGCGTGATATGCATATTTTCAACAGAATAGGATTGTTAAGAATGTTAAGAGCAAAGATTATAGAGATCTATAGCCTTTGGTTAAGAGCTTTTTCGAAATGTTTCCCTATAAAATTCACATAGCAGATTTGTCTTTTCTGTGGTTATTGAGAACTGTCAAATTATTCGACTCAGAATTAGCATCATTGAAGCTTCAATTATGGTATATTATAGCTACAGTGGCTTTATACAAGACAGTGGCGACAATAGGGTCATAGAACACGTTTTTGCACAAACATGGCGGATATTTGTTTACATTTGAGTGCTGTTTGACATTTGACTCGATCTTTAGCTTTTTGTCACTATGACATGACAACAAATCAATGAAAATCCGCCATTAGTGGTCGAAAACAGACCGACCAATCAAAACGTGAACGTCTATTGTCGCCACTGTCCTGTATAAAGCCACTGTAACATATATCTACTAATACATAATTATTAGATATATGCACTGTAATTATAGCGAAATGAGGAACTTGCTTTCTGTACCCATTTCTCAAAATACATTTCTGATAGTTTTCTATGTTTCTACTTGAAGAGTCGAACCTTGCAAAAATTTCAAACAAAAGATCTGCGTGCGTGCCTGTGAAACTTATGAATATCATTTCTTCGAAAAAAGTTGTATGAGGATAAGAGCGGGCCCTTTTTTGTAGCCTTAAGTTTCGAAACTAGTTTTTTTGTAGCATTCATACCTAACTTGTACATTCAAACTCATTCGTATTTTTTGAATTTTTACATCATTGTGTGAGTATTCATCCAATCCGTAAATAAAACTATGATGATATGAAGTTGCAATGATGCTAATTCTGAATAGAATGATTTGACAGTTCTCAATAACCACACAAAAGCCAAATCTGCTTTTTAAATTCAGAAGTAAATATGAATTTAGAGGAAAAACTCTGAAAAATCCAATTCTGTTAAAGATATGCATATCATGTATTCGTCAAAAAATGAGGTGAAATGAATGGTGATTACAATGATGAAAAAAATATATGATTTGCATTTGAAAAAATGAAGAAAAATCGATTTGAAATTCGTCATGTTGATAGTCTTTTTGTGGACACTCCATATGCTGGAGATGCTTTATTATAGATTATAGCTGGCTAAGATACTTCGAAGTCTTGTCTTTTAATCCATATAAAGCTGATATTGGTATGTGCAAGGGTTCGTGAAATATTATTGGATAACATAGCCTCTACAAGTATCATTTTTTTGTGAAAATGACCAATATTTCGAAAACTGTCGAATAAAAATATGTGAGAAGTATACGAAAGCATGCAGGAAGTTTCAGAGAATTGAAAATCACTATTGAATATAGGGTGTCCCATTTGAAAAAACAAAGTCATCTCTATTCCTCTTTTGTGGGCCACCCGATATATTAGAAAATATTTTTAGGTTGTGCTCTTCTTGGAGTCTATCAAGTCTGCATCACCCTGTATACACTTTCTAATGGATAAACCGCTCTGGTTGAGGAAAACTTTAAACAAAATACGTCCTTATAAAGTATATTTGGTTTCTTTCCGTAATTTTTACATATTTTTCTATTTCCTAACATGTTGTTAAAATTGTAAATTAACTTCACATCATAATTTATTTATTATTCATCACGAGATTCAATTTTTTTAATGAAATGAATGTAACGCACCATAACTTTTCCAAATATTTTTTCTAGTGAAGTTCGTACAATGAAGCTCTCTTCATTCAGTATATAAGACCCTGATAATTCAGTGTAGATACTCAAACTGAATAGCATGGTCTTACTATGGAACTTCCACCAAATATGGATAGGAGGGCACTATAGGTGGATGCAATTCCTCCTACAACTCCCACTATGATAAGTTCCCACAGGTAGACCCTTTCATGGGTGGAAATGTATCTGAAACAGACTCAACTTAGATCAGAGGCTTCAAAAAAATTGTATTACTGAAGTCGGGAGAAAATTAGATGAGGAGTAATATTGGGTATTCGAAATGTGAAGATATTTGGAATATTTTACCGCAAAGGTAGACTTACCTGTTTTCCCATTCATCACTTATTTGGTCGCATAACTTCATGTACAGATATGGTGGAAAAATAAATGTCAGCATTGCTATTGTCGATCCTCCGATAAGAGACAGAATTTTACTGAATTTTGGAATGGTCTCACCAACAAAAATCAGCCCCAAGATGATAATAGTCCTTGTCACACATCGTCTCCAGTTGAATTCTAGAAAAATCAATGGTCAATGTGAATATACGGCGTCTGTATCATCGTAGTGACACCATATTTTCCTTTTAACGATGTCTACTTGTCTAAGCATTTACGCTGCCTATACGGTAGCTACCTTAGACCATATAAAGAGGAGACACAGTATCTCCTTCATGAATTCGAGAATTGGTGAAGCCAAAATTCAGTCAGTACTCAGTATTCAATGTTTGGAACGAATATAGCAAAAAGGATAGCAATATCATTAGATCCGGCCGTGGCAACATTGCGGAATCTAGCTTTGAGAGGTCCAGTGGCGTGGTGTTAACGGTATATTGAGGAATGAAAATAAGATTACAAGTGAATTAACTCTTTTTCACGAATTCATACAATGTTTCGAAAATTGAAACGAATTCTGAGTTGGGTAAATTCAGCTAAATTCAGAATTGATTTTCCTCCTCTCAATTTCAAAAGGGAATCTGAAAAGTGTATTAAAAAAACCGAAGAATCTACGTCATGGTTACTTAGAAATGATAAGAGTAGAACATACCTGTATTAACTCAAATCAGGATTCAAATAGTTCAATTTACCACAAACAAGACACATACGAACCATTTTCAACGTATTTTGCTAATAATATTCAGAAATAAATCCAAATTTCACTTTTCCTACGCGATATCCCGATGACAACACTGTTCAAAACGCCATTAGTTAAACAAAATCCAAATAGCGGATCGAAATCAATGAATGAACCATGAACTGGCCACAGATTCAGAAAACGGTGCTGCCATAACATGCCTTTTCATTATATCTGAAGCAAAAACTGCCGTGCCTTCTCGCGATTATTCCGATACTTTAGTATATGTAATGTGAGGAATTCGCAATATTTGAAAAATAAATACTCATTTCTGACATTCACGCACAAATGAGTAGGTAAATGAATTTCAATCTAAAGTACTTTTCATTTTGATTTAGTTTATTTATTAGAAAATTCGAAGAACGTCACAGCGTTGCTAAACTTTCTACTTCATTTTGATTCCGTAGTAGTACCTAGTTTAGTTCTGATGATTTTGAAAATTGGCTTCACTCTTTATTTTATTGAATGGTGAGTCTCCTCTTTTTATTGTCTAAGGCAGTGGTTCCCAATTTTTTTTTGCCACGGAACCCTAATCGGCAACATTTTTTATGGCGGAACCCTATTTAGATCCAATGTTAAGTTTGACTATTTTCATCTTCAACTTGAAAAGGAAGAACAAGTTGTATGCTGTTACACGAAATTTTGCTGCAAATGACGCATTGTCCATTTGGGTTTTCAGCCATTCCTATAGGAATAAACCCAAAAGACAAATAGGATTTTTTTTTAAATGGATCTTTCCTGAGGTTCATTCTTTTTGTGGATTGTTGAGGTTTGCAGGTTTTGACTCGTCTTAATCCATTCATCCATATTATAAACTAAAAGAAAATTGCAAGTTGAACTTTAAAACATGATATGAAGTCCAACAGAGCTGTGCCGAGCACTGATAAATAGTGCTTCAAGTACTAATCACTTGAAAAAAAGCTCCCGATTCGCGAGCACTAAGCACCAATTTCCACAAAAGGCTCCCGAATACTAAGCACTTTGGCGAAGTAATTCGATATTTCGAGAGCTAAGGCTTAGAAACACTTCATTAGGAACTGTTAAACTTGAACTTATTTTAATCGGAATAAAAATTAATCCTATTTATCTTAGCTGGCATATGTGTGATTATTGACGAGTAACGAAAAATATACACAGTGTCTCGAATTCGATAGAAATATGTAAAAGAGTTGGAAACAAAATGTTTCAAGACTCCGGATTCCGTAATTTGAAATAATGAAATTTTGAATGCAAAGTTCTTTTCAAGAATTATAAAATTTCAAATGGGGAATTATATTTCAGAATGAACAGTCTGAAGAGAAATAACAAAAAAATATGAGTGAAATGTTGAAGTGTTTCAGTTACAAAAAGGCTTCAGTGCTTTCACGAGTATTTTAAAGGTGTTACGAATGATCAAAACATACAACACTCGGATAAGACGGAACCCCTATAGCCCTTCCGCGGAACCCTAGGGTTCCGCGGACCACCATTTGGGAACCACTGGTCTAAGGTTACCACAATGTTGCAATCATTTATAATTCTCCTGAATTTTATGTATCGGGGGAAATAAAACAGATTCAAGGTGGGCGTTCAATACATTGAACACACTACAGTGTGTTTTTGTTTCAAGGCGAATTTGAAAATGGTTTCACTTTGAGAACTAAAATTTTGTGGAAAAACTCATAAAGGATTGGAGTTCTTAATGAAATAATTGAAATCGATTTCATTCCGAAAGTTCATTTTTTTCTTTCAAAAATAGAAGAAAATAAGCCAACTCATGATTCTGTTTTATTTAAACGAAAGGCCCATGAAAATAGTCCAACATCCGATTATGAATCTGAAGATTATTTCGTTCAGAAAATCAACTTGAAATACGGAATTGGCAGAGAATGGCCAATTCAAATATATGGCGGAAAATAGTTCCTGCTTCACCTACATATTTACTTATTTCATAGTTTTTTCGGATAGAGAGCGCTAATAATGTACATTTCATTCATAAGGTGAGAGATATTTATAGAACTTATACTAACACTATAGAAGTTCTATGGAGTTATTCCATAAAATGCACGTTGGCGCCTCTATCGGATTAGTTTTCCTACTCGTTATAATCGGCGACCTTAAATTAAGATTGAAACTAATTTTTAATTTGAAAGATTTTCATGACATTTATGTTAAAATAGTAATTTATCTACGTCACAAGTCCGGAAAATTGGGTTTTTTTGGAAGAATAGACAAAATTCTAGGACGAGCCGGAGGCGAGTCCTGGAAGTCTGTGAGTCCAAAAAAACTATTTTCGGGCGTGTTGCGTACAATATTTTTTCGGCAACCGTGAAGAATTACAAATCAATGAGACAACACATCTCTCTACTATACATTTTGATTTTTATTTGAATAAAACAGAACAGAACTGTCATCCGTTATTTCGTTGCTATTGTGATGATCATAACAATGACAACAACGACGTGTTTTTCCGGCCTAGGCCGGAAAGTACGTACTTTCCGGACTAGGCCAGGAAATGCTACTTACTCAAAGAAAAAGCGTCCGGGAAGTGGGTATATCCCGGACGGTTGCCGAAAATAGTAATTTACGTAACAAGTCCGGAAAATAGGGTTTTTTTGGACGAATAGACAAAATTCTAGGACGAGCCGGAGGCGAGTCCTGGAAGTCTGTGAGTCCAAAAAAACTATTTCCGGGCGTGTCGCGTACAATATTTTTTCGGCAATCGTGTAGAATTACAAATCAATGAGACGAAACATTTCTTTATTATACATTTTGAAAATTATTTGAATTGAACAGAACAGAACTGTCATCCGACATCTGTTATTTCGTTGCTATTGTGATGATCATCACAATGACAACAACGACGTGAGTTTTTCCGGCCTAGGCCGGAAAGTACGTACTTTCCGGACTAGGCCGGGAAATGTTACTTTCTTAAAGAAAAAGGTTGCCTAAAAAAATAATTTCCGGCATATGTCCACCAGGATTAGCTGTGAGGAACCAACAGCATTCGACCTTCGACCAGACCAATTTTGGACCACTTTTTCGAGTGATTCAGGCCTTATTTCAGCAATAACACAAGTTGTGTTGGCTTCCAAAGCGTCTATTGTTTCCCAACGAAAATGATCCAGTGGAGATATGTCGCATGATCTTGGAGGCCAATCAATTGGACCATTTCTCGAAATAATGTTATCGGCAAATCTTTCTTTCAATAAATCAATTGATACGACAGCATCATGAGGTGTACCACCATCTTTTTGGAACCAAAACACTTCTGAGTGGATACCATTCAAATAATCATTTACCATCGATCTGTATAACGAGCACCGTTCACTGTAACATTAGCTCCAGAGCTAGTGGTAGTGGACTTATGCCGGAAATTATTTTTAAAACATAAATGTCATAAAATTATCTTTCAAATGAACAAATGATTGTCTTCAATCTTAATTTAAAGTCCTATCACCATAAAAAAAAATTTCGATACTTAGTTCGGTATTCATGATTTAATGAACTCACTCTTTGGTATGTCAAATGCCTCTTCCAAATCTTGACAGACAGGATTGATGAGTATCAAAAATGCGAATATCAGGTGTATTCCCATCAGTATATTTCCTACCTCTACGTATAAAGACTTGCCAAGAGAGACTGCTATGTTGTCAGCTACTTGATCACCAAATATCAAGTATCCACCAATGGCTATTGGAAAATAGAGACTGGCGATTGCTGGAAAAATAAACCACATCAAAAATTTTTAATTTTCATTTTCCTAGATAATTCTGACCGGAAATAGTCGCAATAGGGTTATGACGAGTGGGTACCGAGTATTCCGCACTGCAGCCATCAGAGGGGAGGAAGTAGAGAAAGAAGATGTTTATTGGCCCTTGATTGTTTCAAAGAGCTGTAGATTAATTTCTTAATAATAATTCCTTAATTTCCGTAAAAGAAAATGGCATAACTGAATCCTACAACCATTTTTATATACGTGAAATATTTTCAGTATTAACAGAAAAAAAGCTTCTTCAGCATTCGCCAGGCCTTTGAAATTTTTGAATTCACATAATATATTTTCTCAAATTCATTTTTTCCCAAAGTAAATAACATTTACATAAATACCTAATTACTATGTTTTTATGCAGAAATGAAAATGGTGCGGGCGTATCTGACATAACATTTTGCGCGGTGAAATGTGCCAAAATTTCATGGCAAACCGGGATACTTTATAAAAGTGAATGGAGTATACCTTTAATTTCAAAACACCCTTTGCAACAGCCATAATGGTCAGGCAAAGTGCAGTGAACTAAGTAAATAAAATACAAAAAAAAAACTCCATATGGTACACTGATAGATGAATAATCCACTGTGGGAACGGGCATAGGGGCAAGAACCCTCAAATGATGGTAGACTATGCGTGTGTCTCAGAGTTTTCGAAAAGAAACCTCTAAAATGAATTAGGTAACTGAAATTTCTCCACTTAATGATTGTATGAGTTCCGATTGGAAATTTGAGTTTCCGATCCTCGATAATATTCAAGGAATTCATTAAGGAACCTACGACCCAAAAATCCGCCGCCATTTGTCGTGATTTTATACAGGGTGAGTCTTTGACTTGCACATATATTCTAATTGTAGATTCTTGAGGTCAAAAGAAACCTTTTCATTTTTCCGAATTCGGCTCTATTTAAAAGATATAGCCATTTGAATATCAAATATTAACTCGATCAGATATTAACTTTTAGGTAAATTATTGCCCAATTTGCCATTCAACAGGATTAACGTTTGGACCCCAAACGTACCATGAATTTGAACATTCCCGGTCTTATCGTATTCGTATTCGACCACTGATTCTTCATCAGTTAGTGCAAACTGATTCATTTTGGGCTCGAAATACTAAAATTACGGAAATTCAATTCGTCAAAATGATGACGCTCTCGTTTCTAAGAACAAGCGATCGGAAATCTTTCATGTCTTACCTATAAAAGCGCAAATGACACTAATTCCAAATTTGCTTTTCTCTTTCATATCATTCTGTATAGTCGGAAATGTAGATGCCCCACCAAATGCGAACAAAAGTGCTCCAAATCCCAAAAAGAATTCTTCAAACCCGAATTGGGTGTGCTGGACTTTCTCCAGATCTCCAGCGTCACTAATCATTTGCAGAAAGAACAAAAGACAGGCTCCTGCTGTTGTCACAACTGCTCCAATTCCTACAAAACTTCATGATATTGGATGAGAGAATGAAAATGAAGATTATTGTTATTTTCGCAGATAACGAAAAGTTCATGCATCATATGTATCTAACTTTAAACATCTTCTGTTCAAAAAGTTCAATTACTCTTAACTTCATAACTTAAAAAAAAATTGTAATGTATTGAGTTGTACAGAACGTCATTATACAACGAATAAACGTCAAATGATAGATTGAGAGTTACTCTAAAGAGGTAGCTCGTGAAGCAACATTTGTTGGTCACATTTGTTGCTCATGGCGAAACCAGGGAAACGAATAGGAGCCTTCACAACGATGACACGAATGCTGTTCGTCCCATGGAGGTAAAGGAAGGGGAGGGGGCATAACGATTCAAAGGTGTCACGTAAACAAAACAAAGCAGGGACACACCAATATGGCCGACTTCGTATTATTTAAACGTTGGATTTTATATTTTATGGCATTTTATCACTTAAGCAAGCATGATCTCTGAATTTAATTGTCAATAAAAGTAAACCGAAGAAACGTCGACAAATTCAAATTTTCGAAATTCGCGCCACAAATTGCCCGTACAAATATGGCCGATTTTATGTGACACTTTTCCATCAATGGAAATATAGGATATGCTCCCTCCCCTTCCTTTACCTCCATGGTTCGTCCAACAAATGTTGCGTCTCTTATTCTACATGGCTATCACCTCTGCATCTTTAGTATGGACATAATCAGAAGAGGTCACCACACGCAATCGTCTGCAGACACTGTAACGGCTTGCTTGTTTAGGTGTAACCCGAGCCGAAAATACGACTCCCTCGCAGGACTAGGGCTCATACTCAATCTGCCTCCCCAAAATCTACATGTTAGGATATGTGGCCTGCGAAACGCTAGCAGAATCTCATCAAACAGCAACCTACTCGGTAACTAGGAGGGACACATGAGGATTCTGAATCAAATAGACTCGAACCTCTTGGCAAAACCTTCTGTCCTAATGCCAACTACTTTTGATATCGAAACACCCTTTGCAATAGTCATAACTCATAAGTGACAGGCAAAGTGCAGAGGACTTCGTAAATCAAATAGACCAAAAGTCATCTATCTGGAATACTAATTGGTCAAAATCTGCCGAGGGAACAAGCATGGATCCTAAACTAAGTCTTTCAATGCCAATAGGACAAGATCTCTCTGTTTTACAGGCCTAAATAATAGCTGTCTATGCATGCCTCCTGCCTCCAGGACAGTTTGAAATGGGCGTGCATAAATATTGCAAAAGATAGTCAATCAGTAATAAGAGCTCTGCAATCTAACTGCCTGTGCTCAGTGCTCACCTGTAAATGCCACAATACCATAAATTAACTTTCAGAAACAACAAAGTGACTCTCTTATGGCTGTAGCATTGAGGGCAATTAAAAGACTGATGCACTTGCGAAAAGTGCATCAAAGGTTAAACCTTTTGGATCCGAATCCTTCTGTGGCTTTGGAAAGGACCATTATAGAGCAACGTTACAACATTGGGAGATGCAAAGATGCTACACATGACACTTCTCTGGAGTAGGTCTCCAAGACTAAAACAAGCGAAAAGATTTGCTGTATTACAGCTGTCCAGCAGTCCAGCTAGTGCGAATAGAGCTTTCGAGTATTGTGGGACTGCTGTAGGTATGGAAGGGGTGAGTTGGCAGACGAAATTTGTAGGCAATGAGGGAAATGGACTAGTAGAGATCTAATTTCCAAAGTATACAACCGGGTGGCACCACCGCAGCAGGATAATGACGTACCGGTTTCTGGCTTATTAGCCGTCATCAGCGCCACATAACCCATTGCTACGATGGGTACCAACTGGAAACGCAGAATTTATATTACTCCGTATGGGAAAAATGGATAAACGGAGAGATCTAGTTTTTGAAGGGACCTCTGGGATGAAGCGTAGACATTTGCCCGCTACTTGGAACACGGTACATTAATTCAATTAATTGTACTCGACTGTTCTTGCTAGGGAGTAATATAAGTTCTTACTCCCTGCTATTTATACTATCTATATTTTACCAAAAAAGTGTTTAAATTTGAACAGCTCCTTCTGCGTGTGGCAGTTTCTTCATCAGTTAGTATATTATTGGTAATCAATCTAATGTCAATTCTTTTCCAAACATAACCCTTCATAATATAATATGATAGATTTATAAAGAAAAATTTTTCATTATAGAACATCTACTTCTAAGGTTTACCTGAAATGTTTTGGTGATCCAAACCACATGAGAGGCGTAACAAAGAGAGCCATAAATAAAAAGTATGTGCAAGAAGTTACAGTTGGTAGAAAATCCCCAAATATCTCTTGGAATATCTGCGCAGCTAGAAGCAAATTGACAGTTCCAGCACCAAACAGTGTTATTCGGATAGCTATCGTCACAATTGTACTGCAAAAAACATTTATAAAACATACAAAAACCAATAAAGATCACCCTAGACCGCTATTAGTGTTTGAAGTTTGAAAGGTAACGTCTTGAAAGAATAACAAAATTCTTATTGTAAAATATATCGAGGACAGTAATTAAAAGTTTCTAAATCTCAATCGTTGATTTGAAATGCGATCGTTCATCCACCTTGTAAGAAGATTATAATTTTTGAGTTGGTATCAGCGGTCAGAGAAATCGTCAATGATCCAGGATCAATGTTGGGATTTTTTTCTCGACAATTCGCTAGAATTTTATGTGGTTCTGGTTAAGGTTAAGTGATCTGGATAAAACCAAACACTTAATTCCATATCGATCGAGGTCGTAGTTTTGAAATTAACAGAAAAACAAAATTTCCAATTTGACACATTGTCAATCTTATCCGCGACATAAAAATTTCAATTTCACACTAGCTTAGCAATTTCTGACTTATCTGATCACTCATGAGAAATGTAGAAAAAGACATGCCTTTTGAAACTTTCAACCCCAAAAACGTTCAGGCTCTTTGTGCGCAATTTTCTAATGGTTGACTAAGATCGTCAAGGACTACGTCAACAAAAAATTGGCTCTGTGTATGAGAGATCACAAAAAATCTCGCAAAAAATTTAAAAAAATCCATTTTCGAGTAGATTAGGTATCCATTCATATTAGTTATCACGAACCCGTAACTATACCTACTACACTACACTCAACTTTATTTTATGGTGTTGAATTTTCTTTAAATTTTTGATGGGTTATATTATATTACACTACAAGGTGGCCCGAAATTAATGCAATTAGGAGAACCATTTAGTTTGTTCTTTGCCAGGATGTCCCCTCTCTGAGCCACAAGGTGAAAATTCTTGAGCTATCATAAATACGCCCATTCAATCGAAAAACTTACTTTTCTCCTTCACCTTTGACTCAATTGATTTTCAATAAAAAAATAACGACCTCTTTTGTAGATATGTAATTCAATGGTTAGTCAAATCCAAGATATCAGTTCGATTCCCCAATTATGATGAAACACCATGATATTATGAAATTTGAGATTCTAAGCATAAAAAGGCTCTCTAATATGTTATAAGTATTTTTGAAACCGAACCCCCCTTAGTCCACCAGTGCAGATTTTTATATTCTAAATTCCCTTTTTTCCATTTACCTCGCAAAAGGACCCATCGCTACGTTCGCAATCGCTGGATAGGGGTTTCTCACTTGTGCTCTATATTCCGGATATCTCTCTTCAACAATTTCCCAACATTTTCCAAGTTTCACGCCGCTGTATCCAGCATTGAAGGCAAGAATTGGTAGGAGAATCAAACCCACCCATCCTGAAAACCAAAAGAATTTCTACATAAAAAACATTCATAGGTGATACCTATGCTTAATTACTGTATGGACCATGAAAAAACTATATGGTTATAAAGTGTGCGACGACAATTCATTTCACTTCCTGATACTGATTGATCGAGATTGAAAAACTTTTCTCTTGTAATGTAATTCTCCAAAAGCTCTACATTATGGTATGCATTATTTTATGATTTGCCTTTTACTTAACCGACTACAATTGCAAGAAAAAGTGTTTGGAAAATCGACCCGTTATAAAATAGATACACATATTAAATTTTCCTTGGACAATTATATTAACGCAACTGAAATTTTGTATCTGAAACAATGAAATAATATTTGTCGGTTATCTACAAATTTCTCAACTAAATGGGGACTCGCTTATGGAATTGTTTCAATAAAAATTTAGACTTCATCAATTTCAAATTATCATGAAAAGAAATATTCTTGATGAATAAATAATTATGATCAATAGTAACGCATCTCACAATAATAATGGAATTTTGGAAACAAAGACTATTTCATTGTAGTCCACGTAATTGAGTAAATATTTTCGAAATGAATTGTTAGCCCATGTTAATTTAGTACCTACATCACCCAAGCAGTCTTAAGGGGCAGTATCACCTTTTGAATCGTGGTAAATCTCCATTCAAGAGTGGTCTTTTATTTCACGAGTAAGTACCCTAATTTACGACGTAGAGACTTGTTTCTTTTTAATTGAAGTTGAAGAACGTCCAGAGGGCAAATAGATTTCTTTTTTTCGATTTAATTAGTTTTTCAATTAAAAAAAACAGGGTAATCGTTAGATCTGGAGTTATTGAATATGTTTTTCGTTTTTCATGAGTACAAGCTATATTTTTGAAATAATCATCATGAAAATTTTTGTAGTTTATAGAAGATTTAATTGCCGAGGTCAAATTGTTGCGACTTTTTCTGAAAAATGATGAATAACTGTCGGAAAAAAATCATTAAATGTAGTTTCCAAAACGCTGAAGTTCAACCTGTTTTTTTTTAATTGAAAAACTAATTGAATCGAAAAAATCGCAACTATTTGCCCTCGGCAATTCAATCTTCTATAAACTACGAAAATTTTCATAATGATTATTTCAAAAATATAGCTTGTACTCATGAAAAACGAAAAACATATTCAATAATCCCAGATCTAACGATTACCCTGATTTTTTTGATTGAAAAACTAATCAAATCGAAAAAAAGCAAACTATTTGCCCTCGGGACATTCTTCAACTTCAATTTAAAAAAAAAACAAGTCTCTACGTCGTAAATTAGGGTACTTACTCGTGAAATAAAGAGACCACTTTTGAATGGAGATATACCACGATTCAAAAGATGATACTGCCCCTTGAGTATGTTGTCTCGATCCGCGAATAAACAATTTCTGCACTTGTCACATAAATATTTGTGTAAAGAGTTCAAAAAGTGTATATGTATAGGTATTTGTTGAACGATACAGGAAGTTTGCCATCATGCTGAGCGCAATATATACACATCGACAAATAAACAATCTATGTTCTGGAAATTAAATGAATATTTTCTTTTATTTCAACTGCAATATATTTGATAGAAAATCTTTGTTTGTTACCCTTTGCATTATGCAGGATGTGAAAAACTAGGAATAATGAGAAAAAAATCTAAATTAATCGATTATTTATTTTCGATTTATTATAGCAATTCCACAACTGAATCAAAATTCAATGCCACCTCTTCTCTCAATCAACTCCCCAATACGCCTAGGCATCACACGAATCAAGTCATGAATGAAATTTCCAGGAATATTGTTCCATTCTGCCTGAAGGGCTGAACTCAATTCCTGAAAAGCTGAAGGTGTGTTTAGGGCTTTGGCGATTGGATATTGCTCTCCAAGTAATCCCATACGTGCTCAATTGGATTACTGACCAGTTCATTCTCTGGATATTGTTCTCTTGAAGAATGTTTTGAACCCTTCGCTGTGGTGGGGCGTTATCATCCTGATAAATGAAATTATCCCCAAATTCGTTGCGCAGGGAAGGAATGATTGGTTCAATGATGTTTTTTACGTAGTTGGCACCAGTCATTGTTTGTTCAACGATCATAAGAGGGGTACGACTACCGAAAATTATACATCAGCACATTATTGAATCGCCTTGAGAGGGCACAACTTCCCGGGCGGAATTGAGTCGCTCTAGTGTTTCTGGACCTCTTCTTCCCCTTTCTATTCGACTATCACTTTGTGACTCGTCCGAAAAAAGTACCTTGCGCCATTGTGGCAAAAGCCAGCCTTGATAGTGGTCTGCCCATTGCTAACGGGTTGCTCTATGTCCAGGTGATAGCCAAGGTACTCTTAAAAGTCTTCTTGCCCTTGAATTTGAGGAATGCAACCGTTTCCTTATGGTACTGGTTGAGACTACGTCTAAAGGTCCTCATAACATGACTTCGAGGGGCTGTAACAGATACCGTTCGATTCCTTCGAGTAAAGTTTGCGATATAATGTTCTTCCCTGGCCGGTTTCAAGGAAAAGTGCCTTACTGAAGTCCGTGGAATATTGAAACGTGGCCCAAACTGGTGGTAAGACAAAGCTTTTATAAATGTAGGGCTATTTTTCATGCCTGAGAAATTGGATGTCCAGGCATTTTCCACGAATATTCTTAATATTACATTTCTCGTTATTCGATGAAAACTGATTAACTTCGAATACACCTGTATTCTCCCGAATAAGAAACATTTTTTGCTGTTCATTCTTTTCATTCAAGTTATAAGTTAGTGAAGATTCCACACACAGAGAGTGACTTTCGACGATGTGTGTATTACGAGTATGCTTTATGGACATGTTGCACAAAACATTTTTTCTTCAATCAAAAATTAGTTACAGTCAGGTAACTTTGTCAATCCTTGTACAGGATCATACCCGTCAATTTTGTTCATGAGAACATTTTTTTTACAAAAAACCCATCATCATATACAGGGCATTTGGAGGGTGAGTAGCCATAGGTAAATGGTGGATAGGGGATGCTCTTATCTACTTGTTGCGCCTAATAAAATAACATTTTGCCCAAAGTTCAGAGTGTTATAATTTTTTTGCCATTTTTCTAGGAATTTCCCATTTTCTCATTAAAATCTTGCATTTTTTAAACTTAATGCTCGAGGTGTCTATAAAATTATTTATTTTTTAGTCTTGTCTTGTCTTATTCAGATTGAATCATAATTTCATACAGACGTCTTCAGAAAATTTTGATGTTTGATACGTCGCTGTCAGGTATCAAACATCAAAATGAAAAAAAAAATAATGTTGTGTCCACTTTACAAAGTGAAATAGAAAAAAAATTACATAGTGTGGGGTTTTAAAATGGTTTTAAAAACTTCTCCAGTTAATACTCTTTGCAATGGTATGTAACATGTACCATTAATAATCAGCTATCTCAACAAAAAACCGTTTTGTCTTCAAGGATGCCTTAAAAGGGTGACGACAAAACTATTCCATTGAGCAGGTAAAATCTTTCCTCTCATTTTAACACAGCTAAAAAAAAGCGTGCTCATTTTATAGGCACCTTGAGCATCAAATTAAAAAAAATCAAGATTTTAATGAGAAAAATGGGAAAATTTCTAGAAAAATGGCAACAAAATTATAACACTTTGAACCTTGGGCAAAATGTTATTTTATTAGGCGCAACAAGTAGCCAAGAGCATCACCTATCCACCATTTACCTATGGCTACTCACCCTCCAAACACTCTGTATATCATCAGATCAGACCTCCAAAATATGAATATCCCTTTTGACCATAGATTGATGGAAGACCGAATTGAGTGGAAAAGAGCAGTGCAGTGAGCCAAGACCCAGGGTTGTAGCGCTAAAGGATGTTGATAATGAAGATCATATCATTTCATCCCTCTACGCGGCAACCTCAACTCCTCAAATTTGAATAGTTAAGATTCATCGTGCGATATGTTGTTGAAAAGGCGTTTTCCATTTGAATATGACATAAATTGTTTCTCAGATTTGGATCTTTCGTTTACGTGATATTTGTCTTCGAAAATGAAATATCAAAAAATATGGAGTCACACAACTGAGACAAAAACGCAAGATGATAAGGGAAGTTTTTTGAAGAGGTTATATGGCTCACGTGGGTAGAAGTGAAGGAATTGAATTTGGACAAGGCGGTATAAGTTATTCTCAAAATTTTGTGGCCGTTAAACTTTGACACTGTATGACAAACCGTCGTGATATTCTCGTTTGAATTCAGATTCAGTTATCAGTTCGTTTGTCTCAGGTCTCTAGCGATTCAAAATATACGATCGTGTGTTTAAGAGTTTGAGATGTAACACCCAGTATCTTTGAAATGAAGCGTTGATCGAACATTTTCTTCTCAACTTATGTTTTTCTGTCGATTGTCTTTCTAGTACAAAGGCCATAAAGGGGACCACCCGGTATATGTTAGAAGTTGAATTCTTAAATTTTTCTAGACCTAACAATCAAACCTTACATAACCTAACCTAACAATCAACCCGAAGGTTGAGATTTATTAGATTAATTTAAATTTACAAATTCCATATTATTGGTATTTTACCGTATCTTTTACCTTGTCTTGTCTTGTTACCCTGTTAATCGAATATCTAGAGGGCATAGGTTTCCAGGAGGAACGGAAGAAGATATCTTCTCTAGGAATTCTCCAATGGAAAAATACAGTATTCATATTCAAATGGAGCTATTATATTATGATACAATAAATCAATGATCCGAAATACCAAAACAAGTTTATCCATTATTGCTTGTTGCTATGACGACCATTCATCGATCGTTCATTCTGAAAATTGGAGCGGTCTTCGAACTTTTAGAGAAATATTTTTGAATTTAATTGCCGTAAAATTCAACATAAACAACAGTAGCAGATAGAATGAAGTAAAAATTCATTTTCATTAATGAAGAAACATAACAATAAGGAAAAAAAATTAGATTGCATATTTATAATCTATGTCTTTGATACTGTCTTGTCTTACTAAGGAATGAATTTCTTGGGAATTCTATGTAAAGGGTTTTCCATCAGGAACTTGCATTGTCAACGAGCTATTGAAGCTAACTTCAAAAGTAAAAACATTGAGTAAAGAAACTTTTCCTCATGGTGAAGGGCAAGAACGAACAACGTTAACAAACGGCAAACAATAAATACTCTGAAGTGGTTATTCTGAGCTTCCGGTTCGGTGAATGCAACTTAAAAAGCTACAATTTATTATCTTCATTTTATGATGGTATTTCCATCCGGAGCGATGGGATAGCAAGGTATTTGTCGAACGATTAGGGAGCGGATGAATAACTATAGTGCGTTCCACTTGGCGCTCACAATGCTCACGCTCACGACCGCTGTTTATCCCATTCCACATGCTCGCGATCGTTGCAATCAAACATTCAAGTGGAACGGGCTAGATTGGCATTGGCCTACTACATCAGTCTTTAGCAGGCCGTGACCAAATTATCATCCCCACTCCTCGAACGACCGCAAAGACCCAAGTCTTGGGATGGGTCGTTGTGAGCTTGGCGTGGGCGAAAACAATGACGTCATGAGTGACGTATTCGCCGCGTCCACAACGACCGTAGTCGCCATGTGGAACGGCCAAAGGAGCGTTTTGATCGTTGTGATCGCCAAGTGGAACGCACTACTAGAGTTTGACATTTCTGTGAAATTAAAATTTTTTCGCTTTGCTTGTCTTCGAAGACACTGTACTTTTTAGAATCCTTCTTCTAAATTTTTCGTGGAAAATTTCGAGAGAATGGATACCATATATTATTGAACTTCATATTATGACCATCTATTACCTACGATATAAAGAGAAGATTCACATATGTTGGATGATAATGTTTAATTGAGAACTTTTCTTACAAATAAATCATCCATACATTCTAAACGATGGATTATTGTTAGTCAACAGATATCTTTCTTTTCTCAAAATCAATACATCATAAGAGTTCACTTATATTGCTATATACTACTATAGAAAAATAACTGGGAGAAGATCTGATCGAATATTGGAAGGTGCTAAGTGTGACCCGAATTTTTTTTTGAACAGTATCACTTGTCTGAGAAGACATTGCAGAAAACCACACCAAATAGATTGAGTTTCAACCACTTCGAGATATTAATTTTCAGTTCTTGCCCCCTCCCCCTATCAACTTTCCAACTTTCAACTCTCAACTTGAATGTAACATGTCAATTTTTGTGTGGAATCCATCTCCTAAACTGCCGGAACGGAACATCCAATTTCTCAGTTTGACCAGGCAAGAATAGTAGCCCTAAAGGTGTAATGTTAGGTCGCCGTACCCCTTTTATTATCGTTGAACGAGCAAGAACTGGTGCCATCTACATAGAGAACATTATTGAACCAATCATTGCTCCTCTGCGCAACGAATTTGGGGATAAATCCATTTATCAGAATGATAATACCCTACCACACCGCACACGAAGGGTTCCAAACATTATTCAAGAGAGATTACTAATGGAGATCAAAATCCAATCGCTAAAACTCATCTTCAACTTTTCAGGAATTGAATTTGCCTGAAAATTTCATTAATGACTTGATTCGTGGGATGCCTAGGCGCATTGGGCAGTTGATTGGAGGAAGAGGTGGTAATACGGACTATGGAATTTAGATCCTGTTGTGGAATAAGTAATAATTAATCAAAAATAAATAATCGATTAATTTAGATTTTTTCTCATTTTTCCTATTTTGTCTCATCCTCCATAAAGCAAAGAGCAACAAACAAAGATTTTCTATACAGGGTGGGCCATCCATAACTTTCCACCCCGAATTTTGATCTTGGGGATGGAATAACGAAAAAACGCTCGGACAGGTCACATTTTGTTGAAAGGGGGACAAATAAGGGTGTTCAAATGAGTTTGATATCACTACCCCTCTAGCTGCAACCCCTATAACAGCTCTCATTTTTGAATAGGGAAAAGGGGTCGAGCAGCACCTTGTTGGAAAGGCAATTCAATTTCCTGCATGAGATGGAAAAAACGCTCGGACGGTCAAAAAATGAATTCGATATCACTACCCCTCTAGCCGCTACCCTAACAGCCATTATTTCAATTTAAGCGAAAGCGCACGATTTACTTTGTGAATATTATTTTTTTACCGTTTCCAGTTATTTTCTCGGTTATCTCGCGGCTAGAGGGGTAGTGATATCGAATTCATTTCTTGACCCGTCCGAGCTTTTTTCCATCTCAAAGATCCAAATTCGGCGTGGGAAAGTTATTGATGGAATACTGAGTCACTCTGTATAATAATAAAGCGACGAAAAAAATACACCCATGTAGGATATTGGATTGCCTTTCCAACAAGGTGCTGCTCGACCCATTTTCCCTATTCAAAAATTAGAGCTCTTGGGGGTTGCAGCTAAAGGAGTGGTGATATCAAACTCATTTGAACACCCTTATTTGTCCCCCTTGCAACAAAATTTGACATGTCCGAGCGTTTTTTCGTTATTGCATCCCAAAGCTCAAAATTCGGGGTGGAAAGTTATGGATGGGGGCCCACCCTGAATAATATATTGCAGTTGAAATAGAGGAAAATATTGTTCTCATTTCCAGAACATGGATTGTTTATTTCTTGAGAAGCCTAGAGGAGCCAAGACTTTCGACGATGTGTGCACCTATGTATGAATGACTGATTGATTTATCTGGATGAAACTTACCTAATTCAGAATCAAATTCAGATATTAAAATGAGATTAATTCAAAGTGAGTGCTCAAAATATGAACTAACTATAAGTTACATTGCTAACTTAATTCACAAGTTTTCTCGCCAACAAACTGAACATTTTGTAAAAACAATACAGTTTTTCTGAAGTGGATTGATTGCTTCTGGCAAAATACAGAGTTTAATTTCGAAAAGAGCCGTATCAGCAATGCACAACACCGGCACTTGTTTCTGAAGGGTCGTGATATTATTATTGATTCGTCAAACGTTTGAAGTGATGCTGTATGCCAAATTTAGTCTGAATATATTCGTCAGGTGTTGAGGTTTTTTAGGAATAAACAAGCAATTTTTGGAGATTCCAGCGACCGGTATTTTTGAAATAAATCCTTTATATTTTCATCATCATCATAATGATTAAAATTATGTTTTCATTTTGGTTGATAAAATAAAGTTTCTGTTTTTCATCCGATGACAATCCAAAATTTGCGAACCGTTAGATATGAGAACTGAGATAAATAATAATATTATACTTAATTTGGCAGCATTCATGATTTACAACATTAGTCATGATGAAATTATGCGATATCTTATCTTATAATTAGCATGAAAGTATGTAAACAACTTTGCACATAACCTACCTGTATTAACCAATGCCTTGGGTAAGGCCAATACTCCACAACCTGCCATTTCACCGACAATAAAGACGAAAGTTCCAACCACCGTGAGTCCATTTTTAGCCAAACTAATTTTCTACACACACACACAAGAAGTTAAAGCAAGAAACATACAATTCGAAAATGATACTCACCCTCAACCGTTCAGCTTTTGTAATACTACTTTCTTCGTCAATTTCCAAATCACTTTTAATGGCCCCGTATCCACTCATTGCTGTTGTTATCTTGTTACTATTCGGTTTTTAACCGACTCTTCACTCATTAAGAACACTTCTTGTTAGAATTTGCATTTCTCAATAATAAAAAGGAAAAGATTATTCAGCTCAGAATCGTGAAGCACGTGTTGAAATTTAATCGGCTTCTTATCTCTCAATTATTTTCCATGTTTATCATCTAGAAAACGAACGAGTTACTAATATAGGTTACTCAATCTGGGGGCTCAAATATTTAAATAATTTCATTTACTCACAAGAATATCGCTGGTGCGATTCTTCGGCTTCTTTTCTTTTTCGATTTGAATTAAGCTTGAATTTATTAATAGGTACTATTGATTTCTAATATTTTGTCTGGGTTATGAACTTAATGATACGAGATAGAACCCACTTCTTAATCTGATAATCAACCACAAATACCGAACAAATATTTCCTCGAATGAATTCGGTCGTTGGCGATGTTGGATATATCTTCCCTATATTCGCTCCAATTTCAATGATTTACTGTTCAGCGTCAAAATACATAATATATATTGAAACTTACATCTTGAAAAAATTACGTGTGCTCTCCTGTACAAGATGTCACAGATTTGATATCAAATATTTAGGGATATGAGATAACGCTTCATTTCCAACGAAAAATGTTCATGGCTTTCTTTAGGTGGTTCGTTTCCAGTTTTTCAGCGCTTTTCGCTACTTTTCGAATTTTGAGCCGATAATGGTCTCGACTAGATTGGATTCTCTTATCCCAAATTCGTGGTAAAATTCAATTATGTCCGTCCAGTCGTAAACATTATAACTCTAGCATTGCAGATCGCAATCCTTCATCAATATAATAACTGATGTATTCTTATGCTAATTTTAATTTTTCCGATGATTTCGAGAGAATCATTGAAATCAGTGGCGCACTCAGGATTTAGTTATGGGAGGGCTGAACTGAACTAAAGAATTTTTTTTGCTATATACACTTATACAGGGACTTTCATTGGTAAATAAACATACAGTAACCTGAGCTAGAGCTACCCTAGACGAGTCCAAAAAAACCGATAAATGATTGGTCTAATCAAATCCATAACCGAGGATGGTTTATGTATTCACCAAAAATTTTAATTTCTCATAACTTTTGAACAAACCAGTATAGTCGGTTGATATTTGGAACGTATGATACACTCCCACATACCGATCGATTTACTTTTGAATTTTTCAAAAATTCCAGATCCGTATTCGACAAATACTTCTCTCAAGCTGAGATTCAACATATTAAAATTTTGGGATTTGATTGAGATATTTGAAGAGAGCAGAAAATTTTCAATGAGGTTCAGTATATTTCATTGTCTCGCACGTCATTCTGCTCAAAGAAAGCTTCAGAGAAAGATCCAATTGAATATTGGAATTCCACTAATTTTTCAGAATAATCGTACATTGTGATCGAATAGATTTTTTTTGTCCCACTAATTGCACATTCTCATTCTGAGAAATCATTTCAAGTCATAAAAATTTATTTGTAGTCAACAAAGATGAATAAAGAAACAAAAACTCAACGTGAATCACAGAAGGTGCTCGAAAGTGCCACCATTTTGCTCAATTCTTGCTCTCTTCAAAATATGTCTGAAACTTTTTTTATCATGTCTGGATAATAATCCAATAAAATTCTTAATAACGTATTTTATTGCAAGCGACTTCGATACGTTGTTCGAGGACCTCCTCACTTTCTATGAATAGGTATACGGAAAATTTCAAATAACCCCAAATGAAATAATCAACAGGATTGAAATCTGGTGATCCAGCGGGCCAGGCATGCCAATCCACATATTTCGAAAGTTCTGATCTAAAAATTGGGGTGGAGCTCCATCATGCTGAGAAGGCATTCCGTTTATAAAAATCGATTGATTGGACCACACGTCCTGCCAAGGTCTTAGTGATCACTGATCTTTGCTTAGATTTCCTCCAAAATCATCTTCCTGTATTACTCGGAGGTACGGACATTGCAAGAATGCATTTTCAGCAAGATGGATCTTCACCCCATTCCAGAGTAATGGACAGACTCAGACAACCGTCTTTTGTGTATAATGTATTGGGGAAGTGAATATGGAATACTTCAAAAATAACAAAGTTTAAAATCAACCAAAAGAAGAATGTTTGACGTTTGAAAATTAACTGAGAAAAATTGAAAATGTTGGTATCTTTGGGTCTTGGGGGGGCTGCAGCACTAAAGCCCACCCCCCTTGGATGCGCCACTGGACTTGGATAGTGCTATATTTGACAACGAATTGTTATACTTCCTAAGAGTAAAAAAATCGTATCATCGTTATCTTCTTCATAATCTCGAGTACTCAGGAGATAAATGATGGTGAATATTTCTAAACTAATTTTCTTTATTGCATAATTTTGAAAGGTTGAATATACCGGCTCTCAGGGCCGGTATTATAAAGGGTAAGCGATGGTTCAACCGTTGAGTCAACAACCACATTCCCCACTAGAAATACGGAATCTTGTAGTTGACGCACGGTCGGTTATCTCTTTAAATACCGACCCTGAGTCTGCATAATATACAGGGTCTTTCACGAGGAACCTCACTCATATTTATACGGGAAACTACTGAACGTATTTTCATTAAATTCAGCAAGTATTTCACGATGCTGATGAAATCTAAAATATTTTCAAGGCATGAGCTCCATCCCATTCAAGAGTAATGGCCAGACTCAGACAACCGTTTTTTGTATTATGTATTGGGAAAGTGAAAATGGAATACTTCAAAAATGACAGAGTTTAAAATCAACCGCAAGAAGACTGTTTGATATGTTTGACATTTGAAATGAACTGAGAAAAATTGAAAATCTTTGGGTCTTTTGGGAGGGGAGGGCTGCAGCACCAAAGCCCCCCCCTTGGGTGCATCAGTGATTGAAATCTAGAGTAAAATAGAGGACAGTGTCCCAGAAAAAGTATCACCCAATGGCATATAGGATTAGAATCGAGATTGGCATGTCAAATCATGTATACTCTAAATTGTGATATCTATGCCTTATTTCAGTTGAATATCTTGTAGTACAGATACTATGAGAATAAAAAAAAATCAAACTTTAACCCTTTAACATACACACATAGATTTCCACGTCACCTAAGAAGTATAATATTTGACGACACCTTGTTTTTTTTTAATTGAGACTCATCACCTGAACCCCTTTCAAAACCCAATACGTTACGTGATACTACCTCCCTTAAATTTGCCATCAAGATTTACGAAATGCACAGAAAACACATACACCGCTCTCTATTACTTCATGAAGCGGACCTTATTCAATTCCTTATAATGCGATTCAACTAACTCCACTCTAGGGTCGGCTGGCCTCCCTAGCGCGAATTGTACGAGATTTTAATTTACTAGGAATCAGAAATATTTTATATTTTTATGGTCGGAAGATCACTATAAACTTTTAATAAACTGTACGAAAACGGTTTTCATGAAATAGACATAATATTTTATGATTATCTATTAACTATTCCTTAAATATCTGGAATAAATAATAAGAAACTGCGAAATTTATAACCAGGGTAGGCGTTCGGTCGGCGGGCCGAACTTGTATGTATCAAGCAGCGACCGAAATTCGAGGTATTGTTCCGTTCTATTGGGGGAAACTGCGTGAGTCGTAGGTGTTGAATAGACCATATTCTGAAGCGCTCGGTCTACTGGCCGACCTGAGTGGTATATAGTATACGGAAAGATGAGATGAGAAAGAACTTTTTCTGGCGCGATAGCACAGGGGAAACCACTCAGACTATTCGAATATAAGATTCTGAAAGCAATAATCCAGAATTGAATTTCAAAATTGGTAATTCAGACACGTCACTGCTCTTGATTTTAAAAATGACCTCCGTTTCATGGAACAGAATGTTATATCCATCCATCAAAGCAAGTTCCACCAGTGCAGACTTCTCCGCTTGATACAGTCCAGAACACTGTTCGTGTTCTTTGATTCGTATATGAATGCTCCCTTTAGTAGTCCCGAGGTGTACGTTTCCGCAGTCGCAAAGTATTCTTCTATAAACAACAGCTTGAGAGAGCCGATCAACTTGGTCTTTGACACTTCTAGGGACATGTTGCAGTTTTTGCGCAAGTTTATAGAAAACCCACAGAATGATTGATTACGAACCTATTCCTACAAGATGAATCAACTTACAAGAATGCCGAACGGAACTTCTAAAACTCCTGACTTCCTGTTTTTTCAAGTTTCGAAAACTATTAGGTATAATCAATGCTGAATATCCAGAAATATTTCAGCTTAACAGAGAATTTCGAATAATAATTTGCGGATTTCTAAGTTCAGGTTCAGAGAAATTAGAACACCCTGTTTTTCAAACGCATTTTTAAGAATCGACTTGGGTGCTCTTCGTAAAGTTTCTTTCTCTTATCGAATGAAGGTGCTTTGAATTGGCAATTTGAGTTTAGATAAGAAAAATAATTGGCCAGAGCAGAGATAATACAGAACACAAGGCTTCAGGACTTCATTCCTCAAAAACATGAAAAACTACCTACATGATACGATTAAATCATGCATTTGTTTAACTCCTTTCCACAACCTAAAACAACAAATATACATATATCAGTATAGAAATTCTATCGGAGTGTAGAAAGGCAACCAATTAGTTCACTCCGAAAAGTTACTGCGTTTTGAAAATATACTTCGTACTTTTCGACAAAATTCACTTGTCGAGCAATCAAATGGAAAAGAAGCAAACAAATTTATCTTGAAACAGTTGAAGTTTTGCTGACAACGATTATTTGAGCGTATTCAAAATTTCCAACAGATTCTTGACATATTGATTCAAGGTATGTCCCACAAGTTTTGGCACAAATTTCAGAGACCAAAAAACAACAAAAATTGAACATTGGTTTTTTGTATTGTGATACACATAAATGAACGTTTCAGAAGCAGCAAAACTATTCAAATTAAATGAAGATGGCCATTATCTTCCACAGAGACAGAGCGCAACTTTCTGCGAACACCTAGCACCTAGGTATCTAGATCGATTTCTCGGATCTCCTGTATATTCGGCGTCGAAGTTCCTCTTCAATTTGGGCTTCCTATCCTCCATCGTAAACTTTTCGCGATAGGAGAGCCGAAAAATCTTCTTTGGGTCGAACCTGTGGAAGGTTATAGATGGATTGCCGTTTCGCGGAACAAAAGGTACGATTTGGTCGGCTAGCCAATCTTGAGTTTCTCTTGCATAGTGCCTGGATGCAAGGTCTGGCCAGAACATAATATCGTCTCCAGCGTGTTCTGGTTCAATAAAATTAACTAGCGATATAGTTATATGGCCTATATTGACGTGCTAGTTTTCTTAGCGAAGTACTAATCTTGTTTTCCCCGCTTCTTACCAGTCTTACGGTCCTTGCTTGAGCAAAAGTTCTAGGTCTTCCACTTTTTGCAAGGTTCATACAAGGAATACCTTCCTCACATTCAGCGATTGTCCGATGGATATTATCTCGGCTCTATCGACTCGCCCAACTGAATTATGTATAAACTAGCTGGCCCGGCGAACTTTGTACCGCCTGAATTATACTTAAAAGTTGTATAAACTTACCATTGTTTTTTTTTCAAGCAGGAAAAAAATTAGGCAAAATTAAAGTTCAAAATATACAAAATTTTAATAATTTTGTAATTCACATGGAAAGAATTCTCTTTATAAAAGCGGTAACTAATTGTTGAACTTGAACATATAACTTTTTGTTTTTAATTGTTGTACAGTTCCTCATGTGACTGTGAAGGGCAGGAGTATAAAGTATAATCCATATTATAGGTACCTTTCCTCTTATATGAATCAAAATGTCAAGAATATGAACAAAAATTATTCCTTTAATGAACTATCGACTATTAACACAGCCCGTCGACCAGAATTAAAAAATCAGTCATTTGTTAATAGCCCAACCTGAAGTGGCAAAAACAAAACTTTTCTTATGTTCTCAAAATCTAATCAGTGGTCACACCATTATTTTAGACATCTTAAGGTGAATACGGACTATTCTGACGTGACGTGATTCCACGTCACGTCAGACGCGTACTGTGCTCCCATTGGCTTAATACGAACGTGAACGCACAGAACGATGTGTTGCATTTTTATATCACTCACATTTTGACGTTCACGTTCATATTAGGCCAATGGGAGCACAGTACGCGTCTGACGTGACGTGGAATCACGTCACGTCAGAATAGTCTGTATTCACCTTTAGCCATGCTGCTAAGCTCAAAATAATGGGTAAACACCTCAGTTGGTAGAGCAGCGCGATTCTCATTATTCCTTGGAAATGAGCTGTCAATCTCTCTTCAATTTGTTCAATTTAGTTGACGATATCAAGCTCGTTAGAAGACAAATCGAGATGTTAAAATGTCGATAGTACGATCGAAACGGCAAAATTATCAACACTGTGAATTATGTTGAACTCATATTCAAATTTATTGATGGTCATTCGACCAGATCAGATTAGGCAACCCATGAAACATTATTGTAAATCATAAGTGAAAGCCCGATGAGCAAACGTTTCAAAATTATTGACGCTTACAATACTGTCTCTGTGCGAACAGAAACACGAATATTATATGTCAATTACTAATTATGGGCAATTTTGGATTCAGTTATTTCCGCAAATATATCTATTACCCAAACAGAAATTCGAAAGCATTTCAAAAATAAAGAAAAAAGATGAAGATGGCCAACTCACGTTTGAAACTGATCGTCAAAATCAGATACCTGATCTTTCGGTGAAAATTCACTGTTCCACCAAATTGAGATAAGTTTACCCGCTTTTTGATCTGGCAATAGACTTCCATGTTACCATGAGTTCTATGCGAATCACATATCGCCATCTAACAGCGGTAATATCAACCTACGACTACGTACAGTGACTTGTCTATTCACTGTACGACTACGCATCAACGGTAGCGACACCCAGTGGCCTTATTCAAAAGAAGGAAAAGCATTTCCTGCATAAGTGAAACTTTCATCAATTTTTTCGAAGTTTTATTGTATTTTATAATAAACAGACCGAAGACGATTCCATAAATGAAGTTTCATAACAAACAGTCCATCCGATCTCTAGTTATAAATGGTGTAACCAACATCTTTCTTTTATATATATAGATACTTGTCCGAATTTCTTTTTTGTAAGCCATATCGACTTAACCACTTCAACAACGTAAGTGTTAATGTGAAGTCAAGGGTACAAACAAATTTATCACCACTATATTGGTCTATGAAATTTGTGTCAAAACTTTTATGGGACATACGTTATCTGTCCATAACTTAGCAATAAAAATATCCCTGAAACTTCTTATTCTGGCAGATTCGATTAATTTTAGTTATCTCTTAGAGTGTCTTAGACCATAGTCTACAAGAGTTAATAGTTATCTCAACCACTGTCTACTGATGTATCTACTTTTTAAAGCTCTCATAATTTTGAAATTTTCTAGAGACATCCTATATTTTTCAATTTTTTTTTAAGCTCACACTCATCTAATATTTCCTAATCTCATTATTTCGAAAAAAGAGGTCGGAACGGTCTGAAATTTTTTTCTCTTTCTCATCATTGAGTTTAAATTTACATAGAGGAACAAGGCCCTTGAACGATTTGATGCAAAAATTTTTGGCAGTTTACTTGCCAACTTTAGTGGCGGCACATAGTAGCTACTAAAGGAACTATAATCTGGCGATCCTTTTTGTCACTATTCGTTTACAGAAATCTGTAGGATATTTATTTTCCTCTAGTTCTTTGAACCATAGGCATAAAAATAATTGTCGTTTTATTGCATCTAAAAAATCAGGTGTTATGAAATACTGAACATCCAATATTTCTTCGGTTTCGGAAATAGTGCTTTATAGTTGTTTAGCGACTTACCGCCAGATGCGGGAGTAAAAATGTTCGCTTCTCTGAAACACACTTATCCATCTAGGAACTGGTGAGGGAGCTACCCTAAATTCAGCTTCAAATCGTTGAACTGGGTTATACCTCTATGTATATTTAAACTCAATGGTCCTATATAATTCTTTAGGTACTTTCAGCGAGCATCGTATTCGGTACTAGTCAAGATTAGTTTGTTTCCAAAATAAAAGTTAGAAATAATGTCCGAGAGTAATGAATATTACGCCATTCTTGAATGATCTTCTAGGCTTTTGATTCATCAGTTTACAAAGGAAACAGCAGTAAAGATCTTCAAGTTTCATGCCACTTGAATGAAAAAACGATGTGTAATATAGTATTTAATTAATTTAATATATAATTTACATTGTACACATCATTCACACTTAATCTAGAGTTCATTATGAATATATTCAGTCGTAACTTTCACTTCTTCATCATGGAAATCGCTGCACGCTGGTTTGAAGTATTTCTGTAACAAAATGGTGTTTTTTTAGGTTATAAGTAGAGATGTTGATTATTGAAAATTATCCAAATATAAACAAGATCATGTGACTATTCTTATGTCTGTCAATCCGTTTCTTCTGTATAATATAATGTGTGTCGAACGTGAAGGTAGTGTTCCGTTCGCTCCATAGTTAATCTAAATTAAGTGTGTTAATATAGTGTCAATAAATCTGCTAACTGCACACTGAAATCAGTGCTTATCGATCTTACCACGGGTATATTTCGAAAAATCTAAACGAGAAGCATTTTGTTCTTAAAACTAAAAAATGTCTCATTGTTTTCGTTGCAACGTAGTTAGCTCAAAGAGAGCGCCGAGTATTGTTTATAGTTTTTGTCGAAATCATTATCACGCTAATGGCACCTGCTCCGATGTGACTAAGAATCAGTTATCGGCAATCAAGAACATGCCTGGTACTGATTGGAAATGTAACACATGCCGCCAAGAAAGTGCACAAGTATCCAGTGGCGGAGATCGGAAAAGGCAATCGACTTCTGCTGGCCGTCCATCCCTTGGTAATCAGTCTCAACGAATTGAGAAACCCATCGTCTCGGATGATGAATCGGACGCTGAAGGACGCAGTGATAATGTTTCTGAACCCATTCAATCACTCACTCTGGAGATAAGGAATCTACGAGAGTCAGTAAATTTTTGTTCAGGGAAAGTAAGCGATTTCGAGATCAAGCTGGGTAGATTCAACGAGCTAATCACTAAGATGGGTAAACTGGAGAGGGAAAATGAAATGTTAAAAAAGCAGGTCACGGAACTCAGCACTAGAATGAATAACCTGGAGCAGTTCTCCAGATCAAACAACATCGAAATTCAGAATATACCTGAAAAACCAAATGAGAATATCATAGAGATTGTCTCATCTATTGGGAGGGCTATTGATCTACCGGTTGACTCCTCCTGTTTGGATTTTTGCAGCCGGGTTCCTACGGGCATCCAGGGGAGACCTAAGAATATTGTCGTAAGATTCATATCTAAAATCAAGAGAGACGATTTTCTTGCTGCCTATAAGGTTAAACGAATGTCGAACTCGGGATCCGATAGATCGGGAATTAAGGTTGAGAATGTATCTGAGAAGCTATACATAAATGAGCACTTGTCAATTTACAACAAAATTCTATTCAAGGAAGCACGAGAGATCGCAAGGGATAGGGAGTATAAGTATGTATGGACCCAATCTGGTAATATTCTTCTACGCAAAAACGACGCTTCTAAGATTCTTCACATTCGGTCAAGCGATGAGCTAAGAAAACTATAAACCCATATAGATTACGTTCAGTATACATGAAACATATTTTCTGATTCCCATGGCTCTTTCAATATTTTACCAGAATGTCACTGGACTTAGAACAAAACTGGAGGAATTTAAGGTGAACGCCACTGTCAATGACCACGATATAATTTGTATTACCGAATCTTGGTTGAACGATGGAATAATGGACTCGGAATTGATTGATTTGAACTACTACACTATCTTCAGGCGAGATCGGGCGAGTTCATGTATTGTAAAAAACGATGGAGGTGGTGTCTTCATTGCGGTTAAAAACAATTTTAAACCAACTACAGCTGCTGAACTTCAAAGTGATGCAGAGGACATTTGGATAGTACTTAACCTAGGTAGTATTAAGCTCTTTATTTGTTGTGTGTATCTTCCACCTGGCGAGCAGTTTGCTAGCGCCAGCTTCATTTCTAAACTTTACTCTAACAAGGCAAAATTTGAGGAATGTCCCGTGATTATCCTTGGCGATTTTAATTGTCCATCGATTTCATGGATTTTTGATGATGATGAGAACTATTTGAATGCCTTCAATGTTGAAAATAAATTTGAACATATTGTTGACGCTTGTACATATTTGGAACTTATGCAATATAATCATGTAAAAAACTGTAATAATAGAAGTTTGGATCTTGTATTCAGCAATTCTCACAGAGTTAGAAATTTGGAACATTGTTCATCTCCATTGGTTTATGAAAGTCGTCATCATCCTGCTTTGGAGTTCTTGTTTGGAATTGAAACATGCAGACATCTTCCATCCAGTATCTCTTCTTTTTTCAGCTTCAAAAGAGCTGATTACAATATTATAAATCAGTCCATATCAGATATTGGTTGGGAAAATTTATTAACTAATGATAACGTCGACAGCGACTTGAATATTCTTTATGATAGGCTTTTCGCGATTATTAAATCTTATGTACCAGAACAAAAAATTCGCAAACGTTTTCCTGTTTATTTCAGCAAAACTACAGTAAAACTAGTAAAGCGTAAAAACACATTGCATACCAAATGGAAAATCTATAAAAATATGAAAGATTTGGTTGAATTTAGAAACTTGCGTACTGCATCTAAAAAAGCTATTGAATCTGATTATAAAAAATATATCTCAAAGATTGAACAACAGGTTACAGATGATCCAAAGAGTTTTTTCAAGTTTGCATCGAGAAAGGGTCGCGATCAGGGTCTTCCGGAGTTAATGTCTTATGGGGGCAGATCAGCGTCGTCCGGTATGGAGGTGTCTGATTTGTTTGCTGAATATTTCAAGAGCGTGTATATTAAGAGAAACCGAACTCTCACATCAGCCCGCCAAAATTCTAATTTCCCTCTAGTTAATCTTCCAAATCAACTTAATTATATTCAGTTTTCATCTCATGAAATACGGAAGGCACTGGAGGGCCTCGATGAAAAGAAGGGTGCCGGACCTGATGGAATTCCGTCAACTTTCATTAAAAATTGTAGTTCTTCTCTTGTGAAACCATTAATGATTATTTATAACAAGTCTCTGAGGTCGGCACACTTTCCGACAAGATGGAAGACTGCATCCATTACCCCAATTTTCAAGGCGGGAGATAGGAGTTTAATTACTAATTATAGACCAATAAGTAAATTATCCATTTTCGAGAGGGTGTTTGAGTCGTTGGTTTATCCATGTCTTTCAAGTCTGGTAACATCGAAAATTGTAGCGGAACAGCATGGCTTCATCAGGGGGCGTTCGGTCGAGACTAATCTGATAACATTTGTGGAGTTCCTGCAGTCCGCACTTGACCGACGTGTTCAGGTTGATGTCGTTTGCACTGATTTCAGCAAGGCTTTTGATAAAACAGACATCAATATTCATATTTCGAGCCTTGCTGGGGTAGGTGTGGGTGGCAGTATGCTTGGATGGTTCGAGTCGTACTTGTCGGATAGGTTCCAATTCGTCTCGGTGGAGGGCTACCATTCGAATCTTTTTGAGGCGCATTCCGGTGTGCCCCAGGGTTCCCACTTGGGACCTTTATTGTTTCTGATCTATATAAACAAGATTGCTGAATGCTTTACACAGTGAAAATTCCTTCTCTTCGCGGATGATTTAAAAATGATGAAAAGTATCAGCTCTGAACAGGATTGCCTAGATTTGCAGTCTGGATTGAATGCCCTTTGTACTTATTGTGACGACAACCAATTATATTTGAATTTGGATAAATGCCGGGTAATCACATTCACGCGTAATATTAATAAGATTATCTATCCTTATAATCTTGAAGATACTGTTTTGTCTAGGGTAGATAACATAAAAGATTTGGGGGTGATTTTTGACTCTAAGCTCCTTTTCGACCGTCATATAGATCAACTAGCTAATTCCTGTAATAAAATCTTGGGTTTCGTTGCAAGAAAAAGTAGACATTTCATCAATTTGAAAACCTTCACCATTTTGTATAATTCCTACGTTTATAGTAAACTCAATTTCGCATCTGTAGTTTGGAATCCTAAATATTCAGTGTATATCGCCAGGCTCGAGAGAATTCAGAATAGATTCTTAAAGTTTATTTCTTTCAAGTTCAATTTTCGTCTACCACCTAGAAATCCCGAAAACTATATTCTTCGTTTGACTCAATTTGGTTTTATTTCTCTTGAAAATAGAAGAAGGATCAGTGATGTCCTTTTCATATATAAGCTCCTAAACAATACCTATAATTCTCCTGACCTTCTTTCCTCCATAACCTTCCATGTTCCTTGTCGTTCCCTCAGAAGTACTGATTTGTTTCATATTCCTTTTCGTAATACTAATAGCGCTATGAATTCTCCTCTCTGCAGGATGATGAGATGTTGTAACTCTTTGGGTAATATTGACCTCTTTTATCTTAGTCAAAATTCAATAAAACAAAAACTCAAAAAAATACACTTATGTCAATAGGGTGTTCTTCTCTTTTTTTGTTGTTCATTTTCTACCAAAACTTATGCTTACTTTGATGACTTTATTTCGAAATGTTCTTGTTATACTAAAAAATTGTTCTATTAGATTAGTTAACTGTGTACCTATTTCTACACGTAAGTAAATTTACTGTTCACTTTGACATACTTTGTATTTCAAAATAGTGGATACTGTGTTGGGTGGTTGTCACCTGTTTGTATTCCTAATTATCTAAATAAATAAATAAATAAATAAATAAATAAATATGCCAGTAATAAATAAGCTTTATTCTTATTGAAAGGAATTCTTATATGGAATGATTACTTACCTGACATTGGTCTTCATACATGATGAGGTTGAAATATTCCATCATTGATGATTCTGAAAGGGTACTCAGAGCCCAACTTGCAACAAAGCTTGTTCCTTTACTAAGTATCATTTTCAATCCTGGTATGGTATCTGTATTTGTGTCCTTTTGGTTTACCAAACACAAAACATATCTAAAAATAATTACATTAATTTCACATTCTAAATCAAATTGGAAGAAATATATGCTACTGTTTTTATAAAGAACCTTTATTATGAGTAATCGTCTCTATTCACCTACCTATCGCATACTGGATTCTTCTTCAGGAATCTGTAGGCTCGGTTCACACGAGCGATTGGCTCTATTATCTCTAAATTGATTGAGTCTGCTAATTTTGCAGAAATACCCTCTGTACCTCCCCTGGCTCGACCCTGCTCTTTGATCATGTTGAAGATGAGCTGGAATAAATAATTCGTTATTAGTTTGAATGGACTTTCGCGGTATCCAACCCCGGCCTAACGCACTATCACCATTGACATTCAATTAGTTGTTAGCTTTGGATGGTAATGATCAATCACTATCCTATATGTATACTATCATTTGGAGGCTAACTTTTTAGGCTTTCAGTTTTCAAAAACTTGAAATTGAGTTAAGAATTTGTGGGGTATAATTTCTTGAGGAAACTTCGTGTGGAACTTTTCCATATGATGATTTGTGCAAATAGGTACACAGATTTAAAAAATTTCAGTACACATCAGGATACTGGCGAATTTGAGAGGGGTGGTGGCCATGGTGATTCCAGTGATTCTATGACACCAAAATTCGGTCCAGAGTGTGACAGATGAATAAATCACACAAACAGAGTACAGTCGAGGGTTAGTGTTTTGTTTAGAATCATACTCACGGTAACATACGAAACGATGGGCTCCACGTACTGCTTGGACTTTATTTCTGTTCCTATGTACTTTTCAGCAACATAATCTGCTAGGGCTGCCAAACTCTTAACAGGTGAATCTGAGTCGAAGAGAGCAGATTTAGGATATCCTTGACTGCTGAGGTAACCATTGACCATGAATTGTATAGTGGTCATATACCTAGAAATATTAAGAAATAGAGAAAGAAATTAATCAAAGCAGAAATATTTTCGACACTTACTGTTCGTAAATTTTAGGGTCAGAATAATATTCCACGAATTTTCCTATTCTCAATGTCACCATATGAATCCAATGTCTCCTGAAGGAATGGTTTTCCATTAACTCCACAAATTTATCGTAACTGAATTTGCCAGTTTCGTCAGAGAAAATCTTGATGATTTTCTCAGCGCCTACTGTTTCCATGATATTTCTACCGAATTCGGAGTTCATGAAATGATCCGCAAGTACATGGAACCTTTCTAATAATGGAGGAAACGCCCATGAATGTCCAGCATGCCTCTTTTCTCTCGCTTGGGCTTCAGGGCCGTAAACGGCGTTGAAGAAATCCATCACCAAAGGCATATATCCTGAAAATTTTAATTTTGTTTATGTTTGAAATTGTAAATATAAGATGGGAAACACTCAGGTTCATAGAACGGTGAACTCTAGTTTCATCAATTGGTACAACCATTGTTTAAAGACAATGGTACAACCATGATTGTTATCAAGACCAGTCTTAATCGCTTTTTTCGAAATAGGGCAACTGTCGAGTTATTCAAGATCGCTTATTATTTAGTCAAAGCTGCAAAAATACAATCCAAAAACCAGATCGAAGAAATTCCATAAATTTGGAGTCTTGCCATCAACAAGCCTAATTCTCAAAAAACATTTTTGAAGATAAGCTTTTATAACAACACTCATCCGCCATTTTGAAGCCGCCATCTTGAATTCCTCGATTTTGAAGAATCGTAATTTCCGACCCAGAAATCCCTCATATACCAATTTTGAATAGAATATGATCATAATTACAAAACTCGTCCGCCATATTGTGGCCGCCATCTTGAATTTCCCAGTTTTGACAAGAGTATCATCATTTTCGAACCCAAATACCTCCAGATACTAATTTTGAATGGAATCGGATCATAATTACAAAACTCATCCGCCATTTTGGAACCGCCATTTTGTTTTTTTCTATAAAAAATATTTCATGATGCATTGTCACCAGAATTAGGTACACCTGCAAAATTTCAAATCAATCGGACTATTAGAAGTCTGTCAAATTTAACTTGCAAGATTTGATTAGAGACAGACACACAGACAGACACCGGGACAGGTGAAACTAAATAAAAGCTTATAAAAATAGTGGCAATTTTTTCCCTTTTCGAAAATGTCGAATATCTTAAAATCCGAGGAGCCTTTACTGAACTTAAAACACATTTTTCGGAACCGCTGAAACGTCCTCCACCCACAGGCACTATATTATACATTCATTAAGCCATCCTGTTTAAAATAGAGCTTTTCCAATCTTTTATTTTACAGGATTCTGTACGAACCTGTGATTTGTTCCAGTTTTTCAGCATTTCCAGGCTGGCTAAGAACCCCTCCAACGGTGGTTAATACAGAAAGAACATCTACGCCCCCTTGTTCCTTCTTCTTTGGATCCAAAGAATTTCCTATCATCCCCACAATCCCTGATAGTACCTCTGTATCTATTCCTCTGGCATTTGGTCCTACCATGTTACCAAGTCCTTGAAGAACTCTTCCTGTCAATGTTAGTAATGATTAGTATCGGAGTTATTGAAAAAAATTATATTAGTGCTTACCTAAATTGCCTGCGGCTTTTCCTGCACCTTCAGCATCCCCTCCTGAAAGGACCCCAGAGATGGCGCTGCCCATTAAACCTTGCACCATAGATCCTAAACCTTGACCACCTTGGGATTGAAAGAGTTCTGCGGCTAATTCTGCAAAGTTGCTGAAGTCTTCGCTGGTGTGATCATCTCCATGGATTTGGGGACATTGCGTCGCCAAAAGGACGGAAAGAATAACTACTAATTTGGTTTCCATTTGGTATTTGGTGTTGATTCTGAAAAGTAAATTGAAATCAATTTGGAGAAAAATCAACAATGAACAAAAATGTATGAATGCCATCGAGTTTTGTGATTTTTAACTGATATAATGCATTTGCATGCTCGAAGAATTATAATAATTTAGATGGAAATTTTGGCCAGAGAACATCACACTGTAAAAACTATTCACATCAATAATCATGCATTGGTTATTTTAGGCCAGTAGGAAGCATAGTGAAATAACTTTCAGATTGTAATTCAAGTCTATGAATTCATAATCCATTCTATAATTGGTTTATCGGAAGAAACATTTTTTCTTAGTGTACCTACTCGGATATGTACCTAATATCCCAACGAATTTCGAAAGATTACGAACATTTTTTGTAATTCTCAGAAGTTTCACAGTTTTAATTCAGATGAATGTCCTGTTTTCTCTGTTTTAGTGTTTTATCTAATAATCTGAAATTCATATGAAATTTCTATAACTGTAGAGGTAAACTTACATTTTTCGCAAGTTTGTTTTGTGATTTTAACTGAATCATCTCATGAAATTTGCCTAATACTCAAGCCTAAGTAGATGTTGGGATTCCTTACCTGCAGACTGCAGGTAAGGAATGACTCGATTTCCTGTGTTAGAAGAAAGTTAAAGAGCACTAATATACTGTCTAAAATTTACAACATTTTCCAATTTACTATAAGGTAGAGTGATAAACAACCGTATACAAAACAAAAGTCGGACAGTTTAACAGTATTCTAAATTTCAAACTTTCAACTGTATAGGTACACCATTGTGTAGGTATTTGAATAGGTACCTACATACTCCACTATTACCCACTTGTATATTCAATATGCAATAAAATTTGTGGATTTGACATATTTCTAAGCGAATTCTATAATTTTGGAAATCAAGTATTGATATTCATCAAAAACAAAAACTATTATTGTGAAAGTCTTCATTGTCAATTAAAACGACAACATAAATTGAACAATTGAACTGAATCATCAGTTTTCATTCCTGAATTGGAGGAACAAATGATGAGGCGTAATTACTCTTGAGAAATCAATATTAAAACATTAAAAGTATCCTCAACAAGAACGCTCTTTTTTCGAGATACTGTGAGTTTTTTCGTCATAGCATCTACATTCCTCAAAGCATGAACCTGAAATTTGGCAGAGAAATATCACTTTGAAAATTGCATAATATCACTTGTTAATAATTGCATGTGAAAAAATACAGGGTGATATTTTTGTTAAACTATCCCTGTTTCACTCCAGAATTTTTAGCGGTGCGCCAAAGGTATCACAACTTTGTGATCCCTTGAAATTTTTCGTATTTGCTACAGATTTCAAGAAAAAAATCGTCAGGAAAATAGTCATATATAATACGAAATGAAATTTAAGCAGGTAAAATTTCATCTCTAGTGGTATTCGACATGACTGACTATTTCAGGAGATAATATAATTAACTAAACGTTGTTCGTTTTTTCTGTGGTTTTCATTTCCCAAGCTATCTATGAATTTGAGAAATGTCAAAATTTTATCGAGGAAAACTTGATAAGTTTTGCCAGTTTGCATATTTTACCGTTGTGAAATGATAGTTTCTATGGAAACATCCTCACGGAAAATGTATATTGAGTGAAATAGTCAGATGAATTTATGGCAGAAAGCTGCCATAAATTTAATATTAAAGAATAGTTTTGACAGATCAAATTCGATAAATTCAGATGCTGTAAAGTGTGAAGCACTGAAGCATCTTGAAATTAAACCCCCCCTATCTTTGAAACGAACCGTTTGCGGACCAGTGTTTATGAGACCTTTTTTCTTGATGTCATCCAAGTATCAACCCTATCTTCGTTTGTACCTTCAATTTGGGAAAGCCTTTCATACAAGAACTATTCACAAAAACGTCAATTCTTCTTTATCATCATTAGATTTGCTCTTCATTCATTAATCAGCAACGGGTTTACATGCATATTATATTTATTGCAGAATTATTTAGAAAAAAACTTCCGCATTGGATGCATTCGATTTAATTTATCCTTCCTGAAAATTGGCAAGGTTGAGTTACAGGATGAAGTATAGGTAGATAAAGCATGAAATCAGTCACAATGAACCTTGCTGGTCGCCGTGGCAGGGCCGGATTATACCTAACCATCGCCACTTCATAAAAATGAAATGACCACCTTTTAGTTAGATTCTCATTTTCCCTTTGAAGAAATCAATTCAAAAAACAGTCGAATGCTGTTATGAAATTGGCTGCAGTTGTTAAAGAAAGAGTCGATGATCCAGGAGAACTATTGGGTGTTTTTTTTTCGATAATTCGCTAGAATTTTATAGGGTTCTGATAACACGATCTGGACCAAATTTCAAGGCTACAATGAATAAAAACCCTATATTTGATTGCTATAATTGGCCGACTTCGAAAATTAGTTATTTTAGTGAAAATCATATTGTAGCGGACGAAGTCCGCCTGAATACGTCTCTGGACTCTCTGATTCCGCGTACAGGAATTATTCTATAGTCCGTTCAAATATAAGAAGGAGCTTTGTAAACAAACAAATTCGTCTGGTTTGCGCACAATAAAGCTCCTATTGGTGAAATTTTTATAACAACGCACCCTTAGACCGCCCTAAGATAGTGCCAGGGTCGTACTCGGAACGGACTGTGGATAGTACTGGATAGAAATGATTCAATAATTTGAGTAGCAATTCTCACATTAGAACTTTTTTACCTCAGAAACTCTAGAGCAAAATTTCTGTTATGATTTGCAACTGTCATAAACATTTTATATCTGACGTACCCTATTTTTTATTTTGTTTTGTTTTTATATTATTATCTACTGAATAATTTCATTTTCGGATGCTCGAGATTGAAGCAAGGTAATTTCAGGAAACACCAGAGTTTTAGAGATTTGGGTCGAAATCTTGCAAGATTCCGACAAAGTAATTTCGGGAAACACCAGATTTGGGTCCTTTTCCCTAATGGGTGAAAGCCATCTTGATTTGAATAAATATCGAAGTTTTCAATTGACAAGACTAGTTAAAATACCTAGAGCTAATGTGAAGGTCTAGCTGTTCAAAGTGTTTATAGATTTTGTTGTGAAAAGTGTATTGTGTTGGAAATTTTTTCGACAAAGTGTTTATAGAACAATGTCGAATTCGGAAACGGATACTGCATCTGAGGGTGATACGTGGGGACCACCACGGAAAAGGTCCAAAAGGTCGCATTTATCTGCTGAAGAAAAAGAGATAATTTTGAATATTTCTCGACAAGAATTGGAAGAACATCCTGATTTATCGAAAAGAGACTTAGTAGGAATTGTTTCAAAATCTTCAGGGGTGAGTGACTCAGCTGTATTCAGAATTCTCAGAGAGTATTAAGAGAATAAAACATTGACGCCACGTAAGGAGAGAGCCCAGTCGTTAAAAATAATTCGGTTGACGATTTCGATATGAACCTTATCAAAAGAATTGTCCACGTTTTTTTTCTCGGAATGAAATCCCAACGATTTCTAAAGTACTAGAGATCGTGAATGATGACGACAGTTTGCCAAATTTCAAAAGAACAACGTTCTATAAATTATTGAAAAAATGGAATTCAAGTTCAAAAAACGTGGTCGTGATAGTCTACTGATAGATAGGGATGAAATAATTTTCTGGAGAAGAGATGATTTGAAGAAAATCCGCTCATTAAGGGAACAAGGCAGAAAAATTCATTAGCTGGATGAGACATGGATAAATAAACTGAACAATTGTGTGAAATCTCCTCGATTCGACTCTGGACGGAAAGTACCCTTACGAAGGCCCTCCTACCGATGCGCGAAACATGTTGTTATTGCTCCTTCTTACATTTGAACAGAGTATAGAAGCCTCCAGAAACTATCCGAGCGTTCTCGAACAGAGACGTATTAGGTATACATATCAGGGATGTTGCGGATGCCGATTTTTTCACATCCGCGGATGCGAATGCGGATGCGGATTTTTGAAGGCTCACATCCGCGGATGCGGAAGCGGATGCGGATGTTCAAAATCTTATATCAATAGTATAAATATAATCTATGAATGAAGAATTAAAACAATTATGAAGTATTTATTGACATTCTTATTAGTGAAAAATAGTAGATATTTAGTATGATACACCAATTTTTCTTCACTAACTAATTTTCATACTAGTAATTTAAGTTGAAAATGGAAGCATTATATTTGATGAACAGTAATATTGCGGCCTTTTCTGATTCCAGGCGGTTACGCAAGGGTTCGTAAATTAAACCCGAACCCGCGCTACTGAATAGTTGTTCACTAGGAACAGAGCCTGGTGGACTGGAAAAAAATTTTCGGGCTATCGGTGATAACATCTTGAATTCCTCCCGATTAACACTCCACCACTTAAGAGGATTTTCATCCACATTTATTATTTTTTGAGATCTGAACGAAATTAATTCTTTTTTGAGAAGAGCTTCAGTGCTACTATTTTCTAGGACTTCTTCACTCTCATCCTCACTTGATGAATCATCATAGCAAGATCGTTTTTTAGGCAAGACTTTTTGACTAAAGTTGATGGCCCAGGTCCTAGTTGTTCCATATTGTTTTTCGTCATTCTCATTCTTTTGGCCCCATCGGAATTGGCATTAAAAGAACCGAAATTGTAATTCTCAGAATTGGTCGTTGTAATCAGCAGAATGTCGTCCTTAATCTTTTCCTCAGTCACCGGTGTAAAAAATTTGTGTTTATAGCGAGGATCTAAGTAGGTAGCGATGACATATAAATTGTTCTCTCCCAAGCTGGAAAATTTTGTTGAAAGTTCATCTTTCAGAGTGGTGACGGCCTGTCGAATCGGATCTAACTCTTGTGATCTTGTCAAATATTCATCACAGATGAAATGAGGGCGTGAGAGCTACTCAGTTCTCGTGTGGCTTCCTCAAAAGGTCTCAGTACTTCAATGAAACTTTCAATAATTATATTCGCATCCGCATAAAAATCCGCATTGATTCATTGCGGATGCGGATGCGGATGCAGAAGTCCAAATTTATGCGGAAGCTCCGCATTTACGGATGCGGATGCGAATATCCGCAACATCCCTGATACATATAAAGACGCGCACGATGGGGACGGTCAGTTACTATCTGAATAGAGCCGAATCGAATTGTGAACCACGAATTCCAAGTAGTGAATATAAATCAGCATTATTAGTCAGTGTGTAAATAAATCAGTATTAGTTATTGTACATAGATTAGTGTGATAAGTTAGTGGTATTGTAAATAAATTAGACGTTTAAATTCAGCAGACAATTTGTTTGAACCCTGAGAACGTTACAATATGAAATCAAATTTCTGAATCAAGCAACTGGTCGAGTTTCAGTATTGTATGAGCAATTAATTTTATGTAAAGCCTTTTAATTAGGACTGTAAAAGTGCTATGACACTGTTGAATTAGTAGCGGTTTTTCCACAATATCGAGCAACTCGTTTTAAAGGCACGAGAGTGGAATAATATAAAATTAAATGCGAAAACCATAAAATCAGAATATGACTTCTAGCAATTGGCAAATATTGCATTATTGGGCGAACCATTAAAGAGGGCTATAAATAATGAATAGCACTAATTTCCATTGACTATTTCCCTCATCAAATTTCAACTAATTATACTAATGCATACACTAAGCAATCAATGAATATCGCTGACTATTCAATGAACCATTGAGATACTATGTGGTATCTCTATTTTTTGTGTCTGTCGGCTCCTATTGCCATTTAAGATTCATGAGGGGGTTAGCATCCCGCTAGCTAGAGGGTGAGTTCGTACAACCTGGAATTTGCAATCGAAAGATCTTCCCCTCCAGATAAAAACCTTGTAGGTAGATTCGCATTTGCTAGTTCAAGAAACCAACAAAAATACTCGACAGCAGTTGTCGACGAAATGGTTTATGATTCCGAATCGAAACAATGGATATTTTTTTTATGATGCGCTAGAATTTGATCTAGTTCTGGTTATGCGATCTCGACAATATTCAGCATTTAGCTTGAATACATCATTTTTCATCTAAATGCGAAATATCCTTTCGATCGAGTTATTAGTTCTTAAATTAACAGGGAGAAGGAAATTTTGAGAAGCCAGACTTCTTACACGTACCTAATAAATATTAATATGCATATTCCATGAAAGTAGAATTCGTAGAGACGCTTTTTCAAATCGCTAGCGGCAGTTGTACAGGGTGTCCCAAATTCGATGATCACTGAGAGCATCTCGAGAATCATAAGGGTTAGAGAAAAAATGTTCAAGGACTCCCGATCTCTTTTTTCAAAATAATCAATTGGCAGCAAACAGATCCGAGATATCTGAATTGGTTCTCGAGTTACAGGGCGTTTCTGGAAAATTGCTGTTTCAAATATTTCTCTAAGTATATCTCGTTTTCTGTTGAAGATATCACGAAAATTCCAAAGAGTTTTCTTTTGTAATTTCTATTGCCTAAACGCTGCTTCCATCTGATCCGAAAAATTATTCGCCGTTCAAGTGCTAGAGAGAAAAGTGTTTTTTGAATGGGACACCCCATATTTTTCATCTTTGCTTCTTCGCCGCAGATTCACCGAGCATCATCCTGTAACCGGTTCGTCAAAAATCTGATCCGTTTCAAAGATATTAAGTTTTTCGTCTTCACTTGAATTGGGACAGCCTGTATATAAAGATTTTTTTTATTTGGAGATATTTTATTTTCGATTCTATAAAAAACCATAATTAATCGAATAAAAACTTTAATACAAGTGAATTCTGAAAAAGAAAACTACAATATATGTTCGAATTGTTTGCCTCCATTATTTATGCACTTCCGACAACGCCGTATAACACCTCTCACTGCGTTGTGGATGTGCAAATCGTTGATTCCTCTCAAAGATTCTTCGAAATTACTTTTTAACTTATTCAACTTCATTCAAGAAGATCAGTTTATACAAAAAAAACAAACTAGACAGAAAATAAAATAAAATATCTCCAAATGAAAGAAAAATCTTTATATACAGGCTGTCCCGATTGAAGTGAAGACGAAAAAAAATTTTTCGGGTCAAAAATTTCAAGTAATGTTGGAGTTCTACGAAAAAATCAACCCTTAGACGAAAAAATTAACCCTTATCCTTTGTCTAAGAATTAACCTATCTTATGTGCATCATCAGTGCCAGGCGTCAATGAGATCTTTAACTATTTAAAAGTCATTATAATTTGGAGACACGGCTAGATTTTTCAGTATTGTGATCCTCCACTGGATAGCCACGGAGTACTTACTCATTAAATCATTTAATATTCCATAAAATATCAACAATTATCTTAAGCTGATTTCTCGAACTGGAAAAGTCGATTGAGTGCTTTAAGTAGGTGCACAATTTTTTATTTAGACAAAACTACGTGTCCTAACAATTCTTGAGCAGTTGGAATTATTAATATCGAAACATACATTGAATTGGATGGTAGGTATAAAGAATAAGTCTCATAAACATGAGATGGTAAAGCCTTCGTTTATAAGATGCAGGGTGTATCAAAAAAGTTTTGAAAACACTTTTAGTGCAAAAAACACATGATCATGATTTGATCTGTCAAAACGGTAAAAATCGAGAAAATTTCAAACGAATTCATTATCAACTTTTTTAAATTATAAATGGCACCCCACAAAAAAGTTTCAGGATGAAAAAATGAGACATTCTCAATACCATCCAAGTAATCACCTCATTTCATTTGTGCCTAAATTTCAGGAACAAACTGTATATAGGTATATAGGTAGGTATATAGGTACATAGGATCCTAATTAATGCTCATAATATACAGAGTGAGTAAAAAGTGACGCACAAAGTTGATATCTTCGGTATTTACTATTTTGTACCAAAAATGTCCTAGAAGAAATATGTTCATTTCAAACTACACAACTTTCCATGTTTAATTGGGTGGAAAGTAGATGAGTTTTCGGCAATCCTGACTTTTGGTGCCAGAAATTTGTTGCTCAGGATGATTTGGTCATTCGGGTTTTTACTCAACCTTTTTTTAATATTGAAATGAAATGGTTATACTTATTGAATTTATTTCACTCTCTAGTAGTGATGGATGTTTTAGAAAACATGCCTTTTTCGTTGTAATTGATGTGTGATCTGAAATAAAAATCACAGAAAATATTATCTCAGAACAGTAAATTCTCTGGAATTTAAAGAAGAAATTTGCCAGTCCCCCGATTCCTATCTACGAGGATGACTTCGATAACATTCCCAAAATATCAATGACTCGTAAAGTATAAGTCATTGACCTTAAAATATAAAAGAAGGAAATATTTTAGCCATTGTTTTATGGGGAGGACTATAAACAATTATGTAACTATCTCATACCTATAATAAAAAAGGGTTGATGAAGAAAACCTCGTAGATGACCAAATCGTCATCAGAAACAAAAGATCTATTCATCGTACCAAAAATTATGGTTGCCATTAAATACTCCCCAATTAGATATACTTTAAAAGTGCGTACCGCAAAATAAAAATTGACCTGTTCGACAGTTCAAAAGAGTAAATACCGAAGATATGAATTTTGCAATAATTTTTTACTCCCTTATACCCAAAATTAATCAAATCATGAAAATTAGAAGAAATAGTATACATTGTGATGACTCAACCTTCAAAGAGCTTCGACCTTCACCCTGAAGAATCCAAGTCATCAAAAAGCAGTTACACATAACTGATACCGCATACTATACAGTTACTCAATTCACAACTCACCTGTCTACTTAAATAACGAACGAGATCAAACAGTCTTCTGCGATAATCGACACCACTCGAGTAACTAGATCATATTCACATCTCTGCAGATTCTGTAATTTTTTTGTAACCGACTAGACGTCGCTGAAGAGACGGAAGGTTTCCGGAAACTTCAGGTGCTCTCGGACGAGGATGTAATAAGTACTAAGTGGTACCTGCGTGTCGGTGCGCCGAGTCTTTGGGAATAACTGTACCTATACCGGTACTAGAATTTGGTTGCGTGGTGCTTCAGTTACTTGGAAGTAATCAAGAATTTTATTGACCGATCCTCGACCACGGCCCACTGATGCAATCGTATTTCCAATGAGTCGAGCTGAATGGGCAGAAAGTACAATATATCGTTCGAATAGATTTTTTGGAGATTCCAGCAGTTGACTGGAAACATTTTTGATAGGTGTCTCATTCAATCAGGTGTTTCATTGGGATATTTCTTCATCACTTCAACGAAATAACCCATCTAGATTTGGGCTTTACCTTATGAAAATTATTCCTGATAGATATTCATTTCCTAGGATTGAACAATTTATTCAACGACTAAAAATGTCGAACAAAAAAAAAATGAGTGTAAAGTACGAATACCCTGCTCTTACTTTCTTCCCTGTTGCTCAACAAAAATATTGACTACAATTCGTAATTCAATATCGGAAGACCAATTTTCCAAAACTTTTGTACAGATATGTAAATTAAAAAAAGCTTTATATTCTGGTCTGAAGTATTTTGAGTTTTTAATAGCCTGCTCTGCCTGCTACAATATCGAATAATATGCATTTTTGAAAAGTGGCAGTAACTTTTTTCTGTGGAAAATTCCGCGTTTCTGTTGGATTTTTTATGTACCCATTCAATGGTTTTGGTATATTTTACTGAGATGAGCATTTTTGAAAAGTGGCTATAAATTTTTTCATATGGAGAATTCTGCGTTTCTGTGAAAATATTTCTGAGGTACTTGTTTATGTACCATTTAATGATGCCGGTATATTTTTTTGAAATAATGCTTATCAATATTAATATTTATTTATAGAACAATATTCTATTTTAAATGGGATTCTGACACTAGAGATTTTTGCATATTTCACTAGAGCTTGAGAATACCATTCGAATATACAATACTTGATATTTTTTCAGAAATCTTCAGTATCTAAATCAGAATTTCACATTTTCCATTGACTGACAAAATGCATTCCAAAGTATACTGAAATATCAATGAATATCCCCTTCGAAATAAGAAAGAAGGTTTGTGATTTCAATATGTAATTGCATTTCACTAAAAATATTTTACTCCCTTTTCTACACTTGCCTGCCAACAATTTATAAATATATTTAATTAAATATAAGATTTTTGGAAAAACTACTGTCAGCATTGAATTCTACGTAAAAAAGTAAGTTATCAAAAAAGTTTGCAAAAAAACAGTTATGGCAACTAAAAAAAACTTCCAGCCAACGTTTTTGAACGCTGGGTTGGGTGCCTAAAAAGTCGGGCTTTGAGGTCGGCTCCCTAATTGCTCGAAATAGATGCCTCGTGAGAGTATGATCGAACAGGAGATTTGTGAATCATCCAAAAAACGCCTGGATTGATGTTTTCAAATGGCAAGATGGTCCAGACTTCATAAATATGGTAATTCGTTCTAGACTTCAATCTGGTAATTAAATATGCTGGTTAGAATAGTGATATTTCAATGTATTTGTGATTGAAGGATCACAAGGTATTGCTAGAAACCTGAAATAATCAACTAGATCTTTTCTGTATGTCCGCATCATTTCCTGATGTGGGAAAACCAGTCGCGTTGAGAAATGAAACACGACCATGTTGAGAGTTATATCTTTTTCAAATCATTATTATGTACCAATGAACCTATTGGTTTTTGTAAATGTCAACAAATTAAGTATACATTTTCTGAACATAAACCAAGCTTTGTTGAAATTCAGTGTTGAGCTGGTTGAAGCTCCTGGCATTCACAACATCATCGAGTGGATTCCAATTAAAGAGCACACGGGAATAACGATAAGAGTCACAAAACCTACAATCCGCAGGATTTGGAGTCTAACAGACTCAAAACATCATGCATTCAAATTACGCTGGAAGCGTGGATTTATACATTCATGTGTTACCAAGGCAACACAGACTTCTCCGCGATATCTATGAGAGCTTACAATGCGACTTTCATTGGAGCTCCTATCGCGAGGTTCCAGAGATCTCTATGTAATGTTACTAAGCGAAGTTCCCACTGATATGCCCATATGATATGATATGATATGCGAAATCTTGGCGACCTCGCCATGCGATATCTTCGAGACCTCTCCATGCGATATCTTGGTGACCTCACAATGTGATATCTTGGAGATCTCGCCATGCGATATCCTTGAGACAGGCCAATCGGTTCCCGCAACTGCCTAGAAAGAAGTCGAAAGAGATCTCTGGGATATCTTTGTGTTGCCTGGGTATGTATTTGACAAATATGTTGTTAAGCAAAAACTGCGTTGGACTCTGATGATCATTTTTGTGAAGTTGCGTGTGGACCATGATCGTATTTGTGTAAACCAGTGATTATTAAAACGTTTATAACTTGGACACTGAGTATAATTTCATTAATCGATAACAACCAAACGAAAGCCCCTGAAAAACTTTACCAGATGGTTTTAAGTTTGGTTTTGACCAAAGTGGACCCTGATCATTATTCCCATGTCTCTTCAAATGTATACCACGAATGTTGAGGTCATACTTATGATAGCCGCTAAGCACTCTGGAGGATTCGATCAGATCTCCTCTTAACCTACGTTCTCTAAAGAAGTTTTTTGTGAACACTACTCGTTAACACAGTCAACAAAAGCTTGATATATTGAGTCAACTGTTAGTATATAGTATGTATGTGTTAATTTTGGGAAACGGAAAATATCTATTGGCCAACAATAGGTACATACATCATCTTTGAAAATGTAAGTATGGATTCCCAATATATCACGAAAACCCGAAATTGAAATGGAGTTGAAATTGATTCAGATATATAACTCCTAAATACAAATCGAGACAGAATATGGGAGTATAAGAAAACATTCAGACAAGCGAATTATTATAATTTCGGATTATTGTTTCAGTTTATGACAGCAATAATCAGTCAGGCACTGAAACTACGCATCAATGAGGAAAACGCGAAACAAAAGGTCGTTAAATACGGAGAAAAGGAAATTTATCGCCTCAATGGAAATTTCATTATGGATCGGTTTTTGTTTCGGTACATTTCCAAGAGATAATTATGAACGTTCATATTCGAACATTTATAAGTTGGGATGATTGAAATCGATACTTTTCTGTACAGAGTTCAAATATCCATGTTAATCCTCGATCGAAAAATTTAATTGAGAAACACATCAAACCTCAAATAAAGTTATTGGAATCTATAAGACAAGAATTGGATTTATCAATCAAAGATGCTCTCATTAGATTGAATGCGGGACATTATTATGATAACTGAGCAACATCTAGGTACTAAATGAACGTTTTCTTCAGAAATCGCTCATGACCATGAAACCTCATGTTTAAGGCATCCCATGTACAAAAATTGAACGGATTCTGGTCCGGCGAACTTGAAGGCCATTATTCGTATTTGTGTAAACCTGTGCCATATTCAATGCTACGGGTTAATCCAGATAGTGACCAAATCTAAACAAAATCACCAAACTTTTGAAATAAAAATCAGTATGCGAAACGATAATGTTCAAACCAAAAACTAGGTGTTTTTCAATACGATTCTCAGTCAAAGAAACATCTTCACATTAGCATATTGAAGCATGGATAATATAATGAGCAGTTTTCTGTTGTTTTTTAGAGAGCTCTTATCATCAGGTACGCATTTTGATTTGATTTGTTTATGATCGTATTACACAGAAACGTAACATGGTGCAGGAGAAAACATTATTTCGAAAAAAAAAGATTTTTTTCAGAGCGCTTTTGGGATATGATTGAGATATCAATAATAATCGATAATTCCCTTTGAATGATAACACAAATTAATTCTGAAATTTTACTAGCACTAGCACTTATAGAAACCTATGAAAATTCTACTTGTTTCGAGTTTCCTGAAATGCTAATCGTGTTTCTGTGATTTGAATATATAACCAGAAGGATTGTGGTTAGGTCTAGTTCTAGTATATCTAATCAACATAACAAAGCATATACTTGAACGTTGGTAGGTATAAGAAATCGAATGCAAATGTCAATTTGATTTGAATAAATCGAGAAAACAGCTATGCGATTATTTCTTCTTGACGCTCTTGCAGGCCCATTCCATTCCCTCCTTGATTCCTTGACCCGATATTGCTGTACAAGCCTGTATTTGCCAAACTCGGTCTCTGATCGAGTGCAAACCTAGAGCCTCCGCCAATTCAGAGGATGGTAGTGAATCTGGTAGATCTTGCTTGTTGGCGTAAACCAGCAAAGGAACTTCTTCTAGTTTATTTTCCCCTAAGAGTTCGAATAATTCAATTCCAGTCTCTTCCAATCTTTTCTTGTCTGAAGAATCCACCACATAAATCTGTCAAAAGAAATATTATTGTTGCCACTGAAAATTCATCCTCAATGAGATTAATCTTATAAATATTACCATATGTTTTTTTGTGATGGATCGACTCACCAAAACGTCGGTATTCTCAAAATAATTCTTCCAGTACGGTCTTATTTTCCTTTGCCCACCGATATCCCATACGTTCAACTTAAAACCTTCTGAAACTACAGATTTGATGTTGAATCCAGCTGTAGGGGTAACTTGGGTGACATCTTCAGACGCCATTATTTTGAGAATCGTTGTTTTTCCTGCATTGTCCAGTCCTAGTAACAGAAGTCGCAATTCCTTCTCTGGCGTTTGACGTAGTTTTTTCAGTAGAGACAGCAAACCCTACAAAGAAGAAAAAAATATAGGTACGTTGGGTACAGTAATAACTAGCGTAAAATTAAATGGTTCTGTACATCATAGAGTTGTACATAATTTCAACAATTCATGCAAAACATAGTGCCTTATTCCAGCTGCAAACCAAACCTGAACGAAACGCCAGTTTTTAAACACTTTCTGCTTGAGATAAGGTTTCAACCATATCGAACATATTGAGAGGGTGAGGGTTGGGCTGATTTTTCATTAGTATTCAGTTCAAATTTTTTCGACAGTTATTAACCCTATAACATCAGGTATCGGTTTGATTGTTTGAAAAAGAGAAATGAAAAAGCGAATTTTAAGGTTGATATAATTCTGAGAAGAAGAGAGTGAATTATGTCCCTTTAATGCGATAAAGTAGAATATCTCATTACTTGAAATATTTAGGAAACAATTTTCGAGGCAAACGCTATTACTTCAGCACTGGGATAAAGAACTTTTGAACGATTGCTCATCCACCTTTTAGGAAGATTCGCATTTTTCAGTTCATATTGGAACAAAATGAAAATCTATGATCTCCGGTCTGTTGTTACAAAATCTTTTATCATTCGCTATAATTTTGAAAGGTTTCTTTTGGGCGATTTGAACGAAATTTTTCATGGAGCTTGAATTCGCCATTCTCCATCAAAATTCGAAATTTCATCTCCGTCGAATCCACAGTTTTGAAAATATCATGGAAGCTGAATTTTTAATGGTCTTCTGGATGAACAGAATTGAATTCTAACGCGGTTTCATCATATCGGTAGAATTATTATGTGGACGTACTTCATCGCCATTTTTGGCACAATTAAAAGTAAAATACGGACATAATATATAGGTAGAGCGTGCGCTTATAAGCAATGAAAAATAGTGTTTTATGTACAAGTTTAACAACCAGTTTTTCCGCAATTGTTGAAAAAAAATTTCGAATAATATGCAGTTAGCTGATTACCTACTATAAATAGACCATTCACTTTTTTAATGTATCCTGGTTGGCCATGATTTGGGGGTTATCAAGTTTTTTTCCTTAAAACTGACGCCGATTGGTACTCGTAAAATGAAAAATAATTGTAAGAGACGTTGCCAATGCTAATTTCTATTTCCTCTTTTTTAACTTTGCAAATGAAGAGAGTTCTTCTGAGGTTTAACTGTGGCACAGGTTTTGTACTACTAATACATTTTCATACCGGAGTATTTAAAGTTGTGCACAAAGGTATTTAAATATCTTATGTAGGCTTACTTCTTGAGAGTTTTAAAAATTCGGGAATTTCACAAGAGTAGGTACTTTTATTCTTTATACACCTGCTCAGGATCGTTTCATCACCGTTTCGGCGAGAAGAAACCCTACATCTACGTGTAGAATGCTACGGAATACTCTTCAAAATGCAGAAAGGGTCCAAGTTTCCATCGAAACCATCAGACGACGTTTGCGAGAGGTGAATCTGGGTTCTAGATTCCAATTGAGAGGAGTTCCATTAACACGTGACCATAAGCGTCAAAGACTGGAATGGGCAAAGCAACATATCAATTTTGGAACGATCTGATGGATCCAGATATGGACTATTTTCAGATTCTCGAAGAATAAGGGTATGGACAATCCCACGCATACCCCGTAATCGTCGCTATGTCCAAGAAGTCCATCCATTCCGAGGGGGTAGTGTTATGGTATGGGCCGGGATATGTTTTAACGGGCGCACTGATCTACACTTTTGTCCTAGGAATATGACCGCCTTACACTATAGGGAGCACGTCATTAACAATGTCGTACCAAATTTTCACGCTGCTATCGGTGAAACATTTCGATTTCTAGACGATAACGCTAGACCGCACCTTGCAGCCATAGTTGAGAATGCGCGCGAGGAGCTTGGTATTCCACATTTACCAATACCTCCGCACTCGCCAGATTTGAATTGCATAGAACATGCATGGGATATGCTCCAAAGGAGATTAGATAATCATCAACCTACCCCAGAATCCTTGAATGATCTGAGAGAGCTTCTGCCCCGTTTATGGAACCAACTTCTTCAGGAAATGTTCATCAACCTCGTGTGTAGTATGCAAAGAAGATGTCAAGCTGTTATTGATGCCCGTGGAGGCCATACATTGTATTGATAGTCTTAAAATGCTTGAATTCTCTGGGAATAAAATTTCTTTATTTTACTCGATTTTTCTTAACCACCCTGTATACGCCGCAGACCTACAGGCTAAAATTAATTTGCAACTTGAAATCATATTGATATGAATTTTCATCACAAAAATCTTATTTAAACTATATTTTTTTTTGCAATTCAAGTCAATATCCCTAACTCATGTGGAGCAGTTTATTTCCAGTATTAACAGACAAATGAGATTCTCCACATTGAATTCATAAAATAATAACAGGAATTTATTGCAGAAGCAAAATCACATAATATTTTCTCAAATTATTTTGCCAATGTAAATAATCATTTTGTTAAATACGTTATTACTACGACCTCTATGTAGAAAGGGCAAGGTTCCTAAGGAATCTGAAAGGAAAATGACTATAACCTAACGTTTTCAAAATATACCCGGTGAAATGTGTCAGAATGCCATGGCCAACCGGGATACATCATGAAAGTGAATGGACTATAGTTCTATTTTCTATTACCTTTTATAAAACTTTATTATTCAAACTCAAACTATAGGGTGTTCATGAAAAATTCCTAATCTAGTCACACAGTACACCAACACACTACAGTGTGATGTGGAAAAATAAGAATTATGGTACAACTGGTCCCTAATTACAGAAAATCATGTCTAATGTACTTTTAGCAAGGGCAGATAAAGCTCTTTTTCATGGGAGGGGTAATAACGATCATGGGGGGGTAATTACGATTGAAAACCATAAAATCAGGTGAAAAATGTATGAAATATTGTATGTCCACCACCTTTTTCTTAGGTCTTCGATACTCATGGGGGTGTAGTTACCCCCAGTACACCCCCCCCCCCGTAAATCCGCCCTTAACTTTTAGTAATATCTTCACCACAGCAGTATGACAATGAATTTTTGATCACTCGTTATAAATCAGATGTCTTTATCAAGTTTCTAATTTCTATGCATATTCATCAGGTTGTAGGTTAAATGTTGGTCTGTGGTTAAATGTTTTGATTATATCTGTTGCTATGGTAACACCATCTGTCAAAGCATAATGTAGAAATCAAATTCTAGGTATTTTTTAAAATATTCCACAAAGTAATGCCTCAAACCCATGCAATAATAGATTGAAACATATTACATACCATAGTGAATCTTTTTGCTACCTTTCCATCAATTGAAACGATCTGGAAGTGTACAAAAAACAACAGGGAACTTCAAGGAACAAGCCCTTTTCAGCTAATAAATCGACTGACAGGGTTTTGAAATAATCGATAATATGAAGATATATAGCAATGGTTTCAACTTGTATAAAAAGTTTAAAACTTACGAACCTCTAATAAAGAAATTCAAACAATTCGAGTTTCAAGATGTGAACGATTTGGAGGTTAGTTTAACATTTGCAGTTTTTAAAACGAAAACCAACGAATTATTTTTATCAGGAGGAAATTCAAACGAAATTCAAAATATTGAATATGATTTTGGATGTATAACTTGCTTATCATGTACGAATGACAGTATTTTTGTACTGAATGCAGATGGTCACTTATTTCAAATAGATATTGTCAATTTAGAGAATGTAATTGAAGTGAAAACTGAAGAATTTCTTCCACCTGGCGATAAATTCATTCTTTGTGGAATTGGAGATAAAATAAAAGTGGGACTGACAAGATTTGGGTACATATATGATTTTCCTAGGAAAGTGAATTTTGATGTGCGTTCTACAGTAGACATAAAAGTTGGTGGTGTACATTGTTTGATATTAGATTCTCAGGGAAATGTTTACAGTTTTGGCAATGGCAGGTAACTCTTTTCATTGGAATCATTCCTGAGCCCCAACAGTTATATTGGCAGGAAGGTCATAACCATGCAGAAGTTTATTTTCAGCCGTGGTCAGTTGGGGCTTGGAACACTTGAAGACCACTCAAATCCGATTCAAATAGAAGCTCTAGCAGGTATACAAATTGTTGCAATTGCTTGCGGCACCTGGCACTGTGCTGTGATAAGCAAGGAAGGAGATTTATATACTTGGGGATGGAACCAAAATGGTCAACTAGGTTTGCCTCCACATTCCACCGAGAGGAGTGAAGGTGTATCAGTTATGGCATCCCCCCATGTAATCGATTTTCCTGATCCCAATGCAAATGCAATAAAAGTTGCTTGTGGCAAGAGGCATACAATTGTTCTTCTGGGTATGGTTTCCTGATAATCAATATTTATATTCCACTGTCCACAAGTATTGAATGTTCACTTCTATGAGTTTGGAAATTTTTTGATTTTACTTGTAGATACAACTTGAGTCATTTTCACTCTATGAAATTTGGATATATTGTTACTACCGATTTCACTTATTTTATCTGATTTTTCAATCCTTGACACCGGGTCTTTCATTGATTTCTGAATTTCATAGAAATATTGAATGTGGAGTGAACACTATAGAATATATCTGTAATATATTTGTCTGGAGCTGAAGGATGAATGTAGAATAAGATTTTGAAGTATTTATAATATCTCATGAAATACCCTGCGTATGAATACTTCATAATTGTCTTTGAATAACTGAAAGAATTTGAATTTTCAGATAATGGTGAAATATATGGTTGTGGAATGAACAAGTACAAGCAACTCAAGGAAGATGATCAAGATATAATTGAAACGATGAATTTCTTAGGCGACTTCTCAAGAGAAAAAATTAAAGACATCAAATGTGGGCCGTGGAATTCAATTATATGTTGTGAATGAAATAGATATATTTTTGTCATTTCATGTTATCACTCAACTCTTTTTCTCCATTAACCTTGCTATTATTTACTGGGTTGTCATTATTCATCAATGATAACAGATGATACATTCATAGCCACTAAAACAGATATTCCTAAAAACAAAATTAACTCTGATCATTCATTATATTGTGAATTGGTTACAATTAAGTAGATAATTTTCTTCTGGAGACGAAATTAATGGAAATAATGCCCCCAGCTGCTCATCAAAGATTTTCAATATAAAATCCTTGATTTTCATTCAATGAGGTACATCCCTGTTCAAGAGAATGAAGCCAATAACATTCTCATTTTCTTGCTGATTCATAGATTCGCGTTTCAAAACAGTCGAATTTTAAGTTTCACATTGATAGATAGTGGTGACATCTATGCGTTAGCCAGGAACTAAGTCAAATTTTGTCTTCATTCTAACAAATACCCCTCTTTGATTCTAGATTATAGTCTTCTGTCTGATGAGTGATGAACAATGGAATGGAACGAGGGTTTGCTCGAAAGTACGATTTTTATTTTTGATGCATGCAAATAGTGATAATGTCTCAAACGTACCAGCCATTGTTTGTAGAAAACAATGATAAAATTGTTCAGGGAATTATGAAACTCTAATAAATGAACGATAAACAGAGACCTGCTATTAACAACGATTTCATATATGATTCTCAATGTTCATACAGGAATTGCAGGATACTCCCGCGATTTTCTAACTCACTTTCTTCTCCATCGTCTAGATGGCGCAAGCTGTATCAACTGCAACGTTTACTTATATATACTCCATTCACTTTTTTAAAGTATCCCGGTTGGCCATGAAATTTATTTTCAGTTTAGTTATCAGGCATTTCATGCGGTTTTGGTCATGCGAACTAAACAAAATTTTGCACGTATATTGTATACGTCATTCTCCCACATGCAAAATTTCATCTGGATCGAACCAGTTTTGAAATTTTCAGGAAAACAAAATTTCGAACGGGAACCCTTTTCTTGAATTTTGCCCATAAACGAACTTAACGGTGGCATTTGAGAGCCGAACATACCCTGAAAATCTCAAGTTTTTAAGGTTACCCGTTCGAAAGTTATCTTATTCGCGGACGGCTGGACAGAGCTGAATTTGACCACATATTCGACATCAGTAGACATGAGTAGAAACCCTTCAGTTGAGACGCTTTCTGGCCCAAAATGCGACAGAAAATGTAGATATCCTTTTAAATTCATCAGGATAAGAAAATTCCGAACGGCCCTGCTTTTGAATTTTCTTATCTGCTGGTTTTCTGCCTCGTGTGTTGAATAGTCTTTTCTTTCACGGAACGAATTCACAGTATTAGATACGAAAATAACGGTTTCCGGCGTGGAGAAGAATATTAGATGAACTCTGATAGGGTGGAGAACTGAAGCCGTGTTGAACGAAGAGAGATAGCGAGCTGATGGCGCTGTATGTGGTTGTTGCTAGGCAAGTAGCACAACAAAAAAAGTTGTTAATCAGGTTCTCGATGTTACTTTACACTTGCATTAAAATATTCTATTTTTATTTTACGCGCACTGTCGATATTCAGCTTTTGTTTTCTCATTGCAGTTCGATTAAATATGCTGAGAACTGTCTAGAGTGTAGCAATAGATCGCGAGTCGAATTTTTCAAATCGGTATAACCATATTATTATTAATAATTGAACTCTATCGGTGTGGTGTTGGTATTAATTGCTGCGAATAAAAAGCATGGCGAACAGAATCATTTATTCAATGTTATACTACCAGTAAGCCAGTCGTATTTTTCTTACTATATGTATGTATTTTGAAATCCTCGATTTGGTTATGATTTATCCTAATGAAAATGACTCGAAAAACTTTGCCCATCATCCGAGAAATTTCAAAAATCACAAGTATCCCCATTATTTCCATATTTAACTGGACAACTTGTGACGACCCTCTGGGTCCCGCTAAATCCATTCCGCTCTTGGGACTCGGGTGGTAATTGAAGTTAGTAATAAAATCAAAAGACTTTCCGAAAGATATCATATGAACACTGAGAAAAACCTAGACCTGCACAAAAAAACAGTTGAATTTTTTCTTACACATCCAACCAAATTTGGAAACGTAACCGATTTTCTCATTAATCTGAATAGTACAGAATAATTGCAGTTCGCCCTTCGCCAGGGAAACGCGACCTAGAATCGAGAGGCTAGCCTCATACTCATTGAAAAATGTGGCTTTTAGGCGTGCGCCTTCACGGCTCTTGTCGGTTCCCCATGATGTAAAATATCGCGCTAGACAAGGAAGTGTGAGGCCAGCCTCTGCCGTTTACTGGGAGGGGGGCAATTGAGATGTATTCACAGAAATCGTGAGCAATAAAGAAGTAAAACATGAAATGCAAAGAAATTACGAAAATAATGCCCATGATTACAGATAATGAAAAATTGTGAAATGAATATTTAATGAAATTTCATAGTTCAGCGGTTTTCGGAAAGAGAGCGCTATTGTACATTTCATTCATAAAGATAGGGATATTCCATAAAATGCACGGTGGCGCCTCTATCGGATTAGTTTTCCCACTCGTTGTGATCGTCAAATAAAAATATGAATTTTCAACAGTTTGTGTCGCAGAAATTGGCATGATCAACATGAAATATGGAGATTCCTGTAGTTGTGTCTTTCGAATTCCACAATAAAAAAGCTTGGTCACAAAGTCAACCGCCGTTGGAGCGATAGCCAGGCGCGGATCCAGGACCGAATTTTGGGGAGGGAACTTTTAGATATTCAAATGACAAAATGTACTGGTATTTTAGGCGATGGCGATAGTAAATCAACACCATCTGCAAAAATATTCAGAAACTGTCATGGGCGCCCGCAAGAGGGGCGTTCCCCCCCCTGAAATTTTGATGGCCTTATCGTTTTTCATCACAACCCCCTCAATATTACTTCCTTAACACAAAGGACAAGAAAAAATGTTTTAATGGTCATTACTCGAGAACTATATTTTATAAGAAATATCTGATTATCTGATTGCCTATTCGAATCTACGATCTCGAATTAGTGAATACAGTAACTTTAGTGGCTATCTGAGAAATGATATTCCGGCAAAATTTCCATATGTTGGAAACTTTCGCGAATTTTGAGAAAAAAGTTTTTTTCGGATCACCATCAAAGTTGCTGGATTCACTAATTCTAGGGCGTAGATTATGAATATGCAATCAAATATTTTTTTATAAAAAATGGGTAATGACCATCAAAAAATCCAAAATTTTGGACTGTCACGAAAAATATGAAATCCGAACTGATCTGTGGAGATGAATGAAAGTTATATAATTCCATTCACAAAAGCACACTTTATGATAAACATGGGCGCCAACAAGGTGTCATTGGCCCCCCCTGACATTTTGATGACGTTTTTCAGCACAACACCCTCAATATTACTTTCTTAATGCAAAGGGCAAGGAAAAATGGCCGCCACTGAGAAAAATTTCTGCGGGCGCCCATGAAAACTGTATTTATAGACATTAAACATAAGGATAAGCTTGCACTGATTTTGTTGGACTTCTGATTTTAAAAATGTGGACCACAAAAGATGGAGAATTTCATAAAAGGAAAAGTCTCAAAGTAACTCGAATTATCAGTTATGTTTTAGTTTTATCCTAAGTGAATATCACAAGAAAGATTGAAACGAATATGTTATTTCACATTTTGAAAGTTTGAAAAGTTTCAATTTCAAAACAGGGAAATTCTTAAAATTACTTTGTACATCAAAAACAAATTGTGGGTCTCTATGAAATAGTGAAACAGAAGTAGGTGAACACAAAAGTATAAGTAAATCAAATAAATGCAATAAAAAAAATGAGATTACAAAATTGCAACCCATTTGCTCTAGTATGATAATAGAGGCATAGACGGTGAGTTTTTGATTTTGCAAAACGTTCAATTACAATAAGGTACACTCGATTATTGGAAGAAAAAAACCACCACACCAAGAGAAACACAAATACAGTCGACTCTTGATAATTTAAAGGGTCAAGGGTTCAATTGAAAACTTTGCGTTATCATGGGGTAAGCAGGGAATCACATATGCCGACGGGCGACAGTAATATTCACGACCTAATTACGGGTGCGGCACCTTTGAACATGCCGGCGCCCGAAAAAAATATTTACGACTTGATATTTATCATTTCTGACCATATTGCCATTCCTTCCCTATCCGTACTTTCACTTTCAACATCTCTGTTTCAGATATTGAGTCAAATCAAATTTTTGCCCATCTTGTAATTGTTTTAGCCGAAGTATGTCGAATTCTAGGGGTGGCCAGCAAAATTTTAGGTGGTCAGGGGCCATTTGGGGGGGGGGGAACGTTCCCCCAGTTCCCCCCCTTGGATCCGCGCCTGGCGATAGCATTAGTTTATCTATGGATATCTGGGAGTGAAACAAGAAACAACGTTTAATAATTTAGCGAAAGATAGAAAGCGTCACTGAATCCGTCAAGCAATAGAATATACTCATTTCGTTGAATCCTTATTATATAAAATTCTCCTGTTTGCACTTCGTGGCCGAACTCCTCCGAAACGGCTGGACCGATTTTCGTGAAATTTTGTGTGCATATCGAGTAGGACCTGGAATCGGCCAACATCTACAGGGTGGGGCAGAAGAACCTATCCGATTTCAAATCCCTTTTTCTCAGAAGAGAGAGCAGGTAGAGTAGTGGGGTAAAAACCGTTAGAAAGCTGGTTTTATGCCATTTGTCAGTAGTCAACATGCCTTGGTCTGGTGAACATCGTGCTTTTGTTATTGAGCGGTTTATCGAATGCGGCGGTTCGATAATTGCTACACAACGTGCTTTTCGAATTCATTTCGGACTCGGGCGTCATGATCCTGTTCCACATCACGCTACGATTAAAGTGTGGGTGTCAAATTTTAGACAGACGAGTTCAGCATTGAAAAAGAAGTCGCCTGGACGTCCCAGGACAGCAACAGGACCTGAAAACGTGGCCAATGTGAGAGCCGCGATTGAACGTTTCCCGCGTCGTTCGGCGCGAAAACATTCGCTCGCTTTGGGGATTTCCAACCGCAGTATTCGGCGAATTTTGCACCGGGACCTCAAAATGCATCCCTACAAAATGGTTGTTGCACAGAAATTAAGTGAAAGGGATTTTGAAACCCGTACGAACCTGTGTCGCGATCTCCGAGAACTGCCAAACGACGATGTTGTGCTCTTCACGGACGAAGCCCATGATGTGAAGGGGTTACCTCAAATCGAAGGTTTACCAGCATCGACCAAGGACCCTTCTTGCTTTACGAAGGGAAATTGCTCGGGCAATTGAAGAAATTCCTGTGGAAATGACGGTGAAAGTCATGGAAAGCTACCGCGAGCGCCTAAATAAGTGTATCCGCTCCCAAGGACGACATTTGAGTGATGTGCTTTTCAAAACTTAAATTTAAAAATGGCATAAAATTTGCGATATGTTAATAAAAAAAATTTTTTGACAAGCTGAGTGGTTTTAATTTTATAAAAATCGGATAGGTTTTTCTGCCCCACCCTGTATTTTTCATCCCCCTAAATGTTAAGGGTGGGCCACCCCTAACTTTTTTTTCAATTTTTCTGTACAAAATTTTTCATTTTAATTTTTTCATGATACAGCATACAAATATACATACAACCCTAAATTTTCACCCCTCTACCTAACCTAACGGGAAAATGCTTATTTATTGCCTCTAAGGCGGAACGGAGTTCGCGGGGTCAGCTAGTCTAATACACTGTGTCCGTAAAGTATGGAACAAATTCATTTTTAGCTAAACAGGTCATTTAAAGAAATAATCCTGAAACACGTCGATTTTTTATGTTAATTTACCGTATTTTAAAATAATAATCTAATATACAGGGTGAATTACGTTCGAGTAATGACGTCACCGTCATTTTTTTTAAATGGAACACTCCCATTTTGCCTTCCAATTGGTACAGGGTGGACAAAAATAGAATAGTTTTTGTTTGGAAACAGCTCATTTTTATTACCCTAAACATGTAGCAAACTACGGGGTGTTACATTTAAACCAGTTGCCGCTAGACAATAAGTATTTTTGATAATATTGTTAATTTACCTAATAACGATTGTATTTTTGTCCACCCTGTACCAATTGGAATCAACATGTGATACATTTTTGGAATCAGCTCAGCTAGAGCTAATCCGAAAATTGAGATAAAATGGGGGTGTTGGGGTGTTCCATTTAAAAAATAATGACGGTGACGTCATTACTCGAACGTAATTCACCGTGTATATTAGATTATTATTTTAAAATACGGTAAATTAACATAAAAAATCGACGTGGTTCAGGATTATTTCTTAAAATGACCTGTTTAGCTAAAAATGATTTTCTTCCATACTTTACGGACACAGTGTATATAAAATTCTCCTGTCTGCATCTTTGTGGCCGAACTCCTCCGAAACGGCTAGACCGATTTTCGTCAAATTTTGTGTGCATATCGGGTAGGACCGGGAATCGGCCAACATCCATTTTTCATCCCCCTAAATGTTAAGGGTGGTCCACCCCTAACTTTTTTTTCAATTTTTTTGACAATTTTTTTTATGATACAGCACACAAAAATACATATACATACAACCCTAAATTTTCACCCCTTTACCTAACCTAACGGGAACGTGGTATAACCAAAACTGCTTATTTATTGCCTCTAAGGCGGAACGGAGTTCGCAGGGTCAGCTAGTAACTGAATATATTCACGCTCAATTGGATGTACTGATGTTGGATGTTGCCTTAGTCGCGAGCTATGAGGCTTTTTCGATGTAACAACAACACATCAGGGGAAATAGTTCATTTTGCGAACGTTCTCGCTCTGAAACTGACATATTTTATACTTTCAAAATCGGACATGCATTCAATTATGGATAACCCTGTATTCGCAACGATTTTCGGTTATATTCCTCTATAGTCTATATGGTTGCTCCCTGAGGAAGAAATGTAATGTTTTTTGAGAAAAATTTAAGTTCATATGATTCTGTTCCGAGATACGAGGGTAGTAAAAGTGGGTGATTGTCAAAAACTACTCATAGGATTGAGTTATGGGGCCATGGACCCTTTTGATCAGTAGGTCGAGTACTACATTATAGCAACATTTTAAAACATTTGACGGAACGCCATTTCCCATAAGGAAAGTGCGGGGTCCAAATTTAGATGAAATATTAAATATACTCCATTCACTTTTATAAAGTAGCCCGGTAGGCCCTGGAATTCTGACACATTCCACCGCGTATATTTTGAAAATGTTAGGTTATAGTCATTCTTCTCTCAGATATGAACGCAACGTTTCTACATATAAATCGTAGAAATGACGTATTTATCAAAATTTTTATTTACTTTAGGAAAACAATGGATTTGAGGAAATATTATGTGAATTCAATAATTCCAAAGATCTGACGAATATTGAAGAAACTTTTTTCTCTGTTAATACTGGAAATATTTCACGTGTACGAGCATAAACATGATTGTCATTCAGTTATGCTATTTTCTTGTATACGGATATCAAGAACCGAGTGTTGAAATTTTACTGAAAAATAATGGACAGAATAGTCCGTTACCTTGTGATAGTTCATTAACCCGACAGAAAAACTTTTGGACAAACAGATCAAACGGACGTATGGAAATCTTCACTTTTCAAAATTCTCAAGAAATAAGCCTACACACGACAATTAAATATCTCTTTGGGCAACTTGAAATACTCCAGTATGAAAGTGTAGTGGTACTACGAATCTTGTGTCACAGTTAAACCTTAAAAGAACTAACTCCATTAACAAAGTTAAAAAAGAGTAAATAGAAAGTAGACTTGGCAATGTCGCTTGAATTTCACTAGTGCCAACCTGCGTCCGTTTTAAGTAAAAGAACTTGATAAACCTAAACCAAGGCCAACCAAGATACTTTATAAAAGTGAATGGAGTACAGGTAATGACGAATTGAATAATTTGAAGTGTATACTTCATTCATTTTTATGAAGTATCTCGGTTGGCCATGACATTCTGACACATTTCACCGCGTATATTTTGAAAATGTACGGTTATAGTTATTCTCCTGTCAGATGAATGAGCAACGTTGTCACGTCTAAATAGAAGTCGTAGTAATTACGCATTTATCAAAATATTTAATATTTCTTGTACGGAAATCAAGAACAGAGTGTTGAAATTTTACTGAAAAATAATGGACAGAATCGTCCGCTACTCTGTGATAGTTCATTCGGAAAAACAATGGAAGTACTCGAATAACCCAACAGAAAAACTTCCAAACGAACAGACGTACCTATGGAATTCCCCACTTTTAAAAATTTTCAAGAAATAAGCCTAAAGAAGACATTTGAATATCTTTTTGCACAACTTGAAAACTCCAGTATGAAAATAAAGTAGCACTACGGAATCTGTGTCACCGTTTACTCCATTTACAAAGTTGAAAAAGAGGAAATAGAAAGACGATTCGGCAACGTCTCTCAGAATTATTCGACTTTCACGAGTGAAAGAACTTGATAAACCTAAATCATGGCCAACCGGGATACTTTATAAAAGTGAATGGAGTATTATAGACGGAGATATTCACCTGTTACAAGTGAGCATCGAATTTGATTATTTATATATCAAGCACATTATTATATTTTTGCTTTCCCGGCCGTATATGAATGGCATCCGTTGCACGTGGCCTACTTCGTCCAGCCAGAGTA